>JADMLD010001396.1:2558750-5117500 GCA_017589585.1 Phylloscopus whistleri
CTATGGAAATGGCTGCCAAAGTGTGTCCCTTGCTTTCTTATCATATCCAGCCCAAATCTCTCTTCCAACTGCTGTTATCTAGGGTTGTGTACAATCTCTAGGTCTAGTGGTGACATTTCTACCAGTAACTCATCAATCATTGGATGTCAAAAAGCTGATTTAATATAATAAATTTCATGTATTAACGTATGTCAGGTATAAAAAATGTAATTTAACATTAATATTGTATATTAAATACTCTATAATAAAAATATTACCCATTGACAAATTGTTTAAGTTTGAAAAAGATCACTGTCATCCTCATTTGAAAACAAATAAAAAATCTAATTATTTTTACTGAACAGAACCTATTAATACCAATACCAATCAACCATAAATATTTTATAAGTATATACAGGGAAGATTATAACAGGCTTGCCTTTTATTTTTCTGATCAGCAGTACTTTTTTCAGTCAAATCTGAAAGGTCTTTTCCTCTGAAAAAAAAAATAGAACTGGTAAGGAGTTTCCCCTACCTAGGAAGGGATAAAGTGTCATAAAAGAAAGAAATATATTTATACACACATAAAAAAAAGTAAATTTTTAGTTAATTTTATGTTCAAAACTTGCAAAAAGAATATAAAATAATGTAAGGTGTATATGGAAGCTTGCCACAGGTAGTACTTGTTCAGCTTAAAGTGTACTTGCCAGTGAATTAATCTGTATTTTTATATTCATCTTTCATTATAAGGAATGCTACTTATTAATCTATAAGCATTTTACAGATTAGCAACATTACCTTTCCTGACATTCTCATAGTTGCAAACTACTCACTGCCTTAGAAAAGCAGGGCCTGAGGAACTTTGAACACTTACTCCTTGTCACTTGTGAAAGAACTTGGATTCACTTTGCTGAGGTTATCAAGGGTTTGGTTCCTTTAGAGACAGAACAAAACCCAGATCAAATCACAATTAGTATAGCCAGCTGTTAATTAGTCAAATTAAATAGTCATATAAAAATGTTATAATTGACACATTCTTTATGAAAGAAAAAAATTAACTGATGACCATCATTTTAGTAATTCAAAGGTATTCAGAGATACAGCAATATGCCCACCATATGCACATAAAGGACATACTCTTCCTGGAATGAAAAGACCAAATTGTTTGGAAACCAACTGGTTTTGGAAACAAAAAGTTAAACCTAGTACTTTTGTCAAAAAGGATATTTCCTATTGAACATGCGTTGTGAACAACTTCAGAGAGTGTCCAACCTGTAACAAGCTAAGATACAACAAAAAATCTTTACCAAGTAGTACAATCAACCAAGTACTCCTGATATGTGTGTGAATCATATCTTACATAAAAAGTGATTATGGACTAAGTCTTTCTATCTAAATAAAAAAAAAAAAAAACAAAACACAACCTTTTGTCTGTTTGGTAGGTTATCTAGACCAGCTCCTTCCCAAGTAAACTCTCACTTCTCACAAGAAATTTTGTGTTTAAACTGAGGCATGCTGATCTTGCACTTCCACACAGGGATAGAAGGTAATTTATCATTACTATCTGATGTAAGGAAAAAAAAATCTACCTTGAATTACTTCTTGTTGGTTAATTAATTTCCCTTTTTCAATATACTAATATTAAACATATATTAATGTAACAACTATTAAAAACAGAAATGCAAACTAAGGTATTTTATACTTCTGGAATGAAACTTATAGTAGTATCATGGCAAAACATGGGGTGTTGCTTTGAGCACCCTTATTTCCCTTCAAAGTATTGCACTGGTGTTAACATTTCTGTAAAATACTTTGTTTCTGTGAAAATGCATTTTCAAAATTCAAACTCCTCTACTTGAAAATTTTCCTGCAGCTTTTACCTGAAAAGCTACCATCTAGTAACATTAGCTCACTACAAAAAGTTCTTATAATTTTACTCCTTAAAAGAAAGCAATGGGGAAAGAATGATGCCTATGATGATATGACCTCCTTTAGGACCTGTTATATAACCTGGCAGTCAACACTGTCCATGTGTTTCTTTACTGACTTTACATTCTGACCTGTTCTGTCATGAAACAACATCTCCATGGAAGATAAAGGTAGCCTTTTCAGGTTTCTTTTTGGTCATATTTGTCAGATTTGGGGCTCCCTTTGATAAGATTATCAAGATCTCCATTTGTTTAGGAATTAAACAGTTCAATGCAAGGAGAGTCAACTGCCATTTAGCTAGAATTTCATACCAGTCATTAATAAATTATATAGTTGTGGAAATTCTCTTTATATTATCACAGACTTAACACTTTTCAGAGTATTCCTTCAGAAACTGAAGTCTCGCAGTTATCCAAAAAATACCCTTTCCTTGGTGAACTGGATGGCAAGTTGCTTCCTTGCTATATGAAGGTAGCAACACTAAAATTATAGTAAGTGTAAATAAGAGCTCAGGTAGTTACTTAACTTATATTTTTGCAACTTTTATTTAAAAAAAAACAACAACCAAACCCAGCTGTGTATATGTCTGGCTTGAGTAAAATATGTATTACTATTCTTGATTCTTGCATCCTCCATTTCTTTCTGTTCTTAGAGGTATTTTAAATATTCAAGTCTTCTCTAAAGTCTACTGAAGGTTTGAAATTGCAACAATCTCAATTATGATCTTTATGTGCTGTGGAACTTGCACGTATATGTCAGCCTCAGTGTTGTATATTCAGATTTGGGGCTCCTGTTCATTCTGCCTGCAATCACAGGATTATATGCAGTTTACTCAGCACAGTTATCAGTAGCCTTTCTGCTGACTTCTGCTGCCTTTCCCGGCGTGGAGCAATGGAAAATCTGTGACAGTAGCAAAGCTGTGCCCTGCAGGCCATTGTGTCTGTACCCTCCTGTGTCTGATTGTCAAAGGCATTTTAAGCATTTGCAGAACAAAATCCCAATGTGCTTCTCAATGAGATTTAGCTCAGTAATGCAGATATGTTTGAAATTTTTACTCGTGGTGTAGATGTAAAATATTCTATTCACTTTTTTATGATTTTCAATTTCGTATTTTTTAATAATTCCTGAAAGTTCTTCTGTCAGAATTAAGTACCTTAATTGAAGAAGCCTTCTTATAAAAATATTCCAATACAATGCAGATAAAATATGGTCCCACAACAAGGCCCAAATACTAGAACTTTCTGTGTTAATCTTTGTAAAAAATGTTAAAATATCTCAGCATTATTGTATCAAATACTACATAAGTGAATTAATAATGCTATAGAAATGTATTTTAGAACATTGGGAAGTTGTACAACCTATATATTTGTTCATGTAGGTAGTAACTTTCTTTCAAAGTGGGAGGAAGAAACTCCTTTGAGATGAGCAGGAAAGATTCTTGCTGTAAGACATGTTCTTTTTAAGTTTTCACATGTATTTTAACATTCTTCCCACAAAACTTCCGATTTCTTTACCTTAAACTGTTCTGTTCACTTTGCACGGAGTTTTCAGAAAAGGAATGACAGCTATCTAAAATAGTTCAAACTTGGCCTACTGCCTGTTTGAAAATAACAGGGGAAAGAAATTTCCAATAATTTAAAACTTTTTCCTTCGGAAATGCATGTACTGGCCCACATTAATCCTTGGTGCAAGTCGAAGGATAGATGAGTTAGTTCCCTTCTGTAATCTTTAAATCATCATGACTTTGCAGCTGACAGCATTTTGTTACTTCCTCTCACATTATTTTGTTCTTGTAAGTGCTTTGGGTATCCCAGTGCACTGACTGGCTTGCAAAGAAAATTTTACTTGCTATCTAGGCAAGGCTACATGTGTACTCCTTGTCATTTAGAGCCTGATTCGTAGAACACCAACCCTGAAGGGTCCTAGTAAGTGAACAGAAAGAGTTTCTGCTGCAGATTGCAGCACAAAAATACAAGCAGGCTCACCTGTTCAGCTATACGTTATGGTTCCTATGAAAGAGAAGTTCTGTAAAACAGGACCTTGGAAGATATGAATTTATGCTACACTTCTCAAACTTTCAGCCCCATGAAACATCTTGACATGACTGCAGCAAGTAAGCAGGTCTGACGTCCTGCAAGTTCTAAGCTGGCTGGCTTAGTACAAAGCAGAGGTCAAAGGATACACAACTGCAGCCTACTGGTTCAAGCATAGTTCAGGTTATGAGCAACTAAAGTTAAAGAGCTGTTATTTATAAAAGGACAAAATGTAAGGTAGGGCTACCTGTAGGACATAGGGCATAACTCAGAATTTATCTGATTGTGCTCAGGGCATACTTTTGCTGACTTTTTAAATCTCTCTTTGTTAGCAAAGCTGCGTTTACTTTAGCATTAGCACATAGTGCTATCAACCAGTGTTGATATTAGAACTGGTTAGATATTAGATCTGACTTTTTAAATCTCTCTTTGTTAGCAAAGCTGCGTTTACTTTAGCATTAGCACATAGTGCTATCAACCAGTGTAGATATTAGAACTGGCCTCACATTAAAAATTAGAGTAGATCTGCATTACAGAACCTAAACAGAATTTCAGGTTAGGTTTCATTTGAGAGTTGTTACTGTGTTAAAAATCATCAGTATAACTTGCATCTTTCTTAATACTTCTAAAAGAGATGACAAGTATTAAAGTAGAAAAAGACTTATCTATATTCATACACTAAAAAGGCACCTTGAATATCAGAGTATCAGATGGGGTGAAAGGCTCCTGTGGAGAAGGATTTCCAGCTGCAAGTATAATTTTCACTTGAAAAAATAAACTATTTTGGTGTCCAAGGCTAGCTGAATTGAATTCATACTTCTTACATTTCTCAACAACTTTTTAAAACATAGATGATGATGGAAAACAGCAGCATGAAACTTCTATACAAAGCAGTTTAGACAAACTAGGGGAAATATCTTTCAAATATGGTAGGTGGCCTGTAATACATGCTGACATTTTTCATAGGTCATTCCAAGAGGTGCCACCTCCAAGTACAGCATTTTCTGAGATAGCTATTATATCCCTGTGAACATTCCGCCTAGAGTGAGCATTTTTGAAAGGGATGAGAATGAGGTAGGTCAGACAGCCTGCCAGGAGGAGAATATTTAGTTGGCTCCCAACTTTCAGTAGGATGAAAGATTTTAATAGACTCAGGACATGGCTGGAGGTTTTTAGGAGCACCTAACTCAGGATAACTAATATGCATTTTTGTATTCTACATAAAAATATTTGGAATGGCAGTACAGAAGATTTTGTATTGCATATTGTATAAAAGTATCTCAAGTACTGAAGAAAATAAATTAATTTATTATAAAATAGAAACAAGGAATAAGACCTAGGTATGCTTGTCATTATAGTACGGAAGACAATTCTCTTGATTTGTTTACTTTTCTGTTTACTTTAGAAAGTGACCACCTCCTAAAAAAAAAAAATATAGCCTATTCTGCTTTTAACAACATCTTTGCAGAAAAATGCACAAAATAGCACTCTGAATCCAAAGAAAGCCCCACCCTGAAGGATAGAAAAATGCATGTGCATTCGGCTGTCGGCCTCATGCTACAGAGTTAGCCATGAAGTTTGCTGCTGCTCTCTGCTATTTTGCCTCTATCTGCTTGTGTGAAATAGGATTAGAAATCTGACAACTAATGAAGACAGTCCAGCAGAATAAAAGACTAGCAAAGAACATAAGCAAAGCAGGTTTAAAAAAAGCTGTCAAGGCAGGCTGCATGCAAAATGTATGGCTCAGTTTAACCAGGGACTCCTATTCTGCCATATCTTGGATTCCTATGCCTCTCAGACACAAACAGAAAGGGAAATTATATAAGGCTTCTGTGACAAGGTCTAGAAAAATCAGCTATATTTCAAAAGCTTAGTATCTCTGATCCTATATCAATATCAGCAAATGTTCCTTCTTTATGGAATAAGAGTGGTTCGCATTACCTGATTCTATTAATGTTAGCTGTCTCATGCCTTCCTTGAATGCCTGTATGAAAGATCTATGAACATTTTCAGTAAGCAATCTTTAAAAGTAGAAAAATTAATGTAATATGTAATCACAAAATGTGATTTTTTTTTCTTTTATGCTTTGTATCAAAAAGTTAGAGAAATTGAATTGTCTACATTTTTCTTTGCTTTTCAGTCTGCATTTGATTTCCATCTCAGTTCTCTTGAGGTACAGATCTAATACTTTTCAGTCCTTCTGCTCTGTGATCTATGCTTGTGAATCTCACTTCAGATAGTAGTTCTGAAATTCTGGTGTAACTGTTGACAAGTCAGATCACCATCAAAAAGAATAACATAAATTAATTCAATCCACACATTCAAGTACATCTCATAGATCTTTCTGATTTCTTGGTTTTTTTTTTAATCTTGAAAACATGCAGATAAAGTTTCAAGCAGGAAACATGAATCACACCTACAAAAAAGCTTTAGTGATGTTATTCTTTGGTGAAAGCAATAAAAATCTTTCTAATATTTGTATTCTAATATTCTGAAGGCAATGAAGAAAGCATCAGTGGAAATAGACTGTTCTTAATCTTAAAGTGAAACTGAAGGTGATCCTAGACATGTGGAAGTGAAAAACAAAATTTTAAACAGACCCCAGATAAGCTCTTGAACCTCAAGGATCAGGAAGCAGAGTATGAGCCCACAACTCTCTCATCATTCAGTAAATACTTACATAACCTGTAAAAGTCCTGAGCCTCTATCTAGTTCCAAATGTTCCCTAATTCTTGAAGACATTCTTGCCTTGTTGCCTAAAATTTTATCATCTATTTTTGCTGATACAACAGTTGACATAATACCCAAACAACAATATTGTGTTATTTTATGGACTAGAAAACTGAAGGACCATTTCAGACTTGTTGGAAAGCCTTTAATGACTGGGGCACTTGATGTCAAATGCAAGGATACTCAGTGAGGTTTTGAATTTAGTCATTCTGTCATCATCAACATAATCATGAGCAATCTCAAGGCAGCTCTATTAAAGGAATCATGCACAGTATTTTTAATAGATCAGCATCTGTTTTCTGATTAAAAGCCCTGAGCAGAATTATAAAAACTACCAAGATGACTCCCTATTTCTAATACATGATATAATAAGATATATATAATATTTTTAGATATTGCATCTGATGATCCTTCTTCAGTGATCTCTTGCTGTTGACCTACAAAGCATTCTGATCAACAGCTTCTTCTGACATGATGGAATATGAAAAGACCGCACTAAGAAAGTCTGGCTAAAACCATAAGGACATTTTTGAATTAGTCATGTCAGCACAGGAGAAGACAGAAACAACCTGTGGCCAAGTGGGCTTTCCAACTCTGGAATAAAAGAGTTGGTCTAGAGTATATTAAACAAGTCAGCCATCTTACTGGGTAAAGTTTAGCATCATGGACCCAGCTGAATTTTGATCTGCTGTTATGGCTGCTTTACTGTCCCTGTATCAGGTTTTGTCAAGTATAACTGAGGATGAATAAAGGAACTTTTTGAGAGAAGATTGGCATTTATCCTGGAGCAGGGTGCATTTCCTTCCACATTGCTATGCTCACTAATCAGCGCCAGGAGCCCTTGCTCAGACCTTTCATCAATAACAGCTGACAGTTAGGGGACAGGAGAGGACTGCAGTCAACTGTGAAAACTCATTTATAATGTGCCAAAACAAGTGTAATGCTCAGCCCAGAGGATTTTGGAGTTAAATACAGAGGAAGATACTATTGATCAGAATGTTTTATAGGAGACAGACTGGGGAAGATCACTGGAAAAAGACAACTTATTCTGTTTTTCTGGAAGGATATGTATGACCGTGTAAACACTGTATTAAAATTTCAGTTAGGAATAAGGGGCTTGGATCTCTTCACAGAAGCTGTGCAACAGTGAATCATTTGTATCAACATGCAGAAAAGCTGCAAACCAGCATTAGTGAATGCCAAATCTGTCAGAATTGAGAGACAGAAGGAGACTGTCACTTGGAAGCACCTCTCTCTGAAATGAAAAAAAAAATATTACTGTATTAATTTGTACTATCAAAAACAATTTAGATAGTGCCAAGTGGCTTCACTTTACCATAAAGAAACAATTATCATTGTAACATAAGCAAGCTAGTGAATTATGGGTGAGCTTATGTGAGTTTTGTTTCAGTATCCTCACTTCCAACAACTTTTGATGGACACAGGTGTCCTTCAGGACATTTTAGAGGTCACTTGATGGTCCAGCTAAAAAGTCAAAGCAAGTAAAAGACATCCCAAAGGAAAAGTTATACAGGAATTACTCATGTAGAAGCCATGCATTTAAATTTTGGCAAGCTAAACTTTAGTTCAACCTAAGATAATTCCTTTGAATACTTCCCATGGCTCTTTGGAATTGTCTGTCTTACAGACTCATAGAATGGTTTGGGTTGGACCTAAAAGACCATCCAGTTCCAGCCCCCATGCATGGGCAGGGACACCTTTCCCTAGATAAGGTTGTTCAGAGCTCCATCCAACCTGGCCTTGAATACTTCCAGGGATGGCAATCTAATGAGAACACATAATTAGCCAGTGTCTCAAGATGCACCTAACATGTTCTTTCCATTTTGTGCTTTACGCAGCTCTAGAACAAAAAAAGCTTTTGTCAATAAATGTTCATTTAGGAGACCTGACATCATGGTTTTAATTCCATTGGTTTTGAAAATTCCGTGTCAATAACAATTCACTATTTTTTATTTTAATAGAACCCCTGTATCTTAATTTTTTTTCCACTTTTAAAAGTTCCCAGGTGTTGATAGACACAGCAATGTGAGTGGTTATTACAAGAGTTAGTTTAAGCACAGGTAATTATTGTGTTGTTCTTTCACAGTCTATTGCAATGAGACTGGGACCACATCTTGGGTCAAATAGGAATATCATTAAAAAACAGTAGAGTACACACAGATTTACAGCATTGTCAATTTTCTGCTACCTGAGAGGAGTTATACCCTGTACACTAGGGGAAAAACTTGTACAGGAGCAAGAATATAGGATTCTCTTAATTATGCCAGAAAAATTTATTGTACTCCCTTGTTTCTGTTCCCTAGAAATTGCCTCTCTCACCCACATACTTACAAATATACAGCTGAAATATTTTCTTCAAGACAACTTCTGTAGCTGGCATACCAAAAAGACATCTTTATGTAAGGGTTTCTGCAAAATGTCCTTTTGCCCCTACAGACTAATAGTCTTTCCCTGGTAGCAGACAATCTCACTACAGATGCTGTAAGAGCTGAGTGAGATCTCTTTGTAATCTCTTGTATAGCCCCTGTTACTATCACCTTAAAGCTTTTCCTCAGGTATTTGCAACATGAATTAATTCTGATATATCTATGAAAAAATAAAAGATAAATTTATTAGTTCTACAGTTTATGAACTTATGGAAATACAGCTTTTTGATTATTCTGCATTCTTTGGTGGTAATAACTTTGTAAATGCCCTGGTAAATGGGGCTCACTGTGCCAAATACCATTACTTTCTGTAACAATGTGTAGTTCAATACACATGAACCTCATTATAAAAGCCTTTTTATAGAAACACAGATTTTTTTTTGTATCCTACCTGTAATCATTAATGAAAGACTGACTAAAGCTGTGTTAAACACCCTCAGAATGACCCTGAAGTGGTTTAACGTGATTTTCAACAGAACATTGTTCTTCAAAAAAAGGCCAGTTTTTAAACACATGCATTTAATGGTTACTACAATTATGGAAAAGGAAAAAGAGTGAGAATCTTGCATCTTCACTGATGTCGAAAAAAGCACAAAAAGGACTTGATAAGCTGTGAATAAAAGGCCTATTGAGGAAATCAGAAAAATGTCTCTCTACGCATCCAGTGTAGTGCTCATCTCCTGCTGCACTTGTGAGATACCAAGAGACCTGATTTGACCTGTTATGCTCTGAAGGATGCAGAGTTTTTAGGCAATAATCTTCTTCTGTGTCCTAGCCTGCTTATGCTGCCTAGAGTATCTATAGATGTCCTAGGTAATCATGAGATGCCTATTCCATTCTCTTAATCATATTCTGTAGAAATGTGTTTGAACAGCTTAGGTCATAATGTGCACCAGCCTAACCATCTTTAGTTATTCTTATCAGAACTCTCAGGAATTTGTCAAGGTTACTGAGACAGAAACAGTGCTAAATTAAGAAAGAAGAGCCTGAGAAGCAGAATACCAAGAATGCAAGAATTAGATAAAGGAGGCCCATGAAGTGATGGACTGTAGCCAATCATATTTCCTGACAAGTGCATGCTGAACACGTGGACAAGATAGAGGATCCAATCACATTGATTGTGTGATCATGTGAACAAGTAGTCTTTCAATGTATAAATGTAGCTTAATGTAAACAATAAACAGCTTCTGCTTAATCATATGGGTTGGTCCTACAGAAGTCCTGAGCTCCCACAGTATTCAACAGGTGAAGGTCCATATATCCATGCCTTGAGATGTGAGATGTACATATACATATATATATTTGTATAGACACTCTGTGTTTTAAGATGCATGCCATATCTAACTGTTGTCCTTAAAAATGATGCAATCATTCCTTTTTCTTTTCCCTACAGTTGTAGCCAGAAGAGAGTATCTGACACCCTTTTCAGGTAAATCCCTTCTGAAAGATTTTCCTTGTATCGCTGAACAGTTTCTTAGAAAGCCAATTGCCATTTTTCACTTATTTTGTACTGAAATTAATTCCTTATTCCTTTAACATCCCAATCAGAATCCTGAATGACAGACGATTAATCAGTCAAGTCCGACTTTAAAAGCATGAGCTGAAATTCTTTCTATTCCAAGTAAAAATATAGGTAACTAAAGGATGTAAATTAAAACAGTATTCTAATACAAATTGATATTACTATATATACTCTTCATGTAACTGTTTATTTACCCTGTGTGACATAACCATTTTTGCCAAAAATGTACTATTTGTGTGACAGCTTTAATAGCAAAAGGGAACTTTTGCTGGCAGCTGATTAATGCATTTTTTAGCTAGACAAAATGTAACAAAAATCTGTAGTTTTGTGAAGCTAACCCATCAGCAGCAGATGGATGACATCTGAAGCACCAGCCAAATGTAAAGGAATTATGGTAGCAGTAGAGAGGGCTGAATTTTGCCCACTAAGATTACAGACTACTTACAGTTTATATACTGACACAAATAGCAGTGCAGTGTTGCCATAGAAACTTGTAGACCAGTAAAATATTCCTCCAGCTCTTCACCAATGAAGGGACAGGAATACAGAGCTTGGTATGGTAATGAGAGCAACCAGGGGATGATGAATGTGAACTGATTGAGGGTGAGGATTAAGTCAGACCTTAACAAGCCCTTAGCAGTGAAGAATGGCTGTGACTTCCCCAGTTAATACTAGGCGTATTTAATTCTCTGAGATCTCCCACATTTGTTGACAGGAAAATGTTTCACTGAAACATTGCTTTTTTTTCCCTTTTTCCTAGGGATTACACTGTCAGATGTGGATGCTTTCTTAGTCATTCTGTACTGGTTTTACATTTTTAGGACTTTGGGGGAGGGGAACAGGATTCAAAAACAGTAGAGACTGTAGCTTCAGATCTCAGAAAAATGAACTTTATGAAACAAATTAAATAAAATTAGCTAATTTAAATTAATTTTAACGTCTCCACCATTTAATATTTCCAGATAAAAACTTCAAATGAGCTATTGTAATTCTCTGTGTGTATATACAAATCTCTTTCCAATTTAATTCATTTTATAATTGCATATTCAGGCATTTTACTCTGGTGAAGGTCACAGAGTAAAATTTTTTGCATGCTTATAGAATCATAGAATATCCTTGGGTTGGAAGGGATTTAAAAATCATCCAGTTCCAATCCCCTTCCCTTGGGCAGGGGCATCTTGCACTAGACCAGGTTTCTTAGAGCCCCATCCTGACCTGGCCTGTGTAACACTTCCAGGCATGGGGCAGTTATTGCCGATTGCTTTGAAAAATATAACATCTCTATCAGTACAAAACCTTACAATTTGCTGAAATTTTAGTTAAAAAGTGTAAATAAGAAAAAAAAAAAACCTGTGTATTTTCCACCAACAATTTTTATGGTATTCTGCAGACTTTCAAAGATTAGTTGATATGCCACATAACTCATCCCTCGAAAACAATTCCATCTGTTGAAACATGCTGATGTTGTCACCCTAAAGGGTATATTTTGGGTCTTCACTATTCAAAATACTAACACCTCAGTGCACAAGTTGGGGTGTTTTTACATACATAGTAAAGTGTAGTTACGACCTCTCCCATAATACCAGAAGAGCAAAGAAAATACAGTGTACAATCCATACTACCCCAATTTTTCTGTTTCCAAATATTTGCTGCAACTTAAAAAATTTATGCTGCTTTTTAGGATGCAGGCTGGACTGACTGAAAGACTAAAAAATGAAACAGCAGAGAAAACCTAGCAAGTCAATGAGAGGGAACTCAGAGTTTGGACTTCTAGGCCAATGGTTAGGACCGGATAAATGCTGCATTAATCACACATCATGTCCAAAAGAGCTATCAAATATAGAAATAAAGCAAACTGAGTACTTAATATCCCAATAATCAATGCTTATGAAAACATTGTTCTGATTATACTGTTTATGTTACCCTGCTGTAGCTTGATCATCCACATCAGTCTTTGATTTCTGAGGGGTCACCTGTTCTGATGAAAGGGCAGCCCTGCAACAGGAATGGTGAAAACATACTTAAGGCACAAGAAGACATTTGAAAACACATTGCATCACTTAAACGGTTTATCACTGTAGATATTGTATTTCTTTCAGGTGTAACTAAAATGAGTTGGCATTGTCTTTGAGATTTTTTTTTGGTTTTTCTTTAATATATATTTTATATATACAGTATATAAAATAGGTGTATGAAGATTTATACATATATAAAAAAGAAATGTAATGCTTTAGTTGACTAGATTACCACATCCACTGAGCCTTTTGAAAAACGAATATCCCTAGACTAGCTATTTTGCTATGGATAGAGTAATAAAGTGTAGTTTCTTTACTGTTCAAAAATTATTTTAGTAGTAAAAAAATCTTGAAAAACCATTTTTTCTACCTAACATATCTTATTTAGTAAAGACAAAACTTTTATTTAACTATCAAAGTACTCATTTTTTAAAAGCCTAAATAAATAAACAAACATTTACACTTTCCTATTTTTCTTTATTTATGTGAACAATCAAATTGGTCACTACAGGGTTACTAAAATTATGAGTAATTATAAGAAAAGGAGGAGGTGGCAGATAGAGTTGTTGAGGGGTACCTGTTCTTCAGAGAATTTTTCTATTAGTATGGCAACTAAACCACGACAAGTTGCATAGCTGTCTTAATTATAAGTCATGAAATTGCAGGCTGGTTAAGTAATCTTTTCTTAATTTAGACCATGTGAAATGGACATTTAATTAATGAATTAATGTAATAAAATCTTTTTCTAAACTTAGAGCAACCTTTGCAGACACTGAAATTTAGACTACTTTGCATCAATTCATCTTAATGCCTTTTATTACAAGCTTTTGCATGTGCAGAGCTTCTTTGACTTCCTTTTTCTTCACGTTGCTTACACACTCTAACAGTTTTTTTTTCCTTTGCATGCCTCACACTCTCTCTTTCACTGACTTTAGAGCAGCAGTTGCATATAAAAGAGTATTTGCATTAGCAACACATATGACTGTGGAACTAAAACTGCAAAGCAGTTTTTAATGTTTTATGCAGTTTAATGTTTTTTCAATTTGAGTAAATATCCAGTGAAATGTTCTAAGCTATATGCAAATAATTACATTTCTGCAGGGAAGGAAGTCTTCTTCATGCACTGCTGCACTTCCTTCTATAGAGGAACCCTCCCAGGAAAATTATACAGAGTTTGTATTATAAATAAATGTAAAATAATAATTGAGGTTTATGCAAAGGAGTGTGTTACATTTCTAAATCTACTAAGAAGCAAATTAAGACATACCTTGTTGGAGCTTCTGAATTTTCTGAAGTGGTTCTAGAGAAAGAAATAAACATTTCAGAAACCAAGTACAAAATGCTAATATTAAAGCACTTTGCAAGATTTTGATCAATCAACTGCAATTACTTTTACCTTCCCTTCCTTTCAAGACAATATGTTTTTTTAATGTAGAATATATGTTTAACTCAAGTAGCATAATACTAAATTCAAATCATGTTCTTTTTTTCACTAAGACAATCATTCTTCAATTAACATTCTCCAGTTAATCACTTTGATTAATAGTGTTTTGTTTTCAGCATACAATCCCCAACCATAAAACTCAAATACAGTGAGCTGCTTATAGTGTTAGCTCCAACTGCAATTTCTTTCAAGTGTTCTGTGAAGTGTGTTCAATCAGCTGGAACTGAGGCAAAGAACTCTGGAAGTTTATGTATCATCTTTAACTATAAAGGGCTAGAATTGCATCTCAGAATTACAAAAGTATATAAATAACCCTGCCCAAGAAAACCCACATACCCATGATTGCTGGACTCCCTTCCTGAGGACAGCAGAGCAGTCAGCCATTTCAAATGTGAAGAAAAAACATAACTGACATAGCTCTTTGCTCTGTCTTTAAGACTGATAGAGACCTTTAGAAACTGTGCTTATTAGCATCATGCATGGCACTTTATTTCCTGAAACTCACAGGAAGGCTTTCCTTTGATAACTATTTTTAGTTATTGTAATACTCACAATTTGAAATAGCTTTCACATCTTCAAGCCACTTTTAAAAGCTAAACCAAGTAATCATTAAATGCCGATCACTTTTTTTACCAGTTGTGTGTGATGGCTCATTGTTAGAGGATCCAGGAAGGGTCATGAAAGCTTAAGAAGGCATATTCCTTCCTCAAGAAAGAATATGCTTGTTTTCAGTCTCCTCTGAACTGCAAGACTGGAGAAGGAACTGGATAACTAGTGTTGAGAAGAATACAGGAATTCCAGTTTGCTATTGGAGGCTGGGTGGATGCCATATAGAGCATTATCCTGTGCTTTCAAAATTACCATGATCTTAGCAAGATACTGAAATGAAGCCAGATAAATTCTTCTCAGTTGGCACATTGAGAATCTGTTAAGGACTGACTTAAAAGAAAATAAACTTTAACATCTATGAGCCGTCCTTCTGCTGGGTAGACAGTAACTTTGAATCTTGGCCAAACAGATAGAGGGTAGTAAACACAGAATAAAATTAAAAATAATTGCTAAACTTAGTTTTAAGTCTTCCAGTGCCAGACATTCCATAAACTCCCTGGGCAATAGTCTACCAAGGCTTATATCTAACATCACAGTGTATCCATTCATTTCTGCTTCATTTAATTTTCATCATTGCTGGACATGAGACTCATGTTGGAAGTTTCCCAGATTAAAACTAGGGAAGCAGAAGACCATGCTGCAGCAAATAGTGGATATAAGCAAACAATATCATGAAGGTTGATTTATTAATATTTTAAAGCATCCATATTCTGCTTTTAGATAAGAGCACAAGAAACGTTCCCTGTTCTCTTTCTATTCTTCCAGAAAACCACAACTTCAGAAATAAATATCAAACATTCATCTGCAAGTAACTTTAGTCTGATTTTTTGTTCTTGGATACTTTGCTGACAGGGGACTTAGTAGATTTTGAGGTTTTGTTCACACTGATACCCAAAAGGGCTGAGGGTGAGCCCCTGACTGTAAACTCAAATGGCACCAACAGATCCCTGCCTTTATGGCCAGTCTCTCTACAGCACATTTGCCTGGAGAATTAATTAGAATAGTCCAAAGTGAAACCCTGAATAAAGAATTGCAAGAATGATAGAAAAATTTTGGGAGCACTCACAAAACTTCAAGTTGCAGGCACTTCATATACTCAGGCCCCAGTCAATGCTGGGCACCAGGCTGCCAAGAGCCCAAACAAGTACTTGTGCATGGGATGTTTTCTCTTTGCATGGCTTCTTCTGCATCAAACTCAGTCCATCAAAGAACTGTCCCTGCTTTCTTGCTCCCCAAATTAGCTGTAGCCAAGTGCTAGGAAATAACCAGCGACCAATGATACGCACCGTTTGCTTTCCTCTGTTTCTGTCGGAGTCCTACTACTCGAAACTGGGGGAGGCATCCAAGATTGCCTGTAAATTTTAATAAATAATTTTTTTGGTATTAGTTTAATGCTCTGGGCCTGAACAGCTGTGAGTGTTAGAGTAGAAGTGATGTAAAAATACCTGGAACTTTTCTTAAATTATCAGTATTTTTAAAGACTGCAGGTTGATACTTTTTAGATCATATTTACAGAAAACTGAAAGGAATAGGAAATAATACATTTTTAATTTAATTTTATCTATTGGGAAAAATGTATTCTCTGACTCTAGGTGGTCTTTCCTGCAATGGGACTGGTACAAATAAATGGACCATTTGTGGAAAGGACAACCAGATAAAATGCACAGAGAGTGTCAAGTATGAACACAAGAAACACAATCAGGTTATTAGAGGTTACAGCACAAGCACTTTCAGTTCCTTTTTGTTTGGTTGGTTTTTTACCGTCAAAACTATCAATCCAGCAATTGTTTGTGAGATAAAAACAATTACACCATTGCAATTCATTGATGGCCTTCCATATCTTCCAAGAGCCTGAAGAGAACTACTGGACTGAAAACACCATAAACTTCCACCAAACAGATCTGTTAATATAAGTATGATGACATTTTCATTTCTACATTCATTATTCTACTGATCACATTTTTATGCATTAAATATGAAATAGAAAATAACAAATGAACAGAAATTGCAGCTGGGAAGAATGCAGAAAACTATGGCTATCACCAACAGTACATTTTAAATTAAAAATGTATTTAGTTCTACATTCTGTTTTTATTTTTGCCTAGATAATGCTACCTGAAATCTAGATTTCTAAAGGTAGCTGTGTATCATTCAGAAAACTGTGTGATTTATATGAACTGCAACAGCACGGGGTCAAGTTTGGCATCAGAGATTTCACAATTACAGTGAACTACAATGCTTTAAAACTGGACTCTGAAAATGAGTACACCAGCTGAGTTAGGGGCTGCAGCCAAGAGTTAACACCCATTGTGCCAAGTCCACCAGGCTCACAAAACTGTCTCTACAGAGACAAAACTTCTAAATCCCATGGAAAAAAAGACAGAGGATGTAAAAGTTCAATTCTTGAAGCTTGCTGAGGAGTTTGAGTGTGCTAGGGGAGGAAGGTGGTAATTTTTTAATGTAATTGTGATTCATTACTGAGGCTTAACACAGTGCTATATACCCTCTGGCAACCAAGCAGTGGTGGTAATGAATACCTCTTTTTCTTGATTGGAGAAGTGACTGCAGTGTTTGTGGATGCTGCGCTAGGAGTCCAAGATTGTCTGTTAAGGAAATATACTTAGTGAGTTAATCTTCAGAAAGAGTATAAGTTTAAATTATATATAAAAAAAAGAAACCATATTTGTGCTATCAGAATGATACAAATGTGTATGGTAAATGCAATTACTATGTTTATATACCTCAAAGGACACAAGATGTGGAATAGGGGATAAGGGGTTCTGTTGTTTAGACAGCTGCATTTTTATATATCCAAAGTACATACCCAAAGTAGTTTCTGACTTCTTAAAATCTTGACTTCTGCACCTGCACTTTAGTCTTCAAACACTATAATAATAATGTCTTTCATTTTCTTACTTTAAATTTTGTTTCTTGTTCAATTAGAATGCTTTATGTTTATGTTTGTAAAACTAACCTACATAAAATCCAAGCCAGTGATTTATCATAAAATTTATTAAAAAAGTTATTGTCTTATCCTCTGAAATTCTTAATTATAGGAATTGGCAATTCATAATAACAGTAATTGAAGAATACCGATTTACAAATAATTTTGCTCTCTGGCAGGAAAAAATATATACAATTTAAGTCTCTCTTAAGTCCCATTCAGAATTGTTGGTTAGTTAAAAAATCTCTCAAAAAAACCCCATAAAATCCAATTTATATGATGCTTCATGTGTCATCATCACCATCATTTACAACATAAAGGTGCAAAATTATAATTTGAAAGCGTGACCTCAATTGAACTTGAAATGCCAGAGATACTGATTTGCTCTTCAGAATAATATCTCAATTCTCCACAAGATGACTTTTAATTGCTGTGCTCTCTAGCAACCATGTTCTGTCTAATTTATTACTGGCAGAACTCTACTGACATTGATTAAGGCACAAAGAGATGCATTTGTCCCTTCGCATTAACAAGTACGGTGGCTGAGCTCTTCCGACTTTCCTTTCTTAAATGCAAATTTCAATCAGGAAATAGGTGTAAGTTTTTTAGAAAATAATTTTTCAGTGTTGTGGAATGATATAACATAGAGAGTGGCTACCTCTGAATCATAGCAACTTTTAAAATAACATAACATGTCAACAATGTTGTGCTAACTTATTTTAAATGAAAACTGTTTTAATCAAAAGACTGCCTTCTGACAAAAGAAAAGGTTTCCACTGGAAAAATCAGCTAGCTTATCAAAAGCTATGTTGGTACTCAAGTGTTGGCGCTCAAGTTTTCCACTGGCAATATGCAACGGCATTTTCCACTGAAAGCCGGAAAATTAAACAGAATTTTTTCATTATCCTTCCTCAGAATTGTGTATTGTATTTGGTAGATTTTATGCAGAGAAATCTAGACCTCTAGAACACACTCAAGTTTTTCAAAATACTCTTATTCTTTCCTTTCTTGTATTTAAAATACTGTAATTATTAAATAATCATTATGCTGAATAAATGTGTAATCGGAGCTGATCTCCCTTTTAAACTGTGTGGAGAAATAGGCTTCTTTAAGGAAAATTGTTCTTATTTTATGATTTTTTTTACTCCTCACTAACTATAAAAAGAGTATGATAATTTAGATATAGATGCCTACATTCCAGAGGTCAGGGGGCCAAATGAAGCCTACACCTGGCCATATGCAATACAAATAATTTCTCTGTATAATCTTGGTATGTACATGAATTCTAAAGTTATGGCAATATATAACTCTTAGATGATAATGCATGATAAATGATACATGATAAATTATAACACAGATGATAACGTTTCTGAAATTCATACCTGTTGTTTTGCTTATGGTTCAGATTAGGGGACCTATTCATTTTATCGGTATCACTTCCAGCTGGAATTCTGTCAGAAACACAGGAATTGTTTATAATACACACTCTAATTTTTTTTAAATCCATTTTCAATAACATTAAAAAATGGAGTATTATTTTGCCCTGTGTACAACCTCAGTATCACAAAAGACAGAGAGAAGAAACTGAAATATAAACTTTGTGCATTATTATTCGAAGACTCTAAGTAGCTCACTGAAAAAGAGTTTTCCAATATGATGTTCAAAGAGTAACACTGTATTAAACCTCACTGTTGCTAACAATTTATTACAACTCCTTTGAATTTGGTCAAAATATCAGAAAGAAAGAAATGTTCAGTCAAGCAATACACATAGAACTTTTGCCCTTTTCTCTGCCTCACCATTCCTAGAGAGATGCAACAGTCTAGTTTAATTTACAGACTTAATAAATCAATGTGATGTGAAAATAATCTAGTGCAAAATTCCTGGCAAAGCACAGTATTGACCTAGACAAGTAACTTCTATCAAAGAATCCAAATTCTTTGTGCTTGAACTGATTTTATTGAGCCATGAAATTTACATGAAGAAACAACCACATGATTTTCAAGCCCTTTATGGATTCTACAATTGTTTCCTAAAACCCTTCAAAATTTTCACAGAAAGCACCACGCAGCTATCATAGCTGAAGCAGATTAGGTTCTCATTTTATCCCAGTTTACTTCCTATATATGGAATATAGTTCTTTAGTAAGAACTGGGGGACTCTGAAAAGCTTAAATATAAAGTGATGTACATTGAAATAGAGGACAAATACTAAGTTAAGAGAGTTATCTTAAATACTTGATTAAATCACCTGAAACACATCTTGAGTTACAACTTTTATATATATATTTAAATTATTTATTTTCATCTATAAACTGAAGCTACAGATACAAAATAATTAATCTTAGAAATACAATCTGACGTTTTGTATAAAACATTTTGTGTCCTGCCTTCAAGCAGCACAGGACTGTTGTATTTAATGAGAAGCCTTCCAAGGAGTTCTGGAACACAATCTGCACCGGCGTGTGCTCTGTGTCTTTTGCAAATCTTAAATGCAATATTGCAAAGAACCCTCTCCTGGTCAGGGCAGCTTGTGACTGTGAGAGCAGCTACAGTTGCTGGGAAGGTCACTAGAGGTCTCACTAACCCTGCTGGCACTGCCGCGGATGCGAACCCGAGCGTTCCCTCTCATTCCCCACTCGCCAGCGAACCAGCATTTCTTTCACATTTCATCGCCTATTTTCAAAATTCCAGCACAGTGCTTTACATAGTTTTGTATTTTCTCATTTTTAAGCCTTAAATGTTCGGTCTGGCATCCCATTCCATTGCTGCCCAATGTAGCAGAAGCTTTAAAAAGAAAAGTGAAAGAAAGGTAAGCATTATGTTAACTTCTTGTATAACTTTTGACCTTCTGATAAGGAATCAAAGAATATACTCTGTTCACACCCACAACACTGTCTCCAACAGACACCCCACTCCTGGATCAATGGTCCGTTTACACCTGTAATGTTTATGTGAGCCAAGTTAAATTTCTGACCTCCACAGTATCCTGTAGTGGTGACTCCTATGATTTATATATGCATTAAATGAAAAATAAATTTTCCTTTCCTTTCCTTTCCTTTCCTTTCCTTTCCTTTCCTTTCCTTTCCTTTCCTTTCCTTTCCTTTCCTTTCCTTTCCTTTCCTTTCCTTTCCTTTCCTTTCCTTTCCTTTCCTTTCCTTTCCTTTCCTTTCCTTTCCTTTCCTTCCTTCCCTTCCCTTCCCTTCCCTTCCCTTCCCTTCCCTTCCCTTCCCTTCCCTTCCCTTCCCTTCCCTTCCCTTCCCTTCCCTTCCCTTCCCTTCCCTTCCCTTCCCTTCCCTTCCCTTCCCTTCCCTTCCCTTCCCTTCCCTTCCCTTCCCTTCCCTTCCCTTCCCTTCCCTTCCCTTCCCTTCCCTTCCCTTCCCTTCCCTTCCCTTCCCTTCCCTTCCCTTCCTTCCCTTCCCTTCCCTTCCCTTCCCTTCCTTCCCTTCCTTCCTTCCCTTCCCTTCCCTTTCCTTTCCTTTCCTTTCCTTTCCTTTCCTTTCCTTTCCTTTCCTTTCCTTTCCTTTCCTTTCCTTTCCTTTCCTTTCCTTTCCTTTCCTTTCCTTTCCTTTCCTTTCCTTTCCTTTCCTTTCCTTTCCTTTCCTTTCCTTTCCTTTCCTTTCCTTTCCTTTCCTTTCCCTCACTCTGTTTCACTTTTTTTTCTTAATTAATTACCCAAACATTTATAGAGTATCACCTTGTTCATACAGGAGAAACAAACAGGAAACAGAACAAACGGAAAATATTCTTTCATTACTCAGTTTCCCTATATATTCTTTTCCAAGCTGAGGACTTTCTGTCTTTTCAGACATTTTTCATATGAAAGCTATTCCATCCTTTCTCACCTTCCTCTGTTTTTTTTTTTTTTTTTTTTCTGGTTCTATTGTAGTTTCTTCACATCAGTGAAATGATGCAAGCAGTGTTCAAGATGTGGAAAGCAGGTTCATACTATACACTGCAATGGTTTCTAGTTTGCTCTCTGATCCTTTCCTAGTAATTTCTATAATTTCAAAGTATTTGATTATTAATAAAGCAAACAATGAAAGTATGTAATATGCTTTTGTCTCATCTATCCACATTCATTGCTATGGATGCAGTTAGAATTTAGTATTTCTGGAAGGTATTCTGGACTTAGGATAATTTAGTACATGGAAAAACAGCAATGTAATTTTCATCCCTACCTGACTTTTAAGATTTCTCCCACCTCTTGTCAAATAGTTAGTTAGTTCCTAATAATACTTCTGCTTCCTCTGGGAAGGATGTTCTCCACTTGGTACAGTTCTTATTTACACCTAAAATCATTTTTTGGTATACTTTGTTATCAGTTGCATATTAAGAACCCTTTATGTTAGATATTTGTGTGTATGAAAAGGCAAAGATTAGGTCAGCTTACAACCTGAAATAATTCAGATACTTTAATATCTCAGCATAAACCAAAAAGATATAGAGTACAAAAGAACAGTGCTCCTCAGTGACCCTGTAGAAACTGGATTTGTCCTATGACTTCTAAATTAGCAATCAGGGTTTGAGGCATGAAAATCAAGCTTTGAAAACTGTTTTGAAGTGAGTGGCCATCTGAATAAGTGCAACATAGGTCATATATGCTACTTGAATTTCCAAAATGCTTCACAGAAATCTGTTTTAAGTCTTCTTAAGTAAACTGACCTCCCATGGGTAATAGAGAAAAAAAAAATTGCTAAAAATGTAAGAAACAAAGGTTTCAAATAAATGGCAATTTGTACAAAACCTGTGTTCTTCCATACATTCATGAATTATCTGGAAAAAAATGAGAGTGGGATGATGTTGCTTGCCAATGTCTTTACTTCATGGTAGTCAAAACAAATGGCGATTGGCAAAGCTTTTCAGAAGTCATCTGCTAACATATCAGATTTCTAAAATGGCAGATGACATTCACTTTTCTAGGATGCAAAGTAATGCCTGCCAAGAGAAACAATTGATCTCTGAACCAGCAATTATCACTCAGAAAAGAAATCTTGGAATTACATAGATAATGTTGTGAAAATTAAAACTCAATTCTTAGCAGCACTCAAAGAGCAAACTCAATGTTATGAAGTATAATGGGAGGATTTGCAAATGAAATAAAAATCATTATTATTATTCCTTTGTGTATATGCAAGGTGTGCACCCATCTTAAATACCTAGATAGACATTTTGATTCCTAGATAAAAAAAAAAAATATTATGGATACAGAGAAGAGCAACAGGTAAATTGAAGTTACAGAATGGCTTCCTCGTGATGAGAGAACCAATACAGCAGGATTCATTGGGCTGTGAAAGAATGGACAGGGTGATGATGCTGTACAGGTCTCTAGCCTATTCTTTTTCAAATTCCTGTGGAGAAGGTACATTTGATGTAACAATTTTGCATTGTCTCTTACAAGAGAAGTGAGGATCATGAAATAAAATAACACAGTGCTGAAACCCAACCAAATAAAGTGCAGTTTTCCCAGAGTGTGCATTTAAGTGCTGGCTCTCATAACCTCAGCATGTTCTGGATATCAGACCTTAATGGTGGCTGGATTTTGAAGATGCAACACAGAAAGAATCTGCAAACACAAGCATGTTCATGTCTTAACCCAGCAGAGGTCAAGGCTGAACAGAACATTCAAATTAAGTACCTGTATGACAAGCATGACTGATACTGGTACTGATCATAGTATTTGCAAAGAACTATGGGTTTAGCCATGTTGTGCTTAGCTATTGGAGATACAACTTTGGTTTAGAGTTTGAAAGGAAGGAAATTGGGGAGGAGTGGTTTTCAGCTGTGGAAAGATACTTACATTTATGAGGACAAGAATACACAGAAACAGATACAAAAAAAAAAGAAGATATCAAAAGAACCTTTTCTCAAATCACATTTTCATTTGTCTCTTTGAAAATTTGTGCAAAAATCATTCAGTCTTTTACTTAAATGCTTAATAAATAAGAAAACTTTTAAAAGGCACTGACTTCATTTGTACTTTTATTTTTAGGACCTCTCACAGGTATGACAATCACAGCATACAATACATCTAGAAAAAAAGCCCTACCTGTCCAAGGTGGTATCCGATCTGTATCGTCCAAGTACAGCTTTCTGATCTTCCTTTCCATTTGTGCTACTGCTGTAATAAAAAAATTTAGAGAGGCCATTTTGGTCACTGATTTTATTTAACAACTCATCATTAACAAAAAAGTACCTATGTCTCAGATTAAGGTATCATACAGGGTTTTAGACCATCCAGGTGTCAACAGATCTGACCCTAGACCCACTGCAGTGATTAATTATTGACACTGGAGTCAGATTTACAGTGAAAATATGTATAGACTAAAACTCAACAAAGCAAGTTCTTTGCTTTGTTCACGACACAAAGGATACTCAGTTTTCTTTGGTAATATAATTACCATACCTGTGTAGGCTGTCTTGGGATTTGTATTGGTTAAGCACGGCCCTTCCGTAGTTTTCATCAGCACTTTAAGCAAAAGAAAAAAAAAAAAAAAGAGTATTAAAAATAGGTAACTTTTTCTTGGCAAAAGATTTCTGTCTTCAATCAGATTTCACAGCTGTCCACTACCACTGTAATTGCACCAGCTGCAGAACTCTGCAGTAGAAAACTCCAGACATTTTGGAGGAAGAATTATCTCTTCCTACAAGCTCTTCATGGACCAGATAATGATAACATGGTCCCAAGGCATTGTTTCTGCTGTAATTTAAGTCCTAGTTTACACTAGACTAAATTTAAATTGATTCTGACTTAGGCTTCTTAGAACAACTTGCCAGGTTCTTGCAAAATCCTCTTGCTTATAAAAAGAAAAAGATCATGGTCTTGCAACCTAGGCATGTGAAATGAGGGATTTTACTTGTAGGGCAGAACTTCATTAAATACTCAGCACTCAAAAGTCCCAATGAAAAACAGTCAGTGAATATTCAGCAAACCAATACTTCCAAAAGGCAATCAATACCTCATTAAGATAAATAAATAAAAGTTATTTGATTGAATTCCCCTAATTCTGGTTGATACCATCCATGTAAAAGTAGATGCTCCATGCAAAGGTACATGGCATACTGAACTAAATATGGAAGAAATGCATTTCATATTTTTCTTACCTTTCCTCCTCAGGTCTCTTCTTTATCCAGCTGTTATCTTGCAAAAGGGTCCGTCGTTTATTAACGTCATGAGTAGCCTGTTGTCTGCTTTTAATTGCAACAGAGGGGCTCTTCTTATCTGCAAATGCAGAGAAACATGTCTTGAACATGTGGAAAAGCTTTGGAAACCTAAAGTACTATTACACATGCTGAAATAGGTAAAAGTTTAATACAGATTGAATTTTCAATTCAACACCTGTTTAATCCAAATTGCTCCTTGAAAAGTTTGTAGCTTTACCTTGAAAGGCCTGCAGAAGCCCAAATTAGCAAACTAAAATCAGTTTCATCCTTAATATGAAACTGCTTCGCCTGTTTCTAATGTAAACACATTTCACAGATCTGATAAAGGAATTATGAAATTTGCATACCACAGTAATCCCAGGAAAGTCAAATGAATGAATCCTGTTTCCTGGGGTGTTGTCTGTGGGTTTTGTATTTGCAGATGTCTGACAGGATACAAATTTTGAACGAAGGCTAATCTTGAGGTGACCACGTGGCCCTCCAACTACACCCAGCTCAAAATATGTGGATTTTCATGTTTCTCAAAGAGTCTGACTCCTTCTGAAGCTTTTTCTTCAAAGGCTGAATGAACAGAGTTCTTTTTCTAGTCAGTTACTTAGTTCTACTGAACTTCAATTAAAGCAATACCTTTACATCAAATTTAACTAAAATTGATGTATGGTTTCAAAGGTTATTGGGAGAGATAGACTGGCATGCTCAGCAAACATGGAAGCCTCACTTACTTTTGAAAACAGCCTAAAATATCTTTGTGCAACAAGGCTGATATTTAGTGTATTGGGAAAGTAACAGTATGATATTCACTTGATTTGGGAGAATATGGATTCTTCCCTGTATTAGAAAGCTGAGGTTTATCTCCTTTGATTTTTTCATGAGGATTTTGGCCCTTTTTGCAAGCAAAAATATGCAACAACTATTGTTCAGTATTCTCAGTCCATCTAAGTTTCGTATCATCAGCGTGTTTGAGGTAAGAGGAAATATTGACGTGATATTTGAACATGGCCTATTAAAATGAAAAGATAGAAGTTCAGACCGACTAGAAATTCCATCTTTTTTAATTGCTATATTTGCCCCAAATATTTCCAGAGCAAAGAAGGTGAAATATTAAATGCAAAATCTTTGTTAATACAACCAATTAATAAAAATAAAAAAAAATTGATGAAAAATACAGAGGATCTTGTGTTTTCCTCTAAAGACCCTCATGGTTTTCTCTATTAACTCCTCACTCTCTGAACATTCATGCAAAAGGATTTTCAAATTTCAGGAGACATCACTATCTGGTGTTCAGTAATTGAACTCTAAATATTGTGTGTAGAAAGAACACGGTCCAGAGAAACACACAGTCAGTAATATGTCATTTGCCAGAGCTGTGTTTTGGCAATCTTCTCTGATTTATAAGAAAATGTACTCCTTGCCTTTAATAAAAGAACTTCTCCTGTAGTGATAACATTAAAAAATGACAAATAGCTACAGTGAGTGGGAGACCAAATCATAATGAAGCACCAGAACATTTATCTTAAGTGACACTGGCCAAGACTGAATTTTTAAATACTTTTTTTTTGTAAAAGTAGATAAAATAGAGATAAAATTATGTAAAAAGAATAAAAGTAGACTGTAAAAAGAGAAAAAAAAATCAGCCTAAAAATGTATATATATCTGTAATTCAAACTGTGCCTGTTTCAATTCCCTATAGATATGTCCACACTGCCAAATGGAAGAGAAGGAATGAAAGATTTGGACTCATCTCTGATGTTGCCTAGTTGCAAATGTTCTCTGGTTCTGTGTTGGATTTGCTCTTTCCAAGACTGAGGTGCTAGAGAAGTGGCAAATATTTTAGAAGCCATGGCTGTGATGGCACAGATGCGTGCTTCTGTCTCTTGGCCTTGATACCCAGGTTTGGCTTTCTTCTTTTTAAGCAGCATAGGTCCAGACATTTGACAAACGACCAGGGACAGGAAAAATGCTGTTTGTAAGAATGAGCTGACAATCGTGGTAGATTAACAAAAACTAATCTATCCTCACTGCATGAATTCTGCATCAGCCTGTTCACTGCCTATTGAGCTAGTTTTTCCCTTAAAAATATTTATTAAAATCTGACGTTAAAGACTTCAAAAAATGAAGGCATCCCAGGCTTGCCTGAATAGCTCCAGTGGGTCGTCAAAAATCACTTGGATTTCTCAGAAATCATGGTTTTTTTAATTGCTAAGTGCAAAGAATGTTTCATGAAACCTTGTATAAAGGTGGTAGACAAGGAATAGATATTGTTTTCTTGTCAAGAAACACTTGACAAGTGTTTAGCAGATTAGCAAGCAATCTGGTAATGCCTGAGGCCCTAGGCTAGAACAGTACTCATTTCTGGCTTAATGAATTTTCTCCCAAGCTTCAGCTAGAAACTTAAACATAGATCTGATACAACAGATTAGGTCACAACAGCACAGGCAGATGCAGCTCATCCTTGTCTCTATTTGACAATAAAAATGTATGTCCTCAATACAGTAGAGCTGAGCAGCTCTCTGCTGTGGCTACATGAATTTTGGTGAACTTAAGCCTGGCACATCCCACCTGAACCAGGTCCTCATGCATCTCAAAGCATTTTAGTCTATGGAAATATATTTGAGGCTCAGGGAAATGGAAAATTTCATCATGTTTCTAGCTTGCCTCTGGTTATTTCTCTGCATAGAAAACAAATTCCAGCCCTCCTCGAGCTTTATTCCTTCAGAGGAGTAAACAGTCCCATCAGACAATGATTAAACAACTTTTCTCCCGTCTTCCCCCATTCTACTTTTCCTCAATTTCTCCCCATTTTCCCTGTGTGAGTCAAAGAGGCGGTGCTGAGACCACCGGGTCTTCCCACTGCCCTTGCAGCACCTCGCTCCTGTGGGTTTTCCACAACCACACCACCTGGCACCGCACCTCCCGCCTCCTCCGCTCCAGCACACTCCGCTGGGCCAGCGGGATGTTCCGGCCTGAACCCCTGCCAGCCGCAGTTTGTGCACAACACCGATAGTTTGGCATCTGAAGCCGGTCACGGTGGCCCTAATCGCCCTCCTGCCAGTGCCCCGTGAGGGAGCTGCGCCAGGAGCGGCCTGGGCAGGAGGGAGGCCGGCCCTCAGCCTGCAAGTGCCCCCGGAGCAGGAAATGGAGGACTCTCAGTATTACCGCTTTGATTTGAAGACTGTTTTCGTATGCTGAAAGCTGACATTTGTTCCTGGGGATTGTTCCTCCCTTCTGCAGGAATCTAAAAGAAAACACGACAAAAGAAGGATGTGAGTATTGACAGCGAGATTAGGAATCAGCCCCAAAGACAGGTCAAGTTTGTTGTCCGCTTCGATCATCTCCGTGCACAAGTTTAGCCTGACAGGCTGGAATGGGTTAGGGCCGGCTGCAGCCCTCCTCAGAGTGAATCTGCTGGCTCTTCCCTGCCTGGTGACAACTGTGTGCATCCCTGCCCTGCCCCTCTGCCTGTCACACTGCCCCTTCCCTGTTGGGATCTCCTTTCCTGAGAGCACTTGGCGTGGTGAGAGCCTTCAGCAGGCAAGAGGAGTGCTGAAGAATGGGCTGAGGTGATAAGCTTAATGGCAAGATGGTATCAGTCCCTGGCACAGCACCTGGAGCACAGGTGAGCTCATCCAGCCCCGCTGACCGATCTCTCAGATTCAGTGGCCAGCAGCTAATGCAGAGGGCCAGGACAGAAAGCAGTTCTGCTGCTCTGCAACAGTTTTCCAGTCACTGGCTTCTTCCCTTACTTCAAATCAAGTTAAAAGCCTCCAAGCCTGATGATTTTTAAAAAAACATAAAATATTATCTGGGAGTTGAGCCACTTAAAAGATTTCATGTTTTGCTTTGAAACTGGATTGTGAATACCAGCTTTCCTAGAGAAAGCATCAAGCAGAACATAGTGACATTTTGATGACCGAAAATTCTCCCTTAAGTTAAAAAAGCCCCAAATGCTATCATTGACTTAAGAGTTTGGGCAAAACTGACCCTCTTTAACAAATGGATTCCTTTTTGTAAAGCAGCATTTTCCAAGAAAACAATGTGTGCTGGAAAGCTCACAACCAGCTCCACTGTCAGGCTGCTAAAATTTACAGAAACACCAGCAGTATTTCTCTGACAGAAGCAGACCTTAAAAATCAAACATTCCTGATTCTCTGGATGACAGAGCTATCCTTTTTTTCTTTTGGCAGACATAAAATGTATTGCTCACACATCTAAAATAGAGTGGAGACACCAAGGCCAGTGGCTCTTTCTTTACTGATGGAAGGTGAAGATTTTGGATTCTGGCAAAAGTGTAAGAATAATGCTTACACTGACATGAAAACATTGTGGATGCCACTAAGGATTGCACTTAGAACAGGTATTTCTTTTCTATGATTTTGCTGCCCAACAATTACTAAAAAAAGATCATGATTAAAGAAAAGAAAACAAAACACAAAAAGAATCCCAACAGCCCCCCCAAAACAAACAAATAAATAAGCCTCCCAAAATAAATATATCCCAACATAAACAAACAAGCAAACAAACAAAAAGAAGCATTAAACAACTAGAGATCTTTTTTGAAAGTTAAGATATAAACACAAAACTAGTACTGGAGTCCAAAGTCTGCATGTATCTTAACCAGTTGTGAAATTCCAAATATTTCTTAGAGTTTAAAATTCTGGCATTTTGAAAGGCTCCTACCCGTATTCCTTTTTTTTCACCTTAGTTGTTGGTATCAAGCAAGCATTGGCACAGCGTGTGTAGAAAGCATGTGACTGCTGGATCTGGTTCCCACACAATTAAAATATGCTCAGGGCTATGGTGAGCCTTATTTATTTTGCAATAGGTTATAAAATACCTTTAAAAATATTTATATAAGGTTTTAAGCATATGTGAATTCAATTTCCTAGAAACTGTTCAGGTAGGTTATCAAGCAATCAGTTATTTTAATATAAATTTTTCTATATTTTACTATAAATTTTCTTCACCTGTCCCAGGATGGTAGAGAGGTCTCTGATTTACTTTTTCAGCTTAGGTACAGCTGGACATCTGATATAGTCAGTCCCAGGATAATAGAAAGTTTGATATTTCAATATATTTTCAAGCAATGAGAACTGGCACTTCTTCATCTCAAGAAGTAGTTGTGTGTATGGAAGGATTATGGATTTATTTTCTATTAAGTACTTTTAAAGCCATTTGCTAGGGGAAATGAATCATAAAACTTTGAAAAAGGAGACTTTTGTGAAAATTAAACCAAATGAAAAGAGGTTTGCCACTACCCTTGTATCCATGAGAGTCCAGTGTGTTTCTTTCGTCCTCCAACATTTAATTAAAACTGTGTTTTTTCTCATCCAATATTAATTTTTTGATATTTTTAAGGCAAAACAATATTTCTGTTGCACATGTGTACAGCAACCACAATAAGCTGCTGCATGGTCTCCCAACCCAAATGCAGTATGCATAAATTAATATAAGAAACAGGTACACTCCCTGTTGCAGTCAGCACTGAAAATGTGCCAGGTATTCTGAAATTTTAAACCCAAGCATTTTAGTCCTACAGAATATTGCCATTTTGTCCTCAAGGCTTTCTTCTTACCTCTGAGCTTTCAAGTTGTATATCAAAGATTAATCCATTAAAATTTAAAATGCAAGTTAAAAATCTTACTTTAATCCGTAGCACAGACAATCAAGAATCATCAGAGTAAGATTTAAATGTTAGGACTTAAAAATAAAAGGATCTCACATAAACAGGCAGAATGCAGCTCATCAAAGCATTTTTCCCTGGCCTTCACTATTTTGAACTCAAATGTGTGTTTGTATCTGTGTATTTGGAAAGGGGAGTGGATAAGAGATTATGAGGATCACATTAGTTTAAAAGTATCAGCTCATAAAGATCTGGAACTGTCACATTATTCACACAGGTCAGTGAACAGCTCATCTTCAGGCCATAGGGAGATATAAAAAAAAAGGTTTTGACTTTGTAAATGAGATTATGAGAAAGCAGAGTTAAAGCTTTCTATACTATACTGTAATAGTAAATGGTGTTCAGACATTCTTAATAAGATCTCAACCACTGAAGCAAAACAACTCAGCTGGAATGCAAAACAAAAACAAACAGGAATGCAACTCCAGTGTAATTTGAATTTAAAAACAGCGTCAGGAAACTCTAAACGAAAATTAAAACTGCCCTGACCAGTCCAGTGAGCAGCTCCCAAATGGTTTTAAGACATGCTAGTCCTAGATTCAGACCCTCAAACACTTTGTGGGAAATCCAAACATAATCCCAAAGAAATTCAGAAAAGTCTTCCGACATGACTTCAGGGAAAGTCAAAAGTCTATCTAACCTGTAAAGAAATTACTCATTACAAGTCTCCAACACTATTTTTGTCACAAATACTTATATTTACACATCTATATCTCCTTTTCACTTCCTGCAGTGACTGATCAGCAGAATACCTCAGGCCTGCCTTAAGTTCTGAACACCAGACCTTCTAGTTTTCAGATCATCTGAACACACCCATTCCTCCAGCACAGAGTCCTTTTGCCTTCCTTCTGCTCTTGGCCGTGGCTGTCTGTGTGATTAGGCTTCACACATATGCATTGCTGTATTTTAAAAAGTACATAATAATAGAAGCATTTCCTGTAAGATTCATGTTTTCCATGTCAGACGGAACTAGTTCCAACAAAAAACACCTTTGCTCTTTGGCTTCTAGCTATGACAGTGATTAAGACATTATTCATGAGTAGTCAGTTGATATGCATTTTGCTTCTAATAAAACAATATTAATTTCCACAGCTTAGAGGCAAGAGGCCTCTGCATTATCATCACACTGTATAATAAGGAATTCAGCATAGTAAATGTTGAAGGAGCGTCCAGAGAGATACACACACTTTCGTCCCTTAAAAGTCAAAATATTTGTTTTTATACTGAGGTTTTTCATATAAAGCATTGCCAAATGCAAATGCCTAAAATATCAATTTTCCCGCTATTATTAATGAACTGGATGATATAAACAGTGGTAGCTGAACAACTGATTTAAAAAAAAGAATGTTCAGAATTTTCCTGTCATCCAACTTCTAGTGCTGTATTGCTAAACCACCTCAGTTGGAGAGAAGTTGCTGAGATTGGCATATCCACATGAAACACCAGCTGGAACAAACGGATTTCATATATGGCTCTACACAACCACAGCTTGCTGGCTACTGTTTGCTGCATGACCTTCAAGTTCCAGCTTTTTGAAAGCATCTAATATTTGCCATGTGAAAAAGAAAATAGGCCTATACTTCATTCTTTCTTTAACCCAAATATGAAGCTTGCCACCAAAATTTTATCTTCTTGAAGAACTATTCTGCTCTGAAGTAAGCCAAACAGTCATTGTCTTGTGAGCAACCAGAGCTCAAAATTTTAGAATCATTCCATTAGAACTGAAGACTTAATTCAGCTCTACTTTTTGTTTTGCTTTGTTTTCCCTTGTAACTCTTAATCTTAATTTCTGTGAGCTGAATGTAGAGAATATGACTATTTAAGGAAAAACACATTTGGTCTTAATCACAGTTATGAAACACACAACAGTGTTTCCTTGCTTTCAGTTAACAGCTTCCAGGTCAGCAAACTTCATTATTTCCTCCATCATTTCTCTTGCATATAGTGTGAGCAAGCAACTGAATCAAGTAATTCTGACTTGATACAGGATAAATATTTCCAAGCCCTATAACTAAGACACTGGGGACACACATAATTGCAGCTGTTCTTATAGACAGGCACCCGTAAGTGTGTGAGGTAAAATCCTTTTGGTTTGGAAGTCAATACCAATTTTGCTGCTGTCCATATCCATCCTTTCTCCCCTCAGATAACAGTGCTGTGACTGGGCTGTCAGATCTGCCTACCTATACTTACACTCAAGTAAGAATTTCCTGATTGCAGATAAAGGCTGTTTTGCAAACCACCATCACAGCCAGAACCATTCGAGGCTGTACAATCCTTCATACATCCAAAATTGTTATTGCAGACAAGAATATGATCTCTTCAAATAGCCTAAAAAGCCCTTCCTGTCAGGTGCAGATCTATATGTATAACTGATGCTCTAATTTCTTCCCTACACAATTGCCACCAGTAATGATTCGGTTTGCTTGGCAATTAGTTTTTTTGTCCTTTTGCTGAAAACTACATTTAAAAATTACTACATTTATTTTAGAGGCATTAAACAGTCACAAAAATATGTTCCTAAACAAATATTTTTTCAAGAGTAACACATCAGAGCAATAGCCATATAATACATTTGTGAACTTCTGGAAATAATATATTGTGTTTAAATAAATATTTTATTCCATTTTGTCCACAGAACTAATAACACAGAAAAGAGTTGACACAGAAAACAGAAATAACATCTGTATATGTGTAAGAAAGAAAACAGGCAAGGTAAGACTAGAACATCTGAATGTATGACAGCAATCATTCACCTATTTGTAGCTGAAAGAGCTCTCAAAACTGGTTTTTCAAGATGTGGGCGGAGGAGATTCTGTTTTGAAAGAAGCTTTGGAACTGTCACTAATGTAAAATCAACTAAATCACAATCCAAATTTGTATGTATTTTCAAATTAGAAATACACATTTGGTTTTAAATGTAGTTGGTTTTTTAATAGAGTGTAGAACAGAGTAATATTAATAATTTTAATGTTATTCAATTGTCATTCAATTCACTAGATTTTTGATGAAGAATTCTTCCTGTTTATACATGTGTTCAGATCATTGTATAGATAAGTCCTTGCATTAAAGTAGAATGGGTATTTTTGCAAAGGTGAAAATAAAAGGGAACTGTTGTTTTGGGTTTTTTTCCAAAATAATAAACTTAAAGATAATTTAAGAAAATGAGAAAAGAGTAGATACTCATTAATTTTAGATAAAAATTCCAGATGAAGGAAAAAAACTCTAAACAATACAATGAACCAAAGAGCAAAAATGACATTAAAACAGCCATTCATGAAAAGTGGTCTGAACAGTGAATTTATCATCAGATAATTATCACTAGAATAGCATACCATTAGCAATATAATAAAAATAATGAAATAATTAAGATGGTATGGACAGAAGAAGTCAGAAAGGTCCTGAGAATCTGAACACCTAAACTGTAAAACTTTGAGAGCTGCATTTTCATAGTCAAGTTCTCCATACTTCTTGAAAATCAGATCCTTTGAAATGGCATCCTAAACTGGACATTAGGAAATCACAGAACACCTGAAAATGTAGGAGTTTCCCTACATGGTAGGGAGCAGTATAAAAGCAGAACAGTAAACTCCTTACCTAGGAATGGCAGAAGTTAGTGTCCTAGCGTGGCTCAGTGTTGTTAGTCAGCCTGGAAGGGAGGTACAGTCAGAGCAGACAGAGAGCAGAACTGTTCTTCCCCATCCAGCTGTCTGAAAAGTCAAGAGATTTCTCCTTCAGAGGCTGAGTCACTTAAGGAGGAGGTAGGAGGTGTGGAAAAGGGTGGCACCTTGTAGAAATACCAGATCAATTAAGAGTACGGGTGAGTTGTTATCCTTCTGTGCTTGCTGTTCTTTTCAAGTGCAGTAGGGTTGGGTTTCACAAAATGACCTGCCTTCACAGACCTTGACGCAGAAAACCAAGCAATTACCATTTAGAAAAATATATTAGAGTCATTTGGATTTTCCACAGAAATACATGTTGCAAGCTGTAGGGCTGTAGCTCTCAGCTGCAGAGTTGCAGGTATTTACACGGGTGAACATGATGTAACTCCGTATTTCATCAAAGTTCTGCACAAGTGTTACATGGGGAGCACACACTGGGATGTGATATGCAGTAACTGTTTGCACCGTTTGGGTATGTGGGCAGAGGCAAAATATCTGGGGGGAAATCCCTCCCACATGAGATCTTGTGGCAAGTCTCTCTTATCTCTGCACATTTGCATTCTCCTTCAGTACTGCCAGCAATAAACAAAGGAGGGAAGAACTTGTGTTCACTTTTTTTTTTTTCTTTCTTTAAAATGGCTGCAAATAAGTACGTGGGCTAAGAACTGCCTTACTATTAGAAAATACAGTCATATGAGGTCAATGCTTTTCTTATAGGAATACTGTATACAACTCCATGTTTCTGTTTAAGGTACAAAGGCTGGCTTTAATGTATCTTATACAAGCCCACTTTATTTTATGTTTGGGGAACGTTTGTAATGAAATATGTGAGAGGTCGTTTAGCAAGATGCTGGCTGACCTTTAGTCCTATTGTCTTTTGTGAAAATTAAGAATTTCTTTGAACACAAAAAAAGCAAACTGACATGAATTAACTTAGTAATAGCCTGTATTTTTATTCATGGTTACCTTTTCATAGGCTTGGGACTTTTGTAGTATGAAGCTGTTCTCCAAACATTGGTTCTATCTGATAAAATACAGCTGATGAAGCAGAGCAGCAGACAAAAAAATACCACATATAAGCTATTAACTAACACAAATCTCAGAATTAATGAATACAAACACGCACACGTTTCTAAATTTTGTACATCTCAAGTTTTCTGTGTCTCCTAAAGTGAAAAATACTTACAGCAGTCCTGGAATTTTCAGGTACTATGTGTTTATCTTTTTGCAGTCAAGAAGAAGCTTTTGTGAATACATCTCTTTACAGACATATTGAGAATTTAGTTGTCTCCTATATGAATCAGATGCCTTTCCTCATAAAAAATGAGGAATTAACGTTAAATGGGAATTAGCTTTAAAAAATCTACATACACTTTAATTTGAAATGGACATCTAGCTTTTATTTATAATAACACCTGAGACTAGGAATATCTTCATTTTTGAAACATTTTTCTTTCAAAATTCAGGTGCTACCTGATATGAATTTGTTATCATTTTCCATTCAACCAGATAAGCCCCACTTGTAAAACAGAGATACGCTTAACCTGTCTCACAGCACTGCCTTCTTCAACCAAAGTGTTTGAGAAACACAAATAGAGATGCAAACAATACAGTCTGGAGAAGTTAAATTGATATTTTCCTGTATTTATGGCCTTTGAACATAGAGAAGAAACTGTGGGGCAGAGCAGGCCAGTTCTGCTACCCAAAATAAGCCCAAGGCTTATTCTAAGGCAGTCCTTGCTAAGTCTTTGGTGTCTGGTGTGGCAGAGTAAACAGTCTATAGGAAGATGCATAAATATGAAATTCCAACAATGGTACTGACCTCAGCCTAGGAATAAAGCAGGCCAGCTGTCTTTTAGTGACTGATCTGTGACAACCAGTCATTTCCGTAGTCATTGGATGGTGAATTTTTGGTGTTAGCTGTGCTGATTACTTAATATTTCAAATCTGTAAAAAATTATTTAAACTTTTTTTAGACTAAAGCAAATCTGACTTGCTGATAAACAGTCTGTCTCATTTTCTGTATTGTAAGCACATGCAAGTATTGTTCCTAGTGAATAAAGAACATATGATGCAGTGGTGTGTATCAGGAATTGAACAGTTTCAGTATAACCATAACAGTGAAAATGACCCATAACTATTTTCCATGAAAAGACTTCCCATACTCTGAAGAAATTAAGCTTTCAGAAATTCAGAGGAACTCAAACTTTGCCTCTGGATCTCAGCATAACAAGTAACACTCAAAAATCCAGCCGTGCCCAGAGTGTGTAAACAGTTATGCAGTCAGGTTTCATTTTTCTTTTAATTCTTTAGTATAAGGTCCATATTAAATTGAAGGAAGGATAGAAGACAAATACAGTGAATTGTAATTTCTCAGACTAGTTCAGAACTTGAATTATATCTCCTTTACTACCTTTCTTGCTCTTAAGAAAACATCCAAGTTGAACCACAGACAGACAGACACAGATTTTTCCATAGTGGCAGAAAAGAGCAATGCAAAAAATACAAACAAGTTGTATTGACAACTCATGACTATCAACTGAGTATGTAATTTAGCTAATCATTGCAGTGGGCCATGTACTGCTATTGATTTATCACATTTCACACACACAAATCACAAGGATTTTTTTTTTTATTTTTATTTTTAGTTCAACCAGTAAAGTGCTTTAGTGCAAACAGTAACTTGTTTCATATTTATCTGTCAATTATCTGCTTACTGGGGCTTAAGTAAATACTTTGCTTTTGCTTGTCATTCTCTCAAGAAGAACAGAGGAAGTTCTCTGAAAAATAGATACAAACATAACTGGCAACATCCTAGGCTTATATAACTGGATATAACCCCATGAAAATCATTCTGATAGTTTGATTCAGCAGAGTGTGTGGCCTGTCATAATTTATGATAGAAAACAAGAAATATCTTATCATTCCTCCCTACAATAAATCCTCTTTATCCTTTATTAATAACCAGCAATAGGGACACATTAGTGATCAATAATCAGAGGCCACTATCTCTTGCAGTTTATATTTTTAACACAGTTTGGGGGACATTTAAAGCAGGCTCATTTTAAATACCTTATCTACAATGGAGGCTTATTTGCCATCCAAGGAATTCTCACAATGCCTACTAAAAAAATGCCAGTAGGGCATGCTGACTTTTAAAACAGGGTAGCATTGGCAGAAAACTAAACATAAGTATTTCACACATGCAATAATTTAGATTTGAATGGTTCATTCAGTGTTATTAAAGTCAAATGCTTATAGCACCCTACAGTGGCAATACATTACCATACTTCCCAAGTCTCACAGTTTTCTGAACAAGTTGGTTGTTCAGTGTTCTTAGCTTCAGCTTATACATTTCTCTAAAAAGTCTATATCTCTTGATTGCTAGTAAAATGTATTTTTCTCTACATGATTTTCTTGTCAATTTTTGTTGGTTTTCCATTTTTCAGTACAAAACATACTGCAAAGTATTGTGCTATCTACACATTTTTGTTAAGGTTTATAAGATGGCATCATGAAAATAGCATAATGTAGCCTAGCTCCATTGAGCTTTTATGTAGATTGACAACACAACACTGGGAATGAGCAGTGACTCAGAAGACAATTTTTGGACAAATATGATTCTGTGACTCGTCCCACAAAGGGAGGAATACATTACTGAATATTTTTCATACATTCAGTCCTCAATAGAGAAGTCCTGTAATACTTCAGACTTTCCAAGTAAGATTGGTTAGCTGTGGTGTTATGGGTTATAAGAGTCTATAACTGGCATGTCCAGATGATTTGAAGACAGTCTAGCAAATAATGTTCAATTTTTTAGTTTCACAATAGGAAAAAGCAGCTACATTTATGCTATTAAATGAGACATACCAAAGCCCAATATCTAGCCTGAGGACAAGGAGCACAGCATGTTCTGTACCTGTATCACTGAAGCTGCTTTTCAGTAATAACTGTGTGGCCTCATCCACACTCCTACTGAAAGCAGTCCAGAGCTTGTAACAGAGAGATCTGTCCATGCCTAAGTCTTTTTTCAGAGACAGACAATTGGCATGAAAAATACTGTGTCAAGGAGTGTGAGTGATAATAGTATGGACAAATTGAGGATATTGCTCAGGTCTAGATCCTACTCCTACTAAGTTAACTACTATTGTCCTATTAATTAACCCTAATTTCTCCAAATATAATTGTGTTCAATAGACCTCATGTCAAAAGATGACTAAAACTAAACACTGAAACATATAGATAGGTGTAGGCAGTGGATGGTGCCCAGCTGCAAGGCAGCATTTAGCAGACCGACACAGGGAGGTGGGTTGCACATCTGTGTTCACTTGCACATTTTTCTTGTTTAAGCTTAGTGTAAGCTCACCTATGTGTGTAGACAGCAGTTCCAACAGGTTAAGTCAAAAGGGAAGGGGTCACTTATGCAAAAACAACCCAGCACAGCAAATAGAAAAGGAAGCAATGCTCATGCATAGGGTGACATTTTCGTCTTGGAGGTGACTAACACAAGGCCTGCTCCTCCCTAAATTCCCAGTCCAGCCCTATATGAAATAAGCTGATGGTGGGGGCCTGTGCTACCTCTTTATGCAGAGTTACTTTTCACTCTGGTCAAAGTAATTAACCAAGGGAATATATTGCCTATGGGTACACCCTTACCAAGAGGTATGTGTTACTCAGAACCAGATTATGAATGTCTCTATGAATCCTAGCAGCGTTCATGGCTGCAACACAGAGGAGGGGGAGAAATAAGGAGTATAACTTTTTTCCATGGCCAGGTTATTCTAACATTGTAAATTCCCCCTTAAGAGTCTGGTCCTCCTGCTCCTAGATAGACATCTGTACTAATGATCTAATGTGAGATGGAAAGCCCCTTTCTTCATGGGCTTCCTTGCTCCTACTACGATATGGGTTTTAAAACAACGTCCTGAGCTGCCTTGCAAAGGGCAACTACTGGCAATACCTAGTGCCTGCAGTATTTTGTAACAACTTTGTTCTTTTCCTTATGCTCAAATATTAGAATTCTTCTGCCTAATTCACATGCAAGGCTCATGCTGTTGCAATCTGATGATTGTCCTCACTACTGTCAAAATGAATATTTAGAAATTGTATATGGAATTCTCATTTATCCTTTTTATGTTGTAATTTCTCAACATTTTATCACGAATGATTAAATAGGTAGACATAAGAGTTATTTTTTTAATATGATGTAGCAACAGCTGTTGTGCAGAGGCAGAAGAGCTTAAAAACACTTTCACTGGGTTAAGTTACTGTCAAAGTGAGTACAGCATTTCACAAAGTCTGATATGAAATACTGTAATGCATCAGAGATAATATTGTGTTTTATGTATTCACCTTTGCCAGCCAAGCCATTTCCTTTAGTTACTGTAGGTTGCTGTTCCTGGGGAAGACCTTTTAACTGGTTAAAGTAAGGCATGCAATCATTTTTTAACCACACCTTTCTGAATACAGGAAAGAGCACTGTCAGAGCTTTTTCATATGCATTTTTTGAATGCTAAGAAAACCTTAGTCACAATGCAGACGTATTTGCAGCCCATTGTTCTCCTAAAGGGTGTGGCAAAGTTCATAAACTAAAGAAGGAAGAAAAAATGCCATAAATAGTATGCAAAATGTCTAAAAAATTTCACATCTTCTAATTGCCACAGAAAATGTCTGAGCAGTGTCTTCTGTTCATAGCAGGTGCCAGTGCATTTCATGGAGGTACATAGTCTTCAATTCTAGTTATTTGGTCTGATTTTCACACAATTTGAATAGGTCCTTACTCTGCAAATAAGTGAAATTTCAGAAGTTCCTGAAAGTATGGTCCACAGCCTGCTAAACTTGATTATTTTGGTCTTGCACCACCGCCATTACTGCCTTAGCTAAAGAACAGTTACTGATAAGATCAGTTATTTGAGGAAAATTGTGCTGAAAATCTGGCTAAGACAAATGGCATCTGTGTGGCACCAGCTGAATGGCTGTAACCAGTTTTGTAGCTTATGTTATTGATGAATAGCTTATTTGTTAATTTGTTACCACTATCTGAATAGACAAAGAACATTCACAGAGGTGGATAAAGAAATAAGAATCAGATTGTGACCAATAGTAGTGGAGGGAGTGTGAGAATTTTGATTAGATGTGCTTTTTTCATTAAAGAGTGACTTTGTAATATCTCTATCAAATCCCCACTGAGAGAGCTCTGGGAAAGAACGAACAGTGCTGATCTCAGTAAAAGCCATCTCTTTAAAAGTTGTTAGAAGTGGCAAAGTTAAAAGGAGGAAAGTTTTTTCCTGGTTCTTGTCTGAAATTTTCTTATAGCATTTAATTGGTCATGGGCACTGTAAATACACAGGAGAGAAGCCCCACAGGCTGTTCTTTTTTATGGTGCAGATAAGATATATCTGCCCCACAGAATGATATCCATGTGAGGAAGTTCACATTACATTTATCTGATAGACTGGTCCTCCTCTCCTTCCCCTGGTACTGTGTTGGGATTTTCTGCTAAGGCTAAGCAACCTTCTCTTGTAATTCTTTCTTTTATTATTTGGATGAAATTAGTTGGCTGAGAACTTGATTGTCATTTGAAAACCTACGTGGAAATTTCATACCAATCAAAACAACCCAACAAACTAATATCCCACCTATTTAATGAAATATTCCTTTGGCATACATTCCATACCAGTGTTATCAGCACATTTAACTGCTGTGCATGATAGCCAAATGTTACAGATTGTGATCCTGTTCTCTATCCACATCAAAGCTGATTATGGGCATGGAAGAAAGGAAGGGTTTTCCCTGGTTGCTGGCTGTGGTATAGTTAGCACAGAACAGCTTATTGTAGAAGAGTTGTTAGAAAATGTGTTCTAAAATCAATAACTGCAAAAATAAGACATAGACCAAAAAATGTGAATCAGAAAGGGTGGAGCTGAACTTAGAAAGGTTCAGAGAAGAATAAAAAGATGATTGAAGATTCATAATTATTTCTTTCCACACAAAATAATCAGCATCAGCTAAGACTGTCTTTGTGTGGTGAAAGGAGGGATAAGTGTAAAAACATCACAAACAGTATGAGAAGAGTGTGTTTCAGTTTTTCCCCTGTACAATGATGATGTCTCTTTGGCATCAACATAAGTAAGAAAGGAGGAGAGGAGAGGAGAGGAGAGGAGAGGAGAGGAGAGGAGAGGAGAGGAGAGGAGAGGAGAGGAGAGGAGAGGAGAGGAGAGGAGAGGAGAGGAGAGGAGAGGAGAGGAGAGGAGAGGAGAGGAGAGGAGAGGAGAGGAGAGGAGAGGAGAGGAGAGGAGAAAAGGTGTTTCTTTCTATATGTAGAATGTAAGCTATCCTTGCTGCAGGAAAATGTGTTTCCAATAGTTTATGAAATGCAAGTTCATTTATATATGTCTGCCTGTGCTTGTGCATGTGTATGTGTGTGTGTGTGTATGCATGTATGTATTTATATAAGCATGTGTGTGTACTCATACATCAAATAGCTCAATGAGACACAAGTTTGTGGAAGAGAAAAGCAGTGATGGATACTAAATAAACAGAAACTCCATTGGGCTAATGAACAGCCTGACTGATAGAGACTCTAAGGACACTTAGGGAAAGCGACTTAAATACTCTCCCTGTTCTTCCGCTCTTTCCTGAACGCCTGAGTTTTGGCAGCTGTTGGAGACAGAATAAGGGGCTGACCAAGGAGTTATGTTATGCCCCTATGGTCAAAATTTGTATAAGGCACATAACTAAAATTGCATTAAAATTCTTTCTTATACTTTGATGATAATACAAACAATTAGCAATGCAATCAAAGTGATACCATTTTTCTGTGGAATGTTGATTCGTCAGGTAAAAAAATAAGGCTTAGTGAAGGAGTTGTCATTCAGCCCCTCGACTGAGTCATACAGCATTGTCACTTTCTTCAGACTTTCTTCTCTATTTACATGACAAATGTGGAGAGTATGCACAAATGTAAACATGGAGAGAATTTTACTTTGTTAGTACATGTTTAAGATCCATTCCTTACTAATAAATACCTTTGCAATCCAGTAAAACTTTTCACCTGTTCAAATAACAGAAAAAACAGCAGATTTATGATATGTGTTGAAATGTAGTTCATCTACCAGAGTAAAATTGAAAATTGTATCACGGAAATGGCATCAGCCCTCCACATTCCCCTTCCAGTTTCCCTGAAAAAGAATTCAGCTATCTTGTTCTCCCTTATCCACAGAATTAGAAGGTTTAGTGGTGCTCCCAAGCATCTTCCAAGGAATAAACTCCAGGTGCAGATTTCAATCACCAACTATGTGAAGGAAAGGAGAATACATTCCCTAAATTAACATATCTGCAAACAGGGCCTTATGAGCTGGGAAGCTGAAGAAATAACTGAGCTTTCTTCTTGTCTTTTCAAAATACTTGTCCTTTGATATAAACTGGCCAATAGATGAAGTCATTACATTTTAAATATCAACTTCTCCTTCCCTTTTATTTTGAATAATTATATTCTTCTAAAACCTGTTTTCCAAATTGTGAGTACTTTGGAAAGAATGTTGACAGAAAAAAAACTTTTACATGGGTTTTAATGTTCAGCGCATGAGGAAGAATTGAACTTTTTTTCATTTGTTTCTGTTGCTGTTGTTAAATGAAATTAAAAGGAGGCTGGGCTTTGAAATGGGATGATTTTTAAATAATTTGGGTGATATTACAAGGGAAAGAATCAGAACAGAATTATTATAATTATCTGGATGTAATCACAGAGGCCCAGATAAGTGCCTCAGGTTCCAGATCCTGCCACAGCGCAGAAAGCATAACGTGAAGAACCCAGTAATTTCAGGTGTAGGCTTCTCTGGATCTCCATGCAAGCTATTAGCCTGAGAGAGCTAAATGCCAATTAATGCGTAAGGAAATAATTTGAATTCTGCTCAATGAAGGAGACGCAAGACCAGTGACATCTATTTTCAAACACTTTTTTTCCTCAGATCTTGGCGAGACTTTCCATCACAGGCCCTATTTGGCAAAAAAAAGTTAGGCTACATCAAAAGCTAGGATCCTATCTCTAAATTTATCACTCAAGACACCCCTAATGTAATCTCAAGCAAATGTAGATTAAAGTAGGTCAAAGAATTGGGCTGTGGAAGCTACTATTTCTCTCCATTGTTTTGAAAAGAAGCCTAAAAATGACAAGTCAGATTTATGCATCTACACTGTAGTTACCTATTCATGTCAGATGAATTCCATGTAATGGCAGTACTTCAAAATTTTTTTTTTGTCTCTTGCAGAAGGCAATGGCTTCTTGTCAAATTAAAAGGAAAAGGAAATGAGAATGCAGGTTTATTTTTTTCTCTGTCTGGACAAATTCAAGCTGCAAAGCTTATTCTGCAGCCTCAACAATACTGCATCTATAAAAATGTGCTCCCCTACTGTACTGTGGCCCGTTACACAAAAACTGTGTCAAGAAAATTACAATCTGGCCATGTAGGATTCTGCCACACAAAGAAATTGTAAGATGAGAGGAGAGAAAAACAAAAAAACTTGTGCTTTCCTGACAGTTTCATTCCTTTCACCGATACTAAGGAAATATTACTTTTATTCTTAGAAAGAATATGTCCTATTTTTCTGTATTTGACTCCTCTAGCTATAGCAACAGTAAGACTTGAATTTTGGGGTTTAACTGCTTTACTTGTAGGTGTCTATATTCTCTGTGTTCAGATCCCTGATCTTCAGATAAAACAGTATAAATGAGTCTTGTCATCTTCTATGAATTTGTGAATAGAACCTCATGGCATTGTACATAATCACAATCTTTGAATTCTAAGTATTTTCTTAGTTTTCTTAATAGAATTTTGAAATAAGCAATTCTGCTCCAGAATATTTGAGACTTCTAAACTTACAGTGCTGAACTCATTTTAGGTTGAAGCAGAAAGCTCCAAGCTAGTCAGCTTTGTTGTAACTTAATTATATGGCCAAGCTGGGTGTGTGAAAATATCCAGTGCGCACTGGAGAATAAATTGTAGGGTTTGGTTTTTCTTGATTTACAAGTTGCTATAAGTGGTGCATGTTCCCAGGGAGTGGTGAAAAGTAGGGGTGTGTTAAACAGGTTTAAGAACATTTTAAAGAAACACTGTCAGGTTTGAGACATAGTAGATTCGGTGTACATCCTCCCTCCTTCCAAATAACATTTTCTATTTCTGCAGTTACAAACAGCTGAGCTGCACACTGAGTCTCTGTTTAAGCAATACCACAAAACCCAGTGTAGCAGTTATGTGTCACACTGTTCCTCTCCTTTTTTTCTTTATTTTTGCCATCAGTGGGGAAATGAAACTGCCAGAATCGCTGTACTTTGCACTCCTTGGAGAGCTCAATACACATGCCATTGAGTTCAGCCAGTAAAGTCCTGTGGTTTTCTGCAAAAAATAGCTGTGGTGAGGACAAGCAGCTTCTGAATCAAACAATTTCTCTGCTCAGAGTTGTACAATAGTTATTTGATAATGCTACTGGGGCTACCTCTTCAAAGTCTGAAACTCCCCAGTATAAAGTTTGGTCTTCAAGTTCCCAGGAACCTCGGACAAGCTACATGATTTTGAACCTAAATCTTCCTTGTTACTCAGAAGTTTTGCAATGAGAATAGATAAAATTTTATATCTTTTATACACATAGCACTGATTTTGAGCGTTGGAGATCTAGTGGGTATTTCTTTCTTCTGGATATCCTACTGATATCCAATTCCAATTGAAAATGAGTGTAAACTTAAACAGATTTCACAAGAGATGTCTGAAATACCCATTTTAATAGCTTGTTTAGTATAGGAGAATGGAATCAGTTGAGCAGAGTGTATATACAAAATTCTGTATATACAAACAACTATTTGCCATTATTGCAAACAACACTGAAGTCTTCCTCTGAAAGAATTCAGTGTTATTTTCTAGGCAACATTTTGAAATCACTTTTTCTTCCCAAAGCTGACAAATCTGTTAATTTTATTTATCTCTCCTGTGGCATTATGCTATAGTACTTACAGTGCTATTCATAATTCTATAAAATAAAAATATTTAACACCAGAATCATAGACTATCCTGAGCTGGAAGGGACCCACAAGATCATTGAGTCCAACTCCTGGCCCTGCATGGTACATCCCAAGAATCACACCCCAGGCCTGAGATCATTGTCCAAACACTTCTTGAAGTCTGGCAGGTTTTGTGTCATGACCTCTTCCCAGGAAGCCTGTTCAGTATTTAGTTATTTGAGTAAATGCATCTTTTAAATTCCCCCTTCCAAAGGTAATAAGGAGCACCATGACATGCACACAGATCATTGTTTGCAAAAACAACACTTAGTCCATGAAAAGAGCAGAGTGGAGTTGTGACTTGCAAGTGCCACTGTTTGGAAGACATGGAGCAGAGGGAGACTGAAATTTGGAGGAAGGTATCAAAGTGACTGAAGAGGATTTGAAATAAGAATGAAGGAAAAATATGTCAAAGAGAAAATGGAAGTAGGCAAGAAAGGATCTCAAAGGTCAAAGATCAGTCTGATTTCATATACTGACAGTGCAAATCCTCCATGGCAGTGTTCGTGGAGGATTTCAAGAACAGTATCCTTGTAAATGAAGATTAATGCATCCTACTGGTTTTAAGCAATGGCAGGCATGTTTGTGTAAAAAATAGAAAATTCTTTGCCCAAAACCTGTACACTTTAGAGAAACTGCAATCAAATGAAAAGAGACAGGATGAGCAGTGTTGTTGCATGAGAACTATGTCATGAACAATGCATGGCATGTCAGCTATTCCATCCACATGGCTTGAGTTTGGGACAGATTAATATCTGAATTATGCTGCAGAAGGAGCAAACCCAGAGGATGAGAAAAGAGGGTTTATGAGTTGCAAACAAAAGAACCAAGTGATTTGAAGACAGTGCCACAAACAAGCAATATTCAGAAGTTTGGGCATGAGGCAAGGGCAGTTATAGCCCCTCAGTACAATTTTTTCTCAGGGTTTTTCAAGGTCAGCCTCCTAAACAGCCAAAGCTAGCACTGCAGGGACCACACGTTCAGTAAACACCACAGAGATTGTCATGAATCAGTATCTCTATAATTTATCTAACTGTACAGTGCAGTGATCCAGTAAATGGGTGTTGACAATAGGTTTTGCAGTGAACCGCAAGGGTGCGGTTTCTTTATCAGTTTAAACTGATCTGGTACCACATTCCCACCGAAAGTAACAGTTGTGCCTGGCCTCTCCTGCCCTTGGCCATGCTCTCCAACTAGTCCCTTAGATTGCCTTGGTCGGATCATCAAACATCAATATTTAACTCACTTCAAGTCTCATAATCAAAAGAACAGAAGCAAAGCATGTGGAGAAAAAAACACTCCAAGTAGGCCAAATCCATTCCATTGCCAGAGTGTGACTGGGTGGTTTACATCTGCTCTTTTCAAGTTAGCACCTTAATTTAGTAACTATTGGAACAAAAAAAAACCCCTCAAAACCAATATTTTAACCTCTTTCTAAATTCAGTCATATTGTTATTCGTGATTGTCATTAGTAATTTCCCTACCCTAACAGCTACAGTGTTTTTAATACAAGAGGTGTCCCACAGGATTTCAATTGAAAGGACTTTCTGACCCTTAGAAGGAACCATCTATGGCCTTTCTGAGGGTGTCCAAAGTTGCTTGAAGTACTGCATTAGTTTTTCTCTCATCTACAAGTCACACTTTGTTCAGATCTCTACATGTATACATATGGTTATGGTTAATAAAAACATAATCTGGTATATATGGATTATTTGCCAATTATTACCAATTCGTGTCCTTTTCCATATGGAGTAACTTTGTCTGATATCAACACTTTTTCATATTAATGGTCTTTGATATCTTTCAGGCACTGCTGGGAAGGGTAAAATCTGAGGATGGGCTTTGAATGACAGGAACTATTATGATTTTAGGTTTAAAAGAGGCTGTCTGACCTCCAAAGTAGTCAAATGTGCTCCCAGTAATCATCACTGCACTAGACTCAATCCAATAAACCATATCTTTTTTGTACTGGGTAATCCAGAACTGGACACAGTACTCCGGATGTGGCCTCACCAATCTTGAACAGGAAAAGGATCCTTTTCCTCATCCTACTAGCAATGCTCTTACTAATGTAGCCCAGGAAGCTGCTGCCCTTTTTTGCCGTGAAGGGTGTGTTGGTAGCTCACAGTCATCTGGTTTTCCATTTCCTGAAAACTTTCATTCCAAGGACTTTTAAGCAAAGCAACTTTCCAGCCAGTGGGTCCCCAGCATGTACTGGTGCTTGGGGTTTGCCTTTACCATTACTGAAGTTGAGGTTCCTCCCTGCCCTGTTCTCCAGCTTGTCGCGGTCCCTTTGAATGGCAGCACAAGGGCTGGCACACCAGCCAGTCTGCCCAGGCTGTATCATCTGTGAACCTGCTGAAGGTGCACTGTGCTCCTTCGTCCAGATCACTCAGGAACATGGAGAGCAGTATCAGCCCCAGTACTAAGCTCTGGCATACAGCACTAGTGGCTTTACCGGATTAGATTCAACTATCTAAAGCACAGACCACCCTGCTTCTTGTGATGAAAGACAATTTCTCTTCTCCCTAAGCAGCATGTACACCACTTAAATTGCTACTACCCCAGAGGGAAGACCAAAGAAGCCCATGCTTTCTCTCTTTAATTATATACATCTTCTTTTCATGTGACAGCATTAACCTGCTTCCTTCCTCATTTTCTCCCATTCTTGCCACATCCCATCTCTGACAACCATGTAGAAAAAATTAAGGGCTTCCTTGAACCCTTCATTTAATCACAAACAAGATGGAAGGAGGTAATCACTGATACATTGGCAACTCTATAATTATAAAGTCAATGAAATGTAAACCATCTTCACTACTGTCTTCTAAATAATTTCTTGTAATTACTAAAATGTACTGATTTATTTTCATTCTTCTGTTATGACAGAAATTACTATTAAAATGTTTGCAAAAAGGAAAGAATATTCGAATCCCCAAATCCAAAATTCATACACAGGAAGATGTTTAAATGTAAGCGTAAATTTGTATTAGAAGCAAAGGGATGAACATAATAAATAGGCATGTTTTATTGCAGTATTTCCACGGAAGTATTTAATCACTTGCAGTTTTGTGTAAGTGCTAGACAAGTTGCTCCATGATGAACCTCCAAGCTAATCTGAGTACAGATATACTGTATCTCATTAGCAATAGTACTATGGAAGGTAAAACACACAACTGCTTTGATTTATCAACAAGGGACAGAATATGCATTCAGGTAAATATATGACCACACAGTAGAAGCAGACTTCATAGATAGTATGCAGATGCATGAAACTTCAAGCACTACTTTATGTGTTTTAATTCCACAGTAAATTTAATGTATGTATAATATAAATACTTGTTTACTGAGCTTAAATATGGTCATGTACAAAATTAAAGCTCCACACGACAAACTTTATAGTTTCCTGAGAAGTGTGCCAACTGTTTGGGAGAAGTCTCAGTTCTGGCCCCTGGGCTGTTCATGCAGAGTCTCTGATCCCAAGGTAGCCACATGTCCCTTGTATTACTTTCTCCTCAGTTTGTAGTTAATGGAGTGGTCCTTAGTCAGTACCTTGAGGAAATGGTGGTGGACACCCACCTGTCTCTGGTTCCAGATGGGTACAGTTCAGAATAAAGCACCTGCAAGCCAGACGTAAGATACTCTGCCGTCAGTAATTCTGCACTGACCACTCCTAGGTGACTGCACAAAGGGAAAGGGAATTTCAGGTGGCTCCATAATCAGGGATCTCTGGCTCCATGCATTATTTAAAGCAGAGGTGGCCTGACTCAGCTTTGAGTGTAAGTGGCAGACACATCACTGGTGTGGTGAGGTCACATATCCTCTGGTTATGTCTGACCTCCCTCGAACTTCTTTAATTTTATTGTTGAGACCTTTGAAAATTCTACCTATAAATTCAGGGAGAAAATTGAGATTAAGACCAAGAAAAGTCCAAGTTCTGAAATCATCACAAAGCAGCAGCAAACACAAGGGATTAGATCACTCCCTTGCAACAGACACAAGGAAATATTTGCTCACCTCTCAGTGGATAGGGATTTTCAGTAAACATGTCCAGGCGTGAATTGATACAGGTCTGGTACTGTGATCTATTGCTATTGTTGCCCCTGCCTCCCAGCCCCATGGAGTGCCTTCAAGTCACAGCAGCCATTCCATTTGTTACACTGAAGCTTCAAAGAAGGATCAGACTTGAGAGCTTCTGCTGTAGCTCAGAATCACTCAGTGCAATAGACAGAAAAATCTGTGAAGGGTTTATTCATTATTTCTGGCACCACAAGATGAATTTTCAGGAGGCTGCTCAAGCTGTATGGACAGACTTATTACTTTAATATTAGAGGAAGAGCAATGCCCTTACTTCTGACTGCAGCTCCTTGCGCCTTCCTCTGAAGCATCTCCCTCCAGGCTCGCTCCTTCAGAAACAAATTACTGTCCTGGTTGCTGGGTAGGTCTAATCCAGTGTGTCCATGCCTCTCTAAAGGAAAACATTAAAAGCAGAAGTGCACTTCTTCCTACCAGCCTTTGCAACAGAAAAGCCGTAGTTCAAACTACGATACTGCCATTGAAATGTTACGAATATTGAAGTAGATTTACCCCTCATTTTTAAGTGTGATAATTTATTTAATTGATTTAATTTTCTACACTCTCTCTCAAAAAAAACCCAAATCATATTTTCTTCCAAATATTCATTAGTGCAAAGATCACAGGACAGGACTGTGTAGACAAGTCTGATGAGGAGACATAGTGCTAATTTAATTTAATCACGATCTATTAAGTATTTACATAAATACAGTCCTCCAAGGAAATAAGCTTTTATTTTGCCAAGAGCAGTTCCTTGAAGGATGATAGGACAAGAAATACTAAACATATTATTACAAAAGATTTTTAGAAGTAAAAGTATTAATTTTAATTATATTGGATAATACTGAGGCTTCCCATTCTTTCAAAAATTAATTTATTCTGCTTGCACCAGTTTGCAGTTGCTTTCAGACACAGGCAGTACTTTTTTCTCCTGTAACAAAGTTGCATGTTCCATGCCCTTGGAAAGACACACTCTGAAATTAAAACCAAGTTAATCAAATACAAAGTCAGTCTTCCCCTTACTGGGCAGCTGTAGGGAATAAAACAGCCTCTCATTCTACTATGATCCAAGACAAGAACAGCTGCCTCCAGATAGGTGGGGCTTCCTCACAGACCCCACATACAGACCCTGCCCTCTTCAAGGACTGTCTTCTGTACTGCGGAGTTACATCCACAGCTTTCCCTTCCCTAGTTTACGTTTCCTGACAGATCATTTAAGGACCCAAACCAAAGCAAATCTATGCTTCGATGCAGGAAACTTTCTTTCAGGAATGGGGAGCTCAGGTAGCAACAGTATAATACAATAGTACTGTTCTCTTACACGTCCCCATGCATTCTCCATTAAAAGCACTATTTAATTAATATTATTTCACAAATAAGGAGAATTTGACTGTAAATAAAATTTGATTTTACTATTCAAGCAAGAAGGTTGAATAATAGAACCATTCTGTAACTCAGAGTTCATAGCAATGTTCACAGTGGTAAAAAAGATACAGTATTTTAACAGGGAGGTTCTGCTAGAAAAATGCTGACCTATACAGTCCTATGCACTTGGTCTTTTGAAAGCTTAGACAAGTTGTTCCGTAAAATAAAATTTAAATCTAAAACTGGAACTGTAAAAAAACCTCAGCCCTCCTGTTGCCTCTACTCAGAAAAATGTAAATTCTGTAGGCAGGTAATTTTATTCAGAGTTCCCTACTGAAATACATATCTGCCTCTGTATAGGTATCTGCATGGCTTGAAGCAAATAGTTTGGTGTTTGCCTCAGACCTAAACTGGGAGAGGAGTATCCAGAAGACCTAAAAGGAGTTTAGTGCAAAACAGGTTTTCAGGGTGGCCTAATGCAGCACTCAGTGCTGGGCATTTAGTAAACCAGAGGAGATGCAGAAGCTTTATTATAAAACAAATGTTATCACAGGTGGTGCAGTACAAAGGGGCTTCTCTTGTTCTATTCAGTCTATGACGTGTTTCATTTGTGATTGGTACCCAGGAAAAGGAGACCACAGCTGTGCTGCCTCCTACCTGTTAGACCAGAGGTTAACTACGCTCTCCTGAACCAAGGACATTGCAGTTTCTTAGTCTGGCCGTTAACTCATCCATATTTTGCACACACTGAAAGAGAAAGCACAAGGGAAAAGCAGGAGCTCAAGCCATTTTCTACAGAAAATATTCAAACTACAAATTGTGGAACAGGAGGTTCCATCTTCCCACATGTCAGACACCAGGAGAAATAACCATCCTGTGTTTTCTCAGATGGTGCCTGTGGTATAGCTAAGTGTTATTTAGCTATTTTGCTTTTTATGAGCATATATACCATAAAAATTTTGTCTTAGAACCTGAAAGCAATTTAAAACATCACTTGTCCTGTCTATGTATGCTTGTATCTATCCATAAGCCTCCTGCTACATTTAACAAGGTAAATCCACAAGTTGTGTCTTTAGCTCTTTTCAACCTCCTGAAAAAAATACAGATTTCGTAGTCCATCACAAAATCTCTCCTTTTTTCATCCTGCAACATCCTGCAAGTTTTTGAGTCCTCCAGTTGTGTTACTAAAAGGTTCAGTACTAAAACTCTGTCAGTGTTCTCTTTTTGTTTACTTGCTTTTTTGTATTATATTTTTATTTTAATTTTCCTTGTAAAGAACTGTTATTCCTATTCCCATATCTTAAGGGGCCTGAGAGCCCCTTAATTTCAAAATTATAATAATTCAGAGGGAGGAGGTTTATATTCTCCATTTCAAGGGAGGCTCCTGCCTTCCTTAGCAGACACCTGCCTTTCCAAACGAGGACATTGTTATAAAATGTGAAAGGTACTTTATAAGCTGAGCTAGATGGAGAAAGAGTATCCACATGAGTCCAGCTCAGAGTTTACAGGTGTCTTATCCCTTTCTAGAGTGCATCCTGAGCATGCCCTTGTGCCTGTGAGAGTAATGAATGTCTCTCAATTACTGTGGTGTGGTCCTTTTTATTCACACGCATTCGTCTTCAATCTACAAGAGAACTACCACAAAAAAAAAAAAAAAATGCATCCACAAGAGGGATTCTAAGAGTTAAACCAAATAACACATACTCCTGTTTCTGCACAAATCATGCAGCAAAGACCATATAGACACTTGACAGACCTTTTTCTGGGTACTGGTGCTTTTTATAAAAGTGGTATTTAATCTTACACTTGCTTATTTGTACTGCCGGTTCCCTGAAAACAGAGAGCGACCCCGAACTGCCGTTCTGGATTCTAGAACATACGTACAGCTTGGTGCAATGTGCACTTTGAGCACTAGGTGGAAACAGAGCAATGAAAATAAGACCCGTTATCAACCCTTCTAGCACAACAAATGGAGGAGCTTTTCTCAACCAACACGACAGAACCCAGAAGGGAGGAATGGCAGCTAAAATCCACTTCATTTTGTTGAGAGGCTTCTATCATTCTCTCTTATTTTACATAAGAAAAAGAGAAAATATCATCCTTAGTCTTCTTAAAATTAATTTTTAATTTTCTTGCTTATGGGATACCTTTATTCAGAGTGTTCGGATACATTTCTGTTGGCTATTCTTCCAATATTTCTATGGAAATTAATCACATAGCAATCCTCCCTCTATTGCTATTGCAGTTTTACGAAATTTTATGTTGAACGAATACCGCTGATTTTGTCTGCTGCCATTTCCTTGTTATAGATCCTAAGCAAATAAAATAGTGAAAATAGAAATGTAATGCTTTCCTTTCGCTTGCTTATGCAACAAGAAAATCAGAGCTAGAAAAGTTACCCTAATTTTACTTCTTTTATCAGACAGTTCTAGGAGACTCTTTATCATAATGTTTTTTGGGTTCTTTTTTTTTCATCTGAAGAAGGAGAACTGGAACAGTATTTAGCTTTGGTTGAAAGCCATATTTTAAATATTATGTTGCTTGTGGAAAACTTGGCTCCAGAAAAGTCCACACGCAACTGCAGCAAAAGCCCACAGAAACGAGGAGGAATGATGTGGCATTACACTGGAAACCACAAAGCAGAAGTGAGAAACACAACAGCATTTATGGTCCAAGCATTCATGGTCAGGATGGGACATCCAGGCCTTCTCATCTTACTACCAAGATCAATCATGTAAGGGCATCCATTTGAAAGGACATAGTCATGATTTATGCAGCCTGAAAAGAGCCTGACCTAGTCATCCCTCGACCTTTTTTCAATCTCTGTCTACAGAGATTGAAAAGTCTGGGTTGAGAAGCTGGTACAATAGCAAGGGATGTCTCTAGTTTTATTTAGAGTTTGTGACATGCTGTTTCATTTGTGACTGCTACCCTGTTTCATTTTCACTTCTTCCAAATTCCTCTATTTTTTTTTCTTTTGCTAGAACATTGATGATTACCAGTAAGTTGCTCAATTTCATTATGCATATTTGCCCAAGTTCTGCATCTATGCCCACCTTTTAACAAAGAAGAGGCCAGACAACTCATATCTCAAGCCAATTTTACGAATTGAAGCAGATTTCAACTGCCTGAGGTGACTTAGTTAATCAGCTCAAATGCCAGAGCAAGCATTCACACTGACGGAATGCAAGTCAAAGTCTGAACCAAACTTAAAACCTGTTGAAGCTTGGGGGTAACTAAGATTATTGTTCCAGATCCAAGATAAAATAATCTTCAATCTACTGGGTAAATATATTCAGTAAGTTAGATTTCAAACACATTTTCTAAACTCTGTAGGAACAAATGCTAGGCTAAACTCAAAGACCTAATATCAGATAGGTGTATAAACCTACTGTCCACATTCCTGAAGGAAGTTTGTCCATGATGTGTACAATGAAGGTTAGATAGGTCAATATTTAAATGCAATTTCAAAGTAAAACCTTTGGTTGTGGAAAGGTTTTGAGGAATTCAGTGCCAGTTGCCATTAGATTAAACCTGCCAGAGGGATACTGTATATCTTCTCAAAGATTTTTGAAAATAGTTTAAAAAATAAATTCCAGAGGACAAATAGTGTCTAGCTTAGTCCTTTGTCCCTGATGAGGTGGTCATGAGGGACATGATCCTTATAATTATGGTCATCTTTAGAGAAGACATATGTTAAGTAGCATGCAAATCTCCTTGCAATATAATAAAAGAGTGTCACTCATCCTTCACTTACAACTGAAAGGTGATGAATTCCAAAATAAAGTACAGGAATTGTTAAACACATCTTTAAGAGGTTCTTATCTACATTCACTAAGATCTCTGCTTGAAATAGTGTGAGAAGATACATGACATGCATTCAGTTTATCCCATTATTCCAAATCTAGGTATTTAGAGACTGGATTTTGTATCAATGGGACTTTTTAGTAGTCTAGCTACATGACTGAACAGTTTCGGGATGGCAACTTAAAGAATTTACATAATGGTTCTAAAATAAGAAGAAAAGAAGGACTTTTCAGGACAGTCAGAGCCCACATTACACATGGCAGGAGTACAGGGGAAATTCTGCTTATAAATTAAACAGAGGTTATATGGAAAATATTGCAAGTCAAGCAAAGATGTTCTCTTTTTTGATTTCAAATTAATTCCCATTTTAAGTTCCTCAGGTAAGCTTATTGCTAGAACGTGGACTTACCAATTTTGGCACTGAAGAGTGTAACCTCAGGAGAGCTTTCCAGATGCAAAAATTTCCACTGCTCACAAAGCCTTGGAAGACTTGACCACTGAATAGAGGATGCCTGATGTGCCTCCAGTTGCTACTTCCAACATCTAAAATCCCTTTTCCACCAAGATTCAAGTTTCAGGCTGAAGCAGACTGGAGGTTTACCTCTGCTGTTATCTGGCTGGCTGGCAGTTGCTGTTGGTGACTGGAAGTGTTACTAGGAGTGGTTTTGGCTCTGAAAAGGATAGCTGTGAGTCAACATGTGGGATAAATCCAGACATGCCCAGCTTTCCTCCTGCTCTGTAAACACAGTGATCTGACAGAGAAATCTGACTTTAAAGCACTTCAGATGCATTAAGTATATCTTTGCCTTTCTGACACATAAAGACTGCCTTCATACTCAGCCCAATAGTCATGTGGCACAAGTTCTTTTTTGAGGCACTCTAAATTGCAATGACTTCCTTGCCTGCAAGGTCAAGCATGAGTGATAAGCATCAAGAGTGAGATCCTGGCTGCTGTAAAGCCGAGAGAAAAATCCCATTGATCTCAACAGAATAATGGCATATACTGTAGTATATATTTATCACAGATAGTAGAAAACTAGATCCTTGCACTGCTGCTGAATTTGCAACCCAGGTATTTGCAGAATCCTTATACAGGGCATAAAAAAGTTGGCTCATTACTCAAATTAGGCCATCAAACTGGCAGGGCATGAAAGAATTCTCAAATGGTTCTCAGATCATTTTCCATCATCCTTTAACACTGTAAAATTTATTTGCCTTTGGATCTTTGAGTAAACAGCTATAGGGTAATCTCTTCCTTAGTCATCAAAAAGTTTGACAGCAGTTGATTAAAATGTAAGCATCTTAGATGCATAGCTGCTTGTAGGACACTTTTAGAAGTTGAAGACTTATCTAAAGTAAAAAGTAGTTTATCTATGTGGCTTGCTTAGCTTTTGGATGCTGGTCTCCCTCTTGGTAACTAAAATGTACTGAAAGCAATTCATTATGAGCTCTGTATTCACAGGCATGCACGTGCATGAACACACCTGTGTTTAGTTGTTTCTACATCAAATTTCTCTTAGGAGGCTTGGATATCATAAACTGTAATGATATTATACAACCAAATAGACCAGTATCTGACAATACTTAGTGAACAACACTGAAAATACCACTTCTATAATAATACATTAGGTTGATACAATCTTTTCCTATTGAACTAGTTCATAACTAATTTCTTAGAATATTTAGCATACGCCATCATAAAATCACAGTGAATCATTAAGTAGCAGCCCTAACAGCATTTTAATAAGGCAAGAGTGTATTTAATGTCAGTTAACAATGAGCGTAACTAAAAATACACACTCTCTGTGAGTCTTGTGTTTCTTGGATAATAATTCAGGACATGTTAATTTTATAATGTCAGTCCTCTGTCACCCCATCAAAACCTTTGATTCAGTGCCCCTTGCAAAATGGCCCAAGTTCAAGAGCATATCAAGGAGTGGAGAGCTTAAACACACCCAGTCACTTACAAGTATTATCGTACACTCAGAATAATTGCTACTAAAAATAGCCAGGGACTATCAAGCAACATTTTAATCTTAATTCAGAGTAACTACAGTGTATTAAGGCCCTCTCTGCAGTTTCTAACTGGAGATACTTAAAAATATTTTCCTTTCCAGCTGAAATGAAGGGAACTATTGAGGAATTCATTGACTGGTATTTCCTCAAAGAGGAAATCACAACAGACTTTCAGTTATGAGCAGGCACAACTTGTCTTTCATTGTTTTATTTGGATTAATTTGTTTAGATGGTTTTTAGATTAACAATCCAAAACCAAGATGAATTTTCACTGATAGCATATCTTGTCGTAGCTGGCTTTAAATAGAAGCCTATTTGGCACATGAAAAAGGAAATCTTGTCTTACTATACACAATATATAGAAGTGTGACTCGTATTTTAAGAATTCAGTTAGTAGCATTTTGTGTTAACCTACTGTACTGTGCCTTCTATCACTCTAAAGAAAACAAATAATAAAAAAACATATTATATATAAATTAAAATCAACTGCTTTTGGTCTTGAATAAAGAAATCACAAAATCAAGTCATCCATTACAATGCAGTATGGACATATGAAACTTTAAGAGAAAAAAATTGAAAACACCCAGGAGGTGTGATTGTTTCTTTCATAGAAGGAAGCTCAGCAATAAATATACAAATCTGTTTTTCAGAATTGAAATGACATCCTAAACTATTCCAAGACATAAAGGATGAATGCCAGTCTTAAAGATGGCAAGAAATTCTTGTAAATTCTGCTGCGAACAAATCCAGGCCTGGTAGCTAAACCAGAAGGAAATATAACGTAATTACTTCCAGTGTTCTCATGGGGCCTTGCTCAGTCATAACAATGAGAATTAAAGCTGTGCATCAGTCTTCTCATTAATTAACCTGCTTTTTTCTACAGGTGTGAAGTAAGAAAAAGTAAAATTATGGAGACATAAATTGTCACCAGGTCTCTGAGCTTCATGTGCAGAGGGGCTCCATGGGAAAGCCCCTTACTCACGAAGTAGCAGGGAGCAATGCTCCCTGTCTCTTGCAGTGCCAGAGGAGAGCACACAGGCAAGCAGACAAAGAAGTCAGCTGGTCACTTCAGCTTTATAGAACCGGTGATCTCACCCCCTCCTCCCACCAGTACAGACTAAAGAGCTGCTACACTTTGACTGATTGGTTTTATCTTATTACCTGCTCTCCTGACATATAAGAGAAGTTAACGCCCAGTTCTTGATCACATAAATTAATTTGGAATTATTGGACACAAGCCAGCTGATGATGACAGAGCTTGGGATTTTCTTCTCCCTATATGAAAAGGAAAACAGTGCTGGACAGTTACATCAGTGCTTTTTAGCAAGGCATTAATAAATCATGTGGAGATTACTGATACTGATAATTACTCACAAGCAATACTTGAGAGCTCAAGTTCCTGAAAAGAACCAGGTGCCTAAAATATGTATTTCAATGATTATCTGTGTATTGAGAATGTCTGCCTTCTCCGTACAGGTGACGTGAAATTAATTCACAATTTCTAGAAATACTATGGAAATGCTTTGCTTGATTCAGCGTTATGTTTGTATAAAAGTAGAACAAGTATGAATGGAATCTGCTTAATTTTGAATTTTTTTTTTCTCATGAACAGATGCCTAGGTTTATTCATTGTCATTTAATAGCAGAGTTTAAATTTGTCTCAAAAGTAACAAAAACTGTTGGTAAAAAAATAGTGTCTCTCACTGCCATGAAAAATAGCAACATTATTTTAATGGCTGGACTGATTATCTACAGACCTGAAAAATGGATACTGAAAAAAATCTGTATGCCCAAATTCTATACAAGTGACTAAACTATTTCAGAAATGTGTCACTTGGTCTACCTTGTCATTTTGCACACTGGCAAACTGCTGAAAAAACCTCATTTAATATAGTTTGGCTCCTGTGATTCTTCCTTGCTTTGTGGTGTTATATCCATCCCTGGATGTTCTGCAACCCTGCTTTTCTATTTCTTTAAACAAAAGCTGCTGCTTTGATCGTCTCTAGCACGTGCCAAGATACAAGATAAATGCTCCAAACAGTTGAGCACTCTCAGAAGGGAACTTAGTATTGGAGAAAAATATTACCTGAGATTAAAGAAAGTGCGACGGTAATATGCTGCACCGCATATTACCTTTGACTATTCTCCTGCTGCAGGCAAAGTGCAACTGCCTCTGCAATAGCCAGGAGATTCCACCTTTTCTCAGCAGCAGTGAATGGCAGCTTGGGCTGGATTGCCCAGATTTGCAAACACAGGAAACCATCTCAGGAATGCAAAATGTGCAATGAAACATGTGGCAACACTGGATGATTAATAAATACATCACAGTAAAATGGTTACACAACTAAGTGCTAAAACAGCCAGTTTAATAGAAGGACAGATTATAGAATGCCTTCACTTTTAAAAATTTAGGGAAGGAAGGAAAGAAGGGAGGAAGCCAATGAAGGAGAAAGGGAATAGAAGGGAAGGGAAGTAGAAGAAAATATAAAACAAAAAGGAGAGGGATGGTGGAAAGGCTTTGTATTTTTTTAAATAACTACTTTTATGTATTTTTTTAATTTCCTGATGAACTGCATGAGTAAATAAAAAGTTTATACTAGAGCATCACAGGTGTTACACAAAATAGCCTTCACATTTGACATATTCTGAGTTTCTTTTTGTTTTAATAGTTTTTGCTGTAGTAGAAATCTGTGCTCCATCTCTTTCCCATCCCCTAAAGATTTTCTGACCTAACCACAGGGACTGTGTTAACAATTCTGAATGACTTGGTCATGTTCTTCTGCCAGATCAAGCCCAACTGTTCCAAATCAAGCAGGAACTCCATGATTTGTTAGACACTTCAAATATGTCCTTCTGAAAATAAACACTATCCCTTATTTCCTATCATCACATGAGAAGACCCACATCTTAAAAGAGCCTTGAGATTTCTAACATACCAAAACAGTGATGTTTATTGGTCCAAGTAAATCCCCCGTAAATAATTATCTAGAGTTAATTGTTTAAATACAATCATAGATTTATACCAGAAATAACATTTATTGATTTATTGATACACCCCCATTTTGCTGTTACATTTTTGTACCACAGAAATGACCCTCTCCAATGACCAGGAGTGCAATCTCTCTCAGGAAGGAACAAGATGAAAAATAAACCCATTCACTTTTTAATAGGGCTCTGTCATCCTTTCTTCTAAATCTCAGAGGTATTTATGCTTATACAAGAGTCAGTTACAGTTCATCATGTTGCTTCAGCTCTACATTTGTAGCAGCACAATGCCATTAGTCATTTCCAGAACCATAGGTATTAGAGATTGAAGTGACCTTTTAATGTCATCACATCCTACCCTGATTCCTACTATCCATGGCAACAGACTAATGTCAAACACACAATTATGACTTCACTGAAAACTGTAGCAACAGAGAGGCTGATTTCCAGTTTTAAGCTAAATTTCAGAAGTCAGAGGCCTGGCTTTTGCCATCCAAATCAATGAAAGTTCTTTGTATTCCATTTGCAAGCTGTTCAATAGTCAAGGTATTTATAACCACCCACCTTGCACTGGTACCTAAATTAAAAACTGATTATTTTTGGAAGAGGAGGGAAAATTAAAATGGCCACATAATGCAGAAATCTGTGTTTGATCCAGGAATCTTTCAAACAAAGGACAGCTTTTTTATAACACAGAGAGGACATGGGTTATCTGTCTTCCTTACTCCAAAGCATGAAGGCACCTGTATTGCAGGGATGGGGTATAGACAGGTCTATATCCATTTTATATAATGTGGACTGAAGTGCAAAGTTCTCAGCAGTTCTCAGTTGTATCCCCAATCCCCCTGAAGGAACCACTCTGCTTCACATCAGACTAAAATAACACGTCTGCAATACAAGGTGTTGGAACCTGAGATAAACACAAGATTCACCAATGTTGTAGCATAAATACACTTTTGGAGATGAGCAGTTTTTATCTGCTGCATGTATCTGGGTGTGCAAGTATCTAAAATGTGTCACTGTGAAAAGATATTCCAGCTTGCTTTAGACTAATTGCAATATAATGCAGTTTCAATGTCGCACTACACTTATGGGAATTAGCCCTTCCTCAGAGGTAGGAACACTCACCCAGGGCCACTGCTGTGCTAACACACATCTACACACATTGCTTGTAGGACCAGAGCTGATGTGTATACAGGGCTATTTATGGGGCCATACCTGCCCATTCCAAGTGCATTGTGCTTCACTGAAACTCACTGGTGTTTGCTTGGTATAAACACAGTACCTTAAAATAATAGAAACAATAATCAAGCCTCCTTTGTGGTTAATGGCATTCGTGCAGCAAATTTATTTTGCTTGCAAGAGTTTGAATGCCAAGAGTAATCACATCAAGATCATTTATCAAGAATTGAGATGTGTGACTCGATTTTGTAGCTGGACCTCTGTCTCTAATAGGATTTAAAGGACATTTCAGAAGGAATTAAAACCCTCACTATTATCGTAGGGAGTTAGAATCCTATGACATCTCACCTCTGGTATAAAACACAGGCTATTGCAGCTAGAGCCCCATGGTAATATAGCACGAGGTAAGTGCAAAGTGCTTAAAAATGTACTCAGACAAGGTCATGTGTGAAAGGGAAATTATTTTGTAATTAAGAAAATACATTGCCCACTGACATTCCAGTAGTCAAACAGAACAGAAGAGATTTCTTAATTTTTCTCTATTCAGATGAATTCATACTGAAATAAAAAAAAAAGATGCACTTTATTTCACTTCAAAAGGACTGAACAGGACTACATAAGGGCTTACTTAAGGAGTTGGCTCAGAGCTTTGTAAAATGCAGTGTTGGGAAACTGAGCATCTGTGGTTTTATATTTCAGGAATGATGCAAGGTTTTTCAACCTTTAAATTACAGCTTGTGCAAGCAATACTCTGTTATTTAACAGATTTGCAGATGTGTCCATCTCCAAGGTAATGGGCATTGCATTTCCATCATTCAAAAGGCTGCAATTCAAAATAAATCAAAGAATGAATGAATCCAATCCTCTCCTTTTCTAAAAGCTTCTAAACAGTACTTTGAGGGATTCTAGCAGAGGCTACAATAGATTTGTATACAGATACTCCTTAAAGAGTTTACAGATAAAAGAAAGAATTTTCCATTTCCTTTTTAGAAGCAAAAGGCATGAGGGAGCTTTACTTGAACCAGTTATACAGGCAGTGACTGCCAAAATTCAGTCTGAGTTCTAGGCCTTGCTATTACACTCCTCCCTATCTGTCCATCCCCTGACAAAATCCACAATCAGAGGAGGGAGGGAGGGAGGAAGAAGGAAGGAAGGAAGGCAGGAAGGCAGGAAGGAAGGCAGGAAGGCAGGAAGGCAGGAAGGCAGGAAGGAAGGAAGGAAGGAAGGAAGGAAGGAAGGAAGGAAGGAAGGAAGGAAGGAAGGAAGGAGTTTTTCTTTTACTATTGAACATAAGACATAAATAGCTGCATAGGTTTATAACTAATAATATCTTCAGTGATGCAAGCTAAAATAACAGTTATTTCTCAGAAATAAAAGCTGAGTTCAATGAAAGGACATCACATTACATGTGTACAATCACTGGGAAACACCGACTGGTATTTTCCCTTTTGACCTTACATGACAGTGTTACATTCCAATGGAAAACACTGCCAAGTGTCAGTTCAGCATAGAAACAACACTGAGGAAAATATTCTGTAGCAAACAAACAGAACTAAAAACTGTTTCAATAAAAAAACAAAGTCACTCTTGGAGCCATCAGCATCTCTGAAAGCCTGTTTATTCTGTTGCCTGAAATCTTGACAGGCCCATGATGAATTAAATGTACTACAATTAAAAGAAGTGTTTGGGGTAAACTAGAAGCTTTGTTTTCTTTTTCACACTAGGACTCAGCTGACTTACATACCTCATCACAAGATGCAAGGATGTGGCAACTCTGCCCTTCTTGCTGTGTGACAAGAACTTAAGAAAATGACTATGATAAAATTAGAAATAGAAATCTTGAAAGCTTAATATTATACAAGATATTCTGCAGTAGAGGAATTGGGGTTTTTTTTGCACTTCAGTTTCATGATTTGGAGTTTGTGGCTGTCAGTTTACAGAAATAAATCTCAGAGATTGCGTGGGACTTAAGTGCTGCCTCAGCTCTCATAATGCTCTCTTTGCATTGGGTTGGAATATCAGGCTGTTAACCTGGTCTTTCTGAAATAAAGGAAATAGTGTCTTTTACTATGAAACATGTTAGATTTTGCCAGATTGTCAAAAGTGTTACTTGAAATGAATCCTCTAAAAATTAACCTCTTTGCTGTGCTGTGTTGTTTTCCCTTCTGAAAAAAATTCAGGCTCTGACCCCTGAGAAATTTTTGATTTCCCAAATGGGACAAACAACAAAGCCACTGTCTGCAAAAAAGAAGAAACACTGTCCCTGTACAACAAAAATCAGACTTCTCTCCCTTTTTCACAGTCAGGACAAGGATACTGAAGAAATTTTTTTTGAGGGGTCCCCTCTGCACTTGTACTGCTGCTGCCTGGGCTGGGAGCAGAGAGATGAAGGTTCCCCACAAGAAGGTGCCCCACCAGCTCCAGAGGAGACCATGGATCCAGAAAGAGATCCAGGAAGATCTTAAAAAGAAGTCCACCTGGTTATGTCTATATTGGCAGACTGAAGCTGGCATTGTGGTTTTGCCTTCTTTATTGTTAAAGAAGTAAAAGAGTCTCTGGTATGGTTTAGGCCCTGACCAGTTCCCAAAGAAATCCTCAGCATAGGCCCAGAGTTAGAAAAAGACATGCACTATTTCCCAATAGATAGCTGGGATGTAGCAAGCTTGTTTATGAGCCTTCACTTGTAAGAACAAGACTAGTCCATGCCAGCTGGCCAGAGAGGATTGAAGCATGGATCCTGGCACTGCTGCATTTGCAAGTACAGGGATAGCCCTGTGTTGATGAAACAAAAGCTGTGATGTTTACTACTAGGAATGGGATAAAATCAGTATGACTCCTAACAGTAATAACACTTGTGGAAGAGCCAGGAGACCTAGAGAGGTGAAAAACAGCTTCTATCCTGTAGAGCAGTAATGCTGATTTAAGTAGGGAGGAAAGTAGATGGAGTGAATGGATGTGCTGTTCAGAGGAGAGAGGGGAAATAGGCTCCTCCTAGCACATTTTTGACATTAAAAGTCCACTGATTTTCTTTTTTATTCCTCATTGTTTGCAGATGTGTTCAGTATTTTCAAGATTCAAGATTTTTTTGTGTGTGTGTGTTCCTTTGTCTCTTGGTCAACTATATTTCATGGCTTTGGGAACTGTTGGCATTAGAGCAAACCAAGATGGGCTTCCCATGTCATGGGCTTTTGTTATAAATTCAAAATACTGAGTAAACTTCCTCAAATTTGCCAACTTTTTTAGACAAACTATTGTGACGTATAAAAGGCTAATCAAGCTGAATGGAAAGGAGCAAGTGTATCTACTAAATCACCATGCTTTGTAGTCTTTTCAAATGGATTTTCTATCTGTAGACAAAGATGACCATCAAGTTCAGTAGCAAAAATAAGCCCTCTTTATTAATTTGAATTTGCTGATAAGGTTCATTGCCTGTGCCGTTAGAAGTCAGATGAAATCCCAAGAAGTCAGGCTGACAAATTTTCATAATTCCTTTGTGTTGGAGGAGGCAGTGGTAATTTTATAGCATTAGCCCTCTTTAAAATTATCCAATTGGCCAGGTTAAAAACCTGTTTCTATCACCTTCAAAATCACTTTGAAACAAATAAGGATTATTTCAATTGCACTTGTAAATGAAAAAACCTCATTTAGACTCTCCAGTTTTAAATTCCTTTCCTTTATCATTCTTGCCACAGCTAATTGAAAAGAGGCTATTAAACACTACCCCTTTTTTAGGAATTCATTAAGATAGATTAAATGCTTGGTTTTGACTATTTCATTTAATTAGAAGATAAATTTACTTTTGGTACACTGGATTACTAAAGCATATTAACAGCTGTTTTAGATAGGTGTAAATTTAAAGCCCAAGCCAGCAAAGATTTTGCATGTCCCTGAGCCCAGAATGATGTGGGTATTTTCATTTTATGTAGAGTGAGCTGAATTGAATGTTGATTTTATCTGACATCTACTTTTGCTGAAGTTTCTTTTCCTGTATGAACCTGTTCTGCAATGGCATTTTCACTGATACATAACACACTAGGGTCTAATGAAAGACAGGAGATCAACTTACAGCATTTCTTACTGCCTTGTGAAGTAGTTGTTTCACCCATTACCTCCTCACCACATCTTCATTAAGTTGCCACACCCATATATCAACTTATGACAACAACATATAGAATACACAAATTTAAGGAATGTAGGGGCCACCAAACAAATTTTGTTTCCAACAAGAATCACAAGAAATTGACAATATAATAGGGATACCTTGAATGTTGTGCTAAGATGGTCAGAGGAGAGAAAAATCTGTGTCCTAATTTGCCAGTGCCACTTGACATGGCATCTGCTGTCTAGGTGGCAGCACCACTTTTGAAGTCACCTCTACAGGGACGTCTTCCCACGGCACCATGGAGCAGAGCTAATCCTGACAAGTCTAAATCCCCTAATGATTTCACACCACAGGAAGCCAAGTTGTGGAATGATGACAGACTACAATGTGTCAAGTGCCACAAACACACCAGAGATGTGCATGTGAAGAGAAAGATGAACAGAGACATTCTCCAGAATTGATCTGTTTTCTTTCTACCTAAAAGGGCCTGGAGTGGAAGCAGTATTGGGAACAAATATGTGGCTCTGTATCCAACACTGCAAGAGCAAGGCTGCTTTATGTGCCCTACTCCCAAAATCACATAGACTCACCAATCACCTTGTTTGGTTTTAATTTGCTTTATGAGGATTGCCTTAATATACATATCCCAAGTGTCACACCAACTATAACCAGATACCTTCCATCTGCTTCATCTCCACAAAGATCCCAATCCAATACTTGATCTAAAAATAAGACAGACTGCAATTAAGTGAGGTTCCATAAAAATAGCAAATGAACTTTGTAATTTTTCTTTATATATCTCTGAAGGCAAAGATGATGGTGTTACACACTCTGTGTCAAATTATATAAATATTAGGACACTCACCAGGACCTGGGACATATTCCACCTTTTCTCCTGAAGCTGACGGAGACTCAAACACACATCTCCCTTCTCTGAAAAGATGATCCAGCCATGGGGCTACGAGTCATGCAGAGAAACAAACAAATGGCAGCATTGTATAGTGGCACAGCTCCAGAAACAGAAGGAAGAAGTGTCTGAACCCAAAGTAGCCTGGTAGAGGATTTATCTTGGATGTGGAGAAGTGGGGTTGAGCTATCCATCAGCAGGGTAGTGATATGAGTTTTAGTTTTTCAATGCCTGAGCATGGGCTGAAATTATAAACAAAAAAGCAAAGAGAACAACTCCATGTTATGATTTAAACTTTTAAAATTAAGAGTGTGCCCACCCTGAAGGAAAAAAAAACTGTCTTCAGGAGGAGACTTTTAGTAGTACATCACAAGTAGAAAAGGCTTTGTAAAAAGAAGCAAGGCACAAAAAGACTCATAGAGCACACACTGTGCCAATTCAGATGCTGTACTTGGCTTGGTGGTGCCATACCATGAAGTGCTAGTCAGTCTGGTTTTAATTGCCAACTCAGTGCAGAGAACCACTATTACCCTCAGGAAAGTAATGGAAAACCTACTCCACCTTTGCACAGCTGCAAAGGCATCAAGGAAGTCTTGAACTGAAGTGCAATGAGGGAAGTTTCAGTCCATCCTTTTCTTTCTGCTCCCTCCTACCTTTCCTTCAGCCAAGATACAAAGAAGGTGCGGAGCGTTGTTCTTCCCCCCAAATCTAACTTGGTGAACCTTCTGTTGAGCACTTAGGGAACTTGTTCCATTCACAAAGCATGCTGACACCACAAAGTGTTCTCACCACTCAGTTAATGTTTTTTCTTATCTAATTTCATCCTAGAATTTTTGCCTTGTAAAGCACAGATATAATGTCCCTGGATAATAAGATTGGGAATATTATCAGCTATTTATTTTTATACTAGTATTAAAAACGCATGTTTTGGGTCTGAATCTTATTAAATGATTTCTCTAGAAGCTTGGTATTTACATTCTATAGGCACATGGGAAAACATTGTAAATATTTATAGTACTCTGGATGAGGAGACTTGAAAATTAGCAGAAAGAAGGTTTCCATACTGCAGTGAAGACTGTGAACATTTGCTTTCCTGGATGAGATGTGCCTATTTTCACTTTGAAGTCTTGCCAGGTGGTAAGGCTGAGTTAAAGTACCTGGCAAATATGAGTTCTGGGTACATCTGAGCTGTCAGTTGGGCCTGCTCCTGTTGCCCACGTGCACATGTTGGATCCTTCATGGAGCAACTTGGTATCCACCCAGCTAAAACCTGGAAATGCCTCAGTGATAAAACCATCTCAGGGCCTGCTCCAATAAGCATTATGGGTGGAAGCAAGCCAGCTCCCATCACCTCCACCTGGCCCAGCCTTCAAACCCCTTCCTAGCAGGCAGTGAGCTGTCATAATACATAACTCCTTATGCAAACACACCCTTGGCATCCTGCACAAATACACCAGTATTTAAGATGCCTGGGAGTAAGTGGCTGCAAGGGATGGCTGCTACATCTGTCATATCCTAGTTCTATAGATAGGGCCAGGCTGCTCGAGGGGGCGTGCAGAAAGTTGTAGGACACAATTCACTGATTGAAGAAGTGGGAATCCATCCTTAGAGCAGGTGGTGGGACCAGCACAAACACAGTCATCCTTTCCCTGCTGAATCCTTTCAGACAGAGGTTGTGTGCAAGCCAAACCCAGAGAAGCTGCAACCGAGAAAAGTCTGGTTATGCCAACTACTGAAGCTTATTTGAAGCTCATTTCCTGCTAAGTTTCAGCTTGAGAACTAGTATCATCCAGTAATGCACTGAACGTCCTACTTACTTCACTTACTTGCCTATTTTTGGGGGGAGTGTTGTCTGTTTTTATTTTAACCACTGATAGGGCCTGTGCTGAATGCTGTAGATCAGGTTTGGTTAACCAGCATTGCCCTGGGGCTTTGTGCTGTGTACATATTCCTGCATGCACACCCTGCTTTTTCTTGTTTGGTGACTCCTCCTGGATTTATTGTCCACTTTCACCCCAATGCCTGTTTCTATTTTCTGTCCTTCTTGTGGTTCTGTCCAGATGTCTTATTATCTGCATTTTCTAGAATCTGCAAACAATTTTGTTATTTTTATCTATTTTTATTTTTATTTGGGGGTGGAGGGTGGGGGAGTGGGTTGTTTGTTTGTTTTTTGTTTTGTGTTTTATTTTTTCCCTTTTCTTAACGTAAGCTTTGTGATTACCTGCAAACTGTTGCATAAGAACACAAACACATAGTTCAAGGTTTGAGGATTTTCTTTGATCCTTAACAACTCTGATTAGATGATAACTCTGAACTCTACAGAGGACTACATCATCTACATTCAACAAATTGCTCAAAAGTGGCAATCTTTGCAGTTTTATGAGTTATTATTCAAATTAAGTGATGATTTATTGAAAATTGCTTTTGGAATAAAAAATTAAAGTAATAATTGGTAGTTATTCAAGTAGTTTATTAAAATTCACATAAGAATATACTATATTCTACTACTATATACTACTATATATACTATACTACTTTATGCCTTTTACCCAGTGGTTTTTTTCAGCAAATCTTTTTCTTTGGCTATTTTTCTTCACTCATAGAACCAATTAAGTACTGACTTAGATCTTGCTCACCATATTTCTTTGTTCTACAGACATCTGTCTCAAAATCTGATGACCTCATAGTGCTATAACTCAGACTCTTTTCTTCTTATATTTATTATTAAATATAAGTAATTTTCTGTAATTGGATAGATTTTTTCTTTTTTTTCACCAATTAGAATTATCATAAAAAGTAGATGAAGAACTTAAGCATTCAATGGATATTTTAATATCTATATTCTAAACATGTTCTCTAATCTATTTCACAAATACCCACTTCATGATGGTTTCTTATCCAGTGGTGGTCAAATTACCTGAGATTCTTCTACAACAAAATTATTAGTTACAAAATCTTTCTTAATCTAAGTGTACTTTAATCAAAGCCTACTAACACTTCTTTCATTCTTCATCTATTTCATCTTTCCCAAAACAATTTCTCAGCCAGGCTTTACTTTCACTTCACATTTCATCAACACTGCACATGACCCTATTACTCTTTCCACCTTGCACTATCTCCTTGTACTTATACTGTCTAGTCCACAAAAATTCCTGGATTGGCAGCAGGCTCTTGCTGACCTCCTGTGTTGGTGGGTTCAAAATTAGGCATGAGCCACTCACGAGCCAGCAGTGCACCTTGGCAAAAGATCCCAAAGATGACTGACATCATCCAGAACTGTACTAACAGGAAAACAGCCAGCATTTCTTAGGTCACATGAGTAATAGTGTCCAGTTTCAGCTCTTCAGTACAGGAAGCAGCAATAAACACGGATGAGTTCAGCAGGGGCAGCCAGGATGATTGTGTCCCAGGATGATGTGATTAGTCCCATGAAGAGAGGATGTGGGACCAGGGCTTGCTCAGTCAGGAGAAGAGATGGCTCTGGAGGGACAGGACAGAAACCCCCAGTATCTGCAAGGATGTCAGTAAGGAGATGGAGCCACGGTGAGAGGTGTGAGGCTGAGAGGCAGCAGGCACAAACTAATACAGGAGTGGTTCAGAGAGGATGTGAGGAAAACTTTGCCTCTCATGATCACTGTGAGCAGGAGCAGGTTGTGCTGAGAGGTTATGCCATCACCATTCATGGCAGAGATGACTGGATAAATCTCTGAGCATCCTGGTCTGACCTCAGAGCTGATCATGATTTAAGCAGGAGGTTGGGCTAGACCTCCCAAGGTCCCTCCTATCCAAATTATACTGTAATTTCGTAGTTACAAGGATTGCCGGCAGAGCAGCATTAAATATCACATAATACAATTCTCATAGATCCTCTTATTAAAATTGTTCAGATTTAGCTTTTACCTGGTTAGCACAAAGACTGCATTTCATCACTTGTAACAGTCATAGCTGATGGTGAGTCTAAAGCTCCTGTTCATTTCATATACTCTTTGCTATTGTGTAGAGACACTAGAGCACATTCATGCTCTTGTTCTTTGCCTTCTGTCTCCTAGCAACTCCATCTGCTGCCTTATTTTGAATGTTGGAAGTACAAGTCAGATTTATTTTTTCTAGCTGGGGAAAAGCTGCTCCTTCCCTGATTCCAACATGGCTTAACACTCAGTTTTATATTTAAGATGCTGGAGTGCATTTTGCACAAGTAAGGATGATTTCATCCTGCATTCTGTCATGATAAGAACCTCTTTTCCACAGATCTAGGCCACTTCTTTACCCATGGGTTCTTGACCACATAGGAATTTCGGTAATTATTTATATTGACAGTTGTCTGCAAAAATCATTAATCCACCTTTCATTTGAGGGAACGATTCTGTTGGGTTTTGTTGTTGGTTATTGTTTTGTCTTTCGTGAGCTATAATTAGACATTCTCTGGCATCCATATTTCACACAAATCTCTATTACTCATTCCCTGGCACATGACATATTTCCTTGCCAATGTTTGTGGAGCACGCTGTGAACTGAGTGGCGCTGAGAAGTACGTAATAAAAGTGCTTATCCTGTACGTGCCTGTCAGTTACACACCCGTTAAATTTAACTCATCCAGCTCCACTGTGATATTTTCATCCTTGTCTACAAGTCATTAACCATCACAGCAACATAATCTCTAATCCATCCAATAGATAAAACTATCAGGTGATGGGTAGAAAAAATGAGGAAAAAATCAATTTACACGTGGAGGATGTGAGAATGCCTCAAGAGAGCACCAAAATATTGCAAAATATTTCACCTTTATTAAAACATTTGAATATTTATACATGGGGGAGGGACTTATTAACAAAGAAATAAACTGAAACCTAAGCCTTCTTTGTAGCCTACAGAAAAAATATGATGACTTTGATGTATTTTCAATAGAATTGGAGCTGAACCTTTTGTTTTAGAGGTCTCTGGTTCCTTGGTCTGAGTTTTTCCCTCTTCAATAGCTTCTCTCCTTTACATAGTTGAAATGTTTATGTTAGTCATCTCTCTAAAGCTCCCTCATTGATCTTTGCAACTGCTCGAGTCATTCCCTTTTCTGATATTAGTAAAATATACTGTTGGGCTGCTCATTTCTGGAGGGGAGTCTGTGCTCAAAATTTGAAAAGGTGAACTGAGTGGGAAACTGAGTGGGTCTGTCCTTAATGCATTCAGGTTGGATTGTACCCTAAAACGGAATCTGAAACAGGAAAGCAGCAAGTGCAGAGGCTACAAAGTATTTTTTGATAAACATTCAAGTGATTTTTTTTGCTTTATAAATCATCATTCCTTGGACTCTCTCTTTTGAGCTATAGGGCTGAGTTGTGACACTGAAACCAAATTGATGGCAGTATTGTAGCAGTTTTAGGAGAATAGATTAAAAGAAAATGCAATCATCAAAGTACATAACAATACAGGAAGCTTCCCTTATACAACATACAGACTGTTTAGGTGCAACACAGCCAAATTATTTATTTTGACTCCTTTATATATGATTCCTTATATAGATGGGTGTGTTTCAAGAAAACCCACATAGCAGTGGTGTCCAGGATTTTAATTTTTAAAGCATTCCTAAGCAATAGCTAATGGCCAGTGGTTAAACAATACAGGTGATCATTGTGTTGGTATATAGATGATGTCATCAACTATAAAACCCCACCTGGTTCCAAAATTCCCATGTGGAAACAAGGTAGAATGTACCTCAGCAGCCCTTTCATTTCCCTGGAATTTGTTGAGGCTGTTGTGAACAGAACCAAGACTCGGCCAATTTATCAGAGCAAAATTATGACGATGAGTTAATCCTCCCAAACATTTTGCCTATGACACAGTAACAAACAGAAAACAAGCATGGAACCCACTGGCCATTTGTGTTTATTTCTTCTGTAGTTGCCCCTGGCAACAATAAAGTTAGCATGTAAAAAAGTATAACAAGATACATACTGATTTTATTTGGCAAGGAATATATAGTTTTGAAAATTTAAAAAATAGCTGGAAAAGAAAAAGAAATAAAAATTGTGATCTTTTTAAGATTTCTATTTTAATTTGCACAGCTGCAGTCTTCTATCATAGTGAACTAAAAGAACAGTAAATACCAGGCAGCTGACACTTAAATCATATATGTCTTCTAGTTTTCAGCTCAGCATCTGCTGCATCATTTCTTACATTTCAAAGTGGCAGGGAAGAGAGACCAAGGATAACAAAAGTGCATCTTTTCAGCTGAAAGCATGTATTTTTCAATGACAAAGGACTACAGGCCATTATCCATTGCTATTACACAATAGAGGGGCACTCTGAAAGTCTCATTTTAATTTAAAGAAAAATTAACCTCTACAATAGCAGTTTGAGGGGAGAGGATGGTTACAGGAAAAAGAAACTTGACTCAAACATGTCAAATTTTCATGTTCAGGAAAAATGAACATACCCATTTTTCCAAAAGAAGTAATGTTACATTGCAGACAAGCCATTTCCAATGGGGTAACACCTTCAGGTACCTCCAGAAACCAGCTCAGGGAAGTTGTTGTCTTTCATACTCTGCACTAGTTTTTAGTGCCAGAGCAGAGTTTTGATTTCAAGGATTTCTTCCCTAAAATGAAAGGGGCAGATTCTTCTCTTAAACATACAGAAATTAAGGGAAAAAGACAATAGAGTAACACCAGCATTGAAGCAAGGAAAGGATAAGAGACAAGAGCTTGAATATAGTTTTGTTTATCACCCGTTCATTAAAAGGAATTAGAGTTAATTAGCCCAGCTTGTAGCAAAATTAAGATATTCCATGCATATCCTATTTAGTCTTTCTATTATCTTTCCCTACATTTTTTCTGTATTTTTCAGAGCTTCTATAAAGGAGCATATTAGATGACTTTGGCCCACATCATTAGCAAAATCAGTATGTTTTAGTTCAGAATCAGATCAAAATACTGTAGCTAAAAAAAAAAATAAAAAAAAAAAGCCACAGAGAAAGCAAACCCCGAGTAGCCAGGTCATGCCAAGGCCAGTAAATCCTCAAAATCAGTATTTCACAAAACAGACATATCCATAGACTGGAATTCAGAATAGACTGGCACTCAGCACCAAAATGGGAAGAAGTGGTGACGTTCCCTTCCTACACTAGTGTTCGTGGACTAACCATGGGGGTGCTGCCAAGCCCTAACTAGTCTGGTGTGGTCAGAATACCAGTTGTCATGAAGTTTTAGGGGAAAAACTGATTCAGCTGTGAGGCTAAATTATGGGGATGCATTTTCTTCCTCCAAACTTCCCACTGAAGAATAATAACCTTGCTTGGCAGTTCTTAGAGTCGAGCAAGCAGAGGCGTGGTCACAGCTGGAACAAGTGGCTCTTTCCAGTCAGGGTTCACCACTGGGAAATATTTACAGATTCCTACAGATTAAAGGCACATCTCAAAAACCATTCCTGTTTCTTAAAATACATTTGAAGGGTAATGAGCTGTGTTAGGTGATTTCAGCTGCATTCTCCATGTTCCTCATAACCATTTCCATTTTTCAGACAGTAAGGAGGTTGTCCTGGAAAAAGGGAATACTCTCAATTCTTCCTGCTGAATAATTTTTACCTTGAATAAAACAACCAACTTGTGACAAGGAATGTCAGCACACAAATGAAGCCTGCTGTCCAATTAGGTTCATTACTCTGGGTGCTGGATTAATGCAAGTACTTCATGCAAGGTCATGTTACTGTCTTTTTCAAGATACCTTTCCCTCTGTGTGTCTTATTGACCAGCAGCTGTAACAGCTCTGTATCTGACTTGATGAGGTTTCATGCTTCCCCTCAAAAGCCCTGATTCTATACACACATGCATACACAAACACATCAGCACAGAAATACCTGTCCTGGTGTGCATGGCGCTCTCATCCCATGGTGCTACAGAGTGAATTCCCTGGCCAGCAATGTCTTTGCAAGGCACATTTTGTAGCAGCACATTTTTCTGTGAATGCAGCCCTGGTGTAAGAACCTAGTTAGATGCTTTTCAAAATGTTAGCCACGTTGCTTGGTTACAACACACAATATTTAAGAACTGGACAAAACAGACTCAAGTAACCTGGTGCAAGAAATCATCTAAAAAACAAAACCCAGCATACCACATAACCCCTGTTCTTGACAAATACAGATGAAATGGTAAAAAAGGTGCTATTTTTGCCACAAACGTCAATAAAATGAGCTTTCCCTATTACAGCTTGTTGACAATTCACCAAGTTTGAACAGCAGACGTGAAATCTTATTCCTGAGAAAGGTTACTTTCCACATTGATTTGAAAATTGTGAAGCACAATTTCAAAATATATCTCAGAGTTTTTGCTCCCAGTATATCAGGACTTATTATTCACCTTCTTTATGATCTGTCTTCTGTCATTAAAAATGATACCTGGGAATAAGAATTCACCCTTGCAGTGCTAAATAAATACCATCATTAAGGAATCTAAGATACTCAGCTTCAGCAGCTCATTTTATAGCAGTAATTTACTAGGTTTTCCTTATGACATAGCAGTATACTACACACTTAACAAGGATGTTCATAATCATTCAAATATTGAGACAAACCTCTGGCGGTTGCTATGATACAGCACTTGTTTTACATTCCCATTTAGGTTAGAAGAACATTTGCTCTGCTGTTTACTACAAAAAAGGCAAGATAAAAAAAAAATCTGTTTTATTTCCTCTCCTATTTAAGGATGACTTAAAATGACTCACAACACCTCTTGCCCTGCCTTTTGTTAGAATTACAGAGCTGAGACATCACATCAGGAGCAGCATTGAGTGTCCCAGCTTATTGCTTTTAATCTAATTACTATAACATTGAAAATGAATAAAAAATATTACATGTAGGCTAATATGTTGCAATTTGCATCTCTGATAATGAAACAGCCCAAAAACAGCTACTGATAGTTCTAATTTTCTCTTCCACTTGTGCCCAACCTGAGATTTAAAAGGAGCTAGTAAAGGGGAGAATCAAGTTGATGGCAGAGGTAAAATATGCCTTGGAAATGTTTTGTTGGCATTGCAGATGAAGTGGAAAAATTTACATGAAGAAAATTATTGAGTAGGGACGATAAATAAGGGTCAGCTAGGGTGCTCCTCTTCTCTTTTTCTTTTCACTTTTCTTATCATTGCACTTGAAGTTCTTGCCCTGTGGTTTCAAGTTGGATCTGCTCTCCTGAATCTCAGAATACTTCAAGCCCTGGTTGGGGATAGAAGGGATCCCTGAGTTCATCTGGTCCAACCCCCTGTGAAAGCTGGTTTACCTGGAGCAGGCTGCACACGATTGTAACCAGGAGTTGATTTATGTCTCCAGAGAAAGAGACTCCACAAGCTCTTTGGGCAGCCTGTTCCACTGCTCTGTCACCCTCAGAGTAAAGATATTTTTCCTCATATTCGCATGTAACTTCCTGTGTTTCAGTATGCACCACTTGCCCCTTTTCTTGTCACAGCACCACTGAAAAGAACCTGGCCACCCAGGCCAAGGTCTCTCATAACAAAGTTGCTCCAATCCTCTAAAATAACCCTCCACTGGATCCTCTTCTCATTCCCTGTCTTTCTTGTACCAGGGAGCTACAAAATGGACACAGTACTCCAGATTTGGCCTCACCAGGGCTGAGTTGAGGGACAGGATCACCTCTTTCATCCTTCTGGCAAAGCTCTTCCTAATGCGCGCCAGGATACCATTGGCCTTCCTGGCCACAAGAGCACACTGCTGGCTCATGGACAGTCTGTTGTTCACCAGGACCCCCAGGTCCTTCTCCACAAAGCTGCTTTCCAGGACATACCATCCTGCAGCTCTTTTATGGCAGGATGGATTGTTCTGTCTGTTCCTGAGATGGTGATGGAGCTGCTTTACCCTGAAAATTTTTGTCTCTTCCCATACAGTCTTGTGTTCCACCTGAGAAATATATGCTTACAACTATATGGTGTCATTCTGACTTTGCTGTGCTTTACATCCTTTCCTTCTTCCATGGAAGAGCCTTGCCTCTTTTCCTTTTTTCTACAATTTGAGAGACTCTGGAGGGTAAAAAGAGGTAAGCAACATGGTTGTCCAGACCACCACAGGAATGGGAAAATTCTGAAGGAGAGCAGTGGCCAAAGAGAGGAATGAGGGAGTTTCCTTTTCCCTGCATCTCATACCCCTTTCCTCTTGCTATCTATTGGTCCTACCTGTCATTTCCTTAGAGCCTTACAGATCTTCCTCTCTCGTCTCTTATCCCCGTGGGATCCCACCACATTCCTAGAAATCTGCTTCTCTGGAAAAACTTTTCACTGCCACAAGATTTGAGTTATTTCTGGTCCTTAGCCAGAAGGGAAGTGGTGGCTTTGGAGATAGGAGCAAAGGTCTAACAAGCACCACAGTGGAAAGAGGTCAAGGCTGTAATTGCCCTGATTATATGGTGGGCCTATGCAACTCCAAATTCCCTGTTGGATGGGATTAATCCCTGAATTATATTGGCAGGAGGCATTGTGTGTGTCTGTGATAAGCTCAACTAGAGGGGATTTCGTGGTGATTGTTGGAGCTTTTTATGTAAATATAGAATTGAGTATTTCAACAAGACCATCAACCAATATGCAAGAGGACACTTAAAAGACATAGGAAATAATCCCAGGCAGTGGGTGAAGACTTCTGTAGGTGTAGCAGTGCAGCCACATATCAGATGTTCATACTTTCAGAACAAAGGTGCTGTCTAAAATGGAGAATATTCTGGCCTAACAATATTAGCAATGGGTTGTGTAGTGGTTTTGGTTTGCCATTTTTCGTTTCCCGGCCAATTTGAAGTCTGATTATATCCCACCATAAATGCACTAGTGAATTTTCCTGTACAAACAAGCCTTGTAGAGGAAAGTACAGTGTCTTTCATTACATCCTGATGAAAGACTAAAATATAAAAAGAACAGCATGCACAATCTGCCCTCTGAAAGGAAAAACAGCAATTCTGAGTGTCCATCTTCCTCTCAGGCAAACACAAAGGAGTTGAAGGCAAGCCTGTTGTATGTCTGTTTTAGTGCTCTCTGCCCCTCATTTAATTAGTTCACAGCACTGAGGAAGAGCTAAATCCTGCTTGTTTTACTCAGGCAAGTGATGCCATTGACTTGAATTAAGCTACCTGCAGGATTAGAAGTAGAAAGATTAAGACCCCAGAGTAGCAAATTAATTTCACTCTGTTTTCAAATGCAAATAGTCGCCTCTCAATTGTCAGCTTGATTCATCTGTTGGTTGTTTAGCACAATGAGGATCTGATTCTGCTCTCTGGTTGTGTCTCCTAGGCTGTTCTCTACCACAAACATACTCAGCTTCCATAGAATAATTGGGATGGAAGTGGAACAATAAGTCCTCTGCAATTTTTAAAATATATATCAAAATATATTGATGCATAAATATATCTCAGACTAGATAGAAAAACTTCCTTATAGAGAATTTGTGCCATTAGTTGAATCCCTGAGCTTTCAGTTTGCAACATGGTTTTATACCTATTTTACCTCTTATGTGGACAAGCTTTTTCTCACCTCCCGACCCCACTGTAATGCTGAGGGAAAGACACTGACTTGACAGGAAACATGGGAAGTCTCACATTATCTTACAACTGATGCCACTATCCTGTGAAACCACTTTATATCTGCTTTCATTAGAATGTTGTCAGCAAGTTAAATGACTCAATATTAACTCATCTCTAACCAAGAACATATTTTGATCTGAAATGCAATTTTAATGTGTAACCTGTCATTTTAATGTATATATTAGTTGTTTTGGATGGGGCATCGCTGACAGATTTCTGTTGCTTTTATTTAAATTATTTGAAAAATCCAGTTCGGGAGACCGTTCCTGTGTTTATCAGAAGCTTCACCATATCTTGAACTAAATTATTCCTAATTGTACAATGTATACCTTTACCTCTACAGCTATGTTGAATCTTTTCAGAGCTTCTTTTTGATCATTTATTTGATTTGTCACTAAACCTATGCTTTACCTTTCTACAAAAAAACAAAAACAAAAACAAAACAAAAACAAAACACAACAACAACCACCACCAACTAGGTCAATGTTATAATTTCTTTATTTTTATTTTAGAGAAATTAAAATTGACATTACGTATCACTGAAAATTATTGCTAAAGGGAAATAGTAATATATAATGAGATTATATATCATACCAAAGTGTTGAGTTGCAAAGAGAAACTAAAAAATGAGGAAAACCAGGTAAAGGGTACAGCTTAGCAGAGTACCCAGCTTATCTTAGCATTCAATTTAAATGTTGAAACTGATTTTAAGAAAATATGATCCATTTGTCTGCATTAATAGTGTCTCAAAATTCTATTTTAAAAACCCCCTGTGATTTATTTTAAGCACTTCTAACTTTGTAGCAAGGATCACTGTGTGAGTCTTTGCTGCTTATATGAAAATGTTCAGCCCTCTGAAACAAATTTTTTTTTTGAAAAATGGTGCTCATTAAAAGCAGCATATTTATGGTGCTTAAAACTTTGAAGAAACTTTGGTGCTTTACTGAGTGTTTGGACAGCAGGCTTACAGCTGCATTTGCCTACTCTGATTCTACAGAAGTCAGTACTCCTGGGTATGTGCCACCTATACCTGCAACTCTGACTGAGCAGCAAAGGCTCAAAAGTTGGCACATTTCTCTGAATAAATATTTCAGGTTATTTCTTGAAGCTTTAATGTCAATTTTTTTTAATGTCTTGCCAGTTGAAACTCTCTTGCTTTAGCTTTATCATTGCATTGTCCCAAATTGGCAGTAAGACTCATTTGAGGGAAAGGTGCCTTAGAATACTGGAGTCTAGAATGCCAAATCCTGATCAAATTTAATAAAAAAGGTATGAAAAACCCAGTAAATTATCTAGCAATTCTGATTTTGCGGCAAGAAATACCTTGGATAAATTTCTAGTTCAATTGCAAAGTCAAATATGTGATCTGGCTTTAAAAAGTCAGAAGCTCTTGAAGGAGGCATAACAAATATGGTGAAATTGGGATTTGAGTTTTGTATTTAACATATTGTGTTGGTTTTGTATGGGATAGAATTCATTTTCTTCATAGTAGCTGGTATGGGGCTATATTTTGGATTTCTGATGGAAACAAGATTGATAACATGATGATGTAGTTGTTGCTGGGCAGTGCTTACACAGAGCCAAGGCCTTCTCTGCTCCCCACCTGACCGAGGAGGCCGATGGTGCACAAGAGTGTGGAAAGGGACAGAGCTGGGACAGCTGATGCCAACTGACCCAAGGATATCCCATACTATCTGGTGTCATGCTCAGCACATAAAGCTGGGGGAAAAGAAGAAAAAGGGGAACATTTGGAGTGATGGCATTTGTCATCCCAAGTCATCATTTTGTGTGATGAGGCCCAGCTTTCCTGGGAATGGCTGAACACCTGCCTGCCCATGGGAAGCAGTGAATGAATTCCTTGCCTTGCTTTCCTTGCATGTGTGGCTTTTGCTTTACCTGTTAAACTGTCTTATCTCAACCCATGAGTCTTCTCAGTTTTACTCCTTTGATTCTCTCCCCGATTCCGCAGGTGGGGGAGGGAGTGAGCAGCTCTGTGGGGCTGAGCTGCCTGCTGGGGTTAAACCACAACAACATACCAAACTTTGGAAAGATGTTTGACACAATAATACAGCAGATTAATAAATAGTGAGGTACAAATTAGACACTTGTTTTTACTCTTCGAAGAACTGTTCATACTGATAGCAGACAGCAGTTCACCACACTTATTACAAGGTCATGGGGCAGACAAAGGCTTATAAACAGTGTAATAGAGTTAAGTGAAAAATAAAGTATTTTCCTGGTGATATTTCAGAGAAATACTACCGTGTCACAGATTACTTGCTAAAACAAAGACATGCTTAACTCTGTAAGATACCCAAGCAAGTCTTTACTGTATTGCAATAAACATTTTGCAGGTAAAATGGGCTGTAAATTATACATTAATTTCAAAGCGTTAATTCTTTAATCATAGGATTGCTAGAGGTCTGGCATGGCTCAGAGGATTAAAAAAAAAGTGCTGAACTTCTCTAATATTAAATATAGGCCCAGGCAATTGATTTTACAAATATATGGCCAACCTGTATTTCATTTGGTAGTAACTAGATTGTAAAGTAGATCTTGGATAGTAAAAAATTGCATTTAGAGAGTGGTGGTCAACAGCTCAGAGTCCTGGTGGACATCAGTGACGAGAGGTGTCCCTGAAGGGCCCATACTGTTTAAACTTGTTTAATATCTTCCTTAATGACATAGGCAAAGAGTTCAAGTGCACCCTTAGCAAATTTGCAGATGACACCAGGCTGAGCAGTGCAGTTGGCACACATGAAGGATGGAGTGGCATTCAGAGGGACCTGGACAAACTCGAGAACTGAGCCCATGGGAATCTCATGAGGTTCAATGAAACCAAATGCAAGCTGCTGCACTTGGACTGGGGCAACCACCTGTATCAACAGAAGCTGGGGAATGAACAGATGGAGAGCAGCCCTGCCCAGAAGGACTAGGGAGTAGTGGTAGATGAGGGGCTTGATGTGATCCAGCAAAGTCCCCAGCACAGAAAGGACATGGACATGATGGAGCAAGTCCAGAGGAGGGCCACCAAGATGTTTAGAGAGATAGAACACATCTCCTATGAGGAAAGGCTGAGAGAATTGGGATTGTTCAGCCTGGAGAAGAGAAGGCTGGGGAGTGACTTAACTGAGGTCTATCAGTACCTGAAGAGACTATGAGAAAGATGGAGAATGACTTTTTATGAGGGCTTGCTGTGACCAGACAAGGGAAATGGCTTTAAACTGAAAGAGAGTAGGTTTAGAGTCGATACGAGGAAGAACTCTTTGCTGTCTTGGTGGTGAGGCATTGGAAGAGATTGCTCAGAGAAGTTGTGAATGCTCCATCCCTGCAGTTGTTCAAGGTCAGGTTGGATGGGACTCTGAGCACCCTGGTCTAGTGAAAGATGTCCCTGTCTGTGGCAGAGGGCTTGGAACTAGATTTTCTTTAAGGTCCCTTCCAACCCAAACCATTTTATGATTCTGTGAAGTAGAATTTTCTCCATTGGTTGTTGAGTGACCAACATAAAGCACATCTGACAGAGCTGTGGAGGACACACGGTCATGCTTAATGCTAAGCTCAGAAAGTCCATAACCCATAGGCTCAAAAACAAAATAGTTGTGAATAAAGGTAAAGTTTCCCCTCTTCAGAAAGGCATTTTCAGCAGAAAACAAAGCAGGAATAAGTTTCATTACTGAAACCTTCAATGAGGCTTCATATAGCCCATAGCTCAGAATCTTCGACAGCAGTATCATGGCATCTCTGTTCAGCACAGTCTGTCTTGCCTTATATTGAAATATATGCATATATTTTTAGAAATAGCTTGGATTTTGTTGCTTTAACTGATTGTCAATACAATGACAGAATATATTTGAAATAGAATGGCAAAAAGCAATTTTATTCCTTTCAGAATGATGCTTAACTTACATTTTCCATAAAATAATTCACATTAAAATGTCAGAGAAGATCAGTTTAAGACTAATCCATAGAAGGAACTTAGAGGCCTAAAAGTCATGTGGTGAAATAATATGATGTAATAAAACATCTCCTGAGAATGATCTGCATTGTCACAGTAAAGGGATATGTCTCAGAATGAAATTGAAAACAGCCAGCATGCCAAGCAGGCAAGTGTCTAGACTTAACTAAAAGACATCTGAAATCCCATTGCTCAAGCTCAGGGTCTTTTGATTTGCATAATTTTCTCTTGAAAATATCAGTTCACATTATTTATTCCAATGAACTTGGTATGACTGCAAATGACTTTTTAAAGTGATGGCACTTTTAGTGACAACACTGTCACTACTCAACAAGGCTCATGCTTACCTGACTGCTAAAAGGAAAATCATGTCAGCCATAGAGCACAATAGCCAGAGTTTTAACCGTCAACAACTAATCTTGTCATATCTATGTTGTAGTATTAGTTTCTCTGCTATTTTCTTGCTTCTCCAAGCTTTGAACTGATTTCAGGTTTGACATGGGGCAGGATAGAGCCTGCTGTTAAGACATTGCCATGAAATTAATAGATTCTGCCTCCTTCAAACACACCACTGAGTCACACAGGTTGGGGGGATGGCAATTTTTCTGGGTTACTGCGAAAAGAATTATTTCCTTTCCTTCTTCTAGCTCTCCTCAATAAGAAAGGAGAGATTTTCAACCAAGTTTTAAGAGAAGTTTGATTCATTATGTTTGTTGGAACTATTCCAAAGAAAAGCTCTTTTGAAATGTGAGTTGTGTGTTAGTGGACATGCAAAGGACAAGAGAACCCATTTTTTAGGGCCTCTAAGCAAGGTAATAAATACTGCTAGATGTAATGCATCTTAAATGGAAAGCATTTCTGATCAGATGGTTTGAGAAAAGTGTAGGGAGTAAGGAAATATATGTGTAGGTATTCAGATATATGCAAGAGTACACCTGCATTAAAAAAAATTGGAAGATTTTCTTTGACATTGCTTTATGGTGGAAGGGTATGATAAATACTTAGCTCCAAAAAACCTACAAGATTTCTATTGTACTGATTTCAGAACAGGGCATCCTGAATACGACAAGATACAAGAAAATTTGATGGAATTGAAAGAAGAAAAAGGCAAACACATGTCTGCTCATAATCTAAGATTTTTTATATGTATAGCTTACTTGCAACAATAGTGTCCTAGTATTTATCTTAGAGTAAAAAAAAAACAAAAAACAACATATGTGTACTTATGTATGCTTTCCAGTTAATACCAAGAAAATATTCAATACTCATTCAATTAATTTTGCTCACTCCATATTTTCTCTTATTGCAGTATAAATGCAAAGGCAGAGGAAATCTGTGTTTGATATCAGACTATCAGTGTTTAAATCACTCGTGTTTGAAATGATTAGTAGCTTTCAAAAGCTCCATTACAACTTTTAACTTATTATATGACCGAATTTCGGTCAGAAAACAGATGAAGAGTTGGTCAGAATTTGGAAATGGGATATTAATCAGAATGCTTTTCTAAAAATGAATTTTGTGTTGTAGCTATTACTTCTCCCTTTTTTAATATCTCAAGGTTAATGAAGCAACTGACTAAGTATGTTATCATTGTTATCTTAAAAGACAAAGTTTACTGGCTATCTCTTTTTTCTTTTATATTTTTAATTGCAGCAAGAATATGCACATGCGGTATGCCAAATTTTAGAACACGGTTTTGAAGACATGCTTTCACTCAGAAAAAGAGAATTTGGTATTGAACCCACCATCATTAGCATGTAGTGCCACTTTAGATGCTTTATAGCATATGCTGCACCCACATCAGGTTTGCAGGTATGACACAAACTTTTTGGAATGCTGCTTCATTTTGAAAATCCTTCTATAGGACTGCTTGGATTCATGCTTTTGGTGTCATACTTTAAAAATGCAGTACTCCTGTGGTTTCATAACTTTTCAAATGAGAACAAAATAATCAGCATGGAAAATGATCAGGTCTGTTTTATGAGCAAAGAAAGGAGAATTCCATGGGACTCAAAGGAGGTGCTAGGGCAGGGCGAGTTAGCTGAGAGCATCCTCTTGGTTGACATGCATGGTAACAGTTTACACTGCCATAAGCAAATCATTTTATTCCCATGTGTTTTCTAGGAGAGCATTTGCTGGACCAAGAGAGGAAAGCCAGGCAATACCAGAGCTGTACTCATCACAGTGCTGTCACTTGCATGGTCACGTTTATAGAAATACCATACAGCCATTTCTCTGCTCAGCACCTGGAAAAGCCCATGTTTTGTGGCTGATCATTATTTCTTTCCTTATGATCACAGTAGTACATGGATGTCATCATGATTGATAGCATTTACAGCTGTGCAGATAAAAAAGTCAAATACCTGGATTATTATTTATTAGAATTGTAATTCATAATGACTTTATAATATTTGCAATTCAGTACTCTTGCTTTAGAAACAGAGACTCTCTGTTTCTTATTTCATGAAACAAGTCTACCAATCATACTAATTATATACTGCTATTTCAGTTCTGAAAGGAAGTCTTGGTACTATAATTTTAACAATTTCTGTGACAGACAAACATGAATTTATTGACAGCATGAGTAGCAACCTGGGAGAATGATTGAGGCCTTCATAGTAAAAACTGTAAAATAAATTCCACAATTCCTCTGCCTTTTCCTAAGTTGTTAATGTCAAAAAGTATTTAAATATTTTTGTATGGATGATTATTTATAATATTGTATTGGGTATCGTCTGGGCTTTTGTGCTCATTTTGGTTGAAACAGCACACCAGAGCCTCATGTAGATATGATTCATCGGTTTACTGTGTTAAGAAAATAATAAATGCTAAGTAATTTGTATTATTTAAATATCTATCTAAATATATGCTATAATTAACAAAACATAAGCTAAAAAGCTCCAAGTGGTACTCCATAGAAATTACCTATATTTTAAAATTACTTCAAAGGAAAATACAAAGACCATCTCATTTAACTTCACTCATTTACAAACAGTCTTTAGGTGCTGTGTTACAACCCACACATTAAATTAGTCTTTAAAATATTCATAGATCTAAATTAGGTATTTGAAATAATTTCCATTCTGAGTCTTAATATGAATATTGAAATCCCAAGGCAAGTCAGAACTTGCATATTTAAAACGTATTTCAAATTTACTGATAACTTCTTAAAAATGCAGTAATCCGTTGAGTTAGAGCTTGGAACTTAAACCATAAGCAAAGTGTTTAATATGACCTACATTTTAGAAGAGAAATTATGGATAGATGGTTCGTTGGTTTATAGATTAATCCTGTGGAATTTTTTGTCTCCCAGTTACAATCACAAAGAAGTTCTCTCTCTTACTTACTGTCTGCATTAAATTAATAAAAAAGGAAAATAGTTATTATATTTTACATAAATTTTAAATTCAAGTTGCTAGCTGAAAATGAGGAGGAATCATTACATGGGTTTCATCAAAGCCCTCTGAAAATGTGAAAGACAGGTTATGCTACATGGACCAGTTATGGTACAAAATATAAGTGCACAAATGACCACTTTTGTAAGAATGTCTACTTCAACTATGCAGTTCCAAATTATTTCATAGCCCAAGCAGGTTTTTAAGTCTATACAGAACATTTCAGCTGAGCTTTAAAATCAATTTTGTCAGGTTTGGCATAAACATATTTTAAATTGGGCACTCAAATGTCCTTAACTTTAGCTGTAGGACATAATGCAGAGTATTGACAAAAAGACATCTGCAAGTTTTGAAAAAGATGCAGAAAAAAATTGGAAATTATTTAGGTTACCTTGCCCACACACTATGATAATTCAAGGTGATTTTGTTGCATAAACATCATGCCAGAAACTTTCCAGAAAAAAATATGCCATGCAACTGTTTCATTATTAATGCTGGAAAACTTTGTAACAAACCCACAGGGCAAAATCTGACAAAGTAGATGAGATAAAGGTGACAATCCATTTCCCCAAGTGATGGGCAGATGAGATTTTAGAATACAATACCTTTCAGGAAGATGGATAAGAACAAGATGTAGCAATTATTTACTTATTAAACTTGCAGAAGTTAAATACCCCAGAATGTATTCAACAAAGATATGCCTTTCCCCCCTTCACCTTTTACCCAAAGACCTCATTCTTAATATTCTTACAGTTTTTGATTAATTAGATTTTAGCAGCAGTCTTTGATACATCTTACAAATGCTTTGTAATAAATCTGAGTGTGAAAAAGAACCTTACTTTTTCATTATATCAGAATTTTCATTTTGTTACCCCCACTCAGCTCCATCAAGGATGCTTAGCAGGGTGGCCTCCAGTTGCAAGCTTGACTAAAGCACAGATATCACATCTGCTTATTTACTTATGTTCCAAACTTGAATGGACTGGCAATGAAGTAATTGCTGACATATGAGCTCAGTACATAGGGATGTGGGTTTTCTCTCTCAGCTAATGTGGCCCTTATTATGTGGTCTCAGGTTGCAGGGAGTAAGAGTGCCTGCAAATTACACCTCCCACTCTGCCTGGAAAAAGGAATTTTTGCAGCAACAGTGCCTTCCCAGAGAAAACTATTGATGGTGTAATTTTTATTCAATTTGTCTCCAAGATGCTTTCAAAAACTCTCCAAGGGAATCATTAACAGATTTCAGAAATCTGCTGTCACTTGAAAAGATCCTCCTTCTTCTCCTCTGTAGGGACTAATGATTTCCATTTGAGAAGACGAGCTTTTCAGCTACACTTCATGCAAATTTCTCACTAAACATAAATGAACATAAATAAGATTTATGAATATAAGCTATTACTTTTATATTTTCATTTGGGTTTGTTTTTGTTTGACCAGGGGACACCACATGCAGCAAATCTTATTTCAATAACATGATTCAGCTTCTCTGCTGAAACTTGGCATCAGATTTTCAGAAAATTGAAACAAAGTATAAATATGTATCATCTTGTATATATAATTTTGCATTTTTTTCATTATTAATGTGATTCCTAGAGAAAGGTAGAAGCTATCCAGCTGCTAAATCATCAATGAAGTCCTGCTATCTAATTAATCAGAAGTAGCTATGGGAATGGGAAAGCTATAAAGATGTACTCTGAAACATTCTCTGTTCCTAAACTTCAGCATTGTCACAAAGTTCCTAATACAAGGGCTCCTAAGGCAAATGCTTAACCAGCAAGGTATTTCTGACCCAGCATCAGGGATTAAAGTGGGATACAGGTCTCCTCACTCTTCTAGATGGGTGTTGTGAGCCTTATCCTAAAAGGGGAGGTACAGGTTTGAACATCCTGAGGGACCCCACAAATCTCTCAGCTCAGTTCTTCAACATTTTCTCACCCCAACTGGGTACTTAAGAGCTGCCTCCCACACCTTTTGCTTCTAATTGCTAATGGAATGATTGTTCCAAGAAAATTATTGAAGATATTACTCAAATACTGATGTTCCCAGCCAAGCAGGAATATGCCCTGTACATAGAATAATAAAACACACTTAAGTTGAGGAGTGATACTAAGTAACTGTATTTTCTGGTCTATTCAACTCCAAGATGTAATAGGAAATAATTCATCTTAACATTGTTGGATTCTAGTTTTCTTTAAAATCTCCTTGTCGCTAGGAGCTACGTAAATAAAAGATGAAAGGGAATTATTTAGTAATTATTAGCACATCAAATTTTTAGATATTAAAGACCACTCCCTTATCTAATCAGAAAACAGTAGAGAAGAGCACAAATCCAGCTGGATAGACACACATTTTATAATTTGAGGCTTTAATGGGTAAATAGTAATTGATGCAGTAAAATTACATAGAAAAAGAAGTATTTAACCAAAGTTTTTACTTTACTTCAGGTTCCTGAAGATAGGTCTATTTAGTCTGTTCACTCTGCTTAGCTACTGAAGAACAGTCTCTTTGCAAGCCTGTTGCAGTCGCTGGCATGTGTGCCAGTCAACATTGACACGGCACTCAAGGTGCTTCACCAAAATCATCAGAAGGCTTCACATATCTATATCTTGTTATTCAAACAGTCTCCCATATCTTTCTTCTTTGTTGCTTCTAAGAGCAGCTCCACACAGCTCCAGCATTGTCTCTCCTGTTCCGAGTCCAGCTCCATCCTGCCCCTAGCACGGCCGCCTAACCCTGTCTATGCTGAGTACAATATCTTACAGTATCTTACCTTTTCTGGCCCTTGCCACAACCTCCTGTCCCTGGGTCTTCACAGCACGACGAGCAGACTCCAACTGACTTCAACTCAGTTAACTCACTACTTATCATGCCCAAGGCTGTGAGGGCAAGGTGTTTCTACTCTGAGATAATTAACACAGCTGTAACCTGTTGGATGGGAGACTGCCGTCTGCAGCATCTCTTTTTGCATTACCACACAAGCCTTATTTACATTTTACAACATTTCTTACAAATTAGATCACACAGTGGATGCTTGGCAAATATTTTTCAAGCACCTAGAAGGCAGTCACCAACAGATGTTTTCCTCAGTCAAGCTCTTATCTCATGGTTCAATGTTCATGAAGCTTCTCATGAAGGATTTCTTATTAGAATGGATATTTGTATGTATAACATGTCCTCTAATCATAAGTGCATTAAAGCATGTGTGAGCAATTTGTGGGCAGCAACTACTTGTTACTTCTGAGACTTTAATTAGGAAACAAAAATGACATCTTGTGATTTGAGTTGCCAACTTCATAGACAATCATGAATAGCAAGTCAGAAACTTTGGCAATAGCTTGGTTAACCTTGACTGATACACTTATGCAAATTATGATGCTTATAAATAAATAACAGAAAAAAATCATCTAAAATTTAATTGCTTAAGACAGTTCATATAAATATAAATATAAATCAATATCAGCCAAGAACATATTAATACAATAAAACCATGAGAAAGAAAAATGTTCTTTTGTTATGCAACCAAAATATTTAACTAAACACACAAACCTTTTGTCCTGGGTTATGGAATCAAAAAATGTGTATTCTATTTTCATCTGCTGAAAGCAGTTGGGGAATTGTTCTTTATTTCTTGTAACTTTGGAAGGAGGGGGACGGGGGGGAGGGGCGGGTGCCTTTTGGGTAATGGGCCATCAACAGACTATACCCCCGGACTATACCCGCTCCCCCCAGAGCCCCAGAAGCCCCATTTGCATGCATGGTCCTATTGTGGGATGCCCCACCCAGTGGGGGGAGTCTACAATTGCTGCCGGGAAAACTGAGCCGGCCGGGGACAGACTTCACTTGCTTCACCCCGATTCCTGGGAGGAAGACGGCACCCCATCTCATCTTCGCCAGACCCCATCTCATCATCGCCGGACCCCATCTCACCATCACCTCACCCCTGGACCCCTCCTCATCACCCCTGGACTCCTCCTCCTCACTCCTAGACCCTTTTTGGCTACAGGATCGTCCCTGCTCCAACAGAGCCACGTCTACCACCCCAGGAGGACTCACTTCTGGACTGCTTCCAACACCCTGACTAACAGGGTGCCAGGTGGCAGCTCTGATTCTATCAGGGCTTTCCCAAATTGTTGTTGTTTGTTTGCTGGTTTGGTGGGGTAGTTTTGTTTCCTACCACATTTGTATTATTGATATTCCTAGTAAAGAACTGTTATTCCTATTCCCAAATCTTTGCCTGAGAGCCCTTAATTGAAAATTTATAATTTGGCAGGGGTGGGGGGTTTGCATTCTCTATTCTAAGGGAAACCCCAGTTTCCCTGGCAGACACCTGTCTTGTCAAACCAAGACAGATTTTGGCGCCCAAGTGTGGGGCACAAGGGCATTGAGACAGAGGAATAACAGTTCTTGTGTACTAGATAGAAGTCTACTGCTCAAAATCATGTGGTCCAGCTTTCCCTGGTTTGGCTGGCACGTGGTTGTGGCTGTATTTCTGCCATTTGCTGGCCCTTATCTAAACATGGGCCCTATAACCAAGGCTACTGTGGCTGGCATCCAGTTTATTTTGTGGGTTAATAAGGTGAGGAATTCGTGGATTTTTAACTTCCTTTGGAAAGCAGGCACATGGATTCAGGGCTATCATAGACTAACTCTGTGTTTCTGGGGTTACTTTAATAATGGTACATATTGTGAGGAAATGGCACCTGGGGAAATTTTCTCCCAACCCTTCACTCAGTTTTTTGGGTCTACTCCACCAGCTTTTCAAGGGTTAAATTTCCCTCTGAATGCTAATGACGTCATACAGTGGTTGGTGCTGCTTATAGGCCTATTCTATTTGGTATTCAGAGATAAAGGGAGACTGGCCTGGGTAAGCACTCTGATAACTACCCCAAAGAATAATGATGCTGCCCAAGAGCCCACCCCTGTCCCACAGCCAGCCTCAGGCATAAACCACCCGGTTTGGGTGAAGGCTCTGATAAAAGAAATGCATGAGATGAACCAGATGCTGAAAGAGTACATTTCCCCAGCTGGTGAGAAACCTTCGCCCTGCCCTGACAAAAGAGAATCTGATACAGAACCCGCAGACATTACAACTGTCCAGGTTCCAGCTGACACACAGGGGCAGTCACAGCCAGCAGCAGTTGCCCCTGTGGAAACAAGGAAATCTAAAGTGAAAACAGCAAACCCAGAGAGTAAAGATAAGAAGGGAGGGCCCTCACAAGACACAAGGGAATCACATGTTCAGATCATCACTGAGACCCTGTCGTATGAAAGTCTCCGTAATCTGCAAAAAGATATTGTACGGCGGGGACGTGAGGCTTACACTGCCTGGCTACTTCGGGTTTGGGATCTTATGGGCACAGGTGTCCAACTAGATGGTGGGGAGGCCAGGAATTTGGGACCCTTGACCCAGGACTCAGGTATAAATCAGGTATTTGTAAGGGAGCCTGGACCTCTTTCCCTCTGGCAGCGGCTTTTAACGAGTGTGAGAGAAAGATTTGTCCACAGAGAAAGAATGCAGGAGCACCACCATAGAATGCGCTGGAAAACTCTGGAGGAGGGAATCCAACAGCTGAGGGAAGTGGCAGTACTAGAGGTACTTTTTGGGAGGAGTGGACAGCATGATAATGATCCTGACAAGGTTAGATGCACAGCGCAGATGTTATGGAACCTGGCAAATCTGGGGCCATCTCAGTATACTACATTCATTGCAACCATTAATGCTGAGGACAACCGAGTGACAGTGGGGGCTGTTGCCAATAAGCTTAGGAATTATGAGAGCATGATCAATGGCCCGCTGCAGGCTCATATCTCTGCTGTGGTGAAAGAGCTCAAAGAGGAAATGAGGGAGGTGAGGGAGGAGATGAGGAAGAGCAGTTCCAATGTGGCACCGGTACGAGTCACAGGCCCCAGAGTCAGAGCCCAACGACCCCCAGCCAGAGAGAGAGGGTACACCCCGAGAGCTGACCTGTGGTTTTACCTGCGTGACCATGGGGAAGACATGGGAGTGTGGGATGGGAAACCCACCTATGTCCTGGCATCACGGGTGCGTGAGCTCAAGGAGAGGAACACTCACCAAAAGGGTGCCACTAAAATGAAAGTATCCTCAACCTCCTATGCCCAGGCTGTCAGTAGTCAGGATGCTGGAACCTCTAGTATGTATGCTCAGGGAGGGAATAACCAGTGCTAGAGGGGCCCTGCCTCTAGCCAGGTAGAGGAGAGGGACAATCGGATCTATTGGACTGTGTGGATCCGATGGCCTGGCACATCTGACCCACAGAAATACACGGCTTTGGTTGACACTGGCTCCCAATGTACCCTGATGCCGTCGGGGTATGTGGGAGCAGAGTCCATTTCTATTTCTGGAGTGACAGGGGGGTCCCAGCAGCTGACTGTATTGGAGGCCGAAGTGAGTTTGACTGGGAATGGGTGGCAGAAACACCCCATTGTGACTGGTCCAGAGGCCCCGTGCATCCTTGGCATAGACTATCTCAAAAATGGACATTTCAAAGACCCAAAAGGATATCGTTGGGCTTTTGGAGTAGCTGCTGTAGAGACGGAAGCAATCAGACAACTAAATACCCTGCCTGGTCTCTCCGACGACCCCTCTGCTGTGGGACTGCTGAGAGTTGAAGAACAACAGGTGCCAATCGCCACAGCAACAGTACACCGTCGGCAATACCGTACTGACAGAGACTCTGTGACTCCGATCCATGAGATGATTCGTAAACTGGAGAGCCAAGGGGTGGTCAGCAAAACCCACTCACCCTTCAACAGTCCCATTTGGCCTGTGCGTAAGTCTGAAGGGGAATGGAGATTGACTGTGGACTATCGTGCATTGAATGAAGTGACTCCACCACTGAGCGCTGCCGTGCCGGACATGCTGGAGCTCCAGTATGAGCTGGAGTCCAAGGCAGCAAAGTGGTATGTGACCATCGATATTGCCAATGCCTTCTTCTCCATTCCTTTGGCAGCAGAGTGCAGGCCCCAGTTTGCTTTCACCTGGAGGGGCGTTCAGTACACCTGGAACCGACTGCCCCAGGGGTGGAAGCACAGTCCCACCATCTGCCATGGACTGATCCAGGCTGCACTGGAGAAGGGTGAGGCTCCGGAACATCTACAGTACATTGATGACATCATTGTGTGGGGAAACACGGCAGTGGAAGTTTTCGAGAAAGGAGAAAAGATCATCCAGATTCTCCTGGAAGCTGGCTTTGCCATTAAGAAGAGTAAAGTCAAGGGACCTGCCCGAGAGATCCAGTTCCTGGGAGTGAAGTGGCAAGATGGACGGCGTCAGATCCCCACAGAGGTCATCAATAAGATCACCGCGATGTCTCCACCGACCAGCAAGAAGGAAACACAAGCTTTCCTAGGTGCCATAGGTTTCTGGAGGATGCACATCCCTGAGTACAGTCAGATTGTGAGCCCTCTGTACCTGGTTACCCGCAAAAAGAACGATTTCCACTGGGGCCCAGAGCAGCAACACGCCTTTGCCCAGATCAAGCAGGAAATCGCTCATGCGGTGGCCCTTGGCCCAGTCAGGACGGGACCAGAGGTAAAGAATGTGCTTTACTCCGCAGCCGGGAGCCATGGTCTGTCCTGGAGCCTTTGGCAGAAGGTGCCTGGTGAGACTCGAGGCCGGCCACTGGGATTCTGGAGCCGAAGCTACAGAGGGTCTGAAGCCAATTACACTCCCACGGAGAAGGAGATCTTGGCTGCCTATGAAGGAGTTCAAGCCGCCTCAGAGGTGATTGGCACTGAAGCACAACTCCTCCTGGCACCCCGACTACCAGTGCTGGGGTGGATGTTTAAAGGAAAGGTTCCCTCCACCCATCACGCCACTGATGCCACCTGGAGCAAATGGATTGCCCTCATCACTCAGCGCGCCCGTATTGGAAACCCGAATCGCCCTGGGATTCTGGAAGTGATCACCAACTGGCCGGAAGCTGAGAACTTCAGTCTCACCGAGGAAGAAGAACAAGAGCAGGTAACCCGGGCTGAAGAAGCTCCACCATATAACCAACTGCCAGCAGAAGAAGCACGCTACGCTCTTTTCACTGACGGTTCCTGTCGCATCGTAGGGATGAACCGGAAGTGGAAAGCAGCCGTGTGGAGCCCCACAAGACAGGTTGCACAAGCCACTGAAGGAGAAGGTGGGTCAAGCCAGCTTGCCGAACTCAAAGCTGTTCAATTGGCCCTGGACATCGCTGAAAGAGAGAAGTGGCCAAAGCTCTACTTCTACACCGATTCGTGGATGGTAGCTAATGCTCTGTGGGGCTGGCTGGAAAGGTGGAAAAAGGTCAGCTGGCAGCGTAGGGGAAAACCAATCTGGGCTGCTGATGAGTGGAAGGACATCGCCACCAGAGTAGGGAAACTACCTGTGAAAGTCCGTCATGTGGATGCCCATGTCCCCAAGAGTCGGGCTAATGAGGAGCACCGGAACAACGAACAGGTAGATCAGGCCGCGAAGATAGAAGTGTCTAAGATAGACTTGGATTGGCAACATAAGGGAGAGTTGTTCCTAGCTCGGTGGGCCCATGATGCCTCAGGTCATCAGGGCAGAGATGCCACCTATAAGTGGGCACGAGACCAAGGGGTGGATCTAACCATGGACAGTATCTCTCAGGTTATCCATGACTGTGAGACGTGTGCTGCCATCAAGCAGGCCAAGCGGGTGAAGCCCCTCTGGTACGGTGGACGGTGGTCCAAATATAAGTATGGGGAGGCCTGGCAGATTGATTACATCACCCTGCCCCAAACCCGCCAAGGCAAGCGCTACGTGCTGACCATGGTGGAAGCCACCACTGGGTGGCTGGAGACCTATCCTGTGCCTCATGCCACCGCCCGGAACACCATCCTGGGCCTTGAAAGACAAGTCCTGTGGAGACACGGCACCCCTGAGAGAATCGAGTCAGACAACGGGACCCATTTCAAGAACAGCCTTATAAACACCTGGGCTAAAGAACACGGCATTGAATGGATCTATCACATCCCTTATCATGCACCAGCTGCCGGGAAAGTGGAACGGTGCAATGGACTACTTAAGACCACTCTAAAGGCACTTGGCAGAGGGACCTTTAAGAACTGGGAAGTGAACTTAGCAAAAGCCACCTGGATGGTCAACACCCGAGGCTCCATCAATCGAGCTGGTCCTGCCCAGTCTACCCCTTTGCACACAGTAGATGGAGATAAAGTCCCTGTGGTGCACATGAGAGGTATTTTAGGAAAGACTGTCTGGATTAACCCCACCTCAGGCAAAGGCGAACCCATCCGTGGGATTGTTTTTGCTCAAGGACCTGGTTACACTTGGTGGGTAATGCAGAAAGATGGAAAAACCAGTTGTGTACCCCAAGAAAACCTAATCCTAAGTAAGAACTGAGTGTAGGGGTTCATTTTGCATAGTAGTTCATTGCTTTAGGTATGATGCAGATGATAATAGAATAAGGGGTGGATAATGTCCTGGGTTATGGAATCAAAAAATGTGTATTCTATTTTCATCTGCTGAAAGCAGTTGGGGAATTGTTCTTTATTTCTTGTAACTTTGGAAGGAGGGGGACGGGGGGGAGGGGCGGGTGCCTTTTGGGTAATGGGCCATCAACAGACTATACCCCGGACTATACCCGCTCCCCCCAGAGCCCCAGAAGCCCCATTTGCATGCATGGTCCTATTGTGGGATGCCCCACCCAGTGGGGGGAGTCTACAATTGCTGCCGGGAAAACTGAGCCGGCCGGGGACAGACTTCACTTGCTTCACCCCGATTCCTGGGAGGAAGACGGCACCCCATCTCATCTTCGCCAGACCCCATCTCATCATCGCCGGACCCCATCTCACCATCACCTCACCCCTGGACCCCTCCTCATCACCCCTGGACTCCTCCTCCTCACTCCTAGACCCTTTTTGGCTACAGGATCGTCCCTGCTCCAACAGAGCCACGTCTACCACCCCAGGAGGACTCACTTCTGGACTGCTTCCAACACCCTGACTAACAGGGTGCCAGGTGGCAGCTCTGATTCTATCAGGGCTTTCCCAAATTGTTGTTGTTTGTTTGCTGGTTTGGTGGGGTAGTTTTGTTTCCTACCACATTTGTATTATTGATATTCCTAGTAAAGAACTGTTATTCCTATTCCCAAATCTTTGCCTGAGAGCCCTTAATTGAAAATTTATAATTTGGCAGGGGTGGGGGGTTTGCATTCTCTATTCTAAGGGAAACCCCAGTTTCCCTGGCAGACACCTGTCTTGTCAAACCAAGACACCTTTATTTATAACAGGCAGAAATATCAACTCATTTCACAGGGTGATACTTGGATCATCAGAAGATGTTAATCTGATATCAACATGGCACCTTTCTCCTAATGAACTTCACAAAGCACATATCACACCAGCAGTGTGTGTATCATTTCATGCCAAGAACACCCTAATCTGCTATGTCCCATCTCATAAACTGCGGAAATTATTCCATAGGTACTGCATGAGGGAATTCAAATTAATTCAGGCTGGATAGAGGCAGAATTATTGCAGGTATCAACACATTTTATACATACAGTCTTACAGTCTTTTACCCGCTGTAGTATCCACAGGATCTTAAAAAAAATCCACCTGCTTTGATCAGATTACAGGAGCCAATCACATCTCCTTTGCACTACATTCCGGTTAAAGCAGCTCATCTCTTACCAACAGGATGTTCTGTTTAAACTGATAAAAAACTGTAAGAAAATGTCTTTAATTTGAAGGAAAGAAAATAAATACATTCATTATTATTATTTGGTACTGAATGAGTCCACAAAAACCTTACCTTGTGTTTTAACTAAAGCTAAAATTCCTCTTTTGAAACTGCAGCGGGGAGAATCACAGGCAGGCTTATAACGATAGAAGGTGGCAACATGCCACTATTCTTTTGTTATCATTGGCAAGAGCACAATCATGTGCCCTTTAATCTTTGTTATTCAGCCTGCTGCTCATATGGGTAACACAATCACCCACTTCTTTCAATCAAAGGAATAGGGACAGAATCGGCTGCAGTGAGAGAGGTGCCAGGACCAGACTAAATTTGTGAAATCCAAATACCAGATAACAATTTAGGGCGATAAAAGCTGTCTTTGTTTTGCTGCTAATTTACAAGATATCCAGTGTTGCACAAATTAATTTCCTAGGTAATAATTTTAACTTATTCCTGTATTTTTTTCATACATCACCAAATACAGTGAGCACTTACTTCATTATTAGTAGTGATAATATTACTACAAATAACTGTACACTTGAAAAGTTTCATGTATTCACCCTTACAGATTTTTGTTTTGTAGTTTTCCTAGTGCTCAGTCCCATTTAAGCCTGTTGTCTCATCCTAAAGAACTAGAAATCCCGGTAAATTCTATTAAATATTTTAAGATTCTTTTTCTGTTTTTTATCTCATCTGAGATTTTTTTTAAAAATACTAATATCTGAGCAATTGATAACTGCCAGTGTAAACTCTCGTTGACTTTTAAAAGGCAGTTAGAAATAGTTTCAGGCAATGGACAGGCCTCAGTGATTCTGTGCTTTTACTAGCTCCTTTTAAAGGATGGTTATATAATATTATATGATATTACATTGTATTAGTTATATTTATTGTATATTATAATATGAAAAGGGCATTAGGGTTGGATTCAGGGGAAGGGCTTCAGAGCAGCAGGTCACACTTAAGTAGGGCAGAGCTCAGACCTCAATGCAGAGTGCAGGAAGAGTTGCCTGACTTTAGAACAGTGAACAGCTATCCTAAAAAAACCCTGCATATTTTAAACTCTGCTGTTCCGTGCATGAAATCCCATGCATCCACATGGGATTCACAGTCCAGACCCTTATAATAACAGTATAGTGTTTCCAACAGTGTGTGTCTCTATGTATTAACCTTTCAGATGGAGCCTTTGAGGTGTAGAAGGCCCATAGTTCTTGGGTTTTTCTCCATTGTGTGCCTGAGATCAGAGATGCTTTGGCATGATAGTGTCCAGCAGTGTCCTTGATCAACTGGATCAACTGGAATTGATCAACTGGAATTACTCAGGGTGCCAGAGGTGAGATGGGAGCTGTGCAGTTGATGAGAATAAGTAACTTTCACAGGAGTGAAAAGAGAGTCATATAAAGGCACACACAGAAAAGTTGTCTTCCACACAGCAGATTAGGCAGCTGTGGCCACTAAGGACCTAGAAAATCTGACTCTTCTTACAGAGTAGGCAGCTAATTAGATAGGAAAGTTCTTTTTTTCATGAGGACTTAACAACCAGTACAGTTTCCTTTAGGTAAGTCTTTGATTAGAAAAACTGTACAGGTATCTCCAGCCCCTGGATTACTGAGTTGTCATCTTCTATACCTTTCCCATTTTTGGCTGCAATATATCCTGGTTTCAGGAAGAATGGAGGCACCACTCCCCAGACAAAGTAAGACACTTTGATAGGGGTGAAGGTGTCCTCATGAAAGGACCTGTGTGCAAATGAATCACCTCAGGCTGGACAAGGTAGGAGCTCAGGTTTCCCATTTCTTTTATATGTGTTGCAGTGATGAGCCTTCAGTGAAAAAAGACACTGTTGTGCCCATTGTGGTTTTTGAGAATGAAAACACTGACCTTTGTGCATACCTCAGTACAATTTGCATGGATTAAGTTTGACTAAAATGCTTGAATGCTTGGGTTTCTCTAAGGGACTTAGGCAGAGTTTAGTGACCTGACAGTGTAGTATCTCAATTAGATAGGGAGCTTGAAGATAGAGACGTCATAAAAGCTCTGGGTAGCACATTTTTAAAGAGCTCTTGTATCATCAAATTTCACTCAGTTCTTGTTAGGAGCTGGGCAAGTCTCATTTGTCCATGGCACTGATTATAACTTACAAGTATTATTTCCACACACATAATAGTTATGCTTATATTTAGGATATATTTAGAATATTTTCCTTGTAAGGAAACAAAACTTATTCTCTCTTCAGATCTTTCACAAAATGTAGTGGCATAGAGTTGATGTAGAACAAAGCAAACAAACAAACAAAAAGCAGTCAATAGACCATCATTTTCCTTACATATCATATTCTAAAAATCAGAAAAGTCACTGATCTGTCAAATGTTAAGCTTGTGCTTCAGAGACCACTAACGAAAGTAGTCTGTAGAAAGCTTTTCAGTTTTTGCATTTTATTTTACCAGTTTCAACTTCACAGGCAAGTGTTAAGACAAAAAAAAATTAGTAACTATACACAGTAGTTAGGTGCAAAAAGAAAATCAGAATTGAAACACTACCATGTTGTGCATATGATCCTAATTATGATGTCATTATTTAAAAAAAGGTCTTGCTCATTAAAAAATCTGCCATTGGAATTTAGCTAAAACATGTTTACAAACAAAATCAATGGAACAAAACAGACTTCCCAGATGCCATTCAATCCTCGTTACAAATGCATATATTTTATACAATCACAATTCAGTATTGTTCCATTTGGTTTAACTATGAATATGAAATGTTCATTATTTGGATATGCCAGTCTTGATAGTTCTTGATAAAGCCTTAATAAAAACTAAAACTTCACTGATTCCTTGTCTAGGCTATACCTTGTTTGAACATCCTCTACTGTCTACTATGCCTCCCAATACTAAGACAGTGAAAACATTTCTGAAGATGGTTCAGTACCATTTCCCAGAGCCTTGTATGAAGATTTATAATCAAGACAAGTTATGTAAATACCATCTCTGTTCTAAGAAAATGCTAATACTTCATACTTGCCTTACAACAATTTAAATAATTTGTGTGCAGTTCACCTTCATCTTTATGTCATTGTATACAGAGCTAAACATGCTCATACTAAATATTTTTTACTCCTCAGGCTCTTGTGTGACTCACGGTGGAGCAAACTAATTTTTCTAGGAAGAGCTTTTACTAGAACATCAATGCAAGGAGTAAAAATGCTTATGGTAGCAAAGGCCTGACATTTAAATATGATAGCTTTCATAAGAGCAGAATTTTAACTCCAGAAATAGATAAAAATCTAGCCTAATTCTAAGTCTGTTGGTCTGAGATCATAGGCAGTCTGTCTTCTGTGGAAGCTTATCTGTGGTGCAAACCCACTTTCATTCCTCTAATGACAGCTGGGTAACTTCACAGTTCCCTCATACCCTCTCACTAATCTTACATATTTATGTGTTGTGGACCTAATGCTGAAGCATTCAACACTTTGCTAAAATGCTTTTATTACTACTCTGTCTAGGCTTATTAACGAATGACCATTATAGTGCAATAGATCTCAAACCCTAGGCATTTTTCCAGATAATCTTCTTAAATTTCATTATTTTGCTTAGTTTTGCTGAGTAACTCTGTGTCTAGATTTTGATCCGTTCAGATATTTAGAGGTACCCAACTCCTCAATTTTAAACACTGCATATGCCAAATATATGAAAATATAAATACATATATGTCTAGAAATTGTAAAAGCTTATAGAGTAGATGAATCATTACTTAGATATGCAGATATTTATTTGTTCCTTTGTTTGTTTATACAAATACATTTTTAAGGCTGGGGTCTGGAACTTTATAGAGGGGTAGGCCCCTGGACCTCAAGCAACTGCCTAATCCTTTCCTATGTCCCAGGAAATGATCAGCTAAGCCTAATTCATTCTACATGTTTGACAAGGAAGTGGCCCCACTGTCCTGGAGACAGAAAGTAGTAAATTCACAGCAGTACTTCACAAGTATCACCAGATAAGTAGCCTGAGTTTCAAGCAAACACAAGTAGCCTATTATATAGAAATAAATAGGGCATTGAATTTCTGGCACAAGCTTTCTTGGTTGGTGAAAAAGGGCCATCCAAGAATATCTTTTTTGAAGAAAAGATAAATGAAGCTTATGATACACATCAGAAGACAACAGCAGAAATGGACCATTCACTGCTAAATCATGAAACAGCTGGAAGAGAAAGAGGAGAGGAGAGGAGAGGAGAGGAGAGGAGAGGAGAGGAGAGGAGAGGAGAGGAGAGGAGAGGAGAGGAGAGGAGAGGAGAGGAGAGGAGAGGAGAGGAGAGGAGAGGAGAGGAGATATATCTGACTAAAGGCCTGGGCACAAGGAGATATTCTCCAGCCATGAATGTTATCCATTTAACATTATTGCCTTAAAAATTAATTAACATATAAAATATTATTTTAAGTTACATTTGATTCCTAATCAGCAAACCAGTTGTTTCATAGAAAAATTAGGGGTAGGACAGCCATCTTTATGTTATATTTCTGCACTTGAGGTTTTTTTCTATTAATGTGTAAAGCTTTTCATTCTTCATTATATAATTCAAATGTAACTATTTCAGTCTGATTGACTCCTGTCATTCAATATCACTTTCAGCCATCCTTAGTGCTCATAGACAAATTTATATTGCTTACAAATGTAGGAAACATCCTCTCTGTCTTTGAGACAGGACATTATTAGTGGCACTGTGTCCAGCCTCAGATAGGCTTTTGTGAATCCCTTCCTGATCCACCCCTACAGTTTGCCAATAAGCCACTGAAACCATTCTCCTGAACTTTATTTTTGCACCTAGCTGTGCAGCCTTGGAGTAGGACTATTTTGATCCCTAGCTCCTGCATGAAACTGTCATGTGAAATGGTGCCTGAAGCCTTTCAGTGGTCAAAATAAATCATATCTGCTCCTTCTTTACCCATCAGCCCATTACCTTGTCAAAAAGACAAATAATGTGGTTTGACATGATCTGTAATGGACAAATTGATGCGAGCTCTTACTTTACATCTTGCTTTCAAAAATTTTATTTGTTATTTTGCTCTTTCATGAATTTAAGTAGTTTAGTTGTATATAGTATCTTGGTTTGCTTCCCTCCCCTAATTTTCAAGGATTAGTACTATTTTTGCCTTCTTACAGTCTTTTGGAACTTCATCCATTCTGCATGAGTTCTCAGATATAAATGCTAACGGCTTTGAGATGGTCTCATTCAGTTTGCTGAATCTCCTGCTGGGAATTTTACTTGGCTGAACAGATTTGAAAATGACTCATGAGTCTCTTCTCTCTTTTTTTTCTTATAGTACAGTGGTTCTTACCTCTATTTCCATGTGTCTTAAGTGTGCTAACCAATTAGGTATTTTACTGAAGAATGGAGAAAAAAAAAAAAAAAAAAGACATTAAACACTCAGAATTCTCAGGATATTCCACTATTGAATATCCTATCCCTTTGTGTAGAGATCTTTCTTTACTCTTCTAAATACTAGTATGCTTACAGACTACTTTTTGCCTCCTGATGACTGCATGTCATTTTATAGTTTTTTGATTTTGTCTCTACAATTTCACGTTGTTCTTTTATACTCACCCTTAATAAATTCTGAGAAATCCCTTCTGGTGTGCGAGGTTGCTGAAGAGTTCATATCCCAGTTAAATTCATGGCATAGCATACTTTCTAGGCTTTCTTTGCACTGAGTTCTGTATTTGTGACCTGTAAATGGCTTTTAAGAATCTATCAGATGTTGTGGTCTTTATTCCTGTAACTTCACTTTCCCTAGCTTCTTATCTATCACTTTTCTGAGTTCATGGAAGTCTGATTTCCTGAAAAAAAAAATCATATTAGTCTCTTTCTCCATCTTAACTTCAAAATTAATATTTTCATATTAACCCTTATCCATCTACTCTCAGTAAGGTCTTCCCAACAGGCCACAACCAAGTTCAAATAAGTCTTGCTGTCCATCACCTCATTTTAACCTGTCTGTTCTGTCTCTTTGCAAGCTGATGGCTGAAGAGCTGAAAGTTTTTCACTAGAAAAAAAAAACAAAAAAACAAACCAACAAAACCTTCCTGGTTTTAGTCGGTAGTTCCACTTTAGAAAGCACAATATCCAACACTTGCTTATACTCTACTGGAGATCTTGAGCACAATAGTAAATAACCTTTAGTCATTGGCCCCTGAATATGCTGGGTTGGGTGGGGATAGATCTTCTTTTCTTCACAGTAGCATGGGGCTGTGGTTTGTATTTCTGATGGCAACAGTATTGATGACATGGACATGTTCTAGTTCCTGCTGAGCAGTGCTTACACAGGGTCAGGGTCTTTTCTGTTTTTCATCCACACCACCAGTGAGGAGGCTGAAGCTGCACAAGGGCTTGGGAGGAGACACATCTGGGACAGCTGACCAAAGCGATATCCCACAACACATGGCATCATGTTAGTATATAAGGCTAGGGGAAGAAGGAGGAAGAGGGACATGTACTGTAAATATTTCCAGATCACAGAATATTCTGAGTTGGAAGGGACCCACAAGGGTCATTGGGTCCAACTTTTCAGGGAATGGCCCATACAGGGATCAACCCCCCAACCCTGGTGTTACTAGCACTGTGTTCTGACCAGCTGAGCTCATCTCAGAGTCACATGTTCAGATTGGTGGTGTTTGTCTTCCCAAGTCACTGCTACATGTGATGGGACCCTGCTCTCCTGGGGATGGCTGAATACCTGCCTGCCCATGGGAAGTGGTGAATGATTTTCTTGTTTTGCTTTGCTTGCCTGAGCAGCTTTTGCTTTCCCTATTAAACTGTCTTTATCCCAAACCATGAACATTCTCACTTTTATTTTCCAATTCTCTTCAACATCCCACCAGAGGAAAATGAATGAGTGATCATATTGGACTTGGCTGCCAGATTACACCATGACATCTATGAGGTTCAACATGTTGTTCTATGAGTATTTTGAGGGCTTGAATACCTTTACATGTATTTTTTATATTAAAGGCAGTATCTTCTGCATTCAAAATCAAACCTTACTTTTAATACTATCTATATTCTAAATCTGTGAACTAATTTTCTGTAATGAAAGTTAAATCATTATTTCATTTGTGTACTAAGACATCAAGACCATCATTTGCAATACTTATCTAAATCTATTCTGCTGTGTTAGATGAAACACCTAAAATGTTTAAAATACAATTTTATCCTTTCTATCACCATTATGGCACAGTAACTTTCCTATTTTCTATTTTAAGATTTTAAGACTAACCTGTAAACTTGTGCTGCCATCATTTGCTAATCTAAACTAAACTTTTTCTCTTCCATAGCTTTGAGAATGTACCTTCATCTTTGGTATGACCTCAGTGAAAACTCCAGGGGAAGAAACAAACCTCACCTCTGTTCAGTTGTACCCCTAAGAACATCAACCATGTGCAATGAAAACAAAGTCATCCTGCTACAAGTCTGCACATTTTTATTCAATTTATCTATACCTATGTGGACTGTTACCAATATCTATGGGCACTAAAGGGAATTCCAGCTGAGCTGGAATTTTTACTCCAGGAGCTATGTAGCCACTTACCTGCCTAAGATGACTCCCGGCAGCATCCATACAGCCTGTGACTTGGTCTTATAAAGCTATCAGTGCCAGGACTTTGGGTAAATGAATTAATTTGCCTTGCCACCACTAGTATTCTGTGGTTCCAACACATTGGAACCTTGTCTTCTCCCTTGTCCCTTGAAAAAGCGCTGTTTCCTACTTAATTTGAAAAATGTTACCCACCTGACTGCTCCATCCCACTCTTAATTACATTTATTCTCTTCATTTTATCTGATGCACATAAATGTACTCCACATCCCAAGTGGGATCTCACTTCCCTTTTCTGTTATGATTGTAACAACTCTTAGTAGATGATTTATTTAAGAACTTTTACCTCAAGACTGTATCTCTTTTTTTCTCACTGGTCAAAGCTATTCCTTTGAATTACTGGAGCAGCATATGCTCATTCAGATCTTTAGTTGATGTTCATCAATCTGATCTCTTTAAATCCTCTATTTTTAGAGTATTATCTCATTGTCATTCATAAACTCCCAAAAAGCTCTCAGGATGACCACATAAATACTGGGTCCAAAGACTTACATGGTTAGAATTCTGCATTATATATATCCAAAGGGATATGGCACACACACATATATGGCATTTTCCTTTCCAAATGCATTTCTAACAGGCTGTAATGCTAATAGAAACGAATGAAAAAACCCCATATTTAAACAAATTTTCATTTCTCAATTATAAGACTGGAAATGTGCTTTTATAGAGTCTATTCAGCCAACTCCTTTCATTAGCTTATTCTGTTAGCAATTCAAACTCTACCAATGCCATCTTCCCTGCTGTATTTTTAGAATAGATTGCTTTTCTCTTGGGCACAATCATCCATGATATTTTCACAAATTCAAGTCACTCTCAGAAATTATTTTTCTCTGTTTCACAATTATTTTACTTGGGTTTGCAGCTCTTACTCTGTCATCTGGGTACATGTTCCCAAAGCTGTTGATGCCAATATCAGCCTCCAAGAGCAGGTTAGTGGCAATATTGCAATATTTTCCTTGTCTCTCTGCAGCTGCAATACACTGTCATCTGCAGCTTGTTGCGGAAGAGAGCAAAGAGATAAAACAGAAACAGTTCTAGGGAAGGTACAACAAGAAAACTAGATAGAAAATTAAGAATGAAATTGAGAAAGATAAAAATATTCAGGAGACAGATTTCTCACATGCCTCAGCTCATATTGACTATATCCACAATAAGACACGTACACAGTCACAGCTTCTAAACAGTATACAGGTTAAAAATATTGACACCAAGAAGGAGTCAGATAGTTCTTGATAACTTGTTAAGAAATGTTAAAGAAAAGAAAATTAGGAAAAATATTAGGCGGGGATAGAAATACAGGAAGTGAATAATTAAAAATCTAGTAAACTTCTATATATTTACTGTTTATATAGTTCCCTGGGAAATGACAGTAAATTGTCCCCTTCCTTAATCTCTTCCAAAGATCATGCAAACTCAAAACCTGCCTATATAATATTTTGTGTTAAGGAAAAAGACCACCAAGTAGTAACAAATTGAGCATATCTCAATTTGCAAAAATTACTAAGAAAAACAGTTGAAACTGAAGAGTAGCAATGGCAGTGAATATCATGAAAAAAACTCCTTGGTAGCAAACATATCTTGTCCTATTAATTTCATTGGCTTTGTATGCATAAATAAAATGAGCAATTATATATGTAAACAAAATGAGGCCCAATGAAATCTCTACTTCAAAATATTTTCCCAAGGGAGCTAGCTATAAGCTCCTTAACACACAAAAATGCTGCAACATAAAAGAATAGGAAAAGTTCTAACAAATAGCAAACTATACTAGATGATTCACCATGAAAGGTCTTTTCCATACCTGATTTCTCTGAGTCAAGGATCTATAAAACCATCAATTTTCAGGGGCTGTTACCCTCATTTCCCCACTAGTAATTTCTGTTATCACTGGAAAACAAAGTTACCAATAAAGACACCGGTTTCTAGTTATCTGTATTTAAAATGCAGATCTTTTATTCAAATGCTGCTATGATATATAACATTTCCCAAAAAACCTCACTGGTCTGCATACAATTTTATCCGAGTAAAAATATGTTGCAATACTTGTTCATGGAAATGAAAATAGAATTGAAAGTTGATACATTTTTATTCCTTTATGTTTCCATCCTAATCTAGTACAAGAGAAGAGACTTGATGCAATTCTATCATATGATGCAAGATGATGCAAGATCAAATCTCTTCTGTTGCATTGTTAAAATAAAATCAGGACTATATTAACTATCAATAGTTCAATTTGTCCCATTCCCCTGAATGGGGTTCTTAGCTGCATGTACAGTAAATGAGGATTAGAAAGAAAAAAAAATTAATCTAGGTGTTTTATTATTAATTTTAAAATAAATCAAATCTTTGAAATTGTAGAATACAGATATATGAGATACTGATGATAACGTTATGAACTAGTTAGACTCAGAACACGGGTAAATATTTTATTCCAGTATTTGTTAACTTGTATTTTTAATGTGCACAAGATTTGTTGAGGCTTACTTGGAATGTGAGAAAATATGAAGAATAAGACAAGACTGATAAAAACAGTAGCAATATAAATGAAAAACCAATTTCCACATTAAATTTTTAAAATATAGGGCAATAATAGAACACCCATTTAGGTGGTTTTCCAGTCAGATCTAACACCTTGCAGAATACCAGTTATCATAAACACACAATTAAAAACTAAGTACTAAAGAGGGGAAAGTTTGGGGTTTTACATGACATTAAAGTTATGTAAGGTTTCTCATCGTTCTCACCATGCAAACTCTTTAAAGCAGGTCAGTTTTGCCTAGCTTGACAAACTTCCAAATTAATTTCATAGCTCTGAAATACATAAAATATTTAAGTCTTTAAGTACCTCTTCAGGCATTTGTGCTGGTTTTGGCTGAGGTAGGGTTAACTTTCTTCACAGTGTTTGGTATGGGTCTCTGTTTAGGATTTGTGCTGAACACAAATATGATGTACATCTACAGTGATGTAGAGCTGGTTTTGTTATTGCTGAGCAGGGCTTGCACAGAGCCAAGGCCTTTTCTGCTTTTTATACTGACACACTGGTGAGGAAGTTGGGGCTGCATGGGAGGTTGGGAGGAGACACAGCCAGGACAGGTGACCCCAAATGACCAAAGGGATGTTCCAGACCATGTGACATCATGTTCAATATATAAAGGTTGAAGGGTAGGGGGGAAAGAAGGAGGGAAAGGGGGGAGGTTTGGAGTCAAGGTGTTTGTTTCCACATGTCAGCCTGACATGGGACAGAGCCCTGCTCTCCTGAAGATGGCTGAACACCTCCCTGCCCATGGGAAGCAGTGAATTGATTTCTGCATTTGCTTTGCTTGCATTTAAGGCTTTTGCTTTCCCTATTTAACCATCTTTATCCCAACCCATGAGTCTTCTCACTTTTGCCCTTCCCATTCCCTCCCCAATCCTTCTGGTGGGGGAGTGAGCAAGTGGCTGCATGGGGCTTGGCTGCTGGCTTGGGTTAAGCCATGACAGACTAATGAAAATTTTCCAAAATACTTTGAAGAGTGATGTACAGTATTTTGTTTCTTTATTGAAATTTTTGTTTTCTAGTTCCCACAGCTACACTAATTTTCTTTGTTGTTCTAAACATTTTTTTTTAGTATATCCTTCTACTGACTTAAAGAATGAGAAATGTGTATTTCACCTTCTGTTTTGTTTTGAGCTTGTGCCTTTTTGTACTTCCACTTTTCCTACCAGTGCTACCTGACCACACTCATTCATTACTATGCTCAGATAGAAGTTCTATTCTGTACTTTCCCAGTGTCCTAGGTTGCCTGCAGTATTGTTTATATTTTCAATTCTAGGAACGGATTTTGCACACATCAAGGTCATTAGAAGTTTGGTACCGAAATGAGTAACAATGAAGTCAGGACTTTACATGGAAAACTGGGTAACAGGCTTCCATTAAAAACCCAAATAAACTAAAATGTGCTCTTAATAACTCGTTTGGAGTTAGAATTGCAGGAAGGAGAAGAAGGGATCCAATCTATTCTATTGAATGAGTTGACACTAAAATTTGCAAGATGTTTTATTTGTAAGCAATAAATTTTTAATTTTTACATCATATGGTTTAATGAAAATGTAAGAAACCTATGACAGTGGTCTTAAGCAGTTTTGACTGATGAAGGAATTTTGAGAAAGAATTTTTCTTGGTTTTTGTTGTTCTTTATAAAGTCTAAAATACTGATGTTGTTTGTACAAAATGTTCTGATTTGATCATGTTCAGAACCCAAAATTTAGTATCACTGAATTTAATACTGACTTTTAACCATATTGCATAATGAAGATGATTTTTTTTATCATATAAACTACAATTTCCTGTATTTTCTTTTGTATTGCAATGCATATTATTTGTCTCTTTGTGATCTATGAAGAACTTACACAAAAGCTTTTATTTAGAAAAGAATATTGATCTTAGTGTTGCCAAGGCAGCCAAGCTGGCTGTAATGAATATAATGTTCACATCCAGTGAAAAATGGAGAAATATTTTTCCAAATGACAAGACTTAACTTGCCCAATACATGACCTGTACAGCCAAAGAAAAAGATCATTTTCCAACATCTGGGTTAGGAAAGATGTTTGAAAAAGTCTTTATTAGTGCTCTTTGGTGTTAATCGGTTGCTATGAATACTTGTTTGATAACAATGCTATAAAATTTTGCTGATTGTCATATGCAATCCTACAGAAAAACAATCCAATAGTTTAAGAAGATACCGCCTTCAGCTGTTAGTTTAAGGTTATATGAAAACACACTTGAATTCTAGTTTATTTGAGCTAGCCTGCCTTAGTACTGAGCCCTAAGAGCAGCAGTGTATTCTCCCAAGGTTTCTTAAAGGGAACTAACTTTCCAAACTGCTCTAATTCAATTCAGAGTAGGTTGTCTCTCCATACCTCCATCTTCCATCTGAATAATGGAATAAAATAAAGTTTTCTCTTTAAGCCAAACCATCTCCCAGTTCAGAAGATTATTTAGAGGTGCATAAATGCCTAGAACTGGCCCATACCTACTTAGCACACATAAGCAGTTCAGTCACTGAATACCAGTCTCTGCCTGCCAGGTCCTAACCAGATTACTAAGTTCAAAATTGCTCTTTTATTTATTTCTCAGCAGCATAATAAATCTTGAATCCTTTTCTGCCAAGCAAACAGTGGAGCTTTGAAAGAAATGCCTTTTGCCACCATCCTCCTCACATACCGACAGTGAGGTCACCCCTCAGAAATAGGAGCTCTTGGCTTGAATCAGTGAGTCAGTGATCATGAAATCTGAGACAGCAATAAAGATAGTGAAATCTGCTGATGGTTCTTTAAGACATGCATGCCTAAAAATTTGCTCAGAAGTGATAATACTAGCATCTAAATGACTCACCTTCCTTTCTGGTAGGAGATATTTATGTGCACACATATAATTATATAAACATATATTTGCAATATAACATCTTTATGCATTTCTTGGGGAAGAGGTTTTTTTTTCTTTAAGTAGAAAACAGAAGAAATAAAACTGCAATGCACCATGAATATCATGTTTTTCTCTTTATGGCAGTAAATTATATGAACTAAAAGGCCTTTGCAGTAAGATTCAAGCTCATTTCAGATCTCATCTTTCTTTAATTGAGGTAAATGAGTTGCTCATTCTCCACTGAAAATTCATTTTATCTTTCATATCTCAACTAGCTTGTTTTTCAGCTAGTAACGGAGATTTCTTTTAGCAGTTCACTTCCATATATCTCTGAAGAAGCTTTGTTTTGCTGTAAGGTCAGTCCTTATTATCACTTCCAGGTAAGCTAAGAGGTCTTTTTTGATGACTGCAGCCATTCATAGTACACAGCTCCTTCTATTTCAAAACAAGTGACTAATAAACAATCCTTTGACATCATTATTTTTGCCTCTAAACGTTATGCTTGATAATATCCTTTTGCAGCCTCACTGACAACAGGAGGATCATCCCACCTCTTCCTTTCAACACCTTCTGGTTTATATTTTCAAGTACTTTATTTACTTTCAGTTTTCCCAACAGATATTTTAATCTTGTTCAAGTTCCATCAGCATCCCGAACTGGAATATGACTGCAGACCCAGACAGTTCCCAAAAAAGCCTGTCAGGAATCTGGATTAACACTTGCACCATGAGAACTTATGTAAATTAAATGTCTTCTGCACTCATCCTTCTTTGATTAGCCTCTCAGATATGACAGGTATGCTCAAAACTATGATAAAATAGGATCATAAAATGCAACACCCCCCAAAAAACCCCAACAAAACAAAGAAAACAACAACTACTACAAAAATAAAACAAGCAAGCACAAACCCAAAAAATACAAACAAACAAAAACAAACCAACAAGAAAACAAGAATCCTCTTAGCAACTTCGTAAGCAAGAACATGGATGGCTGTAGGTTGTAGAAACGGTGCAAACGCGACAACAGAGTTGGTCCTGTGGCATTTGGTTTTCATTTTGGTGGCCATCACAAAACCAATATATATATTTTACCACATATAGAAAGACACTAAATAATATATGAAGATAAATCCATCCAAGTCTAATTTTCCTGTTCCAGATGGCTTTGGATATAATCCCAAATTATGGGTTAAAATAAAAAACAGTAAAATAATTAAAATGTAAAATCTATTTAAATAAAATTGACTTACTTGATTGTTAGAAGAAAATAGATACCATAGAATATCCTGAGTTGGAAAGGACCTCCAAGGATTACTGATTCCAGCTCCTGGCCTTGCACAGGACACTGTGCACTGTTTTTTACATGGAATTCAAGACTGTGCACTTGTAGCATAAGAAGACATTTCTATGCAGCTTGTGAAGGCACCAGGGCCTCAGAGAGGGACAGAACTCATTTACATTTCTAAATGCTTCTACTCTGTAGCAGCATGCTCCATGAAGTCAGATACTATTGGAATAGAACTTCAGGTTCCTATTCTGAAGCTCCAAATTTCTTCCTTTCCGAGCACATGATGTCCAGGTCAGCAGTCCAACTTTATTGTGCACTGCTCATAGACACAGATGCCTAAAAGCGTATAAGACCTCTAACTCTAAACAATTAAGATGTTTACTGCCTACAGCCTCTGCCTGAATTTTCTTTCAAAGCCTCTAGAGTCTTAACATTGTAGGCTGTTTTTTGAACTTCTCCTGTTACAGTAATTCGGTTTCCTGAAGTGTTTCTCCTTCAGGAACAATGCCAAAATTTTTACTTTTCTGGAAAACCACTTGTCTAAGGAAAGGCATGTTTTGATTTATATCTTATAGTTCTGTATTATATCTTAAGTTCTGTATTTTGTGCTCTAGAATAACCCTGGGTGAGCAGGGAGCTTGGACCAGATGACCTACTATGGTCCTTTCCAACCTGACCCATTCTGTGGTTCTGTGATTTTTAATTTATACCTTATGTGTCAATGCCATCTTTTCATACTTTCATGGATTATAGAAACTACATTAAATCTTGGAAGCTTGCAGAAGTTAGCAGTTCTATCTCCTCTTACTGTCAGATCTGCTCATCCCAGAAATCAGTAAAGGTTCAAAGAATGAATTTACCCTGAACACACACACACATGTGAAAGTTTATGAATGAGAAGCAGCTGTAATTTAAAACTGTGCCTGCAGACAGATGTCATGAATTATTTTTAGTAGTTACAATAACATCTTGGGCAGAAGCCTAGAAAGCACTTGCATATATACTTGTACATATAAATCCAAATCTGAGATTCTCATAATCTTTCCTCAGTTTCTGCATAACTGTTTAAACTCTGCATGTTCCCCGCATGTTCTGAATTTAAATGCATGCCTAAAAAAGCAACAGTCTTAAAAAGCCAAGTGATTTGGCCTAAGCCCGCCTGTGACCAGCAATCAAGCTGTCTTCTGCCTTTGTCCGTGACAGGCTCTCCAAGGCAGTGAAAGCTAGGTGCAGGCACAAAATGTAGGTGTGGCAATTCATGTCTTTTGAAATAGGTCAGTGGAAGTGTCAGGCTATCAAATGTTGTATCAGGGAATAGCTAAATGATAAAAAATACCTGCCCAATGATAAATGATGGGATCAAGTTCCTCACAAAATGGAATGACATTTCCTGTAAGACAACGTAATGGTTATATGGTTTGCCCAGGAAGAAACTCAATTACCTTTTTATGGTGCAATAAACTTTGAAGTTCTTGCTGCAATAGCTGGCATGTCTTTGGGAAATGAGATGGAAAGCATCTGCTCTCAAAACAGACCATCCGCTGTTTAGGCTGACTCTCTGGAGACAGAGATTTGAATCCCTCAGAGAGAGGGTGGTATTCAAGCCAACCAGCTGCTTCTTCCCAAATGCTCCAATGTGGAAGGGTAACATCACATAGCACACTCTGACAGTACAGTAACTAAGAGAGGCATCACTAACCACTCTCTGTCTCTTTAAGATCTATCACGTTTTGAGAAGGGATTAATTCTTCTCACGGCTTACTCAGTTCAATTGTAATTTCAGTTCAATGGGGACATTAAACATAAACTTGCCTGACAGACACAGATGATATTCAACCTGCTCAAGTCTGTTTCTATAATGTAGATGTTCTACATCTAAAAGAAGTTTGGGGGCTTCTATTACTTTACCAGAAAGATAAGTGGCCCAGTCACTGGACTCGAGAAAGCTGTTGATCTCATCCTGGGATGGACACCCACACTTCATCATCTGAATACACCTCCAGCTCTGGATAGCTATCAGTCATATCTAGCTCTAGATGAACTATAATTAGATCTAAAATGCCTAGTTCACACACAGAAAACACCCCTAAAATTGATAGGTTGTATCCTACCTTAGCTGCATAAAAAAATCCAGGATGAAAAGAGACAGGGCTCTCTTATGCAACTGGACTTGCATGGGAATAAGTTCAACATTATCATCTGAAAAATATCCTCAGGGATAGAAGCCAGGGAGTCAACTGAGCAGACTCACTGGGTATAGATCCTGGAAAAGGGAATGTTTAATTTCATAGAATTGTATGAGTTATGAGCCTGACCCCATACATTTGTTTAATGATTACCTACATGACTTGGAGAGTGGTCCCAAATTAAAGGTCAGCTTCTGATTTACCTGACACTGAACTTACTCTGACTGGAGTCAGATAAGCCCAGAGCTGTTCACTGGCTTTACATCAATGCTTTCCAGCTCTCAACTTCTGTCTGTGAGAAAAAGGTTTTCAAGCTTTCCAGAAGATTACTGACAACCCTTTAAAGGCTTGAAAAACCAGTCAGTGAGTCATGTTTGGTGGGATGCTAATTAGTACTGATAATTAGTGCTTTATATTGTCTTTTATCTTCAAAGCACTTAAGAAATGCTGACTTGGCATTAATTCTCACACTCTCTTGTCTAACCTTGCTGAGTATACTAACAATTGAACAGCTGATTTAGCTGATTCAAAAGGAAAAAAAAAAATAAAATAAAAAGGCCAAGAGAGAACACCACAATGTCTAGTTTCTACCTGTGCTCTGTAATATTTACATAAGCACACAATTCTGCAATAGGTCCCTACTATGGGCAGAAACTGACCATATCACAAGTTCAGACAAGGCTGAATAAATTCCTTGAACTTAAAAAGGGATTTATCTGTCATGTATATGTTCATGTTTATTCACATTTCACAGTGTGCATCCACACACTGGTTTTTGTGACTCCAGTTCTTAGGTGCCTGAATACTCCAGAGCTCCAGAAAAAGCTTTATTCCTTATGTCTTAATTGCAGGCATAAATTTTAATATTTATCAAGGAACCCAACATCTAGATGCTGCAAAACACAATTTATGTTTTGTAGGGCTAACCTTAAATGATTCATAGAAGTGAAGTTCTGGAAAGTACTTTAAAGATCTTTCTTGTGCTCCTAGGCAGGATCAGAATTTATTTTTTTAACCAAAAACATATCGACCAATTTGTCTTTCTAGAAGCATTAACAGCAGTGTGAATAGAATGGTAGAGCATATAGGGTTGTTCAGGGAAACTTCCAAGGATGGAAATTTCATTACATCTCTTGGCAATCTACTCAAGTGCCTAACAATTTTCACCCTGAAATTTTGTTCCTTATATTCAGTTACAATTTTCTTTATTGCAACTGTTGCAATTAAATACCACTTGTCTTTTTGCAGTTCACCTCCTATAAGAGTCTGGCTTTACAAGGGACTTCTGGGTCACTAAAGACAGAAATTTAACATGCTCTTCTCCAGATCAAGCAAATCCAGTTGACTCCATCTCATACAGTATGTGCTCCAGTCACTCAATCCTTTTAATGACACATTGCTGGACTAACTTAGTAGTGGGGCATGCAAAGCTGAACACAATATACCAGATGTAGTCTTCAAAATGCCAGGTAAAAGGGAATAAATACTTTCTTTGACAGCTTTGACCTGCTACCTGCACTCTAATCTGGGGATTCACATGCAATTTTTTGGCCACCAACACCCCAAGTTCCTTTTCTGTACTACTGCTACCTCAGTATTGTTGCATGTATTTGTTCTGTCTCAGACATAGGACTTTGCATGTGCTTTCACTAAACTCCATGAGGTTTGTCTCATGAAAGTATTACATATACTATTCTCAATACTGGACCCTGATTGTGCTGGTTTTGGCTGGGGTGATCTTTGTTGTAGCTGATTTGGGTTTATGTTTTGGATTTCTGATGGAAACAGTGTTGATAACACAGGGATGTTTCAGTTATTGCTGAGCACAGCTTACCGTGGTTTTTCTGCTCCTCACCCCACGCCACCAGCGAGGAGGCTGGGGGTGCACAAGAAGCTGGGAGAGGACACAGCTGAGACAGATGACCCCAGCTGACCAAAGGGATACTCCACACCACGTGGTGTCATGCTTAGCATATAAAGCTGGGGGAAGGAGAAGGAAGGGGGGATGTTTGCCATAACTGTGTTCGTCTTCCCAAGCCACCATAATGCATATTGTGTCCCCACTTTCCTGGGGATGGCTGAATGCCTGCCTGCCCACAGGAGGTGGTGAATTAATTCCTTGTTGTGCTTCGCTCGTATGTGCAGTTTTTTCCTTTGCCTATTTAACTGCCTTTATCTCAATCCATGAGTTTTCTCACTTTTACCCTTCCAGCTCTCTCCAGAATCTCAGCACAGGGGGAGTGAGAGAGCAGCTGTGTGGCACTGAGCAGTCAGCTGGGGTTAAATCACAATACTGAGAAATATTACTGCCAGTTAGACTTCAATTTGTTGACAACTACCATAAAGCCTGGAGTTTCAGACAGTTTTTCATCCAGTTAGTGTTCCATCCAGTCTGCATCTCTCTTCTGGACTACATGTTTGTTATGGGAGATTATTGTCAAAGGCCTTGCTTGTTCCAAGGTAAATGACATACACCACTCCCTCCAGCCTGTACAAAGAGTCATTAGTATCTAAGAAGGCAATCAGTCAAGCATAGTTTGGCCTTGGTAAATCCATGTTGCCTGTTCCCAAACACATTCTTGTCCTTCACATGCTTGAAAACAATTTTTGTGGGGTCTTCTCTCTGTAATCCTCTGAGAGAGTGAAGGGAGACTGAGTGACGTATTGTACATTTCATCATTCTTCCTGCCCTTTTTGAAAAGCATGTAACATCTGCTTTTTCCTGGTCTTCAGAGACCTCCTTCAATCACCATGAACATTCAAAGATAACCACCTGTGGTCTCACAGTGGTGTCTGTGCTCTTCAATCTTTCCTCATAGTTAAACTTTTTTAACCCTCTTATCATTCTTTTGATTTCCTCTGAACACTTTCCAGTTCATCTAAGTTTTAGAAGAACACAGTGACCATCACAGGACATGATGTTCCTATTATTACATACCATTACACTTTAAAATGAAAAGCATCATTGCATTGTTGACAAATGCTCCATTTTTGATTCATGATTTTGATCCCACACTGACTAAGTGGAAAGCACTGAAGTCCAGTAAGGCAAAACAAAGACATTTCTGATTCATAATAAAAAGCTCATATTACCAGGCAATGCCTTTCTCTCAGGAGAGATTCAGATTCCTAATATATTGAGTTCAGTGAGATTTCATGATTTATAGCATCCATCATGATCAGCATGATAAGATTCAGTGTCCTTGACCAAGAATTTTGTGACACAGAATTACTACAGATGAGCTAATAAAAATAATTCACTTGTTATATTAGACTGATTATATATGTCTGCCCTACCATAAAATGTGAAAATATTCTATTTCTTCCCCAAACTAGGTCACAAAAGTATTTCTGTAGCTGTTTCAGTTAGTTTTGTATCTAATGTTAAATGCTTATTCTGAACTCCAGTGTCCACATTTATTAAATACAAATTTTAAATGTTCAATGCAAAACAAAATGAAGGAAGGAACTTATAACCCTCACTCTGCAGCTGACTACTTCAGATGTTCATTTGACCATCTAATTAAAACAGCATTTCAATGTATCACAGAAACACACTATCAGTTACAAGATACCTGGAAATAATCTGACTTGATGTTTATACAAGACAACTAAATAAGCAGGCTGTCACACTCTTCAGGAAGGCAACATGAAATATTACCTGATCCAGCCTTTCATGGGAAGGGGAGACTAGATGATTTTGTCTAGAATCCTGTCGCATTGCATCTTGGAAAACCTCCTAGGATATAGACTCTACTGCATCCCTGTGGAGATGGTTCCAGTGACTGACTGATCTCATTGGAAATATTTCTTCCTCATGTCGAGATGAAACCAGTTCTGGTGTATCTTGTACCCATTGCCCCTGGTCTTCTCCATGTGGCTCCTAGTGAAAAGAGAGACTCTGTCCTCTTTGTAGCTGCTCTATAGGCACTGGAATACCATGATGAGGTCCCTTGTATGTCTTCTCCAGGGTGAAAAGACCTAATTCCTTCAATCTTTCCCAACAGGACAGGTTCTCCAGCCTTCTGGTCATCTTCCTGACCCTTCCTTGGACCCTCTCCAGTCTGTCCACATCTTTCTTGAATGGTGAGTACCAGATCTGGATACAGTACTCTGAGTGTGGCCTAATGCATGCTCAATACAGTGGGTGAGGACAACTTTATCTCCGCTAGTAAAGCCCTCGTGGATACAGCCAAGGACTTGATTTGCCTTTGTTGCTGCAGCTTGACTCATGTTCATATTGCTGTCCACCAGGACCCCCAGGTCTCTCACAGAAAGGTTGCTTCCAGCCACATAGATTGTGGCCTGCACTGTTTTTTTGGGTCCTGTCATCCCAGGTGCAGGACCTTGCACCTGCCTTTGTTAGACTTCATACAGCTCTTGCTGGCCCACTCTTCCTGCTTGTCTCTGTCTCTGACAAAGGGCTCTCCCTTTTGACAAGTCCACCTCACCATCCAGTTTGGCATCATCTAAAACTTTACTTGGTGAGAGTGTTTTCAATTGCCCCATCCAGCTAATTTATGAAGATGTTTACCAGCCAGTATTGATCCCTGTGGGACCCTGCTGGTAACAGACTGCCAGCCTGGGTAAAAAGCATTGATCACCACCTCTGAATGCAGCCTGTCAGCCACTTTGCTACACAGCTCACAGATCACACATCCAATCCGTATCTTGCCAGTTTGCCTAGGAGAAAACTACGGGAAACAGTGTCAAATGCTTTGCTGAAGTCAAAGGCAAACGACATCCAGCACACTCCCCAAGTCAACAGAAGATGTTACATTGTTGTAGAAGGTGTTGAGGTTAATCTGGTCAATCACTTGTTTTATTTGGGTAATAGTAGCTTCTAGGAGGACTAATTCCATTATTTTCCCAAAAACTGAAGTAAGACTAATGAGCATGTAGTTTCCTAGGTCTTCACTTTGGCCCTTCTTATTGATGGGTTTGACAATGCATTTTAAAATGCTTACATTAAAATCAAACTTATACTGATAATTAAAAAAGATTTATTTCTTACATTTGCTAATATTACTGACTCTTCCATGATTATGGCTACTGCTAAGTAGTTTTTCATTGAATTCTTCTCTGCTTCAAATGTTAAATTTGACAAATTAGGTTTTGACTGTGCTTAAAAATTGTTTCATGAGTGTTTATGAAGAAATACCAGTGCTTTGAAAGTTATTAGAAAGTATAATCTACATTTTATTTTAATGAGGTCATGTTAAATTCAGATATTAATTCTTTCATGTTTATTTCTAAATAATTAATTTCTAAATCTACTAGCAATGCAAACCAAAATGATATTCAAATAGATCTTCATTTTCAATAAAATGATCCTTAGAATTTTTTTTTTTAATTTAAGACGTAGAAGCAAACTCTAGAGTGGTTTATTCCTCCAACCTTCTACTCTCATACAGTTTCTAAGGAAATCATACAAGAAATATTCTGAATAATAGACTGGGAAGTCTACAGGTAGATCAGTTTCTGAGGCAATTTAAAAAGATTAAAATAGTTAAATTTTCAAAAACCTCTTCTCTTCGCCTCTCTTTCTTGTTTTTCACAGGGTGTTCTTCCTTTATATTAAGTAATTTTCAGCCATAGGTTTACAGGAGGAAGATTCAGGAGCAGAAACACCAATCTCAATAGCCACTGAGTTAACAAATTGCACATCCCCTTTCTTGTATAGCACTAAAGTGTCTCTCTGACTTTGGCAAAGATGAGAAATAATAAAAAAAGCCCACAAACTATTGCAACACAGCTGCCAAGAACATATTTGTGGCAAACACACATATCCTAGTCCTCTCTGTGTCATAGTGGTTTTTCATTACTTTGATATGAGATGGAAACAGGCCTGATGAGGAAGGTGGAGAGCAGCTGAGTTCCCATTCACACAATGGATGCCTCTTCCCTGCTACATTTGTCTTTTTAAAGTAATTTTCTCCTGAGATCAAAATGTATTATCTGTATCATAAACTGATTCTCTTTTTTTTTATTTCTGAACAATGACTCACAGTGGAACCTGAAAATTTAAGTGATATTTTCTACTGCTTCGTTATTCAGAGCTATTCTTGGCCTTAATATTTAAAATTGTTAGTAATACTGTTTTCTTTGCTTGTAATGTAACTTTTCTTGGGTTCGAAACAAAAATATTACTGTTTCTGGAGGCCTTTCCTGGCAGGGACTAAAGGCACCAGTCACAGGTAAGCAGTAAAAAAATGCATCTTTTTCAGACATAGGAGGGATTCTATTTCTTTGCTCTGTGAGAAGTCAATATGTTATCACCATAGCAATGCTCACTCTGAGCTTAACAGTTCCTGTGAGGAAAGGAAATGCAGGCAGTGTATTTTTGCAGACAAAAAAAATTATTCCAAATGCGTGCCCTAAGAAATACAGCACCCAATGCTTCATCTTTCCCTGTTCCTCATTATGTTAACAAGGGAACAGCAGATTGTTGAAACTTTCCAGGGTGCTAAAATTCACTGAAATCTTGTGCATTAACAAAATACCTAAATACTACCGATGACACCTTTTTCTTTCTCCTTAATGTATTTAGTTTCTTCTTTCACACAGGTTGAGAGAAAAATAATCTCCCAATAAATGTACTGAAGAGCCTATTCTTTAGGAATTTTTGTACTGGATGGGAAAGACACAACAATTACTTTAGCAAAGACAGCCATTTTCTCAATTCCACTACTGTCCTCCAAAAGGGCAAAGATCTGCCATTTTACCTACAAACAACTTTTTGTTTTGTGCTCTTGAAACTATGGAAAGGAAAAAGCCTTCTCAAAAGCAGCATTTCTTCATGAAATTTTTTCAGAAACACTCACTGCAATCTTTAGATGTTCTGTTTAATTAAAACTCACTAAAGTCTAGGGTATTATGTGCATGCAAATAGAAGTGTACTGTAATTAAGTAAAGTTTGTAACAAACACTCCACTCCCATTGTTTGTAATTATTTGGATTATGAAAAACTCTGAAAACATGTTCTTGTAAACTGCTAATATTGCAGCATCATCAGTGTTGTCTTTTCTAGTTACCAGACAATTTTCTTCATAACTGTTGGCAAGTAGTACAGGATAGATACTACTCACTCGGTCTCTTACCTGTTTTGGACCCAAGTTACAGAGTTCTGGACACAGTCTAAAGCTTCATAATTAAGACAAAGGTTGAAAAGACTGTGATATTCTGTGGCCTTATGTAACTCTGCACTATGGTAGTGAATTCTGTGTGAGGAAGCCCAGAGCTTTTAGAAGTCTTGAGAATGGGAGTTGACTTCCCAAAGCAACTGAGATTCACCAAAGTTCTCCTCAGTTTTACCCAAGACACGAGACAAAGAAGAAGAAATCAAGAGACTATCACAGCAAGGGAAATGAAACATCATGGGATTTTGAGGCTTAAGCCACATATGCAAAACTCAAATAATAAATTTTTAGTTAACTGTTTCAGTAGCTTTAATATATTCTATTAAAAAAAAAAAAAAACAACACAAAATGGCATTTCTGCATGTTGAGAGACATGCAGTTTTGGTGAAACACTCATTAAAGAAAATACAGAAAATATCACTTGAACTGTGATACTCTGCCATACCAGAGGGTGCCTTACACCTTAGGCTTCAAAATTAAATATCCTTCAGATATTTTCATGTGGCTTATGAGAAACAGGAAGTTAGAAAAAAAATGATAGATTTGATTATCCAAATATCCAGTCTTTTGGTGTATTCTCCCAGGAAGTTTTGGTTTACAGCTAGAGGAGGTAATGGGATATGGGTCTCTCATTTCCTTGGCAACTGTGCTAATCATTAGGTTATTCTATGAAAGAAAAACATGAGCTCAGCAGAGTTCTCTACAGAAGAGACTGCTGGTGCCTACTTTCAAGTAAAAGCTTTCTCAGGAACTCTCTGCTGTTCTGCAAGCTTTCAGTCTGCTAAATACATTTTACTGCAAGTGGATAAGATGATAAAGGAAACCATAAAAGCAGCCACAAAATGTATATGATGTATTTGGCCTGGTCACTAACAGAAGAGTATTTAACACTGTTGTTAACAGCATTTAAATAAATCTATTTAAACAATAACTTGGCCCATGCTGTTCACCAGCCTACAAGGGATGGGAATCCAAGGGCAGATGGAGATGGCACTAACCACCTGGAATCTGCACTGCTTAGTGCTGGCCCCTTGATGAACAGATACGTCTGATGTGGAGGCGATACAACACAGAGACACAGTGACTGAGCTAACATTTAAGTACCATGCTCAAGATCACTGCCGCCCTCTTTTATTTCATCACAGATGTACAAAAACACATGTAAGTTACTGTTTATGTTTTCTCAAAGTTTTCAAAATCTTATAAAGGCTCCAAAACTATTTAGTGAAGAGTTGATGTTAGAAATTTTTAGGTTTTATTTTAATCCTTATCTTTGCTCTTTTCTTTTTTAAAATTCTATTTTAAAACCAGAAGTCCTACCAGGAACAAACTCAGAGCCTTCTTGTTCATAAAAGTGCTTTGCAGTCAAAGGATGACCTTGTAACTGAATACAGCTACTCCAAAGACATGAACAGTTCAAATGTTCCCATAATGGTGAGCTAATGTACTAGAGATGTCATTTTCAACCTTTTCTACTTTTGGAAGCTTAGCCATTTTCCAGTAGCATATAGAACAATGTAAATTCACTGGGAAATCATCATCCTGCCTTTCTTAATTACCTTGGGATTTTATTATTTCGAAGGAATTTACAGTCCCTAGAAGTCTGTGTGTCACGGGTTAAAAGCAATCATGCTGGCTAAACATCTATACATTCTGCAGTCCTCTCTCATGCAAAATTTCCACTTGCCTTTCTTTTCTATTTAAGTGAGAGTTCTTGGTGTGGTTTTTGGAATCAGTTGGCCTCCTGTTTCCTAATGAATTTTTTTTTTTTTTTTTTTGTAGAGAAGGTGCTTTCTCACAGCTTGTTTCCAGATAGTGGCTGAATGTGTCTTCTTTCCAAGGCAAATACTTCCCTAAACTCTGCAACAGGAAAGGCAACTGGCAGATGTATGTACAAACACAGCAAATTAAAATTACACTGAAACCTGTATTCACCTAGGCTTATTTCACCTTGAAAACATTCTGGTTTGCATTTGATTTATTCTCAATGTACCATTTAATTACATTTATTCTGAAAAGCAATTGAATAATGAGCTAGTGTAAACTACATTGAACTACCCCATGAAATGTATACTATCATATTTATTTAAAACTATTCACCAGTTTTAAATCTAATGCAATTTTTAGCATAACAATCTCTTCCCAGTCATCTTTTAAGAGCAAAAGCTGAGATTTTTCTATGACCAAGGGATGTCACTTTTGCAAGACAAAAATGTCATAGGCATAATAGAACATGACGTCTACCTGACAGTTCTCTCAAGAAACAAAGCTGTAGAGAAATGTAAAAATTATGACCTGTTCTTAAAAAAAAAAAAAAAAAAAAAAAAGTGAAAACAGTTGTTTATTTGTCTTTTTTGGAGGTACTACCCAGAAATCCAGTCATGAGGAAGACAGATTCAGCAGCAGTGAATTAATGAATCCCAAAGAGAAATGGGAAAAGGACTAACTCCAAAGAACCTACCACCCTGAAAAATTGTCCTAAATAAGTTTATCTCCTAATGAAAAAGGGAAACTTGTAGGACATTTCTAATGTCCTTTTTATTATAGGACAAACTTTTTTTAAAAAAAATATTACAACCTATTAACATATAAAGATATTGTTATTTGATTTCTGGAGTTTAGACCAAATCAGAAGTACAGAGTCAACATCTGACTCCTCACTACAGAAAGAAAAGCTACCTACCATGCTTCAATCCATAATCTTCATATACCCTCTAAATTAAATACCTGAGTTTAGGTTCAGGTTCTGAACACAGCTGAGACTGAACTAAACCACAATGACTGGATTCAAAAGGTTTTACTTTCACAGGCATTGACATCAGCCTCCCTGTTGTTTCCCATTTAGGTTCTTATGAAGAAATAGTATTTGCTCCCAGCTGGCTTCCAGATATCTGGTGTTACTTCTGCCTCCCAAGTGGGGCACACAGAATAAGCACATTGCAAAACAACACTATTTTTAGTAGTTTTCTGTAGTCTCTTTCCTTTTAACATTACATGTAGAGTCCAAAGCACTCCTTGCCCTCCTGTTTGAAATGCCCATGTAGTCGGACAGCTCTCTCTAAGTGAATGTGCAGTTGTACACCCAGTACTTGGTATCCTTCCAGGAGCCTTCCTAATACTGCCTACTAATCTGGTTATTAATGTCCTAATTGCACTTGTTAATTTCAGGAAAGGGAGTTGCTATTTTGGACAAGAGTTTACATCTTCAGTAAAATATTTTACCAATTTTTTTGCACTTAATATCCAAACACTCCTTCAGCAGTATTCTTCCATGGGAACAGCCTCTGATTCACAAATAGATCAGGTGCCCTTCTCCATTAACCTTCTGGGATAACGTGCTGTTCCTATCTCTGCAGTAACTGCCTACAAGACAAACTCCTTTGGAAAGCTCTATGTAGCTGCTGACAGAACAGCTTTTCAAAGGTTTCTAAAGCTCTAATGCAGTCTTCCTTTATTACTTTCCTGAAACCATCAAGGTAAGTCAAAGAAGCAACAAGTGTGTAGGTAATATTAATTTTTTTACTAAAAGGTTAGTTGTCTACTTTTCAAGTCTTTCAGCAGGATGTCCCTTAAGATATGGATAGATTTAACAGGTCCAGAGAGATAGTTTGAACTTTATCCCTGAGCTGAGCTCCACACTGTTTGTCTGGGTTAAAGAGCAACGCAAATAATTGCCAAGCCAGGAAGGAGTTGACTGCAGCAGTTGCAAGATGCATGGCTTGCACTGAGCTTCCTGACTCAGCAGGCAATGTAGACATAGCACACGCATCCACATGACCAAATTCAACCTCATTTTCTGTGGGTATATGGAGTGAGAAGGGAGTGGTTCCCTCTTCTTTGCATTCCTGGACAGTTGTTGCATAATTTGGGCTGTGGTAAAATTATGAGATTGACATTTTCAGCCCACTAAGTGGAAAAAAGATCTTGAGTAAACTGCTTTTGGACTACTAAATCCCATCACAAGCAGTGCTGAGGTGACTAGTTCCACACAGACCCAACATTCTCAGAAACTCTGTGCTAAACTTGCCTGGGACTAAACAAAGGGATTCCCCACAAAGGACTATCATGAGATCATTAGTATGCAATTAGTATAACTTTTCCAGTTTTAACTGACCCAAATCCATTAAAGCAGTCTGTTCTGTATCTTCATAAAACTGCAATTTGCAGTTTTCTCTCAACTATGGAGCAACTTGCACAGAATAAGGTTCATAGATCCAGTCACGATATTAAGTCCTCTCATCTCACAGTCTTCCATCATCTTTTGGATAAGAGTTGAAGCAAGAATCACCTGAAGTGTAGTTATCTCAATGCCAGCCACTCAGCCATACTTCAGCTTCCCTATCTCTGATGTATGCTGAGTGATCTGTTGGCTTGGGGGAGAGTTTCCAGATATTGCTTATGACAGAATTCTGCCATGTCATGTCCACCGACTTGAGATCCATCTGGAACAAGTCCATTTCAGTGGTCAACAATGGTCTGATACAGTGGCCTCTACAAAGGTGCCAAAGGTGCAGGTCTCTCCTAGGACTTGGTGTCATATCTGCACCAAAGACATCCTGGATCTCTAGGAGATCTCAAGTGATGCTCATCAGTTATGTTTGGGCAAAAACTCTGCCCTTCTGCCATGAGACCATTCACTCCTAGCAAAGGCTGTCAGTTCTTTCAGTACTTTTGCAACAGAAGGGATTGTGTCTAGTCAGATCTTGAGCCAGTAGCAGCTCAGGTTTTCACTTAAATCATTTAAATTAATATTAAAGCTGAAAACATAACAAAATCCTGGAAAATACGTTGCGAACAGTATACAGGAGAGTATGTGGAGCCAAAAACATTCATGGTTTTATGATTTTGCTGTTTCCTCTCATGCATCTTAAGGCGGGGGGGGGCATGGTTAGACAAACTCATCCTCTCCCCTCCAAATGTAGCAGCAGTCACAAAAATGGTGCTGAGGAGAATCTGGTCCTTACATCTCTATATGGGACTACAGAGTCCAGACTTTTTAGTGACATAGATGAATAATTTTATATATAGTGATATATACAAAAGGATAGATAGACAGACAGACAGACAGACAGACAGACAGATAGATATAAGGTGTGAGAAGCTGGATACAGTTGCAAGAAGTGCAACATCTTATGCGTTTAAGCTGGAATTCCCCATGTATATCACTGGTTTTGAAGAACAGATTCATTATGCAGATTTCCTCATCAACTCAAACTCTGATTGGAAAGAGAAGTCTTCTTTCATGGGACGTATTCCAGCAAGATGACTTTTGTTGTGATACTAACTGAAAGGCCTCTCCTGTCAGACAAAGATTTTATCTTGCTAGTGTTGAAACCAAGCTAAGATCCTGCAGCTTGAATGACACCATACAACTCTATGAATTTTTTTGTATCGATTACCAGGCTTGCAATTTATACCATCATGGCTTCTGTTTAAAGCCATGGAAGAAGAGAGAAGGCTCAAGTACTCTCCATAGCACCTCCAGATGGCAAAGGCTAGCTCATCTTGCAGCTGAATCACCCAGTGAAAACTAAGAGTCAAGGCAATTACATTCTCAATACTTTGGTCATTTGCCTAAAACTAGTTTGGAAAAATTTGGACTCCACAATGTTTCAACACACTGGCTGGTTAAACTACTGCTGACTCTCACAGAATGAACTGCAATCTGCAGAGCAGAAAGCAGAGTTGAGAAAAGCAGAAATACCTCTATTTCTTCCACATAAGTAAACCAAATAATCAGATAAAGCACAGTTTCAAGTTTGGCAGTCCTAAGAGTTTTCCATTCTTGTTATCACCATCAGTCTTAAAAGGAGTACCTTAATTAGGATGTCAACTTTTTTTTTTTTTTTTAACTTAATTGCTTTCAGTTTTGCCCAAGGAAGATGAGTTAATCACGTTTGCAACTATATTTCTTTGGTTAATTTTATGAGACTGACTGGCTGCTCTCTCTTTAATTTTCTAGTATTCTTAGCATTTTACCAATCTATTTCTCTGTCTGTTCTTAATCATTACTTCTTACGGTGCGCCCTTGGCTCTTGTTATTGCCTGACAAATTGCAAGGCATGTTTTCATAGTTTGCTGCATGTCAGAATTTGTGAGCACTGTCTGTGTGGTTGATACACAAATAAGTCACCTCCTGTTCCCTATAGAAGGGGAAAGGGATGAAGGTTTGCTCTCTCTGATATGAAGCTGGAATGCAGCTGGAGTTTATGGCTGGACCCAGACGTTGGGACATGCCCCCACATTCCACAATTTAGATTGCCCTATGTGCTGTTAATATAGCAGAATATAATAAGAATATAAAGAGTAGAAATTTGTTTTTCTGATGAGGCTACCTTCCCAGAGTGTAGTGATGGCTGATCACTTCTTTCCAGTACCAATGTTTAAAGCTCTAAAATTTTGGCTGTCATTTCAGACATTGATTAGCTACGACTCGGTCAACACTTGTTTCTTTGCTGCATTCATTCTGGACTACTCAACTTCAGGATTCTTAGAGGATGTTATAGGTTTCATTCAGTAGAAATCAAAAAGCAATCTTAAATTTATCTAACTACTAGAATCAAAGTTCCAGCCTGATTGCTTGTTTACCTCTAAAACGCCCTAGCAGAAAGCACAGCTTCATGTTAATAAACAAATTATGGAGAAACATATTTCTTAAGAGAAATATGTTTCTCTCCTCTTCATACCTTTTAGACTTCCTAGACTACCAGACACACTAACTTCTATAGCAAATCTAAAACATTAGATTATCTGCTATTAGCTACACTTATTTTAACTGAATTTGTATTAGGTTTTATTACCAACTCACCATAGCTAAGTTACTAATATAACTTAACTTGGAACTTGGCTGATTTCAAATATGAAGCACTAAGCATCCAAGACATTCCAACTTCATAAAGATATAGCTTTCATTTTCTTACTGGACATTGAGAAAGATTTTTAAATAACAACTAGCATCCTTCTGCTAGAAAACTTTTATTTATTAGCATGCCCATAATTCAGTTAATTTTATTCAAATAAAGCAAAGTTATTAAACTTAAATTTTCACTCATTTCACTTCTGCAAAGCCAGGTAGCCTTGGTAGCTTCATCATAAATTTTATACAGAAATGTTGCTAATTAAAAAATTTAATTCAGAAGGCCTTGAATTTTTAAGAGGTATTCCTACACTGTTCTTTAACATTAGGGAAAAAATTGACTCCATGAGAGGGCTCACCTTATCTATGTATTTATCTAAAAATTGCATGGGACTAGATGACCAACAGCCTCCTATAAACATGACAACTGAGGTTTGGATTGAGACAACAATAAATTAAAAACCAGCTTTTCTGTTTTTCTCAGAACACAGCAGAAGTAAAACTCTGGAAATTCATGAGGTAAAAAAGATCTAGTGAAAACAAAATTATAAATTTTAGAAGCAAAGAAAACTCATTTGCAGAACTTCCTAAAACTGGGACAAGTTAAGGGATCAGCTGACGCAGCACCTTAAAGCACCAGTCAAAAGCAGTTCATATAGAAAAAAAACCAAACCAAACCAAACCAAAAAATTCCAAGAACGACAAATCAAATCAGCAACAACAACAAAAAAACCACAGTGAACCTAAAATCATATCTTTTTTAATTGCAATGGAAAAATTAGCTAGATGAGCTGCAGCCAGAAGCATTCCAACAATTAAGGTCTCAGGTCTACACTGGGATATATCTTTAGCTAAAGGTGACTTGGTGTGGAAAACAAAATGACAGTAGCTGATTGGCAAAATGCTTGAACTCTGAAAAACTGAGTTTTCCATTGTCAAGGTCAAGGAATGAGATTAGTAAGGCTTGCTGGAAGATCTTTGGTGAAAAAGAGTAAGAGTTTAGGAGCTAAAGAGGATTAATATATTTTGAATTTACTTGCTCTTACAACTGAACTGAGCTATAGTCAAATGTAAACTGCATTCAATGCTCACCTGTAATGAAAGTAAATGGCCTTCTAACACATTTTAGAAAGACTTGCACCATAAGGCACAGCTGCTTTCTTATTTTGCTGCTTTGCATTACATCAAGATGAGTAAAGAAACTGGAAACACATCATAACTGCCTGATTAAGAGATGTCTAAAGGTTTTATGTGCTATTTATCTGTTTCAAGCTCTAATTAAAATATGGTGGGCATCTGGAGGGCAATTCTTTCCACCATAAAAACAAGCAGGATGAAGTGCTATTTGGAGATACTCATGTCTTCTTATTTACAATGAAAAGAGCTTGTCCAGTGTAGGCAACACAGCTAATACACACATATGTGGTTAAAATGAGGGAATCCTGCCTGAAGAATATTGATTATTAGCTACTTGTGATAGACTGAGATATGTGCTGTGTTAGATTTTAAGCCAGATTGGTCTGGGATGCCTAACCTTTAGATGACTATTATTAAGTAAAGTAAGTCTTCCCTTTTTATGGCAAGCATGACTACTCTAAAGAAGGGGTTATGGGTCATCATTCTAAGGTGTGACTATTGTGAGAAGAAAATAATTGAAACGGGAATCAAAATGTAACTAAACCTATATGACACTTCATTGCTTTAAAATCATTAGTCCAATGGCTGTTTTGAATGGAGTGAGGTGTTAAGAAGGTTGTCAGGTTGTCCTGAGTTCAACAGTTACACATGATGCTTCCAGATTATTTCTGAGCACTACGCTGCAAGCAGTCCCAGTCTCACAACATCTGTAAAGTGGTTCTGAAAGAAAGTGGTGGGGATAGTACACCCACTTGTGACTACTTACTTTGTATACTGCTCCAAATGCCTGTACCTATATGGATTTATACAAATATAGGATTTACAAAGCTGATGATTCATTTCTGGATAAAGCCTCACTGAATATCAGTCTTGTATTTCTGTTCCTTGGGTGTTTTTATTTTTTTTAATTAGTAAATGTGTTACACCAGTTTTAAAAAATTCAAAATTAAACAAATCAGCTAAGAATTCACCTGCTCTCTAAACACCCAGCAGTCAATCATCAAATAAGAAGTTCTAATATTCATTCTATTTTTTTTTGTTCTGTAGACTACAAAAATGTAAGATGTGTAAATAGATATAGATCTATGAGATAAGTCTCTACTTAAAAAGCACAGCTGCTCCTTTCCTAATGTCTAATGATTTTTACAAGACAGAATATTAGCCTGGCATTAAATTATTATAACAAGAATGCAATTCGGTGAACACTCTTTCCACAAATCATTTGATTTGTACTACACCATCACAACAAGTGTTATAATGTAGTTTACACTATTGCTACTTTGCAGGTTGCTATTTTTAAAACCTTAAATTTTGTGACCTCATAGATGCCCATGTCAATGCTTGCTGATGTTTCTAGATACTTTGTTTCTAAATACTTCTTTAATGTCTCCATGAAACATACAAAATATATACATGAATTGTGGGTTTGATATACTGACAAATAATATTATAAGAACTTGCATTTCTTCACTGGCTCTTGGGGCATGGACAGGCATAGGGTCAGGTGATATCTTTGTTCCAGCTATGCACCTTTGTATTGCAACCTGAAGGCTGTTTCTATCCAAGCTTTTTTATGGCAATTTAAATTCATTTAGGAGTACTTCTACTCAGTGCAAGGGCAGGAGGAAAAGGTGTAACTCAAAAAAGTGATGTAAAAAGACAGAATCACTTCTCCTGTTTCTCACTTCTCCATTCTGTAATGAAGGATTACATTTAGTCCTTTTTGATAATACTCTGCTTGGATGTTACAGACTTAGAAAATTAGTCCCCTTCACTTTGAGAAATAGTAGCACACAACTGTGAATGTGCTAAGGTATATGATTCCCATCTGAAGGCAGTCCCATCTCAAAGGCAGTCCAAGCTCTCAGAGAACAATGTCATTGAGGGTGAGAAGATGAAGGAAAGAAAGGTGAGAGGTGGTGTGCAAACTGAGGGCTACCATGAGGATTTTGTCTGCTTGGCAACTGAATGAACTGAGCAGAACTTTTTTTTGAGTTTGTAAAATAAAGCCTGTCTGTTTAATAGCAGTACAGAGCTGGAAGTTGTCACAGCTATGCTACTTTTGTGGTCTTGTTTCTCAAAAAAAAACCAAAAACTGTAACAGAGGTAATTATTGTTTTTCTTAATGTTGATATTAAAAAGCATATGCTACCTGTGAATATTAAGTAACTTGATTGTAAAAATTAAAACATTATGTAGCTTTGAGTTGTGGGTTTTTTTGTGGGTTTTTTGATTTTTTTTTGTACAAGACTAATCTTTCAGTTACTCTGTTGTGTAGAAGGAATTGGAAACTGGTCAGCTGCAGAAGAAGAAGTAAATTCAGTTAATATGGATAAAGCACATACACTGATACATCTCAAAAAGTACTTGTTCATCATCTGATCAATAACCTGTTTATGTTCTATATGGTGTTGATGTTTGAGTTGGAATATTGTGTAGTACTAACCTAGAAACCTATACCTGTATTTCTGTCAAAGAGAGAAGGAAGATTTACATAATGAGACCTACTTTTGTGTAAGAGCATAACTAAAACTACTTCCTCTTTGACTGTCTAGCACTGCAGTCCTTTATGTTACCTAAGGAGTGACATTAAAATAATTACAAAGTAATTCTGTTGTAATTCTGTTGGTACCTCATAACAGCACAAATTTAGTATTCTAGTTCTCTTTCTTTTAAAAGATCTCTAAGTACCAGGACAGTTCTAGGAAGTGAAAAAAAAAAAAAAAAATCTTTGAATCTGGAATCAGAGCTTTTAGACTTCTTGATGTGCCTCACCTCTATGATTAGTTTTAAAAAAACTTAGTCCTGTGGATTTTCCTAACACCTATCTTAAGTGTAAATGGAATGAAAAGTGCCTGGGTGCTTCAAGGTAATGCAAGTACTTCAAGAAAATGACTTTCTGTAAGTGGGTCAGTGGCATTTGAATAATAAGTGAGAAATGTTGATGGATGGAGACATTTTTCTGAGTGTATGTGTGTGTCATGGCTTAATCCCAACTGGCAACTAAGTACCACATAGCCACTCACTCACTTCCCTGCCCTGTCCTGCTAGGGAGGAGAAACAGGAAAAAATAGTAAAGCTCATGCATTGAGATAAGAACTGTTTAATAATTGAAACAATTTAAAACATAATAACAACAATACTACTACTACTACTACTAGTAATTGTAACAACAACAAAAATAATAGTAATGTAAAGGAGACAGAGAGGAATAAATCCCAAGAGAAACAAGTGATGTGCAACCCAATTGCTCACCTCTGCTGACCAATGCCCATCCTTGAGCAGTGATCAGCAGCTCCTGGCCAGCTCCCCCAGTTCTTCATATACTGAGCATGCTGTTCTGAGTATGGAATAACCCCTTGGACAGTTTGGGTCAGCTGTCCTGACTATGCTCCCAGCTTCTTGTGCACCTGCTCATTAGCAAAACATGAGACACTGAAAGGTCCTTGAATCTGGGTAAACACCACTCAGCAACTCAAATATTAGTGTGCTATCAACATTATTCTTGTACTGGATTCAAAACAGCACTGTACCAGCTACCAAGAAGACAATTAACTCTATCCCAGCTGAAATCAGGACAGTGAGCCACTGTACTCTAGTGTGGCTTACTTTCTCTTGTTTGTCATAACTCTGGTTACTGTAGTGCCATCCATTCCTTGTTGTGGGTTTGGTTTGTTTTTTGGGTGGGTTTTTTGTTGTTGTTGTTGTTGTTGTTGTTGTTGTTGTTGTTGGGTTTTTTTTTCCATTTGCAGGAATTTTGGGTTTTCCTTTGATGTGTTACCCCTCTTTTGGTAAATGTCTTGATTTTTCTATCTTTAGGAGGAAATGAGAGCGGAAGGGCGAGCAACAAGTGAAGAAGCCATTTGAGTGAGATCCATTCCTAGTCTTACCAGGTCAGTCACAAGTGTCCAGGACAAAGACCAATTCTCAATGTTACTAAAACTTGTTACTAAACTGTAGGATAAACTTCAATACATCAAAATCCATACCTTCAGATGCAGAGCATGGCACAGTAGAGATGTAGACTCTCCCACAAATAATGGCCAAATATGCTTTGTCCAAGTGCTTTGAAAATCTAAAAATCTTAAAATGTAAGTAGAATAATAAATGCTGTGTTGGGTGCTGGCCTCTTAGCCCAACTGTTTAATATATGCTCCTAGAAATATTGGGATCAGTGCTTATTCTCAGGACCAGGTGAAATGGAAAGTTCCTTTTGGCTATCTTACTGATGCATATTTGTAAGAAAATTACCTGTTAAGTGACTAATGTAGTAGTCCTTAGATACGATTACAGGAAAAATAAATCCCACAGGGAATAATGTGGCTAGTACAGCAACAGGTATATGCACATACCTCAGAGTTCAGTAAATCCAATGTGATGATTCATGTGTAGAAAGCTTCCAGGTATTTGAACTTAAGAGATGAGAAAGTTCACTGAGCTATTAATTTAACTTAATCCCTGGACTCTGCATTTAATAAACAACACAAAGCCTGAAAGGTATTAATGTAATTTACAGTTGCTCAAGAAAACTGTTTTAAGTGACTTACTAAAAATATGTCCATGGATAACTGTGTGAAGTTTTAAGCAGTTGCATCCTAGGCTGCTTTTTTTTTTTTTTTTTTCTTTTTTTCTGTGATCACAGCACCATCCCTTCAGTTTTTTAGCTAGACTTCCAAAGCTTTCACTGACAACACGATTGTTCTAAATACGTCGCTGGCATTCTGCTCTGAGTCTGGAATTTAAATTTAAAATTGACCTGCTTTATCTATTTGAGAGGACTCAAAAAATTATTGCAGTCTTGTGTGGAAATAAGGAAATGGGAAAAAATGGAAATATAATCTGATCCCATTTTTTGGTTGGGGATACCCAAGATTATTGCTAGCAGATTAACATGTTTTAACTGCTAGGGTGTTGTGGTTTTATTTTTTTTCCCCTAACAAGCTAATTTAGTTCTCAATAGAGTTCAGGTGTCCCTGCCTTGTAAAGGATCCAGGATTCATAGTTTCTTATGCATCATTTCTGGTAGAAGACTGGTCTTGATCAACCAAGTGGATTTTTCCAGTCCTGGGTTTCTATGGTAGGACTTTTCAATGGCTTTACATCCTAGTCTTTGTTTCTTGGTCCTATGTGACAATCCAGTAAACATTACTCCATATGTTATATTGAAGAGGAATTGAAATTTCCAAGTTTCAGCCCAGGGTCCAGTTTCAAAGCTTTCTAACATACATAGATTTGAATGTCAAGCCACACTAGCTCTTCCTTTTAAACTATATAGTATTTTCAAAGCAGTAATATATTATAAAACACTGCTAATATGTATTTTTGGGGGGGATCTAATACTTTTTGTTTCTTTGTTTGTTTTTGACTTTTTGCCACTTCGTTCACAGACTTCAGTACTGTTGGCTAAAATGTTCTGCATAAACTTTCTTGCTCTTCAGGATGATTAAAAATTACATCCTGGTAGTATGTCTTCAACCGTGTTTTTCTTCATGTAGTGCATAGTTGGTTTAGACATTTATATACATATATATAATCTGAATTTCTGTGTAATGGGAAATCCGGTGGAATACTGTTAAATAATAGTTACTGAAATTTTGAAAGGAAAAAACTTCTCATTAATACTCTCTTTTACTTCAATGTGTATCTATTTTTATTTAGTCTAATGCCAATTATATTACCATGGCAGAAGTAAGTTGCTGGGTTTTCTTTGTTGAGCTCCCCACCTAAAGGAAGTAATTATCTTAACTGAAGAGCTTATATATTCGTCAGCATTAAACTGTAAGCTTTTACCTTGCACGATTGGGGTTTTTTTTGTGCATACTAAATAAATTTTAAAGAAAGCATTTAAAGGAAAAGACAACAGGGTTTTTCTAAGGTGGAATTAAAGTCTAAACATTAGCACAATAAATAGTATAAAGACAAAAGTGGGTTGAGGGGTGCATAGAGGTACCTTTTGACTATCAAACTCTGGTGTTTGTGACAGCTGGTATAAAAAATGAAGTAAGTTTTGCTTGATTGCTTTCCTTCAGCATGTCTCTACAATTTAGAATGGAAACACTTGACTTGAAAAAAGCCATGACAAAGCAAATTTAGTGAGTTGCATTTTTAAATTATTTTTATTTTTTAAATATGTGAGGGGGTTTTTTTCCCCTTAATTTGTTCTGTATACCAAAACTAAGCCTGGGTAAGCATAAGTTAGTGCCACTATTTGACCTGGAAAGCAATTGGATAGGGAGGAATAAGCACCTCCATTGTGGCATGGAGAAGAAAGGCTTGTCTCCAATAGTGAGGCAGTAGAATGCCTGTCCTGTGCTTTCTATCATTAAAGAGCTCTTTATAATAGAAAAGCATAGGACAAGAATTGTGCTGTGAAGCTTTGTGGGTTTGGTGCTTATCCTCAAAAATAATGAAGTTTTAAAATAAATGCTGACAAATAATGATCGGTTTCCATTACAGAGTAATAATGCCAAAAGAGATGCCAGCTTTGCTGGAACTATGTGGTGAAAAATGGTCCTTTTAACTAATCATGTTAACAGCCTCACATCTGACAGTGACAGAACCTTAATGGCCAAAATTTTTTGTTTGCTTGTTTGGGTTTTTTGTTTGTTTGGGGTTTTTTTGTTTGCTGTTATTACTGATTTAAGTCTTATTTCTGGAGCAAATGTGTTGGTAAGAGCTAGTTGCTTCAGGCAAACAAAGAACTCTAACATCACCTGACTGCAGTAAACTGCAAGTTTTACTGCAGAAGTACTGAATTCTATGGTTCATAACTTCCTGGCTTCAATGTGATATGTAAACTGTCTAGTTTACAAATGTTAAAGTCATCTTACTAGTCTTACTCTAGATTCACTGCTTGCTTGTGAAAAAAAAAATACTGTGTTGGTTTTGTATAGTATTTTGAAAGCTTAAAAATAAAAGGCCTGGAAATATAATCAAATAGTGTAAAGGTTATGTTATGAAATCCTGGAACTTTCTACTTTACATTCTCTCATGCAGGATATGGGAATTACCTGGTGGAAATTCTAGTTGTGCTGTGTTGAAACTCACGTTTGTACAAGGCTGATCCATGTGAGCTGTGACAGTGAATAAGACAGACTGTCAGACTCTGATTCTTGATGACACGCGAACAATTTGTTCTGCTAAAACTTATTTATAAAGGTGCCAAGCGAATGAACACAACTGTAAGCCCCACCTTAAAGTAAAAGGGAGAGGCTGATGGACAAAGCACTTCTTTCTGCCAACAGGAAGATGTTTGCAAACGGAAAAGGGTTGAGTGCTGTCAGAAGTAAGACATACTCTGCACAAAGTAGCTTTGCTCAGTTGACTGTGTTGTACTGCTGGACCTCTGCAGCCACAGAAAGCAAAGGGCTAATCTGGTGCAAACAGTCTCCAAAACGACACTATCCCAAAAAACAAAAATGAAACAAACAACAGAAAACACCACCAACAAACAGGCAAGGAAGTAGATTTGAACTGGTAATGAATTTATCCCAGAACTGCGGAATATGCTTTATGCTAACTACAGGAGTATAGTCAATACCAGATCTAGCATGAGGTCAGACCAGATGAAATGTATACTCTTGAATGTTCTTATATGGCACGGTAGTAATATTGTTGCTCAGATCTGGTGTCAGAATATGGAACAAGAGTACCACAGTCCAAATAAACAAATAAAAGAAAAGGTGGCTTCCTTGGAGGACAAAGCAACAAGTGAAAATATGGCTGTGAATGAGGACTGAACACCCCGCTGCCACTTGGTGCCATTAGGAGTTTCACAAGTTAGACACTGAATTGTATTTTGAGTGGAGAGACGTTGGAGGTGGACTAGAAGAAGTTACAGTGTTGTCCTGGCCTGGCAAATCCCAGTTACTTCGTCAAACTCCATTCCTCATCATAGACTGAAGCTTATGGAAGGTGGACTCCGCACTACGGGCACCTTGCAAGATTCACCCAAACTGAAAAACACTCGAGATAAAAACAGATGCAGAGTAGAAAAGTTGCAGCTTGCAAATAATGCTCACCCCACTGTGTGTGTGACTCTGTACAACACAAGCCCAGACAAATTCTAGAGTTTGCAGCAATATACAAGAACTGCAATAAATTGCATCACTTTCATAAAAGTTTGCCAGCACTTATTGCCCAGGCAGTAAGATATCTACAGTGGCAGCAGTACAGAATAATTTTGAGATGAGACAGACAATGTTATAGCAGAACACAACCCTTTTGTCAGACAGTGCGCATTTGGTGAAGGAAAAATTACCACTTGGATATAAAGTAACAGCTTACAGGAAAACAGAAATATGAGCTAAAAGGGGGTGGATTTGCCATGTTTGCTTTTTTCATGTTTGTTTTTTTCTCTGTTTGTTTGTTTGTTTGTGAGTGCATTTGTTTTCTTCGTTTTTGTTTCTTTGTTTTTATGGATCTTGTTTGTAGGAATAATTCTAGGTAATTCCTAGAAGAGGAACTAGAAAGACTTATCACTGAGTCTCACAGGAAATGTTCTTTGGTGGTGGTGAACACCATAAGACATGGTACTTTTCTAATGGCTCCTTTTAATCACTGCTTGATTATTATTATTTTCTTTTTTTTTTTTTTTTTCCTCCCACCCACTACAGTATAAGAATTATAAGAAAAAGCCTTTTATGTAGTTAATGCCTTAAATATTTCTGGAACAGCCTCTAGTAGCCTCTATATGCATCAGAAAGTAGCCTTTTCTCTGGTGGCGGCACTACTCTGCCTGTCTTTCTGCTACCTGAACAGTTACCTTTGTGAAAACCTGTATGAATTTACTGGTTTCAACATCTCTAGTTCTCTGTTAAAAAAAAGTACTTGAAATTTAGCTTGAAAGATTAAACATTGGTGGGCAACACACGAGCTTAAGAAAGATGGCAATTGCATAGTTCTGCTATATTTGCTATTATTTGATCTCAGGCACATGGTATGATTCTGGTTCTCCTGAGCAGGTCAAGAGGCTTGATGATCCTTGTGGGTCATATCCATTGCACATATTCTGTGATTCTGTGATTATGCAGAAATTGTTTGCAAAAGTATTTTTCTGTAGTTATAAGCAGGGGAATTCCAGGCTTTGTTTAGGGCATTTTTTGGCATGTAGAATTAAAAATAAGAAAATATGACAGCACATACCTTCTTTGGATGACAGCTTTCTGCAGACTGCGATCCAAACCACATTTGGCATGAAAGCTTTTAGATTTATTTTTTATTATTATTTATTACACATATTCTGGCCTATACACTTGAAGTTTTCAGTTGTATAAAGCGGTGGAAAGTGTGGCAAAACTGCAGGGCTACAACTCCAACCAATAAAAAGCAATAATGTAAGTGACCTGAAGATAAGAAAGTGCCTGCTGCCTTGCCTCCCTTATCCTCTAAAAGCAGGTAAGTTGTCCTGGAAATACTGAAAGCAACTTAAGGAAAATATTGCCTAATGGGGCAACTCGATTTAGCGGACTCCGCCTCAAGTCAGGGAGGATATTGCTCCTGGAAAAAGATTCTTCCTAGATAGAATTACGTAGCACAGAAACAAGGTGTGAGACATTGGACACCTCAATAAAATATGATGCACACACACTATGTACAAATACGTGAAAGTCAGGTGGCGTTCAGCCTCTTCTTCTGGGCGGCAGGACAGTTTAAGCCTTTACCTGCGCCAGGTGCGGTTTAGGTTGGACATTTAGGGGAGTTTGTTCACAGAAGGGGTGAGTAGACATTGGAATGGACTGCCTAGGGAGGTGGTGGAGTTACCGTCGCTGGAGGCGTGTAGGGGAAGAGTGGACATAGCAATTAACGCCACGGTGTAATGGACAAGGGAATGGTTCAGTCATAGGCTGGACTCGACGATGTCTGAGGTCTTCCCCAACCCAACCGATCCCGTGATACGCACTCTCAACAGGGCGCGGAAGAAGCCCCGTGCCAATTGCCGCCTCCCGGGCAGCGCAGTCCGACCCCGCTGGGGCGTGCCCGCGGTGCTGCGGGGCTGTGCCCTCGGCCCCGCCGTGCCCCGGCCCCGCCGCGCTCCGGCCGCACGCAGCAGGTGCTGCCGCCCGCCCAGCCCGGATTTCCCGGGGGCCGCGCGGGGCGGGCGGGGCGGCGCATGCGCTCGGCGGCCGCGCTGCCCGCGGGAGGGAGGCGGGGCCGGGGCGGCCGTGCGGGGAGAGGGCGGCGGCAGCGCCGAGCACAAACTCCGGAGGGGAAGCGGCACCGCCGGCCTCCGCCCCCCGCCCCCACGCACACACCCTGTAGCGGGAAGGGGGAAGCGAGCGGCCCGCCCCCCACGCCCCCCCCCGGTCCCGGCGGTGCACGGTCCTTCCCGGGACTCGGTGGCGGCGGGCGCTGCGCCCGGGGCGGAAGGCGAGCGGCGAGTAGCTGGGGCCTGGAGCCGCCGCTGGAGGAGGGGAAGAGCGGGGTGTTCCCGCAGCGCGGGTGGATGCGCAGCCTGAAGGGCGGCTCCTGCGGCGGCTCCTGCGGCCTCGCCATGGCCGGGCCCCGACGGTGAAGGCAGCGGGAGCCGCCTGTGTCCGCGCCGCGCCAGGAGGCGGCGCCGCCGCAAGCAGGGGGCGGGCGGGGAGGGGGATGAGCAGCGCCGCAGCCGCCGCCGCCTCTGCGGGAGCCGCCGCCGCCTGCACCGGGGCCGAACGCGGCTACTCCTTCTCCGGCGGCGCCGCTCCGGCCATGGGGCCCGAGGAGGGTTCGGCCGGCGGGCTGGGAGCCCTGCCCGCGCCGCCGCTGGGCTGCCGGAGCCGCTACCAGCTGCTGCTCTCCGGGAAGGCCCTGGCCGACAGATACCGGAGGATTTACACGGCGGCGCTGAGCGACCGTGAGCTGGGGAGCCACCCGGGCAGGTAACGCGCGCCGCGCTCCCTCCCGGGCCAGACGCGCAGCCCCCGCCACCCCTCCCATCGCCGGCTGGGAGCGGCCCGGCGCGTGCACCTTCCTCCCTCCCGGCAGCCGCCCTCCTCATCCTCCTCCCCGCCCCCGTGCCGGGCAGCGCGGGTGTCCCCGCTGCCATGTGGCCGCCGGCGCCGCGCCCCGGGGGACGGACGGAGGGAAGGGGCGGTGATGTAACCCGGCGGCTGCCCAGGTGCCGCCCGGGCCCCGCCGCTCGATTGCCCGGCGATACCGCGCAGATGGCGCTGCCGCCCCCTCTCCCGGGGCCCTCCAGGGCAGAGTTACCTGTACCCGCCCCAGTATGCGGCCCAGCGACCCCGGGGGGATGGAGAATGCCCGTGCTGAGCCCCTGGGCAGATCGCGTTCCGGCTAGGGCTTGCCGGAACGGGCTGGATCCCGTGGTCTCTCCCGAGACAGGGTGCGCAGGGCACCCGCGGATCTCGCTGGCAGTGTTACCCGAGCGAGAGACCTCGGCGCCTTTTCCATGTACTGGGGCTGCTTTTAGCTGCCCTGCCTTATTTTTCCTCCTCCCCTTTAAGTCGTTTTCCCCCTTTTCCATCGCCGTGTAGGCGGCCTCCGTGTCTGGAGGGAGGCAGCGCCTTGGCAGGGGAAGCCGGGGAGTTGTGGGGTGCGGTGTGGCCCCACCTGGTTCCCGAGGATCCCTTCCCTGGTGGATGATGCCCCTCAGGGCTCCCATTCCCGGTCCTGCTAGCCGACTCTGGGGCCGCAGCAGGGTGCCTGTTGCTTCTCCGGCCGGGAATGCCGCCCTGCCCCGCTCCCGGGCGGGGCGGGGGCTGCGGGCTGTAGCGGTGCGGGGATGAGCGGGGAGGCCGCGCTTAGCCCGCAGCCCCCGGCCCGGGCGGACCCTCCCGGCCCTGCAGGCGGTGGCGGGGTGCCCGGCCCCGCTGCGTCAGGGGCTCCCCCGTGGTGCCCGGCCGCTCCCCATTGTTTCCCTCCGGAGGTTGCTGAGGATGTGGATGATATGAAACCGGCACCTTCCTGTGTTCTTAGCCTCTGCTGCTCTTTTGGCTGTGATGTGGGTGGCCCGGTCGTGTGGAGAGCTTTGAGTCACCGTTAAGTTTTCAAACGGTTGTAAAGCACGAGGAGGTTGCTTGCTTGGCTTCTTCAGGTTTTTGTTAGTCGAACTTGACAGCAGGGCTTACCCCCCCACCGCCCTCGCCCCAGAAAGCTGTGTCTAGGAGTGGAATTAACATAAGACACATACCTTTCCCACTTTGCTTGTGGTAAATGCTGGAAACATGGCCTGGTAACATGGGTACTTGACATCTTTGCAACTACCCACTTCTTTTCAGAGTATATGATAGGGAAACTATAGTTCTTCTTTCCCCCCGACAACCCGCAAGTGTTTTCTTACTCCACATATTCCGTAGTCCAGTGCTTATACTTTTTCCATTAAATCTCTTGCTGCTTTTGAGCTTCATATTGTTTAATCCAGGGATTGCAAGTGCGAAGTGTAAGGATACTACTAAATGCAAGGAAGTCAGCTGTGCAATTGCTCCTCAGTGCTCAGATACCTGTCCGAATTTTGCCCTAAGGGGTTTTTATTTTTTAAAGCTGTAGTTTTGCGTTAGTCGCGTCCTCCATGTATTTTGGTTTCAGGATGATTCACGTGCTCTCCCTTACACTTAAAATTGTAGAGAATACTAGCTTTAGGTGGGTGTAAATGTTGATGCTTCTTTTAATTGATGTTTTTGAGGTCAAGTCAAAGAAGACAGACTCCTTGTACAGAGCAAACAGGTTATGTTAAGCTTTGGCAAGTAAAATGACAGGTAGTTAATACTGGTGAATACAGCCGATGTGTTTTGGACTTTCGAGAGGAGGAATATTTAATAATTATCTAGTTTCCTGCTACCCTCACTATCTTCTGTGGCAGACTGATGGCAGCCAAGATACTGCTTGTAATCTCCACCCTTTCCCCATATTGGTGTCAAAATACTGCAAAATACTTCAGCCACCTGGTAGACTTAAACAGAAATGGTCAAAAGTGCCTTTTTACAAAAATAATAAAAATTTGAAATATTTTCTGAAGAGATACTTTAAATTTAACTGTGGCTGCATCTGGTTGCTATGGTAGAAAACAATGCTAGATAAATTAAATGGAACTTAATATAGTTTATGACAGAAGTCTTAACTTGATTTTTATATATATGGAAAAACTGAAATTTCTTAATCAGTAAGATTGTCAGCAGGAGTGTTTGTGACTAGAAAAATGACTTGAAGTAGCTGAAAAAAAGCTAAACAAATTGGCTTTTCAACAGTAATAAAATTCTTCCTGTGTCCTAAGAAGACTAATGTGAAGAATGATAGTGCAACCTATTTGCAATAAGTTGATGTGGAATTTTTGTTTCGAGTCTGCAAAATTATACTCTGTACTTCATGGGCCGTGGCCAGTGCCTGTCTCAGTAAGTGTTTATATTCCAAACCTAACTTTAATGTTTATGAGGAACTGGCAAGCAGTATGAAAATGCTTGTGTGTAGACAAGGAAATCAAATGTTGTGGAGATTATCTGAAAGTCACAAGATTAGTATCACATTTGCAAGGTGTTTGTACTGGCTGTCATCTGAAGGGATGAATATCACGTGTTGAGTAGGATGCAGTAATTGGCTTTGAAACAGAACCAGCAGTGCTTTGCATTTCCTCATGTGATATGGGCTGCAGTGTCATGAACACTGGTCTCCACAGGAGATGGGTCAGTCGCTGTGCTTGCTCCCCCTGCCACGCTGACATAATACTTACATAGTGTCTTGCAGTAATAGATTAGAGACTCTCCCTGGGTTAAAATTAACTTGGCAAAACTGGTTTGTTGTAATCCGGACTAATTCTGTGATCTGGCTCACCTTGTCATTGCACTTGTCATTGTGACAGCGTGAGGTGAAGAGTTGCACAAAGATTTTTGTGTGCAGAGAGGCAAGAGCAAAGAAACTTATTTTTGTCACTCGTGCCAGCCTCATAATTTTAAGAAAGGAAACAGAAAAAAGTATCTAATTCTGCAATTTAGCATGCAGTTGTCTTTGTGCAGATAACAGTGTTAAAGATCTGCTACAGGACTACCAGTGGTTGGAAATTTAGTTGTCAATGCAAGATTGGTTTGGAAGAAAAATCTACTCTGAGCATGCTACAGTTTATATTCTCTGCTTTGTGGCCACTGTAATATTTGAAAATAACTGCATAATGTCTAGTGTAGCCATTTAAGTGTGTAAAACACTAGTAGGAAGTATTGGCCTCTTCAGAGGGCAAGTAAAAACCCATGATAAACTGTTGTCTTGTATGCTGGGTTCTGGGTGGACAAAACTGCAAGTGCGTACTGCTTTTAGTACTGTACCAAAGCTCTGTATTTGCAAAGTGAGGTATTTCTGATTTTCACATTTTTGCTGTCTTCGAATACACTTTTTTTCCCTGTAGTATAACTTAATCCTAACAAACATCCCTATCCATCTGAATTGCTGCTATGATTGCTTGTGCATCTTGGGGGCGTTTCCCTGAACTGCCAGTCCCTTTACTGTTCTTTCACCTCTTTATGTACTACTGGAATTATCAGTTAGATATTTCTTTGAGACCTATTGTCAGGTATGAATAGCTATATAAATTCGTAATGGCTTTAGTGTGACCTGTTTTGTAGTGGAAGTGTTCACTACATAATTTGGACTACCTTGAAATTGTTGTTTTACAATGGCAATGTACTCGAATATGACAGTAAGTTCATACTCATGCCAAAATGACCATTACTTTGTTGCTCAAGTTGCCTCCCAACTTAGATCCTTGAAAGAAGAAAAGCTTCTGTTTGTGTTGTGGACTCTAATGTTATGAAGTGGTCTCTCTGAGGCCAGGAAAATTGCAGTGATGATGGAAATGTAAGATTTCTTACATTAACCAGAAGTTAGACGGCTGGTTTTCCTAGCTATTTTGGCTGAAGAAGAGCCAGCCAACTTTATTTCATGTTGATTGTTTCAACTGGATGATAACAGCAAATTTTGGAAGTAGGCCACTCATTCACACTTGTAATTGTAAATTATACAATGTCTGGACCTTAGGTTAGTCTTTAAGCTTTTCAAAATTGACAGGCTTCCCTTATACCCTTACTTATGCTCAGTAGTGCAGTGCTTATTTGGGATGTTTCAAGTATATATACTTGAAGATTTAGTGCAGAAATGTTACTGAAGCTTCAGCTTTGCTTTGCCAGGATTTAAAGATTTTGTGAAAACTATTTTAAGGTAAATTTAAATATATGAGATTTGTGTTAATTTGATTGTTGGTACACAAGAAAGCCTTAATTTCTTAGATCTAAGGCCTTTACAAGAGCTTTTAGCTTTTTTGGTTTGGAACTTGTTGCTCTTCTAATATGGAATAATAATTGCAAAGAGCTAGGAAGCATTTATTTAGTTAAAAAAATTAAGGTTGTGTATGTAAAGACTAGCAAAATGATAGTGATGTTACGTTACCAACTACATTTTCCTGCTTATTCCTGTGCAAAGGTTTGCTCCATAGGTCCTTTCCAACTGAAATATTTTAGTCTAGTTTATGTTCTCTGATTTTCAGTTCTTATGTTTTGTAGATGTAATTTTACAAAACAAAGTTCAAGTCTTGTGTAAACTGAAACTATTTAAATTGGGAAATTGATGTGTTGTTGAGTCTTAGATTAAGCTGTGCATTAGAAGAGCTGATGAGAGTTGCCGTCTGCTGTGTGCTTTTTAGCTGCAGTGTAGTAATATTCTAGTACTGTATTTCCCTATTGGTTAATTGGGATTAGCAAATGACTAAAATAGTGTATTTTTACTTATTTACCTTATATTCTGTTAAGGAAAACAGTTTTATGTAGTAGTTTTTTTAAAAACCTCTAGTCATCTCTTAGTCTAACGTGGTTGTATTTGTTCAGTGTTGGTGTAGAAAACAAAATAGAAGCTGGAAAGACCCCAATAATGTTACATTGAGAGACTTAAGATGGGTATTTTGTTTGTATATATCTGTAAAAAAATAATTATCATAATTTATGTGAGTAATGTGAAAAATTATAACACAAATCCATGGTTTGTGATGGGTTTTTTGGGTTGTATTTTTCCGTTTAAACTGAGAAGACATACTGGTTAAAGTTTCAGTTTGTTACACAATCAATCTGCTCTGGCACACTGATGGTTTCTTGTGTGGCAAGTTGAGGCAGTTAAGGTTGGGCAGCAGCAATTTAAAAAGTTACCATTCCTCACTGCTAGCCGTGTTAAGTGTAGTAAATGTGTTTCCTGCATACTTAAAAACTTGATGTTGAATTTGTTTTTCTGCTATGTTTAACTATCAGCTGTCATGGTTTAGTTTTGGTTTTCTCCCATATTGTGATCTTCCTTGTGGCCAAAATATTTTGAAGATTTTTTTTTTTTTAGTAAATTCTCCTGACATATGACTATGTATGTTGTGCCAAACCCATGATTTAAAGACTCTTTATGTCTTTATCGAAACCACATGGGTTGTATCAATAACAGTTTTTGGTACTTTATGCAAACTGTTTTCCTAATCCTTAGTTTACTTTGAAAACTTGATCCCTTGCAGCGTTACTTGAACACATGATTACATTTTTATCTTTTTCTTTTCTTACCTTGCTTGCCATAAACACTGCTTTGTGCTGAGGTGCTAAGTGAATAGTGCTCCTATAATTAACTTTATATTGTAAATACATTTTGGAGCTAATCTATTCCATTGGTCTTTCACAGCCAATTCCTACCCTTGTGCCCCTTCAAAGGATGAATTGTAGAAATTAGCACAGGAGAATAGGCTCCTTATGCTGTAAGTGATTTCATTAAGGCAGATGGTTCCTGTACTTTTAGATTTAGTGTTTCATATGTTTCAAAGCGTATTAATATGCTTTGTATGGTTTTTTCTTCGTGTATCATAGTATATATCATGTTATAACTCATTCCCTTCAGACTGATGAATGTGTTGATGAACTTAATTAGATTAACTTAAACTGAATGATATTTCTTTCTTTGCATCTAGTATATCCATGACTACTTTGGCCTGAGAAAGCTGGTTTTTTGTTATTAGTGTAATAAATCTAAGTTTATACCTGTTGTACGCATTAAAAAGAAAATCAAAAACTGAGTTTCCTTGTGTCCACATGAAACTAGAGGTGTGTGGTTAGATTAGTGGTGTTCCTTATTTTCATTTTCTTCCCTTAACTTTTTTAGGCTTGTGTTCCCAAGCATTATTGTCATATGTAATGGGTTTTAAACTCTTGTAAAATGCTTTATAGCTGCTATGACAGGGTGTATGTGGTGTAACCTCAGTGGGCAGCTGTGCACCACGTGACTCCTTGGTTATTTCCCCCTGCAGTGGGATATAACTCTGAATGTATTGTCCTTCCACATCTTTCTTCCTCCCTGCTTTATATATTGAGCGTGATGTCATATGATAGGGAATATCCATTTGGTCAGTTGGATTCAGCTGTCCCAGTTTTATCCCCTCCCAACTTCTTGTGCACCCCCAGCTTACTTGCTGGCAGGGCAGTGTGAGAAACTGGAAAGGCCTTGACCCTAAGTGTTAGTCAGCAACAGATAAAGCACAGGTATGCTACCAACACTGTTTCCATCACAAATCCAAAACATAGAAGCATGATACAAGCTGCTTGGAAGAAAATAAACTTTATTGTAGCCAAAGCCAGATAAGGTTAAAAAGTAGAAGTCTGTTGTTTGTAGTTTAAATTCACAGATGCCATGGTATTTAGATTATTTTGGCCATGATCTCTGTCAGTCTAGAAAAGGTTCTAGCTAAGAGTTTTAACCTCAGTGGGGTTAAAACTGGAGTCTTCCTCTTAATTCTTACTGAGCTTCTTGTTGCAGTAGGTAGCATCACTCATCTTTTCTATTGCTGTGTCTATTCAGATCTGCAGCCAGCCATTTGTGTTACAGTGACATGGGCTTGTTGTTAAATAAATACCTTATTCTAATTTTATTATTTGAGCCTCTTCTTTATTTTGTTTCACCATGTTACATGTAGTCACTTGTGGCTTTCCTATCTGATTTGGCCTTGCTTTTCTCTCCCACTAGCCAATGCATAATTCTTTCCAAGTTCATATATCTTCAGTATGCTTGTATGTTTTCAGGGTAATCATGTCTCTATACCTTTTCTCTTCAAACCAATCGATTCTCTATCCCCTTTTATTTCTAGAATATACTGTTTTACAGGGTAGACCGTTGACAGCTATAAGTTGGTGAGTTTTCAGCTGTTTGCACTTGGCAGTTGTGTCTTCTGCTATTTGTTGCAGACTAAGTTAGAATTTCTTTGGTTTGCTTTTGATTGTAATCACTTCAAGATGTTACATTGTCATTAACCACTGGTAATGTGCTTTTTCTTAATAAGTACAGATTCTCCTTGACTTCATGGAGCATATTTTCTAAATTAAAATTCTGCTGTTATGATTCTGAGTAAGATAGCTTCTTATACACTTTGATTTGGTGGTTGTGTTTAGATAGGAGAGTGGCAAAAGGATCTTGTCATCTTTGCTGTGGTCAAATGACTTTCCTAATGAAAAAAAAAAAAACAACAAGTCCTAGAAATGTTTAAGGATATACTTTTGTCTGCATTGACAGACTTGAGGAGTAAGAATTTCCTTGCATGTGTACTTGCAGATCTAATTTCATAGATAGCATTGAAGTGAATAGTGAAAAATCAGATAATTACAGAAAAGAAACTCCAACTCTCAGTGGTTGAACTGAGAGACATTCTCTTTGTGTGGAGAACACTTTGGAGGGATAATTTCTTAAGCCTCCAGAATTTTGGCTTTCAGAAAAATTGTAGTTGTTAAGGAAATTATTGTCATAGTGAAATAGTCCTCAGTTACGAAATTAAAGTAATGATTAAAAAGATGTGTGATTGCAGCTTACCAACAATAGCACATAAAAATCCCAACTGGAAAATCAGTGAGTAAGGTGGCCTTTTTCTTTGGTTCTGAGTGTTTTTAACCTTTCCTTCTCAAATGCCTTAGAAGTTCAGTGTAAACCTGTGCTACTAGTGTGCCTATGTTTTCCTCTAAGCCTGTGGTAATTGGATTGCAGCTGATGTTCCTTACCCTGATTTACGGATTTAGGGGATGGGATTCTGATGATTTTTCCATTTGTAGATACACTGCTTAAGCCATGACTTTCCTTTTATTATTGGCATGGATGAAAATTCACGTCAGAATGCTTGATTAATTATTTAAAGAAGATAGTGTGTAAGCTGGTAATGGCTTAGAGAGCGTACACATTGCTCTTTGAATGACAGTTGACTTATTGTCCATTTTACTAAAAATATCAAATTTTAGGCCTACTAAATAAAAATACCAATAATTTAAAATATTTGAGGTCATTGGAGATAATATTGTCAGCAATCAAAAAATACTAAGTTTTTCTTATTTAGGGAAAATGTTGGTTGTTCTCTCAGTGTGGTTTTGAGGTCTGCGTATCAAGCTGAACAGTTTCCCACTCTAATCATTCTCACAGCTGAATTTCTTAAAAATCTGTAGCACTTGATGAAAAATAACTGTAGGCAGTCTACAGATACCTTCCAGGCAGGGAGAGCCGTAGATATGCTGTATCTCAACTCAAGTAAGGCTTTTGGCACTGCCTCCCACAGCATGCACAGGCTTGCAACCTGTGCCAGTGCTCAGTCACCCTGACAATGGATGGGTTACATAAGAGGGCAGTGAAGTAGATTGAGAATTGGCTGAATGATTGGGCCTAGAGGTTTGTGATCTGTGACACAAAGTCCAGCTGGAGTCAAGTCGTCAGTCATGTACCCTAGAAGCTGATATTGGTGGAAATGCTGTCTAGCATCTTCATTAATGGCCCGAAGGCTGGGACAGTGTACCCCGGCAGGTTCACAGGTGATACAAAACAGAGAGGAGTTCCTCATATACCACGTGGTTGTGTTTGCATTCAGAGAGATGCAGCCAGGCTGGAGTTTTAGGCTGAGTGGAATTTTAAAAGTGCAGCAAGGGGAACTGCAGAATCCTGCATCAGGGATGAAATAACACTGCGGGGCTAACCGGCTGGGAGACAGCTCTGCAGAGAAGCAGCTTGGTGTGCTGGTTGGCAGCCCTCTGTGTGCCAGTAATGCAGTGCCATGGCAAAGTGGCAGACAGCCTCCTGGGCTGTGTTAGGAAGAGTGGTTGCCAGCTGGTTGAAGGAGGTGCTCTCTGCTCAGCGCTGGTGAGGCTGCAACTGGACTGTCCAGTTCTGGGCTTCCCAGTAGAGGAGAGAGATACTGCAGAGAGTTAACTGCAGGGTCATGTTGGTGATTAAGGATCTGGAGCTTTGCTTCGGTAAGGAAAGGTTGAGAGGGCTGGGACTATTAGCCTGGAAAAGAGAAGGTTCAGAAGTGATTTTGCTAATGCAGTGAGGGAATGAAGAAGGGAGAGCCAGATGCTTCTGAGTATTGTCCCCTACCCCCACGTGGCACTGATGTGGCAGAAGTTAAAACACAGGAAATTCCAGTGCATTCAAAGAAAGCAGTTCTTCACTGTGGGAAAGGTCAAGCATTGGCAGGTGTTGTCCAAGAGAGGTTTAATATCTCCTTGGAAGTACTAAAAATGCAACTGCATGTGGTAGTGGGCAACTTACTGTCTCTGACACTGCTTGAGCAGGAAGTTTGACAGAATCAGACATAGGATCACAAAATGGTTGAGGTTAGAAGTGACCTCTGAAGTTCATCTGGTCCACCCTTCTGCTCAAACAGGGCCACCTGGAGCCAGTTGCCTGAGATGGTGTCCAGATGGCTGTGAACATCAGCAAGGATGGTTGCCTTGCTTGCAACCTGTGCCAGTGCTCAGTCACCCTCACATTAAAAAAAAAAAAAAAAAAAAATTACCTTAACAGATCTGTTCTAACCTGAATGATCTGATTCTGTAATCCTTAAGGAAATAGACCAGAAGGAGAAGGGATCAATATGAAGTTTATTTGTCCTCTAAGAAGATGTGTCAGAAGGAACAAACACAGTGCTAAACAATCAGATCTTCCAGCGAGCTGTGTTGTAAGATGGTGGTTGTTGTGGTACTAGAAACAGAACCATTAAATAGTTCAGGTTGGAGAAGACCTTTAAGATCACTGGGTTCCACTGTTAACCCAGCACTGCCAAGTGCACCACTAAATGGTGTCCCTGAATGCCACATCTGCGCACCTGTTAAATACTTCTGGGGGTGGTGATTCCACCATTCTCAGGGCAGTGTGTTCCAGTTCTTGAAAACCCTTGTGCTGAATAATTTTCCCACAATACCCAATCTAAACCTTCCCTGGTACAGCTTGAGGCCATTTCCTCTTGCTGATTACTTGAGAAAAGAGACTGACCCCCACCTGGCTGCAGCCTTTTTTTCTGCGAGTTGTGTGGAGGAGAAGGGTCTCCCCTGAGCCTCCTTTTTTCCAGGCTGAGCAACCCCAGCTATCTCAGCCATTCCTCATAAGACTTATTCTCCAGATGCATCACCAGCTTTGCTGCCTTTCTCTGGGCACACTTCAGCACTTTTTAGAATGAGGAGTCCAAAACTGAACACAGGATTCAAGGGGTGACCTCAAAAGTGCATAGTACAGAGGGTGATCACTGCTTTGGCTCTGCTGGCCACATATTTCTGATACAGACCAAGATGCCATTGACTTTCTTGGCCACCTGGGCACTCCACTGGCTCATGTTCAGTAGTTGTCAACCAGCACCCCTGGATCCTTTTCTGATGGGTATCTTTCCAGCTCTTCCCTCAGCCTGTAGTGCTGCAAGTGGTTGTCAAGACCCAAGTGCAGGACCTGGAATTTAGCCTTGTTAAACCTCACACATTTGGCCTCAGCCCAGTAAAGAGTCCCCTCCCAAGCTGTGAGCCACCGGTTTCTCCAAGGAAATGTGAGAAACAGTGTCTAAAGGCTTTATAAAGGCCAGGTAGACAACATCCACAGCCTTTCCCTCATCCACTAAATGGGACATCTGGTCATAGAAGGAGATCAGGTTGGTCAAGCAAGACCTGCTTTCCATAAACCCCTGCTTGTCCTGTATGTGCCATGTGACCGTACTCTGTACGATCCTGCTCCATGACCTTCCCCAGCACTGAGGTCAGTTCCCTGAATTCTTCCGGCCTTCCTTGTAATTGGGTGGCACATTCACTGACTTTCAGTCAAGTGGAACTTCCCCAGTTAGGCAGAGCTGCTGGTAACTGATGATGGAAAGTGGTTCAGTGAGCACTTCTGCCAGCTCCTGCAATACTTTCTGGTGGATCCCACCCAGCCCTGTAGACTTGTGTGTGTCTAACTGGTACTGCAAGTCACTGATTATTTCCCCTTGGATGATGAGGGCTGAATACCCTGAGAACATAACTGGACTGAGACAGAGAAGGCGTTAAGTACCTCAGCATTTTCCTCATCCGTTACAGGATGGAGATTGTCCTCACCCTTCTTTTTGTTTGAAACATATTTTTAGAAACATGTGTTAGATCTTCATGCTATAGCTTGATAGGAGTAAAAGGAATATGAGAGGAACTGAAAAGGTAGGAACAGTTGCAGTTCTAGATAAGACAAAGCAGTGTATTTGTTGAAGCATTCTTGTAGGAAGAACTGCATGGTAACAAAATCCAAATGTAAATCATTTATTATTTAGAGTATTTTTGAATTTAAGGTGTGTTGTGTGTTAAACTATTGCTAGGTGTTGTCTAGTGGCAATTAGTCCCCAGTTTGGAGATACTACTGCAAGAGCCTTAGCTTTCCACTCTGCAGCCTTCCACTTTTTTTTTTTTTTCTTCCCCTTTTTCTTTTTTTTTTTTTTTTCTTTTGGGAGCAAATGTCATATTCAAACTAGTAATATATCACAACAGGCAAAAATATGGTTTGTGAGCCAACTGTCATGCAACTGAGGTACTTTGACTGTGATTTTGACCAAAGCAATACCTTATTTTTCCTATCCTGCCTGCAGTGGTGCAAAGAGGAAGGGAAGGTCAAGCAACTGCTTCCTCGAGGTATTTTTCATGAAGTATTCTACAAAGCAATAGCTCTTTTTTCCGAGATACTCTAAAATCCAGGGATACTAACCAGTGTTTGCAGAAAGCATTTTTTTCCCTCAGGTGTTCTGTAGATTTTGTTGCTAAATTGCCATGAAAAGATTTAGTGTATTTATTTCTTTAGAAATCAATATTCTTAGGGTTTTTTCTGTCTGTGAGTTGTAAAATTTTGGGTCAGTTTGTGATAGAAGTATATGATATAGTATATGCTTGGTGCCCGTTTATTTGATAAAGCTTGCCAATACTTAGTTTGGCATTACACCAAGAGTTTATGTATTTGTATGATAGGCATTTTTGTGCCAGATTTCAGTTTATATGTATGTATTTTGTTCCCTCTCAACTGTTTCATGGCAAGTCCTTTTGGAAACTTGATAGGTATTACTGTAGGTGATAGAAAAAATGAAGCATTGAAAAGCTCTTGTAGCTGTTGTTTGTAAGCAGACATTTTGTTTATCAGGGCAAGAGCAGATTGGGGATTTTGAATGATACTTGTTTTCCTTCTTTATTCTTGCAGCCTACTGACACTGTCCCTCTGCATGGTTGAAAGGTGCTGGATGTTCTAGCAGTAGAAGGAATGATAAACATGTTGGCTACTTAGTTGTCAGTGGAAGGTATCTGCAAGGACAGAAAGTTGAGCATGAGAAGCCTTAGGAAAGTTCAGTCACTGGGTGCTTAGACAACTTCTAAATGTCATGGAACATTTGCTGGGTCCTCTTGACTTGCACCACTTTGACACTAAATGGTAAATTTGTGTTGAGTGAGTTAGATGGAGAAACACAAAAGCGAGGACAGAATTAGGTGTTTGAGACAGGCTGGACCTAATGTTAGATCCCTTTTCTGGCCATCTCCCATGTTCCAGTTATAGATGCAGTGCTAAAACACGTACCCTAAAGAGGTGGATTCTGTGTGCCAGCTTTGTAGGAGGTATATAGCATTTTGTTTAGGTGAGTTGTTTACTTTGGGTTAATCCATGGGGCTTTTTATAAGGCTGTTTCTCATTACAGATGCTAGAATTATTGGCACCTGAAATAACTGTGTAGAGATTACATTGTGATAGAAGAGGTCAAGGGGTATTTTGTTTGCAAGGACACAATCCATACTTAAATATGGGAAATGTTGTACATAGAGGCTCTTAAAAGAAGTAGTTCCTTTCAAAAAAAAATAACCCTCCAGTTCATAGAAATACAACTGCTGGACACCGAAGCTTATGTACATGTGGAGAGGTACCAAAATAGGGAGTATGCAAGCAGCAACTCTAACATGTTTAACAGCAAGGTTTGTTGGTTGCATATTGTCACATGGTACCTCTTCATCTCCTTGCCAACATACAGCCTCCACGTAGTTTTATTGATACTCACTTCTCTGGTCATAAAATCTCTTCTCCGTCTGTAGATTAGGCCATTGAAGCTCTGCCTACTTCCTTTGTTCTGTTTCTTATCATTCTCAACTCCTTCATGTGAGCCGTTGCTTGTATGTTCCAAACTTCTCTTGAGCTTGTTTTTTCCTTTGTTTCCCCTTGGCTGTATGTTGGCCAGATGCTTCTCAGTTGTTGACAGCAAGTTGGGATGTCCTTTAAAATATGATGGTCCCACAATTTTGAGATCTCAGATCTTCTGAGCAGACTTGATAACCCTTTTTTCTTTAGTATTCCCTTTCCTTTATATTGAAGCTCTTGTAGTTGGACTGTAATATAGCAAGTAGTATAGCAAACTATAATACAGCAATGAGATGAGTGTGTAGTACGTTCCTTGCTGATATTTATCAGCTGTAGTTCTCTGTGTTTGATATAAAGCTGGATTTGCCTTGAAGCTGGATTACAAATCCAAGAACTTTTTGGAGCACTTCAGAGGATGGAGTAAATGGCTTGGGAAATAAGGTAGTCCAGCAGAGCCTGCAGTTGCTTTTAAGTTGTTTTTCATGATGGTATTGTTCTTTGTGTGATCAAGTGTCAGATAGATTACCTGCTTACAGAAGAGAAGGAAAAAGCCTTAAAAATGCACATAGTTGTATTTCATCAGAAGAGTACCTTGTGGTTTTCTGTACAGCAGGAAAGTCTGCTGCAGCTCTGATGTATCTTGTTGTAATAGATCATCGAGTATATCAGAGCTCTTACTCCAGCCTTGGGCCTGCACCAGGAAGCACACACTCAAGGATGGGGAATCTCATAAGGTTGATCAAGGCCACAAGTGCAAGGTGCTTCGCCTGGGTTGGGGCACCTTGCTATTGACACAGGCTGGGGGGTGAACAGATGGAGCAGCCCCCCACAAAGAAGGATTTGGGGGTGCTGGTGGGTGAGAGGCTGGATGTGATCCAGCTAAGTCCCCAGCACAGGAAGGACATGGGTGCCCTTGTAGTGAGTCCAGGGGAGAGCCACCAAGATGTTTGGAGGGATGGAGCACCTCTCCTATGAGGAAAGGCTGAGAGAGTTGGGATTGTTCAGCCTGGAAAAGGGAAGGCTTTTGAGTGACTTAATTGGTGCCTATCAGGCAGTTTATGATTCTATTATTTTCAGGCAGATGCAAATAAGAGGAGCAGATGTTGCTCCTGTTGTGTCATTGTCTAGACTGTATCCTTCCTCAACTAGAATTTTTAGGTGTGTTGCTTTTGGCCTGACAATTTGGCTGCCTCTCTTCTAGACAGAACAGCTGTAAAGTGAATTTAAAACTACACAGGAGCCCACCCTGGGGAGATGCTGTGTAATGGCTGTCGAGGGGGAAGCCTGTGAGAACAGGTGGTAGCTGTTTCTCTGCATCTGGATCTGTCCTAGGTCCTGAACTGCAGTGTGTCTCACTGACAATTTCAGAGTTGGAATTGAGATTGTAGATGAAAAATATAACAGAAGATGCAAAACTGTGGAAGATTAAATATACTTAAGATTGTAGATGTTTAGCTTCAGAAAATCTCACTACCAAACCAGTAAGCAAAGATGTAAAACCAGCAATTAATAAAAGGTACCCCATGAGAGATTCCACACATTCTGTGAAATTATGAAGTGGTTGTGGTTCAGAAGTAGCCAGGCTTCTGGAGTGCTTCAGAATTTTACTTCAAATTGTGAGAGATTCTTTTGTGTAGGAAACCTGAAGTAATTCTTGACCATTTCTTTGTATTTCAGGATTGTGGGATTTTTTTTCCACTTCCTTTTTTTTTGTCATTGTTTTCTGAAAAAGGAGGACTGGTTACTATGAGAGAATAGTGAAATTAGATGCTGGTGATGTAAATGAGTTATGATTTAGGCTGAAGGAACTGAGACTGCTTAACTCTCAGAAGACTCCTTTCTTCTCAGACTTTAAAAAAATACAAGTTGCTGAAAAATGGAAAAATAAACTGATTTTAAATAAAGATATGAAAAATAGCATTTAATTGTCATAATGACAATTTAGAAAATACCCTAAAAAGAGTTTTCTAGTAGGATTTCATAGGACATGGTAGGAGTGTGATCACTGGCAGTGTTTGATATCTCTCCAGGGAAAAGAGATGTTGGAAATGCAGTGTAATTTGACTAGAATTATAAAGTATGCTGAATTGGAAGGGACCCACAAGGATCAGTGTCCACCTCGTGGCCCTGCACAGGACCATCCCCTAGAGTCACACCATGTGCCTGAGAGCATTGTCCAAACACTCCTTGAACTGTCAGGCTTGGTGCTGTGACCACTTTCCTGGGGAGCCTGTGCCAGTGCTCAACCACCCTTTTGGATGAACCATGTTCTCCCAATATTCAGCCTAAACTTCCCCTGACTCAACTTCATGCTATTTCCTCAAGACCTGTCCTGGTTACCAGAGTGAAGAGATGTGTACCTGCCCTTCCTCTTCCCCTTGTGAGGAAGTTACAACTGCAGTGAAGTCTCCTGCAGGCTGAACAGTGACCTTAGCTCTCCTCGTGCGACTTCCCCTCCAAACCCTTCTCCATCCTCGTGGGCCTCCTTTGGATGTGAACACCTTAATGTCTCTTACATTGTGGTGCCCAAAACTGCCCCCAGGACTTGAGGTGAGGCTGCCCAGTGCAGAGCAGACTGGGACAGTCCCCTCCCTTGCCTGGCTGGTCCTGCTGTGCTTGATGTCTCCCTGGACAGGGTTGGCCCTCCTGGCTGCCAGGGCACTGCCGACTCACAATCAGCCTGTCATTGACCAGGACCCTTATGATGGACCAGGACATGGAAATGCTGACCTTTTGGGCTTCTTTCCAGACACTCTTTTGACTGATTCTAGAGTATCTTTCATTTGACAACTTACGTTTTAGTTTTCCAGGTGACATGCTGTGTGCACAAGCTCTCTTTGAAAAGGTCTTGTTAAAGGTCCTGTATGGTGTCTGCGTTCGTTCATCTGCACAGAGAAGCTCTTGATTGTTGCATGTAAGCATGTTCTCTGTCATGCCCTTCTTAGTGTACCTGTGGATGTTGGTTATATCCAAGAAAGTGTGGATCAATTCAAGTGACTGGCTTGTCTTAATGCGGGCATATATTTTAACCCTGATAAAGTAGTTTTCATCCCTTTTTCTCCTGCTAGCTTTGTGTACAGTTGTAGGTTTGATTATGCTGACTAATTCCCATAGAAGTTGTTCCTATGCCTGATTTTGGTGTCTGTTTGCTTATCCAGATGGTGAACAGATGAAAAGCTCAGTATGTCTCTACTTGGAAGCATAATCAGAAACATGGCATGACACCAGGAGAAATGCAAAACTCAGAATGACAAAAAATGCACTCTTTCCACAATGCACAAGCATGTTTATTATACAGTCAAATTTTACTCTGTTTTATAAGCAAGTGGTGAAGATCACAGAATAGTTGAGATTAGAAGGGGCTTCTGGAGACTGTCGAGCGCTCAAAGTAGTATCAACCAGAGCAGGTTGCTCTGAACATTGTCCAGTTGTATTTTCAGTATCTTAAAGGAAGGAGAATGTGTAGGCTCTCAGGGCAACATGTTCCAGTCTTTGACGATTTTTTACAGTTCTTAGGTTTAATTGGAACTTCCTGTATTTTTTTTTCCTCCATTGTCTCTTGGCCTCTTACTGGATATTGCTTAGAAGAGTGTTTCCATCATCTTTGCTCTCTCCCATTAAGTGGAGGTGGAGATACTCACATGGAGGATATTCCACCCCCATTCTCCCAGGTTTTCTCTTTTCACAGCTAACAATCTCTGCTTGCTTCATTTCTCCTCATATGGCAGAACCTCCCGTTCTTTAAGCATCTTAGTGGCCTTTCTCAGGACTCCAGTAAACAAATGTCTCTTGTACTGAGGCGCCCAGAACTGGTGGTGGTATTCCAGATACAGCACTGCAAGTTGTGTGTAGAGCATGAATCAACTCCCCCAAACCACTGGCGTTGGAGAGCTCTTCTGCACCCCTTTCTCTCCACAGAACTCTATCCCATGGATTCTTCAAAGCAGATGGATGAACAGATTGTTCTTGATTGATTAAGTCTGTTCTTAGGAGGTCTAGGGTTGTGATCCTTCTTTCAGGTTCCTGAACTTCTCCTGCTCTGTCACTGCATCCAGTATAATGATGCTGTGATGAAACGCCCTCAGACTTGATGATTGCTACATGAGTGATAATAGCTTGCTGTTGTGTTTTCCTTGACAATCTGAGCTTGGGATTTCAGTTTGGGCTGTTCAGAAGCAAATGCTTCCTGCATCTTGTCTACCTTAGCTGGTCACTAGCAGCAATAGTTCACCTAATGGAGGAAACAAAAGAACTGTTTGATACCACAAACCTGACTGTTTCATTTTCAGTGTTTACTGAGTCGCTGCTGCCTCCTGAGTGAATTTCCACAAGCCCTTGAATGCTTAAGCTAACTGTGTTACCACTTATGGAAACAGAGTAACAAGCATGTATTTGTCATTTGCCTGAACATAGCAGCTCTTCGATGGACCTGTCCTGCCAACAGTATACTTCTTACCAAAGATTTGTAGCCCTTGAGCCAGAGCAAGCAAGTTTAGAAAAATGTACTGAGTTAAAGTCACTTGGAAGTCTGAAAAAATTGAGCATGTGTTAGTATGTGGTTTACTAAATTCACATTTTTTTTCAAAAGTGTACTCAAAGATTCAACAGCAGAACAACTGTGTCTAAAACTATACTAGCTACCACTACCGTGGTCTTTGGTACCATTGTTTCAGAAGCAAAAGTTTTAGGTCAGATAGTACTTAAATAAGACTTTTGTTGTTCCTATTCTGCCTCAGCAGGAGAGAGGGAATAATATTTTTTCTGCTCATTAGACACATATTTGGTGTAACATTTAGTCTAGAGGATCTTACGCAGGTGTAACACTAACATTGTGTTATGTTGAGTAATTCAGTAACAGCATTGAGGGGAGGAACACACACTCAACATGTAAAACTTTCCTCAAATTTAAATTTATGAATTGCTGTTCAAGACTGTTGCACCTTGAGGGAAGCTCTGTTTGCATTTCTTCATCTCCTTCAAGCAGAGTAAGAGCAATGGTGTTGAGACAACTGAACAATGTCCTGCTAATAATGCATCAAATAGCCCAAGTACTAGCTAATGCTACTTCTGGTTTACAACAAACTAAAGCATGCCTTTACTCCTCCTCCTACAGGTGCTACAAGCCTGATGGAAGTTGCAATCATGTCATTTACCAGCTGTTTTACCTATTTTAAATTGACAAGCAACTGGTTATTGCTCACCTTCCCCTTTCCCCTCTTTTTTTTTCATGCCTTTGATTTGAGGCAATTATTTAATATTCCAGGGTTGAACATTTTAGGTATTTATTTTATTCTCAACAGATTTTTCTGTAAAGGCTGTAATAGCACCGTTCACTGTTTCTTTGTGTACATTTGCCACAAGTATTTCTTGTCAAGGTGTCTTTTATATTCTGTGCTCATTTGACTTGCACTTCCTTTGTGGTCCAGTTCAAAACTTGGTCTCCAGTGTTATGATGTTGTGAAGCAGGTTGCAGAAAGCCTGCCTGAGATTGCTGATAATGAATGTTTGTTTTCTGTGAGCTAAATGGTATCAACAGCTGAGTTAGAAGTTGGAGGCTAAAGGCCTTTTGCCAGTGGAAGTTGATTGTCAGCACAGAATATCAAGACCTTTATAACTGACAGCTAGCAGCAGTTTACAATTGTTCACCAGCAATATAATTAATAATTTAGCTAAAAAATCCAGCTGAGCCGTATCAGATCTTGTTAATCTTCATGGAGTAGAAGAGTTTGGCTTATAATTAACACATGTGGTTTCCAACAGGAAATTACTTATAATCTGCTTAACATTGTTTTCCATTAATATATTTTCCCATGCTTTACACTTTCTTTCTGAATAATAAAACATCTTAGTGTTATGGGATATAACAGTAGAACTGTGAACAATCATAACTACCTTTGTTACATGCAGAGATACATTGTGAATGTTAGTGTTATGCATAGTAATTGTAGGTTGCTCAGAGCTATTTATAAAATGAGTGTGATGAGGTATTTTTTATTAATTAATTGTTCTGAAGGTTTGTTTGGATATGGAAGGAACTTTCCTTCCCAACTCCTTGAGAGTTCATTTATATATATATATATATGTATATTTTATCTATATATAATATAGGGAGACAATTGTGGATTCTTACTATGGCATTTCTATCCTGAAATGTTTCCATGTAAAATTCTTCAGGCCCAAAACTTGCTGAAGATAAAGACTGCCACAGTGGAGCAGTCAGACTGTATTGCTACTTGCAGCATTTTTAATGGTGATTATATGAATGAGGGAGATCTTAGCACCATCAGTAAACCCACTGCTGATCTTTCCTGTTTGCTAATTGGAAAAAACATTGTGTAGGTGTCATGACAAATGAAGGTAATCTGCCAAATGGCAGAGGTTTTGTTACTATGGAAATGAGCCCAATGTTGAGGGGAGGGAAGAGGCTTAATTTGAGGGGGTTTCAGATGTATGCGTAAACACAAAGAAATACTTGCAAAAAATTACAGGGACTGGTCCAGTGAAATATTTACAAGATGAAAAAGTGTTTATAATGTTTGCAGACTTCAACAAATTTTGGAGAGTTTTCAAGGATTTTGGCAGGAAGGATTAAATTTGAAATGTCTTGGCAACTTGAATTAGTATCTTTTAAAACAAAAAGGAAAAAAGCTGTGCTTATCAAATTGTCTATGGCAAGTGCAAATCATATTGTGTTTAAAAGGCATACTTATTAGCACAGGTAGATAAAAAGTATTGGAAACTCAGTTTTGAGTTTTGCAGGGAAATGTTTTCTTGCTAGTCTGGGTTAAATAGGTCTGCTATGCCATACTGCTGTGACACTGCCAAATAATACCTGGAATGCAGTTAAAAGTGTGACCTTGGAGGCATATGAGACATTTCTTCTTCCTCTTCCTAACAGCAAACAACAAATACTGTTTTCAGCTTTGGTCAACGTGGTTTATGTGTGGTATGGACTAAGAAAACCCAGTAGATCCTTTCATCAGGACTTTTAAACTGAAAGGGTGCAAGTTTCATAGAAGGTCATGAGGTCCAGAGCACAAGATTGAGTGGCTACAGAATGGAAGGGGCTGCACTGTTCATTGTGTTTGACAGCAGATTGACATGCAATAAATACTAATAGGGAAGAAAAAATTTGTCTGATTAAAGAAAAACTAAATAATGAGTTGAACTATGGAGTTTGATTTTTGAAGTCTGAGCAGTAAAGGTTATATGAGGGGTTTTTTTCCTTGCTTCTTAAATAGCTTATATACTGTTACCTATTGGAACTTTCCTGTTGGGGCACCCTTGAGCAGTAATCTCCATTCTCTTTGTAAGCTTTAACTGACTGGGGATGGTGGGGGAATTCCCCCTCACTGCTCACTGAATCAGTTCTTTTAACTCCAGGATAATGGTGTTTGTTTCTTAAAAGAAAAGTGGTGAGCTGGTTTGTTTCTGCAGGAAGTGTCTTGAGGAACATACCTTCCTCTTAATATAGGTCAAGAGGGGAAAAGTGGTGACATTTATAGGAAGCAGCTTTCTTGGCATACTCTACAGGAATTCTTTGTTTGAGCTTGTATTCTCATGCTGGCTTCAGTTTGTCAGGCTTCAGTTTTTCCAGCTTTTAACTGCTGGATCATGAGGTTACTATATTCTTGCAGTCTGAGTGCTGTATGGGACAAGTAACTACTATGCTTTTAGAACCTCAGAATTTTTATTTAGAACAAAGTTGTTTGAATGAAATATTAAGATTCTTCTAATTCTCAGTCTGTTACTGAAAATGCAACTTTTCGCTGCTTGTGATTTTCAGATTTTCAGTTTTATTTTTCAACTAATCTGAATTGTAAGCTATTTGAATAAAGTTTATGGTACAGAGGAATGTTAGAAGCTGTTGCTTGAAGTCCTATACAAGGTGAGCTGTATCCTGCATAGTTAACATATGACTTTTTTCTTTATTTTGGAGGACTTACCTGAAAACCCAATAGGTTTAAAAACATGCATTTCAGAGTAATCTCAGTGATGGTGATGGAACAGGCCCGTGTGCATATGGTGTCTTTCTTGTATGATGTCTTTTCTTTTTCCTGGGTAGTAAAATGGAGGAGAAAGAGAGTGTGGTAGGAATGAGGTGTAGGCATGAGAGGATTAAAAGAGCTTAGAAAAGTGTGTGTGAGCTAGGTCTGTATTGTAAAGGGATGGACATTAAGTCTATAAAGTAAAGGGTGGAAAAAGTCCTAACGAAAGGTGTAGAAGCTGCAGTTTCCTCCATCAACTGAATCTTCTGCTAAATGATATATTTTTAAAGCTTACTTTTGGTCTTGGAAGGCTTGAGTCTTTGTGTGCTAACGACTTCACAAAGCAATGTTCTGTACTAACAGGTTATTGTACTGAGAATTATCAATAATTATTGCTTCTAGCATTTCTGTGTCACTAACAAACTTGTAATAGAAACAGTAGGGTAAGTCAGTAGAAAGTTCAGGGACTTGTTTCTATCCTAGCATATATTCTGGTTAAATTGATTGAGTAAAGGCCCATAATTCAGTTGAGCATTATTTTAAAGCATAATTTTAAATGCTTTGTATTCTGATTTATACTCTTGAAATTCTACCTGTGATTATTCCCTTTGCCTACAAAAAAAACCATTTAGAGTGCTTTTGACATTTTTTCCTTATGTGCTTTTTATCATAGGGTCCAGAAGGCAGTTTATTAATTGTTCTCGTTGTTTTTCTTCTCTTTTTCAGAAGTAAGAAACTTTTTAGCAAGAAGAAGTTGAAAAGAAAACAGAAGACTAAATTGAAAGTAAAAACACGCAACAAGGTAAGCCTGTAACCAACCTGGCAAAGTTCTGACTCAAAAATGACAGTAACTTCAGTTGAGAGAAATACAAGAAAACCTAAGTGTGACTAACAATTTGTTTGTTTAGAGGAGTCAATAGTAGACCAGTATTGTCTGTTTACTGTATCCTACATGACTGTGGTATCAGTGTTAAACTTACTCAACTGCTTTTGCTACTATTGTTCAACAGGAAATAATATGAACAGTGTTTTTAGTTCTCCAGTTCCTAAACCCAGTGTAGCTAAACATATTGGTCTTAGAGGTAAATTTTGAGATCTGTGTCTAGCCAACAATTAAAGACTACTGCTGCAAAGGTTTGGTCATATCAGCTAAAGAAGAAAGAGTGTATTCTAAGGATTCCAAAGTTACTCTGAAAATTCCTCCATAATGGAAAATGTAATAGATGGTACCTTAATGCTTCTATTAATGTTTTCTCCCCATGTAATCCCTGCCTTCCATCACTTTAAATGCATGGGAACCATACTGTGAACTTAATATACTTCACTCTTTAGAGAGAATAAATTAGCAATGTTATTTAAAAATACTACTGTGCTACATTCTTTCTCCATTAGAGACCTATTACTTCTCTATGTAAGCTAGAGTCTTGGAGAGATTTTCATGAAGGCTTGCTGCAGACATGAAAGCTTGTGGCAGTAAAGAGAAAGCTCATTTTTGGAATGGTTCTGAGGGACAGAACCACTGAAATATCCAGTGAAAACACTTTCTGGTCAGTTGAATGTCCTTAATAATAGAAATTCAGTGTAGAACCACTTGTCCATCTTATCCCTCTTTGCCAAACATCATGTAGTTACTGTATCTCAAGACAGATGACTCTGGGAGGGTGAAGCAAACCCTCTATCTATTAATTTGGTATTGACTTTTGGGGGACTTAGCAGATTATTCTGCTTATCTCAAGTAGTGCAGCTTCAGACTATGGTATAGAAAGAGCTTATCTTAATTTCTGTTCTCAGCACAGTACAGTAAAATATTAGTGGTCCAAACTGAATTTCTCGGTCCTTTCTTTAGTTGCTGTAGGAAGTTTTAGCTCTGTCCTCTTCATGACTTTTATCAACTCACTGTCAACAAGGACAACCAAGTTAGAAATTCAAAGAAATTTTGCACAATGTAGTTAGTCTGTGTGTTCTGTCTGGTGACAGAAACTTGTGCTTTTAAAATAAGGTAAATCTTCGGCTTTGATCATTTTTACTCTGTAAAGGGACCCTTGTCCATCTGGGTGGTGGAGCCCTAGTTTTACTGCCAAGTAGAAAGCTAAATGCAGAATGGCTGTTCACAAGCTCAACAGTTGGATGTCGTTCTTAGATTTAGTTGCATTGGATAAATGGAGTGGTGGGATCCTTGGCCAAGCCAATGTGAACATACAAAGGGCTAGTTTTTGTCAGTAGTTATGGATATGGCACTAACTGATAATCTCCTAAACTCATCCTTATGGAATGTTGTTCTCAAGATTTTTCTTGGGTTTAAGTCAGTTTCTACTTGAAGCATTGAGATTTATATCTTTGGAAGTCATAATGGGTTTTTGTATGTCTTTTACTGATGCTGTTATTCGAGACAGTGTTTGAGGCAGTCCAGGGCTGACCATTAGAAATGGGTCTTCATTCTGAGTGACTCAGAGACAGAGAGGCACTCCAGATTATTTCTGCATGATAGCAAAAAAAATGTGTATTTCCTGAAAAATGTGCCTGAGAAGATGAAGATAAAACCAGCTTCATATCTTGAGGTTATGAAACTGACAAAGTGGGGTAGTTTTGTTTATTGGCTTTTTTGTAGTTAGTTTGTTATGGGAGGGTTTTTTTGTTTGTGCTTTTTTATATACTTTTCAATGCATCCCAGTACTTACCATGGCAGAATCAGCACAGTGATTATTTTTGCACTGGAATATCTGAAAATGGATGTGTCTATTGTCAGGAAAATGTGAGCTTCCATTTGGAAGCTTTAAAATAGAGCAGATTGAAAAGTTTTTAACTACTGGACATTCTGAGCAGTAGAGTTTGTGTGCATTGGTTTATTTGTTGAAGAAACAGGGTATTTTAGTCTGAACAGAGATGGAAGCTTTCTCTTAAAATACTTAGTAGAGGCAGAGAGGGCCTTAGATCAAAAATAAGATGAAGGAACCCAAAAATTTGTTATTTATATCCTGTGCTTACTAAAAATAATTGAGTAATGGAAGAGGAGAGAACTTTAAAAGAGAAGTAATTGTTGAGCAACTAGAAGAAAATTATTTCTACCATTTAAATATTAAATATCAGAATATTTTAGGTATAAAACTAATTGGTGTTTAACCCAGCCCAGTAGTTTGAGCCTTACTCTGTTTCTAAGCTGGATCATGCTATGATTACTGGTATTTGAACTACCACTGATTTTTGGGTTTGTGATTTAGTATCCATTTTTGAAATGGATGTATGAAAGTTTTCCATATCGTGCAGTCTATTTTGGCTTTAGAAATTCACTGCTGACGTAAGTGACTTGTACATAGAAAACAAGTATCTGATTGTTAGACATGGGTGTAGCACCTTGGATTCCAGTCCCTACCCGCCTTATCCCCTTTTTTTTTTTTCCTTTTGGCAAAGAATAGTGCTAGAAAATTGTAATGCCATGTAACTTTTCCCAACTCTACAGATATTGGCACTAGCTGCCCCACCCTTCAGACACCCTGGATATTTTCCCCCTTTGTTGATTCATGCAAGTGCTGCTTAGGACACTTGGACTGAGAGATACTTAGAAAAAACTACAGTTCACCATCTTCTGTTTTCATAATGTTATTTGAAGAATACTGAAATATTGGAGTCTAGCAAACACAGCTTATACTTGAGGTGATTGACATCTACCTGTTCAGTTTATGCAGAGGTTTTAAAGTATGACTTTAGCTTTATACAAGTAGAAGGAATAAAACTTTAAGGGGGAAGTTCATGTAGCAGACAAATTCATTGTAAGCTAATGAATAGATGTGTAAAACAGATCGACTGGGATGAATATTGTCTCATTAAAAACACATGTAGGTTCTCAAATACTTTGGCATTGTTTTCAGTAGCTTCTGTATTATTTGGTCTTTCTACCTCAAGAGGGCATCCCTTTCTAAGAGATCTTTTGACTGTCCAAAGAAGAATTTGGTGAGCTTCTTGGTGTTACACATAGATTAGATCAGATGGTTATTATAACTTGACCCATCTTTAACAGCAGATTAACTTTCCTCTCCTAGATTATAGTCTATTTCCATCATATTTAAGAATAAACCATTACTACAGTAATCTGATTCACGAGGAAGAGAACAAATAGGTCAGAAAATAAGCTATGTATAGGTTTTATCTTTAGGGAAAACAGTTTCTTTATGGGTGAGACAAGTGTAAAGGAGACCAGAGGGTTTTGGGTTCTCTCACTCCTTTTTTTGAATGTACTGGAACATTACAAAAGGCTAACTAAAAAGAGCAATTAGGAGTAGGTTGCTCTTACCTTTTGAACCAAACCTGTGCTGGAAAATTAATAAATTGCTTTAGTGAGTTCTTAGAAGTTGATTAACTTTTTGGTTTAATGTTCTACTGTTTTTCTTGGCGATGTAAATGTATTTTGTGCCAGTATGAAATGTAGTATCATTAAGAGAATTGTAAGTTAAAGTAGATTTTATTAGTTTGATAAATAAGTGAGGTTCTGTAGGTACAGGTATTGGTTAAATTTTCTTACTGATCTATTCTACCTCAAAATCTGTGAGTCGGCAGCAAGATTGTACAAGTGGTATCATGAGTCTCATAATATTGGGGGGGGGTTTATGACTGTGTAGAAGGTATTCATGAGCTGCAGAAAAGTAAACTTTCAGGTAATGATGGGATGAACTTACATCTCAGTTTTCTGACTTGTTCAGTCTATCTGACTTCAGTCAAGTTAGAAATCTGTTACATGGGAAGGAGGAACATTTGTTTCATATGGAAAAAACTTCTGGTACCTGTTTTGAGTACTTTCCTCTACCACTGTTGAAGAAAAGAAAAAAACATCAAAAAAGCTGCTAACTGAACGAGCCTTTGCATTAGAGGGGCAGAAAATTTTACTTTTTTTTTTGTTGTTGTTGTCGTCAGCTCCATTCTTGCCTTATGTAAAGGAAATCTAAGAAAGTGATGTTTATACAACCTGCTTATATACATCCACTTTTGAACAGATGTTTGTTTTGAAGACCTATCAACTATTACAGTTAAACCTCTTAGACTTGAGCAAATCCATCACAAATCACATCAAGTGTTTTTCTTGAGGATGTTGTGCTGTACTGAAGTCTGGGTAGGATATTAGTGTATCTAAGTATTGTTCATGCACTGTCATAGAAAAGCAAAACACTGAACATAGAGATAGAACAGTTAAAGTGCTTACTGGTTAGTAGTTGTAAAGTATTGAGAATAAGGAGTTCATTTCTGAAAATTAGTCAGCTTGTTGTTAATAGGCAAGGAAACATACATTGATTTTATCTAGCACTGTAATGTCTAGAATTATCTGTGCTGGTTAACAGTCTGTTTCAAATGAGACTTTATAGCTACAGAACTTAGGCTCTCTGGATCTAAGACTTAGCTGAGCTGACAAGAAGAATTGGAATGGAAGCTCTTCACAGAAGTTACAATTACAACATGTGATATTAACTAGATAAGTGAACTTTCAGATAAATATCTAGAGCCTCTGAAGTATCTCTTTTTTGTCCTGTAACTGTCAGTAAAAAACTTGGTTTACTAAAGTTTACTAAGGAATTCAACCCATTCTGTTCAGTTGAGCTAGCTTAAAAGCTGAAAGCTTATACTATGTATTTGCCTTAACAGGAACTGCAAAAAATTTTGGGGTAATGTGTATGGATACATGATGTACAGAAGAGTTACATCTTATAACCATTCAGTTTTCTGATGTTAAATAAACTTCAAAATTTGTAGGAGCTCCTTATCAGTGGGGTCAATCCAAATTTATATTGATACAGTTTGATACTGGAATAACATATAAGGTTGTACTTTGAGTTCTTGCACTGATTAATATTGTGGGGTTTTTAGCAGGAGCTTTACTATTTCAAAGATATTAATATTGAACAAGGAGTAAACTTTGCTGTCTTTCAATCACTAATGGCAGAAGTTCTTCGAGCTAAAGAAAAAAACCTGCCAAACTTGAGTATACCTGTAGAGAACTTTTTCCAGCTTTTTCCAGCTTTTTCCAGCTTTTTCCTATTCCTCCTTCATTGTATTTTTGTGGCTACTGCTAACACTGATGCAGGTGAGAAAAATTAACACACAATCTGTGTTTGGTAAAATAGGTTGCATAGTGTAAAGCATTGCTTCTTAATGTTCTAGCTTGCAGTAACTTTAGTAATAATGGAAAGGAAGGATAGGCAAATATGACCAGTACAGCCAGAATAATATTATAGTCAAAATTAGGGAATATGTAAACAACGAAATATTTTCAACTAATTTTGAATTTTTTTGTTAGGTTTTGTAACATATGATGTTAAAAGGTCTACCTTAGAGTCTCATGTTATTTCTGGTATTAATAAAAATGTATGTGCAGATAAAAGTACTTTTGATGTAGAAAATCGTGGCAACCGTATTGTAGAAAAATAAATTACCCCATTAAAATATTGCCCAGTTCACTGGTTCTCAAATTTCTTTTATCTCTCCTCTGCTAGTTTAATGTTCTCTTTCCCATCACTGCTTTCAGTGATCTGTTTCAAATCACTGTAGTATAATTCACTGTGTAATTTTGTGTCAGATGAGTGTGGCAATGGACAATATTAATACCCTATAAACAAAACAAACACAAAAAAGAAAGGACACAAAAAGCTTCCACTCCCACTGTGCCCCTCCTCCCCTTATCCCTCAAGAATACAAGAAACCAAAATGACCTTGTGAAGTTAGTCATGACCCTGAGTCTGTCTGGCCTAATAATCCCCCACATTTTGCCTTGCATGGTCAAGCAAATTTGTCTTGCTCTCTTAACCTGGGCCTTCTCTCCTTACGTGGTCTTTGTGCCCTCTGTCTACAGCAAGGTGTTATAGACCCATATGCCTGAAATCCAGTTTTCAAAGCCTGTGCTCAAACCAGCCTGGTCTTTGCTAGTACACAACCAAATGGAAAGAATAAGCCTGCCTGGGAATTAATTGTTGTGGAGTTTATTTTTTCAAGTCAGTCATACCTCCTCTCTCATCTTACTGTTGCAGATGGGGAAAGTATAGAGCAGATTTCAAAAACTGTTTTTTAAAAAATATTTTTTCTTATTATTTTTCTGAGCCCAGTGACAGCCTCATGAAGGCTCCTTTGCATCTTGGCCAAGGCTAACAGTAACACACCAGTAGTAGTTACCATGGTGGGCCAGTGTAGTGGTAGTTTCTTAGAGCAGTTTCCCAGCTCATACTTTGTTGCTCAGGGCGTCTGAAAACAGAATGGTGTCCTGTTAAATCATAGGCCTTGGTTTCTTTATTTAGTAATTAGTCCGCTAGATTATTATTCTCAAAAGTATTATCTGCAGCATCCTGACAGGAGTTTTTAAACTTGGCATCGGTTTTCATTTAATGACAAAACAAATGGGTTTTCTTAATTTCTAGCATATGTTTAACAAGCAGCTTAATTTTTTAGTATTTATCAGCAGGTTAAAAGTAATAACTAGAATAACAAGGCATGCATTTAAAAACTCAGTTATAACTAAAACCCCCAAAACAAACCGTTGTTGAGAAGATAAAGCTTGATTCTGCAACTCATCACTGTGGCACAGATTTGGACCATTCTGTATAGCCTGAACTGCTTTCATTTTTAGTCCTGGTGTTCTCATCAAGTTATGAGAGGTAGCAACTAAAGCTAGAGGGAATCTGTTGAAATTTCTTCCTCTTCTTTCTTTCTTCCCTGCCTAAAATATAACTGGTACTTCAGCAGGCAAGTTGTCTCCAGTTTGGAAATAATTTGGTTTGTCAAAATTGAGACTGTTGAGATTATTTATATTTAGCAAAGCTTTAAACTTTACTAAACTAATAAACTGAAATTAAAACCAATCTTGTTTTTCAGACTGAAAACCTAGAGAGTACAATAACCATACCAGATATCAGATTACATAGCAACCCTTCAGCTTTTAATGTTTACTGCAATGTCCGCCATTGTGTGTTGGAGTGGCAGAAAAAGGAGGCGTCTGTGTCTTTGGCTTCAAAGAACAGTGTCCAGAGTGGGGATTCGGACAGTGATGAAGAAGAGGAGCCCAAAGAGCCACCTATTAAACTTCCAAAGGCAAGTAACACACCACTTAAAGTGTGCCATGTATGTCATCCAAGGCTGCTATGTTTTTTTTGGGGATTGAAGAGTTACAGTATAAGCCAGCTACTTAAAACACTGCTGTAGTTTTATTGGTAGTCCACCTAGTTCAGAATCATTTGATGAATTAGGATGATCCTTGTACCAGCCCAAATCAAAGTCAATTAAATGTCAGGTAAACACTCAAGTTGTACTCATTTAGCAGTACTTGAACACCTACAGCCTCAAAATCCACACAGAAACAATGCAAATAAGGCAGCTCTTACATCTCTGATGGGCTACCAGCTCATAATGGTAAAGGGTGCTTTCTTTTGCCTTATCCTCCAAAAAAATCTTTCTAATAATGGAAATAATTTGGTGGAAGGGTTCCTAAGATGTTTTGCCAAGTATGCATGTAATCGCAGTAACTGTCAATTATTCTTTCCTTTTTTTGGCTTTTAGTGCCCTTAGTGGTACTGACAGCTCCAGATTCTAATGCACGATAAGATTTTGATGCTATAGTTGTACAGTTAGAGTGGTTTTTTTACTATTGACTGCTTCTGTGTCTATAGTAGGATTAATGGTGTAAAGTCAGAAATATAGGACTTACTGATATTTTCTTTTTTTTTTTTAATTTGTTGATTCACTTGTTTTTTACTATGTATTACAAAACTGCATTTAGTTTTTTTCTTTACTACCTTATCAGTGCTATAAGGCGTGCTATGGTTTGTTGTTCTTCTGAATCTAAAAAGCATATTGAGATTAGCTTCCCTTATTTATATTTACTCTAAACCAATACAAATGCTGAATTAAAAAGGTGGTTGCAGCTGTAGTTATGTAGAACATTTGAGTGTCTTTGAAAATTAGGATTTTGTAGCTGATTGCATTTAGGTGTTGTTATCTGAAGGGCAAAGTTGGCACTCCAGCAAATAGTGGTATTGCCAAAAAGCATAACCAAGTCAGCCAACTGAAATTTTGTGATTGATGATTGCAAAATATGTGGTCACTAGAAATAAAGTCAGCATTGTTTATGAACTACATCTGAGTCCTTGTGGATTGTATCAAATGAATCAGCAAGTGCTTGTAGATGTTTAATTTTAAATAAAAGGCAATGTAGCTTATTAGCGTTTATAAAGAATGGAATGGTGTTTTAAAGAGATATTGAAGTTAAAAGAGGTTCCAAGAGGGATGATATTTATCAGTGATATGAGCAGAAGACTTGCATGTGGAAATCAAAACATTGATATTGTGTTGGACAGTTTATTACAAAGAGACTTGGAAAAGTAGCACAGTTTTAAAAAGATGGTGGCTTAGAAAAAATGGTAGGGAAACTGGGTAACAAATTTCTCACAAAACAGAAGATTGTTGAGATTTTGTTACCTTCAGGACAGCAGATATAAAACTGGTGAAAGTCAGTATGTTTTCAAACTATTGATTTTTAGTAATGAATCTACAAAATACCAAATTTGAGAATTTTTGGTTCAAAAATATGTTTTGATGCCTGATACAACCTCAGTATTTTTCTTAACTAGGTAATACAGGGTTGTTTAGGTCACTTGGAGGTAACAATTGGACTTGCATTTTTGCTTTTGGAAAAAACGTCTTCTTGGAACTGTCTCACATGTAGTAAAACTTCTAGGGACAGACTGTGTAAATGTCTTGGTATCCTGGATTCAGGTGTCTGTCTCATGACAATGAACAGTATTGTGTAGGGCTTAGTTTGTTAACTTTAAAAAAGTAAGTTATTATAACATTTACAAGGTTTACAATATGTACAAGACAAATTCCTGATAGTAATTGTTAGTTTATTAGAAAGAATACTAATGTATTTGGAGTTTGACAGTGAGGCGAAAGATTAAAAAGCGTGGCTAGGGTTTGTGCTTTTACAGATACTTTGGAGTATAGTCCTTGGTGTGTTGGTGGTTTTTTGTTCAACTGAGAGTAAGCTGAAAGCATTCTATGTTTTTGTAGCTTAGGGTGACTTCAAGTGTTCTATTGAGGTGTTTTTCTTTCAAATCTTGAAGCTTGAAGAAGTCAGATCTGTTAGAGCCTTTAAGTAGAATGTGTTTTGGAATCAGAAGTTGTCCTATGCAATTTCTATAATAAAATTGAGAACAGTTGTTTTAACATCAAGAGAGACAGAGACTTTGCTGCTCTTCAGATATTGGCACAACAAAAAAATAAAGTGTTTTGGTTGTGTTCAGATAGTTTAGTAACTTGCTTTGATAGCTTTATATTTTTGGTTTCTCAGGAAATACTTGCCTTTGTTTGGCATATTTATTTGCTACCTTATTTATTTAGTACCTTAGCCAATGATGAGGAATTCTCTCTACTTAAAATGGAGTAGGTTCAGTTCTGTTGATAAGACTTGTAATTTGCAGGGTCAAGTGGTATTTCCCACACCCTTCACCTTTCCCCCCCAGTTTTAAACTTAATGCTGAGTTATGAATGATCCACAAAAGTCCTGTACTAAAAGCAACAAGTACGGGATTAAAGTGATTAAGGTGTAATTAACTGACTTAAATATTCTTTGTTCCTTCACTGGTGTACGTTTTGCTAATAAGCTTAAGCAAAAATTAACATTTTTAAGTTGTAACAACAAATAAAAGACAAATAATTGCTTTCTTTAGAGACTGACTTTAAGTCTTCTAAAATTCATTAGGAGAATATTACCTTTGTAAATGTTCTTTTTTTGTGTATGTATATAACATAAATTAATTCAAAGTAGCATGTGATTTTGAATATATAACTGTGAGCATTGTATATAATGCTCAGAATGCTATGAGGGGAAAGATAAAGGAAATAAAACAAGAGTGTAGATGAGACTTCACCATGAAATGGGGGGGGGGGTTGGTTAGGAATTCATTAGGAGTCACAATGTCTGCATCCAGCCTAGAATTTTGAGTACCTTTTGTTAAGTGGTCTTAGACTTTTGATCTGAAGTCTTGAAGGTGCTGCAAAGGGAATGGGCAAGTGGCTGCATGGGGAGGGAGCATCAATGAGAGCAGTCAGGCTGTGACACAGAAGCAGAGGCAGCAGTGCTTTGACCCAAAAACCCTGTAGAGAGCACTGAGAATAAGCTTAAGATGTCTTGAAAAGAACTGTTTGCTTATTCTGTCCTTCAGAGCACAGTTTGGAGGAGAGAGGTAGATACACACACAGTATACAAGACATACATACATGAGATATTAAGGTGAATAGGTTTGTTTTATGAAGCCTACCAAAGCTCTTTATCTCAGATATTTAAAAATCAACCTAAAACTTATGTGGAATTGACAACATCCCAGCAGAGCTAAATCTTACTGATTCCTACTGCAGTGGAAGTTCATCAAACTTCTCTTTTTCCACTGTGCTCTCTGCTTTCTCTAGCTGCCTCTGTCAGCTACTAGTTGAGGTCTTCTCTCTGAAGATTGTAAAGAATAAAATAAACTCAGTTTCTTTCAAAGACACTATAACTGAACAGGAGGGGCATTTCTAAAAATGTACTACAAAGTATTTTACTTTTTAGCTTTCAGGATCGTGGTGAGTTTTGGATCTTGGAAAAAACATTATGCCATTATTATGTTGACAGTTTTTTTCCCATAGAAAAAAACATGCATTCCATGCATGTGTTTTCCCCCCACATCATTGCAGATGTGAAATGTAAGGTGTAATTTGCAGAGGAAAATTGCTGTTGTGCTTTGAATACTTGACTTGGCTATGTTTTTACCCTTACTCCAAGAATAAAATAGATGGTAAAATAATTTCTCAAAGATGGGAATCAAATTGAATGTCAGCACAGACAGCTACAGGGTATCCAGTAGAACTTAGAGCTGACTGCCAGAATATATATGTTTTAAGCATAAGTGGCAGTTGCATTAACAGTGTTATTTATTTTCACATTTCAGTCTTTTTCCTTAGTTTTTACTCAGGAGTGAATCTCTGTTAAACACTCTATACGTGGCCGCCCTGCTCCTGACCAAAACACATAGTGAAGTTTCTAAGATAGAGTTATTTGTAATGTGCTAATCCTCCTCTTTTTTTCATCTTCATCATTATTAAATACAGAGTTTGAGAAGGAAGTGCAAGGGAGCAGTCAGTGGAGAGAAGCATGACTGTAGTCTCAGAATAGTCAGGAATTCTAAAAGGGGAAGTTAGAGATGGCTATTACAGGGCTTTTAAACATGTTTTGTTAGTTTAATGCATATCTGTGATGAGTACATATGGAGTTTTAGTGACAAGCAATTTATTTTTGTTTTTGTCACAATATAAAAAATAATCTCAGAGGCTTTGCAGGGGAAAGTGCTAGAGCTGCCAGTATCAGCTGTCAAATGTATTGTTATTCAGGTTGTCAAGCTAGGTTGCAAGACCATTCTAATTTGCTGGTTAATGACCAAGGAAGTAGAGGACTGTCAAAGTGAGATCTGGATAGAAATTAGAAGGGCTCAGAGGCACAGTTTGCCTTTTATTGTGCAAAAAGTTTCCTTATTCTTTCAGGAAACTTACTCTGCTTTGGTATGCTCTTTCATGCAGTGGCTGACTTATGTGTAATATTTGCTGGTGTAGTTGTCTAGGTGGGTTCTTGATTTTGACTCTGGTTTGATTTAACACTTTTATATCATAACTTTTTATTTGAGTAATTGTCTTGTTCAGTGAACATTAGGATATACTTTCTTGAATGAAGATATAAAAATATTGACATCTGTTCTGAAAAATCTGTACTTCTTTAGATCATTGAAGTTGGACTGTGTGAAGTCTTTGAATTGATAAAGGAGACGAGATTTTCTCATCCATCCTTGTGTCTCAGGAGCCTCCAAGCCCTACTTAATGTGCTCCAAGGTCAGCAACCAGAAGGCCTGCAATCAGAGCCTCCTGAAGTCCTAGGTAATATCTCATCTCTTACTGTTTTTTTTTTATTAATGTACATGTGTTAATTATGTTGGATAGAAGAAAATGGTTCTTCGCAAGTTTTTTAGAGATAGCAACATGCTTGTTCTCAACTGACTGCCCTTATTCTGGAGTGTAAACTCCTTATGCTGCATGTATGCAGTACTTCCTCACTGAAACAAGGTAATAAACCTTACAGCCTAACAAATTTGGTTTCACTTTCTTACTGAAGCATAAAATACTTGGTCTTACTGGAAAGAATGAAGTTTTAGGGTGAATTTCTCTTGGAATCTGCTGTGGTCTATAGCTTAGTTGTTTAATTTTGTAATTTATGTGGAGCTGCTAAGCAGAGTGTCAGAATTCTTGTTTTGAATTTCTCTGGCCATCCCAAAGCTTCCCTGCAAATTAATTTTCTTTTTAATGACATTGAAAATAAAAGTTGAACTTCTGATGCCTTTGAGAGCAGGATTGACTATATCCTTCAAGTGAAAATCCCATTATCTTTTTTTGATTCCTAGTTTTTACTGGTTTGTAGAATTGCAGAGAAGTCTAGGGTGTAGCCTGTGTTGTTTAAAAATAACTTAAAGAAAACTTTACACTTCATGTATTTTTTCATATTTTAAGAGTTAACAGTTTTCTATTTCCAAACAGTAATTTGCTACAGAAAGCTTTTATTTTTTTATTGATGCACAGAGTATTAAAAAGCTACAAAGAAGACTTTGATTACTGCCTTAGTGATTAGTTGTATCTACTCTCAAGAAAATTTAGATGGATTTCTGTTCATACCATGATTGTTACAGATACCCAGCCACAAGTGTTTGGAAAGAGGCATGTGATCAAAATAATTTTCAAGCCTTGATTTGAAATGCTTATTTCTGTGATATGGATTGTGCTTCAACATGGGTAATGGTTGTAAAGAGTAGATGAGTTTGGCCAGGACCTAGTGATGAAGTAGACTGAACAGGCAGGTCAAATATCACTTTCTGACCTGTTTCTTGTTAATGTGTTCCACTGTGACAGAAGGAGTTGTAGTTTTTGTCTTTGGCCATGGTGATTATCCAGACTTGATGTTTTCTGGCTGAAAAGAAGAAAAGTTAAGGATAATTTATTTATATTTAATTGAGATGCTTTTGTATCTGAAATTAGCTCTGAACATAATGGCTGAGGAAAGATATAACGTATTTTCCTAGTTTAATTTCCCATTGATAGTTGAATTGTTTTGTATGATTTTGTGACATATCTGTGTAATGGCTGTGTTTTATCTGCAGAGTCCCTGTTCCAGCTGCTTCTGGAAATAACTGTCCGTAGCACGGGAATGAATGACAGCACAGGACAGTCCCTGACAGCACTCTCCTGTGCTTGCCTCTTCAGTTTGGTAGCTGCCTGGGGAGAGACAGGAAGGACGTTGCAAGCAATCTCTGCAATCCTCACCAATAATGGCAGCCATGCTTGTCAGACTATTCAGGTCTTGCACTAAAATTTCTCTGTATCTGGGAATTTATGTAAATGAGTACTTCTCATGGGTTCTGAGAAGATGTGTTGTTTAATTCAGTTACCCTTTCCCCCCCTCACTGTTTTTGAGATGAGTTGGTATTTCTTTGTCTCTCTTGAATCGGAGTTAGAACAGAAAGTACAACATCTGAAAAACTGTCACCATTTTCACTCACTATTTCTTCTACTGTTTAGGTGCCAACCATTTTAAACTCTCTTCAGCGGAGTGTACAAGCAGTTCTGGTGGGCAAAATCCAAATCCAGGACTGGTTCAGTAATGGGATAAAGAAGGCAGCCTTGATGCACAAATGGCCGTTGAAAGAAATATCTGTAGATGAAGATGATCAGTGCCTACTTCAGAGTGATGGTTTTTTCCTCTATCTCTTATGTAAAGATGGACTTTACAAAATTGGCTCTGGATATAGCGGGACAGTGAGGGTAATGTGGCTGCTTCTTGTCTGATACTTATTATTTTAATTTAACTTTTATGATGTCCTGTTTCCATGGAGAGTCTTACATAGCTTACTAATCATCAGTTCTATTACAGTTCGTGTAAATTTTTCTGATAATTTCTATGACAATTTGACAACATTTTCTTAGAATTTTCACTTGACAATATGGTTGAAGACATTACTTAGATGGTAAATAATTATGTATTGAGTTTTCACCCTGGTATTTCTTAAATGATAGAAGTTTTTTGCTTTTCAGGGCCATATATACAATTCTACATCCCGCATCAAAAACAGAAAAGAAAAAAAGTCTTGGTTAGGCTATGCTCAGGTAGGTGAATACTTATAATATAAAATGTGTGGCTCTCTTTATCCCTCATGAGTAGTTTAAGTAGACCCTGGCTTAAAGTAAGCTTACATGGATATTTTATCATTCATTTGGCTTTCATTATAAAAACAGAAATTTTTGGTACTGGCTTCTAAATAATGGAGGATGATGAACATGTGATTGTACTGGCCTGTAGAAAGGAATAATAGAGTGTCCTTGCTCTGTGTGGTCACTGTAAAGATTTCTGCAAAATACGATGGCTTAGCACATCAGTTTATGAACTGTACAGTCAATTGATGTGTGTTTCTAAGTGCATGTCAGTGGATGCAACAAAGTGCTGTTCAACAAACACGTAAAAAATATTTGAAATACCTGTTTATGAAAAGAAATTGACATTAAAACATCTGCAGTAAAATAAGGCAATGCTGTTTCACCTAGGGAGGATTGAGCATATGTAAACAATACCTAGAGATAGTTGTTGATATTGTCATTGTGGAATTAAGTATATTTGGATGGTTTGGGTTTTTTAGAGTTAGTTTCTGGAATAGCAACCATTTTTTCTTACACCTTTATTACTCATTATAAAAAAAACCTCAAAACTTACAAAAAATACCTTTCAGAGAACAATTAATTTACTTAATTTATTTTATATTTACTGTTTACTGAATGATCTCATTGTCCCAGTGAGATTTTTAGTATACTCCTTGCCACGCTTTTGAAGTGAAATTGTTCATTACAAATATACATTCTTTCATTGCAGTTATCATCTGTGTGTATGTACACAAACACATGAAATCTGGGTTTATTTAATGTAAAAGCAGATCACCAAAAGGTGCACTGGCACAAAACAAATGGGTGTGGATGCATTCATTCTGGAGCCTGTTTTATCAGTTTGGAAAGGAACAGGATTAATGTGGCTTCATTATATAGTGTTACAATTTGGACATTCTGTACATGACTATAAATATATTTGATGCTTTTTGAGTGCTTGTACAGGTGTGTGCACTCACACAACGAGTAGCCAAAGGCACTGCAGTTTGGACAAATGTCATTCTGGGGCTATATTTATAGAAAGGTGTGTAACTTGCACTTATTGCTAGTTATGTGTCCGTAAGAGAGATGAAATCTATCCTTAGTGTCATTTCCCTTCAGGTGCTTGGTTATCTTGAAGTGATTTTTTTTCTTACTTCATCATATTAGTTATTTTTAGATTGAAGCTTTTCTATCTACTTTAATGCTCTCTGCTTGATTTATGTGGGCTTGTTTTCCTCATTTCACTGAGATTTATTTATCCAGTAGTTTTGATGGAAGAAAATGTCTTAATGTGGGAGTCAAAGTAGTTAATTAATGTGTTTTTTTATTCTAGGTTTTAATGCATGCATTAATATCCATTAATGATTGCCCTTCTATATAGGGCAACATCTATTGCCTTTCTGGTGTTCTGTGACGGTGTTGTTGATTTGAAAAGTGGAGACAGAAACATAGGTTTTACTGTAGCTGTGGCTTTTAGCTCTAATTGTATACAAATATAAATAACAGAATTAATATGCAGGGCGTTAAATGTTGTATACAAGCTTCAGCATGCTAATCTATGGCATGTAGAGAGTGGAGGAAGGGAGTCAAATTTCCATTTTTTAATGTGGAACTTGATTAGTAGACAAAATGTTGATCATCATTTGATGTAAAAGGCTTTCCACTATTTTAAATATCTAAAATAATGATGGCATTTTTCCCTTTTAACATCTGTTAATTTATTTAAGAGTATTTTCATATCTCTCTATATTTTTTTTTGTTCTTGCCAGGGCTATTTATTATATAGAGATGCGAATAATCACAGTATGACAGCCATAAGAATAAATCCTGAAACTTTGGAACAAGATGGTACAGTTGCTTTGCCAGGTAAGAACCTCCAGATGAGAGAAATTCGGTATGCTTTGCTGTTTACATGTTATGTATTTTCAGGCAAGCAGAAGAGAAACTGAGGGATTTTGAGATCACAGATAGATTGCTATATGAGTTTGCTTCACTTGAGACCACCTTCAGTATTTCACTTAGAGGCCTTGCATCTTATTCCAGTTGCTGGAAGAATATTGCAACATTTTAGAATATGTGATCATCTTAATTTTAAGACTACAAGAGCTTAAATTCCTTCCTAAAAATTTTCATTTCTTTCTCATTTGAGCATTTGGCTCATGTATGACTTTGTTTCCAGGATATCCTACATGTAGGCAGTTATAAACTATGAACAAAACCATTTTATTTTTTAATAGGGTAAAAATATATCCAAAAAGCAAAGGCAGCTAATGAATATTGGTGGACCATGCTTCTGATGTTTATATTGGTGGTGGATTTTGGTTTATTTGTTTGGGGAAATTCTTTTCAGTTTTGGGGGGTTTTGGGTGGGGTTTGTTTGTTATGTGAGGTGTTTGTTTTCATTTTGTTGTCCTTTTTCAGAGGAGCCTCATAATTTCAGTCTGTTTAGAGAATGAGGATGAAACATGCTTTAATGGCCTTCCAGTGAGATATATCTATTCTTAGCTACACACATAAATAGCAGAAGGACACAAGAATATTTTTAATCAAACAATGACAGGCTTATTTTGTATGTCAGAAGAAATATTTTGTTTCATCCTGACATAAATAAGAAACCACTGAATGAAACCTCAGAAAAGTTCTCTAGGATTTTTGTCTTTAAAATACAAACAGCAATTCTTTAAACAAGTTCTGAATGTTGGATCTAGTCCATGTAAGCTTCTGCACATCCTGAAAGTATGGGTGTCTTTTTAAGCTGCTCTTGCTCTTTTTGGGGGCTGGATGAGATATTTCATTGAGAGGACATTCAAGGACCTGAAAAAATGCCTTTCAGAGTGGTTTTTCAACTTTCTTCACCTCCGGCCAGCTTCTTACACAGTAGGGTTCATTGATGTCCTTAATTATATTACTATTTGTAAACAAATCAGTGTTCTTCATGCAAGTGTTGGGAGAGATTTGAGCACATTTCAAGTCTACCCTTCAGAGCTGTTAGCTTGCTTTTGCAAATCTCAGTGACAAGTGTCATTCTGCAAGACTGCCTTGTATTTATATTGTAAGAAGGTACAAATTAAGTGAGAGCGTTAAGTGCCTTCTCAACAAGTTGCAAAACCAAATCCAAATGGGAGTACCCATTCAGAAATTTCTCAAACTGCACAGTTGCATTTTGTATGGTTTGTGATGGTGTCGAAGTAGATGTTAGATGTTCTTTGTTACTCCTGTCCTTTGTATTTCAGTCCTTGAACTTTGCTGTTTTGCTTTGTGCACTTCTACACATTTATCTCAGTGTGTTATTGTGAGCAGATATGACCTTGTTCTTTTGTCTAGGACAAATTCCAGGGGATCCACTTCTGGTTATTTTCCTTTCCCATTAGAAAAAATGAAATGAAGGTAGGGGAAGGTGTCTGACCTGAGGAAAACTGAGTAGGGTACTTAACTCTGAATAGTAGTGACTGCCCCACTGAAATCTTACGGTGACTTGCAAGTTGTTCTAGTTCTGAAAAGCCATGCTGGATAGAACTAGAGGCCAGTGACCTTGCTAACAGCTGAACACAGCAAATATTTGCTCCTAGTTGGTATGGTATTCAGACATGGCTCTATCTGGAACGAATCTATAGCAAATGCCTGGGCTGGTTACAGTGCATTAAAAAAAGATATTAGAATTTATTCATACAGTGGATGCATAGGAGGTCAGGAGATGTGATCAGAAGCTGATCCTAGATAGAAGTCACATGACCTTAGAAAAGTCAGAGAACTATGGAACATTTTCTCCTTTCTCAGACAGTAGGATCCATCAGCTTCTTGAAACCATAGATTTCTGTTTTTAAAGGGCAGTCTTTCACTCCTGATAGATGATCTTGCAAATCCAGCCTTATATCTGGAACTACCAGGCTGTGTGTCAACAGTCCTGTGTCTAATGTCTTTGTCAAGATTTATACACTGTACCTGAGTTGTGTATCTGTTTTCTCAGTCCATATATCATAAAAGAATGTCTGAATTCCATGAGAATTTACTAGGTGACTAGACCTGAATTGACAGAGGTTTTCATCTTTGACGTTTCTTTCAACAGTAATGCTTACTGCATACCTTAAAACAGTTTCTGTTTTCAGCTGGAGAAATTGAAGTCACATGGTATATACTTTTACTGTTCTTTGAAATTGCTAGTTTTTATCTTAGGTTCAGGGCTTAGTGTGAAAAGTACTGCTAAGTCAGGGTAGCCTAGATGACCTCAAGGCTGGCATTATTAGCAAGTGCAGAATGCACAGTATGAATGTGGAAGGTGATGCTTCACAGTCATCTTCCTTGGAAGCCTCTAAGGAGGCTGTGATTAACAGATGTCTGTAGTTATGTGTTTTTAGTAAAACATAAACCCTTCGTCTTATAGCAGTCTCCAAACAGAAAGCTTGGTTATCCTCACCCCCATAGTAATAGACAGAGTCAGACTGAATAAGATTTAGGATTGCTCATACAAGCTCCTTCCTAGCTGAGACACTATACTAGTTTTTCCAGATACACCATTTACCTTCCAGTTTTCAGTCTTCCCGTTAGTTTGGTTTTTAATGCTGGACCTATTAGTTAGCTAAGCAAGTGCTATTTTTTAGGAAGTTTCTGGAGAGCATGTATTACAAACAAACAAACCCAAAAAACCAAAAAAACCCCACATCCCTGTTCCAGATTTCTTCTTTGAACAGGTCTATGAAACATAGGAACAACCTCTAGAAATGTCTGGCAGGAAACTCACCTTTCTTGAAGTGACTCAAGCAACAGGCTAAAGAGTGTACTATTGACCCACTGGTGGCCGGAATGTGCTGTTTCCTTGGCTGTTCTGCTTGTGTAAGCATGTAATTTTTAGTCATTCAGGGAAACTTCATGCTTACCAGCTTCCTGTAACCTTTGGAGAAATGTCATTTAGATTAGTTTTAGACCTTCTCATCCAGTTGCTGATACTTCTTTTATCACAAACACAACTTCACAGCACAGAGAATTAGTTGTGTGAACTGCATTTAGTTGTTAAATCTGAGATGATTTTTGAGAGAGCAGTATTTCAAACTTGAGTGGTTCTGCTGCCATTCTCCATCATACTTGCTGCATATCTGATCTGTGATTCATACCTGGATGTGCTCTAAGGGGAATGAAAGTTGTTTGGTTTTGGTACTTTGCTTCCAGATGTGACAGTTACAGAAGGCTTTTTAATGCATATTCTATTCCTGGTAAGACACTATTGGACTGGGCAGTATATGAGGAAAAAGTAAACAATGGGTTTCTGTGGGGTATTTTCAGCTGTATTATTTTTAATGCTCCAGGTAGGTAGCAAAAAAGCCCAGCAAACTGCTAGAAAGATACTATGTGTGCTTCATCTAGCATTAAATTTGTTAGATAAAATGCTAATACCAGGTCTTTGTTCAGGTTATGAGGCAAATACTTGGAGTGTAAAATGGCTGTCCTGTATTTTTGGAGGAGGTCTTTTTCCTCTGATGTGTGTCATCAATGAGACAAACAGCTTACAAACCATATGATATCAATCTCTTTGCCAGTAGCTCCATCAACAGCACAGGAAGGGAAAAAGAAATGGTGTAGGGACATAGGTTTGAACTTGCAGAGAAGGTGTTCTTTCTCTTTTTTCCTCCTAATTTGGGCAGAATTCTTTCCCTACCATTTATCTTGGAGTTAGTTGACCTATTTTCAATAAATGAGTGATGTATTCAAGTATATACTTCATAGTTTTCAAAAAAACCCCTAGATTTTCAGTTAATAGTTTGATGAAATTTATAAATAATTAAAAAGTGAAATGAATAAGAAGAACTGTGATTAATTTATTTCTGTAGGTTTTATATGCTGGACTGAGGAAATGTTTCTTTAAAGATAATGGTCCTTATATAAAAAAGTCTTTGGGGAAGGAGAAAGACTTAATAGTCCTGGAAAATTTGAATTTAGTTGTGTTGTAATAGTTTAGAATATGCCTCTCAGGTGACTACAACATGCTTTTTTCCCTGCATTTAAATATTAGGGTGTAACCACTTATATTTCATACAATGGAAAGTACTGCAATAACTCTTACAGAAGCAAAAGAGAATTAAGGATGCTTTTGGTGAGACAGAACATCTTCATGTAAAATAATATGTTATCAGAATGGTATCGTCTCACTTGAGACAAAAGTAGAACTCTCATAATCTGATTGGAGTGAGAATGAATTAGACAGAAGCAGAGATTAGTGTGTGTGTGTATATGCTAATAAATACTGATGCAGTGCTTTTCATTTTTCTCTCACAGATTGTCATACTGAGGGGCAGAATATCCTTTTCACAGATGGAGAATATATTAATCAAATAGCAGCATCTAGAGATGTAAGTTTTACAAATGATGGGTAAACTATTTTTTTCTCAGCTAGGATTTATTTTATAATATTTATCCTTTTTGCATCTTGGTTGGCTTTTTCTTCACTAACACAACTAAGGAAGAGATCCATGTAAATAGAAATAATGAGAAACTTCCATATTTGTGCATTTAAAAAGCAGTATTTTGGTATTAATTCACACAATTTTGATTTGCGATTGATTTTTTATTTTTTAGATAAGTTTTAAGAAAAACTCCATTGCTTTTTCAGGAAAAAGGTCTTGTACTTTGAATAATGTCTTTTTAACATGTTCTACAGGTTCTTTGTGGGATAAGCTTCATAGAACTTAAGGATAAACTTTTTTCTTTATTTAATTTCCTGTAATTGCTTTGGAACTTAGTGTGGCATTTCAGACAGTTTTATTAGAAGAGATAGGAAATACACTACCTTCCAGTTGATTTTTTTGTGTGAAAATTGCCTATTGGCCAAGGCTGTGGAAGCTCAATCAAAGAAGTGCTTCTACTAGGGACAGAATTGGTGTTGGTTTTTTTTCAGCAGACAGTTATTTTTCAGCAATTGGTGTTGGTATTTTTTTCAGCAGACAGTTATTGTGTTTTTAGTTCTGGTGTGGTTTTTGGTAGTGAGAAATCTGTAAAAGAGGAATGGGCGTGAAACTGAGTTGTCAACAAATGCTAAACATCAACTGTAAGAAAACCAGGATTAATCCATTTCTCTCCTAATAGAATAGCTATTGGATTTCTTTTTAACATGGCCAGATGAAGATACTTTGTACCTTTAAACAGAAAACTCTTCTAGCTACTCTTTACAGCAGTCACTTTGCATGCAGAATTTTGGAGAAGTAATAGAATAGGAGAAGTTGAGGGCTCAACATAGATGTAAATAGTTGCAAAAGTAAGATTTCTACAGCACTTCATTATTTTTGTGGTGTTCATAGCATTTTCATAGAACGCAGTATGTATTTAAGGAGTCCGATACTTACTTTAGCTTGTCCTGATGGCCACTTTATTCTTTTCTCCTCTATAGTAAATGTTGTTGTAGTAAATGTTACTTTATCAGTGTGTCCTCTGACATTTACTCTGAAGTAATGTCGATGCCCTTAGGACTTGCAAAGTAAATTAATTCATTTCTTCTACAGTATAAAGTGGATTTTTGTATTTATTGCAGGATGGCTTTGTAGTGCGAATATTTGCCACAAGTACTGAGCCAGTATTGCAACAAGAACTGCAGCTCAAGCTTGCAAGAAAATGCTTACATGCCTGTGGCATCTCATTGTTTGATCTGGAGAAAGATTTGCACATTATCAGTAAGTTCTCTTCTTTGAAGGTTAATAACAAGCCTGGTAATTCAAACACAGCACTTTCCTTTGGCTCTACTATGTGCAGGAAAGTATTGCTCCATAATAAACACGTGGAGAGGTGTTTGAAACCATTGAAGTGTTGTGTGACTCAGAGTCAAATCCATACACCCATTTTGAACCACCTTTCTGTCTCTAGTACTATTCATGGTTTTCCAGTATATTCCTTCACTTGTATAATAAATATATAATTGTTTGAAGCTTGGACTTTATAAAACAGTTACACTGTGGAACTCCTTGCTGTGGGTCAAAGTTAACAAGTTACAAGGACCACTGAACTGGATTAAAGGGAGAAAGAATTACATTGAAAAACATATTTGCATCAGAATTTGAGGTGAAGACTTGTTAGTATCTATGAAGGTATTTTTAAAAAATATCACTTGGCTTTTGCTTTGGGGTATTTTTGCTCTGTCGAGCTTGTTTTTGGCTCTATCGGAACGAAAAAAAAAAAGCATATTTGGCTCCATGGACCAGCAGAGTTGGATAGGTAACTGGTCTGTGAAACTGCCTGATAAAACTGTTCAGTTAACACAATCTTACTTGCACAGGTACAGGGTTTGATGAGGAATCAGCTGTCCTTGGCGCTGGGAGAGAGTTTGCACTGATGAAAACTGCTAGTGGAAAGGTACTGAAAATGTTCTGTGTAAACAGCAAATTGCTCCAATAAATTTCTGTATTTTTTAGTTTAATCATTATTTTTCCGGATTTTTTTCTTTGCCTTTTCAGTCTGTTAGAATGTATGTCTATGACTGTATTCACATATATTTTTCAGAGTCTGCTTTAAAACATAAAGGACAAATAGTTATTTAAAAGCATAAACAGATAGTTGGAGCCCCTGATAAATCCATGGCTTGAATTTTGAGGAATTTCTACAGTCAGTCTTACAATGAAGGGCTTCGTTTTAAATTTGGGAAACAAAATTGCCTTCTGTCTACAAATGATGTGTTAGCACCTTTGCAAACTATACCACCTCATAACTTTCCATAGTCTGAACTATGGAAAGTAATTACTATAGTAATTTATTTAAATCCCATCCTGATCTTTTTTTCTGATCCTTTAGAGAATTATTGATTCCCCTACGCAAATTTTCCAATTGATTTCTTTAAACCTACTTTTAATGATTTGGTGTGTTATTCTGCTCAGTGGAGACTTTTTTAGAGGCATTTGCATATTCATGGAAATTCAGAAATAATACAGTCACTGACTCTTTACATTATTTACTGTGTTTCTATGTTTTACTGTGTGAAAGACAAATGCTATTTGTCTTGTAGAAGCATAGTTCTTAATTACATATTCGAAATTGTATTGCTTTATTGGAATGAAGGCCTTGCTCTTCTGCTGTCAGAACAGTGAGATTGTTGAAAATGTTAATGAGTAAATATTTTTAAGAAAATTTAATGGTGTGTAAGAGAATTTGATCAAATAGAACTCTTCAGCATTGGGGGAGATGGATTAACTTTATCATTCAACTACCAAAAATGCCTGTTCAATATAAAATTAACGAATTTCCTGGGTTTGGTCTATAAAGTTGTCTGTGAAGGTAGGAAATTCAATATATAAGGCAATGTAAAGTGGCTTTAGATGCCCCATAGGTTGACATACCGATTTTACAGAGCTGTTGAATTGCATGGTTCTAAAGGAAACTTTTTTGTTCATGCCAGTATTTTTGTGTTTGTTCATGTAAAATATCTTATTCTGTTATTTATGTAGTCAGTGGCCACTTCGCATTTACTAAACATGTTTTATAAATGTGTTGAAGCATATTAAAATATGTAATAATTTGTTGTTTTAAGTTGATTTTATTGTTGTAATACCATCTTGTTTTTACCCAGACCAGACATTTTTGTGAAGTGTTTTAAATGTTTAGTTTCCTCTGAGTAGTTTCTTCTGTTCTTTCTTGTATGTTCAACTTATCTAGCCAAACAGTTATATATGAAAACTCAGTGGCTCAGTAGAATGCACATTTCAAAACAATCTAATCTAAGAATCTAATCAGAATTTTCCCCCATTAAGTCAAAATTGATCAGTTTGAGACAGAGATACTGAAATGTCATAAATGAAGGGATTTAAAAACAATGCAACTTTGAGAATTATGTAAACTTGAAGTGCCATGGCATAACTAAAACTGATAAACTTTTTTCTCCTAGATTTATTATACTGGCAAATATCAGAGCCTTGGAATCAAACAAGGTGGCCCTTCAGCTGGTAAATGGGTTGAACTCCCAATCACAAAATCCCCAAAGATTATTCAGTTTTCTGTTGGACATGATGGCTCACATGCCTTACTTGTTGCTGAGGATGGAAGCATATTCTTCACAGGTTCTGCTAGTAAAGGAGAGGATGGTGAATCAAGTATGTATCATTGCTTGCTTGACCAGTGGTTGTAAAAGCCTCTTAAAGAGTTTTTAATTTGAGAAGAGTTTCAGCATTTTCCAAGAACGCTGCCTGGGGCATCAAAAAACTGTGGAGCCAAACTTTCTCCTCTTCACTGTTGTTTTACTGAGCTTTGGAAATGGGTATTTTGCTGGCTGGTGGAGAGGTGGATTGATAAGAACTTTTAGAAGCAGATGTTCTGTGCTTGATCAATCAGAATTCTTCAGACATTAAAGAAGACAGATTAATTTGATCTTCAGACCAACAAATGCCTCATCAATACAAAATTAATGCATTTTCTAGTCTTGACTTTTGTAGTTGTGTGTGTAGGTTGAAATAGACTTTGTAAGACAATTAAAGATCGCTTTAAGTGCCCTGAAGCTGTGATCTGCTGTAATATTAAATTAAATACTTCACTTTAGGAAACAGATGGTAGATGATGATGTGGTAGATTAATGAGAAAATTAAAGTGTTTTGAAATAATTGAAGAATAATTTCTAAAAGATACTGATCTAATCATATCTTTGCTTACCATTGAATTTTTTGAAAGGAGCTGATATAATCCAATTAATATTAGACCAGGAGATTGTACATATAGTTAGTTGTTTGTTTGGGATTTTTTTCATTAACGGTGTGAAAAGTAATGATTATGCCTGTGATGGTTTGGGGATTTTTTGGTATATTTACTTGCAATTTATTTCTTTATTTAAAGCTAAAAGCAGACGGCAATCAAAACCATATAAGCCTAAAAAAATTATTAAAATGGAAGGAAAGATTGTCATATCTACAGCGTGCAATAATGGAAGCAGTTCTGTAATTTCCAAAGATGGAGAACTCTACATGTTTGGAAAAGATGCCATTTACTCTGATAGTACAAGTAAGTTAATATTTGCCTTTTAAATGATTTTTCAGCTGAAGTAATTGAAGTTAGTATGGACGTTTTTAGCCCATGAAAATGATGTTTGTGTGTTTTTTACTTTCCTAATGTATTTCTGACATTCTGTTGATTCAGACAGATATGACAGAAGGGTAGAAAAATGCAGTTTCCTAAAGTTCTGTAAAAGAATTCAGCATCAGTGGTGACAAATATCCAAATCAATTCTTCCACTAAGGAGAAGAAAAAAAAATTCACTTGCATTAATCTGACGTAAGAAGGCCACACAGGAAAAAGTCAAAGTAACAAGATGGGCTTTGCTATGAGCAAAGGCTGCTGGAAACTAGGCCTTATGTGCTTCTCTGCTCATAAGGTAGCAGGGGATCCTGTATACTACAGTTTAGGTAAAATATTAATGAAATAAACTCAAGTGGCTTTATGACTCCTTTGCAATTCTTTTTCAAAACAAGTGATTTGCCGCAGTTTTAGGCTGGCTTTTGGCTTTTCATTTTTTGCAGAACAAGTGGCCTAAGCATTCTTCTCCTTTCACTTTTATACTTGTTTTGTATATCTGCGTTCTCACTTGCTGTAAATTTTGAAATTGTCAGTATCCACTAACAATTTGGTTACATCATTGAATTTCCTTCGTGGGTAGAAAGTGCAGTTGGTCACTCAAGTGTTTTATGTCTTACAGGTTTAGTAACAGATTTGAAAGGCCATTTTGTGACTCAAGTAGCCATGGGCAAAGCTCACACATGTGTGTTAATGAAGAATGGAGAAGTCTGGACGTTTGGAGTAAATAACAAAGGACAGTGTGGACGAGACACAGGCTCTATGAGCCAGGGAGGAAAAGGTGTGGAACCTTGATATTTTTTTTTTCCTTTTCTTTTGTGTGCTGGCAAATATCAGAAGTGAAAACAAAACTAAACATTTTGTTATAAAATGTAATTCCAGCACTAAAGCTTGAATACATGGAACATGATTTAAAAAATCAAGCATGCCCATGCACAGAGCGCTTTCAAAAGAGTCGCTGTGCTGTCTGGGCAGGCAAATCAGGCATTCCTAGTCATTCCTTTTAAAATTAACTGGATCTGTGAGTGTTCTTCAGAGCTTCAGCTGTAAGCCACTGTTCATAGACACGAGAACAGTTTGAGGTGGAAGCAATCTTTTAAAGGTCGTTTAGTGCAACCCCCTGGCAATGAGTAGGAACATCTTTTAACTAGTTCAGGTTGCTCAGAGCCCTGACCAACCTGTCCTTACCTCTCTGGGTAACCAGAACCCTCTCTGTTGGCCTCAAGAAAGCAAGTATTTCATATTTCAATATCTTAATTAGGTTTTGGAGTTGAGAATATGGCAACAGCAATGGATGAAGACCTGGAAGAGGAACTGGATGAAAAAGATGAGAAGTCCATGATGTGCCCTCCTGGCATGCATAAATGGAAGCTGGAGCAGTGTATGGTGTGCACTGTATGTGGAGATTGCACAGGCTATGGAGCCAGCTGTGTTAGTAGTGGGCGCCCTGATAGAGTACCTGGAGGGTAAGCAAATGTGTGGGTATGTGGGTGGTACAGTGAGTTGGATGGCTAAAGCACTTTTGGAATGTGAACTGAGTTGAAATCGCCATCTTTAGTAACTTTATAACTAAATATATAGTTGTATGTTGCTTTTAAAATCAGAAATAGCTTAAAATTTCTGTGAATAGCCTGTGGCTGCAGGTGATTTAGTTTTGAAAACTTTTTTTTTACTTTCTCACGGAGTTCTTTACTAGAAGCTGTTGAATATGACACCAGTATAATTTCTGTCTCTTGACAGAGCTCCTGGCTCGGGGTAATCTTTCTTCATCCTGTGTTGGAAGTTTTTTATCTTGCTGTTCAAGTTGCTTTTATCTGTTACTTCTTAGTTGAGCTGCAGAGAGCCTCTGCATCACCATTACTATTTCTTCAGCATTTTGTGTGCTCATCGTTTCCTTGTTCATGTTTTCATGTGGTGTACATTAAATTAAATAAAGAAAAGTTAATGCTGAGAGGTCAATTCAGTGGTCAGCCAAGTCCTGGCACCATGCAACAGCAGCTAGGATTTAAACTGGCTGTTCTTCCTGTTTATCTCAGGAAAACTTGCATGTCCACAGATAGAACAAAGTAATAACCTGTTTTTTAATTACAAAGGCATCAGTAATGCACAAAAATAAAAGATAGTGATAAAGCAACTCTGTTTGCTGCAGAATCTGTGGCTGTGGCTCAGGTGAGTCAGGCTGTGCTGTGTGTGGCTGCTGCAAGGCATGTGCTAGAGAACTGGATGGCCAAGAAGCAAGGCAAAGAGGAATCCTTGATGCTGTAAAAGAGATGATACCTTTAGATCTGTTGCTGGGTAAGTGATATGAAATTAGCAAAATAGCTTTTAATTCTCATTTTTACTGCATCTTTTTTTTTTCTCTGTACATTTGTTTACACACTATTGTTACAGGACAGTTTTAGTTATATTGTTATAATGGTGCTTAACAGTCGGATTTATTTATTGTTGATATAGCCAAGTGGAATCGTTCTGTTAAGTGAACTGTTCTAAGCTTACTCTTAGTATAGTAAGAGTGCCACCTGTGCCATTTGTGACCTGTGCAGTTATGATACTAATTCTGATACTGCAAAGTTGTTCTTGTCCTTTTTGATATCCTGAAAATTTTTCTATAATGTTTTTATCATGATTTAAGCATTCTTAAACTAAAACTTGGCTAGCACATGTAAAACCTTTTAAAAATATAAGCAATCATACACTTGGTTTAATAATACTTTCTGAAACTTAGGGGAGAGTGGAGATAACCATGACAACATATAACTATATATATATGTATATGCCTAAGTACTATGTAAGGATAATGGAATTCTCAGATCCTTGAAAATCAAGAAATTAGGAGATAAAGCTTAGAACTTCTCCACATTTACTCAAATCCTTTTTGTTTACTGTCAGGGCCATGTAAAGAGCAGCTAGTAAGTAGGATTAGGGTTTATTGCCACCATAACAAATTTAAAGATAATTTTATCTGTTTTATTTTCTTAATCTAGCTGTCCCTGTTCCTGGAGTTAATATTGAGGAACACCTTCAGCTACGACAAGAAGAAAAGCGCCAACGTGTGATTAGGAGACACAGATTGGAAGAAGGAAGAGGTGAGTAACTTATTGAGAAGGGACTTGAATAGCTTAAGAAACTCCTGAGTCTGTTTTCTAAGAATGAAAGTAGTCTTCCTCCAGTGAGCCTGTGCAGTAATCAAACTAAATCAGATCATAAGTAGGTATTTTGTTCTGTAGCATGCTTTTAGAAAACGGTGGAAAAATCTATGTGTTTAACAAAGTCTACACATAAGAATCAGAATTTTAATGGTGAAAAGGAGCGTTTTATATCACTTCCACAGGTCAGTTTTTCTTTTTTTTTTTTTTCTGTTTCCTAGTTGAATGATTGTTTTTTAAAATGTAGATCCTAAAACATCTATATGAAGAAAGGACTACAAGCCTGCCCCATGCTATTTACCTATTATATGAGTTATCTAATTACTGTAATAAATTATTCAATTTCTGTTGTATAATAGTAGGCAGAATTTTCTTTTGTAAAATGGACTTTACTGTATTTCCATAACATGAGAATATTGATGCAGACTGAGTTAAAAAATAAAACACCGCTGCAACATTTCAGAATTTTCTTATGTTTTATCTGCCTCACTGTTGATTTTCCACAGGAACAATAATGTACCTTAAGAATTTTCAGTACTCTTCAGTTCTAAAATACCTCAGTCAAATTGAATTTGAGAAATTTGGACTGGTGTAAACTGTAGTATTTTTGTAAAGCATGATGATACTGTTGCTAAGATTATTGTGTGTTGAGAAGAGGAATAACTTACTGGGACGTGTGCTCTTTCAAGTTCCTGCTGTGTTAGTAAATACCACCTTGATTCTTCTTTTATGAATTAGATATTGGTTTTACTTGAATACAAAATGTGCCTTGTAATCCAAATTATTTCCTAGACTGTGCCAGTGAATCTTGTGATGCAAATTGTGTCTTTGTCATTTGCCTTAAGAAATTCCTGGTTTTAACCACAAATAAGGAGCAACAAGGAAGAGAAAGCTTGTAGTTGCCTATGCATATGGAAAAGGATGGAATATTTATTTTTCTTTGCATCTTTGTGGCTAATTTTAGCTGTGAGGTGAAGAGAGGAAGCCTTTGTTTAGGTCATGTCAGAGTTGCTGCATGCTGCTGGCAAGTGTTAGATGCAGCTAACAATTTTTTCTTGAATCCTAATTAAATGCCCAGGCATTATTGAAAGGTGTTGCTGTTCAGCCCATCAGTGATGACAGAGTTAGGAGGTAAATTTCAGTTAAAAGAAAGAGTGGCAGAGAAAAATTTACATTTGCTTCTATTTCTGTGGTGAGAAGTAGAACCAGAGCAGCTTATCCCTTCTGTATGCCATATGTTTCAAAAAGCAAAAAAAGATCAGTTGAACAGTATCAGGAATGTGCTATTATGGTTGGTTTTATACATGTATGAGTGAAAGGAGGCTGTAGCCAGGTGGGGATTGGTCTCTTCTCCCAGGCAGCCAGTGACAGGACAGGAGGACACAGTCTTACGCTGCATTAAGGAAGGTTTAGACTGGACATTTGGAAGAAGTTCTTCAGAGAAAGGGTGATTGGGAATTGGAATGGGCTGCCCAGGGAGGTGGTGGTATCACCATCTCTGAAGGGGTTTAAGGGGAGATTGGATGTGGCACTAGTACCATGGTCCAGTGGACATGCAGGGGTTTGATTTGGTTGGACTTGATGGTCTCAAAGGTCTTTTCCAACCTAGTTGATCCTGTGATTCTGTATAGGGACGGTAACTAAAATGATATTGTTGGCCAGCTTGTTGCAAACATTTGTGTTACATTCTCTGTCTAAAGAGCCTTGAAATCCAATACCTGTGGGAGGTAGTGGGTATGCCAATCTGGAAGGGTTGGAGGTTAGTGTCCTGTTTTGGTTCAGAATGACTTCTTGTTATAAAGCTGGGAGCAGTGTTTTACAAATACTTAGAGATCTTGATTTATGTAATCACATGTGAATATTTGATTTGATAATCAATCTTGATTTGCATAATCAGATTAAAGAGCTTTTTTGCTTCTCCATCCAAATGCTGCAGTTTTTCATTAAGGAGTTGGTGCAAAGAGTAGCACCGTTCTCAACAACCCTTATGATGCTACTCTTTTCATAAGAGAGAACGAGAACATTTAAATAATCTACTTGTTTTTTTATGGAAAAGGTTTTTGCATAAAACATAGTTATAACAATGGTAAAAGAACAGGCAGGTTACTTGTTGCTTAGTTTTCCCAAAATTCTAGTATTTGTACACATATAACTGAACAAATCCGTGCTAATGAAATAGCTATTTGGAGATCCAAAGAAAACATTGAACCTTTCAGTGTTCTGAAAACACTGAAAGTTAAAGGCCAGACCAGCTCTTTAGGGCCTTTCCTTATGGTACACACTGTTTAGTTTGTCAGGATTCTGATTTCTGGGTTATTTAGTGTGTTAATGTATGTCTTTTGTTCTTTTATAACAAACAAAACATAGGATCCATCACTGAATGTTGTTGCACACTCTTTAGTTCCAGTTGGTGACCTTTATTCAATACAAATATTTTCAGTAAATCTTGTGTGTCTTGTAAACAAGAGGACTACAAAAGCTTTAAAAATACAGGAATATTTCATTCCTAAAACAGTCATACAAATAAAAAATCACAAAGAAATCTCTCACCTGTTTGCCCACTGAATGTGTTGAAATAGGACTAAAGTTTAGGAGAGAGGTGTAAGAGCACAAGTGCTGGAATTATACTGACTTTTAAGTTGCCTAATTGTTTGTGCTTCTTTACCAAAGCTCTGGATTTAGTCCTGTTACAGTGACCTCTGATGTAAAAATATGTTCTTGGGGTCCACTTGAATTAAGCGCAGAAGTGATGGTTATGTCTGCAGATGTGACAAATTTAATTCCTTCACAAGATCGGTTGTGGTCTCTTGTATTGAAGAAGATAAGAATACTTTATTTGCATTTATCTGAAAATGCTAAGTCTGAATTTGCACGTTCTTGGTAGAAGTAGTTGTTCTTAATAGCTGCAGTATCAATGACCTGGTTCAATGTTACTGTCACAAGCAATTAACTCACTTCTCAAATATCATCCGAGTAGCCTGCCAGTGTTGTAAGGGCCCTGTATACATGCTGCTCAGCAGCAGCACACTAAGTAACTTCAGAAATTTTAAGTGCTTATGCTGAAGATTTCTTTGTTTTTTACCTTGAAATGAGTCACAAACTACAGTTGCTCTGATGGAATTGTAACCAGCTAATAATTTTTATGTTTCAAATCAGTTATTCATGTTGCTGTATTCAAGAAAGAAATTCTGCTTTAGTGAAAAAAAATAGATCCTTTAAATTTATATGGGTAAAAAGTGTTGTTTGGGATAATCAACTATTTAAAAAATTTGTAAGTTCCTTAATATTTATTATGGTTGTTTGCTTTTTTCTGCACACAAGTGATTGTGACAAGTAGTGAAGAGTCCTCAAAATCAATTCCACATTTTTGAGTTGGGTGTATGACCTTCTGGGTAATAAAGCCAGCTGTATTCATCACAGCTAAATCATTATATCTCAACATAATTATTGATGGGATTATCTCAGCTCTTCACTGTCTCTGTTTCTCTGGTGAGAAGTGGAGGAGCTGATTTTCCATATGGTGAAGTGTTTTTTGTTTTTCAAGATGGTTTGATACTTGATGAGAGTAATGAGAGATGAACATGGAAATAATTGCCCTTCATTGTTTTCTGTGGCAATGAGGAAGTTTTGTATGTTGGAATGTTCAGAACTTGGTTAATTATTTTTCCTTTTCTATGAAACTAATTTTTTCATCATGGGGCATTAAAGTATGATGTAAGGGATTACAGAAATCTCTGGGCCACATTGTACAATTAATGTAATGAACCTAAGACTAGCATTTTCTGAGAGAGCTCATCTTGAAAGCTGCTCATGAGACTTTTTCAGATTGGTATTTGAAGTAATAGAAGTTTTAATAGTCAAAGATTTCAATTTATCACTTGAAGATAATTCTGGATGCTTTTTTTCAGAAGGCGATGAGAATGTTAAAATAGCTTTTTAAACTACATTGAACTAATAAGCTAAAAAATACAGAGATGGTTCTCAATACAGCGATAATAAATGGTCTCATGCTTCACTGGTATTTCACTACAATTCTTTCTTAGCCTATGATGTAAAGACCTCTAGATGATCATTACTGAGATGCAGATTTGGTGTGTAATTAAGGAAGGTTTACCTTTTGATGCCCTTACAGAAAAGGAAAATTAATTTTCATCAGTCTTATCCTACTTGCAACAACAAAGAACCCACAGAAAATTGATTAATTTTAGAACCAAGCTGCTCTGTTTTAAGACTATTATCTGAGGCTGCCTAGATTTGGGCATTTTCTCATTTTTTTCTGAAGTGTAACTGATTCAGTTAGTTCAGTGATTAGTTTTACCATGGTAGGCTAAGTATCATATAAATCTGTTTAATATCTGCACAAGCTGCTCTGAGCTTGGAATCAGTTTGTCTGTTCATTGCTGAACATGTACCTAAATATACAGCAGAACTATCTGTACAAGTGCAATATTACTTATTAAATAATTGTGCAGCTTCTTTTTATGGTTTTAGTTAAGTGTTTATTTTGATGCTTTCAGGTTTACTTTTGTTTCAAAATTCTTTAAACAAACCAAAACCAATCAAAACCTTTTCACTTGAAACAATATTGAACTCACATATGACTTTTAAAGAATATTTTCAAGAGAAAGCTGTAGGCTTCTGCCTCTAGTGACCATCAGGTATGGTTCTGTGAAGTTACATTGTTACACTTGAGTCCCTGATTCCTTACTGAAAGAGCTATTATTGTTATTTAAACTAACTGAAGTAAAAATAATTATGTTATAGTTTCAGAAGTCAGATTTGTAGTAGACTCAATGAGAACAGTTCTGTTTAGTATTTGCTGTTTTAATTTACTTCATGAATTGATATGTAGAAATGCATCTTTATTTTATGCAATATTTGTTTAACAATGTATACAAAATCAAGTATTCAGAATGGAGAAAGGATCAAAATTAAGATTATCATAAACCTTCCATCTCATTCTCTTATTACTCTCATATTGCCCTACATGCTTGTTTTGGCTAGTGTGCATCTCTTTTTCTCCTTTAAAAGGCCTTCATTTTCCTTCCACACCTGATTTGTACAATTTAAATAGTGTTTTAAGACTGCAGGAAGAGACACATATCCTGTCTTTATTTTTCATGTTTTGAACAAAAGAAGCAAACTGCAGTTAAACCTCGTGCCTGCAAAACATGACATTCTCCATGAATGTTTTTGCCTTAATAATGAATTTCTAGTCATAGTCTGAAAAATACAGTTTTAAAGAACATGCTCCATTGCTATTAACCCCACCTCATAAGACTATTAAATTTTGTTTACTTTAAGGCCTTATAGATGAGACATTGTCTCGCTATAGTGTTTTCCACTTCTAGTGGAACTGAAGTGAAGCATTTGTCTCCAGTCCCATTTTCTGAAGTATTTTACTTCAAAATTTGCAACCTGTTTCCTATATTAGGATTTTATCTCGCTATTTTATTGCTTAAAAAAACCAACAAAAACATGCCCCCCAGAAAAGTGCTTGGTCCCTTTCAAGAAGCCAAAATTAGGTTTTTACAATGGAGGGTATGATCCAACCTCGGACTTCGCTCTGCAAGCTGAATTTTTACTGCTTTTCTGTATGTATGTGGCATCATGTACTGTTTTTTCAGGTAGCCTGCTGTGTTCAGTGCACTGGTACAGATGTCAGCATTTGAGATAATTAATTTCAGTCTCCTGCAATCACAGCTTGCCAAATAGCACTTCTTTAGGGTGAGGTACTAGAAGGAATCAAAGTATGTGTAATGTAAGGTCAATATTAAACTCTTTGGTAGTTGTGCCTGAGAACTTAGATGATCAAGAGTGGCAAAGCATGTAAGTGCATGTGGAGTGAAATAATTGTATACATTTTTCTGAAGTCCCCTGCGTTATTTAAGAAATGCATTCTGTTTGGAGAATATGAAATTATTTCTGTGGTTAAATATCCTTTTTTTATGCTTTGAATTCCGTGCCAAACAACATCCATTTTTAAAAGTGTGGACCAGAAAGGAAAGTCTAGTCTTGACATTTCAGCTAGGGCTGTTCAGCATCTCAGCTCAGCTATGGAAAAACAGTCTGTGAAGGGAGAGAGTGAATGTCATTTTGCTTCATATAGTGACTGATTTAAAATAGTTGTGTAGTCTACCAGTGACTCCTCTTTGCTTATCTCTGTCATTTGATCTTCTAAAGTAGAGACCAGTAATAGATTGCTAATCCCCATGCAAATCTATCTTAGAGGCTTCTGAAAGAGTTTTCCAAATAATGTTCTGTAGGCATTTTTTAACAAATTAAAGGCAGTATCTAATGCATGGCTGGATTGTTCCACCAGAATATTTAGACACCTAATCTTTGCTCCCTCTGTGCAGGCAACCTCAAATGTAAGCAGAAAGCAGATACGGTCTCCATGAATTGTTGTAGTGTTTTGTTGCCTGTCTTATTTCAGAGGGAGAGGGAGGTACTTTGCACCTTGACAGCACATGACCAAGCAGGCAGACATCACAATGCAATCAAAATGTGAATTTGATTTCGTTTTTTTGTAGTTTCCTGTTACGATCATGTTACAAATTTTTAGTATGCACAAAAAGCCAAAGATAACAGACGTGTTAGATGAATTTGGGTACAAATTACTATGAAATGGCAATCTATTGCATTTAACTTTATTTTGGAATCGAGTTCTTTACACAGTGGTAAATGTAGTGTATATAGGATTATCCATTAGCAAAGATAAATCCTGCATTGGTCAGAAGGTTAGACTGTCACAGAATTGTCGTGTTGACTAGGAAAGTGTGATTCAGATGAGTAGCCTGGAAACTAATTGCAGCTCTGTGCTAGCACCATGCTGAAGCTGACAGCCTCTTATGCTTACTAAACATCCTCTGTCTTAGAAATGTCCTGTAGTTCTTTTGCTCACCCTAATGTACTTCACTTCCTTCTGTCCTCCTGAAATTCTCTTTTGTTATCTTTGCTCTTAGCACTAAAATGCCAAAGGCTACCTTCAGGGCTGTGTCGTGTTCCCTGCACTGTTCATTGTGCAAGCATTTTTTGAGCTTTGGAATGTTTGCCTAAGTTATCTAGAGCACAAATATTTTAGATCTACACTCTTCAAGCCACACTCTTTGCAGTCCTTTTTGCAACTTTGCTAATCTGTTTCACTTTTGTCATGTTGTCCTGTCCATTCTCTATTTCTTCAGATTTTAATTTTGTTAGGAACTTTTCAGTAGTCCTACTTCTTCTGAGTTACTTTCTCATGTTCTCATTCACCTTTCGTCTGTATCATTCTTCCTTCAGATGTCTTTAGCTTTCATAATCTGCTTGTCATTCGTCTCTTCCCCTTTTTGCCTTTTCCTGGTGTGCCTCAGTACTCCTCACTACATCCCCTCCAACTTGTTAAGAAGCAAAATGTGGTGTAATTTTTTGTGTAAGTCAAAACTCCAGGAAGTAGAATATTAAACGTAACAAGTGGTTTGGCAGAAAGTAATGTTTACCAAAAATACATCTATTAAATGGAAGTTCCTATTCAGAGGAGACTTTGAAAAGGGGGAGCACAGTAGCAGGACAACTGAAGGAAGAATCTGCAAGATGCAGGTAAATAAAAAGCAAATTATGATCCTTGATTAGGAGAAGGAGCTCTGAATTAGCAAGAGGGTCTGTTCTGGAATAAAGAGAGTCCAAATAAATACAGTAGAAAAAAATTCTGTGCTATGTGCAGAAACAAACATGACTGAGAAGGTTTAGGGCCATTATATTATCTAACGTGTTTGAACCTCTAAGCTAGGGGGATAGACAGTAGTCTGTGTATTTTTAAAACATTTTTCACTTTATTTTTTAAGTAAATGCTAACATTTGGGAGCTTCTCTATGTGGAGAAAATTTCTTCATCTCAAGGTTCTAAAGCTACACAGGTCTGGCCTAACTTCCACTTAAGTGCTTATCCATGCTGTTTGGTGTTAATGAAAGAGGTGATGGTTTAAAGCTGATAGCAGAAAACCTCAGGCAATGGGCATTTATGAAAGGTTAACCTACATTCTCTTGGTAACAAAGCTCAGCTAAGGAATGAGAATATCCATGAATTTGCAGAAGAAGGAGGAATATTTGTATTCAAAGTTTCACCTAAGTGGTTTATAACACAACAGCCTGATTTGGGGTGCTTTTGTTTTATTGTTCATGGAAGGGCTGGATTTGGGAACCTGTGGAACTGAGTGTCACTTGGCAGAGTTAGTTGCTCCTGATTCATGGTGTACATTGAATGTGGGACTTCTGAAAGGACAAGACATGTCCAAAAAATTCTTGGTGGCGTGCTTTACTTATAAAACAGGAGAAATACAGATTTAAGAAACAAATTGCTTGTCCATGACCTGCTTATACTCAGCCTCAATTAAGCAGAGTATCTCACTGCCTAAGTCTAGATTTTTAAAAAGTAAAAGCAATCTGGAAAAAAATTCAAATATGTGTATCATTGCTTTCTTTAAATCAAATCTTCTCTTGAAGACCTTTCAATAGATGGAAAAATATTTTTAAAATAAATGGATTTCAAAATTACTAAGTAGGTAAGAAAAGAGTCATGTGATTTGAAGAACTTTCTTCATGAAACATTGAACTTTAAAGTTATAACTCTGCATCTTAAATATAGTAATTGCAAACAAGTTTATGTGGTGGTTTTTAAATTTAGCCTTAATCTTGTTCTAAATGAGTATTTTGAATGTTGTACTGTAGGATGTAAGGCATGATAATTATTCTTTTTATCTTTCAAAGGCAATAATGGATATTCACTTCCAAATTTTACTCTAGTGTACATTGTATTTCTATTGCTTGCAGTACAGTTGCATACTTAGAAATTCAGGTAAAATTATCGCTATGGGATACTTATTGGTTTTTTGCACAAGTTATCAAGAAATGGCAACTTTCTTGCATTTTAAGTTCTTTTGAATTTAAGAAAACAAGATTATAATTATATTATTCTTTTTGTTTTTTTCATTACTTTTAATTTGAATTTTGTTTAACGCACTGTTTCCATTTTGTGAGCTTTCCTATGCATGTGCAAAATGTTTCTCCTCAGGCCCCCTTGTAATTCCTGGTCCTATTTTTATGAACCATCGAGAACAGGCTCTAGCCAGAATCAGACTCTCTCCAGCACCGCTAAAGCATAAACGGGACAAGCACAAAGGTATTTGGTCTTCCTTATTGACTAGGGTGGAAATAAGCCCAGCCTCCCAGTCACTTCTTCCAGATGCTGCATCTGTCTTTTCAAAGAACTGCACAAAATGAGTTCTGCCTTTCTTCCTGTTAGTATCTTGTTACCTGAGGAGAAAGAAAATGCATTTAAATGTTGACCTTTCTTTGGAGGTATAAATGTTCATTAGTCTGCATCATTTTTGTTTTTCCTTCTTTTTGTGATATGTGTTGTCTTTCTGTGTATCTTCTCCCATTTCTAATGCTATCTGATTCTTGAGGTTATTTTTATTGTAGTAAACTTCACATGTTCGAGTGACTCAAGACTGTTGCACTTGCATTTGTGTTGGCTTTTTTTAATCCTATATGTTGTGTATTTGAGGTGAATGCTTGAACATAACAGTTCCAGGCTTGTTAATTTTGGCATAAATCTTTTCATAGGTATGTTATCTTTCAACAAGCACTTTTTTTAGGATTGAGGTATTTGAAATAATGTAAATATTTTTCTAACTTTGAATGGGGAGAATGCAAATCAAAATACAGGTTTTTGTCTGCAATGTTCTTGAGTTAAATGTTTTTTACAGAGTATAAGTGTAAAGATGTCTTGATATTTCAGACATTTTTGTATTCTGGCAAGCCAATTCTTACATCTTCAGTTTCTAAGTGTGTCATTTGTTCAGATATAAATGACATATATGTTTCTAAGAAAGTGTTGATGTATTACTAAATATCTCTATTAAACTTACTGAGGTGGAGCTGTCTCAAATCTGATCATAGATTGTATATATCTGTGTACTAATGTGCCTGTACGTAAATTATTTATATATAAAAATAAATATGTAAAATGGAGGTTACAGACCTGATCAAAATAAGTAGGAAGCTCCTAAAAATGGTGAACCCAGACTACTTCAACTATTTTTTTAAGAATAGCTAACTATTAAAAGTGTTAGTATGGCATTTCAGTTGAACTAGTGGAAGTTACTGATTGTATTTGGCATGTATGCAAACAAACTATATGTCAGTTTGAAGCCTTATGGGATAAAATTTCAGTGTGTGTGGGTGATAGGCTTACTGAGTTATAAACATACTGGATCATGAGATCATCTTAAGTTATTTTATGGAAATGAAAGCAAAATCTGATCCTTTGAATCTGCATAACATTCAGTCTTTTTGGAAGGCATATTGTCTGAGCTTTAAGTCTTGACGGATTAAGTAGAATAAACCTATCTTAATCTCATTGGAGAGATTGCATGCTGAAAGAGAACATACTGAAGTTATGTGAGTGTTGTTATTGAGTGACAATTTGCTGATGGCCATTATTCTTGAGCTGGATGCTACTGCAAACCCTTGACTCCACAGGGAAGTGCATAAAGGAGTACGCTTGTCCTATCTGTGCTTTTTTGGCCTGTGACGTTGTGTTAGACATTGGAACTCACTTCAGATCAGGCATCTCCTTACAAGAAGTATATTCATTAGTGTCGGTTTGAGGCTTATATTGCCTCTTGGAGTTATGAGAACAGTGTAAAGATCTATGTTGTACTGGAAGATTTTTCTCAGATAGGCCCTGTAGAACTGAAGATTTATTTTTCTTACGGAAGGCTATAATGAAAGGAAATATTTATTTTAGTACTTTGTGTCTTATGCTAAAAAGATAAAGAAGTGTTCAAATAAACTTTTAGACCCTTCTCTGCCTCAGAAGATTGCCTTTCAAAAGATAGTCATAAATTCCACTAGGAACTAGAAATACCCCTTAACTTCTTAAAGAGATTCCGAGGGAAAAAGGAAAACTCGTGAAATGGCTTGTTATCCAAGTAACAGGCAAGGTGGGAATTGTGAAAAAGATAATGTTGATCTTAGAAGGCACGCCTCTCTTCTTGAGGCAGGTTGTAAAAGCTATAATGGAGCAGAGATAAAAGGATATTATCACACTGAAATCAGCATTTATTTTTGAACATGATGCTTTCCAAACTGTCTTTCTTCCTTCAGATATTTCTGCTGTAGCAGTTTCCTTCACACCAACCAGACCATCAAGATCCTTAGGCAAGGCACATTTAGTTCAGCTGGTAGTACTGATAAGGCCAGAACTAAATTTGCTGGTAACCACCTGTTGCCACTTCCCTGCTTGCACCTGCAGAACTTCTATTGATAATGGTATTTAAACTTGAATGTGGACAGCTTCCTCAGGACTTCTTCAGACAATTATGGTCTGATATAAAAAGTGGATTTGATATGTACTTGTACATATTGTCAAACCATGGAGTCATGGGATGGTTTGGGTTGGAAGGTACCTTAAAGATCATCCAGTCCCAACCCCCTGACATGGACGGGAACACCTTTCACTAGATCAGGCTCAAAGCCACATCCAGCCTGGCCTAGAACACTTATGGTGGTGGGGCATCCTCAATTTCCTGGGGCAGCCTGTTCCAGTGCTTCATCACCCTCAGAGTAAAGAATTTTTTCATAATAGTCTATCTCTCTGTCACTTGTGGAATTCCTCTATTTGATTGTCCAGTTGAACCCTCCAACTTCACTGAAACAGCTGTTTTTTTAGAAATCTTGCCATTATCATTTACTCTTTTCACATTTATAGGATCTGCATATTAAATCCTTGTTACTACAAAAAACTGCATAATTAAGCCTAGTCTTCCTGATCTCTGTCTTCTGTGACTTCCACAATGATAAAGAGAAATTATTAGGTATGACATTTTTGATATTCATGGAGTGGTTTGACACTAAGAAAAAAAAAAAATGAGCTTGTGCTTCATCCTCATTTTTCAATGAGGTAGTGAGTTTCCAGTCTCCATCTCCAATTCCTGTGTATTCCCATAACTGAGGATCTGAGTAAAAAAGATTAATGAAAGTCTGTAAAATTTTCTCAACTGCAGAAATGAACTGAGCACAATTTAAAACAAAGTAAGCCCCTTGAGTTAGCTAAGATTCAGTAATTTGAATGCCACCTTTTTCCTGTATTTGGGAGTAGTGGTAAATGTTCTAAGGAACGTGAAACAAATATCCTGAAAACGACAAACATTTGCTGAAGCTGAACCTACATGGATGGAAGAAGATATAGGTCTACCATGTTGCAGATACTAAGAGAAAATTACCAGATGTTCAAGAAAACTTACTTGGAATTTGCTGTTTAACTTTTTAGCTAAGATACCATGTGAAGGGCAGAGTAGTTTGAAGCACTTACTGGAGTTAGCTGACAATGAAAAACCTACATCTAAGACTGAGTTTACAATTAGAATGTGAGCTTGTTACTACTTGATTGTACTTGTTATGCACTTGTGATTCTGCATATCATATTTTACCTATAATCTCAAGTAAGCTCCATAGCAACCTCTCAAGCATCCAGCAGACTGTCTTTTTTTGCTGCCCTGATAGGATGGATGATTTTCACAACTAGAGTATATTTCTCTTACCCCTGCAGTGTAGCAAAAAAATTGGTTACAGATATTTCAGCTGCCCCGTGGGATAGACAGCCAAGAAGCTGCAGGTGCAGGCTGGTTTGTTACAGTAATGTTGTATATAATGTTGTATATGTAAATTATATCATGGCATTTAGAACACGTTGTGAGGGTTGGACATCACAGAAACTAACCAGTAACTTCACCAATATGTTTCGTTTGGGTAATTGCTGCCGAACAGAACAAAAATTTGTTGGCATATGATGTGATCTGAAAAGACAGTTACTGTAAGAATTTTTACTGTATGGTAATATTCCATTAAAGCTTTTCATCTGTGGGCAGAAGACATGTATTTAACGTTTTTAGAAGTGCTTTTTCTCTCTTCCAAAGATGAATGGTAAGTGAGAAATGGAGTATCACTACCCTTACTGCTGGGGAACGTTAACAAAATGCTTTTCCTCTGGTCTGGGCCCAGCAAGGATCCACAATGTTATTCTGTAACAATCTTGGGTTTGGGATTTTTGCCAGAGGAAGTCTCATTTAAAGCTTATTACTTCACTTGCTGTTGGGACTGAACGAGCTTTTTCTTTGTTCCTGGAAAGCACTGTTTATTGTGGCAGAACTGCGAGCCAAGAGAACTTCTAAGCATGTTTAATGGAGGAGGAAAATTGTCTTCAGGAGTTAAGAATTTTGAGTGGTTGTATTCACAGTTCTCTTTCTTTCCTTCCCGAACTTTGAGGTATTAGGGATGAAAACCCATCATTGTGAAGTTGTTCATGGAACACACCCCTGTGTTGACAGCAGGAAGTGCTTCGTAGCTTTTCCTTGGGGCTTTCTTCTCTCTCAGAGAGATGAAGTCGAAGTTTCTGTTCAGTGGTATTGTCGTAGAATAACACTGGGGAAGGTACTAACTTGCTCTGCTTAAAGGTTTCATGCATCCATCAAGAAGAGTCTCTGCTTCAGTTGGCTTTTTATGCTTCCCTTTTAGGAACAGTTATTTTGATATTACTTTTAATGAAATGAAAAAGTGCACAATTGTTTGAAGGAAAACAATTGTGTATCTCCCTAGTTACAGTTGTTCCTTGAGACATGCAAGTAAGTTTTCAGCATCCACCTTTGAATCACATTTAAAAAAAAACCTTTGACTCTTTAAAAGTATTGAAAGGAAAAAGGATGACCCAGTTTGTTTGCAGCCTTATCTCTAAGTGTAAGTTCTCCTAGCCAGTGCTGCTGGAAAAATATGATATGTATTGGCCCTGCAATGGAGTAATAGATAAACACTGTAGTCCAGAAGTGTTGCTGTAAAAGTAAGTAATGATACTCTATTTGGCTTTATATATTTTGGTCCAAAGACTTTTTTTTCCAAAACAGTAACGGTTTTAGTTGCAAGGGTTTTTTACTTAATCACACATAACTTATCAGGTGCTTAATCAAGTTTTGAAGATCCAAACCATTCAAAACTCTTGAGACAGTTGCTAACCATGCAGAGAAGGCTGAGTGGAGTTCCATTTTCAGTTAAAAAATTTCACACTTGAGCAAAACAAGATATGTATGAAAGACACTTGTTTCTATTCCTGCCTTCTTAGAGCTTTGAAGTTAGCTTTGGACATTGAAAACACCAAGATTAGTTTCATGTGAAGGTACTTGTCTCCACATCTTGCAGACTAATATTTAATGTTTCCTCAAGGGGAGCAACGCTTTCATTTACAATTTCGGGGAAAATGAGGATATATCTAGAATCGGGTTTTATTTAAAGGTTATATCACATATTTATCAGCTGAGAAAACAGCAATCCCCAACTTTGTATTAGTAGTTTTTGAAGCCCTTTAGATAGAGCAGGATGTTTTTCTTATAATAAGGCAGAAAATGGACATGCCTCTAAGTTTCTGCAGGTCCTTTGATATGCTGCTGTTATGTGACCAGAAGACACTTGCTGCTACATTTTGCTAATGTGACTGCCTAGGTGACATGGTTGCTGTATGCAGAGTGTGTTTCATTGGAGGTGCATGCAGCCATGACACGTTCTTATTGGACATGTGTATTTTTGACAGATCATTATTCAAGTGCATTTACACAGTGGGAGAGCTCATATTTTTCATTATTCAGCAGTGTCTGAGGAAGGAGGGGAGACAGTGGCCACAGGTAGACTTCAAGAATAATCAGTTGTTTTTCTGCTCCTGTCTGGAAAACTTGTATGAAGCTGGGAAGCAGTAAGCAGACTACTTGCTGAATAAATAATTCTGGTGGCAATATCAGCTGCTAGAACCACCTCTTGATTACTTTGGCACATAGAGGTTAATGCAAAAGTAGGCATATAAAGTTCAAAGGTACTGTATTTGAAAAGTAGTAAAGCTTAACTAAAATACTGTGAGCTGCTTAAGGCAAAATTACAGGACTAAGAGGAAAACTGTCATTTTGGGGGGGGTGGGGGGGTGTTGTTATTAAATGATGATTCTGTCTCCTTATATTTGCTTTTTTTGTTATACCAAAAAAACCCAAACAAACAAAAAACCAAAGCAGCTATGCACAGACATTCAAGAGGCATTTCTTCTAATTTGTGTGCAGTCTGGTAGTACACAACCTCAAAAATCCCATAGCAATTCTGAGAGATAGGTTTTTTTAAACCAGTGTCTCCATTTCACATATATCCAGCATGTAGTGCATGTTTGAAAGGGATACTTTACCTGTGCTTTTAAACCTAATTCTTGAAAAGCATTAGTACCTATATGCACTGTTCCATTACAGATGTGAACTACATGCAGATTCATGTAATTTCTATATACTTCTGTATACTCAGATCATCACTCAGATCAAAGAAAATAGCTTTATTCTTAGAACAGTAAGATTTTTAAAACTGGCATGTAGTAAAAGTGTGAAATGACTTAATTGTATCAGCAGTTTCTCTGCAATAAGAAGAAAAAATTGAGCAATATGTATAAAAGCAGAATTATATTTTTAAAATTTTTGTAGGTCTGTAATTGCTGTGCTTCACACAGGGAATAATGAAGTCTTCAAGTTCAGACTTCCACTGATGGTTATTCAGGAAAACACAGAAATTCTAGGTATAGATCTAAATTAACAACGCCTTGAATTCTTTGAGCAGCAATTGTTTCCCTGTATGAGATTTGTTAATAGAGCAGTACTCAGAATTGTCACAGAAAGAATATGCAGTTTTCTATGTGCAACTGTTTTTTGCTTCATGTATTTCTGTCGTTTCTATATGCTAGATAGCGTGTGACTAAAGTTTAGTAGATGATGGAAACATTCTGATTTCTGAAGAAGATGGTTGTTTGAAAGAAATTTAGGAATAACACATTGCACTTCAGTGCCTTTGTCCAGTGTGGAGGCAGTTTGACTTTAGGAACCAATAGTGTGGTTCATACTTACTAAATACATAGATGCTTACTAAAGGAAATCACAGAAATGTTGTCTAAAAATGAATAGTCAGTTGTCTAAAAATGAAGCAGTCAGGAAACAGACATGCTCTTGGTTAGTTGTCTGCTTTGTTAGAAATGAACTGTGTAAGTGATTGTCAGCTACTTAAAACAGGGGCTCTGTGGCTGAATTGAAGTCAAGTAAACTCCTTAAAGAGTAAAAGGTAGGCTAGGAAAACTAGCCTGTTGAGTTTAACTACAGTGCTGCCTACTTAACTAATGCTACCTGATTGAAGAATGAAAGCGGTGGCTATTTAGCAAAGCTTCTGGAGTTTGAATTTTCTGTGCTGCTGTTTCTTTTTGTCTGCACTTTGGGAAGCTTCTGCTGTAGAGGATATTTTCCAGTGTGTACCTTTATAGTACATTCTTTAAAAACAGAGTTTCTGTCATCTTCTACGTCTGCTTTGATGCCACATTTTGAGCTGTCTCTTGCTACTCTGTGAGTTCTCTCTTCTGCCTTACCAGTGGTGGAGTGGGGAGTTATTTACTATTCTTGTTCTATTCATTCTTCTAATATAACTTTATTAGAATGCATAGGATATAATTGTAAATTTTGTTTATAGATGGAAGTGGAGAAAGAGGTGAGAAGGATGCCAGCAAAATCACAACGTATCCGCCAGGGGCTGTCCGCTTTGACTGTGAACTGCGAGCTGTACAAGTCAGTTGTGGATTTCACCATTCAGGTAAAAACAAATCAATGTTAATTGATATAGTCTATAGTACAGATTTTTTTTTAAGGTTGTCAAATGTATCTTCATTGCTTTCTGTTCAGTTTTTAATATGGATGTATGCAAGAGTGCCAGAAGTTGAAAATGGGGCAGAGTAATTTTGTAGCCTACTACAATGTCACAGAAAGAGTATCTTCAGGTAAAAAAGGACCCACAAGAATCATAGAGTCCAACTCCTGGCCCTGCACAGGGCTGTCTTGAAGAATCACACCATGTGCCTGGGAGTATTGTCCAAAGACTTCCTGAACTCTGTCAGGCTTCTGTGACCGCATCCCTGGGGAGCTTATTGCAGTGTCCAGCCACCCTTTGAGTGAAGAATCTTTTCTTAATATCCAGCCTAAACCTTCCCTGACACATTTCGTGCCATTTCATTGCATGATGTAAAGTAAGATCACCACCCAAATCCCACTCCCTGATTCCAGCAGTGAAAGGCAGCTCACTGTCCTTCGGTAGTGAAAAGAACTATAAGTATTGTATATTGAGTTGCATCAGAGCTTGTAAGCAATTTTGGAATCAGTTTAAAACATCTGCACAGCAGAGCTCTGCTCCTGCATAGAAGTGCTAGTTGTGATGGGTTGTAGAATCTGGTCTGGATCTGTTAGGAATCATTAACTACTACTCAGAAGGGTAACCAGCACTGGCACAGTGCCATGTCACATGTGTATGTTGGAAAATATTTTGTTGTTTTTCAGTGGTTTTGATGGAGAATGGTGATGTTTACACATTTGGATATGGGCAGCATGGTCAACTTGGACATGGTGATGTTAATTCCAGGTAAGCTGGTAATAAAAGGATGTGATTGTATATTACTGTACTGCTGCATAAGAAATGGCTAAATTTTTGGTTCTCTGTAGCTAGCGAGTGTGAAAATTCAAAAATAGACCAAAGGTCTTGTTGTGCATTTACTCCCCATAAGCCTCTGAATATAGATACAATAACAGTATTCTTGTACTGTATAACTCATTTAATACATGAAAGCTTCTGCCATAGTTATTGACATTTCTTTGATAATAGTTTAAAAGACTTCCCCCTGCATATATGAGAATTACATTGAAGTCTCATTAAGAATTCATTATTTCTGTAAAATACTACAGATGCAATAATTTAAGTAGTATGATATTTTAAACATAGATAAACCTGTTCATGTTCAATCATTGATAAGAGTTCACAGAATATTCACAGAATCACAGAATATTCTGAGTTGGCAGGCCACAAAGATCATCGTGTCCAGCTCTTAAGTGAATGGCCTGTGTGGGGATCAGACTCACAACCTTGGTGTTACTAGCACTGTGCTCTGACCAATTGAGTTAATCTCAGTTCAGTTATGATAAAGTTTCCTTTTTTGCTCATCAGTTATCTCCCAAACGAAGTCCCTAAGCTTTGGTCTCAGCTGCATTTTGTAGTCACTTGTTTTGGGTGTTGGCAGGAGAGTGTGTGCTTTCTTTGTGATCAGTGGAAACAGAGAAGTCAACAGAGTATGGAGAGGTATTTCACTAACCAGCCACTGAGTACATGCTGTAGGTTTGCTTAGTAGCTCTGTAAACTTGGTCTCCATTGACTGCAGTGAGAGCGTAGGTAATTAAATATAGACGTCTTTAATGTGAAGCTCAGTCTCACCCTTAGTATCTCATGCATAAAGTCTCAGCTATTCATTAAAGAAAATAAAAAACCATTGTCCTGCCACAAAAGGAAATGTGATTTAGATCTTGGAAGGTGTACATATGCCATATACATGTACGTATGCCATATTATGCACGTGATGGGGGTTTCTGTAGTAGGAGTCTTTGAGACTTCATGTATGTCCAGTAATGCTCAGTATCCTTATGTAAAAGGCATACAGAGCAGAGCATCCATGACCTGTCTTCAGTTCTGTCATTTCTCTTGTAGCAGTCAGGTGAAAATTACTGAACATCTATCCTCCTAATCTCTTTGGAAACTTCTGAACCCTTTCTTTTGTCAAGTTCCTGAGGAAATCTTCATCGTCTTAAAACTTGCATTGGATTCACTAAGCCACAGGGGGAGAGGGAGGAAAAAAAGTACACTGGAAATATTGCCTTGTATTGGCTGCTGTGCCTGATAGTAGTCTCTGAACTGTTATCCCTACTCAGTTTGCATTAGACTGGTGAATACAGTCTGGGTTTCTGTCTCTGGTAGTCATATCACAGACAAGTACTTTGTTTTTCCTTCCTGGAAATCCTTGGATATTTGTCCCAAGGAACAATGGCTTTAACTAGCAATTCAATTTGCTATTAGAATAAAGCCAGTTTTTGTCTTAAAGATTGAAGAGGTGCACACAGCAGTGACATTTGTACTGGTAACTTAATGTCACCTGTTTTCAACTTGGATGAAATCATTTGGCTTTTCAGAAGGCGTCGGAGCTATCTTCTGTATTTGTCGGTATTTCAGGTGGTAAATCCTACATCTGTTGCTTATTTAGATAGAAACTGGATGAAGAGCAATAGTAGTTCCAAGTGAGATCCTAAAGAAGAATATGAAAAATCTTGTGCTGAAGGGTAGTGCTTGACCAGAAGTAGAAGCTGAGGAGGTGCCAGTGACTTGGCACAGACCTTTGTATCATTCTACATCAGACCCCAGAAAGTGTCTGAAAAAAACCTTGAAGAAATTTGGAATATGTCCTATGCATGAGAACTGGCTATAGTACTATGTTGCTATTTAGCACCATCATTCAAATTATAATTTCTTCATTGATGTACTTCTTTTTCCAGCTTTAAGTAGAGATCTCTCCTCTGTCCTCACAGTAAGGGATTCAGAGAAGGAAACAGGGAATCCTTATGCAGAGTTCCACCTCAGTTGGGACGCAGTGGTGCTCAGATGGCCACCTCCTGCCAGGTCAGTGGTATGTCAGTCATGCAGTGTGTCACATTGCCTGTATTGACCTCAGGAAGAGCATCATCTTCTGAATCCAGGAACTGATACTCTACTGTATTTCTGGGAGAGAGAAAGAGAGAGAGAAGAGAGAGGAGGGAAAAAAAAAGTAATATTTAGGCATCCTTTCAGAGACTTTTGTCTTGTAGTGTAAAGATTTAGTAGTGAGACTATATTTTTAAGAGTCTTGAAAATGTTCAAGTGTTTTGAATTCTAAACACTTGTTCAGACATGCCTTTCTCCTTAATTAAGGGAATTCTGGGCTCCTCGATTAGAATATTGTAAACATCATAAATTCTTTCTCTACTTCAGTAGGAATGAGACCCTATCATAAGCTGGAACCATTAAATTAGCCTGTGTAGGCTTTTTGTTGTAGCATCCACAGTGGCAGATGTTGATGAGCTATTCACTAGAAAGATTTGTCAGTCTGTGCTTATATTCTCCTCAAATTAGATGCTGGTGAATAGAAACTCAGTGGAAGCAAAAGATGCTTTTCAGTATCTAGTCTTGGTGAAAAATAGCATTTATTGTGCTCAGGTAAGCAAAGGCCTCTTTGTTGCTGGTGCTTCTCTCAAGAAACTGGAAGGTAAAACTCCAGGATCTTTCTGTTCAAAATTTGTCTGCATATTTTTTTTTTGTATGAACTCTTGACTTCAGCACTCCATTAGCACGTACATGACCTGACAGTTAAGCTCCAGAAATAGAATGACTGAAGTGATAGTCTTCATAGGATTTTGCTTCCAAAGGTTCAACAGTAACATAAAGCAAAACTGATCAGACCTTTCATAGATGGTCAGCTATTTTCCACTTGAAGATAAAGAATAGAGACTACATTCTATTAAAAACTCCAGAGGGAAAAAGTGTGTTCCATCATCTTTGTTTGTTAGGACCACGTTTCTAGGTGTATTTTCTGATTATTTTATTCCAGTGATGGAATTCAGGTCATATTTACATCTTTTCACCAAATTTCCTCTAAAATGGAGTAACTTCTAAAATATAAAAATATCCATTTTTGCTATAATGAAGTTGTCCAACTCTGCTTGCTATGGCAGAAGTTGCTACTGGTTTTCTCTTACCACTACCCACTACCAGCTCCCAGTGAGCCCATGTTTACAGCACCACGGTCAGCTGCCCCAAGTGACATGTTTTGGGACCAGGCAGGCAGCTGTTGGCTGCATGAGTACCATGGACAGCAATTGTTCCAACAGGTCATGCATGATGACTTTTCAAAGACTACAGCTGCTCTCAGAAATGCTTACCCTTTGAGATGGAAGAGGGTTTCCATGTGGACAGCCAGAATGTTTCTGGACCGTGTTCAGGATCCTGAGTTAGCTGATGCATGTACATCTGCTCAATTATTCAGCAATTGGTACTTTTTCCCAAGCGATCTCAGGTTACTTTCTCTGTAGCTGAGAGTGGTCTTTTGGGATTGTCTAGACATTCTGTGACTTTACCAGCAGCGTATCTTTCCACTCCATCCCAGAAGAATAGACCTTGTTTTTTTGATTCAATGGAGAAGCTTCAGTAGTTAAAACTTTGCCAGAATCTCTCAGACTCTTCAGTGTCTATTCTGAGCTTTCCTGTGTTGAGTTTCAGGGAGATAAGGAAATACTCAATAGTATCACTGGTTTTAAATTCTGTGTGCACTAGTCAAACTGATTTACTATATTTTTTGAAATCCCTCTTCCTTTTATGAAGTGAAAACTAGTTTTCTGCAATTCATAAAATGTTTATTTTATGATGTAGTTAAGTATCTTTTTTTTTTCTGTTAATTTTGAAATGAACTGATAGACTATAGTTGGCCATTCCAAAAGCTGGTGATCTTAATGAAAAAGCTATTTAAGAGGATATTGTATTTCATCTCTCTACGTTAGGTGATAATTTGATTTTGTTCTGCTGTTGCCAAGAGACTATCAAACACAGCATTCATATAACATTCATATAACATTGCTGAGAGATTCAATGGGAAAAACAGAAAGATAAATAGTGATGGTGATAACAGCTTAATTTTTAAGCATTAAAAAGATGAAATATTCACTTTTTTTAAAAAATAAATATATGATTGATAATTCCATGTCTGCAGATATTATAATTTTGAGGGAGAGGAAGAAAAGCCTTATGATAAAAATACTTCCTTTTTACAGGAGTGCTTTTAGATTAGTTACTAGTTGTGTTTTATTCATGTTTTGATGCCTTTTTGAGTTTCCTTAAAATTAATGAGAGGCAAATGTAAAGCTTTTTTTTTTTATTTCATCATTGGTGCTGCTAAACTTTGCCATGTGTCTGTGTATAATCATAGTGATGTCCAAATCCATGTGCCTGTAGACCAAGAAGAGTGCCTAAATTTGGGTGTCATGTTGTACATCCTCTACTTAATTTTATTCTGCCCTTTCAGTCCTTCCATCTCCACTAGTCACCCACTGAAAGCTACATTTACCACCAAAGAACACTTTTACGGTATACCTGTGCTCATCCTGCTTCAGGTCATCAGCCTGTCTTCATGCTCCGTTCCTCTATTCCACATTTCCATATATTCACATCTTCCCATCTACCCTTTTTGTACTGAATTTTACCTTCCTCATACTTTCTTGACTTCTGTTTTTACCTGCAATTCAGCCAAAATCAGAATTTTGAGGTGAACCATTTTTCAGCACATTAGCTGCTAAACAATCACTAGGTAACTGTGGGTTGGCCTTTTTTTATTCCAGTATAAAACAACCTGTTCTTATTTTAGATTAGCCTACTTTTGAAAGGCTGTGTTGGAAAGTAAGTTCACATAGTGCTGTCATCCTCTGTATAACTCTGAGCCCAGTTTCCAAACATAAAACTGTGTGGAAATAACTTGTTCTTCAAATTCACCGTCTTTCTAACTCCACAGGAAATATTAAGTCTAGGTAGGCATTCATTGTGGAATTCAAAGTCTTCTAGGTTTCTTTTCTCTTTTTTGGGATTGAAATAAAAAATTTAGTGTCTAATACTTTTTGTCTTTTGTGCTCTTTCTATTTCAAGTCATCAATTCAAGTTTTCTTTCTTTGCATCTTGAACACTGTGTCATTTTTCTTCCCTTCAATTTTACTGAAACAGAAAGTTTCTTTTCTTATTTTTGTTCTTATTTCTTATTGTCTGTCCATATCTGGGAGACAAATGGATTAGACCTTTTCATATCTCTCTGGAAAATAATTTATAGAGGTCTGTTTTTTATTGAGTCTGAGTTTGATGGGAGAGAAGCTGATGGAGGGGAATAGACCTTTATTTCTTTTATAATTCCCTAGACAGTGATTTTGAAAGTGCTGTAGCAATATTGCTTCTGATAGCTGTACTAGAGTATTAGCCATATAAGGCTTCCATTGCTTCCAGGGGTTGTTTAAGTGCTTAAGTAGAGTTCTCAGAACATACTTTACTGCTACATTTCATTGCAATGTATTTTATACATTACATAAAATACCCACATGTATATGTTATTGTACATATTGTACATACAAAAATACACACATGTATATGTTATTATATCTACACAACTGTAATTCTAGAAGTATATATTAGATTAATGATTCTTATTCTGTGCAAATTTCTGACTCAACTGAAGAGAGGTTCCTTGATCTCTTTCCCTGTAGCAGAGGGGTGCAAACTTAACTATCTGGTGCATTCTTTCAAACCTCTGTTAGTTTAATATGTAAGATGTTTCTTGGCTCTAATTTTCTATAATATGTTAATCTAGTGAATATATGTCACAGTAGTTGAAATACTTAAAATACTAATGTATGTTTTAAATGTCGCATGACCATGTATTGATATAGAATTAATTTATTTTTATATAGGGGATGTCCCACTTTGGTGCAAGCATTACCAGGTCCTAGTACACAAGTTACTGCTGGGAGCAACCACACAGCTATTCTCTTAATGGATGGCCAGGTTTTCACATTTGGAAGTTTCTCAGTAAGGAAATGTTATTTGCTTACAGGAATAAGCTAATAGTTAATGTGTTGATCAGAGACCTTTCAAGGCTGCTTACACTTGGTCTTATAGAACTGAGCATGACTTCTGCATGTCTACAGTGCCTGTTATGTTTTAAAATGTAGCCTTTAATATTGTTCTGATTAGAAAAGCATAATGCCAAGAATTCTTGCGGGTTTTTTATATTTTAATGAAGATAGTGATTTAAAATAGTTTTATTTTATGAGGTGCACCAGTTTCACAAACTCTTACTGTTTCAAGCTTGGTTCTAAGTAAACACTGCCTCTTCTGTTACCTGTCTCCATTTGATTAAAAAAAGCGTCCTGGTTTCTTTCATAGAAACAGCAGTGAGTTGCAGAAGTTGTGCCTACACTTGAGGGGAGGGGTTATTGCTCAGTATACTACAGCACAACTCCAGTAGTCTTCTTTCATATCCACGTGGTGTATATTTCCTCATGTCCATGTAGAATCCTTTCTTATATTCCCTCAATAAGCATTTAAACATTGTTTACTTCCCTCTGTGCCTCCATGTGTTTGCAAAGATGCCCCTCATAGCAATCTCTGCAGAGTCCATCTGTTGTTTGCATGTTCCCTCTAATGTTTTTATTGGGATCTTTTTTGCAAAAGCTAGAATATAGGTATTCAGATATTTTACATGCTTTAAAAACTACGTAGTGCCATACACAACAGAAGAGAAATTTCACTTTTTGAAATCTTTTTACCAAAAAAAATCCAAAATAAATAAAAAAAGGGAATGCTGAAATTTTGGAAGTAGAAAGTCATAGTTTGAACTGAAAATGAGTATTATTTTGTTATTTTTCAGACTTTAAGCAAGAGCTTTAGTGTCTGTGTTTGTTAAAACTCACATGGACATGTAAAGGTTTAAGCTTTGTTGTCTTACAGTGAAACTTGGCTTCTGAAAAACCACGTTCACTCTGAGAAATGGGATATAAAAGCTTGACAGTTGACAGAGGGGGTTTTTTCCCTTTCTCCAAAAGAAAAAATAAGTTTAGGCCATATTTAGACCATTTATTTTTTTGTGTCTGGTTTTAATAATGTAGTGCTTGGAAGTTTGCTGAAAGCTTCATAAATTCAAGACAAAATAAAAACAAAGCATGTTACTTGAAAACATCTTCACTAGGTTTACTTATATTGTTACGAAGAAAGAGAGATGAGTAACGTGCTGAACAAAAGACATTTGCTATATATACATTTTTCTTTTCTCTCATCATTTTAACTTCATTGGCATGCAGTGCATTTTCTGAGAGAGGTGTAGATGGGGCATGAGCAGGTTTCTGGCAGCAGTTCTTTCTACATCAGTGCAGTATAAGAACTGTTGGTCCATCTCAATAACTAGTTGTACGTAGAGGCAAGGCCCTAAGTCTCCAGATTAGTGTTAATGAGCATGTGCAGAAGTGCTTGCTGAACCTTTATGCTTTTTTTAGCTTAAGTTTGATGTGCTAATTGATTTCTAGGTACTTTTAAGAGGTATTTGCTCTATAAAACTTAGTCCATATCAGTTCAGAATTGAATGGTACGTGGACTGTCTATCTGAATATAGCTGCATCTATCTGAATATAGATTTTTTTCTTACAAATCTATTCCTTGTGTAGCACTGACAATCAGATATTGAACATTGTAGGAAAATAACACTTTTATATTTGATTCTGAGGATGGAGAGGAGGGTTTTCCATCATAGAGAGTTTGAGTTGTATTTAACAAAAACTTTACTCAAAAACCTAACTGAAAAGGGAGGAGTGTATTTTTTAGTAACTTGTAGTTAAATGTGTAACGCTTCACTTGGAGCAGCCATTGCATTTTGAAGGTAATCTTGTGGTAAATTCTTCCAGCTTATCTCTTTTGTGTGATAAAATTACTGAAGTAATTTATCTATCTTTGAGACTTACTGTTACTGTCACTTACTGATTTTTGCATTTTTTTCTACAGAAAGGTCAGCTTGGCAGGCCAATTCTGGATATGCCTTACTGGAATGCAAAACCAGCACCTATGCCTAACATAGGCTCCAAATATGGGCGCAAAGCTACGTGGATTGGGGCGAGTGGAGACCAGACTTTTCTCCGGATTGATGAAGCTCTCATTAATTCTCATGTGCTTGCTACATCAGAGATATTTGCAAGCAGGCATATAATAGGCAAGAACTCTTCTATATTATTTTAAAAGCTTATGGAAGTATTGGAGAGCAAAGTGAGTTCAATTGTGTAAACAGTAGAGGAGCAGCAAGTCAAAAACATGGATGGAGGGAATGAAAATATTTTGGCCTACTAGTTTTACTGCATATGATGATCGTTTCTTTAGAAAGATGGTTTTTATTAAAAATAATAATGTAAAAGTCTAACCTTCACCTGCACTTAAATCTTGCTACCTTTTTTTTTTTTTTTTTTGTAGCAATATATCTGTTTTTCCCTACTGTATTATGTGGCATTTTTCTAAGTATGAAGCATTAATGAGTGGAGTCTTCATGTTCATTTGCTCTTTTTGTTCCCTGATCTAGGTTTGGTACCAGCTTCAATATCAGAACCTCCTCCTTTTAAATGTCTTCTGATAAACAAAGTAGATGGCAGTTGCAAAACATTCAATGATTCTGAGCAGGAAGACCTTCAAGGTTCTGGTGTGTGTCTGGATCCTGTCTATGATGTTATTTGGAGGCAAGTGTGGTTTATAGCCATTAAAATAGTAATATAGAAATAATTTTTAAAATGTTTTGCAAGGCTGGAGATTGGATTGTATTTATTTTCCTGTGAATGAAAAAGGATTTTTTAATCTTTCATAAATATTTGTCAAATTTTTTGGATGGTTTGTTCAAGTAAGCCCAAAACAAATATGTTCTCCTGCCTGCAATTTTTAAATTTTTTTTTTTTTTGCATCATTCTCATTCTAGTCTCATAATATTTTGAGGACTCAAGTCTGTTCTGTTCCTTTACTCTCTTTATTCCCTTTCCTCCATTACTTAACACTTGACTGAATAACTTCCTCGCCATATTCAGCTGCCGTATGTGTGTGTGTGTCTTGAGTTGTCAGGCATTACTGGTTCAGACCACTAGAGAGGGAGTGGAGCAGTGGTATTCTTTTCAGTTCCAACATTTTGGGAGGTCAGAATAAAGGTGTTTATTTAGGTGGCATAGACATTCAGACCAATTGCATTTATTTCAGTCTTTGGAATGTAGTCTTTGAGCAAGTGTAGATAATAAGCCTTTGTTCCAACACAAAATCATAACATCTAATTCTTCTGTAACAATTTAAAAGCTAAATTAGCTAGGATTTGGAGAGAAATCTGAGCTTCCATCTGAGTTCAAGAGCTTGATGTTTAAATTGTTTGAAGACAAAACAAGTTAGAGTGATGCAGGGAACCAACTAGCCAGCATTCATCTGGAAAAGATGGTATCTTATAGGATTGTGTCTTTAAAATCTACTTGCATCCTACTTTGGATGTTTTCATCCAAAACTGAGATTCAAGAGCTTAACAGCCAATTAACATTGAAGCATGCATTTGTCAGGCACATTTCTGTATGACATAGGAAGTACCTTGGGTGGTTGTAGCTCTGCATTTTGAGTATCTGCAGGATTGTTGGAATCTCACTGGTTCAGTTCTTACTTAAATTCTGCTGAGATTAGAAACAAGGGTAGCACCCATGTCCCTTAGAGCTCTGTATTTTCAGTGTGTTTAAATCCATTGAAAGACTCAATTTGTGAAATAAAGTAGTTACCAATGGCCATGGGAACGCAGCAAGTTTCAAGGGAGGCAAGGTAATCATACTCAACTTGAAGACAATAAAATGGTGATTCAGCTTGAGGAACTACAAAGTCACATGTTAGATATTATGGATAAACATGAATTGAGGTATTTTTCTGTCTTGCAGTATTTTGAGGACTGTAGAAATAAATCTAGAGCTTAAATACTTAATTGAAGAGTGGACTGCAGATTTCTCTATTACATTCTTGTTCAATAGAAAATACTAAAGCACTCTGAAGAAGAGACATGTTAATAAAAATGCATATTAGTAGTTAAATACTTGGCATATTATTATTTCTGGACATTTTAATTCATGCCTGTTTAAATGATGGATTCAGTTTCTTATACAGAGACAGCATTCTGATGACTTAAACATTTCTTCAGAGCTTTGTGACTTAATCTCAGTGAAATTGAAGTGGTTGTGGAATGTCACATTTGTATAAATTTGAACATTGATAACTTGTTAAAATCCTGAATACATATGTGTCTTAGTTTGGAAAGACATGTATCTTCCAGGGAAAGCTGAAGTTTCCTTTAGAATAGAGAATGTAAACCCCTCACTCCTCCCAAAATTATAATTTTGCAATTAAGGGCTTTCAGGCAAAGATTTGGGAATAGGAATAACAGTTCTTTACTAGGAATATTAACAGTACAAATGTAGTAGAAAACAAAACCACTCAACCAAACAAGCAAACAAATAAACAAGAAATCCTGGAAAACCCTGACAGAGTCAGAGCTGCAACCTGACACCCTGTTGGTCAGGGTGTTGGAAGCAGTCCAAAAGTGAGTCCTCCTGGAGTGGCAGGTATGGTTCTGTTGAGGTAGAGATGATCCTGTAGATAGGGTCCAGTGATGGTGAGAAGGGGTCCAGTTTTCCTCTGGGAACCGGGCGAAGCCGGAGAGCTTCATGTTCCTGAGTCCCAGTTTTATCCAGGTAGGAATGGTTGGCTCCCCCCACTGGGTGGAGCATCTCACAATAGGATGATGGAATGTGGATGTACTATCTTGGGGAGGGTAGGGGTGTCTTAATGGTCCATCAGCAGAAAATATTCCCCTGGAGGGAGAATGGGGCAGTGAAAGAGATAAGGAACAATGCCCTACCTGGTTTTAACAGTTGGCCCATTATCAAAAGGCACCTGCTCCCCTCCTTCCAGAGTTACAAGAGATAAAGAAGAACAATTCCCCAACTGCTTTCAGCAGATGAAAATAGAATACACAATTTAGGTTCCATAACCCAAGACAATATGGTTCCCTTTAATATTTTTAGTTAAAACTGTTTTTCTCCATTAGATTTTTAAAAGTATACCAAGTGAAAATTCCTTTTGTGCTTCTTCAGAACACTCCCATAGACTTATGTCTTCTTACTTTTTCTTCCTTTTTGTAGTGGTTTCAAAGATTTCATTTTCTTTTTCTATGTGTTAATCTATATTATAGAAAGTCTTTGTATTCCCTAGTTTATGCTGCCCTTTTTTATAATCCCTTAAAACTCCTGAGGCGATGTTATCCATTTAAAAAAGCCCAAACAAAATACATTGGATTACTCAAGATTTTTTTCTCTTATTTGAAGGTAAACCTTTTACTTTCACTTGGCATCTTTAAAATTTTTGAGCACATTTGCCATTCTATTTAGCACTTTGCTAGCTACTTCATACTTTTTCATAGATAATACTGTTATAACATTTGTTAGCTTTGAAAAATGTCTTAAGATTTTCTGAAATTTCTAAACCCATAATATGACTGTTTGACTTAAATATAATTATGTTTCTGTATCTTCTCATATGCTGGAGTGTTAAGCTAGTAAAGTTTTCACGTATTTGCAATTTGTGATACTCAGTTTCAAGAGTTTATACCAGCAGATCTACATTGTACATTGAATACCTTAAAAATAAATTATTGGTTAGGTTTTGTATTTTTTCCGTAGATGAAAGCTTTTGTTCATTCTGTTTTCTCTTGCTCCAGGTTTCGCCCAAATGCCAGGGAGTTGTGGAGTTACAACGCAGTTGTTGCCGATTCCAGACTTCCCTCAGCTCCAGACATGCAATCCCGGTGTAGTATTCTGAGTCCAGAACTTGCTCTGCCAACAGGTTCCAAAGCTCTAACCACCAGATCTCATGCAGCTTTGCATATTCTAGGTATACATTTATAATTCATGAGTCAGAACCTTAGATGAAATAAAGTAACATAACTTAATGTATAAACAAATTATCTAATCTAATCTAATCTAAACAGTTCCTGACTTTTTTCAGTTAAAATTTTACTTTGTAGTCTTTCTCCATTGCTCTTAACTTTTATAATTTGGCTGATGTAGTTATCTTCTGCCATCTTAAGGATGTTAGAGGATTTTAGAGTTCTGGTGGAACTTGCTGTTAGATGCCAGCATAATAAAGTAAGAGACCTTCCTAGATGATCTTTTTGGACAGTCTGCAGAATAAAGTCAGTACTCATAACCTGTAGTCTCAAAAAAAACCCCACCCAGTCATCTGTTCCTTAACGTGTTCACTTCATTGTGTGCTAGAGATGTGATAACTTCCAGCTTGAACAGTACTGTTTTATGTCTGAGTCAAAGTAAGGCGTGTTAGGTACCCATGTGTATGAAACAAAACCTTTTGTGAAGACTTTCAAAGCTGCTCATAATTCAGTTCCTACTTCAACTCTTTGGGTAATATTTTAACTGTAAAAAGAAAAAATTGTTATTGGCAATTTATTTGCAATTGGAAAAGTTGCAAAAGTAGGTTTAGTCACATTTGTTTGTTATTCTGGATAGTAAATTAGATGAAGTTGATCTTCAGTAGCAGGCTTTGAGATTCTGCAGCACTGACCCTTGACCTAATCAGAAGTATAGCTCCTCTGTAGCATGTGCGTGGTTTAGGGATAAAACATTTGGATTGCTTTGATTTTCTGAACTAGTGTTCATTTCTATTTCAATGATTATAATCAACAGTGAGAAAATTTGGGTTCTTTTTGGTTTTGCTTGCTTTTAGGTTGCCTTGACACTTTGGCTGCTATGCAGGACTTAAAAATGGGTGTTGCAAATACAGAAGAAGAGACTCAAGCAGTAATGAAAGTTTATTCTAAAGAAGACTATAGTGTGGTTAACAGATTTGAAAGTATGTACACACTAAAATTTTATAGCCCAAGCTGATCAGCCTGCCGAACAAAAGACTAAGATTAAATACATTTTTGTTGGGGCTTATTTCTGCAGGTCATGGAGGAGGCTGGGGTTATTCAGCTCACTCAGTAGAAGCCATCCGTTTCTGTGCTGATACGGATATATTGCTGGGTGGTCTTGGTCTTTTTGGTGGTAGAGGTGAATACACTGCTAAAATAAAGGTAGGTGTTCTTGTTTTGTTTTAATCAATGTTACGTCTCAAAATCACAACTTCGGTAATGCTGTCTAAAACCATGATTAGTTTTATTTCTTGACAAATGAGTGGTTTACTGTATGTGGAAAGCATTATGCAGGCACAGTGGATGAAGTATAGAGCTGAGAATTACCTATTCTTACTTTTCATGAATTGGCCCATTCTTATCTCCACTAAATGCTGTCCCATCTTAGAGATATCTTGGGCAGGTGTTTTAGTGGTCTGGATTGGTTCTGTGATCTATTTATACAAAGCTTCAAGGTCCACCAGCAGAAAATTGATGTTGTGGGCTTCAGATTAAAATTGCATTCTGTATGATGCATGAAGAGCTGTTCCCAAAAGCAGGAAGAGTCCTTATGAGGAGCCATTGCTTTCCACTTTCCTTGCCACTTCTTTCTCAGACTGTTGTCTGGATAGCTTCTGGGCTGGGATTCTTCAACTGAGAGCAGATAGCACCCAATTAACTCTGTGTCAAATGTAGGCATGATTACAGATGGAACACGTGTGCTGATTATTTTAAAATAAATTAAATCTGGCTTTGGATAAATAAACCTCACAGAAACACACACTGGTGTCAGAGCTCTGGTTTCGAGCAAGTGTTCTCTGCTCCTATATTTAATAAGGGTTTTGGTAAAAGAAGATGCTATATCTGAGATTTCTATTAGATATTTGTATATTCAGAACACGTTATTGTTGTTACTTGTCATTTAGTGGATTATTGAATCTTCTTCTATTTTCAGATGAATAGGTATTGAGGTTTGTTCTAGGGAAATGGATGATATGCTTAGCAGTAACATTTGCATAAGTCAACAGGAAATCCAAAATAAGTAGTTGCACTTTATTCTAGTTTAACATAATGACTGAAGATTGCAAATGACTAAGTACAGCCAAGAAACTTAACATTAGTTATGCCTTTTAAATACCAGAGGTAATAAGGTTATGATAATATTCTAATACTATATTTTCAATTTGTTTAGGATTAGCTTATAGCAAGATAAGATTTGCCAGTCCTGCCAGAAATAAGCTGTGTATTCAATAGGTGTTTGCAAGAGAAGTCATAGAAGTCATTGTGGTCCTTTCTCAAAATCATCAAACCATGGAAATTATTTTTAAGTAGGAAAACAAAGTTCTCTTAGGTATCATGTTTTGTCCCAATCACCAACTGTTTATAACACTATTGGCTGTCTCTGCTAAACTGTCAAGCTGTCCTTTTCCAGAGAAGCTGAGTATATCTTAATGTTTGTATAGTGCATTTCAGTTGGTGATGGAAAACCTGCAACTTCTGCCCAACTTTGCTTTTTTTAGATGCCCTGCTTTTGTCTTGTTTGCAAGATTTAGGGAGTTTCTCCGCTTAAAAATATTTCTGGACATAAGGCTGGGAGGTCGTGTCAATTGCTATTTCTTAAGAGTTAATGCCTGACTTCCAAATGGGGTTTTGCCTATCAGTGATACTAAGTAGTAGTTATTTTTGGGAAGGAAGAGTACTATACAATTTCCAGAATGCCAGACAAGAAAAAGTGGTATTATGAGGTTTCTAACATCTAAGACATAATTTTGCCTTTTTTTCTTTCTTCACCAGTTGTTTGAATTGGGTCCAGATGGGGGAGACCATGAGACGGATGGAGACCTGCTTGCTGAGACAGATGTCTTAGCATATGATTGTGCTGCCAGGTAAGATGTTTAGCTTACTTACTTACACCTGCTTTTTGATCTTCATTTTTTTTTTTTCACTGTACACATTTTACTGTCATCTTTAAACTGAGATGGTCTAAATAATTTGAATTTTGTAGCAAATTATGTAAAACACTTGAACTGTGCAGGGAAATAGTAAAACACCAAATGTCCCCAAACCATTATGGTATTTAAATTTTAAAAAGAAAGATAATCGAGTTCTTGCTCTTGTGTAAATCCAAGTGAAATCCCATCTTCCTGTGTTGAGACCACAAGACAAAATATTGCAGCAGCTCTTTAGTGCATATGGTTGTAGTTAGCCATGTTGTAGCTGCTTTTTCACTACCTGTAATGAAGTAATTTAAATTTCAAATGATACATGATTAATTCTTTCAGATTGAAATCTTACATATCGATCGCCTAAATATATATTCTATTAATTTCTTTAATACTTACTGTAATTACTAAGAATTTATGTATAGGTTCTTGTAATTTACTTTTTCTGAAATCAATATTATGTAGTACTTCATAATTAATACTTTGCTTGCAGTATTATATATTAAATGTAATTGGGTTTATATGTGTTAATTTAACTTAATGTCTCCTTACTCTGTTTGGCATTGATATGATTGTTTCACAATTCAAGATCAAGCATGACTTAGGCATTTATAGGTCCTTCTGAATTATTATTTTTTAATTACAACGAAATTTTTGGATGAAAAATTTTTGGGGTTTGAATATAAATAGATACAACTTAATACCATTACTTCTCAATTTCTTTTATAATTAGGGTGTGATTTGTTAAAAGTTAATATAAAAATAATTCATATCTAACATTTTCCAAAATTTACTTCTCCCAGAGAGAAATATGCAATGATGTTTGATGAGCCAGTACTCCTGCAAGCGGGCTGGTGGTATGTAGCCTGGGCAAGAGTGTCAGGACCTAGCAGTGATTGTGGATCTCATGGACAGGCCTCTATTACTACAGATGATGGGTATATTTTTTCTATATTTTTGATTGAAAAATAAGAGCTCTAATAAGACTTGAATAATAACTGGGTTATTTCTCTTTCAGTGTTGTATTTCAGTTTAAAAGTTCCAAGAAATCAAATAATGGTACAGATGTGAATGCAGGGCAGATTCCACAGTTACTATACAGGTAATACTTTACCTCTGGATTTACTGACATGTTTCTAAATAGAAATATTAAATTCATTATAACTGTGTTTCATGAAAATGTCATTATATTAAGTGAAGGAAATCAGTGTCTGAAAAATGTAGGGAAAACTTTGTCTTTGAGAAAGTAATGAAATTATACCCACATTTACTTCCTTTCTATTTTTCTTGCAGTCATCCTGCATGAGTCTTGAGATTTTCATTTACATCCATAGACCCTCACAGTTTCATATAACATAAAATTATATTTTTTGCTAGTTGGGAAGTGCTCTATTTGGTCACCCTCAGTTTAGGAACTGTATACTCTTGAACAGACAATGTTAATGAAGCAAAGCCAAAATCAGCAATGATCTGTGCTTTACAATAAGTTACCATAAATTTATCATTACCATGGTAAATGTTATGTAAGTTTTAAGTTTTTTGTGTGTTTAAGAGAAGACTAGATGTGGCACTTGGTGCCATGGGTTGAGGTTAGGGTTGGACTTGATGATCCTGGAGGTACCTTCCAACCTAATGATTCTGATTCTAATAATCAGGAACTATTTCACTGTGTTGATAGTATATTTTACAGATTTCCTCAGATACATACATACATGAAATAACTTTTATGTTTTGTGTGTGTATGTAATTCCCCTGGCTTCCACACTGATTCTGAAACTTAGAATTCTTTCACACCAATTCCCTTCTATGTCCTTTCTAAGCATGTCCTTTTCAAAATTGCTTCTCAGAACGGCTCACTAATGCCATTAAGCTTTCTGTCCATAGATACCCAATCCCTCCAGGTGAAGGATTCATTTTGATGTATATGAAGTCCTGGCATGACAAATTCATCATTTGGGTGATTTCTATGCAGAGATGGATATAGCCAAAAGGCAAACAAGCCTTGAGGCCTCTGAAGACTAATGAGTGGCACAAAAGGGAAGGTGCTGCAGTGATAGATGCTAGCTGTATTTTTAACCTTCACATATATTTTCCCTTCACAAAACTGGTGTTCTTTTAAGGAATAACATTTCTAGTCTTGATGTCATCTGAGAAAATACAGTCAATACGTGTAATAATTGCATGTAATTAAGTCTCAACCTCATTTTTAGTTGTCACAGTAGTGCCAGTTGAACAGAATTCAAGATACTTTGTTACTGATCTAGAATGAAACTGGAGGAACCTATGTTGAAACTGAACATTGTTTTTGAGAAATAAAACCTTTTTCACTTTTTTTTCCCTACTTGAACAATAAAAACAGTAGAAACTACAAAAAATAAAAAAACCAAAACAAAACACCAAACCCAACCCAAAACTCTACTAAAAGTAAATACTGGAGATTTCGAGTAAGTTCTAAAATTGTTCTTCCAGGTTGCCAACAAGTGATGGCAGTGCATCCAAAGGAAAACAGCAAACTAGTGAACCTGTACATATTTTAAAGAGATCTTTTGCCAGAACGGTCTCAGTGGTGAGTACTATCAAGAATCTTCTGTTTCCTGTGTGTTTATACATGGTTAGAAAACTGAAAGACGTAGATATGGCAATAATGATGGTTTTGTGCTTGCTTTCTCAAGTAGAAGTTAGGTACACTGATAGAATATCTGACGATTTCATTTTAATGTTCAACATCAACTACTTTCATTTTGCTTTCTGAGGTACAGCTTCATGAAATTATTAACTACGTACAAAAATAGTAGTAGAAACAAAACTTTTTTAAATGCTCAGATTTTTGTGAGCTATCATGGGCTTCTCTTAAGCTCTCAGGTACTGTAAGTGTCATGTAGTGGCCATGATCCTGCAGATCATAACTGTTTAAAAACAATGTGAAGACAGACCTGATAATACTTTATGACAAGAACGTATTATGCCAAAAGTAGGTATTACACTCTGCTGTAGATAAAGCAAGTAAAATTTACTGGAAAATCTCCATTACAGGTGAATACAGTTATTAGTTCTTAAATAACTGAGAGGCTTCTACACATAATATTCTAGCATATGTTTTAGATAGATTTTATCATGGTATTGCAGTGAAGTGTCCCCTTCATTCTCAGTACTGTTTTTTTTTTCTCAAGTGAATAGTGTGTTGCATGGTAGATGGGCGTAGACATAAATATGTTTCCATAATAAACATGGATATAGATGCTATTTGTCTTTTGTCTAATGCTGATGCAGAACAGTAATTTCTTGTTTTCCAACACTAAATCTATCTTTGGTATCCTTCATACCCTGAAATAGGAATGCTTTGAATCTTTGCTGAGCATTCTTCACTGGAGTTGGACAACACTGGTGCTGGGAGTTGAAGAACTTCGGGGGCTGAAAGGTTTCCAATACACTGCTACTCTTCTGGATTTAGAAAGGCTGCGTTTTGTGGGCACTTGCTGCCTGAGATTGCTGAGGGTCTACACCTGTGAAATATATCCAATATCAGGTATTCCTCTCAGTTTGCTTGTTTTATATTTATTAGAAAATAATCTACAGGACATTTATGGTTTGATCTAAGTATTTGTGTAGGATATGATATAAAATAGATTTGCTCACACAGATGGTTTTATTGGAGCAATTAAAAGACTTGCTGTCAGAAACAGGAAATTTTTGATTGTCTGCATAGCTAAGTATCCTAGTACCACAGGTTTACACTGTAGCCTGTGTATTTTAAAGTTAATTTTCCTGTTTGACATGTCAGTTGAGTTGTTTTGGACCATTTGTATCTTCTTTTTTCCCATTTCTGTATATAGTGTTTGCTCTGGAGGTGAGCACAGTGTGAATTTGAAAGATTGTATCTGTTTTTCATACCTGTGCTTTAAAACGCCTTATATATTATAAAAGATCAGAAAAGTGGGAGTTTTTAATGCTCTGGTTTCTTTTATAGAGTTTAGCACCCTTTCACTGTTTCACTTTTGGAATTAACTTCTCTGAATGTAGATTCAACAATGTTTTTCTATTTGCATGTAAAATGTGCATTTTAATGTGAAAATGTTTCATTATTGTGCATACATTTAATGCTTCTGCTTATGTAATCTTCTAGCTACAGCTAAGGCAGTTGTAGAAGAAACCAGCAAACTAGCAGATTGCATTGGAAAAACTAGGACCTTGCTGAGAAAAATTTTATCTGAAGGAGTTGACCATTGCATGGTGAAGTTGGACAATGATCCACAAGGATATCTCAGTCAGCCTCTCAGTCTGTTAGAAGCTGTTCTTCAAGAATGCCATAATACATTCACAGCTTGCTTCCATTCATTCTATCCAACACCAGCTCTCCAGTGGGCATGTCTTTGTGACTTGCTGAACTGTTTGGACCAGGTACATTAAAATGGCACAAGTAAATATTACAGCTTAGCTTGCCCTTTTGCTCAAATCGAAGTCAAGTAATACTTAAAACTATTACTAGTTTTTTGCATTTATCCTTATTTGCAACATGAGTTCTGTTGTGTTTTGGATTTTTTTTTTATTGACTGGGTATTGGATTTGTTTCTGATCTTGTTTGTTTGGGGTGTCCTCTAAATGTAGTTCAATAACAGCTTCGTCTTCTTTAGATTTTAAGATTCTCTGTGGGACAGTGAAGAAAATTTGTGGTGCTGGTAACTTTCAGCATCTGCTTTTTCAGTGTTGAGGCTGTGCCTTATATGGGCTTACTCTTGTTGCATGTTGCCTAAGAGCATCTGTGTGGTACTTTTTATCAATAATACTTGAATAATTTGTCATTATTGAAAATTACAACAGTGCTCTGATCCAGGCAAGTACGTGAGAAGCAACTGGAAATACTATTCTATAATCAGCAGCTTTCTTCTTTTGCTTATTGTGAATGAACATCCCACATCTAAACAGTGTAGTTGGTTGCTTGCATTGCTTGTGGTAAGATGTGAACAGTTTGCTGCTTTGCATGAAAATTGATTTAGCATATACAGTTTCCAGGAAGAATCTGTTCTTTAATGTATTAGTCTAATTAAGTTGTTTCATTATAAGTGCTAATTATAAGAAAAGCCTCGTCTTCAAAGGATGCCGTAATTTCGAAAGTAATACTAGATGGGTTTATTATTTTAAAATATGTCGACCAATAAATTTTAATTACTCCAGTTTTGAAGACCTAAATTCAAGCTTATGAGAGAAGATCATGTAAAATTCATAGGAAAGCTTTCTTTAAATTATTTTTATTAATTACGGTAAAGCTGGAAAGTTCCTTTCAAAAGTAGTTTCTCTGTTTTTTCAGTGCAGCAGTGCCATTCTGTTAATTTCTTTCCATGTCTTTAGGATATCCAGGAAGCAAACTTCAAGACCTCCAGTAGTCGGCTCCTGGCTGCTGTCATGTCTGCTCTGTGCCACACTTCAGTGAAGCTGACCTCCATCTTTCCCATTGCTTACGATGGGGAGGCCTTGCTGCGCTCCATGGTTAAACAAGTCAGCACTGAGAATGACTCTGCTCTGGCCCATCGCTTTCCTCTTCTGGTTGCACACATGGAAAAGCTTAGTCAGGTTAGGATGTAGTCTAAAAATTTAATGATTTCTTTTACTTTGCAACAAAAAGCTGTTATGTACCTGCAGGTTTTTGCTTGATAAAGATGTACATGAATTTGTCTAAGTGTTTTCTTTCTAAAAGCCTTAGTACAGAAACTTATTTTTTAAAATTTTTGACTTTTTGTCTGAAATATTCCAACTGTTTTGTCTTTGGAGAATGTTTAAGCAGAATGGTTCTTATCTTGGAATATTAAATAGGAAGAAATATCCTTTGGAGTAGTATTCTGTTGCATAGTGTTTCCTGCAACAGTGTTTCAGCTTTTTCATGTGATCGCAAGGAGGAGCAGGTAGGGAGATTTGGTGTTTTGAAGAAGAGTCAACACAACTTTAGTAATAAAAAGTCATGTCCCAAACTGGAGTTTTTAAAAGGGTCAGTAAAAGAAGCCCAGTTCATACTGTTCTAGCAAGCTTTAAACAATTAATGCTGTACTGTTGCAGTTCTCTCATTTTAGAATTGATTTACAGGAATGAGAAAGGTAAAGATAATAATCAGGGAAATACTAAACAGTATTCTTCAGTTTGGAAGACAATGGGTAAGATAGTATGAAATTGTGAATTATGCAAGTAAAGTAAATAAAGGATAGTTGTAGAGTCTACCGCTACCAGAAGTATAGAGCAAAAGGTAAGGCCAGAAGTTTTCTGCTATTCCTAAAATACACAGTTAAGCTAGGAGACATACTCCTGTAGGCCATTTTTTTGCTAAAAGCTTTCATGGACTTGGAAAGCACCTGTACAAATTAATGAATTAAAAACCACCAGGCACTATTAAATGCAAATATAGTATTTGTGTCTTGGATAGAGCATCATCCTAACTGTAAAAGATGGAAAAGTGTTCTGTACAGGTTTCTTTCACCTGATGGTCTTCTGTATTTGTTCACTTCTTGGATATTTTTTTGGGGAAACAAAGGAGTAACAAAGATAAACCTTGGATTTTCATCAGTAGAGCTGATTTTATTTTTCTTATCAGAAATTATAACTGTTATAAGAAACAGTGGATGTCACTGCTAGGCAGAAGACACAATAGATGCCAAAGCTTATATTTGTTTCAGTCTTCATTCAGCAAAAAACAACTGTGCTTATAATCACCCCACTACTGGTTTTGTTTTACCTCTTTGCATAGAAGATTCTTTTTGCTAACACCAAAACAATAAAGCTTTCATGTTTCTTTTTTTAGACACTGCAGAAGAAAAGTACATGAACAGTTTCAGAGCTAGCCATTTATCCACTGTGTTTTAGTGTATGCTTTTAAAGCCGGTAGGTTTTATGGCTGTATAGTATATAAAGAAGAGACTTCTCCTGGGAAGGACACCTGTATGTGGTATCTTTACAATGCAATAAAAGACTTGTCATCACCTCATTCAGGAAATTAAGGACATTAATCAATTATTTTGACAAAGGAATGCATGCTATGATAGCTTTGAGAATTTTATTTTTTTTTCTACCTTCTAGACATTTCTTATCTTTATGAAGTGACAGATATTTCAGTTACCTAATACTTACAGTATGTGAAAAATGGTGCTTTGGGTTTTTTTTTCAATAACCATGTCATTGATTTTTTTTCATACTGCAGAGTGAAGAAAATGTCTCAGGGATGACAAGTTTTCGAGAAGTGCTAGAAAAGATGTTGGTCATTGTTGTTTTACCAGTACGGAACAGCCTTAGAAGAGAAAATGAACTTTTCTCTTCACATCTGGTTTCTAATACCTGTGGGTTGCTTGCTAGTATTGTGAGTGAGCTTACAGCATCAGCATTAGGATCTGAGGTAAAGCTGCTTGAAAATAATTTTTAGAAGTCTTTCAAGACATATATATTTCGAATGTGATACAGGCTGGGGTGGGTATTTTATAGGTGTGCAGATCTTTCAGAGGGTCTGGAATTCTCTGTTTTGAGTAGCGTAGATGTCTTACATAAATTTAAAAGCATTATATTCACTGTATTAGGGAAGTACTGTTGATAATTAGCTGCTTCATTAGGGCTGCAGAATACTGCAGATTGTTTGAAAATGGCAGTTTTTAAGAGTACTTTGCTTTTTGCTTGCAAATTTCTGTACGTAAACAATCCTTTCAGCAGGCTTTTAACTCTGTTAAGTGACAGAAAAGTACTTGATTTTGTTCAGGTGTGTCACTATCTCTGTGCTATCAACAGGCTTTTGTCACAGAAAGAATCAAGCTTTTGATAACATCTTCATTCAAGGTGTTTTTACCATTATGTAACATCTGTTTCTGCCCTCTTTCAATCTTGACTGTACCTGAGGCAGAAATATCTAACCTTCCTTTCAGTACAGCAAAATCTGGTTTTTGCTAATTCATCTTATAAAATATATGTTTAAATACTTTAAAAAACTGAATTGGATTCCTAATTATTCCTAGTTAATTTCTAATTATCAGAAATACTTTATTTTTTCTTTTTAGTCAGTATTAACTAGAAGGCTAAGTAGTGGCATCTTCTCTGGCTTATGAGCTGACTTTTGAAATTTGCCCAATTGAAAAATCTGGTAATTCAGTTCACTTAACTTTGCTTTATTAAAGTTTTCTGACATTTGTTCCTATTTTCTGACGACTGTATTTAACTTTCTACAGGTTGATGGACTGAATTCTCTCCATTCTGTCAAATCCACTCCGAACCGATTCACTAAAACAAGTCAGGGAAGAAGCTGGAATACTGGGAACGGATCCCCTGATGCAATATGTTTCTCTGTTGACAAACCTGGTGTCGTTGTAGTAGGGTTTTCTGTTTACGGTGGAGGAGGAATTCATGAGTATGAGTTGGAGGTGTTGGTTGATGATGTAAGTACTGCATTTGGGAAAACAACTTGAACAAAAGTAACCTCAGAGGTTTTTTTTAGAGAGTATCTTACAATGGATTATTTTCATCTTTTTCTTCAGTCTAGGCTACCAGTAGAACAGTGCACTGGTAGTAGGGTTTTTTTGCTTGTGGTGAAGATTTTTATTATCACAAGCTTCATACCATATCTAGTAGGGTCCTCATCTTGGTTATGGTCTTGAACTCTTCCTTTATTACAAATAATATTTGAGGTATGGGGTGCTTTTCACTTTCTGAAGCTAAATATGAATTAGTACCAGTTACCTCTGTAAGCCATGAATGAAAATAAGAAATTATGTTAAAACCAAAAGTTGAAGAAAAGGGTAATGAACCTCTCTGCTCAGTAATTTCCTCTTTAGGGGAAAGGCTTTACTGTTGACTCTGAGCAGGTTTTTCATCTTTCCCTAATGCCATGTGTAAAAATTTTGCAGTGATTTGCATAAATGCACTTGTGTGTCTCGTATATTTACTTTATAAATGTATTAAAATGACTTTTTCTTTGAATCAGAGTGATCATACTGGAGATGCAACTCATTCTCATAGATGGACGTCTTTAGAGCTAGTTAAAGGAACTTATACCACAGATGATTCTCCTAGTGACATAGCTGAAATCAGACTTGACAAAGTTGTGCCACTCAAGGTAAATAAAATAAAAGCACATCTGTAAGTTTCATATAACTTTCATATAATTGAAATGGTCAGTGTAAATTGTTTGGGTTTTTGGGTGCACATTCACAAGTTGATCTTGACGTGTGCTTCATAAAGTCTCGGTTTCAACCTGTAAATGAAAAGTTCCAAGTCCAGTCAGCTAAAAGAAATTAGATCCCAGTTTTTATAATTGCATAAGATAGATTGTAGTTGCTTAGTAATTTTAGAATATTTTTGAAAGTGCAACTTGATAGTTAATTTTCTTGCATATCTGCTTACTCTTCAAGTAATTAAGTAGTAGTTTAAGTTATGGTCTGTAGTTTAGGAACAATAGATCTGTTTTTTGTTAAATGCTGTATCTTTTTTGTTTAATTTCATTTGTAGTGTACTTTGAAGGACTTTTCAGACTCTCCAATACTAATGTAAAATAATAACTTTCATATACCACGAAGCCATTAGATAATTGTTTTACATTGTAACCTATTTTTGCACTCCTTTCTAAGGAAAATGTGAAATACGCAGTTCGTTTGAGGAATTACGGAAGCCGGACTGCCAATGGAGATGGTGGAATGACCACAGTTCAGTGTCCAGATGGTGTCACATTTACATTCAGTACGTGCAGTCTGAGCAGTAATGGCACCAACCAAACACGAGGACAAATCCCGCAGATTCTTTATTACAGGTTTGTGCGTTGCTAGAACGTTCATTTCTATCAAAAGTGAACAAAACCATCACAGTGCTATTATACCACATCTGTTTTTAAGAAGTGATAAAAATAAATGCATGCAGAGTGTGTGATGCCTCTTCCAGTCTTGTTTTAGGTACTCTGTTTTTTCTGATTTGACAAATAATGTGGTGGTCAACTTCTTACAAGGTCCATTGTTTACTGCCTTAAAGTTCTAAGTATGGGGAACTCCTAAGATACACAATTTCTGTTTTTTTCTATGCTATAAGAGATATCTGAGAGATTACTCACTGGCATGTTTATCTCTCCAATTTATTCAGTTCTTCAGTTTCCAAAATTAATTGCATCAGGTAGTGAATTGAAGCAAGGTCTATTTATATAGGAACTGTCTCCTCTCTTACTTAGAGTTGAAAGGTATAAAAAGAGAAATTGCAGTTGCCTGAAAAAAATCAGCTGAAAAATCTGACTGTCCTGCAGGGGAGCTTTACTTCAGCCTTTCAGGATGACAGTAGGAATTCACTTGTGGTAGTGCTTTTGCAGAAAGCATTGCTTTTGTGTTTGAGGTGCTTAACCCTGATTTGTGTAAAGACACGATTTTCTGACTGGCAGTATGAGACTGATCAACAGAAGATGGAAGGAATAAAAGGATCAGTGAATAATAATTTAACTTTATTTTTGATTGTGTGAAAAGTACCTACATAATAAAAAAATTAGAAGATATAAAAAGTAATACTACACCAAGTGATGTATTTTAGACTAACAAGTACATGAACATGTTGCTCTAAAGAAGGTAAAATATGAAGAAATAAGTAGCCAGCAAAATTATAGTAATAGTATATTTGAAGATACAGGACAGCTCTAAACTAAATCTTAAAACATGAGATTATGCTCAAAGATCCACTTTGTCAGCAAAACCAGTAATTGCTTATTAAGGAACGGAATTGCAGTGATGCAGATCATGATACTTTAGTCTCCTGAAATCGTGGACTTTATTCTGAAGTATCATAATTGGAAATACCATTATGTAAGAAAGATGAAAGACTTGGAAAACATTTGTTTTCACTCCTGGATTGTCTGCTTTTAAACAGTCAAAAGAGAAAGTTAAAGAGAAATAACAATTTCTTTGATTTCAGAAAAGCAAAGGATGTAATTTCAGTAATGGAAACTTTAAGGTATTCTAACAATGATAAATTAACATATGAAAAAAAACCCACACCAAAGTCCTGTCTGCAGATCAGAACAGTCTCAGGTTTTTTTGTTTCAGCTGATAAAATTCAAAGAAGCTTTCCAAAGACTGTAGTAGTACAAGTCAGAATTGTTACAGAATAAATTGTGTTGAAAAAAATTGCAGCTGCTGTGCTGTAATCGCAATGTCTTTTGTAGTTTGCATGGCCAAGATAAATTTAATGTTATCTGATGTATGACTATGGTTATGGACTTAGTTTGAGGACTCACTGTTTGATATATAATGATTTGAAGTTTTGATTTGCCTACAGCAAAGAAACAAATGTTCAGCCAATTATTATAGAACAGCTTGTAAATTCACACTCCATTTTGTTTGGAGGATGCTCAGATATCAATGGAATTGTTTCTTAGGCGTATGCAAAGAAAGGCCACATAGAGAAGTTAACACACTTTTGGTAAGGGCAGAAAAGTTTTAGAGGGATTTGTTGGAAAAGTACTCAGTTCAATTACACCTACCATCAGTGGCTAAAACATTCAAATGAAAAAGGCTTGAGGCTGACAGCAAAGCTACAATTCTAGGACACTTCAAAAAAACATAATCTTTTTCTAAGAGTGATTGATTCACATTACAGAGAAGGAGATATATGCTTGTTCACTGAACTGCTCAAAGTAAAATTTCTGAACATTCTGAGGTGCTAGTCCTGAAAAAATATACTGGACAAACATAAGATATCTGAAAGAGAATGGTAGATTTTGTTTTACATGTTAACTAAGTGATTTTATTTCTCAGTGCCAAGTCTTAATCGCTGTCATATTGAAGGCTTAAATTAGTTTGTAATTGTGATTTGACAGCTTTGAAAAAGCAAATTGAACCTTACTGAAATGGTTTAATGTGTAATGTTGTTTAGGAGAACCTAGTTTGACGTACAGAGTTGTTTTAAAAGCAAGAACTATTTGTTGAGGGTAAGCCCAAGACTGTATTTCAAAGCCATAATTAATCTTTGAAATAAGAAGGGAGAATCTTTGTCTCTTATGAAGATATCCGTTAAGGAAGTTTTACAATTTAACATTGCTCTGTTTTTACCAAGACAGGCAACTGGCTTTGGAAGAGCATAGCAATTAATACATTTCTGTGGTTTAAAAGGCATCTAGAGAAAAGAAACTTTTCAGAAAAATGCTGTTTATACTTTTTGCCAAAGTTCTCGCAAAGGACTAACAGCAAGACATTTCCTCCAAAATATTCTCTGTGGTTTCTTTGTGTTTTCTTATTGCTTTATCATAAATTCTTTTGCTTATATTATGACAAAAATTAGTCATTTTTTAAATGTAATTTTGTATTCTTGAACTTACTTTAACTTAATCCACTATCCAGGAGTGAGTATGATGGAGATCTGCAGTCACAGCTGTTGAACAAAGCTAATGAGGAAGACAAAAACTGTAGCAGGGCTCTTTCTGTTGTGAGTGCTGTTGTACGAGCAGCCAAAGACTTGTTGCACAGAGCTCTTGCTGTAGATGGTAAGGCCTGAGAAAATTTACTTTATTTTTCAAAGCTTTTTACTTTGCTAGCAAGCCATAATAGTAGAATATCACCTGAATACAAGAGCTGTGATGTTTCTCTTTTGCTTTCCAAAGAATACTTTTCTGACCTTTCATTCTGTACGTATCAAACTGAGTAACTTTTATGTCATTGAGTTATGCTTGTGATATCATAGTCAGATACTTTGTATAAATTTGCTCATCAATTTAGCAAGTATCATATTAAAGCTGGTAAGGTTTTTTATTGCCAAAAGATGTTCCATGACAGGTTACTAGCAAATTTCATGAGTGTGTTGCACAGAGGTTGTAATCAGTAGAACTGGTTAATGTAATTAATACGTAAGCACTTAAACGTCCCTTTTTGAGAAATGTAGATATCAACATTGTAACCAAAATGTCCAGAATATTACATACTGCTATAATACTCACTTTTAAGGGCTGGGAGGACTGTTGTGCTAATTTTTATACTGTGGAAAGTATGAACACAGCTTCACAAAATGGCAAAGAATGCAGTAAAATAATGCTCTAAGACAAGGACATTTTTCAGCAGAGAACTGTATAAAATGATATATTTATCTTGGGTGAACTTGGCAGACTCAGAATTCAGCAGTGCCTAAATAATGAAAACAATTTGACGTAAAAATAGTCTAGGAAATAGAAGTTTAACTCACAGGGGGGAAAACAGAAAAATAAGATGTGCTTTGAACCATAGCATGTTTATTAATAATACCTCTGTTCTAATTATCTTTATTTAGTTGAAGACATTCCAGAAATACTCAGCTCTTCCAGTCTGTTTTCAATGCTGCTTCCCCTCATCATAGCCTACATAGGACCAGTAGCAGCAGCTATTCCCAAGGTATGTTCCTCAACAGAAATTACTAAAGAAATGTATGAATGTTATGCTAGGAGAAGGTTTACTCTGAAAATCTGAACATCTTGATTTCTTACTGTTTTGTGAATTAGTAGTTTATATTTGATAACATGACTCATGAATTTTCCACAAGTCAATATTTTAAGAACATGTAATGACCTTTTTTTTAACTTCAGTTGAAAACATGATTAAAAAAATACCTTCAGGAAGCAGAGAAATATGGCAGGCTTTAGTAGTATGAAAAGATCAGGAATGCAAAGAATATAATTTACAACTCATTGATGAATATTGGTGGGATGAAATGGTTTTTATATGTTACATTAATTTTATTTTTACAGTAAAGAGCAAAAGCATTTGCTCATTATATTTAGGGTATTTCTGTCAAATTTAGAGGTTGAAAGATGTCAGCTATAAATAAAAGAACATTTCTTTCCAGTGCCATGGCATTTCTTACATGTGCCTGGTCTGGGACACTCTTGAAATCTGTTATTGGATTTACAAATGTCAATAAACCTTAGCTAGTAGACACTATTGCCTTTTACTGCTTTTTCATGTGCCCTGAGATGTTTTCTGACTTCTTTTTAAAGGGAGAGGAAATAGAACTGACCACTTAAAATCTAACAGACATGTCATGAAAGGCGGTGTCAGATTTTAGTTACATTCTTTCTTCATGGAACTGGGATTTGAAACAACCACCTGTTTGCTGTAGAAGTGTTCCTCTGCTTAGAAAATGTAGTGAGGATTACAGGGAACAATGTGATGCTTAAGAGTTCATGCATTAAAATATGTTGAATATTTGAAAAATCCCCCAATATTAATATGGTTATAAAGTATAACTGAATTATGACTTCAGTATGGTATTTACTTTCTATGAACTTGTGCTTCCTGTTTGTTAATGTTCAAGGTTTTAGTAGAAGCTATTTTAGGGAAAGGATGTCACCATTGTATACAGATTCTTTTTAGCTTTGGTGAGTCTCCAAGAGCAGATTAATGTACTGATGCTTTTTCTTTCAGGATTGTGTAGATACAGAATTGCAAAGTGACTGAATGAATTATTATAAGTGATATTCTGAGAATGTTCAAACAACCACTGAAGAGATAGAAGTATTAGAGTATTGTTTTCACCAAGTTATAGTACTCTCTAATAACATGTGTGGTGTTATGTTGCAGGTTGCTGTTGAAGTCTTTGGCCTGGTACAACAGCTACTTCCTTCTGTGGCAGTTCTGAATCAGAAATATGCCCCTCCAGCTTTTAACCCAAATCAGTCTACAGACAGCACCACTGGAAACCAGCCAGAGCAAGGGCTTTCAGCTTGTACTACCTCCAATCACTATGCTGTTGTAGAAAGTGAGCATCCCTATAAGCCTGCCTCTGTTACACACTATAAGGTGAGCACCATTTCTAAGTGCACATTCTGCTTCTTAAAAGCTTGAAACAGGATTTTTCTTCAGTCAGCATTTGCTATCTGAAAAATTCTTGCCATGGATGATAATTAATATTGTCTACTATAGAAGACAGTTCCTTATATTATTGCTGGACTGCTGTCTGGACAAAAGTCTACATCAAGCATAGGGGAATATAGTGAACTTTTAACCCCTAATTCAGGTATCTGCTCTAAGTCCCTACATTTGCAATGTCTTAGATTTTTCTGCTGTCATACAGAGTTTCTTTGCTGTTACTGTACAGACTGTAGAAGTTCAAAGTCTTTTCATATAGAGTATATAATCACTTGTCAGACTTTCTTACCTAATGCTAAAACAATGTTCTGTAAAAACACCTTAAGTCAATTCTAGTCAAATTAACCTCCAGAGGTAGCAAACTTATAATCAAGAGCCTGAACAGGACGTTAATTATTCTTGTCCTGTGAGATGGCAAGACATCCACTGCAGAAAATGTAGTTACCATGTGATCATCCTGATGCAATAATGCTTTCTTTTGTCTTTAAAGTTTATGGAGCATGTCTAAAGCCTTGGGTTTAGCAGTTACTGCATTTGAATTTCTGTAGCTATATGCAATTGTACTGCAGGCCACATTCACAAGTTGGATTCAGCTGCTCTGTACTTTTCTGGGGTTGCACAAAACAGATATTCATTATGTTTTTTGCAGTTTGAGTCTGAAAAAGGTATCTCAGAGTTCAATGTCTGTAGTAGTCTGTGATTGTTTTGTTTAATGAACCTGTAGAGAGTTCTTAAAAACAATCACAAATAGTGCCAGTGCAAATACTTAATCAGAATATTAAGTTATACCGGATTCTAGTTGAGTAAAGTGCAAAGCATTTCAGGTGTACATGAATTTCAAAGAATAAATGAGGTTAATGTTAATTTAAAGAATGTCAAAACAATTGCACAGAATTACATAATTAAATTACTTTTGTAGGCTAAATTAGAGTAAAGGCCAAATGGAAATTAAGAAGTAAATATAAAACAAACAAACAAACAAAAAACCAACCAACCAACCAAAAACAACAACAACAAAAACAAAAACCCACCAAAAAAACTCAACCCCCCCCAAAAAAACCCAACCAACCAAAAAAAACCACACAAAAAACCGCAAACAAAACAAAAAAAAAAAAAAACACACCACACACACACACAAAAAAAAACCAAGAACAAAACAAACAAACAAAAAACCAACCAACCAACCAAACAAAAAAAACAAACCAACAAAACAAAAAACCCACAAACACAAAAACACAAGAGCCCCAAAAGCTTGGACATAATTAAACTATTGCTTTGTTTTAGGTGACTTTTCCTGAATGTGTCAGGTGGATAACAATAGAGTTTGACACTCAGTGTGGCACTGCTCAGTCAGAGGATGTTCTTCGTTTACTAATTCCTGTCAGAATTGCACAGAGCCTGGGATTTGGACCAAAGCATACCTCTGTTCATGAAAACCTTAATTCATGGATAGAACTGAAAAAGTTCTCTGGATCTTCAGGATGGCCTACCATGGTGTTAGTGCTGCCAGGTAATACATAGATACTGATGTAATTACTAGTAATGTGAGTTACTACAATAATTGAAGAAAGTTTGATTTTTCTGCAGAATTATCTTGGCAAACAAAGAAGGGTCTTAATCCAAGATGGCAAGTTAATTGTGTCCATAGTAGTTTTGTTCCTTGAAGTATTGATCTGCTTGTTTTTCCCATGGTTTTAATTCATGTTTTACATATAAAGGCTGGGTTTCATAGATACTTAAGTAGGAGAAGCACACAAAAAGAGGTGGAATATATTATTTATGTAATTTATCCTTTTACTTCTTTAAGGGAATGAAGCTCTTTTTTCTCTGGAGACTGCATCAGACTATGTGAAAGATGAAAAAGCTTGTTTTTATGGTTTCAAATGTTATGCAATTGGATATGAATTTAGTCCAGCAAGTGATGAGGTAAGGGAAGAAGTGAGTTACTTATAATTGCTGCACCTAATAAATCTTCTAATAATTTTTTTGGGGATAAAGTATTTATATTTCCACTTACGACTAAGTGACATTAACGAAGTATTTTTAGATTAATTTTATAAAAGTTCTAACATTTTTTGTTAAAGACATTATTAATTTGGAATTCTTTAGTCAGGATATTATTGGAATGGCTTTTTGCATGGTTTGTGGCACTCTGCAAAAATATAGTGTGGTTTTATCTTGTATGTCAGTGGGATATAAGGTTTCCTGAAACTCTGGCCTACTCTTGCATCAGAGATCCAAAGGTTTGGGGCTTCCTGCTGTCACTGCCAATTGAATGACTTACTTGCATCATTTTCCAGTGCTCACTTACACCAGAACTCTGACTCCTTGGAAATGCTGTGCACATTTAGAGTGCTTAGGTTTTACCCAGTGGTCTCCTCATTTTGCCTTTAAGGACATGAGTCATTTCCACTGCTGTTTATTGCAAGGGAAAAATCAAATTTCTTCATGTTCTTTGATCCAGTTTTCTTCTCTTATTTTAAGAGATTACTGAAAATACTTAATATGTTTTATAATAATTCCAGAAAAATAAGTCTTCCCTTATCCTGGGAGACTTTGGGCCTGTTGCTTCATGTGGACCTTGCAAGGTCTGCATCTTGCTTACACTACAACCCTCACAGGAGATTTACCTCATCTTATTCCTGGATTTTGCTCAAGCTAAATCATGTCTTGAGGTTTTCAGAATGTCAAGTTCTTTGGAATTTCTTTACATATAAGATAAGATATAAGATAATTTCTACAAATGATCTAATTAGTCTGTGTTTGAATAGAAATAATTTTTGCTTAAGCAAAATAACCATGTAGATTCATATGCCATTCATTAAAGCATTTACAAAGATGCTGGCATGTTGGGAACACTCAGTGCTAAAACTTGCTAGCCAATACCTTAAGTCTATCATCTAAAGAAAAGTTTTAAGTAATTGTTTTCAAACATACCTTTTTATTCTGAAAATTTTGGTTCACTGTCCTGTGTCACAGCAAAACATGGCAGTATGACAAAAAATACATTGCTGAGAAGCTTCAAACTGGGACACACAGTATTTCTTAAGATAAAACATTGTCAGGAAAATTTATTTATGGTCCTATCTGAGACACTAATTTTGTTCTAATTTTTTTGAAGGGTATTATTCAGCTGGAGAAAGAACTGGCAAATTTAGGAGGATCATGTGCAGCAGCTTTGATGAAGAAAGATTTAGCACTTCCTATTGGTAAGAACATACTTCATTATTTCATTTTTGTCCATGTTTTCTGAATTAGTAGTACATTTAAATCTTACTGTTGCTTTTAATTAGAGATAATAATACAAAATTGAGTCTTCAAACTGAATTAATCAAACAATAAAGTTGGCTTACTCTTTGCCCTTTGTGTGCTTATGGGGAGGAGGGGAGACCTGGTCATTTAAATTGGAATGAACTCACCCCATCCATAGGTAGTGTATGAGTGTATGAACTGTGTCCCACAGTTTCCTCTTGGTACTTCATGAATGTGCAGGTATTATCTTTGTATTTCTCTTTCATTGTTTTTTTCTCCCCACATTTCACACCTCCCTGAATGAAAAAATACCTGCAGCATTGAATTAGAAATTTCAAATTACTGGTTTAAAGTTGAAAGTTACCATTTCATCTGCAGACCTTATTGCTAAAAATATTTCTACTATAGCTTTTTTTTGCAGTTAGAAATCACATACTTTTAGAGCAGATGGATGCAAATAAAGATTTATAGTAACCCAAGTGCAATTTAAAATGTAAGGAAAAATGAGTTTGTGGAAATTAATGGATATGGAGATTGAATTAGAAATTTTAATGATGCAGCCATATTATGAGTAATAAAATTTGTCTTAAATAGCATAAATTGGCATATAGGAAAAACAGGCTCATGCTATACAATAGGGTATCTCTCTGATCATTTTAATTTAGGAGCACAAATCAAAGCTTGGATACTGTTACATGGATTAATGAGCAGGAGAGCACTGATCAGTGTGGAGTTATAATCACAAAACCTACTCTGTATTTTTAATTTTGCTTGTGTATTTGGATTATGTACAAATTTCTTACTTATGTTGTAAGGAGGCACCTCAGTTGCACTAGAAGATCTGTATTTCACTCTAAAGTACAGGCAATTCTACAGGTTAAATAGTGCTCTCATCTCTTATTCCCCAAGCTCCTTAGTTTTGTTGACTTCTCTTTTTTTGCTCTTCTTCTATGCAACAACAACAAAAAGATTGAAACCTTTGTAACTTAATCTCCCATATTTTACAATACTTTGTAAAAGCTCTTGGGAGCTTTTTTTATGTTTGTTATGCTTAAATGCCTAAAACAGGGTGATACATAGATTGGCTTTATGCTATCCCATAGAAATATGAAGTAAAATACATAGTTAAGCTACCTATGCAGTCAGAGCTGCATTTAAAAGTGGTTGTGTGTGATCTGCATGAGAGGAAGGATAGGTGCTTGCCTCTAAGGAGTTTCCTGATTACTGATCTAATGGCAGTTGATTTGTCTGACTGCTTATCTAGCATCAGCTCAAGGACCTCAAATCTGTTAATGTTGCTGGTAAGATTACAGTGCTTGTGCTGTATAAGTGTATTGTTTCTCTGCAAGACCACTGGACCCTCTGAGTAAACAAAACTGGTGAATTATAGTCAACAGTGGTAGTATTTGCAAATGGAGACCACTGTGCTGCCTTTTAAAATGGTTTTCAGTTGTGTGTAATTTTGCTTTGTTTGAGTGTTTTGCCTGGTATCTCAGAAAAACACTGTGACAGAAAAAGAGGTAAAGCTATGGTTTTCTAGAGCAACATTTAAATGCCTTAGTATCAGACTTTTCCTTTTCTGCATCCTAGGTTATCTATCTTCTACCTTTTGCTGCAAGTGAAATGATTGTTTAATACTGTCATTCCTAATCTGCAGAGCCTGCCATCTTACATGTGGAAGTGTCCCTTAAGAAAAACCTACGTAGATTAATAGAATCAGTAATCATATAAAGACTTTCTTGTAATGCATACACATAGGAAGGCCCTTTTTAGCAGACTTTTCATACTTTGTTATAATTTCTACAGTTTCACTTTTTAGTAATTGTTAGTGTGTATATTCAGTGTGCAAGTAGTCAAATATTTGTGTGAATATTCCTCTAGAGATACTAGGAAGAAAAGTGTTTTGAAGGACCTAACAAGGTTAAACCTATTCTGCTCCGAAGGAAAATGGACAAGGAAGTGATTTCTTCAGATATTAGGAAAACTCTCTTTGAGAGTTACACCCAAATACTGTTCAACTTACCATGTTCAAAAGGTTGTTCTTCCTTCTTACCAATTTAAGACTTAAATTTATGATACTTCTTCCCAAGATTATGGTCTATGACCAAGATCTAACTTAAACAGCAGTGTGAAATTGGTTGATGCATTTAATATCATTACATTCTTAATTGTATCAAATTTGGTACAAGTTTATTTCTGAGGGCAATTTTTAGATGTCTTTATTTATTTGAATTTTGAAAAATTGCCTTGGGACTTAAGTTTTCTTATTCTTTTTAAAAGAGAGTAGAAATATGATAACCTTATCTGTTTCACTATTCTGTTAAAATATGGTGTTTGGCAATTCTTGTCACCCTAGAATCAGACTCTTGAGTTGTATTTTTGAGAAAGAAATACTGTGCAATATTGTGTATTTGAGCTTTGTGTTTTAGGAGGAATCATAATTTATAAAATTGTGCAGAGTTATCAGGTTTTCAAATAATTTTACCAAAGTGAGTTATTAAAAGGGCGCAGCTATTGTGTACTTAGAGATACTGCTTCCCAGAAACCCTCTTGACCTCTCAAAATTTTTCTGAAAGTATCTATTCACATCCAAAGACTTGCCATACTTACTGTCTTGGAGATAAAACAGTAAGTACCTAATTTTTTGTTCTATATGACAGGTTTTCATTTGTGTGTGCGCACTGAACTACACAATGTGTTTGCTATGTTATTTGAAAATATTAGTATTTCAGCTGCTGATTGAACAGTATGACACATCATTATGCAAACTTGAAATTTGTAATATAAACTTCACAAAACAGAATTTAATCTCATATTCTGTAATATGTAGATAACTGCCAATATAACTGTTATATTTTTCCAGCAGGTAGTGAGTTTGAAGAGGATCTTGAGATACTTGAAGAGGCTGCCTTACAGGTATGCTGCAGCTTTTTATCCATTGCAATGTACTTAAGCACATAATTGCATTGAAATTTTCTGACTGCTACAGAAGAAAATAATTCATGAGGTTTTTACAGTAGAATGGAATCCAGCTTATTTATGTAGCAGTTTAAGAAAATCGTACAGAATTTTGGTATTTACATGAAATCATTTAACAATTAATCTGCTTGGAAAAAATACATATCATGTCACACAGAACTTTAAATGACCAAGTATTTCAAAATATCTGTTTGGCTGAAGTTGCAGTGTTTGGCAAGTTGTAAATGTTACTAAAATCAGTCTTTTACATGTCTTTGTAATTAGAGAAATTACTTTTTCAGCTGAGCAGTGATGTTAATCAAGTCCCAAATAATATGATTGTAGTTTTTCTGGTTTGCTGATAGTCTTCTGTTCAGTGCAATGGGAGCTAATGCTGAATCTCCCTTAACTTAAATGACCTTTAACCTCTTTTGGGATAAATTATTGTTTAATAGACTGAGATGGCTTTTTAAAGCTTTTATCAGGGTTAAGTTTATTCTTCTTGAATGGTTTTATATGCCCAAAATATTTGTACCAGTTGTGTCACATTATGGGAAAATGTCAACATGTTACTGAAAAGCTGTTCTATGTCTCTCTCTTTTCACCCTCAACCTCTGTCAAAAAAAAAAAAAGGTGTGCAAATCTCACTCAGGCATTCTTGGGAAAGGCTTGGCACTATCTCACTCACCAACCATATTGGAAGCTCTTGAAGGAAGTCTTCCACTGCAGGTACAAAGCAATGAGCAGTCCTTTCTGGAGGATTTCATTGCTTGTGTACCAGGATCAAGTGGTGGACGACTTGCAAGGTAAAACTGCACTGCTTGTCCTTTTAACTGGCTATAGAACTGTCATAGTTATTTTAAGTATTAGTTAAATAAAACTGTTTGGCTATATTGTTTCCATTAATACTTTAGTTAAAACCATGTGGGCATTCGGATGTTCTGTGTCCTTTCTTAGCTCTATGTCACCTTTGTATGGAGTAAGAATTTGTCTTTTGGAGCCTGTAAGAGATTTTAATGTTAGGTGGTTTTCTTTGCTGTAGGTGGCTGCAGCCCGATTCATATGCTGATCCTCAAAAAACATCGTTGCTTTTGAATAAGGATGACATCCGATGTGGTTGGCCAACTGTTATTACAGTACAAACAAAAGACCAGTATGGGGATGTTGTTCATGTTCCTAATATGAAGGTAATTATTGTAATCTTGGCTGTTCTGCTTCATCTTGCTGTCTTTAAACTTTTATTTCAGGTATTCCACAGAATACTCTTGTATGAGACAGAAAGTGGCATTCATAAATTCATTGTAGTCAGACTTTCTAACCTCTAAATCAACAAAACTGCCAAATTCTGTATTATGCCAGCACCATTTCATGCAATTCATAATTTGCCTTTAGTGAACTACACATGTGTAGTTGCATAAATAATCAGTCATAAGTAAGATTTGATGGTGATGATGTATTAAAGTGACAAGAATCCATTTTTAATTTGTAACCCAGGAAAAAGAGTTATTATAAACCATATAATTATGATAAACCATAGACTTTGTGATGGGAAAAAAGAATCAGAAGCACATTGATGGACCACTTTATAATTACTTTAATTTAGACTAGAACAATACTCTTCTCTTTTCTGTTTCTAGAACTTTAAGAAATGATAAATATAGCTCTTAACCTTCATTATTTTTGCTGGAAGTTCCTGTAGTTCTTGCAATTGATAATAACTGGCAAGGGCTGGTGTTCCTGTTTTTGCCGTCAGCCTCTTCAGTTAATCACTGTTTTTCAGTACTGGCAAGGAGGTGGTTTTGACAGCCTCAGGTAGAGTTATAAGATTTTTATGCATTTTGGTGTAAAACCTGTGTGGACTGTATAAAAGTGGGCTGCTTCATTTGAAGTAGTAAAGCAATGCAAACAAAACGAACACAAAATGGTTTTCATGTAGTTCTAATATATTAGGTTACCTCTGTGTTTTAAAGCCCACTACTACTGTGGAGTAGTTAGTTTTGTTCAAGCCCAAGTGTAGATGAAATGCCTTTTACAAAGGCATGATTCCTGTGATAAAAGCTCTCAAATCTGTTCTTTGTATATGATGTAGTAATTGAGAGTTGTCTTACAGTGACCTGTAAACCTGATAATGAGCAGCAGTTCTACAACGGTAACACAAGAATCAGCTTAGTCACAAACACTTCTTGAGTGAAACTTGTGTGATTACCGACTTAAATTAGTGACAGAACAAGTGGAAAACTCTCAGTAGTGTTCTTATCCTACCAGTCAGGCAAAGGATATGTCAAAATATTATCAAAATTACTGCTGGTTTTATTTTTTAGTTGCTGTTTACAAATGTATTAAAATGACAAAAGTCTTTATTCAATTTATTTGTTCTTCTGGACTCATTCACTGTGCAATGCAATGATGTAACTTCTGATAAATTAAGTCAAATTTTGATAAAACAGTGTGTGAAAACTGCAGTATTTAAACATCTGCACTTTAGTGCAGATTTAGGATGAGTAACACATAAACATATTTTCCAGGTAGTCTGTCTGTCTTCCTCAGAAAATAGTGTATTGCTGACTGTTCCCTGCACGAATGGAGATCCGTGGTACCTCTGGGGGAAGAAGTCAGTTAGCACATGCATTGGAGAGCACAGTATAAACGTAGAGTGTTGGTGTGAGGTGGCAGAGCCAGCCAGGATCCAATCTGGCCATTCCTGATCCAGATCTAGTGGCCATGATGATCCACTCTGAGATCTGTGCACTCACGTGGAAGGCTCTCTTTCTACTTCATTGCACTTTTCTGTTGTGGGAAAACTTGCCTAGGCATACCAGACTGTGTGCTGCTTCCCAAGGGGTGCTCTGGGACTGGCAGAAGTGGCACTAGCCTGTGCTGATGGTGTGCTAAGTCAGTTGGGTGCTTCTCCCCTGCCCATTGGCATCCTCCCAAGGTGCTGTGCTTGGCTTTGCAGATTAAGTGTAGATACCCTGGGTTTTGACACAGCTGGATTTACAAGGAGTGCTCTAAGCACTTTGTCACTGCACTGCATCAAATTTAAAAGAATGTGTGTCTGTTTTCTCACTAAATCATATTCCCTCTTCCACATCTTATTACAGGTAGAAGTCAAAGCTATTCCCGTTTCTCAGAAAAAAACATCTTTGCAACAAGAGCAAGTTAAAAAAGTGCAGCGGATACCAGGGAGTCCTGCAACAGCAGTTTCCCCCAGCAATGATATGACCTTTGGAGGACTTCCTTCACCAAAGCTTGATTCCTCCTATGAGCCAATGATAGTAAAGGAAGCTCGGTATATTGCTATTACAATGATGAAGGTAAGTTACTGCAATTTTGGCAATATAACTATAGAATTCAGCATTCAAAATGTGTAAATGTGTGCAACAGGGAAGGAAAAATGTGTATTTGCTTTTGGTCCCAATCTGAAAATACATTCAATGCTGATTATTTTGATTATATGTTAGTTCAGCAGTTAACTAAATACATCAAAGTGGCCAATTGCTTAAACTCTAAAGCAGTTAGATTGGATTAGCATAAAAAGGAAAGTTGTCTTTGATTTTGATTAGACAGATTAACAAGTTAGTCGGAGTCACTCAGAAGAAATAAGAACAGATATTGAAATGGTGAAGGGAAAGTTAAACCAGTATATTTATTTCTATGGAGTTGGAGTTTTGCAGTGAATATGTATTTAAAACTTGAATGGGTGAACATAGGAAAAGTTAAGAGCTCAGCATAGTAAAAAAAGGCATACAAATGATTTATATATCAATTCATCTGTGTTAACCAATATCTGATGAAATGAGCCACTGTTGAATGGATCAGTCAGACACTGCCAGGAACAGCTTTTAAAGAAGTGAAAACTGAGCAGCTAGTGTTGATTTGATTATGTTGTAGCACATGCAGTAAATTTACATATGTGTGCCATACTGACCCAGTTAAGAGATGTGACGAGTTGTGTACAACTAACAGTTGCACAGTGTAGTGAGACAGGATTAGCCAGGAGGGCAGAGAAGGATAATACTTAGCATAATCAGTATGAGTTTGTTGTGGGGCAATACCAGCAAACTAGCACCTTTTAGAGGGTACAGAGGGTTTTTTGCAAAGGATAGTGCTGCAGTACCTGTGTGTAAATAGTGCAGCTGGTTACTGAATAGTGTCTTAATAGATCAATGAAAGATCTGTTAATCAATGTAGTGTACAAAAGATAGTTTGAGAACTTGCTAAATTGTGTGCATATCAAGGTGTGATTTTGGCATTCTTATTTGGGCTACTGCAAACATCACTTCTTGGTTTGATGCTTCTTTTAAAAGTGACTTGAGGGGAGGCAGAAATATGTTATTTATTCCAGGTTGGGGCTTAGATGGTATTTCTGATAGCCACTGTCCACAGATACCTACCTGCTGCCTCTTTTCCAGTGATAGGTGTCAAATCTGCCCACACAACTCTTAGGGTGGTATATCTTGTAATGCATGAGATGCTCTGGAGTAAATGATGGTGGTGTAACTGTAGGGTGTTCAAGAACTCTTTTGTAGATTTGATGGAGTGAGGAATGCTTAATATCAGCTAGTTAATATGTAATCATTTTTTAATTGAAAGAAGGCTAAGGGAAAATGAAAATGGAAGGATTCATTTAAAATCCTCTTAGTAGATAATAACCATATAAATCTTCATAAAGATAAAATAAAAAGACACCAAGGTTAAATTTAAAAAGTGTCTTTGTTGTTGAAACATGCTTGATTTCCATATTTAGTGCTTTTCCAGAGAGTCTTCCCAAGGTTCAAGTTAAGTCCTTTCCATCCAAAACTATGAATTCAAGGCATTGTAAATATTCTGTTCTATTTCCCTGCCTGCATTATTTAGCACACTCATTTCAGTGTAGAATGCAGGCATCCCTGGTATTTTCATTTTACATCAGCCTACACATTGTATCAGAACTTGATACAAACATGATTGATACAACTTGATACAAACACCTAAATATGATTATAAAATCTAGTTTCTCACTTCATAAAAATATATATATAATAAACTATGACCTCTTTGGGGTACTGATACCCAAAACTATATGCTTGTATAGGGACCCAAAATGATTGATCTGCATACGTGTTCAGAGGTTCTTATCCTACCGTGTGTTGGTTTGGACTTAACAGAGGAATGTGGTAACTCAGCAACTATTGCAGCCCAGAGAGATTCTTGCTGAGGGACTTTGTGCACCTCTAGGACTAACTCTTGTTTGCTTACGGGGTTTTTCAGAGCAGTAATTTCACAAGATGCTATGGAAGTAAAGCAGGTCTTTTTTGTAGTGGAAGTCAATGGAAGTATCACCTCAATGTTGAGGGAATTTCATCTTCACTTGGAGTTGAAAGAAAAGGGATCTGAAATTTTACTGATAAAGCCCCTGGGCTGGTTTGCAGGATTTACCTGCAACATACTTGCTTTCTTCTCTTCACATGGTCTTCAGTGCACTGCCTGGATTCAAAAGGATTTTATAGAAGTCACATTTAAAGAGATTCAAAGACTTAACGAGGTTGTTTGTTAACAGTAGCAATCTTTCTTAGCTAAATAATGGCTGTTTAATGAGACAGTGAAGATACTCTTTCATGTGTGCATATAAATTTCTGTGTTTTGAAATTTGTTTCTGATTCCCTGATCAATGCTGCTGGGGTGTGTAGAGTTAGATTGATGTGTTCTTTAAGAACATGCTCTGCTTTCTTTTATTCAAGACAGTGGTATAACTGATAACTGTTGGTTATATGATTGAATTGAATCTGTTTATAGGCATACGAAAATTATTCTTTCGAAGAGCTACGTTTTGCTTCACCAACACCAAAGAGGTAAACATTAAATTTATTTTTTTTTGGATAGGGACTTAAATTAACATGTCCTGACATTTCTGCTTACACCCAGTCTCCCAAGTGCAGCTGTCAGGTCATTGTCTCTGAAGGTAGAAACACAGAAGTCAAGTATTATGTTTCCTTATATGTAGCAATTTTATTTAAAATACTTATTATTCGTAATTGTTTTAATGTTATTTCTTTATTTGTATTAGCTACTCTCTGAATGTGTTATTCTATCTATTTGCTATAAGTAAATGTGGAATAGAGGATTATATTTTCATAGTAAATAATAGGAAGTTAGTATATTGGAAAGGGTAAAATTATATTTAGATGATCTGCTAGAAAAAGAGAGTAGTTTCCAAATTAAACATTATGCTAATCATTATATGTTTATGACATATATTATGTTTAAAAAGACAGTAACTGATCAGTGATTTTAATTGTTTTGTTTATGCCTAGACCCAGTGAAAACATGTTGATCAGAGTCAATAATGATGGTACATACTGTGCAAACTGGACTCCTGGAGCTGTTGGTCTCTATACCATTCATGTTACCATAGATGGCATTGAAATAGGTACTTAATTTTCACTATATTTAAGCATAAATTTATATTATTTCCACTTTGTATAGTAACACAAATATGTCTTCATGCTCATAAGGTTTAATATTAGAGTTCATAGCAAAACTTAGAGGCCGAGTTTTCATTCAGAAGCCTTCTAGTTAAATCACTCTTCTTTGTCAGAAGAAAAAACTCTGACATAGGAATATATTTCACACTCTGACATAGGAATATATGTTGCAAATCATGCATTTATAATGTGGTTAGATGTCGCAACACGACACAAACGAACGACACTCATGCACTGCGATGTTCAAGGTAAAAAAGAGGCAGTTTATTTACAGACCTCAACATTTATAGAATTCCAACAGTGACCATGGATTGGAGGAAGAAATTTGTCCTCTCCGACCACACTGGTCAACCCAACAGTCTCCTCCTTATGAGAAGAATGTAAACATGAAAGAACGGTTACAATAACAATAGATTGTTTATGTGAAAATTCGTGAAAAACTCCATTACAAAAAGTAAACAATCAGAAGGCTGAAAAAACAGAGCACAGTTAGACTACCAGATTAATAACTCTTATTCTCAACTCTCAGTGTTAAAAGAAGAATGTCTTGTTTCAGTTGAGAGTGACAGAGAAGTATAGTTAAAGGGAAAAAAACCCAGCCCAACACTGAAAAACCTAAGGAAAGTATTCCTAACGATGCTGAAATACATACTGTCCTTTGTCCTGGAAAGTTGAGGAGGTATGGTCTTAACTGAGACTCTATACCTGAACTCTTAATTATTAGTACTAATTTGGTGCATTCCTTTCTGGAAATCTTTTAGTTATCTTGCCAGTCTTGGGGACTGCATTATGAGATGCTATAGCATCATGGTGGAAAAAGTGCCCTTCCAAAAATACCCTGTATCTTGAATGCTCTCATGTTAGCCTTACTGGTGATATGGTGAAGATGGTAGAACTGGAAGTGTTGTAGCTGAACCCACATCTGATAAGAGGGTTTGGGTGAGTTCATGAGCACCAGCAGTTCCTCTTTCCCAGTACTGACCAGCACCTTTAGTGAACTCATAGTGATACTCATAAATACAGGTATACATAATTCATGTAGAAATGGAATGGAATTTGGCTTTATGTGTTAACTACAGAAGATAAGAGGTATAAAATATTATTATTAATGGTTATCTGTATTCCTCAAACAGAGGAATATTTGCCTTCATAGGAGCCTGCAGTGCACTCAGTTGTATTTTTTCCAGTGTGTCATCTCTGGAGCAAACTTTACACTGTAGTTTAAATCAGCTGCTTTTATACTTTTACACAGATTCTACCATCCTCAAGCAGTGTGTAGGGTGAACTTGTAGAAATGATAAATGTAGCTCTTATACCTGTTTAATAATGAAGCTTGAGTATACTCTTAATGCTTAGCTGTGCCATTTTTCTGCAATGGAACTTTGACTCAATCATTATATTAGACTATGCCCTCTGAAACTTTCATGTACCTATGCTTGATGCATAATTCTGTCAGCCTTTGACTGCTTAAGTACTGGTAATGGTTTCTCTTGGTTTCTTGATGCTTGTAGTTTGCTTCTGTTACTGCCATGCTTGTTTCAAAGGATATTAGTGAAACCAACAGTTTTATTGCTAGGTCTGGATGCTTTTCAAGATGTTGTTCTTCAGAGGTCTGGAGTTGCTATTTTACAGTTGCTCTGTAAAATAAAACAAAAACTACAAAACTGTCTCAGTTTGTTTTTAGCACTGATTGCTGAGGCAGTTTGCTTGAAGGTTATTACTCAGCATTATATTCATCTACTGCTTAAATTTTTGTGTCTTTCTTCATGTGTATTTATATGTATTTTTCTTCACAAACAAGAATGTCACTTTCCAGTGCCTTCAGGTTTTATAACAGATTGGTAATTAAATATGCTAATTCTTTACATTATAGGCCTTTTCTGGTTCTATAACGTGGCTCTTATATCCATGTCTCACATGCAATTTGCTTCTGTGGCAGCACAGCATTGAATAAGCTACTTCCACTCCAGAAGCTTTCACTTGCACCTCTCAAACATTACACTCTGTGTTGACCATTCCTTGAAACATAACCCTACAGACACTACTAGGATACAAAATTCCTGGTAGTCTTTGTACATACACTGTGACAGATATCTAGCAACAGCAGAAACTACATCTTTGTAAATTTCCACATATGAAAACAGAAATGTTCCAAAAATAATACCTTGCACCATGAAGCCAACTGCCAAGTGTTGATTTTGGCAGAGAGATAAGTAAGTGGTTATTTTGTTTGCTCTGAGTTGTAGCATAGATAAACTGTAGTTGGTGTTTAACTGATATATCCCCTTATTTTTTTTTTAACTTAGTCTTTGTTTGCTTATAGATGCTGGACTAGAAGTGAAAGTAAAAGATCCTCCAAAAGGAATGATACCTCCTGGAACCCAACTTATTAAACCAAAAGCAGAGCCTCAGCCAAACAAGGTTTGGAGAACTGAAAAAAAAAAAACAACCCCAAAACAGTTAGTTATGTTTGGGTGGGATGTTATTGTTGTTTAATATATACTTTATCATATAACAGTGCTGCAGACTTAAGGATATGTGCAGATCACTTTAACATGCTGAATGAAATGAAATTAATATATTGGATAAAATGAAACATTCATTTCTTTTCTTTTTGTACATGAATTCATAAAACTGCTAGAAGCTCTACAGAAACTGTCTTTGCCTTGACTTGTCACACAAATATTACACAGCTATTATTAAAGCCACAGACAAAATTTTGCACTATTATTAGTTTTATTTCTTACATATCATACTATGAAATTAATTGTGCACAAAATTTTACGAAGATTTTGTTTGTTTTGTTATAAGCATCTTCAGTCAGTATGAAATCCATCCATAACCAGTTTCTTTAGTATATTTTCTTTCCTTAGAGAATGGCATAATTTTTTTTTAGAGGTATCCTTCCTCTAGCTTTTTACATCCCCATTTCACATTATCATTCTACCCTGAAGGACTAATGTAGACACAATAAAGCAAATAAGGTGAAATGGGCAACAGTGATATAAGGAAAGCCCCAGATGAGGGAACTACATTGCATTTCCTCTTAGATGCAAAGGAGGGGCTATTAAATGAGGTGCTGATTTTTTTTTTTTTTGGTGTATGGAATAAACCTGTATTAAAAGATGTGGAATTCTGAAATACCACAAGGGAAAGTGATTAGGAAATATATGGTTACAAAAAGGATCAGGTTTCTGACAACTTCTTACCTATGCAATGCATCCTGATTTTTTTTTTCTAGACTTCAGGATAATCCAGAGACAGTAACTTTATTGTGTGGTTCCCTTTAAAATGCATTCAGCATCCACTGATGCTTTAAAATGCATTCAGCATCCACTTCTACTACTAACAAGATTCTTTTTCCCTGTAGCCATGCCTAAAATTAAAAATAATAAATGTACTTTTAGTTTCAATGCAACATTTACCCATTTACCCATTTACTGGGTCTCTTTTTTATTTTTTCCCCCAAGAAGTTTATTTTAGACTTTCTCCCTTGTCTTGGAAGGAAGACTTCCTGGTTAGTTCATCATCTTAATTAGAACTCCCAATTCCTACTTAGAGAGATTTACCTCATGTGAGAGCTGATCATCATATGTGTTGTTTTGCTGTCCCCAAGTTGAGAGAATCTGGTTTGATATGAGATGAATTGCTGAACAGAAGTTCTGTTTTTCTTTTCAGTTATAATAGTGGAAACTGGGGTGACTTGTTCATACATGATAACTGTGTTGTCAAGGAACAGTCAAAGTACTTGACAGAAGTCAGTCCTGTGGTGTTCTGAGACATTATGTAGTGTTTAATCCTCTCCTTGTGTTGTTATGTGTGCATGTCTCATTTCTTGTTCCAAGTTTTAGTCTCTTTGAAAAAGGAGCCATCTTTGTCCTGTATGTAGTGTCTGTAGAGCCTGCTAAAAATTGACTAGACCTTTTATGGTAAATCATTTAATCAGTCAGCTTTCTTTGGTGTCATAATAAATCACGTAACAAACCAGGATAATTCTTTGTGTATCAACAGCAGTATTGTAAGTAATAGAGCAAGGTAATAATTGTACTGTGCTCCATGTTTCTGAAGCCAAGAATGCAGGTTAGACATATATCAGTCAGAGACAGTCCAGTATACTGAATCATGTTTTGCTGAGAAAAAGCAAGCTTTTGCTTGCAAAAAGTGTGTTTTACTTGCTTAGTTGAGCTCTAAATGCTTCTTCATTATCTTTGTCAGCCTGAAATTTCAGATAGTTATAACCAAAGGACACTAACAGTGCATTCTCAGTGGTGATTGTTCTCAACTAGAAACACCAAAATATTTTCAGAGAGGCACTGGAACATTCCAGTTTTGTAGCCAAACCTTACTTAAATTGCAAGCTGAGAATGGGTACTGTGTTACAATTTTATATGTGTATTCTTCATTCCCTGTTATTTGAAGTCAGATGAAAAATCTGAAGGAGACTGTGGTAGAGATCTATATTCAACCTGGGGTATATGACCCATAAGAATTACTACCCCTTTATTAGCTGCAAAGCTTAAATTAACTAACTTGCAGGAAACTTCATTCCACATCCTGTTGAGGAAAACATTATTTTTCAGGCTATGTAATTCAGGGTAGTTGGAAAGGAACCAACTAGAAGAAAATGGTCCTAATTGAGCTGAATTTGAAGGTGCAAGACAGGAACTAGAATGATTGGTCACTAACATGTTTTGATGGTTTCTACCGTCCTGACACAACAAGTAGCTAGCATCAATTGCAAAACCAAAAAACAACCACCAAACCCAAAAGCTCTGGGCTGGGGGTGGTTTTTTCACCCCTTTGTAGAAGATCAACCCCCTTGTTAAGGTTGCTTTATCCTATACAACACCCTTTTCTGTTGTGTGACATGTACCTCTCTGCAGATTTGTCAAATAAAAAAGCATGGCAGCACAGCTCTTGAAAATTGCTGTGCACTGTAGGGATGATGTGCATCCTGATGGCTAAGCCTTTCTGCCCTAGTCAGTTCTTCAGTTGGAATCCTGTCTGTGTATGCTCCATGGAAGAACTGCCTGTGGAGGTGGTACAGAGTTACAAAACCACTGTGCTATACAGAAATATTCCTAGAAAAATGGTGCTGTATCAGTAAGAAGACACAGACAATAAAATTTTTCGTCGTGATCAGAAAGGAGCATAAGAGAACTCCTAATCTGTTTTTTATTGTGTTGACTGTCAGTGGATCTGATCCTTAAGCAATTTCTACTTATAGGTTGAAGATTTTATTAACTAGTTAGGTTAGCTGTTGCAGAAAGGAAGAAGGCTCTTTCCAGACCTGTGCTTACTCAAAATCTGGAATGTGAGTTTTTTCTCAAAATTAAAGTTTTTAATCCAGTTTCTAGCAAACTGTCATAATGATTTTCTGAAGTAACATGATGCAAGGACCCCTAATTTGCAAGACTTGTCTTTGAATTGCCTGTGTTCAGAATGCTGCCTGCAGTGATTCAGCTTTATACTTTTACAAGGACCTTAAAAGTCTTACTTTTCTCTGTTGCGAGAATCTAAGTATTATGAGTAAGAGTATTATGAGTATGAGTAAATTATGAAAATCCTTTACATGCTTCTGGTTTTGGGGTTTTGTTGGTTTTGTATTTTGTTTTTTAGATTAGCCTCAGAATAAATATAATTTGTTAAATAATTTCTTTAGGGGAAAAAAGGTTGATGCACTTAGCTGTTACCTTTCATTATGTATCACTGAGTTTGTTCCTTACACATCATTCAGTGCTTTATGTTGTCATAGATTAAATCCATATTTCCATTGATACTTTCCATTGATACTTTTAACCCTTTTACCTGTGGAGTTTGAAAATAACCTTCCAAGAAAATGGTCTTATACCATATGGATAGAATATATGCATCTCTGGTTTTAAAAGACCAATAGGATGACTTGCATTTCTTCTCTATGGGACAGGTGCCTGATAATGTTTGAATGGTAAAAAATGTGATAGTGAGTAACAAGTGGGAGATTTTGGGGTGCTGTAATAAGTCTAGCTAATAGCAAGGAGCTTCTGCTCTAACCTTCTTCTGCAAAAAAGAAAAAATTATTGAAATAGCTATTTGAAAGATAAAGAAGTAGAAAGATCATTTTGCTTTAAAATGGCTACTTAAGCTCTTTAGCTAAGGAAAATATCCAAATTTTGGTAAAAAAGCAGACTGAAGAGAATACTACAGTAGCACAACTGAGAAATAGTAATCTCAGGCTGATCAATTAGGAGAAATAACAAATTTGAAAATGCAAATCTGGTGAAATTTTCAGCAGTGAACGAAACGTGCGTGTTAAAAAAATCAGAAGCTTTTACTGATTATTATAGGGTATAACGAAATATTTCGAAACCAATGCATGCTTACACTATGGTTTTTTGGAATATTATAATTTTATTGATTATAGTAAAAAAGTGAAGTTATGCACAGCAGCCATGGGAAACTAGCAACAAACTGTAACTCTTTAAGACTGCTGTCTTGTCACTGGCATTTCAGAATCTGTTAAACCTATTTCTTTTTACTCTAAGAGCTCTGTTCCAATTTTTTTTCTTCCTTACTGTCTTTCTTTGCTTCTCTTAGGTTCGCAAATTTGTGGCCAAGGACAGTGCAGGGCTTCGTATCCGTAGCCACCCTTCCCTTCAGAGTGAGCAGATAGGCATAGTGAAAGTCAATGGATCCATCACTTTCATTGACGAGGTAATCAATAAGACATTTCTATTGAAAATTGGGCTAAGATGTAAAGGTAATTCATGCAAATAATGGGGTTTTTCCATGTTTAGATGGTGACATATACAACTTAAGACCATAAATTGCAAAAATCTAAATTTGCTAATTTAGTTTTTCAAGCTGTCATTTCCTACAATTTACTTACTTCAAAACCTGTGTAACAAACATTTGAGACTGATACAAGGAAAAAATTCCTAGAGTTGATCTTGGATAATACCTCTTAAGATTTAACTTTTCAGTCCTTACTATTTCAACTCTACACAAAAATTCAGATGTAGATGTCCTTTTCATTACATCTTTAACTTAGAGATCTGAAAGATCACTACTAGTGTGTTAGACTACTATGCCTGTGTTTTTCTTACAATATAACTTCATATGCAAGGAATATTTTTGCGATTTACCGAGTCATACCAGCAATGGAAAAATGGGAAGTGGGGAATTTATAAAGCTTATGAGGGCTTGACTTTTTTCCTCTTTTATTTCAAAGCAATTCTTATTATTGCATGATCCAATTTAAGTTTATCTTCACACCTTGACTTATAAAAAGATATGCTTCCCCATTGCTTTGGAATTCTGATTTTGTCAATATTCCTCTTTATCTCTACTTATGTTTTATCAGCATTGTAAGGATCGTTGCTTCTTTGCCGCTGTTGTCTGCCTGAAGTCTGTTAATCCTTGCTAGCTACAGAACAGTTACAGGAGGGCATGGCTCCTTCTTGTTGCTTGTTTCCCATAGATCCACAATGATGATGGTGTTTGGCTGAGGCTGAATGATGAAACAATAAAGAAGTATGTTCCTAACATGAATGGTTACACTGAAGCCTGGTGTCTGTCTTTTAACCAACATCTTGGCAAGAGCCTTCTGGTACCTGTTGACGTAAGTAAAAGGTGCCTTTGAAAAATATCCAAAAGTACACTCTATCCTCATTACAAGACTTTCTTTAATTAAGGCTGCAAAAAGTCCTGAGGTAAATGATACTTTAATTATCAGATAACGACCTTATATGTGTTTGCATTCTGGAGGGCTGCTGTGTAATGAGGGTGGAGTGTAGAAAGGTGTGAGGCTTTTTATGTTGAAGCCTCTTCTCCTAGAAGAGAAACAGAAGTGCAGGGACTGCTGTAACAAAAGCAGAGTAGTATTAGATTGTGGTCTGCACCAGGTGTTTATTACACTAGATAGCATTGTGTTGAAGTGGTCCACTGGTGCCATGATTTCAGAAGAGGCTTGCAACCTACAGTGAATCAGTGTAATTGAGGCTTTAAAAAAAAAACGAAGCAAATGAAAAGTTCTCTAGGTTTTGTGGATGTTTTTTGTGAGTTTTGTACCTGAATCCTTAAGTTTTATCACTTCATTAGCTATTCAAAGAATCCCAGAGCTTCAAGACAAACATTGAATTTATAATAAGAGTAAACATAATTTATTTGAATAACTTTAAAGGTGATCATCCTCACTACAGTTTAAAGGTTACACTTTTCCTGAAAAATGTGAAAGACAAAAATGCTTTTTTGAAAAATGTGGAAGACAAAAAAGGGAAAACTATGTTAGCTAAACTAATGTTTCTCAGAAGATTAATGAAACTGCAGGCGTTTCTGGCTCATCTGTTTTCATGCATTCCCTGAGTGGGCAGTACCTTCTTTTCTTCTGGGCAGAATGTGAGAATCAGATCTAATTGATACTGCTGTTTAGATTTAATTTGTCATCTTATCTGAGTGAGCTGCTGCTGCAGTTGAAGATAGTTGAGAAATATTTCATTAAACACTGTGACCAGTAATAAATATCATGCTGTTCATGTTTTTTGGTTGTAGAAGAACTGAGATATTCCCAGTTCCAGTGAAATTTGGCTATTTGCTAATAGCTAAATCTGGAAATTCATAATACCCTGTGGCTGTTCTACCAAACACTGTTACATGACGCAAATAGGTCTTCTTCTCTGCAAATTATTTGTTGATATATTTCTATTTGTAGATTTCTTTCAGTAGAATCCTTATTTGGGAAACTACTTTAATTTTGCATTTGGGAAGCAAATTATTTTTGTACTCAGAAATCAGTCACTCATATATGCCTGTCATCACAGTGTTTTTCTAGTCTCTTGTAGAATATATGAAAACATGGAAAAAAGTAGGCTTTGTTTAAAACTTTGCCTGTATTTTTTTGCCTTAGGAATTGGTAGCCATTAGGACATGGCTGTATTGTACTTCCATTAAATATTAATATTTCTGTGCGGTTTTACCAGTTCACCCATAGTAAAAGTGAATTCATCTTGCCTAAATGACTAACTTCAGTAAATATTGTATGTCTACATGGGTATTATAATCTGGTAGATTTTTCTTAGTTGTGGGGCGGTTTTGGTTTTTTTTTAGTTTAGATATCTTCAATACATTTTTAGTTATTGAAGGGAATATTTTTGAGCTCAGCAGTTGTCTGTGGTTAGCAAGAACTTACTGTTTGGCATATTTCATACAGCTCTGGTATGCATGTAGTTCTAGGGAAGAGCATATGCTGTGCTCCTTGAGAGAAGCCTGAAAAGGAATGTCTGCCATGAATAACTGAACATTTAATCTTGACAATATAATTTTGCAAATTCCAGTTTCATGTGAGTAAAGAGGCCAGGTACAATGTGAAAAACAACATTCAGTTTTCAAACATTTAATTCTCTGTGTCTGTAAATATCAGATAAAAGATTATCTCTTGTTTTGGGGGGTTTAAACACTCTTGTGTGAATTAGTTGTGTTACCATTTAGACTATTAGGAGCTGTTAGGGATGCTTAATTTTCTTTTAGGTAGCCAGTCACATGTCTTGACTGACCCAAGTTAAAAGTCATGTGCTTTCTTAGTTTCTGCTCTGTAAGTGGCAGCTAATCTATCAAAAGGGTTATGAAAGCAACTCTTAAAACATTGCAGGCGTATGCAAGAAATGTGTTTTGAGCTACTTTTGGAAAAGTTTCCTAGCACAGCTCTCACTTTCAGATTTTTAAGAGGACTTAGCATGTCCTGAAATTATTTGATTTCATTATGACAATATATAAGCAGTAAGACTTGTTGGTTTGATTCATAATAATAAGAGGAAAGAGGAAAAAAAATAGTTCTCTAAAATGTTTTCTTAAAGGTGACAAAACATAGGTCAAGGTTCAGAGACTGACTTTTGAATGCCTTAAGTCTTTACAGCATGCTAGCCTAGCATATATTGCCTTCTTACTAGATACTTCCTTTGCACAGATACTGCTTTCTTGGTAGGAAGTTTTAAAGTCTTTTTTATAGTCATTACTAGGTTGAAAATACTTCAAATTATACTTTTTTTTTTCTGAATTTTCCAAAAAAGGACTGTTTGTAAGTTGTCAAATTTGATTTTTGCAGTTCTCTAGAGAGGAATGACTTATGTCAAAAAGGATGTTGAATTAAGTAAAAATGACTAAAGTTTTGTTAGATTAAATTGTGATATAATTCATATCTGCTCAATCCTGTTGGTTTGGGTTGCTGAATGACCCGATGAGCAGAATGCCGTAAAAAACTCGTGGTTGTAGAAGATTTTTTGGAGTCAAGCTGTTCAACCAATTTTGACTTAAAAGGAAGACTGGAGAAAGTCTCTTTTGTAACTGAAAATGCAAAGGGAAAATCAAATGCCTGAGTTAGGCCATGTATTCCCTGTTCAAATAGATGTCACATTACTTCTGCTGGACTCCATTTTGTATTCAACTCTGTTGAGTGTGCAGACTTGTCATCTTCAATTACATTGCTTTCTCATGTTTAAATATACAGGCTTTTTATAATCAATCCCTTAAGTAATAAAATTTCTCAGTACATTTTGGAAAATATGTAATTTTTTTTTAAAAAAAGATGTAGTTATTCTGTTTCTTCACTGTGTTATGGAACAGTGAGCAGACAAAAAACAGTAGAGGTTCTCGGGAGTGTTAATTGTGACCTCTTTTCATCTTGATATATATTTTGTATCTGCATTTTATGTAAGTTTATTAGCATTAACTAGAAATTTTATGATAAAGCAAGCACTGAATATTGTGGATCTCATGATGGACTTTCTGTTTTTTTATCAGAGCTATTATATTTGAAGATAAATGATCATAGAAAAGGAGAGATCCATGGTAGTTAGCAGTGTTTTATTTATTTGAGCTGTGGTCATTCGTCTTCTTAGAAAGTCTTCAGCTCTTCTTCTGTTGCTCTTGTCCTTTAACAAGGACCTTCTTTATAGCCCCTGATCTGAAACTGTGCATCCAATTAATTGTAGGTAATATGAGATTGAATTTAATAGATTGTGATTTTGGCTGTTTCCATCTCTAGTAGTTATTTTTACTTCTATCTTGCAGTGTTCAGATATCTGTTACTGAAAAAATACTTGTAAAATTCCTTATGCAGTTATTCATGCATATACACAGTACTTAGTTGAAAGATACATACATTGCAAAAGAGTGCACACTAGGAAGAAATAGAAATTTATCTTGATCAAGCTCTGAAAGTTGTCTTTTAAAAGATCACATTCTAAGTCAAGTCTCAGTACTTCATTTTAAAATTAGAACTTTCTAAGAAGGAATATTGTACCCTGATGTTCCAGCTACAATATTACACTCCCCAGCCACCACAGGCAATCAAGGATTGAGAAACTGCACGTTTTTCAAACCATTATTGCAATGGAAGAATCCAATTAATTAATCATTAATATGTAGGCTCCAGTGCTTGATCACAGAACCTCAGAAAGCTGAGTGTTCTGTGGAAACACTGAAGGGCACTGACAAAAGATTTTTTACTGTTGTTTTAAGCATGATGGAAAGCAATTGGAGAGTAAGACTATCTCTGAAACTTAAAATTTATTGGGAAATGTGTGAATTTCTAAAATTAATTTTAGGTCTTGGAAGGTAAAGTCTTGAAGGAATGCATTAAATCTACAGATGATAGTATAAGGGCTAAATTCAAAGCTTCTATATAATGATTTCTTCAGCATGAAAACTTAGTTCTGAAATAGATGCCAGATCTATTCATCTAAACTGGTGTACAGTGATAGCCAGGAAGTTCTCAAGCTCACAGAGCAAGGGAGAGCTTCTAGTCTGATCTTCTTGGTGTTTCTAAGCCAGCATGGTCCCACTTGACTTGTATGTTTTATACATAGAGCTCTATGATGTAGAAAAATAGATCTTTGAAATGATACCTAAATATTTTAGGTGTGGATAGTCTGTGTTTCTCACTGGAAGTCCATCAGAAAAAAGGAGATATGCTGCTGCAAGGTGATAGAATCAGACAGTTTAAGTAGGTTGGATGCCTATGAAGTACACTCATTAGGCACATGTAGGCTTTTTATAGTTGCCACAGTTTCCTGCCAAATTGACAGGCCTTTACTTTGCTCATCTTCCTGTCTTACACGCTCCCCACCTTCCCCAGTGCCCCAGAGCATATATCACTAGTGCATTGCTACCTCCTTCAGTTGTGGGTAAAGGTACTCAATTGTAAAGAAATGCTGGTGTTGTGACAATATCCTTCTCTTTCAAAGTGGCCGATAATTTTATTATTGAAACTTGATGTTTGCAAGCAGTATATAGTAGATGATTTGCTTCTGTCATGTGATAAAAGTGTAGATTTACTTACTTTTAACATGTTAGTGCTTTTTCAAGAAATACAGGTGAAGCATGCCAAGGGTGTTTTGTATTTGTTTCTGCCTGAAAGGATTTACTGCCTTAGCTACTGTTAAATTTTCATGTGGCTGCTGAGCAGGGATTTCATTTGGTTCCCATATCAGGATGGGATAGGGAATTAGATTTTGATACTTCTATTCATATAGATGAAATGGGTGCTTTGTGGAAGGGATTCCATCATAAATACCATAAATATCATTGTTAGTACTGCTATATGTATACTATTCTGTCACTTGACAGAAAAAGTGAAAATTTCTTTGAAATGGTTAGAAACTAGCTTATGGAGAAAAGATGGCTTCTTTTTCATGTTTTCCAGTGATCAAAAAATGCTGTCCTCACTGTTTTGTGGGAGGAAAAATTAAACAAAACAGCAGTGCTGATTTCTATAGTGTGGGCAATTGGTTATAAAATTAGTGATGTCTCTCTGGAAGCTGTGTTTGGTTTACAATTATTCATAACAAACTAGTTAATGCATAGTATGTTTTACAAAACGAATGAAATCTTAGCAATTGTTCTCCATATAGGACTGAAATTTTTGGCTCTGGTAAAAAGTATGATTTTGATGTGCAAACTGGTGGAATCATTCTGTGCAAGTGAACTCCTTTCAGGAACAGAGAGCTTAGCCCTTCTCCTCGGTTCTGACTGGGTGACTGAAATTCTGTGTGCACCTGTCCTGCACTGGTTAAAATCATCTTTCAGAACAGGAGACCTGTCTCGCTAGAAAACTGGTTTGTGATGGGACCAGCTACCCTTTCTTTGTAACAGAAATATGACATTTTTCTGTTCTTCTATAAAGCGTGGGGTCTCAAGTTTTATAAGGTCTTCAAGCTCTTAATTTCAGTAAATGGCATGACACACTACATCCATTTTGAGCTTTTGACATACTGAACTGTTTCTGTGTAATGGATGATTTGCCATGGTGAGCAATGGACTCAGGTGACTCGATTAGGAAAACAAAACTTTCCCCTTTTGCAAAACATTCTACTGGCAAATTTACTTGAGGAGAAAGTTTGCATTTTAGTACCTTGAGCTTCTTCCTCCAGTATTTCTTTGTTCCCATTTCTTTGTTGATATATGTCTTTTTTTTTCAAACTTTGTTGCTCAGAATGTCTTTAATGCTAGCCAAGGAGTAAGGGATTTGGACTTTTTTTCATGGACTTCCAAAGCTTTACCCCCTAAGGTGAGTTAAATTACAGGAACAGTCGCACTGTATCTCATGTTTTCAGAATGCACCTTATGACTCAACTTTATGCTAAATATTCTTTGAAGTCTGTTTTACTGTGAATTATTTTTATAGGAAATGGCAGATTTGCATTCAGTGCTGTATCTGTGTCTCTTTCTTCTAAAATGAGAAAAAAATACCAGGGCAGATTATTGAATTTTTATTAATGCATGAATAGCACTCTCCTTTTTTTAACAAACCAGATTAGAAATTCAGAGATGTGGCCTAATAACATAGTATAGCCTTTCATTCTCCCTGAGAGCAGAATTTCCTGGTAAAATTTTTCTTTTATTGAAGAATCCACATAAAGTTGCTGCATCTAATAAGATGATATTTGTATGAGTAAAGCCATAGATATTTAATAAATACTCTGCCCATTCCTAATGCCTTTTTAAAATTATTTGATTCTAGGAACAAGATGTGTACAGTGAAGCTGTTTAAATTGATTCTAGAAGTGTTTGTCTAAATACCAGTTTTGTAATATTTTGAGATGTTTTTTTTTTTTTGTATGAACTTTGTAATGAAGATGATAGTCTTGTACATTTTGGTTTAGAGATTTTAAAACTTGTTTGTTCACTGATTATTTTTCCCCAGAATAGCAGACTTTATTATGTCAGGATCTAAACTATGTTTAAATTGTCTTTTTTTTTTCCTCAAACCAGTTTACCTCAGCTTGCATTAACTTGCTTTGTAAGTTACATATTTACATAACAGAATCATTTTTGTATAAAGGCTTCTTGAAAAAACTGCTGTGTTAGTCTGGTCACAGTGCACAGACTTCATACCACATAAAGCTGAACACAGGATAATAAAAGAGATCAGAGGAAATTGCATTCATTTAAAAGTAAATAACGTAACCAGAAGGTTGGTTTAAATCTGACAAAAAAAGTATTCTTTCTCTCAGCAGGAAGTGAACTCCTGGAAGGTGTTTTTATGGGAGATTGTCAAGGCAGAAAGTATTGGCATATTTAGAAGAAATTAAATTTAGGGAAATCAAATTAATAAATAAACAGTAAAGAAAATAGGCTACACCCTGTAACATCCATAATAAAAAGGTTTAAATGCTCTTGGTATCCAAAGGGGACAGACCACTAGACAAGATTTTTATGCTGCTTCTAAAGAGCATCTTCTGTTGCTGAACACAGTAGACTGAATGATGTGAACCACTGGCTTCATCCAGTAGGACAATATGTAGTTTGTAACTTGAAGATGTTCCTTTAAAAGCACCTATGACTTTCAGTGTAATAGAACTTGTTTCTGCTTCTTACTTACATTCTTTTGAAATAAATGCACATTTATTACTCCCATCCCTCATAACTATTTGTACAAAAGCCTTCCAGTTAAGCTGTTGCTGGCTGAAAAATCTATGCTAATTTTTTTCTTCATTTAGTAACTACCACTTTTTTTGGTAAGAAATTCAGAAGTGTTTTCTTCAGGTTTGGATGTATATTTTATCAGCAAATAGTACGAGGTGAACTAAATTTGCAGACCCTTCTTATTGTTATTGTGGAAACAATAAGTACACACTATTACTTCCATGTGCTTTTAAAAGTCTATGGTATTGCTGTTCCTCTTTGTCATAGTTTTGCCTTGACTCTAAATTAACAATATATTCTAAATGTGAAATCAAAAAAAGAAGCATGTCATATGGAGAGAGATAATACTGAAATTTCCTTTCCATAGCCCCAGATTTTAACAAAATTTCACAAATAGAGCAGGAGTAATGAATGTGTATCCTGAGAAATGTCAGCGAGGATGAAGGTTTAGTGAGAGCAGTTAGATTAAAGAATTTATATCTAATATTAGATATAAGCTATTATTTTTATATAAATGGTTACATTTATACCACTTTTGCTTTAAGAGTAATGTCAGGAGTAATTCAATTAATGTGCAACTTAGTAGGTTTTAGTTGTTCAGCACTGCACACTAAAATCAGCAATGTAACTAGGATCTCCTTTAGCTTTGAAATTTATCTTTTGTAGTCTCGAAATAAGTGTTTCTTATCTTAGTAGTGTAAAGGTGATATTAATAGGTTTTATTCTGTTCTGCCTTTTTTTTAATTTCTCAGGAATCTAGGTCTAATGCTGATGATTTTTTCAAAGACCTAAACTCACACTGCCCACAGGAAGCAGTGATGCAAGAACAAGACATGCCATTCCTTCGAGGTGGACCTGGAGTGTACAAGGTAGTGAAGACTGGCCCATCAGGTCACAACATCAGAAGCTGCCCTAACCTTAGAGGTATCCCAATTGGAATGTTAGTTCTGGGAAACAAAGTCAAGGCAGTGGGCGAGGTATGGATCCTTGTAGCTTCAGTTCATGTCTTCATAGATACCAGTATATAACAGTAGTAACCGCAACAAAAGAATCTGCCTCTCTACAGGTTTGCTTTTCCCCTCCTCACGACCTTTGAACTTGGTTTATATTATAAGTACTAATGCAGTTGTGTCTTTTGCCTTTTTGCATTGATTGGAATAATGTTAAAATTGCACTGCAGTTACGTGTGCTTGCTTATGTATTTCTATTACAGTATTCCTTACAAAATTGTGTTTCTTGATCTACTTTTTTGTCCTATTCTTTGAAAGAATTCTGTTTCATTGACAAAATGTTTTCCTAGAACCTAACCATTTAACAAATTTCCGTGTCTTTGTACTGATTGTATTAATTTGTTTAGTTGCTGAACTATTGTTACTGTTCTGGGTTGTCCAGTTGTGGTGTTTTATGGTTAAGAAGGGCTTAAGGATGAAGTGTGTCATGCTATTTCCTAAATATAATATTAGGAACAAAATTAATACTCATAAAAATCTTTCATGTATATCTTGGGTATTATAATTCTCCTGTTGCCACCATCGATTAGAAGGTGTATCTTGGTGACCTTTTCCCTCAAGTTTTTATTTAGGTTTATGTGGATTTCCTGAAGTTGTGGTGTTGGTGCTTTGCTTCTTCTGAACATAAATGGGTCTAAATTTTTTTGAATTACTCCTAAATGTAAATTTACCATAAATAGGTTTGGTACTTCAGTCTGCCTCAGCCTGTGGCCTTAATTTAAGAAACCTTTTTTTTTTTTAACATTTACTTTGTAATAGAGAGATTGAAAGTTAATGTATTTTCCAGATAAGTAGTTGCTGAATCATGCTACTGAATTATTTGAGAAGTCAATAAATTTTGCTTTTTTATGTGTGTGCATCAGGTGACTAATTCAGAAGGTACATGGGTACAAATGGATAAGAACAGCATGGTAGAGTTCTGTGAAAGCGATGAAGGCGAGGCATGGTCATTAGCTAGAGACAGAGGTGGAAACCAGTACCTCCGACATGAAGATGGCAAGTGGTTGTTTTATTTTTTTAAATTACCTTAGAAAAAAATAAGCAGTCTAAATGGGAGAAATAAATAAGGATCTGAGTTTTGAACAGGTATAACATTAGCTTATGCATTTTCATTTGTGTTACTTTGCACAGTTGGACTTAAAAGTTGTACATAAATATTCTTTAAATGATTTTTTTAAAAAAAGTTAAAATAATTCTGTACGATTTCTTCTGTACCAGTTATGGACAATAATTTTAACCATCTTTTTTCTTTTAGCTCTGGGGTTAATTTTTATGCATCTGTTTTGCAAAAGGTGTCTTTGTGAAAATACTTGACCTCAGCAGTCATATTCTGCTTGTGTTTCTAGGTCACACTTATTGTCAGCCTCTTATTTGTTCGTTTTAACAGATTCTTTGCCATTTTTCTGGTTTTGACATTTGGTGCTGAAATTAATTTCACACATAGATACTCTAACAATTATCATCACATTACTGTATTAGAACAAAGCAAATCCTTGCTAATACTTAAGTATTTTCTATAGACTGTTGCTTGACTTTCAGGTATAAAACCTTCTGCAAAGAAGGGAAATAATGAATAGTTTTTCATTAAATATATAAATGTTTACATAATACTTCAAAGACTTCTTTAGAAGTCATAGCTTTTCTATTTTTAGTTGTGTCTGATAATGTCAAGTTCTGAGGTGCTTGAAGAGCCCAAGTAGATTCCAGAAACTAAACAATTCTGAATTGGAACAGTACCTTATTGTTGAAAGCACATGTATTCAATAATAGGGTTGATAAATTTGTTATTTTCTATTTTTAGACAAAGTTATTTTCTTTCCCAGTAGAAAATAATTTCTCTGAAATTAGTAAATTGAGCAGTGTGCAAAAATTGCCATTCCAGAGTTCTTACTTTGAGAAATACATTTAAGTAACTTGGCAGTATTTTGCTTTTTTAAGTAGTCTTTTCATCTTCAGTAACTGACCTATCATTTCATATTGTCTTAAATTTTCTCAAAGTATGTGTGTGCTCTAAGAAAGAATTCACAAATCAGGAAGACTTTAAACAAGACCCTTGTTTGAGGGCTTGTCTTCAGATTCTTGATCCTTATGCACTGTTACTGAAGGACATCTTCAAGTTGCTCTCACAGAAAAAGAAATGCAAGCTTTCAGGCTTTGAGGACAAAACTCTGTAGTAGGATTTCTGCAATACAGCTCACAGAAATACCATCTTAGAAACTTTCTGATACAAATCCTGTGCCTCAATATACCAGTTTTTAATATTTTCTAGATGGAAAGGGTGAAGATGGATGTCTCTTGTGCATCTAGCTAAAGCAATTTAAGCAGTTACCAGTGCAATTACTGAGATTTTTCAGCCTGTTCTAGGTTCCTAGTCCATCTCAGTGCCATGTAAAACTTAATGTGCCTAAGCCATATCTGAAGGTTATTTTAAACCAAATGTTTTTCTTTGCCATGTAATTATTTAGAAATAATTTATCATCAGTTTCAATGCTTTTGCTAGAGGGAAATAATAAGGATCTGCAGGAGCTCTATCTAGATTTGTAAACATTAATTTTTTTATCCATAAACAGCACCATCTTTCACATTACGTTCGTATTTTCATTGTTTAATAAAACTGTAATAAAGTTCCCATTATGAGGTAGGATTTCTGTCAGAGGCAAGGAAAAGTCTGTAGCTAGGTCTGTATCCAGGTATCCAGTTAAAATACTACAGCAAAGATCTAAAGTAGCCTCTGACTGAAAAAATTCTAGATCCTTTCTTTTATAAACTGACTTTAAATGTCCAGCTTTCTCCCTGGTAATTTGTTTTTAACTTGAATATGTTATGTAAAGTTTGTGCTTTGAAATGCAGTTCTGTCCTGAAACACAATTTTTTAAAAATTACTTTTTGAAGAGTTGTGGTTTTGTTTTTTTAATTTAATCCATGTTAATTCTAGTACATTGACAAGAAAGAAAAATTTTTCAAGGTGTCAGCTCAAGCTCTTAAACCTGAATTTGAGATATTTCTTCTGAATGCTTTCTTATATATTGTCAGTTGGAATGGTATTTTTGACCACATTAAGTCAGTAATTTCTCTGTAAATCTGAATAGTCAAGTGGATTCTGTCGAATTTATTTTAATTCTACTGTAGTTTTGAATATTATGAAATGCTCTAGGTTGGTCTGGGTTGGAGGTTGCTTTAGTGTCATACAGAAAGCAAAATTACAGTACTCATTTACAGATACAAATCTGTCAGGAAAAAATATCTTGTGTCCCAGGGGTAGCCCCAATTAAATGTTTATTGGCTCTGAGTTTGCCACTCTGAAAACTATCCTTCTTTACCTTGCTTTGTCAAAGGGATTTTAACAATTGCTGTCCAAAGAATAAACACTGCTGAATGGTGTTACTGGAAAAAAACAAGTGTCAAATAATGGCATAGCTGGCAACAACTCAGTCAAAAAACAATCTTCAAGGTAGTAAGTCCCCTGTCCTTGTATTTTTAGGGCATGAGTTCTGAAGAACAGATGTGGGGTTTTTTGAAGAGAATTTAGTCGAGGGGAAGAGTGCTATAGGTGGAAATAAACACCACTCTCTTGCTTTGTGACTCATCTTTCTGATGTAAATCCTTTACTAAGAGGTCTAACTCTGAAGTGATGTGGTTTTCTTACAGAGCAAGTCCTTCTAGACCAAAATGTGCAGACTCCTCCCCCAAGTCCTTTTTCAATACAAGCTTTCAGTAAGGGCACAAGCTGTAGTAATGGACAAGGGTTTGATTATGGCCTTGGAAATAACAAAGGTATGTTTTTACAATCACATTTTTTAAAAATTATGTTTATCTTAACTTTGCTTATATTTTATTATTCATTTTCTGCTTTGTTAGACACCACAGGTCCTCTCCAAAGCAGTAGTGAAATGAATTGCAAAGTGTTAAAACTGCTTTGTTCTCTGCTTTAGATTGAGTTAGTAAGTATTCTGTATAAAAAGGATCAACAAAGATTTGGAATTTAGTTGTGGATTTCTGCAGTGGTAGGCACAAAACTGAAATGCTGAAATGAAAAATACATGTAAAACAAGATTAGAAAACTATTTGATTTAGGAAGCACATGTTTTTAAAATTCCAGAAGCATTTGTGATCTATCTTGACAATTTTTAAGTGCCTTTAATGGGTTGACAAGATAAAACATGCCATTTAAAATTTGCTGTGAAATTATAAAAATAAATTGTAAAACTGAAGTTACCTTTCAATCACATGGATGCTAGTTACAGCTGCTGGGAGATAAATCTAGGTTTTTTTGTTGATATAAAATAATTGTTTCTTTTCATCATGGTTTATTTTGTTGGCAAGATCTAAATACGTATATAAAAGCCATCAAAATAAGCTCCATCTGCAGGCCTTCTGTTTATTTCTTGGTTAGTTCTGGCAGATTTAATAATACAGAAGGGACTTTGCTTGAGGCAGAGGTTCTTGAGCAATATATTCTTGAAACAAGGTGCTCTGTCATTGTATTCTTATATTGCTATAGTCTATGTCACTACAAATAGGGGCCTAAGGTGTGCTATGTGGTTTTTAGCACCAGCATATATTTCTTCATGGTCTCCTAAATAAAATAACTTAAAACTTATTTTAAGGGCAAGAAGATCAGGAAAATAATTATTCCTAAATAGTCTAGTATGTTAATGTCACAGTATGAAATAATTTTATATCATCTTACAGTGGTTTGCTGTGTAGAGAGTGATTCATACTTGTCCATGCATTGGTATAGGAAACCCTCTTTTTTAGACCAAGGCTGGATAAGTTGAAGCATTTTCATTTTGTTTTACATAGCCTTTTAAGCCTTCTTTTCCCAGTTCATCCATAGTCACTTCAGAGTAATGGTGGAATCACAAAAGTGGAAGTATCTATGATGTGAGGCAGTATTACAGCTTGTATCTTAATGTCAATTGTGTAATAGTGCAGAAATATTATCTATTTTTTTTCTGCAGAAACATATTAAGCCAACAATTTTTTTTCTTCTGTGTTGTCCAAAGATAAAATCTTAGAGATGGCATCCTGATTTCTGAAGACATTGTGATTCTCTTTACTATATCTTAAGCAGTTTCAAAGGTGTTTCTTTGGGATAATACAAAATGTTTGGAAGCTACTCCTGGCATTGAATTCCATACTATTTTGTATGCATTATTTTCTCAACATACCTTCAAGCTGTGAAGTTTAGTGTGAATGAACAACTCAGCTACATGACTTCATTCAGTCTGTGTACTGTATTTCCTTCTGAATTGCCCAAGAGTGGAGAGTTGTTGGCAACTATATTGAAAGAATAATGGTCTTACTTTCCCAAAACCAGAATTCTTCAGCTGTACTTCTATTTTTATATGCAGTCTTTCTGTATTCTCAGGTCTAAGAAGCTTTGAGTTTTGTGAAAAATAAAAAATGGAAGGCACAGGCACGATCTCTTAGGGGAATTTCTGAAGGAAGCACTTCTTTTGGAGGGGCTTGTTTGTTAAAAGTACTTCTGTAGGAATGCCCTAGTTTTGATGAAAATTCAGTCCCACCTAAGAGTGTTTCAAAGTGACTGATCAAATGTAAAGATCCCCATAATAGGTGTGTAGTTTTACAGTAGGTAACAGAGTTTCCTACTGTAAAACTGCTAATTTTAGGTTTACAGTATTACCTGCGAGAAAGAAGACTTGACTCCCACAAAGAATCTGTTTGATTTAACTGTGTCTTCTCTCTTCCAGCTTTCTGTGTTAGAGGCAGGTTTTTAATATTCCTCATGATTGGCCCTACGCACCTCCATATTTGATTGTTGTGGGCAGATGACTTTCAACTTCTCAGATATTCTTCCCTTTAAAATAATTACTCATTTTAGGAATAAGGCACGTTGCATTTAAGAATAATAGTTTGTTAGACATGTAAATCACAGAATGGCTGGTGTTAGAAGGGACCTTAGAGATCACCTAGGTCCAACCTCCCCCTAGACCAGGTTGTTCAATCACTTTCAGGTTTTTAAGGTAGGAATGATTGTTGCTGAAGTACAGATACCAGTAGTTTTTAGGTATACTACTTCCAAAACAGTGAAATAAAATTGATTCCCGTAGATGATTATTTGGAAGGGCATTCCAGCTATTTTCTGGTCTTTTTCTCTTCTTATTTTTTAACCCAAAATATCAAGAAAATAAATTTAAATTAGGAGTTCTTGGGTAATACTGGGTTTGATACACCTGCTGGTCTTTCTCTAATTTCTTAGAGAGACAATTGGTAATAATCAAAATGTTGCAAATTCTGTGAGTTGTCAATTCTGTGTTAGCTGCTAAAATTTTTTACTAGCTTTTCTACTATGATGGCAAAATTATAGGAATTTGCAGAATAAAGTGACATTGCTAGGATTTGTCTGGTGATGGTTCAAATCTGAGATTCCCCTCAAATTCTTTGTGCCTCCTACCTCATATTACTAAGTATACTTCAAGTTACAACATGGTGTGGCCTTCTTACTGAGGCATCATGTATTTCTAATGCTCACATTGAGTTTCTCGAAAATTGGCATTCAGAAATTCAAACTCTTGGTTTTAACATGCTAGTTTGTTGAAGGCCTTTGTTTGCCTCTCAGCAAATGTAGGTAGCTCTTCAGAAAACCAGTTCCAGTGCTTATGGATTTTTAAATTACCTTCAGTCTGATTTCAAAAAACAGCGTGACAGAATACTTTTAAAAATATTTGCAAAAATGAGCAAATATTTACCAAAGCGTTGGCACAGAAATACATTTGCCAAAGCCTAATTACATGTTAGCTTTCCCTTCTCATCAGTTTTTCTAATGTTTTTTCTGCATGTACTGTTGCATGTATGTGTTATTGTAAATGCTAGGGATTTCTGGTTTTTTTATTTGGCTGCTCTTCATTTTTTAGCAAGGCAAATATATAAATCTCTATTTTGAAATGTTTAAAATAATTGCAGTAAAATATCCATGATCCTTAAAAACCAGTAATTTTATTGCCATGCATGGAGTGAGATTTTTATGTTTAGCCACAACCAGGGTTTGTATGTGGCTAAATGAGATTTATGAGCTTTCTCTATTATCATCATTGAAACTTTGAGTACCATTTTACACTGCCTTTTTGGAGAATGACAGGTAACAGGTTGTAGTTTTGACTGTTTTGCCCACTACAGGTGACCAACTGAGTGCCATACTGAATTCCATTCAGTCACGGCCAAATCTCCCAGCTCCTTCCATCTTTGATCAAGCTGCAAAACCTCCCTCTTCCCTTGTCCACAGTCCATTTGTGTTCGGACAGCCCCTTTCCTTCCAGCAGCCTCAGCCACAGCTTCAGAGTAAGTTTGTCAGCCTTACCTGCCTCATCAGTCCGTTTTCTGCAGCTTTGACATTGCTGTTCTCAGTTGCTTACCAGCTACTAATCATCCCACAGTGCACCTTTCTGGTTTTGTTTTTTTAAGTTTTTCATGATTCAGAAGCATGTGAGGTAATGCTCCCAAAGAAGTATACTTGTTCGACTTTAATTTTTATATTGACAATATTTTGGGTTTGTATGTGTAACTTAAGGTAAATATTTCATACAGTACAAAATGTTGATAATTATTTTAACATCAAAAATGCATTGCAGTAAGTACATAGGTATTAACTTCTCTTACTTGCTAAATTTCTATTTTTGTCATTGCTCGTAACTTTAGGGATGGACAGTAGGAATAACTTGGCACTACTCATTAGAAATGTTTTGTAAGTTTTCTTTGGGTGCTCACAGGATTGGCATGGTAATGAAAGTTTGCTCGTTGAGGTGAATACCAGCTCGCCTGATTACTGATGGGAGAACAGGAAACTGATTAATGAAAACAAAAAGCTCAGCATTCATGATGGATAGCTGATACTGCACTAAATTACCTCTTAAATGCAGAACAGTTACAGCACAGGTCACAGCAATACTAGTTTATCCCTGTCTCCTACAAACTGTCTCTGAGATGCCTCAGCTCTCTCTTATGGGACCCTGTTAGTTCAATGTCTGTGTATATGCAGTCCTGCATCTCTCCAGCTCAGCTTATTGAAGTGACAGTGAGATCCTTCATGTGAGAACTAGATTAGTTTCTAATTCTAATAAGATTTTTAATAGTAAGATTTCTAATTTGCTTTTACAAGGGCTGTCAGAAATATTTTGACTGCAATCTTCTGTAGTTTTGCTGGACTTACACCAACATACTGAAAGCAGAATATTCCAAACTCTACTCAGATAAAACAGCTGATTGCAGGTGGCATCAGTGCACTCTCATTGAGAATTTGTCAAATATTTATTCTTTCCCATCAATTTTAGGGGCTTTTTTGTATTGTTCAGAGAGGTAAAATCAGTTACTTGGCTTTGCTTCAAAAATAACCCTAATTGTCTTATTTCAAAATTCAGATGATTTGTCCTTTAGCATTTAGACCTATATTGCATGAAAACAAAAGCATCATTTTTATCATTTTTGACTGCCCAACAAGATCTTGCTCAATGGATTTTTCTGTCCAAGACATGTAGATAAACTGTATTCACTAAAGCTACTTCCATGTTTTGTGTTTTCGTAAGGATCTAATTCAAATGGAAGCCTTTTTTTTTTTTTTTTTTTTTTTTTTTTTTGTCATGTGTGAGGGAGCACTGGTTGTCTACCAAATAAAAAAAAATGAAACTAGAAAAATTTTTAAAAATTTGTTTCTGATTTGGGATCTTAGCTTAGTATAAGGTCTCAACCAATTTGGTTATTTGCCTTTTCAGAAGGGCAAAAAATTGTCACCCTGAACTGGTGTACTGGTGCACTGACTCTGATTTGATACGAGGACTTTTTCTTTTAAGCAGTTTATTATCCAGTGTCAGGTTTGATGAAGATACTGTAAATTATTCATAAAGAAGAGAAATATTAACGTTTTTGTTTTCTCAAAATTTAAGAATAATATGGGAGAAGGCTTCCTGTTTAAACTTCCTCAACCTTTTGCAAACTTGTTCATCTTCCATTTGTAAGTTCATCCAAATTCGGCATATTGTCAGGGAGGCCTGTAAGACTGACTACATCCATACGCTTGTTCATTTAATAGTTTAATGCAGTTATATTAGAACTGTAACAGAAACTCCTTTTAAGTATGCAATTTTAATTCATTATTTCTAAATCACTTGATAGCCTCCTGCTACCAAACATATAATTAAAAGTTAAGTCCATTAAACAATGTATCTTAAGAGTCCATATCAAGTCAATTGAGTTGCCCTAGACGTGCTTAGTTTTAATTTCCAATTATTTGCTCCATCCTTAAGTGCTTCCTGCAGTAAAGTTAGATTTTAAAATTAAAATGAATGTTTGTAGTCAATATACTGTTATATTAAATGGACTAATGGTAGTCTAATAGTTGAAAGAAGTTGTGCCAGCCTAGATTTCCCTGTCTGCAGAGGTTATGTACTAAATACCAATCTTGACTGCAAATCAGCCTAAGTAGTTCAGTTGGCTATTTACATTTTCTGTTCTTCCTCAGATATCCAGATATCTCTAGATATCTCTACTCCTGGGGAGAAATTTGGTTTGGAAGCACAATTCTGAGGAAACCTAGGATCCTGCTGAATGCCCTCTAGAATTATTTCCTTAATTTAGATTTTTATAGTAGGAAGAAAAATCTCGATCTGATATAAACATATTTTATGCTGGTGACAGATTATAGTTTTCCATAGAGGTGTTTGTTGGTAGGTAGTTTTTCAGATTTCTCCGTCGTTGAGGTTTGGTTTGCAAATTCACTTAAGAAAGAAGGAAAGGACTTGTCACAACCTTTTATCCTTCAACACAGTGTCTGTTTTTTTGGCTTTTTTTCAGAAATACTACAGTTTGGGACAGTTACCTCCTGAGATATGAGTCTTGAAAAAATAAAAAGTCTCTCTGTTACTCCTTTCACATTATAAATAAGTAAAAACAGGGCTCTGTGTTTTATCAAAGGATTTGTTGCAGAAGGGATATTAGAAAAAACAGAAAGGAAACTCTTACTCATTTTTGTGTTACTTGCTACAACTCTGTTTAGGGCTGATTGTTCTGTCCTGCTTAATTCCTTTGCTAATTTTCAGACATAGTTATACAAGAGATTGTTTTCTTTTTCACAGGGACAGACAAAATTAAGGTACTCGTACACTTGCCGTTAGTTTCAATTCTTTTCAGTCTTACGTGCAACAAAAAGTTCAGAAAAGATAGAAGGGCTGGCAAAACGTAGCTGGAGTACAAGATTATCTGTATTGTCTTGGAGCCTTAGCAAGAATTTTTTTCCATTAAGATCCCAAGTTTGTGTGTTTCTTCTTTGGATATGAAGCATAGAATAAGGACTTTACAATTAGAAATTGTAAAGCAGGTATATTTTATTTCCAGCTGGGACACATGGGGATATCTCCTCCAAACACAAAGTTCTGCTTTATCGATTTTTAACCAATACCTAGGTCCCGCTTTACTGAGTTTCAACATTATACATCTCACCTGTATGGCTTCTACTTAGTAACTGCCTAACAACCAAGCTTAATAGCTAATCTTCTATGCGTTCTCAATACAAGCTGTTTCTTTGCTTCTACAAAATCAAAAGCTGCTTCTAAAATCCTGTATTTTTATATTTATAAACATCCTCCATATCAGATATTTGACCGAAACAGGCTGTATTTGCTGCAGCCTGCTTGTGCTTGCTTCTGAGAAGCTTGTAAGATCATCAGTAACAGATTTGCTTGTGTCTGCAAACTCCCATAAGCCACAAGATTGTCACTGGTTGCTTGATTTGTCAAGAAACTTTGTTAAAAGCATAGAAGACCTAAATTGCTGTTTGGCTTCTGAGTGTAGGGGAAGTATGGAAGCCTAGAGGGTCATGGAAGATCCTGTTTCTCAACCTTCAGCAATATGTACCAGGTCATAAATCTCCTTAGATGTGGCAAGTATGGGTAACAGGATCTTGGCATGCTGTCCAGCATTAGTTACCAAAATTTGATGATTGGCTGTTGAGCTCTGAAGTTAAGGAGGGAAATGTGAGACTGCGGTCACCAGTGTTAGACCTTTATGCCATGTTTCCTCACAACTGAGTTGATGCTGCAAATGAGGAATGGATTTCTGGGCTAAAAAGCTTTGGACCCCCGTGACTTCTGATGTGTTAACCCTCTTCAGTGCAGCCCTGGCAGCTTGCTTGAGGTACTGCTTCCTGGTCAGGCAGAAGCTGCAGTGCTAAGCTGCTGTTCAATACAGTGTTCTGTCTTTCCTGTCCATGCTGCAGAGCTGCAGTCCAACCATCCATTATCAGCTCCTGCCATTCTTGTCAGGAGTTCCTTGATACATCCCTTCAGTATTGTGCAATCGGTTTCTTTTTGGTTTTCTTCCTTTCCCATCTAGGTGCTGGTGAAATGGATTTAGAACCACAGTGCTTCTCTCTGCATTTTCTAAAGCACAAGAGGAGGCACAAAAGCACAGATATGGAGCACATAATGTGCTTCTTGGTAGTGTTTCAGTAAAGTGAAGGGAGAGGATCTTCTCAACCAGGCATGGTGATCTCTTCTGTGTGTGACTTAATCATCAGTTACACCAATGACGACTGGTCCAATTGTTTTTTCAGATGCTGCATATTGCCAAGGCATCATTCCTGAAAATTTGGGCTAAATTAAATGGTCTCGTAACTTATGCTTTTCAGGTTCTATAGGCAAGGGTACATATGAAACATACATCAGGCCCAATCAATCCAAAACCATCCTTGAGGGGCTGGTATGGTAAAGATTGGAGGAAGAGTACAAATTGTCAAGTGCTTTTTTACAACTAATTTCCTCGTATTACATCTTCAAAAGTTGTAGTTAGAAATTAGAAAAGCATAGAATTCTTTTTTTATCTACCTTTCCAGCACAGGAACTCTTCTTTCAGTTAATAAACTTATGTGGCTCAAATGCTGGTGTTCCAAACAACACCATTGATATAGAAAATTGCTAATATTTTTCTCATGATACCATATTTCAGCTTTTGCTTTAATTCATTCACTCATACCCCTACTTTAACCATACTAAATAACTTTTTGCCCTTTTTTTTAACTCAGTACATTATTTTATTCATGGAAAAATAATGTTTACAAAAAGTCCTAGTCCTGCTGTCAGTATGATATTTGGCATTTTCAGGAGGTGAAAAAAGATACATTGATTGTAGTGCTTGAGGAAATTGAGCGAACAGCTGTATTGTAGTTTCCATGTCAGTAAAAGTGAGTGAAAGAGGCATCCATTGATTAGGCAGCACAGCAAAGGCAGGTCAGTGCTTTCCTTCATCATGATGCAGAAAAGCAGTGGCATTTCAGAAGAAACGTGAATTTAATTCCATTTTCCGGTGACATTTTACGTGATTGTTACAGAGTTTGTTTAAAAAAGACTCACATGAAGCAGTTAGTGGTATGTCTTGCTTCCTAGGTTTCCTCAGAGGAAGCAGGCACAGCTGTTAAAAGACTGCATCCTGCCATAGAAATTGAATTGCCTCTTGTGTCTCCATATTGGGTAGCTTTTCAAGCTGGAGCTATTTCCATGTTGAAGGAAAGATCATGACTAAAGGCACACTGTCACATTCGAATGGCTCATGGGACAGGCCTTGCCTGCCTTGTATTTCAAGTCTTTATAGTCTTTGAGGATGTTTCAGAAAGGAGTCCTGATCAAAATGTTGGTCCCTGAGGCTGTCCAGTTATCCTGGATATACATAGATTGTCATCCTCTTGGACCCACAGTCCCCTTGAAATTACTTAATAGTAGTAGAACATTGTTCAACTCTAAATTACAACATTATAAAATGTAAGTATTCTCAAACACAGAGTGAAAGAATAAAGTATAAATGTGCATTCATGAAAGTGGATTTAGTAAACATTTTCCTTTAATTATTAATTTAGGAGGATGCTAGTGTATCAAATTGGCATTTTTAGGTTTGCTGCTACTGCTCTTTTGTGCTCCTAATGTTTGTTTGCCTTTTACCTTTTAAAATTGACAGAGTGACAACCTGTTACTCAGAAGCTATCTAGTTATTATTGGATCTCTCCAAATCATTTGTAGGTACCAGCTGTAGGTAATACTAGTGTTAAATCTGTGTTAATACAGTATTGAGAAATTAAGGATTAGTTTCTTTTTTTAAAGAATCAAATTCTTAGTTCAAATGTATGAACACCTTCCCATTGTAGAGTTTCTAGAACCATAGCTCGTGCATAAGGTAGCAGGCTTGGTAAGTTGGTAAGTTACAAGTTAGTAAATGTATTACCAGAACAAAAAGATGTCTTCAGTAGTGTAGGAATTGCAATTATTTATTTTCAATACAACTGCCTTACTCCATTTGTACAAAAGGGTGTATCTAAAACAGAGTGCTAACAAGAACATTTTCTTTACAATTATTACTTCAGTAAGAATGTAATTTTTTTCCCCAGAGGAGGGAATAGAAATTAGAATTAGAATTAAAACCAGGAAAAGATAGAAAAATTAGAAAAATAAAATTATAGACTGTTACAAAAAGTCCTTATTTTTTTCTCCAAGTTTGATATTTGTAGAGCTGTACTTCTAACAGATTTGGTGTCAGTAGACTCTACTGAAATTATCATGAATGACATCAGAATTTTTCTTCAGTCAAAAATTTTTTAGGAGCTGCTACAATTTTTTTCATGTGCTGTTGACACTCATCTACTGCTAGTTATGTCTCTTGTATTGAGGAACTCATCATTACATAAGTGAAGTTTATAAAAGCATTACATTATTGAGATGCAATCCCTTTTGAAAATGGAGTTTTGATGTGTTTAATTTTTTTATATTTGTTACAGTGATTAACGAGACTCCAACACAAATAATTAGATGTTCTCTAACTTCCATGAAAGAGTGTGTAAATTGATCATCTGGAAGGCTATATTGAAGTTCTAAATAATTAATTTCTGAATTTACGTATGAAATATTAACATTTCAAACCCAGGTTCAGTTCAAAACTAGACACTGCTGGTGTTTATAATAAACCATAAATCTCATTGGCTAACCTCCATATATTACATTTTTATGTCCTAGAAACTAATATTGGAATTGCAGCATTTTTAGATCAAGGAAGCTGATGTACTACATTCTACTACAAACTACTGTCGGTCATTTAAAACAAATGTAGGAATCTAAACACTGAGTTCGGAATACAAAACAAAGAAGATGCATATCATTTGAAATGCTTGTTTTTATCTTTGCTGCTTTTCCATTGAATCTGTGCTGCTTCTGTGCAACTGTTTTCCACTGTAGAAACTCCATCCTGCTGCCTTGCTTCTCGTGAGCGTATTTACAAAACTAGTGATGTAGCTGGGCCTGCCTCTGCTCTTTCATCTCTCTCTCACAAACTGAAGGGTGGGTATGCATGCCAACATAGCAAGGTTATTCAGATTTTTTACCTGCAAAATGTTTTGGGTTTGTTTTTTTTTTTTTCTCCTTCCATTCATTTTCATTTCATTCACTTAATAAAATAATGTTTTGGAAGTGAATGTTCAAGTTTGGTATTTGTTGGAAGCTCATCTGATGTAATCATTCAGTGTTGCCTTCCTGAGTTGCAGCAACTCCATGATACACAATCTAGCTGTCTCTGCTCTGTAGAATGGAAAGTGACTGTTAGTCTAATTACACCTGTTTTCAAACAATAGGCAAAAGAAGTATGTAAGAAGAAACAGGAAATAAAATCTGGGATTTGGGTTTTGCTTACAGACAAAGCAGCTTGCTATTTTATGCTGTTTTTCCTTTGGGAGATTTTTCTTTTTGTGCTGATACTCTTGAATGCTACTTAGGATTATTTATCTCTATATGTACAAACCTTTGATAAGCAGTTTTGCTTTGGAATGTTTTCCTCATTTGTATTTGCTAATCATGCATGTACTTTAAATTTGATACTTTACTGAATGGCTTGAAGTGTTCTATGTCCTCTAAAATGATTGTCATCTTTTCACTTTTTTTTCTTTTTTATGAAGCATTCTGTAGCAGTTCGAATCTAAAGTATTTTCTCATCTTCCAGACTGGGCAAAATGCATATAAAAGTAATTCCAATTTGCATTTCAGAATTTATCTGTCACAAAATGAGCATCTCAAAATAGCTCATCAGTAAAACTGGTGAATAACTAAGCTGGAATGGTTGAAATGCTTGGACTGATATTTCTGAAACTTTTTTTGCCTTTCAGCAAGAACAGTCATTTTATAAATCACAATGTACCATGGTATTTCTTGCCTTCTTATTCCACCTCCTCCCTCCAAGTGAAAAACAATTATAGAACTTGTAAAAATAAAGACAGATTAGATGCTTAAAATTGACTAGGATGATAAATACTTGAGACAGTATCATTATATTCTACTTCTTACATTTGATGTATTATTTCTGAATATAGACACAGTATTTCTTCTCTGCTCAGAAAAGTATGAACTTCTGCCATGTCCTGGGAAGGCAGGAGAGTATCCTAACTTTCAGGCTTGTTAAATATTCCAGTATAATTCATTACCTTCTCTTTTTCCTGTTGTTGTTAATTTTATTGTGAAGTATTTAAATATGGAAATAGCAAATAAATAATAATAATTTTGTAACCTGAGGAAGCATCTTGGTTGCTAAATTTTGCTCAAAATTTTTCTTAATTTTTCTTGGGTTTTTTTAATACTGTGAGAGGTAATAGTAGGAAAAATGCATCTATGTATTTTCTAGCATAGGGGTAAGGGTTGGTCATTGAGCACTGCATGAAGTTCCTTCAGATCCCATAATGCATAAGAAAGTAGACACTGATTTCTCATCTTCTAATACTGAAGGAACTAGATAAAAGGTGGCTGTCTATCCTGTTCCCATTAGAAATCAAGGGTTAAATTTGCAAATATTTTCTGATTAATTGAAACTTCATTTTTTAACAAATATTTACTTTCCAAAAAATGTGCCCAGACAAGTGCAAATAACATATTAATATCTAGAAAAATAAAATATTCCTAAGTACTGTGTCCTAATTCTGCAGGCCTTCCTAGGGAAACACTTCTCGTGTTTGACTAATGAAAACCCATTCAAATCAAAAGGATTTAACTCTGCATTCAAGATTTTGCAGTGTAAGGATTTATGGAGAGACAGCTGTATTAACTGCTGCATTGCTTGCCAGTAACTCCCATATTGCTTGGATTAATTTCCAAAATACAATTCTAGAAGAGGGACTTGATTCACAGAAGCATCAGAAGCAGATTGCCTTAATAAGCTACTTTTTGCATGTACTTACTTTTGTATGTACTTGTACTAAGCTACCTGTAGTTCTTACAGCTCTTACAGCTCTGTAGGTTAATATATGTACAAAGTCAATGTGCATAGGAACAGTCCATTAGTGCATCAGAGTTGGAGGACATCATTGACTAGACATGGCCATTTAACTTAGCAGTTGAAAAAGTCTGTTTCAGACAGGGAGTCTAAGTGTTTTGGTAGCAGAACATTGGGTAGATGGGGGACTTAATAAAGTAGATTCCATAGATTATCAGTTTGAGTAGTTTTGAGCATATTTGCAAGCCTCTTGCCCAATTTCCTTACTAACAGTGTTTACTTCATACGATTCCTGACTTTTGAGCATTAAAGAAAATAAATCTGGCAATACATTTGATCTCTTTGCAAGCCTCATGTTGCAGTCAGACTGTCTGTCACACGTTGTGATAATAGATAAATAGTCCCTGGTTTCTGTTGCAACTGTGGTAAACTTAGTTAACTCCTGGAATTTTGCCTAAGGATGTAAATTGTGCTTCTTTTACTAGTGTTCTGTAGAAAGAATGAACTGTGCCTTTTGATACCTCCATATTAGTGTTTTCTCTGTAAAAACTTCCTAACATTTGTTTCTGTGTATCTTTGGAAAAAGAAATGTATCAAAAGTATTGCAGGGGGAAAAAGATCCCTTCATGTTTCTTTCCATTTTGATGTGAACAGAAGCATGTGTTTGATCTTTATCTTGTGTCCAGGTCTTTAGTCCTTGTTTTGTACTATTAAAGGTGTCATTGTCAACATGTAACAATTCAACTATGAAATGTTATACAGGTGACCGGATGAATTTCACAGGAGCTGCTAGACCTGTTTCTCCAGCAGGAAAATCAGACATGTCATCAAAACACAGAGCTGACTGCAGGTCACCCAAGCTTGACGTGCGAATGAACAGAGCTGCTGCCGAGCAGAAGAAACCCAGAAATACCGATGGCTTGTCAGCCAGCGAGTGTCTGATGCTGAAATCAGATGCTGCAAAGCTGCGGTCAGACTCGCACACCAGGTCTTTGTCACCGAATCATAACACTTTGCAGACACTAAAAACTGATGGAAGAACAACGCCTGGTCTGAGAGCTGAATCTCCAGGGCCAGGAACCCGGTCGTCTTCTCCAAAGACAAAGACACTTACAGGCATTAGATCTGGTGCTAGTTCTCCACGATCCTCATCACCCCATGACAAAACTCTACCTCAGAAAGCTTCATCCCCTGTAAAAACAAAGCTTGATCCTCCTCGAGAACGCTCCAAATCAGATTCTTACACGTTAGATCCAGACACCCTTCGCAAAAAGAAAGTGCCACTAACAGAGCCCTTAAGGGGGAGGTCCACTTCACCCAAGCCAAAAATTATTGCAAAAGATGGAAAACCTGCACCAGAAACTGAAAATAGAGCTCCTTCCCCTCATGTCGTACAAGAAAATCTTCACAGTGAGGTAGTTGAAGTCTGTACTTCGAGTACTTTAAAGACTGACAGCATTACAGATACCACCTGTGAGGACAACACCGAATTCAGAAGTCTGGACGATGCTTCTAATAAAGTTCATTTCAGCATTGGAAAAGCACCACTGAAGGATGAGCAAGACATGAGAGCATCTCCAAAAGTGAGCCGTAAATGTGCTGGCAGGCACACAAGACCCAAAAAGGAAAAATCCAACTTCCTTTTCAAAGGAGATGGATCAAAGCCCATAGAGCCTGCCAAGCAAGCAATGTCACCTTCTGTTGCAGAATGTGCTCGAGCTGTATTTGCTGCATTTCTTTGGCATGAAGGAATAGTTCATGATGCCATGGCATGCTCATCCTTTTTGAAGTTTAATCCAGAACTGTCCAAAGAGCACGCACCCATACGAAGCAGTCTTACTCAGCAACCTGCAGAGGAAAAAGAAACCAAGCTGAAAAATAGACATTCATTGGAAATATCATCTGCTCTTAACATGTTCAACATCTCACCTCATGGACCAGATATATCTAAAATGGGTAGCATCAATAAAAACAAAGTCCTCTCAATGCTAAAAGAGCCACCTCTGCATGAAAAGTGTGAGGATGGAAAAACTGAAACTACCTCCTTTGAAACATCCAGTCATCACACAATGAAATCCAAGTCTCCTCTTCCATTAACACTGCAGCACTTAGTAGCTTTTTGGGAAGATATTTCTTTAGCAACTATTAAAGCAGCTTCCCAAAACATGATTTTTCCAAGTCCTGGTTCTTGTGCAGTGTTAAAGAAGAAGGAAAGTGACAAAGATAACAAGAAAGCCAAAAAGGAGAAAAAGAAAAAAGAAAAGGTTGAGGCTAGGCCAAGGGGAAATCTTTTTGGTGAGATGGCCCAGCTTGCAGTGGGAGGACCTGAAAAAGACACCATCTGTGAGCTGTGTGGAGAATCCCATCCATATCCAGTGACTTACCACATGAGACAAGCTCATCCAGGTAAGACTCGGTATTTTTAATTCCCATGTCCATCCATAAAGTATATTTCACACACATGTTTTGATGTTAGTTCCTGTTACAAAAATGTGTCAGGGTATCCTTTCTATTATATACACTAAATTAAAAGTTACACTTGCATACAGATTATTTGCACATCTTCATGTATAATTTTAAGTAGTTATGGATCTAAAGTTTCAAAGTTGTTTGAAACAAGGTCAGAATGATGCTCTGACTTTACAGTAGCTTTTCAGAAACATGCCTTCAGAAACATGAAGTTTTACACTTCAGTGTTTGAAACTGCTGAGAAAATTGAAAATAAAATATGAGATTAGTTGGTTAGGGTCTTTACTGACAGAAGTTTTCTGTTACTGTTCTGCTGTCAAGAGTAGAAAACTTCTGTTTGCTGTATCAGTACTGGGTGTCAGTGACTTAATATTTTTGATGTACTTGTTGGTATGTACTTATTTTAGCTCTGTGTGTGCAAAGTAAAAGTCCTGAATCTTTCTAAGAAGCTCCAGTCAGCGAAAGAATACCCTCCATTCTCTCTTAAGCTTTGTTAGCGAGGAGGCGAGATTTTTATGTTGATTAAATGACAGATATTGTTGGCTAACTTATAATATTGACCTTACCATAACTTTGCTGGCTGAATAGGGAGCTGCTCATGCTTCAGACAAGTTCTTTATAAAAAGTTGAAAACTATAGTGCATCTGTATTTTTGGACACTGGTGGGACATATGGGCAAGAATGGACAAGTTTTGTAACCAATTCAGTCATACAGAAAAGTAGAAAATTAGATCAGGAAAAAACAAGCATCTTCCTTTCTCCCCTCTTCATCCCTCTTTTACAGCAATGAGTAATAGAATAAGAATCCTTCCTTTGAAATAACTTGTTCTCACCTCTCCCTGATGTAGGCTGTGGCCGCTACGCAGGTGGGCAAGGTTACAACAGCATTGGGCACTTCTGTGGAGGCTGGGCTGGGAACTGCGGCGATGGCGGCATTGGAGGGAGCACGTGGTATCTGGTGTGCGATCGGTGCAGAGAGAAGTATCTCCGTGAAAAGCAAGCAGCAGCAAGAGAGAAGGTACTTTCAGCTCATATGTTTAACTTTCTATCTGCTTAACAGTGCTGTGTTTCTAATGGGAATAGTACAAAAGGTGTTTTTCTTGCACTGATGTTCAAAGACTTAATTTTAAAACCTTGCTTAAAGTATGCAAGTATGTTGATGTCAACAATGCTAATTTAGCTTTATTTTTTAAACTAAACTTTTTGAAACTTTTTGCATGCAAAATTAATCCTAAGGCAAATGTCAAAACTATCAGCTGCTCATTAAATGTTTGCAAAGGTAGGAAAGTAATAGAGATGTGTTTTGTCACAGATGGTATTTTACAGCAGGTAGAATAAAGCAGCTGTATTATGAGCTAGGTTGTCAGGTTTCCCAGTGGTGAATTTAATTATGCCTTATTTAATTTATCTAGATCAAACAATCTAGGAGAAAACCAATGCAAGTTAAGACACCTCGTGCCTTGCCAACTATGGAAGCTCATCAAGTGATTAAAGCCAATGCACTGTATTTACTGTCACTGAGTAGTGCTGCTGAGCCCAGTATCCTCTGCTATAACCCTGCAAAAGCATTCCAATCTCAACTTCCCAGTCTCAAAGAAGGAATTTCTGAAGACTTTCCCATTAAAATGCCGTGTCTCTATCTACAGACATTAGCAAGGTAATTAGAGGGAGTGTATGAATATTGATCTTAATACTCATCTGTGTGGAGTATTGGATAAAAATGTATTTGTAAACTAAAATAAAACTTACACAGAAAAAGACATATTTTCCTAATTTGTTAGGATGTTTTTTTTTCTTCTGCTTTGATCCATGATCTTGTTAAATTTTTAGATTGTATTTTCTCCTAGAGTCAAATATGCCCTCAGTAGCTTTCAGATGCTAAGTATTTTATAACAGTTCAGTTAAACTGAACTCCTTGGGAGTTAAACTCCCAAGAGAAAAATAGATAAAAAAAGGAGTTTAACTTAGTGTATTAGTAGCAGACATATGTGCTACTTTTTTTCCTCTTCACAGTTAAAAAAAGTAAAAAGGAAACCAGAAGACTTGTGCTTTCGTGGTAATTCTAAGTAAATTTCACTGCAGTGTGTCTCATGTTTATGTTGGGTAGACATTTGGACCTAAAATACATCTGGAAATACTGATGAAAACACTAAAAGATAGAAAAGGGTGATCCCCACTATTTGTTGGTTGAGAATGCCAATATATCTTCCATGAACACTTTAAAGCCACAACCAGCTTAAAAGCATTAGGTGAAGAGTAAGTCAATAGCATTGGCTTACGAATTGTTTTGGCAAATGACTTTTGTGTATGTGTGTGTTTCAGCAATTTTTAATCTTCAGTCCTAATTTAAAAATCTCATTTGGTGTAGGCATCATCATGAAAATTTTGTTGGGTACCAGGATGACAACCTCTTCCAGGATGAGATGAGATACTTGCGCTCCACATCAGTACCTGCACCATACATCTCTGTTACTCCTGATGCAAGCCCTAATGTCTTCGAAGAGCCAGAGAGTAACATGAAATCTATGCCCCCAAGGTACTTCCTTGTAATTCTAGCTGCTACATACAGATGTTAAAGCAGTAGCATAACACCAATTAAAAAAAAATGTAGCAGGTTTTTTTGACTGTATATCTGTTCCTTACCACAACTGATTGAGTGCAGATTAATGGCCTTTTTGAAAGGAAGTTGCTGTTCTCCTTTCAGGATTTCATTCTGAAGGGAAGATTGAACAGGAGGAAATTTCATTACCTTATACTTTTCAAAGCAGATGTTGCTGCTTTGTTCTGTGGGACATACAAATGTCACTGAAGATGTGACAATGCTGTCTAGGACCAAGAGTGCTAGATGGTTTCTGCCAGGTTAAGCCACATTCTTGTCTCGTTAAGTTTACTTTGATCTAATTCAAGCAAGTATAGAAATTTTTGCTTCACCAGGGAAAAAATGGCTCTTGCCATTAATAATAGTCCAGAATCTACTTAGATGATCAGTGTTTTCAGATGTCAGTGTTTCCTCATATTATAGTGAGGATGTAATAAAGAGAGACTTTGCTTCTAATCTGTTTTTATTTCAATTTGTTGTATTTCATACTGACTGCACAAATAGTTTATTGGAATACTACAATCTATAATGTAGTCTTTTCAGAAATAGAACTTTTCTAACAAAACTCCTTAAGAGTGCATCGTATTGGTATATTCCTTTATTAAAACTGTGGACACCATGGTCTCCTGGGGCCTATAGGGACAGCATAAACTGGGAGTCCTTCTGCAGACTGTAAGAAGTCCACTGAAGGTAAGGAGTGAAACATGTCAGAGGTATAGCCGTAGCAATTCAAATTTGACTTTAAGGCTAATGATGTTAGAAACTATTACTTCACATAAAGTTCTAAATTTCAGTTGGCTTGCGTATTAAAAATTCACTTCATAGATATTTTCACATGCATTCTCAGGAGAAGTTTGGTCTGAAACTTCAATTTAGGCATGATCTGAATGTTTGTATCTCTCTAAAAGAAATACCCAAATTCTTGGAACTCATCATGTCCATCATTACATTTGTTTATAAAGCACTTGCATGCTTTTTCACCGTGTGTAATTCTAATACGTGCTCCTTCTTTTCCAGCATTTAAACAGTTATTAGGTACATAAGACAAAGTTTCATGCAGTAGTAACATTGTGATTATGAAATGCATGTATCCTTATTAATTATTGGTGTATAATTCAGGTATACTCTATATATTTGTTAATGGGTGTATTACTTCACTGATTTCTTTGTAGTTTGGAAACCAGTCCAATCACAGATACAGATCTTGCAAAGCGCACAGTCTTTCAAAGATCATATTCAGTTGTTGCATCAGAATATGACAAACAGCACTCAATTTTGCCAGCACGTGTCAAGGCAATCCCCAGGAGACGAGTCAACAGTGGAGATGCAGGTAAGAGCACAGACCTCAGAATCAGGGAAGAATGATTCAAGGATTTGCAATTCTTGGAAACCATAGAAAAATGTATTTTTTATAAATACATGTAGTGACTTTTTAGTTATAAAACAAAATAATGGTAAACATTAGGTGTTTGGTAATTGGCACAGAATTAGCCTAAAATTGGATTAGGATTTGCCATCTAAAATTTGTGGTGAATCTTCTGTGCCTGATTTGAAAGTGAAAGTGGTATTTTCTTTCTCAGTTGAAGCATCATTTTTTCATATTGCTTTTTAATTGTGGTTTTCTTTCAGAAAAAATAAAATCAATTCTAAAAGTGCTTTATTGCTTTTCATTTTTACTGTGGCTATAAAACTGAAATGCACAAGGAATCTAATGTATGCATATTTTTATGCTTTTGAATAGAAGTGGGGTCCTCTCTCCTGAGACATCCATCTCCTGAACTTTCTCGGTTAATCTCCGCCCACAGCTCTCTTTCCAAGGGAGAGAGAAATTTCCAGTGGCCAGTATTGGCATTTGTAATCCAGCATCATGATCTGGAAGGACTTGAAATAGCAATGAAACAAGCCTTACGGAAATCTGCTTGCCGAGTCTTTGCCATGGAGGTATTCACATACTGATGGCTCTTGTATGATTAAAATAAGGTGGTCATAAATTCTGTCTTGGAAATTTTTTTTAAGATTATGCTATGTTCCCTGTAATATAGTTGTCATTTTAATAAACTGTTTTAACTACAGAGCAATAATATCTTACCCGAAGACCTTTGCATTATCATTTGCCTGTCCAAACTATCAGCGCACCTCCTTACATAAATGCTTTAGGAAATGGTTTTACTCCAGGTTTTCTTAAGCAGTTGATAACTCCTTGTATGTAATTTGTTGTAGGCCTTCAACTGGCTTCTTTGTAATGTCATTCAAACAACTTCTCTTCATGATATTTTATGGCATTTTGTGGCTTCCCTGACTCCTGCACCTGTAGAGCCTGAAGAAGAAGAGGATGAAGAAAATAAATCAAATAAAGAAAATGCAGAACAAGTAAGTGAGGTTCAGCTGATATTGTAGGCAAATTAGAAATACTTCCACGTGAAAAAAAAGTCCTTAATCCTCCGTCTGTGAAACAAAACCTTAAATTGTAGTTGAATTCATGTTGTAGACATGGATTACTTTTTCTTCTCAATCATCACTTTCTATGTGCTAATGAATCACGAGGCCTTCTAATGCATTATTTTTTAGTATTCATGGGAAATAAGAAAGTAAAAAAAACACAAGCACATTGCTAATCCATTTAAAAAATTAACCATTTGCTTCTTATCTCTCCTTTGCCTTGTGACAAGAGAGAAGAGAAAATATTTTTTAGAGACGCTTTGTGGTTTGGTTTACCGTGTCTTTCAGTGTTCTAAGAAAAGTCCATAGTTAATTATAACAGTGCATAGTTAATGTATGTACTACTGTGTATGTGTGTGTATATATATATTTTTTTAAAAAAAGTAATTAAATGTGCACTAAGTATACTTAATTTAGTGATTTAAGAAAAATCTATAGTTCTGAAAATGTAGCATGCAAAATGGTATTGTCTAACATACTGTACTTCCAAAAGGTATCTTCATATACCCTCTTCCAGATTTCACTGTCATTTAAAACATTATCATGTCCACAGTGAATAGCTAAAAAACAAATCGTGCTAGTGCTGTCAATAAGTCAGGATAATCTTTTATCACTTCAAATCTAATCCAGTTTTGAAATTAGTTGTTCTGAAATAAGGCTTTTCAGCAATGTAACCTGGTACATTGCTTTTCTGATACTGACACACCTTAACTAAGAATTATTATTTTCACAGTTCTAATGACATGCAGCAACTGATAACATTAGCTTAGTTATCATGTTTGTGATGGCTGGATTTTGCTGCTCAGATAAAGTTGGTTTCAACTGCTGGAATATGTTACTTATTTCTGGTTTGTTTCTTTATTTTCATATTATTGTAGTGTAATGCTTCACATCTCTAAATCATGAGAAATATGTGGCAGTATACAATATACTTCCCAAATTTGCAGTTTGAGGCTCATGTGTAACTTACTGTAAAAACTCCCAAACTCTCATCCAGGAACTGCATCAAGTTCACATCCATTGTAAGATCGTTGTAGTTACTCTTAGAGTAAATAGCAGAAATGTTTTTGTTTACTTAACCTTTTGTCTCAGAAAGTCTGTTAATAACAAACAAATGGCTTTGCTCTGTAGGAAAAAGACACACGGGTGTGTGAACACCCTCTGTCGGATATAGTGATTGCTGGGGAAGCTGCTCACCCCTTACCCCACACTTTTCATCGCCTTCTTCAGACAATCTCTGATCTTATGATGTCTCTTCCCAGTGGTAGTGCATTACAGCAAATGGCCTTAAGGTAAGCACAAATCAAGAAAATTCTTGAAAAGGCTGGAAATGTTGTCAAATTCCAGGTTAAAAGATTTTGCAATGTAAATAGGATGCTTGAATATTTGTGCGAGAAGGAGCACGTCTATCCTTACCACTAGGGAAGAGATACATAGGAGACACTTAGTGTTTATACATATAAAGAGTATAAAGGACTTTGTAGAGAGGAAGGTACTTTCTTTTAAGTTCTATACTGTGTCCACTATGAAAAAGAAAACATCTTACAGAATAATTTGGTAGGATCTGCATGTATGTGCGTAGTAGTGTAGTACCCTTTGCTCAGAAATCTGTCACCTGGATAGTATCTTTAAACTTCGAGATTTTTTCTGTGTGTTTGTCTCAAAGACACAAAATGAATAATAATGGTTGCATATACTATTAAAATTCTAAGTTTGTTCCTGCTTTCTTCAAAATGGTACACTAGAAACACTTGAGATCCTGAAAAATTTGAAGCTAAATATTTATAGAAAATACTTTGAGAAGCAAAAATGTAATTAATAGTTTCATGGGTAAGTTATGTCTTTTGCCAACATTCAAAATTTCAAAGTCAACTAAATGTGTTTTCAGGTGCTGGAGTCTTAAATTCAAACAATCTGATCACCAGTTCCTGCACCAGAGCAATGTTTTTCATCATATCAACAATATTTTGTCTAAATCTGATGATGGAGATAGTGAAGAGAGTTTTAGTATCAGCGTTCAGTCTGGTTTTGAAGTCATGAATCAGGCAAGTATTACTGTTCTGGCTCAGAAGCAGAAATCATTTGAGAACAGTCTGTACTTCGATGATGATTCTCTTTAAATTAAAGATTCCTTACTGTAATGTCATATTTCCTTGAACGTGTCTCAGTTTGGGATCTTGTCCCTGCTATTTAGGCTCTCATATTAGCTTTAGGTTCAAATATTGACTCTTATCCTGTCTATCATTCAAACCTAAATTTTGGAGCAGTGCTTGTGCTTGTTTGCAAGTGAAGTTTTTGGGGAATGACATGGAATTCGTTAACTTTTTAAATATTGTGCACTTGCAGTTCTTCTTTGCTTATGTCTTCTTCCTTCTGTTCTTCCAAGGAGCATGAATTAATACTTCTGTTTAGTATTTTTAAAGTGTTTTTTTCCATTTACTAATATATATTTAGGCATTTGCTAATATATTCAGCTCTTAGCTATTAATGTTTTCATTGGTTTAAAGGACTGAATAATTAGAATCAAAAAGGACAAATTTCTTGTAGAGCACATTTGTCAAAACAGAAATGTCTGTGTTGTTTTAAAAATTGTAAATCATGCCTGTATTTGGGCTTACTCTCAAGTATTTTAAAAATTTCCATTTATTTTCACAGGAACTGTGTATAGTAGTTTGTCTAAAAGACCTAACCAGCATTGTTGACATTAAAACATCAAGCCGACCTGCCATGATTGGTAGTTTAACAGATGGGTCTACAGAAACGTTCTGGGAGTCAGGAGACGAGGACAAAAACAAAACTAAAAACATCACAATTAACTGTGTAAAAGGAATCAATGCACGTTATGTTTGTGTTCATGTAGACAATTCCAGAGATCTTGGGGTAAGAGGAAAATAAAACTGTCTCTCATTGAAGGTGCAAGCTGTATGTGTTTGTCAATCAAGGAGGGCTGTTTTCTTTGTCAATTATTCTAATTCAGAATAATTCAGAGTAATTCGAATTCAGAAGTTCACGTTTCAAAGCAAAGTTTCCAAGTTCTGTGATTTAGAAAGCAGGAATTGTTATGATCAGACCAGTCTGTATGAATTTGTAGTTGCATAAAACTGAAACTGGGAAACTTAAGTCTTAGTGGCATGTTCTATTTCAGATGCATTTTCAATCATTTAATTATTTTAAGCTACTGTTCTTGCTCATGGTTTCTGCAGAAGCATTGAAGTAAGGAGCTGTCATAAAATCCAAATTTTCTAGACTTTTAACATTCTTTTCTCTTGATCTGCACAGCAATGTTACATGTATATCTGTATTTCAACTACAGCTTTTAATACAAAGAGCAGACTGTGTTAGAGAGCTGTATTTTGGAATTCTTTGTTTTTGTTTTAGACACAGGCATTTTTTTGTAATGCAATTTTTCTCTTTTATGTGTGTGCTGTTTTAATACAGAAGAAGGAGTCAGAACTGTCTCAGTGAAGTATTTCATTCTTATTTTGCTTGTTTGTTGCAGAACAAAGTGACTTCCATGACCTTCCTAACTGGCAAGGCAGTAGAAGATCTCTGCAGAATAAAGCAGGTAAACATTTTAACAGTTGACATAGAAAAACTGCTGTCATTTCTTTGTACACATACCAGAGGTTTTTCTGAGCAAATAGCTTCCATTTCTTACAGTAGATAAATTACTTTGCAAATATCAGACATCACACTAAGCCTTGGAAAATACTGTATTATTAATGACAGAATTCAGCTATGTATGCTGACTATTGATCAAGCTTTTACTCTTCTACTGAAACACAACAGGGTTATGTAAAATGTTCCTTAGATTAATTTAGTTTTAATTACTATATGGTAGCTTATCCTTTCAGCTGTAGAAGATTTCCAAAAAGACCTCCCAGAACACAGGGACTGATTCAGCTTTGCTCCTTCTTTGCTCTGACACTTTTCCAACAGCTTTTTACCTTCCAGCACACCCACATACTGTATCCTGTCTCATGGTATTAAAAAAATAAAAGAAGTTAGCCTTGTCCGCTGCAGCACAGTTCCATGCAGACACTGAGAATTAATACAGAAATAGGAAAGAACAAATATTAACTTGATTATAAATGAGCCCATGGATAGGAGAGAGGGCTCACTTGGCTCAGGGCTTGGGTTTCTCAGAGTAGTGATGAGAGGCCCTGCACCCTATTAGCACTTGGTTTCCAGTAGTGACATTGCAGTTTCATATGAAATATATGATTTCATATAGCATTATTTACATTTAGAGGGGGTTTTTAACAGTACTTACTTTAAAATAAACTTAATTTGATACAATCCATCTCCCTTTTTCACAGTTAAGTCCTGCATGTCTTGGTAAGGGTAGCAAATTCTGACTTCTACAGAGTAACAATTTCTTTGGCAGGGGTTTGTGTGAATAGAGATAAAATAATGTGACTAATGATAATTCTGTGCTATATCTTCAGTTAAATTATAGAGGCTGTTTTCATAAAAGTAGTGACCAAATATTAGTTTTAAGAGTTGTTTTTTAAATATATGAACTGTTGCTTTGAGGATAAAAGAGATAAGGTAGGTCACTATTTCTGATCAGCTTTACAGATAAAACAGAAATGGCTGTATGTCACTTCTTAATCTGAACTCAGGAGGTTGAATATTTTTATGATTAAATGTAAGTCTTACTGCTGGAGACTTTCATTACAAGCATAGTACTTGTTACAGTGATATATGATGATAGGTGACTTTTTGTTTGATGTAATGTCAGTTTCCAACTTTATATTCCTCTTTAATAGGTAGACTTGGATTCAAGACATATTGGCTGGGTAACAAGTGAACTTCCTGGAGGTGATAATCACATCATCAAAATTGAGTTGAAGGGTCCAGAGAACACACTGAGAGTTCGACAAGTGAAAATTCTTGGATGGAAGGATGGTGAAAGCATTAAAATAGCAGGCCAGATATCTGCAAGCGTAGCTCAACAAAGAAACTGTGAATCTGAGACACTGCGAGTGTTCCGACTTATAACATCCCAGGTGGGGTTTTAATGATGTGTTATACAGCTGAGGTTGCTATGAATTTGTAGACTTTAAGTGCTTTATGTTTTAATGGAAACTGTCACATCTGCACAAGTTTATCTTTAAGATGTGTTAATTACCATTGTCTTTCTTCCAGGTATTTGGGAAACTTATCTCCGGAGATGCTGAGCCAACCCCAGAACAAGAAGAAAAAGCACTGTTGTCTTCCCCAGAAGGAGAAGAAAAAGTACACAATGTATTTATTTGTATTCTATCAATAATACTTTGCTGAAAAAAAATGATCCAGGATGATTTTCAGTAGTTTTTCCATTTCTTATGCTGCGTAATTTTTAGATCAAATCAGAAGTGAACTGTTACAATTGCTTATTTTTAAAATATCATAGTGTATTTTTAGTAGTAAACCATAGTGTCTTTTTTTTAAAGTAAATTATAAATGAGGCATATGCATTTAATGGAAACACCACAGGAATGATGATGCAAATGATACCTACCATTACAGAAGTACTTAACACCTGTAGTAAGGGTCAACCTGAAGGTGCTGGCTATTATCTTTTGCCTTGAGAGGCTCTGTTAATGTGTAGAGAAAAAGTCTGAAGAAACTGCACTCAGCTTATTTTGTCTATTATTTCATTTTATGCTTGAATTTCTCTTACAAAGAGAAAGTTAATATATTGAAGAGGTATTTATTAAGCATAGTTAAATTGATCTTGCTTATATATCTTCCTGTAAAAAAAGCTACTAACTTATAAACACAGTTTGTTGATTCATTCCATGTTAATTGCTACAGTAATTAGGTAGTGTTCTTGAAACTTTTGATCTAATATTAAAAATGCTTTTTATGAAGGCAACATCAGATGCAGACCTGAAGGAGCACATGGTAGGGATCATATTCAGCCGGAGCAAACTGACAAATTTGCAGAAACAGGTTTGTTTCTTTTGAAATTATTTGAGGATTAAGTCTTGGTGCCTTGTAATAAATAAGCTAATTTTCAGCGAATATTGCTATGAAGATTTTCACAATAATAGAGCGCTGTTGATTAATTTTGAAATTTTTTAGTTTAGTAAGTTAAGCAGAATCTGCTCTTCTGTGACTCATCTTTGCAAACATTGTCGTCTCCTAAAAATGCTTTTTACTATACTGTTGTTTCTAAATTTAGGCCTTCTGGCTATTAAACTGAACAAGAGCTTATTTTAATAAGAGCTTTTTATTTGTGTGTGTCGAGTAAATGTATTCCTTAGGGGGTTTATGTGGAGTGGGGTTTTTAACCTGAATTCTATGTAAAAAGTAAATGAAAAGGCAGGATCTGAAATAAAATAAAAAATAATTTCAATTAAACTTTCCAGAACAAAGGTGAGCAAATTCATCATTTTATTCTTCACCTGAATTTATGCTAAAAAGTAATTTAAGTACAGGGCAAATTTCACAGGTTTCCTGTTGTAGCCATACTTGACCAGGTACCTAAACCAGAACTTGCCGGAAGTTCTGAAGCTGTTGTGTGTTTGGCTTCTGTCGTGCAGGTGTGTGCACACATCGTGCAGGCCATACGGATGGAGGCCACGCGCGTCCGCGAGGAGTGGGAGCACGCCATCTCCAGCAAGGAGAACGCCAACTCGCAGCCCAGCGACGAGGACGCCTCCTCGGACGCCTACTGCTTCGAGCTGCTCTCCATGGTCCTGGCGCTCAGCGGCTCCAACGTGGGCCGCCAGTACCTGGCCCAGCAGCTCACGCTGCTCCAGGACCTCTTCTCCTTGCTGCACACTGCTTCTCCCAGGGTGCAGAGGCAGGTCAGTGCTGACCGCTCCTCCAGTGTCTTGGGGTTCCTAGAAAGATGTCTTCAGAAAAAAATACAGAATTTCTTTTGGGAATTGAAGTGTCAGGTTTTAGAGTGTTTGGTTTTTTTAACAAGTAGGGCATGGTAGAAATACCTGTCCAATGAACAGTACAGTGGTTTTTCAGTATTTCATATTACATGTATATAATGCCCACGTAGCCTGTGTAGGCAAGATGAGAGGGTCTTAATTACCAGAGTCTGTTATAGATCTGGCGTGAGTCCTTAGCATCTGTGTTTACACTCAGGCTCTAACTGTAGTAGTGTGGAACTAGACAGCTCCTTTCTACTCTTGGTATCCTCAAGGTGATTTTTAATAACTGCTTCTTTCTGAATTTGAGTGTTGTCTGAATGTCTATATAGTTATATGCTCATAATATATAAACATATATATATGTTTAATAAGGTTAATAATATATAAACATAAAATATTTGCATTAGTACAGTTAATGCACTGTTTTGTTGCCAGGTGCTGTGCCTTCTTCAGGTGGATTTTAAGTTTCTGTTGCAGAAGTTTTTATGTCTCATATTCTTTTACAATTTTTGAACTGTTAAAATCTCACATCTCAACTTCCTGGAGGCAGATGCTTAGTAATTTTGATACATTGCAGAAATGCCATAGGTTTTCAAGAGAACATTGAGGGCTTGCAAAATTACATATGAAATGTTTAGTGCTTAAGCTTTTATCAGCTTTCATGCTGGTTTGGACAAAACTTTGCATGATATGTGCAATTTCAACCCCAGCTTCACCAGTTGGTAAGGTTATGTCATTTCAAGACATGTCTTGTTGGGTCAAGAGCTATTGACACAGCAAAAAATTCCAGTTAGACTATCAAAAGGAAAAATAAAGTTAAAAAGAGTATTATAATTCTCAGTACCTCAGGCAAGTACTGTGTTTCCAGAAGTCTTAAGTGTCTGTAACAGTCCTACCACAGTTTCTGACACCTCAATAATGCATGTGAAGTGGGTGACATGTCCTGTACCATACAAGAAAGTCAGAGTTGTACAAGCTTCTGTATCACTGTTACCCTAAGTCCAGTACCAAACATAATTTTGGTATTACGTGGAGACTAAGTATTGTTTGAGTGAGATCAGTTTTAGACTCTTTGGTTTTGTCTTGCTGCTTAGATTAATAAACATTTCATCATAAGATAGAAATACTGCAGAATTTCTTACAGGAGTAGTTAACTACAGCAATTAGATTGAGTCCTGAAATAATTTGTGAAGAAGGATTTTATTCTTACCAGGCTGTCTTGGTAAGAATTGTGGTCTGATTATTTTTTTTTCTCCAGGTAACATCATTACTGAGGCGTGTTTTGCCCGAAGTAACCCCCACTCGCCTGGCAAGTATTATAGGGGTGAAGTCTCTTCCACCAGCAGATATAAGTGATATCATTCATTCAACAGAAAAAGGAGATTGGAACAAACTAGGTATCTTGGACATGTTTTTGGGATGCATTGCCAAAGCTCTGACTGTACAGCTGAAAGCCAAAGGAACTACTATCACAGGTACAGCTGGCACTACTGCAGGCAAAGGAGTTACTACAGTCACACTTCCAATGATCTTCAATTCCAGGTTTGTTTAAAAATATTTAACAAACTACAACCTACTGTATGCTGAGTATGTACACTATTTGTTAGTTCTGGATTCTGACAAATACAATATAATGACAATAGTAATCATTTGGGTTTATTTCATCTCTTACCGTTTATCCTTTGCAGCTATATTCGGCGAGGTGAAAGTCATTGGTGGATGAAGGGGTCAACACCTACACAGATTTCAGAGATCATCATTAAACTCATTAAAGACATGGCAGCAGTGAGTTTCTATCCTTTAAATGTGGATGATATTCAAATATTTCTGATAATGAAACATATTTTTTATTACACTTGTTATAGTTAGTATCAGATTGAGCTACTAAATGTGAATTGGTCTCAAGAAAAAAAAACCATACCGTTTTCTGCATACAGTCTAGGGTTAAGAGCAGTAGTAGCAACTGTGTTCTGATTCTGCTAGACAGAAATCCAGTTTTGAAATAAGCTTTTTTAATAAGTTGCTTATACTAGAAATTAAGGAGGTAAACAATAATTGTGGGTCATTTTTTAGCATTATGAACTTTAAAGTTTAGTTTTTAAATCTTGAGCACTCAGAACTTCAATTGAAAATGAAAACTTAACTGTGAAATAAAATAATGGCATTATTTTTTCGTGTGTTTGTAGACTTACTGTATGGATTTTCTGGTTAAGATGGACTTCTTTCAGTCACTGAAATCTACACTTTATTTATCTGGGCTTAAATTTTCCGTAGTTCTGCGTCAGACAATTTTTTTGGCAGAAAAATTGATGAAAAGTGAATCAGCTATTTCCCAGAAACAATATTGGCAAAAGAAAGAAGGTTTTATATAGGTTTTTGGGAAAGGAATTTCAGTGGGAGGTTGTTTTTGTTTTCCTTAATTCTGTACCTGTTTCAATGAGATGCTCTAAATGACCCAGATTTTCCTCTGTGAATACCCTTTGAAAGGTTTTTAGTATCTTCAGGATAGGAGTCCTATTTTCTACACCATTCACTGTTCTTAGGTTAAGGAGGTTCCTTCTCAAAGTTGCTGAAGCTGGATGGGAGTTCTCTGCAATTGCTACTGTTGACTCTGACTACAAGATTTTAGAATCTCACAATTGATAAAAGAGTTACAATTGAAGTCTGATGGAAAACTTTTTTTGAGGCTTTCTAGAGCTGCTAATTATCATCAGTCTAACTGTCCTCTTCACAAGAGTTCCAAATGTGATTCACATAACTTTTTCACCATTTGCAATGTGTAGGTACCTGGATTTGAGTTAGTCATTATAGCTTCCTTTTTAGAGTCCACTGAATCTCAATTATGTGTCACCTTCAGCTTGAGGTTTAGAACTTTAGAGGTTACGTTAAGAATTGAAGGACGCAGCAGCCTCTGAATCAGAAACTTGAGGGTGTGAGTCAGTGCTATAGGCTCAAGATGTTAGAGATTGGAAAGTATGCTGTGGTACTGATGTTTGCTGTGTACTCCTCTTTATTTCTTTCTAATACAGGAACTGTGGAGTCTATTCAGGAGGCTGAGTTATGCATGTCAAGCTAATTTTTCTAGGAACCCACTGTGATCAGTGTGCTGGTCACAGTCACTTATCCATGCTCCAGCTCTGCATCTTTCTTTCTCCAGAAGGGGTGGGGGACACTTTGGGAAAAGGACCTTATATTCTTCAAATCATATGCCCTCTAGCTATTCCAAGTTAATTGTTCCAGTAGCTGCTCAGAGACAACCTCAATCAATCACCTCAGTATTTGAGGGCTAATTTTTAGCAGATCTGTCTGATTTGAAAATCAAGGCCAGGTTGGATAGGGCTTTGAGAAACCTGGTCTAGTGGAAGGTGTCCCTACCTTAGGCAAGGGTGTTAGAACTACATGATCTTGAAGATCCCTTCCAACACAACTAATTCTGTGAAAACACCTAAATTTATCAAAGTCATCCCCAATTTCCTCTTTATCTGTTCTAACCTGAGATACTAACCTAATGTTTTGTAGCTGTTCTAATTACAATTTTAGTTGCTCTTAACATTAATAAAAGCTGTAATAAATTGAGTTTCCTCCTTAACAGGGTCATCTGTCAGAAGCTTGGTCACGTGTGACAAAGAATGCTATTGCTGAAACCATCATAGCTCTGACCAAAATGGAAGAAGAGTACAGATCACCTGTGAGGTGCATTGCAACAACCAGAGTAAGAACTTCACCAAACCTAGTGTTAGGTCTTTGTAAATGTGCAGTAGGAGCTCATTCAAGAACCTTCTTATATGTCAGAAATACACAAGTCAAAACTGAATTAGAATTAAACGTGCATCTTGGGAATCTCAGAAATAATGAAGAATAAGTGTGATGCCTGTATATATTTGGGGGATTATTCTTTAAATAATTCTGCTTGAAGTTTGTCACACTTGCTGTACACTAAATCTGAGATCATCTGTGTGGAGAATTGCAGAATATGTATCAGCTGTCTTCTTTCAGCTCTCCAAGCAATTATTATAAGTGGTCTGACTTCTAGGTAATCAACTGACACATCTCAAGGCTATTATGAAAACACTCTAACAGATGTTCTCTAGGACAATTAAGCTAAGCTTCATGTGTTTGTCTCAAAAATTATTTGCTGAGCCCCTTGTTACTGACATGGTGTGACCTGTTTTCTTAGTCTTTACTAGGACTAAGGTTTTCTTTACTTAGTCTTTACTTTGTGAATCTTTTATAGAAACTAAGGACTACTTTAACCTGAACAGATGGCTTGAAATACCATGAAAAGCATATTTGTAAATTATGACATTCCTGCTGTCATAGGGAGTACAAATTTTAGCTTTAAAGGCTATACCAGTTGTTCTTTTCATCATTTTTGTTACTCATGTAGTGTCTGCTTTCTGGAGGTCACAGTCTTGGACTACCACTGGCTTCTGCTGTCATCATATTAGTCTAATCTGGTCTTAGAAGGAGCCCTGAATGTCAGCCCAGCTGCTCCTGTGACTGCATGTAGTTCTGTCATGGAGATGTGGAGTTTTGGGGGAGAGTCCAGTAAAGTTTCTCAACAAAAGCAATTTTGTTCAGATCAAATGTTTGACTAAAGTTTGTTCCAAAAAGCAGCTGTCAAGTGCCTTTCAGTTTTGTTTGCACTGACAAATTATCCTCACGTATCTCAGCTGTTCAGGATTTCACTGTAGTTAGTGGAGAAGAAGAGAGAAGAGCTTCCTTTGACTAGTTAGCTCAGTTACCTTTTCTAGGTAATGCCAATGGGCCCTATGCAGTGAGGAGGGAACAGGGAAACCAGTCTCACTGAGCTGAAGTGCTTGGCTGGTTGTTTTTGGGGTTGATTTTATTGTTACTAGTCTGTGTCCTTGAATTTCTTCTACCCCAAAGCCTGCAATGTTTGGGAGCAATGTGCAAGTCTGTATTTGTCATATTTCTTCATAATGTGCTTTGGTTGATCTTTCTCCACTTTTTCTTTCCTGTGTGCTGACTACTGTATGTCATAAAGTGACATACCTGAAAGAAACAAGGTACTTCCCAAAAGCTAAATAAGTTTTATTGTGTTCCTGACTTCTTCTGGAAAATAAACTTGCATTATATGAGCAGGCTTCAGCTAACCATAATAGAGTTTGCAGTAAGGGTGACATTCTAATCTTAATTTTAATTCTTCAGTATTTGGTTTGATATGTCTGAGACATTTAATTCTACCTTGCCTTTCAAAATAGCTGTGGCTGGCCTTAGCATCCCTCTGTGTACTTGATCAGGATCATGTTGACAGACTATCCTCAGGAAGATGGATGGGAAAGGACGGGCAGCAGAAGCAGATGGTGAGACTGAAAATCATACATTTTTGTGGGTTTTTTATTTATTCACTCATCAAAGAATTTAGAATAATGATAAAGAATGGTAAATTTGGCCTTTCTCCCTTTTTTTCCATCCCAGTGGGGCTTGTATATACATGTTTGAAGTATTTGTATTCTAGATAAGCACTGCTCAGAAAACAGAAATTCCAACTTAGAACAGTAATGTTTCAATTCTACCAGGATTCAGGGTGAAACAAGGCCTTCCTAAAACCTGAGATGAGTTTTTGAGTAGATTGACTCAGTTTGTACAGCAGCCTCTATCAGAGCTTTTTCTTTGTCTTACCCCGTCATAAAATAAAATCAATTCTTCTGTGTTGTTCAGTAACTATTTTTCTGTAATTTAGCTTCCTCTTCCCCATCTCACTAGAAAATGATTACCCCAAGGAGAAACTCCTTCTAACTGAATTTAGTAAAAGTACCATTGACTCAGAGGATTTATACATTTGATGTGGAATATGATTCTATCCATACTTTTCAGTTGACGAAATGTCTGTACTTTTCAGTATGACAAAAAGCTTGTGATTTTTTTAAATACCATTTTAGAAAGAGCACAGTAATGAAGCTGCTCTCTATATATCTTGGTTAGGTGGATCCCTGTGGGAAGCAAGAGAAGGGTATGCAATAGCAACCAAGCATAGTTAGAGCAAAGAAGCATACAAAGCAGTTTACTGTAGGTAGAAACAGAATACAGGAGGCATAGAGCTGCAGCAGCAGCAAGGAATAAAAATCTGATGAGAGGGAAGCAAACACAGAGGTTTCTGAGGTGATTTAAAAAAAAGCCAAGGGTCTTGGAGATGTGAGAGGAGCAGCCAAGACATTGTCAAGCAGGTATTCAAGCTGCTGATCCCAGCCTGGAATTCCCCAGTCCTGTTTCACATCAGGATATTCAAATGCTGAGGTGAACTGTGTGTGTCTCCCTACCAGAACTGCTTTGAAAGAACTCTGTTCTAAGTTGCATGAGAGTATCATGAAAACTATGTGTTCTGGTATTACAATGGAAGCTTGTTCTCAGACATGTGCATAGGCAAAATCAGTTGCTGAAGTCTATTTGTGAGGATATTTTGACTTGCAAAACAGAACCTTGCTGAATTAAAAAAAAAAACTCCTATCAGGAAAACAACTTAATTTTATGATGAATTTTGAAGTTTGTTCCTTCAGCCATACTGTCTCTGAGGTATGGATGACCTACAGCTTTGTTTAGACGTTTGAAAAGAGTAAACAGAACATATCAAAGTAATGAAGGGTAAATATCATGCCTGTTGACTGACCTGACTATTCATATCTCTGAACTTTCCTGTTAACATGCCCATAACCTGTTGTTACCATATAAACCTCTTTTCAGACTAGTTGATAGCAATATCTCAACTGTATTGTTGGACGCCACATTTTTGGTGCATCACACAAAGTATGAGATGGAGAGTATCAGAAAAACTGATGTCAGAATTTGAGGGGGGTTTGTGTCAAGGAATAATTGTTTAAATACTGATTATTTTAAAGATAGTATTAATAGTCCAAACAAGCTTTTTTATTTACTTCTCTAAATTGGAAGGGAGGTGTGGGGTGTGTGACTGAGGGGGGAATAAAAACAGATGCTGAAAGGAAGTGAAGGGCTTAATAGAGCAATTATTTCTTTTTTTTTTTTCCTCAGCCAATGTGTGACAACCATGATGATGGTGAGACTGCTGCAATCATTTTATGTAATGTCTGTGGGAATTTGTGCACAGACTGTGACCGATTCCTCCATCTCCACCGGCGAACAAAAACTCACCAGAGACAGGTACAGTATACATGGCCCTGTGTTGTGTGCACTGCATCGTGTGCATCTCCTCAGATAAAACATAACCAAAAGATAGTAGCAGATACTGAATCTAAAAAGGGTGTTATTTCTTTTGGAGATGGGATAGATGTCTTTCCAGTTAATTGTCTTTAGTTGGTTTTGGTTACATTCACATGTCTTATCTTTTACAAAGATCAGGAAATCTTTCAGCAGTTCCTAATTCTAGTTCTTATGCTACAGCAGCTTTTTCTCTCTTGTTTAACATTGCTTAGGAACGCTTTTTTAGGAGAATTTAGAAGCTGCATAGGCTTTCTTAAGTATATGTTGGTTCTTTATTACTGTTAAATTATATCTCCTTTACTACTTCTGTCATATGAGTCAGTGCTTGTCAACCCCTTCATTTCTTATATATGTGTATTCCTTTTTAATATCCAGGAAGATGATTTGACAGCAAATATTCCTACTGGTTCCCCTGTGACTCTTTTACTTTTCAGTATTCCTCTAGCTTTCACTGTGTTTTCACAGATAAATATGTTGCCCTATCCATAAGCTTGAAAATCTCCTGACTTCTTTTGAGTTTGTTTTTAGGGTTAAAACTTTGACTAGATATGAGTTTTTATAACTTGCTGAGTACTCTGCTAATTAGTATTCTTCTGTGGTATTCTTTTATCCCTTTCATCTCTAAATTTGAAACTACATTTTCTTTGGATTTTTTTCTTTTTTGTCATTGAAATTAATGTTGAAGATGGCTTAACTTCTGGAATTATTGAAGATTTCCTCTTTCCTGCCACTATTTCTTATTTGTGTTTTTTTGTGAACCTTTATTTTCCCCTTTCCCTCTGACTACTTAAATTTGCACAAAGATTAAAATAATAAATGTCATTAATAAAGTTACTTCAGTGGAACTCACTCTTCTATAATGCATCTATATTAACTTTTTAGTTATATTCAGGGATGGGCTTTTAAAGGAGATGATCATATATCCTTAAAATACAATGTTTTCTGTTATTTAGCAGCCTTGGAGTGCATGAACTGGATTGTTTTCAGGTGAATCTAAAAGCAAATGAAAAGATGCAGAGGCACTCTGCTAATGGCCGTTCAGTGCAAGGGATCAGCGAGTCTAGAGCACGTGTGATGTAAACATCAGACCTTTGGTACTGAGTTTCACTCTCCAGTGAAACACTCCTCTCTGGTGCCACAGCATTTGCAGTGTGGTGTCAGCCTGGCACTTCCATGTGTGTCTGTTAGCTTCTATTTCTTAGCCATAGTCTTTGCAATCACCTTTGAAATTTTCCCATTTCATCATCGTAAGAAGATCATTGTATGTCTACTCTTCTGCCATGGCACAGCACAGTCTAGTCTCATTCATTTTTCTGATTTCTCCTATATAGCCTGTTCAGATTACAGTTGATAAAAAGTAAGTTCTTATCTCATAGAAAACCTCACATTTTTCCTTTTATCTGTCCCAAAATAGCTACTTACCAGATTTTCCTATTTACTTATAAAAGCATGTTTAAACTTCTGCTCTTTATTCACCACTTTTACCTTTACATCTCACGTGTTAAGCCTCTCAAATTAAATTTTAATTCTGTCTTGTTCCCTCTGTCCTGTTTTCTGTTTGCTTCCTGTTCTTTGTCTGACTTCAGTCATACATACCTCTTTAATGTATTTTCTCTCTCCTCCAAAAAGGACAGCCTGTAAGTTACTCAGATGTGCTTATGTGAATACTTTGTGAAGCAGTTAGGGGTTTTCTTTCTGATTCTAGTAAGAATTAAAGTGAGTTGTATACTTCCATACCTGGGAAAATTCTAACTTTTATTGCATTGCAGGTGAAACAAATGCAAACAGAACTGCCTTCAAAGCTTGGGAAAGGAGCAAGAGAAGAGACTGCATGAAATTCCCTAAGGATCTCATGCAGTTGTTTTTTTTGTTGTTGTTGTTGTTGTTTTGCAAAAAAATTGTATTTTCCTCATTGTAGCCAGAAGTATCCACTGTGTATTTATATGACAGACAAAAATATTAATATTACATACTTCTATAATTGTTATTCTATAGTACCTGTTATTAAGACCCTAATTCTCAGTGTTGCTTTGGTAAACTACTAGCATGGTTATGTCAAGATATTTCTGATGTTATCTTGTACTTTTAATATTCTGTGGCCTACTGGATGTGTTGGTAGGAATTATGAAGTCCAAGCTCTGTATTTATTAAATCAGAAAAAAATGTGCAGCTCTATTCTTAGCATTGCTGCACTATTGTTTCTCCATGATGTCAGATCAGGAGTTATTTTTATTCATTTTTTCTTCTAAAAACATGAAACCTTTATCCTGCATATCTGCAATATGTACAAGTTATGGAATGTATAAAAGAAAAACAACTTGCAGGAGACAATATCCACAGAATCTGTAAAATGCCTGGTGTAAATCCAGAGAGCAACAAAAATAACAGACACATCTATGCTCTAACTAAACATGCTATTTAATCTGTTTGGTTAACTTGACAGGTGTTCAAAGAAGAAGAAGAAGCTATCAAAGTTGATCTCCATGAGGGCTGTGGTAGGACCAAACTTTTCTGGCTGATGGCATTAGCAGATTCTAAAACTATGAAGGCTATGGTGGAGTTTAGAGAACAGACAGGTAAAACACAACTTTTACTCCTTGGTTTTTATCCTGATTATTGTAATTTTCACCTGCGTTAGGGCAATGCTTTTAAATGTTTGTTAATAAAAGTAGAATAGTTTAGCTGCAAAAGAATCATTGGATTTCTGGTTGTTTTCTGTGACTGCTGCTTTGATGTCTGATAGAGTATCAATCCCTTGTGTTTCATTAGAACATTTTTGGCCTTGTTCTCTCTTGTGGCTGTAGGCAAACCGACCACCAGCAGTTCTGAAGCGTGTCGGTTCTGTGGATGTAGGAGTGGAACAGAATTATCAGCAGTGGGAAGTGTTTGTTCTGATACAGACTGCCAGGTGTGTATTAGCAAGTATCAATCATCATTAATTACATAAATAGAAGAGATCATAGGATGAAATAGGCTTCTTACTTTGAATAAACCGTTTTTGTACCTTGTGGTCCATTTTAAATCAGATCTCTCATACGGAAAAGTTCTAATATTGAATGTTACCATTCAAATACTTCTGAGTTTGTGTTTATTTTAATTACAGACTACAAACACTAATAGCCAACTAACGTATGGGGTAGTTTCATTATTATCTTCAAAAGTATCTCACGTTTTCACAACAGCCTTGCAATTATAAAGTAAAATACACACTGTCGGTGTAAAGTCAAATGTACCAGAGAGCTCAATAAAAAGAGTTTGCCCAACAGTCTGTGTATTATGTGAGTGTAGGGCATTTAAGACTTGGCCAAGTTTGCCATCTGTATCCACGTGTCCTGAGTCTTTCTGTGCCCTACAGTGGGTGCAGTTGGCAGAGGGCCAAATCATAACCAGTTTCTTACCTCATCTTATTTATTTCTGTCTAAGTGAAGCAAATTGGTCATCTTTTTTTCTCTCTCAGCCTGTGAAGACATAATATTAATGTTACTTAAATTCAGTTCAATTTGTTGTTAGCCTCTGGGTAACTTTTATAAGTTTTCTATTTATTAGGGATGGGAATTAGAGGTGGTTAAAAATCCATTTCCATGTAAAATTTCTTTATGCCGATTAATGATTAGCTTATAATGTATTCTTAAGTGTGGGTTACTTGAAACTTTTCCAAAATCTGCAGCTATCTTAAAGGCTGTTAATACCGGGTCAGCAATGTTTATGCAGGAAGCACTCAATATATAAAAAGCACACACAGAGGATCAAAGAGCAATTCGCTTTCTATTGAAAGTTTAAAATTATGGTTTCATTAAGCCATTTGCATTCAGGAGCAATGCAGGTAAACAAAGGAAACATTGTTCTTTCAAGTACACAATGTTCAGCTTTTCCCAGGTACCTGAGGCAGCAGCAGACAATGTAAATCACAATTATTCCAGCTCAATCTATTGCATGGACCAGCAGCCCTTCAAAAAGCAACACTGTCAGAACACTCGGTGAAGGGGAAAAAACGATTAACTCTTTACTTTAAATTTGTTTAGGAGTATGCTAAGATTGCCTGCAGCAAGACACACCCCTGTGGTCACCCCTGTGGAGGCGTTAAGAATGAAGAGCACTGTTTGCCGTGCCTGCATGGCTGTGATAAAAACGCTACAACTCTTAAACAAGATGCTGATGACATGTGCATGATCTGCTTTACTGAAGCACTTTCAGCAGCACCAGCTATCCAGGTTTTTTGCTTGTTGATTTTTTTCCCCTTTTAAGCAATTGCTGTTATGATTGTGTTGTGTAGTATGAAGGAAGTGAAAATATAAAGTCTTTCAAATTATGCTCTTCAGAATTTGAAAACAGACATGATAACAATAGTTAAGCTACTTAAAAAGCTTTCTTTTTGTCTGGCATTCTATTTCAAGAAAGCAGATTGGCTCGATTTAGTTTGCTATGTCTACTTTTTTAAAATACATGGTATTTTATAAAGGAGAAAAACAACTGACGTAACTAGTGGGTATAATTCATGTGTATTTCATATATCCATGGTAATGGTAACAATTTTAATGCCCATTTTATGTTCTTTCTCATTGTTAAGAAGAAAATAGGGGTCTTCTAGGTTTTAAATAAATTAATACTGGAGTTGATATATGTTGCCACTTAAAAGCAAATAACTACTTCTACTCTAGTGGTTAATATAATTTCAGTATTCACTTACACTTGCTCTTTTCTAAAGCTGGACTGCAGCCATGTTTTCCATTTGCAATGCTGTCAACGTGTACTAGAAAACAGATGGCTTGGGCCAAGGATAACTTTTGGGTTTATGTCCTGCCCAATTTGCAAGGTAAATGAGCTGTGAGCTGTGTGCCTGCCTAGTCAAGCAACTTACCTGATACTTTGCTTTGCCTTTTTTTTCCTTTTTTTTTTTGTTAATACTGTACTGCTTGTTACTGAGTTAGACATGACTTGTTTTCTTAATTCCACATGTTGCTATAGAAAGACTAACATTGATGCATCTCTTTACCTTCTCCTACTGTTCCCTGAGGTGTCCTCTTAAAAAGAAAGTATAGTGCAGACATTGTCTTAATATTGTTTATTCTTACCATGATCAGCTTGCAAATTCCCAGTATTTGGTGATGGTGGGGAGGGGAAGAAGTAATCTTAAAACATCCTATCTTGAAGCAGGAATTCTCCATTTTACTGACCACTTTTAAAGCTGTTTTGCTTTTCAGTGTGAGGGCAGAGCCGAAGAATATATGTACTTAGTTCAGCTAAGTTACTAATAATTCCTCTTGTACTCTATAAAATTGAAATTGCTGTAAGCAAAAGCATATGATAGCTGCTGGAAAGAAAAGCACCTTACCCCTCCCTAGGAATCTGAAATTTGGGAATGGCCAGCCATTCAGCATGCTGTTATGTTCTTCTGTTATATTGTGTTGTGGTAATTTATGGCAGTACCTCGTGGTCACTAATTGATAAAGAGCTGCCATAAAGGACTGTCAGTCATTATGCTTAATTGCTGAGCAGTAAGGCAAAAAGGACCAAAATTAGAGAAAATACACAATCAGAATATTCCTGTGCTGTGGTGAATATTTCATATACTCTTCACCGCCTCTCTGGCTGATATTCTGTTGGAAGAGTTGGTGTTCCCATATCACAACAAGCCATAGAAAAAATATTCATGGATACTATTTTTGCAGCAAATAGAGTGCATTCTATATCAGTCATTTTTTGAAATATTCATTACCCAGGCTCGTATGTTTTAATGACATCTGTCATGCTATTTGTGCCTGACCACAACACAAATTATCATAGCTGTTGGGATAAAGATGCAAGATACTTTAATCAGCATTTTTTTTTTTATTTCAGAACAAAATCAATCACACAGTATTAAAGGATTTGCTTGATCCAATCAAAGAACTCTATGAAGATGTAAGGAGAAAAGCACTAATGAGATTGGAGTATGAAGGGTTGCACAAGAGTGAGGCCATCACAACACCGGGTGTTAGATTTTATAATGACCCAGCTGGTTATGCTATGAACAGATATGCTTATTATGTTTGCTACAAGTGCAAAAAGGTATGCTGTTATTTATTAAATGTATGTTACCATTTCAAAAGTAGTTTCTTAAAACAGAACATATGTTTAATATGTTCTGTATGGAGCAGAAAAAACAGGAAAAAAAGTTGTTTATAGAACCATAATTTAAAAAATCAAGTGTTGGGCTAATGACATGTACATAGTACCTTAGCCAGTAAAGCTTAAGTGTGTATACAGAGGAAAATGAAATACTTTGTGTTTCAAAAGCACCTTGAGTCAATGGCCACTTACAAGAAGGTGCAGTACCTATTTCCTCTAGTACCTATTCACCTCCAGCTGCTACTTAATTCTGACATAGGTTTATAGAGCATCCAAACACTGTCCCAAAAGCCTTACAGTCTCTTGCATAGAGCAGGGTGTGTTGCAGTTTTTGGTCTGGTTCATCCTGAGACTGAGGGACATTGTCTGAGTGCCTCAAAACTTCAAGTTTGTCCGAGTGCCTCAAAACCAGGTACCTACAAGTAGAGTCAAGAGAGATCAGAATAGTGGAGGCCACTGAAATGGCAGTCATTCATCATATTCCCCTTACAAATGGAATTGGTTAAACTGAAAAGAATGGTTAAAAGAATAATTCTCTCTGATTTAACATCCAATCATTTCTATATGCAATTAAGGCATATTTTGGTGGTGAAGCTCGTTGTGATGCTGAGGCTGGACAAGGAGATGATTATGATCCAAGAGAGCTTATTTGTGGTGCATGCTCTGATGTTTCAAGGGCTCAGGTGAGTGAATAACTTCTGTTCATGTTTTTAGTTCATTCTGAAACTCTTGAGTACCTGAGCTGTACCATAATTCACAGTCATTTGTAATTACATGCATTGTACAATCTTGTATACTTTTAATATATTCTACAGAATGTAGAAGTGAGTTGTTGGGATTGTTAGAACGTGGCTGCTTCATTGACTGGTGTTTGCTTTCCTTTGTTCAGATGTGTCCCAAACACGGTACGGATTTCTTAGAATACAAATGCCGCTACTGCTGTTCAGTTGCTGTTTTTTTCTGTTTTGGGACAACGCATTTTTGCAATGCTTGCCATGATGATTTCCAAAGAATGACAAGCATCCCTAAAGAAGAGCTCCCACACTGTCCTGCAGGTAGGACTTTGACAAAGCAAATTTACCGCACTGAATTCTGAAATAAGTAACTAGTTCTGATTGATACTAGCTTTTCTTGGTGATATTTTTTTGGTTTTCTGGCAATGTCATTGCACTGATCAGTTAAACATTAGCAGCTTTGATAGAGAAAGACATTTCAATTTCCCTATACCAGGTTAGACTCCAGATGTAGAATGATGTGTAAAACCATATACTGAGTAAATTAACACATTATTAAGTGATATATCTGCACTTAGGTAGCCATTATTTGCAAATTGTTACTCCAGTGCTTTAGTTCATGTGCTGTATATTTACTAATATATCATATCATAATATCATATTTGATATTAGTAAATGATTGGGGGTAAAGAGTGTGATCTTTTTGTTAAGATATTTACATAAAATAAATAAATAAATTACGATTTGTGCTATAACCTTAGATTTATTGTTTACTATAGAACTCTCATTCATTATTATCAATTTTTCTCTTAGATTGTGCAAATTTTTTCCACAGTATTAATGAGATAAAACTTCCCTAAGTGACCATCTATAAGCATCTTGCCTTTTTTAATTTGAATTTGATTGGTTTCAATTACATGGCAGTTTAATCTTTTTTTTTTTTTCTCTTCAAATACCCATTCAACATTTGAACAAGATGTATTACTGTATTCACTTAGTTTGGGTGTTTTTTGAGGAAATGTAATATATGCTTGTTTACATTGTCTGCAAGCATTAATCTATTGTTTTCTTTTTTTCCCTCATCCTTAAATTCACTGTAGGTCCCAAAGGTAAACAACTTGAAGGAACAGAATGTCCACTTCATGTTGTCCATCCACCCACTGGTGAAGAATTTGCTCTGGGTTGTGGGGTTTGCAGAAATGCTCACACTTTTTAGACTAGCATTTTTTTAACCAGAGCAAAACAGGTGCCCTCATCCCTCAAGTGTCCTGAAAACAAAGTCCAGCTGGGATGAGGATGGGACCATTCCATAACCCAGGTAAAAGGAACAATTTACAGTGCAAGAAGGATGCCAAATACCATGTACATAATTCTTGCTGTGAGATATTGACATTTTTTGAACCGAGACATCAAAATTTGTGAGGTGTTTGCATGTGGCCATTACAGTCATCGGCTAGGAAACATTGGACATTTACAAATAAACAATTGTTATTAAAGGATCTGTGTGTCTGTGGACTATGAATGATGCTGGCTTTCAGGAGAAAGGAAAAAATATTGATTATTGTATACTGACTTTTTGTAATCTTGTACAATTGTAATGCATCACAAGTGGGGATGGGAAAGAGGAATATTCTGGTTTATTTCCTAGACTGTTATAAAAAAAATGTGTTAGGAAGGCATAAATGTAACAAGTATCACACTGTATATAAAGGTATCAATGTTTGTCCTGTATAAGAAATATTAAATTACAACAGCAGTTTCATTTAAACTTCTGGGTTATGTTTGAGCCTGAAATTTTAATGAAGTGCAATACTGAGTGTGCCTCATATCTTGCAGCTGTAAACATAATGGAATGTACATGTCAATAAAGCCACTGTACATTTTTATACAGTGAAAGTCTAACAAATGTGTAAGCCTCCATTTTCCACTTTTAAAACAGAGTGGGGGTGGGAGGGAAGGAGAAGAAGAGAGGTGTCCTTTAATTATTTCAGCAGACTCTTGAACAAAGGTAGGAAAGTTTTTTTGGGTAAATTGGCGATTATGGAAGTACTCAAGACATGAAAAGCACTGCTCCATTTCTCAACAGAAAAGTTGGATAAGTGTGCTAGCGTTCGTATGAAGAATTGTATTTCCGTTTCAGTTACCAAGAATGTTTTAAAACACAAAAGAAGACTGCATTTTAAATTATTTTTGATCAGTTTTACTTTACTGAGGACTCCTAATCACTCCCACTTTTAGGACAAACAGCTTTTTGAATTTCAAAATGTTCATTTCATAAGAGTCCTAAGTCCTCTGCACCTGCATAATGAATGCAAAATATAACTTCAAGTTGTATCTTCTTTCTGTAAGATTTTCTCCTTAGATTTTTTTTCTTCGATGTGTTCAACTGTCTAGCATTTCTGTCTTGAAGCTGATGAAAAGCGTGTCACTGCCTTTTACATTTAAGATATTGGTAGATGGCATCCACACCAGACAATCATGATCAGACTGGAACCATGGGATCCATCTTGCCTAACTTCAGACATCTGTAATCACAGAATCACAGAAAGGTTGGCGTTGGAAGAGACTTTTGGAGATCTTGTCCAACCCCCCTGCTGGAACAGGTTCACCTAGAGCAGGATATGTATCTGCACTTGGAAATAGTTCTGAATAGTTCTCACACCTGTGAAGTACAATTGATCTTATTCACTGTGGCTCTGCACAGGGATCAGGACAGGCTGGATCTGTGGGCCGAGGCCAATTGTGTGAGGTTCCACCAAGCCAAGTGCTGGATCCTGCACTTGGGTCACAACAACCCCATGCAGTGCCACAGGCGGGGGGAAGGGCTGGAGAGCTGCCTAGCAGAAAAGGACCTGGGGGTGCTGGTCAACAACTGCTGAGCATGAGCCAGCAGTGCCCAGGTGGCTGAGAAGGCCAATGGCATCCTGGCCTGTGTCAAAAATAGTGTGGCCAGCAGGATGAGGGAAGTGATTGTCCCTGTATTGGGTGTCTAACCCATTGTCGTTTTTCGAAAATTGGAGTGTAGCACCATCCTTAAATTTAATTCTATTTTTGAATTTTTCAGCCTTCTCTTTTATTTTAGATTAATATGAGTATTAACTTAGGAAATTGAGATTATGGCTGTCTTGGTTTGACAAGACAGGTGTCTGCCAGGGAAACTGGGGTTTCCCTTAGAATAGAGAATGCAAACCCCCCACCCCTGCCAAATTATAAATTTTCAATTAAGGGCTCTCAGGCAAAGATTTGGGAATAGGAATAACAGTTCTTTACTAGGAATATCAATAATACAAATGTGGTAGGAAACAAAACTACCCCACCAAACCAGCAAACAAACAACAACAATTTGGGAAAGCCCTGACAGAATCAGAGCTGCCACCTGGCACCCTGTTAGTCAGGGTGTTGGAAGCAGTCCAGAAGTGAGTCCTGGGATGACAGACGTGGCTCTGTTGGAGCAGGGACGATCCTGTAGCCAAGAAGGGTCTAGGAGTGATGAGGAGGGGTCCAGGGGTGAGGTGATGGTGAGATGGGGTCCGGCGATGATGAGATGGGGTCTGGCGAAGATGAGATGGGGTGCCGTCTTCCTCCCAGGAATCGGGGTGAAGCAAGTGAAGTCTGTCCCCGGCCGGCTCAGTTTTCCCGGCAGCAATTGTAGACTCCCCCCACTGGGCAGGGCATCCCACAATAGGACCATGCATGCAAATGGGGCTCTGGGGGGAGCGGGTATAGTCCGGGGGTATAGTCTGTTGATGGCCCATTACCCAAAAGGCACCCGCCCCTCCCCCCCGTCCCCCTCCTTCCAAAGTTACAAGAAATAAAGAACAATTCCCCAACTGCTTTCAGCAGATGAAAATAGAATACACATTTTTGATTCCATAACCCAGGACAATGGCGTAGAAAGGACATGACACTGTTCATGTTTATTTAAAATTGATAGAGTGAGGGACAAGCAGTACTGCAGAAATGTTTCTCTCACACACAACTGACCACTCCAGGGAGGGAACACAACCACCTGTGAACATCAGGCTCTTGCACAGAGCTCAGCTCCTCACGTAATGGTTGAACCTTGGACGCTGCTCCCACACTGTCTCAGACATTCACGTCACCACATCCCCCCCACGCCGATCTCTGCCAGTGATTATAGTAGATGCCAGCACAGGCCACTAATCAGATCAGTCCACAATAAGATTGCTGTATGCCTTTCCAGCAGTCTCACATGTTTTTCTGTCAGCTGTTGATCCACAGCCCACGCAATGGAAATAGTCAGTTCTTGTTTGTGCCGCCCTGTTTGCCACAGCCCACCACACTCAGCTAATTTATACCAAACTCAGCTCTTGGCCAAGGTGAGGCTTCAGTGCTTGCACTTGGATCATTAGTTTAAAAATAACTTAAACTTTTATGGGTGTATCCACCCACTGAACACAATGTGAACAGTAAAAGTTAATAAGATACAGCTAATTAACATGTCACCATCAGGGTGATGATAAGCTTGGTCCTTACAAAACAGGTTTGGCTAATTCCATCGTACTAGGCTCATGTTTCACCTAGACAGAGGCTTAGCTTGACAGCTTTAGGCCCACCCAGTCATTCAGGATAGTACTCAAACTTTTCAGGGCTTTTCCACAGCCCTCTCGTTAATGCCACACATTGCAGTACCAGAGTGCAGTGGTTGTAGGGCAGATGCCTTGTCCCTCAGCCCGAGGTGCACTGGAGAAGCACCCTCACTGATAGGGTCTGGTAGTGAGCTTGTGCTGCCAAGCATTCCAGGATCTGGTACCTCATCAAGTATCCCTAGAGAGATGCAGCCAAATACAGAACAACACACTGATTGCACAGCAGCCAGATGCAATGGGGACTACGAGTCATTGATAATCACCTAAAGATGTCCCCTGCCAGCTGGTCCAGGGAGTTTTCTCAGGTACTACCCACCTCTGCAGTCTCTTGGGATTCAGGAGGTGCTCTCTGCTCTTGCCTCAATGTTTCATGTAGGCTGTGGGCTGCTCGTTGAAATACAGTCCTTTTGGATGTACCAAGTTTCTGCATACCTGAAAGGGGATTTGGACACTGAAACCTTGGATGGGCCCTTGAGGCAGTGCTTTGGCTCATCCACTGAGCAGCACACACAGTGCCCTTTGCTATTGCCATCCATGGCGTTGTTGCTATACTCCCATTCATTTCTGCATCCCAGGTGATTCAAGTATCCTTAACCTATGTTAGGTCTCAATTAATCTAGTATTCCCACCTCCCTGTCTGTTTGTTCTGTAATATTCCTTTCCTGAATGTGACTCTGCACACATCCTTCCCTGCGCGGTTTAACTTTCCTGCTCACTCAGCGGCCCTGGAGAGCATTCCCATTCCACCCAGTCCCATTCCTAGGTCTCAGCTCTGCCACATACTCGGCCAGAACAGCCCTTAGAGGACAAAGGATGGCATTAAGTATGCTGGCACAAAAAAGGGAATGCACGCTCCACTGTGGCCATGTGGGCTGCAGTGTCACATCACTTTAAACTAGAGATTCAGGTGCTTTGGTGTGAATGGGGTATGAGCTACTAGCAGTAACTCACCATCCTAATGCCAATTCCTAACAAGGATACTTGAAAGTTGGCTGGGGGACCTGAACAACAGCTCTTTAAAAGCATTTGCCTGAGGGCAGGTTGTATCAGTGGACTCTGTCACGGAGCAGTAATTGCAATGGGATGATCCAAGCTCCAGGGTAAACACAACTCCCCACAGGTTTTGCTCTAATGGACATCACGTGTGTAAGAGGATATGCTGGGTTTGCCTCCATCTCTGTCTCCCTTTTCTCCAATACAAACAGAATTTGAGCAACAATATTCCAGTTGTTACTCATAAGATTGTTGTCTCTATTTCTACATCTTTGGGTTTTTCCATACTCCTAGTGGGTTGTGGAATCGCCTGGGTTCATAAATCTTTATTTCCCTCCTGATGGAGGCTGGCCACAACTATGTATTTCCCACTAAGCAAATCCTACATTTTGGCACAGCCCAAGTGCCTTAGTGCTGACTGAATTTGACATTTCCCATAAATAGGTGGCCACTGGCAGGACTTTGGGTCTGTTCATCCAGCACACTCATACATTCAAGCAACTGGTGAGTAACTTCTGGGTTTTGCCTCCAGTGCTAGGATACAAGACAGAAACAAGCCATATTTGAAAACCAGCTTTAGGGTGTCCTTGCAGGACACATTTCACATGACATAAGGTACTCTCCTTCCGTGTCTTGGTACCAAGGCCAATCCTAATACAAAAGCCAGCTCCCTCTTAGCAATAAGTCTGGGAATTTTTAGTACTGTGGCTTGCTAATCATACTAACTTCTCACCCACTGGCAGAGTCAGCTGAACTGATTTGCAAGGAGCTGCATGACGCACAGTGAAAATTCTTGTAAACCAAAGAACTCCTCTACCAGGATGCTGTCAGACCAGCCTATCAATGAGCTGGCACTGCCCTTTCCAGCAGCATTGTTCTGTCCATGGATCACACCATGGCAAAGATGAGGTGCTGTCTGTGCTGCTGGGCACAGCTCAGCCCACTCTGCCTGTTTGTATGGCAGCCCTAGCCAAGGCCATGCCACAAGACTCCCCTATCAGAGGGGCTCCAGCAAACAGCAGATTTTGCTGTATTGCCTAACAAAATGGAGTGGTACAACAGCTTTTACTCATGAAGCAACCATGGGAGCCATTCATCTGGAAAGAATTACCAGAGACTCTAGAGACAGAAACAATATTTAGACAGCTAGGAACCTTTTAAAATAATTATCTCCAGCTTCTACTGAACCATGAGCAACAACACCAGGTAGTCAGTCTGTTGCAGGCAACACTCTGTCCTGCTGTTGCTCCTAAGTTTTATCTTTTTATTTTTCTGTGGCCATGAGGCCTTAAATTGAGGCCCACTGGTTTAAAGACCATTTTATTTGCAGCTACTGTTTAAAAAAAAAAAAAAAAAAGAGTTACAGCTACTGTTCTGTAAAGTCTTGCTTGTGATGTATAGAATATACTTATTTTATCAGTACCTAATGCCACATTCTAACAGTATAAGAAGTTTCCTCACCACAGAAAATCTTCCTGTATAGACATATTAAGAAAATAAAACCAGGAAGTTTCTCTAATGATATCCATTATTGAAAAACATTCATGTCTTTTGGCATTGATAAAGAACAGTTTATCTCTGTTTTTTTCTTTTTCAGCACAATCTGCTGAGAATTAAGATTGTCACAGGCATTCTAGACCAGGTCTTTCAGCCGGTACTAATCACATTAATATTCTCCATATTTTTCACAGCTTCTATTTTCATGTAATCAGAGTGGGCTACTCATGCCCTGCAAGCCTGACATAGTTTCATCATAGCTGGATCTGGTCTGCTATGGTTACTTAACTCTCTTCCAACTGCTGCCATGATTTTCCCCTGTGCACTCTTATCCTAGCCAAATGCAAGCCAGGCTTATCAGGGTGGAGCACAGCTGCTTGCTTCAGGAATGCTTCAGAGCTACTTGAATACAGCCAGAAAATCAGCACAGGAGACATTCAGTGCTAAGAGGTGCAGCATTTACAACCAAGACCTGGAATTTGAAATGTTGCCGTGGCTTCATCAGGTAGGCAGTCTGCCAGCTGAAATGAGGTGTTCTGTACAACCTCAGCCTGAGGTGCTGAGATCCCCTGTTAGAAACTGGGATTTTGCTGGCTGTCACTTGGCTTTTGTACCTGTGAGCTGTTCCTCATCTTCACATGGTGACAGTGAGGGCTGCTTCACATCTCTGCTATAGGTGAGTGACTCTCCCATCAGAAAAACTGAAACTTAAGAGAGCTTCTCCTTCTATTTTGGAAAAATAAAAAGCTACCAATGCAGTTTCCTCAATAATCTCATTTTTGCATAGCAGGGCTCAGCACAGGCCCTGGCCTTTTTCTGTTACTACTAAAAGCTAGTAACAGAAAAAAAAAATTAAAATATTCCTCTCTCAAAACCCCATCTGCTGTTAGTTAAGTGATTAGTAAGACAGAGAGACTTCTGAATGCAGACACACCTGATAGAGGTGTCCAAGTTACTGACTAAAGCTCCAAAGTGCCCAGCCACCACTGGCAACAACACGGCTCTTTCACAGAGCAGCCCAGACCTGTGGATGTTCTTTGAACCTTTACTGCCTGGCCCCTTCTTAACCTGCTGCCACCTCTCTCAGTGCCAACTCCCTGAGTCCAAGAGCTCTGCAGGGCTTTGCCTGCCAGCTAAAGCAGAGCCAGCCCTGGGGGGTCACCAGGAGCCCACACCACCAGCTGCCCGCAGGTTTTCTTTCATTCAGCTCTGATAAACTGCCCGGTTGCTGTGCTTTGCCCACAGACACTGCAGACACCTTTGTCAGTGCTCTGCACCGTGTCCAGGGTCTGGTTTGGCCCCAAGGACAGAGCTGCAGCTGCCTTTCTTGCTGATTTTGGCTGCTGTGTCCCCAAACAGAGTGATGCTGGGAGTTCTTTCTGCACTTGTTCTCCTACACACACAAAGGGTGCCTAAAACTTACACAAGCGGTTACAACAAAGCAAAGAAGGGCAGAGGCAGTGAGCCAAACTTTGTTTACTCCAAAGATAAGGCAGCAAATTGTAACTGCTCAGCACTGTAAGGAGTCCCTCCCAGTAAGTCAATACAGTGAAACTCGGATGTTAGTAAGGGGTTTAAAGTAATGTTACCTTAAAAATAATGAAATTGCAGCTGTTACATCTCCCAAGATTTCTACACAAAGTCAGAAAATATTTGTTTTGGTCAAAAGATTTTTTCTGAAGACACCAGAATTTGATCAGAGCATAAACCTTGATTAAAATATATTTTTACTGACTGCACATGACATGGCTGAGTCACATCATATCATAATGCATGTAATGCTGCTTTACAGTAAGAGAGGTGACCAGGAGAAAGAGCAGATGCTTGCTCTGTATTTGTTGATAAAAAATAGACCTTCTCTGGGCCCAGGTCTAGTTCCAGCCTTTGCAGTCAGTCTTTGCAGACTCTGTCTCCCACATCTCCAGCAGTTTGCAAGTTACATACTTGCAGATATGACTTGTCTTCACTAGAAACTCTAATCGGGGGCTGTTATCTTCCCACTATTAGAAAGCAGCTCTGAACTGGAACACAAGGGCTGAAAAGGGAATTTGTAAGCAGTGAGAATGGAAGACACTGAACATTTCCAGATGAGGACAGAAAAACAGTTATTGCAGGTTTCTTGCCAGTATTGGCTTCATTCATAAACACATCTCATTACCTACCAAGGTTTATGTAGCTGTCTCATATAACTGAGCAAATTATGCAGTAACATATTTGCTATTACAAGGTTGTCTAAGATACTCATTAATCTGCTCAAGGTGAGGTGATAACTCACCTCTTATTTCCAGATTTTTCTTGCATTTTCTGAAAAGCTGAAGATTGGTTGTAGATTCATAAATATGCATAAATACAGAACTCTAATGGCTGAGCTTTAGTAAACAGCTTAAAACATTCTGAAATGGAGAAAAATATTATTTTCTCACTCAGAAACTCAAAATAAAAATTTATATTTCTCACTGAAAAACTATCCTGTTTCTGGACAAGTCTCTCCCCTCCCCCCCCACCCCTAATCTCAAGGAACTAGACTTAAAAAAAAATAAATTAACAGACTTAAAGTATGCAAGGAAATGTATTTCTATAAAGTGCTTCTTAAAGATCTCAGGGATGGTGACATTTGAGTGACCACTGAAGAATGTTTCAAAGCCATTTCAAGACTGGGGTGAGCACTGGATCACAAGTATTGTTTCCAAGAAATTTAATGACAGGAATTGGAATTACAACAATTTGAGCAGCAAATTATTTACTATAGCTTTCAATAAATGAATAATTAAGTTTTGTGAATCTCAACAACAGTAAAGAGTTTGGACACATACAGGGCCGAAAAGTGAGGTATATTGGAGTGTACCACATGCTCAAAGGACACATGACAAGGCATTTGCAGCCCATGGGAAATGTCACACATCGCTTTGTATTCTCTGCCTGGCAAAATCCCAAGCACATCATTCCCAGCGCCTGTCAGCCCCAGGACACATTGGTGGTTTGCTTTCCCTGTTACATCTATTCCTAAGGCCAGCCTCAAACGGGGCTCCCAAACCACAGAACATAAGCGGCTGTACTGGCGATGAAGATCCAGCTCCATTGCAGGCAATATTCAGCGTGCCCAGGCGGCCAAGACCAACAACATCCTGGTTGTATCCCAGCAGTGTGGGCAGCAGGAGCAGGGCAGCAGGGATTGTCTGTGCCCTGTACTCAGCACTGACCAGGCCGCACCTCAAGTGCTGGGTCCCGTTCGGGGCCCCTCAAGCATTGAGGGGCTGGAGCGTGTCCAGAGAAGGGCGATGGAGATGGTGAAGTGCTTGGAGCACAAGTCTTAGGAGGAGCAGCCGAGGGAGCTGGGGGTGTTTAGCCTGAAGGAAAAGGAGGGTCAGAGGGTAACCTTGTCACTTTCTGCATCTCCTGAAAGGAGGTTATAGCCAGGTCGGGGTCGCATCTTCTCCTGGGTAACCAGTGACAGGACAAGAGTCATAAACTGTACCAGGGAAGGTTAAGGTTGGACATTAGGAGGAATTTCTTCACAGAAGGGGTGACTGAGCATTGGAACGGGCTGCCCGGGGAGGTGGTGGACTCACATCCCTGGAGACATTTGAGAGATTGGACGCGGCACTGAGGAGACACTGAGTCCATGGTGTAGTTGACATGGGGGTGTTCGATCATAGGTTGGAGTCGATGATACCGGAAGACTTTTCCAACCTAACTGATTCTGGATTAGCCCCGGTACGTCTCTAGACCTCACGGCCCCCTTCCTCCCCGAGGCAGCGGCGCCCAGCCCCGAGGCGCGGCGCAGAGCCGGCGGGAGGCGGAGCCGGCGCCGTCCCTCGCTCCCGGGCGCCGCGGGCGGGGTGCGCTGAGGGGAGGGCGGGGCCGCCGCCTCCCCGCCCGCCGCCATTTTGGCTGGTCCGCGTCGCTTCCGCCGCTGGAAGTAAACAGAGAGCGAGGCAGGGAAGGAGCCAAGCGGCGACGCGGACGGGACGGGACGGGACGGACCGGACGGCCGGGCGGAGGAGGCGGCGCTGCGGTCGGCTTTGGCGGAGAGAGCTGATGTGGCCGGAGCGGAGGCGCCAGCGCGGCCCGAGCCCCGGTTAATGCGAAGCGCAGCAGGGAGCCGCCAGGTGATGGGGCGGGAAGGGGCGGGCGGCGGCGCAGCGGGACCGTCCGCAGCGTCCCAGGCCCCAGGAGCGGGCTCCGAGCAGCGGAGGCGGCGGAGCTCGGGGCCTGCCGGGCTGTCAGAGCCCCGCGCCCCGGGCGGGGCTGGGCCGGAAGGAGCCGACCCTGGGGGGAACCATCTCCGGGAGTAGCCAGCGATCCTTAAATCCTAGTCCGTTCTGTTTGGGGGTCGCTGCCTGGCAGCCTTCCCGTGATAGCGGTAATAAATCGTGAAACCCTCGCTGTGTCCAGCGGAACAGGTTGTTTGCGGGAGAGAGGGGCTGGGTTCGTGTCCGGGTCGCCCCCTCTTTCAGCCCGTGCTCCCCTTTAGCGCATTCCTGGTGTTCCTAGAGCAGCCTTTGTGCGGGGGTGAGGCTCTTGGGAAGGCGTTATCAGTCGGGTGCAAACAGCTCTGCACAGTTTGTTTTGTTTGGTTTTGTTTGTAGTTGTTTTTTTTTTGTTTGTTTGTTTTTTTTTTTAACTGCCGTTCTGGCTGCACCTTACTCGGCAATAAAAACAATGTTAAGCACGTGCTTTGCTCCTCCTCCTCCTCGTCCTCCTGCTCGGTGACTGAACTGTGTGATTAGGACATGACTATTGCAAACAAGATAGCGTGGGTTGCGCCCAGGTGCGGAGTTCAGAAACAAGTCCTTATAATAGGTGGAGAAATTTGCTTGGAAGGTCTTAAGGAGTCAGGCACCCCGCCTTTCACCCATCTCTCTGCCCTGGTAGAGTTGGGTATTTTTGATGGTATTTTTTGTTGTTGTTGGTTTTGGGTTTTTTTCCCCTTTCTGCCAAGATCTGAGCTTCCAAAGCAAAGTTGGTTATAGCAGCACTTTGAAAAGCAGTGATACGTGTGTGTCCTGAGTGTGCCAGAGAGAGTTAAAAGCGAGATTGATGCGTTGCTAAGAAGTGATAAGCAATCATCCCTTGAAAAATAGGTTTTACTCATACAGCAATTTGCTAGCATGGAATTTTGCATCCATGTCTTCCTTGTTGAATAGTTGGCCTTGGATTTCAGATGGTTAGATCTTTAAATTACTGGATACAGAAAGCAAAGTGAACTGAACTTACAATTGCGTTTGCTTGTTCTTATGTTAAATATCCAGAAAGGTTTGCTCTCTTAAGTGGCCTTTTTAAAATAAGTAAGTTATCAGATAGCTCTGTAAACTTCTGCCGGCAAATATGCATTCTTTAAATTTTCTGTTTGTTTTATTGTTGGCATGTGAAGGGGTTGAAAGCAGTTACATTTAAAAAAACCTATTCTGATACTTTAAGCTCTAGAATGAGAAACCAAAAATTAGATTAACACATTGGTTAAAAATTAGATGACAAAACAGTCATGCAGTTCTTAAGATAAAAAACATTATTTTGAGCTTAGGCACTTTTTTCCTGTTTGGAAAAAGTTTGCCAAGGAAATATTTTTGAAAGGTTATACTTAATCTCTTTTTAATTACAAGATGTCAGTAACAAAAAAGTTGTCTGGAGATGTGTGGTTTTTCCCCATCCCTTGCTTTAAGTCACGGCATTTAGAACGTGTAACTTCTTATTTTCTTGGAAGAAGAAATCATCATCAGTATACCTCTAGTGATGGCTGTGTTGTTACTTTTTTTTTAAGTTGGATGTTTATAAAAATGTGGGACAGTATCCCACAGCTTCCATGAGTGGGTTTTGGTCTGTAACCAGCATATATTAACTACTTACAGCTCATCCCAGTTAGCTCAGAGGTGCACATTGAGAGCTGTCAACTCCTATCAGCACTCCTATCAGCACTCCTCCTATTCCAGAGGCCTTTTTTCCAGAGGAAAAATGAATACAGTTTTGTCAGTGGCAGCTCCCTCCTGGTCTTCTCTGAAATGGAGACAAAAAAGAGAGGGAAAACCCCCAAACCCTACCTTAAAGCAGTGATAAAGGTAGCCTACCCAACTGGAACATTTATGCAGGTTTGCTGCCTTGCTCGCAAAAGATGAGACAGGATCTCTGTAAAGGAAGACTTGGAGAGCCCAGTCTAACAGTGCCTTGTGTAGCTTTTTACAGATGGCTTTGGAAAGATTTGGACATCAAACAGGCAAGCCTGAATTTGGATGGTTAATAGCTGGCCTGTGGGAATGCTTGTTGTAACCAAGTTGTTTGAAATATCTTTGTAGCCTAAAGCTTAAAGTAATGTTGCATTTCAGACTAGCTTATTATAAATATTGTTCTTGTCCTATGCTGAGTTATTATCTCCAACAGAAACATGACAGGCTTGCAGTGGAATTGCCAATTAATTCTTGATTAAGTTTGGTTGAATTCCAGTTTCACGGTTGCAAAATCCAATTCCTTTATATTTTTGTTAGTTGCAGAAGGTTCTGAGTCACTGTTCAGTTTTCTTGCTTTTCTTCACTGGTGAAGTGGCTCAGCAACAGAACTCTTGTCTCTGGCAGAAAGCTTGTTCCAGCACAGTAATTGTGTTCTGCATAGTCCCAGAGACACAAAGTGAATCATGGAAAACAGTTCTCAGGAAGCAAGTAGAGATTTTTGCCCAGTACTGTTTTCATCCTCTGCTTTCCTCCAAGTGTGCTGGGAGTAAAAACAGGAGTTGAAAAAAGTTGAGACAAATTTTCTTCATCAGTCTTTCATGACCATATGTTCAGGTTTGTCTGCATCATCTTATGAGTGGCTTTAGACCTTAAGTGATAGCTTGCTTCTGTCATGTGAGTAGCTGGGATTAAAGCCTTTTAAAGATAGGTAGGGAGGTGCTGGCTCTGAGAAAATAATCTGTGATGCATTGGATTATGAACAGTATAATTTTTAGCTGGCATTTTGTTTTAAGAAGTCCTTCCAAACTTAGTTGCAGTACATAAGCAGGGAAGCTTAACTTTTCAGATCCCAGAAGGACTTGGGCATATTATAATCCTGGACATGCAATTGTATTTGAATGTTAAACCAGGATCATTTTGCTGTGTATGAAGTCCTTGTTTATCTTCTAGAAATCAGGGAGGCTGGGGGTGCTTGTATGTGTCCCCTGGATTCTCTCAGCTCTTTAGAGACTGGAATTGAGCACATTGTAGTTGAGTATGAGGTAGCAGAGCCCTTTAGGATATGATGTGCATCACACTGAGGCTTTTAAAAATAAATGATCCCATGCCAAGTTCAGTTGTAAGATGGCATGTACAAAAGAACGTGTTTGGATTAAAACCCAGTGAGCCCTAGATTTATTTCAGATACATGTAGTGGTAAGGGGTTTGGTTTTTTTTTCTCTCTAATAATGTAATATAAGGTAGAAGTTGTTTAGGTGATGTCATTATGGAAAAAGCATATGCTACAGTCTTTTACCTCAGGCTTGCTGAATTTAATACAATTTAGAAGAAAATTTTCTGGCTCTTCTCTAATTTTTTTTTTTTTTTTTGTGGATTGAAACTTCCCAGACTGTTACTGGAAATCTCCTATATCCCTATTTACTTGTTAGTTGGAAAAATGAAAGCACACCAATGGGCTTGATGAAATATATTTTTAAGGATACTGTTTTAAAACAGCTGCCTATTAAAGTAATGTATTTAAAATAGTAAATTACAAAAGAAAATATTCTTCCTCTCTGAGAAAAAAAAATTATTTGGTCTGATACAACATGTGCAATATGCAGTGCCTGCAAGCATGCATACAGTAATTATTTACTTTCTTGCCTGATTTTTACCTCTAAAGTTTGAAGTGTTGTTCCTAATAAATAGGACTGGGGCAGCAATATTTATGTCAGTGTTCAAAAAATTGTTTAGAAGAGTATCCTTCCATTAGTAGAACAGTAGAGTAATAATCAACAACACAGTAAAACAAATTAGGTTCAAAGTGCTCTCAAACACACAAATGAAACACTGAAAGGAGAGTGACTGTTATAAATGGGTTGGCACTGTTAATGATTAAAGAAGTAATATTAAAGATATCAGTTTAGATGATAATGTTATTCCTGGACTGCCATTTTGGTTTGTTACTTGGGGTTTTTTTTCCTTTACATATGGCAGGAAAAAAAACCCTGCCAAGATGTTGTTGCATAAAATACCCCTTTTCGCCTCCACAGTTTTCTGTTAATATTGTTCTCAGCTCTTTTGGATTTACAATACAAATAGATCTTATTTTTTATTACTTCTGTAGAATGAAACGAGGAAGGAAAACTAATGAGGCCAACAGCAGTTCATCTGAAGACACAACTGAGAAGGAATCCAAGAGACACAAGGTTGTAGAGAGGAAAACCACAGTTGTGCAGAGTCCTGATTGGGCAAACCTGCTCCAAGACATTATCCTGCAGGTGTTCCAGTACTTGCCACTTCTGGATCGTGCTCATGCATCCCAGGTCTGCAGGAGCTGGAACCAAGTGTTTCATATGCCTGATCTCTGGAGGTGCTTTGAGTTTGAACTGAATCAACCAGCCACATCCAACCTGAGGACTACACACCCTGAACTAATCAAGCAAATAATAAAGAGGCATTCCAATCACCTGCAGTATGTTAGCTTCAAGGTAGTGTATTTTATAGGCTTTTTAAAAATAACTTTTATCCTGAAAGGAATAGGGCAGCTGTCAGTGTGGTAAGTGGCCTTGTTTTCAGGCTTAATGTACGAAAGAAATGGTTTCTCTACATGGACATGTAGGCATGGAGGTTACCCCCCAGTTAATTTGTTTGGGTATATTTTCAGGACCAAAACTTGGAATAACAGTACTGAACATACCTTTTCAGTGTCTTACTTCTGTTAGATGGGAACTTTTTTGCTTGTTGGTGTGGTTTGTTTGGGGTTTTTTGTTTGGTTTTTTGTGTGTTCTTTTTTGTGGGTTTTTTACTGGTTTTGGCTTTTTTGGTATTGTGAGATTTTTTTGTGGCAGTTTAGCTGCTTAAAATTCTGCTTCATGAAGTGCACAGAGATAGTTCTGATACAACTGCATGTGTGGGTTACTGCCTCAGAATTAAGTTCGATCAGGAGGCATAAGTTGAGCATTTCCCCATTTCATATCCTGTAGGTACTTGGCTCTAATATTCATGGTTTGAAAACATCTAATGCACGGAGAGTGACTTCAGTACTACTAGTCATCAGCTAGCAGTTTTAATATTAAATTGTATGGGATTGTCCATACTCAGCACAACTGCATTTCAGGGGACTGAAAAAGTACATGGGATTTGCACAGAATAGTGCATGTACTGATTGTGCCTGGCTGAGAAATACCATTTGATGAGAAGTGGTTCTGTTCACACTGCGGAATTATTTTCAGCAGATGAAAACCTTTAATGTGAGCTTACATACCAGCGTGTTTTGGAAGGGTGCTATGAATTTGGAAAGGAAATGTGTTCTGCAGCAAGTTCAGCATACTTGTTTCTGAGATCAGGCAGTTCTAATGCTGGAATCATTAGCATGTGAGTAGCTGAGTCACCTCTGCTCAATCACATGTGTTGCTACTGCTTGCTTGCAATACCAGATGCAGACTGTTACCAGAAGGTTTGCAGGGTTTTTATCAGCATCCAATTAAAGAAAACCTAGGGCTGTAGTGGAGTGACCTCCCAGTGTCTTATCTCCTGTCTATGTTGCTTTACACCCAAAGAATTTTGGGTGCCCTTTGGTCGTTAGGGGGATCCATCATTTCTTTCACGTGTCACTTCAGTTGTCCTCAGTGCTGCAGAATACACAAGGAAGTGAGTGTGACACTCACCATTTCTCTGTAAAGGCTGAAAAGAAGAAAGGTGTTTTCTGTAGGCAAAGAAAGATGAAATTGTTGAAAGTCAATTTTTTCAGCTTGTGTTTGAGGAGAAAATGAACATTCATTGGACTTAATCTGTTGCTACCAAGGTAGCATGGCTTATGGTGGAGTTAAATCTGATCCTGTGATTAAGCTTTATACTGTTCTCTAGGTTTGCAAAGCTGTCATGGCTGCTGTACATAAGGGGTTATTCAGAAAGCACATCTGAGTGTCAGGGGAAGTCCACTGGAGACACATTAAGTGATTTGGGTAACAAGCTGACTGATGAAGGTTTTGGGGTTTGTGTTGGTTTGCTTGGTTTTGTTTTGTTTTTTTAGATTATCCATTGCATCTGTTGTGGTTTTAACAGTCTACAGCCAGTCATACAGCCAGTCATATGATAATGCACTTAACTCTCCAGCAGCTCAATTTTATGAACTGAGCCACTGCAAAAAGAAGTGGCTTTTGCACATAGTAAAGAATGTATAGAATTCTTGCATTTTGGTAAGGAGGAATGTAAAGAGGAATTGGAATAGGCTCTGCACCCTCCACTTGATTGTTACTTGATGTGGAATGAGTGTCTTGGAACAAACTGTTTAGCTGACCCCTCACCGTGCTGTATTTTACCAAAGTGTTTAGAATCTAGAGTAGTATATTTATAGCAAATAGTCTTGGATTTTTGGTTCATACTTTTTTGGGGACTAAAGAATAATATTGATGGATTCACAATGAGGGTTTTTTTGACATCATGTTTCAGAAGGTAAAGTGAAAAAAAAAGTTAAAGAGCATATTTGCAGCACTTTCTGAACACGAAATTCGTTTTGTTTTAAGGTGGACAGTAGCAAGGAATCTGCAGAAGCAGCTTGTGATATTTTATCACAGCTTGTGAATTGCTCTCTGAAAACACTTGGGCTAATTTCAACTGCCCGGCCAAGCTTCATGGATTTACCAAAGGTATTTTATTACGTATATTCTCTATTGGAAAGTATTGCAGTGTTTCATACAGTACTTCTGTAACTTTATGAAAAGTTCTATTGTAGAAATATGAATCTTTGATAAAAGCTTATTAGTGGTCTGGTCTCTAATAGAGGGAGGAGCTGATATGTACAGTGAAGGATATATCAAGTTCCATTCAGTCTCTGAATCATGTGAGAATGTAGGCCTGACCTTGTTCTTTCAAGTCCTGTCTGTTGACCTCAATGTAGTGCCGAGCAGCATGGTGCAATTTCAGAGGCTAGACAGTTCAGGTCTGTGTAATTGTGTTGTGGGATTTATTTAGGAGACAATTACAATCAAATGAGTGGTAGAGTTTTATCCATGTGGACTTGCCATAGGGCTTACATGATCTTTTCAGAAAGAAATAGGATCGTGATTTGCAGGGCTTCATGTCATGCAGTCGAGCCTCAGCATCCTTGGTGAAGTGCATTGTATTTTTGAAATTTTCAGTCAAGAATTTTACCTTGCATGTTTACCAAAAATCAGGTCTTGTTAGAAGGCATTTAATCTGGAAGACAACAAATCTCTTACCTGTGCTTCTAGAGAAGCATTCCTGGTAGTGAGGTGGATGTGTGCTATTGCTAAGGAACAGGGGCGTGGTTGTGAAGGGCCAGATACAAACAGACTGCTAGCTAGAGCTCAGTGATGTCATGGCTGGTGATGGCAGTAAGGACAAGGAAGAGCTAGAGGCAGCCTTGGGAAAGGAAGTAGGCTGCAGGTAAGGTTAGCTGCAGGAAGGTTATCAGTTATTGCAGTGGTCATTGCCACATCATGTACCTCTCTTGAATACGTATTTTTAATTCATAGTTTTCAGAGAGGCATTTCAGATATTTAACTAGTTTTGCTCCAGTTTTTTTTCCTGTTCTGATGTTCTTCGAGGTGTGATGATAAGAAAACCTGAATGTAGTGAAAACAATCCACAGTGTGTTAAAATACTTTGTCCTTTCAGCTCTTTCTTACTGTTTTCTTTATTAATCTGAATGCTGCTTTAGCTCTCTTAGTTTTCATTGGAGGGATATATTAGGGTCACGTCCAGCTTGCTGAGTAATTACTTGTAATTGTTCTTGCTATGTTCTTATTCAGCTTCAAGGCTTATAAAGCACAGGCTTCCTTTTTTTGTTCTCAGTAAGTTCACATCTGGCCTTTAAAAAAATAGATTGAAAAGAAGCCCAAATTATGGTGTTTACGACTTAAATAGTTTCATCACTGGCATAAGGGACAGCTAGTGAAATTAAAAAACTGAATTTGGGCATGACTGAATTCTTGTGGGAAGCTGTTAGTGACAGGTCCATTAGATGAGAAGCAGCCAAAGGTGAATTAATTTGGAAAATGATTAATATTTTGCTGTGGTTTTGGAATTTTTTTGGAGGTGGTGGGTGTTTTTATTTTATAGGAGGTTTGAACTACTTGGAATTATCTTCATCAGTGCTCTTTTGTTGTCAAGTGACCTGACATGTGGCAAATATCTGTAACTCATATTTGGAGTTCTGTTGCCTGTCTTTTAACTAAGTACATTCTAGATGAGTAGAATCTTTCAAAGAATCATACTATAGACTATAGATGTAGCAATACTGAAAAGACCAGCTTTTACATGTTGGAATATTGCTTGTTTCCCGTGAGCTCTTCAAACTGGAAAGTTCAAGTTACCTTTTTTTAATAAGTGTGGTTAACTTTTTTTGCTTTCCTGTTTAACAGCCTTCTTTTTCTAAACACAGAGAATAAAAACACAGTACTAACATTCTCATAATACAGAGTTGAGATATATTAAAGCATCTTTTCTTCTGTACATAACATACATAAGCAGTGTATGGTCAGGATAGTTGGGAGTGGTCCCTAAAGCCAAAGTGTGTAAAGATTCTGAGTTGAACTTCTGTTTCCATTTGCATGAACTGACTTTGAAAGTTTGTGCATAGGTGAAAGCAGTATATCCTATTCTGAATCTAATTGTGTGGCAGTTTCATCAAAAATCGCTAATATATCACCGCAGAATGAACAAATATTGTTGCCAGGCCTTCTCTCATATACCTGTATTCAGGGTATGTGCCTGAGGCTCAGAGTGAAACAGGCTTGAAATCCAAGTAGTAGGTCAAATTTTTAAAGATACTTAATGTAGTGCATGGAGAATATACTTTTTTGAAGTCTTCTGTTTGGTCAGTCTTGTAAGAAATCATGAAGATGAACTAACTATTCATACCACCACTGGTTTCTACAGTCACTGCTGTATCTGCTCCTTAGTCTGTTTTTCTCAAGTTCAGGTTTCTATGGCTCTGTCTTTAATGATAAGTTTCAGTGGTTGTGCAAAAATGCTAAGCACTTGTCCTACCTTATCTGTGCTGCTTATTCAGTCACTAATTGATTTCCTGCTCCTTGGCTCTGTTTGGACCACTCCAGTTAGCTTTCCAAGAAATCCGTCCAAACCCTAAGTACTCTTGTGTGGGTGGGTAGGCAGGCAGTACAGTCATTTGGCTTTGGAAACAAACACTCCTGACTATGTTTGCATCTCACCAATGCAGCACAACTTGCCATTTGGGAATTCCTCTTCTAGAAGATGCTTCTTTTAGAGTGGGACTTGCCTCATCTGTTCAAAGGATACTAAAAAATCCTCCGAATTAGGGTTTCTAGGCTTTCCCTTTGCTTGTGGTCTCTCTGTAGATTTAAATTTGTGCAGTTGATTACCCAGGGTCAGGTTCTTAATTAACATCTAATGTTACACATTCTGATTTGCCCAATTCATAAATGGATAGCAAAAAATTATTACACTTCCTCTACTAAAAAAGTCAGTTTTAGTATTGTTTTTTAATTACGTAATATTGAATGCTTTTTCAACAAATAAGAAGTAAAAACTAGGACTGCTGTGTACAGTGTAAAACCATTGAGATTTTTACTTCAGATATTACTCTTTCATTTAAACTTACTTTTTTTTTTCAGTCTCACTTTATTTCTGCACTGACGGTGGTGTTTGTGAACTCCAAATCCCTCTCTTCACTTAAGATTGATGACACACCAGTAGATGATCCATCTCTCAAGGTTCTGGTGGCTAACAACAGCGACACGCTCAAACTGTTGAAAATGAGCAGTTGTCCTCATGTTTCTCCAGCTGGTAAGCTATGGTGGTTTTGGGGTTAGCCTGTTTGGGATTTGTTGGTTGGGATTTTTTAATGCATGCATCAAATTCTGTCGGAAACCAGTACACCTCTGAAAAAACAGGGGTGTGGTAAGAGGGAAGATGAGTATGGTGTTACCAGTAACTGTCCCTGAATAAAGTACTTTAAGCTGATGGTCAGTCCATCTGTCCTACCACTTCACAGTGACCACTGGGCTAATAATAAAATAGTGCATGTCTGTTGTGGACAAATAGTTAACCTCATGTGGAACTTAATGAGAATATATCAAATTGATTGTGCACTATTTGTGCAGTGACAAAGTATTCCAATAGAATTAAGCTTTTCTGGAATACAGGTTTCTTTTCCGTACTTTGATATGTGTGGGTTTTGACTGTTGCCATGCCATGCATTAGGAAGATGCTGGTTTAGTCATTCTGAAAGGAAGTCATTGCTGGAGATAACTGCAGACAGCATCAGAAACAGGAGATGAGACTGAGCTGTGCAAAACTTCTACTGTCACCAAATGTACTTCTCTAACACTCTTAAGTGTGTCTGTAACAAGAATGAAGCCAGCTCATATCAGAATGAGATCAATCAAGATTATTGAAGTTCACAGAATTAACATTTGTGGTAGACTTTGCAATGCGCAGCAGGTTTAAGATTTGTTCACAGCCCATCACCTTAACACTTACAGTTTTCCACTGAGAAGGGGAAGAGGAATTGTAAATGAAATGCTGGCAACTAAGTATGATTCCTCTTTTGAGGATGAGTAGAAACTATAGAAACCATAACACTGTAGCTTTCTCCATGCAAATGCATTGCAGCTAGCTGTAAATGCCAGAAGTGTTATCTGTCGAATTCACCAGCAGGATTCCTACAAGGGGAAAGGGGAAAGCAGTACTGTCGCAGAGGGCGTGTTATTGTAGTGATAACAAACAAAACAAACTTAATACCTTTTGCAAGTGTGGCTCTCAGACAAAACCTTGTGCTTGGTTTTGTATAAAGAAGTCCTGAAAATGCAGGACTGATGTTTTGCAGCAGCCTGGTCCAACAAAGAGTTCATGGATTTAACTGCAATATTGCCTCCTCCAAAGGTTTCTAATCATAGATGGGGGTTGTTTAAATTGGCTTGAGGGACTGGCATTTCCACCTTAAAATTGTTTTTTGAGAAACCTTGTGTCTGAGAAGTGCAAGAGCCGTAATGTGTCTGTCAAGAGGAAAAGGCTTCAGCAGTAATTTGTCACTAGACAGAGAGAGTCTTTTCCTTGGACTTGGATCGAACAGTAACCTGCCAGCTCTAGCAGACTTTGCTGGTTTGTGGATAATCCTTGCTAGTAGGCTTCATTGGAACATCATACACTTGATAATTTGGGAGGAGACGTGGGTGTGTTCTGACTGATGTATCTTGCATGGTTTTAAATTAAGGGAACAATGGGTAAGAAATGGTCATGCCTGTTTTAAGGAGCACAGCTACTATTGTCCTTCATGGAGTGGAGATTAATAGATTGGGGTAAGAGGCATTAGTAACAAAACCAGGGAGTGCTAAGCAAACAGTACGAGTGTTTTAATTGCTTAATTCAGGTATGGGTGTGCTTTGAGATGCACAAGTGGATGCACTGGGTTTGCATGGCACTGTTTTGTGGGGCAGTGAGGTGGCTACAGGAGTGGCCTCTGAAAACTGCTAGAAGCTTCCCCATGTCCAACAGAGCCAAGGCCAAGCCCATCAGTGACAATGGTAGCGCCTCTGGGATAACCTGTTTAAGAAGGGGGAAAAGGTACTGCAGGAGAGCAATTGCAGCTGGAGATAGGAGTGAGAATACACGAGAGAAACAACTCTGTGGGCACCAAGGTCAGGGAAGGAGGGGCAGGAGCTGATCCAGGTGCCAGAACTGAGATTCTTCTGCAGCCCGTGGTGCAGACCATGGTGAGGCAACTGTGCAGAGATCCACCTGCAGCCCATGGAGGACCTCATGTTGGAACAGGTGGATGCCTGAAGGAGGCTGTGAGCCTGTGGGAAGCCCATGCTGGAAGAGTCTCTTAGAAGGAAGAGTTGAGAAAAGAGCCTATGCTGGAGTAGGTTTGATGGTGGGAATTGACCATATGGAGAACATGAGTCTGTTCCTGAAGGACAGCACACCATGGAAGAGAGCCATGCTGGAGCATTTTGTGAAGAACTGCAGTCTGAGAAGGACTCCTGCTGGAGAAGTTTGTGGGGGACTGCTCCCATGTGAGGGACTCCGTGCTAGAGGCCCGGAAGGAGTGTGAGGGGCCTCCCCCTGAGGAGGGAGTGGCAGAGACAATGTCTGACAAACTGACTACAGCCCCCATTCCCTGTTCCCCTCTGCTGCTGGGAGGGAACAAGGTAGAGAAAATCATGAGGAAGTTAAGCCTGAGAAGAACAAAGGAGTGAGAGGAAGGTGTGTTAAGATTCAGTTTTATTTCTCATTACCCTACTCTGATTCAGTTGATAATAAATTGATTTTCCCAAGTTGAGTCTGTTTTTACCCATGATGGTAATTGGTGAGTGATCTCTCCCTGTCACACTTACCTTCATTCTTGAGTTTTTAGTTGTATTCTCTTTCCCCTGCCCAGCTGGGGAAAGGAGTGATTGCACAGCTTTGGAGGGCACGTGGTATCCAGGGAGGGCCAAGCCACAAAGTGGAACAAAAGAAAGAAGCTGGTACGTGGATAGTTGGCTTCAGGAGCAGGCAGGCTGCAAAAATGAGACTCTGGAAGGAAAATGTGACCTGAATTTTTTTTTTTATTTTTTTTGTAATGGAAATATTATAATTAGCAGTCTGCAGTAAATGTAGGAAAACTTTATTGAACCAAAAAGGCTGTGAGTTGCAAAACTAATTACTTATAGATGCAGTTAAAATGTCTTCAGATTGGAGGAGGGGAGAATGTTCATTACTAGGTCAGTTCTGAAGAAATTTTTGAGTGAAGGACAGAAAAGAGTAATGAAAGTGGAGCAAGAGACTACTCGTGGGATAAAGGAAAAAGATTGGTATCAAACAGTGAATTGCTCAAAGTTACTGTACAAAGATAAGTAGGCACGTTTGAGTTTGGGCTGGAGAAACAAAGGCAGTGGTGTATTTCTAATCTTTGTGAGCTTATCTGAAGTTTCTTCTGTTTGTTGTTTCCGCTCTGAAATACTAACTGTTGGAACAGAGGGAATGGAAAGTGTTCCTGTAAAGGTGGTGTTTCTGCTCTGGCATGGGGATAGGAGGGCTGCTTCTCTTGGAGTGAGAGTTGGGAAGCAGAGTGTTGTCAGGTGTGCCTGCATCAGGGACATCAAAGGTAAGGGATTTTTTTGATGCAACTCTGTGCAGTAAGATCAGAGAACAGAGCCCTTTACCTGTCAGTGACACAAAGGTAAGTGCCTAGGGATGTTCTGTGAAGTACGTGGGCTCCAGGCAGGCCCTCTAGTTGCTGCCTACACTGTATTCATTGTTAGCTCTGTATGTAGGATGCATAATTGCACTGACAGACTCTGCATATCCAGTTCTAGACCCATAAAAATCCCAGTAAGTTGAACCCCAGCTCTTCCCTTTTTGCTTTGCACTGGTCCATAATGTACCCCTAAAGCTAACAAAGAATATTTGTGGAAGGATGGCAGCCAGGACAGCAAGCTTTAAGATGAGAAAACATACATGGATCTTGAAACTGCCTAAAAGACTTAATATCTCAACAGACCTAGGTATTCTGAAGCAGCATGTCTGAGTTTCCTTAGAGAGTGATCATAGTAATCCTTCTGATTCATGAAACGTTTTTGCACTGATTTTTTTAAAGAAAGTGTTTCTATGCTCAGTATAGGCTGAAGTTCAATAGCTGCCCCTTAAAATAACTGCTGTTTTCTGCATTTCTTCCTGTTGCTTCAGAGCTATAGTGTGTTGAGTTCAGGTTTTTCAGTTCCATGTTAAATGCTATGTTCTCATCCCCTCTATTAATGGAAAGGCTGTATCCCACATTTCATGCAGTTTTCTGGGTCACACGAAATGCAGAGGACTGTATGCTGTTCTTAGTGCTTTTTATTTTTTTCAGTACTGTTACCAGTATAATACCATCGCTTGTATCTACAAATAGTATGAGTGGAAACCTTAGACTGACCTGGATTCTCTTTTTAATGTTTTTGTCTTCTGTGAGCAGCAGATTATATTGAATCATTAAAGAGAGTCTGAAAAATGCTCTTCTAGAAATTACTGCTCCAAATTTCTAGTGTTTTGCCTCTTTTTTGCTGTAGCTTTTCCAAATTTAATCATTTATACTTTTCTAGAAAAAACAAATACTGATAGCAGCAGCCTCTGTTTGAATTAAATTCTAACATTCATTTTACTTTTGCTTTACATTTGGTTTTCATCAGATGACGAATTTCATTCACAGGTGCTTTGTCAGCTACAGAGCAGTCAGCAGTTCTTCCAGAGCTGGCTAAGGAAATATTTTTATCATGAGTAAGGACCTTTTACAAAAATGAGGTTGAGTATATATGGTCTTACAACAGGGCAGAACAGTCAGAATATGCTGTTTATGTATTTGTCACTTCTGTTAATGTATTTGTTCACCTCTTTAGGATTCCCAGCAAAATAGTGATGTAGTCACATTGTGTGTGTCTGTCTTACAGATAGGTACAAAGAAGTCACAAGATCCTGCTTGTGAAAAAGATTAATGTTCAGGTTGTCCAGTATGATTTGGTTTTAAGGTTTTGGTTGCACGTTTGAAAGAGGTGCCCACAGCACCCTCGTGACACACATAAACAAATCCCCCCCCCCCGTTTCTCGTTCAGTCATCAGTGCCTTTATCTGTGTAACCCCTTGCATAATGTTCTCTTCTCGCAGGTATCCTTTGTGTGGCTGACCAGTGCCATGGCTTGCGTGAGCTGGCGCTGAACTACCACCTGCTGAGCGATGAGCTGCTGCTTGCTTTGTCTTCTGAGAAACACGTCAGGTTAGAACACTTGCGCATTGACGTTGTCAGTGAAAACCCCGGACAGACTCAGTTCCACACCATTCAGAAGAGCAGCTGGGACGCTTTCATCAGGCATTCTCCCAAAGTGAATTTAGTCATGTACTTTTTCTTGTACGAGGAGGAGTTTGACCCGTTCTTTCGTTACGAGATACCCGTCACTCACCTTTACTTCGGGAGGTCGGTCAGCAAGGACGTGCTGGGCCGCGTGGGGATGACGTGCCCGCGGCTGGTTGAACTGGTGGTGTGTGCCAATGGATTGCGGCCGCTGGACGAGGAGCTGATCTGCATCGCCGAGCGGTGCAAGTACCTGTCGGCCGTGGGCCTCGGAGAATGTGAAGTCTCTTGCAGTGCCTTTGTGGAGTTTGTGAAGATGTGTGGCGGTCGCCTCTCTCAGCTCTCGATTATGGAGGAAGTTTTGATTCCTGATCAGAAATACAGCTTAGAGCAGATTCACTGGGAAGTTTCAAAGCATCTTGGTAGAGTCTGGTTCCCAGACATGATGCCCACTTGGTAAAGTCCTTAAAAGACTCCAGGGCAAATGGAGTAGCACCTTAAACCCAAGCTTACCATATTGCAATTTCCTGTATAAGCTTATTTAATAATATAGATTTTACTGCAAGTTAATGGTTTGATTAGAAAATTAATTTTTCTTTCAAAAAATGTTTTGGAACTTGAGAACCAAAGGAGAGTTCACAGCTCCAAAACCTTTTTTCATCCAAACAAAATTCAGATTTCTGTTTTAAAAGTGACCTCAGACATTTTTGGAAATAAAAATTATTTAAAATATTGAGATGTACTTGCAAAATACCAGTTTTAATATGTTGTTTTTCTTTGATTTAGATTAGTAGTATTGGACACAATCATATTTGATCTTAAAAAGCCAGACAAAACCCCACCAAAATTGCATGCTTTTGTTGCAGACCTGTAGCATTTCTGAATCCAGTCACCTTGATGACAAGATGATGATTGTAAGAAGTGTTTAGTAGCCTGTGAAATACACACATTCTGTTAAGTCATCAAGGCAAGAGCAATACACAATAATAAGTTTAGACAACTGAAGTAGTAAGCTTACGACCTTGTTCAACAGATTATTAGATCCATCTAAAATGTATTTAGAGCGTTAACCAGTAGTGTGAGCTACCAAAAGCGATGTGGGGTTTTTTCTACCCTCTATGCATTTTAATGTAGTTTGCTTATGGGGTCTCAGATCTGCGTCTAAACCTGTTTTAAGGTATTTTATGTCTAGCTCAGGAAGTGAAAGCATTCCTGGGAAAAATGTAGATACATTGTATTTAAAACCACACTGGAGTTAATGAGCTTTTCTTGCACGTTAACTGGTTTGGCAGCATACGGTGAGATGGAATAATGTATGGTTTGTGAAATGAACCCAGCAATGTTATTCTGATGACAGGGGTGAGAGCAGTGTGAGGTGAGAAAGGTAAAATTTGAATGTTGACCAAGAACCTTTTCACAAAACCTTAGACCTTTTGGCTGCTTTCAGTTTGACAGAAATGACATTGGAACTGTTGCTTAAGCTGTATAAACTAACTGTATACTGTAAATCTGTTTCAGAAATGTTTATGTATAAAGTGGATGTTTGATAGATAATAATTTTTGTATACCTTTAATTCAGCTAGTTCTGTCATTTCATAATATTTAATAACCCAAAAGGAGTAGACTTGGTGAAGTAGAGCAATAGGCATAAATTTGTTTCGGACATTTGATAAATCAGTTTTATTAAAGAAAGTTTTTAGTTTGTAAGTGGTGTAGGCAAGACACTGCCTGTGATCTGGATGTGGCTTGTGACTTCATTTCTTACTGCCAACAGTTATTTTCTCTTTGAGGTTACTGATGGTAACACTGAAGTGTTGCCCAGACAGCTGCATGTTTGAGAGATGTGGTCAGCCCTCAGCAAGGCAGAGCTGCCCCTGCCAGCTGGGTTGCGCTTAGCTGGTGGCTGCTTCTCACTTGAGCTGTACAGTCCCTTCTGGTAGTAAGTAGATTTCCTTCATCTCTGATTTCAGTCATGTTTATCCAAATGTATAATTTAGTGTAATACACTTATGAGTGTATTTAAGTTCATCACTATATTTTGAGCAAACAATGCTCAGCGGACTGGACATCTTTATAGGGGAGTTGTATGTTTCTGTAGAGCTTTGATTTAAAAATTGCATTTTATGAAATACGCGGGTTTTGTATTAGAATTTGTTAAATTAATGTAATACTATAATTTGCTTTTATTTGTACAAAAGGTGTCAATATATTTAGTCCGTAAAAGTAAAAAAGCTTTGTGTCTTTTATAACCTGACTCTCAGAACTGCCTGTATGAGAAAGATGGAGTAACACTTGTAGTCTGGGGAACAGGATCTAGTTTTCATTAAATTAATGTGAAATAATATCATTTGTAACAGAGCTAAAACCTCTCTGGACCTTGACTGCAGGTGTCCTGATGCTGGCAAGGTAAGTCACCAGCGTGCTGGTAGGGGGAATAACTGAAAGGCAAGGCACAACCTCAGTACCAGATCCCACTCCTGGAATTCACACCTGTGAAACCCAGCAGTCTGCAGCTCACAGAGAGGCCTCTGTCAGACCCCGGTGTGAGGAACATACTAGCAGCTGAAGCTGGCAGGGTTGGTTGTAGCAGAACTGCTTCCCCAGCAAGGTGACTGGCTGGCTCTGAGAAGGCTGTTGTTGCACCGACTTCAGAAAGTCCTTCCTGAACTCAACACCACGTTACACTGCTTATTGAGATGTTCAGTACAAGAAAACTGCTTAAAAGCAGGTGGCTCTCTCTTCCAGGGGAGGTCAGCAGATTTTATATATTGAAGCAGTTACTGCATCCTTCGTTCAAATAATCCAGCTATAACATAAACTTGCCAGGCAAGCCTACAGCGCTTTTTGAGCAAATTCTGTACGTCTTATTTTGTCTTCTACATCTTGAAACAAATGAACAGTAAATAAAAATCATGGCACAAGTAGTAAAGAGTACCACAGACTTAAAAAGTTCACTAGAAACATGAACATGAATGTCATAGATGTATCATTTTTCCCTGAGTTCACCTTTATTTCTTATTTTCAGAATAACAGAACTCAGTGTTGGCTCAGTTGTCCAGTTTTGGGTAGGAGTTAATGTGTGCAGTGACGAATCTCACCTCTGAATCCAAGTTGTTAGAGGTTATGATATTGAAGGCAGCAGCTCTCCTAAATCCAGAACATCTGTGGGTGAGTTTGTGAGGGGGAAGGCAGAGAGCATGAAGTGCTCTTCACAGTGATTTTCATTGCACGGCCCTTTGGGAAACAGGAGCAGCACACTCCGTTTGACCGTGATGGATGATGAGCCAGGATCTGCTTTGCTGGAGAACTCTCGTAGAACGAAGTGTGGCTTGCAGCCCGTGGGTGTGGCAGTGCAGCAGCTTTGCACAAGACCACTGTGCAGACTTGGAAATTGTTGTAATACAGAATGATTGTGTATTTTTGCCCTCAAGTGCAATGTGCATAAGAGCAGGGAGCAGAACCACGCACAGTCTAAAGTGATGAAGAAGTCCTGTATTCAAAGTGTGAGTAAAGACTGAGTGACAGTGACACAATGCTAGGCCTTGAGCCTGGCAGTTTGGACAGTCCCCTGGTTCTTACTGTTGGAAAAGTGCTAATACCACCTGGCTGTGAGTGAAATGAGGTGAGATCCTACCTATCTCTGCTCCCTGTGTCGCTTTCAGGAGGAGGCCATCCTTAAGCGAGGTGAATAGGTTGTTTTCAGTCACAAACATCATCAGGTGCACAGAAGCTATTTGTGACATCTAACACTTCCTTTTTAAGTTAAAAAGTGTCATTTTTATGGATCTGTTCTGGGCTTGTCTAAACTTTGCAGAATAAGCCTATTTCTCACCTCTGTGTTTTTGGATCGGACTCTGTAGGCCTAACTTAAGGATTGTGGATTCTGCCTACAAGAGAGCACTGCACTCAACTTCAGCTCATTCCAGTGCAGTGACTCCAGTTTAACTGCAACAACGGCACCTCTTTCAGGACTCCAGTTTGTACTGGTGGAGTTTATTCCCACCCAACTGTGCATTCAGTCTGAACAATTAACACACCCATCCCCCCAAGCTGAGAGAAGCAAAGAAAGTGAGAGCTCTCTCTCCAACCCTGTGCCCAGAAAGAATAAATAGCCTCAGAAGGAACTTGGGTATGTCACATAAAGAGCAACTCCTACCTTGACAATTGGTGCCTTTAAACTGAGGGTGGTCAGAGTGTGAAACAGACACACCTGGCTGCATGGAGGATTCTCTACATCACTGGCAGTGTGATCTATGGGCTTGATTCTGTTTTGTGATGTTGAGGCTTTTTCCTGGGAAGACAAATGTGGGTTTAACAACACTGAGAGTTTCAAAGTTATGAAAACATGAATCAGTGAGAATGTAACTGCTGTAGACAGGCTTGCTGCAGCCCCTTTGACTTCCCCAGTGCCTCCTGGATTACCTTCCTGATGGTGCTATGTGCTGGCTGGGGTAAAACCATGACAGTATCTTAATCCAAAGCTGAGCTCAGTCACAAGGGCCTGTGACTTTTGCCTCAGACTGAAAGACTTGAATCTTTTTAGCCAAGTTTCACTTAACAGTGGAAGTAGCAGCTTGAAGAGAGGTGTGCTCTTCCCCTCATTCCTCTCCCCTTACCTCTCACCCTCATCCCGGTACATGATAATGCAATTCAACTAATTAATTTTAGTGACTTTCTGAATACAAGGGTAATTTTCTGCCACTCTTATTATTTGAGTCCAAGCACTGTGTACTCTCCTCTCTGGTTGCAGCAGGCTATTAGCTTGGCTCAAGCCAAATGAAACTGCTGAGTTGGGTTCCTGTGTTCCTGCTTGGCCACAAGACAGCAATAACCTCTGCAGGGGCACTATTCATTCCACAGCTAGTTTTAAAAACAACATTAAAGTGAGCAGAGAACACTTGCAGACGATTACATTGCTGCAGCTATGGTTTTTCTGTGTGCAGGCACCTCAGTAGTTTCCAGAAAGCCAGTGTTCCTCTGGCTTTGATCCCTTGGGTTTAAAGGGAACTAACTAGCTGCCAAGGTGCCCTAGGCTCAGTCTGGAACAGCACTGAAGGATAGCACAGCTGGCACACCACCACTACTGCAGACATCACTACCAGCAAGAGGCTGCAGTCCCATTTTAGAGGCAGCTCTGTGACAAGCATGGATTTTTAACTCCAATGTTGATGCCCTGCAAACTGTCATTACTTTTTTCGTAGTAAGATTTCTATGCTTTTTCAAAATATTTGAAAGGAATATACATGAGTTCTATGAAACTGACTCAACTGAAGCCTCAAGTGGACTTCAAGATAGTAGACTGGTAGAACACTGCAGTTACTGCATCAGTCGATATCAAAACAGGCAGTTTGGCTTTTATCTGTGCCACAGAACACACATGAAACTGAAGAAGAGCCATCTGTATGTATTGTGTTTACAGTGCCGTTGAAGGAAGCAGAGTGATGAAAAAGCATCACCCATGCCATCCTCCAGTACATTCACTGCCCAGAAGACCAGAGAATAGTTCATAGGTCCCAGCTGTACAAAGCAAAGAACTACAGGAACATCAGTGTAAGGCACATGTTGAAGGAACTGGACACATCACGACACTCATGTTGAGCGAGTTAGTCTTTGTAGCTTGTGTCCCACCTCTGTTGGTGGCCAGGTGCCATCTGCTGCCACGTGGGCATGCATGTGGAGAGCACCTGAGCCCAGAGCAGGCAGCTGCCTCCCCATTCCCCCTCTGGCACTGCAGAGTTCTGCCAGAGGAACCACTGCAGTCTCCCTCCTTCAGGCAGCAGGGAGCCATGGTTACACAGAAGATGGCCAGGTCAGATACGTTGCAGCTTTCACAAATGTTATACAGGTAGTAAGGCAATAAATGCAGTCTTTCACCTGGTACAGCAAAGCCTTCACAACACAATTTTTTACAGTCACCAGTGAAACATACAACCCTTTAACACCATCATGGTAGCACTCCAAAATCCTTAAGAATATTGTGCCATAGAGGCAAGTTTTGTTCTTCAGTAGGCACTCATACACCAAGGGATGCTTTGCTTCCAACAGGCAAAGGGACCTCTTCATAAATTATTCTGAGATAAGGGGACTTCATAGGTAAAAACCAGTATTCCAAGTTGTAGAAGAGGTAAAACTGATGATTCAAGATAACACGATCAATTATTTTGAAAAGATCCACAAAGAACTCTCTGACGCTCTGATGAGGTTTAAATGGATTGTAAAAGTCTCTTATAGCTGCTGCCAGTGTCTTGTTTCCTTGTGGTCCAAAAATAGATGTTTCATTCCCCAAATAAATAGGTTCTCCACTGAATAAAATTATGCTTGTATAGTTTGTTTGTATCTTCTTGAATACAGCTCCTAAGTCAGCTAGCTTCTGGTAGGTTCTCAGTATAAACTTGGAGCACTCATAAGAGTCAAACCACACTGTTGACTTTTTGTCAGGACTTGCTTGAACTGTCCAGGTCTCGTAGTAAATGCCAGTCTCATTGTCGTATTTTACCCATTGTGCCATTTCATTAAACATGGTTCCTGCAAGATATGAAAATAAGTATTGCAGAGATGAAGTAACAAATGCAGGATTCAAAATATTTTCCATCTATTTCAAGGTTTACCTGCCTCCCCTGCAAAAGTTTACCTACACTGCACCTCACCATCCACAGACACAGGGCTTAGGTTGGAGGGGCACGAGATAACCCACTGAATAAACTGTGATTCCTTTTTCTGATCCTTTTCCTGCTACTATGCCAGAACATTCAAACATCAGAGAATCATGTCACTTCTCATTTTGCCTTATCCATGCAGATAAACAGGGCAGAGGTGGTACAGTCTACAAGAGATGCTGGCAAAATGTTCACCACACCAACAGACATTTCTGCACTTCAAGTTTTAACTAAATTCAAAAATTCAGAAATTTTCATGTCTCTTCACAAAAGTGATGCAGACTGAGACACCCTGCTGATTTAGCAGCTCCACAGCTGGCAAAGCTGAATTGAGCCAAATTATGAGTGGGATGTAAGACCACTAAGATGGCATGCTTTTTGCCAGCTCTCTGAAGGGAGCAAGTTCAACTCATGATGCTGTTCATCTGTGCTTGCATCCACTCACCCTCTTTGAGTAGAAATCTGAAAGTTATTGTGAAATTCAGATAACTGAAAACTCTCAGAGATGCTACATCCTTAAAAGTTTCATGGATATGGAAAGCAAGAGAGGTGAGGAGGACTGTAATAATGCATCCATGAGGCACCAGTGTAGCCTCATCCTTCTTGGGCATTAAATAACCCACAGAGAGAGGAAGCATGACAAGTTCCCCCAGCTGTATGAAAAATTTTAACTTAGTATTCATGCAAAAGAATCCAACTGTATCAGGCATCAAATACTTAAGTCACAAACTACAAACAGACAGGAAAACAGCTGCACTTTACTTCCTTGTTTAAAGAACTGCCTAGAATTTCTTAGCAGCTCTGGATAGATTATGCAGAGACTGAGGCCAGCAAAGCTGCTAAGGGTGGAAGTGGGCACACACAAAGCACCACATCACACAAGCTGTAAGCTGACTCTCCACTACACCAACTTCAGAAACGAAGTGATTTTGGTCACACAAAACTTAACTCTCCAAGTCCTCAGTGAACTTTTTTTGTAAGTCATTCACTCTATTGCTAGATTTTCTGGCGACCACCTATGTATTTTGAGGTGTAAGCCCTAGGTTTGTTCTACAACATATGACAGACACCCATTACTGGGGACATTTTCACAGTTTTCAGGACAGAGGGAAACAGAAATAGAGATTAATATTTTTATATCTTTGAGACTGTTTCTAAATATGCCTTATTTGTTTGCTCAGTAATGAACACGTTTTCAACAGTTTTTCCACCTCGGCAGTCATCTGCCACTTCACAATAGAAGATTTTATTTTGGTGAAGCCATGTGAAGACAGTCCATAATAACTCTGTATAAGCTGTTTTGCTATTTTTACACTCAAGAGACTCAAGTGTTTTTGTACAGCAACACCAAATGACTCTCACTTAACAACCCTCCAGTGTGAATTGTTCAAAAGGCAGCAGCCTATGCCGCTTATACAGCCTCTGTATTCACTAGTGTTTGAAATTAGCATCGACTAACACTGCAAATAACCTACAGAACATAAATTAAAAGATACTGCTTTACAAAAGACAAAGCTGACTCTATATTTTGTATTAATATTATGCAAAGCATCTAAAGTCTACCTGATATTGTGGTCACAAGAACTAAAGTTCCATTTTCCTTCCAGTGTGCATCATCTATTCCTTCATAAAAGCAGGCAGCTCCCTGGTTACACCAGAACGGTGCATCCATGCCAGGCCGCAGATGCGGAAATGTGCAGTTCCCAAGCTGGAAGAGTTCATACCACTCCATTGTGTAGTTTTTGCCTGTTAGAGAGCTCTTGAAACCCACAGCATCATGCATAATTTTCTGGAAAATAAAAAAAGCAAAGAAGCAAACCACCAAAACTTTGATTTCATAACAACTTCAGCTTGACCTATACAGAAGCTAAGACGCTCAGGAGCTGTTCTGTAACAAGGTGAGAAGAGGGGAGGGAGTTCCTGTAACATCTTGGATTCAGTAACACTGAAGCACAACACACCAGATTGCATGACACACATATTTTTATCAGAGCATCATGCTGTCTCAGTGGTTGTCTATCCATCCATTGTTAATTCTGTCACTTTGGAGGCAGATACTCCGTGGGAGCTCATCATCAAGACTCAAGCTGACTTTTGAATCCTTCAAAAAAGGATTCATACTTCATGGGGGTATCAGAGAAATAAAGAGCAGAACCAAGTTACCAAAACCAGATCTTGCTAATGAATGCCATAAAACTAATGAGATAAATACTTCATTTAAAAGCTGTATAGTAAAAACATAAATTCAAATTTAGTTAACAACTGAGATAACAATATTTGAATGTATTTCCATTTTTTATTCTTTATGCTTGGTTTTGACTCACTAACATTTCGTTATTAATTAAGAATCATGGTTTGAATTTTGCTACTGCTATAACTACAACTATTACTAAAGCTGAGACTTCAAATTTGCATGACTCCATGAATGGAGACTTCAATTCCATACTGATCATAACACTCAAGAAAGAACTGTAAAAGCAACCAACTCCTCATGATCCACCGTTCTGACCAGCTGGCTGTCTGCTCCTGACAGATACCAATGTCCAAGCAAATATGTGAATTTTCAACAAGAGAAAAATTAATACAGTAAGCAACTACTTTATCTGATATAAGGGGACAAATAAAAGTATTTTTTGATGTTGTGATAGCACAGAAGAAAAGACATCCAAGACATATTGGTGTGCATATACAAAGCTCTCATTATGCAGCTACATGGGGGAACACCTTCAAATCCACCAACAGTGCTGCTCACGCTCCTGTCTTTAGCTGAGCTAAATCCTGTACATTTTGTTTGAAATTTAGTGCTATCCTCCCTACAGATAGCCTAGCCTGTGTGCTCTAATATTCTTCCATACAAGCATCTCCCAACCTCACAGCTCCCATTCTTGACATCTGCTCTTAAATTCAGCTGAAGTTGTCACTGTGACTTTGTTAAAAGCATCACCTTACCAAATGTCCTAGTAGGTCCCCATACTTGAATTCCCATACTGGAGCCTGCAATCGATACACTTCAATGACATCCTCTTCTTTCATAACTGGAATGGCAGAGCCAGTGGGACAGAAGGTGTAACGAGCTTGGCAGTAAGGATCAGGTTTTGGACGGTAATCAAAGCGCCTGTGTTGAGAAGGAGAAGCACACAGAATGACAAGCACTGCTTTGCTGCTGGAGTAACTGGCACAGCTTCCTGAGGGGACAGCTCACATGTCCAGCACCCCCAAAGACAGATCCTGTGACCCAGGCACTGCAGCACTTGGAGTACACAAGTTCATAAGGCTGCCGGGGTGCACATCTGCAGAATGGACTTTGGGACTTAAGGCTCACAAATGGAAGTCATGTTGTACCGATTGTGAAGGAGTGGAAATAATGCAGATTACAAAGGATGACATACTCACAAAATCAGAGACACAGATACTGGGTAAAGGATAGTTTGAGATCTGCCTCAAAAACATTTTCCTGACAATTTATTTACACGAGGATTGACAAAATGGCAAGCTGCTTCTTGCTATTCTATAGTAAGAGGTCCCCAAATGAACCTATTTTGACTTTACAATATTGCCAAGATCAGAAAAATAATTAATGCCTCTATGCTAATTTAGATAAAAAGGTCTAAGAACATAGCTGAGATCGTTGTTTCTATTTCATTCCTATTAAACCTCAAAAACCAACAACCCAATCCACTTCCTTATCACACTGTTTACAAACAGCAAAGAACATTTTTGACAAGTGGGGTTTGTGTGGCCAGGTTTTGGTAGCAGGGTGGCTACAGGGGTGGCTTCTGGGAGAAGCTGCCAGAAGCTCACCCCATGTCAGGCAACACCAATGCCAGCCAGCTCCAGGATGGACCCTGCACTGGGCAGGGCTGAGACAATCAGGAATGACAGCAACAGCTTTGTGATAAAAGATTTAAGAAGTAAAAAAAAAAAAAAAAAAAAAATATATATATATATATATATATATTGCACCAGTAATTGTGGCCAGAGAAGAGCAGGGTTAGAGTATGAGAGGCACAGCCCTGCAGACACCAAGGTCAGTGGAGAAGGAGGAGCAGGAGCTGCTCCAGGTGAGGAGCAGAAGCTGCTTCAGGTGCTGAAGCTGAGATTCTCCTGCAGCCCATGGAACAAATCCACACTGGAGCAAGTGGATGCTTTAAAGAACACTTTGAACCCACAGAACAGGCTGCAGACCTATGAAGAGATGAACCCATGCTGGAGCAGGCTTCCTGGTAGGACTTGTGACCCTCTGGGGGATCCATGTTGGAGCAGGCTGTGCCTGAAGGACTGCAGGGAAGAGTGACCCATGTTGGAGCAGTTCATGAAGAACTGTTGCCTGTGGGATGGACTCACATTGGAGAAGTCCATGGAAAACTGTCTCCTGTGGAAGGGACTCCACATTGGAGTAGGGGAAGGGCTTCTCTCCCTCAGCAGCAGGAACAGCATCTGATGAAATGACTGTGACCCCCATTCCCCATCTCCCTGCACCACTACAGAGAGGAGGTAGAACCTGGGAAGAAGAGAGGGGTGGAGCAAAGGTGTTTTTAAGATTTATTTCACATCTCATTATGCTGCTCCAATTTTGTTAGTAATAAATTCAGTCAATATCCCAAAGTTGAGTCTGTTTTGCCTGTGATGGTATTTGATGAGTGACCTCTCCTGTCCTTATCTCAGTTCATGAACCTTTTGCTGTACTTTCTTTCCCTCATCCACTTGTGGAGGGGAGTGATGGAATGATGTTGGTGGGCACTTGGCATCCAGCCAGGTCAACCCATTGCAACAGGTCTTCATCTGCCAAGTTCCTTTAGAGTCATTCATTGTATTTGACTTAACACAAGGTTTCCAGATTCCTGTTACCAAGACAAATTACCATGCACAGCTTGTCCAGATCTTGTCTGCTTAGCCTGAGAGTATAACACACTCAGCTGCCCAGGGCTACTGACACAAACACCTCAGCCATGACATGACTCAAGGACACAGGACTTCCTGGGCAATACTAAAGCCAGCAGCTCAGCTGAGGCATCACTGATTTTCCCTGTGGACTTCTTCCCCAGGCTTGCTGGGAACTCCAGCATGTCTGCCTTTATTTTGTCAGGGAGACGGGGGGAGCGGGTAGAGGGAAGAACAGAAAAAGAAGGGAAAAACAATCCCCAAACCTTAACAAGTATGTCTGAAAAAAAACACACAGAAAACAGACTTAGGCCAACCACACATTCAAGTCCTGTTTCTAGCTTGCACACCTTACATTTTCAATCACCCCTTGTACTGCACCTTGCATGTGACAAGAAGGTAACAAGCATCTTAAGAAACGCTGAAACCCCGCATTTCTGAGCATCTCACACCAACAGGATTGTTCTCCAAATCTGACCATCCCAAGACTCAGTCCTGTAACTACTGAACTTGCTGGAAAATCCCAACAACTCGTGACTGCAAGATCAGTTCCTTCAGGCATCACCTGACGCAAATTTAACTGCTGGGAATTAAGCAATAAGCTCTCAAAATTTCAGGTGTGCACTATTAAGTTACAGTCAAACATTGACAACTACTCCCTTTACAAACAGCAAACCCGCACAAAATAAACAATCAAGAGTAGTTCTTCTTCTGAAGGGGCTCATTTTCTCGGCACAGCCAAATCTATCGCTATGTTCACACCACAACGTGAGGTCTCCTGCTGTCCCCGACACCACCAGGAATGCTGGGGCTCAGGCAGCTCTGGAGCAGCGAACGGGATTTTGTACGGTTTCATTTGTCAGGAAGCACAGCCTTAAGTTAAATTTGAAAAGCAAAACAAACCGTACCCTGATTTCCTCATCACCACCTTTTGTGCGGGCATCAAAGGAGCGTGTTTAAAGGCGGGCAGTCATTCCCGGGGCACCAACCCCTCCCGCTGCTGAGAGATCAATCTACGGCTCCCCTGGCGAGCCAAACACGCCAAATACCTTGTCAGTGCCCGATCTCACGCCAGATTAAACGGGGGAAGCTTCCCACGGCCTTTCTGGTCTAACAGAGGGAGAAGCAGCAGCTGCGGCGCTCCCGCGGCACTCACCTATAGGGCACGGGCCAGCGCTGCCGCGGCGAGCCCAGCCCCGCCGACACAGGCGGCCCCCACGGCGCCAGGAGCAGCAGCAGCAGCGGCGGCAGCAGCAGCGGGAGCAGGCGGGAGCAGCGAGCGGCGCCCATGGCGGAGCCGGGCCCGGATCTGCGGGGGAAGCGGCGGGCCCGGAGGAGGCCGGGCGGGAAGGGGCCGCCCCCGCACCGCCCATGGGGCCGGGGCTGTAGGCCGGGCCTGACAGAGCGGGTGTGCTTTTCCTCCCCCTCCCGAGGGAAACCAGTCGTGTGCCGAATCGTCCCTGAGAGACGCCAGGCGGATGAACTGCGGCTGTGTTTCCTGGAGGTCCCAGCAACTACGCGTTGTTGTCGTTTAGCTGGAGCAGGGGCTTGTCTGTCGTTTCACGCATTGCTTTGGGGACGCGTCTGGTGAAGGGTCTGGAGCACAAGTGCTACGAGGAGCAGCTGAGGGAACTGGGGGCGTTTAGCCCAGACAGAAGGAGGCTCCCGGGGAACCCTATCGCTTTCTACAGCTCCCTGAAAGGAAGTTGTACCAAGGTCGGGGTCGGCCTCTTGCCCCAAGCAACCAGTGACGGGATGAGAGGACATAGTTTTAAGCAGCACGGGGGGAGGATTAGGTTGGGCATTAGGAAGAATTTATTGACAGAAGTGGTGATTAGATACTGGAATGGACTGTCCAGGGAGGTGGTAGAGTCCCTGTCCGTGAGGGTATTTAAGAAGAGACTGGATGTAGCGCAGAGGAGGTACTGAGTGCCACGGAATAGTTGACACGGGGGTGTTCAATCATAGGTGGGATTCGATGATCTCAGAGGTCCTTTCCAACCCAATTGATTCTGTGATTCTGTAAAAGACACATCAAGTGCCCATCCTCACACCCAGAACCTACTGAGGGGGTGACCTCTGGGTCTGGCCCCAGGATGATGACATGAGGCCTCACCAAATGGCAGAGAGGCCTTTACTGGGATAAACTCTGTAATCCTGAGCCTTTTCAGAGTGCCCAGAAGTCTTGTCTGAAACTTTTCAGGGCTTCAAGCTAAGTGTGTATATCTGTCACCCATTTCAAAACAATTTTTCAAATCATAACACTTTACAGGAATCATATAGCAGTTTATTCTCTCATCTTTATGATAATGGTGAGAACTATCCTGCAAAACTAAGAGAAACTGTGAAGATAGGTTTGCCAGCAGCATCCCTGCAGAAAACACAGCTTTTTCCAGCTCTGTGGAGTTCAAAACTGGCTATGCTGGCATCAGAGTCCAGGAGGTTAAGTTCAGTAGTTGGCATCCAGAGTGAAAACACTGGTGTATGCTATTCACTGGGTAAATAATAACTGTGCTGTGGACTTTTGACTGTTGGGAGCCAGAAAAAACATCCCTGCTCACTTCATGTGAGCCCCTAAAGAATAATCAGTTCTCTAGTCAGCACTATGCTGGGCTATATATTCAAACAAAATTGCAGGTGGAAAGCCATGCATCCTTCATAAAAATGCAGGTGTCTTGGTTTGGGAAGACAGGTATCTGCCAGGGAAAGCTGGAGTTTCCCTTAGAACGGAGAATGTAAACCCATCACCCCCCTCCCAAATCATGATTTTACAATGAAGGGCTTTCAGGCAAAGATTTGGGAATAGGAATAACAGTTCTTTACTAGGAATATTAACAGTACAAATGTAGTAGAAAACAAAACCACCCAACCAAACAAGCAAACAACAATCCTGGAAAACCCTGACAGAGTCAGAGCTACAACCTGACACCCTGTTGGTCAGGGTGTTGGAAGCAGTCCAAAGTGAGTCCTCCTGGGGTGGCAGATGTGGTTCTGTTGGAGTAGAGATGATCCTGTAGAAAAGGGTCCAGTGATGGTGAGAAGGGGTCCAGTTTTCCTCTGGGATTCGGGTGAAGCTAGACACCTTCTGTTCCTATGTCTCAGTTTTTATCCAGGTAGGAATGGTTGGCTCCCCCCACTGGGTAGAGCATCTCACAATGGGATGGTATGCTTTGGGGAGGGTATAGTTTGGGAATGACTGTTTGGGGATGTGTTAATGGTCCATTAGCAGAAAAATATCCCCCTGGAGGAGGACAGGTGATGAGAGAGATAAGAAAACACTGCCCCACCTGGTTTTAACAGTTGGCCCATTATCAGAAGGCATCCAGCCCTCCTCCTCCCAGAGTTACAAGAGATAAAGAAAAAAAAAACCGTCTCCCCAACTGCTTTCAATAGATGAAATAGAATACACATGTTTGGTTTTCATAACCCAAGACAGCAGGATAGGCTGCTGAATATCAGTTTCAGTAATGCTGGGGGTACTAAAGATGTTCAGAACACCTTAAAATCTTTAATTTCAGCAACATTTCTTTATCTCACTTCCCTGCTGTCTGATTCTACAGTTTTTATTTTTAAAATCCATGCCATTCAGACTATACATTAATTTAATGCATGCTTGCAAAACCAATACATACTTATATTTCCATATCCCATTTTTATCACATGCATGTTAATTGTGTCTGATTTATAAAATCTCTGGGTTTGTTAGAAAATAAAGCATGCCAGTAATCATGCATGTTTCATAGCTTGAGTGTAGTACAATAGACCAGCTCTTTCATCTGTTCAAAAAGATATGTGTTTGTTTGGAATATAGCAATAATTCCTACTGCTAGAGATTTAGATATGTCACTCTGGGAGTGCTTTATGAAACGAAGGAAGCTAATTCATCCCTTCTTTGAAACCAGGATGCAAGGAAGTGAAATGGCATAATGAAGGTGCCATAACTGCTCACTAGCCAAACTCGAAAAGCAGTATGAAACAGGTTCTTAGTCCTGGCTCAGCATATGTTTGCAGTGTGGATTATTAAATCTCCACTATGTGGATACTGAAGGGGTTGTGATTTTTTTGTTGTTTTGGTTTTTTGGTTGGTTGGTTGGTTTTTTTGAAATTTTAAAAGCATTTTTGTATTTCACTTCATTACATCTCACAGGAAACTTTTACAGCAATGTACAGGTTTGTTTTTTTTTTCTCATGCAACCTAAGATATGTTGTGAACATAGAAAATAAACCACTGATAAATTTATGAATAAATATACTTGAGCTAAAAAGCCACTGTCTAGTTTATTACGCAAAAACATATCAAATTCCGCATTATAAACCCACAGCGCTGATCTGCATCTTTGTCCAGTTGAGGAAATATTAAGACTGGCTACAAAGATCAAATTCTAGACCTGACAGGATTCATAAATTTTTCTAATTTCCCAGAGTATTTTGTTTTCTGATTAGTGAAAACTGAACATTTTCCTGAAACAACAGACTCTTGATTGTTTCCCATTATAAATCAGTACCTTCTCCATCTTTACCCTTGACATGAACAAGATGGAAGGGACCAAGAGAAAAGGGAAAACAACTCCTTCTGCTTCAGTCAGAAGTCGTGGGTTTGAACAGATAGTTTGGCTTTGAACATGTATTGAGTCATCACACTGTAGTGTCACAGCAGAGAAGCTGTTGCTGTTTCACCTCAAGTAACAGCCCCTGTCTCACAAAAATGGGCTGCTCTGCATGGTGCTTACACCACAGCTGCACATCTCCCAGCCTATGCAGACACTGGCAATGTGCCATTCAGTAGGAAAGTCACAGTTATACATATGGATCACAGCAGATAAAGTTACACATCTGGCAGCTTTACTGATCACAGGCGGGTTTTTTCCCACTCACACTGGCATATGTTAGCTATTGAGTCAGCTGGATGCATAGTGAGAAATACAAACATTACCTGAAGTCACACTGAAGCTGCTCTGAAAGACAGGAGTTCATCAGTCAGAAGCACAATCTCTGCCTTTGAGGGGTAAGAAAGGAATTTTGAGAAAAAGAGCCAGAAACAGGGCTCCTGTGCACTTACACTTTGCAACATAGCCTGAGATGTGCTTGGGATAGATGTGCAGTTCAGTAAACATTCGGGATTGCAGGGCAGTTTCTCCTTTGTCTTCCAGGTGATAGAAATTATTTCTTTCCAAGCTGGAATACTAGGGGAGTCTGCTGAAGCCTGAGAGATAGGATGAGGGTTGGGATAAGGATGCAGAGGAAGTTCATAATGAGTATTAAACTGAGATGAACCCTCTGAGATTTGCTGCAGGGTAGGGATAAGTGAATTGATGAGTCAGCTGAGTGCCTGTGAAATACAAAGAGCTGTCCAAATCAAATTTAAGGTAACAGCTGTTGTCAGGCAACTAAGGCGCTTCAGAGCAGGATTTCCACAAGAGAAAACGTCTTTCTCAAATCCTGGGCAGCAGGAAAAAAGGCTGGAGTCTAGGACAGAGCTGTAATTCAACCCCTTGAAGTCTGGAGGGGACAGTACCTGCTCTCTTCCCTTCGAGGTGTGCAGCTGATTGCTCCATGTCTGATAAAAACTTGTGAAGAAAGTCATAAACTGTTTCTGCTCTGCAGAGACACCTCAGAAGAGACTCCCTGCTCCTTTCCTGGTGAGCTGCTTTTAAGCCGAAGCTCCTGCCTCCCACCTGGGCTACACTGCAGCCACACCTGAACCCAGCTGTGTACCCTACTGATGCAGACCCAATCCATGCACTGGTCATTCCAGCGTAACCCTGCATTTGCCTCATCACCGCTGATTTTTCTAGTGATTGGACTCATGATTGGACTCATGATGGAACCTCACTGTTACTCAGTTTCTGAAAGCAAAAAGGCACATAGTAGTGACTGGATCCAGCAGCAGCCCCAGATACAGCAAGGTAGAGGCTGGAATTACACTACTTGTGCCAAGATCACTTCACAGGATGTGCAGGAAGAGCGACCCAAACATCAGGACAACAGGAAACAGGACACACCTGCAGCACAGCTCAGGTAATGTCTGGATACCCAGGCCTAAATGCCCATGGATTTGTGGCTGGAGGGTGCATGGGTGGAGGCCACAACAGAGGCTGGCCAGGGTAATTATAGGGCTACTAGTGCACTGAGGGCCTTGACCACAGCTTCTCCTTCTTCCATCAAGGTGTGACTTCTCAACTGGCAAACATCTGGCTTCAGAGCTGTAACTCCTTGTGAAATGCTCTTGCTTTTGTGGGCCCAGGATGGAGAAGTCCTCCTAGGGCTACTTTGGGGTGACAGAGAGCTAAGGCAAGGACATGTCATGAGCTGGGATGAAAATGTGGACCTGAGACACAAAGGCCCCATGACAAGGTCACACAGTCAGGGCTGGGACATGGCATGAGCAAATTTGAGCTGGATCAGGGAACAGACTTGGCACAGAGATGTGACACAGCGAACCTGAAGTGGGATAAGATTATCATATCCAATCAAGTTTAGGGTCCATCCAGGGAAAAGGACCACCTGTAATGTGAATCTGAGGGTCATCTAAGAGAGAGGGCCAGAAACAAGACAGGAGGTGAGGAGTGCGATGAAATGAGGGGTACTGCAAAGGACCACAACTTGCCCAAACGACTCCAATTCCAATGCCGAACTCAGGGAAGAAATGCCAACAAAGAGACAGGAGAAGAAACTAAAGACATGCAAGGTAAAAGGGAAAAAAAAAAAATCGGAAAAATTCTGAAACCGAGCAAAATCCATAAAAGTGAAGGGGATGACAAGAAGTGCAGGGAAATGGACCGCAGCTTGCCCAAAGGATCCTCATTGAAATCGCAAGATTTCATTTCAAAGGAAGACTTTCCTTTCAGGAAAGGGAATGAAATCTTGCAATCCGAGAACAAAGACTAACAAACGCACTAGAAGGGAGATATGATCAAAAACAGTGCAAGTGAAAAAAACGAGAAAGAATAGCCATTAAGTCAGGTCAGAAAGGAGCAGGGAATTGCAGTTCTGAAGGTGCTCATTTCCCTAGCTGTAATGTTAACCCCTGGCCGTAACACACAGCGGAGTTTGGGACTACACTCATTTCTCCAAACATGCACTGAGCTTAAACTCCTTCCAGGCAGAAGCTTTCTGCTAACTCTCAAGCATAAAGATGGTTCCAGTGGGATTCCAGCTCTCCAGACTCTCAGTGGAGCTATGCTGTAGTCCTGCTCAATCCGAAGAGGCAGAGTGTGGGCTATAGGTGTAGAATGAGCTGAAGCCCTACACCCATTTGGAGTAAACACTGCACAACAGACAGGAGTCTGCCCCCTTCAGCAGGGAATTTCCCTATCCTGGCCCTGTCCTTTTCCAGAATCTCCCTGTCCATCATGCCACACAGACTCCCAAACAATCAGTATTAAACTGGATGCATTTTGCTACAGGAAAAGACTCTGCTTTCAAACGTCATTTTTGTTCTGCCTAGTCTACTCACTCTCATGTCCTCTGCAGAAAACTCATACTCCAAATTTTTGGAAGACACCAATTTTTCTACAAGATCCAGCTTTTTAGTCCTCTGGTCCAATAGAAGAGTTAATTTTTCATTATTAAACACACGCTTCTTCCTATTATAAGAGAAGCAGCTCATGAAAAATGAAGGACCAAGAGCTGAGAGATCTAATTCAATACAGTTGAACCCTAGTGTGGCATTTGTGTGCACAGTCCTAAGGAGGAGACATGGCAAACATTCTTTCCCTTTTGGTTCACTAAAGCAATACCCTAAGGGACTAAGCTGGGAGTGAGTTAAGGAAGACAGGTTGGTTTGCTAAAATACCTCAGTATTTCCTGATAAAGAGGAGCAGCTCCTTGAAACCCGGCGTGAGGTTAAGGGAGAAAAAAGGACTGACTAGGGTGGGTCTGATGAGCGAGGCATCACTCGAAACGAACAGCATCAGGACCCAGCAGTACCACAAGCCTCTTACCAAACTCCACTCTTTCTTTTGGCCTTCAAAGCAATTTGGAAGCCGATTTTCATGACACAATTATAGCCCTATGCGCAAAACAAACCCACCAAACAAAAACCACCTCACAGGCACCCCCCTGAGGCTCTGCGAGGCCCGGCAACTTTGGGACTAGCGACAGCAACGCCCCCGTTCCACAGCACACCGAGGCTCAGTCACCGTGCGGCTCCCGCCCGCCGCAGCCCCACTGCGAAGCGCAGGCCGGGCCGGACGTGAGGCCGAAAATACGTTTGAGCCTGTTTGGTTGAAAACTAGAAGCACGTGCCGTTTGTTTTCCAGATTTCCTCATTTATTTCCCGCCCGGCCCGTCCGTTCGGAGGCGGAAGATGGAGACGACGGCGGAACGCGGCGGCGCAGGCGCGGCAGGAGGAGGAGAAGGAGGAGGAGGAGCGGGAGCAGGGGCGGAGCTGGCAGGCTCAGGCCCGCCGCCTGGCGCAGCTCCTTCCCGGGCCTGAGGGGCGGCTGCCATGGGCAAGCGGGTGGCGCTGGTGCTCGCCGGCTGTGGCGTCTTCGATGGCAGCGAGATTCACGAGGCGTCGGCGGCGCTGGTGCACCTGAGCCGCGGCGGCGCGGAGGTAGCGGGGGGTGGTGGGGGTGTGTGTCTGTGTGTCTGTGTGTATATGTGTCTCTGTGTCTGTGTGTCTCTGTGTCTGTGTGTCTCTGTGTGTGTGCGGCCCGGCGTGCGGTGTGCGACACAGCTGCCGAGAGTCGCCCTGTCCGTGGGACCGGAGCCCCTCCCGGTTTGCGGTGCTCCCTGCGCCGCCACTGCACCCTACAAAGCCTGTTCAGCCATAATCTCTCTCTTTGTCTCCCCCTCCCCTGTTTTATTCATTCCCCCAAAGACCTGCCTGGCCCCCTGACAGGAGCTGAGGTCGCACAGGCAGCTGGACACAAGACTGAAAAGGGGTCTCATTAATACAACTACATTATCATACTAAAAGTCATGCCTCCAGGTCAAAGAGACCCCTGCCGAGGTGAAGATCGTTCCCCTGAGCAGTGTAGGAATTAACTGGAGTTACAAAACTTGTATGGAATTACTAGCCAATCATAATAGAGGGGCTGCACTTGGAGAGTTCCGCTGAATTTCCGTGTATAGACAATGGCACAAAAAGTCCAGTGGGTGTGCTTGATTTGTAGAATACCACCAAACACCTAGGCTTGCACGACTCTGAAATAAATATTCAGTGTCTCTCTTGAGTGTGTAATTATTTGCTTGTCACACACCAGGTAATGAATCCAATTTTGTGGGCAACAGTACCAGACTCTTTTTAGTGGTGCCCAGTGACAGGACGAGAGGCAATGGCCATAAACTAAACCACAAGGACTTTCCTCTCAACATGAGGAAGAACTTCTTTACACTGAGGGTGGCAGAACATGGGAACAGGCTGCCCAGGGAGGTCATGGAGTAAAATGACCAGTAAACCCACCTGGGTGCATTCTTGTGTAGTCTGTTCTAGCTAAACCTGCCTGGTCAGGATTGGGATTGGGGTTGGACTGGATCATCTCCAAAAGTCCTTTCCAAGCCCTAACAATTCTGTGATCCTGTGAACCCAGGAGCAGGGAGAAGCTGGAGACCTGTCCATTCTCTGGCCACAGGATGCTGAGGATGGGTTAAAATTCTTCATCTTCCTTGCGATTGCTTTTGCAGCCCTCACTGGTATTGACCTGTTTGTTTTCTGCTTACTGTTTCTGGGCTCTCTTTGGTGAACTGGGACTTGTCAGAGAAGGCTGGGCCAGGATGTAGTGGTGTGCTTTGGTCCCATCCTGTGGCTTCAGATGGCAGAAGCTGTCACTGACTGTGTGTAGCCACATTCCGGTGTCTGATGGTAACAATAGCACCCTCGTATTTAGCACAAAATTGTCATCTCTGAGAAGTTTCCAAAGGAAGCTTCAAAACAGACACAGGAAAACAGCCCCTGTGGTACACCTGTCACAGAGCTTTATATTCAGATGCAATGTTCTCCTTTTGTGTCTAACCAAAATTGGTTCTCCTGTATTTTGTTTTTCCTTTTGCTGCTGGTGTTTTGGAACAGCTGATAACTCTAATGTTTGCTCAAGAAATGCTTATAAAATTTGCATCTTTAACTTTTTAATGTCGAACTTTTTACACTTTAACCCCATAACAGTTCAGAGCAACCTTTCTTCAAAGTCAGCTGTATGTCCAGTTGGGCTGCTGATATAAATTGTCCTGTTTGTCCTTGGGCTTACCTGCCGTGGCAAAATCAGTAAGCTTAATGTTGGCATAAGAATACTCTCCTGTCAAAATGCTACAAGAATAGGATGGGAAGAATGGCTGTATTTACCCGTCCTAATATATCATATTTCACTTTAGATATTTAATGTGCTAGATTCATCCAGTGGAATTTGCTTAACTTAGATAAGAGGCTTCAGGAGACGGCTGTTTTCATTAAATGATCTTTATTGTGACGAATATGTATGAGTTTTGTTGACATTCACAAAATTGCTTCATCTCTCTTCCTAGGTGAAGATATTTGCCCCCAATATTGAGCAAAGGGATGTAGTCAACCACCTAAAAGGAAGTCTTGCAGAAGAGAAGAGAAATGTGTTAGTTGAAAGTGCCAGGTTGGCAAGGGGAAACATTCAGGATTTGGCTGAACTGAAAGCTAGTGAATTTGATGCTGTCATTTTCCCTGGTAGGTATCTCAAAACCACAGAATATTCTGTGTTGGAAGGCCCACAGGGATCATTGAGTCCAGCTCTTAAGTGAATGGCCCACACAGGGGTTGAGCCCACAACCTTGGTGTTAGTAGCACCATGCTCTGACCAGCTGAACTCATCTTTCAAAAGAAAATTATTTGTGATTTTTTAGTTCAATATAGTTATTGCTTCATACCTTCACTAAGTTAATATGCCAGAGTCTTCTTTTGCTATTAAGTTATGCATCCCACCATTCCTTCTTACTGAAGGTTGTGAGAACTTCATTACTTACGTGTGAACAAGAGCCCTGACCAGAGTACAGAAATGGGGTCAGAACTCAGTTATATGGCAATGCCTTAATGTCAGGGCCTCTGAAAATGTTGGCAGAATAGCAGGTTGCCAAACAGGCTATGTTCCATAACTCAGATGGGAGTACATTCTGTTTTAATTATGTATCCACTCAGCTGCTGATCAACTTGTCCTAAATGTGTTTATGGATAATTTTTTATTTAGAGACCATAAAATTACATTCCAGATGGAGGTAATTGTAATCACTTTTGGAAAGGAAGAAGCTGGAGCATCACAAGGAAATCATGACTTGCTGAAGATCTTTTTCCAGAATATTCATAGTGCTGTTAAATACTGCCTTCGTGATTGGGCCTGAGTGTTAATTTTGAAATGTTCACACTGTTGTGAGGCCAGCAGAGGGAGCGTGTGTATAACACAGAGAAACAATTCTGCCGACACTGTGAGTGGTTGATGTCAGGGCTGATCAGGAGGGAGTAGAGGCTCACAGATGTTTTCCACGTTAATTTCATGCTGTTATAACCCAGGCTCGGGGGGTTGCTGTAATAACTGTTAGAGGGAAATAAACCCTATTAAGTTTGAAAATTAAAATCTTACCTCAGAGATTTCAGATAACACTTGAAAGTGAGCAAACCAGGAAAGGAAAAATATTAAAAATGCAAAGCTTCTTGATGTTGTCGGTTGAAGTACTTGTGGAAATTTCCTTATGCTTATTGGAGAAAAGTTGATGCCGTGCACATTCCATATGGAATAACCTTACTTTGGTTATTCTGATGGTTATAAATCCAGCAGACAAAGGAGCTGTAAAATACAATCTGCTTATACAATTAAATGAAGAATAAATGCACCTAAAGGATCATTAAAACTTAATTTATAGAAAGACAAATCAGCACTATTATGTTATTATTTACAAGTTTGGGTTTTTTTTTGTCTCAGAATATCATATGTTATAATGTCTATTTTATGTAAAATTTCCAGTGTTTATTTATTGTGCTAATCTCTTCTTTTAAAGTTGAAAAGTAGTTCTAGGGAAGAAGAAAAGCTCTTCTATAATTGCTTAAGTATCAAAGTGAAACTTGAGAGTTCATTACTATAGAGGATCAAATCACTGTTTGCATTACTCCTATGAATTCCATATTTGTGCTTTTAACTAGTATTGGTCTTCTGATCCCTCTTCCTTATTGAGGAGTGCACAACAGATGGTGCAGCTGTTCTAGTGACTAGCAAAGGAATGTGAGGTTTCCTGTTTATCTCTTTGTTGCTTTTTGAAACAAGGTTAAGCTTTCTGGCCTATATATAAGCTACATGGTATAAAAAAAGTGGGTAGTTAAACTTTTAACATTGTAAACCCATCAGTTACAGGTTATAGTGACATTGTCACCCTTTCAGTACAGTTACTTAACGGTCCCACGGATACCAAGATTGTGTTGTAAAAATCAACTTCTGTTTGCTACCAAATTTAATAGATTTTAGCAGTGCCTTACAATTGAGCCTTTTTTTTTTTTTTTTTTTTTTTTTTTTTTTTTCTTTTCTTTAGGTGGTTTTGGTGTAGCAAAGAATCTGTGTTCCTGGGCTGTAGATGGCAAGAACTGTACTGTCAACGAGCACGTGAACTCCACACTCCAAGCCTTCCATAGTGCTAAAAAGCCCATTGGTTTGTGCTGTATATCACCAGTTCTGGCAGCCAAAGTCTTTCCTGGTTGTGAGGTTACAGTCGGTCAAGATAAAAATGTAGATGGAAGGTAAGAAGGAAATGGATGGAGATGATTTACACAGGAATGAAGATTAGGAAATGGACATGCTTCTGTGCAAATGTCCCTTTGGTACCAGTAGACCTGGGGGAACTTAGTTACTTTTAAGAAAAATTAATGACAGTTTTCACAAGAATAATAGTAGTAGGCACAGAGCTCTCAGGGCAGACAGAGTGAATCCATGAGGTCAGGTGACTTGTGATGCTACAACCAGATATACACTCATCTGTGCTATCACAGAGTTGTTAAGGTTGGAAAAGTCCTCTAGGATGGTCGAGTCCAACTGTTAACTCAGGGATTTTTGATAAAGTTTTTCTGGTGGTAGTGGTTTGGGGCCACTTTAGGGGAGGGAGATGAGCACAGGGCCTGGCAGAAATCAGTACTGCTTCAAGAACTGTCAACTCCCAATAAAACTTCTGAATTAAATTTCTCAGCAGCCATAGTGAGGGGTTCTGTTCAGAACAGATTGCATCTGTTCGTTTCTTATCAGAAGGGGAAAAAAAATCAAAATCTCTACAGATCCCAGAGGAACACCTTACATGGAGGTGTTGGAAAAGTTGCAAATTCAGTTGGCTTCTCTCAAGCTTTTAAAGATCAATTATGGCTACACTTGGTATCATCTTCCAAACTTACGGAAAGATTGTTAAAAGTGATTGCACCTTCTGACATATTGTGGCTCTGCATTTCAGACCTTGTTTTCAAAGGTATTAGGTCACTTGATGTGTCCACAGGGGATAGGAAAATCTAATAGTAGCAGCCTCTTTAACTCCCTTGTCATCATCTACTAAAGATTCATGTAGATATTATTGTAGTTCTCTCATTCAAGTTGTGTGCAAAATTTTATGGCTTTATCATTGCTTTATGTTAATTAAAGTGTTTTTATTTACAGATTTCCTGATGCTGAAACAGCATCTGCTATAGCAGAGCTTGGATGTAAGCACATTTGCAAAAATGTAAATGAATCCCATGTGGATAAAGCCAATAAAATAGTTACTACCTGTGCTTTCATGTGCAAGGCTCCTCTGCATGAAATCTTTGATGGAATTGGAACAATGGTACAAGAAGTGCTGAAGCTTGCGTGACTAGAAGTGTACAGACTTCTCCAAGGAAATCAGTGTAGCTAAGCATAAACATTTAGCTTCCTTTGACTGAATTAATAAAATAATGCAACTGTAAACTTTACAGTTTCCTGGTTTGTTTGGTGTGGTGGGATGTTTTTTAATGTTTAATGCATCAGATGGTTAGTGCTGAATTTAACCTATTTATTTCTCTTTTAAAATAGAAACCATATGTTGAAGGTGATGAGGAGGTTTCCTTTTTTTAAAGAATCCAAATGTGTTCAGCCTTAAAAAGATTGAATGGGCAATGGGGTTTTATCATTAATGGCTATCAGTAATTCACATTTGCTGTTACCCAGCTGCAATTACAAGTGAAGTAGCTGTAAATGAGACTGTTTACCTTCAGTATAGGTGAGTAATTCAATTCTGATTTCTAATCAGAAAGGAAAAATAAAAGAATGTGGTTATTTGGGTTCTTTTTTGCCCTTGCAGATTTTTAGGCAAGTATTACTAACAGACTTCTGAAATTTTTGCATAGCTCCTAGGTAAACCAACTTTATAAACCAAGATCCAGCACAAATGAATGCAATGCATATGGAAAATACACAAATTTTGGGCTAATAAATGAAGTAATTTCAGATTTATTTAGTAAAATGAATTAGATTTATTTTGTGATTATTTTTGCATACATTATTAAGTGCTCTGAGGAAGACAATTTTATGTGTTTTAGAGCACATGCTTTGATCTTACAAATGTGAACAAAGGGTTGGCAGCTTCTCTTAGAAGCTCAATCTGGCAAGGCTTTGTTCCTCCTACTCCTGGAGGAACAAAAACCCAGAATTCATTACCAAGGTTCACTGTGGACGCTGAGTTGTCTCACATAAGAGGTGCTCTGGTGCTCACAGGTCGCTGTCACTCCTGCCCAGTGTAGTGTAGCCCACACTCTGCTGGGCCTGAAGTAACCTAAACTGACATCACCCTCTCAGTTCTGTAAGCGGGGTGGGAGTGAAGCAGGAACAGACCTGTACCACACAGGAGTGAGAAAGGTGGAACTGGGAAATAATGCCTTTATGATGAGGAGCGTGGAGCTGTCCCTCATGGTGCCTCAGTGCAAGAGCAATGGCTACAGTGACACCTGACACGCTGCAGAGTAAGGAGCACCACCCCTCCCTACATGTGCTGTGTTTATTTTAGCACAAATGTCAACGCTCAGACATAACAGCTGCCTTCTTCAAGGAGCTTGTAGAGATAAATCTACAGAAATAAATGTATAAAGGTTTTTGTTCCCTGTACTTCTAAACATGATGATTTTCACAGACACAGCGCTTCCATACTCTTCCAGAATTTGGATTTCCTGTATGGAGTGATTTAGGAGAAGCAGAACACAGATTTTTGGCAGAAGAGCAGGGAGATTTTTGTGTTGTGCGCAAGCAGTGAGTGCTCTGTCTCTAGAGGTACAAAGAGAGCTGGAGTCGGCTGTGCCAGCAGAGGATCTTCTGTTCAGCCTGGCTAAGCTGGGCACATAATCACCAAATTATTTACGTAGTCAAAACCCACAATATTGGACTGAATGTGGTTCTTATTTAAAAGTGCTTGAGTCACTAAGTAAGAGTTTGTTCTGAATTTTGCTTTTGCTTAGTTAAGAGCATGTAGCTGTTGGCTGGAAGGTTCAAAGGAAGTGCAGCTTCTCTGGAAGCATTCTAACTGACTGTTCTGATAGAAATGTACTTAACACAGAACAGTCCTCTACTTTTTCCAGGTTGTACACGGTCTCTATAATGCCTTCCATGGCTTCTGCGGGCAGGATGCCGAGTGCATTGGATTGGAACTTTTTCTCCAAGTCTTCCTTTTTCAGAGGTTTCCTCCAGTGCCCATAGAAGGTAGTGCAGCGGTCGCTGATCGTGTTGCCATCCCGAAGTGTGATGCTCACTTGGCAGTAAAGGCTGTCAAAGCTGGGGGTGTTGTCAGGAGGGTGCTCCAGCTGTGTTTTGCAGAGGAGCTCCCGCAAGGCCGGCCGGTGCACGTTCTCACTGGTGAAGGACTGGACTGACACGCTGCCGTCCAGCAAAGCAGAGCATGCAACAAACTGGAAGGAGTGTCGTGCTTCATGCTCTGAGGCTGGGCTGGGTCTGTTCACATATTTGACCTCAGGGACTTTGAGAACGACTTTCTCAATTTTATCAAGGGGAAGCAAGTTCTCACTGCTCTCCACAAGCTTCCTCCTAACAGAAGATGCTGCATCAGCCACCCAGTGTGTTGCAAGATGAGCGGGAAAGCGTTTGATGGCCACATCTTGCTGGTCCAAGAGCCAGGGGTAGGACTGCAAGGCTGGCAGAGTCTGTGGGTTGTAATCTGTATAAAAGGCACCCATCCCTGACTCCATGTCCAAAATCTGTTTGTTTCCTTGAAGGCCCTGTAAAGCTAAGCAAGCTGCTTCCAGTCCGTGCTTGGCAGCATTCCCAACGTGGAGGGGCTTTATTTGGGTTGCTGCATTAGCCAGTGGGGCACCTGCATAGGAGGCAGCAATAGCCAAGGCATTTTTACATCCCAGCTGGTCAAGAGCTAGCAGTTTAGCACAAGCTGCTGCACTCCCCATTGTACCAACCACAGCCGGAGGGTGAAACCTGAGAAAACAAAAGTATCTTCATTACCAAATTTCAAAAATTCACCCAAATTCACTATACATGAAAGCTTTTCATTCATTGCCATGGAAAATGAATTGGACCATAAAGAAACATACATTCAGCATTCATGTGTGGGGCCTAACTGAGAGTTGTCACTTTTACCCAGGAAAAAGTAAAACTGGAATATTACTGCTTGCAGTAAGTCCTTCCTAGAAAGCAATTGAAACATTAGTGCTGCTCATAGTTCAAAGCAAATTTATAGTCAAATATAAATTTATATTTATTATTATTTAAGTTTATATATTATAAATCTATAAAAGTTCAAAGTAGGGAGATTGCCTCGTTGTGATCTGGTCAATGCTTTCAGAAAGAAATCTATTAGCTAAATGTATTTATGTGTAAGGTGAGCCTTCCCTAGATTTCCAGACAAGTATCTTAGGAAATATGAATAACCGTGCCACCTGTATTTTAACTGGCATTTAGTTATGTATATTAACACTGATTAAAAACCACCTCCACTCCACTTTCTACTTTAAACATTTCTATGTACCTTTTTGGAATATTCCTGGCTTCTCTGGAGAAGTGCAGCAACCTGCCTTGCACTTCGATTCCCACATTGAAAGCTAGGAGCAGATCAAGACCCGAGATTTTTTTCTTCTGAGGAAAGGCCTCTGAGAGTGCAATCACTGCAGGGAGCACAGCCCCAGATGGGTGTGTGGCTGGATGCCAGGTGTCATCAAAGTCCATTGAGTGCACCTAATGGAAAGAGAAGCATTGATACGTTAGAAATAAACTCTGACTTTGCAAGGTTGTTGCCCCAGTCAAATGAAGCTACTGTAAAAAACAAAACAAAACAAAACAACAACAACAACAACAAACCAAACCTGAAGAACTAGATCTTCCTTGGAAAGCAAAAATTTCAAGTCTTTTAAAGACCTTTACTCCAAACAAGGCTGTCTGAGAAGTGGCGATGCAGCAGAGATCTTGCCTCAAAGGAGGATAATTCTAATTCAACTTGTACCAGCCTGAAACCGGTGTGACAGTGATTACTTTTTTCTGCAGTTGGCTTTTGCTGCTTTAATGAGACTGGTATAATTAAAGCAGCTGTTCTAGGTCCACCATGTGAACAGTGAATTTTCACTCTCCCCAAAACATAATGAAATATAAACACAATGAAATTATTTCCCCGGTGCTGCAACTGATGCTGCCATTAGGACTTGCACCATAAAACTGTAGCAGTTAAATACTGCTAAATGGAATTTATATCATCAGAGCTACTTCTCTGGTGCAACCATCCACAGGCAACAGGCACAAGCCTGCAAATGTATAGGAGGCTTTAGCCTGAATTTTCAGCACACTGAAACAAGACCTGTCACAAAAGGAACCAGACTCCCTGGAGTTGCTGGGAGCAGGAGAAAACTACAGTCTTAATATGGAATGAGCTGCTTGGCTCAAGAGAATATCCCAAGTGGTGCCTTCTCTTTCGCATGCCCAGAGCCCAGCTGGTCAGGAAGATTTTGGGTGTTCCCAGCATGGCATATGGCTGCTGATCTGGCAGCAGATGGTCCCCAACAGTGCAGTCAGTAATGTACTGCTTATCAGGCACATTCCTTCCTCCTGCAAAGTTTTGAGAACTCTCAAAGACCTGAGAGGATCAGGGACAGCATTTTTTTATATTTATAGCATAGTAACACCTCAAAACCTGAACTTTCACATCTGTTCACCCATGTCTTAACTTCAGAGCAAACTGGGAAGGTGGTCAGGCTCCCCAGCAGTCAGGTTTTGCCCTGTAATAGTCATTATGCATTTTTGAGGACTGTTTCTAAACAGATAGAAGAAAATGCAGTGTCTGCCTTGAAAAACTTTAATGCCATCTGGGGAGATACCCTGCAGTGCAAGATGAGGAAAGTTGTGGCCAATACTCTGTAAGCTGTGTTTCTGGTGTCTTCAGTAAGTGCTTTAATTGACCTGTGACCAAGATGTAAACTGATCATATATATGCTAACAGCCAGATCTGAATATCATAAGGGCTGCGAGAAGCTGAGCACTACCAGACCTCATTTCCAAGGTAATTTTCTCTACATTGGAAATGAGCTGTTAAATTGGACCTCTGATATTGTTGTCACACTAATTTAAATAGGCTTAATATTACTATTTCCTTGGTTGGTCACCTTCCCTGGTTTTGCATAATTGCCAAATTTGTCTACCCCACCTCTTGTGCATCTTTCAATTTCAAATGGTTTCAGCCTCAATCTGAGTTTAGACAAATGTCTGGAGAGTCAGTTATTGCTTTAATGACAAAGTGTGTGTCCAAAATATGAAACTGGCTTTTGGAAACTGAAGATTAAGTTGCCTTGTGGTATTCTATGTATATGCATCTATATGTGCATCTGTGTTTTTCTGTAACTGTACTTTGCCAGTTGGCATGAAATTCAGATCCCAGTGAAATTACTAGAGCTAGAGGGTCTCTTTTAAAGCAGCTACAGCAAGATTGTAGCCTTGCTACAAGGTTAGCAGGTTGTAAGCTGTAGAGTTCTGACATTTGACAACAGCCCCAGGTCCCACATTAAAGGGATGCTGTTGAGTTGGATCATACATATATTATACGTTAAGTTCAATCTCACTGGAAGGAAGTTGAAGCACATTAGGAAAGTTTTGTAGAAGGCTTCAGAATAATCTAAGATTTTTGGGACATTCTGTTCTCTATAGAGCAAAAATGGCATCATTTTGTGTGATTTCAGAGCAAATAAAAGAGCATCCCTTACAGCCACTCCATTCACAAAAGCTGCATACAGAGGAGGCAGTCGGAAATCCAAGTGACCCCAGATGGTACTGGATAAATCTGAGCTGTAGATCTGAAACAAATTGACATAAATTAATTCAAAGTCCTGAACCTAGGATAAATGTGCATTGTAGCTCTGATGTAACTGAGAGCAGACCATGTCCTCTTGGGACCTAACTGCTTCCTTTTATGAGAAAAACACTGTTCTTTCAGAAATTCTGAAAAGATAGTCAGTTTCCTCTTGGCTTAAGTCCTATTCCACCCAAACAGCTCAGGGGCAGACCAACACCACCCACCTGGCCACTCAGTACCTTCACACAACCTCTGGCCACTGATGTCCCTTCTCACCACCCATTGACAGAATCACAGAATCAGCTGGGTTGGAAAAAACCTGAGATCATCAAGTCCAACCTAAATGACGATGAGACTGTCATCATCTTTTTGGGGAAGATGTCTCATTAAAGGGTTTTGTTTTCTGTGTTTTAGTAAGACCCTGAGTAAATGATAGACAGCCTTCTGGTGCTGCAAACTGAATAAAAGGCCATAAACTACCCTGGTTTGGAAAGGGGAAGAGACAAATTGGCACACAGAGCTCTGGAGCACAAGTCCACCCAGGCAGGTCTGAACAATAAAACAGTGGACTGAACTCCTCCTCATTGAAGCACTCCTGTGTTGGGAAGGATTCTTTTCAGGGTCAATCACTTTGCTGGTTTGAGAGAGCAAGACTAGAGGGGAAGCATGGCTAATGCACCTCAGACATAAAACAATTACATTTTATGGAGTGCAAGTAACCCACTGCTAACTCCTCATCTCTTTAACCCCCTTCCTTGATTTGAAAGGTTGGTGATAAGTGATGCTTACTTTGTTGATGTTTTTAATAAAATATCATAGGTGAAAGAAAGGAAGGGGTTCTCATACAGACTGATACACAGACTTTTGCCCATCCAGAGTGAAAAGTGACTTGAGGACTGAAGTTTCACTGTCTCCAGTGGGAAGAACAAAATTTCTCCCTTTCCATCCATGAAAGAATTTCACCATGACAAAATTTCCTTTTCATAGCCTAAGTTTTCCCCTGTTTTCTTAAAGCTAAACCTTAGGGTGTGTTATGAATGCCAGGCACCTTACCTTGCTGTACTGTGCCACTTTGTGGCAGACCTCGGTGCTGGTACCCAGAAGCCCCACTCCAAGAGTATCCAGAATCATTCGCTTACTTCTCTGAATTACTTGATCTGTCAACTGATCTGCATTCAAACCATGAATCACCTTGGCAAAATTTTCTGTAACTGTCTGGGAAGTGAAAAAATAAAGAAAAAGAAGAAGTAGATATTTCTCTATATTTAAAGTAAACACTCTATTTTCTTTCCTCTTTTTTTTTCCTTTCGGTTTTGGGCTACTGTCTAGCACACTGGCCATTTCTGCCCCTGCTTACGTGAATTGCATCACCAAAACCAAGGTTTGAATTCTTCCTCTTTTTATTCCCAGAAATGTAACCGTGCTATTTATATTTATTTATGCTTTCATCATTATCCTTTTCTGTTCTGTATTTCTTCTGCCTTTTCCCTGAGCCCTTGAGAGCATGTACTGCAGGTGCTATAACTGTGCAAGATTATCTCTATCATCTCTATCTCATCCCCATCTCATCTCCATCTCTAATGACTATTCACACACACACACACGCCCCAAATAGAAGTAAAAACATCTGTCTTTCCCATAGCACCTACTTGTTGGTATTGAAATCAGTGGGAGAGTAGCATTTCAAGCCAGTGCACCCACTACCACACAAGAAGGCAAAATTTAGTCTTCCTGATTGGCAGCCTTACTATCCCAAATATTGCTGAGCTTGGAGCTCAGCAGGAGGCAGGAGTTGGCAGCCCTACCTTGCACATGTTGCTCAGCTCCCATTGAATTCACTCTCAGCTGGAGTCCCAGCTTTTCTCCAAGACAAGATCTTGCCTTTTGAAAAGCAATGGCTCCTTCTTCCTGGATCCCACTGATCTGGGAATTATATATATTTATTTTTTCTATTCCTATTGAGCAATGACCCATTATGCAAATCCAACCTGCTTCTTGGCTGTGAGCTGCTGTTAGTGTCTGTATTAGAAAATAATCTAAAACTTCCCTTCCTGGACCATTAGAAATGTCCCACTGTAGAGGTACACATTATTTACAACCAGTCTATACACACAGTTTTTTTTTATACTGGCAGTAATGAATATTTATCTTCTCTCTCTTTGGAAATTGTCCTCTTTCATTTCCCCTCTTCCTTCCCCTTCTTTTACTCCCCTGCACACATCCACACAGAGTGGTGGTATTTCCTTTTGACCTTCATTTTGCTGAGGGAAACAAACCAAACTGTGCTGTTCTCTGCTTTACAATATGGACTCACGCCTACTCATGCTCATATATTTTCATTGTGTTGTTCACACTGGATTCCTCTTTCTCTATCAATGGTGACCAGAATTGTACCCATCATTACAAACAAGTTCTCACTCACACTTGCAGTGAAGCATAAAGATTATCTCAAGGAAGCAGTTACAAGCAGTTTAAAGCAGGTGAACCACATATCCCATGGTGTGATGGGCACCTACTGCAACATATGGAGTGAGGATATGAAAGCTTAAACAGAGAATCACATCTTACAGTGCAAAGAAACAAAACAGTACCTTTGCCCACATCTTGCCGGGGTGATGCACGTCCCAGAGAGATGCAGCAAATGAGTGGTGGCCAGTGACCAGCAGAACTCACACTCTCAATATTTATATCTGTCTGTCTGAGGTGGGGGAAGGAATATTGGGCCTTTCTACTTATGCATCTTGTCCTGCCCATTTCCTCTTCTGCCTGTCAATGTACTTTTTGCTTCACTTCCAACTTTCCTCTGACTAATTGCACTATAAACCTCTGGGACACGTGATAGGACTTAGCTGGTCATGTTTACATGTTGTGTAAATTAATACATGCAATACTTCATTACCAGATAGAAACTGATTCATCTTGTAGCACTGGAGAGCTGTGTGGAACCACAGTAATACACAGCTAGCTCTACTGGTTGGGAACGTCCAGTACTACAGGATGGCAAAAGCTGTTTTAGCTTAAACAATCTGTTGTTAATTTGTTTTTGGGTTTGGTTTTGTTTTTTTTTTTCTTCTTTTTTCTTTCTTTCTTTTTTTTTCTTTTGCTATAAGTCTCCTCTCTAACACATATAATTCAGACTTAGGAAATGCATCCCATAAGAATTTCAGACCATAAATTGGATTAAGGCAGTTCTTGGCACTTAACAGTGTTTTAACAGCATGAATCACTGTGTGTTAGCAACAGATAATGAGAAATCCCTGCCCACCCCATCAGGAAGGGGCAGACCCCACAGGAGCATGACTATGGGCCATGGAATAATTCTGAAGTAAATAAGTAAGGATGTCTGAAGGATGTGAATCGCCTGGGTAAGGGAACAAAGTACCAAATCTCAGAGTTACAGCCTTGCACTTCCATGGTAAGTGCTGCCTGAAACAGTCTAGGAACCTCAGCTCTTTACTGAGAAGAGCTCCAAATAATTTTGTAAAGCCATATCTGACTCCTGACTTCTTCCAGGTAGATAACAGCATGGGTATAGAGGTGAAGCTAAACATCAATTTGAATGGCTCTAACCACTACTGAAAGGTCCTGTTTCAGGCTGTGTATGTCCCCCTCTCCTGTTCCTGGATACGTGGTCCTCCTCTTCCCTGGGCCAGCCCTGATGCTGAGCAGACCCATTACTGACCTGGTCCAGCCTGTCTCCAGAGCTAGCCCTGTGATTCTCAGCAGTCAGGCATAACTGAGTTTCATTCCCTCAGAAATGCCAAATTAAATCTCGCAGTACAAGCAGAGGGAGAGAGGAGTAGGGCTAGCAGTATTCTGTGAAATTTTGGGAGGGCACGGACAGGTAACATGAGAGAAGAAGGAATCAGCTGCTCCCCAACAAGCTCTAAGCAAGACATTTGCCTATTTTGCCCGTGCTTTTAGCCAATTATGCTTTTGGATATCATCTGCTGGTGCATAACTTGATACTGAAATTTGCTCTGGGTAACAAAGGGCCTTAAATGACTGAAACAGTGATGAGACATTTCATGGATACAGCCAAAGAGCCTGAGGCCTGGGACTCCTACAGGCTAACCTGCATCATGTAAAGATTAGATTTAAACTCTTGTCCTGTCTTTCTTTTAAATATGAGCAGCTGTTCAGCATGCTTAATAAACCTATTCCCACACATTTCTCTATGGGCATGCCACAGTTTCCTCACCCATGCAGGTAAAACTTCCATCTACATAAAACATCCCAGCGCGTATCCTAGGTCTGGGGTGTGTTTTGCCAAATCCTGACCCCCTAGGGACAGAGAACCAGAATGTACATCTGTGCTTCTTCCTTGCCCCCCATATTTCCACTCTGAGGAAAACCTCAGAGGTAACCTGGAGAATTATCTTTGGTGCTGATAAAATCCAACCGACTGGGATTAATAATGGGATTGCTCAGGTTGACAAGGTTGGCAGTGGTTAGAAAGGTTAATAGAAGTTAATGCTATTGGGCTGAAAAAGGGAAAGATTTTTGTTAACTTCCACTTTTGTTCTTTTGGCTCATTCTTCTCTCAGAAAATTGGAAGAGAATACTTAAATTTCAGAACCATAAAATAACAGATTGGCTGCAGTTGGAAGGGACCCCCAGAGACCATCTTGTCCAGCCTCTAACAAGGCCACCCAGAGCAGGCTGTGTCCAGTTAGGTTCTGAATATCTCTGAGGACAGAGATTCCACAGCCTCCCATGGCAACCACAAAAAAATTACATATTAAGTAAAAGATATTCAAACCCTAAAGTCTGTCCTCTTTTCCCGTCACCTTTGGGATATCATTTAAAACCCCATTCTGTTTCTTATTTCTTTCTCCTCCTCGAGAGAGATAGAGGTGCCACTGCCTTAATCCCATGATGAGACTCCAAAGTGAATTTGGATGGGACCCAGAACTTGTGACGTGCCTTGCAATGTGATGTGCAGGCACATGCTGCTAGCTGATCTTGGATACCTGGTCACTTCCTTCTGTCACCTTGATTGCAGGATGGACTGTCCCATGCATTGCAATAATAACATTAGTAATATTTATGGACTGAACTGAGATATTACAAGAAAGTGACTTTTTGTTAAAAAAAGAATGAAGTGAAACTGTACATTTGCTTGGGAAACCAATTTCCAAACTGTGTCTGCACACTGTCAGACTCAGGTGTACACTGTAGACTGTGAGGGAAAAGAAAGCAATATGATTTTCACTGCAGGGGGAAGAGGGGTGTATACAAAGTCCTGTACCTCCACAGCAGAATTCCTAGGGGTCTAAACAGAAGAAGGTTGAAAATCAGTAACTGAGAATTTGGTACAGCCTGTCCACCCTAATAAAGGGAATCTGCTGCTTTCTTCTCTTTTGACACAATATGCATGGCTCAGCAATTTGGGCAGACAATTTGTTAACTAGCAAGCGTGGTGGAAAGACAAAATGTGTTCATCCAAATGCCATTTGCAGCATTGCACACAGCTACAGTAATGAGCTGTGTTGATTACAGAACAAGGCTTTAGAAAACCAGTGCCCCACAGAGTCTATTTTCTCCTGCTGACATCACATTTTAAAGCTGTTCTTTTCCTTCTTTTGCCTCCAGTTATTTTAGGCTAAACTCTGCCCACACCTGCAAGCTGTATGTTTGCAACCGAAAGAAATTTTGGCCCTAGCCTTATGCTCCTTTTGTTCTAAGGAAATATTAAAAATTATGACAAAATACGGAGTCCAGGCTTCCTTTTCTCCAAGCCAGCTTTTAAGAAGTAACTGTTCATGGCCTGTGCTTAGATGAGAAAACAGGAGACAGGTGCTGATGGGCTGTGTTTAGAGACTCTGCTGTTGCTGAAAGTCTGAAAACAACTTACAAGTTCAGAACTTGCTCCTTTTCCCGCTGCTGGGATATTTTAATTACAGTGAAAAGGTGAGAATCTTAGTGAATTGTCTGGAATGGATGGCTTGATCTAAAACCTGTTAGCAGCCCTACAGCCATAACTCTTGGGATGCTGTAATATTGCACCCACTGTCATTACAGACTCTGTGCCTCTTTTTCCTCAAGCCTACCTTCCCCTGTTTACCCCAACAATGGGTGCTGAGCCAGACAGCAATAACACACAGCAAATGCAATAGGCAATGATTGCACCACGAAATGTATCATCCTGGAAATTTCTAGCCTGCAGTAGTTCTCTTATTCACCTACTTGCACAACGAGTGGCAATAGCAGTGAAATCTCTGAGAAGCTATCACCCTTGTTCATTTTTTTCAAAGTTCCCACAGCAAATATTGGAAGTTCCCAGCTATATTCTGGTAAAGGTTGCTATGAGTCAATGTGCTGGTCAGTGCACTGCCCTTCTTGCCTTCCTAAATTAGCAGTGCTATTCCTAAAGGCAAGACCTCAAGGTTCATTTTAACTTGTAATGTAGATGCTGGTTTGGTTAAATGAGCTGTAAGATAGAGGCACCAGACATACCTAGGATATTCCCTTAGGATCACATTCAAGACAGCATCATTTATGGAGTAGTGTGAAGAGACCTGGTCTATAATAATATGAGAAGACACCACAGCTCCATGAAATTCCTGTTGACCCAATGTGTATTTTAGCTCTCACCAGTGCTACAAACCTTTATGTGTTTTACTGGTGCCAGCATTCAGTTTAACACTGTCTTCTGCAGCACACTCAGGCTCTGCTGAAACACTGTGGATCACATGCAGTCCTGTGGTGGAAGGACTAAGGAATAAGTCTGGGGGTGCTTTTGGGTGGTCTTCGATAGTTTATGACACCTTCTAAGATAGGACAGCTGCATCTCATGTAGCTGAGCCAGTTATGCCCCATCAGAAGGGATGAATACCTTCAGGCCTATGTGTGAATGTGACCGTCCCCAAGGTGGGAGGTTTTACACCTAAGACAGAAGTGTAAGGGAGGACAATTGGCATGATACAAAACTCCATCCCCCCTCTGCAGGGCCTGCTTCTTATCAGTCTTCTATCTTACCTGTCTCAAACTGCAGAATCTCTGGTGGTGGGTGTTCTCCCCCTCTGTCTAATTTGGATCAGAGGTTTTGCCACCACATAGCCCAGACTCATCTCCTCCCCTCAGTGGGTGCAATCCCTGTCCCAGCAAGAGACCCTGCTGCCCCTGCAAATGGCCAAATGTTTGAGCCATTGACCATTAATGTATCTCCCAATGATCTCCAGTATGAATAATAGCAGTGGGTGTGGGAGATCACATAGGTTTTGTGTACCTGCAGTTTCCATAGCTACTTCTTGTTTTTGTTTTTGGCAGCCTGTGGCAGCCTGTAGCACACATTGCTCTCTTAATCAAAGAACAGCTCATGATGTCTATATTATGTCCAAAATGCAGCCAGGTGTCATTACATGACTTGTGCTATTTGGGGAGATGATAAAACTTGAGTAGCATAAATTCAGAGTTTGATGAGTGCAAACCAAACTCGTGAGAGCACATGTGAGGGATGTGGCAATTTTAATTAAATTACCAACAGAACTCCAGTGGTGCAAGCGAGGCGTTACCCACTGTGCTGGGCTGTGCATCATACACAGAAAGGTACCAAGCAAATTGATGCTCCTGATCACTTCAGAGCAAGGCCAGATGTCAGGGTCCCAGCAAGGCTGTGGTGCCAGTCCAGTGGGGAGATACAGTATCAAGATTAAGTATACAACAAGCTTAACCATTAATTAAGGGATAAAAGAGCCTCTCTGCATCTATACCAGTTCTCAGGGGTTTGGAATCCCTAAGAAATTATCCAAGACTCATTACAAACTTTTGTGTGCACTGAAAGGGCTAAAATAACACCTACAGAACATACAGTAAAACCAGAATGAGAGATAAAACAGCAATCTTCAAACAGAAAGAGGCTTTGGGACAAAAAAATCACATAATTTTTTGGGAGTCCATAATTTACCTGGTAGCAGCTGCAGAACACTTGAGACAAGTACTGGAAGATGCTGTGTGAGTTACCAGAATTCTTCCTTCAACTTTCAGGGCAGACGCTTTCTCTTGTGCTCTCACATTTGTCCCTCCCAAACATGGCCCCTCCTGGAAGGATTTAAACAATGAGTCATGTTACAAAAGACATTTCTGAAAAAAGCATTTCATAAGACAGCCATAACAACAGGAATAAATTTTAGAGATTATCTCAGAGGGGAACTTTCAAATGTCTCCACTTTGAGAGTACTTGTTGCTAATGGAGTGTCCATTCTTCAAGATTTCCACGAGTTAATTTCCACCCATTCCTCCTAGCTGCTGGACAGAAACACCTGTTCAGACATCATGCTTTCATTGAGATCCCCGAGGCAGCCTGGGTATCCCATCAGTGACAAGTATATTCTTGCTCTTTTGGGGCATTCCAACAACTGCAAAAAAAGCTTTTTCCTCATCTGTGGTTGTACCCAGCTAGATCATGCATTTTCCACCCTGATATATCTCTAAAAGTGCCAAGAAATATTGCAAAACAGCCTGAAATTATAGTCTAAATGCAGCAGTCTCTGATTTATGGTGCAATTATAAAACATGTCATGGTAGTTATTAGCTCTGAGATTGAGTATCACATATTTCAGACTGTAAAACATACTGAGGAATTTCTAGCTGTGATTGTGTATTCACCTCTAAAGAGGAAATGGGCTTAATTACACCAACATTTATAAAAGGGAGAAATAACAGCAAAAATGGAAGAAAGGTTAAATTTGAACACAAGAGCTGTGAATACATAAAACATTTATATTATTACACTTGTAATTGAGCATCTAAGCAGAAGCTAATGATTTGAATTAAATTGGTCCTTTTTACATAAGTAGCATTTGAAGAATTTGGGGTTTTAGAATTTATAATGGCACTATTTTTTCCCTGTGATTACTCATCTTCAGCATAGTAGATTCAACCAGATGCAGGAAGAATTAAAAATCAAGAGAAATAACTACTTTCACAAAATTATAGGAATGATCAACCATGTTGGCACTTCAGTACTGGCAGGGTTGAAAACTGTTCACCTAAAAATGAAGCCTACTGTCAGATATAGAGGACAGTATTTTATTTACGTTTTCCCTCCCTGCAATAGTTGGAAGATGTCCCTCCTTGTGTGGCCGTGAATTATTGCAGGAGAACTAGGGTTAGGTGTACGGAAAACAATGTGATGCTTAAGCCTTGCATTTATTTATTTAAAAAGGTCATATTCAGCAAGAATAGATGGTGACAGTGGTACCACCAGCTCACACAGCTTATCTTCCTGACTTTGGTAACTTATTTGCATGGCACAATGCCATCTCTATGACTTAGGGGTTTATATAATACAGAAATAAACCATTCTTATTTCTCCTTTCCACAATCAGAAGCTTTCTCTATTTCTGCAATCTGGATATTTTCATTATTTTTATCAAATTGGGCAATTTTCAAAGTCTGTTTTGAAGTTTATGTTTTATTTGGGCATTTATTTTTCCTTTTTTTTTTCCTTGATGGGTTATGGTATTTTATTAAACTCAAAGAGAGGGTGCTGTGGAGTCCAAAAAGACAGGAGGTATAATTTACAACCCCCCCCCCCCCATGTAATTAAATGTGTCTCAAATGAAAGAGCAGTGAAATGTTATTGCCCATCCTAGGCTGTCAGCACAATTGCAGTGGGGTGTAAGTCACCGTGCCAGCAGCGATCCACAGGGCAGGGGCAGTGCCATGCTGTTTCACCGCAGAGGAAAAGCAGGAAGCTGCCTTTGGCAGCAACTTGTAGGAGATGGTTTGGTGCCTGTGTTGCCTGTGAAAGAAAAAAATAAATCTGAGTGGTATTCGTCTGATCCACCCATTGCTGCTTTGTGCCTCTGTATTCAGCTGTTGCTGCCAAAAGAAGGGTTCCTGAGGAGGAAGGGAATGGCTGATGCAGAGAAGTAGATTTTCCCCACAGCTTCCTGCTGTCTCACTACCTTTGGCAACAGGACTCTCTCGCACCTGCCCAGCCCAGCCGAGCCCTGCACTGCCCCTTTTCTTCCTGTCTTAGCAAGGACCAGGCATATTTCCCCATGCTTGTCTACTCTGTGCAGATTTGGGAAGCCTCTCCAGTCAAAATCAATTAGTGAATATGGATGGTGACAGTGAAGGAGGAGAGAAAAGAGAAGATACATGACTGTGTGGGAATAAGCATATTTTTGTGGGGCAGAGAAAGAAGGGGAAGAAAGGAAAAAAAGGGGAAGAAAGATACTCCAAGCCCTTAAATATTCTCATCTGCTAAGGTCCCCTGATTCCTCATAGGTCTTCTCTTCCCAGGCCCCAGAAACACCTCCATGTTCCAACAGCCAGACAGATGAGTGGTGAGCTTGCTCACTGAGTCCAGGTGAACAATACTGGTAGGTCTCTGGCCACCCTCAGCATGCTGTGCTGTTTATTGCTCGCTCCTTCCTTCCTTCCTTCCTTCCTTCCTTTCCTTCCTTTCCTTCCTTCCTTTCCTTCCTTCCTTCCTTCCTTCCTTCCTTCCTTCCTTCCTTCCTTCCTTCCTTCCTTCCTTCCTTCCTTCCTTCCTTCCTTCCTTCCTTCCTTCCTTCCTTCCTTCCTTCCTTCCTTCCTTCCTTCCTTCCTTCCTTCCTTCCTTCCTTCCTTCCTTCCTTCCTTCCTTCCTTCCTTCCTGTCTGAGTCAAAGCATGGTGAGTATTCTGAGAAATTCCTGTAAGGCTAATGAAAGATGGGCTTCAAAACCCCACTGAGTTCTCACAAGAGGGTGGGCAGCACCTGAAGGTGAGTGGGATCCCTTCCTCCACGTCACTACACCACAAAGAAGCCTGGGGTGGAGAGAGCTTACCCAAAGGTCCCACATCATCTCTGAGCCTGCAGGGCAGTGAACCCAGAGTCTGCCCACAGGCTTCTGTCATTCCTGTTGTTCCTGAGAACCACACGAGGGCCTTCACAGGAAGGAGAGGAAAGCCTGGCAATCCTTATCTTCAAATCAGGCATTTCAGAATGTTTCTGAACAATCTGGCTCATCTCAGGCCAGCCTGATTACAAATGATGGAGCAATGCACAGGTTACGAGAGCCTGTGCTGGGATACAAGTCAGTGATGGAACCATCATTGGTGCACCCTTCTTTACAGTGTGGGTTTCATCCACGGCACACGTTAGCACAAACTCCAACCTCACAGTTGTTAACAATTGATAAGATGTATAAGGCTGCATATATTTGGGATTTTTACTGTTTGAACTTTGCTGTTGCTGTATCCTCAGGCTTCCCAGTTTTCCAATTATAATAGTGAGAAACTATTATAGTAAAAACTTAAATTCTCAGTTGAGTACATGGCTTCAGGTTGTGATGGCCTTAAAAGAAAAAAAAAGCTTCAAGATTCTAGATCATGTGTTGAGAGAAATATATGAATGTGAATCAGGAGCTAATCTATAGTGGGAAATATAAATCATTTATAAAAATTTGAATTTATAAATATCTAAAAGAATACAGCAAATCTTAACATCTTATTCCTTTAAAGTGCCGTGAAATTATACTTGCATGAAGCCATTAACCCCAAAAGAGTTCTGATTACATGAAAGACTGAGAATCTGTCATGTGCCTACTCTCAATGTAGGTCAGAATACACACAGAGCAAAATGGAAGGGAACTTGAGGGAAGATATCTACCCCACCTAGAGAGACTCTTACTTGAGGTTCTTCTGGAATTTAGATGATATCTTAAGTTAAAAATGAAAATGATAAGATGGCCACATGAGCAGTGACCACATAAGGAAAGGTGCACATTGGAATGACTGCACTGAATTTAAGGAATTGGAATTTCTTAAACTGAAAAAGCTCAGAACAGGGTGACACACATCATGGTAACAGCACACACAAATTAGGCAGGGAAAATTGGGCAGAAAAGTATACGAGGAATAACTGATCTCTTTTATGCTTCTGATGGTTTGCTCACTCATAACTGAAATATACATTTTAAATATTCTTTGGATACAGAAATACATTAAATTACATTTTTCATGAAAAATACCCTTTTCATACCATGTATGAAAAAGATACAGAAAAAATGGAAAGGATTCAGAGGAGCCTAAGAACAATAACAACCTCAGAAAGCATGGTCTGTGAAAGAAAGAGTCATGAGGAGGTTTATTTAGCCTAGAAAAGGGAAGCTATTCCATTTCACATCACAACTAAGCCAGTCTGACCACTGGCACTTGTCCAATCCAGTAAACTAAATCACCAGGAAACTGATTTTATTATTTATTCACTTCTCCACTTTATCCTCTGAACTGGTTCATCACAATCACATGAGGGCTGGCTGAATGGGGAAAAATGTAGGGTGGTCTGTTTTGGAGCATCTGGCCTTCAGATTAGCATAACTTTAATGTGGAAGTGTATTTCTGTACACGATACAGAAATACAGTCTCTATATTTTAGAAGTAGAGAGTGTTGAGCAACTTTGCTCTATCTGCTGAGAAAGAAAAAATAAAGGAATCTGTTAAATATTTATCAGATTCTTGACTGATGTGATAAAACCTCTTTATAAAAGGAAGGATATTAAAATATTGTACATAAGAATATTGTGGAACTTCCTTCACTGGAGTCATTACCAATGTATTATCCTAATCTGCCAGGATTAGTTCAAGGTTTTTTATCCTGCCTTGGTGCAGATGTGGGTTTTGAGAATGATCTCTTGAGATTCATTCTATCCCTCCTTTTTTCTGACTTCACGATTTGCTGAATTCACCCATCCTGCCTGAGTTAGCTTTAACTGAACTCACTAGTACTTAGAAGAATGGCTTTAACAAGAGCAGTGCCAGATTCTAATATTGATGTTTCACTTGTATTTTGTTGAAGACCAGAGAAGTGTCTGAGAATATGCTGTTTGTAGACACATTACCAGGCACACTGCTCATGATCTGCTTTGCATTCTGGAAAACTTCCTAGGCTGGCATTGCTGTCTCTAAATACACCATGAATATAACCCTAGAAGAACAAGTCACACATCAGAGTTGATTTCCAGGTTAAAGGTTTGTACTGCAAATGGGGTTGCAGCATTTGCAAGTAGCTGCTGAAGCACGATGGAAATCCAGCTGCAAACAGGGGAAGTAGGGTCACCCACAAGGAAATGTGTATGCTGAGATATACCATTGCATTAATATATCAGAACAAAAGTATAGCAAACAGTAAAGTTTTGTTGAAATATAACTGATGTTCCATTTAAAACACAGTAGTGCAGAAATGGGAAATCGGCGATCAAATGAGGAAGAGAGGTGCTGTATTAAGGACTTTTTGTTTTCCTTTGGAAAACTTTTCCAGAAATGACAGTACACACAGATTTGGAAAATACTGAAAGGCACTTAATCTTCTGTCTCCCCCGAGTCAGTAAATGTCATTATTAACGATGTTCTCTAACAAAGTGTTTTGTGGACAAAATAAACACTGCAGCTTTCTTATACAAAATTCTCTACTCACTTTACTGCAAGTAAGTTCTGGGAAAAGTCTTGCAGTAGGACAAAAAAAAAAGTAGAGGCATTTATTAAGAAAATATAACAATCGCTAATTAAGAAAACCTTATTATTTAAAGAACTAGACAAAACTAGCTCGAATGCAGCAAGTTTGTGGATTCATCTAGACTTTCTGGGGGAGGGATCAAGCTAAGAAGTATGTTTCACCAAGTATCTTTCAAGTCCCTGGAAGTCCTGTCAAATGGAGAGGATCGATACTAATGTAGGGAGAGCACATAAACCCTTCAAAGACATCTGAGCCCAGGAGTTGCTGTGTAATCACACCCACCCTGCCAAGCTGGGCAGCCTCACTTGGGAACCTCCACTGTGGGACATTAAGCTGCCATCCACGGTTTGAGGAACAGGCAGCTTTCTTCTTTGAGAAGCCCTGCAGCCTTTGAAGCTGGGATCTGCTTGTTCTAAAGGGACTGATTAAAGAAGGAGAGGAAGCTTCAAAAGACCTCACTGCCTCTGTGAGCTAACTAGTCAGAAGGCTGCACTGACAACCTCTTGTGACATGTACCATAGTTTATTTTTTAACTTGTTCCTCATTCTGCCCTTTAACATTAGCATCTTCTTTCCATTTGTATGTGAGAACACTGGAGCTTGCAGAAACATCATAAAATGAACAGTTCCTCTACTTCAGATGGGACTCTCCCATATTTTTCCCCGCTGGGCTTCATGTAGTTTTTGTTTGGAAGTTTTGTTGTGATCCTGACTCAGCAGTGTGATACATGGCTGTGAGTACTAAAAGAATAATTCAGTGGGAAGGGCAGTAATAACTGACACATGGAATAGGAAAGGACAAAATATGGTTAACAGTTGGACTCAATAATGATCTTAGTAACTATTCTGGATTCTCTGAAAATGCTGACAGAATTCTGAAGATGGGTCTGTAATTCCTCCAGACCTCTGTATTTGTGTGTTCATTTAATTTAGTTTCACTCATGTAATGCTGATCTGTGATAATACAGATTTACCCCATTGCCAGATGCAGCCCGTTTCAGCCCAAAGCTGGATGATGGACAAATTATATCACTGTCCTGGGTTATGGAATCAAAAATGTGTATTCTATTTTCATCTGCTGAAAGCAGTTGGGGAATTGTTCTTTATTTCTTGTAACTTTGGAAGGAGGGGGACGGGGGGGAGGGGCGGGTGCCTTTTGGGTAATGGGCCATCAACAGACTATACCCCCGGACTATACCCGCTCCCCCCAGAGCCCCAGAAGCCCCATTTGCATGCATGGTCCTATTGTGGGATGCCCCACCCAGTGGGGGGAGTCTACAATTGCTGCCGGGAAAACTGAGCCGGCCGGGGACAGGCTTCACTGGCTTCACCCCGATTCCTGGGAGGAAGACGGCACCCCATCTCATCTTCGCCAGACCCCATCTCATCATCGCCGGACCCCATCTCACCATCACCTCACCCCTGGACCCCTCCTCATCACTCCTAGACCCTTCCTCATCACTCCTAGACCCTTTTTGGCTACAGGATCGTCCCTGCTCCAACAGAGCCACGTCTGTCATCCCAGGACTCACTTCTGGACTGCTTCCAACACCCTGACTAACAGGGTGCCAGGTGGCAGCTCTGATTCTGTCAGGGCTTTCCCAAATTGTTGTTGTTTGTTTGCTGGTTTGGTGGGGTAGTTTTGTTTCCTACCACATTTGTATTATTGATATTCCTAGTAAAGAACTGTTATTCCTATTCCCAAATCTTTGCCTGAGAGCCCTTAATTGAAAATTTATAATTTGGCAGGGGTGGAGGGTTTGCATTCTCTATTCTAAGGGAAACCCCAGTTTCCCTGGCAGACACCTGTCTTGTCAAACCAAGACAATCACCTTTCTCAGTCCTGGCAGTGAACATTGGGTCAGCATATTCTGCTTATTTCCTTCTCCCACTTCTGTCTGCCCTTGCCTTTCTCAGCTGATTCACCAAAATACCACTTCTTATCCAAGCCATTTCTGAAAAAAGCATTTCATAAGACACCCATAATAACAGGAATAAATTTTAGAGATTATCTCAGAGGGGAATTTTCAAATGTCTCCACTTTGACTGAAATGTCTTTCCAGAGAGGCCAAGGGTTTTCTTTATTTTGCTGACACTGCATCAAATAACTCAGATATCCCAGCTGAGGAATTCAGATTAAAAAACACAGATTCATATTTATGTAATAAATAAGCTGACAGAAATGCTTTGGTGATTAGGCAGACATCTAGTTTAACATGTCTTGAAACTGTTGACCTCAGTGATTCACATCTCATCCTTTCAAAGAAAAATTCTTTACTTCACTTATTTTCTCAGTTTATAGTTATCCTTTTTATCTTACATCCTGTGACCTAATTCATACTTTATGTGAGTCCTCTTGGGATAACAGAGACCTCAGAAGAGATACTTTTTGTTTTCATTTGTTCTGCTTTTGTCTTGGTTGTTTAGAATATGGTGGGAAAAAAAGGAGAATTAAAAAAAGGAAGGATAATGCCACTTGATCACTGGATGAAGGATGACTTCACTCTTCATGAAGGCCTGATCTTATGTCTTACCCTCATCATGTGTTTGCAACAAGTCATTTCTTTCTCCATCACTCTCCAACAAGCTAAGGGTGTGGCTCTCACTCTATCCCTGCTCCTCCTCCAGTGCTGCCCCCACTCCCTGCAGGTAGCAGATGTCCTGTTTGGTACACCTGTGCTGATAAACAGCAGAGCATGAGGTGGTGAGCACTGGTTTTGGACCCCTGGTTATCCACATTGCCTAAACTTTAATTCTGTGTCATGGACCAGTTCAGTTCTCTGTCTGCAAGACAACTGCTCCTGAGCCATCAGCAGAAGGGCCCAAGCCAGCTGGTCTCATGTGACCTCAGAGCCATGGCCCACAGGCAGAGTTTGCAGACACAGGGAAGACAAAGGCATGGCCAGACATCCCATCTACTGCCTTCCTGACCGGCCTTTAGTCATGTGGTGAAGCCTCATTGCAGGAGTAGTGTTTGCTCCTGTCACTGACACTGCTACTGAACCTACTGCTGAGAACCTCTAGGGAGGGGTGGCAATTGTGCCTGCCAGAGGATGCTGCCAACAGAATCAGTACAGATCTACAGTTCATTCATTTTTTAGGTAAATAAATCTTGAGTTAAAGCTAAAAGCATAGAAAAGTCATGTGTACTCCATGCTATATACCTTTAGTCCTTGCTACATAAACTGGAGCAAATGCTGTATGTGTGGCTTGGAGGATTTTCACGTGGAGAAGAAAGGCTACTGTCTGAAGGGTGAGTTTACACCACCCTGATGAGGCAAGTTGGCACTGCCCATAAGCAGAAGTGCCTTTGTTTGCAGGAAGCTGAACTATTAAACACTCTTCATGAAATGGCTTCTTCCAGCTGTGTTGCTGCAGTGCCTTAAAAAGGGAGAGCAGAGACAGCACTGCCACCTGCTGCCCCTAGGGACGTGGCTCTCACAATCACCAAGGACACCAAAGCTTTCCTTTAGAACCCCAGAATATTCTGAGCTGAAAGGAACTCAAAGACCATTGAGTTCAATTCTTAAAGCTTGGATGCTGAAAGTTGGTATGTACTGTAAAAATACATTTACTGTAAAAATACATTTACTGTAAAAGTAAATGTTAAAAAAATTAAATATTTATGGTTGAAAATTGTTTACCGTAAAACAAAATACCAACTTTGATCATTGCAAAGCATCAGGTAATAACATAAGCTACCATTATGGTCCTGTCACAGTTCTAAAAAGAAAACAAGCTGCCTTGCCACCCCATTTTGCAGTTTAGTCACATGCTTTGATGCTGTTGTCTTCAGCTAGTTTCAGTGTAGAGTTTAGTTAGGAATTTACTGAAAGTGCAGGCAATGATCCTCTCACTAGACTAAGGCTTTATATTAACAATGCTGTCCTTAAAGAGAGACATGATGGGCAACAGACAAGAGTGATAGTGGTAAAAATAATATGCAAGAAAAATACATTAAAATCCTATTGAAATGCATGGCCTAAAATTGTTATTTACTTCTTTTCTGCATCACCTGTCCTATACAGCTGAAATTATTAGCCTTAGTCTTACACACCTTGTCTCTGATAAACACTATCAGAACTGCACTTAAAGTAGCACTATTTTAAGATCATATTAGAAACCATCACAACATTTGTAGTGCTAAAATGGTACATTATTGGTAAAAGATAGTAGCTACTACAATTGCTATAAAGTTTTGTGGAAATGGGGCACTGATGTTTGTGGTTGGAAAGAGCTGTGGTTCCTGCAAATAAATTCAGTGACAACAGACCTGAGTAGTGAAGGACATCTAAGGGTTACTATAAAGTCGGTGCTAATGAAACTATACTGGGATTTTAACAGCTAGGCCTGTGACCCTGAAGCTTTTGATGACACTTCAATAAAGAATTAGATCAAGATCTGTGATTTAACTACTGAGTTGCAAAAGTTGCCAGAAACTGACAAAGGGTAATGTTTTTTTTTCTTACAACAATGGCTATGTAGATTTCAAGGTAACTGTACTATTTCAGAAATTAAATTTCAGATCTTCCCCCAGAAAGCATTTAGATGAAATACAGAAGTGCATATGGAAAGACATGCATGCTGTGCAGCCAGTCACGCATCCTGGCAAAAGCTGAAGGGAACTGCAGCCACCAAGTTGAGAGACGCCAACGTTTCAGCTTCTGTATTTACATTTGCATGTTGATTTCACTGGGAAAGAGTTGCTTCCTGGCTTTTGGAACACCTTTTTTTTTTTTTTTTTTTTGTGCTAGATTCTAAAGAAAACTGCTTTTCATATTAAAAAGAGTGCTTGGAACACGGTGTGGCTTTAACACCTGCTCATGCTTTGTCTTGCAATGCTTTGAATCAGGATCATCCTTGCTTATCAAGTCAAGCTGTCTGCTGCTTCATACCGAGGTGTATGAACACCACTCTGCAAGCCCATTCCTCTTCCCTGTTAGAGTCCTTGCTCATGAATCATTCAAATCCCTCAACCTGAACCCTGCTTTACTGCTGCCTCTAGTAATTTTTATTTATGCCTGGAAACTCTTTGGGATGTCAAAAAAGAGCCCACTGAAATAAATGCATTCCAATGTATTTCTTTCCTCCTGCAGTGCAAATTCAGGGGAGTTAGCTTCTAGCACTGGCAGCTTCAACAAGAGCGGAGCAAAGGAATATTTCCGCAGCCAGACATGATTCCCAAGTGTAAGAGAAGGACTAATATAGCATTACCTCCTGGACAGCCATGTGCCTGGCATTTCCCAACTGAGGCCTATTTAACTGGGTCCTCATTTGGATGTATCAGGCTAGGAGGTTTGCAAGTCAAAGCACTGTGAACATATTCAGAGTCCTTTCTAAGAAAAACCACTATGAATCTTAACACAAATATTGAACCTGATATTTCCAGACTAGTTAGAAGGCACAACATACAAAATACTACTACTACTACCACTACTACTAACAATAATAAAGAAATCAAGAAATCACTGAATACAACTAGGGGTTATATATATATGTATATATAGCTACTATGAAGTTCAAGCTTAGTAGAGATGGAAAACAGAAGTTAAGAAATAAGGGGTAAATTTGTACATATTTTCTTATTCACACAGTGTTAGCAAACAAAACATGTTTGGGCTTCGTGTGCATTTAACAGCATATTGTTTCTCACTCTGATACAGCAACTTGAAAAACCACAAGCCTAACCACAGTCTTACAAGCTCAGGTGATAGATGTTTGTGCTTCAGGGGTAGGGATTAATGCATTAAATTAGTTACACTTTCCTGGGCAGCAATTTGTCAGAAGAAGCATGGATGGATTTGTGATTTGCATAATAATAAGGTTTGAAATAGTCACAGCTGAGGAAAATAGAACAGAATATTTCAGTCAGATGGGACCTACGATGATCACCTGGTCCAAGATTTAGGCAAACAGCTCCAATTAATATAAGTGGAAGTTGTGTGGGTAAGATCACTAACAAGCTTTGTGTCTTCAACCAAGAATCTTTAGAATGTCATGAATTTTCTTATACAACCTTGTATTTTGTGCTCTGAGTAAGCTGAATACCACATAGAAGAGAAATTACCTAAATTCTACAAGAACACTCAAAATGAGATGTAGGTATGGTGAATGGAGCAAACCAGGTGTTAGCTTAATCTGGTGTGGTCTGTAAGGTTTAAATGCCCAGTAAGCTTACTGTCAATACCTAGCTGAGATTAGTAAACAAAATTTTATTCTTCATAGAGGAAGTGCAGTATCAGCAAACCCATTTTTGCTCAATGTATGGGGGGAAAAAAGAGTTTATGTAGGAGAACGAGTTCCATGAAGCAGGGAGAAACTACTTGGGCAGATGTTGCAGTCAGTTTTACAGCCTATCAGTCACTATAGTATGTATAGGTAAGATTACCTGGATGTTTCCCAACCTGTATATCACATACTGCTGGAATGTACCCAGCTCACGTCTAAAGAACTCCTGTGGGTAGTATGATTACTCATACTAAATATGGTTAAAATATTTTTCCTCCATATATCTACCAGAAGAGCCTCTCTATTCCATTCATCTGCTCCTCCAGTCCATCTTACTCTTGAGCCCTGTTCTGGATGCATGACATGTAGCTAACTTGGCACTGTTCAGAATGTGCCCTCTTGTACCTGCAAAGATGCCAACTCTTAGGGTCATAGGTAAGGACTTTCTTTGCCTTCACAAACATTTTATTTCTATTATAAAAAAAACAAACCCCAAACAGATGTGTTGAATATATTCACTGGAGATGATGCAAAAAAGCAACAGCACAGTAAAAGGATGAAGGTAGAGGTTTCTTGGAAAAAGTAAGCAGAACCTCCCCTACGAGTATGTGCCTTCCTGTGTTCAGCTGGTAGTGATCCAAACATCATCTTTGTCCACTGGAAATCAAAGAGAGACACATCAGCCTTGACCCTGGGACAGAGGCTGAGAGGTTAAGAAGAGACATCACTTGGGTAGGTTACTGATGAGCATTTTAAAGTCATTCCACTATCAAACAGGTTTGAATAACCACATTTATTGTCAGTATTATATATATCAGCATTACACACAATGTTAAATGCATGGCTATTGTACTCCCCTAAAACACTGAAAAGATGTGCCCGGGGGCTCATAAAATACAGAAATAATAATTCCATATTTCTTTTGCTTTTCCTTAGCTATATATTTCACCTCTTTCTTTCTCCTCCTCCCTCTTAACAATGCCCTCTTATGCTTGGCAGTTTTAATTTTTCCCCTCTTTCAGACTGTCAGTCACAAACAGTATCTTGACTTAAAGAGATCTTTTCTTATTTCAGAAGCCTTTTACTGTCACTATGACTGCAGGCTTTATGCTTATCTCCTGCTTCTCAGATAAGCTTCCCCTTCACTGAGATCCATCCTATAATCTCAACCTATTTATATGTGATTTAACCTCCTTGAGATGAATAGATTTTTTTCTGCTTGTTTTATTTGAAAGGATTTTATTTAGGAGACTCAGTTCTGATACAATCTAAACTCTTGGCATTCAGTTAAAAATACAAATAATAATGAAGAAAGCTTTCCATTTTCTGAGAAAGACATTTTGGCAAGAACTGTACATGCACAACACTCATGAAAAATTAAAAGGTGAAAACAAATAAACAATTTGCTTTGCATGGGCATAGTGCTTTCCAGGCTAGCAAAACTTTGGGGCATATACTTCTGCTGTTGTTGTCATGTTGCTGACACAGGAAAGATAATTCCTGTGCTTAGTTCATAAGCAATAAATAGTTTTTTTTTTAACAGCTTGCAGTATACGAAGAGAAGAGAGCCTCATAAAAATCTAATTCCTATATTCTCAAGGGCCTGAAGACTCTGTAGGCTGCTGGAATTAAGTGGCTGTGATTTTCTGTAAATCCAGATGTTTGCTTCATTAAAACTTCATGAAATCTAAACACACTCTTCATTCAATATCTCTTACATGTCTCTCAAACATTTATTCTGTTGATATATTTATTTTTAGTGATAATGTATTTGCATTTACAAACATGGATTGAAGATAGATGATATCTTACAGGAAATCCCTACAAAGGAATAGTAATCCCTCTATGTAAACACTTGGAACAGGAAAGCACATTCAGAATTTTCTAGACACATGAATTGAATTCTGTTCCATTTGAGATTTAGACATGCAGTGAACTTTTCTAAGAAGGAAGACAAGCTTGTCAAATTCACCTTCAAGCAAACAGCAGCAACCCTCAGTCTTTCTTTACAGGTAAGAAACAGATGCTTTTCATTACTTTGGGCAATAACATCTCATTAGCATGGCACATCAGCAAGCTGGGAAACATCAGCTATGCCTGATTAAGTTGATTCCAGGTTTCTTCAAGCTTGGCTCAGTACAAAGAAAAAGCAGGTTGGTTTATGCAGTGGATAACTGCAGAGGTAGGAGGAGTTCTGGAAACACTGCTAAGGATAAGGGCTGAAGGAAAACTGGCAAACTCAATTTTGGCCCTAACAGAAGGCTGCCTGCTATCTCACCCTCTAGGCAGAGATTTTTGGCAGTTTAGGAGTGAATAATTTCCCCTGCCAAGTAACTGAAATGTATTCTCCATAACACATTATTTTACATAGCAGGTCAGGAAGGGTATCAGTGAACAGGAGGTCGAGCATCCCTTTCTGGCATGGGTTGAACAGCTGAGATACACTGCCTGCAGGAGCTAAGGGGATGTAATTACAGCCTTCACTCACAGATGTCCTCACTGGCATGAACTCTAGTTATAGCCACTGGTGACATGTACTTTGGCAAGGTCTTGATGGAATGGATATTTTCCAGGATGTCTGGAGCAGCTAAGAGCTTGTGGAACTGCACTCCCCATGTAGGAGACTGAGGCCAAAGCAGGAGAAACAAGTTTGAGTATGCTAACATTAGACGTTCTCTCTCCCTCTCTTTATATGTATAGAAATAGTTTTTAATCTTCACTTCTGTGGAAGTGAATAGCAATTCTCTAATGAGATTTCATTAATTTCATTTCAGCCTTTGTCGAGAGATGATGAAGTCTGGTGGAGAGACACTTAACTGTGAAGCACAGTGGAAAGCTGGAACCATCTCTACTCAAAGCATCCTTCAGGACTGATACCCCAGGGAGACAGGAGCAAGCAAGGGGCTGTGAAACACTGCACAAGCCTTGTGGTGCCATTCATTCCTTGACAGTTTAATACCATTCAGTAATTTACATGGGGTGGGAAACCAGCAGGGTTTGACACCAATAAGGTCAGTTCTGCCATCAGGGACACAAACTTGGGTCTCAGCAGAGGAAAAAAACTAAACTAGTGCAAACATGTTTTTTTTCAGGTAGTCAAGCAAGGTACCTAGGGTAGTAAAAATCATTTACCAATGTATCTATTGGTAGAGTGCCTGCTGTGAGCTTTCACCCTCTTCATACCTTTGCAGATGCTGTAAGCACCCCTGCAAAGGGTTTTGATATTTCTTCTATTAAACAAAACAGGAATTTTAAATTGTTTTCAACAGAAAAAGATGCAAAGAGAACAAAGAGCACATTCAATTTCTGAGTCTGTTGAAATGAATTACTGCATTTTATTTGCTTATTTTAATCTAACCTAAAGAGTTAACGATGGTTAAGCACAGCTTGCATTGGTACATAGTGGAAGAAAGCAAAAGCAAATACATTAATTACTGTTCACTGACCACAGTTATGATTTTGAAACATGCTCAATTAGTGAACAGCATACCTCCAAATCACAGCTGAAGTGAATAGAAAAATTTGAAGCACACAATCATCAATGTCCTTATTATGAACAATTCTACCTTTAAAGGATCACTCTGTTGTAAAGAATAATTCTATCAATACGTTTTTAATTCTTTCAAAAACACATTTTTGTAAAAAAAGGGTGTAAGTAAGACCTGTAAATTAAAAGAATTCATTAAAAGGCATTTTCTCTTGGATAGAATTCCTACCTGGGAATGATACCACTCTCATTATTAGCTTCTCAGAAGAATAGACTTGGGGACAGCCCTTAAATTGCTCCTCTGCAGATCAATGCTCTTATCTTTTGATTGTATCTAAAAGCACACATACACAAAAAAAGTGCTTTTACCCCTTTAAAACCTATCTGAAGCCTGTCCAACCCTACAGGAAGGTAGGCTGGTAAGAAGGGGAAGTAGAGGTTGCTTTTTTATCCTAATTAGCTAGATAATGAGTTGTATTTTCCCTATTAGGAGAGCTGTTTTGCTGAATCCTCACACTGTTAAGTTCTAAGAGACAGCTTAAGGCTCTTGACTCACACTGATGGTAATATAGAAGATGGATGTAGTTTCCACTCACGTGTTTTGCTGAGGCCTGGTTGTCTTTCTGTTGTTGTGGTAGGAGCCAGGTCAGAAGGCTATTTATTCACAGATAGGAGGATTGCAGAGAGAAGATTTGAAGACATGACTGAAATGTTTCACAGAGATATAGAAGATTACTTTCAGAGAGCCCAGGCTCACAAAAAGAACTCTGATCTAAAGCTGCTCCATAGGGGTTGTGAGTAATTTAGCATAGGAGATAGGAGAAAAGCCTCACATGTTGTGCATGTAAAATACCACAGCACAGCATGTTATAAAATGACACAGCTGTCCTCTGCTCCTTTGGTATCAGAGAAGGCTGTAACTTCCTGATAATTAACCAAAACAGGAGATCAATAATCACATTTTCCTAGATATCACCTGAAAAGAAGCAGCTGGGAGTATTTCCCCATTTGGCATAAGCTGCACAGCCTCTCGTGTTCTCCAAATTCAGTGATGCTCAAGATGTGTGTGGAAGGGGTCCCCTTCAGTGATCTTCTTCACCGAGGCAGAAACTACCTGCATGTCCCCACGACATTGAGAGGGTACTTTTTGTCTTCCAACTTTCACAAAGGTGCTTGAAGCAAATTAACACAGCTCTGACCTTCACTAATTGCTCACTTGATTATGTTTCTCAGTCACACTCTGTAGCTCTGTATCAGCCAAGGACACAGAATACACAGCTAATGTCTGTCCTCCTTCTCTCCCTCCCTCTTCCCCAGACTCTGCAGAGCACTGCCCTCACAAAATTATCCAAAGCAATGTCTGTAGCACTCTGGCAGGAGGAAAGTGCATGAGCCCTTGATGACTTTCTGAGGTCCCTCACAGCCTGTATTATTCTGGCTCTTCAAAATCTTTCACGCTCGAATGTGCGGATTTTCACAGCAGCTGGATTTCCTAGAACATGCAGTTCCAGCTAAACGTATTCAGCTGTTTATGCAAACACAGAGACAAAACAATCTCTATGAACAGTTATTCTCAGATGTAACTTCACAGGTAACATTCATTACAATTCACATGAAACATTGAAATCTATGAATGTATGCATTTGTGTTCAACTATATACAGCCTGTGAAACTGAGTTTGCAGAGAGAGAGCTCTCTCTCTAGGAGTTGAATTCCTCTGTCATTGGGTGGAATGCACAATTCAAGTTTCTGGAACTATTACTTGGTATCACTTGAGTGTAATGCTGAGGCTGATAAGCTCACTCTGAACAATGATTCAGAAATGGGGAAGGTTTCAGCCTAATAGCCATCCATTGACTGTCAAAGTCAAACCTATGGAACTGCACACATTTTAGAGAGCATGTAAGTCCCAAAAATGCGAAGGATGCCTGACTCTGAGGCAATATGCTCTGCTGTGGGACTACTAGACTCTTTTTCTTGCATCCTCTAAACAAGATTGTGAAGCTTAAATGAGCATATTTGAACCTCTAGTTCAGTTTAGATCACTAACTCCTTCTGATGATTTTATGCAGAAGGCTAAATATTTCACTGAATTCAGTATTAAAATTCAAACAATGCAGTCATACGCAATTATGGATTTTCGAAGCAGTATTATACCACTTCACACAGTGAAGACTGCTAGAAGAAATATAAACCAACACTTTAGTTCAGAACAGGGATAAAATATGTTCTTGCTCTACTAAGTTTCTCACAAAGCTGAGTACATAATAGTTTTTATCTACAGAAAAAGTATAGTTTTCTCTTTATGTGCCTTGGGTCATGCTGGCAATACTTTGGAGCCCTTTGTATCTCTTAATTGCAATGTGGATTTACTCCCACTAGGTGTTACCCTTCCTCCATTTGTGAAGAAAACTGTCCTCCCTGAACAAACCTGGATCATTCGTGGGTGTACTATCAAAAATGTAGAACAGGGGCCCATCGTGATGGAAGCATCTTTGTAAACATGGAAACAACAAAAGCCTCCCATGCAAAAACCCCCACAAACAAACAAACCAACCAAAATCACCCCCCCCCCATCAACTAAATCAATCCTCCCAAGCCAACGTAAACTTCTCAAAATATTAAAAGAAGAACAACTGTTGTATCCTGACAGGTTAAGACAGTGTTCCTGTAGCTAGTTGTGGTCAGCAGCTAATAGCAAACATTGAAATGTGACTGTCTTAACTGAAAGAGGTATTGTGCAGAAATGTCCCAGCACTGCACAGCCAGAGAAACTCAACCCCACATTTACTGTCACAAAGCCTTGCCTGTTCATTGGACCATAGTTAATATTTACCGCCCTTTACAGGGGCTGTATGCCTTACAGGAGGCATTCTGTGGCAGCCTTTAATGTTACATCCACCAGTATTTCACTGTCTCCCACACGAAATAAGAATAAACCACTATGACTGCGTTATGCAACCCAGTGACTGACACATAAGTAAGAAATTGTTGATATATTTACCCATTGTAATACCCACAGATGAAGTCCAATCCTCCTCACTGAGACAAACGTTGCCAAATGAAAAGAAATAGGAAATGGAGAAGAAATCAGATGAACATATTGTGAAAAGAGGAAAAATCTGTTGATGAAAGAAGTTATAATAACCAAAGCCTTGCAGCCAGGCAAGGCATAAAGCAGCAGTGAGATGCCCACAGAATATAATGTCTCTGAAGAGACGTAGCTTCAAACCAGTTATTTCAGTGCTGGGCATGTTTTTAAGCCTAGAAAATGACATCTATCTCAGAGACAAACACTGCAAGCTGGGTCTTTGCCCAGGACTGTTGAACAGGCTGTATGAACAGTGTCTTTCTATGAGAAGGCTCCTTGCTCCCTTTTTAAAAGGAGCACTGACACAGAGAACACTGCAGAGGGATGGATTGGTTTGTCCCCTTAAAAAGAAACCTGGGACAGCGGTCCAAATAAAGTGCTTGTGTCAGCTGTGCTCCCCGCACCCCTTTAATGTGTGTGGCTTTGGACATCACAGGGTGCTGCACAGGAGCACGGTGGGTCCTTGTCACCTGACCTCCCACGAGACAGTAGGCAGGCAGAGGGAAAGCTCTGGGGAGCCAGTGTCTGAAGGAGCAGCATGACTTACTCAGCTCTGAAGCTTCTGAAAATACGCACTGGAAGAATCCATTAAGCTCAGGTCTTATGAAGTCTGGTCTCAAATCTAACAAAGCTTGAGACAAACAGAAAGTTCAAGTCTAATGAATATGTTAGTGTTTTGTGGTTTTTTTCTTAATCTGCATTAATACTCAACTAAGATCAGAAAAATGAAATCATTTTAATTAACATATGAATTAAAGATCCCATTTGTTTTAATATAGGAGCATTTGTTAAGACTCACCTGCTGGTAGGTACAAAATCTTCCACTGCAAATTCTGCTATGAATAAGCGCCTGCTCAAGCATTATATGATCTCATCCTCTGGGTGCACAGTTTAATCACAGTGCTCTCAATAGAGAGCCCACACTAGGGAAGTGGAGTTTAAAATATGAATCTGTGGGAGGCTCTTGAGGTGGCTTCTTGCTAAGTATGGCCGGGAGCAGGGTGATGTAGGGGGAGATGCCACATTAAGAGACCAAGAGGTAAAAGCAACTCCATAAAACTGTCACCAGCAAACCACCACGTGAAAATTTCATGTGCTTTTACTCTGGTGAATTGACCCTGAAATAGTATACAGAAAGAAAACAAAGATTCTGTGTGTGGCAGTACATGTCACGTTATTCCCCCCCCCCCCTTTTTTCCCTCTAGCAACAAACTCAGCTGTTTAAATGGGTACCAAAACAACTTAATTCAAGATGATTTCATTTCCCCCCCATCTTTCAGAACTTTTTTAACCTCTCTTCTACTTCTCTCAAAAAAAACCCAAAACAAACAAGTAAAACCAAAACCAACCAACCAACCAACCAAAAAAAAAAAAAAAAAAACAAAAAAAAAAAAGAAAAAGAAAAAAAAAAAAAATAAAGAAAAGAGAAACAAGCTCTTGTGACATAATGTCAGCAAAGCATCAGATTAACCTACTTTGCCATTTCACTCCCACAAATGAAAATATTTGGTGGCCAAAGTCCTGGTAACTGGCTTTCCAACATAGAAAAAGTAATGGTCCACATCTTTGTTACTACATTCTTAGTCCTGTTCAGATTAAACTCCTGTAAATTCTGAGTGTCTACTCTCCCCAGACCACAGTATCTCCCTGTCAGCTCTCCCTAGACACATTATTCTATTTTACCATCCACTCCCTTTTCAAAACTTCTGTTTCTCAACTCCCCCTCTTCTTCCTCTTCTTCTCTTGGGCAAACTTATCTTGCTTCTTGAGAACTAACTTGCCTTTCCTTCCCTTCCCACTTCTCAATTTTTGAAGGACTTCTACCCCCCGCCTTTGCATCTTTTGATTTCTACTTCACAGACGGCTGCAGTGGGGCACTTGCAGTAGGGCAGTGCAGGGAGGGCTTCCTTCACCCCCACGAAAGGAGAGCACTGACCATTGTCTTCATACTCCTCAGACCTTCCTGTCCTCCGAGCCGTTCTCTCGAGGAACAAAGCACACGAACTCCTACGGGAGAGCAACTGAATGCATCAAGGCAGCAGCTCTTTGCTGTTGTTTGCAAAGAGACACAGAAGCGTAGATTAAATTCAAGCAAAAGCCTGAAACAACTTAAAAGCTTTCTACCAGCGCACGTTAAATAGGTGCTTGTGTTTCACGCAATCCCGATGTACCTAATTAATCCTAATTAAATCTGAGCTGTAAGGGCACCTGAATACACAAATATGCACGCAGACACGAGGAGCCTGGCTCTCACGGTGAAGTGCCGCTTGTCAGGCAGCTGGAGGGGACCCCGTCCGCGCCGAGGTGTCCCCGCCACCAGGGCCTTCCCCCGGCCGGCGGGGCATCCCTTGGGCGGCGCTCCCTCCCGGTGCGGTCCGTCGTGTCTCCCCCCGGGAATGAGGATCGGCGGGGGGGGGGCGGGGGAGGACGACGACGGAGTCCTTCAGGGCGTTAAAAACCTGCCTGATGGATGATCACTGATGGGGGTGTCTTGCAAGCCCGAAACAGGCCGGGGAGCCGCGTGAGGCGAGAGCGGGCAGCACTACAGGCTCGCGTTTTCTCCTGCGAAGGCGACAGGAGGGAAGGGACACGGTTATCTTGCCGGGGCTATCATTTGGAGGGAGTTGGGACAAGCCTTAGGAAGATTAGTAGGGGTACAGCGCAGCGCCTTCGGCAGAGCAGCAGCGTCCCGCCGCTTTCCCGCTCCAGCACCTCGGGGCAAACAGAGGGCTTTTCTTGCCTGCGGGAAACGAGACGTCTGGGAGAAGCCGAGGAGCGAGCCGGAGCCGAAGCCTCGCTCAGGGAGGCTGGGGGGGCAGGGAGGGAGGTTTTGTTCCCCTCGGACGCAAGCACACCGCAGTGCTCGCACCGGGCGGGAGAGGGTCTCCACCGCAACCGGGGAAGGAGGACCGGGGCGGGGAGGGAAAACGGGGGACGGACGACGACGGGGGACCCTGCGTCAGTGCAGGGCCGTCCCCTTCTCCTCCCCGTGCGCTCGGCTCTGCCTCCCGCCAGCCTCCCACGCCTCCCGCGAGGTGCGGCCGCGCTACATAAACACGGCTCTGCCGCCGGCGCCGGGGCTCTCTGTTCGCAGCCCGACGGAGGAACTTGTCCGGCAGCGGGCGGCGAGAGGAGCGGCCGCGGCGAGCGCAGCGGCAGCGCGGCTCCGGTGCCAGACGGGGCGGGAGGCTCCGGCGGGCAGCAGCGGAGGGCTGCGCGCTCCCCCGAGGGCGGCGGCCCTGCCGTAGCCCAGGCGGCCGGAGGAAGAGGAGGAGGAAAGGCGTGGGCTCCGGCGGGCTCGCTCCGGTATGGCCCTGGCGGACAGCGCCCGCGGGCTGCCCAACGGCGGCGGCGTGTCGCCCGCGGCGGGGAGCGGGGCGCCGGGCAGCGGGGCGGCCGCAGCGGCGACGGGCGGCTGGTCGTCCTTCCCCGAGATCGTGGAGCTGAACGTGGGCGGGCAGGTGTACGTGACGCGGCGCTGCACCGTGGTCTCGGTGCGCGACTCGCTGCTCTGGCGCATGTTCTCGCAGCAGCAGCCCAGCGAGCTGCCCCGGGACAGCAAGGGCCGCTTCTTCCTCGACCGCGACGGCTTCCTTTTCCGCTACATCCTGGACTACCTGCGGGACCTGCAGCTGGTGCTGCCCGAGCACTTCCCCGAGCGCAGCCGCCTCCAGCGGGAGGCTGAGTACTTCCAGCTGCCCGACCTGGCTCGGCGCCTGGCGCAGACTCGGGCGGTCGCCGTCCGCCCCGCCGCCCTGCACCGCGACGGCTCCGTCTGCGCCGAGGAGCCGCCGCCGGCGCTCCTCGGCTACCTGGAGGCCGAGCCGCTGGAAGGAGGCGGCGGGGCCGTGGCGTCCGCCCCGTCGCCCACGGCCAGCCGCAGCCCCTCGGGCGGGCCGCTGCTCACGCCCTCGCAGTCGCTGGACGGGGCGGGCGGGCGGCGCTCGGGCTACATCACCATTGGCTACCGGGGCTCCTACACCATCGGGCGGGAGGCGCAGGCCGATGCCAAATTCCGGCGGGTGGCCCGCATCACCGTCTGCGGCAAGACGGCCCTGGCCAAAGAGGTCTTCGGGGAGACCTTGAACGAGAGCCGCGACCCCGACCGCCCTCCCGAGCGCTACACTGCCCGCTACTACCTCAAGTTTAACTTCCTCGAGCAAGCCTTCGACCGACTCTCCGAGGCCGGCTTCCGCATGGCCGCCTGCTCCTCCACGGGCACCTGCGCCTTCGCCCCCGAGCAGGGCGGTCCTGCCGATGACAAGATCTGGACCAGCTACACCGAGTATGTTTTCTGCCGGGACTGAGCATCCGCCCAGCCCGTGGCGTGGGGACGAGACAGCCGGCCCTGCACACCCTCGCACCTGCGGTCCCCTCGCATCCCGAAGGAAGGAGGATGTGAAACGGGGCTGTGTCTCCCTGTGCTTTTCTCAGCCTGGTGTCTGCCTCCACGCACAAGGCGGGCGACCCCGGCGCAGCCCCCACCCCTCTTGCAGCACCTCCTGACGGCCCCGCGGGCAGGAGGTCACTGTGTTGTACCTCGGCTGTCCTGTCCCTGCTTGGCCACCACGTCCTTGATCAGCCACCATATCCTGGCTCCCACCTTCACCCCCCCCTCCTACGTCTCCCAGTAGCTGTGTTGGTAGCAAGGAAGGAGAGAAATATTGGGAGTAGACAAATGCCGGTCCCACAAAAGCACGCATGTGCATGTCGTTGTCCCTCTCCTCACACAGAGCTGAGTGATAGCTCTGTCAGGGTGGAGTGTTTTAAAAATCATCCAGTTAGGGGCTGAGAAACTTGGAAGTTGCTTTGAGCAACTTCTGTTGAAGATGGCATGACAAATGGCTGTCTTTTCCTCTCCCAATACCCTTATGAGGGAGTTTGCCGTGGTGGGCAGACCCCAAATAACCCATTTTTAACTCCTCCCTCCCCCACCCATCGAAGTGATGCCTGTCTGTGAAGGACTGTCACATAGAAGGGTAGCCTGACTGCGAGGGGTGTGCACTGGCTCATACTTTATCTGTTGAGATGAGTAATTTTACAGGAGGCATGCATGTGGCCCTTCACAACTGGTTGCTCCCATCTCCCCTCTTTGCTCCCCATGTCTCTGACCTGCCCTCTCTGAGCTGTTAAACTGGACCAGGGCCTGCACAGCGAGCATGTAAGGCTGATGTGAGAGGCCACATTTGCTGGATAACCAACCATTTGAACTATGAAGTGTCCTCAGAGACATGTGTTTGTTCCCTTGAGAGGTAAAACAACGACACTTTGAAAAATTAAAGTGCTTCTGAATTGTAACTTCCATGAGTGGTCTGAAGTCCTTATAATTCTCTTGAAGTTACTGTCTATAATATGGACAGAAATTTCAATGCATATTTCCTTAAACACCCTCAAAACAATGGGGAGTGAGGTGATGCCAGGCTTGCCTGAGTAAAGTTAGGGCCTGAGTCCTATGAAGCTGAAATCATGTACATTGAATTAGTGCAGATGTACATTATAAATGTCATCAAGAACACCCTTGTTACTTTTTGTCATGTTAGTGCTGTAGAACTCTGAAGCCAACGGATGACAAAAATCACTTTTTAAAGAACCATTTCCATAGTTTTCATAGCAGTATTATCTGGGCACTGGCACTGCTAAGAGTTGTATAACTCTTCCTAGACGAACTTAGTGCTTCTTAGAAAGGATTGAGCCCTGTCCTTAGAAAAACAAGAATGATGCCAACTTTCTTCAGGGGAAATTACCTCTTCTGAGCTGTATTTTGTTACTGCTGAATAACAGTCTTTCCCAGAGGAGGCAGTCTGAGTCTGCTTTGAAACAGATGATCTGAGCTGCAGGTTTTACAGTAGGGAAGACAGTATCTCTTTCTAATAAATTCTTGAAGTCTGGAGTATAAAAGTACTTCCCTTTAAAAGCCTAAACTTGATTTAAGAATGTGTATAGCCTGTTCAGACATCACAGAAAAATATCCTAAATATATCTGAAATGCTGAAGAATTTAGCAGTACATGTTAAGGCTTGAAGTTATGTTTTTAAAACTCTTGAACAATAATTCTAGTTCTAGCTAGTTCTAGTTTTAACTCCAAATTTAGAAATCCTGCTAGCAACTGTATTCTAACCAAAGAATTTCACAGTAGGGTTTTTTAAAAAACCCCGATTCCTTTGGAAACAGCTATTGCTACATTTCTGTCAAGTTTCAGTGCTCAGTCTGTTCATTTGGTCTTTCATTAAGTGCATGCACAGCTATGTGAAACTGAAAGTAATTTGCATCACCATGGCTTCTTTTTTTTTAATATTAGCAAGGTTGTTTATCGTGATGAAGATGTGCATATGAAAGCACTGGATAGCTGTCCATTTGTAGATTGTTGTATTATGAGTATTTTTAAAAGGGTAGAAATGTAAACCTGCCAAATTAGATGAGCAATAAGATACAGTGAGAGGCCAATACACCTGAGGATGGAATGATGTCTGTTTGTCCTATGCCTTACTCTGAGATGACTTCTTTGTGCTTAACTTTTACCACAAGTGAAAAGACATTGATCACAGCTACTAGGTCTTTACAGTGCCCTTCTCAAGAGTAACAACTGTCTTTTTCTAGTTTCTGTTAAGTAACTCTGAAGTACGTTTTTTAAGATTTTGTATAAAATCAGTTTTCAGTAAAGTGTTCAAATTTGCTCTAGATAGCTTTCTTTTTTTAAGAATCTGGTAGCTTACTATATCCATCATAGGAGATATGAATAGGGGCAGTTTTAAATTGACCATGTGATTTAGTGTACATATTTATACAGTATATAAACATTTTACACGAATCATTTAGTTTTTTAATTATTTTAGTGCTACAGGATTTCACAGTGTATCTAGCTGAGCATTTTCACATTATGTTATGTACGTAACATGGTAATGTTTGACTGGTTTCTTATACCTGTTTCTATGGAAAAACTGAGTATGAGTATCATCAGCTTGTAGAACTGAAATCGATGACATATTTGCTTGAATGTGAATCTTCCAGGTGGCTGAATGCATCTCTAAAACAAAGATTGCCTGTCTTTTGATTAATGGTTGCCTATCCCTTTCCTGGCAGACGACCCAGTAATTCTCATTTTTTACGTAAAAATAGATGTAATATAAACAGGATTTTTTTTTTTTAGTCTTTGTGCTAAAATCTTTTAAGTGTCGGTAGTGTTAAGAAATGGGCCTTTAATTTACTGATAACTCGTTACCAGTATCGTCAGCAGGCTTAAAATGATGGTGCCATAAATATAATAGTCATTTGATGCTTTGCCACGGAAGATGGTATTTTTCTGAACCATTACTTAGGAATGGCAGTAAATTTTTAAAATGAAAAATGCTCAGGCAAAGTCAATGAGTTTTGCTGGTCTCTTCTATTGAGAGCTCAAAGAATGGATATACACAATGACTCTGCTGACTTTTTGACATGTAAACATACAAAAATATAAAGGCACAATACTGGAGTCCTGTGTACATTTTGTAGCTGTTGCTGTTCACAGTTCATGTACTTATGGATGAATGCAGTAGCATTTACAAGTGCTATTAAAAAACCCACAAGGGCAGTCTTTCTTTTAATTTGAAGTTAAGGCATAGGTCTTTTCAGTGATGCATATCATGAAGGGTGATTTTGCATATGTTTGATAGGATGTTTATATTTTTATACATGTAGATAATGAGCCACTTATTCATTCTTATTTTCACATGTATAGCATTGAAAATAAAGATCCTCCTAGGAATAAGTTACATACCAAATTAAATTTCTGTTCTTTAAATATTAACTCAGTTGTGTGGTTTATGCTGTCCTTTTTATTCTCCGTGCAGATGTTGTTAGCTTTGCTCTCCCACAGTATCATAGTCATAACTTCAGCAAAGACTCCAAACTAATGTGTAAAGCAGAAACACAAAATTATGTATACAGAGACCTTTAGTAACACCCGTGGCAGGATAAACAGAAATGTGTACTACTCAGACTGCATAATTTCCTTGTAAGCATCACAAAGAATTTTTGTGGTACTGGTCAGTCAGTCCTCAGGAAGAAACAGTGATTGAACAGCTTAATTTGAGTAGCACTGAGTAACTGTTGAAGTCAAACGTTGATTTTTTTATGAAACCATAGAATAACAACATGGGATACAGTGCTCATTTAGTGAAAGAAACAATATCTAAAGGTAATTTCTGATCTGAAAGAGTTGCATCTAGAAATTTTTATTAGCTACACTGTGATATCTAGCAAACTCTTCTAAACCTATGGTCACCTTCATAGAAAATCAGTAGTGAGTTGTGTGAAGTGCCTGTACATTTAATAGTTCTTTCTTGGGTATCATGGTTATACTACAAAGAAACCAGCTGAAGGAAGTTTAATCAACTGTTTAATTTGACAGTTTGAGTGCTTTGTTATCATGCAATTATATAAGAAAGGAAGTAATTCTATGAGCAACAAAACTTTGAGTCTGCCTTTCTGAAGGCTTAGGTCTCATTTTCTTTTTACCACTCCTTCTGCTCATCCCTGCCAATTTTATTCAATTTCTACTTGAAAAAGGAGGCACATCCCTTGACAGAGCCATCTTCTGCCAGGCTGAATTTTGGCTTTGTCCCTCTGTGAACTACAGATTTTCTTCCTTTCATTTACCCAGCCATCACTATTTATTGAATTTGTAAGAATGTAAAAGCCGTGAGGTTTTTCAGTTCTTTTAATTGTGTTTACCCATCAATTCAGAAGTTAAGGGGGACAGATGTCCACCCAAATGGACAATGCAAGTACCATGAGCCTTATTTCAGTAGGAAACAAGGCTAACAGAACACTGTGATTTATACCTGGCACTCTCTATGTAGTCTGAGTGTACCAAATCCCTATAGAGTGAGAAGGCAGGCGGTCACTCTTACTTTTGCAGCTCTAGCCAGTCAGTCTATCTACCTAAACTAATGGGTACACTAGAATGTCTTAAAAATACTTACAGACTTCTAATTTCTGCAGTGTTTCCAAGGGTGAGTCAAAGTGTGCAGGAAAATATTTTCCCAAGACCTGATTTTCCTCACGGCAGGGTTGGGTTTTGTTCTTTTTTTTTTATTGTAGGAAATCTTCAGTATAGTTTTCAATGAAATATTAGTGCTAATGTGTTATTTATTTAGAAAGTACTTTGCTTTATGAAACTGAATGCTAATTTTGTTTTTCATTAAAATGAGCGGCATGTGTTTTTCCCCTGCTGCTAAACAAAACTTGTATGTACGACTGCTGAAGTAGTAATGCCACCATTGCAAATGGCCTGTTGGAAATAAGCAGCACAACTGCTATGACAGTCAAAACCATAGGTGGTCAAATTATCACATTTCTTCCCCATTCTACTCTCCACTGTGCTCAAACTGGAATAAAATTAAACTCTGTTACACGTTTTCTTGCTCTACAAGTTTTTTAGCACGCACTATGGAGAATTTGATACTTCTGTCGAAGTTGTTGGCAGCCGTGAGTCAGGGATTTGAGTCAGGTCTGTTTCCTGGTGAGGAAATAAAGGCTAGGAAATATTCTTGCACAAAGTGGGAGCAGCTTCAAGCAGTTTGGGAAAAATTCTTGGTATCACAAGAAATGAAAAATATTTTTCTGTACAATCCAAGTAGTACACTCACACATTACTCCCACCTTGCAAACTCAACCTGCCCTGAAAAGCTAAAGTCCTTGATGACATTTGCTTGTTCTAGGTTTTATTTCATATCATCTGGATGAAAGAAATTATTTTGTTTTTCTCCTTCAAAAAAGCTCAGTGTTTAGCAGCTGGGAAATGACAATGTTAGTGGTACACCTTGCTGCGGGTTAACATTTTATCATCCTTTTTGTTTCAACATAATGCAAAATGTGGGGAAGTTCACATGGGAGCATATGGAAATCACAGAATTGTGGAATCACTAGGATTAGAATGCTTAGCTCCATGTAGCCTCTGACTTGCCTTTTGCAATTTAGCAATTTTCTCAACCTAGAATTTGAGTAAGTATAGATTCATTGAAGTTCAGCCAAAGGAGTTGAGACCAGAATATCTAGATTGTGATGACAAAAACAGGTCCATTGATAAAGACTATGTGATCTATATTTTTAATTTTTAATTTCAAGGTAAAGACAGAGCCTTGGTTAATTTATTAAGGAACAGGCTGTTATTAAAAAATAATAAAGTCCGTCCTTCAGTCCTCTTCCATATTCTTGAGGAGGGAATGCAGTGCTGGTGTGTTGAGAGCAACCTATCTTCTTGATTTCAGAGATAACTGAAATAACCTACAATGTTGCCATCTCAATTTTGTCTGTTTTTCTGGTCTTGGCTGAACTTTAAGGTCCCACCCACCCTCAATAAGTGATCCTTTAGAGAAGCATGTATTCAAAACTATGTAGACTTCCATAGATTTGGATATAGTTTGGTTTTGACTCATATTTTCCAAATAGCTTAGTGACAATCTCTGTCCTCATATTACAGCAAAACCTATGATTGTTAGAAGCCTGAAGTTGAAATGTTTCCCTTAAAAGGGCAGAGACTGTACCAAGAATGAGTTTTTTGATTTTTTTTTTTTTTGTAAAGGATACAAATGATGCACTTTCCCCCCAAATTTGTGGTCTTGTACAAACACTCCTAATTTTCCCCACCTTGTGAAATTCACTTCCATGAAGCCATGGCTGACAGCTCAAGGCATGAATATTTCTGAAAACAGCAAGCACCAGGAGGTCTTGCTGTGATTCCCAATTGTTCCATAGCAGTCACTTCCTGCAGTGGTCCCTTGTGCAGTCAGAACCAAGCTGGGTGGGCAGCTGAGTCCCAGCCCCAGGGTTACCCACTGGCCCTGACCACAGCTGCCCCCTGGGCCTGGCTTCCTTCCTGGCCATGACCAGGGTAGTGCAGGAGTCCCTGAGCCAGCAGGGTCCTGCTGCTGGTGCCTTGTCTGAATAAAGGGGCAGCATTTGTATTCTGGTACAGTCCTTGCAGCCCAACAGCCACGAGCTGGCACTTCTTCTCCACTAGACTTCTGACCCACTTATTTCCAGGGTTTGCTTTTGCAGTCTGCATTTCATCTGCCGTCTCAAGGTACGGTTGGAATATGGGAAAGATTCAGCTGTTTACAGTAGTCTCTAATAGTTTATCTGCCATGGCACTAAAGGAACAATAAGGACAACTCACTTAAAAAGTTTCACAATTCTTTAAATTCTTCTGGTCCAAATAAACTATGAAAAGTTCTGCATAAACTATAATAGAACTGGGCAAAGGCACCTTTTCTGTTTAAGGTGAGAATGATAGCTTTATCAGTTTTGCTGGGGCATTAGCTTGTTTATCCTCTTGGACTTGTTTGTATCATGCTGGAGGCTGAAGAGCACTCACCTGCAGGTAACTGGGCCAAACAGTCCAATTTTTTTGGAAAATGTTAGATTAAGAGTATATGTATACAAATGCACCAGTGTTTCTTTTTCTAAAAGAGAAGTTTTAGCTTGATAATGATCAGATTGGATGTTTTCCAACACATCACCTCCCAGGGTTTGAGGACAGAAAGAAATGTCCACATCATGTGGTCTGCTGTTCAACATAGCATACATTGTAGGGCTTCCCCTAACAGAGTCTTTAAATCAGGCAGTGAAAATTCTTGGACTGTCATCTAATTTCATGGATGATACTGCTTGTGCAAAAGATGTCACAGTGCCTGGTTAATTGCTAGGTTGTGAATGCCACCAGCTTTGGCTTTCACCCAGAAGGGTCTGCAATGCCTTCTTCATCGACACTGTGAGGCTGTAGCGAGTGTTCTGCAGGAGGGTGTGTACAGATGTAGGTTCATGATCAAGACCTGGGGATGAGCTGTCCTGTCACTTCCTTCCTTTCCCTGCCACTTGTTCCTGTAACCAGTTCTGTGTTGCCGCTGCTGATGTGGCCATGGAGTGGACCAGTTTGGGGACCTGGTGTAGATGGAAACCTTAAAACAAGCAAACAGAAAAGGCAGGCCTACTTTCAGCTGGATCAGCTCCCAGAACAGGCTTACAGCATAATGGAATTATTAGTGTCAGGGGAAGGAGGCTGATATCTAAACAGAATGAACTTCTGTGGTCTGTCAGTAAGGCATGTTTTTCACTCCTTTAGTCATCTCCTGTCTCTTCTCTAAATCCTCTTCAATTTATCAATGTCTTTTGAACTTCTGATTTCAGATACTTCTCATTCTAATAAGGAAATTCACCAAAGAAAAGTAATATCGTCCTATCCTCTGGGTTTTTCCATTCGTTTGTTCAAGTTTGAATTAGCAGGCCCAGGGGTTTAAGGGTCATTGGAGTTCATGTTCAGTAAACAATGACTGGGAGCACCTGTATTCTGTCTCCAGAATTCTGTCCCAATTATCAGTCAAAATGCACGGGAGTGCCTAAGATGTTTTCTTATTAAACATAATGCCACAGTTTGACTTCTAACAGCTAAGGAACAAGGCCCAGTAAAAGTGGACCTGTTTTCCATACATCAGTGTTGATGGACATCACTGTGACACAAATGTTCGGTATCATTTTCTCTAGTTATTACACTGGATAGGTCGTTTTCAACCACATGAACGGATGGCTAAGCATTGATTGTCAGGTTGGCAGGCCTAAAGTTCCTAAATTACCCAATTTTCTTTTAACCACAGTCCAAACAGTCGACGTTTTTTTCCAGTCCTTTGGAGCTTCCCCAGGGATCTGAGATTTTTGAGAAGGCTGTATTAGTAATTATACAGGCTTGTAAACATACAAGATTTGGTTTGTTTTGGCCAGACCTGATTGAAAAAATACTTGTTCATATTTTTTGATTAGTTTTGGAAGGAAAATTGATTATTATTCCTAACAGACCTGAAGAGCAAAATGTTTATACTTCTCCTGAACTAACAAGCCTACAAATTCCATCTAGTAAAGAATCTGTACAATTTTTCACATTGTTCCAAATAAAATTAAATAATTTAATTTGTAATCATGCTGACTGCTACTTTATTTGTGTTCTTCTTTCTTACCTTATTAAATTTATACAATGCAGTTAGTACAGTATTTGGAATTTGTAGCTTTAATTTATACAGATTGGTATAGCCTTCTCTTTCCATTTTAGACTTTATATGACTTTTTTAATAGCATCTATCTGCATCCTGTCTCAGGGTATACTGGATGACTGTAACTCCTGTTGATTTCAACAAAATGTGCTGTCACAACAGGATGTTAATGAGAACTTAGACAAAAACATTATTCTTTTTTACTTTCAGGACTTTGCATTTGCAGTTATTTGCTGAACCTGTCACCTAGGATTTAGAAATACAGTATTTTTAAAAGTAAGTATCTTAATATGCAGCTAGTGTGAATTTATACCATCAAGTTACTTTGTGTTTTGACTGTTTAATCTCTTACTATCTATAGTGGTATATGTACAAAGAATACCTAGATGGATACCAGAGGGGTATTTTCTAAGATCTTTCCTAGTGCTCGTTTAATTCATTTAAAAGTTCCTTCTTCATTAAATACTGTTATTCCTAAACTCTATTTACAGAGTTACCTAAGAAATTACTGATATACATTTTGGAGTATTACACACATGGCACACAGGTCATTCCTTTGTTCTTACTTGGACTTGCACTCACTGGAGTTGGTATTTGCCTTTTTCTGAGGCCCTACTTCCAGTATGTATGAACTGGATATGGAAATCAGATGGACAGCATGAAATTCAGCTGTGGTAAAGGCTTGTGGCCAAGTAAGAGTGCCATCACTGACAAGGCTGCACACTTTGCCTACCCACCCCACAAATTCATGATGTGTGAAGGCTGATGCTGTCTGGATAAATAATAAACACTTAAGAAGCAATAGGTTGTAGTAGCATTTCTCTGAACTTTGTGTTCATCAGGTTACTCTTCAAGAGAAGGTCCCATTGTAGTTTTAAATACAATCTTGGCTGTAATTCCCTCACTATAACCCATACAGTCGTGCTCTCCATTTTCCCCTTGATATTGTCTTAAATAGTTTCCATGTTTTCATTTGCAGCATTAAATTACAGGGAATTAGAGGAAGAACTGTTTCTTTAGATTAGCATCCTTAGACAGTGTGAAATTACTTTTAATCTTAATTTTGATAGCAGCAAAGGGAAATGAAAAAGTCACTGGCTGGAATCAGCAAGTCGTTCCCCTTATATGGAATACCAGAAGAGGTAGTTCTGTATAAACTGGTTTCAATCAAGCAAGAAACTTTTTCTGTGGTCAGGGCATCTTTCTTCTGGAACAGCAGTTCCTTAATACTGAATGTTTTCCTCAAGATGAAGTATGTATCCCACAGACATTTCTCAAACACAGGACAATAATTTCAGAATAAGAAAATCGTAAGAATCTCAGTAAAGCCTACAGAGCATCTCAGAGTAGTGTCACAAACACATTTTTAAGTATGTGGCAAAGCACTGCATGAGTTTAATAAGGAATCGTATGCTGTAAATGTACTATGCAAAGGCATTATGCTTTACTGATTTGCCTTCTCTAAGGAAAGGTCATGAGAAGAAATGCTTTTTGAATGTTCTTCTGGTTTTTGTATGCAGAAAAACCTACACAGTAATAGTGTTTTTTAATGTAAAAAAAAATATGGGTTGGGATAAAAGGTCAGACTAGAAAGGGTGACGCTATTGTGTTTGGTACAGGCCATCAGAGCAGGAGGAGGAAGTGGATGAGGCCTTCTATAGACAGCTGGAGACAGCCTCAAAGTCACAGGCACTGGTTCTTGTGGGGCATTTATCTACTCTGATATCTGCTGGAGAAGCTACACAGTCCAGAGAAGCAGTAAGAGTGCAGGAGTTCCTGGAAAGCACTGATGACAACTTCTTGTCCCAGGTAGTGGAGGATCCCACAAGGAATGGTGTGCTGCTTAACCTCATACTAACCAACAGGGAAGGCCTTGATGGAGATGTTAAGGTTGGGAGCAGCCTTAGCTGTTGTGAACATGAGATTGTGATGTTCAGTATTGGGTGAGGATGAAATAGGGCAGCAAATAAGATTGCCATCATGCACTTCAGGAGAGCTGACTTTAGCCTCTTCAGGGATCTTCTTGGAAGAATCCCATAGGAATGGGCCCTAGAGGGAACATTGATTTCTAGAGATCGCTTCCTCTGGGCTCAAGAGGAATGCTTCTTGATGAGCAAGAAATTGGGCAAAGGGGGAAAGAGACCTGTGTGGATGAGCAGGGAACTCCTGTCATTACTCAAGTGTAAGCAGGAAATACACAGGAGATGGAAGCAGGGTCGGGCCCCTTGGAATGAATACAGAGAGATTGTCAAGTTTAGTAGAAATGAGACAAGGAGGACCAAGTCTATCTGGAATTAAATCCAGCCAAGGATGTCAAGGACAACAAGAAAAACTTTTTCAAATACATCATTAACAGCTAAAGGTAATGTGGTTCTGTTACTAAATGGAGAGGGGACCCTGGTAACAGAGGGTGCAAAGAAAGCAGAGTAACTGAACTCAATCTTTGCATCTGTCTTCACTGGCTAGATCAGCCCTCAGGAATCTCTGACGCTGGAGACCAGGGTGAAGCAGTTTTGAAGGACTTCCCCGTGGTCAAGGAGGTTTGGTTTACAAAACACCCAGGCAAACTGGACATCCACAAGTCCATAAGCTCTGACAGGATGCATCCTTGAGGGCTGAGAGAGCTGGGAGATACCATAGCAAAATCACTCATGATCACCTTTGAAAGGTTATGGTAATCAGGAGAGGTTCCTGAGTACTGGAAGAAAGCAAATGTCACCTGAGTCTTCAAAAGGCTCTCTTTTGGAGACAGGAACAAAGAGGATTAACTGTGGTGACAGAGTCTATAGAAACAGTTCCCACAGAACGCCATCTTTATCCTTTTTGCTGAACTCCAGCTTCAGCTTGCATTCACTTCCATGTAGGAAATGTGTGCAGACATGTTTGTTCTGAAGCCTAGGTTTAAAATCCTCTCTGGGTATAGTGGACATTAGGCCTGAGCTTAAAGAAAGGTGCTCTTTTGAAAAGTAGATTGCAAAGACTTCCTTGAATAGTATATGCTGCTGAAGTGTTAAGGCATGAAGGCTATAAGAATGAATAAGACAGAGTTGAGCTGGAGCTGCAAAACTGGGCATGGACTGAACATACCTGTAAAGCAGACATGTTTGTATAGCAGGTGTTAGTTCTGGCCTGTTGAAAATGTTGCTACCAGGGCAGGGAAGGTAAATTGACATTAACCTAACAGTTCTGAGCCAACTGTTCCATGGTTAAGTGCTCTACGTGTGAGGCATATAAAAATGTGCTGGTGACACAGAGATACTTGGTGAGAGCCAAGTGTCTTTGTTCAGCTGAAGAAGTGGAGGCTGCACAGGGTTTGTTGCTAAGTTAGAGCAATAGCAACTACTGCTCTAGGCAAATGGCTTTCTACAATTAGAAGCCATTACTGTCTGAAGTGACAGATTTAGAAAATGTCTCTACATGAATAATTAGCTCACGCAGCAAAGCTGCAGCTACCTGATAGTACTATTTTTCCCCCACTTTTGAGCATATTTTATTTATCTAAAACTTTCCAATGGTCATCACTGGTAGTTTATTCCATTTGACAAATAAGTAGTAAATGAAGCTGTTCTCATAGATTGGAACAATCTGCATGTTTTCATTTTTTATAGCTTCTCCAAGGATGTAATTGAGACCCTGAAGAGCCTTAGCTTTTTATACTACTGAAAGCCACACTCAACAGCTTTTTGCAAATTTCTAGTTTGAAGAACTGATGAATAATTATTCAAGTGTTTATGCCAATGGAAAAAAAATCTTCCCTTAGAGACGATATTTTGCTGCAGACTCTGGTTCTTTCTTCTCTGTTTCATTTTCCCTTTCTTCAGCTCAGAAATGTCCACTTTAGATATTGTTTCATATGATATAATATCTTTTTGAAGTAGCTGAAAAGGAACTGGACCTGTCCTTTGTCAGTCAAATACTGCAATAAATTCTCATTTCCATAATGCATGCAGTTTTCTTTCACTTATTGAAGAAATAACCAATTTCTTTTTTTATATATTGCTATCCTACAGTTTCTGGGGATCACATATCATCCTGAATGTGTATGGCCCCCCATTAGTTTTTGCAATTGAGCTAAAAGTCTGCCAAATTGTGTCATACGCAGTAATGGAAATATTAGAGATGACTTACTTCACACATATTGTCTGAAGATTGGTACGACCAACTGCAAGTAAATGAGAAAAGGATTGGTAGTTGATATCTCTAATTTAATCTTTGGCATCTCAATGAGTCATTTTAAGGTTAAAATTTTTTTCATTATACTTTCTGCATGAAAGACCAAATGAATCTATATTTTTAATAGAATTTATTCAGGAAAGTGTTGACAAAAAATACTAGAGTACTTTTAATATTTGTTTCTACATCAAACATGCTGAGATGAGGCTTAAAAGCCCACCTGAGAATTCACCTTTGCCTCAGTGCTGTTAGTAAGAGCTGTAAGTATCTGTATCTTTTGAAAATACTTAAAATGAAACACAACCTAATTCTCAGTTATAGAGCAATGTAGGACAGCAAAGACATTGTAATCTATTTTTTTCATTATAAGATGCGGGTGCATAACCAGGAAGAACACTAACAGAATTATTTCTTTGTAAACCTTTACAGTATATAAACATTTACTGGAGCATTGAAAATCAGAATTTAGTCTGACTTTTTAACAGCAGAACCATTCTGTTGTATAGGCAGACAAAGAACTTGACTTGCTGTGATACTTTCCCTCTCAGAGTCCTGTTTGCTCTCCTTTAATTGTCTGTAACATCACTACCCCGTGATCTTTGTGGGGACTTAGGGTTACCCTAATTGCCTTCCCCTGCACTCCTGACAGTGTTAGTGAAGCAAACATTTCCAGCAGAGTCCCTGGGGCCTTGCTGCTGCTAAGTGTAATGCACTCCAGAGCCCTGTAGCCCAGAGCAGCATTTACCAACCATACTGCAGGGCTTAGCACAGTGGAGGATGATCTCAGCAGAGACTGAACTTAGACTAGGGTAGGAGTAGGCAATGCTGACAACGACCTAATTAGGAGCTGTAGGACTGAGAGGTACCACGGAGTTTTCATGAACATCCCTAGCCCTAGGTTAAGGACGTTGGGATTTTTGCATGGATTTATTTAAAGAACCATCTTTCAATTTTTCATCTGTCCACATCTTCTACAATTCTTTGGATTCTTAGAGCTGAAACCCAATGGCTGAGGAGAAAGTTCCAAATGTGCTATGACAGGGAAGGGTATGCTACTCTTTTTGCCTTCTGAAATTTTAAATACTCAACTGTTTAACAGCTTGTGTAGTTCAGGGGAAAAACAAATGAAGAGAACTGTGAGTTGAACAAGGGGCTTCTAGAAATAAGTGTGCCAGGTTGTGTAACAGATTCATTTAGCCCAGTATTGTCCTTCTCCAAGTGAGCAATAAGGAAGTTTAGGCAAGAAGGGGAGAAGTAACGGCAGACTGCAGAGGCACACAAATGTAAAGCAAACATGTAATGGTATTTCCTACTCCCATTTTCAGATTCTAAACCAGTAGCTCTGTTCTTGTATCTCATAGTGCTTGATGGATTTCTAGTCCATGACTTTACATGGTTACTTTTCAAACACCTGTGAACTTATGCTATCTTCTGCATCTAGCATTAGAGAATTCTAAGACTTTGGCGATATCCTGTTAAAGGGCTTCATTCCCCTTTTTGTTTTCAACCTGCCACACAATTTTATTTGACAACTGCTAGTTCTTATATAGAAAAAGAATCATTCTTCATTCACCTTCTCCCTGACATGGCTATTTTTTAGCCTTCTGTCATATTGACCCCCTAAGTCTTCACTTTCCCAAGGTAAAGAGCTCCTGTCTAGTTGGTCATTCCTTGCCATTTCCTGCCTCTGGTCAGTCTTATGCTATTTTCATCTTCAGTCTGGTTTCTCACGTTCTCTTTGTTGCTTGTAGAGCTCACAAATGTAGTTACATTGATTCCTTTATACACACTCCTGCAATTTATGGTCTGGAAATGAGGAGCTGAACTGGATCAGACCAAAAGTCTTTTTACTGTCCTGTCTCAGAATACCCATATAGTAGGTATCTAGGGAAGTACATAGTATGTAGACAGTTCTTCAAAAGTATTTGCACTTTAAACCTCAAGTTCATGCACTGCAAGTTGTTTTTTGTACCATTTTCAAATCATACAGTATTTAGATTTGTCCAAAAGACAATCTTTAAGCCTTTCATTCCCCAACTTTGACCCCTACTGTCCAGTAATAAACTAAAAAGGTGGCTCAGTCTACTTGATTGCAAGGTATGTTGTGACTATCAAAAACAGGAAGATATTTCCCTGTTAAGAGAGACTGCATTGTATTATAAAAAGTTCTGAAAAGTAGACAAGCCCAGAATATTCAGTCATAAGTATTCACTGAAAGAATAATATTTTTGTATTCACCCTGAAAAGTAATTTCCTGGGGAAAAAAAAACAAAACGCTTTGAAATCTGAAGCTGGCTCTGCTCGGAATTTGTTCTGCAGTAGCAAATAAATACAGAATGCTGCAAAATGCAGTTAACATAGCAGATCGTGAACTGTTGACTGCAGAAGATCCTTGCTGAAGCCTGATTCAGGTAATACAGCGGTGTAGGCAAACTGATGAGGGCCCACCTTGTATAGGCCTTCTAATGAACTGAGAAACCTTCATTAATTAACATTTTGGTCATCTAAGAAACTGATCATATATACATGTAATGACTGTATAAGGGAATGAATCACTTAAAATGCAATTAAAAACTGCTGCTTCAGCATGGATCTTTTAAGTCAGTTGGAAATAATTACCTTCAGGATGATTTATTGAAGAGATTAATCTTTCACTTAGAGCTGGAGTAATCTATATGAATTCTTCTGAAAAATATCACTCTCTACAGTTTTAATGGTTACAGGATGAGCCAAGATAGTGTTACTTGCTTTTGCTATCACCCCATAGACACTCGCCTCAGTACCTCTTTATGTATGTAATTTATTTTAACTGGCACATACCTAATTAGGTAGGCTCATGTTTTGAACATTATCTTTCTTGATGCAAGGGTTCTATAAAAAGCTGAAGAATCTCACAGGTCAGATCTTTCCATTTTTGCAGTACACACCAACATAATACCGAGTCATAAATTGTTTTTTTTTGTTGTCAAATTTCCCACTGAAATCATAAAGCCACAGGAAGTTAAGTGCAAATGTAACTATTGATTAACAAAGATAATGCCTACAAACAGTATATACTCCAGGCATAATATTCTTATTTCTTTGGGAAACAAGTAGTTGTGGATTTAATTGGATGTACATATAATAATAAATTTGAATCCATATAACATAAAGTGTTCTCTTTTTATCAGTTTTTGACTTCACTATTTTTGGTAAACAAATAGACCTAATTTGCTGTAGAAAACAGTTACTTTGTACATCTACCTTGAAAGAAAAATCTGAGCATTTCTGTGTAGATGTTTCTCCTCTCTTTCAGTGAGTTCTTCCCAGCACAGTTAATTCCCAGTTTGTCTTAGAAAAGCAGACTGTGTTGCTCACATCTCTGACCTTTTTGGGTTTCGGTTGGTCTGAGAATAATCCTTAGATTGTTGACAGTGTATTCATCTCCATTTCTTCTCAAAAGCAACTTTCAGCCTTATAAATAATAATCTAAAATCAACAAAACCTGGAAGGAACCAAGCTTTTTATTTCCTACATAATTCTTTTGAGGAATCAAATTGTTTTATATTGTTTGATTTCATGTTCCCATTATCAACCTCCTTACATTTCATTCCCAGTGTACATGAAGGACAGCAAACTAAGGCAGACAGGCTAGTTGCAGAAAAATACCATCAGTTATGCATGGCAATCCTTTCCTCAGAAAACAGTGAGATTGAGGAACCCTGTGTTTTCCTTCCATGTCATGCATATGTCCCACATAACACGTCAGATAAATATCTTCACTATAGCTGATATCTTTGCTTAACATAGCATAAGGAAATTTCTGGAATGCCAGATGGCAAGAAGCAAGATGCCTTCCTGGATGGTCCCTTGTTGTTGCTTTTATTGATATTCAGTATCTTCTGTCAGAGAAGTGAAAAAGTACTTTGGTCCTTTCTGTTATTTGGAGCAGGCACGACAAGTGATAGGAAAATGATTGCATGAATTAACCAGAATAGCTTTCTGCTGGAGTGAAGCTAAGCTTTCTACACACCATGATGCATGTGTTTTTAAGCTTATTTTGCTTGCTCTGTTACATTAACACTGCTACAGTTTTATCTGTGCCACTCCACCACTTCCTTTTGATTGCAATGCATTTCATCACCTGTCAGACTGTATCTGATCTCCTACTAGCCCCAAAATCTTGGCAATTGGCACATACAGAGCTTGATGGCAGAGCAGCAGCTGGGCACCTTGCAGTGCACACTCTAACTTGGGTATACCAGTCTCTGTGTAAACAACTTCAAGTTTAATTATCCTACCTTTTATTAAAACTTGTTTTCTCTCTTTGTCAGCCAGTAAGGCCAGGCTGACGCAGGAAGGAGAAATTTTTGTGGTAATGAGATTTCAAAAGACAAGCTAATTTTGTTCCTGTAGAAAAGGAAGGACATGAGAAGTAGGAAGTGCTGAGTACAAATACGATTATGAGAAGTTTACAGGCTCTAACAAGATCTTCTGACATGAGAAGGGCCACCTTTGTGAAACCCCCATCTCGGCTGTCACAGCCAGCCAGGATGTGACCGAGAACATCTCCATGTGTGTCTTTTTCTGCAAGAAGCTGTTTGCTTCAGGCGGTCGTAAAAGCCTGGAAGGGAAATTTCCACCCTCGAATTTAGTTACTCTAAAAGATCATTATGGTTTCTGCTCTTGGCAAGTCCAAGCATCTCAGCTTGTAGAACTGCAAGATCCATGAACAAGGACTTTATTCTCAGTATTACCAGTGGCTTTTAAGTATGGACCTTTTGAAGTTTCCCCTCATTTCCCCTTCTACCTCCAGAAAATGATTTTAAGCTGGGGAAGCCAGTTTTCCTGTGATTCCTCTGTGGTCAGTACAGTAAAGCAGCCACTGTTGTGGGTAGCATTCCCTTGGTTCTTGAGTGTATAGACTGTAAGGAGGACACAGAAAGGAGAGATTTAAAACTCATACTTCCTGTGTATTATAGGAATAGATACTGAGAATAGATACCATTTTTCTTTTTTTTTTGTCTGCTTGTAAAACAAACAACATAGTAATTGCACCTAAAAATGACTTTATGTACCTTTTTACACAAAGTTGTTGGAGGTGGATAAGGTGCAACCACAGAAGAACCACAAGATTCCAGAACAGAGGAAACATTGGTTGGTTCAGATTATCACATATCAGATAATTTCTGTATCAGATTAACTAACTTTAAGGTGTAGAATAAATGCTTTAAACTCATATAGAATATTTAAACAAATGCAAAAGCTTAAGGATTTTATTTATTAAATAACTAGCTTATGGATAATATAACAAAAATACACTCTTAGGTCAATATTTGGCTAGAAGTTCCTGTTGCATTCTGCATTATTATTTTTCCTAGGTAAGTACTTTCAGGAAGAAGTTAGGTGTTTTAATTGTTTCATAGATGATTCAAGATGCTCAATAACTTCTTTTTGTGTACTGGGAAACATTTATTTCTTGTCTTATATATCACTAACTTACAGGCATCCTTCCTGTATTACAGGTATCATACTTCACTTATGACCTTTCTACTGTCAGCTTTAAAATTGGTACCATCACTTTCCTCTTCCTTAACATTCCAGTATTGATATGTATACACTCAAAAAATAATTTTGTCTTTTCCAGTACTGCATTGTGACTGATCCAGGGTCCTGTGAGTAATCTGTGTCAGGAACAGGAAACCAACTCCATTTCCTTAATAGCAGTTAGCGATTTACTCACTACAGAATCACTGGAAAATAAATTACAGTGTAATCTGAAGTCTGGAGAAGCTTTCTAGTGACTCTCAGGGGCTTTAAAGCCAGGAGTTACTTCATTTTTGGCATTACATTTGTATAGTTGAGTCAGGCCAAGCATTTCTTTTTCACTACAGAAGCTGCCTCAGGGCACAGTGGCTGTTCATCAGCTCTTTCTTTGCTTGTGTACTCAAGCCCCACTAACTTATTAGTTGTCTTCCTTTTTTTGTAGTATACACTAACACAAAGCTTTGGGAACTTATTAGGAAAAGTTAATGTGCTCTCTTACATGCAGATGGGAGAAGAAATGAGAAGTTTTGCAAAACCTCAGATAAAGAATATGTCAAATGCCATTGTCTTTAATACAGACCTAAATTATCAGTTGTTAACACTGGAAAGGTATTTATTTTGCCTTCATTGCTGCTTTCCTACAGATATCTCCAGCAGCAAGAAAGTTTGGAAATAAAGGAATGGGATATTATTTTGTTGCGCAATGGTGCTAGCTTGTTGTTTCCATTTTTCTTTCAGAAACTTTTCCCAAATTCTTTACCAAAGAAAGGATGCCTACATTATTGTATCTCCAGCACTTGGGTCTTCATCCTAAGTGCCTTGTAATTTCCCCAAACTCTCTCTCTCTTTTTCAAATAAATAAATAAATAAATAAATAAATAAAATGTATAATAAATAAATTTCTTTCCTACATGTAGGAGAAAGGTTGGGTGCTTTTGATCTCTCTCCACAGAGAATCCATTCCATCTAAAATGAATTTTAAAAATTCTTAATGTCAATCACTAAGTACTTTTGGTGAATTGGGGCTTAGGTTTGGATATCTTGAAAAGCACCTTTTTCCCCCTCTATTGCTGTCCCCTTTACTTGAGGAAGACTGATCCAGCAGGTAGATGCTTAACCATTAAACACAATGAAATTCCCAAAGGCAGAATTACCTTCATGTGGGATAGTTCCTCTATTTCTGTATCTCTATTTATCTCATACGTTTGAGTCTCTGTACTACAGTCTCCTTGGCATGTCAAAGGTCTCTAATAACTATTTCTGTTCATGCAAAATTTCATTATTCTCAGGCTGTAAGCCCAGATCAGGCTCCAAGGAATCAAGTAATGCTGTAGAGTATAAAATCAAATGTTTCTCATACACTGGTGAATGAAACTCTTAGACAAGCATATAATAAGAAGAATGAAAGAAAATGTTTGATGGTATAATTTTTAATAATAGCCACACAGCAGTATTCTAATGCTGATGCCTTACCTTTGGGTAACCATCCCTGGAGAGCATAAAATGATTCTTTTATTCTGTACTGCATGTATTACCTGTGTACTGAATGTTAGTGCTATCTGTGATATTAGAAAATTGTTTTGGGAACACTAAGGCTTTTAGTGAACATTTTATGTCTTTTTAAAAGAAAAATATACAAACTGTGTCTTAGATGTGACTTCTTTCTCCCTGCTAAGCTTTGGGCCTGTTGAGCCACCTCAAGCCAAAGTGGAAGACAAGTAGGAGTTCAAAAGACAGTTGTGTTACCACCCTTGTAATGAATGCTGATGCTTGGGCAGAAAAGAGGCCCAGGCTAATGGCCCAACTAGGAGAAAGTGAAGGATCTGGCTAGTGCCTCAGCACATGCTTTTGTCTAGGATATCACAGCATTGGTGCCTCTTGTTTTTATGGGCCCACTAGGGATGCGGAGTTGGGGCCATTACGACAGGCGAGAACCTGAGAGCAAGTCTCCATTTCTAATAGACCTGGGCTTTGTTTGGTTTCCTACTTAGAGAAAAAATATTCTTTATAAGCTCTTTACTTGTAAAATATGTGTGATTCTGAGTATACAAACAGAGGGATGAATTTGATCCTTATTTTTTGATAGGAAAGTGTTTTTGACATAACAGCTGTGCAAGGGAAATCTGCCTGCTCGCTCCTGTGCTTCCTTCCCTGTGTTCTACTGTTTTATCTAGCTGTTAGGTAGCTTTTGCTATGCATTCTTCTTGCTGTCTTACAGCTTTTTCAGGCAGTTCTGCTTGCTGTTTCTCTGGGTAGATAGCCACATATTGCTCTTCTACTTTCTACTTGACCTTAAAAGACTTCATTTTATTGTGCTTAGGCCATAATTAAAAAAAAAAAAAAAAAGAAAGAAAGGTTAGAGAACTGCTTAGGGCTGGCAACAAGGATGAGCACTTTTCTTGCAAAAGCACAGCAGCTGAAGGAATCTAATCTTAGGAACTAGGGTGTGATTTGGGGAGATTTACAAGGAACTGGATATGCAACAGGTGTTTCAAATTATAAGCTGTGTGATAAAACCACTTTTTGGCACTTTCAGAACCTTTTAGTAATAGGTCAAAATAAAGGAGTGCTCTGAGCTCACGATTAAAATTGGTTCCAGGAGAAAGAGACTAAAATAACCAGCACCTATTGTCTATGACAAAGGGGGGAAAAAAGGCCTCATAAACCTTGATGGAGGTCTTCTTACCTATTTGATGGAAGAACAACAATTTCAGCACCATTACTTGCCCTGACAATGGGACCATATGAGGACAGGAAGACCACTCTCCCCTCAGTGACATACAGTTAACTGGCTATGTAAGTCCCACTGCAATGCCACACTGACTCTTCTCACATATGCAGTGAAGACAGTCTCTGTAAATCTTCTCATTGCCCTGTAGTCATTCTGCTAAACACTGATCCTGCTCTGTGACCATTAGAGTATCAGAAATCAATAGGAGAGACACCAAGAGTCCATGACCCAGTTAAAAATTTACATACAGTCACATGATGCAACAGGTTACTGAACACCAATGCACTGTGTAAGGTATCAGGGCAATTAAAGGAAAGAGGTTGTTACTGATGCAAGATATCTTTAGTGGCTTAGAGAAGTCTAATTTAAGTTCTTATAAATTCCTGGTGGCACTTTGCAAGGAGAGGCTTCTCTATGTTCAGTACAGAAGGAGTCATTTTAGACTGAAGTGTTCTAATATTTTAGCACTAATCTAATCTTTACATCACTAAGACAAGTGCACATACCTGTTATTTACCACTGAGATGTCTTAAGTAGTTTCTGGAAAACACTGGCTTATCTCTTGCATCCTCTCCATTTTTCTGTTTCCTACAAGGAGTGTTTACCCTAAAGAATAGGCTGTTGAGGTCCCCAAGCTGTTGAGGTTTTAATGGTGCAGGTTTCTCTAAAATTTTATACCCCTAAAGGTACCCAGGATTTAAAAATCCTTTTCGCTTAATATATTTAAAACTTAGAAGTTGAAGGTCAAAAAGTTTGGTTTACCATTCTTGAAAAGAAGACCTTATTATGATATATGGGCCAATTTGTGTTTTCACATTTATTCATTTCAGAACTTTACAGACTCAGATAGAATTCAAGATATTGCTTATCTCAAGTCAAGTTTTTAAACATTTTTAAAAAATACTCAGCACGCCAAAACACTTCTTATTAGAAAAAAAGCTGAAATGCTAAGATATAATTTCAAGCCCTATGTATGATCTGATAGAGAATAGGGATTTTTGGGGCTCTGTTGTACAACCAATTTGTGCTATGTATATGTAGTAAAAAAAAGGAAAACTCTTCATCATTATGTTCAGCTTGAGAGGTATTGTTTCCTTCCTTCGAAATACCTTGTCTGTTGGCACTGTATCTGTGGCTCCCTAGTAACCCTGCAGTGGGGTATTTCAAACTTATGCAGACAGTGTTTATGTCATTGCATACAAGAAGTCTACTCAGGATCTAACTTCCTCTTGAACACTTTACATTTTATCATTTGCATTATGCTTGATGAGTAATTATTTGACTTGAAATGACAGCTTCTGCGTCTGCTTCTGCTAAGGATATTTGGCCAGTATCCTGGTACATGACAATTTTAATCTTATGAGATCATAATTTTATAATCATGCTGTATTTTTATAAACTATAAACCACCCACATGTTTACATAAAATAGAGTGTGTTACATTTAGTGTGTTAGAATTACCTTGTCTCTACCTTGTTTATTGCTCTCTTTCTTTCTCTTTCTCTTTCTCTTTCTCTTTCTCTTTCTCTTTCTCTTTCTCTTTCTCTTTCTCTTTCTCTTTCTTTCTCTTTCTCCTTCTCCTTCTCCTTCTCCTTCTCCTTCTCCTTCTCCTTCTCCTTCTCCTTCTCCTTCTCCTTCTCCTTCTCTCTATCTCTCTCCATCTCCTTTTTCTTTCTTTCTTTCTTTCTTTCTTTCTTTCTCTTTCTTTCTTTCTTTCTTTCTTTCTTTCTTTCTTTCTTTCTTTCTTTCTTTCTTTCTTTCTTTCTTTCTTTCTTTCTTTCTTTCTTTCTTTCTTCCTTTCTTTCTTCTTTCTTTCTTTCTTTCTTTCTTTCTTCTTTCTTTCTTCCTTTCTTTCTTCCTTTCTTTCTTCCTTTCTTTCTTCCTTCCTTTCTTCCTTTCTTCCTTTCTTCCTTTCTTCCTTTCTTCCTTCCTTCCTTTCTTCCTTTCTTCCTTCCTTCCTTCCTTCCTTCCTTCCTTCCTTCCTTCCTTCCTTCCTTCCTTCCTTCCTTCCTTCCTTCCTTCCTTCCTTCCTTCCTTCCTTCCTTCCTTCCTTCCTTCCTTTCTTCCTTCCTTCCTTCCTTCCTTCCTTCCTTCCTTCCTTCCTTCCTTCCTTCCTTCCTTCCTTTCTTCCTTTCTTCCTTTCTTCCTTTCTTCCTTTCTTCCTTCCATTCTTTCTTCCTTTCTTTCTTCCTTTCTTTTCAGAGCTCTCAAGCTAGCAAAATTATCTAGATTTATATTTTGTGACTTTGGTATTAAGAAGTGTCTTTTGTTTCCTAGGAAGGTCCACCTACATTCAAAAGGGCTTACTTTTAATGGAGCAGGTCTCTTCAGTATTCTTCCTTCCATGTAATTCAGTGAGATTACAGTGAGTTTAAACAGGATAAACATGAGTGTCGAGCAGTCTGGCATACTTTCAAAATCCACTGGTTTCCAGAGTTCACGTCCTGTAGACAAACCCCAGATTGGCTGTGGACAAGCACGTGGGTTACCTAGGTTTGCTTGCTAACATGTTCACTCCCTAATGCCATATCCTATATTGGTAACATAGGAAATGCCCTCACTTGCAGGAGCTGATGGGCTCTGTCAGTGACTGAAGTTACCCTGAAAATACTATCCTGAACTGATCTTGTGTTCCCATCGAGCGAAACACGTGCTAGACATTAATTTTCCAAAACCTCAGCATTCAAGTGCAAGATACAGCTTTAAATTGCATCTTATTTTCAAGGTTTGTACTATAAGCAGAAAAGAATCAAGTGAAAAAAAACCGCTGTAAGTTGCAAGAATCTTTATATTAAGTAGAATGTAACTGGAGATAATGAGGAATGTCTGGTGGGAAATAAGCGCAGCAGATTGCTTGGAAAACCTTTGGATTGTATTAGGGAAAATGTTTCAAGAAGTACAGAAAGCAAGTAAAGGAGAGATTCTTTTATATTTGTTGACAATTGTAAGGAATATATGAGAATTTGAGACTGAAAGGTCCATTTAAGAGTGGCCATTAAAAAAGACTCGTGATTGTTCAGGATGAGAAGGAGGAATAGCAGCTGAGGGATGGAAGGTAGACTGATGAATTCACAGAATGGGTAAGCAAGATTTCATGTGAATAAAAAAGCTGCTAAGGGGTTAGTGCCTTACAAATAGTACACACAATGACAGTATTCATCCACAGGTGTATTCTACCCACTGTGAAGAAAAGGGAGAAAATGCAGTAAGAGATCCGCTTGATTAAAACATGAACTGTGCATGAACCTTAAACACAAGAAAGAATAAAGCTGGAAGCAGAAACTAGGTCAGGCTGCTGAGGACGAATGATAAATATAACCTGAGCATGTAGGAACAAAATTTTAAAAAGTCAAAGCTCAAAACAAGATGCATCTGCCAAGAGATATCAATCAAATTGGAAGTGCAATTGTAATACAGGGAAGGTGAAGGAAGGGGTGAATTGGTCAGCTGCTCAGCTGAGAGAAAAAGCTGTTGCTGGGTGATACTCAGAAGGTTAAATATTGTAATAACATTTTGCCTTGGTCCTTGCAAACATGATCAAGTGAAAAATGAGAAGTACTACAATAAAATAAAAACATGAGCTTTGAATGGAAAAAGAACAATTTAAAGATTAGGGTTTATCAAGTCAGCAAGGTATTATGAGTTTTCTAATGAATTTTAAGAACTTTATGACGAACTGTTGGATACTCATGTTGCACTGGAGTGCATGTAATAGGCTTGAAACTTGAAAAGTTCATGAAGGGAGAGCCAGTGCCTGTCTTCAAGTAAGGAGAAAGGAAGACCAGGGTATGATTCAGCCAGTAAGTTAATTTCTGCTCTCATGAAATGCTTGAACAAGTAACTGAAACTGTTAAAACTTGAAGACAACAAGGATATGAGTACATCCAATACAAAATATTCAAATCCATGTACTTTCACAGAAGGAAAACAAGATTTGAGAACATAAACATGATTTATTTTGCCTCTATTAGGGCTTTCTGTATTGTCCTATGTAACAAATTGAAAAAAAAATCTATATTCGCATTAGGTGTTTGTCTAGATAGCCTTCAAAAGTCCCTTTCAGCACAACCTGTGCTAAGTTACAATTCTATAAAGCACTGACATAGTGTGGGTAGAGAAGGACAGGGAAAGTTTCACAAGCCATGAAATGATGATCAATGTTTTTCAACAAAGACAAAAGCAGTTATGGTTCACCAGAGATGATTCTTTGGTCTTTGTTCATTTTTTTCCCTAATGATTTGATGAGTACTCCCGTTCAATTTTCAAGTGACATGGAGTTGGGTGTCATGACAAGACTGGAGAATTCAAACTGACCTCAAAACATTGAGTAGGAACAAGTGTAATGTGTTATTCTTGGGCAGGAGCAATCAACTACACATGTATGGGAAACAAATATCTAGCTCAATACCAGAACTTCAGAAAAGGATCTTGGGGCCGTGGTGGATCACATTGTGAAGGAAAGACACAAATGGAAAAGACAAATGTAATTGTTATACATTCAGGGAATATAGCATGTAAGTCATAAAACACTGCTTTCCCTCTGCCTGTTAATGGCAAGGTAACAGAACAGAACCCAGTTTGGGACAATGCCTTTAACAGGGAAAAGGATGAAGAATGATCACAAAATTGTAAAATATGTAACCTGCACTGAAAGATTGAAAAAATTATTTAATCATTAAGAGACAAGGGCTATGAAGACAGTAGTCAGATATGTGAGAGTTTTGCAAAGAAGATGGTAATTTGTCCCTTTTTGCCACAGTGAATAGGACAAAGAATAATGAAATTATAGGACGGAAGACTGCAATTAATAACTGTAAAAACTTGCTTATGTATAAGAATGCATGACCTAATCACTACCTGTAATCCATTCTGTGATTTTTAGTTAGGAGTCAGGTCATGTAGGTTTGATGCTTATGTTACGAGACCCCTGCTGTCAGTCTGTCTTTAGGGGTTATAATGTGAAAATACTTGAAATGAAAAGGGGAAATGAGTAAGCCCCAAACATGTTATTGGAGAGTTAACAAAATGTAAAGCAAGAAGACATGCACTGTTTTGTCTAAAATAAATACAGTGTAAAAGAATTATAAGTTCTTTTGGCATACATATGTGTGAAAATGTGTATGAAAATAAATTAAAATTAGCTATTTATCTTGTTTAAGAAAAGATTTGTTTTATGGCTATAACTAGAAGAGCAACAAACCTGTATTAAGTAGCTCTTAACTAAAAAAAAGATAAAAATTTTGTATGTGCTTCCTGAAATGAAGTTTGCCCTATACTTGCAGTATAACATTGTGTTCAATTGATATAATTTGAATAAAGGTTTAAATTTAAGACTCTATAAACACATTGGATGGTATTCTATAAGAAAAAATTGTAATCTACAGCAATTCAGACTTTTCTAAAGGCAAAGACTTTGTTCTGCAAAACCAATTTATAAATAATTTTCAGTTTAGATGATTTAGCAGTATTCAAATAAGAAGGCTTTCATAGAGAAGAAAAATGCTCCAACATTTATGAAACTTATTAAGATTTCTAGGGGGCCTTTGGGTTTTGAATACCTCTACTGTAATATCAGAAGTGCTCATAAGAGAAGAAAATATTTAAAACCCCAATACAGGTGAGAATGAAGTTCTAGATAAGTACTTCCAGCTCTAGATGAGTACTTTCATCACTACTTTTTTACGTAACAGTGAATTGATTTGATTAAGGAAGAAAAAAAGCAAAGAAATAGCTCATTTTTTATCTCAACTGTCAAAATTTGTGTAGAACCTGTTAAAATGCTCTATTGCTAACATAAATTCTTTATATGGCCATGATTAGAAAACTGAGGTTTATGCTTGCACATTTGTCTAGATTTTTAATATAATGAGCTGCTCAGGTTGTACTTGAATCAAGTAGAGCTACAAGTGCTGTGAAGTTGATGAACCCTCATGGCTGAAGTAATTTTTATAGTATTTTGAAGTCGTTGCATGTTCCAACTCTTCCAAACCACTCAGCTGAGGAAGAGGTTTGACTATTAGGGAAGGCAGATTAATTTTCTATTCACTAACTGTGGCCCAGTGATGCCTGAAATGCAGGCAAGCAAATTGCAAAAAAAATCAAATTAAAAGCCAAGATGCCTTAAGAAATGTAGCTGGTTAGAGGTGTCTGTGTTCCAGTAAAAGCTGGCTTTTGATATAATTTTCTTTTGCGTGCTTTAGAACAATCAGTGAATTTTGCTTAATATGTATTAAAATAATAAATCATTAGTTTGTCTTGTGAAGGTCCTGGTGTATTTAAAATGTCATATTGAAGGATTAAAGAATCAGTCAAGAGCTAGAGAAGCAAATAATGCAGATTTTGAACCTTGTACTGATTTTGATTGGGATAGAATTAATTTTCTTCTAAGTAGCTGGCGTGCATTTATATTTTGGATTTGTGATGGAAACAGAGGGGATAACACAGATATTTTTGTTACTGCCGAGCAGCCCTTAGACAGGGCTAAGGCCTTTTGTGCCTCTCACCTGTGAGGAGGCTGGGGGTGCACTAGTTTGGAGGGGAAACAGCTGGGACAGCTGACCCCAAGTGACCAAAGGGATGTTCCAGACCATATGATGTCATGGTCAGCATATAAAGCTGGGGGAAGAAGGAGGAAGATGGAGATGATGGGAATGATGGTGCTGATCATCCCAAGTAGCCATTACATGTGAAGGAGCCCTGTTTTCCTGGAGATGGCCAAGCATCTGCCTGCTGATGGGAAGTGGTGAATGAACTTGGTTTGCTTTGCTTGTGCGTGGCTTTTGCTTTACCTGTTCAACTGCCTTTATCTCAACAGACGAGTTTGTTGACTTAAACTTTTCCAATTTGGTCTGCCATCCTGCTGGAGAGAGAGTTGGCAAGTGTCTATGTGGGGCTGAGTTGCTGGCTGAAGTTAAATCACCACTAGTCCTGATTCTCTTCTTGCATCTTCTTTAAAATATTATATTCCAATTGACTGAAATTGAGTTATTCTTTATGTGTACTGGAGTTGAAAAAGACACAATGATGGTAGACACATGCATGAATACAGGACTAAAAAATAGGAAAATAGAGATTTCATGTGTCTAGTGCAGGGTGACAATTACATCCTGACAAATGTAATTGCTCCAGACAGTGATTCTGAGTCTGCAGGACAAGCGGGATGCAGATAGGGCTGTTCTGCACTTCAGTAACCCAGCCACATCCAGGCTGTAAAATGCTCCAGCCCTGGGTCCCATTGGATGCTCTTGCAGATTTCATTATTATTTTGTGTGTGTTTTTTCTGGTTTAAAGGACCTGAAATAATTTTAGGAGAGTATTGTAGCCTGTGAGATTGAAAATATTAAAAACAAGAACATTTGTCTAGAAGAAGGAAAAGTGGGCTGTATCTTGTCTTAAAGTCTTGTTGGCACTCAAGGAAGATCATGATGGCTGATGTGATGTCTCTACATAGCCCCTCCCAAATCCACTCTGCTTCTCTAAAATGGGAGATTCCCACAACTGTCTCCAATGCCAGCTGAAACAGGCAGCTGTATCTGCAGGAATATGCTCTGCCTCTGCACCCACATATTTTTGTAGGGACAGAAAAGGGAAAGCAGGAATAGTCCTCAAGCTCTGTGGGATCATCTGTGTATTTTGGGATCTCCCATGAGGAGACATGTCATGGAAGTCAGCCTTTTCTTCCAGCTTGAGGAATCACTTGGAAAACAGCCCTCATGGAAGAAGTTTTGCTAAGCTTAGGGCCAAAAGCTGCAGTATGCTTTGCATTCAGTGGACTGAAGGGGCTCTTGTGCATGTTGTCTTTCTCTCAGTCCTTTTCTCTGGATCTTCCAGGACTGTCCAATTTGACAGTAAATTGTCCAGTTCCCTTGATAAGGAAATCCTTAAGATTCTTTTGTGGCTTCCAGTTTAGGTGCCAATACCAAGATAATACTCATCTGTAGGAGACCTGTGGGATCCTATTTTCTGTCCACAGCTTCTCTATGTTTTGTATAAGAATCTTGTAAAGACCTTGGCTCTACAAGTACAGAAAAGCAGCCCTGGGTACAGTTAGGGAAAGAAAGATTCTAAGCCTGCACTGAGTGACCACTGGTGGTGTGTAGCACAGCTGGGGCACTCACCAGGATACCCTAAAAAAACAGGACTTCAGGCAGAGCAATTTGTGTAAAAGAATTTTCAAGAAGGGCTTTTACTCAGAAATTCTCCACAATGACAGGAAACATCCTCCAAGTTACACTTGAGGCTTTTGGAGATATTTTTATTTAAATACACATTATCCCTCATAGCTTTTCAATCTTCAGGCATCATTTATCTTGAAGTTTAGCTTCCTCCATATGTTTACCATCAGCCAAAGCAACAGAGCTGATGAGCAGCTTGGAAATGTTTTGTCATGCAGTATATGAGGTTTTTTGCTTTTCAGCTAAATGTTTTTACATTTAACTTGCACTCCTTCTGAGAAGAGCTGAATATTGACTATTAGTACTGTTATTTCATACTTACATAATAGCTATTCATTTGCTCGATGAGTGAATTTTTCCATTAAGGATTTTCAAGCCCCACATCACAGTAGTCTGGAGCTGCAATTGCAATTTGATGCAATCTTGGATTGCAGGTAATTAGTGCAGAATGGTGCATGGTGCCACCATCTTCCATATGATGAAAGCTCTGTCTTAGATGGTGCAGAGCATTTCCATTTGACCTAAACAAAATTGACTCAATTTAGCAAATCAATCTCACTAAAGAGCATCTTGGGACTTAATAACGTGCACACAGTATGATAAAATGTTTGCTAAGTGCAAGGGTAAACAGGGATCTTATTACAGAAAGCTATTAGATAAATCTGCAAATAGATTTGTTTGTTTATCTAAGTTTATAAAAAATTCTAATGCAGTTCTATAGTTGAATGATTTATCATTATACTTCATAATCATATTCATTTGATGTTCAGATTGCATTTTGTTTCTTACTGTTTTAGAATTTTATCAATGAAATCTAGGAAAGCAAAAGCAGAAAAAATCAAACTTGATTGTATTAAGCATAATTCAGGGTAGGGTTAGCACTCAATCAATTATTTTTGCCTGTTCTAAACTCAGCAGATAACATTTATAGTTGGTCAATTTTTATCAAAATACTTTAGAAAGGCCTGGGAGTAAGAGAAGAGTAGAAAAATTACCTGTGTGATTCAGGACTATCGTAGTCCAGGATACACATGGCAGTTTTAGGGATTATTTTCTGGCATGACATTTGTAATTAAGAACCAAAGAAAGTTTGTGCCCCATTGGAAATATTACTAAATGCATGGCTATTTTATTAAATGCATGGCTTTTGAAAAATAACAATTGAGAGCACTTTCCAGAAGCTTTCATTTCGCCCTCCAATCTGGAGGAAGGTTCATTTACTTTGGTCAATATTGTTTGAACAACATTCATGTAAATTCTCACAGCCTTTCCCTTCCCTGTTGATTTCATTAATAGATTTTTAAAATTTTCATCTTTGCTTTTATAATCATTCCTTGCTGTCCTTTCAGGTTTTTCTATGTTATGTGCATGAATAACTCACAGCATTTTAAGTGCCCTTTGAATATTTGGATTTGATTCTTACTTACATTGAGTGCTTATTCTCTTGACACCTCTTCTGACAAACTGTTCTGCCTTTTCTGATATTAACCTGATGTGTTAAAAATTTTCATCATTTCAACTTTTAATGAGTTTTATCTGAATATATTGGTTATAAAAGGTGATAGATTACCAGCAACTTGTTTATTCCCTAGAACTGATGCAGACAAAAGCAGGAGCTCCTCCAGAGTGAATTCTGTCCTGGTCTGTGTTCTGCCTCTTAGTAGCAGGGAGGCTTCTACTATATGTTGCAAAGTTTGATAAAAACATACATTGAATAGGAGCACAACCCATTTCACAGGGGCTAGAGGTCAGTGCCAACTCTGTTTTTCAAGATGTCCATGTGTTCTGAATCCCAGTGACTGACAGGGCAGGTAAAATGTTCCATTGCCTATTTCTGAACACTACCTTGCTTAGCAGGACTATGAATCACCAGTGATCAAACAAGATTAAACTTGACCTTCTACTCTGTTTCTAGAACAAACAGATTTTTCAGTCTCCATTCTACAACTTCTGTCATTCACTGCAGCACCAATTGATGTGTGCTTCACAAGTTCAGCAGCTGTCCTGCCCAGTCTCTTAGTGTTGCAACCAAACTTCCAAATGCGCTCAACTGCAGCATTTTCCCCTAGATGAGAGTCCTCATCAGCTGCTTCTCTGTGGTGTCAAGAGCCCCAAGAGTCCTTCTGGGAGATCCAGGAAATCAGTTGTATGCCATGAATCCACTGAGATATCCATCCAACAAAATGCTGTATGTCATGGCTACTGTGAAGTATAAAAACCCCATAATGCACCTTTGAAGTCAGAGTATTGGGGGAAACATTTTAGGATTTAGGGAGAAGTATGAGCAGGGCCACAGAGTTTGACAGCTGTCCAAATTCACGAGTTTAACATGAAGCTCTCTGCCAAAGGTTACAGCTCACATGCTCTAACAATGAACAGTCAGACACATAAATACTCACACATAACTAAATTAATTTAACCAACCAAAAACACAGGATAATCAAACAGGGAGACCAGATTACCCTTAGAAACTGGTAAATTGAAGAAACTCCAGACTCTTCTCTACCTAAGTATTGCTGTATTGTACCTTCAATTCCTTGAGGCCCTCATAGGAATCCATAGTTCTTAGTCTCAAAACTTTTTACCAAAGAATGATAGGCTGAAAAGACAAAAAAAAAACCCACATGAAAATCTTGTAATAATAATGAATTTTAAAAATTTAGATGAGAAATTATATTCTTGTTATCAGCATTTTTTTCAGCTGCAGTGTTGGACTAAATACAATACTGTGAAAGTTTCTGTTTCTTTCCTGGACTAATAAAATAAGAGCCTCTATAAACCCAGAACATCTATCAAAACCCACCAAACTGACATGCTGCTTCTTTTTCAGTAGGGGCAGATTAGTTTTTGTAGAGTAATTTCTTAATACTTCCTCTAAAACCATACTTTTGAAAGCAATACCACAGTTTATATAACTTTTGAAATGAGACATCTCATTTTGTGCTTTGATGCTTGCAGTTATTTAATGATGTTTACTGAAGAGTGTTTGTAATAAGTGCATTTTGCACTTGAATGTGCTATGTAATCAATGTTAAAACACACAAGTTTGCAGATATTAGGCTATATTTCTGACTAAAGCTGGCTAAATCCTTGTCCTTTGGTGCCAGATCAGGGCTGGGATAACTTGACATGCTCAGTGAAAAAACTTTTGATAATCTCAAGTATTTTGAGTCCAGTAAGCACCAGATTACTCATTATTCTGTGGAACATGATGTTAAGTATTTTTGTTGGGTTGATAAGGCATGAAAAATGGAAAATCTTTCATATAAGCAGGAATGGTTTCTTCAAGATGTTCATATCATAGTTCTTCCATTTTCAGGCATGGATCTAGACTCTTCTTTCCATGTGAGTCCCTTGAACAGGAAACAAGAAGTGCCTTCTCATCTTCTGGGTTGATAAGGTTTTTAAGTACAACCATTTTTCTGTGTTGAGCAATGAACACCAAGGCAGTGTTGCAGGCAGTACTTTCTCTTCCCTAACTTTAATGAAGGTTTTTACAGCTAGTCTTCTTTGTATTTCTGATACAGCCTGACAAGTTCAGTAAATTAAATCATGAAGCTTTTCTTTGCAGTATTTAGCAAAACTGCCTAGAAAGGAGATGGCGATCATTTTCATTTTTAGTACAGAAGCTCAAAATTGTAAGGCAAGCCCTGCTACTTTTTGCATAATCCATGGAACAAAAGGTAGAAGTCTAATTCCCACCACAATCTTAGCAGATCCTAAATCCTTCAGGGATGCTTGTCCTGGTTTTTATTACACCTGGAAAAAATATAATCCAATTTTTTATTGCTAGTATAAAATTGTTTGCTGTTTGACTAAACATTTTTTCCCATCCCCAGATTCTCATGTGATTTGAAGGCACTGCCCACATCACTGATATATGTATTAGTTGCTGCTGGTAGAGAAATGACTATGGAGATTTTTACAAAGTTTTTATCAATCATCATTTGCCTCTGAAGATATGTATTTGCATTATCCTAGGAATACATAGGTGTGGTCATATGTGGGAAGGCAGAAAGAAGAGTAAGGCGTTTTCTTCTGAATCTTTTTCAGTGCAGGCTTACACAGAATTCCCAGGACATGTCATATTTGAGAGAGCAAAAAAATATTCTTGCAAACATACAAACATTTTACTGTATATTCAGATGGAATAAAGTCAGTATAATGAAAAAGCAGTGTTGGGTTCCTCCCGAACCTCTGGAAAAGGCACAAGTACTGGCTTTTAATTCTTTGTTGCTTTGCTATTCAAACAGATGAAAATATCAGTCATATGCTTTTTTATATGTCTGAATGAGCTCTCTTGACATTTCAAGGCCTGGTGAACTATTGGGTTGGTTACTTGAGTTTTAAATTTCCTGTTTTAAATTCCAGCTAAATGATACAACTTTTCGTGGTTCCTCTTCTCCAGAAATCCTCTAAATAGTCTTTGAAAGACCTTTATTTTTTACTTTAAGTATGTCTTATATTTCAATATTTTTATACAAATTCCCCACAAACCACTGGCAACAATTTTCACTGGGCCAATGGGAACATGAGCACTTGTTAGACTGTGGACAAGGGTGGTTTTGAAGAAATGATGTTAGATATTTCTTCTTGAAAACAGCTCTGGGCAGCTCTGGTGGATATTATATCATTCTCTGATACCCAGGGGAGCTAACTTTTATCTCTGACCCCAAAGGAGACCCCAAAGACCAGTCTCAGATAGTAATCAGAAATCTAACAGGGTTATTTTGCACTTGCTGCAAGATGACAAATTCTGTTTTCAATGGTGTTAGGAAAAATATTCTTGAAACATTTTTGCCTGCCTCCTACACATGACAAGTGTTTCTGAAAAAATGCATCTTGGTGGCTACACCTCAATAGGTAGTAGCAAGTCATCTGATGATCTGTTGCTCAGAGAGAAATTTTCCGTTATCTGTATCCAGACAAGTTGCCAAGACTTTCTCACAAAAACATTCTTGTTTTCACCTCCAAATATTGTTCACTATTTCTTTAGTCCTTCAAACAAGTGGCTTCACTGATCCTAGACACAGCTGAGCTGTTGGGACAAGGAAACCATGACAAGGCTGCACGTGCCACTTGTAGCTCTTGAAGGAATCTGTGCGGTCACTGGCTGCCTGAGAAGCTTCCTCACTTGTTCCTGCCATGCTGGAGCAGTGACAATCCTGCTGAGCACCTTGAGGAGCAAGACCTCCCTGCACACGTAGGGGCAGCTTTGCAGCACCTGCATGTCTTCCTTCCCCTTCAGGGACTAGCTGTTCATTGCAAGAAAGGGATGCCACGTGGCAGTCAAAAACCTGCACACGGCCAAGAGAGGTGTAACCTGGTTTAGGATCTGGAAGCAGCAGAATAAAATGAAGCATGGGTTAAACACCACCTTGGCACTCACCCAAGGTCTGGGGTGGATTCTGCTAAGTCTTGTGTTGCCATGGCTACACTGGTGGTTAAAACACACTCGAGGGTTTCTGTCTGAATGGCAGATTGTCTTTGACTGCATTTAGATGTATCTTGTGTTCTGTCACTGGGACCATGAAAATGTTTTGTTGACTTGGTTTGTAAGCCTAACCTCCCTCTACCCCAAAACTGCTCTGCAGAAGTAGGTTGTGCATTGCTGAATCTACTTTTAAATAAAATAATAAAAATTAATGTAGAAATTCAGGAGCCATAAATTTCAGTGCTAATATTAAAATAGTTTTCATTATTTTAGGGAAATATAGTACTCAAATCATTGTTCAGTCCCTGCTTTCTGAATGCACAGCTGAGGCTAAAATTTCCTGCATCACATTTTCATATCAAAATTTAGCTTTGAATAACCATTGGGTTTAGTTTTGTGCTCAGAGAGGACACTCCAAAAGTGATTTGATTACTATGTCTTTGTCTTTGATGAGAATGAAATCTAATGAAGCAAATCACATTTTCTTCACAAGTGAGTTCAGTGGTTCATGGACTGGGTTATCTCACATTTTTGTCCTCAGCCAATTTTCCCTGTTCTCCTAAGGAATACAAGACTTGGGTCAGTTTAATGTAAGACTACATACACAAAACGATGCAGAATAACTGAAGTCAACCTTCCCCTTTTTAGTGCAAAATAATTTACACTGAGACACTGGAGTCTGTAAAACTCTCAGAGAGGAAGACTTGCTGAAAACAGATTTATATACTTCTATGGAAGATGGATAACACATTCTGTTTGGCAAGGAAGCCCAGGCTTTTACAGAGTTCAGCAGCCTTCTTTGAAAGCTAACAGTGTGTCTCTGTTTCTGGAAACACAGCATTCCTGTTTTGCCTCATCTATTTTGAGCTGAGTGCATGTAACTTTTTCTTATTGGATGTCTTTGTGTTGTAAAGGTCAGTGGAGCAGTTTGCACTTGCTTTTGCAGGTAAGGGCCAGGTTTACTGATATCTGCTGTGCTCCAGCATCGCTTCTTACCCTGTGCTCAGTAAAAGGACTAGCAGCAACAGCTGAAGATTTTTCCAGTGTATGGGAATTGGGAGTAAACCCAAGACTAGAGAAAGAATAAACTCCGAGCCCTACTTTTCATAGTTACTATCTGGTTTACAACATTAAGTAGAAAAAGCTATGAGTTTGCCCTCCTGTTTTGATATAGTCATTGCTTTGCTTTGACTTTCAAAATCAAATGTTTGAAAAGACAAAATTTCCAACATTCTGAAGCCACAAAAGAGAAGTTAAAATATGTAGACTTCTTACAATCACAGTGACTGCAACACTGAAAATCTGTCCTGATATGGAAGAATGTGTAATGGTTCTTACAGACATGGGGCTGAATTCAGAGCCATTGATGCTGTAGTGGATGCAACTCTCTGGACACTGGTATGCCTTGAGTGCTGGGAATGTTTGTAATATTCTGTGAGATCTGTCATAGTGTCATCTCCACCTCATTTTCACTTTGTTTTGCTTTCCTTTCCATGGTTGTTTCCAGCCACATTGAAAGCACATGAGTGAGGTTAACATCTGGATACATAAGGAATAAGATCAGGAAATGAAAACCCCACAAGTTTCCTAGTAAATGGAAGGTAAAGCACTATGGTATGTGGCAGGAAATTTTCTCAGCATATACACAAATAGACAGTAGTTATCCACTTTATCTGACCTTTATTTTCTCCATCTTCGGTTCAGTCATACACAGTTATTTATGCTCTTGGTGTTACAATTTCATGCTGTTATATCTGCACACACAGCATGTGTGTATTTAACAATGCATGTATTGCATACAAAACACCATTACTAAATCAGAATAGGCAAAGGTATCTTCTACTATGTCCAAACACACTGTTAAGACCTTCAATTCTTGACCTGCCAAACTACCTTACACGTTGTCCTGTCTTTCAGAAAAATTCACCTCTTTTTTTTCTGTCATGGTGGAGGAAAACAGGAAACTGGATACCAGCTATCTAATCTCTTGGTTTTCCGTCTTCTGAACTGGTTTCATCTGGTACTCCCAATTGCTGTTGTTGGTCAGGAAAAAGCTTTGGCATGACTTTGCAAAACCTCAGACAATAACATTTTTTGTTTTCTATTCTGTTTTTTTTCCCCATTACCAAATAAACATCTATACATAGGCATAGATATGCAGGCATCAAAGCATCATGGAAAACACTTTAAGTCAAGTATTCACATTCTAGAAAGGAGATAACAAGCAGAAAGGGCTAATGTTGCCTCCTTTTGTCATGCAGCTGGTGGCCTACAACTGTCATATGGGGACAGATTACTTCAGGTTCCACAAGTGGAAAGTGGGAGACCAAGCAGAAAATAGAGATAGTACTCAGCCTTTCCTTTCTGCTACACGTAGACATGCTGTGTCCCTGCACTGGGGTGTAACTGCTGCTGGAAGTTGCAGCCATTTTCAGTTTCAGCTGGGAACCTTTGGAGCTGAGTTGCCAGGGTGTCCCTTCCCCCTGATGACAGCCTTGTATGAAGAGTTTAAGTGTCATGTGGGGATCAACCCCATCTCACAGGGTGATGCTGGGTCGCCGTGCTGCAGGCTGTGAGATTTTCAGTTCCCGAGTCAAATCTCTACCCTGAAATTGAACAAGTCACAATTTTTAAGTCCTCCTCTGAGTTCCCAGGTGGATAGCAGCAGATAGCAGCAGATAGAGCAGAGCTGAAAATCTTCAATACGGTTATGGCACTGGAGTGATAAGGCCAACAAAGTACTTAAAATAGGAAATGTTTCACAGATGGCTAAAAAGCGAAATGCTGGCCTTTGGGCTAGAGTTTGAAGTTCTTGTTTCATTCCACTCACCCAGGACTGAAATAGAAACTATTAGAAAGAAAGAAGAAGAGGTAAAGCCCAACATTCAGGGATGAGCAGTATGTAGTTTGCAGCTCAGCTTGTAGGGATTTGTTCCTTGAAATATGGCAAAAGATAGTAGCTGAGAGAACTGAAGAAAAAACTAATTTTTTTTTTTTTTGTTGGGAAACATTCGACAGCTTGTGATTCAAAATAAAAACTTCTATTTGTATGAGATTTACAAGCCACCCTCATCTGCAATGTTATGGCAGGAGATGCTCAAGAATGCAAAATTTGGTAGCTAGGACACCAAAAGCAAAGCTAACCATGGCAAGAAGAAGAATTTAAAAATACTCCGTCTGCAAGGACTAGGAAATACCTTCTGAAGACTTTTTCTTTGAAGTTTGAAAAGTTCCAAAGTCTGATGATTTTTTTCTCCCAAAATTTTGTGATTATATTTATGCACATTATTACAAAGAATTTTTTTTATTCTTGCTTGAAATGCATATCTCTGTAACCCAAACTGTGGTGTTATGATAGCCTCAGGTTACTGTGTAAACAGATTCCATTTCCTTCATTGCCCTTGCATCATTTCCCGTTTTTTATGGTGTTATTGTTCTTCATAACTCATATTCTGTCTTCTTCCCTTGCAGAGCACAGAGAGTAGTAGAGGATGTCATGGATTCTTTAGTCAGAAGCCACCTATGAAATTTATGTATTTACATTAATAGAAAACAGTGAAATTGAGTGATGCTTTTGCAGTTTTATGTCCAGCATAAATCATTTATTTGTCTTCTGTTTGTGACAGTCTGCAGTTTAAGCAAATTATTTGCTGACACAAAACATAACTGAAACTGTAGGTTCAGAAGCTTTGCTCTGCTCTTTTATCTGCTCCCCTTTATTCACGGAGCATTTTGATCTCCCCTGAAGAAATACTTTGAAAATACAAGCTTTATTATTTTTTTTAAAAAAAATGTGCTGCATGCTGGGTAATAATATGAGGACTATGTTCTAAATGAGCAAAAATGTCTTCTCTTTAAAAACAAGAATTTTCAAAGTTTATCCCACAGCAACTAGATTTTTTCAGCCATGTGCACAGAGGGATTTCCTGGTGCCTGCTTCACACTCCTCCTTCCTGTGGCTTGGTCTCCTTCCCCCCTTGTATTGTGCTGTTTCCTACGTGGGCAGTTTTTAGAAAAATATGCAAAAAGCACCTTTTAATTTCTGCCTTTCCAATAACCAAATGATTCATTGCAAAGCCAGGAGCAGAATGGTCTGATTAGAGCTGACCTGGCACAGCAGCACTCCACCTTATGCAGAGTATCCATTATTTCACTACAAGGAATGTTATTTTTGCTCCTGCTGGAGCCAGTCTTGATGTGACAGAGAAACTCTGCCCTTCAGAGAGTGGGAAGTAACATCCCAGCATGACTGCCCTCTGCAAGTTCTCACCTCCTGGAGAAGAGAAGTCAATCAGGGCTGCTGCCAGAGAGAGAGATGCCCTCCTTCCCCTCCTTTCTCAGTGCTGTTCTACAGGTAGGCAGGAGGAGGTGAAGGTTGTGCCATAATGGGTCGCCCTTCTCTCACCTGCAACTTTTGGGTTTGGGAAGGAGCAGAAGCAAGTTCTTCTGAGTGCCATTGGCAACGCCCTGGCCAGATTTAACTTCTAGGGGTGAGATTACAGAACTAAAAATTTTGCTCAAATCCAACCTGATTCATTGCCCAGAAATAAGTGGAGGAATGACTCAGAAGTTGCCTGCTCAGTGGGAATTTATATCCAATGACCAGTGTACTTGGCTACAGGGTCAGGATATTCCTGGAGTATAGAAGTGTCTAGGTCCAGCTACCAAGGCCTGTTTGGTGTGACTTCACCAATCCCCCTCCTCCTCCCTCTTTCTACCCTGCTACCCTGCCTTCCAGTGTTGCATCACCCTTTTCCCCCAAATGATGGCAGAAAACTCTGGACAACTGCAAATGCCTCAAATAGCCTTTAGTGACTGATGTGCAATGGTAGATAAAGCTCCAATGCATGTGGCAGTTACCAAGGTCATAGTCCTTAATCTACTGAGATGACAGTTCAGGGAACAAATCTTTTTTCAGTACTTCCCCTTCTACCTCCTTCTTCTACCCAGCATACAGCCTGTTAGTGCTTTCTGGCAAAATTAGAGAAGTGTCAACAAACAGAGTGTATTCAGGAAGCTTCACTTTCTGGTGCTGGAGAGAACAAATGTCTGGCTTGTAGCAAAATAACTGTGTTGCTATGTCTGCACCCTTTTGACTCTGGCTCTTCCCTTTGTCTGCTATCCGTTGTAGTTTAACTTCCTTCTGCATCCAGCAGCAGTGATACATTTCTAGCTCTCTCTGTGTATTGCAGCTTGCTGTACTCTTCCTTGTAAATCGGCTTTTATACTCCAAAACTACAGGCCTGCTTTGAGTGGGATATGGACCTGATGACGCCCAGTGGTCCCTTGCAGCATAAGCTGTTCCAAAGTGTATGGTTCTGACTTCACTTTTACATGTTTTAGTGGCAGGCCACTTTCAGGGATCTGTGCCAGACCATGAGGTTGTCTCATTGTACGTTTGTTTGAAGGGTTGAACAGCTGCATCTATTTGAAAGGTAAGGTAAACTACAGAATTTGTGCTGTAAACAGAGGTGTCAGACATAAATATCTGTTCACCTGCATGTTACAACTGGAATATTGTTTCTGAAATTGAATGTGGACAACAGATGTGGAAAATTTACTTAAAATGTGTATTCCAAAAAAGAAGGACATCATCAAATACCTCTCCCATCTTAAAGAGAAGTGGATTTCAGGATGAAATCTTGAAGAAATACATGCACTGAACTAAAAGTTGCTCAGGTCACAGGCACAAGGTGTGCAGGTTTTTCAGCCAGAAAGAGAGAGAATCCCAGGGCAAAGGAGGTAGAGAAGGGATCTAACCTCCCAGGACTGAGTTCAACAGATATTTTTCTCATTTCTTTGTTAATGTTTTTATGTATCCTGTAAATATAAGAACTATCATGGAAGAATTCATTTTGTCAAGGAGTTGAGCATCTGATTCTCTAACAGTGTTTACGGTGCAGATTTGTTGAGCCTGGGTCCCATCATGATGACAAATAGTTCTCACTGCTCTCTTTGACTGTCCCTTTCTATCTGTCTCCATTGTGTGTCTCATCATTTACTTAGATTAATTCAGATTATGAATACTTTGTGACAGATAGGTGCTCTCTTGTTCCATGTTTATGAGATTAGTTTAGTACGATTAGGTGAACATTTGTTGGATCACTGCTTTTTAACCTGCACTTGTGCCATGGACATATGCATCTGGGAATTGTAGCCCTCCTGAAATTTGTCTTCATAGATCTAGGGAGTAGCTGTGCTACTTTAAGTGACAGAGGAGGAAGCAGGAGAGCAATTTGAATTTTAGGAAGCAGAAACCTCTGTGGTCAGTGGAAAAACACTCATCTTCTGTGTCTCTCTTGGTGAAAATATGGTGACTGTGACTGCTTTTGTAGTATTAACATATCACGAGCACAAGCTGTTCTTGTGGCATTTCTGGCTTGGCTGTCTCATAGGAAAAACAAGGGATGAGAGGGAAGAGAAGGAAATATCAAAAGGACTCTGAGTATCTGGTCATGTGTCTGTGTACATGCATGAGGTGGGAAGAGGGACAGAAATAGTAAGGGAGCAAAAATAAAAAGGGTATGAAAGGTGGGAGGGAAATAAGCAGAGGAAAACAAACCTAAAAGGAAGCAGATTGCACCCCTGCAAAAGACAGAAATGATGAACCTGCCGAAAAGGATGCAGGAGAGAGAAACCCCCAAACCACCACAATGGAAAATAAAAAAGAAAATTAGGCATTCTTGGATTACTTCCATCTGTGTTGTCAGGAATTGAATTAAGCTGTTTACCAGCCATTTAGTGCTGCCATCTGATTTAAGTGGTAAATGTATTACTGAGCTACCACAAAGAATCCTTCTGGTTAAGTGTCTCTGTGAAGTCCTCGGGAGTTAAGACTGAGGGAGAAACATGAATTTTGTTTTTCTGCTTATGTAGCTATCTAAGGGGTTTGATTATTTCTAGATTTCCATAAATAAAGTATCTATGACTTCCTTTGTTGTTATGACCAGTTATTGAGGCTATCTGAGAGACCAGGCAAGGAGAAACTGAATGAACTTTTTTTAGTAGCTGCCTCTTCCACTTTCTGTCCCATTTCACTAAAGATAAAAGTTTTATAACTGATGGATGGATATCTCACAACCCATCTTTTGATGATGGTATTCCAGGCAAACACGGTATTCAGCACTGATGTCAGAGTTGTTGGCACAGCACTGGGCAAGCTGTGGCTTTTTTTAGAGGCTTTGTGCCTGTGTGAAAAGAACAGGCTGCTGAGGGCTTGTATGAAGAAGAATTCCCTTAGAAATGCTGAGGAGACTGTGCTTAGGTATGCCCTAAAGGGTATCTCCTCACCCTCCGTGTGAGATGTGTCCAGATGTAAGTCTTACCTGAAATTCATTGGTGTCCTTGGAGTACATGGGATTATTGGTTTCACATACAATTTTGTATTTGCTTTCTTATTACCTATTCTATTTCTAATTTTAAAACTTTGATTTTTCACTTTTTCATCTGTGTAATTTTAGTTAAATAATTTGGCTTTTAGTTTTGACTCAGTGCCTTGGGACCAATCTATTCTTACTTGTTGTCATTTCTGTCCATGGCATAAGCTCTGGGTGACATATGTAGTCTGTCTAAATATCAAAGGTTTTTAAAACGGGAGCAAACGAGGGAAATGTCAGGAAAAAACATCACAGACTAGCTGTGATTTACATGGAAAAAACATTTTTTAAAATCAAAGCTGATTGCCAATATCTGACATTGAATTCTGATAGAAGTCCCCATTGCTGGTAACAAGCGGACGCTGCTCTTTGAACAAAGCCACCCACACCTAAAAAGTGATTTTATCCTGGGGGCAGATGACTGCATTGCAGCTCTCAAAACATGATTTTTTACAACAGTACTTCCACGGAACAGCAAGTTGACACATTTCCTGACTCCATGGCAGAGGAGGTATCATAAAATCTAATGTGGCCAATACAAATCTAACCCACATTTCATGTTGACCAAACAGGTGTTATCTGTTCTGTTTGCCTTGCATCCAGCTTGTAAAATGGACCAGTTCCTATGAGATAAACTCTCATGTGAGAGCTACAAGCTTTCTGTCTCATTCAAGTTAACTCACTAATTAAGCAGGTAGCTGCAAAGCCCAGGCCAAAAGTCTTATAAGAGAATGTCAGCGAAAATCAACGATGTTTCTAGCCCTTGGATTGTGGGGGTAAAAAAAATAATCTATTTTCAGTTAGAGTGAGAAATCACTTAGTATACATGATTAAGAATTAGTACTGTCAAGAGCGATAAATTGTAATTTCACTGTTAGTCACTGAAGAGATAGGCAGGAAAAAGACAGGAGCAGTTTTCAAAGAACTTGAGAAGAGGAACACAACTTACAGAGTGTCCAAGAAAACATGCTGTACTGTTTTTAGCTGGAGTGCTCCCTGTGCCTACTGAAAAGGGTTTTCTTATAGAAATGAGTGGGCCTGTTACTTTATAATCCAGCATGTGCTTTATGAGACATATGGTCAGGGGGCTAGTGAGATTCTCAGCAAGGAATAAAATCTAATTAAGAAGCAAACAAAGCTGAGTAAGGCATGTGTGTAGCAGAAGCATCCAGTGGAGTTGTGTGCGAGGATGCAAGCAGTGTTTGACTTGAGAAATGCAACTACTAGGTAGTTGCACTGTGCAACTACAACGGTGTCAACAGGAAAACACAAGTTTCTTGTTCACAACAAAACATTTTTGGAAGATTTCTAGCTCTTCTATGCATTGCTTCATATCACATATTTTACTGCAAAGCAAATCAGAGAGGAAAGATTAGAATCAATTAAGGCCCTATTAGGAATTTTAACAGACTATAAAGATGTATTTCACAGTGCTGATGTGCAGATGATGATGGGGAAGTAATGAGATTACTGGCAAGCCAGCAAAGTAAAGGACTTATACACTGATGAGTAGACCATTGGCCCTGTAAATGTCAAGAAAACTTTTAGAACAACCAAAGTTTTATATTGTAAGCTGATATTTGAATAAAATCTCTGAACAGAATTTCCACCATCAAAGACCAAATTTGAATTTAGTATATGTCCTGTGAAAAGACCATGCCACATGGTGATGCTACAGCAAGGCAGAGTATAACATAGGAAAGTAAATGCTCAGGGGTGAATATTGGACTAAACAGGCACACTGAAACTGAGGAAAACTTAGATCCTCTTAATTAGGAATCTATTGGCTTCTGAGGAAATTTGGACAGTCCCAGGGAAACTAAAACTTCAAGGGAGTATCTAGATCAAAATAGATGAAAAACCCAGGGATGCTGTGAGAGATCTGACAGATCTTAGGTTTTATCAGAATCTCTCACATTCTGTTACGTTCTGCTCTTGAAATGTTACATGATGGCAGCATTAAGACTCAGAAATGCCTTTTTCAGTAAAAGCAAAACTAAACAACCTTCTTCACCAAGCTGTGGAGCAGCTGGAGCAAAAGAATAATGCATCTGAAAGAGACTTGACAAAACCAGCTTTGTCATGAGAGTCCTGAGATAAGAAGAAGAATAAGTTTGGATTTAAACTTGTTGCTTGTTGCTTACTTTCCATTATAGAACAGTTCTGCCTTTCAATCTTATCTATTTCAATGGTACAAACCCATCATAAACCACTGGAAAACATAGTGTAGAGGCCATTGGAAAAAATGTTATCCAGGAAGTATAGTCCCTATGTCAGATAAACTGAAGGACATGCATTTTCCTGGTGCATCTTAAGTGGCTGGGGAAGTATAATAATATCATACTTGAATTATACTCTTATGGCAAGAGGCTCCAGATTGAGGACCATCACCTTTGGCAAATGCTAGGATAGAAAACTGTTTATGCCCACAGACTGTCCAATCCATAAGGAGACAATGTCATAGGGACAAGATTCTGTCACTAGTTGGAAGGTAATCAATGTACATTATTGATGAGGCAGTAAATACAGATAATTCATGCCTAGGATATTAAAAGGCCTTTGGTGGATTAGGAAATAAATATACTGTTGAGGAATGAACATCCAGTGAACCTTATGAAATGTGTTGAGACTACAATAATCAAGAACAACAAAAATATTTTTGGAACTCCCAGCCCACCTATCAGAAAGATCAGATTAGATTTTTTTTAACAGGGGAAGAGTGTGGCCAAAAATTATTTCTCCATTCTCTGGAACATGAGCTATCCTAGAGAAGCTGAAGCCGAGAAACAGAAGGCATATGGAAACTGAAAAGCCCATAAGGGTGTGTAATTCTTTCACAATGCTCCAGTATGCTGTAGCAGAAATCCAAAAAAGAACTTTTGCTGTGTTGTCATCCATGTCCAGAAATGTTGAAGAATAAAAATATTACTTTTCTTAAGACTCAAAACTGAAATAGGTGTTTACTTGGAATCCAGAAGCATAACTTCCCACACATGTGAAATGAAAGCTCTTTCACACAGAAATAATTGAGCCCATCTTTTTTGCATAAAACCTAATAATACATTAAATGAAAATCACGGCTGTAATCATACACTTCCTCTGAGTCTGAACTAAGAAACCAGCAAAGACCATTACATTTAAATTACTAGCATTGTTTTTCTCAATTCATTGTTTCTTCCCAAGGCTCTCACAAAGCCATATAAAAGGAGTAAAAAATAAAAAGAGCTGCCAAGGAACAGAGGTTACCTATGCACAGCACTGCTGCTCTGCAGAGAGCAGAGAGAGCAGAAGTGAGTCAGAAAATCAAGCCTCTGCTTCCTGGACTCTGTTTCAGCAAAACGTTGGTGTTTACAAACAGCTCAGACAACACTTACTGAGCAGAGACCCAGCTGCAGTAAACCAGACAAGACAGAGAGACTACTGGGCACCATGTTAGTCATCCAAAGTCCCTGTAAAATAATGGCAAAGGAGGGACCTGAGATTGAGGTCAGATGAGTAGGTTAAACACAAGACAGCAGTGAAGCTGTGAATAAAGACAACTTCAGAGTCGGGGCAGACTATAAAAAGTTAAAGTCTTTTTTTATTTTATTAAAGAAGTCTCCCAAAATTGGGAAAAAAGCCAGCAAGCTCCTTTTCCCCTCCAGCAGCTAGAGGGGAGTGGAGTTTCAATTTTCTATATTGCTAACTAATCGGGAGCTAATATAAACAGCTAATCTCTTACTTATGCCCCAGGTCTAACACCTTCCTCAGTCCTGCATTTAAAAATGTCATTCAAAATGTTCAGGATATTGAAATTTCAACTTTCCTGGGGAAATGAAGAAATAACTGCAGTTTCTGAGGAATATTTCAAGATTATTTTCTACTTAAAAAGCTGTTGCCATAGCTAAATTAAAAAAAATTAAAAAGGATTTCCAAAAAGTCAAGATGTCCAAAATAACACTTAATAGTTGACTGTCTGGTACATCATCAAGGTTTTAGTTATTCCAAATAATAGAGAATCTCCCCATGCACATAATTAGGCCACTGAAACAATCTTGGCTCTGTCCCACAGTCCCATGGTGCAATAGCCATATGATTATGATTGTGATTATGATTAAAGCTTCTCAGTCTAAAGTCCCAGGGCAGTATAAATTTCTTTTTCATTTTGTGATGTTTTATTTTCAATTCTCTTATGCCAACCTCTCTTACCTTTGCTGCAATGAGTAGAATTTTGAAAAGGTTTAAGATTGCATGGCATTTGCTGCCAAGATTAGCATAGCTAAAAATTCATCTGCATATAACTATTCCCATCAGTGAGGCTATCAAAGAACTTCTTTCAAACAGGTTTTCAATCCCGTTGCTCTAAATGGGACTGAGGGCAAATGTCCCCTCTTGTGCTGCTGATGGTCAGCACCTTGCTCTGCTTCCACCAACATGATGCTGACAGCAAGTTAAACCCCCAGCCAAGCTGCCACATAGGGGCACCTAGTTGGCAGGATGACTTTGTTCATGCTCCTCTGCTACCAGCTAATCTAAATCTCCACTTTCTGACAGTGCATTGCTGCTAAGTAGCTGAATTTTGTCTACACTCTCAGAAACCTGGAGTCCTTGGTAGGGCAAGGTCGGTCCTGTTCTATAAGGAACGTAAGTGAGTATTTTCTTCTAACTCAGGTAATGGGCCTCATGTTTTTGTAACAAAATTATTTGAGTTTAATTTTCCTTAAGTCCAAGCATGATGGCAATGTTGACCACACATTTGTTACATCTCCTGTTTCGGATCATAGAAAGTCAATGCACATCCTTGCTGATAGCTGTGTAAAGTGGCAAAGCTCTGCTGTTTTTGTTCAGGACAAGTTTTAGATGGCTTGCTTTTCCAAGTTTCTAAACTATTAATTTTTGCTCCTTCACCATTTCTGAGGCTTGTTAGGTTGTGAATTTTCTTTCTCTTTGTCTGCCTTTCCCAGCAAGTGTTCTTTTTGCAGCTAAGTCCTTCCTTTCTGTTGCCATGCACATTTTTTTTCCAGTTAGGTTGCTAGGTATTATTAGGTTTCTTCTTATTTTACTACTCATGTGACTTCTGCTCACCATCCCCTCCCAACATTACCCCACACCTTTTATTCATTACCATCTCTGCTCCCACATACAGAGCTGAATAAAATTTTAAAAGTGAACACTGTAAGAGGCTTAAATGAAGATTCTTTGCTGTAGCTAGTCTTAAAAATTAAAAAAAAAATTAGCAGAGTTCAAACTTTAAGGAATGGGATTTCATCTTTCCCCTGAAGAATGCCTTTTAATAAACCCCAAATTTAATGCAAACAATTCTGGTGAAATGAGGAAGTCCTTGGCTGTAATTATCTAACCTATTGTCATGCTCAATAAACATAGCATAAATGATCACTGAAGTTAAGCTACTCTTCACTATGTTGTTTAAAAACACATCATAGACTCTCTCTGGGATCTAATTTATTAAACCCACTTCAGCAAACAGTGGCATGAAGAAGAAATCAATTCATTTTCCTCCATAAGAAAGAGGAGCTGAACAACTGGTGTTGTATACCAGGTAATTCAAGTAATACATTGTAAACATGATGACAGTATGGAAATTACCTTCCTAAACACTGTGAAATATGTAGGGGGTCTTTGAAATTTCCTTCGACTTTTTCTTCCACTGATGATGCAGCAATGATTACAGTGCTCCCCCACTGACAATTGCTTCTGTCATACAATTTAGGCATTGGCTTGGGTTCAAAATGACACAGCCTGGATGTATGGGTCATTGTCAGATCTGATAGACTGAAGATAAGAAATTCACCACAGCCTCTCCTGCTCCTAACTTTTATGGAAAGTTGCTTGTGTTGCCCTTCTAGAGTCCACTTACTGCTCTTTCTTATCCAAACCTCCTATTCTGCAAGCTTCTTTCTGAATTCTCTTCTGTTACTAGAGCCCAAAGACCAACCCTTGCTTGCCAGACTTTGACTTTTCTCCATTCATGATGAAGACCCAGGCTAAAAGAAGCCCTGACAGTGGTGTTTGTCCATTTCTCCTCTCTACCTCTCCCTCCATGCACAGCAGACCTTGCCCTTCACTGCTTCTGTAGATGGAAAGAGCATCCCTTGGCCACAGCTGGCCTTTATGACTGCTGCCTTCATCTGTGGGGAAATCTAACAGGATAGTGATACAATAATGCCATGTTAAAAACCAAAAAACCCCACCATAGTAATCTAATAATCTATCTGTTTCGGCCTTATGTGATGATGTCAAGACACCTTTTATCACTCCTCTAAAATGCTGTGCCACAGCACGGCCTTTGCTGGGGTTTCATTCAAGCCTGAATGGAAGGCCACACCTACATGTCTTTTATGGAGGTTTTACTTTGTTACCTGCGATAGAATCACTGTCTATATGTGTTGGTATAAGAGGAAAATAAAGCAGCTGACTTCCTGCTCTTTATTGAATAGACATCTTTTCACCTCTTTTCACTTCTTTGCACCTGCCAGAAAGTTTCAGCTCCTCTCACATATCAGCTCTATAAAAAGAGAAAAAGTGTCTTTCTAGATACTCCTTGAACAGGTTTTATGTTAAAACACCAGTGTAAATTCTCAATCAATAAAGATCAAAGTAGTCTCTCTGACAGCAGATTTGTGGTAGCCAAAATGTATGAAAACCTTAAAACCCCAAATTGAATGGTCTTTTGTACCACTAAATCCCATCTCTAGCAATTGCAGTCTATTTTGCCAAATAACCTGTTTCATAAACCAATTACACTGTTTGGTTTTGATATGTGAGTATTGCTTGCTTTCTGATAGAGCAAGTATTTTCCTTTATTTTGGTGGGGGGAAGGAGGAGGTGGAGGTTTGCAGGGTGGGGAGAAGCAGAATATATCTAAAAGCCAATATTGTGCTGAATATGGAAGAACTATTTCCTTGCCAAAGCAGAAGGAATGGAAAATGAAGTAGAACATTCCTAAATAATCTAAGGCCTCTATTCCAAGTCTTGTTTCAGTTGGAGAGGGCTGCCAATAACATAAACTTAAAACTCAGGTACAAGGATGCCCTATGCTACAGTGTTTGTTTCTGTACCTGCACACTGCACAATTAATGTCACCTCAATGTCTGACACTGTCTGAACTCTCTTCCTAGAGCACATACAAAAATTCCATGTGCTTCTGAGTGCTTTGACTCACATCAATTCCCATACAAGCTTGGTTTAATAATCTCCAGATCAGGAAATGCTACCAAGTTCCTCCTTCAAGTCTTGTAAAATACATGTTCTTTGGCAGGCCACTCGAGGACCAAAGCACAGCAGCATCCTTCCTTACAAAGTTAAAAGCTAATAGTGACAAGAGCCAACAACATTGTGCAAGAGTAATGAAGAAAGAGAGTCATGGGTCTCAAAAGTAATACAGCTGTTTCACTGTGATGCCACTTCTGGACCAATAAATGTCGACTTTTAGCTGCCTCCCAGTCTGGAACAAAGCAAACCAAGCAGCATCTGCAGACTCCACACTGATGAGGTTACAATATCCTCAGAGCTCAGCTCTGTCTTGATGGTCTTGCTGGGAACAGAGGATACATCCTGCCTCTGCAAGTTCTTGCCCACTGTAGTATCAATGTGACCCATCTTGTTTTGGAAAATTGAGCCAGGTCCAGCTTGCCTACTCCTTGAAATTTATGGGTGTTGCAGCAAAAGCCACTTCCAAGAGAAGTTATCTAAAAGAAACTGTCTTCAGGAAGTTTTAGGAAGTTTTGAATTAGCTTTACGCTATGCTCCACTAAGCCATTCTATAATCAAAATAACAGCTTCCTGTTAATCTCTGTTGGTAAAATGCCAGATCCCCTGGAGCTTCCTTTACAAGGCCAGTTCTTGATGTGTATGGCTGTGAGATCAGATTGGGGCCTGAAAGATGGTGACAGCTGAAGAAACATCTGCTGAGTTGCAGGGCAGGGGACCCAGAGGGGAACAGCACTGTCACCCAGTAGATCTAAAGTGGCATGGCACAGTCCAGACTTTAATTTAAAATGTGGGGTACTCCCTTAAGCCAAAGGCTTTCAAGATAATGTAGAAACTGGAGGGAGGCATGTTTTGTACTGAAATATATATTTCTAGTTAAACTAGCTATTAACTGAAAATAGAAACCTGTTTGTGGGACTTGGTGTCTTTGGCTCCTGTTCATCTGAGTCTCCTATTTTTGGAAAATGGTTTCAAAGAGGTGAAACTCACCATACAATCCTGTGATAGTGCAGGAATTTATAACTGTTCCAATGGTTTCTGTTATTTCGCTTGGAAGGTAGGAATAGTTTATATGTGTTACCAAGCATGGGTGTATGTAAAAAGGGGCTTTTCCTAAGGCTATATCCCTGTACATGTTTAGACATTAAGAGCTCCAAGAAGAGTTGGAAGTGACATTTGCTTTCCAAAGTGAAGTCTTAGGTTATCCACATTTGGTTGGTAGCACTGCCTAGATGTTGATTAAAGCAAAACGTGGAAGAAATGAAGGGCTTGAAAGATTAAGGACTTAATTGCATTTGAGAGGAATTTAAGATGTGACCAAGTAGAGAATTTCATCTGCCATGCTCTCCTCTGACAGTGGTTGTCTATCAGATGGTAAGCAGCATCTTCCTTCATTCACTGTTTTTCCTTTAGCTACCGTTGCATTTGTTGTCAAATGCATCTTGACAACAAATACCTACTCAAAACCAGCAATCGTATCTTCCCTCAAACCTCCTTAAAATCTAAAGACTTGATGACACAATCAAATAACTTCTTTACAGTGCTGGTGCATGGAGGTTCAGAAGCATTTTTTTTTGCTGTCCTGAGCCATCCCAGACACATTCCTATCCAGTCAAATGGTATTTGTGAGCCAATGGGGAATTTCAAGTAATCGGGCTGCATTGCATTAGGTCATCATTCACCAAGAGCTTTGTTAGAAATAATTTTTGCTAAAAGAACTGGTGTAAAAGAACTGGTGAAGTATATGCATGATTGTACAAAACGCCTTCCTACTGAACAGAAGAGGACTTTGAAACACCTTCCAAGTGAGAAGGCTGTAAGCCAGAGCACCTGGAATGTAGGTTTATACAGTGTATTTCTAGAGGCTGAAACAGAAGGAAACTGTCTTCTAGAAGAGTAAAACCATGCTGATTTTCTTCCTCTAATGACACTGTTAGTGCATTTCATACCAAAGTAGCAAAAGTGCTGGTCCCACCTTTTGATGACATCTGGGATAAATTAAAGCTATTGCACTCACATTAAATAAGGGATGAGTTGCACAATGTGGTGAACCAGCTTCCCTCGCTAAAGATATTAGTCCAAATTTACAGCTCTCATAAGGAACTACAGCTCAGCTGGGCTCAACACTCTTTTACATCAGCAGTTAAACTCAGCCAGTGTTTCTCTGAGATATTTTTGTACTCTGTTCCCAAGCACTTATTCGGCTTTCTGGGCCAATGTCATTCTCCTAGACAAACAAAGTGATAGCAAATTAGCTGTTTAGATAATTTTTGTCCAAAGGAAAATACTTCCAGTTCAAATGATTTTTCGTAAAAAGCCTTTTTTCAATGTAAAAATCTGTGTGTGGTTTGGCTCTTGTTCCTTTCAGTGGGAATAAGTTGAATCTGAATATAGGGAAAATCTTTATGTATGTGAGACAATGATTCTTGTTTACACTATGAAGACAGGGTCACACCCTCAACACTCTAAGGGCATGAAGGCAGTACAGCTCTGTAGATAAGATATCAGAGTTTTGTGCTGAGGAACCCAGATTAGTTTTGCTGTGTTGGTTACCATGCCATGCAATAGCTAGGACGCCAGTCTTCATGTAATTCAGGGTCTCTGGCAGTCTGAGTAGGTTGTGATGATGCTTAACAAAGTATGGAAATACAGTGAGAGGGTACAGCTGGTGTGATTCTGATTCTGTGCTGCCGTCAGACATCCTCCTGCAGGGGCATAACCTAATTCTGGTGGCAGACTCGTACAGCTCTGGCCAGCAGTGTTTATAAATAGGAGTGTGATCTACTAAAAAGTTTCTAAATTCAATTATTGCTTTTTATTTCCTGTGCCATTGCAGCAATGATTATTTTATTTTGGTTTTGCATGCTATCATTCAGCACAAACTTTATTTGTACAGGTTTTCTTTAGGGTCCTTTTTCTCTTCTCTTCTCTCCTACCCTCACATTTTGTGTTTCTATTCTGCATTTATAGATTCATGGTGACTTAAAACAGATCATCTTCTTTTTCGCCAGGTCTAATATTGAAACTAAATCAGGAAGAGGGAAGGATGAGCTGATATGGTGAAAAAAGGGAAGGATACATTCCTGCTGTGCAGCAAAAATGATGTCTGCCAGCAGTAGTACTAAGTAGTTACAGAAAGGGCAGACATATCACAAGTTAGTCTCCTGTTCATGCTTGTAATATCTCACTGTTTTCCTTAGCCTTCATGTTGCTATCTCCCAGCTGGGGGCTGAGAACCCTTCTCTCTTCTCCAGTAACCATGGTTTGCAGTCTCCCAGGTTAGTGCCAAGAGGCTGAATATGGGTTAGGGGCTGAGAACACTCTGTGTGTGTATATGAGTGTGTGTCCATGTGTGTTTATGTGGCAAACCCACCCCAAAGCCCAGCTGGAAGCAGTTCTTAACAGCAGCCTCAAGATACAAATGTCAGCTATAGTGCCTTCACAACCTCAGGAGTTGGAGATACCAGCTCCAGATGCCCAGCACTGCCTTCAAGGTGCTGATGGGAGCCCTGTGTTGTTTTCAACCTATGGACATATTAGGCAGAAGCTGATAGTGCTGAGAGGACTTATCTGGGCCAAAGTAACAGTCCTTCTAGAGGGACCATCCCCATCCCCTGCTGACCTTCTGCTGGAGCTTGGGGTGGCTGATCTTGCTGTGCATCGTGGAGGAAAGCACAGAACAAATGACAGGCATTATTTTTCCCTGTAGGATTGGCAGAATGAGCAAAAATTTTTCTTCACTACTCTGTTTTGCACAATGTGTCCACTGAGCAAGTGCCTCCCAGAAATCCTGCAGGTGGAAATTAATATCTCCTGCAACATCCTGTTCCTAGCCCACACAGCTGCCAAAAGTCATAGGACAGCTTGTGTTGGGGTTGAGAGTTCACATGCAGGAAGAACCTGTAAATGCTACCACTTTGACACACAGACTTTACAACTCACCACAGAACTATGTGGGAACATTAAAGTTTTTCCATTCACAGTTTTGAAATTCACATTGAAAAGTTTTCTATATTAGTGTTCTCATTTCATATGCCTCCTGAGAAATGGTGCTCATTTAATCCAAATATGCAATGTGGATGCATTTATACTATCACAGAGCTGTTTATTCAAACCAACTTCATTTTGCACAGATTGCCACAATTGATTTTTTTGTGATGTACTAGTGCCCCAAACTCAAAATCAATGTAACCAGTGTGAAAAATCTACAGATAGCCAGAAACTATTTGCCTAGCCCTGGCAATTTAACTTTCATCATCACCAGCTATTTCACCGCAGAGCATTTTGATGGAAGTGTTCACTTGCTCCCACTGCTTTAAGCTTTGCTGGCATTTCATGTAGTGTAACTATTTGCTGAGGGGGCAGGTGGTTAGAGGTTTATATATGTGCTTCTGGGGTGATAAAATGGGAGTCCATCTCCACACGTATTCACAATTGTTGGTAACTTGGTGTGGTATCAAGAAAGGGAAATGAGAGCACACTTGACACCGTTTTTCTGCCTGCTCTGTAAAGTGAAGCCTGAAGAAAATTGACTCTGTAGGTTCTAAAGAAAAGAGTTAATTCATTGATGCACAATGTGTTTACATTTTTACTGGTTCCAACTCTAACGCTTTTCCCCCAGTTATTGTTATTGTAACTAAAAGGCTTGTTTACTTGATGAATCTCCCATTCAACTCAGGAATAGGGAGATGGGAAGAAAAGACACCTGAGCAGCAAAGGAGTCAGTTAATGATGGGGCAACAGAAGGGATGTGTGCTGTGGTAGCTGGCCATCAGTGGTCTTGTGTGAGCGAGCAAAACTCAAAGGAAAAAATGCTGGTTAAAACTTCCAAGTTAATTTCCAAGTTCATATTTTGTTTTTATTTCCTGAGAGACACTATGGGAAGTTTGACTTTTCAGCTCAGCCATGACATACTCAAGGCTCAATCTTCAGTCTTTTTTGGAGCAGATTCAGAAGTCTGGTGCATCACTGAGATGCTCCTAGATCACCATAGGAAATCAGGTGCTGGTACTCATGCTGAATGCAGATGTCCAGCAACTCTTGGGATGATCTAACCCTATTTCGGTAGTACAACGGGTGTCTGTTCTCGGGTAGTGTGTGACAAAATCAAAAACTACAATTTAAAGGCCTTGATTTAGTAAATTTCTTTCACACACCCACTTCCTTCAGATTATAACCAAATAATGTACTAAACCACACAACAGTTTGGTGTTAAAACGAAGACATCCTTCAAGTTCTGCTGCATGTTATGAGCACAGGACCCCAGGAATGTGCTCTGATAAGCACACCTACACAGATCACTTCTAACTTTGGGGTCAGATTTAGCAGCAGAAATGAGAAACAAAACTGTCACATAAAGGGAAAGATAAAGTAAGTTGCAAACAGTTTATGCACTCTAACGTTGCATCTATACGGGTCATATAGCTTCTTTAGTTATATTGCCCAATCAGTAATTTTCAGCCTAAAAATTACTATAAATAAATATAGAGAGTCTAATAATAGTGTGACAGCCTTCATTCCTATGCACTCTCAAACTCATCTGAGATATTAGAAAATATTTTAAATGGAGGCTTTTACTTTTCTGTAGGCAGTTGTGTACTCAGACCTACTCAGTATCTGCACCACCTCTACATCCTCACCCTCCTGGGGTTCAGTCTTCAGTCTTCTCATGGAAAAGAAACTATATTTACCTACAATCTGTGCCTGTTTGTGCACTTGTTCCTGAGGTTTGCTGAAATGAGTTACACTGGGGATTTGTGAAAGGCACTGTACACTAGCAAATAAACTCCTGGAGTCAAAAAAGGAGTCAAACACCTTGAATAGGATTTTTCCTTCTAAATCTATGTCACATGTGGCAGCTGACTTACCACAAACCTTCCAGTAGTAATTGCCCATCTCAGCCATGAGATGATGGGTACTGTGTAAACCTCATGTATTTGGGATTTTAATGTGATTACAGAGAAGGCTGTCTGCATCACAGTGCACCTAATAACTGTCCCCTTTGAAAGACTAAGCCACTGAGGGATGGTTGTGGTCCCTACATGATTCTCTGCTTTTAAGGAAGAAAATGTAATGAGCTTTAAGCCTCTCCAAAAATCAAATGCATCAACAACAAAAAACTAACGAGGTGATGAGCTGGATGGCCTACCAGGACAAAGAAACCAACAAAAAGCAAAACTATAGTAGGTCATTTTGAATAGCTCTAGCCTCACTAATTAAAAGCTCAAACCCCTCAGAAATGTCATGACATTACATGTCAACATATTTCTTTCTATTCCTTTATCCTGGATTGTTTTCCAAATGAGACATCCTTGTTGTCATAGCTCACTCTGAGGGTGTTGGTAATGTAATAGACATCCTAGAGCTAATCTCTGCTCTGTATACTTCTGCTTATAATTCTTTACAGAGAACTATCATTTTCTGCTCACCAACTAACTGGTGTTTGAAAACTTGCCAGAAAAAGAAGTGCACAAATAATTGCAGATATTGTCACACAAAATGAGAACTGACCCCAGCATGAATGGCAGGTTAGCAGGTCCCAAATTATTTCTACATTTTAACAACCATACATGCCAGAAATCTAATAAGCTGGCAGCCACTGGAAAATTGCATCTTAGAAATTGAATACAGAAAGGCTGTTTTCAGATAGTAAAAAGGAAAACAGCAGTCTTAGACTATACTAAATCCTAGGAAAAAACTAAGTTTAATACTATTCCTCATGGCTATGTGTTCTCTGGGTCTTGCTGGTCTTGTGTCAGAATCCATCTCTCTTTTTCAAAGGACTGCAGTCTCTAAGTGATCAGTTTGATGGATCCAGCTTGCTGCTGTTATCTGTCTTCCCAGCCTTTCCAGCCCTCCACAGAGAAATTCAGCCCTTGTATGTTGTCTGACATGGTTAATGCCTTCCCTCTCAACTCATTTCCCTGGCATACCTGTAATATTCCTGATATTTCATATATATTCCATGATGTGTCTATCCTTAATCACATTTCCTGACTTGCTTCGTCATGCTCCGACTGGTTTAATTTCTTGCTGTCGAGGTTGTCATTAGAAGCGTTTTCTGATAAGGGGGAAAAAACCCTAAACACTCTAGTGCCTTTGAATCCAGTCCTCTGGATTTCACAAAACTGGCCCACCTATGGAGTTTAGTCTCTTTTATAAAATTGCTTCCATCTGAAAGACTTTAACCTTCTTAAAGGGAGGGTCTTACCATGTGGTTGTATAGTACCACTATCCACAATTTCACACTTTACTCCTGTGAACAGCAATGGTTTTTTTCTCTGTCTATACACCCATCCAAAGAGATGTATTTTATAAACAATGAGTACTTTGGCACATTTAAATAAGCTTTTGGGAGTACTTAGAAAGAAATAAGCTGATTTATGTGGAAAAGAAAAACATGAGGCGAGTGGTGCAGGCTGAACCATTAAGCTGTGTAGGCTTATTTTATTTAGCTAAACCACAAAATGTCTAGGATATTTAAGTACTTCTTGTAAAAAAATGAGCATAACATAATGTTAGTTAAGAAGTCAGGAAGAATAAAAACTGCTGTCACCAGAAAGGATATTATTCAAGACAAATTTTCAAGCAACAGGGCAGGTGGACAAATGTATAAGTGCCCAATTCTGTCAAGTTGCTTGAACCAAGGAGAACTAACCCTGAAATAATTACACAAGATTTATGTATAGGAAACCCAGAAAAGGGAAGCTAAAAGGAGAAGGCTCGAACTGAAGCAGAAAATGGCTTTGCAATCCATGCAGATTGTGTGTTTTACCACTGGATTCAGACAGAGCTGAAAACATCAAGTCAGCCTGAGGACACCCAGATTATGTTGACAGAGCTAACCTGTGTGCCTGGCCAGGAGCTGATAGAGGAATGATAACAGCCAGTGGATAGGTACTGATTTAAAGAAAAGCACTAATAGTTTGTTGTTCAGAGAGCAGATGAGGTGAGGAAATGATATTTGACATTGGTTCAGTGTTTTGACCTCACTTGTCTTTGCTTTTTTTAGGATCTCCTGTGCTGGCTGCATCATGTCATACTTGCAGAAGGAAATTCAATAAGCACTACCGGTATTAGTGGATATTTGTCCCTCCCTTATGAGAAAACAGACTCTAGTTTAATGGCAGCCCATGCTTTATGATAAAAGTCTGAAAAAGGGCATCAGCCATTTTCAGTTACTTACTAACATGACTAACATTAGGCAGACTTTTCCATGTTTTGCCCAGTTTTTTTCAAATGCCTCTTTGAGCATTAAATGAGCCTCCAGTATTTCCACAGAAATTTCTACTTCCACAGACTAATTACATGAAAATATTTATTAATAACTTGTGTTTTCAGTTCCTTTCTTAAAAATAACTAAGAAAACCCAAGCAAACAAGGATGACTTAATTATAAACAAGACTCACTTCAAATACAGCTCACAAAAGTCTGTACAATTTTCTTGTTTTCTCAGTGATCTTTAACATACAGACATATTGGCATTAAATTTGATTTACCACGTTTGAAAAGAATTCAAACAGGATTTACAGGAGTTGGTATTGGGATGTATGGGTTTTTTTGTTGCTCCATTCTGGCACAAACGTGATTTCCCACCATGTTTAACAAGATTAGGTGATCTTTGTTCAGTTTCTCTCCTTCCATTCTTTCTGTGCAATTTAGAAGTCAGAATTTGAAAGAAAAAGAGGTAACAATAGTAGAATATTTGTGCCTATTTTCCAGCAGCAGTAAGAGGGAGAAGACAAACACAGTGATAATAAGCTCATAAGGGTGGCATCACCATGGTAAATTGTCAGAGTAACTCCTCAATAGGGCACAGAACTAAATTTAGAAGACTACACTGTTGGTGAGTCATTGATCACTGCACAAGTAGCATGGTCTTCTGTTGTGAATACATCTACTGTGTTTTGCATGCATGGGAATGCAGATTGGCAGTGATTGAATTATACAGTGGTGCAAGTTACGTCTTGAATACAGGTGAGATGGAGCAAACAACAATGCATGGTGGATCTGGATACCGGGATTTAACCTGAGATTTAAGCTTTTGCTTTGCTTGATTTCCTTACACACTTATGGTCTCCCTCCCCAGCAGCACTGTGTTCCCCAGGTCTCAGTGTCCCTCTGCACCGGGAGGTGGCTGCTGGCCAGGGAAGGACAGGCAGAAAGCCCAGTCAGGTGATGCTGTACCACTGCTCACAGGACCAGTCTCAGATGTGAGAGGTCTCTGGTCTAGCAGCCAGGGTGTCTGCTCGTCCCCCAGCACTTGTCACCAGGCAGTGATCTGATCTCCAGGGTCTTCTGCACCTTCCAGCATCTTCTCTCCAGTCGTGATCTTCACCGCCTTCTTTTGCAGCCCCCAGACTTCCCCATCTAAATAGTCAATGTGCAGAAGGAAATGCACGATCAGGTCCTAATTGGTGGTTCTGTCTTACATCTTGTTATTAATTGGAGGAATCAGGACGTGCCACAGTTATTTAGCCCCAGTGTTATCAAAATTTAGTCAGCCCGTACAATTTTCAGCTTGCAGGCTGCATACTCATAGCTCATGCTTGCTTATGAGTTCAAAAGTTCACTTTCAGATGATCACCCACTCACCCACAGACATACTATTATCTTCTGCCTGTCAGTGTTCAGTCTAAATTATCTTCACCTACAATTGTTATTAAAAAAAAAAAAAAGGCAGCTAAATCTTGACGGAAAAATAATTGGGTTTTTTTTCTCAAAATAAAGCATCTCAGTGACTGTGGTGCATCTGTGGCAGTGGCAGCTAGTAGGACTGCTGCTTTAGTGGTACAAAGGCATGCACTAAAGTCAGCTTGTTATGGCTGCAGTGCGATGACTCTGAACTAGAAAACAGGCTTTTTTTGTTCTCCTACCAACACTATACACTGTCCTGAAATAAATTTCAGATTTTTGTATTTAGATTTAGATAAAATCAATAGTAATTTCAGGTAACATTTAGAAATAATTCTTTCTTCTGAAATTTGTCATATTAGAGCACAGGTCAGACTTTTCTAACAGATTTCCAGGGACCATGACTATCTTATATGACTTTTGGAAGATGACCTGTGTAGGACATTGGCTTTCTGGAAAGGTCAGAAGAACTGAGCTTATGCCCAAGTGGGAAGAACTGGAAAGGGCTATGCTTTTTATACTATTTTTTTTTTCAGATACTTTTCCTGTGAGAGACCCAGAGGAAAAAGAAAGAAAGAGGCAATGCTACTTCTGAAAATGCACAGAATGTGCACACTGTCAGGGTAGACATCAGTAGGGACACCACTGCCTAAGGTACACATCAAATGCGTGAAGAAAGTGTACATATAGCTCATACATAGCCAGCAAAGAGTTCAAAAGTGGCCAGTATATTTATTCCATTGTACTTTAGCTTTGGATGTTAAAAATATTGTGAAAATAAAAGTTGTTTTACAGCAGATATTTTTTCCAAAACTTCTGCATATAGTCACTGTTTCAGAACTGGCTATATAAAATGATATCATGAGATTAAAAGAACTAGATTATGCTCTTACCTCTGCAAACATAAATCTGGAATAGCTCTGCAGAGGTTTGTGGAATTATTTCTGATTTACTGTAGTATAGCTGTGAGACAAATTGGCCTAAGGAGTATAGCTGTCTAATATTTTTTTCTGCATACTGCTTTATTGCTTTGCACAGAGAGACATAGACAGCCTTCTGTTATAGGGTGATTCAGTAGTTCCCCAAGACACCGTGATACCATAATAACCACACAGCCAGCCAGATGCGTCAAGCTGACAGCTAAACAGACTCTTCTTTCAATTCCTTGGTGTCAGTTGCCACCCAGTGATTTACATCTGGAAATGAACATAAAGAAAACTACTTTGTGACAACCCACCATTTGGATGATGTCTTCATTGGTCTAAAAGCACCATGACATTTAAAATTTGTCAAGAGAATAGTCTATGTGTCCAAAATATCTGTTATTCTAACAAGACTGACTTTAATTTGTTATTGTCTTGAAAAAGAAGGAAAATGAAAACATGTGGAGACTACCAGGCACATCACAGATGCCAGGGAGCCATGCAGATAAACATTTCAAAAACAAAATATCCAGCCACAGTGGAGGTCTAATAGAATGGGTGTTTGCTGCAGAGCCTTGTAGAAAAGACCTTGAGAATTGAAACCATGATTCTGAGAGAAGGAGACAACACCCACTCTCTTAGTACTGCTGAGATTCATGTTGTCTACAGACTGGCAGGGGGAGAGGAAGGATCAGGAAGGAAGGCAAGGCTTTGAGGTTCCTTTGCCCTATTGCTGTAAAGATTTACAGGGCTCAAATCCTCTAAGAAAATAATTTGGCTTAAAAAAAGTTGGGTAATAAGGATTTAAGGGTGGTAAGATTTTCAGCTTCTTCAGAGGAGATGAAAGTTGGCCCAGGAAGCTGGGCTAGGAGAGAGTGGTGTTGTTGAGGGAAGAGTCCAGGTGAAGCAAGGGTGTGTGGAAGGGTAAGGAAAACAAAGCTGAGACAAGCTGTAGAGATCTTACACTGATATACAATGATAAAAAGGCTCTTTTAGCAAAGTGTTTGTTTTCAAGTTCTGACCTCTGCTTGTGTCACGTAAATTCAATTGACTCTGACTCTTTTGAGATGTAACTGCAACTAAACTTGTTTCCATAGTGTCCTACATCTGTATGCTGTGTATAGTTTGTTACTGGGGTTTATAACATTTCATTTGTAAAATTACAGGTTGATTAGCATTGATATCAGCATTGCTAATGCAGTAGTGAAAATCAAAGCAGCCTCACTGGTACATGGAACTCGACTTGTTTGGCCTGTTGGGTCTCACTCAGGCAAACTCAATGAAGCTAAAAAAATTCTAATTAATGAGCGAGCACTCTGAACAAGATCTGTGCATCCTCTTTCACAAAATCTTGTTTGATGCCCTGAATTTACCACCACTTCAGTGGGGGAGTTGGGAAATGCTGCTTGCTCTGTGCTCACAAAAGCCTGATGTAAAAGTCTTCTCACTACACACAATTTAGCATATATGGAAATTTTCACCAAAATGGAGTAAAAGGGTTGATCTGGGAAGGCATGCAGCCATGTACAGAATCAAGTCAAGTAGTAATACTGCCTATAAATCTTATATTTGAAAAAATGGAAGCACTTGAGCACTGTGTAGTTTTAAGTTCATGTGAAAGAAACCAAAGGTTCAAAGGAGAAGGAAGAGTTGCTTGCCCCAAAACCATGGAATGTTGCTGCTTTGGCAACATCCTTAGATGAATTTGTCAAAGTTTGTAGGGAGAGAAAATGTTTTTAAAAGTGGGAAACCAGACAGACTTTCAGACATGTGAGCCCCTGTTTATATATGACATGGAAACAGAAAACTTTAAACACAGGCTGAGAACAACTACTCTGAACAAAACTATAAACTTTCAGAGAATAATGTGATAAAGTAGTTGTAGCCAATGTGAAGAAGAACAGACGTTAATTTATTATTTGTCAAAAATATGGTGGTATGTGAGAAATGGAATGTGAGAAAAATAGATTGGGTTTCTACAAAAGCCATAATTTCTAATATTTAGTTATTTTATTTCCCAAGACCATCTTTTGGAGGCACTTTGCAAACAGGAGAGATGTCTCTCTCGGTGTTGAGAGCAGGAGGTGGGTGCCCAAGGACCCACACAATGAGAAATGTTTTCCTCCTGGTTAACTGGGTATTTTGATCCTTGATTCATTGTCTGTGTGTCCTTTTTGTTGTGCAGTGGCACCTTAACTTCAGCTATATGGTTCACATGTGGGTGTCTGGTGCACTGGATCTTCCTGCAAATAGAGGAGCTAGAGATTTTCATGGTACTGTTACAGGAGCATTAATTCTAGGATGTGGCAGTATAGTGGCTGGTTCTGTGTTGGTTTATTCATGGTGGTTATAAGGAGACGTGTGTCCTAATGATGATTTTAGGTAGGTGGGAGAGATGTCTGAAGATTCTTTCCTATAAAAATACATAAACAATATTATCCATTTCTAGCAGGTCTACCTTCCTCACACCCTTTGGTTGCAAGGGCTGGACCATTATTTACCACATCACTTCTTTTTCTTTCTTTTCCTTTAAAGAGTCAGAGAGGAACCAAATGTTGAGTAGGGCCATGCCCAGTTGTCTTTTAGATAAGTCAGTCCAAAAGACACCACTGCCTTGAAGCTCTGCTTCCTAAGTTGCTTGTACCACAACTGTTCTGTTCCATGCAGGTGAGCTGTTGAGATAGAAAGCAGAAGCCCTTCCTTTTCATAGGAAAGAATTTTCAGACATCTCTCCCACCTACCTAAAATCATGCTCATGTTTTCAAAATGGCAGGGAATTACAATTCTGCTGAAAAACCTAACACTGGATTATTCTAACAAATAAAATACAATTTCCCCCCCCAAAGGAATAAGCTAAGCTAAAATATGATACAACACAAAAAGACATTCAAGAAGCATGCAGCCAAGTACTGCTTAAGATTCAGGGTCATGTTCTGCCCTCAGGTGTATCAGATCACAAAACTTGTGGACGACATCATACAAATATATATATTTATCTCAGGCCATAAATTTGCCTTCAATTTGGACATATTTATTTTTCCTGCAGCCTGACTGGCTACCCCTTTGAAGTCCTATGTAAATTCCAGATCTGCCCTGCTGCTATTTGCCTGTACAGAAGCGCATGAAATTGAGAAGACAATTTATTCAGTTGAAGATTTTTTCTTTTTGAGAAAATCATCCAGAGGTCTAAGGCAAGTCAACCACTGGGTCAGTTTTTGCATACCTGTTTGGAAGCATGAAACAGAAGAAAGAATGATTGGAGGGGTCCCTTATCTAACAGCCAGGGGCTATAACTAGGTTATAAGGATATTAGGTACATTTTCAAAGAGCTTAGGTAAATCACAGGTCAACTCTCATTTTTGTAAATGACTTCTGAGTCTGAATGTCAGTAGTATGAAATAATTTCATTGTTTCTTCTTGTATCTGAGTACATTTGGAACCAACCTAAAGCTACAAAAGGCAGTATCTGGAGCAGCACTAGAGACTGCCTATGTTACCTTCCTCCAAACCCCTTACCCAGCCTATGCTTGACAAAGAATGATGTTGTTGAATCAACATGGTGAAAGAATTGCATGAAAGTTAGAAGAAAAATGGAGGATTCTTTTTAGAAGTCATGGACATTCATAAACATCAGGAATTGACAGAGGATATGTGGGAATCAATTCAGCAGAAGTTTCATTTTCATCTGCTTGTAGGTGTTTTTGGACCGTAGGAGGAATATGTAATAATGGTTTTATAATCAGAAGAAATTTGGCTGTAGCATGACATACTGATAGAGCAATTTGTTTCTGGTTTCACTCAGATTATTCACTAGTGTAAGCAGTATGTTTGCATGAACAGTGAAAATAGAAAGCTTATTTTTCCCATTTTTAGTCAAGGATAACTAAATGTATACAATGTATAATGTCAAAAATATCTTCACAGTGTGCATCATACTTAAAATAGTTACTATTCCTGTCTCACTTGTCAGCCTGGACATTTGTGAGGAAACTCAGAAAGGGCAGAGCATGATGTGGATTCTTGGGGGTTGTGTGGAAGTGAGGAATGACTTGGTTAGCAGAGAGGTTGTTTCCAGAGTGTTGGTCTGGAGGAAAGTGTAGGTAGATACAGTGTGTGTCAGAGTGTTTTCTAGAGATACAAGTTTTGGAACTTAGAAGAGATGGGAAATCATATTAAATACTCTACATGCCCTGAATCAATTACCTTTTTGGATATATTGTCATATCTTTGAGCTCCAGCCCAGAAAGAGTTCATCTGGAACATCATCCTTTCAGTGGGAATTTTATGCTCTTTCCAACATGAGTGAGTCACCATCGCTTGGCTAACAGGCAATGACATTTGTTAATAAGAATGTCATACAGTGCATGTAGAATGAGAGGTGTTGCAAATGAAATTGTGTCAAGCAGAGATCTCAGCAGAACCACAGAGTCCTAGAAGGTAGGTGTGCCTACAAGGGTTCTCTGTAGCTGAAAGAGAGGTACAGGCAAACATAGAACTTGTCTTACTCAGCTGACTTAATATCTGGGTCACCCTCTGAAGATGCCTCTACTGACTCCATAAAGATCCCAGGAAGACTCCTAAATTAGGTCCCTGAACTCCCTAAATGTCTGTGTGATCAATCACACCATCTCTATGACTTCAAGTAAACTTTGCATCTGTTTCTAGTACAAAGTTTTTGTTTAACCTCATACATATGATAATGACCTTCTAAGTAAAACTTCAGAAACATTTTTGAGGATTCATCTTCTCTTTTCATCCTCTGCTCAGTTCAGAAAATTTGGAGATAGCTTTCTTTAGGCTTTTTTTTTAACTTAGGGAAATGATATTAGCTTTTGATAAAATCGAAATATCTCTGTCATCCTCCATCAATCACAGTAAGTTTCTAAATGAAGAGATTGGTTTTGTTTTATGGCAGCTGGGCACAAGCTGAGAATAATTCAGAGGCATTTCAGAGATTTCTTGCATGAAGTGACACTGTTTTTAGATGTCTTTTTATTTTCTCTTGGTCTTCCGTCTTCTGGTGTTTGGAAATTATTTTCCATTTTTGTAACTCACTGGACATTAATCTCATTGCACTTCTGCTGAAGTCAATCCAGGAACATTATGGTTCTGCAGAAAAGTATAAATGACACAATCCACCCACAAGCATTTAATATAAATAAATATAAATATAAATGACACAATCCACAAGCATTTCTTTATGCACAGTATGTCCTTCCTTACCTAGTGACTTGATGACTAGTAAGAAATTGTAATATTTATTTATGACAAATTGAATAAGGCTCAACTACAAAAAGGTGGAAAGGTCAATCCAAAGCACATCATGATGTATCATTTTAATAAGAGTCATCCTTAACAGAAATTGTTGAAATTCTTGTCACAATTTACTCATCTTATTTTCTTGCTTCAGTTGGCAATGTTACCTATATTTATATTTTTTCCACAGTCAAAATGCTCAAATGTAGTAATTATTTGGGGGTACGGGCTTTTTATATCTTATACATTCCTCAACATTAGGAAAAGATTCAGCCTTTAAAACTTATGGCAGCACACATTTTTTTCCAAGAAGTGTGGTATGATTATATAGTCATAGTATTTAATGTTCTTTTGTTCCCACCTTGGCTAGAGTAATTATGAGTAATATGAAGTGATCCAGTGACAGTATTATTTAATGTAGTAATTCAGCTTTCTTTAAGGCTGAAAGAATATGATTCTTTGTTTGTTATAAACAATTACATTTCAAATTCATAATACTCAGTTTCAAGCAAGAATAATTTACAGAATGGTATAATGTAGAAGCATGAGTAATCACGCCTATCTTTCATGTGAACACTTGAAGTGACACTGATTGCATTGGCATTCTGTATCCCATCTTCCCTAAATAAAGTGAAACAAGCTACATTTTTCTGTGATTTATAGGAGTTTGGAGACTTGGATGCCTATCTCAAACTCGCACACCTTGCCAAAGTTGTCATCATGGTGCTTAATAGGGGAATTCAATACTTTGGTGAACTAAATCTCTCTTACATGCTTGTCTCTTTCTATTGACTGTAAATAAAGCATTGAACAGCTACATTCCTGCATGGGAATCTCAGCTGTCCACCTGAATTTGGGTTAACTTAAACATGCAGAGAATGTGTCTTTTTCCTTTAAGGTATTTTGCAATTGTACAACCTAAAACTTCTATGTTAAGTGCTGCTCTGAGGATAGAGAGTATTTCTAGTAAAAAAGCCAAAGGCTTATCAGAGGAAATATTATCAGTATGGCAAGTATGCAAAATAGCTCCAAAAAACCCTTATACTAAAATGGAGACTACTTGCCATCCACTTCTGAGTCTGTAGATCAAAGAATGAAAGGACACTCTTTAACCACAGACTTCTTCCGTAGCTTAATTTAGGAATGATCTCTATTTAAAGCCATTAGAAGACTGGACTCTATTTTAGAATGGTAGAATAGTAAAGGCGTTCTAGGCCATTGTTTTCATGAAGCAGCAAGAAAGTTGGATCTTCATAAAGCCTAGATGGCAGTCTAGATTCATAAGATGTTTTTGACACAGGATTTTCAGCAGGATTGACAAAGATGGGAATTTCCCTAATTTTCTGTTTGATTAAGATTTTCCATATCACATTTACTGTCATTGCTCCCAATTCTTTCAACTTTCTATCTTTGTCCTTTTCTAGAAAATTATTTTCTAGATCCCTTGAAAGGAGGAGTTATAATGTAGGCAGCACTGTACACAACACAATCTCACCAACTGCTTTCTTGAAATATATTCGTTTTGTGGTATCCTTAATGTGACAGAGCAGTCCCCAATACTGAGGACAGGCAGGGATTTAGTGCTGAAATTTCTCCTCGGCCCTTTAATTACACAGAGTGAATACACTCCATGAATTTAACCCCAGAGTGTGAGTTCCTCTGTTAGGTCCATCACTGCTTTCAGTGAAGTCAATAGGACACTTACATGCAGCAAGGCTCACAGCCATCATTCTGATATCGTGTAAGTCAGCATAAATCAGATTGAATTCTGGTTTCCTATTGCCTGGTGATCATTACCAGGGTAATGAAAAAAGGGCAAAAAAAATCCCTGAAAGAAGAATTATTAGAAATCTGCCCTCTGTAATGCCATTCAAAGGGTTCAGTTATTTGAGAAAAGTTGCCCTGGATAAAAATAGATTCCTCATTGATAGTCAGATCATTGAGACTCCATAAAAGGAGACGCTATTGAAAAAGTTCCTGCAAACTGGCTTTGTTTGGCATCTAACTGAATTGTGGGAGCCCTGAAGCTACCAGCAGCTTCCTGCCTGCCACTCCTAGAAATCCTTTAGATAGTACAAGCAATAAACACTACCCAGTGGGAAACTGCAGAGTAGTGTTTTACACTGATTACATGCTAACAGAAGGGAGAAACTTGATGTGGACTTTCAGAAGTCAAATATATGAGCTAAATACCCTTTTCTTATAACAAATAACTTATCGAATCTAGGACATTACACTATCTTCTCAGATAAAGAGGGCTTCAAATTACATTCACACTCCCCTTAAGCCAGTGACAGTGATATGGCTCTGAAAAGCATGAAATTATTCCTGAGTCTCCAGTAAGTCAAACTATATCCATTAAGGTTAACTGAAAAAAAAGAGCAATGAGATTTGTATTTAAAATTTCATATGCTTGCCAGGCAGTACAACTGATTGAAATTATTTTTTTTCTTCTTGTGGAACAAAATAATTGACATACATATATTTTAGAGTATATGTTTTATAAATTATTAAAAATCCTCAAACCCATAGAAACAAAATAAACACAGGTAAGCCAAGGTGAATTTATAACACACTTGACAAGGAAAAAAGGTGAATTGAATTCTGATTGTGGTTTGGTGACTGACTGAATCTCCCTACAGCTGTGGGTATTGTCACAAGAGGAGATGTTCTTGCTCCCTAGGGAATAAAAACTTTCACAGAGTATTCATAATGTCATGTTATATTTATATGAATGAAAAGTTCAAGTTTTGGCAACTAATAATACTTAGTATTTTTAAGAAGCAATGTGCCTAAACTTTATATTGAGTCTAGTGAGTTAATATTTACATGTGGGTTTCATTTTTGCTGATATTCATTACCTTATATTGCATTTAGTAACAGTAATGGTATCTCAGCTGCATTTCTGTGTGGAAATCTCCTAGTGGATTTTTTTTGTGAGTTTGGCAGGTTTTGGGGTTTTTTTTCCAAGTTTCTGGTGTGCTTTTCATTGATGCTCTTTTATAGCTTTCTCTCTGCTTTGGACACTGCGTGCTTTTCCGTTGCTTTTCCATTTAATAGTTCTAGCTCCAGTTCTTCTGCCAAGTCTCTTAGAAGGAAAGGGGCTGGGTTTAATTTTCCCGATGAAGGAATCATCTTGAACCCTGGCAAAACCCTCCAAAACTAAGCTATGGGGGAGGCTGCAGTGTTCCCACTGCTACAGGAACTACCTTTGATGGATGTTTCAGGACAGGCTGCCTTTAGGAACTATTCTTACACAAAAGCGTCAAGTGCAAGAGACTGAGAAAGTATTTGAAAAGAAAGAATAAGCTATTGAAAACCACTACAACAATGCTTCATAAGATCTGATGAGTACTCTCTTCAGTCCTCGTTTAGTGCTGCTTTGCTAACAAAATTATGTGTGAAGTCAGCAGCTCCCCTCCTCCACTTCATATTACTGTGGGCTGCTGAAACACAGTAATTCAGCAGCTCCATCATCTGGTTGTAGAAAGCTTTAGTGAAGCTACTTAAAGTGGGTCCACTTCTGATGCCAAGATCAGAGGGTATCAGGTTAACCAGGTTAGGCATTTTCAAACACCTCTGAGGATGGCTGTTCCACAACGTTCATAGATTCCAGGTTTTAGAGGGTCTTGGACAAACTTGAGAGGGTTTATGAGAACTTCATGTTGCTCAACAAGCCCAAGTGCAAGATGCAGCACTTGAGTTGGGGCTCTCCCAGATAGGAGAAGTCATTAAGACTAGCCCTGCTGAGAAGGAATCCCCACGGATGAAAAGCGGGAGAGAGCGGGGCTAAGCGGGGCCGAGCAGGAGGGAGCTCCGGTGACAGAGAGAGTGGGAGCAGGAGTGTCAAGGTCCTTGGAGCAGATAGGAGGGGGAGTGAGGGAGCTGGGTAGCATTGTGTCCTGCCTGGGCTGGAAACACTTTGGTCAAGGAGCTGGCATTTCTGTCCCGGCCCTTGTCCAGCTGAGCCTCCACCACATACCCTGGCACTCAGCCCTGCCCAGTCTGCACTACCACAGCCCTGCCTGCTCTGCCATGCTTTGGTGATTGTCCATTGTGACCTGACCCCCCTGCTCTCACTGGGGATGGAATCCCAGCAAAGACCTCCTCACCTCTCTCCTTCCTTCTACATTTACTTCAAGGCCTGGTTGCCAGAGTCTCTTGGGATGCAGTCCTGAAGGGTAAAGTAGTCCAGGAAGGCTGGGCATTCTTCAGAAAGGAAATTGGTTTTCTGGGTAAAAAATATCTGCATGGCCAGGCTCAGAGAGTGGTGGTGAGTGGAGTTACATTCAGCTGGCACTGTGTCAGCAGTGGTGTTCCTCCCAGGGTTCAGTGTCGGGGCCAACCTTGTTTACTCCTCCTCCAGCAAGATCAGGGAGAGAACTGGAAGGGTATAAGTGAGAAAACTCTTGGGCAGGGATACAGATGGTTTAATAGGGAAAGCAAAAGCTGGTGCACAGCAGCAAAGCAAAACAAGGAATTCATTCACCCTTTCCCATGGGCAGGCAGGTGTTCAGCCATCTCCAGGAGAGCAAGTTCCCATCACATGTAATGGTTGCAAACACCATCACTCCAAATTTTCTCTCCCTTCCTCCTTTTTCCCCCTACTTTATGTTCTGAGCATGGTGTCTTATGGTCTGGAATATCCCTTCGATCTGATTGTGTCACCTGTCCTGGCTGTGTCTCCTCCCAAGCTCCCAACTCGCTCACCAGTGTGGCAGTACAGAATGCAGGAAAGGTCTTGGCTCTGTGTAAGCCCTGCTCAGCAATAACAAAAGAATGTCTGTGTTCAGCACAAATCCTAAGCACAGACCGTGTCAGCCACTGTGAAGACAATTGATTCCATCCCAACCAAAACCAGCACAAGCTACAACTAAAATGTCTTCTTCAGGATACCACAGAGGATTTTTTAGGTTAGAAATAGTAGTCCTTGTGAATCCTGCAGTTTGTGACTCCCTGGCATGTTTTGTTGAGTCTTTTTCTATGATATTCCACACTACAGAAAATAAGAAAAGATCAATGAGAAATTGACTGAATGGCACAGCAGTGAACCATTATCTCAAAATCAAGGTTTTCCCTATCTCTGACAAATATTTAAATAGGAAAAAATCTGTGAAATTTGTTACTCACCTTCTTTGTCAACAGAGTGTACTGAAGCAGACCTTGCAATGGGACCATTACTTGCTATGAAGGCAAAGCAACTCAGCATGAGTTGAGTGACTGGAAGTGAAACTGCTGCTTAGAAGGTAAATGACCTCAGTAAGAAGTTCAAAACAAATGCAAGAAGAGACTCAATTCTAGTAGCAATGATAAAGGAGAAAAATGAAATATCAAGAAATCTTTAAATAAACAAAGAACAAGAATAATTATTTTGGAATGAAAATGGCTTTGTCACTTACCTTTCTGTACAACAAATGCTAAGACTCCTCATTATTCTGTTTCTTTTGGAGTCAAGGGCAGTAGAACCAACATGTTCTTTTCAGTACAATCCCCAGGGGATAATTGAAATATAATTGTATTTTTTATGGAGTGTATAGATTTAAAGTTTATTTTGTTTTTAGATACTTTTACTTTCTAAGAAAAGGAAGAAGTAGTAAAGTAGCTAGTAAAATCGCTCGGGTTTATCCTTTTAAATTACTTTTACAGACTTCAATGGAAAAAGTCTTTTTACTCTTTCCTCCTAATATACAGTAATAAAAACCCCCCACTCTTCTTTTATTTTTTAATTCTCATTTTTTTGGAACTACTGAGACAGTGTCAGTTCTGATTATGGTTAATTATGGAGCTGGCTCAGACATTCAAGGATAATTCAACAGCAGCCTGAGCGAAATATAAGCAGAAGTTCCTTTTCATTTGTGTTAGCTACATTTTGTCATCATTGGAGAAAATAAAAAATGGTAGAGGAAAAGTCATTCCTACTTTCCAAGCCAGCTCCTGCATAAGGACGTTGACTGTCTAAAATATGGGGTGCCTGTGTAGTCAAGGAAGCACTTGAACAAATCAGTCAATAGACCTTGGCACAGACACTTCAGACAGGATAGCTGACTTGTTCCCTGGAGGTGCCAATGCCCCTGAGTCCCTGGGCAGGGTGGGCTGAGGTGACAGAGATAATGCAGGGTGAAATCCACCCTGAGCCGTTCAGTACAAGCGAGTTTTCCAAACCACAGGAGGAGTCTCCTTGTTTTATTTGTTGCTTCATATCGGATAAGTTAAATGAATGCCAAGGACTTGTTTTTCAATTCAAATATTTCTTCGTTTGCTGACATCTGTTATAGTCTCTAGTCAGTTATTAAAAAAATTAGCAAACAAGATCTTCAGCTTTCCTTATCTGACAAAGGGCAGAACATTTCTAATGGATCAATCTTCATCCTCCACTTTATTTAGCAACACACTGGCACAGGGCATTGACATTCTCTGTTTCAAAGACTAAAGTTCCTCATCACCTGTGTAAAAGGAAGAATAAGCTATTTTTTCCTTTTCAACTTTGACAGTTTAAATTAAACTGTGTGTCTGGCTTTCTCACAGACAAAGTTCTTTTAAGACAGCAGATAAGGGCCAGTGTTTGAAGAACATTAATTATAGGTTCAGATGATAAAAACTGGCTGGAGTAGGCTAATTTTTACAAAAGACCTTATTCTCACATGTTCTTGGGGAAAGAAAAAAATAGAAAATAGAAAAAACCAAAAAAGTTTCAGCACCCCAAACTGAAAGAATCACATGCAATGCATACAGAAAACTATCCTCTCACCTTTGCTCAAAGCTCATTTTATTGGCAAATTTGAAATGACAAAAATTACTTGACTTCTGCTTAGATGAACATCTATTTTTTTTTCCTAAGTATAATAATCACAAACTCCAACTTCCTGACCAAAAATCAGAGCATGTTACTAAGGGCATTGTCCATATGCCTCTTAAATACTGATAGGCTTAGGACTTTCAGAGTAAGAGTTTACTTCCTGTGCATACTATAATGGACTAGGATAAAAATAAACAGAACTGCAAGAAAAGAAAACTTATTTTGGGCTTTTGTCTTTCATTTCCAATTTTTGGTCAAACAGCTCATTCTAGATAATTTATTTCTTACTTTGATGCAGTATAACTTTGTCCATGAATTCATGTCTACAGATGTTGCCTCTATATAATAGAGTGTCAGATATGATAAACTTCAAGGTTATTCTTTCACTTGAGAAGAACGCTGTAAGCCACTCAATTTCCCCTGTGTTTCTCTGCTGAGCACCATTTTAGTGTAATCCTGTTTAAAACATGCATGAAATACAGTAGAGATAAACAGAGATTTGGGACTGAACAACATAAATTATTAAAAGCACTGAAAATCTCTGCATGAATCCAATCTAAAAAGTATTATTTAAGTAAAGAAGAAATCCAAAACGTTTCTCAGAAAAAGTAAATTGGAAGTTGCAATTACTCTCTCTTGATATATAAAGAACAGGTGAGTTCTAGAAAGGCTAGAAAGTGAGACATTTGAAACTGGGATTTTTCCCAGAACAATCAATAAAAGAAATTAATCTTCTGTGCCTCCCTCTTGATGTATATGGGTTACTGCATTTTAGAAAAGGACAAAATATAATAAACACACAGATAATAAAAAATGAAATTTCAGAGTCAAAAGCCTGGACTGTGTGCCCTTAGTGCACAGAGTCAACACTGGATATCAATTTAAAAATTAGCTGGGGGAAAGCTGCCGTACAACTGGCTGTTTAGGGGTTTCAGGAGTAGAGTAGAAATTTTAATACTTTGCTGCCATTCTGGCCCAGGATAGCAATTTTAATGCTTAAGGTGAAATGTGGTAGCCCAAAGGGAGCACACTGCTGACAAGGAGTGGGAGGTGTACATGAACTGATGGCACTTCATTCAGAGAGGCAAGCCTTACTTTTGCAGAGATTTTTCAAAGCCTAGATCTTCCACATCCTGATCTTTTTGTAGAGGCCCAGACCCTCTTTTGAAAGGCTTGTCAGACTCAGCAGGGTTTCCTCTGATTCACACTGGTAAGAGCAAAATGCAAACTGACCAAGGACTGTCATCAGATGTTTTTTTACACAAATGACTCTGGCAGATTTCAGGGGTAACTCAGGTTCCCACAGCTCCTCATTGCTTTTGTCTGTAGGAACCTACCTGACAGCTGAGCTTCCAAAGCAGAGTACCAGAGCACCTGAGCCTTGGGAGCCAGTGAAATTTTCAGATTTATTTCACAAGGTCTAATAGTCTCTCTCCAAATGTAACAAACTAAAAAAAGAGAAAGGAACTGCAGCCCCCCACCCCCTAAACAAAACTGAAAACCACCTCTAATTAATAATTATAATAAGACATCCTATGCTGCTATAGCTTATACCTAGAAAACACTGTTATTTACTGCATAAACCGTGTTTATTAAAATACACACAGCATTGTTTGTGGGTATTCACAAATTTATGGGATGAAAATGCTGACTTAGAGCAGCTGTACATTATATGCTGTATACAGGTATACTGTTTTGATTACACTTCTTTTCTCTGTAGTTTTAAAGTAGATTTCAGGGATTTTAGGAGCAACCACACAATAAATTGTAGTGGTCATGCAAAGATTATTAGGATCCAGATACATTTTGATTATAACTCATGACCAATTAAAGTGGTTATTAAATTTCCCTTAAAGGAAATGTTTTCATTTTGGAGGAAGAGAGAATTTGGAGAAACTTGAATGACTATGGTAGAAACAAGTTTTGATGGTATTCTTTTTGTTGTCTTATGGGTTTCTTTTGTTTTCAGAAATAGTACTTGGAGATAGAGGGGTGGATGTTGAATTTATACCTATTGGTGTTTTGGAAATTTATCAGATTTTTCTTTTCCTTTTTTTTTTTTTTTTCACTTGACATTTAGAAGAAGCTAAGTCAGTACAAGTCTTGGTTTTGATGTGGTGAATCTCACAGCTTCTTAAGTGCTTCCCTCTTCTCCTTGAGACATCTGTGTGTTTTCCAGAGAAAGGGAAAGCTTGGCTTTTTTCTTCCTTCATTCATACATAGAGGTGTTTGTGAAAGGAGACTTGGTTAATGAGAGCTGCAGTGTGAACATGTTCTCTGCAATGTCATGCTTGGCCATATGTTTCTACTCACTGAGAAAAAAAACCCCAAAAAACCTCAACAAACAAACAAAACAAACCCCAAAAAACCACCAAAAAAAAACCAAAACCAAACCAAAACACCCCAAACAACAAACAACAAACAAACAAACAAAAAAACCCAGAAGAAAAAAAGGAAAAAAAAGACTATAATGGAGAAAACAAGTACTAGCAAAATTGAGATGTTTCCAGATGTTTCCAAAATTAAAATATTGTTATTTGTTCAACATGGACAATGATCCCACTGAAAAAGACTAAGCTGTTCCTTGCTCAGATTAGTCTAAAATTACTATGAACACATCTAAAGTAAGGTTTAATCCTCACCCAAGGATATTATATGCAATTATGTTATTTGACTGAATTAGGGACTTTAAATCTGTGGAGTTTATTCACAAAGAGTACTTTAATGGGTATAAAAAGAGATGGAACTTGCGAAGTTATTATGAGGCTATTTTAGAAAATATGAATTAGTGAATTTTGCTCATGCCAAGATTTTATTTTACTGACTCCTATATTGCCACAGAATATAGTGACATTTCAAAAAGTAGAAAAAATAAAAAAGATTTGGCTGAATTAGGCAGAAATCTTTGAAAATATGTAATTCATAGTTCAAAATACTGAAATAAATAATGTTTCAAAAATTTACTGCATCCTCTCACATGCATATTTCATATAAAGATTAAATTTATTATTAAAAAAATATGTTCAGTATCTCTTTCCCAGCCATTCATGCAAGTAGAAAGTGTTGAAATTGGACCCATCTTTTGTTTTCACCTTTTAAACTTTTATTTGTATTAAATTTTGTCATTCAGAACATGTTCTTTTCAAACTGGAACGTTCATGCGTAACTTTTTTGTAGTTCATGCCAAATCTTGGCTATGGATGCTGTAATTTGATATACTCTAAGCACAAACACTTGTGTTTCCATAGTACTTTCAGTAATTCTGTATATGAAAAATATTCAGGCAAAAAAAAAAAGAACTACTGTCTAAAAATTATTTTGAAAAATATATTGGTCATTGGACAGACATCCTGTGCACATTTATTTAATTTAAAATGTTCTATGAGTCTGTAATCTGTATGAATCTTTAGAATAAATCATGCTTTTTCAGTCCTTTAAGAACCTCCTTGTAAAGGTGACCAAATTCTATTGAATTTTGAATTTTTTTTCCAAAAATTCTGGCTAGTTTTTCTCTCATCTGGAAATGTGAACAGCACATCAGTATGAATTTAGCATATATATGTTACTCATATGAATGAATGCATTCTTCATATTATAAGATTTTACAATTGTGAAATACAGCTTTCAAAATGTTTCCCAAACTTTGACTGTTTCCATCACAACTTAGGCACAGATGTGTCAGTAATGACAGAAGTTTGAATGCTGTGTCTGTGGTGGGCTGACCCCAGCTGTCAACTCAGACCCCATTCAGTCACTCTCTTACTCCTTCCCAAGCAGGCTGAGGGAGAGAACTGTAAGGATAAAAGTGAGAAAAAACTCTTGGGTTGAGATAAACACTAGTAATCAAAGGGAAGGGGTGGGGGGAAGAAGAAAAGAAAAGAAGTAACGGTAAAAGCTCTCCATAACCAACATCAAAGCAATGCCCTGACAGCCCCCAGGCAGTGGTTATTCCCTCTCCATTTTATTTCTGAGCACTTTATGGGGTATAGGGAGCATCCCTTTGGTCAGTTGGGGTCAGCTCTCCAGACTGACCAAATCTCACTGACTCTGACTGTCAATCTCTTGCCCACCTCGGCCTCCTCTCTGGGGCAGCACAGTGAGAAACAGGGATGGCCTTGACATTAAATAGCTAAAACACGGATGTGCTATTGGCACTTTCTTGGTCACCAGTCAAAAACCACACAGCTGTGAAGAAAATTGACCCCATCTCAGCCAGACTCAGTGCAATGTGGATGTAGAGAACACATTTCAGGCATTTACATTATTGCAGACCCAACCCTTTAGCAAAATTAATGATTACTTATTCATTTTATTAATAATTTCTAATTGTCTTTGTTTGCAATGGCCTGAGCATATACCTTAGTTAACCAGCTTAGTTAATATGCCATCTTTTAAAATGTTTTCTGCTCTCTCCTTGATTCTAACAGGAGTCAGAACAGACTTGGCCATCATCAGTGTCCTTTACAAAAAAAACCAGAGGCCAAGAGAGGTGTCATTCAAAAAATGGGTGGAAGGAGAAGTCAAGGACATCTCTTGAATAATTCTATCTCCTCCTCTACTGGAGAGGAGGAAGCAGCAACACCAAGTCCTGTCAAATACACTTAAGAGCTGAAGAAGATGCATCAAATTCCTCTTTTCCCATTAAAACAGAATTATCTTGAAGTCTCAGATACAAAGCCCAGGAGTAAAAACAGCAGGGTAACATAGTGGTTAGGGTGGTCACCTGAAGAGGAAAGCTCAGATCTACATAATTCATTGTTGACTCCTGATTGAAAAATAGAACTAGTATTATTTACTGACTTAATAATTTTGCGATCTTTTCTTTTTTTTTCAACTTATATTTTCTGTTATCTTTCTGACCCTTCAGTTTTCTTCTAGTCTTTAAAGGAATCTAAAATCACTCATTGTGACTGTTCTTTGGATTCAAGGACTTATATGAAATGCATAGCATAAAATTGAATTAGTAGATTAACTGATTGTAATAGAAGATTTGCAATTACAGAGTCTGAACTTTGTAACACAGCCCATAAAATTTTGCATTAATTCCTACTGAAACTGGAGCAGATCTTTTAGATAAACAAACAGGCAGTCTCAGTTTTAAAAGCAGCCAGTGACGAGGATTTTACTATAGCTTTTCCTCTCAGGTAAAAATTTACATTTTACTTCTAATAGCTCTGTCAGTTTCAAGTTTAACAATGACATTGTGATACTCTATACCTGTCAATCTCTGCATTTTTCTTTATTATGGTCAGTAAAGGATGTATTTGCAAGAAGTCTATTTTGTAATGCAAATAGACAATATGCTCTACAGGAAGACACTGAATTCCAGCTTTTGCTCTGATCCTCTCCTTGTGCCTCTCAAAATGTCACTAGCTTGCAACTTATCACATCAATTACTTCAGGACTGGAACTTTCCATGCTTAGGGCTCCACTACACACACAGTCCTTGCCAAGCCCATCATGGAGAATCGCTATATGCAGACAGGAGGAACTATTTCCTGCTGGCAGATTGATACCACCCTCCCCAAGGATGGAGGCTGAGCCATGGAGCTTTGACATAGGAGTGCCACAGACTGGGCATCCACAGGAATAAGTAAATTGGTTACTGGGTATATCTCTTCCATGTCTGAGCTTATAAACTTACACCTGGAAAACTGTACTGTGAATTGGATCTCAATTTTTCACTGCAGAAGAGCAATGTTTGTTTCCAAAACAGATTCATATGTTATTTTGGTAGCATATGGTCTTGTTTTATGATGTATGTTGGCATTTCTTGGGATGGAAAATGCAATACAAACATGACTGATCAGGAAAATTGTTCGTCAAAGAGAGAAACTAGAAGAAAAAATTGGTGTACTTAGCTCATTGTATGAACTTTCTCGGTACTTACTGAAGAGCACAGTCCTTTTCTTAGTTTAGGTGGCCAGTGTCAGGCTCTCAAGTTTTCAGTATTTGATATTCTTCTCTAAGACCTACCTTGTATATTTTCTTCTTTACTTTTTGTAGTTAGTTTTGAAAAGAAAAATAGTATTAATTTCTTTTTTTCATCTGCCCCTTTTTTCTATTACACATAGTGGAAGTAGAAGTGTCAAGGAATGATTACGTCAAACTTTAGTAAGGATCTCTGTGAGGGCTTTTGTTACCATTGGGAACCTTTTATATTAAAAGAAAAAAAATTCAGTAAGTTAAGAATCCACCTTTCTAATACTAGCCCAGACTTTTGGCTGGTTGGGAAATTGCTGGGCTATGTCTGTCCCTGGTAGATAGACATCTATTTCATATGGAACAGTTAAAATTGTGCTCCCTGGGACACATCAATCACCAGTCATTCAGATCATATCATGCATCTTTCAGCAAGTCGTATAATGGAAAATTCCATAGAACTGATGAAAGCTAAGCCAAAAATCTGTTTTAAGTAAGTGCTTCAGTTGCCAGGTGTTTATATTCCTAAATTATTTGTAAAAGCAAAATTATATTCCTTAGCATTTAATCAAAGAAGTTGTTAATATCTTTTAAATTTGAAACTCAGATGTATCAAAAATGTTTTTGAGGTATATGCTGTTCAATACCAAATGTGTCAAGCAAATGTTGGTTGTGATCAATCATTTCCAAATATTCATGGATCTGACAATGGAATATTTTTTTGATGCAGAACTCCGTGAATTGCTTATTCCTTCAATCTATAACACCACAACCGAAATGAAGAAAAATTGCTTAGCTCTTTCCTTCTGTTTTTGTAGACAGAAAAAAAGCAATCAGATTAACATGTTAGGGTTGATGCCAGAAATGTGCAGTTCATAAAACCATCAGATATGTCCTCTCACCACATGCTCTTTGATTCCCAGTAGTGTGAAATTATCTTTGTGTGCCTTTGGAAATATTGGTTTTAATGTTTACAAAGCCTCTAGAAACTCTGGACGTTTGTGCTCAAAATGTTACTAGCTGAATATTTTTTTAGAAATTCTCTGCAGGTCATATTCAGACTGTTTAAGTTCCTCCTGAGGTATTATCTGCCATTCACTGTCTTGATCCTGTTCCCCTCTAAGAGCCATTATGTCAGCCTTTCAAAAGCCTTCAAAGTCTGCCTTACTGATGTACCACCAGGAATTTAAGTGAAATTTAAGTGCTGTGAACACTCACCATGAAAAAAATATTATATTCTGGTGTGGCCTTTGAATTTAAAATATATCTGGTGCATACCTACGTTTCTCTTTATGTACCCTAAGCCCTTGTATTTTCTGTATATTGAGGACATCTGGCTACAAATTTGAAAAATATATTAGATACATATTAGCTACAAATTAGATCACATTTAGATTTTTAAAATTAATACTTTTAAGTGTAATTCACTGACAAGTATTGTTGCAAAACTGCATTTTTGAACACTTCTATATTCTGACACTTCAGAATAGTCACACAACTATTCTGTGGAAGAAAATACTAGTAATTACAACAAATTATAGAAAATCTGCATTTTAAAGAAATGCAGTGCTCCTTACACAGCTGAAGAAGCATGTGTGCTACAGCATACGTGTACCTTGGAGGCTGAATGCAGTTTTGGCAAAAGTGATTTAAACAAATTTTTGCTGATTCTTCAGCTTTTCCTTTTTCAGAGGCTTTTTGAATCATGTGTTCCTTATGGTTTAATAGCTGCTCTCCATCTCCATCAGAGGAGGTTGTGAACAATGCTGTGTGCTGCTTGCATTTGGTCTGCTGCCTACGTTGTGCCATTCAGCCTGTGCTACCTCTCTGCACAGCACTGCTGGTGATATGCAGAGGCACCAGCCCCAGTTACAAACACAGAAGATGAAAACTAGCCCAGGGTTAACTACTCCCCCCGAATTCAAATGCAGAGTTACTCTTTCCAGAAATAACAGTTCAGGGAGTTTCTGCATAGTGCAGTATTTTATAGGGTGGATGTGTCTTGAATAAAACTCTGTTGGAAAAGTTAGCACATGGAGTAGAAGACAGCCCTAAGTCATCATAGCATCAGCACAGCTCAGATACTTGCATTTATTTTGCTTATGAGCTGTACTAGAGAATGTCATATTCAGTGTTTGCTTGAGACCATGGTCTATTTGTGCCTGAAGAGAAAAAGCTTCTTTCCTCACGCTGAAGATGATGGTGATAAATAATGAACATAATTACTTTTTAAGTGTTAGAGAGTGCACTCATTTGCTTGGAACACAATAGGAACTATTTTTGCATAGGTCTTGCACACAGCTACAAGACAGATGGCTTCTGTCCCCCAGAACTAAAATGCAGGGGGGAGGGAATTCATGTATCCTTCTGATATTTTGTGTGCCTTACCCACAGAATACTTGTGACTGCATGGGAAAGGCAAGTATAGGTCAAGGTGAGCATTAATTATTTTGAGAAAAGCCAAAGGAGCATATATGCCATGAGGAAGACATCATCTCTGGATACCTATCTCCTCCTCTTCACGTTGCTATCCAAAGAGGCATAAGGTCCATGGGGACTATGCTTCTGTAGAACAGTAGAACAGATTAAAGTAATTCACCACCTACTAAGACAAAAAAGGGTTACTTGAATTATTTTGACCAAGTAAAATCTCGTTCTCCAAGAGAATGAGGGTAGACCAGGGAAATCCCAGTGGAATGAAAAAATGCAAAGTAGCTTTGCTACATTCAGAGGTCTTGACTGACATTGTACATTAGGGGAGACAGGATGTGTTGTGAGGAAGGAGATAGCAGGAAGCAAGATGATTGCTGGCATTTAAAGAAAGCTACTTGACTTTTATCAGATAGGGGGAAAAGATTACTTGGCACTTATGTTAATTACTGAAGAGACATAGGAGACTTTAATTTTGAAGCTAAGAATGATGGGATACCTCATCAAAGGTGCAGAATAAATGTTACTTGGTCTAAAAAATGTAAGTATGAGTAAGAGCCTTTTTTTTTTATTTTTGCACCTTAAATTGGAGCAAAACTTTCTTAGAAGCAATTTTGTGTAGCGTGCTGCCTCTGGCTGTTAAAGATCAGAGTTACTTCCCAAACTGGCCTAATCTGGCAAACCTTGGGACAAATGTCAGCAGCTACAGGTTAGACAATATATCTGGGGTTTTACTGCAATTTCCCAGTGAATACCCATGAATAGAACTGGAAGAAAAATGTTTTCTCATCACAGTAAGTTCCCATTCTCAATGGGAATTAAATATTCAAAATGCAGATGTTCATGAATCAGCAGTCTAAAAATGTTCATTAAATATAAATCAACACTTCTTTTTTAAAAATATTTTCACTGCTCTTTTGCATTACTTTGTAAAATAATTAATTTGTGGTTTCTTTCAATATGATCCAGTATAGTTGTAAAAAAAGAAGATATTTTTAAAATGAAAAAAATATTAATGAAAAAATACTAATTTGGGGGCTGGAGGGATTTAAATGTCAAAGCATTTTTCCAAAATGTTTTATCAAAAAGACTGTCTTTATTTAAACAGATTTCACTTTGAAAAACTGGCATTTTATAACAAAATGCATCTGCAGTGTAAAATTTGCTAGCAAGTTTAATCACAGATCTATGAAATACCACCGTCTTGTATGATTAAAGTTATCCATTGGAGCATTGCAGATAAATCTGTCTTTATGTCAGTAAAAGCTCCTGTAAATACATGCAGACCACTGAATTATCAGAATCAGTGGAAAGTGTGGAAAAATGATGGAAGGAGTAATGATATTAAAATATAGGGAGACACTAGGCCTGCATGAAATTTTGTCATTGCCCCTCTAAAAAGTTATCCATTAATGTTCCATAACCCAAATCTTTGAACTGGAACAATTCATTGTCTCCTCAATTATTTCTGAAGTCCCTGTGTAATGAGAAATCCCTTCTGAACCTACAGATTCTAATGCTTTGTTATACAAAAAGCATGAACATATTTTGTCTAGTGGTCAAGTGGCTTTTGCCTGACCACTTGCAGAATCATACTGGAACTGAAATACTGCATGTGGCAAAGGTCTGTAAAATCTTGTCAGACTTTGCCACCATGGGCTGGTTTAAGAGAATTTTCTATTATATTGGCCTAAAGGAGGGTACTGGAACAATTTCAAACTTTAACTGAAAGGTGGTCTTGTTAAGAAAATGTGTAAAAATAAACTCAGGTGCCATCAAGCCTGAAAAAGAAGAGATCCCATTACCATGGGGTAGTCTTCCTAATGAATGCTTCAGAGAAATGGTGACGTGACATAAAATGCACTCATCACTTCTGAAGGAAGAAGTTTGGCACTCTCAACCCAACCCAAAGTGACATTGGAAGGACAAGCATAATTTAATGGGGAAAAATGTAAAATTGTAGTATCTTCTATTGCACAGCAATTATAAGGTTATAATTTATGAGGGATTTTTATATAATTTGTCATGAATATGCAGCATCAAAACTTGAATAATGATTTGGATAAATACATTGTTAAAATCCTAATGGAATAAACAAGGTGTTCTTAGTACCATATGGTCAGTATATTCTTTTTTTCTCATAAGAAGATTTTGGGTGTGCATCACCATTTTTTTGATCCGGATATTTTTGTTTCCTTTTGGTGAAATGAGAAACATTACTTCCTGGAGCCATTGTGCTCTCAACGTTTTAGTTTGGTCTAAAAGATCAGGAACAGAAAATGAAATTTTCTTTGATTGATTATTTTTTGTGTTCCAAACCCACAGTATCTTTATACAAATCTTGGCAATAGAACCCTAACACAAGTACAGGCTGGGCAGAGAATGTGTTGAGACTAACCCTGGAGAAAAACACTTGGAAGTGTTTGTGGATGAAAAACTCGGTACAGCTCAGCAATGTGTGCTCATAACCCAGAAAGCCAAAAAAGTTCTGAGCTGCATCCAAAGCAGCGTGGGCAGCAGGACAATGGAGGAGATTCTGCCCCTCTGCTCTGGTGAGACCCCACCTGCAGGGCTGCATCCAGCTCTGGGGTAATCAACACAAGAAAGATATGGACCTGTTGCAGCAAGTCCAGAGGAGGCCATGAAGATGATCCAAAGGGCTTGGAACACCTCTCCCAGGAAGATAGGCTGGGAAACTTGGAGCTGTTCAGCCTGGAGAAGAGATGGCTCTGGTGAGACCTTCGAGCAGACTTCCAGTACTTAAAGGAGGCTTACAAGAGGGCTGGGGAGGGACTTTTCAGAAGTGAACAAGCGTAATACAAGAGTATTTAGTAAGGGAACAAGAGGTAATAGCCTTAAGCTGAAAGAGAGCAGGTTTAGATTAGTTATTCAGAGAAAATTCTGTGAGAGTGGTGAGACACTGGAACAGGTTTCCCAGAGAAGTGGATTACCTATCCCTGGAGATGTTTAAGACCAGGCTGGATGGGGTTCTGAACAACTTGGTCTAGCTGAACATTCCCTGCCCATAGCAGTTGAAACTAGATGATCTTTTAAGATCCATTCCAACCCAAACCATTCTATGATTCTATGACTAGGACGAATAAATTTAAAGAGGACAGTATTTTACAGCTGCTCTGATTCTTAGGTTTCTAATGACACAAAACATGTATCTATGGAACATGTAGATCAACACTATACCCTGAACACAAAGTCACATTCACAGATATACACAAAAACATTTGAATGCCCTAGACTGGTCCTTTAAGATGTTTGATTTACATAAGAAAATATATCTCCCCAAACCTAATCAGCCTTTTCATTTCTCTGTGGTTACTTTAACTGAACAAGATTAAAAGCCAGCCAAAGGAAATAACAACAGGGACAGTCAAGTCAGCATGTCAAGGGAGTCTTGTTTACAAACTATAGCCAACATCAATTTATTTCTGGCTTCAATTCCTGACCTCCACTTTGAAAGCAATTATTCATAAATGAAAAATCTTATGAAGTCTGAGGACTGGCATGTTATGGATCCTGTAAGTATAATAATCATATATTTACTCATTCTAAAATCTTCATTTGGCACCTCCAAAATTTCAGGCAGATTTAGCAGCCAGATGCCTGTTTATTGAACTGATATATGCAAATAATATTTGTAAGCAGTAAATTGGCATTTTAAGATGGTGTCTGTAGGGAAAAAAAAGAGGCAAAAATATATTGTAGACTTGCATATACTTTTATTACTTCAGAAACACCATAATCAAGACTATTGTCTCTAGACAAAAGTACTTTTTTCCTTTTGCTTCCACAAATAATACATTGATGATCCATAAATGCCTTCTCTGCTGGAAGTCTAAAAGTTACTTAGACTGCAATAATAAAACAGGACTTGCTTGATTATCCTGTTACTCTTTTCAAACACACTGATTTTTTTCCAAAGCAATCAAATGTTTTCAACTTTCTGAATATTTGCAATTCTTATTACTTTATGTGGTTTATTCCACAGAAGTTTTAATTCTACCACTTTGCCAATAAAAATGTGGGAGAAATAGGTGGAGAATAATATATATATTGATCTATGTAAGAATAGCAGATGACATCTCTTCACCAATGTAAATATGTGGTGTAGTTTTTCCAGTAAACGTGATACAAATCATTATTATTTTTGAAGTAACCAAGATGAAACATTGCCATTCACTCCCTTTTGCTGCAGAAGAACTCATTTTCTGAGAGCTATTGTTTATCTCCTTATTTAAATTCTAGTTAGTGTTTGTCACAGGCAAGCATGATAGATACTTTTTTCTAATACTGGCCATGTTTCGTAGCAGTCAGAAAAAGTCTTCTGTTTATTGCACACATTTCATTTTACAAGTAAATTCTCACTTAGTTAACTCCTTTATTTATCTTTTTGGTATCCAAAGGAAATTGATGGCTGACAAGAGTTTGAAATTAAAATGTAGTCAAACTAAAATATCCTCAGAACAAAGAAATTGCCTATTACCATTGAAATACTTCATTTTATTGCTGGACATCTTTGAAATAGTTAACATGGAATTAACAATAACTTTATATTACAGAGGACCTGTGTAACATTCATTAGTATCATGCCTAAGAGCCTTTTGAAAGTAATTAAATAAGACACGGTTCACTATTTGTTTTAATGATATATTGAAAAAGAGACAAAGTTATTTGACTTCTGTTTGTGATTGTATTTGTGGTATCCTGTTCCTATTGTGTTAGTTTAATCCAATAGGCTTTTGGTTGACCTTTGCATGACAGATCCCTTGGCTAGGGATATCCCCTGGTGATGCTAAGTCATGACTGAGGTACTGTGTGACTGTATTTTAATTCACTTTAAAGTGTCTGAAGTGGTGTGATGCGATGACTATGGTGCTGCTCATCACAGAGGTGTTGTCATGGCATGAAGCACAGAGTTAATCTTTTGTGTCTGCAGGTGTGGCTAGAGAGTATGTGAGTCATATGAGGCTTTGGAGATGACTGGGGTAGTACTGACAGACTGTGAAGGTTGGAGACAGAGAAATTTCACAAAGTCTTGTACATGTTAGCTTTCTGAGGAACCCCTAGAGTGAACTAGATTGAGAAAACCTGAGATGAATTAACCAAGGTGGAAGCCAGCAAACAGTTGGGTTATGGGGGCCGTCAGGAGTCCAGTGCTGAAGTGATTCCATAGCCTTCTCTTGTGTAGAGGTATAGATATATCCTGAGGATCTTGGAAAAGAAAAGCAAGGTACGTACAGGGATACACTAAAACATTTAGGTGTGTTCAGGTGACCAGCAGTTATCAGGAAGCACATGAAAGCCTCACCTAACTTACAGATTTTCACACAAAGCATACTTCCCACAAAAGTAACTTTTAAAAAATATCTGTAGGTAAAACTGTGGATTTGAGTCCCATAAGGGTCCACTTAAGTCTTATGTGGTGTGGTACTGAGAGTCACTGAGATCTGTGGATCCTGCCATGTGAGAACGGGTTGAATTTAGATTGATTAGGAAGACAGAACAGGGAGCAGATAGGACCCCATATTCATTGTTAGCTTGAGTTGTCTCTAGTTCCTGGCAGTTTATTTTGGTTTTTTTTCTCCTGCAAAATAATAGCTTGATGAGTACGTAGATTTAGCTAGTTTTATTTATGTATATGCCTGAAAATGAGTTGCTGAACTCTGCACAAATACTGAAAAACACTGAAGGAAAACTTAGCTGAAGCAATTATTTGCATTCTGTTTGCAAGTTTCACAGTATTATGGTCCTCCGTTTGCAGGAATTAGTCTACAGTGCAGATCAGGAGTATAAACCTGGCCTTCCAGCAAGATTTCTTTCACCAGGGCATTTTTTTCCCCAGTCTTTAGTCTATTTCTTGCTCTTATTTTTCCCCAAATCGTTCAAGCAGGGCTGGGAACCAAGATGAATAACACATATCCATTTGAGTGAGGAGCATATATGTAGGCATTTGGTCATGTGTGTGCCCTGATACACATGCTTCCTTTGCAGTGCCAGACATGTCTATGAGAAGACGGAGGTTGCTTGCATTTTGTATATGCAATGGATGCATGACATACCACTTGACAAAGAGGAGGCTAAAGAGTAATTCTGTCTTAGGTGAATAAAAGTGTCACCATCCCAAATTTATATATTAGCCCCCAGGGAATCCTCCTGTGATCTGTTTCACTGATACATGGCAGGATTCATCATGGAAGCTCTTCTGGTGGACAAGACGTACTCCCACAGGTAGCAAACATCAATCAGCCCTTTAAGACATTCTGACATCAGAGAAAACACAGCTTCTTTGAGCACAGCTTGCACTGAACTCAAGCTGGATATAAGCCCATGAATGGACATGAGCAATGGACCAACATGTTCAAGGAAATCTGTGTTGGTAAGCAGATGGGATGATGGATGTCAAACTCTCTGTAGCTTTCACTGGGTATATTCCCAGAAATAAGTAATCCCATTAGAATTGATTATGATCCCCCTTGTCTTCATCAATGCAAAATAGATTTAGGAACCCATAAACAGCCAGAACCAGTCTTCATGAGGACTCCACCTGAAATGTGTTTGAACTGCAATTGACTTGCTCAGAATATTCTTAGGAACAGGTTTTTCACTTTCCACATACATTTTACTATTAAAAAAAAGACCTCTCAATAACCTTGGAGAATACACAGAATTCAGGAAAACTAGCTTGAACACAGGACAGGACTTTTGGTAGATTATGACACTGAACAGATTTTGAAGAAAGGTTATCTGGATGGAAGCAGAAATCATGAGTATCAAATTGGGAGAGAAGATAACATTGAGGTAAAGATAATTGATTAAACTCAGGAGAGATGGATTTAAGTCATATCTCTGATTTCTTGCCTTATATGACTGTTACTTCATACCTCTTTGTTTCACTCAAAACTAGAACTCACACCAGATAAGATATTGCATTCCTCCTAGCTCTTGCTCATGTTCTCTGTTTAATATGCGGTTTCTGCCATTAATACCTCTGATTAAAAATACATGAATGTGACATCTCTACACAAACCCTTTGGTGATTCCAGTTCATAGTTCTGCAATCCGAGATCAATCATGAACAACCACAACAAAAACCAGAATCTGAGGATAGTGCAAGGCGAGAGAGAAGTGGCATGGAAATAAAGAGTGATAATCAGAATCCTTTCAAATGATATTGCATACCAGACAAAAAACCCCATAAATGTCTCACTTGTTTTAATAACAGCTGAACCATCTGTCAGTGGTAAATTCATCAGCTAGTGCCATCAGATTTACTGGAATGCCCAACCCTGTCTATCATATGAAAGCAGAGGTACTGATAAACTACTAATGGAGTCAGTAGTCAGATCTTCCTAATTCCTATGCTTCATCATCCTCCATCATAGTTAGAGTTTCTAAGCATTCTGGACATGAACTGATGCAGTTTTGATTAGCATTCAAATGTTATATTGCTCAAGTTATTATTCTCCCCCACGACTTCCATCTATTGATGGGCTCAGATCCTAGCTATGTGTGTTGCTGTAAGCCTCAAGTATTTCTTTCAGCTACTATTGAGTTACTACTAGCAGTAACAACCAAATTTAAAGTTCATTTATTTTGTTTTTTCACAGTCACTCAAGTCCAGCCTAGTATTGTGGGTCTTACCTTTCTGATTATTATGTCCACTGCATATACATGTAAAGCTACACAACCCATTTATTATTGATCATAGAATCAATCTATACAGGGAACACTACATTTTGCAGGGGAAAAAGAAAATAAGGTTAGGTATCTACCCCAAGGGCTCAAATTGTGAAGATTTTATCAGATAGCTTTTCTTTGTCTTCAGTGGTCAGTCCCCAAGAGACTCATACCTGTAAAATTAATAAGCTTGCTGCTCAATTGTACTGTCAAAAAGAGAAAATAACTGATACATTTGAGCTTGTTTATTTTTAGATTGATGCAAAGCCATGTTAGGTATAATCCTATTTTTCAGAGTGAATGAAATCCCATGTTATCGGAAAAGCTAGAGCTGTTGTGTCAGATTGATGGAGCTTAACTTGTTTAGCCTGACAGATGCTGCTCAGGATCAGAAGACTTGGATGTAAACAATGGTGTATCTTCAAGGTCAGGAAAACTCCAGGGAAGTTGTGTTGGTAGGATGTGGGATAGAAGGAAGAGGCATGTTAAATATGTAGATAAACATAGCTGTCTGAAACAGGATGATAGCTTTCATAAGGATGAGTCCCAGGACATAAGCCAAGTCCAGTCAGGCAACTGCAGCAATACTCTGCTGCTCATTCATAAGATCACTACATGATGGCCTCTTATTTTTAGTAAATCCTTAGCTTAAATCCTATTCTTTTTTCTCACTGCTTCTCTAGAATGTCACAAAACAGATTCTTTCTATATTTCCAAGATCTCCTTATTTTGTAATATGAAAATGGTACAGTCTTTAAACAATTGTCTTCAGTATTTTGTTACAATGTGGAAGAAAACTTAATAATTCTGGACAGAGGCCTTAGTGTTGGGTGGCTAGTGTAGAAATATGGAGTATCTTTCCATGTGAAAAGGAAATCTCACTGTTATTATGAGATTTTGAGCCGCCATTCTTTGAAAATTTTATTCCAAGGGAGCACGGAAACATTGGAGAAGACTTTGGAGTAAGACTATCTTCCTTTGCCCAGCTTTAAAATGTGTTTGACCCCAAAGCTAATAACCAAGTAAAAGTCTGAGGGGCCTCAAGAAATGAGTGATGTTTACATTTGGATAACTATGTAGTCATTTTAGCCACACAGTCAAGTGTTTTTGCTAGCATTTCTTTTATAAATAGTATCTCTTGAAGATTATTCTCTTGGTTATTTAACTAAAAGTTAACTTCTTATTTCTCTCTCTTTCTATTTTTTTCCTAAGCAGAGTGTAACTATGTGGAAGGGCAGAATGTCAATTCTTGTTCCATTTCTGTATTTGATCTCTTCTTTCTGGAAAAGTACCTAGTGGTCACAAAGGTATCAGTCAGTACTGGGCTGGAGGCTGGAAGGACAGGCAAAGGCTATGGCAGATATGTGGATCTCTAAGCAACTAATAAAGTTTACTGAATACTATCATTGTAGAAGAAAGGAATGACAACTGCAAACCACCTTTATAATCTTCTACAGATCTTCACACTCAAACATTTTAATAGATAGGCATCCAATTCTCTGACCACTTAGAACAAACACAAATTTGTCATAAGCATTCATATTTGACCAAATGAAAGTAGCATTATTATAACTAAAAGCACTGAATGAAGTCAGTCCAACTGTGTTACATCTAAGATCTTTCCTGGTTATGAACTATTTATATCCAAACCAGAGATTTCTTGTCTGCTTTAAACAAGCTGATAACTCTGAAGACTTTTCAAAGATTATCACACAAGTGTCTAGTTGCTTCTAGAAATTATTTTCTTTCCTCACAAAAGTGAGAAGCAGGCCAACTTTTCCCCTCTCTAGACTGTATTTCAGACTGCTACAAATGTTGAAGAAACAGGAAATCTGACCTTTCCAGCTATTGGCTGCAATTTGTAATCCGTTGCAGAATTGTGAAGTCACTGAGATGACATTTCTTTGAATGTCACAGTCATGTCGGTGGAATTAATGACAACATAAGAAAAATAATTAATTAATAGTATGATTATTGACTACTACCCAGATTCAGTGTTTTAGGTATTGTGGAGACTAAAGTCACATTGCACAACTTCAGAATCTAGAAAATCTTCTGGGACTGACGTTCAAAATTTGTCTTCTGCTGCTGAGCATGTAGTGTTGTAAGCTGGACACACAAGCAGAACCTTGAAAACTACCAAGACATCTAATAATTTTGCATATGTAAATTTTCCTACCTACATCAGCACCAACTGCACATAAAACATTACTGCCTTCAGAATATTCCTGGATGCAGTAATACCTTTCTTTTTATTCTTTCTATAATACTTCTTTCTTCTACAAAGAAAGCCTCTATTATTAGTGCTTAATTATGGAGTCCTCTGAAAGTCAATTTTTTCTCCATCACTGTAAATACAAGTTAAGACACTGGCTTTTATGATAAATAACAAGAATCCTCTTCAGGTGAAAGAGGAGCTCAAATTTTATATTACATTCATCTGACATCTCAATGATTAAACATGAACCAAATAATTATCACAGTCTGTATCATCCTCTCTGTATTAATCAATTAAGTATTCAATTAAATTTGCCGTTCTTGTCCTAACAATTTGTACTTTCAGACGACGAAAGAATTTTTTTCTCTGAATGTGTACATGTGCTACAGAAAAGATCAAAGGAGAGTTGGACATCTTGTTCTTTACAGTAAGGTCCTCTGAAGAGAAAATAAAAGTTTATTTGAATTTATATGGGAAAAAAATTTGTTTTCTTTCCTGCTAACACAATCTGCAAGGAAACAAAGTTCCCAGCTACTGGTTTGAGCTTTCTGCTGGCTATATAAACACTTAAGTTGGTTGATAGTGTTCATATTTTCAAGCTTTTTTTTTGTGTTACTTTAAATATTGCTAACATTCTTAGCATGTTTCCTAAAGAATCAAGCTTACATGGTATCTATCTGGTTGTCCTTAACTTCTAAAAATGAACTCACTGCTCAGCTGGATTTGAGTCAGAGGACCTTAGCTGTCAGTAGGACCTAGGGGTGTGTTCTGGGAAGAGAAAGGAAGCCCTCACTAAGAAAAAGGCTGATGAATGAGAACATGCATTACTAGACAGCTGTGAAGCCATGTGGGGAAACAATGTGAATACTTTAAACAGGAACAAAAATATTTTATCAGAACTTCTATCAACCCTAAGATTCAAATGCACAGGGAAAAAAAAAAGAAAAGAAAAAAAAAAGTCTGGTCAATTTTGGTGTTCTCATTACTGTTTTTTGAAGATATTCCTGTCCATTCTGTTAGAATGAAAGCTGAGACAGTGGGGCTTAATGCTATAGCAAACAGTGGGCTTCATAACAAAACACACAGACATGGAATCCCAGGTCCCATAAGGCACTAGCAATTATCTCACGTAATTACTCCTTAAGTATCAAATATATTTAATCCCCTGTAGGGTCCCCCTTCATGCTATACCTTCCATGGGTTATAGAAGAGGGAGGATGAGATTCCTAGGTGGTGCTAAGCTTTGGTGTCCAACAGTTTGATTGACCATGAAGTGATAAGTAAATAGTAGAACAGAGAAGAACAGAGTAGAAAAGCTCCTTCCAGTTTTCCCTTCTCTTGCTGCATGTAGAAAGGGTTACATGAAGCTCCATGAAATATATTTAAGCTACTGGAAAGCTCTATATGTCAGGAAACTGATTTTTTGCCTCTTCCTGTGAATCTTGAAAGGCATTCCATAGAAAATTTACATATAAGTCATTCTTCATGGTGAGACTTCATCATTTAAGTCTGACTTCTAATAGATAGGCAAAATAACGGAAAATTCCATTGCAATCACAAGTTTTACTGGCAAAGGACTAAGACTGAAGTTAATGTAACTTGTTTCATGTTCTAACACTCATTGAGAAAATCTGGAAAATGAGTACATATAATTGCTTATCCATACCTTGTAAACACCATTTAAAACCTTCAAAATATTAATGTGAATGCAAATCCTAATTTTTTTCCCTCAGGAATAGAAAATGTGTCTGAAGTTCATGCCAGAAATCTCACACTGCTAAGGTTTTATTACCTGAAATGCAGAACTTGAGACTATTAATTTCCTTAAAGATAGTGCAGTAAATGTCATTGCTAGATGGAACATAAAGTTTCAGGGATTAATACAACTGTCACCAGTCTATCAAACAATGACAGCAACAGTGCAAGGAAATAAGAAGTTATTGCAAATAAAACCAATGGGAAAAGTGCAGTTCTAATCATTCTTAGTTATCAATAAATAAGAGTGTATTGGTCCTTTAAAAGTAGAGAAATATCACTGTTATGGATTCAAGCTTGTTTCTATATCCATGTGACATAGCAAACTTTCCAAATTCTTTGTGTTGGCTAAAGAGAAGCTGAAGATAGTGCTATAATACAAGTTAAGATAGTTATAAACTAATAGTGAAGATATCTCAGCAGAAATTGCATGAAAAGGCCTCATAGAAACCCTCCATTATCCCATGAATTCAGCACTTCAGAGCATCAAATCACTACGTAAACATTAGCTAAATCATAGTTCCTTCAATTGGTAAGGCAAAAATAAAATCTCCCCCCTTGCAAGTGCTGTAGAGTTGCAGTTTCCCTTGTCACATACAAGGCATTGAGGAGAGCAAGTCATATTGTCATTCAGAGTAAATCAGCAGACTCTGCATCCACCTTACCAGGCTGTATGAAATATCATTTGGATAGGACATGTGATATGTGAGAGAAGATTAAAATAACTTTTAAAATTTAAACAGCCTCCTTTGCACAAGCAGATTTTTTTTTCAATATTTACTATTTCAATATTTGTCTTTCACATATGTTGATTCTTTTTAGATCTTCCACCTGCTTCAGTTATGATGCTTTAAGATCTCTGGTGATATGAGAAGAGCCTGCACAAAGGAAGAGAGTTTGGTGTTTAGCACTACTGAAAAATGGTTTGAAAGTACAGCTGTAATCCAGTCCACCTAACCAGATACATGATATGGAGTAAACTGGAGGACTGTTTCACCTAAAAAGCCTCCTAAAGCAAGCACCTTGCCTCGGCAAGAGAATGAGAAAGATCTCCATGATATGTGCAGAGGGAAAACACCACTCACTTATTTTAGGCATCTGTTTTTCTCATGTAGTCTATAAGGAACAGTGTTTGTTTAGTGATGCTGAGTGTCTGGCATAAGAGCCTAGCATCAGAGCCCTCCCTAAATCAGAAGGTGAAAGACACAGAGCTCTCCTTCCAGCCCCCAGACACTTCTTGTCTTCATTCACTGTCTCATGTATGAAGCTTAGAGGGAGTTCCACCTTGAGATTAGTTTTCCTTGCCCAGGTCTGTGGCCTAAACTCTGCAAGAAATTTCCATTTCTCTCTCTCTCTGGCACCTTGGAGTTTTTCCTTCCTCACTGTACAATATTACAGGCTCACCAGAAGGGTGGGAATGTCCTTCCCAGGATAGCCCCTAGCTTCATCACAGAGGCTCTTCTGAGGTATTTTAGCTGTGGCAGCAGCTGCTCTCACACTGGGAAAAGGATGTGAATTTGGGTCTTATGAAATTCATTGCATTTGGGCAGCATGTCCATAACACAGTGTGTAGAAGATGTATTATTTATATGTAGAAGAGCAGAGTGATTTCCCAGAGAGAGAAGCAGAGCCAGCATGTCACGGATAAATTGAACCTACTGCACTTCTGCTGTGCTTTGGGACTGTGGCCTTTCGTTTTCTGCACAGGCCTGCTGTGTGGATCTGCAGATGCTTGTCCTCCTCTGAGCTTATTGTTGCCTAGAAATCACAGGGAAATGTACCATATTTTACAGTGCTGTAGGAAAAGGTCCTTAGACAAGCTGGTAAATCTGGAACTGAAGGTATTTTTGTAGTTCTTGGTCAAGTCTAGTTTTCAATTTTCTCCTCCAGGTACTGAAGTCTGAACTAAGCACCAAGTATTTTTACTTTCAGTAAGAGACAAATTGAGACTTATATTCATCCCTAATGGTTATCTGTATGACAATGATATTGACCCCTAAGATCATCCTTGGTTATTTGCCAGGTTGGGCTGAAGTCACTGAGGCTAACATCCTGCTCACAGGGGTTCCAAATCTCTGCTGATTATCTGAAGCTGAGTCAAGACCTTCTTCATGAGACTAGAAGTGAGGATTTCCACTGTGCAAGGTGGAATCTTTGTCAGGTCTGAAATGTTTCTTAATATGAAAACACATAAAACTTACCTTGTCAGTAGATACAAATATCCAAAACTTTCATGGCCTTTTAAAGAGTGTGGGTGGTTGGGCAGGAGAGTGGAGCATGTCCATTTTGTTGTCTGATACACAGCCCAGAACAAGCTACACGACACAAGGTCTTTTTTTTCAGGAAAGAAGAGGGCCAAGAATCCCTCATCTATCCTGGGAGAAGGGAGAAAGCAGCTGAGTGACATCAGAAGTTAAAAAGACAGGTCAAAAATCGAAAGAAAAAAGGAGCAAAGCCTTTAAAGTGCTAGCAGTCTTCTGCTTGCACTAACAAGTTTACAGATACTGATCCAGCTCCAATTCAACTATCTCCTTTTATTTTAAGCAATGCAATAAAGCAGGTGAAGAAGAACTTGTTTTAAGTGGTAGTTGTTACAGCAGGATTTGTTTATGCAGTATGAGATGCATTCAAACATGGTATACAGATGGATCTGAAAATATGTCTGCTTTTGTCCATTGGTTTTGGGAGAGTTACAGTTTTCTTTTTGTAAAATTAGAAAAAGAAAGGAAACTGACCTTCAACAGCAAATAGAAGTCTAATTAAATTCTTCAATGAAAGTTTTTTTTGTGCTTTTCAATGACTGTGATAATACTGAGATGTACAGATCACTGAACATTTCCATCTGGTTTGAGATCAATGATCACATAAGCTAAACTCATTCCCAGCACATTTCAGTCCTGTGAAAGGATCAAAAGCAGAATTCAACTGTTCTGGGAATCTTGGTAGGTGATTAAATGAACATTCATTTTGTTCCCATTTACTAGTGTGATATGTAGTGATTTGCTGTCAGCTGAGAGGAAGATCTGAGTATACAAATTTCGTATAAACCAGGGGATAGAGATGAAAGACAGTAATTGAATGTTATGTATTAAAAGGTGAAGGAGTCTGCATGGTCACCCAAATTTCCAGACATGAATTTTTTTAAAAAAATTGCAGCTGCATCTACCCAGAGGATCCTGGCATCCTGGGATGGGGTGGATCAGGAAGAAACATGATGTGAGGGTAGAGGAAGACAGGAAAATGGAAAAAAGGAGCTGAGCACTGACTAGAGGTAGGGATTGACAATGTTACAGTTTCACAAAAAGGCAGTGTATCTGAAGACAATTGTAGTATTTGTTGGAGAACTTCCTGTTATAAATGTAACATTTTGAAATTCTGTTATTGTTAATGATGTATTAGAAGTAGCAGAGAAGACATCTCACCTGACATTTATATCGAGTGCATTTTCTTTGTGTCTTCTAGAAGATGCAGGGCACTTTGAATTACAGCCACATAATTATGGGTGATAGTTAAAGAAACAAACATGTCTGAAGCTTAAATGTATAGTATTAGAAGATCATCTACATTTAAACTGTATTTGAGCATTATTTGAAGCTTGTCTCAAATCAGATTTTCAGCTCAATTAATTCCACGAGTCCGTAGGTTAAAGTTCTTGTTGTAAAAGTAGGATTATTTTCAGTTTGCTTTAAGTTTCTCCTTGCAAAGAGATATGAAAGACCAGAAGTACTGTTTCTACAGAGCATTGATCATTTGCTTTATATTAACAGCATCTGAACAGCATCTTTATATTAACATCTCTGAAAGAGCCATCCTTAGATCTTGCTGGTCTGCAATCTCCTGGGGTTTAGAAAAACTCAATGTCTTTCAATTTAAAGCTCCATTCTCTTTGGTTTAAGGCTCACATCTGGCACTGGATTTGATCTTTTAACTTTCACAGTGGAGATGGTGCATATCACAAGGATTTCTAGAGGTTTCCCTGTTGCTTCTTTAGGTTGACAGGGCAAAGCTGTTGGCTATCCACAACAAGGTGCCAGAAAAACCTCATGTCTTCACTTAATACTTGACCCTGAGGACCTGACTTCTCAAGTGTTCTGAATGCAGCTATTGACACTGCACCTGCAGTTGCTATCTTTAGTCACAGTAGGTAGTGCAAGGAAACCATCCTTTAAATATTTTAGGGGGATTTTCTGATCCACTGGTGGCTGGATGACATGTCTCCCATTCCCCATCACACTTTTGGAAGCCTCCTACTAGTAAGGTCATCTCATCACTATGATATGTCATTAAGGATGAGAAATGCATCAATTCTCTGAAGCGATACATTTTTCTTTAGGTGTATTTATCCTCAGTATTTACTTACAAAGGCTTAAAGAGGAAAGAATGGGATACAATCCCTCTCACCATGACCTTTAACAGTCCTTTCACCTATTTACTGTTTTCTGGTTCATGCTGTTCCCATTTATTATTTAACTCACTATATTGCTTGATCCTACAAGGTCAGTTAGGGTGCTGCTTATTGAAAAGATGTACATAATAAAATACTCAAACATCGTGTCATTCCTTTAAAATTAAATGCCTCAGAAAAATACAGTTGAGTAGTTAGTGAGATAGTTAAGTGGTCTAGCATGTTTACAAGGAAACATAGCATGCCTGGAAGGAACTTCTAATTTTAAAAATTAAAACCCTGGCTTTCCTCAAGGGTGTAGTATCTTCGAGAGCACAAATCTACCATGAAATGCAATAACTCTCTTCTCTGAAACAATGCAGACAGCATTTTTTAATTCAGGTTTTTAATTATTTATGTGAGAAACTTCAGCCCTGGGAATTGCAACATGATTTCAACAGTAGGATAGAAACTAGGACAATCCTTGTCTTACTGTTTAAATAGAGGTGGCTCTTTATGAAGCCATCAGAGTTACTCTGTTTGGCAATGGTACAAATATTTTGTCTGAGCATCACAGAATCAGAAATTTCTTATCCCATACCATGTTTTTTCTGGTAGGTTGAGTATCCTGATGGGAAAAGTAGGAATACTTTAATCTCTTTCTAATTCTTAATGTTCTTCAAAGGCCTGCCCTTGCTGTCAAAATAAAAGGATGGCTGCTTTTGGGGCTTAGGTAGTTTTATGAGAGATCTTATGGACTCATAAGTAACACTGTCCTTTACAGTATCTTACACTCAATTAGACAAATCTGTGTGCATATGCTTCCTGCTGGCTTGATTTTGTAAGTTTGCTTTATGGTGTTTTTCCCCAAATAAAAAGCCACTTTTATTTGTCCTTTGTCATTACTTTCAACCTTGATGGAGTTTGTCTATGCGTGCTAGTATTGGCTTCATTGATGTCACCTGAAAAATGTGCCATCTTTTCAAACCATTTATTTGGTAAAACCTTAACTGATCAGTTTTGATGACTTTTTGAAATTAGAAGTAAGAAAACAAAAAAACTAAATTAATGAAGTCAATTACTCAGGAAAAAAGAAAAAAAAAAAAGTTTGGATACAAAATGGAGAGCTTGGGAATTAGTACTGTAGGAGCAGGACAGAACTCAGTGTTCCCATTAGTGATCCAATACTGCCAGCAGCCAGGGATTTCAGCAATGAAATGTGGCAGAAGATGAAGGGAATAAAGAGATATTGCCAGGGTACTGAGCTTGCTCCACAAGAGATAATATAGCTACTGTGACTGTTGAGAGTTCTGGTTCTGTTCTCATTGATTCCAAGAGTTAATTCAGCCCCTTCAGCAGCAACTCTGTGTGTATGCCTGGACAAAAGGAGATGGTGTGAGTAAACGATGTACACTGCTGATTTTAACCTACCATCTTCACTCAGTGCTGTAGTCACAGCACAGCCAAAACAGTCTGTCTTCTCTTTGAAAACCTGCTAAATAGTTTCCTATTAAAAATGTCATTTTTTTAGCATGACATATTAAGCTACAAGGATTTCATTTGAGAAAGGGCTGTAATGATCTGGATATGGTTCAACAAAATAGTGAGATGAATCAATTTACTGGAATGATGATTTCTGTATGTAGTATTGCCATCCACCTTAGAGAGATTGAATGAATTCTTTCATGCCAGCTCTAGATATGTTCTTCCTTTGCACTTGGTACAAATTTTTTCCCTGTTCTTGAAGTTCTCAGAACAGTGAAGTGATTTTTATCTTTAGCTCACAAAGATGTTAGGACTGGGAAAGGTTGACTGCTTCTCTAGATGATGCTGCAGCAGATCCAAAGCTAAGTAAAAATGTTGATACAAAAAAGTTCTTCTACCCTCATTACTTTTTTGCCTTCCTTACTATGAGGAGAAAACTGAGATAGAATCTAGCTAATTTATCTGCAGGGGCACCCTTCCTCACAGGAAATACTCAGTTGGAAAAAATGGGTGGTACAAATAAAGTTCCAAGGGAAAAGACAACATGAGCCAGAGAGTCATTTTGTAGAATTAAGGAAAGACTCAGTAAAGTTGGACATAAAGTTCTGGAAATACCGTAGATGTAGGGGGAGAAGGGGTCCTTGGGTTGGTTTGTATCACCTTCACTGTATTGCATAATTTAATCCAGCTGCATTGGCAGTAGGCTTACAAACCAGTAAAAGAAAGACTTAGGTGATGCAAACGTGCACATTGTAAAGATTAAGTCATGTACTGCACTGATAAACTCTATCAAGTGTGCAACGAATGGGAAAACGAAAAGTATTGGACTTATTTTTATCAGGCATGGGTGCTGATAACCAGATTCTCAAATCCAGTGAAGAGCTCTGCTTTCAAGATTAAAGGTTGTATTTTCTCCAGCTGGTTTCTCCATTCCACAGAAAAATTTTAAAAATATGAATTTTTATCCTGTTCTAGATGACTGAAATGCAGAGCATTGACAGAGATGTAAGGTGTGGGGAAACAATCTTTTTTTTTACCACTGAAGTGTTTTCATAGAGTGTTTGAATAGGGAGGAGATAAGAAAATTCATTGCTTTTATTGTTGAATGAAAGGAAGCAGAAAATAATCCATTGGTGGCCCGATCCTTAACACAAAAGTCCCAGGAGTTTTCTAGTCACTCTGTCTGTCAGTGGAGCCAATAATCCCTTTTAAAGCTGCCCTGCTCAAGGAAGCTACTCTAAATCTCAGCTTCTGAGGTTTGCAGTTGCCAAGTAAGTAATTCCACTTCCAGATTTAGGTAGTTATTTTGGACCATGTTCAAGGTGAGAAGAACAGTGTGAAAGCCAGTGATTACAGAGAGAAAGGTGGGTATCACAGGGTGGTGTTATGAATTTCCACTTTGGTTTCCAGTGCCTGGTGATGATGTTTTCTTTGAGTGCCTGCTGAAGGGACGGGGAGATGCACTTCAAAGGCCTCCTGTAGGGATTCAATCCACCTGGGCCATCAAGCTCATTAGCTACAAAGTGGCACCCCAGCAGGTGTCTGGGTGTGTGACAAGAGTTCTATGGAGAAGACAGTATGGGAAGAGATTTCAGTGGTTAAATGGACAGGTGAGCTGCTGCCACCCGCCCAGGAGGGATGGTTGGAGTGTGCCTGCCTGCATGCAATGCTCTCCCAGGACAGTGCCCAGGCAGTGCCATGCTTGCTTCTCTCTCTCTCCAGTGTACCTTAGTTTAATATGTAGATAATCCCAAGTGCTTAAAAAATGCCATTCCTTCTGTCAAGTCAACAGATGATTCACCGCTGGGGAGGAGTGAAATGTTTTGCATGCCAGGGGAGAAAAAAGGTCTCTGTTACTTGAGAATCTTAGAGGTGGGGATAAAAATATTTCAGCTCATTCTGGGTTCAAGGGTCCTGTTGTTCTTAGGGTTAGGAAAAGACATATGTTTGGTAAGTATCCATCATATCAGAGTGTAGCTAATGTGTATTCATTACTTGCAATTTCATTTCATTTTTTTGACAGGAAAACCTAAAGACATCATGGGTGAGAATATGATAATTTTTCTATTGTAATTTCATGACTAGGACCTCACATCGTAATTTCTGTCAGAAACAGAAGTTACTGGGAAAATCATGTAACCTATGTTTTACTGTTATTTTTGCTGGACAGATCCAAAAGATGAAGTAATGCTAAATACCATGTGTCTGTGATCAGGAATGACATACATGGGATGTGTCCTCTTGGACCCTATTGGATCATTCAGTTTCAGTTCTTAAGGTTAGAATGCTTAAAAGTGAGTTTCTCTCCACACAGGTAGAAGGGAGGGGAGAAAATATTCTTCTCATCTCAATGTTCTGTCACCAGGTTATTCTAAATATCTACAAGGTTATGGACTTTGATTACTACTATGACATGCAAGTCCAAGGAAGACCTATATAAATGAGGATGAAAACGTGAAAAACATTGGTCTTACCTCATATGGCTAAGCAGAAGGTCACACTTGTTATCCTCAAGATACCAGAATATTCCAGATGAGAAAGATGAGAACAGGAAAGCTGTGCTGAAATATAAATGCATTGTTACTTAGTTTCTAGAGATAATTTACATATACACAGCCATTAGGACCAATGCCTAAATGTGCAATTTGTTCTGAAAGCTCTCTCACCCTTTATCTTTTCATACATATTTTTCAATACTGGAGGATACTGATTCCAGAATTCTCAGTTGGGAGAGAGGAAATTAATGCTGTACCTTGCCTCTCAGAGCAAGCTCATACTGCAAATTGAAGTTACTTGATCCTTTAACAAATTAAATTCATTACATTTGTTTCATGGCTATCATGACAGCCAAGTGCAGAAAAAGTGTTTATGCAAGGCTTAGAACTGTCCTTTACTTTCAGACAAACAGATATTAGAGTGAAATTTAGATTATCACTCCTTCACAGGAAGGTCAAATGTAGGACATTTTCATATGACAGGTAATTCTGTATAGAAAATGTTATGCTATTTGATATGCTGACATCAGAGACAACATTATTTTAGTTAATTCCCGTGAGCTGCAAAACTTGATTCAGTACCTGTAACTGGCAGCAGAAACCAATTAAAAAAAAATCTTATACAAGCATAGCTGTGAGCTTTCTACATTGGGAAATTTTACAGTAAATTAGTGGCTTTTCTTTCTCAGTGTGGAATTGTTAGAGGGAAGGGCCAGCATATCAATTTAACTCAGCCAGGACTGAAACTGTACCTGGTGCATTTACTTGGCATCATTATCAAAGGATGATAGGAGCCACCATCGTTAATTTAGGAACACAGGTGCATGTATTCCTTACAGTTTTATTCAGCCACCTGCTATAGGTACTCTGTTTAGGCAGCAAGAATTAGTTCAGACAATACAGACAGTGCAGAAAAGGGATTATGTTCACACGAGGTGAATATCTGTGGTGGGATCTCTTTGCTGTCTTGCATTGTGGGATATCCTCCAGTAGGATGTCTTGCCTGACCTCTGTGTGCTTCTCCAGAAAGCTGCACGTCTCCTGTAAGCCTTGTGTCTCATCTACCAGTGCTGCATAGGTGTTATGGATAAGCCTCACAAATGGTGCCAGGTGCCCACATTTAGGTAATAGGGTCATTCCCCTGAGGTGGGACTGATCTCCATATTGCATGCACTGAAGTGTCTTGTAATGTGGGTAAGTCCCAGCCTGTAAGTGTCCATATGTGAGTGAGAAGTCCAAGCTCCTGCTGCTCTTGATGCAGGCACTTGGTTAGTTTTTCTAAGCAGGAGTTTTCATTTCCATGTGCATATTATGGACACAGTTCCTATAGGATGCTTGTGCCTTCTTGCAATGTCTGCTAGAGGCCAAGTGGGGTAGCCTTGGCACCTCAAGTGGCCAAGCTACCTATTTATGTGCAATCAAACTCTAAATCTCCACTGATTACAATGGGAACTTAGACATCTAATTCACAGGTTGATTCACATACAGTTACCTAAACTTGGTCATACTTTATGGGTGCATTTTTCTGTTCTGGCTTCTGTGGGGTTATGGGTGGAGTGATGTTTTGCACTTACAAAATAGTGTATGATCTTCTATTTACCTGAAAAACAAAGTGTCATGCACCAGGTTTTTATATACTGCTGAAGAGCTTTTCCATGGAGGAAAAGTTAAGGGAAATTCTCTTTCAGTACTGAATTTGTCTTTGACTGAGGTGTTGTTTAGTGACAGAATCCTAGAAAGGTATAAAAATATGTAGCCTCTTAGCTTTAGGACTGGCATTTCAGAAATTAATATTGATACACAACAACTGTGTTGTGGGAAAACAATTTTGTTTTCTTTACTGATTTTACTCTCTTCTATCCATTTAGCTATTTCTATTTGATTTCTGTTTGTTTCGACATACAAGCATTTACTTTTGACAGTGATTCAAAAAATGTGATGTTATCACCTGCCTGAAAAATTAGTCAGCTGAGTATCACTGAATGTCCTTTTCACTAGATGGGCTAGTAAGTATTTCATTGTCTTTTAAATGGTCAGTCATTACTCTAGCAACAATGGAATGGCAAGTTTATTTTAGGTGCAAACGGAAGGTGTACAGACACATTCCTTTTGCATATCTAATGCAATTATAAGTGCTTCAGTCCAGATTGTTTCCATGAGGATGCTGATGGAATGTCTTTAAGTTGAAGTACTGGTCTTAGAACTTAGGGACTTAGGGACTTAGTCACAGAGCCTATGAACCCCTTCCCTTCCCCTCGAAATGGAAAGTCCAAAGTCATGCTGCTTCTCTCAATGTTTTTGAACTGAGCTCATGCATAAGTCTCAGCAAGCTTCAGGAATTGGTAATTTCACTGCTTATGTACTACATGTAATTTTGAAACAGAGGTCTGTCAGATGGGAACTCCCACAAAAAGTAGCCAAAAGGAGGACTTTTCAAGTTTCTGTCATTTCAGCTGGCAGAGAGTTTCTGTTCAGTATTCGAGACTTTGGATACATCTTGGTAGTCTTGTGAGTAAAACCAGAAAATTATTCTGTCCATGTCATGTACAGGGAATGTGAATGATCCCTGCAGTCAAAAGGCCTACTTAACTTTGTTTTAATTTCTAAAGTAAACCTCTGAGACTGTTAAACAGCAAAAGACATACTTTCAAATGCAGAAAAGCGCAAGCAGTAGTCTGCATTTTTGTAAAGGAATAAAATTGTATGGACATACTATACATTCAAGATAGATTTCAAAGATGCTATATGAGAAAGGGATTTTTTAAGGATCTGTGGATTTTACAATAACAGCATTTTCTGGTTTCTATTTTGTAGTGGTTTCAGGTTCTCCAGTTTCTGTTCCCTGAAATTAATGTAGTGGTTTGAGTGCCTACTAGAATTATTTACTCTATTTCTGCTGTGAGATAGGATTAGGAGAAAAGCAAAGCAGAGTCAAAACTTAAATGGGTATAAAGACAGGTTTATTAACAAAACTACAAGAGAGAGAAAAATATTAATGAGAATCAGAATAAACCTTCAAAACACTTCTCCCCCACAACCTTCCTTCCCTTCTCACAGACACCGTATAGAGACAAAACTTGGAACTCTAGGTCAGTTTACCACCTAGTAAATAGTCTTTCATCTGTTTTTTTAGAGAGAGAAGTCTCTTTTGGTCTGCATGGAACTTCCCACAAGACAAGAACAGTTCTTTTGTGGCTTTTTTTTTTTAATTCTGACAAATAACAGCTGCCTGGGAATCTGCATTTGTGAAGTCCCTCCCATATCACACAGCCTTCCCACAGCTGCATTATAGGGTCATGTAAACTCATGGGGTACCACTTTAAAGGTGAATGGTTCAAAAGCAAAAGTCTTCTTCATCTCTAGGAACAGAGATCTTTTTCTTCTTCCTGGAGTCAGAGCTTCATCTTCATCTCATCTCTCTCTCTCTGTTCAAACTTCTCAGAAAAATTACTTCCGTGTGAAACCAGCACACATTTATAGCAGTATCACAGAATTTCAAATTTTTTTATCTTAATTAGTGATCCATCTCTAATTTTAAGACAACATACCCATGTAGCTGCCAACTGCAGCTACACAGGTAGTATCTACTTCTTGTAAGCACTTGCTCTCTTTCTCCAGGTATCTAGACATGCACTGACTGCATTTCTTTGTCAGAATTATCAGTATAAATTATTTTATCAAGGGGATTTTAATGATTTTCAAACACTGGGATTTCAGTGAAAAACCAGCCATTACAGTTGTCATGAGACATGCAGGTGCATTATTCAAAAGATGGAAGAAAATCTTAGTCCCAAGAAGTATTGACTTCCACAGAAGGCAAGTGAATTCCTCTGGGTCACTCTGAGAGAGGCCTGCTTTTGGTAAAAGATGCAGCCTGTGGATTCAAACTGCCTAACATGAAGATAGATAACACTGTGCACATAACTCTGAACAAAAATCCTGGAAAAAGAGTCTTGTGGTATCAAAGTTTGGAGTCAAATCCTGCCTGGATGTGTAGTATATGTATTTCCAGAAGAGACATTATGGCCTCATTTTATTTGGTGCGGTCTACAAGACCACCAAGCTGGATTGCAGTCCCAGCACTTGGGACAACAAGCCAGTATTTGATCCAGGCTCTATATCTGATAATTTTGTGAAAAGGGTTTAATTTCTTTCTCTTATTGGCAAAGCCACTGCAGTCTTATATTCTCAAGGGCTTGTGTGCTCTGGAAGATCCACACCAAAATTAAAAGGATGCACTTGAAACCTGTTCTTTCCTACTGCCATGTTTTGATTTATGTGCTTTCCACCACTTTCTGTGACAATCTGAAACCAAGTCTCATCCTCACCCTTTGGGTTTTTATCAGTCCTGATCTTATTTTTGTCCTGTCTTGCCATTTCTTATTTTTCAGCTTTGATCTTGGGTTGAAAACATCACCTACTTCCTCGTGTACTCTCAAGAGAGATGCACTGAATAAAAACATTTGTGCTTATATGCCCAAAGAAGTGAAGATATTCTTAGGTGCAATCATCTGGAGCTGGGATGTACTGACACTAGCACAAGTGGTAACTGTTCCAGTTCTGAACAGTTGGGTCTGCATATTTCATGTTGCACTCCTCAGCCATGAATTTCACATCTTCCTTGTGCTGCAGAAGAGCAAACAGAGGAATGCATCCCAAGAAAAACAGCAGAGACAAATTTGATTATCAGCTACACATTATTAACAACTCTCATCTCTCCCTGCTTGAGATCTGCTCTAGTTTAATTAATTGCCTGATCTGAGACAAAGCTTTTGAATAAACACACACTTAGGAACATAGCAGATAATTCAGGCAGGGAATTCTAAATGGCATTCATAATATCTTTCCTTTTGAAGTGTCCTCCAGGCACTAATTTGCCTTTTCATTTTATTCTCTTTTATTTTTTAAAATAATCTTTCTCATTCTTTAATTGGAGAAAAGTGGGTGTGGTCAGAATAAACTTGTAGCATTGCTGTTCATCTTTCTTTTTGTGTTGTCATGATGCCTAGTTCATAGAAGACTTTGAATTACCCTAAAATATTTGGGAGCATTTATTCTATTTATGGGCATGCAGAGCAAGTGAACATTTCCTCCCCCGTGTGGAAGGAACAAAGGTAAAAAAGGAGGCAGGTCTTATACTCAGTCATGTAACTTTGATTTAGGAATCTCATGTTCAATTTCTTATTCAGGCACAGAAAGATCTGAAGATAAAGCATTCGAATACAGAAATAAATTTTGGCACACATTTCTTTTTAGGTCCTAGGTGTGTTAGGAGAAAGGTCCATAAATGTCAATATGGATCTGTGCCTTCACTGTTTTGGGGTTAATTTCCCCATTGCTTAATCAAAGTGAGCTTTCTTCAGGTACCAGAGCAGTTATGATTACAAATCTTCATACTTTTAAGAAGCATCCAGATACAACAAACTACTCTGATACTTGTATAGAACTGTAGATTGAAATATACACAGTACTTTGGTACTAAAAGATTCACTTGTGAATTTTTTATTTCTTTTTTAGTCTTATTTCAAATTGTTATGTAATAAAATAGTGTCCAATAATCTTGAATACCAACATCATTAGAATTGCAAATTTTTAGCATTTCATGAATCCTTGACTGCTGTTAATAATTTTATTTCAACTTTAAACAGTTGGAATTTTTTATTGAGTTCTCCATTTCTGTGCATTCAAATATGCATTTTTATTCCCCATATTCAGAATATTGAAGATTAATCTGCTGGAGACTGGAAGATAAAGCAAGCCATAGCTAAGAGTATTGGAGTCAAGTACCACCTCTAGACAGCTGATGTCACTGAAACCAAGATGTAATGGCTTTAGTGTTTTGCCTCTTAAAAGGAAAAGAAAAAAAACGAAGAAAAAAAGTAAAAGAAAGAAAGAAGGAAGAAAGGAAAATGAAGAAAGAAAGGGCAAACAATAAATAGAAAAAGGAGAGGAGTATGAGTTCTTCCTTATACAATATTTTCTTTAAAAAGTCGTAATACTTCAGAATTTGTTATCTTACAAACGTACCTTAGTGTGAAGAAGCCATTCACCATTAAGTGCACTTTGAGCACTTAAGGAAACCAGTGCCAGCTTCATCTTTACATTATTTGCTTCATTATGGAACAAAGTGTTCTTGTTTTCTATAATTTTTCTAGCAGTAAGAAGTACCATATAGCCAGGGTACGTCTTACGGCTGCCTGAATTTTTTAACATCTACTAACTGCCTCGTTTCCAGTCATTTTCTTTTATGGAAGGTGGTTTGCTGAGAAACAAGATATTGAAATGTTAAGGCTACTTTGGGAATGGAGGTACATGATGGTGTTGTGAGAAACACCAGCTTCTGTAAACACATAGCTGAATGTCCATAAAATCACTTTTGCTGTCTTCACTTGTCCCTCTCACTTCAATCAACAGGAACAATAAAACTGTGTACCTGTTCCTGTGGATGTACCCTGCACTACAGTAATGAATCTTAATACACATGCTGAGAAATAAAAAAATACAGTGGAGAGGTCTCCAATGTTTTCAGACAAAGCAGAACTCTCCAAATTACACTGTGGCTGCAAGAATAAATTTTATTTTGTACTTTGTTATCTAATAGCCACAGACTTAAACAATGAAATGAGATGATGCTGTAATGAAATTCCGCTAGTCTCCCTGACACTATGGAAGAATTGAGACTATTAAGTGAACTGCAAGGGAGAGAGAAAAATTATCTATGGACAGACATTTGTATATTAGGTGGTGATTTTTCTACAGATGCACTAATTACAATTTTAATTCATGCGTGAAAAAAAGGAGGGAGCACACATTACTTCTGTCAAAATAGTTCTGAATGCTATGAAGCTGGTAATGAGTAATGTTCCCTTGGATGAAATGTTAACATGTCTTTTCTTCAGCGTTATTTTGCTGTACCCCCTTGTTATCTTGTAGAAAGTGTTGATTGTTATTCAAGCCTTAAAATAAGAATATAATGAGTATGTAGGATTTCAGAAAGAAAACACAAAATGCAAGACAAGCAAAGCCCTTTATCTGAACGTATTTTTATTACTCTTCAGAAGTTCTTCAGCTGTTTAGAAAAGTATCTATAAATCTCTGCTTATCTTGATACATACTTAATCACAAGATAATGAACTCTGCTGAGTGGTGACATGCACCAGTAACCCCATTTTAACATTATAATGCAGTGCTATTAGCACATTTTTTCTGCAGTGCAGAACATTACTCCTAATGGAAATAATGCCCTGTAGGCAGATCTGTTGTGATCTCTCCTAGGTTTTGCTGGAGTACTTTAGAACTTAATAGCCTGAGGGAATAGTTGGGTGTGTAACTAAATCAAGATTTCACAGTCAAACAAAGGTTTGTTTGAAAGTTTTCTAGAGACTTACAAGAAAGTTATTAGCTATTAAATACCATCCAGTGTTCAAAGAGAAAGAGCAGGGGATTACTGTCTTGTCTGCTAAGACATTCATATGTTTTGCTCTCTTCTTATATTAAATGTGTTCTGCAGAATTATACATTGACAGCTTTTCAGATTAAAAAATAACTTGTCATAGTCAATACTATTCTAGTGTTACAGAACAATCAAAATGAGAATATAAAATCATAAAATCATAGAATGGTCTGAGTTGGAAGGGAGATTAAAAATGGACACCATAGACAGGTCATGTCCATGGTCATTGCTGCTTGCTGGTCATTGCAAACCGTGTGGGATCTGCCACAGTGGTTGTGACTGAGCAGTACCATGCAGATATAATGCAGGACCTTCCCTGCTACTTTGATGTACCAGCTGTTCATCAGCCTGAGTGAGTAAAATGTTATTTTCCATCTTGCCTTATTGGACATGCAGGTTTAATGATATTCGTCTGTATTTAAATTTTTTTGCCATTGGTAATGGAACAGACATAAACTCTTCTGTCATGTGTTAATTTTTAGTTAATTAATTAAAGTGCTAAAAGGGCAAAAGTTGATTATTCTACTCTTGTGTTTTCTCCATAACTCTCATAGTGAAGTTAGCTTGTTTACTTGTTTTAGTTGACCCAGCATGACTTCAAATGCAGTCAAGTACTTGGTCCTTGTTTCCCAGCAATATTCAGAGTTGGCACTGCACTATAGACTCTAAAGTGTAAATGAGAATAGTTTTAGATTCTCCATGAGCATGAGCTCTCAATTACTTCAACCCATTTTTATCAGAATAAAACCAATATTTTTATAGGCATCTTTAAGATTTATGCCTCTCTGAAGGAAAATAATGCTTAAAATTAAAGTAAATATAGCATTTTCCTACATTCCAGTTTCAAGTAGTAACAAAATTGCTGATGCTGTTTGAATCACCAAGCAACTGATGAAAATAAACTATCAGAAAATACAATCTTTAAAGAGCATCAGAATACAAATGGCTAAAAATTTGATGTAACGGTGATGTAAATTGGAATTTCCTGGACTGCAACTATTGAAATTATGTTAATTTTTAAAATAAGAGCAGACTATGAATTGACCTAGAAAAGACTGAATATATTTTACATTTTGCTTTTGATCCTCTATGCAAGAGTTTGGGTTGGTTTTTTTTTCCCAATTATTAAAATTTCCATGGTTTTATCCACAGCTGTTACAGTAGCAAAACCCAGCTACTCAGATAAAGATGAGGAATCATTTAGAAATCCAAGCAAAATTTCTTGTTTGTTTGTCGGTAAAGAGAGAAGGGGAAATGTACATTAAAGAATGTAATTATTCATTTTGCATAACTTTTTTGAAACAGTTTGTGTCATCTTTAAGACAATGTGTATCATAAATCTGGTTCCTTAGCTCCTTCAAATTCCAACTTATTTCTATATTACTTAAACTGCTTTTATTTATTTTACATAAATGTATTGTTTATGAACAAACTTGTGACACTGCAAGTTGAATTACTCTCCCTAACTACAAAGTTGGCACATCAGCACTGCTTAGCTGAAAGACTGCTCATCCAGCCTGAAGAAATCTCCTCTGCTTGAATGTACTGCAGCTCTTGAAAACTCTTCTCAATCAAATTTTTGCTGGTTAGATGCTGAGATTTCATTTACTTGCTCCCACCCTCACTTTTCTGCTTCTGAAAACCTTTATTTATTTAGTCACTCTTTAAATACTAACAATAATTATACAATCTAGAGAGTAGGAAACAACTCTTTGAGTTTTCAGGGAGTATATATCTATACCCATAGCATACTGCCTGTATTCTTTTTCCCCTACTTTCTGCTGAGATCTACTCTCCTGCTAGCATATACATGACCTTTGTGTACCAGATTATAGCAGGTGAATTTTAATAATATTAAGATGTTAGAATGTTTTCCTAATACAAAAGTAAGTATGCAGCACACGGCACAGTAAGAATAGCTAGCTTCTCCTCTCCAAAAAGGTGTCCAAAATATAATAGATTATTGCTGTGAGGCAATCACTTTGGGAACTAACAAAACTATAATTTTCAATGTATCTGAATGTACCAAACTTTTGAAAAGATTCTTTCCATGAAGCACAGTAAAATGAGTACTGTCACATCACTGTAAGCTGATAGAGACTCTGTCAGGCTTTTGAAAGCTAAATTGGAAGCAGATGTCTGCCCACACAAAGAAAATTATCCTATTAGTAAATGTTTTTTCTAATGATGACAAAAGTAAGACTTCAGCCAAAAGACAAGAGAAGTTGTGGATAGCAGAAGATGGAGTTGAGAATTAGCAGAAATTAGAGGAGCAGTTTTAGTGACTTAATTAAGATCAGTTATGTTAGGTACATTTGGAAAAATTTGATGGCAGTTTGAGAAGTTCACTCTGTTAAAGATGCAGCATAAATCTTCTGTTTCCTCCCTAATTTGGGAGTGGGTGGTCATGCACTGGGACAGGCTCCCAGAGAAGTGGTTACAGAATCAAGACTGCCAGAGTTCAAGAAATGTTTGGACAGTGCTGTCAGGCACATAGTGTGACTCTTGAAGTGGTCCTGTGTGGGGCCAGAAGTTGGACTTGATGAACCTTATGGGTCCCTTCCAAGTCAGTATATGTGATGGTGTTTGGGTTTCTTTACAGAACGCTGCTGGGAACCTTTTTAAGATTACACAGTGATTGGAAATCCTAGCAGTAATGTAAATACTTTATTTTCTTTACCCAAAATGACAAACAATATGCTTGAGCAAAAATTACGTGTGCTCCCACAGTTAACAGCCTCAGATGTCTATATCTTGCTTAGATATGGTTAGAAATGCTTTGGAGAATAACAAAAAGCCATTTTGATTTAGCCACAGTTTTGCTTCAAATACTGTGTCCCCCATCTAAATTGAATTCGATTTTAATAACAGTAATTATCACAATGGACAATTCTGTGACACTTTTCACCAGTGGAACCAAAGTGCTTGGTAAGGAAGAGTAGAGGATCATTTACTGCATTTTACACTATTTGTCTGGCACTTATTATTATTACTTTGACTTGTGGTTTAACCCCAGCTGGCAACTAAGCTGGCAAAGCAGCTGCTCACTCTCTTTCCTTCCCAAATGGGATGGGAAAGAAACTCATAAAAATAGTAAAACTTGTGGGTTGAGGTGAGAACAGTTTAATACTTGAAAACAAAAGTAAATAAAATTATAATGATAATTATGACATAAAGGAAAGAGCAAGAGAGAAAACTAAAAACCTAAGGGAAACAATGGATGCACAATACAATTGCTCACTACTTGCTGACCTGTGCCCACCCCATCCTGGAGCAGTGATTGGCACCTCCCAGACAACTCCTCGCATTTTATACACTGAGCATGACTTTCTGTGGTATGGAACATCCCTTTGGCCAGTTTGGCCAGATGTCCTGGTGGAGCTCCCTCACAGCTTCTTGTGCACCTGCTCAACGGGCAGAGCACGGGGGGCTAAAAAGCTCTTGACTTTAGAATAAAATCACTCAGCAGCAACAACTAAAGCATTAGTATGTTGTCATCATAATTCTCACAAAAAAATCCAAAACACAGCACTGTACCAGCTCCTAAGAAGAAATTTGACTATCCAAGCCAAACCTGGGATACTGAAAGAGAAGCCTGTTCTCAAATGAAGCATATGAAATATTTCTTTTAAAGTATGAGAACCAATCTTAAACAATTTGAAATGTTTACTCTGTAATGCAAAACACTGAAAGCCTCTACATATGTTTGAACCCTCAGATGAGCTAAGATGAAAGCAGTCCTCAACTTGCCACTTCAAGCACACAAGCCCAGTCTTTTCAAAGACCTACAGGCTGGTTTAGCTAAATCTAGATCTTCTCCATTATCTTGAGGAACTAGTTTTTGAAGTACCTGAGGCTCGCTCTAATGAGATGGTTTTTGGCCCTGCTGCTGACATCTCTGTTGAGCTCTAAAAACAAGCTGGTTCAGGGGGAGCCATATCACCTCTTGCAAGGGTTGTAGCAGGGGCTGCTGATGCTGCCTCTTACTTCAGGCTCCTGGAAATCTGTTGCATGGCCATGAATTTCCACTGTGGCCTTCAAGTAATAATTAGTAAAACATTGTCTAGACTGTTTTAGTATATGGCAGCAATATCTGAACAACAAAGTATCAACATCAGAAAATGCTATGTTTGAAAGCCTCTGAATATCCTGATTTCCAAGAGAAGGTTTGGATTTCAATATACATGTGGGCAAAAAACAGTAGATTTAATATTTTAATATATTGAGTTTCATCACATTGAGGATAAGCATTTGAGCATCTTGAGGGAAGGAGTGGGCAGAAAAAAATGAAGAAAAGAGAAACTAATTATAAAACCAAATTAAATCAGAAACATGTCTTTTTAATCTGGTAGTTTCCAACTTATGTCATTTCCCTCACTTTTGTAGGGTATAGCTGATGCGCTTCTGAACAGAAGGAAGAAAGGATTGGAGACAGTCTCCACTTACAAATGCCAAATTTACTAGCACAGGTTAGCAATTTCATACATTTATTGCACTGAATTTAGTTATGAATACAAGAAAGAACAGTGTTGGGGGAAAAAAACTTGTTCTAAAACTTAGAAAATGAACCACTAAACCACTAAGTACTTGCTATTCATCTGCCAAAAGGAAAAAGGAAGTTTTAACTGAAACATTGTTCAAAGTGTAGCTAAGTGTGCCTCAAGAGAACATGCTTAGGAATATAATCAGTCTCGCTGGGTGTTTTTCGCATCCAGTTTCTTCCTGGAACTGACCAACAGTATTGCACAGTGTGTCAGGAAGAAAATGTTGTCAAACAGACAGCAAGGACTCGAAACTGCACATGGAAACCCTGGAACATGGAGCTGAATTTTATTGATTGGCTTACTAGGGGATGGAAAAAGCTTTTTTAGTTCAGCAAATGTTTACCCACAACTCAATGTCCTACCCTTTTTGTCTGGTTTTTCAGCATCAGCAAAAACGTTAATATAGAATAGTATTGACAGAACAGCTTGGCATGTTTTTGTTTTGTGTTTTGTTTAAGGTGATCTAAAAATGATACTGACTCGAACTGCCTGGTTAGCTGCAAATACTGCAAATGTTTAGGAGGATGAGCAGAAATAAGACTAACTTTTCTCAGGTCAGGAGGAGATAACAGGTGAGAACAAACCTCTTGCAACAACTTGTGGAGGAGAGACCAAGTGAGACTGGTCAGGGGCCAGACTCTTGCAGAGATTGTCCAGTTACTTTATGCTGACTGCAAGTCTTTGGTCCTGCAGTAGACCACCACTTTCCTGGAAAAAAGTTAATTCCATCTGAACTGCCTCAAGATAACATTCAGAGGAGGTCAAAGAAATTAAATATAAGTGGAAGAGTTAATACTTTATTAGTATTGCAGGACTTTTGACCCAGATTATCCAGCAAGAGAGTGCTTACTGAGTCATCTTTATTGTCTCCTACCCTTGGCATGCTCTTCCCACATATCACAGTATCTACAGCAGTTTTAGAGGGAATCTGCAGGTTTTTGTTGGGCTTGAGAACTTGTCATGCCTTCAAATTTCATTTCTAACCTCCCTACTTTACTCATCTTGTACACTGTTTCCCACATGAGCATCTGATGCAGAAGTACACGGAGGAAGTGTCTAACAGATAAAATTGAGAAGAGGGGCCATGAGAACCTCATGATGTTCAACAAGCCCAAGTGCAAGATGCTGCACTTGAGTTGGTGCTTTCCCAGATATCAGTAAGGATGGGGAGAAGTCATTGAGACTAGCTCTGCTGAGAAGGACTTGCAAATCCTCGTGGATGAAAAGCAGGAAATGCACCATGAGTGTGGTTCACATACCAGAAAACCAACTTCATCCTGGGCTGCACCAAAAGCAGAGTCTCCAGAAGGCCAAGAGAGATGATTCTCCCCTGTGTTGAGGCTCTCATGAGACCCCACCTGGGGTGCTGCATCTAGCTTTGGGGCCCTGGCACAACAAAGATGTGGACCTGTTGGAACAGGTCAAGGGAAGGGCCACAAATATGATCACAGGGATGAAGCACCTGTCCTACAAAGACAGGCTGAGAGAGCTGAGATTGCTCAGCCTGAAAAAGAGAAGGCTCTGGGGAGACCTCATTGCAGCCTTCCAGTATCTAAAGAGGGCTTATTAAAAGGAGGGAGAGGGACTTTTCATATGGGCAGAGGGTGACATGACAGGTGGCAATGGTTTTAAACTGAAAGAGAGTAGGATTACATTAGATATTAAGAAAAAGTTCTTGGGAGTGGTGAAGCACTGGAACAAATTACTCAGGGAAATTGTGGATGTCTTATCCCTGGAAGTGTTTAGACCAGGCTGGACAGGGCCCTGAGCAACCTGGTCTAATGGAAGGTGTCCCTACCCACAGCAGGGAGCTTGAATGAGAAGATCTTCAAGGTTTCTTCCAACCCAAACCATTCTATAATTCTATGAAAATTATTTTTAATTGAGCAATAGCTTTAATTCATTCATTATGTCATATACACTGCTAGCTCAAATGATCCTCTTGATACTACTTTCCACCTCTGGAGAAATTATTTTTTCCATATTGAATGGAACTTTGAAAGACCATCCATTTTTACACATGAAATTTTTTAAGTGTAGACACAGAAGCTGCAAGCAATAATTTAATTCGTGTATGTATTTGTGGGGCAGGAAGAGGAGGGGAGTGTAGCTGTCACAACAGCCAGCATCTAAGCTGAAAGATGAAGTCAGCTAATACCACATTTGTTTTCACTAATAAACCTCAGTTTAGGACAATAATAATATTTTTTTATTCTGGAATCCCTTTCTGCTTCCAGCAAATATTCTCCCAGAATGTCAGCATTGGGATATAATACCCAGAATGAAAAAACACCCAGAACATTCTTCTCTGCTGATAAGATTGACTACTTGTGGACATTACAATTTTTTTCCATAGACAAATAACTTATTCACCATCCTTTTATCATGGGATATATAGTATTTTCCATCTCAGACCCTTGTGCACAGCTCCTGTTGTCATGTCTAACTCTTCCTGTTTGTAAGACAAGTCAGACAGTAAGGCTTAAGGCTCTGAATTTGTACCTGACCTTGATCTTGCAGATCTTGCAGATCTTGCAAAAATCTACATGTCAGCTGTGGGCTCAGATTAGCTGCCTAAATATAAACACCTGAAGCCATCTCTACACCTTGAGATGTCATAGAGCATCTTAGACATGGGGCTGGTGTTGTGACATGGAGGCTGTAGGAGACTGTGTCCTTCTGGATCAACAGCTGGATGCTGGGCAGGATATTCAAAGGCATCTCAAGAAGCACTAGTTTTCCATGTCTAATCAAGGGCACTGGGCCCAGGGGAGTCTTCAGAGCTGTTTAGCTGACTGAATCAGTCTACTTCAGGATAATCTGAATGAATCTCTAGACTCCACTAACTGGATTAGCTAGATTTCCATAGACTAGGAGGAGTGAAGACACCCTCCCCAGTTGTGAAGACATACTTTACAGGCAAATAAATCTGTGTGACTGATCTTGGACTTAAATCTAGACCTGAATTACAACTTTTGCTGGGCTGAGCTGGTTCTTAGAATGATTCAGGCCCCCTGGAAGAGATGGAGAGAGAAAAAGAGAAAAAAGATTGGTGGATTAAGAGACAAGGCTTGTGAGGAAAGATTGGAAGAAATTGTTTGGTCTGGAAAAGATCAAAAGGCATAATAATGGTCCTTAAGTAGTTTTCAGAGAAAGAGCAGTTCTAAATTATTCCCTGTGTGCACTGACAATAAAGGGAGTAATTGCAGTAAAGGGAAATGTAGTTCTGACCTTGAAAGAGGAGTTTCTTATCATAGGGATGATGAAGTGCTGATGTGCACAGCCTGGGGAGGTTGTAGAATTGCAATCTCCAGTGTTTTTTACAAATAGGTTGAACAAACATTTCCAGGAATTATTTTGGTGTAATCAAATGCGCTTGAGGGGCCATGACCTGGACCAGGGGAGCTTTCAGTCTCTTCAACTGTATTTTCTCCAATCAAATCTCTTTTCATTTTCAATCTTGAGCTACTCCATGTGGAACAGAACACATCAATAAAATATCTGTTATAATTTTAAATGATACTCCTTTTGTGGTGAGGAAACAATACATGTTTAAGACTAGACAACAGTGATGAGGTACTGAAAGAAATAGCTTACATAATGCCTGTACCACAACCCTTACCTTAGTAGAAGAGGAAATTGATCTGTAAAAAACAATTAGCTGTAAGAAGCACGTCTTAGTTATTTCTCTATTTAAATCTATCTTTTTCCCTAGCAAGGAGAAACAGCTGTAGCAGTGTGGGATGTAATAAAAATGGAAGATGTTACTTTACATCCACTGCTAATGCAGTTACTGTTCTTCCTAAGGATCCACCAGGCTTGCCTTTGCTCTCCTGCTGCAGGGCATTATTGCAGAGAGCTCTGATGGCTAGCTGGGAGTTAATTAACTAGGGTAGGGAACCAGTCTTCTCTCAAACCAACCCAGGGGCAAAACTGAAGCAAAAGGTTAGTCTTTGGCAGGCCTCAAACCACATTAGCACAGCCTATAGTCATCTAAGGAGAAAGGGACGGTTGTGGTTGTCACAAATCTGTTTGTGGAACTTTGAAAACATGGACTAGTATAAAATTTTAAACACAAAGCTTCCTGCTGTGCCTTCTTTCAACGTATCTGTAAAGACATTTTGAATTTAGATTGGGTTCTGGGTTGTATTTTGCCCTTGGTGGAAATTAGCACAAAGAACAAATAGTCATAATACCAAGCGAAGGAGTTTTGCTGGAAGATTGCTGTGGCCTCCACATAACTCTCCTGAGCCTAGGGCTGGAAATATTGAACTGAAAAACTTTCTATAACTGTTAATCTAATCCTTCTGGAAAAGAAGTCAAAAAAAGGGTAGACAAGACAACACAGACTTTTGGCTGACCTCTCACTTCAGGTCACCAAGACACCTTGAAACTCCCTATGGTTTCAGATAATAAAAAAAAAATTAAAAAAAGAAAAAAAGTATACTTCTAACTGTGTGGTACTGTTTGGGTGAGGCAGTTTGTGTTCTCATTGTAGCTCATGGTGACAGAGTTCTTTGGTTCATTTAACCAAGGCTTCTTTTAAAGGCTGGGAAGAGAAAGTGGAAAAATTGCTGCTTGGGATGTAAACTGTCACTGCTATGGGAAGGAGGAGCTGAAAGAGGAAACAATGATGTTAGCTGAGGGGAAACAGGAGAGGACAACAGAGGAGAAAGTTGCTAAGATCCCAAATGGTGAGTGACTGGAAAGTAAGCGAGAGAACAGTGCCAGGAGCAAATAGGCAATTCCCAATCAATCTCCAAGTGAGGGCTTACACTTACAGTTTCTTGGGATGATCTTATGTGCAGCCAGTAGGAGGTTATCAAACATCTAAGAGAGGAAGGAAGTGGGGCAGGTGGCTGCATCCTTGATACAGGCATGAATGTTCACACTGCCTTAGGCTGCTACAGCTGGAGAGATAAAAACCAAAAGCAGTTTAACTATTAGTGCAGAGTTACTGTACAAGACTGTGAGAAAGTCACTGTTTAGTACCTGCCCTTGCTGTGTTTTATGCTCCTTATCACTATGAGAATAAATCTAAACTCTTTTAGAAGTAAGCACTGTGGGGCTCCCTGGATGTTTCAGCTGTCAGCCTCAGGCCTGGGCAGCTGCACCACGCAGAGCAGGATCTGCAGTGAGGACACAGCACTGAATCTCTAAATCATCTCAGCAGCCGGCCCTCAGTCGCAAGGTGCAGAAAGGCTCCAGTTTCCAAGCCAAGCTATATTATTAGGCTGGCAGCTGGATCTTTCAATCAAAGTGAACTGTTACCACTGCTGGCAGCAGAAAGAGCAGACTGACAACAGGACTGAATGGTTTTTGCTACTGAATGCAAAGCAAGAAGCCTACATTAGTTCCAGTTTATTTCAAACAAAGGTAGCACATATTTGCTTTGCTTGTGCTGTATGCTCTCATCTACTTGCTCATAAAATTTGATCACTAAAACATGGATATGATTCTAAATTCTTTAGTTGAAAATACAGAAAATATCATAGGTAAGCAAAAAATGGTACAGTAATATAGAGGTAGAGAAACAACCATCTAGAAAAAAACAACATTCCAAGTCTTAAAGTCTTAGGATCTATGATTTCTTCATGAGAAACAGTTTATTTTCCACAAAGAAGCATTGAATGATTGTTATCATCAGTGATATAACCTCGGTTGCCACTTCATACCAAGACTCTGCAGGAAAGGGTGATACCTTCTGAGAGTATGAGGTGGGAGAGAGCATCTTCAGGATAGTTCCCAGTAGCAAGAAATCACAGAAATTTTACAGATGAGCAAGTTATAAGATGTGACACAGCTAGTGTCTCTAACTCCACTAGTACATTCACAGAATCAAAAAAAAAAAAATTAAGTTAGAAAAGACCTCAGAGATCATTGACTCCAACTTCTGACCAAACACCCTCAGGTCAACTAGACCATTGCACTAAGTGTAATGTCCAATCTCTCCTTAAACAGTTCCAGGAATGGGGTCTCCATCACCCCCCTGGACAGTCTATTCCAATGTTTAATCACTCTTTCTGTGGAGAAATTCCTCCTAATATCCAACCCATTCTTAAATGACCCCTGGAGTAGCTATTTCCTCTCATCCTGTCACTGGTTGCCTGGGAGTAGGGGCCAATCCCCACCTGGCTGCACCCTCCTTTCAGGTGGTTGAGAGAGCAATAAGGTCACCCCTGAGCTTCCTCTTCTCCAGGCTAAACAACTCCAGCTCCCTCAGCTGCTCCTCACAGGACTTTCTCTCTAGAGCCTTTATCAGCTCCATTGCTCTTCTCTAGACTCAAAATTCACTTCATCACTGAGGGCAGTCACTGGAACAGGCTCCTCTGGGAAGTGGTCGGGGCACCACACCTATCAGAGGTCAGGGAGGTTCTACATGACACCCTCAGTCATATTGATTTAGTTTTTGGTAGTCCTGCATTGGGCTTGATGATGCTTCCTTCCAGCCTGAGATATTCCATGATTCTATGGTTCACTAGGGACATTACCACATCCATCTAACAGCACAGACCATTTCAGAGGTTTGAGTTTTATTAAGCAATGAGTTCTGTATAGGCATTAAATTGTCCAGGTCATTGATAGCCCTTCCCCAGGAAGCATCTGTAATTATTAATATCGAGCAATATGTGGGAAATTGTTGCTTTATGAGACCTCCACAAGAACTGAATGTGTTTTGCAGAGAAGCTCTTACAGCATAATGCTTAGAAGTTAGTGCTGGCTATTATATAACAATATTACACTGAAGTCAGTGCTATGAAAGGCAATTTGGTCAGAGCATGGGTGCTGGCAGCAGCAGCCTCAGGCTGGCTCCCTGCCTGTGCAAGCACTCCACAACAGGGAGCTCTGCTGTATGGAACCATAGAATCATAGAAAGGCTTGGGTTGAAATGAACCTTAAAGATCTTATATTTCCAGCATATTTGGATTTGACTGTCCAGCACCATGAAGCATGAGTCCCTTGGTGTGTGACTTGCTCTGACCAGCTTTTCCTGGAGTGCCTTCAATTCTTTCCGTCTCAAATTGGTCCATTCCAAACATTGGCAGTGGATGCAAGGGATTATCTGCAGCACTGGTTTGGAGTGCAGGCAACTGCTGGTCAGCATCTGCCTCCATGGCCACAGTACCACTACAGCCTGCTCCTGTACTGCAGTGTTGGCCAATCTGGAGCCAGTCTCTGTGGAGTTTTACTATGTCACTGACTGCTCTCAAGAATGCATTAGCATTATATGTAAAATATGCCTGTTTTACCCTCAGTCTCTCTATGACAGTCGCTCCAGCCTACCCACAGTCTGCTCTCCTTTCTTGGGCAGGATTTGAAAGCGATGTGTGGAGCAAGACTCTTCCCTTCCACAAAGCAAAGGAAAAATTTGACCTTTTTTTTGTTAGCAAAAGGAGAGGAAGTATGAGATTTCCATCCAGTCACCTACCCAGCTGTGGCCTGGAGCTACCACACAAGATCTCCCCTGTAAGGAGAGCAGCTAACTTGGGACTGCCCACTTCATGCTGTGCCAGGACTGTCAAACTACAAGAGAAGGTTGAAATTCTTACTGCTGATATAGACTCATCTGTTTCTGCAGCCACCAGGAGTGATTTGTCTCACCTGACTTAAGCCATTTAGGATCTAGGCATGGACTAGGTATCTAGGGTCCTACTATAGTTAGTGGAGAGTGATAATTCATCTCACCCGAAGTGTATGTTTAAAACACACAGAATCATACTCTGGAAATGCCTGTTACTCCCCATTTACCACAGGAAGAGCCCAGGTAAGCAGCTGCAGAATGCCTGTTTAGTGGAAAAAAAAAATAACCCACAGCAGTAATAAAAGTTTTGTGACTTCAACTGTGCAAAATACTATGTCAGGATTAGATACAGCTGTGACCACCTTGTATCATCCCAAACCTGCGCTGGACTGGTGTCCAGGGGAGGAAGGATGGAGATTGTTGCCCAGTTAGTCACCCTACTCTAGTATGAACATACATGACACACAGACTTAATGTGTTACATCAGTGTGTTTGATTCCCCAAGACCTCTCCATTAAACAAAAATTATCTTGATCGATACAGATGGTTGTGTTTTGAAATTCCCAGTACTACCTATACTTTGGAAGAAGACTTTCCACTTTCTCAGCATTGGTAGAAGTGTAAGACAGTCACTTTCTTTACCTAAATTAAAGAATGACAAACCTCAGTTTGAGATAATCCCAAAGACCAGCAAAAAGAATCAGATCTAAGACATGTCCAATGGGAAAACTGAAAGTTGTGGAAGATATTCAGGCATATCTCCGTCTCCTTGTGTTACCAGGTAAACATGGCAGACTAAAACCAAGTTATTATGACTTTTTAGAATTATTCAAGCCAAGTCAGGGTTTCAAAAACGTAAGGCTGAAAAGTGTTCCTGTGAAATTTCCTTTTACTTTTTTTTTTTTTCCAGATTAGGCAATTTAGAGAGATTAATAATTCCCTCTAGGTCTCATTGAGCTCTTGCTGAGTGTCTATTCCCACATTTGTTTATGAGTCATAAAAAACGTGGCAACTAACCAAGTTCCTGTAGTTCCTGTGCAGGAATTTTATTTAAACACATTTATCATATACTAGGAAATTGGTACTTTTCCCCTGTTCTTATGATGTTTCCCTCTCCTGTTCGTGATTCCAACCTGAATCAAGAGTATTAGGCAAGGCCATTTTGAGACATGGTAATAGACAGGAAAGCTTGATCTAACAAGTAATATGCATGTTGAAGTCTATGGTGTTCTGTGATTTATTTCATTGACTTGATTAATTTCAGAGTGAGAAAATGATTAAAGATCTGAGAGTCACATAAGGAGAGAGTTATCAAATGCCCTTTGATTTACACACAGAATGAACCTGTGGATGAGTTTGCTGACCAGTACTTAATTTCCTCCAAGAATTTATTTCTGAAGAACTTAGAATTATTACATTTGCCCATTTGCCTCACTGTAACTAATGCCACATGTGTCATTTTCTGGGCTTTTTCTTGACAACTTTTCACCAACTAAAGAAACTAAAGCAGAAACTACCCTGGTAGAAGAAATTAGATCATGGGCTTTAAGAAATAACTTTGATCTCGGTTAGCAACAGTGACTAGCTCCATGAAACTATGTAGTTGGCAGACGTAATTTTCTCTGGTATTGTTGTCATAGTGCTAAGGGCATCGGCAACACAAGGTTTCTAGGCAGAGATAATATTTGAGTTATTTTTTTCTGATTCTCTTTGAAACATTTCCATTTATTGACACCAGTGTTACAAGCTCTTGCTATGATCACAGAATATATCCAGTGAGATACAAGCAGTCAAATATTTGGTATTCAAAACTGAACTACCAAAATTTAGAGGATTTTTGGACATGAATCACTGAGCTGATGAAAAAAAGAAAGAGGAGGTGGAAGAGGCAGACAAATTAACCATTGTGTAAACTGATGTTTACAGAAGTCAAAATGGATCTGTGAACCCATCTTGCTAACATCTTGGATCTGATGAATACTTCATATTTCAGTTATTAATGCAAAAGGGAAGAGGTTCCGTAAAGGAAGACCCACTTTCCAGAAAACTATTTCCTGAATATTCCCTAGGGGAAAGGCCTCAGCTCCTACTTCATTTTTGCACCCTGATTGTTCACACTACGTAAACCTAATTTCACAAAACACAAGTACAGTTCTTGGGACACCTTGTTAGAATCTGTTCCCAAAAAGCACAGACCAAATATCACTCTTGGCTCCCTCATTCCAACATAACCTTCCATCACTATCCTGCTTGGCTCTGCCACCTCCTGGTGGCATATTCCACCAACCTGGAATTTTCTCAGCAGCATGCTCTAAGACTCTCTGGTGGGTTGTGACAGATCTCTGGCACGACATCAGTTGCTTTGAACTGAAAAACCACACAAAAATAATCAAGATGACAGGTTTAGTTCTATGCAATGTATTTGCGCCCAGTTTGCCTTGGAAGGTAATACTTTAGGAATACAATTATTCATTGCCACTGAGCTCTGGAGCAGAAACATTCAGCAGTACAGATGTAGTTAGCATTATAGGGGAATGCCAAAAGGAGTAAACATGATACTATAGCCCCTGGCTGATCTGGTCCCATTTTTGGCCTCTAAGAATGCCTCCAGGCCATGCCTGATAGACCTAGTTTAAGAAACCTGCTAAGGGTTAGGAATGTCCAAATATTTGTCCAGAGACATCAAAAATCAGTCGAATTTAAGCTGCCAAAATGTAGTTTATTCATTGTGATTCTATGAAAAAAAACGAACAACCAAGCCCCAAAACAACAAACAAAAAAATTCAAACAATATCAAATTGATTATTTGTTGAGATAGTCACAGATTGTGTAATATTAGTTGGGTCTCTGAGTCATCACTTTAGATCTTCACTTCCATTGCCTCCTCTCTCTCATCACCCAAACCAGTGGAGGGGAAGACCTGGAGCTGAGCTGTGGTTCCATTTCCCACCCTCATGGTCAGCAGCACCCCACCTTGCTCCAGACTGGCAGGGCAGGTCTTCTCTGCAGTTTATGCAAGTGTGGCAGAAAAAAATGGTGCCGTATCCAATCTTGATTTAAAGGGATAAAGAATCCACTGTAGCCCTTGGCAAACAGTTTGGTTAATCAGATAGCCACTCAGTGAATCATGTTGACATGATTTTTAATGGTAATTTGTCCGGCTTCAAATTCCAAATGTTGGATTTTATACTTTAACCCTAACCCCTAGGACTGGATTGACCAGAAATCCATCTTTGAAAATATTATTCATTGGGTTGGTTCTTACATAGATGAAGTTCTAACTTGATCTTAAAAAAGTTTGAGTGCCCAAAGTTTTTCACTAAAAAGAAACTTGTTGATTTTTTTCTAGCTCTTTTTAAAAGACAGACAAGCTTAATGCCCTCCTTCCACTATATTTTCCAGAACCAAATTCATTACACTCAACATGGTTTCACCAATTACAGACACAGAGGTAAGGTAACAAATACAATGTGATCATGATTTAAACATTTTTTCTTTAGGCTCCCACAGATTTTGCTAGTCCTTTCTGTAAAAAAACATGAGCTGATAATTCCCAGCTCCCAGAAAAGCACTCAAACCGTCTTTTATGTGATACGTGTTCTTCCAAGAAGGGTAGTAGGGAAAGTAGGTAGCATAGTTTGTAATTATCTTGCATTTGAATGACATTTTTGCAGTTTAACCAGTAACAGGGCCAGTCATAGGACTCTGGCCTTTTGATCTAAGCCCACAATGGACTTTGTGCTAATTCTTAAGAGAAGTAGAGCTAGAAGCCCGAATGTCTTCTCTTCCAGGTATGGTGCCCTGAGTACTTCCCCTGTAGACTCATGATCACTTTTGTTTTCTGTCTGCTAATGGAGAAAGCCTTCAGTTACCAGGAGCTGGAGGCACTTTGATCTATGTTCCCAACATAAAAATAATTTTGGTGTTATTGTTCAAGAGAAAGATTGTTTGTATTGGATTTTTTTATGTGTATGCAAATGCAAAAGTGAGCGAAATGAAAAAAAAGAGGAAGATATGTGGGTGGTATATTGCACTGGGGGTGAAAACCAGAAGTAACCCACTGTGATTAGCTTTGGTAGCTGCAGGCACTTGAAAATATCTATAGCATATAGAAACTGAATTTTGCTTATCGTTTATTGAAGCAACAGAATACTCCTTCGAGGGTCAAGTAAAGAGAATTTGGTTGAGTCTTCAGGAAATTGTAGAAGCATTGTAACTTCAGCCATTATAGATGATTAGGTATTAGAGAAAAATTATCCCCTTTTTCTTGGTGGAAGTTGTAATTGTGAGGTAATGTGAATTCTTTAAAACTGTGCACAAATCCTCATGCAGCTCTGGATCAGCAGATACTGGAATTCTCCCACACAGGGAGAAACAGCAAGCTCTCACAGGGTGCCAGTTTGTTGCCTGATTAGCCTGGTCCCTGCCTGCTGTTTTCAGCAAACACCTCAGGTGCAGTAGCAGGGATTTCAGCTGGATTTGACCTTTGCATCTTTCTTTGATCTGCATGAGAGGCAAGTCTCCCAGCACAGCATGTACACAATCCAAGGCAAAACACTGCAGAAATTACAGTGTTCATCATTTTCTCTATCCCAGACCACAGACATTATGCCTTTTTCCATTTCCCAGATGCTGTGTGGTTTTAGATTTACCAAAAAATGGATTTTATGCTCAGTTTGAATAGTTCTCTTCTAAAGCAAAGATTTAGCTCCTTCTTGTCTCTGTCAGAGCTGCAGCCCCAGATTGACAAGCAAGAATTCAGAGTGATAAAACTGAAGCACAGACTTCTAAGGAATCTGTTTTAATAATAAGTATCCTGAAACCAGAAACTGCAAAGCTGTAAAATTCTACATAACAAACCTCCAGGAGAGTGTATAAACCCAGTGTATTTTACTACATCTATGCTGTGTGGTAAATATAGAAATGTTTTCCACTTTTTAAATTATGAATATCAATTCCTATCTGACTTTATAATAGTGATAATGCAGACATAAAAAATTACCTAATAAAAAAGCTCTTGCACCATTCTGTATCAGTAAATTTATTCTGGAGTTGTTAAGAACAAAATAAGGATTTTTAAAAAAAATATGACAAGAGGTTTGCAGCAATCTTTACACCATGTCAGAGTAAGACATCACAGGTGTGTTCTGAGTCCAGAACAAAATACAAATATCTCAACAAATGACATGAAAATGCTTTATGGAACGTAATGTATCACTTCAAAGAGCTCGCCTTGGGGCTAAAAGTGAGACCTGTGTATCCCAACCTAAAAACACAGATTCAGGGGTAAAAAGGTCTTTTTGGTAATAGAAAAAGTCACAAAATATCAAACTGGTATTGAATGGTGACTTACTCCATGAAAGATAATTTTATAAAAGCAAATAAAATTGTTAAGGAAGGGAGACTGACAGAAATTTAAGATTTGAAGGAAAAAAAATTATCGTAACATACCAAGAGGAATATTTTAGGCTATCTCTTTGAATGGTCAAAATAAATTTTGTTTGTGATGGATTACAGGATAGATATTAGTGCACAGATTGGTTTCTCATATGGCTGTGCAATTAATCACATAATTATCTCCTCTACGTGACACACGTGTACTAAGACACTGCTGTCCCTCTGCTAAGCATCATCTAATTTCTAGGGTGTGTGAATCAGCTTCTCTTTAGAGGGGAAACAAGAAGCATTCTCCCTGCATAACTCCTCAGATCACATGTGTAAAAGTGTCATACATTTATCCAGATTATTTGCCACCCTCGGAACAGAGGTGGGCATGACCAAATCACAGCCAAGCTGGTGTTCCATGAGCTCAGCTGACAGCAGCTCCTGGCTTCAGGCGGTGGCTCTGCCTCCATAAATAATCCTGCTGTACTAGCAAGCGTAACAAAACCAGTTCCCTTGCCTTTTAAGCCCTTGCTTTGCCTCCCACCTACTACCACCACCAAACAGGCAGCGCGACTGCCTGCCGCTCGCCCACGGCACACTGTGAAAGCCCTTGAGATAGTGCCATCTAGTGCCACCTGCCTCAGAAATACAAATGCACACACCCCTGGGCACCCCCAAAATCCCCGAATGTGCTCATTAATGCATCAGGCAAACCATGACGAAATTTGTATCCATGGGGCACAGGGATAAATGAATGCATCAATGTGTGGTCCAAGTTTTCCCTCAGGTGACCTCTTCCCAGTTCTAGATGTCCTTGCCTTCTGTCTGGTAGCCTCTAAATCTGGAGCAATTATTCCTGGGTCTAAGTACTTTGGTATCATCCAATAAGAAAAAAATATGCCCTTTTTTATTCTACTTATCCTACTTGTGAAGCTTAATATGTTCAAAATATGCATTTTCAGATGTAAGTGCTTTACAGACTGTAATATATACATATATTTACAGACTATCTATTAGACTGGCTGTGAAGATCAGATATTTGTACTGAATATTGAAATATTGCATTTTAAAATACAGAAAGCATTGAATATTGTGCCAAACATTGTGTCACTAAGGAAAAGCCTTGGTCACCTTCGGCACTGGATAATTATGGTCATTGCATGAGCACAGTCACTAGACAACCTCTGCCAGTCACCTCAATAAGTGATCCAGCATAAGATGACAGGACAGATGCTCCTGGCCCTGAAGATTAAGAAGGTACATTAGATTTAAAATATTTTCAATTTCTTTAGGTCCATAAAAATACAAAAGTCTTATAAGGAGCAATCGCTCAAAATGATTAGTGGCTTGTTAAAAAAACCCAAACAATAAAAGAAGAAAGAACAAAAAGAGTAGGTTTCGAACATCAATGTTTAGTGGTTTCTTACAGGCTGTTCCTCAGCTTGCATATCCCGGACCACAAGATGCTGACTTGCCCATGGAGGATGGCAGAACTATCAGGAAGTGAATCAGATGGATTAATTATTTGGTCTTTGAGAGAACTAACATGATTTTTGGAATATTATCTTCTATTCTGAGGGCTCTTTTCATATGGCACATCTAGAGAGATCTAATATTACCCTTCATATTAGATCTGTCTTCAAAGTCAAATGTGGAGCAGGTAGACAGCACCACTTTTTGAAAAAAAATATTTATTTGATTTATATGCCATGTCTGATTTTCAGCAATCTCAGTGAGCATAGAGTCCTTAAATAAGAGCATATATTAGGACTGCACATCTGAACCTTTCTATACATCACCAGAACTCTACTGTCTGCAGACACACTACTGGTAGAAATGGGAATAGTAAAAGTTTTCCAACACTTTTTAGCATCAAGAATTTCTTCTGGTTGCTGATACCTACCACATTATTTCCACAAGATTTTTGTCTAGTTGAATGGTTTTTTAGTTAGTTATGACCTCTAGTTTAAGAGATTTTTGCTCTCTCTCCCCACATTAGTTCCCTAACTGAAAATGTGTGGTAGTTCTATTTCTCTGTTGCTCAAATTCTGCATAAAAGTTGAGTCATTTATTTTGCTTGTTGTGGACACAGTGGGGTTAGAGTAAGAATCACAGAAATGCCTACATTTGACATGATACACAATAGCCATGGCTATCCACTAAATATGACCCCTCAGTCAACATTGCTTTCAAATGTACAGCATCCTAAGGAAAAAGGTCCTTATAATTGTACATATAATAATTCTATAATCAATATGAGAGAAATGAAAACTTAGTCCGTACCATGAGTAAAAGTTGATTTTCTGTGGCCCAGCATGGCTGTACTACATACAGGGGCTGTATCTGCACCATCTGCCCATTTCCCAGGTCACAGTTTCTGGGCTGAAAGCATTCCAGATTAATTATTTTCCTGGTGAGTGGTGGGAACCATTTAAATGGGTGAAAGTGTTTCATAAGCATTCAAGGAGCAAACATTGTCTCGTGGTTTTTTGAAAAGAATTGGGAAATCAAGAACAAAATATGTTTTTATTGAAACAAAACTGGTTTGATGCCTTGGAATCATATGTTGGAAGTTTCTCAAAAGTATTAGGAGAAGGTTATTGGGTATCTGCATAACCACATATTCTTCTAGCATCTTCTAGGAAAATTTGTAGGGCTGCTAAGCAAAAGGAGATTGTCAGGAGCTTCCACAACTTAAAAAGAACAAAATGCTCCTTAGTAAATTCTGAAACATTTAAATAAAACTGACTACACAAAAAGCTTCAACAGTTAGCTCTTGAACTCCTGAAATGTGGACTAGATCCATTTCTCAGGCCAACTCTTTATTACTCAGTAACTACCTTGCAGTAGGTCACAGTGAAACCATGGCAGTTAATAATTTAAATGTGGCTATGATATGCAGAAAGACTCTAAAGCTCAAAGGCAAAGTGAGCTTTAAAGTAGGTATGCATTTGTTCAGCAGCTGGATGCACGGAGGATGTCTCCATCAAATTCTGCATGCTGACCTGTTGCATTCTCTTTTATCCTCTAGAAGTTACATATGTATTAAGCTTCACAATATCCCATGCATATTCATTCTCCAGCTCCACCCTGTTGTGCTCAGGACTCTCTTATCAGTCTTTGGGGCCTGCGCACTCGTCTCTGGTGGTCGTCCAGTGGTCACAAGGGAGGAAGTAAAAGGTCTTCCTCAGAGAATAAACTTTTGACTCCGTCTGTCGGCGCATGCTTGCTGGTCCCTTGGTCACAGTCCAAGCTGGATGGTCAGCCTAATCTGTCCCAGGAATTTACGGAGTCTTACTATCTTAGTATCCTTGGGGTTGAGGATACTTGGGTCTGTTCTGGTAGTTGTCTTTCTCCTTATCCTTGCATTCCTTCTTGCTGTTCTCATACATCCTGCTTTTCTTTCCCAGACAATGAGTACAAGCAATATGCATCATCTAAATGTCTATTTCCTAATCAACACCTTTCTAATTTCTTACCTCGTATCTCAGTTACATTTGTTTGGTGTACATTTTGGATATGCACCGTACTGGTATCCATCCTGCCTGGGAAGTGTAGCCTTAATACAAAGACAAATATTTTTGTGTCTATTTCAGAATTCTCAAAGAGAATTTAGTGAAGAAAGCTCTCAGAAATGGCAACTCAAGAATGACAGAATTGTTGGGTTGCAAGAGATATCTGGAGCTCGTCTGGCCTAATTCCCTTGCTTAGGTTGGTCCACATATCTCCAAGGATGGAGACTCCAAAGTCTCTCTGGGCAACCTGTGCCAGTGACTGATCATTTCCACAGTAAAAAAGGGTTCTCTAGTGCACTCAGATGAAAATTCATGGGTATTAATTTGTGTTTACTTCCTCTTTTACTGTCACAAGGCATTACTGAGAAAATTATCTCCCTTCAGGTATTTATAAAAGTGAAAAGATCATCCCAAGCCTATTCTTCTCCAGGCTAAACAGTCTCAGCTCTCTCAGCCTTTTCTCATAGAAGAGATATTCCAATGCTTTCATCTTTATGGACCCTCACTGAACTCTCTCCAGTATGTCCATGTCTCTCTTGTCCTGGGGAGCTCAGAACTGGACACGGCACTGTCAATGAAGTCTCACCAGGGATGAGAAGGTTTACCTCCCTCGACCTGCTGGCAATGCTTTTCCCAGTGCACTCCAGGATACTGGAGGTCTGATTTTGCTACAAGAGTGCATTGAGAACTCATGTTCAGCTCATTATCCATCAGGACCCCAAGGCCCTCCTTGCCAAAGCTGCTTTTAATTCAGCTGACCCTCCAGCATATACTGATGTGTGAAATGGTTCCTGTCTAGATGTTTCCGGTTCTCCTGCTTGAAGTTCATGATGTTTCCATCAGCCAGTTTCTGAAACCTGTCAATATCCCTCTGAATGACAGTAAAACCCTTGGTGTATCAGCCCTTTCCCCAAGTTGAGGTATTTGGATTTTAGAAAATATTTAGTACTTTCCAGTGTAAATAAACAGGAACCTGACTGTTTGAATGTGCCCAAATTTTAACAGAAGGTGACTTGAAACTGCAATTAATGGTTTTATGCCAAAAACAGAATCTATTCTTCAGCTTCCTTATCTTTGCTTGACCTGTCTGTAGAACAAGACCTTTGTCTGGTCTCTGCTGTATTTTCACATTTTCTCTCCTGATTTTAGAAATCTAGAGAACAAGAGCTATAGTTCAGAAAAAAAGAAAAGGTTTTTTTTATTATTCTTCACTGGAATAAAGGCAATATATTTCCACATTCTTCATCAGGGAAATTAAGACAGAAAACAAAACCACCAAAAGATAACCCACCACGACATTGTGGATAAAATATTCACCTGATCCATAGGAGATCATGAGTCAGTTCCCACTTCTGACTGACTCAGGGCTGACACTTCTCTTCCCCATCGAGTGCCCTAGTGCAGAGGTCACAGCTTTAGTTTCTTTATTGGGAGCAATAAATAATGAAAAACAGCTTCAAAAGGAGAGACTGAGAAGGATTAACTACTCCTCATCGATCCAAACCAGCGGGGGATTTGCATATAATTCTTCAACACCTTCAGGACATTTCCTTAGCATTTTCCTGATGGTATGTTTGTGAAATTGTTTTTTATTTTTCTCCTCAACTTTTGCCCTTTAGCTACGCAAAGTTTGTAATGAGGGTTTGTTTAAAATGACACATTTACATGAAAAGATTAGGGTTTGTCAAACTGCTGTATTCCATTAAAAACTGTTGTCACTGAAGAAAACCCTTATCAGCACTCCTTTTGACCTTTGCTGTTATAATTTTTCTTCTCTTGTGATCTCTTTTTTTCCTTTAGTAGAGACCAAGAAATTCACCGAAAACCCCCAAGACATTAACTTTATAGAATATGATTTAAATGAAAGCAAATAAAGTGTTCTACTTTCAGTTCTGAAGAAAGAGAGTACATAACCAATTACTTGCGTTTTGTTATTTTGTCTGATTTAGCCTCAACACCGCTGTCTTTATCAGGATAGGTGCAAGCACAGTTAAGCCTATGGAGTCTTGGGCAAAGCCACAACTGTTGTTATGTATCTTCTGGTTTTTTGGACCTGTAATCCTCTGCTAACTATATCTGCAAAGAAATAAGTTCCAAAGCACTATATAAAGCTATTTTAAGGAAATCAGGACCACTGAAGCATATTGCCTGGGCTGAAGAGCCCTAACATTAGTCTCTTCTGGCTTTTGTCTTGCTTCCATGGTTACCTGTTGCAAGTACTGCAAACTGCTAACTATAGAGAATGGAAGAGAAAACTGAACACTGAGTTTAGCAGATAATTTCCATTAATTATCTACAAAGCTAATTCTTCTTGCCAAACCTGTGAAGCATCTAAGCTCTTACACTTCTTTGCCAGGGCACTGTACTGCGTCTATCAGCTCCACCAGCTCTGGTTCCATTCTAGTTTTTTTTTCCACAAGTTTCTTTACAGAAGCCAGAATTTAGAAATGACTGCCAAGTTTACTTTTATGGACTTCTCAAATTTACCTTCAGCATTGTCCTGCAGTTTTAGGAAAAAGCAAAAGAGAAACAATGAAGACATAAGACTATAGAGTATAAATCACATATTTTCTTTAATATAAACCATCTTTTGGAACAAAAATGTCTTCTGAAGAATTAGGTATTCACTAGAAGAGACAGGTACATTTGTATGTCTCGTGGGTAAACTCCTAACTGAGACTCTTTTCATTATAATTTCAGAATAAATTAAAAAAATAAAGAAAGAGAAAAGGAGAATGCCAATTTTCAGAGCAAAATTCCCGAGACAGAATGAAATTCATTAGAATATGAAAGATCTGTGGTATAATAATTGACATTCTATAACAGGCTGAAATATAGCTCACTATAATAGAACAATAATAAAGTAATAATAGAAAAGATTATTCCATTTAGATCAACAGCCTCTTTGGGGAAGAGAGACAGGTATAACCCTTAACTGCTTTGTTTAATATTTTTATAAATGACGAACATGTTTTCTTTATTTGCAATTTTCATTATGTTCCTGGGTGTTCCCTGTAGCTGGTTTTATAAAATGTAAATACAAGTTCTCACTGATAACACTGCATTACACACTTTCTAAAATTTGGTGGTGTGCAAAGATATTGCTTATTACTAGACAGGACTCCAAGCTGAAAAACTGTGTCATAGAGAATTGAAATCTGCCTAATTTATGAGCAAAAATTATACACACTATGACAAGGCAGACAGACAAAGTAATGATGGAATTGGAACAAGATGACTCCTGGTGCTGAGCCCCTCAATAAGGATTTCTGGGGACACTTAAATGGAGCAGGGAGTAAGACAGTTAAATATATTTTTGTTAATGTACATGTCAATTTGCTTTTGTGATATTATCCTAAAGGTGGGTAAGTAAATCAGAGGAGACTGCTGGAGGAAACAAACAGAAGATAAATCAGTAGGGACAATGCTACTTGGTTCTGACTAAAAGGATAAGATTTATGCTTCAGTGGGTTTTTCAGCAGCATCTGAAATAAGCCTTCCAAAGAAAGGCACACACAAATTGCAGAAAGTCCCTATCTCTCTCAAGCTAGAGATTAGAAATTGAAAGTCCAGGAGTATTATAAATTACAAAGTAGATAAGACCTATGCCAATGGTGGCTTTATTTTCAGTATTAACCCTACGTGCTCTCTGGTTCTGGATAACTAGTGTCTTGAAAAGACTGGTTTTTTAAATTCCCTTAACTGTTTTTGCAGTCTCAACAATCTCTGCAATTCCATTCCCTTTACCTGTTAACAGATCATAATGACAGATAGAGCAAGGGGCTGTGAACTTTTACAAAAATCTATCCCCATGAAGATAGAGGCCAATTTTTTCAGGTGGTTTATTTCTGAGAGAGTGTGATGTATCAACAAACCTAAGTGATGAACTTCAGCATGCAAAAAAAGAACACATTAACCAGATGTAAATTCATAGTTGGGATTTTATTATGTTTTCGTTAAAATCAAATAGAAATTTTGCCATGGCACTTTGTGAACTCTTGTCCATAAGATGTTTTTGTCTTACATGTTACTAGAGGCCTTAGGGATCACTGTCTTATGATTGATGTTATATGCATTTTACATCGTGTGTGAAATTATGGAACAGGGAGAGGCTTAAGATTATGAAATATGCCAGAATTCAGAGTTATTAATTCAGATGTTCTTGGATAAACTCAATTGTTATTTTATGCCTTTTTGACTTTGAAGAAATGAAGTTGAGGAAAAAAATAACAGCCAGAAATAGCTTCATCTATGCAATGGAAACACTTGGTTTAATCTTCATGTTGAATGTAAGTATAGTTAGAGCAAGTTTTAAAGTTTTCAATTGACATTCAGTTACAGACAAGTCAAATATCAATACTTGAATTTTTTACATCATTGTATAATGTAAAACAATTGTTTTTCTTCTGCTTCATGAAAGCAAAATTATTCTTTCTTGAAGGTGGCAAAGTTGAAAATGTTTTTCTTCATTTTACAAAGTTTATTCACTATAAAAAAGAGTGAAAGAATGGAAACGTGTTAGCATGGTAAAAATATTCTAGTTTAATGAGAAAACACTTAAATACATGTTAGCAATTGCAAAAATGGCATCACATTTGATATATCAGAATAAGCTGAGGAAAACTGTGGACAGTGAATTATTAGCTGTTTGTGATTATCTTATGTACAGATATTTTCTGTAGAGAGATGACATGGAAGTCCTAAAACAACCCACAAGAGCCAGTTTGAATCTAGGGTCAGCACTTGTAGCTTTGCTTCTAAGCTGAGAAAATTGGTCTCTCAAATAGCCTGATGATAGATGCTGCGTTTAGCCTGACTTTTTAGAAATGGTGGAAAGAGCAACTCAGAGAATTTATCTAGAGGGGAAAATAGCTCTAAGACATTATAAAAAGCCTGCAGTGGAACAGGTAATTGGTGTAATTTAAGGAACTGGAGGGGTTATTTTGTTTATTTACTTTTTCTTTTTTTTAATTATGAGATAGAAAGGAAGAAGATCTTCTTTCTTCATAAAACAGTCCAGTTTTCATGAACAGTTATAATTGTCTCTCAGTTAGATTTAGATTAGATTTGCTGGGGCTTTTGCTCTTCCAAGCACCTAGAATCCAAAAGAGCATCATGAGAGGACAGGCAGCCATATCTCCCTCAAGTTCCCCTCTTCCATCTGTAACAATCCAACAGACACAGCCTCTACTAGTCTCTTGCCTTAGGAATCTCCTTTGCACTTCCTGAAACATGGAGAAAGTGGTTATTATATAAGGTATCTACCACTGGGATCAATCTATAATTAAGTTATCTACTTACAGACATTTTCCAAATACCTCTAAACAGTTATGCCAATTACTGGCATAATTTTAAATGAATCTGAATAAGCATCAGCAAACAAATCGAACTGGAAGTTGTACAGTTTGCCTTGCTAATCATATTACTCATAAAATAGCTGTCACGAGATGTCTGCTACCTGCTGGCTGGGGAATGGGGGAAGGTTTTGGTGCTAATTTTGAGCATTATTAATAAATAGGATATTAAAATGGAAAAATATAAATAGCTTCAGAGAGTGATCAGGAGTTGTTATTTTAACATATGGAACATTCCCAAACCTCTAGATTTGGAAAGCTGGCATTGGTGGGTAAACTTCTGTAAGCAGAAAGTACAGATGCTTTTCTCCTTTGTTCAAACTCTGTAGGCAGTTCCAAATAACCTTTCCTTTCAAGCTTGCAGCCTCCAAAACAAGTGAGTTTTGGCATGACAGACTGAAGAAATATAAATACAGCCCATTGTTGGCAATTTCTTTATGCCTAGTTAAAATAAGCAGATTCTTGCTGTTTCTATCGTTTTACTGTCTTCCCCTCCTTCAAGTATTTCACACTTTTTATTGATTCTGCAATCACACCAATAAATATTTTAAGAAGTTATTTCCAGTGACGTTTATTGCCATCATTTACAAAGGAACTCATAAGAAACAAGCAGTATTGACAGGTAATAATACCCAGCTTCATGTCACACACATCAGAGTAACCTTCATTTTGCAGCTGACCCTTCCAATTGGGCTAATACTTGACTGAAGTAATGAGGTGTTCCTTCTCCCAGCTGCCAGCTGGCTCAGTCCCACACAAGATGACAGCAAAGGCTGGTGAGGGGGAAGCAGCAGAGAGGAAGCAGAGACTAAAGCTCCTGCTGCCTCTTCTTTGGCATTGCCTTGCTTAGCTGTGCAGCTCAGCAGCAGCAGAGTGCCTGGCAGATGCCTCTTCAATCGTCTGTGGAAGTGTGGATGTGTCCTCTCCACTCCTAGGAGTCAGGGAAATCAGCACATCTGCACCCCCTTGCTACCAAACCTACAGCTCAAATAAGACACTTGTTAGCAACAATAAGGAATGTGAGGCTCATCATTATCTCTTTTGCTTTCTGTACTTGACTTCCTCTCAAAAGATTGGGGATTACAGCATGCGCAGAGTAAGAGCAGAAGTAGAAGCACATGTCCAGGGATGGCTGCAAAATTTTGCTGGTTCAGAGCGGAGAAAAGCAAAGCTGGCAGAATTCTGAGTGGAAGACAGTTCACAGTCCATTTTCATCACTGTAGTTATCCAGAAATTAATCTGGCCGCTGCCTTTTTCCACTGTGAAGCTTTGATAATAGAGAGGGGGTAGAATAATAAAGACATTCAAAAAGGAGAGGAAATGTTCAAATGAACCTATTTTGCTTACTAATGGTGCATGAAGAAGCAAAAAGAGCTAAATTTGCTTCTTACCTTCCATGGACCATCTCAAGACGGCTCACAAACACTGACACCAGGGAGATGATTGTTATTACTGGTTACCTATTTAGGATTATGAGCACATAGGAGCACTTTGCACCCAGAGCTGTAGTCACACATTGACATCTCTAACAGAAGTGTGGAATTTTTCTCGGAGAGCTTGCTGTGCAATCAGATAATTCAGAACAAAATTTAGCATCTGAGAAATCTTGTGTTACATCTCCAGGTATACATCTCCATAAGACCTGTCCAACAAACAAAGTCTCTCTCATTTTTACATTTCATACATCTCTTTTTTATCTCTTCAAATTGAAAACTTTCTTTAGCCTACCAACAGAATTTCAGAAACACCCACACTCTGCAATATCACGCTTCAGAGAGTAAAATATCTCTAATCAAAGGTTCCCATTCTTGCTTATTTTCTGGTGCTGCTGTGGAAGCTGAGCTCTGCTCAGAGAAGCCAACACACAAAGCATCTTTAGCAAAAAATAACTATCTCAAAAACCTTTGTTCATTTTTGGCATATCTGTTATGCTCATTTTTATAAACAGTTGTGCACAGGTTCATCACCTTGATATGGATATAAATACCTGTGCTTTAGTGGCATTTCTTTCTGCTCTGCAACACTGCCTCTGATTTTCACGTGCTGCAGAGCTGTGTTTTGAAAGTTGCAAAGCAGGAGAAGAAAGAATCTACTTGGAGGTTAGGAGTGTCTGAAAAAAGGAAAAAATAGTGAGAGGAAATGAAACTCAAGCTCAGCTAGAAGAGGCTGTGAAATACTCAGTTTTGGACAGGATCTTGAACCTTACAATAAGTGGCAAAATTCTTGTACTTGCTGCAGTAGAGCATGGATTTCACTGCTTTTATATTCCTGACCAGAGGAAAAATGCTATTCAGAATAAAACCATGACTACATGAATATTCTCCTGCATTCTGTCGTGTAAAGTGTGACCTCCTGCTGCTTAAAAGTTTTCGCTCACCATTCTGGAGAAAATGAAGGAAGTTAAATGCTATAGACAAACAGTTCTGCTAAAGATGATTAGAAAGATGATGAAGGTGTGTAGCCAAGGTGGTATTTACGAAGCAGCATCTGCCTTTTGTAACTGATGATAATGTGTGTGTGGCTGTCCATTGTGATGTGATGCCTGATGTGTGTTAAGTGTTGCATTACTAGGACAACAGCATTCAAAATCACCAGAGAAGAGTTTGCCATTTATATTTCTGGCTATCAAAAGTCAAGGAAGTTTCATCTTCCTCTTCTGATAATATCAGAATAAAACAAAATAAAAAGGAAAAGAAAGGGTAGAAATTATTGGTCTAATTTTTTTTTTCTGAATGAAGCATGAGAGAAGCAATGGAGGAGATTCCAGGTGATAAATGGAAGACAGTAAAAAAGCTGGTGAAGAAAACTGTTAAGAGAGAAAACTTTTGAGTGGTAAAGGCTGGCGTGAGGGGGAGTAAGGTGGGGGCAAAACTCATCGTAGACAACAGAGAGAAAAAAGTATAGGAAACAGCTGAAAAATGCAAAGTACATTGAATGGAAAAGGGACTGTGGATGTCTCAGTGAAGGGAAGTGTACAAACTGAGAACAAAGAAATGAAACATTGGGATTTCTGGAAAGAGAAAATAAGAAGATATTAAAAGTGGCAGACAGAGTAAGAAATAAAAGGGAAATCTAGTGTGAAAGCTGGCTTGGAAGAATTCTTTCAGGATGAGTGGTTGGGGAGGAGGGGTATTTCTGAAGGGATTATTTTCAGGAAATAGCAATTCTGAAATAAGGAAGTAAAGTAGAAATATTGAAGAAATACATCATCTCCAGCTGCTCCTTCCACTTCTAATCCCTTCTTCATGCCACTAAGCATCATTTCCAGTTAAAGATCCTTGAACCAAAATCTCTCATATGCTTCCCCCTTCTTTTAAAACCATCAATAATCTCTCTTTCCATCAGCCCTCTGAGCCCTTGGCTCCTATCAGCTGAGGAGAATGGAATTTTTCCTGCCCTTTGAGAAAAAAAAAATTGCACTTCTTTGTGCTGCCTCATGTAAAGGGCAAATGTAAACTCATCAGTTATAACATAGAATCACAGAAGGTTTTGGGTTGGAAAGGATGTAAAGATCATCTAGTTCCAAGTGCCCTTCCCTGGGCCCATGGATACTTTTCATTAGACCAGGTTGCACAAAGCCCCAACCGGCCCAGCCTTGAACACTTCCAGGGATGAGACAGTCACAATTTGTCTGGGCACCCTGTCCCAGTGCCTCCCAACCTTCAGAGTAAAGAATTTCTTCTAATCTAACCCAACCCTAACCACTGTCAATGTGAAGTCATTCCCCATTGTCCTGTCCCTTCAGGCCATTGTGCAAAGTCCCTCTCCTGCTTTCTTGTAGGTCCCTTCAGGGCCAAGGCTGGTCTAAGTTATTCCTGGTTCCTTCTCTTGGCCAGGCTGAACAACCCAAACTCTCTCAGCCTTTTCTCAAAGGAGTGGTGCTCCAGCCCTCTGATCATTTTGGTGTCCCTCCTCTGGATTCACTCCAACAGGTCTATGTCCTTCCTGTGCTGGGACCCCAGAGCTGGATGGAGCCCTGCAGGTGGGGTCTCACCAGGGCAGAGCAGAGGGGCAGAATCCCCTCCCTGGCCCTGCTGCCCACAGAGCTCTGGATGCAGCCCAGGACACGTTTGGCTCTCTGGGCTGGGAGTGCCCATGACTGGGTCATGTCCAGCCTCTCAGCCACCAGCACGCCCAAGCCCTTCTGGGCAGGGCTGGTCTCGATCCATTATCTCTTCACACTTCTCACAGAAAATGGTGAAAAGAAAGAGCCAGAGCCCTCAGCACAGCCACTTGCAGTACTACTGCCTTCAGGATCTATGTCTGTAACAGTCTCAAACACGAGGCAAAGGAAAAAGCCATCAGATCATAATTAGCATCATTCACAGCTGAAGTGCACAAAACTCAAGTAAGAGTTTTGACAGTGGAAAAGCACTTTCTCTTGCAATGTTGCTGCATCCTGATTGAGAAAAAAAAAAAAACAAACCCTGTAGCTTCCCCTCCTAGCTTCTACAGCTTTTTACCATGGTCCTAGGGCCTTCACAACTTGTCAAATGTGAACTGAAATCAGTGGATTCTCCCCATTTGCCATTTCATTTTATTGACATCTTTTGCTTACAGATGGTTACACTAAATCTTTTGCTTCACTTTTACATAACTACCGTTAATATTTGGAGCCAAAAGTAAAGATAGAAAGCATATGCTGGTAGTAAGGGAACAATATATATTTGTATGTACACAAAGAGAGCGTTTTACTCACTGTTTATTAAATATAGTAGTTACAAAGTCAGACTGGGAGACACAATATCCTACATAACTGAACCCAATCAATTTTTACTTTTAACTATTTGTTTTCAGTGAAAGTAAAATACTAGTGGCTTCAGCTCAACCTGACATTTTATGCAATGTTTCTGAATGATGTTAAAAGAGAAGCCTGAAACCAGCTAATCAAATGAACAGGGTTGAAACAGAGTCTGCAGACAACTGAGAGTATTTTTAAATTCCTAACCACAGCCTAAATTCCATTAACATGAGACTTGGAAGGACACATCTGTTATTCTTTAAGGAACTAAAGCAGTTGGCTGGCCTCCTAGCTCTTGAACAAAGTGTTCAAGGCTCACATGGAAGCACTGTGCTGCATATAATGAATCTGTTTAATTTAAATTATTTTTCTAACGGAAAAAAGAAAGGAAGAAGTAATGATTGAGAAACATCTGTGAAGGATCTGCTATACCTGTTTTTATTTTTTCAAAATCTGTCTTCATAACTTGATTCATCCATCCTGTGGAGTTGCTGGAAGAAGCACAAACATGGAAGCACTGTAGATAAAAATACAATGTCTGAAGATTAAGTTTATCTTCCTGTTTTACAATCTTATAAATGAATGGGGAGTTTACAGAACAGGTATGAAGAAAGCTCTGTTTGAGTTAATTTTACTCACAACAAATTGATTCATAATACTGACCAGCCTTTTCTTTTCTTCATTCTTCCCTTCCCTTCCCTTCCCTTCCCTTCCCTTCCCTTCCCTTCCCTTCCCTTCCCTTCCCTTCCCTTCCCTTCCCTTCCCTTCCCTTCCCTTCCCTTCCCTTCCCTTCCCTTCCCTTCCCTTCCCTTCCCTTCCCTTCCCTTCCCTTCCCTTCCCTTCCCTTCCCTTCCCTTCCCTTCCCTTCCCTTCCCTTCCCTTCCCTTCCCTTCCCTTCCCTTCCCTTCCCTTCCCTTCCCTTCCCTTCCCTTCCCTTCCCTTCCCTTCCCTTCCCTTCCCTTCCCTTCCCTTCCCTTCCCTTCCCTTCCCTTCCCTTCCCTTCCCTTCCCTTCCCTTCCCTTCCCTTCCCTTCCCTTCCCTTCTTCTTTTCCTTTTTCCTTTCTTTCTTCCTGCTGAAGTAAGTGCAAGCTTCCTTATACAAGATATTGATGCAAAAATCTAAGTCTGAAGATTTAATAAAATTCTGACCTGTAGAATAGGGGAAAAAAGTAAAGGGTGGAAGAAAGACAGGGAGAGTAATGTTATCTACAGAGATAAAACAAAGGTTAGGTGAAAACAGATGCACTTGAACCTATCCATGAGGTACTTTACCAAGAAAACCACAAAAATAAATTATAGACAGAGAAAAGTTCCTATTCAATCTTTAGGTTATGGAATTGAAGTCCTCATGTCCGGATGACTACCAAAGAGACCGAGAGGCCATGGACAGATGTGTCTGTGTATGTTATCTAGAGAGGTGCAGTAGGATAGTACGAACAAAAAATTACCAGGAGCTATAGGTTTACAAGAAATTTATACAGGAAAAATTCTGTGACTAGGTGTGTAGACTTTATCCACTGCCTTCAAAACCCTTTAGTACTCAAGTGTTATAGTATCCTGTAAATGTAAAATATAAAGCCTAAACAAGGAAAACATTCATATGAACTGTCCTGAGTTTTTAATGTAAAGCGTAATTGTAATCCTTGAAAACACTCTCATGAACTTGTGTATTATACTTGTGTAAGCTTAGTATTTCCATGTCTTTGCATTTCTAGTTGATAGATGTGGTAGGAAAAGCCAATCTAGAGAGTCAAAATTGTAAGTCTGAATTTCTAATTTGTGCTTTTCTTTTTCTATCAACTATTGTACAATTAAGCCTACTGTAGATATGAGGATTCTGTTTCTAAAGACTCCTCTTCACATTTGTCTTTGATTTCTTTCTTATAGAGAAAAAAAAGTAAAGGAAAATAATTATTGGAACTTTGGAAGTATTTGAGAAGACAAGCTGTTTCCAGTACTAAAGAAAGGGAAGAAATGCAGCACCTTAATAAGACTTGGATATGCCTAGAGTAATGCAACCATGGCACTCTTGATGGGAAATTGTCTTTATATCTGGTCATCCCTTGCCTAGAGTGGATAGCTTTACTGATATTTTATGGGTTTTATTTCTTCATTCAAAGGACTTATAAACCCACAAGAGTGTTGTTCTCTGGCCAGCCAAGTTCCACATGCCTCATAATGCATGCTGGTCACTGAAGTATGTCAAACACTACTTCAAGCAAAACCCTCCAATTATAAAAAAGCACTATAATCGTACATCTAGGAACATATGTTTAAACTGGCTTCATCTATTTTAAGCAGAACAAATACCAACTGAAAAGTTTCAAGAGAGATGACACTGTTTTGTATGGAGAGACTAACAGGGTTTTTTGGGGTAAGAACCCTGTGATTTAACGCTGAAAATGAAAATAAATGCATTGTGGACAAATGAAATTTCAGCATGTAGGGACTTACAAATGAGTGTCAGGAGACCTCTCCCACTTATGCCAATGCCAATTCTGTCAATGATTTGCAGTATAATCTGAAATTAGGAGGGATAAAGCTTCTATAAACAAATAATTTGCAGTAGGGTATATGAAGTTGAAAATACTGGACGAACTTGCAGACCTCTCAAATCTTTCAGTCACAGAGTACCTCTGTTCCACTTTTATCTGTCTGTAAGTTAATACACAAACAGATCCAACTTAATGTACTGAATTCTGCACTGGGAAAAACAAGCATGCTTGTGTGCTCCTGGAAACCCCTTTAGTACCCAGTCATCAGGGGTACTGAACTATGTCAGTACATAACAGGCTTCCTGTTCATATCTGATTCTGGTCCAAGGAATTCTGGCCCCATACTCAGAGTACTGCCATGCATCAGAGCATGCAAGCTATAATTTCAAAATGTGGCCTTAATGTGGCACAGATGCAAGCCTGCCTTCAATCCCACAGCTCTGCCCAGGCAGTTGCAGTCAGCATCACTCATTTTCCAGATGTTTCTCTGTACAACACACAAGATATCATCCAGTGTATGTCAGGGAAAAAGTCGAAAAATAGTATAGACTTAATTTCACCACCTACTTTAAGCAGTGAAAGAATAGGAAGCAGCATGAAGGGAAAGCCTTGAGAGGCTTTGAATAATTTCATTACATTGTACTACACTGGGGATTTCATTGTTTAGAATGAGATGAGCAAGCACTTGCTCAAAATATGGAATGATTGACCTTCAAGGTCAGCAGCATTGGTGGCAGTGCATAGCATGACTACTTGCCAAAACAGTAGAAAGAGAATGAATCAAATGTTATCAATGCATTTTTCATCTTCAAACTCATCTTGTGTGCCTCATGGAGGAACAGAAATGATGCCACCGAGGACAAAAGAGTATGAAACTAATAACAGTTCCTGTCTTGCATTTGCCTCGTCCATCTGCTCACATTTCCTGGGTGACAGGTTCATCTCAGCAAGGTTTAGCTGAAGATTCATTCAGAGCAAACTTACATTTTCAGCAGTACACAGAAAGTCTGACTGGTTTGCAATGATTTCATGTGTGAATGTTTACTTTAGTAACAGCAGAAGTTTCTGCTTTGTTAGCCTTATGTGAAGTGTGCCTTGTCCTTTTTGCTCAACAGCAGAGAGAGGAGGCTTTGTTGAAAGCACCACATACCTTTTTTCCCTTGTCCTCAAAGGTGTAGATCCTCACATAGTCTGACCATGCTTTTTTGATGTCATTTTAACATTCTTGCTTCATTGGCTTCCCTTTTAGAGAGGGACTATTCTCCTATCCTTAAAAAAAAAAAAAAAAAAAAACAAAAAATTGTGACATCAACACTTTAAAGGCTTCCCATTTTGCATTTAAACCAAGATGTTTAGAAGCGGTATTTCCTAAAGGTCATATTCTATCCTAACCTTTTTCTCATGGTTTTTGACAAGACAATTTTCCCAGAACCTGAGAAATATTCAGCAAAAGAGAAAAAAGTGCGGAGTTCAACATGCAAAGACAATTGGGTAATCAGACAAGGATTTAGTGTTCTCTGATAAGCCTGTGGAGACTACTGAATCAAGACCTCATTCACTAATTATATTTACATGTTTAAATAAAATCTAAACCTACTAAATGAGAGATGGAGTTTGTAACTCAGGCCCTCATCTGACTCATGGAATAACAGGAAAGAATTTGACATGACAACTATGTCCTTCGATCACCTGATTACTGGGTTAATTAGACATAATCCCAGCTGCTTTAAAGCAAAGCATATCCTGAAACGTTTCTGTCATTGTTTCTCATATACATAGCTTTTTTCATATTGGATTTGAGAAATTTTCCCCACTGCAGAGAAGCTTCCAGAGAACTAGAGCTACCATAGTGTCTCTGTGACCTTTTATTTTTCCTTTGAATTCTTTGCTTCATTTGCAGCCTAGAAGATGAAATGTGACTCTGGAGTTGAGGAGTGCTTTGCTCTGTCACTCTTCTGTTCTTTCCTGTCTGTCCTTACCTTTCCCCAAGAGAAATACTGATACTTCCCTCCTTTAAGAAGTCCCTCGAGATCTGCTGCTGGCAATCATTCCATGAAGATTGACTATTTTATTTAATGTCTATAACCTGCATCTTCTTTCACCCTTGTTTTGATTCATACCACTATTTCCACCAACAAAAAATTTTTGTCTGCTCCGATTTGTTCAAGGCCTCTTAATTCTTTCAAAGCCACTTTGTTCCTATATTTTATTATTGAGGAGCTTTGTCTCACACTGTCAAAGAAATGTGATTAAACTCTTCAGATTGCTTCTCAAAAACTAACCTCTGTGTTTATAGCAAATCAAAACAGAATGTAATCAACACAGTTTGCTTTTGACAGATGTTTAAAGCAATTTTGTGCTGCATAGCTTTCTTCTATCTCATTTCTGCAGTGCCAGGATACATCAGTTATAATTTAGGTTCACAGAATATGGGGTGGATTGTTTGGCACTAGACTGTTGTTTGCTATACAATACTATTCCTTTACTTTTGGCATTTATGGTGTTAATTTAATGCTTGCAAAACATGGCACTCTGGCAGAACTGAAAAGTTAAGTCCTCTGTTTATAAACCAGGAAAAGCACTGATTTCCTCTTCTGCCTCACTGAAGTGCCTTAACAGTAACATGGCTACAGCTGCAAAACGAAAATATCCTTGAGGATATGCCTAGCTTTAAACAAGTGAGTGGCCCCATTAAATGTCTTGAAATCAATTATACTAATTCTGCTATAAATTAAGTAGCTGAACTGCTCTATCAAACTGATGCTCTACTGCCCACTTCTGGGCATAGGAAAGTAATTCATCCTCAAAATCTGCAGCTTGACTTTCTTCCTGAGCGCTTGAAGTTGACTCTGAAGCAAATACTTGTCTCACCAAGAGCCAGAGTCCTCTGGATAATCATGATCTGAATGCAGAAATATTCTGGATTGCATTTGAGCCAGTTACCTGAAAGACTCGGTATTTGAATTCCCTTTCCCTTCCTCCTATTACCACAAAAAGAATTTCAATATTCCTGATCTTCATCAGACTACAAGTAACAGTAAAGGAAACTATGCAACATGCATCCATCTAGCAATCATCCTAGCAAAACTCTTTTTCTTCTCAAGCTTAAATGCTAAAGAATTAACCATAAGATGAGACATCCCATGAAGAGGGAACCTCTAGGAAATGCATCTTTGGTAAGAGAAACATTATTAAAATAAAATATGATATCTTAGAAGGGAATGTAAGCATGATTAGGGCCCTTAACATGGTATTTAAATAATTCATTCCCCCAGGTGAGAATAAAGGCTATTTAGAACAGATGCTGTAGTGCATGAAATAAATCCTTTTATCCTCAGCACTGGCTTTGAAGACATCTCTTGCCTGTTAAGAATGCCAGGGCTTTGGGCCTAAAGCAGTTCTTTGCATTATCCTTCCCTTTGCCCTTTGAAGCTTCAAATGTGTCCTGCCAATTATTGTTTTAGCAGTAATCACCACGGGGTTATAAACTAACAGAGTTACTAAAACTGAAGCATAAATAATAAAACCATGACTATATCAAAGTGAAAATTTGCAGGAGGACTCCAGTTCAGGTGTCTCTGGTATCAGCCTGTGCCTGTAATGCAGGGGAAGGAGAAATATATCATGAATTCAGGGATGGCATAAACAGTCATAAACACCTTAGTGCTACTGCTCTGGCTCATACAGCTGGTTACACTTTGTAAGTGCTGAGCTTAAGATCTTACCTGAGGTCTCACTGACTTGGGGACAGTGTGTCTATCCCAAGGATACACCAGTTAATTTTTAGTTTGCTCTGTCTTTGTCTGGGACCTTCATACATTTTTCCAAGACAAATCTGTGATGGAGACAGTTCCCCCTGAGCAGCGTAGATGCAAACTAGTTGTTAATATGCTCTCATTTCTCATTGTACACATGTCCTTGGAGTTCCTTGGTGCCAACTGCTTTCTGTCTTTTCCCCACTTCAAAGGCATCCACAGGACTTTTTTCTTCAGTGCATAAGGATTTAACAGAGATACTGGCAGTATCTGGGAATTTAATTGTTTCTGATAGTATCAGCAGCTAGCACTCACATTTGGGAGAAGCACTTATCTGATTTGTATGGCACCTGTTTCCCTAAAAAAGCTCTACAGTCCTGCACAGAACTGGCAAGCACCACAAGCATGAATATGCAACAGCAGTACTATTCAACAATCACAGTTAATGGTAATAACCTTTTTCCCCCAAAATTAATCAGAAAATATGTAAGTCAGCATATTTAAATAATGCATTGAAATCAGAGCACAGCATGAATAATATTTAAATTAAATCTGACAACATGAGAAATGCCAAAAAAAAAGAATATTCACAGTAATGGAAATAAGAAATTTTGAAAAATGCATTTTCTGAAGGAGCAAATAATTAAAAGACCTACTTCAGTACTATAATTTATGGAATGACCTTATCAGCAAATAAAAATTGTAGTTAGACTAAATGAGGCCTCCATAAAATGAAAAGGAGAATAAATGAAAGCAAGACTGATCTATACCTACTGCTGTGCAGGAAGGCACAGAAACTAAAACAGGTAAGTTTTTTTCATGGAAGAATCTCATTTTTTGCAGCTGAAACCTCTGAGTCACTAAAAGTTCTTTAAGGAAAGAAAGCCTTTTAAAAATGTGTTTAAGCACATTTTTAAGCACATCTCAAACCAAGGACCTGGATAACAAGGATCTCTAGTTCACATTTCTGAATGCTTGAGCTCACAGTGGGAGAGTACACAAAAGCAAATGACTGAAAAACATACTTTTTCCTGAAAACACTCTGCTTTGGGACAGAGATAAGGAGTGTTCTTTGGAAAAAGTATTTGTGGTTTTCTCTTTCAGTGCTAATGTGGAAGTATACTCAGGATACCCAGATATTGCACTCTGCAAGACAAATTCTAGACAGCAGGGGACATACAGTAGACTGGAGCCTTGGCCAGTTCAGCTCTGACTTTAATATCATTTAATGCCTTTAAAAGTCCAGTTGCCAGTACCCTCCTGAGAGTTTCTCTCCTCACGTGATATAGCTCGTTACACTTTGTATTTAACTGAACATCATGGTCTTTGGGCAACAACGCTATACCTTGGTGAATAAAAAGAATCCCTTACATTGCTGCCAGATCAAGAACATCTACTTCTAATTTAGTAGTTTGTAGGTGTTACTCCTCAACACTGTCAGAAATTCTTCTCAGTGGTTTACTGTGGTCCTGGCTTCCATTTCTCTTCTGGATCTATGCACAGGGAGCTTTCAGAAAGCCCATTCTTATGTTCGCACTGAAATTCCCCACTTTCGGCTGCAGTACAAACGTGTCTTTTTGGCAACCAGCAGCCATTGTGAATACTGACTGATTCCTTCCATTCTGCTCTTCAGGCTTACATAGATCTGTGTGACAGCAGGGATGAGGAAGGTGTCACCACAGCTTCATTCTGGCACACGAGAGGGTGGTGGGGAAGTAACAGCATTTTCGTTCCAATATCGGCTGCTCAATTAAACCAATCGCTGATTGTAGACAAAGGCACTCTGAACTCACAGATGGGAACAACGCCATCCTCGCAGATGGGCATGAGCATCCAGCACCAAGGAACATTGCACCACCACTGAATATCTGCCTTGATGCCTGGCCAGAAACGTCAAAAAAACAGGTGCTGATCCTCATCTTCTGTGCCCACAATACAAGGGAATGCAGCACCTGTCATTAATCCAACGCCCCTCTGAGTTAATTTCCAGAAATTCCTGGGAAAAGAAGAATTTAATGAGTAGGTTTAAAACAAGCTGGGTGTTTTTCAAATGCACTTCTATATTTAGAAATATTAGAACAAAAAATTATTTGATATCTGACCTCGGTGACATCTAGATTTCATGAAAACATTAGAATAATCTTCCAGGAAAATAGGAGTTCTCCTGAAGCCATTGATCTTATTGCCTACAGTAGGATTCTGAATATTTTAAGGGGAACAGAGGCTATGTATCACCAAATACAACCCCACTTTATTAGATTTACAGATTTAATATTTTGATAGGGGACACTGAAGAAAGAAGGAACATGTTAGAGTCCTGAACAGAAAGGCAAGATTTAATGACGTTGCTCTTTAAGTGAATGAATGGTCAAGATATGTACAAAATCATAGATTTGCTTGACAGCATTCATTGTAATCAAGGGGTGGCACAGCTCAGAGTCTGAGGACCCCACATCTCTAATAGAAATGTATTATATATGTATATATTACGTATTATATATATTCTACATATAAATGTATAATATATCCAACTGCTTTAAAAGGCATAGGCAGGCCAGAGCTCATTCTTTCACTTTTATCTCACTTCGTTTCTGCCTACTGCATGAACATCTGCCTAATGAAAGCAGAATGGGGCTCACAGTAATATGAGCACTTTAGGAGAGGGATCATAGTTTTTGGCTTCCTTCAAGTAAGAAAAGAAGGAAGGTGGAAACTAAAAGGTATAACTGGTATGAGGAAACAAATGTTGAAAAATGAAGAAGTGGTGCATAGGAAAAGCTTGAGAGGCTTTGAATAATTTCATTACATTGTACTACACTGGGGATTTCATTGTTTAGAATGAGATGAGCAAGCACTTGCTCAAAATATGGAATGATTGACCTTCAAGGTCAGCAGCATTGGTGGCAGTACACAGCATGACTACTTGCCACAACAGTAGAAAGAGAATGAATCAAATGTTATCAATGCATTTTTCATCTTCAAACTCATCTTGTGTGCCTCATGGAGGAACAGAAATGATGCCACTGAGGACAAAATAGTATGAAACTAATAACATTTCCTGTCTTGCATTTGCCTCGTCCATCTGTTCACATTTCCTGGGTGACAGGTTCATCTCAGTATTGTTTAATTGAAAATCCATCCCAACTGCATTAATATGTGAATATTGACCTCATCAGCAGCAAAAAAATCCTGCGTTTTAGCCTTACTAAAACTGTGCTTTTTACTTTTTGCTCAACAGCAGAGAGAGAGAGGAGGCTGTGTTGAAAGTGCCACATAACTAGAGAAGGGCTCTTTCCCTTGTCCTCAAGGCTGTAGACCCTTACAGAGAGTGAAAGTCCAGCCTGAGAGTGCTTTTCTCACATCATGTTAGTGTGTCATTTTGAAGCAGCAGTGGTGTTTGTTTGGTTTCCCCCTTAGAGAGAGACTGTTGTCCCATTCTTCAAAAGATACTTTTCTTTGTGGAAGAAGGAAAAAGTACTCAGGAAATGTGAAAATTAATGGATGAAAAGGAAAAAAGTAGAAATATAGAAAAGTGTATTTTTTTGTTAAAAAAAAAGGAAGGGCAGTGGATTCTACTCCACCTCATCTAGACTTCTAAGTTTCACATCATGTCAGTTGTTATCAGGTTTACTTTCCTCTGCCTAGACAAGAAAGTTGACAATACCAGATTCTGCAGAGTAGAAGGAAAAAATGACCAGCTGTGTTAGCTCTTTGTTTGTGGACAATGACTATATCTACCTTTTTATAATTCAGATGGATAAAATCTCAAATAGCTATATGAGCCTTCATGGGGATTGTATGAATACTGCCATAGTTATACTTAGCCTAAACTGATGTTTCTATACTCTGAAGGTTTAAAGAAACACATGGCCTCTCTTACAGACATTTTTCTTTCTTCTACCTTGCTTATAATCATTGGCCCAACCCTTGTCTTTGCATTTTGGTGTTTTCTTTCTTTCTTGGACAAAACACCATTATGAGATGCTATGAAAGCTCTACCCTATACAAAATTAGTTACTTGTGTTTGAGTGAACTCCTTACAAACTTTTATGCCGGCCTGTTTTAGGAATAAACCTTGCTTTATTCATTTTGGAAAGTCTTAGCCATTTAAAAGCTTGGTTCTCTATAGAATTCACAGATAGCAAGAGGAATTACAATCCACATTCTTCTAGGCAAAAACAAGGGATGGGGTATAAACTGTTTTTCTTGGAAGGAGATACAATATTTTCTGTACTTGTGGAGTTTTTCTTGGAAGGAGATAGAATCTCAGGCCAAGAAATTCAACATTTCTTTTCTGTTTCCAAACCCTTCCTGCTTGCCCTGTTCTAGTATCAGTGAAAATCCCCCAAGGCAAACAAACTTCTTGATAAATTGCCTAAGGGTTTGGCTCCAATAGTTAATATAGCAAATTCATTTGATTTGGGCACTGAATAGGATATTGACAGCTTTCACAGAAAGCTGAGATTTGGCAACATTTAATAATAATTTTCGGAAAAGTTTGTTTTGTTTTGTTTGTTTATTTGTTTGTTTGTTTGTTTTGTTTTTAGACAAAATGGTCAATTTGTTTTTATCTAAATACTCCAATTTTGAAAGCAAGCCTTTTTTTTTTCTGTCAATTATACAAACCAAGAAGCACTTGATACAAAAAAAAAAATTGTAAGAAACATCATTTGGAACAAATCAGAATCAGTGAACAAGTGACTCACAAAAAGACAAAAGATAAAAGAAATTGGATCAACAGTGATATGCATGCTTTGAAAAATTGTCATTTGAAGGAAAACAGGACATACAGTTACCCAGTTTATGAGGGCTGCACTCTTTGTGCCATAACCAGTCTTTTTGTTTATGTTTTGAAAAAAATAAATGCTCCTAAGTTAGCTAATCTATCTTATTACCTATTCAATTGTTCTTATTTTTTTTATGAACGTTTACATAATTATTAAACAACAGTGGTTACTATTGTAAACCAGCAATTTTCTGTAAAATGTTTTTCATAAGAATAGTTCTTTCATCTTATTTCAGAATTTTGACCCTCCCCACCCAACTTTCAACTCTATCGTCACGTGGTAAAAGTTAGGTAAACCTAACTTTTTTACCAAGTATTAAAAATTAGGAACCCTCTCATCTTCCTGCATTGAGAGAGTTGTTTATATTTCTCTGGGTATTAGTCTTGTTAACCTCCTCAAACTATGAGTTTCATTCTGGGATAAACCACCTGTCTTGGCATTTCCAGTAGTCAGTAGGGAGCCATGAACATTCCTCAGGGAGACTCATGAAATCTGCCCTGCATGTTTATTTTGGGCCCTTTTTTAAAACTGAGGGGTTTTTCCTCCCGTAATCTGTCAAAGAAGGTTATACCAACTAGCTTTGCATGGCATGTTTTCTAGATAATTGAAGGTAGCTGTGAGAAGTTCAACTGTGAGCGCACAACAGATCAGATATTTGAAGATTTTGAGTACACACAGGCGAATGTCCCAAAAATAAGAAGTTCACACATAATAGGAATGATAGCTCCAACTTCAGCTAGTTTGGTTTCACATATTGCCAAGAAATAGAAAATAAATAATGTTGATTTGAAGATTTAATAGAAGAAGCTAGCCACCCTAAACCAGAGAAGGAATAGAGACTTGTAGATCTGGAGACTTTTTCCTTATTAAATGGTATAGATGTTTTGGCCAGCTTCTCTTTGATTTCACCAGTACATATGCTACAAAGGTTTTTATTTAACTCTAAGCATATTTTTATCAAGAAAGTCCTTGCCATGTTTGCATCTACCCCTCACATTGTTACAATTCTACCACAGGTGCAAGGAATAGCCACTGATATGGAATTGTTATAAATGTACATATGTGTATATGCATACATGTATATATGTTGTATATATGCATATATGTAATCACATTGAGCTGGAATGGTTATTCACAGATAATTCAGTCTGATGAAGCATATGCTCAAATAAGAGATTGATTTCTCTTATAATTTAGTTATAAATTTCTGGCATGGGCTGTTCCATACCCAGGAATAGTAAGAAGAGCTAGAGAGGATATTTCAACTATGAGTCTATTTTCTGATTTAGGACCTCCTGCAAATCATTTGCAAGACCCTTGAGGAGGATTTCATCCTTGTCGTTTTGTTCAGGAAAGATCTGCCTAACCTAGTCTGCCATATTTTTGATGTGCACACTCTTGGAGGGTTTAATTGCCCCACTTAGAGCAATTTATGTGAAGAGGAAACCCCTCATTAAAACTGTAGGTGGTTGAAAGTTTAGTGAGCAATGTATGCTACAGTTTTTCACAGGTAGATTTCTACACTTTACCTAATCAGATACACTGGGAATCTATTTAATTGTGCATCATCCCAGGGAATCAATTTGGCCTAAGGTAGTGAATGGCATTGACTGCTGAGTAATGAGGCTACTTCTGACAAATATTTCTGTTTAATAGATATTGTTCAGTCAAGTCTAGCAGCTTAGGTTGTGTTTAAGTACATGACAAATGAGCAGAGTATTCTACACATTCAATTCCCTAATACAGAGATAGCCAAATAAAAAAGTAAAAGTAAGTAATTAAGGTGGGATAAAATCATTTGGTCTGTCTGTGTTTATACATTACCTTATCTTATTTTGAGTCATTCACAGCTTTAAATTGCATCCTGGCCTGTAAGAGACCATTGAAACATTATTTATTGCTGGATGCCAGCTATATCTGTCAGCACTCCAAAAATGTACAGTTGACAATGAGTCATAAACAAGAGATTAATTAGTGTGGTAGTTGGAAGTTATGTTGCTGATTCAGTTATTTAGTATCCACTTCACTAAGATAATTTGCATATGTTCTGCCCTCTTATCATCTGTTAAAAGATTTGATTAGGAAAAGGAGTCTGAGAACACTGGATGCTAAGGGAAGAGAGGGACACATGGGAAGGGCACATGATGGTGCTTGGCTAAAACAGAACAGAAGACAGCCCTGAGTGTTGGCATGAAAAATGTTGAGAGAGCAAGGTTGACAGGATTGGTCTTTTGGAAACAGAACAATAGGCATTAATTATATTTAGAAGTTCAAAGACTAAACGAGAAATACCTAATTGGTTTATACTCTTGATTTAAACCCAGTTTCTTTATTCTGCATTTTATTGTTCTTTATTCAAGCTACTGGGAATTTTGCCAGTGTTTCCAGTGGGAGAATTAGGTGTACTAGGAATACATTTTCAGATATTTAAAGAATTTAAGACAGTATAAAATACTGCATTCATATTACAGATTAATCAAGCATCACATATTGAATGTGACATATATGTGCCAAACCACAGAGCTATAGGAAAAACTAATTAATGAAAAGCATTATCTTCTTCACCTAGCTCTGTCCTCTTGCTTCCCCTTTGGCTTTAATAGCCTAAATAAATGTTCAATCCTTCTGTGACATCCTGTGTTCTAGAGAAAGTTGTGCAGCTTCTGGAGGTTAACCATCTTTTGCAGGGCAAATTTGAAATTCCTGAAGACACAGTCACCTATTTCTCTGTAAGTGAAACGCATGGGAAATTAACAAAAGTCTGCCCTAGGCTGTTTCTTTTAAACATGTGATTCTATATGTTCCTACTACTGATTTACATGCAATTGCTCTCTGAGTTGCTTACTGCTGGACTCTATAGAGTTAAATAAAAAACAATGGGCACTTTTAGGTGTCTCTCCTATTTCTTTTAGATATGTTTCCTTTTAATTCTCAAACAAGTGCAGACATCTCCTTTTGCTTGACTGAAGTCCTGCTTCAAAACTGCCTGCTTCCCTTACCCAAATGAGCTAGGGAGACAAGATCAGATTTAACTATCTACATTTGGTCACATGAACCTCATCCTGCGACCCCAAATTTCTAGTGAAGGTGCTGATACTAATGCTGATGAAGGTGTAAATTGAATGAAATACTAGAGCAGTCCTTCCATAACATTCAGAACCACTGAAAGGTGGGTCTGCATGGTCAGGAAAGTCATGGGCCAGTTCTGGGGTACCGTCCTGGGAAGTCTCATGAGTAACTGGAAGTCTTGTAAATGAGATCTTTAAGAAAATGAGAGAAAAGGAGTTTGGCTTAGTGTAGCAAGGTGAAGAATGAGGGAAAACACAAAATCATATTGTGTGTATTTCTTGGATCTGCTAAGAGTTAGACCAGCCTGTGGTCATGTCCCCGGGAATAGGGCAGGAAGTTAAAACTTCAGTGAGGAAAATTTACATTAGATATTAGAGAAAATTCTAAGAGAAATGATCCTTAAGTGAAGGAACAATTTGCTGAAGGAGAATATGGAACCTTCTAAGTAAAGACGTTTTTTAAATTTCTGAGCAGTGTCCACTGGGCACATTTATTAAGTTAGGACGTGAAGACCTTCAAGTTTCCTTTTTCCCTTCACTCCCTTACTTTTCTGCAGTTTTTTTCTTTTTCTTTCACTCATGTCTCTCCTTCTCACTAAATGGGTTGTATTGGAGAGGAGAGACTCACAGCCTCCAACAATAGCCCCAGTTTTATTCTTATATCTGGATTCCAAACAAGTAAATTCTTTTCATATCACCTGAAGTTTCTTAGGTCACTCGGAGCTTTATGGCTTTGTAGCTGGCCTCAGAGAAACAAGTTACAAGTGAAGAAATAATTGCTATGTTATTCTACCCTTCGAAAAGAAAATGAAACAGGCAGCTAGAGCAGAGAAACATACATCATTTACAGAATAATCCCTTCTGTCTGAAGCTGTGCTGAACATAGGGGACTGCCTCAGAGGAGCATGTGGAAGAAAGGAATGCCTGCAGAAACCGCTGTGGTACCTGTCCAGCTACCTACTGGCTTAGCCTTCAAAAACACCATATCTGACAGCCTGCAAAAGAACAAGCTGGGGATTTATTTCTGCCTATAATTTTTAAATCACATTTCCCTTTATGAAAAAGAATAATTTCCACAGCCTGGGATTTCTTCATTGCTTCTGCAGAGCAATAGCTACTAGCCTATATTTAAATACTATATAACTAAAATCAGCAATATTTAATTTTCAAAGAAGATTATAAATAAGATGGAAAAAAGCCTTAGAATCCTTATTTTCCTACACCACATGGAAATAAGAAAGGGATTAAAAATGTGACAGAACAAAAGGAAAAATAATTTAGCACATTATCCCATTACTTTTCAGATCATCACTGAATTTGTCTCATTTGAATAATTTTGGCTTCTGTGGTTACTAATAAAAAATCCCTGAAAAAAACTCCCCAAACTATTGTGTTTCTAACTGAAATAGCATTAAGCTGATCTTCCTCCTACCCTGTACCTCCCTTCAGCAGTTAAAGATGTATTTGGTTGCCCATTAAATAGATCATACATTTGGCTTCTTTACAAATAGTAGACAGCATTTTCCTATACATTAGACTTTGAGTATTGGGAAAAACCCACTGCAATGTTCCCATGTTCTTTCTGAAGATCACTGCCTCTTTTTTTCTTTCTCTTCTACTTTAAAAAAAGTCCAGGATTGATAGACTGCAGTCCAGAGGTTAAATCCCTGTGTTTTTAAGAGAATTTTCAGAAAGGAAATCCCACCATATTTTAAGGGCAGCAAAAATTGCTCAATAATGGCCACACGTGTACATTTTTGATTATAACAACATGTATCAAGAGTGTGTCTTTGGCCTGTTTATGAACCTGGAGTTTAATTCACTGTCCAGCTAAGACTTCCATACCACATAAGGAATGCAATTTGAATCTAAGAGGTGACATGCACACACTGATATGAGTGTTTGCCCCTTAGTATCCCTTTGATCACACAGTGGTCTAAATTACACACAGCAAACTTCCACATTAAATGTAATTTGAGCTTCAGGAATCCTACCAGTAAAACACAGGAACAGCTAGATTTTTGTGCTTAAGCCCTTCAATGAATCTACTTCTGAGACATGAAATCTGTTCCAGTTGCATATCCCTCCCACAACAATGCCAGTGTTTAAATCTGCCTTTTCCAGAAGTGTCTCCAGACTCTTTCTACCATGTCTCTTTTTTTATTAAAGCATCTCCTGCAATTTTTTTTGTACTGCTATCAACAACTAGGCCAGCATTATTGGTCTGCATGTCAAATGAGATCAAATCACAAATGAAGAAGAGCTGCCAAGGTTCTACTCATTTTAAATCAGAAGTGGTGGTAATGGGCAATCATGACAGCTCAGGGGAGTTTGCAGCTATACTGCTGCCATCTCCTTTGGCATCAGGCCCACTGTGAGGATGGCTACATTTATTTGTCTGGGTGGGACTTACTGATGCTATAGCCTATTGAAATGTCCAGAATCTCGGAGGTAGCAGATGTTGGTAGTAACTCAATGACTGTTCAGTGGGTGGTGCCTTAAGGACTGAGAACAGAACAGAAATCAGAATACAGGCCATTTCCATCCCCTTGGTGAGCTCAGCCCTCCTGTCCCCACTGGGAAAAATTGTGATGCCTCTTCAGTTACTTTCTTTTGGTCTTTGCATTGTGCATTTCTTCCCACAGAACAATTCAGATGCAACAGGAAAAATGTATTTGACTTGTTTCACACCTTTGTGTCACTCTCATGGGAGCTGGAGAGTCCCTACCCCACCAAAATGAGAAGAGCTGAGGTGTGTAGCTACCCTCCATCTCTTACTTCACTCCTCTAATATCTAGGGCATCTGTGGATTTGTCCTCAGAAACACATTTCCTTCACCTAAAATGCAAGAGGCACTGGGTGCTCCCACAGATATGTTTGCAGATGCCTAGGCAAAACAGAAAACCATATGGTTGTAGGCATACCCAGAATTAGGCAGGATTTGAACAGGATTTAAGGACAATTTTGAGGACTAAATTTTTGAATGTAGCTATGTGAGGATTTGCAAAAAGATAAAATCTATTCAGTTAAAATGTGGAAAACTTTTGGCAAAAAATCTCTTTCTCAAGTCTGAGATAGGCTGCAAAGCCATGCACAGAAGTTTGTGTTTGCAGGCTAACAGCCTACCACAGTAGCATAAAGGTTATTTACCAAGACACTTGGTTTGGCTTATGTGACTTATATGTTCATGGCTGTAGATGCAGCTGGACATCCAATTACCTTGAAGATTCTTGGCCTTTCTTACCTCTGCAAAACTGCAGAAAAAGAAAACAGGAAAATCCCAGGAGATTCAATTTATTTTAATAGTAAGTTAAATTAATTTTTTCTTTCTCCTATATATAGCTTTAAAATATAATTCTCTTTGTTGCCAGCTACTCCTCTAGCAGCATTGTTTGTCTCTTGTAAGTACATTATAACTGTGTCTTCATAACACTTTGTGGAAAATGAAAAATATTTGGGCTATGCTGATACTGACAGTCAGGATAAAATTACTGCTTCAAGGGCTTTTGAGAAATAAAATTAAACTTTTCCCAGTTGGTAAAAATACATTTAATGAAGATCCCTCAGTATGTTAAACACGTTATTTTCCACGATATTTTTGTTTACTCTTTGCCAAAACCACGGTGATGCGAAATAACTGACAAAACAGAGTTAACACCACTCAGTTATGTTGTAAAGAAATCAAAACCCAGATAAGAAAAATTGACAAATTTAATGCCACATCCCACTTGGGTTCAATGGCTACTAGAGTTCCTAGGAAAAATCCACAACACAGTTTGGAAAATAGAAAGTGTGAGTGTGAGTGTGAGTGTGAGTGTGAGCACCACACGTAGAGACAACAAATGCTTTTGACTATCCCACTGACAACCTTTTACTGCAAGGCAATGGGCTCCTTGTGTCCCGAACCTCAGCCAAAAATTCCCAGAAAGGCAATAAAACATGGCTTCATGAAAACAAGCAAACAAACAAACGAAAAAAACACCCCATGAAAAACGTGCGAGGAGTTTTAAAATTTTTCAAAGTGGTACAGTACTGCTTTGTGCCAAATATCTCCTTCTTCATGAGGTTGGTATAGAATATGAAGTTGACTGCCTCTGCCTACAGTTTTTTTAAGGAATACAATTAGCAGTGGTCAAAAGGCCACTGACTGACTTTTTCATCCTCTTTTTGGGGGGGATGGGAGTGATGGACACAGTTGTCAAAAAATGGAAGTGTCATAGGTCTGTTGAGAGACAAGCTATTAAATGAGCTGAAGAAAGGAGGTATTAACCCAACATTATGCCCAGAAAGGCTGCGATTTAAAACAAAAGATATAATTTTACCCAAACAGTTCTTTTTTGTGAAGTATTCACTCTGTGATATGACCAATTATAAGAAGCAAGGAAAGAGCTCCTGTTTGCTGTTATTCAAAGAAAAAAATCCCTAGCTCCATGCAAGGTTTCACTGTCCACCTGTTTCCTTATAATTTTTAAGAGTGAGTTCTTTTCTGTTCTTTTGAAAGAAAAAGTTCCATTTTAGCAAAAGGAAATAACTTTGGAATAAGAACAAGTGCTGACAATTTCAGGCTAAAAGAAATAATTTGAATAAAAACTACATGGTTGTAGAAGCAGAGTTACCAACTCAGCCATATTATGCATAATGGAATTATAATTAATGAAAATTAGACTTGAGAAAGATAGGCAAGAAAAATCTATTTAAGTCAGATGGTGCAAGGGAAGGAAAAATCAATAACTTTTTTTTAAAAAAAGAAATGTAGTCTTGGGCTTGAATAGCCAGAGATGCAACCTTCAGTGGCTTTCAAATTATGTTTTATTAAGAGGTGATGCCTGGTTATATTTTCCCATCTCCAAAAAAAAAAAAAAAAGAATTATCACTGTATTTAACAAATAAGGAAGTATCTGAAATGCTGCCAATAGTTCTTCAAGCATCATCTCATCAAAAAGATAGGAAATATCACTGACATAAAATCAAAGAAGAAAGTGAATGCTTAAGAATAATTTCTACAGACAAAAGTACAAGATAAATATCTTGACGCAGATTAGAGCCACATTTTAGAACCACTGGACTGAAACATGAGAAAGAGAAAAAGGATGGTCCTGGCAAGTGCAAAACAGCCAAGTTAAAACTAGCACAGAGGGCAGAGCCATCACCATTGCAGAATTAAAAAATGGAATTCTAATTCTAGAATGGAGAGGCACTCCTGGAGTGTTGATATGTTTTGATATCCCTGTTGGGTACTTCCTCCCATGAAACAAGGGAAATTTCAACTGCTTTTTGTTTTTCATGCAAGTAATGCTTAATACTTTCTAAATTTTTTTCTTCTTTCTAGTTTTGTTTGTTTATTTGCTTGTTTTGTTTCAAATGGTTGTGACCTAGTAACTGATAGGGAAGTGAAATGTCAATGTGCATGCTAAGATGAGAAAAGGTAAGGCTCTGAGAGACACATCCATTCATCTCTAGGCTGCTAGAAGCTGACCATGATGACAATGATGATATCCCATGAAACGTGCTCTTTTGTTCAAAATGAGCACCATACTTTATTGATTCACAGTGAAATTGCTCTGAGATGAATCAAAATACCAGCTGCCCCATTTATTGAGCTGTGAAATATTTCTATTCGCTGTGCAGCTGTGTGAACCTGAACTAATCTAAAGGGCAGATCATCTAGAAGAGAGCTCAAAATAGTTTTATTGCAGGCAGTTTGCCTAAGTATTAAATATACCCTGCTCACACAGGATTCAGAGCAAGGACTTCTACTGAAGGAAAATTAATGTTACGTACTAGTTAATACACAGATTGCTGCATGTTTATCATAGATGCATGGAGATTACAGAGAACTATTAAACACATCCAATTTTTACAAGGGCAAAGAAATCTCATGGCCAAATACCCTGCCATGGTGTTCTCCACCTTGCATGTGGTTGTGTTGTGCAAAACCAGAGGACTGGGTGATGATTCAAGTGTTCCTGATAAAAGCATGTGTCTCCAGTGAATGTTATCTCTGTGAGAGGTCAGAAGGGAACAGAATAGCTTACTGGGGGGGGTTTTGACAGATGGCAAATGATAAAGCACCATTAAAATCAGCCAACCAGCCTAAAGTTTTCATTTCAGTGCCAGCACATATGTATGTTGCTTGGGGAATTATGCTTTAATTAACCTAAAGCATGTAGAGTTGCTCTTTGACACATAATGGGAGGATTAAATGAGTGCAGCAGATTTTATGGTCATTACAAAAATACCCCTGGCAATACAAATTCTAGAAAAATACAGAAATACTCTGAAAGAAAAACTGAAACCTCTCTTCTTCGTAAGTTTTTTCATGCCATATTTTGAAATTTTTGGCAAAAACAAGGATGTCCAGGCAGTTTGTGATTCAGCAAATTCTGAAACCACTTTTCTGTGGTGAATAGCTGAACTCCACTTAGTTACAAACTGAGTCATGTGGCTTGACAGAAAGGAAACGCCAATGGGAAAGAAATTGATGTAGTTACATCTTTAAAGTGCATGGCTATAACACACAATATGAAAAACCCCACGAATTCCAGAAATGCTGAAAATACTTTCAGGATAGCCTACTTGTGCTGTTTTGGGAGCTTCCAGTAATTTAAAGAAAAAATCTCTCAGTTTGCCTACTACTTTTCTTGCGAAGTAGTAGTTTTGGAGATTGCATTCCGTCACATCCAGTTTTAGGGACTATTCTAATAATTTATGGGTAGAAAACTCGAGAATTTGGCATGTACAAAGCCAAGTGGAAAAGGATGTGTGTGCATTCTCTGCCATCTCTTTAGCACAACCCCTAGTTAAAGTAGTTCTGAAACTGACTTTCCAACCATTAACAGTTTCACACTGGATAAGGCCATCAAAAATACAAAGTATTCCTGGCACTCAAGAGAACAGAATAGATTCATAACACATTTTGCAAACAAATGATAATGTCATGGAATATGAGCAGGATATGAGTTGGTGAAAGAAAAAACTGGAGTTTCCACTTGGATAGAAAGAGGAGTGGATGAATGTGGGATAGGAGGAGTAGGAAATGGGACAGAGCAATACTTATGGCCTCTTTCTGGGAAGAGAATAAGGAATGCTGCTTCTGGGGATGAAAGAGTTTGGGCAAGATGACCCAGTAAATAAAATATTTGATATGAGTTCAAAAACCAGCTGAGTTGACAAAATGATCTGTTCTGGTCTTAATGTAAGAAGAAGAGTGACAGAGCCCATGACAGATGCCCCTACCACTCAGCAGGAGGTGTTGGGGGCCTGAGCAGGATTTCAATCCAGAGAAAAAGAAAGGTATAAGGGAAGACAGGATGAAATAGCACAAAGAGTTACTCATAAGAGGGTCCTTGACACAGAGAGAGAACAGTTTTTATGAAATAAGCCCTAGCCCGGCCAGGAGAAAAATGCAGAGGGACAGGAAGTTGGCAGATAGGACACAGTGACAAAATAAAAGGAGGCATGGTATTAGTTCACAATAAGCTTAACTGACAATAGCTGCTGAAATGTGCTTCCTTGCTGCTGCAGCTTCCCTGTGCTTTTTAAATGCCTCTTTTCACTGCCGCCTAAATGTGGTAATGCTTTCAGTTGTGCAGATGGAGGGAATTGTGAAAAATCTGATTATTTGCTCTCTATGTGGAACTTGGTAAAGCAGCAGCTTGGCTTAATGTAGTAATGTTTTCATGGCTGTATAGTTAGAATCTGTTGATAATACTAAAAGTCCTGCAAGGAATGAAAGATCCTGGTGCACTTAGTTAAAGATATTTGAGCACTGCATCTCTAAAAGAAGGATCAGTGTGATCCACAGTTTTGCCAAGAATGGGAAAGCAGGAAAAAACCAAGACATGTATACATACAAATCTGCATACATACAGTGTTTCTTTGCTGACATATTTCTGTGGGAGATAAAAAAAGAAAACAATAAAAATTAAAAGCACTTATACAAAAAATGTCTGCAGATAGGACTGTGATTGAGAAATAATGATGTGAAATTTGAGGAATAACGATGTGAAATTTGAGGAATGATTCAGAGACAGATTATGTAATGTTAATTTATGGAAAAAAGATTTCTCATTATTGATAGGATTAAGTTTGCTAGAATTTATTTTTATCTCTGAAAATAATGATTAGATTCAAACACATCTAAAGGCAAAGTTAAGTCTGCTGTGGCAATAAGTCCAACCATATGGATAAGTCCATATTCGTAAGATCAAATACATTTATGTTCTGAACTCTCACTTTCAGTATGATTTTAAAATAATGTAACAGTACATATATTCCAAGCCAGCCCAGGAGTTGTTTGGGAGAATGTTGACTGTCCCAGGTCTAAACCACACTGATTTAGTACTCTATGTAAGGAAATCCAGTGACTGGGTAAACATCCAATTTACCTCTACGGATATAGAACCTTCATCTTTAGTGACAATCCAAAGAATCTTCTTTCACATGCTCAGGAAAAAGAAGGCATAAATAAGAGATATTCCATAGTGTAACTCTTCTCAGTGCCTTTTAACTATGTAGTTCTCATTGCAGTCTTAATTTGGGAAACATTTGTGCTCATGTTCAATTTTTAGCTTTGAGAGAGTGTAACTGTACAACCATAAGCTTTCCTGGGTCTAGGCATTCATCTGCTGATAACTTCATGGAATGACATTAGTAAACAACATGCTACTACAGTAGCATTTGAACAGAGAAAAACCCCAAACCCTACTAAGTACATTATTTTAAAGTTTTCCCATTAAAATATCATGGGGAAAATTTAGCATTTAAGATATGGTATTTTAAATATTTTAAATTTTATTTTCTTTGTCTTTTAGGAATAATGAAACAAAGGTAATTCCAATAATAAATTCTATTTGCCATACAGGCTTCCCAAAAAATAACTTCTAAGGAAGGATGGAAAAAATGTAACAGAAAACCATGATTTGCTTATCCCCAGAGTGCTAATTTCCTAGCCCGTTTTCTGAGTACACATAAGAGCATGTATCAGGAATAAAGAGAAACAGGGACAGAGCAGAAATAAACTAATTACATGAGGGAATATGAGTGAAATAAAGTAGTTTTTTTTCTGGCTAGTTTGGTAAATGGCATGAAACATTTGGGGTTCAGAATTCTACAAAAGTCAAAAATGCTACAAAAAGCCACATGATGAGTGGCAACCCCCCAGCGAATGAACATGATTTTATAACATGAGAATGTGCAAACTGCATCCAAGCACCAGGCAAACCCTGTCTGTTGACCCATAGCCCAAATAACAGGATCAATGTCTGTGGCACAGAGGTGGCTCATTGCAGCAGAAATGTCTCTCCTGTAATAATTACCATGAAACTGCTCCTTCAACAGTACAGCAAATTCCTGAGGATAGAATTATTTAAGGCAAAAGCTCCTAGCCCCACCTGGGAGATCTTTAACTGCATATCACTTAAATCCTGCAGGAATGCAGAAATTCAACCAGTGTTTACATTTGAATTTCCAGGTTCAAAGCCAACCATGACAGGGCTGGTGAGATGTGAAACGGGAGGGTGGGAGAGAACGTCTCCATCTGTGGGCTGTGCATGAGATGTAGAGTTTGATACCTTGGTTTGTGCCACTTGGGCAAATGGGGGAGGGATGTGGATTACCGACAGCAGTGTTTGGAGGAGGCAAACTGTATGGTAACAGGAGGGGCAAAAGGATGTTTCTGTTCTGATTCTGTGTTTGCAGCTGAGAGAAATGTAGCTGGGAAAAGCAAGATGATGTGTGGGTGTGAAAGGTGGTGGACCTTGACAGTAGAAAATTCTTAATGTTATCTTGTCCTGTCAACAAGAGCCTTTTCTGGTAAGGAGAAACATCATTAGGGATGTGTTTGTGCACATCAGAAAAGGCTTTTAAACACTTTGCTTCTCTTAAAAGCTTAAGCATTCTTCAGCCATTTTGCACCATCAGGGTTTTTTCAAGAATTGGAGTTGTTTGAAATGTGCAGCAATTCCATGTTCCCTACATACAAAGGCTTTTAATTTGCTACAGCATGGGGCCTGGTGTGCATTTAAGAATTATGCATGGTAAAAACAAAGAAGGGAAAAGAAAGGTAACTATGTCTTCAGGTCTATCTGGTTTTTTGAAGCCTGAAGATTGCTTCAATATGAACAGCTATTTTATGTTTATAAATAGAAGGACATAAAATATGTTTTAAAAGGAAAATCATAATTGACCTACTATTTAGGGCTTTTGATCTTTTAATTAATTGATCCCCTAATTATTGAAAACTGTAGCAGAACGAATGATAAACAAGTTGGTTTGAGTATTTTTTGATAAAGGTTTTAGTACACAGCACTATGTGTATGCAGGAAAGCATTCTGCAGGATTATACAATATATCGCTTTTTAAATACAACACAGCTCTAAAGATTAATGTTTTCTGAATAACCAAGTACATATTTTGGAACTGTCATTCTGTTGTGCCATTAATCTGTGGATTAAAGTCTCTAGCCGTGTACACAATAAAGTACAATGACATCAAAAGACTATCTCATAAAAAGTGGGTTACAGATGAAGGGAAGGCCTGAGATATAAACTTTGGTTTATGATTCCAGCTCACATTACATATTAAACACTATTAAGAGCTATTATTTTCAAATACATTTAGAGACTCAGTTAAATGTATTGCATAGGCCTTCGTTTTATCTATTCTTTCTTTAGGCAAAATATATCCTTCTATACATGAAATTAGTTTTATTTCCATAAGATAACATTAATCCTTCCTAATATCCCATGAGATTATCCCTCAACAACTTTCTGTGAGATTATCCTCCCTTTCTCTTCAGTAAATACATAAATCAGGGTGATTTACACGATGAGAGATCAACAGCACAAGGAGACATGATGGTGGCCATTGTATGTGGTAGTAATTTCCAATGTTCACAGCTTTGCAACAGGGGAAAACACACTCAGGGAATTCTGAGGAAATCACCACAAGTTTTAGCAATTCCTTAAAAAAACATTGTGAAGAACTCAGTTGCTAGAAGAGGTTCTTTCTTGCAAGAAATGGATTGGGTATCATGCTAAGTTAAAACCTACTCCAGAAGCCAAATTATAAGGGATTATTTTTTTTTAACTGTCATTGTTTATTGAGGGGCTTCTTATTCAAGGAGTTTTTCCCATTATGAAAAACCACTAAAGGCATTGAAACCTGGCACAAATTAAGATGAGCTTTTTCTTTTTTTTTTAATGGTTTACATCCACAAACTCTTTTTTGTCATTGTAAATAAACAACGTCATGTAAACCAGAAAATCCATTTTATTCCTAGTCTAGTCTTTGTTTCATAATGAACCAAATGCATAAGTATCTACATGAATACCTTTAAGTGAGAGGTGCTACTATGATTCACTCCACCACTGTAGAAAGAAAATATTTCTCTGAGCTGATTATGAAAAACTAAAATTACTAGAAAGATACTACCCAAGAGAACTCATGGTTTCTGCAGTGAATGCTGCAAATTGAACTCCATATCTTCATATACAAAACTATTTTAGTAAATGCCATAGGCAAGACTTCTGCTGTTGTTGGTCAAGATATCCTGAAGGTCAGTACCCTGTCAACTAGAAGAAAACACAGTCTGAGATACTTCAAAACTCTTCTCCACCCACTCCATTACATCTGGAACTAATCTGCAACTAATGAAAGTTGAATTTTTTTTCCACTTTCAATGAACTTAAAAAAAGAAGGTACAAGCCTCAGGCCCTGCCAGCAGATTACCTCAGCCCAGCTGTGCAGCCCTCACACCATCTTGCTGACTCTCCTGCTCACCTATGCATGGAAGCATCACTGTTACCAGCTGCCTGCCAGCCTTTGGAGTGCTGATGGAACCCCCTTCACACGCAGTAAGTGTGGATTCAAAAACCCTTTCATGCTGAGCAGGGAGATCACAGTACATATCTGCCTCATTAATAGATGCCTACCCACTAAATACCTGCAGAAAAATGGGCAAGTCTTCCTTCATTAAAAAAAAAAAACAACAAATAAAACCCCAACCAGCCAACCAACCAACCAACCAACCAAAAAACCCCCAAACAAACAAGCAAAACAAAACAAAACAAAACAAAAAACCAAACCAAAACAAACAAACAAAAACCCCAACCAAACCTCCCCCCTCAAAAAAAAACCCTCAAAAAAACCCAAACCAACAAAAAAAACCAAACAAAAAACAAACAAACAAACAACCCCCAAAAAAACCACAACCAAAAAAAACCACCAAACCCCAAACAAAACCAGAAGGAAAGCTGCAGCTGTCACCAGATTTTTGCAGGAACCATTTCTGCCACCACATGGCACATGTTTCTGCTACTCCAGCCATGGCAGGCCCCAGCTGATGCTGTATTAGCATCATTAGTATGACCTGCTTAATGCTTATGCCACATACAGTGATCCATGGCCCTTGACCACTCAGTGTTGCTCTTCCACCCTGCTGGGACCAACTCTCCCCAGAGGTCCTTGGTAATATCCACACTGTAAGGAGCTGCCTCATACTGTCCTGGTCTTTTCTGCTGGAAAGCACCTGGGGTACAACTTTGCATTTGACCCTGAAAAACCTGCATGTCATTACGCCAATCTAGAGATGGCTTCTTGTGTTAGTGCTCTCCTATTTGGTCCTTTTGTTTTGAAACCAGAACATGAAGCTTTGGGAATTCATTGCTCTCCCACTGCACTTAGGACTTACCGTTCCCTGTAACTCAGCAACCAGAGCAAATAAACGCCTTCAGCTTTTCATTTTCAGTCATTATTCTGACAAACCTGCAATAAGACTTCATCAGAAATGACCTTTCTATCAGTTATTTTCAACTAGTAAGTGATAAATATTTTTCAAGAAATTTTAGTTCATATTTCCCAGTGGTCCTTCAGTTTCACTCTTTCTGTGAATGGAAAACCAGTAAATCAATGACACATTTTCCCTAGATAGCAATAGCTGTCACCCTGATAAAGCACCACAAAATTATCCTGCTAGGGACAGACAAAACCATGGTGTTCAAATGGGAAATTGCAGTAGCCCATCACCAACACTAAACAGATCTGTGCTATCTAAATTCCTTTCAGTGATTCTTATTATGAGACTAATTTTTTGGGTACAAAATACTTGAAAGTGCTTTTTTTCCCCCTATTAATATGCCAACAGGTTGCATGTGAATATCTAGCTACCTAGTTGTTATGCAATCTGTGTTGCCTATCTTTAGAATATTGCAAGGTCTCAAAGCTTTCTGGTAGAGATTTATGCCACTGTCTTTTCCACTGACCTCTTCCCATCTCATTTTTCATGAAGATAGCTTACAGTGGTCAAAGAGCCCTTTTGCCAACATAGCTTAAAATGTTGTCTTGGAGAGGAACTGAAATGATGCACCAAGAACAGTACTTTTCTTTTGTCCATGTGTAATGCAGCTGTATTCAAGATTTCAGAATAAGAGCATTGAAGAGTTTCTCCTTTTTTCCCCCATGGATCACAAAAGAAAAGTGAGCTATAAGTGCAGGCAGGCCATATATTTCTTTAAGATTACATATCTATTTATTTCAAGATTATTGTTCTTTGTTGTATTTTAAGATTTTTGACCCAATGGCATTTCTAGTACCATGGTGATATTCTGGAAAGTGTTTTGCCTTCACATTTTTTTGATTTGAGTTATAGTTTCACAGTCAGTGAAAGGCACCTACTGATTTCAGGGACACTTACAGTGTTCCTAGAAAGCTGGAATCATTTAGAGAGCAAAAGTTAAATGTACTAAAAATTGCTCGCAAAAACAAAAACAAGAAAGCAAAAAAGTCTGATGTAGAACATAACAGTCAGTAATAAAAGTTACAAATTAAGAGTTTGGTAAGGTGATGACAGTTTTAGAAGCCAGCAAATGAAGTTCAGAACAACCCACCTTAGAGCTGATACTAAAGCCATAAGAACAGAATTGTTACTTTAATGACTTTAGACTAAGTCCACAAAGAAGTTCTCATGTAAAGATTAATTTAAGTTCATATAATAACATATAAGTTATTTGTCTTGCTGTACATAAAAGGGGGAGAAATAGGAATATTTAGCATGCTATTCATGTGGCCCTTTTTTGCTTGCTACTTTAGCACAAGATTAATTGGACCTTAATAAAGTCCTCCTCCTTCCTCAGCTGTCACTGTGGAGTTGCTTGAAACTCTAGCTTATACCTAAGTGTCTTTTAGGCCTTTCAGACTAGGTCTGAAAGCTAGCCTCTGATCTCACTAGTGCTTGTGTGACTTAAACTTTTAAAAGAAAACTTCAAGGGATTTATTAAGAAATATATAATCAAGGGCAGAATCGGGAATATCTGTCACTCTTACCCTCAAATAACTTAATGTATACATCTCTATCAGTAAATGAACAGGAACAGGGTAGATTGGAGTCCTTGCACACACTCATTTATATTGTTAAGTTTTCAGCAAATTCAGAGTAGTTTGTCCTGTGTCAGCTGGAGAAAGCTCTGTGAATGATCTGAGGTATGGGGTAAGGCCAGAAATTATCTCAATAAATGTGCAGAGAAAACACCTTTCCAGGTGGAGAAAAAGTTTATATGGTGGTTGTGCTCAGAGTCAGAAATCTGCCCTTTCAGTAGCAAATGGGTCGATATTGACAGAAAGTCCAGGACTCAAACTCTTGACAGGCAAAATTTGGTGATGCTGCTTTGCAGAGCTCAAGGTAAATGGCAGCATCTGGCAATTAACAGTAGTGGTGATGGTCTCACCTAAATTCTTATTCAGTTCCCAGTTAATACTACAAACATAGGTCACTGAAAATACTTCTGTCTTCCCAGGTGTTTGCAGTAATTAATCCTGAACTCATTTAGCTCATTATGTTTGGAATACTATGGAATACTATTAAGAGGTTTATTAAAATTACTATTATTGAAATCTATTGCCTCAAGTATGTTTGAAGGAAAGATTTATCCACTGGATGTATCTTTCCCTTTGGCTTTGTAGAGAATAGCCAGCTATATATTTAGCCCATTCTCATGAGGAATTGTTTAACCAATTTCTACGCATTCACTACATTCTTAACCTCCACCATAGTTTCTTTTCCTGTTTTGAGTGCAAGCTACAGAATGGTGTAGATACACATTAGGTTGCAATGACTTGCAGTTTGCACACTGACAGAATTTGAAGCTCTGACAATCACATATTGAAATATTTTTCCAAAGCAGTCTACAATTTTTTTAAAAAATTCTTCCTGCTGAGATATTTTAATACTTATGAGGGCAACATCCAAGGAAAAAGGATGGGGAAGACACCTTTTAATTTAGATAGGTGGAAAACTAAAATGGTGTTAAGCATATGCTTCAGATAAATCTGAAGATTTCCTTTAGAAAGATATAATAAGTCACACAATGTTACAACTGACTTTCATGGTACAAGTTAAACTGGGTTAGTGTTCCCTGTATGCTGCCCCCTCTTCTCTCAGTGTCAATAATCCTTTCTTACAGTGGTCCTGCCCCATTGCTCAGCAGTAGAGCTTCAGGGACTTACACATGAATTTTCAAGTGGAGGAGAAAATAAGGCCTTAGTGAGAACAGACTTTAAACCTGGCTTGTCTTGTCAGCACACACACACGCGCACACACACACACACACACACACACACACAGCAGCCATAAAAAATGTGGACCAAAACCAACAGGAAGTGAGTCTCCCTTCCAGGAATAATGTCATTACAAAAACTCCTGATGTGCAAAGAGCCTCTTAGTTTTGAGCATTTACTCAAATTTTAAAGAGAGGAGGAAACTGCCCTCCCTCTTGCAAAGCAGCTTTCCAAAGGCTGCAGTCTCAGCCAGAGTGCAACTTAACATAAGACTCACGGGACAATGTCTTCTCCCTGAAGCTCTGAGATTTTGTTTGCAGGCTATGTGTAATAATGCCACCTACTGCCGCCTGATAAACATAATTTGTTTAGCTGAAAAGCAATGTGGTGATTATCTTTTTACAAAGTTCTCATATTTGTAGATTCATGACCTTAATTTTGAGAAGAAAGGGAATTTTTTAAGCCATATTGAGATAAACACTGTTTGTTAACTTGTGTTTCAAGACAAGTCCTAATTAAACTGTCACACACATACTCATAATGCATAAATTCATGCTTTTATTCTACTGAAGTTAGAACAGATTCCTCATCAAAAATAAATACAGTATCAAATCTCAACAATCTGACTAGAGTTTGGAAATATATTATGATTCAGATGTTAACTTTTCAGACTAAGAAAAGCAAAACATGATTTTCCCACAGGTCAGTATGTCAGTATTTTCAGCAGTACTTAAATCACACATTGGATAAAGGGATCTAGCTAGGAGAAACAAGTAACAAGTTACCAGCATAATAATAATCTTCAGATTTATATGACCATAAGCTTGTATATAAATCCTTCTATATTATTTACTGATTAAAGGGAACTATAACTTCATCTTTAATAATTCATAATATTTATTACTCTGTTTTACATTCCTTTCATTCTGAATCTATAAGTAAGAGGACTTTTAAAAATTAATTTTGGACATTTATGATCAAATTTTTAACCTCAATACATAAAATTCTGGTGTATGTCCATATTCAGAAAAGTAAAAGACTTAAATGTATGCTTGGATTGTTTGCAGTAACACTGTACGTGGTTTCATAATTTATAATCATTTCAACAGTCATGGTTGGAGTAATGCATTACATTGCCACCATAATTCTAATTGTAGCTGCACATGTTCTGAAGCATAAATATTAAGTCTGCCAAATAATGTGTGCCCATCCTGAAAAAATGTATTTTACAAATCAGACCTGACTGAAAGAAAACACAAATGAATTTGTATTCAGAACCATGATTTCACTAAAACCAGATAATACACTAGTCTCCTTTAATTCAGGAGGTGAATATGAATAATTTGCATTCACAGGACTCAGAGGAATTGGGTTCACTTCCAACTTTTACAACAGAGCAAGCTGTAAAAATGTCTTTCTGAGACACACTGGCCCACTATCCTGAGCTGAAGTGGACTCTGTTTGATGCTGTTTATTTAGCATAAATTTGGATTGAAACACATAGCAGGACACAGATTTTCAGCATCCTAGCTGGCTGATTAAGTGCTGGTCACCAGGTCTTTTTTTTAACCTATTCCATTGTGTTTAAAATAACCCAACGGCTCCTGACAGAATGAGCAAAATACAATTTTGGTAACTAGTCTGGAGGTAGGAATAGGGCTTCAGTTTCACAGTTTGATTTATGCATTTGTATACAAAAGGAAGAAGCAAGATCATCAGAAAAGGAACACATGAAACAAAAAGGAGTAAGAACTTGTCAAATACCCAAAGAACCTCCATTCCCTATCAAAAATTCTCAAAAATCAACATGTAACATAAAACATATAATGGCTATGTTCCTTGATGATCCTGTAGGTTTATGCTTGATTTTCTAAGCCACAAGGCATTTGAGTTTTCCAGCGTTTGTAAAAGGAAATTTCACTGATAGGGCAGCAAAACCCAGTAACTACTTTGCCAAATCAGATCCATTATGAAGTTTGGTTTATATTAATTTTATTTCATAGATGTCCTGGTGGCATGGAGCAATTTCACACACATCATGGTGTCACGGCCTGGTCCGGTGGTGGAGGTACCGCGACCTTCCTCCCCAGAAGTGTCTTTTAAAAGACACCCAGATCAACAGAGGCACAGGCACTCTCAGGCACAGAGTGATTTGCTCCTTGTGCACCCTTAGGTGCAGAGTGATCAGCTATTTGGTGCACTCTCAAGTACAGAGTGATTTGCTCTTTGTGAGGCTGCCTAAACACAGAGCCGTGTTTGCCACCCCAGGTGATGCAGGAGAAAAAGCAGCCAGACGGGGTCTTGCTGATCTCCAGGAGAGTTTCTTTATTCCATGAGGTCCAAAGGGGAAAAGAGCCAGACAGGCCAAGGGGAGAGGGATAATATTTGGTAGCCAGGGGTGGGGTATCACAGCTTGGCCAATGGGGAAAGTAATTGGGGAAGGGACCAGTCAGGGAAAGGATCCAAAAAGGAACCAGTCAGAAGGGGTAAAAACCAGGAACAAGGGGAATAACCAATAGGGTACCAAACATTAACATAGAACTGCAAAGGCTCATGGGTTGAAGCATTTTTGCTCACCCTGAGCTACAAGGAAATCTGTCAAGGTGACTTCCCAATGGAGAGCCACTGCTATCTGAGGCAGCCTAGGGGCTGCACACTCTCCAAGGGAGTGAACTGTCCTCTGTGGATGGTCCAGGGACCACCACATAATGGAATTTTACTTTGGTTACAAGAGAGATTACAGGCAGCTGTATCTAAGAAAGGTGTACTTAGTTATTTTTCCTCTGAGAGGGTAAGCTGGCATGGCTTCAACTAACATTACACGATCTGACATATTTTTTCTAAAATACATGTCATTTAGCTGCTGACATGTTTTTTGTGTTTCCTCCTTCTGAATTGAAAAGTAACATATCCACTAAATAATTCATCGTAACAGACCCTTATCATGTAACTAGCTTATTCAGCACAAAGATCTTGAAGGGTATTTCATTAAAAGGCAACAGACTCAAGAATGGAATTTCAACCTCTTTAATTAACTGTAGCATTGTTAGTTCCAGAAGAAATCACAGAAGGATCCAGAGGCTGACTTGGCATACTCACAAGTTTTATCTTTATCAATCTTGAAGACACAGCAAGAGCGAGGGCCTCCAGGCTGTGCTACACTGGAATTTCTGAACCCATGCCTCTGAGATGCTGATAAGAATGCTGCAGAAGCTTGCTTGCTAGTACTATCTATGAGGCACCCTTTCAGTTAAAGCCTTTTCTTAAAGAGAAATTTGGGGATTTATTTTTGTCTTGATTTAGAGGGCTACCTGTTATTTTATATATATATATATAATATTTCTAAAATAATGCTTACATACCAATAAAACCCTGATACTTTTTTATCTGAATACCAGCTTTATAAAACATGTAATCAATTTCACTGATCATAATCTACTAAAGCTGATTAGTGGTTTTGGCAAAACCATATTTTATCACTATTATTTTTAAACTGATGCCCAAATATCAGAGACCACAAAGTGCACACAGAGTGAAAAATACGCATTATACCATTTCTTAAAAGTATTCTGGATCTAAAAGAGCTCTGGTTCTCCTTGGAGAATTGTCAAGTTGCAGTTGAACTCGATAGCAATTTCTACTTTTTCCAAACTGGTTTACCCATGTCTGGGATATAATATGAAATAGTTGGAAAGTGACAAAGAAAAAAATGTCAGTATGAAATATAACGGAGTAATTAATCACTGAATTAACTACTGCCAAGTTGTATGTTAAATTAATTCCTGCTTACTGGTTTTAAAACAAGATTAAAAATGTTTAAGAGTGTTACAGACCAGTTCTTCCACATGTAATTGAACTCAGTAATTCAATTGGCAACAGAGAGAAACAGTTTTCTCTTCAGAGATTTTTAAATGATGCACTCTCTTTTCATTTCCCACAAAATAACTGGAGAGCATCATGCTCCTAACTTGCTTGTGAGGATTTATTTCTCTTTGGATTTCAGTGCTCTGTTTGCAAATTACTAAGGTGTAAATATACAGCTATAAATGACCAGAGAGCTACTCAGACAGGTAACACGACGTTTCTGGAAAAGGGAAGATGAGTGTTTCAAAGAGACTGTCTAGAAAATGGATGTGTATATGCACACACATGAACTTTCCTGAGAATTACTCAGTCTCATAACTCCATCTCATTTTATTACATTACTGTATATGATTAACTACTGCTGATGATAAACAGATATTTGCAGCCATGGACAGTGTTCAAATCTAGGTGACAAAAATTCCCCTACGAATTTCAAAACTATAAGAAGCTTTGACTTTTGACTGTCTTGTACTTTCTGAAAAGGCAAAATATGTCTCAAAATACTTTTTCCCCATTAAGTAACATAAGGGCATCTTGAGCTGAACTTGAAAACGAACATGAAAAGCATTGCATATATTTACATTTCTTCTTTTTATTCTTTAGCCCTCTTTGCGTCATTCTTGTTATTTGGACAATCTTTGGTGTAAATTTATCAGCGGAAGCATGTTTCTGCAAAAGACTGAAAAATCCTAATTCAGGGTAAAAAAAAGTAGTGTAAGTTCTGTTTAAGGATTTCAGTCCTCAAAGTTCAGGCTGGATAAATAGAAAACTGGAAACCTCCATGTTTTAAGAGAGACAGCAGAGTTTAAAGAGGGTAATGGTAAGGAGTTAACAGTTAAAACAAGTAGGATGAGAGACTGAATGCCTTGTGAGGACAGGCTCAAAGGGCTGAGACTTCAGAAGGGAGAAGCCTAAGGAAGTGTGACTGAAATGTTTGAAAAATCATGAAAGGTTAATCTGAGGGCAGAACCTTATTTGCTAAATCTTGCAATACAGGAAGTAAGGGTCAATTACTGAAAGTAAAAAAGTGGTTCAACATAGAATTAGATGCAAAATGTTTACAGAGTAAAATGGTGGTATGAAATTTGTTTTCATAGAAGATATCAAGGCAGATAATAACAGCAGATTCAAAAAGGGACTAGGCATGTTCATGAGAATCACTCACATAGGCAGATACACAAGGGATAGGTGGGGTTATACCTTGTATCATCCTTAATCCAACAACTGGAGATATTGGCAAGGTACAAAGGGTGACACTACAGACAACAGATGGGCCCTTGTCCTCCCATTGGACAGCAGATGCCACTGGCACTTTTAAAAGTGAGATGGGGAGACAACACAGAATTAGTTTTCATGAGTCAATAATATATTTTTGAAGAGAAGAAGGCCACATGGGAAATTATTGGATTAAGTTGCTGAATTTTTCTGGTTTGATTTAGTGGTTTTTTTTTTTTTTTTTTTTTTTTTTTTTTGTTTTTTTGTTTTTTTTTTTGTTTTGTTTTGTTTTGTTTTGTTTTGTTTTGTTTTGTTTTTTTTAAGAAGAGAGTAGGCTATGAGCTGAATTCAAAGTCTTCATGGAATAACTATAGAACTTCAGACAACTGAAAGTAATTTTAATGAAAACCTTAAATGTTCTGTTAAATAACCTGTCAAAATTCTTTATCACAGTTTAACATTATTGACAAATATTTTTAATGAGCTTGCTCAAGAAAGTCATAAATATGTAGCTCATTTTTCATATTTTTTCAAAGGCTTTAATGACTGCAGAAATTACAAGCTAGTGTTGTTATTACTATTATCCAGTATCAAATAGGAACACCAGAAAACACTCCACACAGCTTAATCTCAGTCAGCAGTCTTCAGTCAAATTATCTTAAATGGAAGTTGTCTGTGCTCTCTTATTCCAAACACAAAGAAAAAAACACCAGAGAGTATTAGCTGATCAGTAGGTGGCATAAATTATTCCTGACTCCCCACTACAATCACAGGGCTTTATACAGAACACATTAAAACCAATAAAAGCTTTTATATCAACCACAATGGAAGAAGGATTGGGGTGGTATTTTGTGATAGGGGGCCTTATGTGTAGAGTCACAGTAATTTATAAATCCTTGCTGCTGAACAAAATGAACACAAAATGTCATCCCACAGCACTAAATGGTTTTCCAGCAGTTCGCCAATGATTTTCGTCATGGAAAAAAGGGCTGAACAAAAAAGTTCCACACCTGCTGCAGCTCTAATATCAAGCTTTGTCCAATGATGCCATTTGAAGTATTTTAACTATTTTGGTTTCCACTCTCATTTACCACCATAAAATGATGATGGGTGATTGCTAAGAGCACACAAACAGCTGCATTCTCTCCCTCATATTATCTGCCACCAGTTAAAGGAGGCAAAATAATACAGGAGCATCCATCCATGGGGAGAAAGCTGCCATCATTTCTTTGCCAATTAGATGCATCTCTGTCCTGCCTGAGGAACTCTGTCTCGCTTCCTCGCTTCACAGTAGGTTAGATATTAATGAGGAGATCAAAGCTCAGTTTAGATACTGCATCACTACTCCTGATAGAATGGTTGCTCTGACTTTAGCGTGTGCCAGCTTGCACATGAGTACTTACTTTTGTCTCAGAACGAAACAAGAACTTAGGAAAATTAACAACATCAGAGCCCTGGAGATATCTGATTTTTTTTACCTGCTGTAATACCTGCTTATGTTCCTTATAATGCTCAGTTCTGTTCCTCTTCACTATTTAGATAGCTGATGTCCCCCAGAACCAATAAAATGATGAGGGAAAATAGGAATAGAGCTAAATGAATTTTATTCTTGTGGGCATGCATGATACCTGGGATACTGTGTATCCTTTCCTCAGCAAGGAAAGATGTCACTGTCTGATCAAGTTTAGGCTGGGCACTTAATGGGCACTTAAAGCTCCCTTTTCCCTCAAAAAGGGAAATTCTGTGCAAGGAGAACAGAGAAATTAGAGGAGAAGGCTTCTTCCACACGTTCTCAAGCCCTCTGAACTAAGAGGCCTCCTTTAACACCTCTCATTTATAAATCTATTTAGGTTAATGTACCTCTGAGAACTCATTAGTGGAGGCAGCACAAACAGAAAGAACCGCAGAAATGTTTTTGTTCAGGAAATCAGACAGCAACAAAAAATACCTGGAGATTTATAGGAAACAAAACTTTTGCTAAAGTCATGTAATCAGGAAGGTATTGTGAGATGAAACTACATCTTCATCTCTGTCAAACATTAGGGAAGAGAATGGGAAAAAAGCTCCTCTGTCTTTTTTTTTTCTTTTTTTTTTTTTTTTTTTTTTGCTATCTCTTTCAAGCCTCCAAAACAGGGTTTACAAGATTGCAAAGGCTCAAAATTCACTCCTTACTGAGCTCTGCACTTCATAGAAATCAATGAAGAATGAAGTGAGACCCCAGGGCTTCTTACTTGCCTTGACTGCTCAGTGTCTCTGGAGCATTCTGACTGAGTTTTCAGACCGTCATGTGTTCATTTGCTGTAGCTAAATCACTTGATCTAAAAAAGACTATTAACTCTCCCTAATATTTGACTGCCTGACTCATCAGTTAGGAGAGCAAAATAAGTGTAGACTTGAGTAATTTCATCTTTCAACATATATATTCCTTCTGCTGACATTAGGAGACTATACCTTCTCACCTCCTCATGGTGCTTCAATACCTCAAACCTTGCTATCCATCAGATCACATTACTGAGGCAAACCTTTTAGGTAAACTTGTCTCATTTCAGCAGTCTACAGTAAAAAAAACCACAAAGCAAATGGAGGGGGGTAATTAGTTTATACCTTTCCTTTCTTCCATCAGCAGTAAAGAAAACAGTACTTTATTAAGGCTGTATTTATATACAAGCAAATCAATCAGGGACTTTGTCTTTCATGTTTCCTCTTGAAGTAGTTGCAAACGGCATAGTGAGCTTCCTAAATTAATTTGAACCAGATAATTGCTTAAAATAGGCAGGAAACACTCAAGAGATAACTAAATCCCCACCACCTGTGTGTCATTCTGACTCACAGCCCCAGCAAAGCAAACACTGAAGTCAGTGAGAACCTTTCCATCGACACATGTAAGTTTTACCCTTTTACTCCCATCTAAGCTAGAAGAAGAGCAGATCATCTTCGTGATCCTCCAACCCACATGTTTTCATGTTCATGGGCAAAATCAGCAGGAAATTAGCACATTTTGCAGAGATCCAAAATGAAAGTTGCAGGGGGCATTGCACTTAAGGGAGAGATCAGGCTCCCTAGGGGTCCCCCTCTGTTCTCTCTCAGCACTACCATGCATTGCAGGATAATCTGGCAGCATTAGCCTAATTAAACCCTGATGATTTTTTTTTCTCCCAGAACAGAGAACCAGTTTATTCCTCTTGTGCATTAAGCAGAAAATAGTATGGCTACAATACAGTAGCTGGGCTTGACCTGCTGATAAGCATAAGTCATTTGAAAGCCACAGGTAACCCACACCTGAGCTCAAAATCTCGGTTTTATCCTGTCATTTGTGTTCTCTTCAGTCTGCTGCTACCTTAGAGTGAAAATTTGGAGATGGTGAGCTTGTAGTGCAGTGTAGTGTAGCTCAGCTCCTGAGTTTTCTCAGATCTACTGAATCCGGTGCAACAGTGTTTGTTTATGTGTTCTCTGAATAGCCACAAGCTATTTAATAAAGTTTCACTATGGGACCGTAACAAGTGCAAACAGTGGGGCTGTGTCTGCATAGAGTGGATAAAATCCTGGCATCATGCTGAATCAAACTGGTCAGTCTGAATCATTGCTAAGCCTATGGATATAATCAATCAAAAGAGAACAAAGAATTGTTTTTTGCAATGTCCTTTTAAGACAAAGGACTGGCTCCTTTGCCCCATAGTCCTTTTGAAAATATAGCTATATTCACACAAATAATGGTCTGCATATGATTAGCCAGGAAGCTTGTAAATGAAATTAAAAGCTTGACCGTTTATATATTTTTGGAATTAACCTAGACATTATTTTGTTGTTGAAGTGCAAGGAATATCATGGGCTGTGTGCACAAAAATGAAACGGTAAGATCACAGGCATTACAAACTTAGAAAACATCGCTGAGCTCAGTACCTTGTTCAGCCAAAATAAGGAGCCATACAAATTCTCACACTGGGAGCTCTCAAACACTATCATGGTCCATTTGAAACGGTAATACACACAAAAGACATGCATGATGAATACCTAAGTTGGAAAGCTGAGTGAGGCAAAATTGTCTGGAAACTATAAAACTAGAATTTGCTTAGCCACATAACATTTGAGCTGAATCAAAGTGATTTGGTGCCTCAAATCTGCTAAAGCTTACAGATGTTACAGCTTACTTTCCCTCCCCTGGAGTAACAGTATCAAAGAATTTGAGCTGCTATATCCACTTTTCATAGTTGATGTGGTAGGTACTGTCACATTCAGCATTTTTTTTAAGTGACTGAGCCATCTGCAGAGAAACACCACGTAGGCATCTAGAAGGGTCGTGATCATGTATAAAGACACCACTGACTTAATGTATTGACACTGAAATTATTTTAAATCTCTGAAACATAGTCCCTTACTGCTGTGGGAAATTCTGCCAGAGCGCCTACAGTATCCAAGAGTGTGAGTGGAAGCTCTACAAGGTACATTTCTCTCAGGAATTTTCCACTTACGAAACTGGTATTCATCATGCAAAGGTTATTAATCATTCTTACAGGTAACCAGAAAGGCAGAGAATCAGCCTGTTCTGAAAAGAATGCATGAAGATTACTTTGATAGGCTGGCTCTTATTTTGTAGATGATATTGATGTGTTTTATCTTTTCTTAAGAGCTAGCAGAGAATACATAAAAGGGTTATTTCCACCACTGGAAGTAAAAGGACAGAGTATGTTTTGAAGGGATTATGTGAATGACACAATCAGTTATTATCCACTCAGAAAACAGATTGCAAACTAAATAGCTAATACAGCTATTATTAAGGCTATTAAATAAGGAGGACCCCGAATTTGACTTGACTTCTACACTTCCCTCTTGGACACTGCAGCAGCTTGAACTGAAGTTCTGCTGGTGCAGAATTTTGAGTGGGTATTGAGGTACTTAGGGTAATTTTGTACAGAGCCTGCAACTGTGAAAGCCAAAAACCATTTAGAGGAGCAGGAGTTTTGTCCTTCTCTCTCTACTTTCTTCTGTCCTGCCTGCTTCTTTCTTCCCACAGGTGTACCTGCAAAACAGATGACAGAGAGCCATTTAGTAGGCTTTGTGTCCCTTGAAGTCTCTGCTTAATAAGAAAATCCATATCCCTCTGACTTTTCGGATTAGGTTCAACCTAGCTAAAAGATTTCCCTTCCTCTTTCATTGTGCTTTTTCTCATTTGCTTTTATGGCACTTCCTTTCTTCAAAGCACAGTCCCCTGCTGTGTTCACTGTTCTCTCTACTTTTCCCCCCTATTTTCCTCCCAGTGTTTCTCCATTCATCTATGCACTTGCCTTTCATTTTCCCAGTACTGTACCCTTATGGACCTCCTGCTGTCTCTGATATCCTATTATTTCTCCCCTGCTTTGTCAATAGACATCAGGTTATATACAAGACGTTTGCAAGAAAATATTAATGTAGGCAAGAGTACTAAAAGACAGAACATTCCTGAAATTCTGAAAGCCCACTGTCTTACAAGAACACAAGACTTCCTTTCTAGTGGGGACTTTGATGCTGTGGGCTAAAGTGCTTTCCTTCCATTAAAATAATTTTTTTTCCACTGAAAAAAAATTCAGAAAATACTGCTTATATCCTTAAAACAATTTATGTTCCAAACCCACAATGTCATACAGGAATCTTTCAAATATCATTCATTATTTAGGAGACCTTGAAAATTCAGAAAATAATTAATTCACACATTTCTGTCACCTTCCTGTTACCCATGTTCCAATTTACTTATGGCTGATCTCTTTGTACTTACTTGGTCTCTAAGGCAGGTCAGTGGTGCTATGGGAGAGGTTTTACAGATTCCTCTCCATTTTTTCTCTATTTGATAATGTATTTGATTTATATTTAATAGTTAGTATTTATTAGATCTTGAACTGTTTTCTATGTTAACACCGGCAGGAATATTTCTCTCGGTCTATCATATTGCACTCATTTTTATTATTCTCCCTTTCATACCTTTCTTATTTGGTTAAATGTAAATAATTCTCGTGCAAAGTTATTCATTACAATGTTATTTTTTAACCATACCTAGTATCATCCTCTCAAAAACTGTCAGAAAATAATTATCAGTTTATTATATGACTTTGGAAGAGATCATGAAAGCTTTGTTCACCGGGCTTGGAAGAAGCCTTTTGGGGCTGCAGCTCATATGAAATGATAATGACTTGTCTTTTATTAAATGCCTTCATTTTATGCTCTCAAGTAATTGTTTTCTAGTGCTGCAATTGAAGGAGATGAGTGTGGAACTGGTCCTTTCCTGGGCTGATGGAGGATACAACCAAAATAGAGTCAATTACTCTGTGATTCTCAGCCATACATAAAATACCAGAAATAGCAAGTAAGCAAAGAAATACTTTCAGTAAATGCTACACACTGGGATTGACCAGGTCTGGAGACTGCCCCAGCAGTTACTCTGCCTTCCTGCTGCTCCAATGTAAGGTATTTAGAGTTTATTGTGCAAAGCTGCTCCACATCAGTGTTGCAGTGGGAAATGTTTTGTGGTATTTGAGTATGAATCAAACCTATGGCACCTGATTTTTTTAATCCACTCTCATATATCTATGTTTTCCATTAAGGATGGACTGTTCATAACCAGGTATTAATTCAATATTCATTCCACAGGGTGCCTACTGCTCAGGGCTCTGTGAGAGGCAACAGTCTACAACCTGCAGATATAAGCTTATGCCAGGTGCCACATGGATATCTGTAACCCATCCTAACAGACGCTCTTCCTCCTACAAAAAGGGCAGGACACCACTGAAGCCAAAAAGCAAACATTAACTTTTCTGCACTCAGAAAGTCCTACTCCAGAAAGTACCAAGTTACATTTGTTGGCACTTCTATCATGGAATACTATCAGCTGGAGATTGATGGCCTTCAGGCATCTGAAAATCTGTGCAATAAACTGTATGCTGGCAGTTCTTTACAAACATTATGTAAGGTGTTAATGATGGGAGCAGCTTTAGCACTTGTCTCTACTTTGACATTAGAGGAACTGGGGATCAGCAGAAGCAAGGACTGCAGACAGCCAGCAGGGAGAAAACACTGGTGAGACACAGACAAGCAAGTCAGGAGGAGAAAATAGCAGGGCAGAGGCTGGATGCAGTGAGAGAAAGGACAAGGGGTTCTGGAAGGATGAGGGGAACAGGAGGATAAGGAAGGGAATCTCCTTGTTTAGCTCTGGGCTATATAAAATGGGAGGTATGCCACCATCGGGCAGACAGATCCTAGGCCTGTCATGTTTCCCAAAGTTAAAATGCTTCCAGAGCAAGTTCTCTTCTTTGGCAACAGGAAAGTGTCTTTTAAAGCCCTTGAGGTGATTGTTTTTACCCAAGTTAAGACACGCAGATTATTATTTAAAAGCAGCAAACTGACTTAACCATGTGGCTTCTCTCCATTGACAGACTGTCGAGGGAAAGTGGGAACTTACTTCTTTAAGCACCTGCAGTTTCACTGCAAGTTATGTGCCAAAGCTAGAGAAGACAGCCACACAATGGCATTTTAAGTGGAATTTGGCTAGCAGGTTTGACTTCCCTTGTTCACAGTTCAGATCATCTTTTTTTTTTTTTTTTTTTTTTTTTTTTTGACACACATATGAAGGAAAATATTCCTAGATTTCTCCACTAAAAGTGACTTGTTAGGTCCCAGATGCCAGCTTTCATCTCAGCTGTTAGGAGCACACTTCACTCTGGGATAAAATGTTAGAATTACAGTATCAAACATGTAAAGGGTATGGGGAGAGGCATTGTGTTTTTTCTCTTGTTAGCTCAAAATTATTCTCAGCACTAAATAAGAAAGGTTCATGCAGTGATTAACACATTGCTATCACAGAAGAACCTTGGCCCCAGCTTTTCAAGTCCTAGACCTCACTAACCTAGCTTCCTGTTTTCCATGCCTTTCAGCCAGATGTCAAATAACTCTTCCTCCTGCCAAGACTATACAGGCTGAGGCTGTACATGTCATACAGGTCAGCCTAAGGGGAGAAGAGTAGAATACCAAACACCAGGAACAGAAAGCTAACAAGCATAAGGATTTCTGTCATTCCCATTTTCTTCACTGCTTCCTTACCACCAGAAGGGAAGATGTTCCCATTTTGCTTGTCTCACCAGTCTTCCACTTGTTTTCCTTCATATGCGTCCAGATGTTCAGGAATCCCATAACTCCTGATAAAAATACAGTGAACAAAGGAAGTCAGAATCAGAGGCATTTCTCTTCTTCAGTCTTTTTTCTCAGAGAAGCCATTCACTGGGAAGAATGTTTGCTGTCCTATGATTTGTCCTTTATCTGCTGCTAAGGCAATTTCTCTCCTGTCTTTTGGAAGTACTGGTTCACTTCTCACTAAGCAGGAATAAAATTCCTGTGAGGGGTCTTCCTCTCTGTTCTCACATTTATCCCTTCATGTTTCTGATGACTCATGTCAATACAAGTTACTGTGATATGTATCAAACAGCCACAGTAAGAACTTGCAAGAATTGAAGGGATGACAACAAAACAAATCTATTTAACTCTGAAGTTCACTGCAAGATCAGATTTGATTAGTTAAAGGACTCCAATCTTATTGTTATGAAAATGTAAGGTATTTAGAGTTTATTGTGCAAAACTGCACCAAACTTGTGTTATACAATACCACAGAGATAAATCAAAGCTAAATTAGGCAGCTCTGACAACTTCTTCCTTTCATTAAAATAGATGTTTTAATCACGACTTTTAAATTAACATTTTTCCTAGTGTATTTTAAAAATCAGTAACAACTCTTTTTGTTAACTCTTCTTCTGTTTCCAGGTTCTTATCATCAATGAAGAAGTGCAGATAAAATAGGTAATGAAACAGAGGGAAAGTTTTTTCAGTCCCCTCTCATGAAAAAATCATGAAAGAATGTGGCTTTTTTGCTTATTGTTGGTAAGAAAGCTCTCATCATATTCCATCCACATCCTGGCTGTACCTTCTTTCTCTGTGAGAAATGATGTGTGAAAAACAAGTTTATGAAATTGAAAGAGTAGATGACATAGGCTGAGAGGCCACTAAGAAGCTTGGCTGATGGTAATGGGAACATCTTCATTTGTCCTTCTGTATCCCCGTGGAAACAATGATGTCTGCATGTACTCTGACAGTGTATAACAGAGTCAGAAAGCACATAGTAATGGCAATTTCTGATAGCATCACTTAAATCTGGACATGGCCCAAAGACAGACTTCTCTCTAGCACAGCCTAACAAATTCTGTTTTCTAGGTGTGCTTTTAGTAACTTATGCTTGATTGGATGTTTGATTATTTATCTTAGTAAACAAAGATGTTAGCAGGTATATCAACAATGAAAGCATCTGTCGTTCAGATGTACATACAGTGTGTACAGAAAAATTTCACCTGTAATTGAGAAAACAACAGGTAGGCAATTCCAGGGAGTAGATAGTGAAATATGGAAGGGATCTACGAACCTGTTTAAAGTTACGTGAAAGGAAGTTGAACTTTTTTAAATTTTTTTTTTAAGAGAAGAGTTTATACTTGAAAGCAGTTGCAGATTTAAAAAAAAATACATGAAATTATTTTGAAATACAGTCTCTAGACCTTATCTTGATATGCCTTAAAAATATATTGGCAAAATGAAACTACATATGCCCAGAGTCAGTTTAGACTTCTGTTTGTGAATCATCTCAAACCAGCTCAAAGAGAAATGAGGCAAGTAATATGAAAAATAAAAACAGCATCTGGAAAAAAATACTGTGCAACAATGATGCTAGGAGGTTTGGGCTGGGATTATTTTTAGGGGGAATACATGGTAAGTAATTCCTTGAAGCAGTTAATATGGAGTCCATATAGGGAAGGTGACTTTGAGCAAAGTCAGACATACCCTCTGGAAAATAAAAAGACATGATCATTTAACATAAATTCATTTATTGACCCATAAGGGAAGGAGAGGCACTTGCCATAGCATGCTGATACGTATCATTTCAGTTTGTGTGGAGAAAAAAAAAAAGTAAATTTTCTTCTTCTTGTACCTGCCAGTATTTTAAGTTGTTATCATGTTTCAGAGTATTTTGCTCCTATGTGCCTGTCACTGGAGCAAGCGATGACAGACCTGTTTCATGTCTGACATCCAGCATCTTTTAACAGTACTTTGAAGAATGATTCACATCAACTCTATATGAGATTAGTCAGCTTGACAAATACAGCCCATCTACTCAATGAGTGTCAGAGGCTCACCCCTCTAAAACTCTGGACTTAACAGCCGTAGCCAAGCTTACAGTGAAGGTCATAAATCTTCCAGAGCTGTGGGAGCTGCAGTTTATTTGATAGCTGCAAGTCACTGAGGACTGCACTGAACTGTCAGAGAAAGACTCATATTCTTCCAGGGTAGGGCTTGGACCAAATCCAAAATCGTACTGTGTAGTTTAATTGAATGAATGAAACACAATGTTGATTTGCCAGCTGTTACATTAGAACCCAGGCTTTTAATTCCTTGCTCACAAATTAGTCTCTGCATGTGGGCGGGACTAAAGGGCTGCTCCACTTAACACCCAGCAATTCAGAGCCTGTAGGGAGTTCCATTGCACTCCATGCAAATACCCAGAATAAACAGCAAAACATTCCCTAGTATGTAAGCCAAACACCTTCAGAGCTTTTAAGAAGGAGCACAGTCTTAAAGACTACCAATCACATTCTGCAATGAAATATGTACAAAAACATATATATGCATGCATACATCTGTTACAGTGAGATACTTTAGTCTGGTCTTGGACTGCTAAGATTTGTCTTCTATTAGTCTATTCCAATTTTGAATCAGAAAAAGGATTATTTCAAAATTCTCTTGCCTTCACATTGTCCAGTATCATGAATTCCAACAGCCTGTGCCCAGTCTGGCATCTTTTAAAATGAACACCCTGAAATGCTGAAAATGTGACAGAACCTAGAACAAAGATTTGAGTAGGCAGTGGAACGCAGCTTTGAAGGCAGACAATGGTGTGGAAATGTAGCTGTCATTTCCAAGTGGAAAGATTTGAAAATAATTCTTCACTTACCTGTCAGGATAGTTTCGATGAAAGGAGAGAATAATTTTTGCTTCTTCCATAAGTGAGGACCTGAGAAGGTCTGAGCTCTTAGCTTTTTAATCTATTCTAAGAATGTAGTATTAGAACGTAAAAATTAACTTTAGCAAATAGGTGTTTTAGCCACATGGACAGCCATTTGCATCTTGAATAATGGATTGCAAGGTCAGGTCCTGAAGACCACCATAGCTATTGTATCCAATTCAGTCAGCAATGCCACGTTTTATAGACCATATGTCATAACCCAGTTCCCTTTCACAACTGCCTATAGCTAGATGTGCAACATCTGAAGGAAGGCAGAGAAGGAAACTGATTACCAAAGATACATACTTGATATCATAACAGTTCATAATTTATTAAAATCAACAGCTTTAAAACCAAGAAGATACAATGTTCTTTGTAAAATATTATAATAGAGGGATATTAGAGTTAATTTGCATATGTTAGGGTGTTAGGATAAGTAAACCAAACTAATTTACTTTGCTGTTGCATCTCACCTGCCTCTGGCCCAACACTCAAAGTTTATGTATGCCTGCTGCATTATTTACAAAGCATTAAGCAACACTTTTAAAGCAAATTTATAAACATATTACCCACACATTTAACTGAGGGAATAATAATTTTGCAATAGAGACAAAATCCAGGATGCAGATTTTATATCCTTTAGTGAAACATCACTTTTTGTCCTACCATTGCAACATATGCATTATGATTCAGTATTAAATTTCTTTTTTAAAGAAGCACTCATCCCCACATTGTGGATGATGTGGTCATTACATCTATTCAGTTATTTTTATTTTTGTTGATAACTTGTGTCCCTGTCACTTATGCACCATATACTGCTGAAAAGACAATAATTTTTATTCCTGGTATTCCATTTATTGGAGTTCTTCAAAGATATCAGTAGATTGGTTTTCAACTATTATTTTCTCTATTTTACAGAGAAATTCAGCAGACAAATAAGAATGTATGGATGCCCTTAGGAGAATTCCACATGGTACTGGATTCTTTTCTATGCAACTGAATACTGTTCTAGACCTCTAATATGACTACAGTGGGAATTTAGACATTTTACACAGTTACAGACATTATTTCCAGACACTCACATAAATAATCTGAAACATGTTGAAGATATGTACTTGTAGAAGACACAGACTAGGTCATATGAAACTCAGAGATGTACTTTGCTTTCAGATTTGCTTAAATTGGCTTGGGCAGGTCACAGGGGAAAAAAAGTCCACCAGTTTTTCTGTCTTTAATATGGATTTAACAATCTTTTGCAAAGTAATTCTTCTTACAGTAACATGACCACCTTCTAGAATGGGCACTGAACAAGGCAGGAGCTAATAACATTTTTCTTCTTGTATATAGGAGTTAGTATATCCTCTTTTATGATTCAGCATTCCTTACCAGCTTATAAAGATCTCCTGCCTGCTCTTCTTTCTCCTGGCAGCACAAGCAACCTGTTAATATATAGATAGGCACTACAACTTTGAAAGCATCAAGAGCAATGCTGGATGCCAAGTATTATTAATTTGGAAGTATCACAGATTATGTTGGCTGTACCATACTTGGAAATTAAAGCCAAAGTGGAACTACAGCAGCAGTGGGCAATAACATTCTTGTGCCCATGGACTCAAACATCCCTGGATACCAGTAGGAATAACAATGAGGAACACCACCTGCTGAAATAATCTCTTTATACATGCTTGGCAGACCTGCAAAAAAGGAGGAGGAAAGAAAGGGTGTGGAGAGTTTCTAGCCAAAATATGCAGCTAGGTAAAGGTAAGCACAGCAGATGTTGTCAGCTCTTCACACATGGGGTTTTGTTTGCCCAGCCACTATTTTTTAGTAGGAAATAGAAAACATCATTCAAAGGTCCCACTGAAAGAAGCCTGGTACTTTTCAGCAGTCAGGTGTTAACAACACACAAATACATGCTGCTGTGAAATAAATTTAGATCCTAACAGAACCCAACTGCAATAATTGAGATGGAGCTAAATGTCTTTTGTGATTTCTGCAGGGTAGGCTAAACTAACTGCTCTGTGGAGAAGAGAAGGGAGATTTTCTCCTATAGAAGCATGGGAGTTCAGACCTCCATCATTTTAAACATTAGTCCTTGGAACACTGATAGTTGAGTGTACAAGTATACAGCAGAGATTTGTCAGCTGAAAACCAAAATAAAACTCCTATTGAACATCTTTTCAAGTACCAGAGATATAAAACAAATTTACAGAGCATCATACAGTGTTACAAAGGATTTAAAAGGAACACACAACACTGAAACTGTATTCCCATAAACAAAATTTTTTCCATTTTCTGTAAAAATCTTCAGCCTTTGGGCTGACCTGATGGCTCAGGGTCTAAATAGGTTTTGGCCTTGTGTTTGCCAGAGGTGACCTTAGCTTGCTTTAATGACTGTGTTGTGGTCAATGGACTGGCTAATGCCTGTCCACTTATAACTTCATTTGCAGGGGTATTGCACGAGGCAAAGGCCTGACAAATCTTGGTGGTCATTTTGGGGCAAGCAACAGCCCTTCCACGTCAGGAGGGGCAGGTGGAGGCTTCTGTTCAGCTTTCACACTTCTTGCTGGAAAATATGTGAAATAACACCAAGGAGACACAAATAATTTGAATTGCTTCTATTACTGAGGAGAGATCTCTGTATTAATTCGAACAATGAGCATACATTTTTGTAACAGAGTTAATTGTTAAGACTGTTAAGATATTAATTTGACCAAATGCTTAGTTTCAGGTATATGGTATGTTTCCCTCTGCTCATAACAACACTTGCAATATATCAAGACCATTTACCACCAATTTTATGCCCTCCTAGAACAGCACTTTAAAGACAATTATGAACACGTGAATACATTTCTGCTGAATTAGCCACACACGCAGCATGAGTTTTATGTTAGATTTATGCTGGTATGGTGACTTTATGTCAGCTGTTGAAAGAGAGATGGCAGTGATAAAGCCTGTTAATAGCACAAAGTTAACATACTAGAAGGTTTGCATTAATTTGAGCCAGAACTGAAAGATTATATGGAATCAGCACTTTGCATCTTTGCACATCCTTGCAGTTGCAACAGTTTGATCTGGTACTGGGAACCTGAAGACAGGCTTTCCTGCATCCTAAATTTGCCACCTTAGAGACTCTGAGGTTGCACTTTTGACTGATATCCTATTTTATTCCTTTTCAATTCATGTGGGCTCTACGATGTTCGTATGAAGGAGAATGCTCCTTTAGATTCAATAAGTAGGGGATATTCTGATTAATATGCTGAATATTTATCTCCTCAGGGCTTTTTTGGGTCACCTTATCTTCCCTTCTTTTTCTTCTCTCACTTCCATCTCTGTATATCATTCTCCTTGATTTTCTCCTTTCTGGCTTTGTTTTTCACTACTTACCTCTTGGTTATGTCTCTCCCTTTCTCTTGCCTTCCCTGCTTTTTGATGAGCCTCCCTGCTCTGGCTTCCCTACAACCCACTCCACCCCTCCTTCTTGCTGCTCTCTCTCCATGTGTGAGCTCTGCAGACTGCTCATCTGCACTCCTTTGCTGAGGAGCACAGTGATGGACTGGCATGCTGCTTCCTGGTTTGAATGAGACATTCATGTTTATGGAAATAACTGTTGTGTGGATGGCTTTGCTTTGACTACAAAGCTGTAAGTGGTGCTGTTGGTTTAGCATTTTCAATTTCCATTAAGTGAGCAAATGGGAGGTAAATAATGGCATTTGCATAATGATTATAAATCCATTGGAATTTGATTAGGTTCAACAAGTACCCGAGGAAAAAAATGTGTGATTATTTAAGAGAGGTCAGGCTGTCAAAATAAAAATGTATTCATTTGAAATTAAAACCCAAGGAGACTAATAATAAAAATTTAAGAAAAAAAGAAGATATTGTGGAGTAAGGAAGAAATTCTCAGTATATACAAATCAGACAAATCTTTCTTACCTGTCTAGGGATGGAAATTAAATTGAGAAAAGAATGGTTGAAAAATTAAAAATCAAATCCACAAATTAAAATTGTATTAGATTAGAGTGGGATACTGACTTTGTAAAAGCTGTAGTTACCCTGTTCACAGCACCACTGGATGTACTGCTGTACATCCCATCATGTACATCACAGGATGACTTTTGGTTATCTTCATGAAGAAAGCTGATGCCTTTGATCCAGCCTGTAAAGCAAAGTCAAAACATACAAAAAACTAACATGAATGACAAGAAAAAAATAGACATTGTGGTTGTTCCAGTCAGAGCTAAGAGGAATCCTTTCTACTTGGCAATTGTATGACAAGAGAAAAATGGCATTTTAGGATTGGTAATATATCCAGAGGGCAAACAGGGTGAGATTGCCTTATTAGTAGCTGAGAACAATAAAATAATGCAGTGCTATCTGAAAATGTAAAATAGAAAATATCTTTATAGAGGGCAAACCTTCATTAATATGAAGAAAAATTATATGCCTCAAGGGGATAATTTCATACTTTGTCTATGGCTGTCAAAGGACAGAAAACACTCAGGAGCTCTAATTTGATCCATTCCTTCCCTCAGCAGTCAGTGAGCTTTCAAATCACCCCTCCCCTTTCTTGGGCTGTTTAATCCAGGTCATAACTAGAGAATTTTATTACTGTCCTAATCTCTCAGGCTTCAGTATGAGATGTGCATGATCTTGTTTCTGTAGCCCCCTGTTCTACCAGATTCCAGAGACCCAACAAAGGCACCTAAATGAGGAGCCATTGCTTTCCATTATAGCCTGGTAGAAATACCAACAGTAACAAAGGTGACTCAGCTCTTAAACTGGCTAAATCCATTTTAGGATTTCTCTGTGAGAAGCTACAGGGGGCATGTATTCCTAATTATTGTTCCAAATTGGTTGAAATTAGGACAAATTGGTTGAGATTAAGAGGTCCTGAAATAAACATAATCCTGTGCAGTTCTGTTAAATCAGCAATGCCTCTCAGGGATTTTTCATCCCAGCCTGCTGGGAGATGTAGGCTCACACAACACATAAACCAGAGGGATGTGTTGTCTTAGGATCCAATTCAAAGCACGTTGAAGTAAATGAGCTTTGATTGATTTCAGTGGGCTTGAGCTTCTGCTTCCCTGTGGGCTGTCTGAGGAGGTGAGCCATCCTCTCTCACTTGTAGGGAGTGAGGTGTGATGGCCTGCCCCACTGGCAGGCATTGTCTGCTGCAGCTGGCACCCCTTGTCACGGGTAAAATGTGTTTGTTTATGAATTTTGCACTTGCACGTTCTGTTTGCTTTCGTGTTGTACTTACCCTCCTGCCCTGATCCTCAGCAGCATCTATGTGCTGTGTGAGCTGTTTGCATATTCTACTGACCTTTCTCAAAGGCAGGAAGTGGCTGCACTGCTGCATCCATGCTGACACCTTTAGTCTGGTTTTTGCATCTGCTGTCATCTTGCAAACTACTTTTCATTACTCTTTAAAAAAAACCCCCAAAAATTCCAACTCTAATGACATGCCTTATTCAAAACCAAATTATCCTGGTTTGATTCACAACTGGTTTACTGAGCTTGTATAAATCCTTGTGCTTGTGGAATGTATAGTAGAAGAAAAGAGAGATAGAAAAGTAAATGCTTCATTAGTTTATTCCTCCCCAGTCTTTTAATTTAAGAATGAGAGCATTATTCAAATGCCAGATCTGATCAACCACTGAACCACAGAGGGGAAAAGAGATCATAATTAATCTGAAAAACATTTTTTCTAAGGAAAACTTGGTAACATACATTATTGTTGCTTGTTCTGTGCTCAGATTTCTAGTTAGGCTGAGGCTCTATCTTTCCACGGGTAAAATTTATATTGGCACAGTACCTCAAGAATCTCTCAGCCACTTCAGCAAAGACATGAAAGGTCAGATTGTTTGCCCTCTTCATCATGAGCAGGTTTTGCTCTGTACTTAACAACATTTTCATGCACAGTGATTTTTCAAGCTCGAAAAATGTTCTTTTAATGTATTTTTTGCAGAGTGGTTTTTTTTGGTTTTTTTTTTTTGTACAAGTCTCTAGGTTTTTAAGAAAGCAAATTGTAACAATCAGAAATTTACCAGCTCTGTAACTTGAAGTAACAAACATTTAGCAATAGCAGTGATTCATGTAGGTTTGACAGAAAAGATAATAACTGGAACTCAAGAAACATGGATAATACCAAGCACTGTGCAATGTTAAATAGAAATATTTCAGCTAGCAAAGGCATCAGGGAACTGAATCATAATTCTGTTAGTGTGGTACATTTCCTAACTTAATACCTCCTGGTGACAAGCACAAATGAAACAGCCCAGAGGGGTCTGTGGCCTTGCAAATTTATATTAGTTCGGGTATGGAATATATACATAGTCATGGGTTGTGCAGTTTTGATTGAACTTTTTGTAAAATTCAGGCTATGGTAAGAGTTTTCTGCTTACATGCAAGCTGTTCTGTTGACTCCCTTCTAACTTAATTTTACCTTACCATTTGTAAGTGTCCCCAACTGCAGTCTTTCCCTCCTGTCACTCAGTCTCATCATAGCCCCAGGCTGTCTGTCCCATTTCTCCAATTTTTAATAAAAGTGAAAACCTCCTTGTCTGAACAATTCTTTTTCTCCCCATTTAAACAACCAGGACCACCTCCTGAGCCCACAGGAGATGTTGCATGGCTATGCAATAACATTTTGAGCACTTCCCTTTTAGCAACACTGAATCTTGAGTGCCCAGACTTTTTGTCAGATTTTGTTTTAATCTAGCTCCTCATCCACAGTTCTACTACACCCAGATTCCTTTTCCCTCCCCTCAACCTCTCCTCAGTGTCAGGGCATGTCTACCTGCTCTGTTACATTTTTTCCTTTGGGACACTGATTCCCAACTTGATTCTTATCCAGATGCCTAATGAGCTTGCCTTTTTTTTTTTTTTTTTTTTTTTTTCCCCACAGTAGACTTTAATTTCCATCTTCTATTTCTTCCTCTTCTTCTTCTAATTTCGTTCCTATTTCTTCCACTTTCACCCTCAGCCTCTTGCCTTGACAAACACACTATTTCAATCTTCACTTCCAGTCCCACTTTTCCCACAGCCTGCCATACAAGCTGCCACCATCTTCAACCTTGCATCTCATCCCACGCCCCACACCCTCTTTCCATGTGCCATTCCATGGTCACCCCTACCCCCAATGCTACTGTTAACCTCTTGATGTATGAACAAATCAGAGTATTTTTCCAGATTTCTTGGGCCCAGCAAGAAAGTTGCTACCAAACACACAGGAGAGAAAAGACCTCTAAGATCCAAAACCTGGACTTGGCATAAGAATAGGTCACAACAATGATTTTAAGCATAGTTTTGTTCAACCACATGCTAGACCTACTACAGCTGGGATTTTGGGAGGCTTTATCCTGAAAAGGATATGAAGAGGATATCTCTGGAACATAAGCTAACTGTGGCATTTCAAAGGCCAAAGCTGAGCAGCTTTTTCCGTAGAGATAAAAGGCACTTGCCTGCCAAAACACACAAATGCATACATGCATGATGGGTCTTCTAAAAGAAAGAAAACACAGGCTGAATTTTTTAACATGAGCAAAAGAAATGTATTCTTCCATTCATTAATGTTACCAAATCATTTACAAATTGATTTAAAAGTAAATCTATTAGGCAGTTAAACAGGCTTTCAGCTTGGAAAGTTTGAGTTAAAACATCTCTATCAAGGAAGCCTTGTAAGCATTTTAAAAAAGTCTTTTCATAGGAAGCATAAGGCATACTGATTGCTAACTGACAATAACAACCCCAAATCTACTACTTTTCTGATTTTTTGATACAACAATCTGATAACAAGAAGGTGTGAGAGGCACACTTAAGTTCTGGGCCTTCAGAAATGACTGAGGGGCACACGTTGAAGCAGAAGGTAAGATTTTCTTTTTAAGAGTATTGGTGCAATAGATAAACCACATACAGAGTATAATCTGGAAATCTGGAGATGTTCAAATTACTTTGAAAACAAAAATGAAAATAGAAGAGAAAATACAGTTCCAAAGCCTGCTCATTGATTTAAGCATTTTAGGTGCCAGTAGGAATAATAACAATGAAAGCCATCTGCTGATCTCTGCAACTAATTCTTCATCTATGCTTGAAAGACTTGTGCAGAGATGGGAAGCTGTGTACGAAACTGTAGACAAAACAAGTTGTATAAGGCAGTCTTTTGGAGGGTTCCACTCACAGAAATCCAGTTTCCATGTAGTTAAGACCTCTCCCAGGACTGGACATCAGCATCTGTGGAACTACTGTCATCAAGCTAATAGCACACTTCTTGTGGTTTAATTCACAAACCAGTAGTTAAAAATAAGATTCTGAGAAGTATAAGGGTTCCAAAATGGGCATTGACATAATGATTTAATATATGCTGACCTAAATATAAATTGATGAATAAACAGAAAATTGATAGATGACATACTGGATTATTTTTTCCTCCTATGGAAAATTACATAAACCCCTGACATCAGCTGGCAGGTTTTTTATTGTATGCACTCCCTCAATCCAAACCAGGCTGCTGTGAGCTCACAACAGTTGTAATTTCTAGATATTTTTCACAGAGTTGTAGCACACGGAATATTTAGGAATAGTCTATTTGCATTTACATGAAAAGAGATTTGACTGTAGAATGGGGAGAAGGGTGCTGTGCAAACCAAAGGGAAATAGAAACTGAAGGTGATCTTATCAGGGTGGCAGAGGTAAGCTTTACACCAGTCCCACATAGTTATTCACATGTTGAATAGTCACTGCTGAATAGGTTAACAGCTTCTATTCACCACCAGTGGTATTGTGCACTAATAAATGTAATTTAGTCACAGAAGACCACAGGCTTAACACAGAACTGACAGTGGAGGCACTCAGGACTTGTCTGAGCTTGAGCCAGTTTTAACAAGAGTCAAGGCACTCGTGCCTGATTTTTAGTGTTTGGGAAGGCAGCTTTCTGTGTGGTAAAGATCCAAAATACCTAGATAGCCACTGTGTGATGCACAGCACACAGTGTCCTTCATGTTCACAAGAGCTGCCAAAGGATTTGGGGTGATGCTCAGTGAGTAAAAGTAGGTCTGGTTAACAAAATGTGTAAAAAAAGCCACAGATGGACCCCAAGATCAAGGAGTAATGCACTCCTACCACCATTGTAGTTCTCCTGAAGAGTGGAGGATGTCCAGGACTCATAGAATCATGGAATGTCTTAGATTGGAAGGAATACTAAAAATCACCTAGTTCCACCCCTCCACGAAAGGCCAGGCTACCACCCATGACCACACTAGGTCATGGATCCTTCCCCCTCCATGCACACCCCTCTGCTTGAGGACAACTGGAGCTATTTGCTGTGAGGTCCATAGGGATGCTGAAGAGTAAGCATAGCTCTGGGAAAAAGGGTAGATGTTTCTAAGCTGTCTTTTGAAATAATTTTAAAGAGTATTATTATTGAGGAAGTTTTTCCATATTACCTCAGACTATAATGGTTAATATTACTGGAATTGACTATAGTAACTATTAGCTGTATTTTGGTTTGATTGTAATAATTTTGATTATTCTAACAATAAATACATATTCTAACAATATATATGTATGTATATATGTATGTATATAAAACATTTCCTTTTATTCCTAGCAAGATTTCAAACATAACAGTAGCAGGGATGTTTTCCCACGTCCTTCAAAGAGGAAATAACAGTGATAGGTAGGCACATACAGACCTTTTAGTGACAAGCATAGTATTTTTCATATTATAGCTGCAATCAAGAACACAGTTGTCTTCCTACAGGGACAGAACTGTGCTTTTGGACTGCAACTAAGAAATTCCAAAAGATTTCTCTTAATTCATAACTGTTACACGTAAGATGTGAGCTGAAGTGATAGTAGATTCTGAGATCAAATCACAGGTAAGTCTTAGTCCAACTGTTTATTTCTAAAATGCTGCACCTCTTTATATGCTTATGCTTCTAAGGCTGCATACATCTCTACCTATGGTGTCCGTGGTGCCAGATTCCGGATCCAGCCTGAGATGTACCTGTGGTCTGGGAACAGCAGAAACCACTCTCTTCCCATCAAGGGAGAGAGAGAAGGGAGCTTAGGTTCACCCTTAAAGAAGAAAAGCTTATTTTTACACTAAGTGTTGTATTTTACCCACTGGGTCAGGTCTAGGACTTCTTTTGTACAATGTGGAAGATGACAGCTCTGTAATAGTCAAATTACTTCTGCTTGCTACCACCAAAAGAGACTAGAGTCCACTTTTCAGTAACTGAAGAGTTAGAGTACTTACTTCAAGTGCTCTGATGTCACTCTACACACTGACCAGCAGAATACATGAGAATAAAAGCAGTCAATGAAAAATTAGCACAAGTAGAAACCCTGTGAACATGCCTCCTTACTCATTTATCCTTCCTATTTTCCCAGGTGTTGTAACAAGAGGCATCCTGCAGTGATGGCTGTGGACCTTTTGTTTGGCCTTGCAAGGCAGATTTGGCTTGGAACCAAGCAATACAAATTGAAACAACTGGTCCAACACTTGTGTTGTTCACTGATGCATTTACCTCTCTATGTTGCAGGTCCCTCCTTGGTGACTCAGAGCAAGTCCTCTAGCTGGCTAAATTGGTTGTGTTGTTGGCCTTTCAGCAGTATTTTTCTTACCAGTAAGTAATCTTGAAGACTATCTGGAGAGGAAGCCAACAGAGACATTTTCTGCTACTGCTGCAAAATAGGGCTTGAGAAATGTCTCCTTTGCAGAATTAATGATACTCCTCAGAGATTAAAGAGCCAATCTGTCCCATATAATTGCTGTCCTAGATCAGTCCTTTAACAGGTCTCTGTTGGTAGAAGAGCTTTCCATAATAGAAAGCAGGAGAAGTGGCAAGAAGAGGACTCATTGACAAGCAGAACTTTGGGATTCTTTTGGGCAGAGATGGGAGCAAGCCATGATGCCTACTAAATAAAGTAAGCACAAGCCTGTCACTTGTCCCAGCCCTGCCTGAGCAGAGCTGTGTGTATTTCAGCATTCTTCCTCTACAAATTCCTTTCAAGAGTGCTCAATATTCAGTAAAGAGACTATGCACATCTGCTGTTCCAAGAAGCAAGTTTAATTGCTGATGGGATTTTTTCCCACTAGCATTTCAACCCATCTGCATGTTACGATTACTGAAGCCTAATTTTGTTTTTGTCTACTTCAACCTTTTCAAGCGATATTCATTAATCCCATCTATGGCATCTCTAACATGTGGGAAATCTGCCTAGAGTAATTACAAAGTATTTCCTCTGCACTTAGTTCTCATATAAGAGCATGTGAAGATAATGAAGGTTGATTGTAGTGTCATCATTCCATTGAGGAAATGAATGATGCTGTTCAAATAACAGCTGGCTTGTTACATAAAAGAAATGACAGATCAGAATAATAAAGACAAACTCCCCTTTAACAGATCTTTCTAATTTGAAAGTCTCAAATAATTGTCTGGAATCCTAGAAGTACAGAACATAGTTGTAGGCAAAAAAGGCCCTTAAATTTGCTCTCTGCATGGTTTTGTTTATACCCATATATATCGTGTATATATATATTTGTGCACTTATACATACATGCCTAAAAAAATACAGTATTTATTATTATTTTTGCATTATATATAAATATATATATGGCAGTGCGACAGCAAGGAAGACCACTAAGAATAATATTTTTTAATCTGGAATATCCATGATGGAAAATAAAATAGAACTTAGGAAAATTACCTTTTTAATAGTTAACTGACCTGAAGAGGGCATCTAGGAATGTGAATGATACGTATTATAATTGAGTGTAAGGTGCAATGAAATTTTCACCATACAGTAATAATTTACACAACAGTGCCATTATAAAAATCTTGTGAGGCCATAATCTCCAGCAAGTGTGTATACATATATATATATGTGAAAAACGACAGAGGTTTTTCTGTTTTATATATATTTAAATAAGATTTATATATAAATATCACATATATAAGCATCATATACACAGATATATACATATATATATGTATATACAAATAGAAAACCTCAGTTGATAAATTGTCTGTTTCAAAGTGCCCACTGCTCCACAGATCAAATTTTCAGTGCTCAGCTCATATTCTGTGAAGTCAAAGGGGTAATTTCAGTGTGCCTGAGAGTGTTCCTAGGTAGTCTTTCAGTCTAAACCTGAGAGTTTGACTCCTTTGAGAAGGAAGAGATAACATCATATGGCACTATCAGACTACACAACTTGATTTCTAGCTAGAGTTTGAAGTAAAGGCTAATAACAACCAAAATGTGATACGTTTCAGGTCTAAGAATTTCCCTCCAAGGAAAATGTCAAGGTGTGACCTCAAACGATACAGAAGAAAAAATTAAAACTCCATTAAAAATTAAATGTAACTACAATTACAAGTGACTACAACTACAAGTAACTACTAAAATGAAAAGTAACTACATTAGGGTAAAATGAGGCACAGTGAGAACAGACTTTCTCAGTAATGCCAGCTACATCCCTAAACTAGAAACAGGAGACTTTGGAAAAAATCCTTCACGTAGTCCTGTCTTATGTTTTCAAGCTGACATAAACTGGGCTCTTGGGAACTGCAAATAAGAAGGACCCAAAGAAAAGAATTACAGAATAATCTCAGTCCAACCTCTTGCTTCAAGTAGCATTTGCTGGGATGAACTCCAAGGATGGAGTTTATCCCAACCTGTCTGGGCAACATGTTCCACTGCTTGACTGCTCTAATAAAACACCCAACATTTAGTATTTCTACATCAATATTTGCCTATGGGGAAAGAAGGTAAAATCAATGCTTAGAGCTTTAAAGAAGAAACCCGAGTAGAACATAATATCCTGTTAGAGAAGGCAATAAAGTTGTTTAAATTGAGTGCATACAACGTCTTCATGAAAGTCTAGCTTCAGGAAATGTTGGAACAAAAATGTAACTACATTTAATTATATTTTTATTATTATTCATAAATGAAGAAATAGAGATCTGTATTGCTATAGCAACAAAATGCCATGTGGTTTTTCTATATAAATTTGAAAATGTAGTGTTTCCACATGAGATTAAAACTGAGCCCAGAAGCACAAAAATATTAAAGTAGTGCATTTATAATAAGAAACTGTTAATTTTCTGACCAACGGTTTTTGCCTCCAAATTAAATGATTGTTGAAAGGGATATTTAACACTGAAGACAATTTTTGAAAAGTAACCTTTCACTCCATAACTAAAAATTACCTCAGAGTCTAATTTTTCTCTAAGAATCACATATGTAGCTTTGTAGAAAGAATGGCTGCTTGTTAGCTCAGGGCATAGTTCCTTTTTAAAGAAATGATTGTGTAGACAGAGGTGCAATCTATGCTGCACATGAAAGCTGATTCTGTCTCTTGAAAATGTAACTTCTAAAGATGTTGTTAATCACAGAATTAATTTATAAATTTAGGGAAAGGCTTTTACTGAAAGTCATTTTATCCATCAAAGAAGTATCTGCATGCATTTAGCACTGGATTCAGCAATCCTGAGTTGTGGACCCCTGCACATACTGAAAGCCCTCTGACCTGAATGGCTCTTATTACCAAACTAAGCCCAATTGCAAATTTAAGGTAATAGAGTTTGAAGCCAAAATCAAAATGAAAGTAGTCTGCAATCTTTTAGCTGGTGGACAGCATTTGTATTTAGCTGAAATATTATAAATTTCAGTATCCCCTTTGAATTCACACATCACATTAAACTGAGTTCTTAATGATTACTCAAAATGTCTTTTCATTAGCAGCAGACTTCTTGCAGCTCTCATGAAAGTATTGGAGTAAGGAGACTCTAATAAGCTCTTCTACTGCTTATTCTTTTCAAGTCTAAATCTTAAACTTTTCTGCTTTTATTAAAAACCACATCAGACTTTAAGAATCTAGGGGCTTTCAGGAAGAGATAAAAGTAGGTAATTTTAATTCAAAATTTTTCACCTGACCTGCTCTTCTTGATGTCGCTGGAAGTTTACCAGACTGAAGTGTGGCATAACTTGTACAAAAAGCACTGCATCGGCTCTGCTTTTTAGTGAAATTTCCCAGATGACCAGGGGTCTCATCTGAATCATGTTTTCCATTTTCAATAACCAGGATAAACCACTTGTTCTTTTCTCCACCGATTTGACAAGGGTAGCAATTTTAAATTATATCTTGAATGTCATATTAAAAATTCATAATTGAGTTGTGAGGGTGAATAATTATATCAAGACCAAGAGAATTAAGGAGATAGATGTGACACATTTCATTTATCGATAATTTATTTCTTTTTAAAGTCTTTTTTTAAGTCTTCTGCAATAAAAAAATTACTGCCCTTTCAGCTCTAGCATTTAAAAGTTCTTTGAAATTTTATGCGTTTGTCCTCATGACATTTTTTCCCTTCTCCACATTTTATTTAAATACTAATTGATGCCAAGTGGCCTTATCATCAATGTCACTGACAATTTTGACTGATGAAATCACCCACTGCTGTTGTTTCAGCAGCCCATTCCTATCAGTTACAGAGCAGCCACTAATTGCTGAGTATTTCCAATTGACCAAGGAGATAAGTATACCAAAACATTCCCTGTTTCAACTATTAATCCATCTGGGCATACCTAACTTCCAGGGGAAAAGAAATTCATGCTACGTGCATTGCTAAATTGGTAATTGCTACAATTTCTACACTGGACTTAACAAGCATGGAAAAGATGGGGTAGGGACAGAGAAGAAAAGCTCTTCTTTAAATTGCTTTAATTTTCACAGATGTATCTGAGGTTACCTCTTGATATAAATCTATAATTGGATACAGACTTTTGAAACTTCCAATAATATTTTCAAAAAATCTGAAAGGATTTGAATACTCACAGCTAAATTGAATCAGAAATAAGATGTTTGATTCTTTTTGTTCAGACAAATGTATCAACTAAACCCCCAAATATATAAGTATGTCTGGTTTAGGTACCAAAACAGGGAAACCTTAGATCTGAAATCAAATGTCCAGTTTTCACCTTATACGAAAGATAAAGTGATTTTTTACTTTGAATATCCCTAGACACTTCTAGTCCTGCCCTTGATTATTTCCTTCTCTGTTTTCCAGAGTCTGAGCACATTTTGCCTAATTCACATCTACATTCTTAATATGTAGCACAGTCACAATCTTGCCATGGCAAGCACAAGCCAGGACTGTCCCTGTCCACACTAAATACTGGAAGCAATATGGCCAAGGTCCAGCTTGGGCAATCTGGCCTTTGGTATCCTCGGTATTTTCAACAACACAGCTTTTACAAGGGGATGGGCAAACTCAGCGTGCCCTGCAGCTTGTCACTGCACTCTACCTACAGTAACAGCAACAAATCACTTTAAACTACTGCAGATGGGAATTCCAGCTCCTAGGTCTGTGCATAGAAAGCATCAGTTCACTCTCGTACTTTCCCTCATGGAAGGAAGCCATATGTGCACTGCTGTAGTGCATACCTCTATGACTCAGTCTGGGCATCTAACCTGAGTACTCCAGACGCACAGAGGGCAAGATTATACCCTTAAGATGGCAGCAAGATGCCCCTGTACTTACTTTTTTTGTATTAGCTGGTTCAACTGGCACCTCCTCAGATCCTACTCACCCCACATTCACCCCATGTAGGAGGAAGCTTAGTCACAAATCTCGGAGAGAAATCCAGCCCCTGAACTACTGCAGCAGATTTTGTTTCTTCAGCTAGAGATTAATCAAGCCTTCTACGTAACAGCTGAATCCTATAGCACTCATCAGAAGACTACTCAGGTCCTGGCCTTCTTGAAACCTTTAATTATTTTACCAGCAGCCATAAGATGCTATGTTTTTTTATCAAAAAGTTAAAGCATTTGATCCACTAATGGATGAAAGAGAGCAGAGCCTATTCAGGGAATTTTGTCCTCCTGATTTGAATGTGATAAGGCCAAAAAGGAAAATGAGATAAGTATGAACTTCAGGAATTAATACAGCAGAGAAAACCATCCCTGAAATGCAGATACATCTAGACTGAAATCCAGTCAGCCTGGCCTACAAACACAGCAAGCTAATGAACAATTTCTAGCAAAACAGCCTTCCAAAATAAAAGTTGAAGTTTCCTAGAGAATTAATGAAGACAAGGAGATAACTTTGAAGGACTCTAGAGGAAGTTCCTGTAACCCTAAATTTTATCCCTTAAGCTAGACAGTCAGGGCAGCAGTGGGTCTGCTCTTCCTATGCATTTATTTCTCTTCATATGATAAATGTGAAAAGCTGTGCAGCAACATATTTCCCTCTCCAGCCTGGGCTTGGAAGTGCAGCTACTAGATGAACATTGGAAAACATGAAGTTGTCTCTAAATTTAGCACATTCATATGGGAAGCTATATGGTGGCATAGTAGAGGATAGGAATAGGAATAACTCAGTCTGTTGATACAGCTCTGAAGAACAGAGTGGAATAAAATAGAATAGAATAACCTTAATTGGAAGAGATCTACAACAATCATCTAGCCCAACCACCTGACCAATCCAAGGCTGACCAAAAATTAAAGCAGGTTTTTAAGGGCATTGTCCAAATGCTTCTTGAACACTGAGAGGCTTCAGGTATCAAACATTTCTTCAGACAGTCCGTTCTAGTGTTTGACCACTGTGTCTATAAAGAAATAGTTCCTTACATCGTGTCTGAACCTCCTCCGACACAGCTGTGAACGATTCCCGTAGTGAATGTCGTGGCTTATCTCCTTTGCAGTATCCAAGGAGGAATATGTTCTGCTAAACTTCATCTAGGGTTTTTTTTTGCATGAAATTTTTCAACTTCCTACATGTCTGCATACCTACCCTTTATACACATGCATACAGAAACACCTACGGGCTACCAAGTATATACTTGGTATGTACTTCGATCTTTGAGTGGATTATGCAATTCTAACATGCGTAGGCTATATGAAAACAAAGGGTATAGCTTAAATAAAAAAGAATTTGGCAGAGTGAGTTCTAGAGAGTTAGCAGACTATTTGTATCAGTTCTTCTCTTTTTACTAATTTTGAAATTAAAAAAAAAACCTGTTTGAATGAAATTTTGAAATAAGATGTCCTTCCAAACAAATAATAACAAAGCTTTTGGATGATGCTTCACAATGATTCTCTTTTTTCTCCACTTGCTTTTTTTAGCATTTTAAATTTGCCAGTGAAAGTAGCACTTTGAGGAATTTCTCACAAAAAGCAACAGAAATTAAAAAATGAGAATGTAATTAAGGGGTTCATAAATATCAAGTAGAAAGAAGAAGAGAGCCACAATCATTATATTTTCCTTCACCCATTGATTATGTCATCAAAGATAATTTCTGTTTACTTTCTTTCCTTCTGTGAAACATTAGAGAATGGAGCTTCTTGTTCATGTCTAATATATTTCACATATGAGCCATTAGTCTGGTGCTTCTGTTGTACTTCAGAATGATTTGGAAAAGCTGATTCCTTTTCCTGACATAAGAATTTCCCCAGAGAGGTGTGATTAGATTGCTGAGGGTCAGTCATTGCTTACTTTATCCAGGTATTTGGAAGTTTGAATGACTAAAAAGACTGACAGAATAAACTATGTTTGGGGTATAGACAGTTAAGAAGGGACATAACACCCCCTCACATTTTTAACAGCTTTTCATCTCTGATTCATCCTCATTAACAGAGTCAAATGTGCTTTGTATAAAAACTGAGTAACCAGATGTATGCTGGAGAACATCAATGTGACAAGTCTCATTGATCTTATACCCTAAGTTCAAATTCAATTTTAATTTTTTTTTCAAATTACCTGAAAATGCAGTCTAAACATTTTCCTTAAAAAGTTACATGAGACACCCACTCAGAGTATTAGCAATGAAAGTTCAGGAGAATGAGTGGTTTCTAAACAGTAGGAGATTCATTAATAATAAGACAGCAAGGTATCTTAGATATCTTAGTGCAAGTAAGGTCTAAGATAAATTGTGGAAACCAAAAAACTTTATGCAAGCAGTGCTGGAGCAGTATTGGATATGGTTTTGTGGTTTTCATTGGATGTGGTGGTGGGTTTGTTTGTTCGTTCGTTCATTCGGTTGGTTGGTTGGGGGTTTTGTTTGTTTTGTTTTTTTCTTTTGTAATTAGTCTCTCACTTAAAAAATCTCATTTGATTTTGAAGTAATGGAGCACATTTTCTTGAAACTCTATATAAAATTTTTAAAGAATCTATTGTTCTATATCTCTGTATCTACATAAGTATCTCAATCAACCAATCGTACTCAAAACCCATAAAAATCAACAGCAAGTTTCAGCAGAAACTGGAAAAAATGACACTTTCACTGATTTTTATGATTTAATCAATGCTTATGGCAAACCCACTCTTTATTCCATACTAGAAGCAAAATCAAAGATGATTTCTTGTTTAGATGGTTTTCTTGATGCAAAGATGCAGATAGAAAATCAACATGTTGAAACAATCAAAAATTAGTCAAAACAAGCCAGCTGAAAATAAAAGTTTAACATTGTTATAATATCTGGAAGCATAATAACACTGACACCAATCTGTAAATTCTGCACATTTCTAGGCATTGACACTAGGTTAATTTTCACTCCAATACAATTAATAATATGAAGTTATGTTTCCTATTTGTGCTTCAGTTTAAAGCCAAATATCTCCTCTTCTTGGAAAGCTCCAAGTTTCAAAACTGAAAAATAAATTATTCACATTCTTCTTTCTCTTCATCATCTCAAAAAATTTCATACAGCTTCATATTAAAGTTACTGCCTTAAGGCTATCACATTATCCATCCCCCAAAAAATCTCATGTCCTCAGCTAAAAATCTTATTAAACATAATGAAGCAGAAATCAATCCATTTATGAAGTACAGAGAAATTTTTTAGAAAAGAACACCATACGTCAAGGTGTTGTGCCAAATAATATTTTCAAATATTAATCTACAAATTCCTTTTTTTTTTTTACAATCATAGAAGAATTTGTGTCAGAAGAATACCCTGAAGACCATCTAGTCCAAAAGCAAATTGAACTCTGGATGTGGTCTGACAAATGTCAAGCAAAGGGGTACAGCCACACTTTTAGGTCTCCTGCTTATGCTCTCACCAGCATGACCCAGATGGCCAGGCTTCATTGCCACACAGACATGGTGCTGACTCACGATCATTTTGCTGTCTATGAGGACTTCAGGCCCTTCTCAGCAAAGCTGTGACCTAACCAGTCAGTTGCCAGTCTGCACTGCTCCACATGGTTGCTGTGCTCCAGCTCCAGAACTTTGCATCCATCTTTAATGAACTTGTAAAGGTCCTTGTCAGCCCGTTCCTCCAGATGGTCAAGGACCCTAAAAATGGCAGATGCTCTCACCAGCCATTTACTCTAAGTGTGTGTCTACATTAATTTGTTGAGGGTACGTTCCTTAACATAGTCCAGATTGGTCACAAAGAGCATTGGACCCCATAACAAACCTAGCAAATACCTTATTTCATTGGCTACCCGTTAAACTTTGAACCATTGACTCCTTGAGCCCAACAATTTTGTTCATCCAGCACCTGTGTCACAAATTTGTAGACCCCTTGACTTGTTTCTAGGAATCATTCCTTCTTCCAATAGTAGATAACTCAGAAGGAATACAATTGTAAAACTTCATTCACTCTGTTCTTTCTATTTCAAACATATCTGAAGTTGTCTTTAGCCATTCTTAGGCAACAAGACCTAACTTGGAGCATCAAATTTCCTCATTGAATTCTTTGGCTTGTATGTTTATCCATAATGTCAGGTTTTTGAGGTATGGTTCCACTCAATCAAAAATTACATTTGATGCAGTAATTCCTGAAAATGAAAGTCTGCTCTTACACAGTGTCGGTGAGAAATCAAATGAGGTGAGAAGGATCATACCTTGCAGCATTAGAAGTCAATTATGTGGAGGACACAGTTTGATAAAATAAGAATCCTTTTGGGCTCCTGTCATTATTCAAGCCCAAACTCAAATGAAATAAAAAAATTCTTCCTTTTCTTTAATAGCACTGCCTTACTGTTGATGATCTCTAAAGAAAAGTTATCATCTGCTTACGAAAAAAAAAAATGAGTTTGTCTCTTATATTTCTGGTGCAAACAGAGGCAGTCTGAAACCTGGAAAAACTTTTAAGTGTTCTCACACAATCCTCTGCATTATTGAGTGCTTGCCTTAACCCAGCTGTAGTCCCTAGAAGCTGAGGATGCCCCGTTCTTGGAAGTATTTGAGGCCAGTTTGGATGGGACTTTGAGCAATGTCGTCTAGTGGAAGGTATCCCCTGCCCATGGCAGGGGGGCTGGAGCTGAGTGATGTTCAAAGTCCCTTCCAACCCAAACCGTTCTAGGAGTCTATGATAAAGAGAGCAAAATGTAAAGGAATGTAGTTCTCCTACTAGTGTGGTAGGGTGACTTTATGCTGCTTGTATCCCCAATCGTCTGTTCTGTTTGTGCTGTATATTGTGTTCTGTACCTTTAAAACTTGTTCTGCGAGTGAAGGGGGAGAAAGAACAGCGCGCAGTTTGTTTTGAGGAAACTGCCTGACTCCCCCACATTGCTGCTCTCCGGTGTTCGTCCGAGGCACGGACAGCGGTGGGACAGAGATCTCCTGTGCTTTTAGTTAGTTTTAGCTAGCTAGGCAGAGAAGACTCCCTGGACTGTTTTTTTTTTTTCCTTTTTTCTTGGGACTGTTTAAATCTGCTCAGGACTGAAAAACCCAGAGGAGCAGCGAGGGCTGGCACCTGCGGCCCGCCGGGCCTGGACCTTCGGAGAGACTGAGTGAGCTGAGCTACACCCACGGCAAGGACTGTCTCTGTTTGCCATCTCTCTTCGGAGCGGGCAGAGGTTTTATTGTTTCATATTATTAATTCTTTGCATTTGTGGGCATTTTGTTTGTTAAATAAATAGTTTTTTCCACTTCTCTCCGAGGAAGTTCTTTTCCCGGACCGGCTGGGGGGAGGGGCCGTTTGGGTTTACTCTTCCAGAGGAACCCCTTCGGAGGTTTTCCCCAAATTTGCCCTAAACCAGGACACTAGCATTGTCCAAAAGGACACATTCCCACTTAGGCTAAGTATCAACAACATAGTGGTCATACATAATCACAGAACCATTGAGGCTGTAAAAGACCTTTAAGATCACCTAGCCCAGCAATGAACCCATCACCACATCCATTTTCACCATTAAATTGTGTCCTCAAGTGCCCTATCCACATATGTTTTTTGAAAACTTCCAGGAATGGTGCTTCTACCACTTCCCTGTTCAGTCTGTACCAATGCTTTACAATCCCTTCCTTGAAAAAAAAAATCCTAAAATCTATTATAAACGCTCCCTGGCACAACTTGAGGCCATTTCCTCTCATCCTGACACTTATTACCTGAGAGAAGAGACTGGCACCCATCTCTCTGAAAGCTCCTTTCAGGTAGTTGTAGAGAGCAACACAAAAGGAAACCAGCTCACCTGTACTTTCATCTACACATTATTGTTGCAACATTTGGCATTTGACTCATGCTATTAAGTTCTCACAAACAAATTATCAGATGCACCTTTGATCAAAAGATAAAGGCCATCCTTATTTCCACTTCTCCTTGATTGTGTGCTTGCATGATATTTCCTCTTGTCTCCTTTCAGAAAAAAATAGTGCAGAGTAGATTATTTGCTAAATTTATGGACTTTGGTCTTAGCCAAAGGCTTTGGTCTTAGCCTTTGCGAAACTGAAATTTCATCTCAGCTGCAGCATCCCTTGTCTAATCACAGATGTGCTGTTTTAATGTTCTATTGATACTGGGAAAATGAGAACAGTGACCTTTGTGTCAATTGGCTAGCCTACAGAAGCTACTAAGATGGAAAGTGTGGAGCTGTACAGGGCAGTAGTTTACATATTCTACCCATATCTTATGTTAATTATGGGCCAAAAAAAAAGTTGCCTTATAATTATTTTAGCCTTATAGTTCCTTTATTTAGGAAATAAATAGCTTTAGAATTCCTTCATTTTAGTTGGGATAGGCATATATTACCTTTCGATTTTTATTTTTTTTTAGTTTAGGTTAACTAGAGCAGTTGAAACTGATCAGTGGATTTTGGAAATGGTGCCAAGTGATTCACTATGCTATTTTCTTCTTTTTCAAGGTACTCTCATGACACATTCCCTTTGTATTTTTTGATAACATAAAGAGTTAAGCCATTATCCATGCCATTTCAATAAAAAACCTCCTCATAAACTTGCAAATTGGATCTTTTCAACATGCAAATTGTGTCTTTTCAAATACCTCAGCAGAGTATCTACCTGAACTATAACAATAAAATTGCAATACACTTCTAAATAAATACAATTGTCATATTCTCCACTTTCAGCCCCTACTCTTACAATGAAAATGCCCAGCTGTAAATGCTGTTCTTGGACAAGTCACCAGTTCCTTAAACCTTTATAAATTACCATTTTGCTGTGAGAATATATTATATTCAAGTTATTACTTGAAAGGTTATTTGGCAGTGAAGCTAACAGAGAGGTTGTCAGGTGAGACTGATGCTGTCAGCCTGAAAGCACAGTCATACAGCCAGTAAATACTGCACAGATACAGAGCTGAAACTGCATGAGCTTCCACTGAAACAGGACCTGTCAATCTGTCATGTCATCTTTGATTAAAAGATTTTGTGAGCAGGCGTCTGCAAGTGCAGCAAAGGTTTTCTGGAAGGTAATGATGCAAAAATGAAAACGTGACTGATGTGTCTATCACAGAATGGTCAAGGGCAGCAAACTTAGTTTCAGAGCTTGTTTATCTGCATGTTCCCCTCTATCAGATGGCTTTTTGGTAGAGGTTGCCTAAGATGCCTCCTTTGACTCACTGGTTCCTCAGAAAATACTTACTATATATGCCATCAATACATACTCTTCAAGTCCTCCATCTGTCGCAGTTTTTGAAGAAAAAAATTTAGTCTGGAAAAAACAGAAAACTCCTTCACTTTAATAAAATGTGGGAAAGAAAACATATTTTCTGTTCTCTTTCTTGCTTTTCAGAAATTTGTCTGCATCAGGACTACATTTAGTCTCCTCTCCGAAAGAGGTCTTCTACTCATAACCTTGGAGAGCACCCTTCAGGGAAATTAAACCCTAAAAACTTTGGCTCTAAATCACAGAGCCCTGTGGGTGACTTGGAATAAATAGAGGAAAGATCAAAGGAGGATTAGAGGCTGGCTGTGAAGAACATGAACAGGAATGACAAAAGGAAAGGCTCTAGTGTTATCTTAGTTATGTTCCCACCATGAAAATAATGAAGGCAAAAACCCCAACACCTATTCATATTTTCTGGATTCATTGGCTAATAGAAGAATTCCCCGTATACTTGTGTTACTAGTGTCCTGCTATCCTATATACCAGATAGGAAGAGACTCCTGCTGATCATTTTGTGCTCATAAATGAATACATTATATGTCCTAAACTCAAAGAACAGGCAAGAGGAATTTCAAATGTTCTGTTAAATACTGTAACATCTTAATATTTAGAAAAATACACACATAAAACAAAGAGAAAATCAGACCTTCTCTCTCCTTGACTTTTCCTCTTCATTGCACAGCTGTATTTGTTCAAGCTTCCTGTAAGAAAGCACACAGAAAATAAGATGGGGAGAAAAAGAGTGAAGAGCTGTAATCAGGGCAGAAACTCACACTTGGAACTAGGAAGTTCCCTCCGGCTGCCTAATGTAGATAAAATTCTCACAAAGCCTAAAGTGGGCAATATACAATACCTGGCCAAGCATTTCTCCAGGGGATTACACTGTACTTCCTACATCAACTTTCATTTAAGGATCCAAAATTTGTTACTAAAGCAAACTCCTATCTCTTAATAGGATGGGAAGCTGGAGCAAAATGAAGTTTAAAAAATTCTAATCATTGAAGCACTTATCTATGTTTACAAGGTCAAAGAGAGTAGAGTAGTGGGATAGTTGTGCCTGGAAAGCAATGATCAAATGATGAGTTCATGGAACTTAACCATCATTTTCTCTTTATCTTCTGCAACCAAGCAGTCAGGAATTCAGCTAAAATCTTTATCTGACCAACTCCTGCTTTGCATTGTGACAGAACTTCATTCCTCTGATGGGGGCTGGGAAATGTCCTCCAAAATATTTTCTTTCATGATAATGTCAAAGAACAAAGGAAATTAGGAGCTCAGAAACAAACCAAAGGGAGTGCTCAGTTCTCTGAAATACACTGATTTATGTCAAGAGATTCAGCTGAAGCTCATCCAAGCCTTAAGCCATTTCACTGTATATATGCCTTGCAACTCATAAAATACAATTCTTGGGAAAAGTAAACTCTACCTGATGTCAGTAAGAATTTTTTGTTGGATAATTGTCGCTCTGTTTTTCTAAAGTTCTTTTCAGCCTTATGATGTTTACTTTTTGTGGTGGAGTTTCTCACGCACTTTTCACGTAAATAATGATTGTTTTGCATTGCTTTCTGGAGGAGGAGAGAATTGATGGACTGTTGGTTTGACCAGTGTGGTTGGAGAGGACAATTTTCATCCTCCAATCCATGGTCACTCTTGGAATTCTATAAATGTTGAGGTCTGTAAATAAAGTTCCCTCTTTTTTTGCCTTGGACATCTCAGTGTGTGACTGTCATTCTTTTGTGTCGAATTGCAACAGATAATATCTGATAATGAATTCAGTTAAGCTTGATCCTGTAATGATAACAACGCAAAATCAGCCAAATTAGCAATATAAAAAGTTCAATTCTGTTCAAGTGCCTGTCTTGAAAAGTGGCTTGTAACCGATGCTTGGGAAACTGGGCTTGCATACGGATCTGGAAGATTTGAATGGACTACAAAGTTTAAGTCACAGAGTACGATGTCCTGTAACTTTGAGAGATCTGAATGGACCTTGGCATACCTTCCATTCAGCTATAAGGGTGCACTTCCTGCACCAGAGACTGCATCCAGATAACCATTTTAACAGATGCTGAGGGATGTGAACCCATTTTGACCTCCACAATATCAGGTGACAATGAATCATGCAGTTTAATTATTTATAATGTGAAAATAATCTCTCTAGAGAGAAAGCAATAGTTTCAGTGAATTGTAAGGCAGCTTGCTTAGTCACTCTGTGAATCATACTGCAATGTCTGGGAAGTGGTAAGTACCCCAGACAGTGATACCATGAGAAAAGGATACATACTAGAAACCATCTAGTTCTACTTTCTTGCTATTAGTATCTCACTGAAGTGTGATCCTGCAAAGCTTTTCATACCAAGAAACCCAACCAAATAGCTTGAATTCTTATGCCCTGACAAAGTAGCAGGTGTGACATCCCAGTAGTATGGAGAGATCAGGACAATCCTTTCCAAGTTCCTGCTGCGATCCTTTAATGTGTCTTGCAGCAGGCAGTGAGGAGGCATTTGTAGGCCTAAAATAAGTTTTCCCAGACATGCTTGCCGAACAAATGGGTCCCTGTGAGTGGCTGGGAGAAGCAGCAGATCCCTGCACCTCCACAGCTATATCCAGGACATGATCTGCTGCAAGGAACCATGCTGGGTGAGGTGCTAGAAATCCCACTTCTCCATCTGAAGAAGCCTATCCTGTACTCAGATGGCCTTTGCTTACCTCAATATCTAACGAAACTTTGGGACGAATGGCATTGGTTTATACCAGTTAAGAGCTCAGCTTCTGTGATCGTTGCATTCAGGGAAGAGGACATAGTAAATCTGCAAGATTTCAAGCTGGGCTTGCAGCTATCACTCAAACTGAACTCCAGAACTTAGAGTGAGTTTCTCATTCAGTATTGCAAAGCTTTCCCTCTGCTCCAAATCCTACTTTTCTACTATTCTTGCATACAGCCAGGCACATTTTCTTTCATTTGTTCTGAAAGATAGGTATGTACATCTGGATTATGGACACTTGACAATTCTCTGCATCATCACATATGAGATGATGGGTATCCTTGATGGTAACGTGACTGTAATAGTAATGCCAAAAAAGAAAGAACCTGATGGCAGGCATCCTTCTTCCAAGAGCCAGGAGGTTTATGCTGGGAGGTGAAAGTCACATGTCATTGAAAAATCTCATGATCACAGAATATGCTGAGTTTGAAAGGACAATCAAGGATCATCAAGTCCAACTTCTGGCCCTCCACAGGACAACCCCAAGAGTCACACCATGTGCTGCCTGAGAGCATTGGCCAAATGCTTCTTGAATTCTGCCAGGCTGCTGCTGTGACCATTTCCCTGGGGAGCCTCTTCCAGTACCCAACCACCCTCTGGGAGAAGAAATTTTTTCTGATACCCAACCTAAACCTCCCCTGACACAACTTCAAGCCATTCCCCAGCCAACAGCAAAACATGAGTAGTTCCATCCCACATAAAAACAGGGTTTACATCAGAATCCACTGGGGGAAAAAGGGGGAACTACAAAATATTTTGATTGAAGGAACATAAAACAGCAGGGGACAACAAAAAAGCAGAATCTATCAGAGATGTAGCTCTGCTATTAGCACCAGATCTGAGCTTCTTAGACAAATGGTGCTGGCCCCACTTTAAGGCATCAGGCTCGAGAGAGAGCACAGTGTCCAGGAACATAGTTTTTAATATTTTACTAATGGGATACTGTTCTAAAAAACGAGAAACTGCTTTGGAATAGGCCAAATTTATTTGGACTAGCTGGTTCTAAAAATTACTATACAAGCACTTTCACTTCCTACTTTATAAAAATGCCTGGATCTACTTGAAGGTTTTAGTAGCTAGGATTTTTTATCCAAACTTCAACCCTAAAGAGTTATTTATATCATAAAGTATATATTTATCTTCAGGAAAAAAAAGATAAAAAATAAATCAGAGGTATTATAACATAAAGGGAGCATCACTGTCCTTGTAGAGCCTGAAGCCTAGGAGAAGTTGTTTCAGGGAGATCAGAGCACTTGTATTTAAAAGCAGTATTCAGAGGGGAAATCAGATGAGTGAATTATCTGCCTATGGAAAAAAAGATGCACCAGCATGATAGATAGGCCCATCACCAGTTTTCAAGAGGAAGAAGAAGAAATGTATCAGTAAGGTGGCAAATAACAGTTCTCACAACAGCCTGGAAAACCTCATATTGGAGGTACCCATTTAAATAGCTGGTTTTTTGTCACTAGCTACAATGGTGTCCCTAATGTAGGGTGCCAAAACTGGCAGCTTTTAGTGCATTTTATTCAGGTGATTTTTTTTAAAATCTCAAGGTAAATATACCTTCTCACACTAACAGAGCTTCTGCTATCACCTTTTTATAACTATAAACCAAGGTAAGATTTATTTGAAGACGTATGTATAGTATTTGATTGCAATTGTCTCTAAGGCTTTCACAGAAGGCACCATAAAATGTGTCTGCAAGGATAGCAGGCTAGCTGAGTTCAAACATATTAGTTTGGGATAAAAGAGATGTGGCTTAATTTATACCTTTTACTTCCTGGGTGACATGGAGCAAATCTTTCAAAAATACTTATATTGAAATGGTAATTGAAGGCATTCTCTCTTCCAAACATGATAATGTTTCTCTGGAAAATGAAAGTAAAGCTTGTAATATCTTAGATACCATCACAAACACTTAGCATAAATTTAATACTACACAGCCTGGGCATTTGGAACTGCTCCCTGTTCACTGAACCAAGCAAGCATTTGACTTCAGTTTTTGCAACAGAAATGCTGTGGTGTTGGCAAAGGCAGAGCAGAGCTTAGGCCTCTTCAGGTAGCAGTAAGCCAGCACCCCATCCTAATATTTTCACTTAAAAAATTCAAAAACTAAGAAAAAAGATTTTTTTCAAATAACTTATCTATAACTAGTTGAAGAACTAAAGACTGAAGATGTGTTGGTTCAACTGACTTATATAACATTATATAAGATTGAAACTACCTTACATTAATACAAAGTATTTTTAGGCAGCATGATTCACTACGTAACTATGACAACACACTTCAAACTGAAAATAAACCAATATTCCTACAAACTATTTCAAAAAAGAGCAGAATTCAGGCTTTCTGTAGCAGACATTGCAACTCAGCAGGGCCCAGGTTAACTCACAGACAATCCTCCCTGCCTTAAGACAGTCCATGAGTGTCTGTATTTACTCTCTGTTCCTGCCTGCAGGTCTCAAAACCAATGCCAAACTTCTTTAGCCTATTTGTGACCTGTACCTAAAAAACACACAGAAATAAAATTTGCTACATTCATGGTTCATCTAAAGTATAATTGTTTCTACATATGAGGAAGGAACATGCTTTTGTCTATTTGTATGAAAACATAAGATAATATCAGGTAGGGATGCTAACTCTAGCTGACAGTGCAAAGGAATAAATCAAGATCCTTGTCTCCATAAATATGTAAAACCACAGAGGACAAAGATAAAGACAGTCTGATTTTTATCAGTGCAAGAGAGCACTTATTCTGCCAGAACTTCACACCTCCCCTCTCTGTCTCAGGAAATGACTCCTTTTGTTTGTTACCCTGTATGCCTGGCACAGCAGCATGTGCTCCCCAGCCTCATGTTCTTGCAAACAGGTTGCATGTTCATCAGAAGAGTGAGAGAAACATGGGAACAGGGACAGGAAATGGCATTTAGTCGTGCAAAGCCACCATACACCCTAGCAGAACTGTGAAGCCAAACCAGCAGCTCTGGGCTGGGCTTCCTCACAAAGCCATAACCCTGGGGAGCAGCATAGCTAATTCCATCCCTTTGAAAAGAGGATGCTTTGCTTCTTTCTGTTTCCTTGTGACACTGCTCAAGAAAAAGATCCTTGAGATCAGCTTATTTGCCAGTGTGCTTCCATACTGTAAAACTCCCATATTTTGGATCTTGGATAAATGATAAAAAATTAATTTCTATTGTCCTATATAAATAAAAATAGATTATTTGGGAAAAGTTTTAATAGAAACAAAATAAGCACTAGTTACAGTCAACCAAAAATTCATTTGTCCAAATTTAATATTCTAGTTAATTTAAAAATTACATATCTGAACCTAAGCTTGTACTTTTATATTCCCTTAGAAGTAATGAAGGATAGCTACATTTTAAAAGCAATTGAGCCTATCACAAAATAAGAGTTTAATCTGAATATTCCTCTGAAGGTGTGTATATCTCTCAAAAGGCAATATAGTTTAGGATGACTAACTTGGAATTGTATGCCTAATTTTTAGTCTTACATTTTGGCAGATGGATCCCACCATGAGTATGCTAATCTAATGTATCTATGAAAGGCACTATTAAGATAACAACTTGGATAAAAAGAATTTAAAGAAGCTAATGATATTGCAGTTCCCATTACAGCAATGTTTTTTTCTCCTGCAATTATTATACCCATAATAAATTTTTCTTAGTTGTACCTCCTGAAATGAAGTGCACATGCACCTGGGACCACCAGCTGAGCTGTACAACCCATAAGCTTTTATGTGAAATGGCAGAAGCATCAGATACAACATCTTTACAGTACCCTTTTAGCATGCTATTATGGCCTAAAGAGCCTATGATACAACACAAAGAAGAATGCGTGGCAGCATTGATGACAATGGCTTTTATCTTCCCTGCACTCAAGCATCTCGGTTTTAGACATTCAAAAATAAATCTCAAAGAATAAAATAGAGAAATAAAAAGGAAAGCATGTAATGTATTAAATTGTCTGTAAAACATTACAGAACATTATCTCAAAACCTAGAAAAGGAAGTCGTAATCCAAATCCTACAGCTCTCAAATTCTGTGTTTCTACTGCATCTAAATCTGAACCCAAAATTATTTCTAATTCTAATTCTAAATCTAAAAAAAAAAAAAAAAAAATTGTAGCCCAAGTAAAAATAAAAGCTTATCATATATGCTAGTATTAATCTTAAGAATCTCACTGCCCTTATTTTGAAAGGAGCTGTGAGAGAGAAGCAGAATGTAATTTTGCACTATTTAATACGACCACAAGGACCAAAGATTATGGCAGTATTTGGTAGAGACGTGGAGTTGATTTCTATTGTATAGACCAACATTAGGGGCCTCAGATATAGACACAAGGAACCACCATTGTTCGTTTCAAAAGAAAGAAGTTGGTCATATTGATGTTCCTGAAGGTCAGAGTCATGTACCTGGAAGGTTAAAATACCCAAGGCACATTATTTATACAGCATACCCATGTGCAAGGGAAGTCCCAGCACTGGTCCTGACAGCAGACACTGCTGACACCACTGCCAATGAAGATCTGGAGGCAGCAGCATTCAACAGATACATGAGGTTCTTGTCTTGGGAGAAAACTGAAAGAAGTACTTAAATCTTCCAGCCTTGGTGGAATGGCTCCTAGCTCCTTGGCAAGTCTGAAAAATTTAAACTTTGTAACTATTAAAAGCCAACTATTAAAGCTAAAAGTTCTCAAACTGGGAGAACTGTGGGCATCTTGCACCTAAGGGTATCAAAACCATTAGAGTCTCTCTCCCTGCACAGTCTCCCACCATGTAGCCCTAACAGCAATTAGAGAAAAAAGTAGGGCAAGCTGACCTAAGATTGAAGAACTGGTAAATATCTGTTTTCAGGCAACTAAACTGAGCCTTTGGGCCCAAGTCAATTTCAGACTAGGAAACTTAAAATGTCTCCACGTAAGTGTCTATAGATGTCTAAAATTCTATCGCAGGCAATGGAGCCCAGAAAGCATTTCAGCTCATGGTAAAACAGACACCTGGAGGATGAGTCAGCTGCCCACACATGGGTTTGCAGAGGCATCTGATATGTCTCTAGGCATGCTTGGTGTCATATGGACCTCTGGGAGACTATTGCCCTTCTAGAGCAGCACCAGATGAGATTGCTGAGGACACAGGAAGTGGCAGCAATGTCCCATCTTGTGAATGAATTGTATCCCTCATGATGGTCAGCTGAATTGCACCTCACATCTCCACCAATTGTCCTCCACAGATGCCACAGGGCACTAAATTTACCAGCCTAGACTGATCTGTCTAAATCTCAAAATGAATCCCATCTGTCAGAACCATTCAAGGAGAAACTGATGCCACAGTTACATGAAGCCAGTTTTTTCTTCAATGAAAAGACACAGAAAAAACATTATGCAACATGGTAATGAATGAGTGCAATGTGATAGATTGAAGGGCAAATGGTACCAAACAGGAGGAGGAAGGTGCTGTTTGCCTCTCCACACACCATCTGCAAAAGCTTTTGGAACTCTGTTGTCGGCATTTTTGAAGAAGGTAGTGACAAGTGGGAAGGATTTTGTAGACAGCAATAAGAACTGGTCACAGTCTAGAAAAAAATAATAAAAGGCATGGGAGATACTCTCATAGATTGTTGTCAATGTTCATGCATTGCTGTCAATTCCACACCTGTTTACATGGAAAGAAATTTCTGCCAACAAAATTCTGTAAACTATCAGGAAAATATTCAGAGACATGCCATATTTAAGTACTGATAATTTCTGTTTTTCCTTAATAAAGAGAAGCTAGCACACAGAGGAAGGGAATTTCAAGCCTAGGCTTGGCTGGTTCTTTCACAGAGATGCCTTAGGTTGATCCATTCTGCTGCTGAACAAGTTTTCTGCAGGAGGTCAGAGCAGAAGAGCAAATCACCCCCCTGTAGCTGTGATACTTATGACACTATTTAGTGGTGCTAACACATCAAAGTGTAACCCCCAGAAATGTCTGCAGGCTCTGCATGAAACCTCAGAGACCTTGGGAATGCACTGAGAGAGAAGAGGCAAAGTCTGCCTTTTAGAAGAGAGTACACTGTGTCAATTAGCACAGAGATGCACTGAGGTGCATCTTGGTGGCAGTGCTTTCCTTTCATCTTTCATTAAATAGCCAGTCTTCCCCAAAGCCATGTAAAAAGTACAACTAGTAGTACATCCCAGTGTTTATCACCAGAAATTGTTAATAAGACTGAATGTCTCCTACAGGGGACCTGAGGAAACATTCCATTACTAAAAAGTTTCCATTCCATTACTAAAATTTAAAACAAACCTGTATCATTAAACTAAGTTCTGTCAGTGTCAAAGCAAGATCCTCTAGAATGAAACCCAGTAATAAACCGTCTTTGATTAAACTGTATAAGTTAGAGAAGGATGGTTTCCTCACAAGCTGAGGAATTATTTCCTTTTTGTGCAGTGAAAGAAAGGTAAGGAGCTGCTGGAATCTCGTCCATTTCCCACAACAGCGATCGCAAATTTGCTGCAAAATTTATGGGCATCTCTGAGGGAATCAGAGGGGATTTGGGAGGAAAAACATTGTACATATAAAATAATGTAATAATTATTAGTTTCAACTCAATATAATTACAAATGAGCTTCCACCAGCTACTAATTATCTTCTTGGTTACAGAGGCCATATTTTATTTAAATGAAGTGGAATGAAATGTTGGTGAAAGCTGTATAAGTAGTACTAACGAGAAGACATATTAGAGGAGAGATATTTCCCTTTTAGGCCCTTGGATCACGGGTTTTTAAAAGTATTGAAAGAAAAGGTACAAAGAAATATAGCATCCTCCTGAGCACCTGAGAAACCCCAGGTCTAGCTCAGATAGAAATCTATTTTACTTGAATGTGTAACAAACAGTACAAGTGAAGTTCATTTGTGATAGAGTTAGTTTCTCTTGAATTATTTCTGACAAAAACCCAGAAAACTAGCCAAAATAAACTTTTTGGAGGGGGACCTCAGGTCATATCCCTCTTACCTGTCTTCAGGCATTCATGGTAACTTTCAGCATTTTCTTCACTCATGAAGGTAAGCACATCTTTGTTGGGTCTTTGGAAGCCTAAGTTAGCTGGGAGGAAGAATTCACCCAACTTCACTTTAAGGAACTTACAAAGCATTCTATGAACTGAAGTCAGACCTTTTTCTCCTCCACAGACAAGGTAACCTGCAGTCCTTGCCGAAAAACTGCACCCTAAATAGACAAGGCAGAAGGGTGTGAATAACACCCCCCATCTGAGATGATCCACAGCTCTCACTTCTGAGTTGGAAGACAAAGCTCATGGAAATAGAGGAGAAGGAAAGAGATGTGCTGGAAAGGAAGTCGGGGAGGAAGAAGGAAGTGACTAAATTGTATGCAAGGAAAGAAGTTGCAGGATCACCATTTTTCCAATACATTGCCAAGTATATTGGGTTAATGTTGGACTTAGTGCATGAGATATAAATCCACAGTGAAATTAAAGCATTGAAAGACACAGACAGAAATACCAGAATGATCAAAGACAATTAAAGTCTTGCAAGAATAGCATATCTTTTGACATTTAAATGTCAAAATTATTTTATGACAACAACAGTAGCTGTCAAGTGCAAATGCACTGAGCTTTCCATTCACCTTTCAAGCAGCAATTGAATCAGTAGTTTTAATATTTTTCCTTCATCGAGAAGGGGCCTATATTTTGTTTATAGGGTTTGTAATTCTATTCAAAGTGTCATTTGTACCATGAAATATTCATTCAATAAATTGTGTTAATTATTATTCCGAGCAAGATGAATTTTCTTAGAATCAGGGCTACAGTGGCTAAGCACTCATGGCCTTGCTGTGAGATATTCACTACTCCAAGCAGATTTTCAGCTGAAGTCACAAAGCCCTGCCATGAAGCCCACTAGCAGTCTGCACTCTGGACTCCAGTGTGGCAATAGCAGTCTGACAGGCATGAAAACCTTGTTGGGTGTCTCACAGTGCAGGCACCACAGTTAAAAAAATCCAGACACAAACACAGCATACAAACCTTTATATATGCATAGTCTTCTTATTACAGCATAATGAATGTACTTTATCTGTATTTGCAGCTGGTTCAGCTTACTCATAATTATCTGGCTCATTTCTTGTACATCACACTGAATACATAAATGTAATATCCAGAGACGTAGCAGAGTGATAAAAACACCAACATATTTCCTATGAAAAAAAAAGTGGAAGGTAATATTACTATGCTGATGAAGATTCCAAGTTGAAGAGCACATATTTTTTGGAATGTTTCTTTCTTTCTTTTTTCTGAAAGAGGAATAGACATTTGGCTTTAACCCTCCACTATTACAGCCTTTTTTATTACACACATAAAATAATTTTGCAGCATTTAGATATCTGAACATTAAGCACCAGATGCCCAGCACTATATATTTTATAGGAAATATGTATTCTTTTAGTATCTCTGGTGAAATTCAGTAAAAAAAAAAGCAGGATTGTTTTTGTAGTTTCTCTAGATAGCAACCTATGCCTCTTGAGTATGGACTACATTTCCATATGTGATTAAAATGATAGGTGTCTTGTGGTTTATAAAATCCAATCCTATTTACGTAGCTGTATTTTAATTAAATGTGCTTTGCAGTCAAACTCTCTGTGGCACTTGTATGAAGAATGCTATAAACCTAAAATGAATGACTGAATGTAATATTGGGTAGGGATTGCAGAAATGTATTTTAATGCTTTTAAAGCATGCTCATAAAACTTCTCTTGGACAGGCTAAAAATTCAAATTTCCTGAGGAGAAGAAAGTTTTTTCATTATTTAGCCAGACTGACATACGATTAGTCGTTACAGTCTACCCAGAAAATTAAAAAACTCTTTTATGTCACTATTTCCTCTCTGAGTTTCAGGAATTTCTACCTTACAGCTGTTTTCATCAACCATAGCAGAGCAGGTTATAAATGAGTTTTCTCTCCCTGCTCACAGATTTGCAATTGTGGTGGCCCTGTCACAGGAACGAAGGACTTGGAGCACCAGGTGTCTGAATTCTGCCTATTTTCAAACCATGTGTACATCTTACATCTGGAAACACAAACACCCTTAAATTACTAGATGACATCGGATAGGAGATATATAATTATCTGGAAGTATATTCAGTACTTTGTTCTTTTATTGTTCTTATGCCCATGACTGGAACATGCAGAGCCTCAATTTTGATCCCATTCAGATAATGCCTCTACCAACACAAAAACAAAAGATGGTCTCTGCCCATAGCAGTATATGATCTCAACAAGAGATTATAGAGGGATACAGGGTGATGCTTAGGTTATGCCAGAAGGAATGAAGGGCAGTAAAGCAGTCACTCCAAAAATATACATCCACTTGAGAATGAAGTGGGCAATGCTCTTCAAAATGACCCTTCCTCTCTATAAACTATAAAAGGAAGCTGGGAATTTGAGACACCTTACAGATGTCTAAAATAAAAGGAGAGGAATCCCAAGGAGTCATAAAAACTATTGTCAATTTTCTCTGAGAAGGACAAAGATAAGGCTTAAGGAAGGCTGTTTGCCAGAAAAGAGAGCAAAGGAGTGCTTTGGGGCATATTAACATGGAGCTGATTCAGTAAGATTGACACCCCACTATTATACCTGGTCAGGCACTTCCCAGTCATGCAATACTGCAATCAATGACTTTGCAATGCATTTTTTTTAAATACATAATTCAATACATAATTCAATTATCTTCTGCAGGAATAAAACAATGCTTTGCATATGGTAGAAACTTCAGCAAGTTGCAGGAGCAAAATGTACAGCCACTGCATCAAGTACTTCTTCACTCTGTGAGTCAAGTTTCATGACTCATTGCAAACCCTGTATTATACTGCAGCTGGGAGCAGTGAACATAAGGTTCATGCTCTTTCTGGTGGCCTCTTTCCTTTCTAAATCACAATTTTCTGTGTGATTCTGTGTATGTTTGTAGTATGTCAACTACACAGTGGACTAAGCCCAAGGTCATTTGTCCCCTTGAATATTTGTTGCAAGTGCAGTCAGAGATTGTATTACAGTCTGATAATAGTTTGTGCTCATACAATGTAAAATGATTAAGCATGGTGGGACTGATCAAGATACAGCAAAATCCACTATCATCTTAAGTTCACCTCTTCCTAAGCTGCTTGGGTGCTTTGAGCCTCAGCTGCAGCTGTGACAGTAGCTCACAGGACAAACAGAAAATGTGTGGATCAGGCAGCAGCTCCTTTATGCCTATCTTTCACCTCCACAGTATAGTTAAGTACACAGTCTTTTGCTGCTTTTATCACAGATCTTCACTTGCAGAGTAGGGATCATACCAGCTTCTTTTGTCACCTTCCTTTTCTATCCCCTATTACAGAAAGAGAAACAAATTTGTACACAAATACTTCAGTGAGTGTTGAAAAACACCTTCAGTGATTTTTTGTGTGTTTTTAGAAGTTTCAGCTCCTCATGTTAGTTTTAGTATTAAAGCACTAAAATACTTAAGTTGAAGAGGGAAAGTGTTCTGTTTTGTGAACCCAAGCGTAAGCTCTTCACTCTTACACTTTTGATGAGTATAATAATGAACAATTGAAATTGTTTCTGTTTCCTGCACTTTAAATTTCCACAATACATCCAAAGAGTGCACAGGACAGCATAAAGAAATGTGGGAACTGGTATAGCTGTTGCAAAGCCATACTTTTAAAAATAGCAGACTATGTGCTACTAATTGCAGGAGAGATGAATATTTCTTAACACACATTTTTAACATGTTCAGCTCATTGTGTAGGCACTGCTTGAGTCACCTACTTGTTCTTTGTCTGTGTACAAATCTTCAGATTTTAAAACAGAAAGTATTTTTACCTGTTGCATCATGCTGCCTTGTAAAGAAAGCAGTGAACTTTAACAATATTAAATTTTGTGGCTTAAGGGCATAAACAGAAGATGAATGTCCAGCCTAAAGGGAGAAGACAGGGAGAGCTCTGCCTGTTTCCCATTGATGAACAAGGGTATGCTGGCCAAAAGAAGGCAGCCTTTGAAGGATAAGCTTCTGCTCTACTAACAGCATTCTTCTCTCAATAAGTAGGCCAGTATTTAATTTTCAAGGATAGCAAAGAATACAAATTTAATCTTTCATTATTTTGTTCTGCACATCCTAGTTAATTTTGCACTTGGATGGGTTTCAAAGGACTGTGAATGGGTGAATCTTCTGCCGTTGTCTTTTGTAATGTTGCATTACCAGTGCTCTTTCCAGGAAAAACATAGCCTCCCACCGAGTCACAAGAAATGCTCAAAGCAAGAATAACAATGTTCTGTTTTAGAAAAGTACTCTCATAACAGATTGAAAATGGCACAATATTGATGAGCCATGTGAAGGCCCTTGCTTATATGCCCAGCTGATAGAAACTGTGGCTGCTGTACCAGATAGAGCTGGACAGAACAAGGTTTACGGGAAATCAGAGTCTGTTCTGTGATGACATTCTTTAATCACTGTTCATGAATTTAAGTTCATTTTCAGACATCCAATAATAAATAGCTAAGCATTCCTGACTCCCAGTGCTTGCAGATACTACAGCAATGAAATCCTGCAATATGCTGCAATGTCAACATAACACAATTGTTTCCATCTCCTTGGTTTCTTTCACCATTGAACTTTGAAGAAGAGCTAGCTACAGCATGTGACATATGACATCTCTATTGCTTAAGGTTGGTATGTCATTACTGATTATTACATACAAAAAAGCTTGGTACCAGTCTCTGACATGTACAAAAACAACAGTGGGATATAAAGCTCAATACTGTAGTGCAGGGTTTTTTCCTTGGTGTTTTTTTGGGTGGTTTGTTGTTGTTGTTGTTGTTTGGGTTTTTTTGGTTTTTTTTTAACAGTTCTTTGTAACAATACAATTGTAGGGTATTTAATGAATGGGGGATTGTTATTTGAGGCAAATATTTTTATCAGTTCAGTTCTTTCTGGTGTGTCATTTAGGGACAGGAATCAGAATTGGTCTGCCTGGTGTCTGGACACTCTTGCTGTGATTAGATGCCTCCACAGCTGAGCTCTCACCAGTGTTGATGGTTGTCACCATTCATGGAGAGGAGCAGTTCTGCAGTCTCACAGAGAAACAGCTGAACAATGGTGCAGGACATAGTGTCTTTTTAGCCAACTCAGTCATCCCTGGGGGCAGGAAAGGAGTGGGAAGGTGACAGAAAGGGAAGTTTGGATGGAATAATGGAAAGGTCAGGAGCAATAGACTGTGGGTTTTTAGGCAGGGGATCTAGAACAGAAAAAATACAAACTACTTACCTGCTTCCTGCTGCAAGGAGCATGTGCAGAATGCTTCTTCCTTTCTGTTTCCTTCCACTTCAGAAAAAAATCACAGCTACATTGCCTCCATTTGTGTGTGCTCAGCTGCCAGGCCAGGACTCCAGCTGGGCATTGTATATCAGGCAGCATTAGTAAGGCTGAGCAACTCCAGGTGTGCTGCCTCTCCCCTTCTCAGTACAGCAAGTGATACTCTCCATCCATCAGCCACACACCCCAAAGTGTGGCTTAGTCTGCCTTCACTGCACACTCACAATCAATCTGCTGGATGTTGTATGCCCTTGTTATAGTTACAGCACTGAGTATGTTTCATATATCCACACACTTTATTTCATCTTCTGTTCCTATGAAAAAAAATAAATATATGTATATATCCTTTATTCAATGTAGGCAAAATCACTCAATTTCTCTCAGTTCTTCATCTGCAGTTTTGTTGCTGGTATTTATCTTGTCATGTTCTAGTGGCAAAACACATTTATTAGCTGCAGTTGTAAGAATTACAAATGGGTTTCTTTACTTTGCTTAATTTCATCAAATCAGGAGGCTTGGTGGTAGCTTCATAACAGGATTTTGCAGGGACACAAGAGTGAAATAGCTCCTGAGTCAGTTTGTTCATATCAGGGCAGAAGATTTTCAGTGTGAGAGAATCTCAGGGGAAATTAAGAGGAATGCAGAGTAGATAGACAGTGAAAAAATAGGCATATAACTTACGGATTCCAAGGCACTCTGCTGAAATACTAGCTACTTCTTTTTGCACCAGAGGGAACTGTACTGAGAAATACCTTTTATAAGCCCATTGCTTTGCTCACTGATCTGACAAAACAGAATGAAAAATTACATTTGGTACCTGATTCTTCAAACTGTTATGCAGATGCTTAATTACAGGTGATTGCAAGAGCCCTGGTGGCTCAAGCTTACATGTCTGTTAAGTCCTTCAGTATTAGGAGCACAGACTCATAATGGTACATTCTTTAATTATGCCAACAGATGTGGATGTCAGTCTATTGATTAGATTATCACAATCGAACTGTTCTAATCAGTATCATATTATTTAATCAATAAAAATAAAAAGTTTATTTTTTAAACAGAAGAGCCCGTATGCTAGGAAAAGCTTGCATGGTTGTTTCTTATAGAGGAAACTTAAGATATCCAAAATCCATACAAGATAGAACAAGGACACAAGAATCAAAGCAGGACTTTGCTGTTGTTTCAAGGTAAAAATCAATTGTCGCATACAGCTGTGAGGACCACAAGTTCACAAAATATATTTGAGTTAGATGCCAGACAACTATAAAAGCTTTTTTGAATTCATGGACATCACAGGGCTTCTTACAACAGTCTCTTTAAAGTTGATTTTTTTCCTTTTCTCAGCTCCAAAATAAGCCTAATAAAACCAAAAGAGCTGTAATGTCATCTCTGCTAGTACTGCAGCATAATGACCTAAAATTGAATAGATTATCTTAAATTGAAACATTTTTTGGCATCATAACAGAGCCATTATGGGATATTTGGTTACCATAGAAACATAGGTAATGAAAGAGGCACTGTCACTAAATCATGAAACATGAAATAGATTAATACAGACATCAGAAACAAAGCCTCATGTACTACATTAAAAGACTGATCTCACTGACACACCACTGTGTTTGGCATGTAAACTCTCACTTTACTGATAGCACAAATCTAAAAAACAGATGTCATCCAAATGAAAACTATTAATCTTTGTTCAATGTTTGGATTCAAAAATAAATTTTAAGAAATTGCTGCTATATATTTGTTACTCACCCGTGTTAAACAAATATTCTTAAACAAGAAAATAGTACTTCCTAGAATGTAACATTTACAAAGAGGGCAGCACCACAGCATCTACAGCAACAATTCAGCAGAATCTGTAATTGCTAGAAAGAGCTGTTTTTCTAGCACATCTATTTTCTGAGTTTTAAGGTTAAATACCATTATGTTGTTACTGTTTTTTTTTCCCAAGGTAAATAAGAAGTTCCTTACCTTTATCAAACAGCTTTGTCAACAACTGTAAAAACAAGTTTCTACTCTGCTTGACCACATTGAAAAAGCTCAGCCTCTACAGCTACTATCCAAAAGGTAAAACCCTATATGAAGCTCTGTGCAGTGAGACAGGGGTATGTGTACTTGTGTTTTCCTTTTTTTCCTTACACAAAATTTAGCATCAGCATGCACATCAGAAAATTTAAAACTCTGATTCCTCAACAAAATTGCAGATGTGCAAAACTGTCCCTTTTAACTTTAAAAATATCTGCCATTCTCAGCCTACCCTTCTCATTCCTCATTCTCCCTCTTTTCCCTCGTTTTCCTCCTGGTATCCCTTGCACACTGACTTGCCTGCTTTGGTAAAGAGGTTAGACAGTACAAACTAAAAACCTTCTTGTAAATATCTCTGCTCTAATAATTTCAACCATATTTGCTTGGAATTAAGTTCTTCATTACTGCATGTGTTGCCAATGAGGGTCCTGTTAGCTAAGGTTTATTACAGCAGCATGAAATTCAACAATCATAACTTGAGAAAGAGTGAAGAATGAGGAAGGATACAATCTAATAACTTTGGTATTTACCCAAGCCTTAGCAATCTGACACCCAACACAGAACACTTCCATGAAGACTGGGGTCATACACATTGGAGGACAGGGGAGACCCAAAGGTTGTGAGACACCGAGCATTTATTGCATACATGTTTGGTCTCTGAAGGGGATTGACAGCTTTACCATGTCACTCGAGAAGAGGGTCTGGATTTGAGGTGTTGCATTTGCAAGACTAGAGAATTTAGAAAATATTTGCTTCTGTACTATAGCTACACTTCAGCCACCTTCCAGTAACAGAAGTTAACAGCAATATGTTAATATTCCTTGTTTCTGATTCTATCATTTCATAGTTATAAGAACAATTAAGGCAAAAAATAGTCTCCAGTAAAGCTGTTAATTATACTCTCAACTTCCACCCTACTCCTGAAACATGACAACAAATGTCATGTCTCCACCTTGCAGGCAAAAAGGAACCAAAAAACTCCAACCAACCACCACACAAAAAAACCCCAAAACCCCCCAAACCAGCCCCAAATCCCCAAACTCCTCTCAATGCAGCCTAATTCCTTTTTTCCCGATAAGAATCTTACAGAACAGGAGATATCATCAAACAGTTGAAATAAGAAAGTTTTACACTATATGCACCTGAATAGCCTACCTGTTTAGAGAGACCAGAAAGGTTGAATTTATTGATCTTCTCTTGTCTATGTTGTGCTGATTCGCTGTCAAAAGAACTGGAGAAGACAAGATGTATTGAGTCCAGTTGGACTGGTGTTGATTTTCTTTATAGGGCCCCATTTTGGGTTTGGATTGTGACGAAAAATAGAGTCAATGAGACAGCAGTGTTTTGGCTAGAGATGAGCAGTGCTTGTACAGTGTCAGGGTTTTATTTTTCCCACTCTGGCCCAAGAACGAGGTTGGGGGGAGCACAACTGGGACACTTTAGGAGTTGACACAGCAGGGACAGCTGACCACTGAGCAAAGGGATATTTGCTTTTTAATGCTATGCTCAGACATAAAACTCAGGAGAAGGAGGACAATGCAGGGACAATTGTGATTATGGTAGTTGTCTTTCCAAGTAGGCATTATGTGTGCTGAGGCAGGACTTCCAGAGAAGGGGCTCAACATCTCTCTGCCAATGGGAAGTAGTAAAGGAAAGCCCTATTTTGCTGTGCTTGCATGGCTTTGCTCCACTTATCAAATGCCTTTGTCTTGAGCACAGTCTTGCTTTTGCTCTTGCGATTCTCTCTCCCATCCCTCTGGGGTATGACCGGGTGGCTGAGTGCTGGCCAGGACTAACCCACCACAAGAATACAGAAGAGGGGGACAAAACTGAGGCTCTAAGATGATTTTTTTTTTTTTTTGGTATTTCTTGATAAAAGAAGGCAAATTCCAAGGCTGAAAAGGGCATGTGAGCACTCACATTAAAAACAGACTCTGTTCTGTGCGTAGTATCAAAGGTGACATTTTCTGTATGGACAGCAACTGAGATGAGACTAGATTTCTCCTATGAAACAGGATTTAGAAACTTCTAAAATTTTCCATTTTAGAAGTCCTAGAATTATATCCGTATTTTGTAAAGGATATCCTGAATTATTGATGAAATATCCTTTTGGCAATGTTCTTGATGGCTTTTATAATACTGTTAAAAACCTCTCTATGGTCAGATTTTTCTTCAGCAAATTACAGGAAAAAGTAAGCTTCATAGTTCACCTAATAAATATACATAAGACTTCTCTTCATGTCTATAAAATCGAATTGTGGTGAAAGATCATATTTTAAAACATTTGTTTTTCTCTCTATTGATCCAAAGAAAATCCTTTACAAATAGAGTGTCATTCTACTCTGATATCATTGGGTGGTGACTTATAAGTAATTCTGGTCAGTTGAGTATTAGAAGAACAACTACTGTATTAGTTGCTTTTGTAAAAACTTTTGCACAAAAGATATTTGTAATCTGCAGAACCCAATTACTACACCAAAGCAAGAACTGCAAGGCAAGGAATCACTGCAAAGTGCTACAGGGCACAAAGATGTGCGTGTCTCTGTAGGCAGAGGCAGCCTCCTATAGGCATTTCATAGAATCACTGAATCAAAGAATGATTTGAGTCAGAAAGGACCTTAAAGATCATCTTGTTCCAAATTTGCCACCATGGGCAGGTATGCCACCAGCCAGACCGTGTTGCTCATGGCCCTATCCAACCAGGCTTTGAATAGCTTCAGGTATATGGAACCCACAACTTCTTTGGACAAACTGTTCCAGTGACTCAACACCCCCACAGTAAAGAACATTGTCCTAACATCTAATCTAAACCTGACATCCAATTTCTTTGAGGCCCCATGCTCCCTTACTGGTGCTTGGGTCCTGGGGACGGCAAAGGAGACCAGAACAGAGGAGAAGAAAGGAAAAGAAACTTGAAATAGAAGCAATTCAAAACCTTAAAATAGCAGATCCAAGATCTGGCATCGTATTTTCTAGACTGAGCAACTGTGTTTATATTGCAGGCCACTACTTCACGTGTAAACATGAGCCATGGATACATGCAGCTTTCCACTCTCCCTGCACACAGTTCAAAGTGCTTTCAAACCAGCTCTCAAAGCATCTTGTGACCAGTAAATAAATTTGTCAGACCCTCTGCCATTTGGAATGTTAAGTATAGCTTACCCTAATGTAGGATACCCTAATGTACCTATCTAGTATGCCCTTAGCTAGCCTAATGTAGCAGCATTTAGGGTAAAAGGGCGAGATGGAGATCCTGAAGTTGCAGGAGTACACACCCATTTTTAGCCTTTCAGACCACACTGTTCTAGCACAGCAGTAGGGGAGGGGAGATGTTACTTCTGTAATTTCACATTTATTTATTTAAAAGCAAACTGATAATAGCTCAATGGAAAGTAAAAAAAAAAAAAAAAAAAAAAAAAAAACCCAAAAACAAAAACAAAAACAAAAACAAACACCAAAAAAAAAAACAAAAACAAAAAAAAAAAACCAAAACCAAAAAAAAACAACAAAAAAAAACCCCCAAAAAACCAAAAACAAAACAAACAAAAAAAAAGAACACAACATCATAAGGACCTTCATGACTTCACCAAAAATTGTAATCAGCAGCATCCAACAGCTTAAAACTTCCATTCCTCCTGTCCCTAGATCAGCTGCTTCTGCTCAGTTACTTTGAGGAGCTGACTACATTGCAGCAGTAAATTTCACCAGCTGGATGGGGAAAAAAATGGAGAATTCCTTCCACACAAAAATTACAATTGAGCACAATTGTGCCACAGAGGCAAGGCAGGAGGGAAAAGTACAAATACTCATTTTCATATTTCCACACACCTAAATATATCGTAGCTTTCCTACAAAAACCTCTCATGAGGAGTTTCTGTTTATTACAGCAGCAAACAGCACAGTAAAAAATACTGGCTGTAGGCTGCCATCTGCCGGGTTTTGTGATGAAAAGTCACTTGCCAGCAGATTTTGGCAGATTTCGCCTTAACACCGCAAACAGCGTGACAAATCCTCACCCATGGAAGGCTGGGGGCATCCCATTCCCACCAGTGGCAGCTGATGAAGTTTCTGGAAGCCAGTGGCTTTTCTGAACCTGACTTACTGCTCCTAAGACCACTTTAAAAGAACACTACTTTGCACAGATATTTTGTATTGACACTAATTTAAAATTAATATACTTTGATGCTCTCAGGTTATGAATGAGCCACACAAATACACGAACACACACACACATGCACATGCATGTGAAATCCCCTTTGGAGGCATGCTAATTATGCAAATTCTAGTTTTTGTGTAACCTCATCTCATGTGTACAACCTGTATATTGCTTTCTTGCAGTGAGATTATAGTTCTATTTTCACCAGCTGACATGTCCTAAAGGTTCTGCATCTGTTTTCCTGGGCTGTTAACATCGTTTAATGACATATTACAGCTCAGAACACAAACATTTTATTGGGTTCAATAGCAGCGTGTTAAGTTAAATGAACCTGTGCTGATGAAGAGATATTGGTTCTTCTGTTTAGCTGACATTTATGCAAACATGTGCTAGGCAAGTACTCAAAAAATGTTCTAGAAATAAAAGCCAGGCTTGTGTGAATCTGTAGTATTTTTGCCTGACTTCAATGAGTTCAAGATGTCAAACAATATATCTTGGTGCTGGTGCACAAATTCTTCAGCCTGCAATGATGTCCATGTATTCTCCACAGTGAGTTAGGAGTTAAGATAGCACCATAAGTTTTGCAATGGAAAGTAAGGGACATGGAACTCTCTCCATATTGATCATATTCTCAGAAAAATTCTCTAGTATCATTCCAGTTGTAGTGTGTACCTGCATCTTGTGACTGTTACTTTTCAGAGACAGTCTTATGAATACTTTAAGTTTTCATCTGAATTGTTCACCAGCTTTTAAAAAAGTCTCATGAGCCCTGGTTGCAAGTCATGTTAAACTTTCTTTGTTCCAAAAGATGCACAGCAGAGTAACTGACTATCAAATGAGCCAATAACATGGTTGAATTTTGCAATAATTGAGCCTCACAATCATGATGTTGTAAGCAAGAGGATATTGTCAAGATTAACAGACTAACTTACTTTTGTGTTCTCTACAGCCCTTTGCAGAATGGATATAATTCTTTATAATGTGAAATGATTTTTCCTTGCTTGCTGGCTTGAGTGTTTGAATAGATCTCAGTGGAAAGTAGAGAAGTCAGTGATATTATTATGTATATGCATTTGTAAGTAGATGTTTGTGCTTGCATGAACATGTTTTGCAATTTCTCAGAAAAAGGGAATACGGTTTCAAGTGAAGTTCTTGGAAACTAAGAGTATTGTGAAATTTCCTGTGGCTTTCAGCATATACTAAGTAAGAGTCTTCAAAGACTTATGCAATCTCTGCTGGAGCCAACTTCTTAATTCTAGTGCCTCTTCTTAAATACACCAAATCGATTAAAATTAACATGATGCTTCTCAATTGCTTGAGCTGACAGGAGCCTCCTGAAGTTCAGAGCTGACAGGAGCCTCCTGAAGTCCAGAGCCCTGCATGTGGGATGGGATAACCTCATGTGGCAGGGCAGACTAGAGATCAGCTTTGAAGGAAATGATCCTGTGATTCATCTGGAAGGTTAGAACATGACCCACCAACGCACCTGTGCACCACACCAAGGTGTCCTGACTATATTAGAAGTTAATCCAGCAGGTTAAGGGAAGAGATTATGGTCAGCACTTGTGAAACGACATCTGAAATTCTGTGTCCAGTTTTGGGCTCCGCTTTCACACAGGTAAAAGTCCAACAGAGGCCAGCAGACAGCTTTGTGGCTGGATAACATGATGTAGAAGGAGACCATGTCAGGTCTGAGCATTTTCGGCCTGAAGAAGGGAAGACTGTTGGTGGGGGCATCTTGCTGCTGTGAACAATACCAGATAAGCAGGTGTAGATAAAGTGGAATCAGGTTTTTCTGGTAGGTGCATTGACACTGTTGAACACCATAAAGACACAGGCTCCAACTTCAGAAGGCTGACAATGACTGTGTTTATTTCCAGGAATTTCTTCCCTTTATACAGAGAACAACTCAATCGGTGAAAGAAAGACAAACTTCTTCACTCACATTGATCAAACCAGAGGGACATCAAGAAGAAGTCCCTCCTAGGGAAAGAATGTAACCAAAAGTTACAGTTAGAAAAGCATGTCTCTTGTTTACAGAAAACTCTCTAGGAAAAGAGTTTCAGAAAACCAAAACATCTCAAGCACCAACCAGAGCTACAGTGCGTGGTTATCTATGAAGAGGCAACAAGCAGAAATTGGAACACAGAAAAATGTGAACAGCTATAAAAAAAGATTTCACTATGAGAGTGCTCAAACACTGGAAGAGGTTGTCTCAGGAGGCTGGGGATCTCCACCCATAGAAATACTTAGAAGATAGCTGGATGTGGCTCTGAACAAATCCTGATGCTGGCTGTGAGCAGGGGAGTTGGATGTAACACATCCAGAAGGTGCCTTCTGGCCTGTCAGACTCTCTTCTTTACCTTCTGAAGACTTTTCTCATTCACATGGCAGTAACAACATGATACAGGAACCCTCTACTGGCTCTGAGGCATTTCAGCAGCTGAGGAAGAAACAGCCCATGACACTGTAACAGAATATTCACTCGAAGCTGTTCAAGGCATCAGCTCTACGTGCACGCAATGAGACAATTGCTACCACAGCTCCATAAAAGGTTCTCCTGTGTGTATTGGGGAAACAACTCCCTTTCTGTTATTTAAATGCTGGATTTTGACATCATCTGTAAATGAGTTTGCCAGCCTAACAGCACAACAACAATGAGCTGTCATATTAGCAGACAGAATGAACAGCTAGTTCTTTTCCAGGTAGTGGAAAGCAATTAGGAAACTCCCATGTCACTCCAGTTGGTATGGTCTATTGCTAATCAGATGCAAATCTCACTTTAAATAAATAAGCAGACAGGTTATTTCTAAGTAGAACATCTCCATTAACAACCCTAGAGACATGTTTTATAAAAAACATTAGGTGTCACTGAGTCTGGTCTGTGCTGCAATTAGGCTGGCCTAAAATGCCATCTCCTTTTCCAGGCCCAGATGTTGGGAAGGGAATTTTTGGCAGCCTACTGAGTTATTTCCTTCCAATCTGAAGGACAGGAGAGTTTGAGGGGCATTGTGAGGACTTTTATCCCTAAAAAGCAAGGTTGTAAATTACAGTTTCCAGTATTGCTGAAATACTTGTCAGGTTAAACAAAAAGCCATCCCCAGATACACAGCAGTACTGCATGCAAAAAATGTTCTAATGTAAGACTAATGTTTATTATAAAGTAATTCCTGTATTCAAATATCTAGGTTTTGTTGTTTTGTTTTTGTTTTTTTTTTAACTATAGTTAATGAAATACTAAGCAAAACACCTCATATCTGTTGTCATGATAAATCAAATCCTATGCTTTTCTGCACATCCTAGGCATCTTCAGACTGTTAAATTGAGAATGTCACCTGACAGTTGATGGATTTATCTATTAAGTCCTGCAGTATTCAACATCAACTGTATTTGCTGTGGAAACTCTGTTGGTGCCAGTGGATAGAGTAGATTTTAGGATGACCTCTGTTGGCAAAAAGTCATAAATTACAGATATTGGATGAGATTTTTTTTTCATTTCAGAGTGCAAAATTAAGAGATATAATTTAAAATCTGTTGCCAGTTGAGAAGAACATATGAAATTGAGTATCAATGCCTGAAATTGTCACAAGTAATGACAGCACCATAAATAATGTATGAGTGATGATGATTGCTAATCATATTTGGAGTTTCTTAAATGTAGGTCTGACTCCATTTAGGTTTGAAATTGCAGGAAGACAGTAAATTCTACAGAGTATGGAGTATGAAGTATGACAGTTTCTTGTTACATATACAGTCTTCAAAGGATATTACAAGTGCTTTCTGACAGCCTTGATCTATAAGAAATATTGACTCCTCTGTGGAGAAAGACAGAATCTGGGACTTATACTTGGAGTATTTCTTACTGAAGCAGTAGTATAGTAAAGACATACTTATTTCAGGCAGATGTTCTATTTCATAGCGTCCAAGTCTTGCCTTGATTGTTGGGTATCTTCTCAAGTAACTATTTCTAACAAATATTTGGGTTCTATATATACACAGAGAGAGAATAGGTGACACCAGAGCCACTGTTTTTAATTTATTGTAAGCCTTTCAAATTTTAGTAGTGTTCAGTCCTGTAAAAATATCTCTGATCTTCAACATACTATTGATCTCTCAGCTTTTTAAGTCATCAATTCTTTATCCTAGAAGAAAAAAAAAAAAAAAAAAAAAAAAAAGAGAGCATCTAGGCAGAACATAAGAAAATTGGTGATTTTCCAAGCTCTTCTGTTGCCTCCTGTGAGCAAGGTATCTGGTAGCAAACACTACTCTGATCTCCTGGAGGAGAGGGTCTTTTCCATGAATCATGAATGGCAGGAGTGAAAGAAAAGCAGCACATTCCTTTGATGCTTGCCATGCACAGCTGCCAGTCTTGGTGTTTATGAAAGTAAGCCCCTCTGAACATGTCGGGTTGAAGGTTCCCAGCAACCCAACATGTTCAGAGGATTGGATTTGGAGCCCTGTTGAGCATTGCTGTGTTCAGACACTGCTCTCATATCCATCACATGGTAACAGGCTTTAAAGGATGGGATGATGTTTGTTTGGAATGTTTCGAATGGCTGCCTGCTAATCCATTGTCTTATTTCTCTGGTGTCCTTTGCCACAGGTGTAGATCTTTTGTTCATCCTGAGTTTATTTTTCCAGTGCTGCTCCTCCACACCCTGCAGCTCCCTTACTGGGAGAAAACAAGCTGTTAGCACCACTGCAGGAAGCCTGTTGCCAGGGCATGGGCATGTCTGCTTCTCATCATAAGAAGCCAAAGTATTTTATGTATGTTCACTGTGTTAAGAGCAAGGTGACACAGTCACTTCAAAGAACAAAAGGCAGAAGAGCAGTTCAGGAGATGCATGACAGGGCATGGCACATAAAGGCCAGAGAAGCTGGATGCATCTGGTAAAAGTAGAGGACTGACCTGATTCTAGAACACAAACAAAGACCTTGCTATTTAGCTGGGGGAAAAAAAATAGGAAGAAAAAAAAAAAAGAACTGGAGTTCAGCATTACTACCATGATATTTTGTCATAAACAAAGTGGCAAATAAGGGAACTGGCAGTTTCTCAAGGGTATCTAATACCAAGATTTCTCAGTGCTAAGTCTTTCTACTAGAAGCACAAACACTTAGGCACTTCAAAGGTAACATAACACAGAAGAACAAGACATGAATATTAATGTAAGGCAAACAGAAACATGATTTCAAAAAGGAAAGTCAGATCATTTAAAGGCAGTGAGATAAAGATGGGAAAAAAAACCCAACAGAACATCCAACCCACCAAGCAGTGCTTTTAGGTAAATTAGCTTGCACATCTGACTTTCTCCCTCTGTCCCTCTGGTATATACTTGGTCAAGTAAATTCTGCCACTTAGCTGACTGCTCCTTACCTGTTCCTTGGCCTCTTTCAGCATTTACTGTTCTCACAGTCCATGCAAAACATATTAACTGTCCAACTATCTATACATCCACACAGATACAGAGTCAATATACTTGCCCTTTAGTCTGCTCTTTTTCTTACTCCGAACTCTTGCTCTGATCTGACACAGTTCAAGTCACTTACCTTTCTTTTCATTCTCATACATGATGCTTACTTCCTTCCCCTGTTCCTCTACACTTTTTCTATCAGTGAGGACCTATCTCTCATCTGGGTCCATCTCTGCAACATATTCTGTGTACTGATCTATGTTCTTGAGAACAACACCAAGTAAACATAGTATGGAAGACATTGGATATTTTGGGTTTGTTTTTCTGATTTTTTTTTCCAAGATAAGAAAGCATTTTTGCCAGAGGGGCAGCAAACTTCTTTGTTCATATGGCAACTATGACTTGGATAATAGCATTGCCAGCAAATTGCAGTGCATGGTGTGCCCCAGAAAGCTGATGGAGTGAATGAAGGAAATTGAAGATGTGGATTTCCCCACAGCATTTAAAGCAATAAAAGTGATGGACTTAATTTTCACCAAGAGAGAAGAAGATCAGACTGCTCTACAGAATCCTATTATGGCCATCAGGAGAGGCTCTGAGATCAATAGGTATTTAGAGAGTAGCCACAGTATAAGATAAACATTTTTTGAAGAAAAAAGTTTTAAGAAAGAATGTTGGTGCTAGTGGAAAGCCAATGGTTGCTTAAACAAGAACAACAAGGAGAAACCCCAACCCAAAAAACCAAAAGCGCAAAAAATGTGCTTGTGACCACTTGAAAATATTTGCCCAAAACAGTGGGAGTTTTGGCTTTGTGCACACTTTTTCGGTTTTTTTTTCTATTAAGCATACAGCTGAAAACCATTTCTTTAACCTATTTACAGAATTCCAACTGGAAAAGTAAGATTTTCTTTTCTAACACACACTGTAAGAGGATTAGTCAAATAATGACATCAAGACTGTACAAAAATGCAAGTTAGAAAATTTAACCTCTTTATTGCCTACAAAATATGCTTATTTTGTCTCCATATGTACTAGTTCATTAAAACTGGTTCTTTCTTGTAAGAAATATAATTGTACCAATATGGAAACACCAGGTTGGCCTTTCAGCCCTGGAGTAATCATGACCTTACTTTTTCCATTAAGGTAGAAAAACTCTCTCAGGGACTGTGTCTGAAAATGCATCAGTGGGAGATTTTTGTCTTTTATAGCTGTCAGGAAACATACTGGGATGCTTTATTTGCTGGATGAAAAGTTGCTGGATGCTTCCATGAGAAAAGAAACCATGAAAGATATCCCAGTAAAATAAGAAAGTGAGGCAGCATCTGGAATAAGCACAAAGCAAGAGCACCAGCCCGAGTGTGAACTGGAACCTACATAAAACTGATGAAGAAAAGAAATTCTAAGCCTTTGAAACAGCTCCAATCAGCTTGAAATAAACTGGACTGCTATTCAGTAATAATACTAAATAAATTGTTATGGTTCAAACAAGCAAAGCAATCAGACTTTCTTTTCTCAGCTGAAGTCACACATCCTGACTCCCTTTTATCTGACTATCACAATGCTCTCGTCTGAGCCACAGTAATTCATCCTTCAGGACTTAATTCTCCCAATAAAATTTCAATTCATAAACAGATCTTTGGTGGCACAACACACTGCCTGAGAGTTTTTCATTCAAGATGAATACTAAAGGCAGTTATATATAGAAACCATACTAAGAGTTGACCAAGGTCTGGAAGACCTTTTCTCCTCAGTAACAAAAGTCCTAGAAATAACATTTTAACTTGTTCATCTGTTCTTCCCTATAGGGAAAACTTTATAGTTAAATACAGAAAAGAGATTTGGCTTACAACTCTGTTACAATAACAAGCTCTGTTTTTACAAATAAACTGCAAGGATCAATGAAAGACACATGCTGTCTCGTGATGTACTGCCAATATTTTAACAAAGAGCTCTAATAATAAAAAGGTCCTTCTTTTGCACATGCTAATCTTGACACAGAAAGCAAGTTGTAAAACTTTTTCATTTTGACCCCAAAAATTCTCTATTAGACTTACAGAAAACATGGAAAGAAATAATAACAGTCATTTAAAATCAGCTTTTAAATCATTTTAAAATCAGTGAGGATTTTTATTTTGTGTTCTGAAAAATAGATTGGTGGAAAGTCAAAGAAATATACCTGTGGACAAGAACAGGAATGATAATCCAAGGCATAGACCAGATAAACTAGGGGTAGGTACTTGTCTGTGTCTTCTGATGCCAGGTACACAGAGAATGCAGGTGTAGCTGAAATTCAGACCAGAAGTTTTAAGCCATCCTTCTTCACATCTTATAGATTTCTGGCTCATGAGAACTGTCTGGGAGAGTGGACTCTCAGAGTAGGGACTTCGTGAGAGAGTCAATAGCTATCATTTGATATGAACTTAATTTGAAAATAAAAGAAGCTAGAACCTAAGCAGAATTTAGGCTTCCTAAGCTCAAAATTGCAGTTTTCAAATCTCTGTTTATCTGCTGCTTAGTCTTGGAGACATCACTGTTTTCAAAGTGAGAGTTTCTCACCAATTGACTAATGTCCAGCATCATTCAGGGTCTAGAAATTAGTTGTTCCCCTACCATTATCTAGTAATCATTTCCAGTCAGTAAGTGTTCACTGATAACTGCCATAAATCCACAGGTATGTTAAGCAGGGGCAATAATTTTCTTTTAAAATACTGCTGTTGCTACATTCTCTCCTCAGGGTCTACTCCAAATTTCTACAGAGTAGTCACTAGCTAAGTCACATATCAAAGGAAAGGGAGATTGAGGTTTATTTCCTATGTATTCTTGAGATTGCCTTAATTACAATCAGAGTCTCTCTGAGCTGACAGGGAGTACATAAAGATCTCGCAAGAACATGAAGTATTTTTTCCTGTTCTTCAATGTTATTATTTGCTCTCATTCTTTAATCAGCCTGATTAAAACCAATACTTTGAGCTTTGTGAACAAGTTATTTTAAGATTTGTTGCTTCAGAAGCAGCACAAAGACCATGAGAACTACCCTGTAATTCTTGCCCATGGGTTGTAAAATGAATGACTTTAATGTTGCTTTCAAAAATAAGGTTTGTATGCTTGAAGACACCTCAGGTCTGCATTGGCTCCAGATTTATCTATTGCTTTGGTTTTACTCATTTGCTGCTTTCAGAGACACCTAAAGATGGTCTCCACTTTGATACCCTGTGATCTGAGAGAACTCCTAGCTGTTCCTGTTGGGAATTTGTCTGCAAACTCAGGTTTGCTGCAGTTCAGTCTGATTTATTTCATAGGCAAAACATTCACTCCTCAGTAATATTGTAATATCAATATCTTGATAAAGTGATTAGGTAGTAGCCTAGAGATCAGCTACAGGACTTTTCCAGATCAGAAGCAAGGCCATTACTCTTTTGTCTTGGAAATAGTATAAGAATTCAGCAGATCACTAGCACTGAACATCACTAAATTGCAGTCATATGAAGGATTATAACCACCAAAACCAAAATCAAAATGCATGAAGACCACAATACATGTAATTTCTCTGTGCTTGCCAGACATTTCAAAACTCATCAAGTATAAGCCTTCTAGACTCCTTTGACACCACTGATAAACAATTCTGAATCTTTTGCTCCCAGATGAGATATTGTCTGGTAAATCATGAGTCTCCCGAGGAGTTTTGTTTAAATAATTGAAGAAAAACCCATATTTGAGAATATTGGTTTGAAGCTGTGAACAGCTCAATTCATACTTAGCTACCATTTCAAGATTCATGCAGAAACCCATCTTTCTAAAGAAATTTTGTAAGATTTAAGGTTTGATTTCACTACAGTACTTTTTGTCACTCTTCCAAGCTTGAGATTTGCTGGCTGTCAGCATCTCCACTATTGCAAATACCTGGTGAGTCACACACAGCTTTGGACAGGAATTTTCAGCATAGGAGAAAAAACAATGAAACATGGGGAAAAGTTCATACTTATTAAAAAAGAAAGGAAAAAAAAAAAACCAGAAAAGAAAGCAAAGTTCATGGCATATTGGATGCTGTCCTAGAACAAAAGAACCTAGGGCTCATTAGGAGTAATGATCAGTGTGGCCTTCAAACAGCTCAATGTGATCATGTAAGGAGTTCAGGATGTAGAACAGCTAAAATATTGGAGTGTTATTTCAGTATATTGTCAGCTGGAAGACCTGCATGCAGTACTTTCTACTACTCTTTTGTTCAAAGCAAAACTTTTGTCCTTAAAATTTTTAATGTCCTCTTGATTCAGCTCTATTTACCCTTTTAGACACAAGCTCAATAAGCTGGCAGACCTAGTTAGCCAGGAAGATCCATAGCTTAAAGAAATTCCAACAATTAGTTTATATTGTGAGCTTGGGGTAGATTTCATTGTGTGGTTTCCTAAAAATGGAGTGAAAATTCCAGGGAATTTCTAATGGGTTAGCTGTGGAAATCAAGGGGACTCTTTAAATTGCTTTGCAGTGGCAGTCTCCACTTCATTTCAGCCTTTGCTGATTTTTTTTTTTTACAGCACAGCAAGAGGTTTATAGGTTACTGACAAAGACAGAAAGAGAAAGAAAGGAAAACAGAAAGGTGTCAGTTGTATCCTTGGGGCTCTGATAATCATAAAAGGACTTCCCATTTAACTGGATCTACTTTGGATTATTGGATCAAATCTACCTTTTATATATCAAATTATTACAGTAGAGTTTTAAGCTTTCATGTTGGAGACTCGTTACAGCTCCACTTGTGTGATTTCAGTGCTGTTTCAGGGGAATAAAATGGGTTAAAGCGCAGCAGGCTTTTGCCATGGCTCACTTTCAGAGCAGAATGCTGACACTGTGAGAGGCAGAGAGACACCTAAATCCATGAAACTCAAGCAATTACCCAGGACCCACAAGAAGTTCACCACAGGAGGGTGATTCATGATCCAGCTGACATGGGGTATGGGGAGCTGTAGGCATCAAGACCAGCAGAGAGCTGTGACCCCCTCTCACTGCTCAGGGATTGTGGATGCACAGCTCAGGGCTCATATGGCCTTCCTGAGGCAGCAGGTCACTGCACCTCAGAGCTCCAGCTGATCTCACAGCTCCTGCACACTGCAGGAGCAGCATTTTCCACATAGCTTCTGCATGGACTTTAAATAAAACCCTCTTTCCCTGGAAGCAGTGAGCACATCCTGGGAAAACAGGGCAAAACCTGAGCACACAGCACATCTCTGTTCTCCCACTTCGAGGATTATTCTTACATCTATCTACAAACAGGTTAACTGTAAGTGCAGATAAGGGAGTAATTTGATTGTCTTAGCTCAGTGATTAGATTGCAAACAGAAGCCAGCTGCCCTGACCTCCTGACTCTGCTTTAAAATCTACCACCATAATCATAAACTGCTCAGACAGACTTGAAAATACAAGTCACATGTGTGGCATCACATAGTGGAAACCAAAAATATTGGATAAGAGCAAAGACATTTTACTCTCTCTAAAAAGGATTGGAATAGGCAATCAATCATAAATGGGATTTTAGGTCTGCAAAATAAAGGACCTGTGTCAAGAAAAGCCAAAGCAGGGTTTGCAGTAGTCAGGACAGGCAGAGTAATGTCCATAATTATGGCAAGATGCACATTTATCTGTGCAAAGATCAGCTGATGCACAGAGGGCTGCATTCCCTGGTAAGAAGTTTTACAGGTCTACTACTTGTGGCACAAAGAACCCACTCTGTACAGTTGCTTTAAGTCTGGCTACCACTGGCTGCATTTCATGGTTCTTTGGTCTCAATAGAAGAGGAAGTAAACAATCTTATACTTTCTGTGCCAACTCATGGCTTGCAGATCTCTGCTAAGTTGTACTGGCACTCTCCATCCTTTAATTATTCACTTTTCACACCCTTTTCCAGTTGCAACATCTCTCTTAGAAAATGTGGTGATCAGAACTCCACTTATTAGCTGTGAAAAAACATCAATTTATACGTCAGGAAGATGATGGGGTTTCAAAAATTGATTTATATTTCCTTCTTAATGATTCCTAGTGTTTTATCTGGTTTTTTAACTGCTACTAAGATTATGTCTTCATTCATCTATCAGAACTCCGGAGGTTTTCTCTGCAGCAGTAATGACCACCTCAGAGCCTGCATTTTACACAATTATAAGATCAGGTTTTCTCCATGTATGTTTCTTTACACTTGTCTATCCAAAATTTCATTTGCCATTTTTTGTCCAGTTATCCAGACATGTCCAACTTTTTGCTGTCAACAACAGAAGTACTGCACTCCATCTAACTACTTGCTTTGCTTTTCATTCTCTATCAATTACTTCCTCATGTAAACTTCTGTAGAGTTCATACACCTGAAGCAACTTTGTAGAATTCATACACCTGATCTTTCTGTTTTGCTGAAGCAACAGCTTTCCATCAAAAATATTGCATCCAGCTTTCCTTGGCAATATATTAGAGTCTTCATTTGCTTTATTGTTCAGTGATTTTACACCTTTTCAATGTTTTGCATATAAATTAAACTGAAAAGGACATAGACACAGATGGTTTAACTCAATGTGGTTTCAAGTAAAGTTTCTGACTTTTTTCCCCTATTTTCAGTTACTTTGAATAATTACTGGTGAGGTTGAGTGGATTGTATGTAGAACTACTGGATGGATATGTGCAATAGCAATGCTAGAGATAATCAAAGTATTAAAATTTTAATTATTTTAGCTTTCCTTTCATAATTTTTGCTTTCATTTTAACCACAGCATCTTTGACACGCCTGTGTGGACAAGATCCAAAACTGACAGACCATTAGCTGGAATATATGACTAAATCCATGAACACAGAGCAGGATCCTTTCTGAAATATTAAATTGGAACTTCTTTGAAGAACTGGAATTGCAAATATTAACCCTGAACACCGCCCAATACATGGGGCATTTTTTTACCTTATGGTCCATAGTGGAGTAGCTACTGGATAAGACATAGGATTATCACATAATAATGGTGTTAGAACTCTTTTCAACAAAATTAACTCTTCTTGTTCCCGTCTAATGATCCAGAACAAGAGAGCCCTAGTAAGCAGTATTACATGAGCACTTAATCAACAGCACCAAACAGCAATATGGTGGGAAAATCTTGTTTTACTAAACATTTTAAGAGAAATATCAGAAATTAATGATCCAATTGTTAATACATCCTATTTGTCAGTGGTTTGGTTAACGTGCAGAAAATATAATTACTTTGGAAGCTTTTGCTGCCAATTTATTCTACACCTCACATTTTATTATACACCTATAAAAAACAAGATGGTAAACACCTTGAAATGCTGACTTCCATGCTAACTTCAGCTTTTTGCAGTTTACCCGGGTAAAAATTTCCAAGACATCAGGTAAGCCTGTTAGATGGAAGTGAGAAAAATTATCAGTCACTGGAATGAAGAGGCTGCTTGGAACCATGGATTTAGGTGAGCTGTTCCAAAGACTAGGTCTATAGTGAGGGTCAAGGAATTTCGGAGGAAGTGGAAACAGGGAAAATGAATATTGCAAAAAAGACAACAAAGATCAAAACTAGAGAGAATGATCCAAAGCATTCACTCACAGAAATTTTAAGAGAAATATTGATTGGTCTGAAGGAAAAAGTGATGGAAATATCTGAAAGTACCAAAGAACTCAATATAGAACAAAGACAAAAATAAAAGCACGCATTAATAACCAAGGACACGCTGACAGCAACAGACTGGTAAAAACTCAGGAATAACTCCCGTTACTTTCACCAAGATCTGCAGGTCTATAATCTGATAAAACCACTGCACATATTATCTTTCAGCAGATCTGCATGCTAACAACAGGCAGGTGACAATGAGGTGATACCAGTGTGTGTGCTAGTCCAGCTCCTCTTATCCCAGCAGGAGGATTGAGTAATGCTGTGAGGAGACCCAAAATGAAGAAATACTGACAAAACTTTGCTGTGTTTTAGGCAGGCTTAAGAAAAAATTTTCTGAGGCAAAATAATCATGCAAAGCCTTGTAAAAAGAGGTAAAAATACTTCATCAATGCCAGAAAAGAACAATGTGAAATGATGAGGACTCAACTGCTGGTGTACCTTTTCCCTGTGATACACAAGTGACCCTGGGCAGACCACTTAGACCTTGTGTCCTTGTGCTTTGTGGTGGTGAGCCACAGAATCACAGAATTGTTTGGGTAGGAAGGGACCCTCAAAGGGTTCTGAGGGTGAGTGAAATTTATGTGGGAATGACCATGAATGCCTGCTTTCTGAGATAAACAGGAAATTAACTCATTGTGAGACCTTGTAAAAGAGTAAAGAGGTATTTTTTTCCAAACAGATAACCAGGCCTGTCTATTTTGATCACAATTACAGGCTTAAGAAATCCAGGAATTCCCTTTCAAAAAAATAATCTATTTAATGGCAGCATGAGCACTGTAAATTTTTATTAACATTTTCATATTACATTCTTTTTGGTTTAGATTTTCTGTGAAAATAATAGGTAAATTGTAAATTTGTATAAAAGTTACCAAAGACCTCAGCATCAATAGTGTTCATTTACTGATGAATATTTCATAACACAATGTTTTTAACACAATATTTATTTCATAACACAATTTATTTTTAACCAACATTAATTAATTAATTAATTAAGCTTGAGCTCTATCTACTACTTCTCAAAAAGGGACAATTTCTTACAGAATGCTTTCATTTCTTCCCATCTGAATTATACAGTAGCAAAGGTTCTTTAATTTTCAATTGTAATTTTCCTACTAAAACAAGAATATGTTATTGGGAGGTGAAATGTACAAATGGTAGAGAGAAGATGCTTAACACTAAGTAAGAAGGACAATAATAAGACTTAACTTTGATATTTATGCTTCAGACTTTGGGGCCATGGTAGGGATGTAGCAGACTGTTATTAGAACTAAACTCAAAAGACCTGCCCTCAAAAAACTGCAGCTGTATTTTCTCTGTATGAATAAGCATACAGTCCACTACTAGTTTGCATGGCAATTAAAAAAGAAAAAAAAAATCAATATAAAAGTGCATTGAAAATGCTGAGGTAAAAATGCTGCTTATGCTATATACATGTACAAGTGGTCATTATTCACAATAGTGCCTGGATTTTACAAACTGTGTGAAACTGCAGTGTTCATTCATTTTATTACCAGGAACTGTGCACCAGTTCAAAGCCACCTGAACTCCCAGACAGCTCTGGATTCCACAGAATTGCTACCAGATTCAGCATCTAAGAGGGAGACAGCCAGGAAAAGCAGATTGGCCACTAATAAAATTGGTGTCTGCAGACTTTGAAGAAGCATGTGGATGACTGCTGCACCTGGGCTAACAGCATGTGATCCAAAGTGACAAAGCGACAAAGCAAAAAAAAAAAGAAAAAAAAAGATAGATAGATAGATCTAGACATAGATACAGGTATATAAATATGTAGACATAGAGAAAACAGTTTGTCCAGACACTCTGACAACTAATTGGAAGAGAATAGTCCAGGTGAAAGGCAAACCTGAAAGAAAAGTTAGGTCACTTTACCTCTTCTGAGGGCTGACCTGCTTCTCCCTGCTGACCTTGAAATTGCAAGCATAGAAACTTTCAGAACAGTTACTGAAACCTGGAGCAGTTGACTGATTAAGCCCCTGTGCCACACCTTGCAGACCTTGTCTGACATCTGTGACTTCACCAAATGCACAGAACAATCAGTTCTGTAATTCTGAAACTCTCTGAAGTCACCTGACTTCAGGTGGGACCCTGAAGGATCCAGACCCTTCTTACAGAAATTTGCTGAAATTTCATCAGATTTGGCTCCTTCGATAAAATAGATTCCTCCAAGGTTATCTCAGTGGTCTCTACCCATTTCAACTCTTCCTCAAGTCCCCATGTCACACTCAATTTACTTGTTTTTGTGCTAGAAAAATGCCACTATATATGTAAGATACTCCACAACCATCTGAAATTTTAGATACTTTGAACTGGGAAAAAAAACCATGTAAAGTTGTAAATATGACATAGAGCTGGGGGAAAGCACATAAAAACAGAAAATACATTGTAGAGCCATAGGGCATCCTATGGGATACAGAAGACACTAAAGGCCAAGTAATACAGAGCTGGACCATACCCAGACCTGAATTATCTCTTCCAGAAAAAAAGTGAAAAGAAAGAAAAACAACAGGAAAAAACCACAAACAAACAAACAAAAACAAACAAACAAACCAGCACAACCTCCCCCCCCTCCCCCACCCAGTTGGTTGAGGTAACTAGGCAGGTAAAGCCACTGTTCCTGAAGTTTTTTATTTGCTTTCATTCCTATCCCTCTCTCGTTCCTCTGCTACACAGCCTAGTGTGCTGCTTTTGAGAATGTTGGAACAGGAGCAGTGCTCCCCTTCTCACATAAGCTGGGCAGAGACAGAAATGGTTCCTGTGTGCTGTCTCTTCCACGAGATCTCCCAACATTCTCCCTGTTCTGTCTTTGACAGGAATACGTGTATTTCCAAAAGTTTTTGTGCTTACATCCTGACATCTCCCAGACCATTAAGAATGGAGGTCATGTGGCAGAGGAGGTGTCTCCCATGCTGAGCACCGTTCTGCCCTATGCTGGGGGAAGAAGTTGATTGTTCAGGGATTATAAAGATACACTTGGAAGTCGAGGAGTTTGTCTCTTTGTTAATTTGTCTCTCCTGCATTCTGGAGGAGAAGACTCTTGGCCTCCAACATGTCCTGAACGGTGGCTCTGTCATAGCACAGGTGGTGGGAGCCAAATACACAGTGAAGAGCCAGAGTAGGAGAAGACCAGGAGACTGTGCTGCCTCTATTAAGTAACAGCTTCACTATCCCTGGACAGCTTAAATTCCTCCTGAAGTTGTATTTCCGAGAGAAATTGGCCTGCTGAGTGCTCAGCTTGGAGTGAGACAGTTCTACAGGGGGACATGCACCATTGTGCCCTCTGCAGCATGCCAGAACAGCAGAACTGCCATTATCAGAAAAAAAAATAGGGCATATGTTCTTAAATAACCACCCATCTGTTCATCTTTTTTATGCATTTACCCACTCTGACTGCACCTAGGGTTGGTGTCTGCTCAGAAATGACAGACCTCAGCAGCTAACACCTGAAGGCAAGTACAGGCACTACAGAGACACAAAATAACCATGACAAATAGGATAGGGTGATGTTTTGTCTCTACCTGCCAAAGGACTAGAGGGCAGCTTTTAGAGCTTCTATGCATGTACAATTGCAATACTTCTCCCACCATTTCCAAGATCATCTCTGATGATTTCACATTTTCTTTTATATTTTTTTAACCTATTTTCTTTATGTATACACACACAGAGTCATGTAAGACGATGAAGTTGTTTCTCAGCACAACTTCAGCTGTGTCTTTTCTTGTTCTGATGTTTTGAAGATTCACAAGAGTTTTCACTAATGTTAGCTTGATAGTTCTCAAAAAATGTTCACTTTCTTTTTCTGAACATCCCCTCTTGCTCACCTGCATGTCAACGGAGAAAATCTTGCAGCAAAAATTAAACAGCTGTTTCTTCCATCCTTCCATCCATGCATTGCACCTTTAGAGCTTCTGTACATTTCACTGACCCCAAAGAACACAATAAACTTCTGTGGGATTGGCAGTAAATGAAGTTGTAAATATGTGTCAGATAATACTGTGACAGCTCACAATAAAGCAGTTTTCTCTCTGCAGTATAGATGTACAGCAAACTTCCATAAAACATCCATGAACTTATGTGCAGAACAATCCCAACTTAAAATTTGCAGGATCCCCAATCCTAATTTGAAAATCATCTTCAAGAAATCCATGCTGAAGTGTCTACATCTCGGTCAGGCATCTGGAACTGCAGAGGGAAACTTCCTGCTCATTTTGGTTTCATAAATAGATGATATCACAGAAACAAGCAGAGTTCAAAATAGTGAAAGATGGGAAATGTCTTCACGTTGTTCATATCTCATCAAAAAAGCAAATTGCTTTGCTCACATTTCTTTTCTTTATTTAGTTCTTCACCCATGAATAAGTTTCATACTGCTGCATCTTACTAAAAATAATCTTTGAATATCATTTTGGAAAAAAGATGTCTTCTTTTGTAATTTTCCAATTATTTTTTTGTGCACACACTGCAAGGAACACTAGAGTGGGCAAAACTCATTTGGTAATCTTACTTTAGAATTTCTTTCAGTCTCATTTTAATTCCTCAGCATGGGCTTTTTTTTTTTTTTTTGGCATAGTATTGAAGCCTGTGAATCTAAATTTGATTGATGCATATTTGTATTCTTCCATAGATCCTACAGCTGTCAACAATTTTTTCCAGCTAATGAAGCAAATTCTCATTGTCACCCACCAGTGAAAGAAAATGCACTGCAGCTACATGGCTAATGAGAAGACATTAACAATATTTGGATGTGCAACACAATTTCAATTATTACTTAAAGACAGAGCTATGTTATAATAGTTAATGCATACAATTAAATATCAAAATTCCTGTTGTTTTTGTATTTCTATTGTTGTTCCCATGGCAAACTGATACTGTCCCAAAGAAAAAAAAAGCTGTTCTGCAAAAGTATTTTTATGAATCACAGATCATGTCTGGCCTGAAATAAATGCTGAGTTCTACCAGATGTATGGAAATTAATTTCTTCAATCTATTAAAAGGGTTTTAGTAAAGAAATCCGAGGAGATTGTGTGAGTAAGTTCCAGCACAACAGTAGAGACACATATTACAGCATTTGCATCCTCTCTGAATTTTCTCTGTACTCATATCTGGGGGGGGGTGAGGGGGGGTGGGAAATGGGAATGACCATCATCCAATTTCTCTTGTTTCCTTACTGGTAAAAATATTACCAGTTAAGGTAAAAAATTAGCATCTTACTTAAGATGAAAGGTTTGGATACAGGTTTGTTTTTGTGAGATGCATGGATGAAGATTGCTGCATGAAATAGCTACCATTCTGACCCTGAATGCTTATGTTACACTGTATCTTACACTATGAGTTAAATTAAGCAAAATTTGCAAGTGTCCATACCTGCTGACACATATTTTTTCACTTTTAAATGTCTGAAGGAATAGCAAATAATAGTTTATAAATCAACTATCTGTGTAGTTTATGGAGAGAAGGAAGGCTTCTTCCAAACTCCCTCTGATATCTTTATTAGGATGACATAAAACAAATGTCTTCTGGGAATATATAACACAGATCTTACAAGTGTCCTCTTAAAAAAAATCTGTTTCACTGCACAGAAATTAAAAGGAGCTGGCAAGATGTATAACTCACAGTTGGGTGTCCAGTTTTGAGATTTCTGCACCCAGGGGTATGAAGCCCTGCTTGAAAAGGAAATGTTTATCAAAGGATTCCATCCCGGCATGACCTGACTAGGGCCTACAGAACAAGAGGAGTCCTTTAAGTTCTGTGAAGTTCTGTGGATTTTTAACACAAAAAACCTACGTTAATTGGGAATTTATGGAGAAGAAAAAATTCTTCCCCAAAACCACCTTAAATCTTGGCAATACAGCCCAGAGATGTCTTTTGAGTTAAATGCAGAAGGAAAAGAGTACCATTACCTTAATTATATGTGATGAGCACATGAAATATATGCCAGAATCCTCTGTATCTTCAAGAATGTATATTTCACATGACTCTCTAAATAAATAAAGCAGGATTTAACCCCTCTGTGCTCTGGATGATAAATATGATGATAATCCTTCAAATGAGTACAAACAGGAACAAGAGCAGGTGAAATCTTTGGATCTGTATTGGAGTGTTAACTGTATGGTTTCTGGCATCCTAGCAAAACCTATTTTTTTACATACTTGCACAGGATACTGTTGGAGGAAAGCTCAGGGGAAGAATACACTTGTCTTATTCATGACACAAAGCTCCTAAACTTGGGGATTGTTTTACACTGACAAAGTGCAGAATTATAAGAGTTGAAGGAAGTTGTTTTAAAGACACAGATACACACATGTATTTATTTCTTAGCTACCCTTAAGTTCCTGAGGGCCACTTAAACCCAAAATGTTGCTTCTAAATGGCTTGGGGCAAGATCCCTCAAAAACTCAATTCACTTCAGGGACCTGTGCCTGGTTCTGTTGTCTCACATTGTGAGGTGACTCTGAATTAACAGGGACCCTTCTGGTCTTCACTGGCTACTAATCCTGCCCATTGGGCAACTCAAGAGCAGGCAAGAGGGCAGCAGGAGGCTGTTGGACCTGCCCAGAGACCTGTTCCCTGGATGCTTTCTCACCCCTCACTGAACTGAAGTGAGCTGGGGGTACATCTGTTTATTAATTTAGCCATGATTTATCATTGCCCCTGGCTGGTAAATCATGTGGCTCTCAGTGTCACAAAACCAAAGCTTTGACACCTTCCCACTCCAGGTTTTTCAGCAGCTTGTCTCTAAATGTGTGTGAGTATGAGCTACATTTTCACACTTACTTGGGTAGCACCTGGCACAGTCAGTCATATTCTAATCTGAATATTTACTTGGAATGGAAGAATATTGAGTGTCATCTGAGAGGCAGAAAGATCCTCCCAGAGGGCTGAATCCCTGTTGTTCTCCCCCTTTAATTCTGCATAATTCTTTTCTAGACATTGTACATTATGTTTTTCTTAAAGCCAGATAAAAACTTGTTTGCAGTGAGTGAGGTAATTTTGACAGATATCTTGTTATGAAGAAGTAATACTATGATTTCAAGTCCTATTAAATTGAAAATATATGTCTGGTATATGTAAGAACAGCCATTTTGGAACTTTAACCACATAAATCCTTCATTTTCTTCAATCAAGATACATTCAGTCACAGGACAACCTCAGCACTGGTATCAACATGGTCCTGGTGCTAAGGCTATAAACATGACCTTGGTTGCTAAGCTTGAGAAGCCTAGATAAATTCTTCTGGAAAGAGGTGCTTCTGCATGAATCTCCTCTCTCTATATTTCTTCCAGCTGGAATATCAACAAGGTTGCATTGGGTCTGGCTGAGATGGAGCTCATTTCCCCAGAGCTGGGGGAGCAGCCCTCCCAGGGCTGAGCTTTGCATTGGCAGCTGGAAAGGGGCTGAAAACACCCCAGTGCTTTGGCCACTGCTGAGCAGTGCTGGCACTGCATGGGTGCCCTCTCTCCAGTATTTCATCCTCACCAGCAGGAGAGGGATGGGCAAAATCCTGTGAGGGGACACAGCCAGGACAGGCAGCCCAAACTGACCAAAGGGGTGCTCCCTACCACATGGTGTCAGCTGGCATATAAAAGGTAAGAGAAAGGAAAAGGAAAGGCCAACATTTGATACCAATTACATTTGTCTTTTGGAACAAATGCAAAGCCACTGAAGCTGAAGGGAAGCAGGGAATAAAACCTTTGGGGTTTTTCCTTTGTTTCTAAGAGCACGGCCTTCACTTTTATGTTAGTAAACTGCCTTTATCTTGACCCAGGAGGTTTTTTTATCTTATAATCTCCCCACCCTGTTTTGCTGAGGGAATGATAGAGTGGCTTAGTGGGCACCTGGAGTCTAGCCAAGGTCAACCACCACCAAAGACCATCAGCTAAATTTCATTCTGACCAAAACATGGCAATGGGATGAGTTTGCAAAGCCTGAATATGCAAATATATTCAAGCATACTTTTAATAGCAGTCAGATAATCACACACAGTGATTTTTTTTTTTTTAAATGTGTTTACTTAGAGGTTTTAATTACTATCTATGGTCCATGGTGGTAATTTCTGAATTGTGTGCCCCTGTCTTATGATACTGAAATGTGATTTTAAGGTTCTCCTTGAGCTAATAATTTTTGAGTGCACTGCATATAGATTGTATATTTATAAGAAAAGCCTATTGTAAAGAGACCCTGATTGAGTTCAATCACGCAGGGCTTGCATTTATTGAAACAATCTCCTATTGTTCATTAAAGAAATTCCTGGAGCTCTTTAATCTCTTCAGCAAAAGCAACAAAAAAATATCTGAGCATTATCTAGAGTTCTCTCTGGTGGGTTTGGTTTTGCTTCAGCATGGTAAATTAGAGTTGGGTCTTGGATTGATTAGTAAAACCAGCGACTTGAGGTCTGAGTCTGTTGCTCACATAGGTGGTCCATCCATGTCAGAGACAAACACCTGCTTTAAGTTACTGAAGGGAATCTTGAGTTACTGCAGTGTAACTGAGAGGATAATGCAATCAATTAACCAAAAGGAAATTCTTACTTTCTGGGCTAAACTTTCCCTCTAATTTACATAGATTTGCATTAATTATACTTTTCAAAAGGTGTTTCCATAATTTAAAAGTTCAGTATTCGGTCAGTGATCCCACTGGGTTACTCCAGAAATAAGTAACACTGTAATATTTACAACCCCTATCACTATTAGGCTGCAACTGCAAATTAAGAAACTCTCATTCCAATGAGTTAAAAACATTTCCTCTGCTTTAGTCTCTTAACATGCAAAGAGTGGCTAGAGTCTAACCCTACCTCAACCCACTTTTTAGTAGGATCCAATTACATTTTTCATCTCTTCTTGACTGTAAAGCAAATAGTTTGGTGGTAACATCCATACAGCTAGAGACAGACTTAACACATGGAAATATTAAAATGCTGTTGGGGAAATATAAAACCCTTGAAAGCTAAAAGCACATACATTGTGCTCTATTCAATAGACCAGATCCATTTCTATTACTTGAACCCTGTAGTCTCCTAAAGGCATTTCTGTGATTCTTATTAAACTGAGGACACATTTAAGATCTGGATATCTTATCATTGCCGTAGAATGTTCCACCTCTGATTGTAATCCTACCATGATCCCTTCCTATCTCCTCAGTATAAAAAAAATTATCAGGTCCTCACTTAACAAAGTTTACTTGGCTGAGCACACCAAAGAAGATCAGAAAGACAATGGTCAGAAATTTCAGAAGCTGAAGTTGGCTTTCAAATGGCTGAAGTTCAGTTTTAGGTGAACCTGGACTTCACACTACCTTTTCATGTGTGTGCAGAGGAGGTTTATTTGGCGGCACAGCTTCCAGAGGTGAACTAAGAAACGCAGCTTTCCCCACTCAAAATGCAATTGCTGCTCTTGTAAATTCATCCCTGAAACAGCACAGCTCTTAAAAGTAACACATGAGGTCACTGACTGCAGAGAAGGAGGGGCCGATTTTTAGTTAATGCTGCTGCTCTTCTCTGCAGCAGTCTTCTAAAATGGCTTAGTGATAGCTAGCACACACTCTGCATTTGACTGGCTTGTTTTCCACTCCCCTTTGTATTATACGTCTCCTTTCAAGTTTGCAGAGGTCCCTACTGGAAAAAAATTAGCCAATTAACTTGTCCAACACATACAGAAACCCAGCAACTAAAGAAATCTAGCAACAACAAAATTACAATGCCAGCTAAGAAAAGGTTGCTATTTATGGTGTCATAAATCTCCAGGGGAAGAGAATGCATGGAGAAGCTGAAAGAAGGCAGGTGGGAGGCAGAGATATTCTTGCTGAACAATAAAAAATTATTGCTCCTCACTTTTGTGTTTGCACTTCATTTTGAAAAGTAGTATCCTATTATGTTGATTCTGAGCTCAAACAGAAAAGAGCAAATTCCAGAATGGTGTTAGGTTTTAGTTAGAAGAACGGTTCAGGGAGTTTAATAACCACAGGCAAGAGGCCACAGGGAAGAGCTGAGGTTGTTTGCTGTGCAAACAAAAATAGGTCTAGCCTTCCACTACACCTCTACTTCTTCAAGATAAAAACCCACCAAAACACCCCAAACTTGCATCTCCTGAGTACTTTTACATGTAGCTTGTTCCAAACAACTAAATATCACTGTTTGCACAATGTGTGAGACTTAAAAATCACAGGTTGGGATCTCTGTCAGCAGAATCACTCTTGAAATCCAGCAACCTCTGTCAAGTCTCATCAGGTAAGGATCTGACCCTGTGTCTTCTCTTGGCTCACAACATTTGCAGGCAATATAGTTGTAGTGGGTTGATCTTGGCCAGCTGCCAGGCACACATCCAACTGCTCTCCCACTCCCTCTCCCCAACAGGATGGAGAAGAAAACGAAAGAGAAAGGCCCATGTGTTGAGATAAAGACAGGAAGATCACTTATTGAATACCATCATGACCAAAACAGACTTGAGGAAGATTATTGCCAATAAATATAGAGTTGGATGGTGAGAAACAAAAAATTAAAACAGCACCTTCCCCTTGCTCCCCTCTTCTCCCAGGCTAAACTTTATTTGTTCATTCTGCTATCTCTACCTCTTCCATGTCTCCAAACAGTGCAGGGGGAAGGAGGATGAGGTTTGTGGTCAGTCCATAACATCTCCTCTCTGCTGCTTCTTCCTCGTCACACATTTCCCCTACTCCAGCATGGAGCCCCTTCCGTGTGATCCAGTCCTTTAAAAACTGCACAGACATGGGTCCTCTCCATGAGCAGCAGTACTTCAGGATTTGCCTGCTCCAGTGTGGGCTCTCCACAGGCTGTGCCCAGATATGTGTTGAGAAAATTGTCTGAGTGTGTCAATAAGTAGCCCATCATCTCCACCTTCTGTCAACAACTTCCAAAAAGTGTTAACTCAGTTTGTAACTAGAGTGTGCTGTCAGGCCTAGGCAGAAAGCAAGTAAGGAGCAGTACTGAAGGACAGGGCTCTTCCTCAAATCTGTCACCTGTTCTTGGTTTGCATCCTTTTTTAGCAATTCTTACACTTGTGTCAGTGGAATGTTGCCTTCCCAAGAGTATTACCAAAAGTATATATATATAAAGCATATATATAATCTTACATACGGATTTTTGAAACACTCAGACTGCTCAATGAAAACAGGAAGAAGGAGGCTTTAAGAATTCTACTCATTACACCAATGAAAATAATCAGAAATCAGCTCTGGATTGCCCCCAATGCCTCTGCCTCTGAACTACACCTAATCCTGCCTCCTCAAATGATACTGACTATAATTCCATTTTATTGTGAATAAACATTTAACCCTTTGAACTCTCCTTTTTATTGCAAAGACTTTCCTTCCTTCCTTCCTTCTCACTTTCCTTGTTTGTTTGTCAGAGTGAAGCTTATTTGTTCTCTTCTCTCTTTCCCCATCAAGTATTAAAGTGTTAAATTTTTTTTCTATTGGAAAAAATACTGAAATACTATAGCAGATCCCCTTTCACTATCACCTTGTCTGAATTGATTTCTACTCCAAAATTCCTTTATTCTGCATCATCTCATGTCCTAGATTCTATGGGTTGTTGGCAGTTGCCTTCAGTTATATCTTTTAATCTTCCCCTGTCACTCGTTTAAATTGCTATCTCTGACTTTTCTTGCTCACCTGTCATTCACTTCAATCCCCTGACTTCAATTCACTTCCTTTTTTGTTCCTCAGCGAGGCAACTTAGACACTCATCATGTCAGCTCTCGATTTAACAGAAAACCCAAAAAGAAACAGATACACAAAGGACTAAACTCTGCTCTTCTATGTCTATACATACTAAATTACTTAAATGGAGAAAAGCTGTTTTAAATACGAGAAGAACTGAGATCCTAGTCTCAAGTGTGCCTCTTGGAGCACTTTGAAAATGGTAAAGGCAGACGAGATCAAAAGGCTGAGTGGAGAAGAATACGTAACTGGGTACTTGTACGCTTTTTTTCCTCTCAAGAGACAGCAATGTTTTGCAATGCAAACACTGAAAGGAAATGAAATAAAGCTCTTTTTCAGCAACAGTTTTGAAATTGCATGAAACTTCATAATCTTTCCGTACTTGAAGACTGGGTTTAGAAGAAGACAGCTTTCAAATGGATTAATGTAGACATAAAATCGAATACAGAAAACTTTTGAAGCTTCCCAAATCTCTCCTCAACACTTTCCTGCTCACAGTTTAATGTAGACTAGTACATCATACATTATGGCAAGTGCAGTGAAAGTGTTACTCCTCAACGAACTCACAGGCCTTAGCATCTAATTCATTAAATCTACTGGTTTAAATGCCATACTAATGAACCATAAGCAAATTTAAAAATGCAAGGGCTATATACTAAGCAAATAACTCAAAAGCAGCACGTACTTTATCAATCTAGGTTTCGCAGTACAAAGTCAGGAAATTATTCTGTTGGGAGCCTTATTTTAATTTAGAGAAGTGCTGCTCTGGGTGTTGTGGTTCATCCTCAAAAAAAACATGACATGGGCCCAGCTTAGTGAATATAAATTGTTTATTAAATACCATTCAGCCTTTGCTCTCTTGTCACCTCAAGGCCATAGTACTGATGTTGGCAATAGTTATGATGGCAGCTGAGACATACAGATATTTAACAAATGGTCCTTCTCTGCTCTGACAGATTTTTTTTAAGAGCCTTGGAGTTCTGCAAAACAAAAAGGTACACAATGACAATTTTGCTTTTCCAGTCTCTCCTGCCTTTTGATCCCGTGCGGAGCAAGAGGAAAACACCTCCAATATGTTTATATTAAGCAAAGCAATAGACAAGCCAACCCAGCAGGATGCTACATTTTTGACACTCAGCTGTTGTTTGGCAGCTTGTGAAGACACTTTCTCACACACCTTCAGCTCCCAGCTCTGATCCTCCACGTTATTTTGTGTTTTTACTTAATGCAGGATGGTCAATGGCATGAATTACAAACCAGATATAACAATGCATCCATTACAAAAGCAGTTTAAATCATCCTGTATTCAATTCTCAGTAATAGCCAAGGAAACATCAGAAATCCAAACCATCCAAATCATTTACAAAACAAAACCATATGAAACCTAACACCAGCATGAGTTATTTTACATACTGAAGAGGTTCTTAAATGGTTCTTAGGGTTAGTGCAAGCATGGACAATTCATTATGTTGAAAGCAATCCAATGGAGATGCAGAATGCTGAATACGAATGACAGTGGTTTTGCAGCTGATACTCAAAAAAAGTGCCAGTATATGCTTCATATCCTGAAATCTACTGAAATAAGAAGCCAATATATACTCTGCAGGATCTGGTGCATCAGGATAGCTGCTTTCATGTTTATGTGCCACCCATTTCCCCCACATCTGTATCCAGCAGAAATGAATCCCTGGCACTTACTTGGTACTAGTGCTTGGCAGATACAAGTTGTTGCAGGCCCATCTAGGACAGTAGGATCAGAATCCAGCTCTGTGCAGAAAAGCTCGGAGCTAAAGCTTGTTAGGCTTTTTATGTCATCCCTACCCATGCAAAAAACATGGATGTAACATGACTATTTGTGATGGTTTAATCACGTTCTATATTTTATTTGACTGGAAGAATATAAAGCAAACCAGGCCCATCTTTAAATTACAAAGATAGTTTATTAATACACACAAAAACAACAAGAAAAGGGAAAAAAGACAACAACAACAACAAATGAAACTTCTAAAACATCTTTCTTTCTCTTTCTTTGTTTTTTACCTTTCTTCACTCAACATAAAAAGACATGACTTGCAACTTCAGCCAGTTTTACCATTTTAAAAATAACCTTTTATCAGTTCTTTTAGGAAAGGAGTCTCTCTGGGTTCTATATAGACATACCATACCCATTAGCAGTTCTCTCAACACTGCACATAGGCCATATTTGCTTACTGGGGTACTGTTTAAGGATGCCTCCTCTAGTATGACACAAAGATTCTCTTTTTCTATTTCCAAAATCATCTCAAGACCCAAAAACAAATCTCCTCTTTCTTTAGGAGCAAAAAAAAGCTTCATATCACTTTTAACTAGAACCTTACATCCCCCCAAAAAGCATTTATATGTTACAGGAAACAAAACCAGTTCAGTCTTTATAGTTACCAGAAATGTCCAGCCAAAATTAGGCCACTCCTTGTCCTTTTGCCTTAAAGTCCTTTTCACTCTTCCCTTACCGACTGTAGCTTCATGCCGTGTCTTTCCATAGTTCCTTCGCTATAACTGTTCTTCTTCCGGAGAAAGATGATGTTTAGGAAAATCCATCTGCTCACAACGAAAGGTTAAACTTTTCGGGCTGCCGGGCTGCCCACGTGGCTCTGCGGCGGGAAACTGAGTCGTTTAGAAGCCGTGCGCTGGTTTCTTCGGCTTGAAAAGAAGAGCAAGGGCGAAGGGGCACTCCATCCGAGCTCTCTCTCTCTCCATGCTGTCCGCCTCTCCGCGAGACAGCGGCTCCTAAAGCTCCGACCCGGCCTGCCCCGACTCCAGCAGCATCGGGGCCCGGCCCGGCCCGCCCGGCCTGCCGCAGCCGCCCGGGGTGGGGGGGGGCACCGAGGCCGGCCTGCCCCGGGTCCGGCAGCATTGGGGCCCGGCCCGGCCCGGCCCGCCCGGCCCGCCGCAGCCGCCCCGGGGTGGGGGGGGGCACCGAGGCCAGCCGGCCCGGCCGCTCCCTGTCCCTGGCCTGCCACACCGCGAACTAAGAGATCGCTCCTCCCCCCCCCAGCCTTTTTAAGCATTTCGCCAAAAGTCGCAGCTTGTCTTCTACTGGATAAATTGCTTGTCAATCAAAAAAGCTGACCCCGATTGGAACAAAATCAGGCCCCTCCTAGCCCATGACACTATTGCATTGAGCAGTGGGTTGAAATTTTCTTCATATGTTGATTGTGAGAAGATTCCAAAGAAGTGACAGACAACCACAGTCTAGATTTAAACCCACTGCTTTTCTTAGTTTCTCTTTGCAGACCTTGCATGGAGATCCCCCTAAATGCAGTTTAAACATCACCACTGCAAATAAAGCAAAAAGATTGAGGAAAATAAACACACTGTTACTAAGGCTGGACAAAAAACATGCAGAGACTGACTGACTTAAAATCAGCATGAAAAAGCAGGAAGACAAAAAAGACTGTTTCTGCTGCAAAGCTGTTTTCAAGAAGACTCACAGTAAAGCAGAGGTATCCCGTTATTCCTCATCAGCCATCAGAAAGATCACCTATAGACAGCCAGGGCCTAAACAAGGAGAAGTCATTAAAAATGAAATTTTTTGAAAATGGGATAAGGTGGGTTATGGCAAGTATTTAAAGGAAACTTTTAAACTCAGGTTTACTCTCTCAGAATTCTGTCTCTCAGAATTTAGACTTGGGAAAAAAGGGAAGCATAAGGTCAGCTTTGCTTTAAGACTTCTACAGAAATAGAGTGGTTTTAAGCAAATGACATATTTGCTTAAATATGCTATTTAATAACGTATTTAAGTTATTAAATAATAACTTACACTGTGACAGCCTAAGCTTCTTCAGGCACAGGGCCTGAAAATAAAACTTACATTAAACAAAAAGACAAGTAACCTTAATACCCAAAATGAGCAAAATGGAGGTAAGGAAAACAAGCTGTCCACAACCTGGAGAGTAAAGAGCTGATTAATATCTTCAGTCTTGCTGAGGTAAGATGTTGATTTCAGCCTTACTGAAATCAATGAAAAGATTTGCAGTCATTTGAGGGAGCTGTGCATTAAGATTTCCTTTATTACAGCATATAATCTCATGTGTGTTTAGCAATGATTAGTACCTTATTCATTAATAACAAAATTTTCTAGGATGTTGTCCATGTAAAGACAAACAAACAAAAAGTTAATTTCTAAAATCCTTCTAAAAACTGCATGGTAACTCCTGGTTTTGTCAGACAAGGTTTCTTTTGCTGATAAACCAATACAGAATTTTAATATAAACATATTGAATTGCTTGCTCCAAACATGAAGATTTAAAAGGGTAGGTTATTCCCATATAACCTTAAAAGATTATTAGTGAGTCTGGATAGTTTGATTAATAATGACAAAATAACAGTAAATAACAATTAAAAATCAGAAATTTCTTCAGTCCCACCCCAAAGGGACTAGCTATTACCTGGTTCAAAACATGTGCAAAGTTTTGTGCACAGATTCCTCTGGTCTGCAATCTCAGTAGGTTTGCTGTATCTCAAACCTCAGCACCTAAGATCACAACAGGAGAAATCTCGAAACAGAGATGGGGAAGGAGACGAAGGAGCTATCCCGGATCTCATAGTCAAAGCAGCAACTGAAATCATTGTGTTTAATGCTGATGATGGGTACTTTGAAATGGAAAACTAAAAGCAGAAACAAGTGCTCTAACCCACCACTGTAAGCAGTGCCCTCTGCACGTTCACAAACACAGCAAACCCTTTTGTGCTTTTCATCCATTTTCAAGTGCCCTAACACTACAGCAGGAACTGGCAGTGATGCCGCTCATTCAGCTGCTGGGCTTTGCTGTGGCTGGGATTACCTGAGGCCTTCTTCAGTGCTCTGTACCAAAGGGGGAAATGAATCAGCAACACAAAAGTTGCTTCTTATCTCCTTCAAGTATGTATTGAAAGAAATCTCTCCAAGCAGAAAGGGCATTTTTCCCATATTCATTTTAAGTTGGAGTCTGGATAGTTTATGAAAAGAATTCCATGTTGTGGATTACCTCAAAAATGCTAGTACTCATTTTCCCTCCAGTCTAATATTTCTGCAGAAGGAGTTCCATGTATGCATAATTATATACAAATATATTCTTTTAAAATCTTTTAGAACACAATTTATTGTATTTAATAAGGGGGAGAAGGAGCAGTAGCACCCTGCCCTTGTGAATCATGAGTAAAGTGATACCGGAACTGTCCACTGTCCCTCAGAAATGTCTCCTGACATTATATCCTCTAACCTTAAAGGCTGAGCTGGAGAGTCCTGACTCCTCAATCAGTGAAAGAAGAAAAGCATCTGGAAATCATCTAAAGAGGGAGGCAAATGTACACATCATCTCAGTGGTTCGAATTACTCTCTGGAGTTAACTCTTCCCATGGTTCTACAGGGAATTTCAGCTTTTAACCTAAATTGCTTAACAAAAATGTTCTTACTGTAAATGTTGGGAATACCTTCACAAGATCCCAAACATCAGTTCTCAGCGTCCCTTCTGGCCTAAGCTCAGAAAAGCCAATTAAATTGCTCCCTTTTTTTCCTCAAAAAAAAAAATAAAAATCCTGGAATTTTGAGTTAAAATGTATAATTATTCAGTACATCATAATCAGAAACTGGTAAGACATAATCCCTTTTGTAAACGTAACTTAATAGACAAACATTTGGGGTCAATGGTGTGTACTGGTTTGGGGTAATTTTTAAAAACTAATTATATAGTCAAGGCAAACATGATTACATTTATTTAGTCTACTTTCATGAGCAATAGGAGAATATAGGACAGAACAGAATCTAGAACAGTTTCTATTCAGCAAATCATATAGAAAAATTCCTAATATCTGACAAGATCAGAAGATTGGAAGTAAATCTGTAGACAAAACCCATTTCTATCTTGGTTTGTAAGGAAGATTGTATGTGTAGTACTTAACTAGTAAATTAGGCAAACAAGTATTTTGGGATTTTTTAAAACCTGGTTCCTTTATATGTTTGAACTTTTAGTATCTACTCTAGAGATACATTCATGAACTTCATAAAATGTTTATTAACAAAACTAAGGGGAAGCAGAGCTTTTGCTCCATGCTGTAAAATTACAATTCCATATTAGAATATTATTTTAGCATCAAATGGACCATGAAACACCCATGAATTATTTTTACATAGACAATATAAAAAGCACAGACTTCTGCCCAGACGATCTCTATAAAAAAGAGAAACATGCTTATGTCCAACAACTGACTAAAAATTGCCGGGCTGGGCCAACTCTGAATTATTTTTAGCAGATGGGAGTGGAACACACGAGACCACGATCAGAGATTAACAGCTCGACGCGATGCCTGAGTTCAGTAACACACAGATCAACCCTGACTTAACAGCCAAAGTCGTCAACCCTTCAAATGCTCTAAGATGATCTTTCCCAGGACGGATAAAATACCACCCAGCAGACTTCAGGTTGTGACTTCAGCCTGTGTGGTTGGGCTAAGCAGAAAGGAGCAGAGCAGCACTTAATAATCCATATTAGGGCGCTTTTTGAACACAGCTGTCTCTGCTTGCCGCCCCTTCAGACAGACGTGCTGTTCACAGAGGCTTCAGACCTCACCTCCAACAAATTCTGAGGCTGCATGGACAACCTGCACGTAAAAGATCTGTTGGTCATGTTATCGTCACTCATCACACGGTGTTATGTTTCCCCACGGTCACTGGTGTTTCGCTGCTCGCTGCACCGTTTCTCACCCAGCCCTGAGCCCGGGATCCCTCCAGCCCTTTTCCTGCAGAGGGAGCAGTTGTCCTGAGATTACCCTGGGCTCCCCAGCATCTCTCCGACCGAGGTGGAGAGAGAAGAGGCTTCATGCAGCAGCTGCTAAAGGAAAAAAATTCCACCACGCCCCTTCTTGCCTTTGCTTTCTAACTGGTCACGCCGGGTGCAGTAGGGGTGGAAGTCCCAGGTTCCTCGCATGACAGCACCACTGGTCTCCATTCCTACAAATTGTTTTCAGCCATTTTTTCTAAAGGGTAGAAGTCTGCGTTTTCAAAAGCAGCCTGTGATATTAGGCTCCTTCACCTTTGTCTAGCTTACTTTAAAGGGCTTTTCTCTGAAACTAACATATTCCAATGCCTGGATTGTAAAGCCAACTATTTAAGTATCTCACCCACCAAGCAGCAATGTAAACAAACAAACAAAAGCATGGAGGCATCCAAACTTTAGTCCTTTTCCACAAGTCAGTCTGACAATTTCAATACTCAACATCTACTTCCCTGTGCTACCCACACTGGGATGTGCCATGCAGAAAGAGAAAAGTGTCAGAGATAAAAGGAAAAGGGCAAAAATACTGAACAAGTCAATCTTTACATGTGTCCCTGAAATGTCTCACCTGCTAAGCCTTCTGTAGATTGCCACTGGCTTTTACTGATTGTATTTGGTTCCAGCTGCTGGGAGGCTCCCTGTACTGTGATGTCTTTGTAAGGCAGCTCTTTGCCTTGCTGGTGGCCCTGTTACAAGCAGTACATGCCAGAAGTGCCTTATGAAGAATCAGAAAACACAAAGCCTCCTAGGAAGTAAGTACATGATACATAAAGGCCACGGCAGTAGGGTGCTGTCATGTTTTCTTTAAGAATAAGTGGTAAGATGCCCATTGACTTTGCTGGTGACAGGATTTCACAGCATGTACACAAAGACCAGGTTTAAGTGCTGCCCAGGTCTCAGTTTCATTCTTCATGAGTAAGAAAGACAGTAGAAATTTTTTAAATCCCAAAACCAGCATGGATAATTTAGTACTACCTCATGTCCCCAAAAGTAAGCCTTGTATATTCTTGTAGGAGTTCTTAATGCTTGTCATTAAAAACTCATTCTCCTCATTCTCACTTTGACAGTCTGCTATAGCATAACTTTTTAATCTTAGCTGAAATGGCTTAAGGCAGCTATGTTATGTAGAGCATATCCAGGATAACAAAGCAGGAAGAAAATTCTATGGTTATAAGAAAAAACGAGAGGGAAACGAGTGAGCTAATATCAGAGAGTGGGTATACACAGCAACAGCAGAAGCATATGGAACAGAAATGGTAATTAACCAGATCCAGATCCATAGAAATCATAAAAATGTGCTTAAGTGCAAAGTGTTTTATGTGCAGAACTGATGCATTTAACATCTCTTACATTTGGCTCCTAACAGCAGAGCCTCTGACTGCTCACATGTGAAGATGTGAAGCTTGCTGGGTCTCAGTGGATCTTCATATTACTTCATTTCTACAAATATCTGAGTGCTACATAGGTGTTGTTTGAAGTGTTGGCTTTGCAGTATGAATCTCCAGAAGTTTGAGACCTGCTAATTTGAGAACTTCTTCTGTAGTCATAAAAAAGCTTGACTATGACTGATGTGACTATGGAGTAAATTCACTAAGCCCGTGGCCTTAGGTTGCTGGGATTTGAATGCAGGAATCATCTCCAGATCCAGACATTCCAATGTAGATACCTGCAGATGTGGCCACCCTTGGTGTTAGTGCAAATCTAATCAGTATAGCCAAGCAGAGCAGAAGAGCAACTCGGAGAGCAGACGTAGGGATGTAATGCAGTTGTCTCAAGTCAGTCATCTCACATCTCTAAGGTCCACTCAGGTGCCTCAGATTCCCAGGACTGGTTCAAGCAGTATAAGATACATATGTTGCAACAACAGAATTGGGGCCCCACCAGTTTGGTATAGAAAGAAATGCATAACCATCCCTTTCCATCAGTCCCAATGGCTGTACTGATTAGCTCTCCTTGGACTGTAGTGGGAGCACAGACAAGTAACACACAGGTGGGCATGTGTTACATATGTGTTAGTGCACTGGTGTATCAATCTGGAGCTTGGTAGGGCGTTGGCATGCACCAAACATCTGTTTGAAGAAGAGAGAGTCCCAAACTCCGAGTTGCTTTTATTCAGTCCAAAGTGGACTAAACCTCTGTGTGTCCAAGAGCCTTTCCAAAATGTGTTTGCATTGATTGCTAGTATTTATGACAGTCACCTACCTGACACTTTAGCGAGGAAGATAAAAATAAGTATTTACAGGCAGGGCATTAAAAAAAGCCCTCTATATGTATTCCATTTTTTGGGTTTTTCCCTACTTTTGGACCCTGTCGATATAGTGTAGGTTGTGTGTCCACTTTGTTAACACACATTATATACATACATACATATATATAGGTACTTTTAACACAGGTTAATGTCACCTCAAAATTTACAACACCTGTCTAAGTAAGTATTCACATCCATGATTAACACAGTTGCTATCCTTTCTGCTTGATATCAGCTGTGCTGTGACACTAGACAGCTATAGTCACTGATACTTCCCAGACACACCATCACAGATTATTTGAAAGGAGTTTGCTTTCCATATTATCTCATCTGGCTTCAAGACTGTTTAAGGTGAAGGGAGAAACAATGTTTGCAGGTTTAAACAAGAACTGGAGTGAAAGGCAGAGGAAAACAATGGAAAAAAACCCTGAACAAATGGGCAGCAAAGCATTAACAACGTGACAAGACTTTACAACACACTGCAAAGCTATTTCCATGTCGGTTCAAAAACGACTGTTTCCATAAGCAGCAGAAGGGTCTCACTGCTGGCTGCCCCTCTTCCCCCAAAACCTCTCCAGTGTCACACCTCTACGTACCCACAAGCCCTGCAACATCTCTGTAAAGAGACCGTGATGGTTGAGAGCCACACAGTTAACTCATGTCAGTCAACGAATGTGGCAGCTGAGCCTGGATCCATCTCAGTTTATCAAAAGCTTTCCATTCAGGCACTGATTTGGACCCTTTCTATCCGCTCAGCATTTTCATAGAATCTCCAGGAATGTATCTGTTTTGAGATTTCCACATCTCTGCCATGTTAAGGACATGTTGGCCAACAAAAGCCTGACAGAAACAGTGCAATCACAGAAACCTGTTATTCACAGGAAAGCATTAAAAACAGATTTCAAAGGTATTTCCCAAGTCAATGGGGAACAACTCCTATTTCACTGATCCTGGAGGATGTATGAATTGAAAGTAGAACACTTCCCCAGTAAAAATATTTATTTTGTACACATTTTGAAGCAAAAATTATGTTTGATGGTGCACCAATGTCACAGAGAAAGAGCCATGTCAACATAAATGCTGAATATTGGGTTTTGTCTGCTAAGCATTGCCCAGAAAAGGTAAATCCTTGTAATTCATCCAGGATTTTCTGGATTTTTCCATAGGAAAAGGCAAGGACCATACATGTCCCATACCCATCCATGGATTCATGAAGAAAAATACATACAAATCAGAAAGCAAAAAGTAGAAGACACAAAGAAGGAGAAACAGAGTAAAATAATCCTCTTATAGGCTGGCAGGTAAAATTTAAAGTGGAGTCAAAGCCACTAAAGACAAATTAGTGTCAACATCTAGTGTCACTATACTGCCTTGCTATGTATTAGCAAAGAAGAGAAAAGGCAGTTCCCTGGATACAACAGGAGTCAGACAGCAATAAACAGCAGCCTGGCTCATCAGACAACAATTCTCAGTTATGGGAAAGTTTGTTTTCTCAGCGGTTGTTCCTTTCTAAGCGAGAATAGTGCCATGACCTCTGAAAAAATTGCAAGATGCAGCAACTGCCATGAATATTCAGTGGGTCTGTGATCACAGTGCTTGTGTTGGATAAAAAAATTTCAAGGGTCGGCAGCACTCTATGGGTTCCCTCCCACCATACCTCTGAGGTAGCCTTCTGGCATTTGCCTCTCCACATTTTTTGACCATCAATGTAGACCCAAAATGCTCCTGTCTGAAGTTTCACGGAAAGCCTTTTGGAAATTTGCCAAAAAAATGAGTACTTTTCTGCTGGTTTGGGGCTTTTTTCAGACTAAAAATAAAAATGTGGCATTTCTCTACTTACAGATCCAGCCCTCTTTTTTCACCCAGAGGAATTCTGTGTAGGTTTTTTCTCAAGACTGCATCCCTGGCTTTAAGCTGTCTCCCCTGTTTTCACACACACATGCACACCTTTCCTCAGTAATGCCAAAAACGACCTTTGCACATCACGGTCCTTAACACCTAAGCAGAATTGGTGGCAGCAAGGAGACACTGACCAAATGGCATGGAAATGGAGGGAGGCAGGATAAGGTAAATGCTTTTCACCCTGTCAGCTGAGATCCCTAAATAAATGCTATGAGCAGCCCAATTTTTTAGACAGAATTGGTCTCATTTCAGCACAAGCAGCAATTATGACCCTTATAAAAAATCTTTGGATCTTTTTTTTTTTCACTTTCTTTTTGCCTTAGTCAGGAAAAGAGGGAAATTCTTTTCTGAGATTCTGAACACCATAAATGAAAGTTTCACCATCTCTTTAACTGCACTCCTTCTATGAACATGTCATGAAGTTATTTGATTATGTCAGGTTTGAAGTAAAGCTAAAACAAGACTTTTACAAAACAAAATAAGCAACAAAGAATTTTTTGCAATAACAAACATGTTTTCCCTTCTCTTTCCCTCAGGCAATACCTTTTCCATTGTGGCTATCCTGTAATGTATTTTCACACCCTAATTTTTTTTTGTTGTGATGATCATTACTTTGTTATTTGCAAGATCTACAAAGAACTATATGGCAATGAGCTTTAAATAAAACCTTTAAATAGAAAAGAAAAAACATATGGATTATCAAACTCTGGGATCACTCTGCACAACAAACCACGAAACCATATCAAGAGAGTGATCAGCCAAAATGTGGTTTACTTACTAATAAGATAATGGCTTTGTGAACAGAGAATTTACTTCAAGAGTAAGCAATCAGCTGTTTGGAGGATATCAGTCACGAGAGGATATGCTTCTTCAAGTCATTGTTGTAACCCACCTTTCTATGAAGTGAACCAGGCAGCACCAAGTGGATATGACAGAGGTTAGCTGAATTAACGACTGTGAGCTTGCAGAGCTTTTCTTTGTCCCAATCAACCATCTTTTTCAAGGGGATGTTGGCAGTAGTGTTTTACCCAAGAATGTATGGATTTGCACAGCAAAAACACATGTGGCATTTCCACCTGCACTGCAGGTGGAAAAGTGCTGTGAAAATGCAGTTGTGTTTAGTGGATAGATTAGTCCAAAAAAGGCAGATAGCAATAAAAAAAACTAGTAGCTTTTTTTCTTCTTCTTCTTTGGTAATGAAGAAATTACAGTTTTCTCCATTCTGGTCCCTCTGAGAGGTTTCCTCCTACACCCACAAAAACTCTATGACTCCATTTTCTAAGTCTCCATTCAGCACAACACACCTGAATCTGTGCACAACAGCTGCAACACACTGAAATCTGATTGCTAGAATGTCTTCAGAAAAGATTATCCAAACAGCTGTCAGATTTCTGCCAGCAGAGAGGCTGACCTGGAGATTTAGGCTAGAGACACTTTTATAGCATTCTTTCTTGACTCACTAAATATGTCACTAGAGTCATGCATTTCTCCTCCAGAAAGACTCATGTGGGTTTAACCTCCAACTATTATTATTATCACAGAGAATAATATTGAGCCATTTAAGCACTGAGTATTTTAAGAAAGGCACTTCAGATAGCTCACAGAATCACAGAATGGGTAAGATTGGAAAGGACCAGTGAAGATCCAACCAACCTAGCCCAACCTCCCTGCTCAAGGAGGGACCAATGGACTACCTTACTCAGGATTGTGTCCAGGTTGCTTCTGAATATTTCCAGAGAAGGCGGCTCCACAACCTCTCTGGGCCATCTGATCCATTTCACTGTCATCCTCACAACAAAGAAGTTTTTGACATGGGTGAACTATTCCCATCTACAGGAGGAGTCCGTACCTAAGCATTATTGTTATCTTTTCCTGAGTATAGCTGCAGGATAAAAGCCTGGAAACATCTGAGGGCACAAATCCATATGTTATCTTCATGGTGGTTACACATCATAAAGAAATCATCTGTTCTTTCCACAGGTGCAACTCCTCCACAAGACTTAGTGAGATGCTCTGTGGTAAACTTGGGTGGCACAGATGTTTACTTTGCCTGAAAGTCAACCAGTAAAATTTTAAAAAAGCATCCTTTTTCTCAGTAAAACTGTTTTTGCAACAGCGGTCAGGATGAAGAGGGAAGAGTAGGGCAGCTGCTGCAAAAGAAATACAAGGAATCCCAGTGAACATCAGATGCATTATCAAATAACAGACAAGTTAAAAATTGAAATGCAGGGATTCATACATAAAATTGCAAAATTCAACAAAAAGCTCATGGATGGTTTAATGTGCTGTTCATAAAATACAATAAAACAGCAGCACTTGGGCTGATTTCCTGTTTTATGTCAAACTGTTAAAGAAAAAGATGCTTTTGGAAAATTATCAAGAGTGTCCTTCCAAAATCTCTCTGTGTTGAAATCAGTGAAAGCCCAGATCTTTTCTGACAAATCCGCATCCACCAGTTTTTGCATATGAAGAAAACAAAAAGCAGGCTCATTTTAAGCAGAAGCTGCTGCCCTTTAATGTGGGACAACAGGGAACAGGAAACTTTGTTTATAGTAGTGAACTCCCAGCTTCTCTCTTTGTGATGTGCATGCAACAATTTGGCAAGTGTAAATTTTTTAGGAAACAGAATTTAAATTGTTTCCATGACAAAATACTTGAAGAAATAATCTCACAGACTGACTAAAAAAATCTATATTATTTTTACTGCCCAATTTAATAAGCAAATCATAAAATATAAGAACAGGCATTTTATTTTTAATATATATTCATTGTCAATTATCTCTAATAGAGCAAATAATTAAACTTGAATTATTAGGATAATTCCCTAAAGTTGAGAAACAGTCACTGCCCTCCACTTTTAAATATGTCAGGAAGGAAGTTGATGATTTGACCCAGGTATTTCATTAATATGGCACAGGAAAAATGTAACAATGTATTTATGCACATACATAGACTTCACTGGTTTATAGCTCAATGTAATTTGACACTTGAGTACATTTTGAAAAGAAAACAATAAATCTGATGTACACAGAGATAGAAGTGACCACTAGAAAGCAGGCAGAGGGAATACAGGCTTGATACAGTGTTGTGCCTTAGTAAAACTCTAAATACTGCATCTTACCATCATACCTGAAAAAATAATTCATATTGGTTTTCTGTGCTATGAACTGGAAGACTGGAAGAACTGTAATAAGAGGCTACTCATGGATGCCACAGAATTTCCTTTTCAGACTATTTTGGTGTAAGGTATTTAATGATCTGGAAAACAAAGTAGATTAAATCTGAGCACAATTATACATATTTTGGAGGGGTATTCAGGTGGCCTCAAGTAATTGGGGTACAGGTGTGAGAAAAACGCTTGCTGAATTTTAGTCAAGGATATATCATGTTAGGTATGAGCATAAGGAGAAATGCTTGCTAAGCCTAGCGATGAATAAGCTCCTATGTCTAACAAGAATATGCCTTTGTTTTAATTGATAAGTTAGAATAGCGCTACCCTGAAGAAAACCGTTGTTTGAGAAGTTACTTTGTTAAGATGGATAGGGTCGTCAAGACAACGAAGCGTATGCTAGGAGATGTCCAAGGCCTCAGAGTCTGACCCAGCAGCTCTCAGAAGACCACTCCGAAGCTGCTTGTGATTTGTTAGTTTGTTTAGGTGAATTTTAATGTATTAGTTAGAGATATTTTATTGGTTTAAAACTAATGTACCCTCCCTCTGTACAACTCCGAGTATAAAACTCACCCCTGCCCCTCCCCGGGGTCCCTCTCTCTGGGGACACTGGGGCAGAGGGCAGAAATCTTCCATGCTCCTGAATAAACCTTCTGAACCCAAGTGTCGAGGGAGGGTCCCTTCTTTCTGTACCACAGCTACTACGGCGTTTGCTCTAGCCTGCCTCTGAACCAAGGCCCACAAAACAGGTGTGTGGGAGCGTGCCAGAGCAGTCGGGTCAGTGAGAGAGACTGGCTTGTGCTCCTACATTGGGGCAATTATGACTGACTGGTCATAGAAATCTAAAGTCAATTGCTTTGCAGAGAGGGCAGCAAACTGCCACGGGGAGGGGCAGCTGTGACAAAACTGGCTACAAGAAGTAGGTCTCAACTAGACAGAAAAAGTGAAAAAGAGCTACTGCATAGGTATCTAACACCCAAATTCAGCCAGAAGCTGAATTTATGTAACATGCCATAGAAATATTTCAGAAAAGATCAAGAGAATTGCCACAGTCCTTAACCCAGCTAGGAACAGGGGATTTGCCTTGTGAAGTTCCCTTTTTCTTCTACTGGATCCCACACATGGGCAAAACCCTGGGTATCCTGCCTGGGAAGGGCTCTGTCCCAGTTCCGAGAGTGGCAATCCATTCAATCCTGTGAGTGATCAAAGCAGATAAACCTCAGACATGCAAAATACATAAATGCCTTTAAAAGGGCCAGCAGACCCTACTCATGGCAGTAGCTGTAGCCAAACTAATGTGCCTCAGAAACCATCAAGAAATGGAAGAGGTTAGTTCTGGTTCTACTAAAGACAAACTCCCCACTTCCTCACCTCTCAGAAAAAGCAATCATATTAAGACATGTACAGAGCATTTTGAATTGTGAACAAAGAGTTATGAGCCTCACATGGCATCTATTTGTATTATAGCAACCACATGAGAGCTACAACTTGCATTTTGGATATAGTTTAGAAGACTTTTTGCTTCCCTTCTTCTTATTAGTATTCTAAGTGTATGCACAGAAAATACAATTGATGAGTACATGAATTCAATCTAAGGAAAACAAAAGTCCAATTAGACTGAGAGCAAATAAAAGAGAAACTGGTATGTCTGCTCTTAACTGAGTATTACTGAGCTGATCATTAACTCCATTTCTCAGCATAAAATGGTGATTAAGTATTGCAGTTTTAAGCTCATTCACTAAATATATTTAAATGGGATTTATGGAAAAGAACACAAATGATTTTAATGAATTTAAACCTTTCATTGAGTTGTTTTAATGAATTTAACCTGAACAGGGGAGACTCAGGCTGACTGACAAGATTTTTGAGGGTGAAGAAGAGGCGAAGAGGTGATGCTATGTCAAAAAATTGTATCAGTTTTTGTTAATCGATGCAGACTTGTAAAATTGTCTTAATATTAACTATTTCCATAAGTGGCCAGTACACTCTGTAAGCCATTCTGGACTGGGATTTCTTAGCCATGAATTCTGAGTTTTGGATCAGACCAGAACACACAGGGGCAAGACTACTGTAAGTTTGAAGTACTCATGCAAGAAAAAAGCTGAGTATCAAAGCCAGATCTTAACGGATTCAGAAAGGCTAAATCAATTGAAATTCTAAAACATAACAACAGCTGAAGCTAACTAAGAGGAGAGCAAGGATTTCACCTTTTTAGTACTCCTCTCTGTGTTTAGTCTCCCCTTCCTCTTTTAAATTAAAAAAATATTAAAAATTAATTAAAAGGCATTTCTAGCTCTTTAATCATTCTATGTGTCTGCAAAGCCTGAGGCATTGCCTCAAATGCCACAAGGAATGCAAAGCCAAACAGAGTTTAAATATGAAACTTTGAAGAAAATCTACACTTATTGAATCCAGGCCAGCCAGGGTGATGGGGATCTCAGCAGCAGCCACAAGCTGCCCTTAGGGTTCAGCAACCTGCAAAGCCTACAGCTCCTGGTACAGTGGCACTCTAAATGGTAGTGCAAGGGCATCAGGGCAGGGTGCCAACATTGCCAACTCCACACTTTTTAAGCTGTGCCAACTATGGCAAGGAGGATCTCTGCCAGAGTGCCAAAGCTGCCATTAGAGTCAGGGCTGAGCTAGGGTTAGGATTACAGCTAGGGTTAGGGTTGAGTGAATGAAAGAGCCTACAGCTTCTTGGCACGCCAAGGCCATTCTGGCAGGGCCACAACATGGCAACTTCTACATCTTTCAAATTTGGACCACCCATGGGCTATGGGATCATCAGCCCCAGCAATGAGATGCCATTTGGCTTCCAGTTAGTTTGGAGATGGCAAGAGCCTCGGGCTTCAGGCCCACTGCAGCTGGAATACACATGCCACAAGGATCATGGCAAGGCCGCAACATCTTTCACATTAGGGGCATGCATGGGGAAGGGAACCTCGGCCACAGCACCAAGCTTGGTAAAGCTTAGTAAGAAAATCCATGTAATTGAGAAATTAAGTGAACCCAATGGAACAGAATGGAAGGGAAAGGAAGTGCATAGAATTGAGCCAAATATTTTCATTGGTTTCACCTAATCTTAAATTTTTTTGGTTTTTCAAATTTCATTTCCTGTCTTATGTTTCATTTCCTGTCTTCCTATTTCTAGTAATTTCTTGTTTTCTCAAGTTACATGAAAAAGAAACTATTTACAAAGAAAGCCCTCAACAATAAACTACACTGAACGGCTCTGCCTTTTTTTCTCTGTTTGAAGGAACCCCTTCTCCTTTGAAGAGAGTGCCTTTCCCCTGCCCAAAGCGAGGAGGCAAGGTGGTATCAAATAACATCCTGGTCATAGCCATGCCCTCCTAGCTACTGCAAAAGTTAACTCTGTCCTAGCAAAAACCAGGACAATTTATCTATCAGAAAGCACAAAAATTTATTTTGTATTGTATCATTATCTCTTAAGTAATTTCCCTTAATGACCAAAGGCACAGATCAAGGTATGATAAGGAAAATATTTCTTAAATACGGCAACCAGTGATGTCAAAAGCTGCCTTTCACTATTATGGGTCCAGCCCCTTTCTGCTGTGATCTGTGCTATTCAAATTCCTGCAGTCAGCATAGACTATCACATCATACTCTCACATAAACCAACACACTAACCACAGTACCATCTAAAACCAGGAAGTAACCCTTCACACAGTTTCCAGTGTTTCTGCTCTTCTTGGGCTACAAGGGATGAACAGCTCTCCTGCGAAGCAGTTCATAGAATCATGGGATGGTTTGGGTTGGAAGGGACTTTAAAGATTATTTAGCTCCAACCCCCCTGCCATGGGCATGGATGCTACCCACTGGATCAGGCTGCTCAGAGACTCATCCAATCTGGCTTTGAACACATCCAAGGATGGGGCATTCACAGCTTCTCTGGGCAGCCTGTGCCAGTGCATCACTGCCCTCCCAATAAAGAATGTCTCCTATCTAAATCTATCCACTTTCAGTTTAAACAGGTGTATGTTTGTACTTCATTTACTCTTAGCCTAAATGTGCCCTAGAAGTCTCTGACAGCAGAAGTGGATTTTGCTGAAAATAAACAACTTTCTTTGCATGGTGGAAGACCACACAGCCAGTGGAAATCAGGAAAATCCAAGAATTGTTTTAATTTAAAGCCAGTGATTTACAAAACCTACAACTTAATTGTAAGGTCAGTGGGGAAGAGTTCCCCTCAGCACAGTGAACACAGAAAAGGGACCCGGCCCCGGTCTGAAATCTGCAAAGTGTTGCTGAAGCAGGGCAGAAGGGAAGAACTGATAAGTATCAAATCACTTGTGGGCTAGCTGGCAAACAGACATCACTTTTTCTGCCAGCAACATGTCTGGCAGTAAATAATCACTGAGCCAGCCTGACAATGCAGTAGGAAAGCGAGGAGACTGCCACATTTCACCCCCAGCATGGCTGCAACAAGCCCAAGTGTTGCTGCTTGGCAAGTGAAGCACTGCCATTAATTGCTGACATTACAGGGAAAGGCTGATAGAGGCTGAACATCAGTTTTCTTCCCATTTCACTTGTCAGGAATACAGAAATATGACTTCAGTGCTGGAACATGAGCATGGAGAAGATAAAACCAATAACCACAGTATAGGGTGTGTCCAATCTCTTGGCCAGAAGCACCAGTGAAGAAAATGCACAGGAGATTGCTGTTCCAGTGAGAAGGTAACTACATAAACACATTGAATTCTGTCCAATGCAATCCACAGGGAAAATCCCATACTAGCACAATGAATAAAGTTCATACTCCAATGCCAGAGGACAGCAGAACTTGTCCAGCATTTATTTTCACTGGCTATTATTTGCCCAGTCTAATTTTGAAAAGCTGGCAGATGAAAGCCACTTTCTACCCATTCTAAGTGCTGAAACATGTCTCAGAGGTTCAGGACTTAGTAGTACATGGGCAGAGAAAAAACACTAGTCCTTTTAATTTGACTTAATTCAGTAGAGAGGGATCTGTCTGGAAAGAAGTTTGATTCCCTAAACCTTTTAGGACTGGTGGAGTTAATGTATTGCAGTGCAACTTCCCCATCCCTAGCTGTGTGGAAGTGAGTATCTTCCACACAGACAAACTGAGTACTGAAGACAAAAAAGTTCAGATTTTGATCAAACTTAGATCTAAAATGAAACCAAAACATGTATCATCCTTTTAAGCACTCTCCTCACAGGCCGGTAGGCTGAACACTGAAGCTCATGGGTGCTACAAATACGTGTGGAAAATTCAAACTTAAGTCCTCATGTGGAAAAAAATTAACCAGTAGATGTCGCAGTCAATATGTGGCAGTCAACATGAACATTACATTTAAGGTGCTTCATTAGAATCATCAGAAGGCTTCAAGTATCAGCATCTTGTTATTCAAAAACGTCTCCCATACCTTTCTTCTGTATCTTCTAAGAGCAGCCTCACACAGCTCTGGCTCTGTCTCTCTTTCTTCCTCAGTTCTGTCTCACTCCTTCCTGTCCCTAGCACGGCCACCTAACCCTGTCTGTCCTGTGTACAATATCTTACCTTTTCTGGCCCTTTCACGACCTCCTGTCCCTAGGTCTTCACAGCACCATGAGCAGACTCCAACTGACTCTATACCAGTTAACTCACTCCTTATCATGCCCATGGCTGTGAGGGCAAGGTGTTTCTACTCTAAGATAATTAACACAGGTGAAACATATCAGAGGGGAGACTGCCTTCAGCAGCATCTCCTTTTGTCTCCCCACAAGTAGAACTACCCAGATCCATTTTACAAACATCCAACTAGAAAAATTAGAAAATGCAGCCTCTTTTTAAAAGTAATGTGGGATCACAAACCCATCACTCAAGAGTCCAGGGCCAGCTGATTGCTTGAAATCCATTTTATTTATAATTTAAGAAAGAATTCAACCTCAGCATACCTTTTGTGAAGCAATCATCTGTCATAGAATATATTCTGTGATGGAAGGGATCCATAACGGTCTTCAAGTCCAACTCTTAAGTGCCCATAGAGGGATTGAACCCAAACCTTGACGTTATTAGCACTGGGCTCTAACCAACTGAGCTAATCTCAGCGTTAATCAAACAATATTCACACTCTATTAGCTGAAGAGAAAGAAGATAACTTTTTAAACACTATTTCTTTTGGTTTCATTTTTTTCTTGTTTTAAGAAGAAAAAACATCACCAGGTTTATGAAAACTACCATTTATTTAGTTTGAAATCAGAGGCTTCAGGAACATCACAAAGAAAATTTCTAGTCCAACAAAGTACAAGAGCACTGAACATCTTCCCAGCATTAGAGCACATTGTTTTAATCACTCTCTTGAATCTCCAGCTTCTCTATCAAGCTTCCAGAAAAACCCCTAGTGATACCTGTAACAAGACCTCTTCAGCACCCATAGATAGACTTACAGACCAGAATGCCAAGGCAGTTGTAATTTAACCTGCACCATGCACACCATTCCCAGCTGAGGCAAACTAGTGTAGCTCTGCTCATCTTTCTAATGCTCTACAGCAGCTTAGCCTTTATTGTATCCAGCTCAGCCCAGGCTGTCACTTTGCAGCCTCACTGACGGTGATCAGCCTTGCTGATCTCAGTCTCATTGCTGATCTATCTGGACAGCAGTGAAGTAAACCTCCAGCAGTGCAGGCTCTCCTTTCACACAAGCCACTGGAGTTCACTGAACAGCAGAACACACCCGTGGGCTCACGGGGAAACCTTTTTCCCATGCTAGAGAACTGCAGTGGTGTTGCAAAGAGCCTGTTCCACCATGGGAGGTGAGGCAGGCAGCCGACTCCCAGGCTCACCTTCATTGAGTGCTCTGCATGAAGCCAACGAGGCTCTGTGGGAATCAGAGTTGCAGTCGATCTACATGCAAGAGAACAGGATTACAAACACACCTGTTTTGCTGCCTCAGCATCGAGCCTGATCAGAAGATAAATGAACTTGCTGAATAGTGTTTAATAACCATTGTTGTTATCGTGGAAAAAAAAAAAAAAAAACCAACAAAACCAAAAAACAAAACAGTGAAGGAGGACTGATGAGAGAAAAAAGTTAATACTTTGATGGCAAAAACCAGCGAGTGTAAATATCTGCCTCTCGAAGAAGCGTTTTTGCCCTTGTCTATTGTGATGTCCCAGCCTTACGGGGAAAGGAGCACCTAAGAGTCCTAGGTGCCCTTGGTCAAAAAGAATGACTAAAGTCAGAGGGTCTGCAAAGACTCAAAGTTTTATTAGTACATTACACACTTGGCATGGAAATTGGTATGTTAGTCCCTGACCTACTGTATAAGCACATGGCAGTGGGTTTGGATAAAGGAGTAAGATACGGAAGAGAGAGGAAAGGAGGAGGAGAGAGAACCAGTCCTGGTTTGTGTCAGTCCAGCTGATGGGATGTCCAGGGTCCTGGGGATGCTGCCTGGGTTTGGTGGGTTACCTTTTTATAGGTAGATTTCCCTGCCCTGAAGATAGATTTCTCACTTTCCATGCAAATCACTTTCTATGCATAGCCCTTTCCTCTGGAAATGGGTTGAAGGGCTTCAGGGCTCTTTGTTGATCTTGATCCCTCCCGACAGTCCATGCCCACTTCTCATTCCTACACTTGCACTGTACTGTGTCATGCTTATCTTCAGGAACTAGGACAAGGATTTGATCCTGGAAAGTGGTGCACTACCTCTGCATGGCCCCCTTCTCTAGCCACATTTGGTTCTTTCTCACAGCAAGTCGTTACTAACAATCCTTGGTTGGCTCCACAGCCATCAGCTATTGCCGTTTGAGACATACACATTAGCCCCATATTGTCTGGGATTCTACATCTCTTGATGCTTTTATGGACATATTTCAGAGATCATAGCCTTGATAAACTGAAGGGAATAATTCAAATGTTCTCTAGTGCTAGGTGAAGGGATACTTTGGTTTTACAAGCTTAACAAAGTCAGCACCTTCAGCTGGCATTTTCTAGGCAATCCAGATTTATGAACAACTCATGATCTGGCAAAGACTTGAGGATTAAAAGATTATATAAACAGTTTTTCTGAATAGGCAGCTTTCTTGGCTTCAAGTCAAAGATGTTACAGAGAAATAGGATTTAGGAGGATGTTCAGTGTACATGATACCAGAAATATGCTATGTGGTAACACTATGTAGCTACAAAGTGCTATAGTGAGTAACCAAAAAGGGCATTAGTGTAAAAATGCTAAATGAACTCCAAAGAACAGAGTCCACCAGTAAAAAGCCAAAAACATCCAATTATTTCAATAGCAAAAAACAAAGCAGCGATTTGTCACTTTTTTGTTTACTTGCTGAGATCCAAAAGTATGCATTGACATTGTTGATATAAATACATGCACATTTGCAATATGCATTTTGCACAGAATATTGTGAATAGCACAACTCGTAGCTGCCATTCTGCAGCTTTCTGTGCTTGATGGCTGTGATTTATTCGCAGACAGGAGTTGTGTCTGGCTGAAGGCTGCTTGTTTACCAACTTCCTCCATTGCATTGGAGCTTTTCCTAAACTGTCTTGGGATTTTCTTTTGATGTATGCAGATAGGAGTACACTGGTATAACCCCTGGCTCTAGTGGCAAGGTGCAACACATATATATCTCATAGATAGTTACCTCAGAAGGAACTAATTTTATTTAAAGTATCACATGAAAGTAAAATTGGAGTTTCTCTGCAGGAATCTTGTTTACGTGGGCATCAAAAGACAGCAGTTATATTTGCAGTGCTAGAGTTTGATGAAAGGCCACAAGCCGGACCCCTCACATCAATGTCTGCCAAATATAGCAGGAGCTAATTGTATTTTTGTAGCTGACACTTCATGCTGAGAAATAAAAATGGAATGTCATCTTGTCCCCTCGTCTGTCGAGACACATCAGCATGGAAATCTCTTACAGGTGCTTCCCCAAGACAGGAAAATTTAGCAGAACCATACAGGACTTTGGGCATGTTCATTCTGACAAAGGCAACCCAAAACCTTAGGAATTATGCCAGAAAAGCTATGCAAAATTCCCTTATGGACATTAGTTCTTATCTGAATATTTGCCTTATGCAAAAAAATCCTTATATAGCCTCAGATTTTTTTAATGCTCTTCAGGATTATTTCTCCTGTGTTCTAAATCTTCTTCTGGGGAAGTTTTGTGTTGCAGTTCACTGAGAGAAGGTCTTTCAATCCACAATGTCCACTCATGGAGGTAATCTTGCATTTTGTGTTTAATGTGAGCAATAAGGCTTTATGTCCAGGTATGAGAAACAAAACAAACCAAAAAACCCAACAACAACAACAAAAAAGGACATATGAACAATCTAAGAAAGAACAGAGAGAATTAATCTAGCTCTAGAAGTCTAAGTCAACTTAAATGAACAAAAATACAATCATAAACTAGAAAGCTCATTAAAATAAGTAAAAATAACATTTTTAAGAGTGCTAATTAACCACTGGAACAATTTATGTTGACATGTGGTAGATTTTTTTCGTCATTTGCGTATTTCAGATCTACACACAGCTTCTTTCCAGTAAAGAACACCACTGTTCACACAGTTCAATATGGGAATTGTTGGATAAGAGATTCTGGTCTTTGTAGTGATACAGGCAGACCAAATATTGCAGTAGTCTGGTCTGACCCTGACATCTGTGAATTTCCAGCACAGAAGGGCCATATGCAATTGAAGCAGCAATAAATGGCACATCTGGTTGAGTGCCTGAGGACAAGAGCAAATTCCAGTTCAGGGAATCGGAAACATTTGCTCTGGCCCAGGTACTTGCAGAAGGCCATTTAGGAGGGCACACTGTGCCAAACACAGGCCAGCTCTCTCAGGGTTGTGTTTGTGAACTGCCCATTTGACGACCTGAGCTGCTTCTTTCTTCTCTTGCGAACAATAAAGAGAAACTGTAGGTATATACACCCTTGTACATGTTATTTTACAATGTGTTTTGGTTCTTTATACAATGTCAACTGTTAAGGAGAACCCAGTAATTCCCATTGCACAATGAGGCAGGTCTTTGGAGTGTTTGTTGCCTACAGCAGGTACTTAACTGGCAAGTTTCTTTTCAAGTTGGTTGAACCAATTAAAAACATTCTCCAGATTTAATAAACTGATACCCTACTGCTCACCCTAGAATATCCCTTATGAGACAAGTACTTTACATCATCCTCATATGTTGTTTTATGTTGGTGCCCCTAGCTACCAGGAAGCATGGAGCTAAAATGAAAATACTAAAGTGCTTCCAGCATGAAGCTGCTCTTTCATGTAATTAAGCCTCCTGCTAATAAAGCCTTCCATTACAGCCATGGCACAGGCTTTTCTAATCCATTACAAATGATTGGTTGGAATTTAAAACACTGCTGCAAGCATACCACTTCTCACACTGAGCTCACATTGTCAGATTTCAAACACTTTCCCCCTCCATAAGTGACAAGGTTAGGCCATGCAACAACAGCTATTACCTAAGAAAGTGTTGAACTTATCACTTGAACCCTCCCTTGGGATTCACTTGGAAAGTATTTTACTGAAATAACGAGACTGGCTCTGACCATTTCTAGTGCCAGTGTGAACTCCAAACTCAGACATCAGGCTCTAAAAATGGGCTTTGCTGCATAACTCCTGCCACTAATCAACATTGCCTGTGGTGTGACAGCTTGCCTGAACAGGTGAACTCGTAGGTAATTCATCTTGAAATTTCTGACAAATCTCCTGTTGTAAAACCTCTAAAATAAACTCTCATAAAAACTAAGAACATATGCAGTATCTTGAATTGTACTCCAAGATGTTTGATTTGTTCTTATGTATTAGACAAAACCCACAGTGAAAACATTTTCTATTTTTGAAGTGCCACTCCATTTAAACCTCGACCTGTGACAGCACCATTATCCATAGACCACTCAGTTCCAAAGCTGTATTCAAATGTACTCTGCAGTTAGTTAGCTGACAGCCTGCAAGCCTAAAGAGAGTGGAGATTTAGCTAAATCAAGAGTTTCTCAAATAATTCTGGACTTATTTTTTTTTAAGCCAAATAAGCATTAAGTAAACAGGTGTGCAGTAATGCAGGTGTCTACATGTGAGCCACGGCCTGCGTGTCTGTTGATGTCAGTGAAGCTTAGACAGCCGAGCACCTCACCTAAACAGGGCACATGTTCTCACCAGCCCATGGAATCTTTGCACCACTGACTCTAAGGAGCTGATGTTCATTCAGTTGTTTACTCATAAATCTCTGCTGCCCTCTCAACAGTCTACAGCACTACAGCATCCTGCAAAACCTGCCCTGGAAGCTGCATGAGTATCTCCCAGGCTTGCCCCATATCCAGATGAACCCTGGGTGGATGTCCCAGACAAAAACACCCCAAGCAGCATCCTGCACCTGGGAGTATTGAACAGAGCACACAGCCCTAAATGTACTTGGAATTTAGCAGCAGTGCAGAGCCCCAGCTCTCCTGGAGATCCATGTATTTGAGGGCTGTATCCTTAAACAGCATTCTGCAGCTGATAAACTGAGGGAGAGCAACAGGTTCTTCTTCCTTGAACAGTACCTTAAAAGAGAAACCAACAAAATACAGCAGAAACCTCCACTAGAAATTATCTAGTTCATTTTTCTTCACAGGAATTGTTCTCTTTACCACTATCCCTACCTTGTACTGCTTTAAGCAGCAGCTAATTAATGAAATAGGAAAAAAACAACAACCAAAAGAACCCAAGATGTCTCAGATTCAGTTACACATCACACCTCCATGATGCCAGGTGGGGAGAAAGGGCCAAGATTAAGACAAAGCTCTCTTACATCACAACTTTAGCAAACACATTTAGCAAACACAACCCCTTTTATATGAGATTACAATCACAGAAAGTGATTTTTAATGTGCAAGGTGCACTTCCACACTGCCATCTTGTGTCAATTACCAGGTTTGCTGAACTTGAGAGCCAAACGTGCTCCAAATACTTCAGCAAGGATCAAACCAGACAAATACAACATTCATTAGGTGTGTTCCTCTGCCTCTTCCCCTCTGAGGGAAGGAGGGGACATAAGAATTTTTGTCACTCACATTTGCCAATGTGAATTAGCAAATGCAGATTTGAAGGAGCCTTGTTTAAATCAGGATTTAAACACAGGTGGAAACTCAGCTCCAACTCTTCAAGAGTTTCAATTTCAGCTCTTTGAGGCCCACTAAATTTGAAATCCCACCCATCTGTGCACAAGCAAGCTAATCAAATAACCTAGTCTTTTTGCAGACATGTGGGAAAATGAAATTGGCACCTGCTTGGAAGTACTTGACACGGTTGAGGAGAAGCCAGCCTGGCTCAGAGCATACCACTCCAGGCTGGTGGGACATGAGTCAGGCAGCATTGCAGACCACAGGTTGCTGAATTTGCTTTCTTTCCATTTTTCACCACCAGCCAATTTCCATGCCCAAGTAATTCCCATGGACAGAGAAACATGACTGGGCTCAAGATGCAAAAAACAGCATCACCATCCCTAAATTTTCTCACAGTTTTTCTGCACAGCTCAGTGCTGGGAGAAGGGGGTGTCATGGATAGGCTGAGACAAATTCATTGGTTAGAAGCTGAGAAACTTTGACTTGTGACAAAAACAAAAAACAAAAACAAACAAAGCTTGTCTCAGTGTATTTCAGGGCTGGTAGTGGAGACTGTAGGTATCTGGAATTTGGGGGCAAGGGGACAGTGGTTCATTGGTTCATCTTTGTAGATGCTGTCTACATTAAATGAAGTCTGAAAACTACTGTGTAGTGGGCCATCCACGTCATATCCATCCAAGGTATGTGCCTTAACAGAAAGCCAGATCTGCACAGTACCTAAATCAGATTCTGAATATCTCTCAGGGAAGCAAGCTTCTTCCATAAGCAGCAGAGAGGACTCCAGAGAGTTGTGTGACCAGGCAGTGTGCCTATCCCTCCACAGTTTGTACTTGACAAGTAGGGTCTTCATATCCCAGTGCTCTCATCTGTGGTCTACATATCATTACTTACCACAACAGTAAAAACCAAATTAAATATCTTTACCAGTCTTTAACGGGATACAAAAAACCAAGGCCATGTTTTGTTGATGAGATTTTTTTTATGATAATTTTTAAAGCAAAAAAGTAAAAATAGTGTTTGGTACTTTGTAATTCAGCAAGCAGCACTCTGTTACAAGCAAGAGAAATTACAGGAGCACAGGTGAAGTTCTCCCACTATGCCAAAACAGCACGATCTTCCCTTGTTGCCCCCAGCTATCACAGCCACAATCTCTCTTCCCAATCTGTGAGCTCTCCTACACACCCCACCCACCCCAAAATCCCCTGAGAGCCAGGAGCACCCCTTAAGCTGTTTTGCACTCCCTGCAACTCTTCATGGTGCCATATACAAGCTCACAGTCAAGAGGCCTCCTACACCTCCCAGCTTCCTCTTCCACAGTTTTACCCACAAAATGCTCCACCAAATTCCTCTGATCCACAGCCTATGGTTTTTTTTTGCTCCTTCCAAGGATATGGGAACAGAAGGGTACCTAATCAGACATGAAATGATTTGGGGAAGTCACTGACCAAAACAATCTGGGAGCCACCACTGAGGCATAGTGCACATTCCAGCTGTGTTTTCAAGAGGAGCAGGCCCTAACCCAAAAATATTTTCAGCACTTCGTTTCTAGCAACAGCAGAGAAATTTTGAGGAAGATCCACCTCTTTCAATTGTTTTTCAGGGATGGGCATATAGTCTCACCACTGGTACTGAATGCTCAAGGGAAAGAGCATGAGGAGCTTGATGAAAAAGTTGTACACAGACTTTGACATTGACTACAAAGAAAAAAGAAAAGGAAGAACTATTGTTCTTGCATATATTTAGGTGAACAACTTCATCCTGTCAGAACAAATATTTTTCCCAAAATGAAAATCAAACAATTTTACATTTCCACACATTACCTTAGACATGTTTAGGCTGAACAGAAAGGACAAAAACTTCTAATAAATGCAACATCAGATTTTTTATTTACAAATATATGGTAATTCAACAACCACTCTTCACTCAGTTTGCAGAGGAAAGAGTGGTAGTTACACTTCCAAATGGGAAAGGAAAACTCTCTCACTTAAATGGATTCCACAGAATATTATGCCAACACCACTGAGCAAACAGATTATTCTTTGTATTTAGGTTTCAAAAAAGCACATAATTTTAGAAACCAGCATATGGAAAGCAAAAACATTTGTGTACATTTAAATGCAGCTTCATATTAACCTAGAGAATTCACTTTCAGTATATGTCAAAAATAAAGACAGCAATTGCAAATATATATTTATATTAGCTATTTCTCTAACTCTCATTTCAAGAGCTTAGAAACAAAATACCCTCTTCATATACCATTGGAAAGTCAACTAGTTGATTATAAGCCTCAAAAATATTTTGAAGTTATTACTGAAAATATACTTATTCTCTCTTGTGTTCTCGGTACTTGAAGCTGAAAATGTGAAAGCATTTTTCCCAGCTATTTCCTCACTGCAATTACTTTCTTATAAATAAAAATACTTATATGAAGAATACAAGGTATTGCTATGAAGACTAGACAAGCAAGAGTTACTCTTAGAAAAAAAACACACATACACACAATATATATATTTATAGATCTACATCAGCAGCAATCACCTCTTCTTGTATCTGCAACAGTGATTTCATATCTTCATTTGCTTCACATGCAGGTTGGTTGTCCAGCTGTTAGGGAGAGACAAAGGAAACTGTAAGTAACGTCTAGTTACTGAAGAATTTTTGTGGCAACAATTAACATTTCAAAGTTTAAAGTAGTCATTTAATAGTCAGAAAACATTTTAAAGTTTCAAATAATTATTGAAAATGGTAACAAACTAAGATATACATTCTGAATCGAGCAATCCAAATTTAATGAGCAATACAAATTTGAGTTGAATCAAATTAGAGCACTGCAAGTATTTCAAAGTCATATTCCAGAGGACATGCACCTTACCAAATTCTTAAGAGTTATTTTTGGTATTAGCACAGAGGCAGTGATAGTTTCCTAAATTTACCTTTCAATAATGACATTAAAATTTGCTAAATAACTGTAACAATATAAAGAATATTTTTTCTCCTCTCTGCATATCTTTGTAGGTATCTGCCAATACAGCAGTGTTTCACTAGAACATTCCAAGTTTAAACCACAGAATTAACACAAAAATTGTGCAAAAATATCACATAAATTTACATAAAATTGTAAAGTGAATATTAATAACCTTACGGTTTATCAAACCTTTTAGCCAATATGTTCATATTCCAAACTAACAAATAATTAGCCAGGTTGATGTCAAATGGCAACTGCAAAAAATAATAATCTGCATCACAGGCCAGTGCTGTGCTGACAACACATTTTCACTGCAGTAATTGCATAGCTGGTTTTTGTATTATTCAAATAGCTGATTTCAAGTACTAATCACTAATTCGAATACTTTGTTCTGTACCTACAAGTTCTTACAACTTCTGATTTTACTTGTATCTCATACAATTATGTTTTGAGGTGCCCATTGGCCCAAGTAGATGCAGTCTGAAGGGAAGGGAATAAAAACGTTTCCTCACAGATCAGCTCTGCTTCTGAAAGGCACTGCTGAGACTTTATGGGCTGTAACGTCAAAGAGAGACTAAATAGCAATTCATCCATAGTAAAATTACTTATCCAACTCATCCAGCAATATTTCCTCCCAAAAGAAAAGACAGAGACAAAAATAATGTGAGCAAGCTCCAGAGTGAATCTCTCACACATTTGGGTGCTTCAAATAGGAACAGAGTTGCTTTGGTGTAGTCTTGTCATCAAGGAGATATATTCTCCAAACATTAAATTAGACATGGTATGACCCAGTGCCCTGGATCACCTCCAGATGGAAGGGAGTGATTCTCTTCCTCCTTCCACTGATCACAGTGGCCTCCTTGCATGTAACATTAGCCTCTGTGAAGGTGCTATAACCCTCACGAGGTGTTGTGCTTTCTGGTTTTAGCTCGGGTTCCACGTAATCATTTCTGTGACTTCTCTTCATGGAAGTCAAAACAAGCCTGCAAACAGCAACAGCATCAGATGCAGAGCTTCACTTTTCCTGAGCTAGGTTTCACAGCCAGCACCTGCCCAGTTCCTGCTCAAACAGTGCAGCATGAATATCCTGTTCCCTTCACTGCCTTCTGATCCCCTGTGAGAAAAATGTGCCGGGCTCATAAAGAAACACGGATATTTTTCCCAGGAAGTAATTCAGAAATTATTTCCCTTCCCTAATTTTTATCATCCATTAGAATGCCACATTTGCTACATAAAAAGAGGGCCATATAAAACTCCCAACACTTATCAAAATTACAAAGTTGTCTACCATCATCTATGACAGCAGAAAAAAAAGACCTAAATACCACTATAAAAAACCTTAACATCATGCTCCAGTAAATCAGAATTCTGCAAACCATAAGAAGGAAAAAAATTATACTGCACCTTTTAATTAAGATCTGTAAGTAAATCAATTCCTCCTGAACTTGTACCTAAATGAATAACCAATTACAGACCTATAATTCCAATAATAATAGCATCACAAAAAGAAACCAGCATTTGTGCCACCCGCACAAGATAAACTAGTTGCTTTCCAGGTATGTATTAGGACTGAATTAAATACATATTTCAGCTTACTTTTTAAGAAAATGTAGACACTTTTTCAAAAAGGCTTTTCTGATATCAAGACAAGCCTGTTTAGCACCTGACAGCTCCTTGACACCACTTTCTCAGATCTATGAAGGATGGAAGACGACTACACTATGTTGTCTGCTTGAAACTGTGTAATAACAAGTTGGTAAAATCAGCTACCAGTGAGTTAGAAGTTAGGAATGACTAAAAAGACACAAAAGACAGAAACTGGCAATGAAACCTTGCTGAACCTATTCAGTAACTGAAAGCTAAACATGAAAGCTATCAAGTGGCTCAGCTGTGCAAACACTTGAGGTTGTACAGCACAGAGAAGAACTACAGTCATGCACACTGCAGTTGGATTGCCTTACTTTTAAATCTGATATAGCAGTCGTTGCAGAAGAGTTTGTTGTTTCGGATCCTGACTTCGGCTCCAGAGCGGGATCCACCAAGGTCGCATCCACAGGCAACACACTGTATCACACATGAATAATTAGCAACTCCTTCCAAAATACTAAGAAACAAAAATTCTGTTCAAAAGCAGCTCAGATTAAGCTCAGCAAAGCCTGAACCATAACCCCACAATCACTAGAAGCAAATGTACAACGATTAGTAGATCAAAATGCAACCAGCCCTGGGGAAGTATTTTAAGGCGATGACTGGACAATGACTAGCAGAGATACACCAAGTAAGCAAACATAAAGCAGATGGTTTTTAGAGATTAGTTCATTAAATCTAATTTGAACTTTGGCTTCTCTGAAAACTAAGACTGGTTTGGCACCAAAAAAAATTGTTCTCTAGATGGCAACAGGAATTTTGGCACAGAACACCTGGGTGTGCTACTTGCAGATTTCCATGCGGCACTACATGCTGCCGGGTGTCCTCAGTCCCTTGGCACTTGAAGCAGCAAATACTCAGGCACTCCCAATTTCCTGGGTTTGCATCATTGAAACAAGTTCTGATTTGGAGAGATGGGGCTGATTTAATTTTCCTTGCACAAACACATAAGAGGCTTGATGGCTGCTATGCTAACGTTAAACTATTTAGCTATGGTGGCTAAACATGTACTTGCTGTGGATATGGACCACATCTGGAAGGAATGTAATCCAAAACATAATACTCCCCTTACTGAATTTACAGGACAGATAGTTTCCCTGCTTAACCAAGTAATGAATCTTTTGGATGGCAGTCTGTTCAACAGCTCATTAATTTCCAGAAATTTGAAAAACAGAAACTAGGCATTTTCTTATGTAGGTTATGAGCTACAGGTGGATTGTCTCAGACAGAATGCATGTCCTGCAGAAAAGGGAATGGCAATTGATCACTATGGATTAGTCCTGTCCCTCCTGCTCGGGTAAACAGGACCAGGAAGAGCTCGGAGTCAATCCCTAGTAACACTGTAGGTGATGCACTTGAGCTGGGCACAGAAGACAAGTGTTCTGGACTAGACACAGAAATCTCTTTCTTGAAGTCAGGGAAGAAATAGGGTCCAGCAGCACCTCCAAGTCATAGTCTAATCCCACATCTAGCCTGAGGCAGGGGAACAGGACTATTTTGCTGGCTTTTGCAGTCAAACCTTTATTCTTTCAGCTCTGTAAATGCCCCAAGCTGATGGGAAATCATGTAAGTAGGTCTAGGTCTCAGTGCTGGGCATGAGCTAGTACACTTAGTTTGTGACTAGGGCTGAGTAGCAAAAAGACACCTTTTGGTTTTTTTCTGGGTTTTATCCTGCCATGTTGAACTCTTCCAACATGCCTTTACTTGGAAAACACCACACAAACACTATCTGCTAAGGTTAGCTTAGAAAGAATAGGTCATCTTAAATGATTCAATTTCCAGGGTCCAGGCTGAGATTTTATTATTTTTTTTAGAGGAGCTGCTTTCTCTGGGAGAAGTGGTTCAGCATTTTCTGATATTTTGCCACCTATTCAAAGAAGGAAATCTTTGATCTCACAGTCAATGTGCTCATCCTACTTATCAAAGTCTTACTTGTTAGCTCTGGCATTGAAGAAACACTTCTAGAGTTGAGTGCTAAATGCCTGCAAATGGGACTGCCTCATGGAAATATGCATGCACCACGCTGTCAAGAGTAGAAGGCAAAGCAGGTGATTAGTAAGAACCCCTGTGAGCATAACATTGAGTAGCCATGCGTGCTCCTGATTAGTTCCTGCTCCTTCACGATGTGACTCCCAGCTCTCACCTTAAAGCAATGTAAATGATAACAAAGACCAAGAGACTCAATGATCATGGCTGCTCCTTTGCCCAGAATGTTATTACAGTATGAACAGATTTTCTTCCCACTGACTGACCTAAATATAGAATGAAAAACCTTAAAACCAGCTTGAAAATGTTTAAAAGACAAAGAAGAGTTATCAAATACTTTGTGAGATTAAAAATAAAAAACACATGGGTAAAAACTGGACTATTAGGCTGCTTGGGGAAAGTAAACTGAAAATTAATATTATTTAGAGTAGATCTGAAAGCCATGGAAAGCTGAAGTGTTATAATTTAGATCAAATTTACATAGGAACAAGTTAAGAAATTCTGTCACATTCTTGGCACATATTTCATTGTATAAAATACCTTCTACAAATAAAAAGTGTACTGTTAAGTTTGGAGTGTAAGAACACAGGTTCTGTGCTCCTGCCTTCTTAGTTAAGGGGAACTATCCAGAAGGCTAAGTTTTAGCAAACACCCTTTCCAAGTCCCACCATCTGCACCTTGTTAGATAAAAGAAGGCTAGTCCTGGACAGAAAATATTATGTTAACTCTTTGAACATAAGCCATATGGAGGTCAGTTTCCATAGATCTACCAAGGTGTTAGCAAATGGAAGTGAGAACAAGATAAGCAAATATGGTTAAGAAGGGAATTTTCTTACATCATCAAGAATGTAAAAGACTAGCTTAAAAAAAAAAAAGAGGTCAATTTATCACTAAGTGCCTGAGAGTGTAAGAGCTAGTGAAGTAGTGTTCACTGTTATATATAACACATGTAATTCTGTGTGGGATGATTCTCTGGAGTACTATCCCGAGGTATTTTTAAAATGTTTCAAGTACATAAAACAGCAGAGTTATCTACCCTACCACAGCTGAATTCCATTTTTGTTTCAAAATATGTTGCAATTCTTGCTTTCTCCTCCGAGATTAAAATCAACATCCTACTCTGTAATTCTCCAGGGTCATGGGTTATGAGCATTCCTGAGTGCTCCTCAAGATGATATTGACCACATGCCAGGAAGTGAGGAGGAGAGACCAAGATGAGGGTCATAAAGCGTGGGTTTCAGGAATCTTTTGTTAAAACAAACCAAGGAAAATAAATGTCAGAAATGCCATCTGGAACAGGCTTTTGCTAATCATTTTGGTAACCAACACACAGCTCGGGGACTGCAGATTGATTATTCAAGTTCCTTTGTTTTTTTAACCAGTGTCAAGCAGTGATGACAAACCTGGGGAAGTTTCTGAGTGACTGGAGTAGGGAGATAATACCAGTCCATACTTCCACTGTCCCCTCCAGCTAAAAAACTCCAGGTGCTTGTTAATCAAAGTTATGGGCAAGAATACTGCTGTAAGCCTGGCATATACACAAAGCCTGTTCTTTTTACCTTCCCAGAGAAAGGGCACCCACTCACCTACTGCGTGTCTGGGACCCTGACTGGGAAGCAGAGAGGGGAGACTGAGCCTGGGGAGCAGTCTGGGATGTGGAAGGGGCTCTCGCAGAGGTGGCCACAGGAGGTGCTTTGCTGGAGGAAGGAGTGCACATGTAGGCTCGGTTGGAAGTGGACACTGGGCGACTCAAATCTTGACTAGATGATAGAGATGAAGAGGATACAGACTGGTTCATCCATGAGTGGTGCCTCCATGACCTCATTCCTGAAGAATCAAGATTGTCCAAAGACTCCCCTCTGTAACAGAGATACAAGCACCTCAAATGTAAATGGCAGTAGGGATGGAGCAACAGAGCTATATGCTGATTTTTTTAAGAGAAAGCCATTATCCTCACATTTTTAATATTTTCTAGGATGAACATGTTTGTTTGATCCCTCTGAGCAATATTCTTCATGTACTGATTTAAAATGTATGAGTAGCAAATTATTCTTTATATCCAGACATAGTTCTCATGGGAAAAAACAGGCGAGGCAAGAGGTGGCACTTAACAGCTACTTAATAAAAGCAAAACACTTCACTGCAGCCTTATCAGAGTGAACTGTATCAAAATTCACAGTACAGCAACAGACCTCAGATACCAGCTTTGTTTATGTTTTCTCCAAGGGATACCAGATCGAAAATAACAATCCACCCAGACTGCATAGCATCACCCAGGTGCAAGGTGTTGGCCCAATAACCAAACACTCTCCTGACTGATAACTTGGATGTTTCCTAAGTGACAAATCCAATGTTCATACATTAAATAAAGCAAAAATAAACTATCCAAACTTTATGACATATTTCTGTACTGAAAAAGGTATACTTCTTAGCCACAATAATTAATTTCCAAAACAGGTTGCCATGCTGAAATTCTTAAACCCATGTGTCAATGACAAGGCACACTATTGATTTCCATTGCTGCTATACCAACCAAGAAATAAGCAGCTGAGTTATTTACAGGTCACATCCACATTTCTTACTTGCAAAAAACCCCATTCAATCCCAGCTGTGATACAGCTTCTTTCCTCTATCTGTGCTGCTATGCAGTCTACCCTACGGCATTTCACAGACTCAATTTGTTTCTATGCTCTGTAATACAAGCTAAAGTTCAGAATAACCAAAGAAAAATGTCTGATGAGAGACAGAGTTAATTTTTAATGTGATTCCTACCTTCTCATACTACTGCTGTACAGACTAACAGGCTCCTTATGTATACTGGCGCTGCGCTGCCTAATCCAGCTGCTGTCTGTGTGTAGAGATGTTTTCTTTCTCATTTCCTGAAGGATTTGCTGTCTCTCCAACTCTGCTGCAGACAGGTTTTGCTCCTTCTGAGACTTCTTCTGCGACTCACCCATGTTCCAGGACCTCTCTGAATACTTGCTCTGGGTACCTGTGCAGACAATATGTGCAAACGTCAGCTAGTCACCTCAAGGCACAAAAGCAGTTATCATCCTGTCAGCACTCTGGCTATAATTCCAAGAGCTATTGTTCATCACTCCATTCACAAGTCATTCCAGTTCCCTTTTACAGCCGGGTAAATCTTGTCAATACAACATCACTAAAATTTTTTTTGTTTGTATTTCTATTAATGTAGCCTTGTACATAATGCTTAATTTAAATATATTTTCCTTCACTTCCTAAGTGTATATGCATAGACATTCCTGTTTACACACTCCTCTTTTTAAAAGGGTATCACCTCTTTTAGTGCCATAATTTGGACTCTTCCTCCAATACAAACTGAACTATGTGTAAAATACATGGTTAAATAATGGGATACATTCTCTCTCTTTAAGAGCTCATACTCTATTCTTCTGTTAATTGTCTCTGTTTACAAGAATTTCTTTCTTTCTTTAAGGCACTAAACACACTGCTTTATACTGCTTTATACAGATATAAAGGGGAGAAGGAAATCTTTCAGATTACGTGTTAACTACCGAGTTGAAATGAAATTTATGGTATAGGTGGTCTTTGAAAATTTGGAAGGGAAACAAATAAGCAATATTTCCCCAATAGGTGTTGATATATCACAAGGCAACAAGTTTTTGTTTCCTAGATTCAGTACCTATTCTATATTGTAAAAATAATTAAGAAAATTACTCAGCAATAAGTCATTCTATTGAAATTTCAACCCTTTTAAATGTTGCTCTGACTAGAGATTTGCTCTTGGATTTATTGGTATAGAGTATCATTATAAAACACCATGTAAGTTTACTTCCTCTTTAGTTTCAATGATAGCATTTTAATGTATGAAACCAACATTTCTAATCTGCAATATATCCTATAATACATCTACTTTTCTTTGATTATTTGTGATTATTCTTTTTAACCGTGTTTTAGACACAAAAGCAGCTTGCAGGCATTTTTAACTGTAACATATTTATAAAATTGGTTTGTTTGCTTTGCACATTGTTCCTCTAATATAACCAAAGTCATATAACTGAACTGGAGTCCAGGAAACAAGCCATTGTGACATATCGAGAGCTGACTTCTTGCTCTGTTATTACTACACTGACTGAAATTAAGAAGACAAAAAGTTGTATTAAATACATTCACCATCTTGGTATGTGCAGCTTTTTTTTTTTTTTTTTTTTGAGAGTCAATGTATCAAAACTACCCATATTTTCAATGATATAACAGCATGATTGATTTTATCCCATGTAGAAGTCAGTCATTAAAATTTAGGCATCTAAGAGCCATTTGTAATCACTGTCTTCAAGGGGGTAGTTAATCATATTTTTCCTTGGCTTTTATGTTGACTGTATGATTTTCCTCTTGCTGTTGAAAGTTTATTAAATTGGGGCATAGCACTAATTTACAATGCAGTTATCAAAAAGCACTCTAAAAATTAATTTTCTTAGGATGACTATATGTACACATCTTTTTTTTTCCTTCCTACCCTCCTCCCTCCCTACCTGCCAAAAAAAATCAAATATAATGGAAATTATACATTACTTACCATTTCTGATTGTGTTGAATTCATTCAGTTCTGTAGTTGACTTTGACTTATTCCTAAGGATAAAAAACATTCATTTCTGTATCTTAATTACAAGACCTCATTACAGACAAAGCTCTTATTGCAGATAATAGAATCAGTCCCCTTTTTTTTTTTACCATCCCTCTCATCAACAACTTACGCTGCGCTTAAAACAAGAGGCAAAAAAATGACTAAAGGCCAAGAGGGTACTAAGGGAAAAAAAATGTCAATATTTAGACATCAATAGATAATCACCAATTAAAAGTTAAAATTTTGTACTGAATGTTGTCAGTGCTTCAGGTATTAGGAACTGATCATTACACTTGTTTCAACAAAAACATATAAAAAACCAAGTCCTTTCCTGTGGAAGCTTTATGAAGACTACAGTCCAACAAAGAAGTGAGAACTTTCAGAGTAGATCTACAATTGATTTGGCTTCATGAGAAACTGAAATCATATTTCAGCACTGTTACTAGACTGTAAGCAAAGCACCTCCTCAAACCCTGCATGTAGATTTTTTTTGGAAAAAGTTATTGTTCACTGATTATACCTAGCAGCATAAGTTTTAATGAGTTTTAGCCAAGAAATGCCATTCAACAAATGTCATATACAAGAAGACAAATGGCAAAAAGTTGGTTTTCTGACAGTACAGAGCAGGAGCTTCAGAAACACCTCTGTGCTGTATTATTAGTCTCAAGTAGTACAGCCAATTTTTAGTTTAAAATAACTCACAAAGAAAGGATTTAAAAAGTAATCCTTTGCTTGGTCCTAACTCAAAGCTGCTACGGTAATTTGTTTACATGTACAGCGTTGGCTGCAGAGTTCTGTTACGAAGGAGTCTTGTCCTTTATCTGGAGGAAAATGAAGCATAAACTAAATCCCATCTTGCTTCCTTAAGTTCTTAATGTCTGTCCTATGGTGTGGACCTACTTTATTGTCTATTTAAGATGCAACAGTTTCCCAGCTGCCTGTAATGAAGAAAAAAGTGGTGTCCTCACACATATAGTCAAGATATAACTATTTAGTGCATGCTCCTTCTGAAGTTATATCTAGATCTTCCATTAGAAACAGATCCATTAATTGTATCTTGTAATTTTTGGAGTTCCTCTTTATATGAGAGGTATGTCACTTCAACTATGGGAAGTGATCAAATACACAGCAGAACTCATCTTTCAGAACTACTGTGAGATGCAATGCAAAACAAAGGCTTGATTTGTAAAGCAAGAGATTGTAACTTAAAATAACTTGTGTAAGCTACAAGAGCAACATGCACTATCTCCCTGATAAATATGCTGCTGCTGCCTCTTACTTCCCTTCTTGTTTACTCTCTCAGGTTGCACAACCCTGATTGGGATGACTGCACCTTAGTTTGTAGAGTGTGCTATGACACAACCACAAGATATCTAAAATTGTTTTCCAGCCACGTAAGTTTAGTACCACCCACATTTTTGCCTCCTCACAGTTTTGTTTCTCCCCATAGAATGCCACTGACTAACTGTTGCTTACAACACAGCGTATAATTTGACAAAAGTTTGGCGCTTGTTTTTTCAATATGAAAACATGCCACAAAAACTACAAAACACAGCTGCAATCCAACATTCACATTTAGCTGCTATGACTGCAGTTCATAAGAATTTTAAAAGTTTCCTAACAAGGAAATGGTGATGTTACAGTCAATGTTGAGAGTCAATGTCGGACATACCTGTCAGCAAATGACTGGCCAGGTTGCTCCTCAATGGTTTTAGAAACTTCATAACGCTCATAATGCCTATTGGAAAAAAAAAAAAAAAGAAGCATTATGCTCATAGACAGAAAAAGACATACATAGACATAAATAGTTCCTAAGGGAAATACTCAAAAGAGATCCTTAAGGGGAAAAAAACAAGTTAATTAAACCCCCCCCAAAACAGGTAAAGTTCTAAAAAGTCTTAATTTAAGAGTCAGAAATACAACTGATGAACGCAGAAAAAGAAAAGTTGTCAGAAAAATGGCCCGAAATTACATTTTTGTGAAGTGACACGGAATCCAAACATGAGCATGCCAGAATGGTTATTGCTAAAGATGTTTCAACTACGTATTGATTCAAATTCTTATTTCTTATTTCAATTTCAAATTCTTCTTTTATTGATTCTTATTTCTTACCTGTCAATGAGAGGATGGCCAGCTCGATCCTCTATTGTTTTAGATACTTCATAGCGCTCGTAATGTCTAGAAGCAAAATAAAGATAAAATTCATATTAAATAAAAATTCTAGAAACTGAGGAAACAGTAAGTATCCCCAGAGAAAACTGAGAAAGTTCAGATGTGTTAGAAGAATCCCAAAGATTAAAGTGCAGCAAAAATTAAAAGCATCAGTATACAAAAGTGATTATCTCATCCATTTCAAAGCCAGGAGGAAAATTTTGTCCAAGCACAGCAGTTCTCTAAAACTTACATTTTATTCTAGAAGAGTGGACAGGTGCAGTTTCTAAATTCACAAAGTTCCACAGACAACACTTTTCAGCTGCCTGTCCCCTCTCTCAGTGCACTTTGCAGCAAGTATCATGCCTTTGCAGGTGTTTATATAACATTTCACATTTCATATCTTATCTTTGGATATCATCTTATAGCAAGTATTTAACACCAGATATTTTAAAGCCCAGTTTCACTGAACTTGCTCCTTTACTATGAAGCAAAAACACCCGTGTTTAGCAAAATGCAACCTTTGGCAGCAACCTCAGAAGCAATGAAATCCCCATGGACTAAAGAGTGTACCAGGGATTTAGATATGCGGATATTACAGCAGCTTAATAAGTTACAGCACAAAGTATTATGTTGCAACTGGGACAAGCTAAAATTGTAAAGTTATCGTGGCTCTGCTGCCAGGAAGAACCTGTTCAGCCATTGTAGCATTGTGTCTCTGCTTTGCTCAGCAGGCATATCAAGCAGCAGTCATTTAGATTAAACTAAAGTAACTCTGGGTCTTACAACCTCCTCTGCAAATTATGCAGGTTTTTTAATCATATTACTTTCTCCTAAGACTTAGCTTGATACCAGGTGTTCTCTTTAGTCATCTCTTATTACTTACATAAGAAAAGGAGGAAAAACCTCAAGAGAAACCACAAGTCACACATGAGGCAGAAAGGTAAATGCAGACAAAACCAGGAAAAGTTACTGGTTTAATCAGTTTCAGACAGGTTAATCTCCTGTAAAAGCAGTCTGAAAACTTCTGGGCAAGAACACAAACTTGAGAACTAATAGGTGGGGATTTGTATGTTTGTTTTTAAATCAAGGTTCTGAAGAAGGTAATGAGAGAAAAAAAAAAAAAATACCTGCAGTGGATATTTCTAAAAGGCTAATGTAGGTAAGCCAGTAGCGGTTCACTCATGATATCCCTCACTGACAAATTAGTCCAGCAGTTAAATTGCAATTAAACTTAATTGTTTCACTGTTGAATTAAAATGAGAGAGAAATCTGGAAAAATCAGTCACACATTTGTTGGAAAAGTGTTAACTTGGTATTTCCTCTGGAAGTTCTCTATGTTGAGTCACTGGCTCTCAATTTACAGGCTTGTGCACAACTCTTACAAAATTTTTGCATGAAGTCCTTCAGATCATCTTTCATTTGGCTGTAATTACTGTATTTACTCATCCCTTTGAAAAAAAAAACCAAACAGCTGAAGTAGGGTAATAGAGCACTTGATTCTCAGGGAAGGACCTTGTGTTACGCCTGATCCTTCTGTCTTTGAAGAGAAAGACTATCATATGGTATTTTGTGCCTACTGATTGCAGCATGAATCTTACATGAACATCCTTATATATTCAGGACAGACACAGCCCCGTTAGAAACTGATCTGAATTTGCAGAAAGAAGAGAAAGTACATGCCAGCACAAGTGCACACCTCTGGTACTGAGGCACCTCCACTGACACCTCCCTCTGCCTTTCTGCCTGCCGCCTCTGCTCCTCCATCTCTGCCTGCCGCCTCTGCTCCTCAGCATACTGCTGCTCCCTCTCTTTACGTTGTCTCTCAAGCTCCAGCTCTTGCTCAAAATGCCTGGTTGCTTCTTCCTGGATCCTCCGTTCCTCCTGAAGCCTCCTCCTTTCTTCTTCTTCATGCAGCAATCTCGCTGCCAGCTCATTTTCTCCATCTCGTTCTGGCTCCACAGGAGCATTTGCTTCAGGGCTTGCTCTCCAGCTGGACACAGGTGGAGCCTGAGAAGTGACAGATGTTGTATTTAGGGTCAGAACGGTCTGCTCCTATAGCAAAGAACAAAAAAAATCATGTTTGAGGAAAGGGACCTATTTTTTAAATGGATTGCTCACTCAGAAAAGGTAATTTATTCTGTAAGGCAAGAAGGTAGAAAAATCATTGCCGGCACTTCCAGTGCCAGATGCAGGACACAGTTTGGTTTCACATTCTCCTAACTCAAGAGCTTCAAGCCACACACCAGCCTTAGCAAGCGCCACAGGCAGCGTGGCCACAACTATGTGAAACACTCTGCTTTCCAAAGTATCACTTACATGTCAAGCCATCCATTCCCCACTTAAATACCCATGGAAAACAAACCCTTCCACGATACCCAGCATTTCTCCCCGCTGCTTTGACTTAGAAACCTGAGACCACTTAAGAGTGTATATACAAAGATAGACACTGCAATCTATATCAGAACCATGAATTTCACATGAATCCTCATGTGGAGGCATCTCCCCACTCTCTTCCATTCTCCTACCATTTCAAAGTCAAGCCTCAGACCTATCACTCGATGACTCTTCTCTCAAAAATGAGAAAAGGCCTTTCAGTGGTTAAAAGATGTTTTAGTTGCAGGGAAAAAATAATGTCTATGGGTCCATCAAAACCTCTAATGACAGAAAAAAAATGAAGTGGTTTACATTCTTGTACAACAAAGTCCTCTAACAGCTCAAAAAGCTTTCTTATTAAAGTTCTAAGCCTTAAATTATGGTCTATTGACTTTATAGTCTTTATGACTGTAAACACAACTGATCTAGCTTGGATGCCTGAAGCAGCACTCACTTAGCAGTAAAGAAGAGATACCTCAGACAGTTCCCATACTCAGGAAAAAACAGCCACAGAAGTCAGCATCTACAGAAGCTACATACACTCAGTGTTTTAAAATTTATAACTGGAAATCTAAAGTTGATTTGGTATGTAAATTTATGAGATGAACTGTCTGCCAGTAACAAGCCAGACACTCACAAACATGCTTTTTTATGAAGTACTGAAGCAGAATTTCAACAAGTAGCATCATGGTAAATAAAAAACAAAAGTGACCATTTATGATCACAACAATTAATACATACTGTGATTTTTTGCCAACATATTTTTCGTGTTAGTTACCTAACCAGCTCATTAGGAAGAGACAAAATTTTAACATATCTCAATACATCCCACTTACTTTTTGCATCCCATTTTTGCAATGTCTTTCTACCAAGTCATGGACAACAATTTATTTTCCAAAATGAGAAGATAAATGACATAAAAAACCTAATTATTTGCCTGCTTGCATGGATCTAGTATAAGGGAAAAAAAAGCCCTCATGAAGCTAGTCAGCAAAACTTTATTCATGGCCTACCTCATTAAAATACTTGGAGCTCTCTTTTTCTGCTTCTTGCTTAGCTCGTAGCCATTCTTCCCTCAGCTTCTCTTGTTCTCGTTGGTATTTCTCCTGTTGGGTTAGATTGAAGTTAAACATGCAAATAAGAAACATGGTATTTTTTAATTTTCATTGAAATGTACAGTGGAATTTAATGTGTTTTTTAACAGGCCAAACAGACCAGACAAAAAACATCCTTGAATTCCACTAGGACATTAGGTCTGCCACAAATAAAATCCTGGCTAAAATACAATCCAAAGAAGTTCTGTAACTGATTTTTGAGTCTCCAGGCTTATTACACGCTAAGTCTCAAAAAAGCCAACTTCATAGTTCCTGTCCTCCAGTTTAGTTATCATTTGAACAAAAAACCCCAGCTATTTAAGGTATTTATGGAAAAACAGAGTGTTTGTATTTAACTTGGAATTAAGCACATTTATATGGTAAATATAAAGAGATCACTAAGTGAAATAGTGAGCAAGAACTCTTTTTGGAAATGTTACCTTAAAAAAAAACCAATTTCTGGACCTTGAAATTTGTCTTTTGACTGGATTTGGTATGAAATCAATATACTGTCTTAAAGCATTGCTAAAGCACACAGTAAGTGTTTTGGTGGTTTTGTCAGTCACCACTTGTATCTTGGGAAAAGCAAATTATTTAAGGATGTCAAAAGTATTCCTTCTAAGATGCTGGAAATAAGGAAAGAAAGACTTTCCTTTTTTGTTATTTGAAAATTCATTACTAGGATCGTGGTGAAGAGACAGATCATTATTACTCTGGTCAAATTTATCACTTCAGGACTGAAGGAGAAACAAAGAAAAGTGATGGCAGATGGCTAAGTCAGCTCTCAAGAAAAGAGAGCCAAGCTTTATATTCTTTAAAGCCATCTCTTCAGGTGTCAAATGGAGCTTCCAAACCTTAACAGAGACCACAGGTAAGTTCAGGAAAGTACAGCTGCTGCCCTGCAGAGTTTGCAGGCTACAAGGAACAGGAGATGAAACATTTGAAAAGCAAGAGAGATTCTATGCTTGTACTTTGACACCACAGTTTTCTCCTGAATACAGCCAAAGAGGGCTTGTGCAGAATAAATGATATTCACGGATGCCTCTCCTAGCCATCAGACTTCAGACAACAAACTTCAAATTAATCTGCAGAGGTGTGTCTTGCTGAACATGGTTGAATGTGCTTGCACTTCATCGAGCTGAGCTCTTTTCAGAAATGCATGCTTGGGTTTTTTGTGCTATTCTAGGACTATAAACAATGCCCCTTCCCTCTGCAACACCCCCCTCCAGCTCTGGCTACTGGTTATCCAGGTGGTTTTGCATTAGCAGGTTCAGCTTTCTGATCAGAGGTCCTGGGAACCAGTTTGATTCCAACTGATTAGCTGACTGCTAAATGACAGGATTCTAGCAGGCCTCTATGGTACTGGCTGCCTCCTCCTCATACATGAATACATGGCAGTACAGCTAATTGAAGGTAAAACTCAGGCTAGAGGCAATTTCCTTGAGGGGAAAAAATACACTTCATATTGAAAAGTGAAGACTCCTTAGTTCTTCACTTACTCTTTAAATTCTGTTGTCACTAAGAACATACCAGCCCTGGAAGATTGAGCACTTCTGGCTGTAGTGAATAGACATTGTGTGTTTGATTTTTATGAAGCTCACTAAAGCATTGTCCTTTTTTTTCCCAAATAACTCCTACTGTGTGCAACTGTGCAGGCAAGAAAAGGCAACTGAGAGTCTCCTCAGGCCATCAGTAAGAAGAATTGCAGAAGTCACTTGCTACTTTTCTTTCCTTGTTGCTACACAGAGGTTGACAGCCCATGATTATGAAGATTATACCTGCAACAAACGGTCCTGCTCTTTTTGCCATTTTTCCTGTCGTTTCCGCTCTTCCTCTTGATCCCAAACCCGACGACTAGGAGCGCTGATGGATGGGACTGGGAGCTAATACAGCACAGAAATTAAATCATATTATCCTCTTTCCATATAGTCAACATTCTACATTTTAAAACATCTTTTTTTAGAGTGAGAAATAGAAGGCATTACCAACACTAGAGCTTTATAGTGACAAGGACATAAATTAGCCTTTCCTTCAAAAGGACAGACAGCAACCATGCCTTGACAAAGGAAATCTTAGCCAGTGCTCTCAGATTTGATCCAAAATTGTAAAGCAGTATAAAAAGCAATAGAAAGCAGAGAGCTTCTTGAAAAGACAGGGATTATACAACCAGTAGTTTGCAAATAGTACTTACATCAGGCATTGCAGGCTCTGGGCCTCCTGGGAGATTTGGAAGGCAAAAAAGAGAAATCATTAGACCCACACATAACTGCTGGAAAACTCATGTAACTGTGGCAAGTCTGAGCTTCATACTTTTTCTTCCTTAGTAAGACATGCTTGCATTTGCCCTGTTGAACTTTCTCAAGGGCAGAATTTATTAGGTGCTTTCAACTAATGTGCAAAATTGTTTCAAAGCTTTGCATGCTTACAAGTGCCATCAGCTATTGTTTGAATTAGCAGTACGTCTCCCACAGCACAAAGGTTCTTTACTATAACTCTCCTATTATTATTTTTGTGAAACACAACTGCTTAGCGTGACCAATACCCAGATCACTGCACACGGGTAGAGAAGTTATTCATCTACTGCCCTTGGCATGAATTAAGAGCAACCAACATCCACTGGCAACCTCTCTACCACAAAACCATGTATTTCTGCTCTCCAACTTTTCTTCTTTCCTACTTTCAAAAGCACACTTGAATTCAGTGAACTTGTCACCATTCACCACAAACCTTTTGCTATTTGAGGCTATCAGACTTGGCCTTAATCTTAATCATCCTGTGACAAGATGATTATTAGAGAGAGATGTGTACTACGCTAATTTATTAAAAGTTGAAAAAAAGGGGAGAAACACAAAGTTAAGTGTAATCATTTCTTAAGCACCATCACTATTTTTGTTTGTTGACAGTATACTTGTTACCTAGCTCTCCAAATTTCAGTTTAAAAAAAAAGGCATAAAAGAAAAAAATTACAACAGTATTCTAAAGTATAATCACATGAGGTAGAAAAAAAGATCAAATTTAGTATACAAAAGTCTCTAATGAGTCACAGGTTAGCATCCATTCTTTATATACACAATTTGGTCTTCACTGTCAGATCACAACAGCCACAGTGAAAACCAGGCAATCTGCTTAATCTATTGCAATTGTGCCAGGAGACACTAAAGGGGAGCATAGACAGCACCTATTTTTGCTCCCCTCTTCTCTCACACCTGTAAGCTTATGCTGAACTCCACAGGAATCTTCATGTAATTGCAAAGCTAAAGTGCCAAAAGTTTAACAAGCTGTACTGAACATGCTCTCTAGAAATACAACCTTGTCCTCCCCATCAAGTACAAGTGAAGTACCTTGAATATTGTTATAAAAATAATTAAAAGAAAAAAAACAAATTTTTGCCAGCCATAAAATAAAAATCAAACAACAACAAAACCCAACACCAACAACCAACCAACAACAAAATACCACCATATTGCAGATACAATATTGCAGATACAGCAGAAGTATTTAAAAGCAAACAGAACCACAAACACAGATATATGCTGTGGCACTTCACATATTGCTTCTGGCAAAAACCAGAAATAATAGCCACTAAAAGCAAAATCCTGACCCCACTCAAATCATTGACAAAACTCAACTGAACTTCCAGCGGGCCAGAATTTTACTTTCAGGCTACAGCAAAACAGCAAAGGCATATATAGCCCGAAGACAGCATAAGACATACAACATTAGTGGAAGTATGTGAGCTGTGACATGCAAAATGCTGAAAAGCAACCTACAAAACCAAAATGGAGTGCCTCATTTGTTGCCTTTTTAAAAAATGCTCATGTAATAAATTCAAAATTTGTATTGGTCTTCTTGGGATCTTGTGACATCACCACATAGTGGAAAGCCAGCAGATGCCTTTTTACACCAATTTACATAAAAGCACAGAGCTGCAACTCAAATCCAGAGTTAAATACTTCATCAACAGCTCTAAGATCTTCTCTAAACTCCTGCTGGAATATTCACCATTATTCTTGTTTTGTAGGTAGTAGCAAACCTGAACAGAGTGCCACCCTTCTTACTTCTACCCAGTGGAAAAAAAAAAAAAAAAGTATGAACGACACAGAAGAGATTTAAACAGCTATAGATATAAGAGAACACGCAAAGACCCATTACCACAAAGGTAGACCCATGAATTGTAAGAATAACCTGATGACCCTGGGGAAAGAAGGGAAATTAATTATGTTGCTTCATTGTAACTGCAGAAACAACACTGAAGAGGTAGAGCACCCAGCACCAGACTTGTTAGGGAGAGTGTGCAGCAGGAACAATTTCATGGAAGTACATGAAATGTTAGCTCTTTGATTTACCTTGTTCAAAAAATTGTGACCGTCTTTTTAAGTTTTTCAAAGAAATAGGTTCAGATGCTATTTGAAAAATACAAAGAATACAAACAAGTCAATGAGGTGCCTTTTCTTTAATGACTATAACCACTGGATAAGAAACTTCTGTTAGACCTCCCATACACTGCAACACCACTTCAAAAAAAAAAAAAAAAGCCCCTGAAACACATAGGAAAACCTTAGGAGCTTACATCATATACTAATTAGGGTTTCATTTTATCAGTAACAATGTCCAACTCTAAAAACAGCACAAGTACCAAACTTGGACTCAGATTCTCCCTGTCCAATTTAAGCATCCTTGACTGGGATGCCAAATTGGAACGAAGAGCCTAATGACCATTCAAGGCCAGAAAGCATCTCCAGAGGGCAAGTGATATCTTGGGGGAATTTTTCTATGAATTGCCATGTGTATTCAAGCTAAAATGAAATATGAAGTTCCTACTTAAGGATTATTATTCCATTAGGAAGTATACGTACCTGGTTTCTCTCACTGCTGTCAAGTACGGATAAAACTGCTCATAGCATCATATGCAATCATTATTCATATCAGAATCATCAATATTGTTCTCCAGGAATAAAAGTAAAGTAATAATAGTGAAAACAGCCACTAACCCCAAAACCTCCCAACTGAAAGAGGCAGGCAAAAATAGCAAAAAGCTATTTTTGCTTTTAGTGTAGTAGTGTAGAGTGCAGTACCCTACACTCTTCCTGGGCAGTGAAATAAGGCAATACTCACACTAACTCAGTCTCCATACAATGCAGTAGCAATTACAATAGACCATGTGCCGCCTTCTCTTTACCCCTACCACACATGAAATTCACAAACACTAATGTAGAGACAGGGGGCTTTGTGGAAGCTTTGTTGTCAGTTCTCAAACTGCCTAGCAAGCTGTGGAAGCATACTCCACCCAGTCTGGATGCAACAAGATCTCTGTGATACCTGTCTGGCGTTCAGTTCATTAAGGTCTCACCTCACCCACTGCAAAACACTCCCAGTCATTACAGGTTTAGTGTCTGCGCTTGTCGAAAACCACACAATTAGCAGATGAAAAGCAAAAGTGGTTTACCTCTTTGTTCATTGGAGCCAAGATCTCCTTGCATTCCATTTATCAATTTTGTTTCTGTATCCTGAAATAAATAAATAATAAATAAATAAATGTCATAGGCTCATTAGATTTGTGGAAGTTTATCCAACTATGTATCTTTCCTGACAGGAACTATATGTCATTAAACACTTCATAACATTTTATAGAAAGATACAATCTAAAACTTCCTCCGTGTAATTCATAATAAAGCTACTGCATGCATTTGAGGGAATCAATAACCAGCTGTGAACTGTTGCAGAAATAAAAAAAATTAGCTTGCAAGAAAATGCCAGAAGCCAAGATCTTCCTATTTCAGGTCCTTGGCAGGCAGGTTTTTATTTACAAGTAATTTGAAGCACACATATGCCTGTTCTTCAAGGCTGCAACTTCCATTTAGGCTAATGGTTCAGGTCAAAGTCTTCTCTGAAGAATAAACACTATCTATAGTTTTAGTCAAACGATAGTCTGCACATATTTTAATATTTATCATTCACCAGTGTTCTCTCATGAATAGACAGTAGCAAGTCTTTAAAACATCCTATTTACCTTAATACATACATAGCTACATCTCCATGTTTCAGATGCGGGGTCCTGTACTTGTACTTGTATTGTTTAAGCATCGTAAGATTTACAACTTCTTTTCTCCACCCTCCCACTATCACGACATTACATTTTTTCTTCCTTCCCACAATTCTATGAAACTTCAAAAACATACTCACAGAACTTTGAAGGCTGCTAGAGAAATCTCTTTTTGCGGATACAGTGGAAGTATTTGAAACCTTTTCTCCCGAAGTTGCATCAATCCATTTATTTTCAGATGTACCTATAATGTTGGTAGCCATACTGGTGAGATTGAGGATTTTATGCCTTACATTTGGCAGGGAAGGCAGGTCTTTGCCCCAGTCTTTTTGGTATGTGGAGGATCAAGAAATTAATACAGACAGTAACGTCAAAGAACAGAACAAGGGGTAGTGAAAACATTAAAATAACAAAAAAAACACACACAGAAGAGGGAAACACACAAATCAGGTGGAATTTGTGGAGACAGGAAAAAGGGCATTTATAGCAGACCGCCTTCCCCAAAAATGAAAGTGTTAGTCATAAGCCAGGTAAAAGTTTGCCAGATGTTTTGCTGATATGTGCTACAGCAGCTGAACATTAGAGATGAGTTAGCATTCATTGGAAACTATTTCATTAGTGTTAGTAAGGACTGAGCAAATTCTTTCAACTTTACTCACTCAAAATACAATGAGACTCATACACTATCCAGGGAAGGGCCATTTTCATGTCCATGCTCATCAGGAAGCACAGAGAGGGGGAATAAAAGGCAGTCTAAACTAAACTATCAAATTGATGAGGCAAAGACAAATGATGCTCTTCTCACATACTCCATCATTTCTCCCTACCCTACCCATCCTACTGAAAATTTTATTCATTTTTTGCCACTAATCTCACTCTTCAGTTGTATTAGGTCCTCTAAAGTGATTTGTTTCTTGTCTCTTCCTAAGCCCAGTGTTTTACCCCAGTTTGCTGGTAACTTATCTACCTAGCTTCCCACTAAAAGAATGTTTTGTACTTATACTGTGAAAGAAGCCACTGGTCACACTTCCAACTCTGCAAAAATTCTACTAGAACTTTGAAAGGGTTTCCTGATTAAAACCATAGCAAGTCAAGACATGCTATAAGGCTGTCAAGCCAAGATGGAAACCCTCCCTATTCAGAATGGGTAGTACCATTCTGGAGAGATTGCAGCACCACAGTATTTGGGTCAATGGCCAGAATCATAACACACAGGTGCTACATCACCCACAAGCTGATATCTCGCTTCAAATGCTACCTGAAGAAAGAAACACAAGATCCTCCTTCCCTGAAGAAAGGGAGCTGGCAATTGAGAGGGAGGGTCTTTAAAAATTATTATCCTCTAGAGATCAGACCCTCTTCATTCTTGTGATATGGCAGGAAAGAAAAAGTTAGATTCCTTTTTGTGCTGGTTGCACACTTTTTTACCTGTCCATCCTCTAAGAAACAGGCCAGAGCACAAGAGTGAGGTCAGTAGTTCAATGTTTTGCAGATTTGCTTGTCAAGACATTTCTAATGCACAAGCAGTTAAAAAAGCCAAGTTGTGTTAAAATGCAACAGACACGCTGGCAAACTACTTAGCTTAGATACGTATTACTGCTGTAAGGGTAATAAGGACTCTCAGCTGTCAGGTACAGCAGAGACAAAGCTTATTTGCCTTACAGAGCATACAGTATCTGCCCGACGAAACAACTCACCATTCTTTCCATATCGTCTGACATCCATGACCAGGTTTCCAGTTTCTAGTGCTCTGCTGATGGCCTCTTCCCACTGACTGTGGTCCATATGTGAAACCTTTGTGCCGTTGACAGCAATGATCTCATCATCTACATGCAGCTGGCAAAGTGCTGCAGGGCTGCCTGCAGAAAACAGAAGAAAAATGTTATTATGTCTCCATTCATATTTTTTCTTTTTATCACAGTTGTGATTGGGGGAGAGTGGATTTGGAATCATTCAAACAGATGCTTAATGGTGGATATTTAGAGAGTCTTAGAAAAATTCACTACACTGTAACATAAGCTCAGTTAATTCAGTATCAAAGTAGCTTTTCAATTTAGAACTTATGGCAACAATAAAGAAATCAGTCTTCCAGACCTGTAAGTCTTGAGACTCTGGCTAGCCCATTTAATAAACAACCTCTCTGTTCAGTCTTCCCTTTACTAACTCGCCTTTATAATCTGAGATAGTGAGAGAGAGGCAGCACCATGATGTCTATACCCAACAATTAGCTGAAATTCAGCCAATGCTTGGGTAATCCTCTTATTTGTCAACGAAAACCAGCCTGCAGTTTGTTAATTCCAGTAGAAGCTGGCTTTCTCATATTCTCATTTACATTTTCTGAGCTCTGCTGACAAGAGCATGCTGCTTTATTGCTTGGCTAGAATAGTTTGTTAACTCTGAATTGATTGACAATTGGACTCAAGATATTGCTCAGTACTGTCCCACTAGACTTCTCTGGATTCTACTTATTTTATCTATTAAGAGCAAACTTCATGGCAAGTTGGACTTTGAATCTACTGAGATTTTGCAAGACAGGCTGCACTTTATACTTTTTCATGTGCTACACATTGGCAGGCAATCTCACCAGACTAAGGACAGACAACATAGAGGACCAGTTCATAAACTTTTTCTCTATTTAATTCAGAAAATAGATGAAATGAGAAACTCAGACCCTCCAAGCAAGATTTTACAGATGACATATGAATGGTTCTTCTATTAAGAATTATTCCCTTAGCAGAACAGAAAATAGAAAAGCCAAGTAAAAATATAGTTAAGGATTGCACAATAAACCCTCATGTTAATAAAACAAGTTTGAATTACACAGTGGAAGTATTTTCCAAAATAAGTACTGAAATCCACACATCTTACTTAAAATATACCAAGAACAATGCCCTACTACGTTATTAGAAACAAATGTGGACAAGTATGACAGACAAATTTAGATACCATATGCTTCATCCTGAGTGTCTTTTGATTCATTACCTAAATGCTGCTGTAAGTCTGGCTCATCCACTATGGATTCAGATGGCTTCACACATGAGAAAGGTAAGAAATTAAGAAATGCTATGCTTCCTAGTACTGCACCAAATAATAATTCATCATAGTTCACTAAAAACTACACTAGCTATTCTGCTAGAAGAACATGGCTCCATATTATATCTTTCTGCATTGTTCTTAAAATATGGACTAAAAATTTCATTTGCAATTATCAGTATCAATTGCTTTTAAGCAGTATTGTAAAAGAAAAGGTAGGATTTTCATCTGGAGGAAGAAACATGGACAATAGTTTAACTGGAAAAAACCATGCATCTCTAGGAGTCAGGAAGATGTTAAAGAACCAAGGATCTTCAAGTCTGTTAATGGAAGGTACAATTAGGAATACTATCCAAGATACTATTACTGAAGTTACTAATTTCAACAACATCATGTAACATTTGGAATCATGTCTGATATTTAGTACCATATAGCTTAAGCACATCTGAACTAAGCCTCATGCTCATGGTACAGGGAAAGCTTCAGGCTCCAGCAGAGTCATCAGAACTCATAATTTTTATCTTGAGTTGTGACAGAATAAACCTCCAGTAACCAAAAAACGTTGTGTTCATTTTATTCAACTAATTTGTCATGGATGAGACTGGGCTCAAAGGTGTGAACAGTATACCTCAGCTCAATTTTAGGAAAGGAAGGGAGCTGAAGACTGCACAGTTCTTCCTACACTGTTACTAGAAAGGCATATCCAGACCATACTTCAACCATAGAGAGCAAATGAATAGCAGGAGTCTCTAGATCTGGATCTAAATTAGCCAGAACAACTTACACTGCTCAATTTTTGGCCTGTAACTGTGCCAGCAGATCTTCCTCCACAGTCTCTGGACAAAAGGGTTCTTAAAAGAGCAAACAAGAGTGCCTACAGTGGGCTTCTGCTCCAAATCACCTCCAGAGAAGCCCACAGAGAATGGCCAGAAATTCAGGTGCCAAAGTTGTGTGCTACCAGTTGTCTTTCTCTGTCCAGCTCCTCCAAGGCTATAGAAATTAACAATAATTTCTTTATATTCCTGTAGAGGATTTAGTTTCCATTATATAAAATATGTACTGCTTTAATGTTTTTCATAGGCTTCCCTGAAGGTAAAAGGCTTTTCTTTCTTACTAGTCCCCAGTAAAAACAAAACCAACCAAATACTCATTTTCCATATGTTCTAAGTTATCTCTAACCTTTCCCCATCTGTTGTTATTACAATAGATAAACACTATCTCAGTGATAGGAAAAAAACCCAAAAACCTTGAAGGATGTGGGTCAAATTTACTTTGTCCTATATGACTGCAAGTGTTTGATCAGACATGAACTCCTATATCAACACAATCTCAAAAAATTATTGCAAAGGGAAAGTGAAAGGGGAAGGACTGAAACAATAAAGATTATATGGCACTGGGGAAATTGGCAGAACAATGTCTAGATTAATGACTTTAAGGCTTTCTATTTATCTAATTTTTAGTGTAAAGGTTGAAAACTCCTGTAAAATATGAGAATTATCTTTTTTTATACGTAGTAAATGGGTCTCACTGAAAGTTACAAGCTAACTCTTACTTAGCTTTTTGAGACCACATAAGAAGTTAATTTTGCCTACCAAGTAGTTTACTTAGCACTTTTTTTAAGGAATAATATATGTAGAATACAGTCATCTATAAGTAGTAAAAATTATACGTGTTGGGTATCATCTCAAGAAAATCATACAGCTAGTTAGGAAGGCAACACAATCAGAAAGTATTCCCGGAAGCTTTTTCTAGGCTCAAGAAAGAGAAAAATGTGTCTAGAACAGTTGGTTTGTATTTGCCAAGCCTAAATCACACTTGATCAACCTAGTTATCTTCAATGATGAATTGACTAGATCTCTGTGGATGGGGGAAGAGAGGTGGTTACAATCCATGTTGTCTTTAATAAGACTGTTGACATGATATTCCACGGTATCCTGGTATCAAAATTGGGATGGTATTGTCCACAGAATGATCAGATGGGTGAAAAACTGGCTGGGCTGTCAGACTCTGTGGGAAGTGGCCAATGGCTCTTACTCAGCCTGCAGGCTGCTTACATGTGGATCTCATCAGGATGTATCCAGGGGCCTACCCTCTTTAATGTGTTCACCAATAAGCAGGAGAAGGAGGTTCTCATCAAGTTTTCAAACCTTGTCAAAAGTGAGAGAGTAGACAATACACTGGAGGGCAGGGCTGCTCTTGAGAGCAGGAACCTGACATTCAGGAAGGGCAGCCAGATGCAGGGACCTGTTCCTGGAAAGGGCTAGTCCCAGAGATTGTACAGGCTGGGCATCGACAGGCTGGAGAGCAAGGCTGGGGGGCCCTGGCAGTGGTGGGGCTGTATGAACACTAACATGACCAACAGATCAAGACAAGTGACCATTCCATTCACTCAGCACTTCTTATGCCACATTGACAATATGGTGTCCAGTTTTGGTGTTCCTCTGTAAGAGAGATATCAATAAACTGGGGAAAGTTAAATGGGAAGGTATTGGGATGGTCAGGGCTGGAGCAATTTGACCTGTGAGGAAAGGCTGAGGAGTATGGGCTTGTTCAGCCTGGAGAAGAGAGGCTGCAGGAGAACCTAACAGGATTCCCCCACCCAGTACATACTAGGAGGTTCCTGAGAAGGGAAAGCCTGGTCTTTATTGACATTTATGGCAGAAAAACACAGAACAGTGGTAATATAAACTGGGATAAAGTTTGGTCTGACTGGATACGTAGGGAAAATTTTCCCTGGGAGGATAATGCCTGGAGAGGCTGTGCAGTTTCCATCCTCAGAGGGTCTCAAACCCACATGGGTAAAAGCCGTAGGCCACTTGTCCTGTGGGAAGTGGTTAATGGCTCTCACTCAGCCTGCAGGCTGCTAACGCGTGGATCTCATCAGGATGTATCCAGGGACCTACCCTCTTTAATATGTTCACCAACAAGCAGGAGATTTTTTTGAGCAGTGTGTTGTTCCAGGTGAGCTTCCAAGATTTCTTCCAACCTGAATTATCATATGACTTATCCTTAAAAATAGGAAATACAACACTCCCAAGTGCCTAGCTGAAAGCATATTATTACTCTTTCAATGGGTCATCCACCTCTTTCATCCTTCATTTCTTTAAAGGGAGCTACAGCTATTAAGTAAGGACACGAGATGAGACAGTTGTTGGAAGAAAAAAGTATTGAACACAGGCTACAAATGAGAACAGTGAGATACAGTCCATTCTCAGTTTATTCTATACTTTGTGCTCTTCCTTGTGAGAATGGTAATAAAGCTTAATCAAGATAACAACCACAAGCCTTCACCTTCTCCTTGGGACAGAGCTCATGTGGACCTTTGTGAATGATCAGCAGGAACATTCACTACCCTCAGATTTCTCCTTTTCAGTTGGCAGTGCAAATGGACAGATCCCTGCCTCCAAGGAAGGAAATTAAACCTGAAGCCTAGCAGCAGGGAAGGCAATGGGAAAGTTATTCTTTGGGCAAAGTGAATATTAATATTTCCAGAATCACAGAATGAAACAGGTTGGAAGGAACCCCAGTGGTTCATCTGGTCCATCCTCCCTGATCAAGGAGGGTTATCCTGGAGCAAATCTAGTAATGAAAAGTACTCAGATATAGTGAAAGGTCTCTTCAGTTCTTGAATTTGAAAAAGAAAAAACAAATCCAAGAGTGCTCATTAACTTCTGTTAAATAGTATTGTTTCCTTTCTGGAAAGCATAATACAGAGCTAACTAAATTAAAACTTTCCAGTTATTTTTCCTTTCTCAGGATGATCTTGTGTTAAGTGGAAAGAAGGGTGCAATTCAATATTCCTCTAGTATTATTGGCAGTGGGAAAGACCATTGTTTAGAAAGCAAGCATTATATGTGATTTGCTTGGGTTTTTGTTTTGTTGCTTATTTTTTTTTAAGAAAATTGAGCTTGTTCTCTGCAGAAGATTATTGAAGGTTAGAAATAAACTTTATATATGTGTCATCTCAAGAGAAAAATGTTTCTTTCCCTCAATATTAAAACAAGTGAAAAAACCTGTGCTGGAAATCAATTTAGAAGTTGCAATTACTTAAAAATATGAGCTGTCTCCAAAATTCAGCATGACTAAGAAAGGAGGAATTGAACAAAGGGTATTAACTCCTAAGTTTCCTCTGCATGTGTTTACAAGGCAAGTGAACAGAAATATTTTAAACTTAGCTGAAAGAAACAGTCTGTATATTAGAAGTCTGTATTTGTCCATCAATACTGTTCTGTAAGAGGCTCAGTGAACAAATAATCATGTTTATACTCTCCTTGATTAGGAAAATGCATTTTGGTACTTCTGAATTCAACCTGTTTCAAGAGATGAGGATTCACAGAAATGCATCAGCAGTAAATATTGATTTTTTCAGTTTTGCACCTGGTGTTTTAAAGTATTTGCAGTATTCTTAGCAGCTAATGCCTTAATTTAGAAGCCTCTGCAATCTAAACATAAGAACAAAAATTTGTGTATATATACACATTTACCTTCTTCAATTGTCTGTACGATGGCTCCTGAAGAACTCCAATTTGTTGTAAACCCAAAGCTGCGACTGTGGCCAGGTCTCTGGTTTATACTGATTCTCATTTCACTGTACTGTTCCTGAAAAATAAAACATGACACTACAGTATCTGGTATCACAGGAATCTAAATGAGGGAAAGCTTATCCTCTAAATAAGTGAGGCTGCTCACAATGTGCACTTTAATCATCTATTATTAGCATCACAGACAAAGGAAGCAGTACTGAAGTCGGTTAACTAACTCATTTGCTTTTTATTCCAACAGGTGTATTTTCAGTTTACATTTATATTTGCTCTACATTTATATTTCACTCTGCATTTCTATTATTTTAAATGTTTTGAAACACTAAAAAAAAATTAAAAACTTGGAGGAAATCAAACCCCTAGATGATTCTTTGTGGATCGTCTTGTGAATTTGTGACTGTACTGCCTCCTCAGAGAGCATCAGAGATGTGAAAAAAATAGATAGATAACCATAATCAACCATTTTTTTTTCTTGCACATCCTACCATGAGAATCATCAGTTTCCTTTAAGCTCAATGCTGCAACTAGGTTTACTTGGGTGCACAATCATCTTGATTTTGTGTGAAATACTACCAGTTTGCTATGGATATTGCAACAGAGGCCTTAGATAATAAAAATAAAACCAAAATCAGATAAATTCAGATCTTTGACTTTAATGGACTTTCAAGATGCTTTCAGAATATGAATAAAAATCTAACATCACTATTTTAAGCAACAAGAATATCTGAATGGGAAAACATTTTGTAACACTTGCTTTCAATCCCACGCTATATTAAGAGCATGTGCTGCATACATTAACATTCTAATGTGAGCTCATTAAAAACTATTAAAATACCCAAATGGATGCTATGCACTTCATCAGCATGACACTGACATTGATATAAAAGGAAAAAATATTAGATTTTTCTGTCAAACAATGTTAAAATAGATATATTCCAGCAAAACGTGCATGGAAGGGACCCTGCACGTTTTTACGCATGCATTAAATGTACGCCTACATTTTAGTTCCCCAGTGAACCAGCCTTCCTGAAGAGTCGGATTCATTTTCCCTAACTTAAAATATTTAAAAGTCTAGAACCCTATGCCAATTCCTCCAAGATCCTATGTTGGTAAGATGCAACAGGCAGCTACAGTGAGCACTGCAGAAGCAGATGCAGCCAGCTGGAGTCTCAGGGAGGTGCAGCCAGAGGTGGTTTCAGCAGCACCTGAGTACTGGATAGAGAAGAAAACACTGCACGACATCATCCCAAGGTATCACCTCATGTTACAGGAATGTTCCTGGGAAAACACTCCCCATTACAGCCCAGGGTAGAAATTAAAGTCTTTTCTTCACAACACAGCTACTGGCTTGCAAATGCTCCCATACAACCCAAGTCCTTAGGTGAGTATATCAAAAGTGACTCTAAACAAGTTAGCACTCTGGGCTAGAGAACATACAAACCTTTAGAGTTTGAGTGTGTTCCTGGAAATTACTACTGGTCTTAATTTTGTTTTTTTCTACCATCCCAACATGACTCTTCAGATCTATCTCTTGTCAGAGGAGTAATGTGACTTTGTCCACTGAACTTTATCATTTTTATAGGTCAACTTTAAAGGAATGCTCCACAAATGTGATGTTATAGCTCTGGTGACTAGTGAACTATTTCAATCTCTGGCAATGATTTACAAACACATCAAATGGAACATGCATCCCTTAACCCAGGGCTTGTAACACAACCGAGATTTAATTCTAACTTTTAAAAAAAAATTTAAAGTACCCCCCCCCCCCCCATATTACTTACTCACTTGTAGGAGGAAAAATTTATAATCTCATAACTAATGACAGGAGAAAAACAAATGGACCTAGAACATGCAATTACCATTTGCCTTGCTTAAACAGATACTAAAAACTCATATTGAATCTGTCAGTTTTCACTGATTAAAACAGAAATTCCTCTGCCTGTTTTTGTTACAGCACAGGAAAAAAAAAGGTCATGATCTCTTTCCTTATACCGGAATCAGAGTTTTAAAAAATTATGACAAATTCATTACAATGGTCTAGAGGTATCAGGGGTATTGAACTGCAATGTATTTCTTTCCACAAGTGATTAGGAAGAAGATTGTTTGGAAGCAAACTAATTTCTAAAAAGGTGGTATAGGAAGTGGTTTCATAAATCAACATCCAAGGTCTTATAACCTTCACCCAAGCAACTGGCACAATAAAGTTTTACAGCAGGATCAGGAATGCAAATCTGTCAAGGGTTATGGACTGAATCATCAGATAGTACAGAAAGGTATCAAAAATGAAAGCTATTGTTGGTGAAACATGCAATCAATTGGAGGAAACAGCACTTAAGATACATATTTCAAAAAGAACACTGAAGACCCAATCCCTCATCCAATAAGCACATGCACAAAGAGATGGTGATTTACTTAAAAATTACCATGAGCATTAATTAGATTCACGTAAATAGCTAAAAAAAAGGAAATAAAAAACCAAAAAGGCCCAAGCCACAACAGATGGAAAAAAGTATAGTATTATACTGATGTTTATGGCCAGCCTTTGAAAAGTTGATCTCTATTTTCCACTACCAGTTTAAAGTGCAAATGAATGCTACAGCAGCTCAGATAATTCATCTGTCACACCTGATTATATGCACAATGTCCTAATTTGGAGAATAGTAAAAAATTATGCAAGCATTAAATGATATGTAAAACAACCATTCTGAATTAGAATGATAAATAAAATTAAGCACATGACAAAAAGGACAGGGAAAAACTCAGCAAAAGAATACCTTTTTCTTCCCCAAATATTCTCTTTGCCCTAAATTAAATCAAAGGAAATAGCAGGTCTCTGAGATGTCCTCTTACTACCAGAAAAATACTTGCATTAGATGCACGTTTGGATATTTTCTCTTTTATTCTGCTGTGGCATCCAGTTACACCAAGTAATCACATTATTTCCACACTTACCATGGATTTTGAATCCTTAGGCTCTGTCGGACTCGCAATTTCTGCAGAAGATGCAAGTGAAAGAGAATCAGGAGGAATGCCATAGTTTGGCTTACGAATACTGCTTCCAGCACCTTGGTCTTGGGACTTTAAAGGTAATGCCAAACTGGGAGGAGGTGTTGACTGAACACCTTTTTCCTCCTCTTCCTCCTCACCTCTACTTCTGAATGCACCAGTGGAGAGAGGGTGTGCAGAGTCTGGTTGTGAAAAGGAAATGCTGGTGAACAAAGTTTGAGTTCTTTTAGCTTTTTCTACTTCTCCATTGTATTTCTGAGCATCATCCATCTAGGAAAAAAAATGACAGTTTGGTAAATAAGTGCTTTAAAAAAAAAAATCCTTAAATCTTTCGGTGATCTTTAACAAAACCACCTCCCCCTTTGAAGCAAATTCTGGTTCCTGTGCCCATTGCTAGCTACCTACTTAGAAAAATACATTTTTTTCTCTTGAAATGCTTGCAGAACAAATATTCAAGACTTCTTAAGATAAACTTGTTAAAGTTGTCTGCTTAGAATTATTTACATTCTTACCGCTTTTTAAATTGAAACAAATAAGGATTTAGGAGAACTGAAAATCATCCTAGTAATGGGGCAGGGGGGAATCAATTTCATTGTTTCCTTGCTTTATAGCATAGACAAAATTTAACCTAGCATAAAATTTCAATTTCAACAGTCAGCAGAGCAGAGGAAACTTTTTATCACCTGAAAATTTTATCTTTAACACTTAATTATGTTAACCTGGCTCTAAATAATTACCTCCAACAACAGTTTTTTTTGATAGAGCACAAAAAGGAGACTTACTACAAGTCATAAAAAGAATATTTTACCAAATGTAGTTACCAGCTTTAATTCTAGGAGTGCATTTAAGCAGAAAAACACAAGTAAACATCTAAAGCCATGACAGAACTGCCTGCTCTATTAACACAGCCTTCATCACACAGGAGGCACTTTTTAAATAAAACCAAAACATTAAAACTATTGTTCCCCCAGCTATTGAAGACCCCACGTTTACAAATTTCAGGAATGAAGCGGAATTTTACCGTGAACGACCGTGGAAGTGACGAGATTCCTCTTGAGTGGACACCAAAAGGTCTTGGTGTAACCACAGATGTTAACCTGGAGGTGTCAGTTTTCTGGTAAGTTCTCGGGAGAGAAGCTGAAACCTGAGCTGACCCAGTTTGAGCATTCACTGAGTAGCGAGTGGACAAAAGAGCCGGGCTCTGCTCCCTCTCCTGCACCAGGCTCTCCCGCAGGCGCAGGAGCTTCTCGAGTGGCCAAGCTCTCCAGCACGTTCTCCTTGGGTGGTTGTGTGGCATACACATTTTTGCTGTCCTTAGTGCTGTAGGAAGCATCTTCTTCCAAACGGTAATCTTTGGCTGCTGCCCAATCTTTTGCTGCTGTGGAAGGTGCTTTTTCTTCACTGAACACATCATCATTCAGGGAATACGCCCAGTTGGGTTCCTGTTTCTGCTGCTCATAGGAGTCCTGATCTCTCTCCTCCCTATGGGAATAGAGCCTGTTAAAATACCAAAGTGACCCAACAAACAGGCAGGCCTAAAGTCTTTCAACTAGCAAATGTTTAAAGCACAGCATAAGCCAAATAATACATCTCCAGTAAATGAAAATGAATAGCATCATTTAAATATATTAGCATTTTCATATATTTTTTTAATCTATCTTCTTCCTCCTCCCCATTTCAGCACTCTCATAACACTCAGACATACTACTATCACATTATCAGGCTGCCACCATGATAGAAATCCTTGCCAAGAAAATCATATAGATACACATAGCTATAAATTATATAGCTACACATACATTCAGGTTAAACATCCTCAGAAATTCAGATTTATTTGGGAAAGAACAGAAATAAGAGAGCCCTATAACACTGCCTGAACTGTGTAACTGTGTTTGATGTTTCTGCTCTATGAAAATGCCATGCTGATTTTTAGATATCTAAAATAAGACAGTGCTCTGAAATTCAGCTAATTATTTTTTTTTTTTGGTATTCATTCCTTTGTCATAAATGAACAGCCACTACAAGGATAATCTTGAACACATCAGTTATAAGATTGTTATCGATACCAAACATTCAGTACAATTAGCATCCATACTTTTATTCAAGCAACTAAATTTTGTCCTCACAAATAAGAAAAAAAAATTAAATAAATCTAAAAAATTAGACTTATTTCTTTTATTAATACATGTCATGGGCATATTACCTTCAGCCCAGTCATATGTGCATTTGAAATAAATAAATAAATAGATAAATAAATAAGACTGTCACCACTAGAAATGGTACTGTGCAGTTTACACTTTTTACTCTTTAGAAAGGAAATACCAAAAGGAAAAAATAGGGATGAAGGGGAAATCAAGTAAAAGTTTACAGCTCTGTGACATACATTAAAATTCTGGCTGCAGTTCTCCACAGTGGCTAGAAAAAATAGCAAATTCAGTGGTAGAAGAGAGAAAAAGTTAACTTTATCCATGAGCAGAAAAGGCAACTATTCAGTTTAGTACTATTGTTTTAACTAATGTAAAGAGAATGCAAATGTTGACTTCTCAATACTTTTATTTATGGATAGCAGAGTAAAATATCATTTACAGAGAAAACTGTTAAATATTCTGTGCAAACAGAGCATTAGAAAACTGCATTCAACCCTTCAATTGCCTAGATGTCTACATTTTATTTTGCAACTAAAATTGTCAAGATCTCTGCGGAATCAATTACAATTTGCTGGTAAACGTGTCTCAAAAATTCAAAGGAATAAAAATGCTCAGATATACGTTCTTAAACATAATACTCCCATTAGGACTATTACCTCTCCTGCTGCATTTCTTTCAATGACTTGGTACTCCTTCCAGACACCTCAGATGCTCTCCTTTCAATTTCTTCTCTCTCTTCCTTTTTCTTTTGCAATTCTGAAGTGTAACTCTTTCTACGATTCTTCCATTTTGCTAGATCCTATTTAGAATAACATGAAAGTATACAATCAGATTTTCTCAAGGCCTCACAGACTTATAGAGGTATCCCATGCTATTTAGTGCCCTGATTTTATTTACATGTCTGCATCACAGCCACATTTTCCTGTACCTTTCCCCTAAATGATAAGGGGGTTGTCACATTCTAGTTAGGGTTGCAGGCTCACTGCCTCCTTAAGTTAACAATTGTAATTATTGGACTGCACGTTATTTGGCCCATTTTTTCTCCCCTTAACATTTTCAGTTTTATTCTAATATACTTCACCCAATCACACATAATTGAAAACCAATGCAAATGCCATCTGTATTTCTCTGTTGAGGGCTTTAGAGTTTGGGATATAATCATTTTTCCAAATTGCTACTATGGTAGACTGAAACACTAGCTTGAGAATAAATATGCCATAAATTCTAAATTGAAAACAGATATTTCTGTAGTTTCTTCATTTCTGTGAAACCGCAATGTGAACTGGCAATATTGTCCATGAAATACCAGAGCTGAGTCAAGGGAAGTACCGAATATTAGAACTGAGATGCATTAAACAAACAACCATGAACTCTTTGTTTGGTGCTTTGTTCTTAATTTCAGCTTCGTGTTGATACTCACTTCACTGTCAAGCAGAGATTTTAATAAATTGGAAAGTCTTTAGATACGTCCTTAGAAAGTCTTATGATGCTGTGCAAAGCTACTATACAGTTTACAAGCCGGATTTAAGACAGAATTATTAGGGGATAGAAGCCTCAAGAATTTGTACAAGGAAGTATTATTTCTTCCTCTTTCTCCCAGAGGATCAAATACTCAGACATTCCAATCATTTCTCAAAAAAAAGAATTCAAAAATTGCAGATAACACAAGAAACTATGCCCTAACTTCTCTTTATGTCTACAGAAATCAACCCTGAAGGCTTTATTACAATACACACAAGTCTTACCCTGGAGCTTTAATCAGAAACTTGGGATGATATTTAAAATAATTTCAGTTCTGCATTAATCAGGAATCCCCACAAACTCTAGTAGCTGCATGAGATGAATTGTTTTAGAAGAGAACCCCATGAATTGCTGCACACATGCCAAAATTTGTTTACTAGGGACACTGAAGGCAGGTGTCACCCAGGCCTTCAAGCAGGACACACAAGGAGAGGTGAAAAGGAGTCCTTACTTCTTGCCACTTTAGGTCTTGTTCTTGTAACTGTTCTTTTATCTTCTGCAGCTCCTCATAGCGGATTTTGCGCAGTGTCTGCAGCTCCTCTGCACTGACATCATTCAAAGATTTGCTCCTAGAAAGGGAAAAGAGAAGTCAGCTTTATAACATCCTAGCCCTCATTTACACAGGTGAAACCTTCAGAGAGAGAGAAAGATTTATATTAGTATAACTGAATGCTCATGAGTGTTATTTTGAATGGAGCAGGAAACACACAGGCAGCTGAATGGGAAAGACTGGGATGTGCTGTAGTGCCAACACACAAGTCATTAGTTAGGTATTTGAGCAAATAAAATCAGGTTAAAGGAATAAGCAGCTCTGTACATCTCCACACTGATCATTCACATTGAGCTCCTCATAGAACACTGCTACTTCTAATTCAACTTTTATTCAATTGTTATTCGCTTTGTTAAAGTTGTTTCTTTCTTTGACCCAAAAGGCATGCCCTACCCCCAAGTCCAAATTCCCATCCTTTGACTTCTCTCATTTAACACCCCCAGTATCACCTCCTGTTCTTTCCTTCCTTAGGCTAATCAAAAAATCAAATCAGTTATTGATGCACATTTCCAAAAGATTAAGAGTCACTCACTGCTAAATGCTCAGTTCATGGATGTCACAGGCCACACTAACCTATGCTGATCCCCCCCAAGCCTCTGAGATGCTTTTCATTCAAGCTGGGATAACACAGCCATCTTCCTCCTAACTTCTTTGACATGGCTACAGTTTCCCTCAGGAACTCCTATTTGCTAGGTCCCTTTAACCTAAATTCCTCAAAGCTCACCTTTCATGCTCTCTCCCACCATATACTATTTTTTCCTTTATTCTTTCACACTACAGTAATAAACGTAACAGGACATTTAGTTCAGATACAGGACAAGCCTCCTGACGAGATTTGACCACAAGCCTCTGAGACAGTAAGGAAAATGCAGGTGTTTCATCATAAAGTTCAATGGTGTAATACAAAGAGAAAGCTAGGTTTCAAGGGCTTGGGTTTTTGTTTTTGTTTCTTAGTATTCAAAAATACCTTTGCTTTCATTTATCCAAAGTATGAGTTATAAAGGGATGTAACTAAGTTCTAACAGGACTTAAAGTGTGCTAAAGTGTGGCACTTCTCTGATATGATGGAAAACCAGATAAAAATCAAAACAGATTCAGCAGAGAGCCTTGCTCTAATCTGCTGCATTCCAGGAGATCTCTGAACTAACAAACCAGACTCTCACTTCCTCCCAAGAGGCTGAACTCACTTTCATTGGTAACATAAGACTGGCCTCTGGCCTCTAGAAATAAAGCTTGGGCATTAACTCGTCATATCTGCTCACTTATCTATTTTCTGAATGAGAAGAGTGCCAAATTCAGCAAAAATCACCTGGTTGCTATTGCAGAAACTCTCTTCTTGTACAGTTCTTTTCCACATTTTTAATGCTTAAGTTATATCACACACAGAACGGTTTTGGAGTAACCAAATACTACATAAGGGTGTATTAAATTTGTTCAAGATGAGTTCAAGAAAACGTACATAACTATAGTTTCCACTTCTTTCTCTTGAGTTACTATATCTGCCCGCAACAAAACAAAAAAATCTTGACCTGACGAAAATATAACCTAAGTAAAGATATATTAATACCATGGAACTGGATCTTAGATTTAGTTTTAATCTAAACTGAAAAACCTAACTACTGACTTTAGTCTTCTGAGTCTCCCTCTCCTAAAACCTAACTTTTTCTGAAACATTTCGCACTTCTGGAAGCATTTAACGATTTGCCAGGTTTGCGTCAGGGTAAAAAATAGAGAAGCAAATAAATAAATAATTAAATTTAAATTAAAAAAAAATCATTAGAACACCATGCATTCCCAAATACTTAACATGCCATCACACAATAAGTGGCAAAATTATTTCTTTCAGTTGCAATTAATCATAAACATATAAGTTCCCATGACATAAATCTATAATTTTACCACTGAGCATTCAATAACCTGGAAGATATAAAATAACCCCAGATCATTCACCAATCTCAAGATAAATACTCCTAGTGGTAATTGTTTTCATATTCCAGCTGTACAGCCTTCAAAATAAAATATTTGTTAATATTCCTTTACATGTTTTGAATGTTTTAAAGCCTAATGTAAATACAGAATAATAAATTTTTCACTTCAGCAGGAATAAAACATTAGAGCTAATTTTCAAAGTGCCTGATAACCATAACTTGAATACAGGAGACAGCAGAGAGAACTTTTGCCATATACATAGCTTTTATCTTACATTCATTACGTAAATTGCAAAGAACAGAACAACAAAGCATCATGCACAAGTTTTCAGCATGAGTTTTTAGCTACTGTGCATGCATAAAGCTGAAAAGAGGCCAAAAAAATATCATTACAATCTTTCAAGCTTTTATAAAACTTACCCTTGCTCATCAGAAAGCTTTTGAAATAGTCTGAGAAATCAGAAACCAAAAAAGAAAAGATTCAGTGTCTTGATATTGATAACAACATCAACACCATTAGTAGACCAGCACTCTCACTAAGTGATGGGGAAACTGAAAGCTTGGGAACCAGCCAGCATGGAATAGCACATCAGGAATTGGACACCAGTCAAAAAACACACCAGGACTTGCATGATGGGCAAAGTTGGGCAGAACTGTCAGAACAAGGCTGCCTGCAAGTTTCCAACACTTTTCATTTAGCAATACTGCACAAATAGAACCTTGTATTATTTCTGCACCACTTCAGTGTTACTGAAAAGCATAAAGCTCAAAAGAGACTCATTTCAATAAATTAAAATTAATGCCAGCTTGAGTCCCAACAAAAGAGTCTGGCTTATAGTGGTTGTTTTCTTGTTACTTCAACCATTTCTGATACTAACTGAAAGTAATACTCGATGTGTACCAGAATAAAAGAACCTATATGGAAGTTTAGCACATTAATCCTTGAACACAACTAATCCATGGCAATTCGAGAGGATTTATAGTATTCTTGAATATGAGTATTTTATAATATAGTTATTTAATTCTATTGAATTAATTTTTAAAACATGCAATATTTCCAAGCAATTCAGAAATATTTCTCAGTGAAGCTCAAACTCTGTTAACAGTATTAAGCTTAAAAATTAAATGCAGCAACATCAATTTATCAACTGGAACACAGAAGTGTCTTAGTCACAAAGTAATGATGCACAGCTGGGACATCTGCAACTTGCAATGCCGTATTTTCAGAGCTAAGTAAACATTTGGAACCCCACTCTCCCCCAGTAAATACAAAATTCAAAGGAGAGATAGGAAGTACTTAAGAAACAGTATTCAGTCAGACAAGAGAAATTTTGAGGATACCTGGAAAGAATTAGCGGAAAGAATGAATCAAGGCTGTATGAAAGTTGGGGGATAGTATCGGCAGAATAAAATATGCCACGGTGGACATTATTACATATTACACAGACACAGAACTTGCATGCACCATGATTTCGGGCAGGCAAAACACTTTTTTTTTTTTATTTTTTTCACCTCATCTAATCATCTAAGAACTGTAGCAGGAGAGTTTACAATCATTTTTAAACTTAGGTGCAAGCAAGAATATCAGAACGCCTGTTTCCAGATTTTTTTTCTTTAAGGTATTCATGTGTTTCAGAAATGTTTTCACCTATTATCTTGTAGAACAACAACAAAAAAATATTTCTAGCCTCTATAGTCTTTTGAATAGTCACTATTCCTGTTCAACCATGGAAAGAAACTTATGCAGAACTTTGGCCCTGAGGGAATGATAACATATTTTCTCCAAAGTGGCAACCTAAAACTAGAAAACTTTATAATTTTTTTTGTTGAAAATATGGTATTGCAGTCATGAGCTTCTATTCAAAGCAAATAAAAAGCTTGTTCAAGGACGACACGAACAAATAGCAGATTGGCACTCTATGAATGGTTCAGCACAGGATGATGCTTTTCGGAATGGGAAGGGTTCAAGGGCACTCAATCTGTGCAGGACACAACCTGACCTCTCCACCATCTGCCGTTTCTTGTGTCTAACTTTGCTGGCCTCCCTGATTGCTTCCCACTTCTTCCAGTCTTCTTCACTGCATGGACCTGGGATAAAATTTACTGGTTGGACGTTGCTTCCCACTTTCCAAGATTCAATCTTGCGGGTCAGCATATCGTCCTTCTTATGGTGTAAAGATGGTGACAGCACTCTGCCATTGCTCTTCCTTTCCTCTGGTATCGCATTTTTTTCAAGTAAACAGAGAAATTTGGACCGGATCTCTTCTGGAAGACTCCATGGATCAGGAAACAGCGCTGGGTGATACTTGTCAGGAGCACCTGATAAAGGTACCTCTTTTTTCTGAGAGAGGACTTTACGAAAAATCATGTCATCCTTTTCCAAATCTGGAATCACAGTTTGGCCCTCTCTGGGTTGCAGAATTATCTCACCCTCTAGAGGAGGCTCCTGTTCAGAGAGTTTCTTTAAATACCGGGGGTCTTGAAGAACAACTTGATTCACATGGAAAGCCCCAGTTTTCCGAACGAACAAATCATCGTTTTCCAAATCTGGATATAAATATCCATTTTCCTCATCTCCTTGCTTGCCTCCTGGTATAAAGGAAACATTCTTTCTACATTTTATGAGCCTAGGGCCAGATGTGGGATCAATTCTGGTCTCCATTTCAGAAGACACGTAGTCAGTGTATTTTTGCAGGGCCTGAAGTAACGAAAACTGACTGAAGCATATAAAACAAAAGGAGGGAAGTAAAAATATCGTTAACTAGCAAGAGACAAGCAGATCACAACGTATTGCAATATACATTTGGTTTAGAAATGCAGTATCCCAAGCAGAATGATGACACCCCTTGGCATTCACCACCACTGACCGTAGCACAGCACACGCCAACCAATGCAAAGGTATCCCGGCATCCTAACCTGCTTAGAAACATCACACTTACATGCTCACACACAAAGCCAGTAACCCTATGCAGCATGTTACACGTTCACATTTACATGTTTCAGAAGGCCAGCAACTTATGGCTACATTGAAAGAGAAAAAACCCAAACCCAACAAAACAGCAAAATAGTAATAACCGAAAAAGCACAACATCACGGGACGTGGTTTAATTTCATTTAGCTGTTGCCTATCCAGCCATTTCTTTTTGATGCATCAAGAGAACAGCTCATGCAGCAGTATCAACCTGGGCTGATCAGAAGACTCCAAGATTTTTCCTTCTGCAATCTGTGACAGTGAGCTTCCCACATATTCAGCAGTTGGCTTATAATTCTGATCCCTTCTGCAGCTACTGTTCCAGTCAAAACTTGATCTTGGTTGATTAGCAACAACGATAGAGCTTTGTTTGTAAGCAAATTCCTCATCCTCAGAATCTGATCTCTTTCTACTATGCAGCAGCACAAAGAATGAGCAGAGGAGAAAGAAAAAAAAGCATGAAGTGTACTCACTGAGTAAAATGCACAGTGGCAACAGTGCAACAGTATAACAAAAATAATATTCCAATTATTTTCAAAAAGAAAAAAGAAAAAAGAATAAAACATATCCTGCTGCTACACTGGCAATGAAAATTTAAAAATTCAAAGTCATAGAACTACACTTTATTTAGACTTTGCACACAGGAGAGAAACAGGCATGCATGAAAACGCACCTGAACCCTTGAATCTCTTTATACCAGGGTTTGAAAGAGGATTTCTTGATTTTTTTCCATAGCAATTCTTCCTCTGGAGTCCAAAACTTAGGAAGAAATTTGTCAAAAGCAACAACTGTATTTGGTGCTGAAGAACTTAGCTTGCGAAAATAGAGATCATCTTTTTCAATGTTTGGGATGCCTACTTCTTCCTCGTCCTCATCAAAATACCCAGATAATTGTGAAGGATTGTTAACTCTTGGTTTGTTTTCCTCTTTAGTATCCAACTGCCTCTGCCTCGTCTGGTTACTGTTCAAAATATCCAATCAGTTAAGATACTTTAGGAGCAACTTGACATAAGGAGTGCAAAAAGACATGCTTTTTGGCTCAGGAGCTCAGCCTTGTGAATGAAGCATATTAGTTCTCAATTTCATCACTGCAGCACCAGAAATAATAAGATATATTAAATAAAAAAAATTAAAAATAAGTTAAATGGTTATATCAGCATCCTACTTCCTCTGATGAGAAAAACAAAATTTGACAGAAAAAGCGTATCAAATTATCAGCTGTGTTAAAATGCTGATTAGAAGACTAACTTTATGGAGTTATTTAAGGGCTGCAATTTAGGTAATGCAATAGTTATTGGATCTTGGATTAGTATCTCTGACCTCAGTGGTTCAAGCATTGCAGCTAGTGGACCAGCTGGATAACTTTCTCGCGAGCAAGATTTAGGAGAGTCATTGTGCAACATGAAATGATGTCCAGGTGCAGCAGAGCTTACAGGGCTCTTTTTGACTAGAAATCTACGATTTGCTAAGTCATCCAAAACAAGGTCGGGCAGCCTTCTTTCATCTTCTGAATCAGAGCCACTGTCATACTCATGGATGATCTGGAGGGAAGCTGGATTTGTGAGCCCACACTCTGCTCTGCTATTTTGGCAGGAAGCTACAGGATTCGTTTCACGTCCACTGAGGTTGACCGAAACAGGAACAGAATGGAGACAGTGAAGTCATGAAGGCAATGGTGAAACTCAAGAACTGCCCACTAATCTCATCTGTACACACCAAGAAGCCGGACAACTGAAATTCATCACTATATATTGGAAGCTTTAACAATCAACTAAAACCGTTGTTCTGTCTCTCATGAACTTGCATTTAAGACCATTTAAATACATCTGGACTCTGGCCAGGTTCAAAACATTACCCAAACATCAAAAAACAATGTAAAAAACCAAAATCAAAAACCAAACCACACAACCACACCAAAACGATCCCCTCAATAAAAAATGGAAAATCAAATACTTGACTTTTTATTGCAGCAAGATCAGCTTTTTTTTTAACTAATAAAGAAGTAACTTATTTTAAAAATTCTAAATCAAAACCCCCTTTAGTAAGCCCACACACCAGTACCTTGAAAACGTTCCATCTGACTCAGTGAAAACAGGACTTGCCCAGCTCCTCCTGTTGTCCTCATTCTTCTCTGTCCTCCTCTTCCTTAAAGGTGCTGGCACATACCCTGTCTGCTTGTTTTTGTTGGGTAAGAAACGGTTGAAGTCAGTGGTGGGTTTTGGTTCAATCACAGAAATCCTGCGGTAAGACCTGTCATCTTTATTGGAGTCATGCATTTTGGAAGGCAGTTCCGAGTCTGTGTCACTGTCGCAACCTTAGAAGAAAGTGGAAAAAAGGGAAGATACAAACATCATTCTCTAGACACGTACTTGTAGCTAAAACTTGTAGCTAAGTCTTCTAAAATCAATTTATCTCTGTATTTGAGATGTTTCAGCTGCAAATTTGCTGAGCTACTGACAGGACACTAGGAGAGGTATTTTTAGAAGTCTGTGGCAAAGCTGTGATAAGATGCATTAAACTCAATTTGGTTTGCATGATCCTCCTGCATTTGTTCCATTCTTTCATTATCACTGCTCCCTGCAGGAAACAAAGTGCTGGCCTCCAGACTGAAGACAAAAAAAAACCCACAGAATTTTTTTAATTAAATAGTATCTACAAGATAAATTTACTAACAAAGACGAGTTAACAGCAATGTACTCATCTCACCAGATTAACATCTGGTAGAAGCCCAGGGTACACCATCTTTTAACAGGGCTAAATGTTGCCTTGCACAGATCAGAAATGCTCCATGAAGCCTCTGCTCAATGATTTTCACAAAATCCAAAACCTCACTGTTTTCATGACTTAAGACTACAAGTTGGCATTGAACTTTAAAACCAGCAGGGAAATATAGGCTAGAGTGCTGCTTTAGGGATCCAGTGTCTCTCTTCTTGTTACCTTTTTTTTCATGACAAACTACTAAAAGTAACAAATACTATTCAGTATTTAACCTACGTGGGAAAAAACTTATTGAATATTCACAAATGAAGTAAAGACATAGCAGTTTGATACGGTCACCCTAAGAACAAGGCAAGAGACTTTTGCAACTGGTGAATTTTAGGTGATCCCATCCAGATCTAATTTCCAGCTATTTCCCTTACAGAAGTCTGGGAATATACCCTGGACATACACACACCCTAACGTGTCAGTGAGAGCAACAGTTTCAGCAGCCTTCCTAGGAAGATCTGTGTGAGCAGATCTTGTGCTTTTTTTCTACCAACTGTTAGAGGTCAATATTTATTTAAGCAAAACGCAACTGCAGCAGTTGCAAAACTAGAGTTGACTTTCAAGCTGGTTTAAGTACTGGATATCCAGTTACATTGTCTTCTCCCACACTCATAAGACACATGTCAATAAAAGATTTTAGAGAGGAAAACATACCTTCACTGCCACCTTTCAAGGTTATATCTGATGAAAAGCTTGTGCAGGATCTTGAACCAAGAGAGTCCAAGCTATCAAAGGAATCGTCTCTTTTATGAGCAGCTGAAGATGAAAAGGGCTCTCCTCGGTCAATGTACCAAATATCGCCGTACCCACTATCTCTGCCACTTCTGCTCAGCTGGCTGGACTCTTCAAGTGCCTACAAGAGTAAGTTTTGAAAGGTCTTTTTTAATAATTTAGGGTGCAAATTCTACTCTTGAGCATCTTGAATTCACAAACAAACTTCAACAAAGACTACTGCAAAACCCTAAAACACATACACAACAACACATACAACAGCTTGAACAGGAGACTTGATAAAACATCTTAAATTTCTTTCACCTCAGCCAAAGAGGATTGAGATAGGGTTCTCCACAATCTAGCGCATCAATTAGAGCAGATGAATTCTGAAATTCATATGGGTAGCAGAAGAACCAATGTAAGCTGAAAATCATTCCTTTCATACAGAACTTGATAGCAAGCAAAACAAATAAAACAAACTACTATGTTCTCCAGACTAAGGAGAAAATGAAACCCCCAAGAGACTGTTTAGAATTGCAGCAATATAACAAACTACAAACTTCAGGCTATTTGTTTAGTTTCCTCTTCTGGATTCCTTACCTTAGTGAATCCTTGCCCTAATAACTTCTCAAATGCTTTAAGATTGAGATATGGACCATTATAATCAGGGTCTCCTTGAGCTTTTCTCCCAAGCCAGTATAATGTAATCAAAACCTAAAAACAAACAGAAAAAAAAAACCAAAAACAAAAACCAAAACTGAATACAAGCTTAATTATTTTCCTCTCATGCCATGTGCCAGTGTAAAAGAATCTCAGTATGTTATTAGAGATGTTTCCACAACGAACTGCAAAATCTTTCACAATATTAGCTATGACTGCCACAAAAATCAATTAAAGAGTGTCATGATGCACCTCATATATCTCAAGTAACCAGATATAAGTACTGTTTTCAATTATTACAATGATTTGGGAACGTAAGCTGCACATAGAGATCATTGTAAAATGGCATTAATTTGCATCAGATAAATCAACAGTTGAAGAATAAGTTAAATATGATAGTACCATAAACAGAAGCATTTAAAAATAATTAATCACAATTAATGAAAAAAAAATTAGTCTTACATTTTTCACTCTTCTGTTGGTTTCCTCTGGTCTGAAGGAGGGCAGAGAATGAGAAAAAGAAAAGAAAACAAAATGTTTTAAAATTGCTGACTTAAAATTCAATTATTATTCAAGATGTAAAAAGCTTCTAAACCAATTATCAGTCAATATAAAATATGCAACCTATGACTACTCCAAAAGAAATAAGAAGCACTTCACTTTAAATACAGTCATAAATCTGTGCTATTTCAACTGTTACATGTGAAGTGAGAAGCTAGCCAATCTACTACAGTTTCTGTTTTGAGAGGTACACAGAAAGGCTCTAGGCATTTTTATTTAGCCCTTATTTAGTTACCAACAAAATAGAAGTAGAAAACAAGCTGTTGACTTTGGGAAATATGGCTGCTATTAGCCAGCGAGATCACAGAATAACAGAATGGTTGGGATTGGAAGGGCCCTTAAAGATCATCTACTTCCAACCCCTCTGCCAGGGGCAGGGACACCTTCCACTAGACCACGTTGCTGAAAGCCCCATCCAGCCTGGCTTTGGAACACTTACAGGGATGGGGCATCCACCACTTGTCTGAGCAAACCACACCAGTGCCTCCCCACCCTCAGAGTGGAGAATTTCTTCCCAGCAGCCGATCTAAACTGACCCTCTCAGTTCAGTCATTCCCCCTTGATCCTATCATTACATGTCCCTGTAAAAAGTCCCTCTCAAGATTTCTTGTAGGCTCACTTTAGCTGCTGGAAGGCTGCTACAAGGTCTCCCTCGAGCCTTCTCTTTTCCAGCCTGAATAACCTCAGATTTCAATTCCATGTGAAATTGTATTGTTTTCTGACTTATTTGCCTTAGACAACAGAGAACACTTTAGCCAAGAGTAAACTTTTCAGACCAAAAAATGGGAAACTGAAACTGGGACATCTGGAGAGAGATGATGTAGGACTGAAGTGATGGGTTTGGGTTCCTTTATACAAATATGTTTTTCAAAAAATACTACATACATATGCAATCACTAACATTAGGGAACTTTTGTATATGTACACCCAGTGTGCAGCACACCTTGGAAGTGTACCAATGGACACACATAGTGGTCCTGCTCTCCTCCTGCTCATTCTAAGAGCAAGAAGAAAAAACTTCTTGAATGGGAGGCTCTGAAAGCCTTCTGGTCCCCAGCTGTAAATATTCAGTGCTGGACTTCAGTGGTTGAACAACATTGCTGCCTGCAGCACCAGCAGTTATGGAAGAGCAAATGGCTTAAACACACCAAAACAACTCTTCACCTCCCCCAGACGTTGGTTTGGAGCTGGTTTGGCTGCAAACTTCACACACAGCACAGTGAAGGAGTTCAAACAGAAAAGCAGAAACTTCACAGAAAAACCTATTCAGAGCTCTTTAACATGCCAGACCAACAGTGGGTCAAGGTACTTATCCTGTTTCTTCTGTCTAGGAACACACTAGTCAAAGGTTACAGGAAGAAAGGAGAATAAATCATTCAGGAAACAGTAACGAGTTAGTGTAATGAGAACAGGGCCTGGTCAGCCTAAGCATCATTCTTCGTGGAAATGGAATAGTCAATGAGACGTGACAACCATCAGGGACACAGACCATCCTGTCCCTTCCCTCCTCCTCTTTCTTCCTATTTTGAGAACACCTGCTCCCACTCAATGGCTCTAATTGCCTTGCCCATCCCCACATTATAAAGAAATCAGGCTATCAGGAACACAAAGTCCTGAGATGAGTCTGACCTGCACAGTCCTTGCCTTCAGCTTCCTTAGTATCTCATGCCAGAGATGCTTCTGGCTTTGTAGCCAGTGACCTCTTTCCCACAGATAAGGAAGAACCCTCCACCTTTAACATGAAATATTTACACTTTTTTGTTTGTTTTTTAATCCCTTCCAAAACCCATTGCTATTCGTTATTCACTCAAGACTATTTTTGAAGAAAAAAAATTTCCCCCTCTTTTCCAGTAGGCTAATTTTTTTGCCAATGTCCCTGTTACAGGGCACACCATAGCTGTGACCTAAGGTTCTACTACTAGAGACAGGCTGATTTCCCAAGCAGAGAATGGAAAACTATTCTTATATCAACATTACACTTCTCATATCCAGTGGAGAGCATTTCAAAGGTTACCATTCTTTACCATCAATTCCTTTTGTTAGCAGAATTTCTGGTTTTGTTTGCAATTATAAAAGCAGAGGTGCTTGCTAAGGATGCCTTAAAGTTTGCTCCCCAACTTCAGCAGCCCAGTAAGGAGTGGAAATTTCTACTCTTAGCTGGCAGGAGCATATACCCAAAAGGCTGCCAGCCTTCACAAAGACCAAAGCTACAAGACTGAACAAAATGATGTCCACTTCTGCTTTCCTTGAGTTGTCCAGGATAATTTCAGTTTTGCAAACTGAAGCAATATTTAGTTGTCTTCATATTTCAATAAAATTTCCTTACCAGAATAACCATAAATACACTAGGCCCATGCACTTGGACTAAAACCAACACAATACTTAGGACATTCAGGTAAACAAGTCAGTTTGAGACCAAAAATGCAGGCAGGGAGATATTTCACAGACTTCAATGACAGACCCTGCTTCATTCCTGTTTACTCTGCTAACAAACAGACAAGTTGTTTACTCTTCATTTGTGAAGTTTCTTCATTGCATTACTACTCCCCTTCTCTGAACTGCATCTATTGGTTTCTAAACATTTTCAACAACTTGTCACCATAGACACAGTCTGAGCAGAAGAGGACAAGAAAAAAACCAAGAGAAAACCTTGCTGATAATATAGAACCCTGTTCCTCATTTTTAAATGAGTGTATTAATTATTTGATGGTGCTTAACCAAGGAAAAGGATGATCCTATATAATAAGTGTACTGTCCTAGAATCTGTGTTAAATGATAGGTATAAAAATTTCTTTTTGTCAAAAAATCCTGATTAAAAAAGTAATGTTGTTACCTTACTGGAAGGTCTTAAAACTAGTTTTTGACCTACAAATTTCACAGCTACATCTCCTCTGAGGCTTGCAACTTGCAGAAGATGTAGTTTGGATCCACTTACTAACATTCTCTGTGTGAAATAAGAGCCTCTAAAGCCTTTTATATGTACAACCTGTCCAAGCTCATCTGTGTTTAGTTGCACATGCCGTTGCCTAATTCCCTCCAGGACACTCCATTTAAAATATCTATTGAGTAAATATCTATTGGTTAGAAGAGTGATACAAACTGAAGAGCTTTTAGGACGAATGAATTTTTTCTCCTGAATTTTGAGTGAGTGTCAAAACAGAAAAAACCAAGGCTTTTAACTCAATTGTAGTAAATGAAAACACAAAACGGAAAAATTCTACTATGCAAAAGTTCTTCATGGAGTGTTATAAAAATCCAACTACTGTACAATCTATGCAAATAATTCATCGGGGGTCTTGTGTATAACTCTGAACAACTATGGTTCATAGGAGGGGACAAGATAGAGGCATCAAACTCAAGCACAGCAAATTCTTTGCTGCTGGAAGAGGAGGCATGACCCTACAACTTTTCTGACAAACTGTCACCTAACAGCAAGGTCCTGCTCTTACCTCCAACTCCCCTCTGCAATACTGTCTCTAAATACACAGGGCTCCAACACTCAGTTTCTCACACTGTATTTGAATAAACCGTTTAGAAGAGGGAGTACAAGAACTTCAGCAATGTAGCTTTCAAGCTTTTTAAACACTCTTGGACACTTACAACCTTATTTTAAATATAAGTTTATAGAACTGAAGTGCACACACAACTGCTTGTAGAGGCATTTCTCATACAACAGCTGACTTAGGAATTGATGGGGTAATCTTGTGGATTACCTGCAGCCCCCTGACATAATACCTAGGGCTTGGCCTTGGCAGGACAGATCACAGAGTCACCTTCCCAGCCTGATAGAGAGAACTCCCCAATGGCACTCTGTGCACCATAGTTTGCCGCTGTTCCCCCCTCCCTAGGCCCCTTGGTGTCTCCTTTCCCCTGTGTCTCCGTTGGTTTCGGGTCCCCAGTGACCAGCCCTGTTTCCCTATAGGTCACTGAACTTACCTGCCCCTTGTTCCACCCTGTGCCTCAAGGTCATTGGCTGCTGTATCCCATACTTAACTTTGGAACTGGAGACCCTTTTTGCTCCTGGATTTCCCTTCGGCTCCTGGAAATAAACCTGGCTGGAACTGATCCAGTGCAAAGGCCTTCTGGCCTCTCTTTGCTGAGCTAACCATGTGGTGTGTGTGGATGTGTGAGCTTGACTGCTCTGCCTGAGTTTCCCCAAGTGGCCCTCCCACCAGAGAGGCTTATTGGGGTCTAGGCTTCAGCTCCACTCCTAAAAACAGGTGTTGCCACAGTAGCTCACTTGCTAAAGTATCTTCACTAATGCAAATAAATGCCAATACTACATTTGGTTCCTGTGAAAGAAGCCTGCTTTTTCCTGTTTTCATCCAAAGTTGTCAGAGTTGATGCTAATCATACTCTTTATGAATGTTGGTGTAACCCAATTTCTGGTTTGAATAGGTGAATACCTTTATACTGAAAGTTTTAGGTGGGCTGCTGCTTTGCTCAGCCGAGGCTGAATCTTAAAACTAATCTGCTGAAAGAATTGAGTTCCTCCCCACAATGCAATGCAACACTACTTACTAAATCACTTTGTATATTTTTAAACATTAACTTCTCTGTCTTCCCACAAGTTTTTTATATCTCCTTTCGTTAACAATACAACTTTGCTAATGATATCTGAACTAAGCAAAGAAAGCTGCTAAGTAGAGCAGTTAAGATCTTGCTGGAAAAGTTTTATTATAAATACTTCACCTGCTCCTGCCACAGTCTCTGCATTTAAGCATTCATTCTGAACCTTAAAAGAAAACCAACACCAATCTACCTATCCTAACCGCAATACCAAACTCCAGCTACCAAAGAGGTCTCAAAACTGTGACTGTAGAATCCTAATTCACAAAGCATGAACCTTAAATGTTGGAAGTGGTATTAATAAAAGTTTACATACAACTTCAAGATCAGCCACCCTGGAAAAGATCTCCTAGTCACTGCATGAAAGTCTAAAGGCCATGAGATAACAACACGTGGGGGATATTATAATAGTAATTGTGAAGCACAACCACATAAATTGGAGTTGAATGCTGATGAAAAAAGAAGCGAAACAACCACCTGTGGAGAAATAATACCTTCTCTGTAAATCATCTCATCTACGTCAATCCTTGAGCAAACAGAAGAAAGACAAATGGGACAGGAACAGCTCTCACTTGCTGGCACTTGATAACACTTAAAGACTAAATAGCTCTGTTACATATGAACACAACATATATTGACAAACATCACTTCCAGCCAGCATGGACCGACAGATATTTCTCCAATGAAGACCACTCTACAAGGATAAAGCAAAGTGACACGGCAGATCAGCACACTGAGCCACAGCACAAGGAATTTAGTCTCAGCTTCATTGTTTGCTCAAGGTTAAACAGCAGAATTAGTCACCAAGGTCCTAGCCTGACAATACAAAGGCTTTGGCAGCAGCTCTAGCTGAAGGATTTCCTGGTCCCACTCTCTCTTCCAGCCACTCCTGTTTGCTGCCCCCGTGGTTATGCCAAGACAACCCTGAATCACACTGTGGTTCCACGCTGCCAGAGGGCTACACCTGTCTCTTGTGGGTTTTTCCTAATATGCACTTTTAACCCCCAAAATGGCTTGCTGGTCTGTTTTAGATCATGCTCATACAAGCAATTGCACCAGCACTGTGGCAGAGACAACATATTGCTGCAGAGGAGTGGGCAGGGGTCTGGATGGAGGAGGACTTTGCTCCAGACACCAGTATCGTGAGAACCCCCATGCGATGACCTTGAGACAGAAGTGCTCTGTGCTTTCCATTTTTAAGGAGCGAGGAAAGCTTGCTGGGATTATTTTAATGTGTTTTGGTGCATTTAAAATACAAATAATTTTTAAAAAATTAAAAAAATAGTAGACAATCATACACCTTAGAGGAGCTAGCAGGCAACAGTACTTTTAAGAAATCGTGAACTAGACTTTAACCAATTATAAAATATACCCACTGACACCTACAGACACCTCTCCAGTGCCTCCATACAAAAGAGCAGTGCATTTTAAAAAGCTATATTTTTTTTTACTTATTTCAAAACTTTTAAACAATCAACTCAATAGTTTGGATTTTATTTTTCTGACACATGATACAGTTTTGTTTCCCCACATCCTAATATGTATTAAATTCCAGCAACTGACAACTCATGATGTCAAATCTACTTTAACACTTCACTTTATTATTTTCCAGGAAGAACAATGTGAAGCTCAAGACCATATCCAAAATACCAGAAGTCTGAGCAAAATTCTGGAAAACTATTTTAAAGCATCCCGTTCAGAAAAGGGTCTGTTTCTCATATAGAAACATCTTTAAATATAGATATCAACTGGCAATTTAAAATAAAAAAACAACAAAGAAGCAAGTTTGAACAGAGATTCCTCCTCCCCAAAATAAGAGTTAGCTGCCAAGAATACATGTGGTCCTGTCCAAAGTGATAAGACAAATCCTAACCCATTTACGGGGAGAAAGAGGGAACAGAGACACTCCCACTGATAGAAAGGAATGTGCCAGTGACAAATGCACCCTGCCCAGTGCCAAACCCATCCCTTGGTGATGAATACTTCAGAAACCCCAACAGCTGCCAACCCTGCTTTCTGTCCCTTCCTCTGAATTACAGATCTCACAAACACAAGACATGAACAGACTGCTGTTTAAAAAGAAGTTCTGGTACTCTCCCTTTGAGCTTATGTCCATCAAGGCGGCAGTCCCACCTCCAAGATGCCCTCTGGAGGGCTTGGAAGAGCCACACCCTGGCCCAGGAGCTGGAGCAGATCAGCTGACTGCAGAAAAGCCCACTCCCCAGCTCCTTGCCGAGCTCCAGACACTCCAGCCCTGCACCGACCAGCTTCACTTACGATTCTGAGCGAGATGTCGGAGGATTTGAAGGACTCCCGCTCCCCTGCCGGGTATTGCCGCACAGGAGATGAACACTGCCTGTCCAACTAGCAGCGGGTTCGTGCTAAATTTCAACCTCTTTGGCCACCTACTCAGCTGCTATTAATATTGCTGTTATCGGATTTCACTGAATTCCCACGTGCTGCTGAGAATAGAAAGGCTCCAATGGAAGATGTGGTCGCTGCATGGGTACAGAAACATGAGGACATTCCTCCAGCACTGGATTCTTAGCAAATTGATATTCAACCCCAAGAGTCATAGTTCACTGCTGAGAATGCTGGAAATAAACCAGCCAGGCTATGGCTGCAGAGTTAGAGAACAGCTTTTGGAAACACACCTTTATTTGACTATAAAAGCACATACATTTTCCATAGCAACACATCCACTGGACCCAATGCCACTCACATCACAACAGCACACAGACTCAAGTATAAAATGACAGCAGAGAGCATTTCTCCGTGCCCCTGTGGAACCCCTGGATGACAGCAAGGAGCTCTGTGGGCCCTGATGAAGAGCAGTGTGTCTCCACCCCATGCCCCCACCTACTAATGCTGAGGGGTGGAGGAAAAATGTTCAAGAAGGGAAAGGCAGAGAGGCAATAGAGCCAGCCAACACCCTCCGTGGGAACACATCTCCATCCATGGCTTCAGAGCCTGTCTTCTCACACTGCCTCTTGAGCATGGTGCTTCCTTGCTGATCCCACCCATTATGCCTCCACACCATTCTGAAATCCCTTATCAAAACAAAAACAGGCACTTCTAGAAAAGTGCATCAACCCCAGCAAGTCACCAGACGATAACATTATCCATTTCCTCATGCTCTTTTCCGACCCCTCCCTGGGTGGTCCATCTCTGCCAGCTTCCTCATATTTCAGTCTAATCTAGAGGCTCTCCCAGAGAGAAAACTAGTATCCTGTAGGGAAGAAGGCACGCCTGTCAAATAAAAAATAAAAATAAATCCCCCAGAAGAACAAGCAGAAGAACCTCAATGATAACCTGAGCACTCCCTGGCTCTTGTCGGAGGGGTGAGCAGGGCAAGTGGTATGGAGCAACATGCAAGTTGTTGCTGCAACAAAAAGAAGGCTGATAGGATCATGCATCTTCCTGCTCAAATATTAAGCTCTATTAAAGAAAATTAAAGTTGGACTGGATGATCTCTGAGGTCTTTTCCAAAATAAATTGTTCTAAAATTTATAATAATTAATGTAGATTTGTTGATTGGTCACTTTTTGTGACTTTTTTTACTCCATTCCTAACCCTCTCTAAAAACTCATCAGCTTCACTAATTACAGGCAATTAAACTGTGTATCTCTTGTACTGTTTTGTTTGCTTAGTTTTTCCAGGACAAAACTAGAATGCTTTGCCAACCTGTACTGGGTACTTTCAATTCCAGATCTAGACTGGCACCTATAAAAAAACCCAATAACCCAGCAGGTATTTTATTTCTGAAATCTAGTGGTCACATGCATACACTTTGGCCAAGAAACAGAAGAACATCCACTGACTTTTATGAGAAAAGACAGAGTCTCTGCACAAAATATGAGAAGTTGACTCACAGCTCACACAGTGTTATGAGTTCTCAAATCACTTTGCTCACACTCAGGAGGACTTTTTAATTTCAGAGGTGAAATTAATTAATTCTCAAGAAAAAAAAAAAAAAGCACTTTAATGCACACAATATTTTAGATAAATTGATAAAATAGCTGATTGATATCAGTACTTACATAAGCTATAGGGTTTTTTATATCTTCCCAAGTTTTGATATTTAGAATTTGGAGCATATGATTTTGCTGCATCTCTCCTTTTATCTCCCTGCTGCCTTTTTTTCTTTTTTAAAAACCTGTACATATTTCAGTTGACCTTCGCACAAGGATTACATTAAATGTTTCCCCCTTCTACCTTTTTCCTTCCTTGTACCTCAAGAATCAACATAAGTGAGCTCATCCTGTTGATCATCAGGATCATTATCTACATTAACTTCTCCTGCATTTAGTTTCAAACATCCTATGACCTTCATTCCTCCACACAAATCTAGACCATATTGTATAAATTTTGTAGATTAATTTGAAGAGAAGTCAAGACGGGGAACACACAATTTCGCTAACAATCTTTCCAAAACAAATAGTTTGTATATCTGGGGAGTCACTGAAAATTAAGTATCAAAATAGACAATTAAGAGCAATTATGTAAGTTTTTAGAAATATATTCAAAACCACAAAAACGTGCAGCTGCTAGCTTGCTCAAAAATAGTTCAAGGGCATTATATATAAAAAAAAAATTATAAGTCTATTATTTGCTTCAGCTAAGCTGGAGCAACCATGCCAACTCACTGCATTTTTTTCGAGACATACCCAAAACTCATTTTCTCTACTGCCTGATGCCTCTTTGCCATTATTAAGTATTTCCAAAACCATTGTCCTTTTTACTCCCAACTCTTACACCTAACTGGAATATTTCAACATCTCCGCTTTCTACATGCAGATACTAGAGGTAATTTCTTAGACTAGCCCTCAATACTGACCACATTAATTCCCACCAAGCCTTGATGAGACACGTCTGCACCAACTCCAGGTATGGATAAACAAGTCACTGCAAGGTAAATTAGGGTAAAAAATTTTCCATCTACCAACTACTCCTAGCAACTGCCTATGTGCACTCTCCTACACTCAGCCCCCGGGATTAACACAATTGTTCAATTTGGATAAAGCATTCAGAGGTGGTCCTTCAGGAAGAGCTAGGATTTGGCAGGTTACAAAACATTGCTCAGAGAGAGATATATTTATAGCCTCTGTATACAGGGAAGAGGAAAAAAACACCCCAACAACCTCCTCCATTCAATCTCCTCCCTTGGTCCATGCCCAGGGAAAGATTCAGTGGATGTAATCCTTTGTTATCCTTGTGTCAAGCAAGCAGGCAATAATGCAGAAGTGCCTTATGTATAAGCAAAACAGTTTACCACAAGTTATAACACTCAAAAGCAAGGTTTACTCAATTCCTCAGGGTATGCAAAAAAAGAAAAAAAGCCGCAGCACTCAAGTCTATGCTGCATAATTTATATCAGATATTTGGCAATGAACATATCCTCTGATAAAGAAAAAGAGATGACTGACAGTAACTTGTACTGGGTATTTCTGTGTTCACACTTGTGCTTACATCTAGTTTCACCAGTCCAAATAGGCATCTTCTTGGCTGCTGTTGTCATAACACATACTCAGAAAACAATTCAGCACAGAGGTGACTCAGAGTTACCAGCAGAAGCTACAGATGCCCTATTCTTGGCCCATAAAAGTAATCCAGGATTCAGTCCACTCCAGTCATAATCTCCTCAGGAAAGTCAAGACCCATAAATGCCACGTATATGTATGAGGGATAGTTCTATCTTATGAAGAAGAGGCAGACCCCCTGCATTTTGGGGGCACATGGAATTTATAGCACCTGAGAGTCGCTTCTCAGATTTCTGATGGCTCATTTTTTCCTCTAGAGCAATTCCAATGTACTGCTGGCCAAACTGCTGCACAGGAGGACAGAGAATAGGAGCAGAGTATACACCAGACCCTCTTTTCATTCTCAACTTTTGTTATATTATTAAAAAACAAATGCTTTTTTTTCTGCCATTCAAAGTGGAACTACTAAAAGCCCAGCTTTTGGGAAAGAGTCATAGAGCTAGGACTTGGAAAAAATTTAGATTTATTGAGATACAGAGCAAAGATGAAGAAATGGAGGTACAAGGTAAGAGCAGCTTAGTCCATGATAAATATTGTGGAAACAAGATAAAGTGATGCTGCATTTGTCCTTAAGTAGAAGTAAATCACTACTGTATGACTGAATCATATAGTTTAGTCTCTACACTTGGACTAAAAGCTTTAAAAAACACTGGGTTTTCTCAGTAATATTCTGGCAAAGTATTTCATGAGCAAATAAGAAGCACTGAAAAAAAATTATAATGCTTCCTTTTAGGAATTTTGCCCTATTTTCTCTATGTTTCTTTGTGTTACCCTAGCAACACAGAGCACAACATCATCACTCATCACACAGAGCACAAGAGTATGAAATACAGACTGAACCTGAATTCTCTCTATTAAAGTCCATTCTCTATTAACAAAAGAAATGAGATCTGCAGATACGACCGTACTTTATTATTTCCCATGTCTTCTTGATCTGCCTGCATCTGTAAAAAAACATTTAGAGCCAGGAAAGAGTTCCTCAATTACTGCAAAGTCAAATATTAATCTATGCAAGGTTAACTGAAAAACATACTGAAAGAGGATGTATTCCCTTGAACCAGCTCTCCCAGAAGACACAGTGTGAAGTAGCAGCAAAATTTAAACCAAAAACAAGAAACAAAAATCAACAAAATTCACCAAGTGTAGTACACTTAAGGAAAAATGTGCCCTTTTCTTTTAGGGAACAGACAAGATCTAAGACAAGGATATATTATTTTCCATATTTCCTGCAATTCTCAGCTCCCATCCTCAGCTCCTGAAACATCCACAATGAACGGAGCTCCTTAAGGATTCAGCTATTCTGATTCAGGTTTCTTATGGCTTCAGATTTATTTCTATAACATTTGAAATATCTAAATTCAATTTGTTGCTATCAATAATACTGGATAAATATTACCTTTTTAATTAGCTTTTTTTGGGTGAAAAACAATTTTTCCACCCCAAAAGAAAACAGTGCTTTAAGGCTACTTGGAGCAGCCAAGTCAGAGGGTATTTTTAAACATTTGCTCAAAACATTAAAGTTTTTGGGCCAGGTTTTCTGGCCAAGTTTTTACTGTTGGAAAAATGAAGGCTTCTTTACTGTAAAGTGAGAGAATGGGTAAAAGTCCAAATACTTGCTTTGCCAGAATGTTAGAAAACTTGTGTGGGAGGCAAAAAAAAAGAGAGGTGGGGGGAGGAGAAAAGTTAAGCTAGTCTGACCATATACCTCTGAAGTCGGAGAGTTTACATTCATTCTGACCATCCCAACCAACTGAAACCAAATGTGCTATTAGTCACTTAGGAGTTTCTGTTGTAAAGTTAGAGGAGTCTGAGAATAAAAACTTGAAGAAAATTAATGATATGGGAAAACAATCCTAGCCAGGGAACTATAGATGATCTCACACCGCTCTTTCACCAGTACTCATGAAGTATGTAATTTGTATCACAAAACTGATGACTGAGGGAAAAAGGGCTTAATACACCAATTAAGACATCACCAAAATGCTCCAACAAGCTATTACAACTAAGTCTGCTGGTAGGGAAGGAGTGGAACAAAATTCTGCTCCAAGTGAGGCCATGGCAATATTCCCAACATCTTTAACGAGTGCATGAGTAAATGCTAAATTAGGAATCTTCCTTCTCACGAGAAAGAAGATACTACATGCATCAAGTCTTGGAAATTACAGTTAGCCATCTGCAGAATTTCACCAGCTGCCCAGCCAGATGAAGCCCTGGAGAAGTGGGCTCCTTAAAACACACATGGTGGTTGTAAGCTATCCTTCCCTGAAGTCCATCAAACCACAGAGACAAAATAACACAAAAGCAACTCTCAGGCTCTTGACGGGGTTATTCTACAAATTCTTTGTCCAACAATCCTCATAATTTCTACAGGAAAAGCAGGCACTCTTTTTCACCAAGGGAAAAGTAACAGAAACCTTGAGACTCTCATGTAGGAGAGTCCACAGCTTTTGAAAACTAAGAGTGTCTCAAAACCTCTGTGAAGCACAGTCATTACTGCATTTAATTATTGGAAAGATTATCAAACTAGTGGTTAAACTGAAAAGTATGTCAATAGTGCCAGTTTATTACAAACTGCAGCTTCCCAAGGGACAGGATGCATGCTGCATCATCAACTGCTACATCCAGACCTGTTACCTTGGAATTGTCTATGGAACTATCCCTTTCTATGTCAAGTGTTTGGCCCTATTTTATTCAGAAATCCCAATAGAAACAGTGCTGTTACTGTATTCATAGTTTTACAATTCAGTGAAATGCCAAGAATTTACCATCATCCTGTAATTAGGACTGATAATCTAGACAGGATCAAAAATTAAAAGGCAGTTCAATAAAATTAATGGGATGTTTCTCCTCTTGACTAAACTTAATTCTACCTGAAACAAATTAAAATTGCAGAAGAACTACACAAAAACAGTCTCATCACCAACGTGCACCTTGCAACAGTGAGACTCAGAATAATTACCAAGATCTCCCCTCCTTCTTTTTACTTCCAGCTAACAGTGCTACAAGAACAAATGAACTCAGTGTGGTGGAGGAATACCCAGTAGTAACCTCCAATGAGGAGAGGATACATCAATATCTGCTAATGGTTGCCAAATCACAGCAAAACCCAGTAATTCCATGACAGGAAGGCAACGACTAGAAACTATGGGCAAAAAGAGCAGGATGAACATACCTTTACCCTTTGACCCACAGATAGTACACATGGATGATAATCTCGAGCATTATCATCAAGTTTGGTTGCCAGATAGCAAACTGTTGACCACATGACTCACACAACACTGAAAGCATTATGCAATAGGCTACCACTTTCTTACTGCGTAGAGTTAGACAGGTGGAAAAGACCATGAAAAAACAGTTGGAATGCTCTTAATGTATTATCTTCTCTCCATTTCAGTATAGACACAGTTAGTGGTCCACTTAACCCCTTACAGTAAAATATTTTAAAAATAAATTTAATAGAAGTCCCCTTTGTAGATTTTTTTTTTTCCTTAGCAAGTGAAGGTACAAAGACATACAACAGTATTCATCATCAAGGAAATGCATTTATGGCAGAGTAGGACAGTAGACAAGTTTCCTAGGATACTGAAGAATAGCTCATACTGCCGTGTAAGTTATGCAAGCATCATCTTTAGTAACGGAAATTGGTACTATCAAAAGCAGCTCACGATATAACAAACCAGCCATCTGTTGGATGCTGATTTATTGAGAGATGCCGATTCAGAACTGCTCCAACAGTCAGATATTTACTGCTCAAAGAGAAAGAAGATAAATGTGAAGCCTTCTGCCACACTGCATTTAAAGCTCCTCCCTTAGAAAACAGCACATTGAACACATGTAAAAATATGTGCCCCAAGTTTTTTTTTTCAGGTAGGAAAGAATCTGTGGAAGCTTCTGCTAGGGAAAGAAAGAACTGTTGCATGAACTCCAGACAGAATGTCAAACATGTAATTACTTGAAATATTATTAAAAGTAACATAGTTATTACTTAAGGCCCTGAGGGAAAAACTCTGACACAGGATAGGTAAACAGGTGAGTATACTTGAACTCTTTTTTACATTATTAAGTTACCAACAAAAACTGTGCAATCCTTCAAAATGGAAAGCCATGAGGAAAAGAATAATAAATTAAAAGCTCAGAGATATCATTCTTTGCAAAGAGAAAAAAATGAACTCTCATCTCAAACGTACTCCCAAATTTCTTCTCCTTTTAAGCAGTGACATTAAAAATGATGAATGCTGATAGCGTAGAAATCAACAGATTGAATGTGAAGTAAACAGACCATTTAAAATACATAAATGCACATTTAAATTAAGTCTGTGCTGATTTTCAATTTGTAAAATCTCATATGCACTCATTTTGAGTGTCATACCAATTCCGCTCAAAACTAAGTTCACTAACACATTCATGATTACAGAGCAGCTTACAGAAATAAAAATTGTTTCTAAATTCTACTTCCTTCACAAAGGCTTTATTTTTGCTAATTTTAGCTTGAATAGAAGATCCTGTGTTTCATGGGTACAACCAAGGCTCATCAAAGTTCTTTCACAAGTTGAAGACTGGTCAGTGAACACCACCAGTGGTAATAGAGTTTTAGTTAAAGCAAAAAGCAATTCCCTTGGAAAAATTAAGCATACAATTATCCAATGAACACAATATCACAGTATTTACTCTCTTAGGTAATTATTAATTTTATTGCAGGCACAAAGATTAGAATGGATTGAAACTTGCTGTATTTAACAAGACAACTTTTTCTGCACTGTCTCTTCTAAAAGTCTTAAGTTAACCATCTATACCAAATCCGTCTTATGCTCTTCTCTTTGTTCCTGTATCTTCTTGTGTTGACTATCACCTTAAAAAGTCACACACTTTCAAATTCAGGCCATAATCTAATCTCTGCTGTATCCTCTACCACCAGGGAAAGTACAAGGTAATGTTTTCCAAGAACTATCCACTAAGTATTTTTTTGTACATAAGGACTGGGGCATTACACTTTAATAAGCAAATGCATGGAAACCTGTACAGGTGCCTTTTGTAATACCATTAAAGACTAACCTTTCATAACTGTCATCTGCTCTCTACTTCAAAGCGTGCACTCTTTGAAGCTGACCTGGTGTTGCTGTTTGTTTTGTGAGTTGCCTGGCAGAGACATCTGAGCAATAGAGAATGAAAACAGCAGGAAAGGATCTTTACCAGGTATCCCAAATTAGCTGAAGAGTTACGGAAGGCTATTCCAAGTAACAGCAGTGGTGGCACACAGGCCATCTACAAACTAGAGGGAACTAGAAACCAAGCAGATGCTACCTCCTCTTCATTTACAGTAAAAGCAGATTATGGGGGTTTTTGCAGGTAAAGTAAAAAATAAATTTTATAAAATCTCAATGCACTTGTTTTGAAACTGAAGGGAGTCTTCGTAATTTAAAATTGCATTAACAAAGAAGTCACACAACCAAGAGTTGAAGTAATCTGAATTAGCTGGAGTACTCTCTTATGTGTGAAGGTAGGAAAAAACCTCCAAAGTTTAGTAGTTTTCTTCCACTGTGTTCACTGTTGCTTACTTTAGCTATTAAGGAGGACAGTCTCTCCTGTGACTGCAGATGCACAAACAGTAACATGTTCCATTAAATGCTGAATGCCAAAACCTACATGCAATTAAGCTTGACCAAACAGTTTCTAGGAGCTTGAACATATTTGCTTTCCTGACAAAAATTCTGCAAACAAAAGCTCCTTCTGTAAGTAATGTGCCTTTGGTACACGTCCATCAAAAAGATTCCTGCCCTGGGAGATGAAAGCAGGCTTCTTCTCTCTCCCCCGTGTCTGACTGATCAGACAGTAATAAGTCATTTTTAAATGATGGGAACCACACAAACACATTCTTGGGCAACAGGTGACAAGAAGAAATTTTGAGTGTTCACTGCTTCTCCATCTCTACTGAATCCTAATTTTAGACAGAATCATGGAATTGTTTAGGTTAGAAAAGACGTTTGAGATCATTGAGTCTGACCAAGCACTTTTAAGTTCACCACTAAACCATGTCCCCAGGTGCCACATCTACAAGTTTCGTATCTCCAAGGATGGTGACTCTACCACTGCCCTGGACAGCCTGTTCCAATGATTCACAAGTGTTTAACTGAAGAAAATTTTCCTAAACCCCAAATTCTAAACATTTGGCATAATTTGAGGTAACTTCTTCTTGGCCTGTCACTTGTTACTTTGGAGAAGAGGCTGACCCCCACCTGGCTGCACCTTCCTTTCAGTCAGTTGTAGAGAACAATAAATAAGGTCCTCCCCTGAGACTCCTTTTCTCCAGGCTAAACATCCCCAGCTCTCTCAGCTGCTCCTCATAAGACTTGTGCTCCAGACCCTTCACCAGCTCCATTGCCCTTCTCTGGGCACATTCCAGCACCTCAGTGTCTCCTGCAGAGAGGGGCCCAGAACTGGACCCAGGATTTAAAGTGTGGCCTCACCAGTGCTGAGTACAGGGGGACAATCACAGCCTGGCCCTGCTGGCCACACTATTGCTGATACAGGCCAGGATGCCACTGGCCTTCTTGGCCACCTGGGCATATGCTGGCTCATGTTCAGCTGGCTGCCAACCAGCACCCCCAGGTCCTTTTCCGCTGGGCAGCTTTCCAGCCACTCTTCCCTAAGCATTGAGTGTTGAGACCCAAGAGCAGGAGCTGGCACTTCACCTTGTTGAACCTCATCCAACTGGCCGCAGCCCATCCATCCAGCCTGTCCAGATCCCTCTGTAGAGCCTTCCTACCCTCCACAGATCAATGCTCCTGCCCGGATTGGTGTCATCTGCAAACTGAATGAGGGTGCAACTTTCCTTCCCCCACCCTTGTCTGCCCTTTCACTGCAGTGCCCCATTGTGTAAACATGCTTTCTGAGAAAACCAAGTACCAGCCCTTCATTCCAGCTTTTCTCCTGATAAAATTCACACTGTCCATTAAAGGAAGGAATTTTAACAAGCAACTTTGGCCTACACCTGACACAGCACAAGCACAGAGCACCTGCCTTAGTCCTCCTGTGCTGGCAGCCTCATGCACACTGAGAGCGGCTGGGCCACCCATTGCTCACATGGCACCCAAGAAAGCAAAACTCAAGCACTCAGGCTCGTGCTGTTCAGTGCCACCATTCCCTGGATTCGTGGATTTAAATGTTATCCTTGCAATGAAAAAAACAATACTGAACAAAAAATAGAAGTAATTTACAAATGCAGTCACATCATTTAGGTTGTGATCATGATGCCAGACTGAGTATATAACTTGGATAAATAGGGATTTGTGCATAGGTTATTTATCAAACTAGCTTGCTGAAGACATTCACAAATTATTCAAGTGGTATTAAAGAAAATGGAATTAAACTAAGGACTTTGCTTACAGCTCTAAGAGGAACATGCTTCAGAAAGACAAAATGTTGTTTATAAAAAGAAAATTATCCTTTTGCAAAAGATTCTGTTCCTCTTGAGGGAATAAAAATATCACAATGAAATGGCAAATACTACTAAACCACCAGCACTAAGTGACTTTTGTATGATTTCTTAGCAGCAGCCAACATTCAATACCAGAGGCAAGCTCAGATTTCAAAGAATAAGATGTTCTGCACACAGAGAGAGAGGGTTTTACAGGACAAGTGGAGTATCATTACCAATGTATCTTATTCTGTGCTTATTCAATCTGTGTGGGTGTACCTTCTACATAACCATCTGATGTGTGATTTTACAGTTACACTTCCCATGCCAAAATCAGTAACAAAACCTCTTAAATTAACTGATCTTTTGAGAGCAAAAGTAGCTTTTAAGTAACGATGCTGAATATAGCATAGGCAAATACATGTACCAGCTTATTTCAACAGACTTTCAGCCATTCTTAGTCATTATTCTTCTAAAGCTTTCCATGAAACTTCCAATGGCTTAATGAAAAACTATCGTATGTTAAATTGCTAATAACTAATGATAACATTTTTTCCCTGTGATTCCATAACCTGGTCATATACAGAGATAGTCAGATAATGGCTTGGATTAAGAGAACTACCATGATTTTATTCATTTTTTTCAGATAGCTGTACATACAATGTTTCATATTTTCTAAAGCTTAACAATGGAAGATTGCTTGATTGATTTATCAAATCAAATAAATTGCTTCCATATGATTTGTGTTTGATTTTTTCCTTAGCTTTGCTTCTTGGAGTATTCCATAGAGCTACAGAAGTTAAAAGCAGCTTTTACTGTATGCAACCTTTCCAAAACCACACACAGGAACATCCACATGGGGCCAGACCAAAAAACTATATCTAGCCCAGGATCTCATCCTCCCATCTAATCCCAAGTGGTTGCCTAAGGAAGAGCAAAAATAGAGCAGGAAAGATGCTTTTCCCTTGTGGACTCTCTAAGCTAGATGTGGTTTCCACATACTAAGTCACTCTTATAAGACTTCCCTTCTTTAAACCTCTCCAGTATCTCTTGAGTGCAAGTAAACTTTGATCATCCACATCATCTGTTGGCAAGGAAGCCTACTGCCCCTTCATTGCTTATTCATATAACATGGCATGTTGAACCACTTGTCCACACCGTCTGCTAAGGACTTTTTGGTTTATTTGTTTGTTTTAAGCCTGCAACTTTGTCCAGCTCTCCCCTTCATCCATGATCTCTTATTCAGGACTCTCAGTGTGCTTAACTAAGCCTGCAGGGGAAGCTACTCCTACATTTTTAGTCAGACAGATGCCATGAAGGTGAAGATATTTCAGTTCCACAGATCTGCTTTTGAGGGAATTTGGGCAAGTGAGAAAATGAGAAAAGGGAAAATGATCCAAGTCCAAAGCTTCATATGGTATTACAACACCAGTAAATGCCAGATTAACCACAGCAGCACAGTGCAGTGCAATTGCTTTTCCTATTCTTAATACTTGTTTCTGGAGTAAGGTTGGGTCCTTTTCTTTTTTTTTTTTTTTTTGCTTGGTTAGTTGTACTTTTGCTTGTTTGGGGTTTTTTCGACTGGCACTGAGCACTGCCTTCACAAAACTTCTGACCCCTTCATCTCAGGCCTGAGCAGTATTAGCTATTCCAGAACTCATAATTTCACACAAAAGTGAAATTGTTCTGATTTTTCCTGTTCTCAAAAAAAAACCCCAAATTTCTTTCCATTTTATACATAAAAAGAGCACAGTTTCTCAAAAGAATAACCTGAAAGCTACTTCTAAAAGCTGTTTACAAGAGTAGTTAGCACTGGTATATTTGGACAGATTCGGATTAGTTTGTGGAATTGTACAGTAATTCTCTAACTGCACAGATCCGTGTTGAAAATACATCACTGCTTCAAGTCAAACCCCACATAAATAAACCATGCCTTCTGTTAGCTCAGGCATTTTTAGCTAGTGCTTTACCAAGTACATCCCTCACCCCTGAAAATTATCACAGTTGAGGGCATCTTACAACAGCAGATCACAGAGTTAAAAAGAATATATTACTGCATCATAAATCTGACAAGCGTATTTCAGTGGTTATTCACAGGGAACAAGTGGCTGTCTGTAAGTTAATAGCCTTTGCAAGAGCAGAACTATTTTGAACTTGGACTCCCTTTCCCCGCCCCAGTTAAATATTTTATCATATAACGCATTGGAATCCACGTCAGTTGATGCATATCTGTACATACTGGGTTCAAAGGTGTGTGCGTGTTTACATTTGCAGGACGTTTTTTCTGGAAGGGAAAGCAAAGAGGAAATATCATCAGCATTAGTCAACCTGCTTGCTCTAGTACCAGAAACCAGCTGCAGCGGCTTTCAAAATTTTGCTTTCTGAGTCAGGTTCTGATACCACACTCCCTTCCTGGGCAGATGGAATCGTAGGGAGGGGATACATACGATGGAGGGCAGGGCTGTCAGGAGGACTGGCTCTGCAGGAACCTCGTATGACATTCAATAAGCACAAAGTCCAAGTCCTGCCCCTGGATGGACCTAATTCCTGCAAGTGCAGAGTGGGGCGGGGAGCTGGGCCTGATGGTCCTGCCGGGCTGAGCCTCAGCCAGCAGCCAGTTCTGGCAACACTGGCCAACAGCACCCAGGGCTGAATGAAATGGTGCCTGGGCATGCAAAATGGAGCAGGGCCAGAAAGCTGACAGACCTCATCATTCCCCCTTTCCTCAGCACTTATTATGCCACCTCTGTAATGCTGCTGTCTCCAGTTTGGTGTTTCACAGTACAGGAAAGACATTGATAAACTGGAGCAAATTGAGTGGAGATCACCAGGATGTTCATGGCTGGAGATCCTGAGCTTGATCATCCAGCTTGTTCAGTCTGGAGAACAGCTCTCCAGTTGTGTTTTCTTTTGTTTTTGTTGTTGGGGCTTTTCCTTTTGTTTCTTAAAGACAAGAGATCTCTATCACTTGAAAGAAACACGTCTTTGTGTGGTTAAGCTTGGCTGCTATCTAGGGCTTTTTATTTCCAACCCTCCACCCCTTCTTATCATCTAACCATGTGGTAAGACATTATTTTATTTAATTGGTTTCAGTGACAACATGAAAACAACCCTGCAACCCTTCTTATAAACTGAAATGCAGTTTATAAGAATATTTGAAATTGTCATTTCATTGCCAATTGCATTCTGTAACATTCACAGAAAAAAAAAAAAAGCATTAAAGTCACTTTAAATGATACAATAAGTGCTCCAATTAAGCAGTAATAACAATTAGAACTGAAATCTCTGAAAGCTCAGGAATAGAAACGGCCAAAAGTAGGGTTTTGCATGAAGTACAATCAAAACTGTCAATACACTGTTCAGCTTTACTTTCTCTATTTACAGAGTATGGTTAACCAGCAAACTTCTGTATCCATGGAAAACTTCAAGAAGTCAGCTTCCCCCACTATTTAAATATAGAAGCTCTTCCTGTTGAGTTGTCTGCAGAAAAGCTAACTGAACTTCAGCAATTTAGCAGTAAAATACAATTTAGAATAATAAAATAGTGAACCTGCATACATGTTTCTGTGTAATTGATGCTAACTAGCACAAGCTTATTCTTTTTCTAAGTCGTTCAGTTTCCAACATCAGACACAAATACTTTTTTGTATGGAGGAAAAAAGAACCACCACCAAAACATGCATTTTTCTCTTAACTTTCTTTTGTAAGGTAATCTCTGCTACTCACAAATGCTGTCTTCCCATCTCATGCATTGTTTTATAAACTGCATTTAATGCTGGGGAAGTTAGGGGAATAAAATGAATACAGGTATTTAAGATTTAGATAGATTTCCATGGGAATCCCAAAATGCTAGAGATACTTCTGTTAACAAACAAACATGGAAAAAGCATTGTAAAGGTCTTCAGTAATAATGGTTTTGTAGCCCCTCCCCCCCCAAAGTTATCCCAGAGATACTTTTGAAATGTAACAGGATCAAAAATGAGGACTTTGAACAAACCAGCACAATTCAGCAGAAAGCTGCTGTGATCTCCTTCAGAGAATCATTCACTTCTGTAGCAGAACTACCTGAAATCCAATATAAGCCTATGGCTCTGTGTCACTAAAGATACCTGAATTGCTTTCGATACAACTAACACAGGCTAAATGTATTGTTATGCCAAATTGTTCAAACTCTTCCTGTACATGTGTAGAACAGGTATAGAACTCCAGAGTTCTTCATTCTTGTGGCAGAATCATCTTCACAAAATAGACAAATGGTAAAAGCAAACGCTATCAAAAGTATAATCTCATAAAAGAAGTGTAAATTATTAACTGTTAAATTACTCAACAGCAAAAATGATCTAGCTCAAATATTCATATTCACAATGACCAGAAAATAAAGCAGACAGATTAAACAGCACCACACCCAACACTTTATAGACTTTACACTGAAGAATTGGAGGCAAATTTCTAGCAAGTATGGTCCAAAGTCTAGAACATATTTTATTGCCTACAACGTTTTTACTGGAATGATTTACAGTTTGTGCAGATTAGTGACATGAGCACAAATATTTTACACTTAAGCACATCAGTTCCATATGACCGAAGAAAACATTTTTTTCTTTATCTCTGCATAATTGTCTTAAGCACTAAAAAAGTAAAACATGTGAAATGACTGATCTTGAAATTAGTTATATCATTAAAAAAAAAAAATCAGCAATTTCAATATTTAGAATATAACTATACCCAGAAAGCAAATGCATTTCTTTGACAATGCCCATAGCAAAAGAGAATTTACACACTTACAAAGTTGTAGAAACATTTCTAGAGTCAATGTGAAGTGAGGGTGCTACACTTTTCCATTTCAAGGGAACTGTCACTAGGAAACTCAGTTACCACAATAAAGGCCTATTACAACCACATGTGTAAACCCATATGTATTTCCCTGAATATAAATGGAGGGAAATAATTGTCCTAATAAAATTTTGGTTAAATGGTTTGCATTTCAGTTTTCAAGACCCACAAAAAGCTGTGTCTTATTTGTCTCACCTCAGCTTGAATTCAAAGATAGTTCCTAAAATGCAGAAGCTTTTGGGACAATTGACTCTTCAGTCACATAGGTATAAGCAAGAGAATTTAAGCAGGTACAAGTTTTGGTCCCATCATTCTTGTACTTTGTGCACTGAAGCACTTGGCTTTCATCCATCTCACAACTTTCTATTCTACACAAAATAAAAAGGCAGGAAAGGGTGGTTCCATGTTGTGTGAGTGTTTTGAGTTGGTTGCATTTTTTTTTATCTTAAGGCCAAATTAGAAAATAAGTTTTTCAACTCATTAAAATGCGTGTTTCTTAGAAAAATCAGCAGAGCAAGTTCAGGTTCAGCTCTATCATACTCTGTTATTATAAACATTAGATTCCTGAGCAAAAAAAAAAAAAAAAAATTCATGATATAGTATCTAGGCAAATATATCGGATATAGAAGGCCACAAATTCAGTATTATCAACAGAAAACACCAGCTCTGAACTAACTATCTGTCCACAAATTGATCTGCATTCTCTCTCCTTTCATTATTGTTTTTGGGGTTTGTCTGGGGTCTTGTTTGGTTGGTTTTTCTTCTGTTTGTTTTGGTATTTCAAGTATCCATTTTCAGGGTATTTGACTTTGTCTCCCTTGAGCAAAACACAACAGCTCTTCCTGAAGGACAAAATGCCATACAAGTCCCAAAAGAGTGTCTTATCACACCTCAAGCCTTCAGGTAGCCAATTTGCCAAATAGTTTAAAGAGTTGAGTGAGTGATACTGGTAAAGCAAACCTAAAAAACAGCTCCAAAGACTGAGGTGTGGTATTGCTTTTACAATTAAAGTTCTCCAAAAAACAGTTTTCCAAGAGCTCTGACAACAGTTTGCTACTAAAAAAGATCATCTTTTCAGGAATTTCTATGTAGATTGCTTTCTTCAGTCATCTGAAGAAATGGTTAACATTCATCCCATAGAACAGAAATTTCACTTTGCCTTTGTTTACCCTGCAAAAACAGTACCCTGAGCAGGAAACACAAGTGGAGTCAGGAAATGCAGCATATTCCCCAGGACTAGACAGGAAGAACATTCAAGTCATAAGAAACATCAACTACTATTAGAAAAGAATATTTTTTTAATTCACTATCTACTATACAAGGAAATAGTGTACAGCTACTTCCTACCACAAAAATAGTAATTTGCTAAGGGACTAAACTTAGCACTGGAAGTTACACCTGCTTTCACCTATCTGCTACTGTTTCACTCTTATTTTTAGGAATCCTATTAGACTTGCTCAGTTAGTGGCTGCATCCAAAAGGCCAAGTGAGGCAATCTCATCACTGAAAGGAAGCACTGGCAGTATTGTAATTTACAGAATAAAGAAGATAGGTACTAGGGGGCACTGTGTTTAGCTTAACTCACTGCTAAAAAGCTTCCCTTCTGAAAACCCCTAAGAGGAGAGGGTTTCTTAATAAGAGACAAGAGTTGTAATATGTAAGGTAGTGATTCTGTACATATGTTTAAAATACTTAAGGTTGGTATAACAGTTCACTCATATAATCAGAAGAACACCCCATGAAATATATCCTGCTCCAAATGGAACAACAGGTACAGAGTATGTGCTTACAGCCACACCACACAGCAACTATTTAATTTCTCAGGTTTTATTTTGAGCATCTATTCTCTGAACAACTCTTTTTGTGGTATTTTAAATTCAGAAAATAATATCTCTGAACTGAAATAGAGAGCCTGTCTCAAAAGCTCAGCTGAAATGCAGGAACACAAGGATGAACACGGCATGTAACAGTTGTTACTTCTCTCCAGTTGGCTTTAGTTATATAGAGCTTTATCTTACAGAAAGCACAGCATTTTAATTTTTCCAGGATTGCTTTTTGTTTAGGAATTCATGAAAAAGTTTATGCTAAAGAAATATTAAAGGGATTAAGTTAAAAACTGCCCAAAATTTTGAAGTGGCAGGGCCAAAGTCAGAGCTCTGTTATTTCATCTCATGTATGCACTTAGTCCCACTTCAGCAGAATTTCTCCAATGGGGTTTTCTGTTTGCTTTATTGGATTAACACATTACAAGATTGATCGTGAATATGTGGAAAAAGTGCAGGCCAGCAAAAAGATGAAGGCTTATCCAAATACCAGGTTCTGCAGTGTGATGAGGTACTTCCAGCTGTCTTGGGAAAAAAAAAAAAATCACAGAATGGTTTGGGTTGCAAGACCTTAAAGATCATCTAGTTCCAACCCTTCTTCTATGGGCAGGGACACCCCCCATACCAGATCAGATTGCTCAAAGTCCCATCCAATCTAGCCTCAAACACTTCCAGAGATGGAACATCCACAGCTCCATCTATTCCAGTGCCACATCACCTTCACAGTAAAGAATTTCTTCCCAATATCTAAAACTAAACCCACCCTCTTCCAGTTTAAAACTATTACCCTTTGTCTTGTCTTATATGTCTTTGTGACAAGTCCCTCTCCATCTTTCTTTTAGGCCCCTTTTAGGTGCTGGAAGGTCTCCTTGGAGCCTTCTCTTCTCCAGGCTGAACAACCCCAGCTCTCCCAGCCTGTCTATAGATGAGAGGTGCTCCCTGTTCATCTTCATGGCCCTCCTCCAGAGTCACTCCAGCAGGTCCACATATTTCCTGTGGTGGGTGTCTGAGAGCTGGACACAGTGCTCCAGGTGGGGCCTCAGTTTTTGAGTTTCATTCAAGACATACTCTAAATATAACAATGTAGTAATAATATTAATGGGAACCAGGTATTTTAATTTGCTCTATTATTGAAAAATGAAATTAGTATGATAAAACTTCAACAGCAGAACTCACGGCTGTGGTAGCTTTAAAAAAATTCTATTTCGGATTTTGCAGTGAAAGTTCTTTTTCTTTCCTTAGCTTAATATTTTAATCTATTAACCCACCATTTTTTGGATATAGTATTAGAATTTAATTATATTCTTCAACTGGAAATCTCATTTTACAGAATTATAGTTTTTTTCATGTAGAAGAATTAATTTGCTTCAAAGACAAATTTGAATTTACACTCTCAGTCTGAGTGTTAAAGCTGCCTCCTTTAAAACTGATAACTGAGATAAACTCCATCAGAATTGAGGTCTGGTGTCTGCCCATGTGAACTCTCCCTTCTAACTCCATGGTATGATTTTATTAAGAACCCTTCTACAGCTGGGAACAACTGGGTGTGTCATCCCTAAAGAGCTTGGTAAGGAAGTACTTAACATTTTTAAATAGCAACCATGCTGACAACTGAGAGTCACTAAGCTTGTATTACATTCTTACTTTGAAAGAACCAAAATGGACTCAAATGAAGTATTAAAACAATCTTGCATTAGTATAAATAAATTTTTAAAACCTTCACTAGTTGTTGGCTTTTAAGACAACATTTCCAATTAGAAACAATAAAACCCTGTGCTGAAAAACAAAAATCAAATATACCAAAAGAACTGAAGAGGGACACATATGCATTTACACAAATAACTAGCCACTGAACAAGACGATATGCATATGACTGCCAGACAGGCTATGTGAGGAATAAGTCCATCTGGATGATCCTTCTCGGAACACATGACATATTGATACTATACCACTGAGCAATAACTTCTGCAGATTTACAGAGAGACTGAACTATAAATCTCAGACATTAATCCACACTCCCATTTTCACTGGCAGAAAAGAAACCATCCATGCCAGGACCGTTTTTCCACACCACCCAACTACTAATCTCACTGATCTGGCAAAGCATAAAGCTTGCAAGGCTTGGAGCAGCAACCAGTAATTTTAGCCAGCCTTTTTCACACAAACTTCTAAACAATAAAATTTTAAGGAGCTTTTTCTTTGCAAAAAGGATAATCACATAATCACTTGGAACTAAAAGTCTGGGTATGTAAGAGGATTCTTGCTTCTCTTGTCCCAGATTACTTCTAGTAATTATAGAGGAGGGTTTCACATCATGCCTGTGCATCATCTCAATTGCAAGAGAAAACAAAATACAAGTGAAAGCTGTAGCCTCCTCACCAGATAGATTATTTTCTCAGAACAGATTCTGTTCATGAGGAACTGAGGGTCTTGACCTTAACTCAGTTGACATAAGAACACTGTGGCACACAACAGAGTTTGGTAACTCTGAATGGCTTTGTTCTGGTGTTGATTAGACAGAGTACTGTCAGTGAAGGTACAGTGAAAGGCAGGAAGCACACTCAGAAATGAAGCACACTTAGAAATAATGCACAAGGAGAAAATAACTTTTCCTGTTGGGAATGGAGCCTGCCCAGGTGGAACAGGATGGCAGTCTGAGATGCCAACAGCCTGAGGGCTTATGGCTTCCCACAAGGTAAAAAGGAGATACCACACATGACTGCCCGGCAGCAGGGACAGGAGAAGCATATGGAACACCACTTCACAGAGCTCATCCACTTCAAAACGTAGGTGTTCCTCCTGAAGACCTGCCCAGCACCAGAGGTGTCAGATCAATTGAACAAGTTGACAGGGACCAAGATTCAACCTCCCAGACAGTGTGAAAAACTGGTTTTGCTCTTACATAAGATGACAACTCTTGTGTCCTCCTTAGCAGCAGAAGCAGACCCACCCTTTTAATGGTACCTTCCTCTGACTGATTTTCGACATCCAAGGCAAATCAAGCACCTTGTCATACCTGACAGTACGTGCATGTGTCCTACCAGCACAGTGTTCTTTGTCACCTCAGCCTGTTAAACTGACTTTTCTAAGCAACGGTTTATTAATATATTAATATTTAATCTATTATTTAATTAGTAAGCAATATAATAATTAATACACTGAAATTAATATTAATAAATTATTATTTACTCTATTATTTAATCTATTTGGGGTAGATTTAAAAAAAAACTGTGCAAACAGTGGTGCAACAGCAGAACACAGCAGTTCTCTTGCAGTGTCAAAATACACACTGCTGCAGGCACATACTAATGTTATCCCATACAACATATCACAGCTGCTTTAAGATGTGGGCAATTAGCCTCAGGTGATAGCAGCAAAATGAATTTTCTTAGGAATGTTAGAAATCCAAAAGTTAAATGCAATTTTTTAAATAAGTCAGCAGATGAAAAGTTTTTCTTCTTTGCGACAAGAAATTATTTACTTCTAATTATGAAACTACAATTAACAGCGGATAACACAAAAGCAAGACATGACATAGTACCCCTTTTCTGAGGCTTGGCATCCTACAAGTTTTGAAGACATTTGCAATTCATCTTGAATGTATAAAATTACTTATTTCTATTAAATAATAAAAAAGATACATCAGATAAAATTCCTGATCAGATAGCATTTCTCTCCTGACACAAATATAAATCTCTCCGAAAATCCTCTGAAGAGTAGATTTCCCTCTGGGTAATAAAATTATTTCCATAATTAACTTTTCAATGGAGAGAGTTATCTTCATGTAACTTATTTCCTTCATTTCTTGGAATAAAACTTCCATCCCTCTCCAACCTCCTAAATACATCAAAAGTGCTATTATAATTAGGACACCACTTTACAGCATGTTCAGATACAGAAGTTTTGAATTACTGTGTAAGCATTTAATACACACTGTGGGACTGTCATATGATATATAATGTGTGGAGAAGCAAACTCACACTGAAACAAATTACAAGGACATGGTTGTATGGCTGGCAGCCCTTTTGACTCTAACCCAGACCCCCCGCATTGCTGTCCATAAGAAGTACTCAATAGTTAAATCTGCTTTTTTGAAAAACACTAATTAAACCATTGCTGAGAAGGTACAATGTAAAACCCCTGTTGCCTCGTGACAACTTCAAATTCCAGCCTTACTCTCTGCTCACGGAGCCGGGAAGGGAACCGGCGGTGCTGCAAGGACCCAAGAAAGCCTCGGTTACAGACCCACTGGATGAATTTCACGGCTGACCTCACCTGGGTGCTGGGGTTTAGCAGTGGGACAAGTGGGACAGCACACCTTGCACAACAGTTTGCTATCTCGACCTCCCTGGGGTTCCAAGCTTGTTGCTATTGACGCTGCTGAACACCAGCTCCTGACCGCCTCCAACCCTTCCCAGCCATACCCTTGGAGCAAACCTCCACCAAAATAACTCTTGCAAGGGCTTTGTGGGTAATTTGAGCACGGCAGAGGTTACCAACCCTCCGGCTTTTGGCATGACGTAGGAACCAGCAGAGAGAATACCAACGTCCTGGAAGGGTGCCAAGTCCCTAAACACAGCTTAGTGAGAAATTACATTTCGGGTATGAGCCAAAGACTGGAAAACACGTTTGCCATCTCATGCATCAGACCTCAAAACAGTACGAACTTTCATTCTGAAACCAGGCAGAGAGCATGTCAACAGGCTACCACCCGATCCACCTACAAGAGACTTCTTTCTAATTAAAGCAGTTACATGTCATTTCACAACGTTTTTTTCCTTATATTTACAGAAGGATTACTGTCTGTTCTTCTTTGATAAAACTGGTAATTTAAGACAGGAATCAATCCTTCACATTTAACTTGACAGGCTTCCAGCAAAACCCACTAAAGATTTTATTTTTTGGAGACAGTAAATTCACCCTTTTGTCCCAATATAATAAAAACTGTTCATACTGTAACAAATCAAGATGCCCTAGGATGATTTTTGGCTCGACTCACTTATCTTAAAACATCTGTCTATACAGTAAAGTTTTACCTTAATCTCTCAGAAACCGGTAATAAAATTCTTATTAGGAGATGCAGCAGTCTTCAAATATGAAAATCCACTAAATATATTTCAGAACCAAGCCACTGCTATTTCACAGGAAAACTCCCGCCTCCATAAACATGCCAATTACCCTTCATGCAGTTCAGTACTTAATTTCTATTCACACACACATACCCCTTGACAGGGGATGTGACACTCAGAAACAAACATCTGACTAATACTTGGAGTGGCAAGACCAGCAGTGCTTTAGGAACACCATAAATCCATTTGGATAAGTATCAGAAGTACCACCTCAGCCTTTCAGATTTACATTGGTAACCACAAATCTTAAACAAAAGTAATGTTTTTGATATATTTAACAATTTTGCTCCAAGTCTAAAATAAGCTGAACAGTTTCCATCTCATTTTAAATGTTGTAAATATTCATTAACTATTAGTTTGTTTATAAGGTATTATAATAATACTCCATTTTTTTAATTACATTTCTGCAAGTCTTATCCACTAGCTTTAACAAGGCTTAAACCCTCACCACAGCATTCAGAATTGCTCATAGATTAAAAGAAGAATTTTCCATAGGCAAACATTAAAAAAAAAATAGACTGTGAAAGAGCTTAGGGAGAGAAGGGAAAGGAGAAAACAAAACCACAAAACTCACTTGACTGTAACTCGATTGGACAAATCCTGAAGATCTCCTGGGTGAAAAAGCTGAGCTTCTTTCAGTCCAATGTTTTCACACGCTTTCAGAAAAACATTTATATTATCCTGCAAAGAGAAGTAGAAAGCAGTTGCTCAGTTAAGAGCACTAAGCAGGTTTTGCAAGATGATTAGTGCGAGCTTTTAAATGTCAAAGTCCAGCTCACGTAAATAATACTGGAAAAGCAATCTTCTGGATCATAAACACTGCTCGTTTCTCATGCACACAGGCAGGCTGGGCTGCGATCTCAGGGACTGAGGGGTATGTTAAAGATTACCTGGCATAAGGCAGCCAGTAGGCAGCAATCTCCACTTTGATGTCAGCTCCGCTCAGCAAACAAACGCCCTCTTCCTAGCTTTGCACGACAAGCCTCACCTCTTGCCTTTAAAAATAACTCCAGCTACTGACATTCACCACCCAGAAACTCTTGGCAGGGGAGGAAGAAGAGGAGGGACTCTTCGTTTCTATGCTCACAGACTGATGAGGGAATACTGCACCTGGAGTCTGGGTTTGGTTGCTGAGCAAAGCTCCGGAGAGACACAAACCAAACTGTATTCAGAGCTGCTGCTGCCTCACTTGGGGGGGCTTCTCTCCTTCGAGTTCCTCCTCTTCCCCCCCACCCCCCCCAACTTCACACCGATGTGTAACAAAATATAGGTGCAGCATGCATTCTCTGCACCTGTTGCAGGATGGACCTACTCATGAGAGAAATGTTAAAAAAATAATAAATCTAGTGATATATAGAGAGATTATACAACTTGTGATCTCTTTCCACTTCATAAACAGTGGGCAATAGGCAAGAAATTCCTTCTCGTTAAGGCGGAATGCTATCAACAACAAAAGAATGTGCCCTCTTGCGCACTTGCTTCCTTCAGCTGCAAGCCAAAGGAAAAGGTACACGAAGTTACCTAATTCATAAGCTACACACAGCCCTGTCATTAAGGGTTTGTAAGTCAAGGTGCTGGTATCAGAACTTCATAGTATAGAGAAGCTCTGCTTTAGCAATTTAATATGCTTTAAACTTTTTTTTTTTTTGGCACATAATCACTGGATGTAACAGTTATTCCTTCATTTAAAATTCATTTAAAAAAAATCTACAAAGATAATAACAGCTGCTTCTAATATAGAAAGTAAAACAAACCCAAGAATCCCCATAACCTTCTGTTTTGAAGGTCCCTGGGATTATAGTATTTCTTATCAGTCTGTAAACATGGCTTAATTCAAGGAAAATATTTGAGCAAGGTATTCCCCATGCAGGCTGCGGACTCTGCGTTACCACAGCTGAAAGATCCCAGGTGTCTCATACCATGAAGGTTATGCCCCCAAGGCCTGATGCGATGTGCCAGGGTGGGGGCTGCAACATGATGGCAAACACGGGGGACACGACGTGGTGGCAGATGAGAGGAGAAAGCTGAGAAGGATGGAGGACAGGCAGCCTCACCTATGCCCAGGCACTAGCCCCTGCAGTGCCCAGGGGGCTGCTTGCATATTTGCCCAGGGAAGAGCTTCATGATGGGAGATGCAGCCTGAGAAGGGGCATTTATTTTTCCCCTTTTTTGCCCCCTTTTTTTCTTTCCATGCAATATGGGGAAAGCTGGGTACATGTGTCAACTTTATTTAATTAGTATTTGAGTGTCACATTAGTACCAAAACAGCAAGGACTTGAAAAGGCATTGTTTCCTCTGCATGGAGGAAGCCATGGCCTACAGTCACACAGCAAGAAGAGGAACTACTTGCTAAGCAACCATCAGGTCAGTGCTCAGGGGACTAAGCAGTCTAAGAAACTGTAAGGCACAAGGAGAAAGCAGCAGAGCAGAAAGAGTGAAAGATGAAGGTAATGAACGGACACCAACACCAGTGAAGGCAACATGGTCAGATCGGTCTGACCAGTCACCACAACTCAGAGCAAACTCCCAGACCAATGGGTTATGTCAACCACAGGGCTGCAAATGAGCACATTGTGCAGGTAAACAAGGAAGAAGAGTCAGATTTAGAAAAATACATGTCATCTACACCCTGAGAGCAACAAAAACGAAGCAGAGGAGTTGCTCATCAGTGGATGCTTGGCTGCACAACCACCAAAGTGCTGGGCACATGACAGAATTAATTTTGAAGGTGTTTCAGCAATTAAACCTATGAAGCATCAACTCCCTGATAAATGGCACTTACAGCCCCTGAGAACATCCCTGCTGACAGGAGTCAAGACCATCAGGAATGGGGTCAGAAGCAGGGAGAGATAACATGGAAGGCAAAACACCGTTAGTTACAGTGCACATGTGCAGGATAAAATGATGGTTCCAAATCTTCCTTCCCTCAGCTCCCAAGCCAGAAGTTTGATCACACCTGCCATCTCAGGTTACTGCCCCAATACCAGCTGTTTTGCAGTCAGGTCCTGGAAATGATCCTTGCAGCATCAAGAGGTGACACACCCAATAGGCTATTTATCAGGTTTGGATATTGACACAAAAAGGTATCATTTAAACAAATCAGCACTAAATACTGTCCTTGCCGAGTTATTCTTGACCATCCCTAATCATTATAGCTCATCAGCAAAGCCACAGGTCTCAAAATAGCTAGCAGCCATTTTAAACTCTACCAGAATAATGAATGGGAAGATCAATTTTAAATAGCACCACAGAAATACGTAGGAAAAAAAAGACAAGTTATCAACCTTGCAATTAAATTTATCATTAGAAATGTGAAAGGGAACATTGTTCAGTGATTAATGCACTCAAATATAGAAACCATTACACTATTCCTTCTATCAATGTAACTGTACTTTAACAAGACTAATGGTCATTGCCACTGCAGCTTCAAAGGACATACTGCAATCTGAATCTCATCACACTTCACAAAAATGGTTCTATTTAAACAACCAGATCTCAAAATCCTGGAGAAGCACAGCACTCCAGACCTATCTCCAGGTGACAAAAGTCACTGACAAGATGTGCTTTAGAGAAAAAGGTTCATATTTGCATCCACCACCCTCCTCTGCTACCGAAGTGTTCTCAATCTCTGTAAACACGATCAGGCCATTTAAATTTAAGAAATAAACAAATTAGCAGAGAAAAAGATTATGGGGAAGATAAGGGACTAAAGACAAACTGGAGAATTTGATTCTATTATACCAATAAACTGAATCATGAGAGGCAATAGTGGTGCCACAAGAGAATCAAAACCAGAAGGGGAGAGAAGAGCTGCCCATTTCAAAAGCAAGGATTCATCATTGGGCAGATCAAATACATCTTTGCAGAAAACAAAAGGTTCTGACCATTATTAGAGAAAGCTCTTGAACTAACAGGGATAAAATCATCAAGGTAAGTTTTGTTCATGTTATTAAGAGAAGTCAATCACTGCATTTCCCTGAGCATCTGAAGTTGGAGTAAGCATCATAGAATTACAGGTTTTAAATCACAACAAAAATAAAGCCTGAAGTCTAAACCACAAAATTCAAGTGCAATTCATTTCTGGTATGCTATTACTACTTTTAAGTGTCTTAGTGAGAGGGGGTGGGGAGGTTTGAATGAGACTGTGGGAAGGGCTAGGTTTTTTCCCCCCCATTTGGTGTGCATGATGGAACAGCAGAGCACTTCAAATGTTCCTAGCATGGCTTGAGTTTTCCACATGCTGCACAGACTTATATTAAATGCACAATGTAGAACACTGACTAGATAGAGCTATTACCCTTCAGTATTCCATTTTTGCCTCAAACTTCAAAGTGAACCACACCCAAAAACTCTGCAAAGTCATAATACGGGAGAGACGGAGCTGCCAGCGGGAAGCAGGTCATCCACAAGCAGGCTTTTAAATACTGCTGTTTGGGGAAAAGGCAGACAGCATTATACACTTTCAGCTCTGCCTGACTTTCTGGTCCCCATGGGGCATCACTAGACACAAACCCTTCCCTCTGCTTGTTGTTAAAGCATTTCCCTCTAACCAATGCTTTGAAGGAGCCAAGATGCCATCTCTACATTGAGAAGAAGACTGTGGTCCACACCCTCCCCCAGCATCTGAGCAGAACAGGACTGCCTCTCACTCCTGCAACTCCATGGACTTGAGGAGAGGAAAGAGCTGAGTCTTTCCTCTCCTTCACTTACTGGTCCACAGTGCTGCTCCTGCCCCTAGGCCAGGGGCAGGGACGTTGTGCCAGAGCAGATGAATGTAAGGGGAAGAGCAGGGCCACTGCTGCAGGGCTCCTCATCCCTATCCTCCAGACCACAAAGAAGAAAGAAGCTGGTAACTATATGGAGAAACACAAGAATATGGACACCTTCCTTTAAAAATAACAATTTTAACGAGTAATTTTAAAAAAAGAAAATAAAAATTGAGGCAATGGGCAGTGGTTCTGTGTTGCACCTGTGATCAACTCCTAATGTATGTCACCTTGGCAAGAAGTTGAAAAGAAAGACAGAGTGCTGGTGATGGGGAAGTACAGAGGTTCCTCAACACCTAAAAACTGAGAAAAAGAGCACTTCTAAAACAGAAAGAGTAAATCAGCACGAGCAACAGGAAAGTAAGAGAAAAGACAAAGGATGCAAAAAAGATCAAGAAGAGGTTTACCTTAAGCAGGAGGACAATCTCAAAGCCACCTACCTAAAAAAGGGACATAGAGTGTGGAGCATGTAAAACAGAAAAAAAACATTTTAAAGATGACTAAAGTTAATTAAAAGAGGTCTCCCCATAAGAGCAGGTAAATACCATCTTACTTTGATTACTTACATGCAATGCAACATCACACTAAGTTTGGCTTGTGTAATATAGCTGCAATTTTATTAAAAAAAATTCCCTCATTATCATGATTATCTGGGTGAGCCAGGAATATTAATTTAAACAAGTGTGTAAATACATTTGCTTTCTTCAGGGTGCAGTCATGCTGTGTGGTAAGCCTGGTCTTCTCCCTAGTTAACTGTTTCTCTGAATCCCTGCATATGCACCAAAACACAATGAAATCTCATAGGCATACAAGTTATGGCACATCTTTCAAATCATTTGGCAACCGGGAGAAAACCAATTTAATTAACATAGTGTTTTTCTGTTTTTCCTGGGTGCATCAGCCAATAAAAGACAGTACTCAAAGTTGTCTCCTATTCTGATACAAATACCCACTGTTTCAGTCAAATCCCTTATTTCCACTGCTATTCAAGCTCTAGTTTGGAGGGGAGAGTGGGGGAAGAGGATGCTTGGGTGGGTTTTGGGGAGGAGTTTAAGCAGTTATTTTCAGTGTATGAAGGGGATAGTACCCCCTATGCTTGCAAGGCCATGAAGCATACTTGTACTAAGTATTACATCATCATCCAGACCATGATTTGGTGCCAGAAGTTGTTTACAGCTTCCAGGCTTTCAAAAAAAAAAAAAATAGACAAAAACCACCAAGTACCTATAGTCCCTAGCAACAAAAACTCTTGACATTTTAAGAGAGACTGATGCATTCTTTTGGCTACATAATTCTGAAAATCATTTGAGTAGATCACATTTAACAGGCATTTTTCCTTAGTACTGCATTTATCAAGACATTTAGTCATCTTGAAAGCTGTGTCTCCTTCAACTCACATTCATGACAAATCCTCTTTATTGGCACCCTTATTCCCTTAAGTAAGGGCAATTTCCATTTTAAAAAAATGGAATTTTTTTTGAAGGAGAAAATATTTTGCATAGACACAGCATTATACTGTCCACTGAAGCTAGCTCAGATCAGTTTAATGCAGAATTTAGAGCTGCATTGGCAGCATCTTCACTGCACATTGTTTATATTCAGAGGTGGGGTAAAAGGAAAGAACCCACAGCAGGAGCTCGTTGAACAAGTTGGGTGACTCGCTCTTCCTCGGAGGTACGTTTCGGTTATTAGCTCCGGCTGCGGGTGCAGGTGGGGGCAGAAGGGGTGAGAGCATAGGAGGGAACAGGGCTGAACACAAACCCTGTGGTCTGACCACAGGCCTGGGAGCCAGGAACTCCCCATTACCACCTTGGCCTTGAATGTCAGGATGTTTAGTGCCCATTAGCCACCCATCCTATCTGTAGTGTGTGATCCCAGCTCCTACAGCTCTCTGTATTTCTCTGAAGGCCAACAGTTTCAGCTTTGAACCAAATGCAGAAGAAGGAGTGGATAGGATACCTAAACTGCTCTTTTCCTCCCTTTTTGGGCCCAAAACTAAAAATAGTAATTAAAACAATCATCCTGCAGACATAATTTGACTTATAGTGACCTCAGGGCTTCTGTTCAGTAAATTATCCCACCTATAAGAGTGCACAGAGTACTGTGTTGGCCAAAGATCAGAAACTGCATTAATTGCTTTGCCACTCCCCTCTGTGCGCCCTTCATTGCTTTTCCACACTGGGTAAAACAATAAATTACTGTGATCCTTGACACAGGGATTCCCTGCCCCAGCTCTGTGCATGATTACAGATACTAAACCTTTAATGATTCACTGCCAACTTTCCTCTCAGAAAGCAGGTGCTCCTGCTGTGAGAATGCAGAAATGAAACTTTGTGCACAAACTTTGCAGTTACCTTGGTGCTGTCAGTATCAATAACTGTGGATCAGCCAGGAAGAGGAGGAGCATTTCCCTTTGCCATTGCAACCATTACGGAAACCACAGCCTTAGGGAAAGAATCATTCTGGTTTCGGACAAAAAGGTCCATCTGTCTCCCAAATCCCAATTCCATCTGTAGTGACTGCAGCTGGTTACGGATCTCTGTAAGACCAAGGTGTGTATCAAAGGATCTTCCCCAAAACTCATTATTCAGGTCCTGGCACTGCCCACCACCATGTGTAATGGCCAGCAGAAGACACCTCTGCTCAGCCCACTTCATCGCCTGCAACCTCTTGCAGCACTGAGCTCCACAGTTTCTTCATAATGGGAGTAACTGGATTAAGGAAAACACACAAGAGAAATTAATGTGGGCTGTTGGTGTTTTTAAACAGGACTTCTGAGCTGACAGCTTTTAAGGTGTTTGACACAAGAAGGGACCAACTGTCTTCAATGACTCAAAATGCCTCCCAGGCTCATATCTCTAACTGTGCTACAGCATAACCTTCACTGTGACATTACAGGCTTATATCATAGCAACAATGTGTACCAAATGAGCCTTTTATTGATAAGAGAGTGAATATCAGATTGTAAACTGCAGGTTGTTTCTGGGATGTCACTGCTACCAAATAAGGCCATCTGGAATGGACAAGGGCAAAAGTACAGCATGTTGGCAGACAAACCTTGTTAATAGAGCTCATCGACTCACAGGCATTCATACTGTAAGGAAAGTATAGGTTTGGAAAGCCAGTATGGAAGAACTAGCCTGGGCTATCTCCTTGTTTAGACAAGCCTTGACTTTCCCACCAGTTAGTTGCATTCCAATCAAAGTCAAGTGAAAAAAAATTCAAGTGATATGGTTTACACCCTGAACAGATTATACAAAACAGACTCTGCAAGCGAAGTGTGCTAAATACTCCAATGCCAAGTCACCCCACTACACAGAACTGGAATGACAGTAATCCACTTAAAGGTGAAACTCCCCTGAAGCCTAATGAGTAATAAAAGAAGTAAAGACCTCTTGTTCTTGAAACACAAAGTTTTGGCAGAGCTTGCTTTCCTCCTCCACCCCCCCCCCTTTTTTTTTATTTGTATACATAAGATTTTTTGTTTTGCTCACACAGGTTAACAACTTGATATAGGTGCAATTCAGCTTCTTCATCCACAGGACTTGAAACAGAGCCTCAGATGCTCAATTCACGTAACCCCTGATTTTTGGACAATTATTTAGTACTTCATTCTTCCTAAGAGAGCGTTTGGAAGTTTCCTCTAACTTTGCTTCCTTCAAGACGCAGGCATCTTTTGTTTCGTATCAGGAGTAGCATCCTAGTACTGCATCTAGTCCTTCCTGCCCTACATGGGCTTATCCCATGCTGTTGAGAAGCTTTCCCAGCACCCTGGATCGATGAGTTGGTTTGGAGATGACCTGTCTTAGAGCCCACCTGAACTCCTGCATCAGTGCCAGGCTTCCTCATGCCCCTCCCCATGCTCCTGCCATGCAGACACCAAGCTTGGCCAGCCCAGCTGAAGCAGCTCAGCACCCTGCATTTGGCAGCACTTGTTGCTGGTGCTGTTGTTAATAGTTCTCTCACATACCTCACTGGAGGAGGGTGATTCAGCACAGACACATGGGCGCGGAGGTGTTCAGACAGGCGTTAGGAGATGTGGTATGAGGCTTTGTACCAAACAGAAGGGTGAACAGCATAGCTGCAGAGCTCCACCGCCGATACCGCAGAGAAAGTTATCACTGCTGTAATTAGCATCTACTTTCTTTGAAAACTGCCACGAATCTTAAACACCTCACACTGACAAATATCTGACAAGCCAGAGGTGGGGTTTGGAGTCGGGGGGAAAGTACTCCAGTGTCCACCTTATGAAGATTTAACACAAACAAACACTGAGTGCTGCAAGGAATCTCAAATCTGCACTTCCTTGGCAAAGGAAGGAGAAATCAGATTATGAATGTCACAAGTATGAGTTAAGGTGTGTACTTCTTCTACATGGTTGACATTTTTTTTTCCAGTTAGGAAGGAATGTTTCTTGACAAACACAGATACAGTCATCAGTTACTTCAGAAATAAAAATAGCATACAAGCGACAGAGTACACCACAGACTACAGCTGATTGAGTTGATAAATGGAAATTTCTTGCCGTTCATTTGGCAACCATATTTATGTATTTTGTTAAGTGAGAGCAAGCTGAGGTAAAAAGGATACTTTTTCAGAGCTTTGGTTTGGAGCAGGAAGAAGGATGGAAATTTTCCATATTAGAAAGTTCTTGCTGCCAATCATATTACTTTATAGTCAGTTGACAAGACTTTTAAAAACTAAAAAATTAGTTAGCATTTTGACATCTCATCCCAGTAGCACACTAAATCATTGGTTTGGAAGACCTGACCTCATTTAAAGCATTCCAAAATACTGCTTTTGATTCAGAGATCAACCAGCAGGCACAGCACTTACTGTCCCCCTGACAAGAGGCCAGGGCAAGTAGCTGAACCACCACTTCTTGGGGTCTGCATCCATATTCCTCCTCCTCCCTTAGGTCTCCTAGACACATTTCACCATCACTCACCTAAAAACCTGTCAAGTTCAACTCCCTGTCTGGGTTTCACTCTGCCTGATCGATGTCTTGAGCAGCTACTAAAAGCTTCACAAAGAGTTTGCATCAATCTCCTCTTTCTCCACACCCTACATTTCAAAGTGTTTAGGCAGCAACAGAAAACAATTAAAGGAAATTCAGAGCTAAGGCTGAAATGTACCATGTGTTTTCAAGCAGAGGGGCACAAAACATCAGTAAACCACTGCTGAGATTACATACTCCCGCTATCAGGCATTGAAAGACTACAGAACAATGTCATCTCTAACTATTAATAACCATACTTCCTTTCTAGCACACAATCCTTTTTTCTTAATTGTCTGCTAGAGGTATTTCCATACAGGCCACATTCCTCTTTCCCGTAACACAAGAGAAAGAGAACCAAAAGTGATTTCTAGTTCCATATACATTTCTATCAGGTCTTGCATTACTCCTGACATCTGCTAATTTACCCTTTTTTTGGTTTACAGCATTGTCAATGAGAGAACTGGACTGAAAGTCAGGATTTCATCCCCACTGTAGTATGACTTGCCTATTACCCTCAGCACTAAAGCCACTTAAACTCTCACTAACCACACTCTACTATCTTTAGGTATAGAACTGAAGCAATGGTAAAAAACTCTTTGTGAGTAGTGCAAAATCTGACAGATTAAAAACTTTTTATAAAAGAAGAAGCTAGATTTTTCTTTACTGTTTAAAAAAATCAGATTTCTACAGTGCTTCATAAATTTGCAAAAAACACTTTAAAAAACCCTTTTTTTGTTTTCTATTTAAATAGGATTTTCATCCCTGTTACTGTGGCCATCATGTTCCCAAAACTTGAAGAAACATCTGCTTAGGAGTTTGAAGTAATGTAAAATTCAGAAGTTTCAGTTGCCAATGGAAACACAGTTACTAATTTCCAATTGCAATTTTCTGAGCACTGACAAAAATCTCACTAAAGTACATTAGGTAAGACATTTAGCATTTTATTTGATGGCCACATTTGAAATACAGTGCTGTGTCAATTCCCAGGTGAAAAGATGTTTTTCTCATACTAATAACACAGGATCATAGAATGGTTTGGGTTGAAAGGGACCTTAAAGATCATCTTAGTCCAACCTCCCTACAGTGAACAATGACATCTTCAACTAGATGAGCTTACTCAAAACCCCATCCAAGCTGATCTTGAATGTTCCCAGGATGAAACATCTCTCTGGAAAAGCTGTTCAAATGCCTCACCACCCTCACAGTAAAGAATTTCTTCCTTACATCTAATCTAAATCTATCCTCTTTTTATTTAAAACCATTACCTCTTGTCCTATCACAACAGTTCCTTCTAACATGTCTGTCCTTTCTTATAACCTTCCTTTACATATTGAAATCTAGAGCCTTCGTCTCCCACGCTGAATAACCCCAGCTCTCTAAGCCTGTCTTCACAGGAGAGGTGCTCCAGCCACTCATCATTTTTGTCACCCTTCTCTGAACCTGCTCCAACAGGCCCATGTCCTTATAGCTGGGTGCAGCCCTGCAGGTGGGGTCTCACCAGGGCAGAGCAGAGGGGCAGAATCCCCTCCCTGGCCCTGCTGCCCACGCTGCTTTGGATGCAGCCCAGGACACGTTTGGCTCTCTGGGCTGGGAGTGCCCATGGCTGGGTCATGTCCAGCCTCTCACCCACCAGCAACCCCAAGTCATTCTCAGCAGGGCTGCTCTCATTTCTTATCTTATATTAATACTGGGGGATTGCTCCAACTCCAGTGCAGCACCTTGCATTTGGCCTTGTTAAACCTCCTGAGATTCCCATGGGCCCACTTCTCAAGCTTGTCCAGGTCCCCCTGGGTGCCATCCCATGCTTGAGGTGTGTCAACAGCACCACTCAGCTTGGTGTCATCTGAAAATTTGCTGAGAGTGCCCTCACTCCTTTTGTGTCAGTGATGAAGACATTAAACAGAACTTGGCCAAGCAAGAATCTCTAAGGGATGTCACTCGTCCCTAATCTACTTCTGGACATTAACTATGACCACTACACTCTCCATGCAACTGTCCAACCAATTCCCTATCCACCAAACAATCCACCCATCAAGTCTCTCTCTCTCTCTCTCTCCAGTTTAGACAGAAGGGTGTTGTGTGGGATGGTATCAAAGGCTTTACAGAAGGCCAGATAAGTGACATCTGCATTCCTTCCCTTGTCCACTGATGCAATCACTCCATAACAGAAGGTTGGTCAGATAGGACTTACCCTTGGCTATCCCAAGTCATGTCCCTGTTCACTATGTTCCCTAGCACAACTTTTAACAGGAGCTGTTCCATGATCTAAACAGGCACAGGGATAAGGCTGATGGGTCAGTGGCTCTCAGGGTTCTCCTTCCTACCTCTTTCAAAGATAGGTACAGTGTTTCCCCAAAAATCTCTTGCTTCCCACAAGAAAAAGGAAAATAACAGTTTGGGGAAGTTTTTTACCTGCAGGATAAGAAGAACGCTGAAGAAGAAAACTACTACTATAACGAGGAACCTGGCCTCATTCCTACCATCTGAAGTGCTCCTGAGCCTGTATTGAACATATAAACTGCCTTATAAAGGAGAGCAGGTTGGACGCAGGGCATGAGTTTGGGCAGGTCATACCCACTTTCACTTTCTTAATCTTTGGTTTTAGATATATTGAAGTTCATTCGTAAGAATCACCAACTGCTATTGCAAAACAGAAGTTTTCCCTCATGTAAGAATTATGCCAAGTAAAAAAAATCTCTTAAAATACTTGTCTTTCTGAATTCCCAACAACTTGCTTAGCATAGTCATTCAGAAAACAGGTAATGATGCATTTTGGGGTTCTTTTTACACATTGAAATTAACAACTTTCCAGAAAAATACAGGTATCACCTTGTGCCTTGCCTTATGAAAAACAATGCCAGAATAATCAGCTTCCAGATGAAGGATATCAAATAGGAAGGACTTAGTCAGCTTCACTCTTAGCAGGGCTGCATATGCACTCACCCTGTACCTCTGAATGTACATGCCACTGACAAGTCAAAATCCCGTGACCCATATCAGCCACAAGAGAGGGCCATGGAAGCAGGACTGAAATCAGAGCCCTCAGCCACCACATTAGCTGTGATGTGTTCTGTTACTCTTCAAAAAGGTGACTTAAATCTCAGAAGAAATAGCAATGCTCCACATCACTTAGTATTGCTCCCTCTCACTCAGTATTTCTCCCTCATTGCTGAAAGAAAAACAAAACAGAACAAGTCCAGAAAAACAAACAGAGCACATCAAATGCTTATCAACTCATTAGTCAGATCTTGACCAAAATTTATGAGATTGTTTCTTACAAGCATTTTTGGACTTAATTGCTGCACAACCAGGAAATTTAAGTCTGTATTTTCTAGTGTTTGGTAGTGAAGCAAAGCAAACAACAGCAGCTTTTATATAACATACTCCATGTATTTGTGTACTTGCCCTTCCTCATTTTTCATGAGGAATGGAAAAGAGAAGTTTCTTTACAATCAATTTCTCATAGCAGACAAGATACCATTATTACTACTGTAGGCCATACTAGTCAAATTCACAGACCAGGAGTTTAAGGTGAAAAAAACAAATTAAAAAATGCAAGACAGAAAGTATGTACCAATAGAAAGTATAAAGGCTATACTAAAGACTAGAAGGTGAACAGCAAGAGAAAATAATCAGCATGAAGGAATTAACTTTGGAAGAAGAGGTGCTTTGAAAAAACAAAGAAATAATTTAAATCAAATTAAGTCATTTTTCATCATATTTCTTAAATTTAAGTGGAAAACACAACTAATTTGATTTTAAATAATCTAAAGAAGGAAGTTTGTAGCTAAGTTGTAAATAAAACATATAACTAAACTAATGTGTACAAGTGTGAACTTTGCCTGAAAAAATGCTTTGAAAGTCTCCTATAATAAAGTAAAAATGTTATCTGCATACCATTCCCCTGCAAAGCAAGGAAAAATAAAACCACATCACCAAAAAACCCCATCACCCTGTTGAGAAAATTTTCCCACAGAAAAGGAAATTTTGGCCAGCTCTCCTTGATGACAAAAGATAAGGAAATACCAGGGCGGTTCCATGGTTTGCAAAGTGTTAGGCACAAAGGCACAGAAAGATATTTTTATTTTTTGTGTTCTCCACCCCTTTCTTTATCTCCCCTTTCATTTTAGTTTAGCTTTCTATCATATTTCTCTCTTTTTACCATTATTCTCTACTTTCCTGCTTTAGAAGGTATATGCCAATGACCTAAGTAAGACTGTTTCAGGTGGTTGCCCTGGTGCAAGTGGTATTAATACTTCCTGATACATTCAATCAGCACATTTTAGAATGGTGTCACATTACATTGCATTAAAGAGAAGCAATGATGTTGGAGTAGCAGCTGTCAGAAGGATATGTTTCCTGTTGAATCAGGAAAACAAATGTTGAAAAAATCTGCATGGAACATCAAGATGCTCTCCACTGTAAAAGAGCCCTAATTTCCCACTAGAAAAAAAAATCCCACTCTACAGTATTTCAGATAAACATTTTCAAACCTGGAACTGCCTAGAGATGCACAGCTTTTTTGTGTGTGTGTGAACAGGAAACAAAAATTAATTAAAAATCCCATTTCCAAAACTAAAGAACTTTATGAAGATGACATTTTGTGCTCACGTTCATCCAGCACTCACACTGAGAACTGTCTGAGTTAGCAACATCTCGCCTTGTTTGAAATCACAGGCTAACTTGAAACAAAAGTGCTAATGTCATTTCATTTACAGCTCTGAAAAACCCAGCAGCTTTCTATTCTGCCCTGTTGTATGATCACAGCCCTCATGTCTCTGACGTGAGAAAAAGCTTCCCAACCACAGGGCAAAGCATTGCACTTCCACCTTATTCACAGGAGCTGCAAGCAAAAATAAATGGTCATAGAAGACCAAACTGGGACACTGCAAGGCAAAAATTGGTATGAGCAAGATTTCCATGAGCTACCCCTCTACAAAGGAGGCACTGTCTCTTCCCTCAGAATTTGTTTCACCACCTGCTCTCAGCTGGAAACGTACCTTAACCAAAACTCTGCCTTGCTGAAGAGTGTACACTTATTCTTCCTGAGCAACAAGCAATGTATTATTCTGACAGACATGTTCAGCTTGCACAAACGACACATAACTCATTCATCTTCCCACTGTCTCATGGCATTTTGTGACTTTCATTCCAGTTTATGATTCTCTGTGTTCAGCCAACTGAGTTGAAAACAGAAGGTTTTTGGGGAACAATGGTGTTGCAGCCAGAGGTGCACCTCTGAAAGTGCTCAGCAAAGCCTTGTTGGAAAACACGTTGTCAAACCACAAAATCTTCCCCCTCATGTGGTTACAGTCAAACCATCTTCACATTCAAGCTGAAAACCCTGTATTTTTTGAGAAAAAGGTTTTCCTCTGGATTTGCTTTTGTTAGACATTCATTTTACTTTTACCATCCCTACTACCCAAGAACTCTAATGAAAGTAATTTTGCAGGATCTGAACCCAGCATGATTTATCAATTTGAGTAATTTTCTTTTAATGCCATCTCTCTTTCACACAAATAAGGACCAGAAAAAGTGGATCTTTAAAGTAAGAAAGTGCAGTCTGCCCTTTTTCTACTGTTCATAATGAAATCTCAGCTTTCACAATCCTCTGACCTTTCTGTTACCCTTCCCATACCCCCCAGAAATGCCTGAAGGCTTCAGGACCTGCTACTCTCTACTGGTTTGCTTGCCCCTCTGCTGTACTGGGAAAAATATGTGCACTGCTCTTTATACAAACTGTGTATTTTAGAGAGCTTGAAATATGATCAGAAATTAAATTTTACTTTTCCAGGAACTATTTTAGTACAAAGGTCCTAAATGGCACTAAAAATGAAAAATAGTCAAAATTAAAGAAAAACAAACAAACACACAAAACAAACTAACCCCCAAACAAACAAACAACCCACAAAAAAAAACCCAAAACCACCAACAGCCACCTCTCAGTTAACTCCCTTCAGGAAATCTATGGGAACACCACTGACTCCAAAATCTGCCATGTGCTGTTAAAAATCAACTGCTGCAAGTGGCAACTTTCTGCAATAACTGCTGGTGAACTTAGCATCCTGCAGCAGGCACACCTCACTGCCTGGGAAACCACCATAAGAGCTGTGTGGACATTTCTGCAGTCACCTGTGGTGACCACAGCTTCCCTTCCCTTCTACTTCCATAGAGTACCACTCTGGTACTTGCCTTACCCCCAGCAGGTTCCATTTTCCAAACTGGAACAGAAGTGAACAGGCAAATGCAGCTAAGACAATGGCTACATCTTGCCTACATGCCTCAGGAGAGAACTGGAGCAGCGAGGCTGGAGCAAAAAGTTGTTATATGGATACCAAGTTATAGCCAGATCCAACTCTTCTTCCCAAAGAGTTTGTACAAACCCTCCCACACAAGCTGGAGCCCAGATTTTCCATGCCATGCCAAACTGGGGAGAAGTTTAATCAATTTTTTGAACTTTCCTGGTACCAATTAAGCATTTTTCATTAACTGAATGCCAAGTTTCATTTCAGTATTTAATCCTCAAAACACATGTATTTATTTTTCCATTCCATCATGATTAGACCTGAACCACAGCAATCCACACCTAAGAATCACTAGGCAGCAACATAATCAAACCAAAGGTAAAAGCTAAGGCTTAATCTGAGTTGTGTAAAATTTTCCTACCAATATAAAGTCTCTATTAGATCTTATGATAAGTAAAGTGTCATAAAAGAAAACAAAACATAACAAATCAGTAATGTATTGACTTCATTAAAAGCAGCACCACACACTAACTCAGTACAAAAAAAACTCTAGCACACAATATTCCATATGGAACAGAATGTTTCATTATTGCTATGGGCCTTCACTTACTATTTTACTCAAACAGTTTGTTTTCAAAATAACCAGGAACTTAAAGAGAGAGATAACAAAACCCTTCTGGAGATTCAACCAAAGACATCTATTCAGCACTGTGTTTCTGTACTGCTGAAATGCCTGTCAAATAGTTGAAGTGAACACAATGCTTAAACAACATACTTATGTGGAAATAAAATATATTAACTCCCTAGGGAACAAAACCAAAATTCAAGGAATTCCTGGAGGGGAAGAAAAACAAAGGGGAGGGAAAGGGGGGGACGGGGGGAAGAGAAACAAGATGTCTTTCAAAGCATTTGTTTCCTTCTGATAATCAGACTGCCACAAAATTCTCAAAACCGTGGGGGGTTTGTTTCCTTTGAATCAGGAAAGTCAGGAGAGAAATGGATGCTAATTAGGCAATAAAGGCATAAAATGTTTTGGAAATGGATTTCAGGATATGAGTCTAGAGGAGCATGAAGAAGCTGTAGAAAGAACATGATCAGATCTCTTTTTGTTTTAGACAAAAACCCTGCCATCTCTCGATATTAAAATTTCCACCTAGATTAAAAACAACAACAAAAACAACAACCAAAAAACAAAAACAAAACAAACAAACAGAAAAAAAAGAAAGAAAAATGAGAAACAAAAATTCACCCCTTCTAACAGTGATTTCTAGATCTCATGAAAGCTTACTGGGGAGCAATTAGTGTGAAACTGAAAGGCACTGAAGACAGAAGAAGTGAGAGCCACAGAAGTATATGTAACATTTATGAAGCCACAGAAAATACTAGAAGCAAATCTGTGGGAAAAGCAACCCACAAGCAATGAAAATATTTCCAGAACATGTCAAGCAAGCCTACCACCGAATTTCCTAGTAAGATTCTTCTATCTCTAAATCCTATCTTTCAACCACAGTATCCTGAGCCTCTCAGGTATCAATGTCTACTTTCTTTTAAATGCAAATGCCCATAATTTTTAGTTTGAGTCTTACATGCTGGGATGAAACCTGGGCTGTCCAAAGCTAGTATAACTGAAAAAGTTCCTCACAAGTCCATGAAAACCAGTCTTCCACTATTGTCATCTTAAGTACCATCTTCTGAAACCATCCCAAAATAAATGGTCTTCATAATAGTTGTCTTTTGAAACTGTTTATGTAAAACCTTTTCCACAGGTTAACACCAAATGCCAGCTCTCTCAATATCTACCTTTAAGTCGTACTTTAACAATAACACTGGGTGAGCTCGAGTTACAAGAATCATTCACCTTTCTGCCTCTTTTATTTTTGAAGACTTGTAGGAACTGGAAACAGCTTCAAGAAACAATAATACACTACAAGTAAGATATAAATTACATACCAAATGAATACTCTGCATTTTTACATCTGGAAATAAAAAAATGTGTATAAAAACAAGAGTACTTGCAGTCATGATTCATGACAACACTTAAACCACCACAAAAATGAAATCTAGCTTATTGTTTTCTGGTTTGAATCTAATGGCTACTTCAGAGGCCATGTAGGCAATCAAACTGCTGATCAAATAACTGTGCTGTCCTCCCTAGAATTATTTTGGTTTCATTTGAATTCTTTTTTGTATGCCTCACAGGAAAAGAATGCACAGCAGTCTTATTCACAAGCCTAAATACCTGAGCTTGTCTGGGACAAAGGCAAGTAATACTTTCTACATTCATTTGATGTGGAAATGCACATTCTCAGCTTGTGCAATAACTTATGGCAATTTAACCTAATCTTATGACCTCCAGCCAAGTTAACTATACTTATTCTCTAATGATCTACATGGTTGACCACCAAAAGCCAATGTTTTGTTGGCTCATCCCATTAAAACATATCAATAAAAGTATCTAAAGAAGTTTTGCATTCTACTCCTACTCCTAAGAAAGCAGGTAATTTTCCCTAATGTTGAGCTTGCAAGTTTATCATAAGGTGGGATCTTCCATTTGTCACAGGAATCATGCAAACATCCCTGTTCATCTTGGATCTTTTAACATGAGACCAGTAGTTTTTGTGACAGGACTAAATAGCCTTGACACCCTAAGGGACATGAATAGCCAACAAGGTTGTCATAGTGAAGAAGGTGATGAAGAAGGAACTCTTTGAATTTATTTGCCCACAGAAGGATTTCTGATGCTAAATGGCTACGAAACTTATCCTGGTCTCTGGGCAGCAAATTTTCCAAACAGCATACAGAAAATCTTTTACATTTCCTGTGAAAATTATGACATACATCTCCCACCTCTACCCCCAGAAATGTGGTTTACAGCCAAAACATTGGCAAATCCCTCAGCTGAAGCCTGAAGAGAGATCTTTGCATCATCAGAGTTATTTTAATGCAACTGAATCTTTGCTGTGGGTGGAGTGAAACAGGTTCTAAAAATACTTTAACTACACAGAACATTTCCTACTCTGCCCATTCCCTAAGAAAGGGATTTGGGAAGTGGCTTATGAATGTAAGATAGGATGGTGGCCTTTAAATAGAGACAAGTAATGCCACAGAGGTTTGTGCACAGGAGCCAGTGCTTGATACATCTGGGGATAATGAAGCTTCATGCAGTGACAGGATGACTGAAGTTACAGATCCAAATGACAGATTAGGTATCCTTTGTGGTCTAAGATAGCATAGAAATGGTACAATTTTGAAAAAAAAATGAAAATGGAGCTAAAATTTTGGAAACTCCTTAAAAAACAAAGATCACTTGGTTCATAGGCCAGATATTAGATTAAATGCCATTACTTACCAAGCCAGCTATTGGAGTTGGCAGACAGTTGATCTTCTTAATGATGCCAGGTTTGATCTTGTTAATCAAACTAAAAAAAAAAAGTCATAGGATTTTCTGTTAAATAATTTACTGTACTTAAGCATGAGCATCAATGCTTAGTAAGAAATACTTTGCATGTAGTCCTAACTTAACATGATTTGAGTGAGTTTGAGCTGGACCTGTTAACACTCCCAAGAAGTGACAAGCAAGAACAGATTGTAGAAGCAAAAATGAAACAAGTCACACACAAAGAGGTTTCTGGGAACAGCAAAGTGAGAAAGAAAAGAAAATGCCTGAGGAGGCGTGGGCAGAAAAGGATCTGCATTTCTACTACATGGGTAGTGATGTTAATTGGATTCAAATTTCCTATTTATAGATTTTCTTCTCATAAAGGTTCTGAGCAGATGTCAAAAATGTACCAGAATATTGATTTTCAGAGTTCAGTGTGATAGCATTAATATTCCTGTAAGGGTGAGAAAAACTCAGATTTCATAATGCTACCAAGTCCAGTATGCTGTATGCAGCAATCATTCTTGGCATATATAATTTACATGCACAAGTCATTTTCCATCTCAGTCAGAAGAGACTGTACCTGATATCAGTCTTCACATAAAATTCATAATTAAGCTGAGAAGATAGGACAGACTAACACATCACTATTGAATACATAAGCCCAAATGCATACTTTATCCTGCAGCAAGGATGAGGCATAGGATTCCTTGCGAGTTTATACCCAGGTTTTCAGTCATGGAGGTAGGGAAATATTGTGGTTCACCAAATTACACACTGGCTGGCAGAGCCAGTAGGTAACAAGGACCTCAGGACACCCTGCAGACTTCATCTGCCTCTATATCTTTGAGAAGTTTTTTACTTGCTCTCAACTTCTTGTTGCTGCTTGTCTGGCCAGACCCTTTACCCCACACAAGGCTTCAGCAGGGCTCTGTGATCTGCCCACACCACTGCAAAGACAAGATGTGGAGTTTAAAACTCTGTGTGGGGAAAAAGTGTCTTTTGCTCAAGAAGAAAATGTATTTGGGAAATAAACACAAAAAACAGTTTATCCCTTTATAGTGGAATGAAGGATACATTTCTAGATACCTGCAGAACAAAAAAAAAAAAAAAATATCTGCAGGTCTTCAGATTTTTTTCAAAACACTGAGTTATTTAGCAAACAAGACACTTTTTTTTTTTTTTTACTTTTCCCACCCAAAAAAATTGATCTGTTGAGGTGGAATAAAAAAAAAAAAATTTTGCATTCCTCCCCTTTTTTATTTTTAAATCTTTCAAATGCATAGTTTTTGATTTATTTTACTGAAGAACATGAAGTAGCATGTGACCAGAAAAACTTTAGTGAATTTCTTTCTCTAGTTTATGCACACTAGAATTGGCAAAATGTAAAAGGCTTTATTTTATCAACTACTGATCGCTCAGCCAACGTGTGCACTTGTTCATCGAGCAGGACAAACAAACTGACTGGATGCTACAGGAATATGCGGTGTAAGTAGAGGTCTTATCTGCTGTGGTTTAAGTCAGATATACAATCTACAGAGATATTATATCCACCTAAATTAGCCATGCCACAGGTGAACCAAGGAAAGAGTCAATGTAATTTCTAGTTTGTCTCAATTATTTGAGATCTTGCATCATAATGTCATTGGTGAAAATGGGACATGTGAAAATTTTTGTCATCTACTCTTCCCTATTTCCACAGAATTTCTATGAAAATCACTCCTCTTTGGACTTCAAGTATGTCAGACTTAAAATTATGACACAGGAGAACAGCTATTTTAGTACAACATAATAAGGCATCCTTTGCTTTAAAGAAAGTTGCATGCCTCCTAAGGCAAGCTGCTCAGCTGAAGAAATTACAAGATGTTTTTCTTGCATTATTATTAATTACAGATAAATTTAACTGATTTGCATTTGGCAGATAGACGCTCATTGTCTTGCCAAGTAAGTGTCAACAATGAAGATATCAGAAGATTAATATGTATCAGTTAATGGCCAATTCTTAAAAATCTGAATACAATATACACATCCCACTAAACACATACCTGAAGAAATACCTTCTTATTAAAAGTATAAACTATTCTTATTACCACGTTCACACTTATTAACATTTAATTACATAAGTAATGAAAAGAAAGCATACAGCTCTACAATGTTATTGAAAATTAATAATGCCTCATTTCCCAGAAACTTCAGAAGCAACTAGCAAGATAAGACTGGAGGGGCAAAGGGTCCAAAGCAAAATAAAGGCAAGGAGAGAAAACATCATAATATTCACAGAAGGAAAAATTACATAGATGAAAAGAAGCTCAGAGAATTGAACTTTCATAAATATTTTCTGGAAGTTAGCTTTGCTGAACTGATTTTAGAGTGGCTCTGAGATTTGTGGGAGGTTTTTTGTTTCCTTTGTTTATTTATTTTTTTAGCATTTCAAGCAGTTCTCTAATGAAATTTCTCTGGCACTGGGTTCTAATGACATTTACAACTGCTGTTCCTTAAAATACTAAGGGATTAGCACCACTTCCAGTCCTGGAAACCTGTTCCAGTAAGTTCCAAGCCAATTACAGATATGTACTCTCAGGATGAGACCTGATGAGTGGACATTTTACACCTCTGACTCAGTCAAGCAACGAAACCAGGCAAGTCCCATCACTGCCAAGCCTACAGTATATAAGCACAAGGAAGCTTCTTACAGAAAGTGCTCCAAAACAAGCTGAGTGTAAAGTTCTGTGATAGGAATAGGTAGTTCCAGGATTTATAGAATCAACACTAAAGGGCGGGGGATGTAGGACGGAAATCCAAACCCAAACAACAACAGTGAGTTACAGGGGTAACAGAGTGCTTTGATCCCAGCCACAGTCACACCACCTTGCAGAAGCTGAAGAGAAAGCACAGAGATATCCTGGGCATTATAACCAAAACCAATATAATCAATCAACAACAGCATGATCCTCTCAGTATTACACAAAAGAGGGTGGGACAACACACAGAACATGTGGATCTGGAAAAGAGTATGTCCAAAAGCTGCTTTTACTTCCCATGACAAACAACAGGTAATAAAAAAAAAAAAATAAATAAATAAATAAAAAAAAATATTTACTATGAAGTATCTGGTACTTAAAAAAAAAATAAAATTCAGAGGCCAGGAGGAAAAGAGGCCAGCTGATGTTAGCCTGAGGGCTTTTATATTGGGAAGTCAATACTCACTCGCACAAGAGCACTCCATTTTCTAGAGCGGCTCGAAAGTCCTCGGTTCCAAAGCTTTGCCTGGTAACTGCCTAAAAGAATAAGAGTTGAGAGTTAATTGGACACACAGACAAAATCAGGACTAGCAAGAGAATCTCAGTAGTAGTTTAAAAAAAACCAAAACCAAACCAACTGACCCTGATTTAACATTTCATACTATTATTTTCTTACATTAATTTCAAAGAAGCAAGTATTTAAAATCCAGTTCTTTATGCCTCAGAAGTCAGATCCAACATCTTAAAATAGTTTCCTCTAGAGTAAGTCAATCTTCAGCTAAATTCTGTGGGAATACTTATTATTATCTAAAGCAATACCAGTCACATAGAAAAGCATAAAAGAAATTTCAAACAGAAATGCAAAAGAGAGAGAAAATCTTTTATCTCCTACTTCATGTTACAGCGTGTATACCCATGATATCTAGCACAAAGTATTTTAATATTGGGGGTTTTTTGTGCCACTTGCACCTAAGGCAGCGTGACTAAAGAAGCACTCCTAGTCTGCATTACCACGTGCACATCAATTCCCATTCCTTGGCAAGTGGCATGACTGTACTAATGGGACTTCTTTTATATTCAGAGTGAAAAGGCAGTGAACAAGAATAATGTCTTTTAAAGGACTCACGATATCGAAAACCAAAAGGACTGACTACAAGTTTTCAGTGAAGCAGTTTTTAAAAAAGACCCTGAAACCCAAAAAAACAAAGCATTTGCTCAAGCCTATACTCATTTGGAGCCACTACTAGATCCCCCCGCCCACGCCTACATTCCCTGCAGGGACCAAATTTGGCAGATTTCTTCTAAACACCCAGATTAATAACCCACATGCAAGTCAAAAAGACATATTACTCTGCCATCAGTCCAAAAGAGTGGTTTTATGCTAGCTGGGAATAGAAACCAAATACTAGGAGTTGTATTTATTTGAGCTGAGAGGTCACCACCAGCTAATTATGAACCGCCCTTTGGGGATCCTGACTGTCCTCGATCCTGTGCAGGACTTCAGGCACACAATTAAAAGTGCTGTGGAACCTGCATGCATCCAGAGCAAAACTACTGCTTACCACAGTAATTAAGGAAATTAATACTGAAAAAAAAATGAGTTGTGCTTGGTAAAAAGAGCAAAGCAGAGGTTGAAGCTCTTTTAGGATCTGTTAGATTATTACTTTATCACCCTATTGTTTTTTTCTAAATTCCAAGAGGGATGTACACTAAACCCAGAAATCCTACAAATTAAATAATTAAGCTAATTAAGCTTATTAAGTAATAAGCTAAAAGATAGCTTTAACAAAAGTTTTCTTTTCATTCCAATGCTGTAAATTCAATCTTCCTATTGAGAAGAAAATTAGATATTACAAAAATCTTCTTTTGTGTTTAAGGTTTTTTTCTAAAATGTAACAAATAGTGACAGAAAATTAATGATGGCACACCAACTCAAGATAAGAAAAAATTAAAAATTCAGGGAAGGAAAGGATGATAGTGATTCCCCTAGGAGAACTACACTTTATACAATATTCATATAACAACAGTCTGTTCCTACAGAAAACTAGAAGTTGTATCTTAGAAATGTAATTATCAATAATCACTTAAAAACACGTTCTGAAAATTACCCTTATCTCATATATCGTACAGTATTTTTTTCCCAAACATTAATATTTAGTGATAATGATTTTGGAGAAGCTAGCCAATGTAACATAACAGCACTGAGACTTTAAAAATAAATATTTATGTTCCCTAGGTTATAGGGAATATGATGAATAGGAATACCCAGTTTGAAATTATGCCCTTTATTCTGCAAGTTAGAAATTTGACATTTGATTGTCATACATTAGAATTGTACTGCAATAAGGGCTGTAGGACTGGAGTCTAGCTTTGCAGCTATGTTTCAAGCTCCAATCAATTCTTAAGAATCTTAAAATTGTTCTTATTTTGGAGTTGTCACTGACATCTACAGAACTACACAGTTGGGTTTGGGTTTATACAGTTTACTGGCAAGTCATGCATGCAATAGATGACAAGGTGTTTCCTTCAAACAAGAGTTGGGCCCATCCCAAACCTGCAATGTCTTCTATACGCACAATTAACCTTCACAGTGAAATGCTTCCTTTTATTTTTTTTTTTTTTTTAAAAAAAAAAAAAAAAAAAGTCCTAGAATTGCAGTATGTAGCTAAGGCCCACACTCCTCAAAAATCATTCAGAGGAAGACAAGGAACATGTGCCACTGAAGAACTGAAGAAAAACTTCAGAGTAACCCCTCCAGAACACAAGAATGCCATACTACGATGCATAATTCTGTTTCCTTGAACAGAGAGTCCAGTTTGAGTACAAGGCTCTAAATGCCTCTAGTAGACTTGCAGACTTCTTAAAATTACATTAGAAGACATTACACTGGAGGCATTTTGACTAAGTTATTTGTGCAGCCACTGCAGCAATAACACCGATTTGGCATACAGGATGGAGCTGTCAGACCAATCTCGTGACCCACTGATTTTGACAACTACGTAATTTGTTGGTATTAAAACAAAAGCATTGGTTCTGCCAAGTTAGGTTTCATTAATACTGACTTTCAAAGGATAACTAATAATTAAGTAATTAGAAGGTATTCTGAAAGAACAATTTAACACTGGTGCTTGAAACCAAAACGTTTTCCAAGTTGCACAACAACTTGAATTTGTTGATGCCACAAAAAGTAAGTGCTTCTAAAATGCACTTCTGTAGAGACTGAGGACTTCTCATTATGGACGTTCATCTGGATTATACCCAGTGCAGAGCTTCAAGCTCAGCTGTAACTATGATAGCCTACCCAGAACCAGGTATCATTAAAAAAAACGCAAACACACAGACTGGCTCAGAGTTCCCTGGCTTTTAAGAACCTAAGCAAGACAAAGTGAATCCCACCCTAAGATATTACATCTTCAAACTATGTCTACGATTTCTGAGTCACTGTTTGTTCATGAAAACTGCTTATACTGGGTGTGGTACTTTTATGTAATAGGCATAATTGATTTTGGACAATTTTTCAACCACTTAGCCATGTGAGCCACCAAATAATAAAGAAAATACCTTACAAGAGTGATTTCTATCCATCTTTGAACAACATCCCTTTCCAAATTATTTGTCTCTTTTCTCTCCTCCATTCAGCTGAATATATTCTGCTTCTATCACTTCTTTTTTTGATAGGAGAGCAATGACAATTAAGGACTATATCATAAAATCAAATTTAATTGCTGCTATAAAACAGTTTAATTTTGTTTTTGAAAGACAGCGTCCCTAATACTTCAGTAATTTGCAATTGCCAGGTCCAACCAATTTTCTTCAAACAGCATGCAAATCAAGTCTTTAAATTTAGACATTTTACAAATGCTTACAGACAGAGGGCTAGTTTATTTTCAGGTTTGCTGTGATTCCTGTAGAAGGAGACAAATCAAGAAGAAATAACCAAAGAGCAACCATTCTGAGCATGGCATGACATCAAAATCATCATGGACTGAACAAAAAGCACATAGCACAGAATATGCTGATTATATGCCTAAGTACCAAAATAAGCACTGATTACATTTCTTTGGCTTGCTATACTGGAGGCCAAGGTAGGGCTTCTTTGCCTTAAAATCTACCCAAAGCTGAAAGATCTTTTCAGTGTTAATTAAAACAAAACAAAAACACTAAGGGAGTTCATATCAAGTCGTTTCCATGGTTTACACAGATTTGAATGGCTTTAGCAAAAAGGCAGCTTTGCCACAGGCCAGTCAATGTTTACCACCACACGAAACTCAAAGCCAAGGCTCCGGTATGTTTCTCAATTTAACTTTGCTGTGATGGAAACAGCCAAGTTAGACTCTCCCCATCCAATGCAAGAATCATACCACATACCCAGGCATGCTGGCTGACCAGTTCTCCATCGCAACAGTGTTAGCTGCCCAGAGACAAGGAGGCAGCGCTCTACCACGCCCAGCCTGTAATCTCAGCAATGCCTTGGCACGGGCACTCTCAGCCAGCCTGCCCTCTCCACCTCATTCAGAGCTCCTTTTCCACCCTGCCTTTAGACTACACCACCTCAAACCATGCAAGGTCCCTGTGCAGCAGTTTGAGAGAAATGCTGCTTGAAACAGCTTGAAGCACACAGCTCCCTGAGAGAAGGACGTAGGTTAGGGATGGAAGGCAGATTCAAGATACTGAACCACACATGGCAGCAATGGCCTGAAGGCAGGCTTATGCCAGGATCTCATGGGGCAAACAATTGCTCAGAGGGCAGTTAATCAGATCAACACTGATTTATCAATTTATCAGGTACCCAGCACGGCCTGCAGCAAGAAAAGACAAATTTTTCATGCTGAAGAGAGGAATGGCTGTGTTCTGCAGGGAACTGGGACAGTGATGCAACAGTGATGCAATGGTGCCATCCCCAGTACAGAATTTTGGCTACACCTGCCAGTTCCTGTCACAATGCCTGCCTAACCAGATCACCCCACACACGAATGTCTGAATTCCTACCTTTCCAATGGCCTTTCTTCTCCTTACCCATTACCAAAAATCTGGATCAGACTACATGGCAAATGGCTCCACCTTTAAATAACCTCAGCGTTGTACTCCTCCATTTACAGCAGTCCTTTGATTATAACTACCTTCATGCAAAGCAGAATGGTACTGCTCCTGCAAGATGCATAAGGAGATACATAGGCTACACCCCAGCCAACAAGCAAGCATACAGGCAACTCCCAGTGTGCTGGCATCTGTACAGCGTGGCCAGGTCTGGAAGTAGATTCAGAGCACATTTTCAAGTAGTATTTTGAGTCCACTGCATTTTATATCCAATCACCAAAACATGTTATACCTCAGCTTGACAGATTTTTCATGTCCATCACGAAAGAAGAACATCAAAAAAAAAGAAGTACAAAAAGGCAGTAAGGATTTTTTTCCCCCTCTCCTGCATTCACGTGTACTACCCAAAGTCCTATCTCCCCTTTTCATGTCTATATGCAGTTCCATTACAATGCCATGCAGTACATGAGCTTGTCTTTGAATGATGTGCGTGGTAGATACCAGAAAATGCTGTCATTATGCTTTGAAGCAAATAGCTTGTGCTGCCTGGCATTTGCAGTCTTCCCCTTCCCTCTTTTTTTAAAAAACCCAAACAAAAAAAAAAAAACCCTAACATTGCCTCAACTTTCTCCTGTAGTAATTTGCTTTATCCAAATCCCTCCCAAAGGGTATAGGGTGGTAGGAGCCATATTTAGAGGATTGCTGTACACAGTCTTGACCACACATTCAAAATCAGCCATTTGGGTAGCAAACTTTCGACATTGCAGCGAGATGACTAGATTTTTCAAAGTCAACAGTAGAAAAGAGCAGCTCATTTTTGAGTCCAGCAGCATCTGTCTTCCAGAATTTTGAGCCCCAGGAAAATGTAGAGAAAGAGACAGCATTCATAGCTCCCATCCATGGGAAAATACCACTGGCATTTCATTTCTGGTGGCAGCAGGGACGCCAGGTCTAAAGCAGTCAAGGTCATTTTGGGAAAATGCTGTCTTCCCTTCTGATCAGCAACTTAATTCACAGTCCAAAAAATCCTGAGGGGTCAGTCAACAAGTGCTCAAGAAGCTGGTACTCACAGAGGCTCTCCCAGTCAGCCCTCCAGCAATGAAATGAGGACACTGCCCAACATAACAACTGCACAAGAGTCAAGAGCAAGACTCTTGACACAGCTCACAGTTAAAAGTCATGACAGGCATGATTCTGCCAAGGAAAAGAACTGAGATGGCTGGATTAAAAAAAAAAAATTAAAATCTACAAATAAATGTGTTTTGTAATGTAACTGAACAGCAAAAGTAAGAAGGGGGAAGATGAATATTTTTGCATTGACCACATATGCTGGACCATGCGAATGTTCTTCTTTATGGACACAACAGTAATGTTTTTCAATTGGAATAATTCACTCTCTATGAATAGAGAATGTTCTTCTTTATCTCCACAACAATAATGTTTTCAATTGGAATGATTCACTCTCTTGCTCAATGCAAGGCTGTACTCCCCTGTTTAACCCCATACCCCAAATCCCTAGGCATCATTACATTTCAGAGAATGTTGAGATCTTTCAGTCTTCAGCCCCAACTGCTTTTGATAGCAAACCAGAACAGATATTTATAAAAGGAAATGGTTCATTATTGGAAAAAAAAAAAAAAGTCTTAACTGTTATTTTCCATCATCAATATAATGATGGGGTCTTATTGTGGTATGCCTTCTGGACAAACATACCAAGACTCCTGAAATAACATACAGCTACATTCTTACAAAAAATGAAGAAAAACAATAAGGGGTAAGCAAGAAGGGAAAAGATTACTGGTGTAGTAGGTGTGAAAAGCACAGATCTCTGCTCATCAGATGCTTATACTCTGCTCTTCTCAGTTTTTCAGTCAAATCACATGTAGAAACACAATCTGAAGGATGAAAGCAAATGGTTCACAGAACACTTGGCTTGGTGAAACAATGCTGCAGAGAGAGCAGGGATAAACATTTGGGACCAATCAACTCAGTCAAGCTTTTTCCCCCACAAACAAGATCATCCCACAAAGGAAAACAAGATGAATAAGCCTACTGTTGTTTATCCTGATGACTGTACTGACAGGTGTCAAACTAGGAAAACCACCATACATTGCTTTGTGTGACAAAACAGTGTTACTGTGCATGCAGATATGGACAGCACCAACAAGATGGAGGTAAGTGTTCCAGTAAAGCAATGCTTGCCAATGCCAAGTGAAATCTGAATGACTAGACATCTCTGAAAAGAACAAATTACTGTCATTCTATTTTTAATTACATAGCTACATCTGATTTCTTGGGAAACTATTAATTCTGTAAACCATTTAAATGCACACAAGCTCTAAAGCTGCCACTTCAAGCAATGCATGCTGATTTCAACTTTAACCACACATTCACTTTCTCACATGTATTTACAGTTCATTTCCGTTAAATAAAAGTGGGTACTTATTCACCTTTCCAAAACAACAGAATATTAATATTAGTATTTTTAAATTTTCCAGTTGAGCTCCATACTACTTTGGTAGTTTGTGGTAAAAGAATGGTGGCATTGGGCCCCTTAACCATAAATGTTCCTTATTAAACAGAGAAAAGGATAAAGTAGTCACGAAGAAACATTCTGTCCACCCCTGAAATAGAAAAAAAACCCCAGTGAATTCTGTAAGTATGTAAAAACCTGTTTTATTGGAAGCTGTCTTTTTCAACTAATTCACAGTAAAATAGTGGTGTACAAGACTTCAGTGCTTCTTTCTGACAGAGAAAATTGTTAAACATACCCAGGGAACAAGAATTACGAAGGAACGGTTTCCAGCAAAGTCATCAACTGAGATAACAGAACAAATTACAAGGAGAAATTCCAGTTTCACTACTTAGATATCTTTCAATGACCATGTTTTATAACATATGTGCTCTCATATATTGATATATGCCAGATACTGAACTTGCCCATTGTAAAAGTCAGTCACTCCATAAACTCCATAAACCATTTCTTATTCTTTTTTCTGAAACATCTGCATGTTCAGCACTGCACTGGTTCCTATCTGACCTCAAGTTGTTAATACCTTTCCAAGTTGGGGGCTAAGCAATCAAGAGACAAATCCATTCATAGCTGTTGCAGCTGAAAAAATGAATGCATGCATAAATATATCCTGTGTAGTGTCCACCAGGGCCATAAAAAAAAGCTTGTCCTGGATGGAATATCAGTATGTTCTCAATATCTGCCTCTAAATGTTGAAACAAAAATACTAGAAAAGAGGACTTGGGAGAAGTCAGATGCACAAGGTTTTGTATGGCTGCCTGAGCAGTCCAGTCACAGGAGAAAGGCACAATCTTCCTGCTGTCCTGAAACTACACTCGAGCCTCTATTCCCACTGTCTTCTTCATGCCCATGTGGAGAGTCTGCATTTATGAAATGTTCTGCAATCATCCAGGCTATTTATGCTTCAATGTAGTACTAAATATATATTCAAAACCCCCGACCCCATCTCCATGTGTAACTCCCTCACACATCCCACCACCTCTCCTCCCTCCCCAAAAATAAGTATATCAACTGGAACAGTGGGTCCAAGCATCAGAGAAGGGCTGGAGACACAGCATGCTGGAGATAAGAAAAGGCCAACATTCAGATTTTGTGCAGATTCTTGAGAGGCTTAGCACACCAAAAGATCCAGTGATGCAGTGCCCTGGCAGCCAGGCAGTACATGACCTATGGGATGGGGAGTCACTTGCCCTCACAAAGAGCTTCAAGTTCAGACAGCAATAATAAAAAATTCTGCCCCAAAAGCCTCTATGCAAAATCTGTCCGTATAATTTCTTTTGCTAAAGGAGGAAGAAAAAGCCTGTGGCAACTGCAGCAGTTTTCTTGCAGGGGAACAAGAAAAAATAAAATTGTTTTTAAAAGCTTCAATGCAAATAAAGGCATTACCTGCAATATTGACAGATAAAATGTTATGATAATAAAAATCATATTTGTCTAGGGAAAACACAAAAAAGGACTATAGCAAATACCAGCTTTGACATTTTTTTGCTGTAGATGTAATTAAAATTTAGACAAATGTTATTTTATCTGTTAATTTTATATTTAGTATTTTAGATAATGTCTCCATTTCACTGTAATTGAATTTCTACATATTTGTTATTGCTCATTTAGAACAAAAGATAAATGCAAACAATGAAAAGCCTTCGGTTGTTTGTATTTCCTAAGTTCAGTTTTACTACTATTATAATTCCAGGTTGGAGTCTATGCTGCAAATTTCAATACAGGCTCTCAACCCACTGGCATCTATTTTTACGGGAAGGACCTTAAAGAAAACAATCTCTTTGCTTACACTGATTAAGAAAAACATGCTAAAACTCTTTGAAAGCGGGTCCCTGTTGGGATTATTTATATAAGCGGCAGAGACATACAGAGATACCAGATGAAATGTCCAAGTGCAGAGCATGCTTCTGCCCTAGATTACAGTTATCTTTTACAAATTGACTGCCTTGATCCTGGGTGTATTCAATACTTTGATTTTTTCATATATTTTAAATACTTTTCCTTGTTTCTCCAGAGACCAGCACTGGTGCCATGAGCAAACCAGGGAGCTAACCACAAGGTCTTGAAATGACATTCAGTAGGAGGAGGAAAAAAGGCAGTAGATAAAAGAAAACGCACACAAAGGGGAAATGCTTCAGATAAAATTGTTTTCCCATGTTTTGCAAGGTTATTCATGCATGAAAGCAGTTTCTTGTTATTACTAGAGATTTGTCAATCTTTTCAAAATTTCCAGCCTTTACTGGAAGCAGTACTTTGAGCATACACACTGAGATGTGCATTGAGTCCACTTGAGCCCAAAGCATTCACCAACACTCCCCCTCTCTCACACTACATCTATTTGCTTGCACATGGGGTTTGGGGAACCAACAGCCTTCTCTGCACATCTCCCCTTCTGTTCCAACATCCCCTGACTTTTATATCTCTCTCTCCTACACATGCTGGTTTCCAAGCCATTTCACCAGGTTCTCTTAGCTCATTAACAAGGAAACAGATGGACAGTGAAAAAAGAAATTGTGCGGAAACGAACATTTAACAGGGTCAAAGACACCATAAAGGCAATTAGTGTCATGCACAGACCCTGGGAAAAAAGTCACAACAACACTTCCCAGTAAACTATGGCACTTGCCATTAACTGCAGATTTTAAACAATGCAGTTCAGAAATTTCAATATTATCTAGCAGCAGTTATGTAGAAATGAACAACCAGGTGGAAGTCACTGAAATTAATGCTGACTTCAGGTGGAGAAATACTATGTTCTTCTCTGAAATTTGAATAACCCGGGGGGAAGGGCTGGCTTAAAAGAACTCCACTGATCTGACCTGTCTAAATAAAAATAAAAGCAAGATTGCAAAGCTCCTGTTTGATACCTGAGGGCTTTCTAAACTACATTTACATTTCATATTATGAGAGTAGGTAAGCAGTAAGAGAAGCTACATAGAACAGTGACACCAAGAAAAAAATTGTTTCAGGGTTTTCCTGGCTGTTTTTAGGAACTTTTAAAATAGAGAGTTGAAAAGAATATAAACACAACTAATTATATTGGGCTATTTCAAAAGCACTGTGCATGGACCAAGTTACTACACTGGGAGCAAGACTTTTAAATGCTCCCCTTCCCAAGGCTGGTGGTGGGGATGATGCACTCCAGGTGTGAGCTCCCTTATCCCAGCAGAGGCCACTGCCACTGCTGCACAGCACCATCTAATGGGAGACATCCCATACGACTCATGACCACAGGATCTGTGCCTATGTGCAGCCCTTCTCCTTGGCAGGAGATGAAAGAAATCGCCTCTGGCAAAGAAATTAAGTAATTGCAGTCAGAAGAGGAAGAATGGCTCTGGAGGAAATTGAAGTCCAAGGGAGCCACAAAAGGATAGCGTGTGTTTGAGAAGATGACAGGAGAACAACTAGAGGGGGCAGAGTATCAGTCTGGGCAAAGGAATAAAGTTTAAACTCAGCAAGTTTTGCTGACCAACACTTGTCGCTGATTAGGTGTTTGAAGAGTTCCAAAATACAAATGTTGCCCTTTCAGAGCATTTAAATATAAGGGAATAATTGGTGAACAAGTAGCAAGATAGTCAAGTATCTTTATACTTTGAGAACTCTGAAATTAATGTTCTTGGGCTTGAACACACAGCTTTCAGCTTTTCAGAGGTTCCTGTTGTAGCTACACCTCCTTCAAGACCTTTCCATCATCTCACAGCAGGCACAGTAACACCCCGAAGAGTAACCTCACATTATTCACAATTAAAGATATATTCCCCTTCCCCCCCCCCCCAAAAAAAAAATATATAAATAAACTCCTTCACTGTTTGAGATATATTTGCCTTTACAAAAAATCAAATGTCAATGCTAGTAGAAATTAGGGATCAGGCTACTAACAACCTCAAAATCAGGACTTCACCCTATTTAACAATTTAGCATGACTTTAAGAGGTCCCTCTTTAAGCACCACATTGCCCTGTCACATGTCCTTCCTATCTGAACATTTTGGTGAAGCTGATGGAGTATTCATTAAGCCAAGGATCACTCTTATTCTCCAGGGATCTCTGATGCATGGTTTGCAAAACCAGAGAGAGCAGACAGACGCACTATCAGCTGCCAGTCACAGGCAGCCCCACGCAGGGATAATTGCTGCACTGCAATTAAAGAATTAAGGTGAAGAGCACGGAGGTCCAGAAGGGAAGCCATGAGTGACAATTGCTGCTCTCCTAAACTCTTTTAACACTTCCCCCTTCCTTCTTCAACCTCATCACTCCACTTCTGATCCAGGGTGAGCATTGCACATGACCCAAGTATTACTCAACTACCTCCAGCATGACACTTACTCCAGCCATTTTACTGCTTCTCTGCAAATGCAGCTTTATTTATTTCATTATTTGAGGAGCCAAACTGGTTTGACTGAGTGCTTGCCTCCTTGCTTGGGTGTGCAGAGGAACCCAAGGGAAGATTGACTATCATAGCAGCTACACAGAGTTGCTACGCACACTGCCCAGAGGCAGGATTTAATTACTAGTCAAAAGCAGTCTATCTCTCCCTGATTACATAAGACAATTATAATTTGCTTGTATTTATTATGACATCCTTGCAGAAATGTTCCTGACTCTTTGTAAACAATTCCATATTCTGCAAGGGAGAGGCAAAAATTTACATCACAGTCTCCATAGTCAACCCATTAAGCATTTAAAATGCGAATCCTTAATATCTGTCTTTTTGTATCATTAGAAATTCCATGTTGATGAAAAAATTTTTTGCTGTTATTCAGAGGAAAACAAGTCAGCAGTGTACTAAAGAATTTATCTGCACATGGCAAAAACATCCTTTCTCAAAGACACACTCTGGCCTTAAGTCCTGTGTAGATGAAACAGTGTTCAACCAGTAGTGGGCTGGTTCACATAATCTCCCCTAATGACACATCTACAGTGATTAAAAAAGCTACACAAAACATACACAAAAAAAGCTCTGACACACAAGCAGGCAAATTGCAAACATATCCAGAGCTATAAAAACAGTCTTGAAAGACTACTCTCCCTTTTACACATTTAGTATGTTTGTTCCTTGTAACTGCTTTTTAGATTATGAGCAGATGCATGTTCTTTAGTTATTTTTTGTCTTTAGCTTAACTTTATTTTGTCTTTAAAATAACAAGGCATTATTAAATGGAGAAATATCATCAGTAACCCATACACTTTTTCATAGACAGAATTATCTATGCCCTGGAAGACAGAGATTTTCTTCTACCATTGGCAAGATGCCTCAAGCATTTTGGGTTTGAGCCACAATGGTTTCTGTGACCAGCTGTCTTACAGGGCATGCAGACTCCAAGAATGTCTGAAATTTTGCCTAGCAACAGACAAAGCACAGACTGCCCCCAATTTAAACATTTTACTCCATACATGTTGCATGAAGTTATGCCAATTTCTGCTGCTTGATCTAGTAAGCTGTTGGGATCACTATACAATTTTTTTTACCATTTTATTTAAAGCTCAGTAACAAAGATATTTCTCCTACTGTAAAAAAAAAAACCAAACACCCCCAACCAAAACAAAACACCAACAAACAAACAAACAAATAAACAACCCCAAACAAACAAACACCTGGGAAATGCTTTAAACATTAGGTCCACTGCTTTATCAAAGCAGAATGATGTCTCTCGGGATTTTTTCATTCAGATTTCCACAGAGAAAGGAATGATACCTCATAGCACTGATGCTATCTCCAATGCAAGATTTAATTCTGGTTTTGTGTGCATCACAAAATCATGTGTTTTATTGGTCATACATACTCAGATCATTTGTTAGAACAAGAAGCTGGATACAATTCCAACTTGAAGCATTCAAACATGACTTGCACACCATTTACAGACTAACAAAGGAATTATCCCACTGAGTTAGACTAGTTGTCCATCCCACCCAGCACCCTCAGCCTGGCAGTGACACGTAGCAGGTATGTCAGCGCGTTTGCAGGGTGGGGAGGGAGGATACCAGCACTTTCGTATTTAGAGCAGAGGTGTTCTAGCCTTCTCTATAATTAAATGGTAAAAAACACAGATAGGGAGAGCAACACGTCTTTTCATAAACAGTTCTCTTACATCAGAAATCATTACAGAAAGGAGAAACGCCACCCACCACTTCCTCCTGTGCCTATATACCAAGCTTTTTAAAATACTTGGTTGCTTAAAGATTTCTTTGTCTGCACTGTACAACATATGAAGAGGTGCATCCAGAAGAACTTGAACACAAGCCTAACTTGTGATGAGTCCGAAGTGATAAATGTATGCAATGCCTTTTTAACTAAGGCATGTACCCATGAATATGTTACTAAAAAGTCATGCATCTTATGCAGGACAGTATTCTCCAAGCCTAGTGCCTCAGATTGAGAGCCTGTGTTGATAGCAAGTGGGAATTCATACACCATCTGGGAGTCACTGCAAAACTGATCTCATATCTCTTGACATATTCTGACCTCTGCTGTTATAAAGTGGAATTTATTTTCACAATAATTTTTTTCTTTAAAACACCGCCCCCTCAGCTGAATAGGAATTTTCAATATCTGCAATTATCCAGGGAAAAGAAATGATGGGAAAATCGCTTTTATTTTACACCATGAAACATAAACAAAGTTTCCATGCTTTTTCCTTCCCCCTCATGTTTCTACCATCCTGTCATTTATTATAGCCTGCATCACTTGACTGTTACATAAATACACATACTTTGGGGTTTTTTGGGATTCTATACACTCTGTATTCTCCCAATCATCTCTCTGGGAATGAATTGTTTTAGGCTTTTTTGACAGATACCAGCAAAAAACACCCAGCACATACCAAAACAGAGACTACTACTGATCTGAAATTATTCATATTCATTTTAGACAGCACTTTTGTTTTCCAGTGTAAGTTTCACTTTCATCACCGAAATATTCTACAGTAGCCTAGCAAGTTCTAAATTATGTATAAGTCTAGAACTCTCCACTGAATTTTGATAGTATTGATTAGGAAAGAAATCATATTCTAAATATGCCTTACATTAACATCAGTGCAAATGTGAATCTGAATGAATGATGGTATATTGGTTGGCGAACTTTTGAAAGCAGCAAAACACCACTTTTTAAGTTATAGGTACACATTGAGGGGAAAAGAAGAAAGCAAGGGTGTCCATCATGATTCTCTGTTTCCAAATTTCTGTTTCCCTTTTGGATACGAAGTCTCCTCTCAGACCTTATCTTGAAGATTAACATTTGAACCTGTACTGTACTTATTATCATAAATGCTTAAGCAACATTTTCTCTCTCCCTTTCCCATCATAACACCTCTCACACTTCAAAATAAAATTGCATGTACAGCTTATATGATTTCCACCAGACTTGCTGATTCCCCCTAGCTTGAGAGATGATAAAGAACTTGATCAAATATTTATAAGCAGTATGAATTCAGAACTATCTCCCAGTCAGAAAATACTTTTGATTAAGGAATAGAAAGACAGCAACACAGTGCACAATGAGTGTTTCAGCACAAAATGCTAATTTTATCTTTGTTTAACTAGGGAAGAGACCCTAATTTAAAATCAGCTAGTTCACCTTTATGCCAAGAACCTACTTCTTGGAGTTGTAAACATAAGAAATAGTCTTGTTCAGTTCTTTTCAGTATGTTCTCACCATTAACTGTGTTCTTTCTGAGCAATACTAAAATGAATGGAGTTTTTTATTGTTCTGCATGCAACAACTTTATTTTCACCTTCATGCATAGTTATTATTATTTTTTTTTAATCTTTGAATACTTTGCTTCTGCTGAGAGAAACCTGTGGAAATTTGCCTTCACACCTTCACTGGAATAAATGCAGGAAATGCAACTGCACAATGTAGATAAACCACTGAATCTTAAAGGATCCCCAACTACAGCTGCAAAACTAACAGCCATTAAAGCCCAGCACTGCACCTTATTTCACCACACAGATGTCCCGAGACAGCCTGTTAGTATACACACACTCCCTATTTCAACAAACATCCTCACATTCTGTTTTGCCCCAGTAAAACCATCATCTGCTGGAAACCAAACCAGAGTGGACCCCTCAAAACGTTACTGCACCTCCAGAAACTGATACCTGGACTGTTAGCATGGATGGTAAACAGTGGCTCATACAGACTACCACAAGTGTCCTGTAGGATTTAACATTACAAGTGACTTCTTAAAAATATGGAACTACTTCAAGTAAGACATGTTAAAACACCTCAGCTTCCCACTCAAAAATTTTATTAATAAATATAAGAGTTTTGGACCATATAAGGAGGAAGCCTTTGTTGTGATCTCTTTGTATAGGGACCACCCAGCAGCATCCTGCAAGTGGTTTCAAGGCTTTATTGGTTTGATTGAATGTCTCTCAGATATGGTAATACCCTTTAAAGAATAAAGTACTATGGTTAGTTTAGTTTTGTATTCTGTCAAAAAATGTGATGAGACATTGAATAGCCTAAACCAAACTACAGCATGATTAAACAGGAAGTTTGAGAAACCAATTCACAAAAATGGAAGCAAATAAAATTCACACAACTAGCACAAAAAAAAAACAGTCAGGCAAGTTTAGGTTACAAAGTAACTAAAGACAAAATAGAGAAGAAATTCTATGATTCTACTAGAAGAAACAAAGGACATAGCAGGTGTGATGAAAGTAAATAAATAGATAATGAAAAGATAGTTATGATGTTCAGTTAAAGAGCTGGCAGATGCTTCAGAGAAGCACAGGACTGGGAAAACAACCACTGAGAGTGTAAGTGTTGAGATGGCAAAGCCTGGAAGAATTTGCATAATTAAAGTTCTTGTCTGTTCTAGAGCATGCTCTAAGCCATTAACAATTATCTTCAACTCAAAGGGCTGGAAAGGTCTCACTGACTGCAAAAAAAAATTAAAAATAAAGATCCCCTTTTGATGTGTGATGACATGAGAAAGAAACCAGAAAAAGGGTTAGAAAAACATTTAGACTGTTCTCCCCAGCTTCAACTTCTAGAAGGGTATTAAATATTGCTGACTTACCACCAACACAAGGACATAGCTTTTTGAAAGGGAGGAAAAGTTTTGGTCTGAAAAGTGTTTTTTCCCTGCCTTAGCAAATAAACTGGTTTGACACAAGAAAAGCAGCAAGTGTACTATAGATAAACTGCAGTCATGCAACCAGGAAATGCAACTGTTATTTTATTTAAGGACAGACTGTGGAAATGCAGTCTAGGTAAGGAAATTAAAAGGCCATGACATGAAAGTAGGAACACCACACATGTCAAGAGCCGGTTTCTATTGTCAGCTGGGATAGGGTACTAAACTGGACCCAAGAGAAGTTATTTTAAACAACTCTAGTGTGTTCCTAGCAGAATTAGGTGATGGACAACCACCACATTATTTACAAACTCAACCTGACGCATTCCATGAGACAAAAATTCGCTGTTCAAGTCCTAAGTTGGAGCACTGGTGCAAAGTTCAGCAAGAAAAATTCAGGGCTGGCTAGAAAAATCTTGCTCTTAAAACAGGTCAACCAAACATATGAATAGGATATTACTGTACATCTCAAACAATGGTAACTTTTTTTCCAACAGACAATGTCAGTTTGTAGTCAGTCACTTCTTATCCTTTTATGCAATGACACTGCTTTAAGTGGTTATTCACCTGTCTGTATTGGTGCAGTAGGTGTCCTACTCGTAGTTTGGTTCGTGATATTTCATGTATTGTGCTTCAAGGAAAGACACTTAGGAGTAAGAGGATTTGTCATTGCAAAGAGATGAGGGGAAACATTTCTTTTCCGAATTTATCAATGCAAGATTTGCACTAATGGATTTACTTCACAGCAAAGAAGATTATCATGCATTAGGAAGGAAAAGTTAACCAGGAAAGTAAAGAACCAGTTTTTAAGAGGTTAAAATATATTGGATAGATATATGGATAGATATGCCAGGAATGGTCTAGGTATAAGAATATCCAATTTTACAAAAGAGTACTCATGAACTATGTGATGCCTAAACTTCTCTAAGCCATAGATGCAATTTCTGCATAAAAGAATTTATTATTCACTCAGTCTCATCATCTAAATACCAAACCCAGTAAAAAAATCTAAGTTAAGCATTTATGTATCTCCACGATTTAAGGCACAAGATAGAACAAAGTGAGTTTCAGGGAGAATTCTGGTGGTGTTTTGGAAATGAGGTACTTCGCAGCAACTGCTCAAAACACACAATAATCCAGGTGTAAAAAAACTCTACAAATAAATCAGTTTATTTTAGGACACACACTCTAATGGCCAAAGCAGAAATTTAAACCTGCAATGCCTACTATGACATGGCATTGTTAAAGCCATGGAGAAAGCCAAAGGAGAAAAGAAGAACTGTATATGCATGGTGGAGGGGACTGACACAAGTACTACTTCCACAAGTACCTATAATTATTCAGATCAGGATAACTGCCAACTCTGAGGGCACAACATTTAAGTGGTGCTTACACTACCACATATAACCCAAACACCAGGCTCTATAACTCTAATGTTGTGGTAGAAGATGCATAGAGGGCTAGGATTTACTAGAATTTGAAGGCTACATTCAATTTATGGTCTCTAACAAATTCTTTTATCAATATTTTTGTATGATCAATACTTTCTGGAAGCAGGGATGAAGAAATTGATTGGTCTTTATGTGCAAGGTTATTAGTGTTACACTGCTTAGATGTGGCCATTACCTGTGATTCTCTAGTGGCCCTGGAACCACTGGAGATGCCTACAGGGAGAGTACAGGCTGGTGGTGCTGAGGATGCCTGTGCACCACTGACACTTCCATAGAGACTACATGATAATCAGATAACAAATAAAAAAATCTGGTTTCCCTTTCCTTGATAGAAGATGTCTTGAGCTGGTAAAAATGACTGACCTACAAGCTCTAAAAGACAAAGGGCTTCTCCTGGGCACGTGCAATGACGGAGTGCTGTGAGAATAAGACAGGTACCAGTGGAGAGAATAGTTACAACCACAACAGGGTTCTTTGAAGAGCCTCCAGAAACCACATAAGAAAAATAACTTTTTTTTTTTTGGAAGGGAATATTCAAAGTAAAAGCAGGTCTGGACTTCATTACATAGCTTTTGGTCACAGGCACATGAATCCACCTGCTCAAAGTAATATTTTAGATACATATTAAAAAAAAAATTGAAAAAAAATCAAGTTTTTGCGACCTCAAGGAAGAGCATGCAAACCTCAACACAGCCCTGCTGCTGGAGGTCCAAACAGAAGAAGCATAGGATAAAAGTAGAGAACTCTAGAAGACGTGCTGTTGATGTTTGCATGTGAGAAACAGGGAGGTGGGAAGATGAGAAGAGCCACTTTTGTTTCTGCCCCATCCCCTCCAGCCCACACTGGCAGAGTGTCCAGCACAGCCCCCACATAACCCTGCCTCAGGCCTGCAACAGGAACATGACATTGGCTGCACCTTGGTCTCCTGCCTTCGTCTATACTCACTTACGCTGGAAAAGTTGTGAGCCTGGATAATTCCAGTTCCACTGCTGCTTCCAGCGATCCCGTGCAACATTACCACTGAATTCGGGGAGATTACATAGAAACCTGGCAAACTGAAACAGCCCCAAGGCCTGATGACTAAATATTCCATGGTAATGACACTGGGCACAAGAACCTCAAGAAAAATCAAATACAAATGTCAAAAGCTAGTAAATCAGAGGTAGCCCTTCAAGGTTTTGTTTGGAAAAAGATTTGTAGTAGCCAAGGTCACACTTTAAAATGTACAAAATTCGTACCAATACGTATCTCTATCAAAAGACATGTTTGTGAAAACTCACTGTTAGTCTTTGTATTAGATTTATCAATAGATGTCAACACACAGATCTGGGGTCAATAAAGTAAATTACCCATCTTCCATTTAATTACTTTAAAGAAACAAATTAAAATTAAATAACATCCAAAAAACAATCAAAAGGCCTGTTAATATTCTTACCCACATGCAGGAAGAAGGCTACAACATAACTACCCAAAACACATTTTAGCAAAAACAAAGGGGTACAATAAAACAATTTTGAAACATATATTCAACATTACTTGAAAACATCCTGTTATGAAACAAAAGATTCCTTCATAAACAGTGTAATGGTAAATTGAGAATCCCTGCAAATTATCTTTTGAATCCTTGGAGAGTGGCAACACTCTGCAACAGAAAACATTGTTACTTTAACAAATCTGAAAACTTAGCACAAAGTGAAACTGGGTTAAGAAGTAAACATTTTGATGTCTAGTGAATTCTTTTGCAAGTAAACTTGTGATACCCATACATCCCTTAAAAATATTAGAGACCCTACATGGGGAAAACGCCATGGCAGAAAATTCTTTGCAGCTTTTTACTAGAAAGTGATTTTGCAAACATTATAATGATCTCTGTGCTACTCAAAAATACACAGCAGTGCCCAGAATAACTGAAAGTTACTGACACAAAACAGAACTCAGCTTCTGTCTTGATTCTATTTGTTTCACATTAATGAAACATCTCTGAAATTCATAGCATCTGAACACAGAATACACATTTTTTCAGTATGACATAGTAAGGGATATTTTAAGATTCTGGAATGTCATTAATTTGTGCCTTTTAGCTCAGCAATTTGTAAATGATTAGCTTTAGAGCACCAAAACAAAGTAGAGCCTGTCTAAGCCTATTTTATCCAATGAGTGTTTAATTTAAAAACACCATTTAAGATCTAATGCCAAAGCCCAGCATATATTATTTATTCTGAAATTGAGAAGGACATCTGATGGCTTCCTGTAGGTACATATCATATAAGAACAACTTTTATTTTTCTGTAAGCCTAAATCTGGCCCTTTCAGTTTCCCAAGATTTCAAACAAGTACCTACGTTTCTGCTGGTAACCAAGTTCCTGTGGAGCAAGTTTAGCTTGAGATGTCATTGTCAAGCCTTTTCCTACAGTGTCAGTAGGAGGGGAGGGAAAGAAGAATACAACTAGGCATAGTGCTAGTTAACTGTCTCTTTTTCTGCTTACAAGAGAAATGGGATCCTCACACCATAAAAAGGAAAGACTTGTACCACCAGATTCCTGTCCCTACTCCTGTCCAGTTTTACAGGAAATAGCAAGTCCTTGGCTCTGACACAGAAGGCTGCACGAAGGGTTGCAGACCCATGGCAGTTCTGTAGCTCTGGCCTCTAGAAAAACCTTCCACTCTGAAGAGGTTGTGAGACTCCCCAGACGGGGCTAAAAATGAAATTACATTGGGACAAGTGAAGACCTCCAGAATGTTTATGAATGTCTGGCTCCAGGAAAGAAGCTCTCCTGACTGCAGACACTACTTTGTGTTTGTTTGTTTTTTAAATTTCATTAAACAGAACACACCCACCTCTTCTTTTTTTCATCCTGAGCAATTCATTCAAAGTCAAAGCTTTGGTCTGAAGCTTAAGGTCTTCTATTTTATTTACTTCTGGGCTAGCCTTAAAGGAGCAGTGAGAGAGGTTTAAAACTGGCTGCATCATTCACCAGAAATACAAGTTTTCTGCTCTTAGGCACCTATGGAATTCACTTGTTTCAAGCTATTCAAGTATGAGAAAAAAAGTCTGGGCTTCAAAAATTCCTTACTTTAATTAATGACTTGCTTTGATTTGACTTCAAATTAGTTTAATCACTACAAAGCAAGAGTGAAAACAAAAAGTTCAGCATCACATGATTTTTTAAAACAGCATCTCTAAATTGGTACTGCACAGTCCCACTCCTAGCCAGCTCTCCCTGGTGGGGGGTCTCTGTCCTAGCAGCAGGAAGGGATAGAAGGCCTCTGCAGCACCCTGTGCTCCCAACACAAATATTTTGACCAGATAATTTTAATTCACATGTAAAAGTGAATTGGACAGGGGGGCAGGGGGTGTGGTTTAATAATTCTACAGGTCTTCCTTACCTAAAAGGTTGCAGAAGCCAAAGGAAAGTTTTGTGAGAGACAAATTTTGAAAAAGTATGAACCCAAATCCTCCACACCTCAACAAAGAGAAGTAAGATTTAAGCATCCAATTTCCAATTAAAAAAAAAAAAAATCTAAGAGCTCATTTCCATTTTAAAAACTTATCTGGAAGGTTTTTTAAAATCATTATTTACTAAAAAAATAATAAGGAAAGGTTACTCTGAAGCACAAACACAAGGTAAACACTTGTGCATATCTCGCCTCAGAAAGATACTTGAAATTTACTTCCCCTGGCAGCTGTTTTTATCACCAGTTGGAAATATTTTCTCTCTACTTTGTGCTTAAAAGAAAAAATTCAAATTCACAGGCAGGCTGCTGTAGCAGGTCTGAGTTGCAATGTTCTTGTTCACCTCAGCTGGGCAATTTCCTCACTGATGGGCGCCACTAAAGCAATCAGATTGTTTAGCATCCTATGCAAATTCCTGGAGATGAATGCTTAAATCTGCCAGCACACAGACAAACAGAAATCAGCAAAATCAGCAATATGCTAATTCAGCATGATGCTGAACTCAATGCAACCACCCCTAAAGGTAATCAACAGGAAAAGGAAGCAAGACAAATCTGGGGACTGTAGCACAAGTTACAGCAGAAGGTCCACACGATGATATTCAAAACAGAAAACCTCACTCCAAAGACTGTTTGTGATCTGAAACTAAGAATCTTTACCTCCTTCTAAAAAGACTCAATAAAATAAAAACCCACAGAAAACCTCCTCCAGCCATGAGTACATCTTAAAGTTGTTCTGGCAGACATTCAGTACTAACCACCTTGAACCTTCTCCCCCACAAATTTAATCTCTGCAGAGTCAAACAAATATTAATAATTGAAAAGTACACAAAGTGATTCTACTAAGGGGGTAATTAGCAACTTCATTTCAGTTTAGCAGCTGATTTTGAGCTGGCATTAAACCAACAGGAGCTTAAAAGAACCTATTACATGGGTAAGTTTCTGAATAACCTTGTGAGTTACTTGCTGCAGTTTGATGTGGCCCTCAGACTTCAAAGGCCCCTTTCACAAGAAAGCAGGACAAAGGCAGAGAGGTCTTTATCATCTTTTATGGTAAATAAGAGACGAATCCTCTACACACTAGAAAGCTGATGCAAGGAAAAGACTGAACTTTGCATGAGCTTCATCAACATTTTAGGAACCCTAAATTATCCAGCAGTTTTTTGATTAGATGATGCCAGTAATTTGGAAAGGCAACAGCAAGTAGTCCAGGAGCACAGAAGTACACAGATAAAAAGCTTCTGTTGCTTTGCTATCAGCAGATGTTTGTGAGGACCCATCACCAGACTGCAGTGGAGCACGTGCCCAAGCATTTCCTGACACCTCAGGTGAACAAGCCAGAGTCTCCCACCCTGGGCACACACAGCTCAAACTCTCACAGATTTCTGCTGCTCAGCCTTAGTGGTTCCCATTACCCTAGTCATGGACACACAGACAGAATCCCTGGGATTATATATCATACTGGGAATCCCTGGCAGTTGTGTTTAGAGGAATTGCATGTTAAAGTCTTAGCACCAAATACACATGCTGCTGCTAATTAGGCCATGCAGAAACATAAGGATCACCCCCTTACCAGAATTCGCTGACAGAAACCCAGCAAGGACATACAGCTTAAAATTAACATAGTGTGAAATGAGAAGTACAAACCCTTAAGTGGAAAACTGCCAAATGTAATTTTCACAATTACCATTTAATTTAAGAAGCAGATCAAAAGGAGCACATAATTTACATTTTCAAACATTAAGTTTTAAAGATCAAAGACCTCTAGTATTTCCAGACTGCATATATGTAACTTGGTTCGAGTAATGAATCTATGCAGAAGGAGAACATGAGCAGCTCTTTTGCTCCATGGAGGAGTTTCCCCATCATCTGTGACTGCAGCATGGGATATCTGCACCAAGCATCATCAGCAAGCTCCCACTGACACTAAATATGAATGGAAGCAAGGGGTTTTAAGGCCTAAAATAGCATTATATCAATTTTCTGACTGCTGGGGAACTCTCTACCTGAAACTAGCCATTGCTTCAGAGATTTTTTCACAACTGCAGCCTGACAGCTATGACTTAACAGTACTTTTATGCAATGTTCCAGAGTCATTAAAGATGCCACATTACCAAAACTGTGTTTTTGTGACAGTGCTGTAGCCTAATTATGCTAAAAGTTAAATAGAGAGAAGTGCACTATGTAAATATTCCAAAACACGTCACATAAATTCCATGTAGCAATGAAATAACAACAGCAGAGGCAATGTTTTAGTGACCACTGGGAGCTACTGCAACAGACCCTGGTCAAATTTAGTGTAAAGTAGAACGTGTCCAGGAAACATCTGAACGTTCACACTGAAACCTCATGCCTACTTCTAAGCACCTCCCAAAAAACCACAGGTCAGAATTCAATATTAAAACCAGATTTTTCTGAGCAGAAAACCAGAAAGCATCATTACCATAAAAACTGTGCTAAAAAAAGACATGATCATTTAAACTGAGCCAGTGAACAGGAGCTGCTTGTGGAAGTTGAGAAGATGACCAAAACTTCTCTTACTTAGTTGAGGAACAGGACACCACCACACATGTAATGGGCAGCTGTGTTCAGTACTTGATTGCTGGTGTTACAGTAACATTCAGTCCCCAAATCTTCCTGATAGTACACAAAGACCCTCAATACATCACACTTTATCAGAGTGGTCCCAGGAAAGGGATGGATTTTTAGCTGCATGTGCCTTATGTTCCTCTTTCCCTTCCAAACACCAGGTTAAAACTACCTTAAAAGTAGACAGGAGGGGATATATAATACAAACATTTACACGGGGATTTAAATTCTTATAATATGGCATTGACATCTGATAAAGGAAAGAAAAGGACATATGAAATCCACAAATCTCTAAACATGAGAAGGTTTAAAGGTTTCTCAAGAACAGCTTTTTCAACAGACACTTCTCAGGATAAGGAGGATGCATTTTCTAACTAAGACTATAAATCTCTTGAAAGTATGAACAGCCATTGTATTTTTACAATAGTTGATGCACCTATGTACTAGTACTTTGATAAGCAGGTCTTCCTGACAGATAAAAGCTGTTACACTGAAGCAAGTTTCATAATTCAAACCTTCTCTCACAAAACATTTTAAAAAGTGAGCAAGATCCAGGCTCTTTAGATGAAGAGAACAATGAGCTATGTCTGGCTGCAATTAATGCATAGCAACCTAATCTCAAAGCATATTGTATAATGCTGTGGGTATTCTTGCTGGACCTATACTGGCTCACATGGACTTCTGTGTGACAGCAGCCACACTGCTTCCAATCCCCAGCCTACATCAGTCAGGCAGAAGCACTTAGAAGTATTAATCTGCATCTCTGTCAAAAATTAAAATCACTACATACAATCTAAACAACATTACATGCATTGATACATCAAAATATTGGTAAAATTAGTGCATTTCACATCTGCCTCCACTAGCAGTCTGCAGAAAAGTGCCCCTGCCCAAATGGGAATACATATTTCCTGCCTCCAGGGAAGAAAAAAAAAAAAAAAAAAAAAAAAAAAAAAAAAAAAAAAAAAAAAAAAAAAAAAAAAAGAGAGACATATGCTTCTTTACTTGAGTGTAGAAACACTGAGGTTGAGATGAGAAGAACCCGGAGATCCAGATTTAATCTCCACATCCTGCCCCCAGGAGCAGCATGTGTTCAGCTGAGTGTGCACAAGATTCACTTGTTCCCATACTCCAGAACAGTGCAAAAATAAAAGTAAGACATGGCCAAGCTACAGCCACAGCACAGCTGGGTTAGGGATAACACTCTAAGGAAACAACAAAAAAGAAAAGCAGGGTGAGGAAGGCCGGCATACCTTTAAAAACAGCCGAGACACACCAATATCCTTTCCACATTTCATTCCCCCATTTCGGAAATGTAGCGTGACAAGAGATGCCTTCTACTTCCAGAGAGACATCCTCCTCTATCCTACCTCCCCGGCTCATCACAGAGGGAAGAGAAAACAATCATATGAGTCACCACTGGCAATCTGCACGGCTGGGTCGCATCGAACCCATCAAGGCACCAGACACAGGAAACCAAATTACTGCCAACTTCCCGGCCACATCTGCCGCGATGCTGGGAGCCGCTGCTCCCACAGCCAGGCGGTCTGGGTCGTGCGAGAGACACGCCTGCATTCACAACTCCAAACCCTCTTGCTGAAACGTGCATGGCAAATAGTCTGTCTTCTGACAAAATTAACCATTGCACTGAGAATCACACGAGATTTAACAGTATTATCCTTCTTAAGTATAGTATATCTAAATATGCTTAGGGAAAGAATATGCACATTTTTACTATCACTTCCGAAGGAAGAGAGAGTTTTCACAAGGAAAGATCAAAGATTCCACTGGAAAATGGAATGACAAAAGATTTTTGTTGCCACAGTAAATAATAATAATAAAAAAAATAGAAATTCTTAGCTATGGAGGTAAGAAAGGGAAGGAGAAAAAGAGAACCATAAGCATGAATGTATAAGCATTTTTCAGTCAGGTATAACAATAAGCTTCCATGTTCCATGGTAAATAAAACAGATGAGGTACTAATTTTAAAATATGTGAAAAAATTAAAATAAATATAGTAACACATTCAGAAATTTAGAATAGTCTGATACTGCATTCCCCCAGTCTTTTAAATGGCTAAATGCAAAACAAATGCAAAAAACCAGAAAACAATAGATTTAAAAAGTTGGCACATTCTATGAAAATTCACAATTCAAATACTTACAAGGTAAGAAATTCATGAAAGACAAAGTAGTTATTTACAAACAACTTTAGGTGCACATTTCTTGTCCTTTTCCAAGCCTCTCTTCTCTGTCACTTCTTCAGAGCACACAGCTCCCAGCCCTACCCACTGACACCTGACATGCAGACCTGAGAGAGTCTGAGATCACTTTGCTAGACCTACCCCAAAGTCACAGAAGACTTTGGGATTTTATCAGACACATGAAAGCTAAGTCATTAGTCAGCAACCCAGTCTGTGCATTTTAATGGGGATTTGTCTTTGAAAACTTCATCCACACATAAGACTTGTAGCTGTGAAGCAATACCCTCTTGAATAATCATCGAGTCAATGTTTATTATATCAGGGATTTTTTTTGCCTCCACAGCATCAGGCAAATGTCTGTGAAAGATATCCATCTGTACCTGGAGCTCACGCCTTCATCCTCCCTCCATTTCCATTCAGTCTGAATAAGATCAACTACAAGCAGCCTTTTTATTGAATGTTGAGAACTTACAATGAAGATGCCCACCTGACATTAAAAAAAAAAACCCAACAAACCTAAACCACCCCGCATACATACATATATACAGAAGTGAGACCCTTGTAGTTAGTTAAGACAGTCAATGTCACTTCTTTACAACCTCTTATATCTGCAAAAGAACCTGCAACGAAATGTCTGGCCCTGTTTCATTTAGGATTACATTTTCAGGTGCATCAAGTGTCAGTGGCACTGCTTAGGCAAACAGAGCATGGTGACACAAAGAAAAAAAGGTTTTTCCTAGAGCAAAAATGCAGTAAAGCCTTTGTCCGCTGCTTCACCTAGTCTTAAATAGTTTCCAAAGAAGCATTTCAAGGTAGTGCAACAGGAAATGCTACAAAACTCCAATGCTGTAGTGTCAAACCTGGTCTTTAGTTTTTCCTCCTCCGCAACCACTTTGACATCTGGCTTCCTTAAGGTTGGAAAAGATTTTTAAAGATCATCAAGTCTAACATTCTGCTTCCTTCGATGTCAAACAGATACTAACTAATAGAAATAGGATACTTATGTCGTATTCTTGGAGGCATCAGCAAATGACACAATACTGCCATGACTGACCCAGGCTATGTGGTTACCACTGGCAGAAAAACTTGACATTGTGTACCCATTTGCCACTTCCAGTATCCCCAAATTCTGACACCAGCTGCACAAAAGGAATGTTGGAGCCCCAAGGTGTACTGGCTGGTTTTTCATCCACTTCCCTAAAGTAAGCAGAAAAAACATCCCACATTTGTGTCTGTTCTTTATCACATCTTGATTTATTAACTGACATGGTCATTTGACCAAACAGAAAAATCTCAGATCAAACTCCAGAGGCCAGACTTCTCAATTCCTTCCGGAAAGATAAAGTAATAAATAAACAACAAATGGCAGGGTCAATAAAGCAATTCCAGAAAAGAATTTACAAATAACACTGGAAATGAGTTTTGGGATTAGATTGCCCCTGTGAAGGGCAGGTGATGATGACTGCAGAACTGCTGGGCAAGATATCCCAATACCTCTGAAGGACCATCTCCCAACCAACACAGCCTCAGTGAGACACAAGGACTGCTTCTCCCATAGCAGAAGTCATGTATAGGCATATCAAATACTTTCAAATGTATTTCAATTGTATTTTTCTGAGCTAATTCTTTGGCTCAGAAACGCCTGGCAGAGCTTCCATTTAAAATAGCTCCAACTGTATTTATAAGCCTTATGAAATTCATCCTGAAGAAGTTACGTATGGCTAGAAGCCAGCCTCCCTACTCCAGGTATCTAGCTTATACCTTGACCCTGGGCACCTAGCAAACAGATCCTGACTCATGTAAGGAACAGAACCAGGCAATGAGCAAGAGCAGGTGACTTGAGAAACCTCCAGGGAAAGAGATTGCTTGTCTGAGTTCAGGTGTCTGCCTCTCTTCATCCCAACTATTCAGCTGCAACCCAAGAGTGAGCTGCTACCAAAAGGCCATCTCCATCAACATTACCTCTTCCCTGGCTGGAGCACTGGTGCCCTAACTTGCCTTTCAGGAGCCAAGCAAATACCAAATACTGCAAAACACTCAGATTTTCCCCACAGCTGCCACAGCCAAAGGAAGCAGGGGAAGCACAGGCCAAGCACGAGAGTTTCAATGACACCTTGCTGGGATAACATCTCAGCACTAACACAAAACCACATTGTCGTGGGATCTGCTGTAGGAGGACAGCTTGGCACAAGCAACAGATTTCACTGTTTGTGCTAGCTGAACTGATCAGCTACACTAACTCCTTTAAAGCTGTGATATGTTACAAGGATTCTGACTTTTTTGGCCAACCCAGTAATAACTATTTCCCAAAGTTAGTATATTGTGTTCTTTTCTAACAGTAACAACTGAAAGCTGAATCACATCCAGAAACAAAACTGAGAACTTTCACATGAGCTGGTACTAAAAAAATGTGCCAACATTTGCACAACATGTGCCAACACTGGCAAAAAAATATAAAGCAAGTCTTAAAATCTTCATGCCCTTCTAAGATAATCCCAGATGTTTTGTACCATGAATGGAAAACATTGTTGAAATTAGGTTTCTCTATTCAATATAACACAAATGAAAGTTTTACAGCTACGTATCCAATTGGAAGCTAGCCCTCTGTGAGTCAGATCCATACATCTTTCTTTTCATTGGAAAAAAAAAAATTAGCTCTAATAATAAACACTAAATTCACAACACCCTTCAGAAGCTCACAGCATGAAAAACAACGGAACCTATTTTAAAGTAACCTATTGACTACATTCCTTTTAAGTTAGATTTTCACTTGGATTGACAGTATTCAGAAATGTGAAAAACAGCACAACCAAAACACTCCTCCCAAGATAATTTGGATAATAAGTGAGGTGTGTCAAGCACACCTTAGACCAGCAGAAGCATTTCTAGTACACTGGGTCTGAGAGCACATGCTGTTTTTCATTAAACTGCTGTAGCTGGAAAGCCTGTTGAGAAAATGATAGTTAAGAATTATATTAGTCTCACTAAGCAGAAAAGGTCAGGGTTTGTTTTGTTTTTAAAAAATGTCCTGCAGGAGTGGATAAAGGAACTTTAAAGTGGAGGAGTGGTAGGTACAAGAAACAGCTGGAATGTATCTGGTTCTTACAACACAATAAAACCCAATTGTTTTCCAAAGCTCAGCAAGGTCACCTTCTAACTTGTGATATGCACAAGTGCTCATTAAAAACTTAAAAATTTGGACCAAAAAAGCACCTGACAAAGAAAAGGTGCTAAAAGTGAGTCCATAGTAGTGGGGGAGGAGGGGGCAATGCATGCTAAAGATGGAAATCATTATCATCTCACCTTCTCCCTAAACTATGGGTAGAAAAAACACTTGACCTCACAAAACCGCAGAAAGGATCAGGACACAGTTCAAAAAGCAAACAAACAAAAGGACAGGATAAAAACAACAAAAGTAATGTCACAACTAACTCTAGTTGCTAACTACAAAATACAGACTGGAAGAAAACAAAAGCCTGATCAGAATTGTCTGTAGTTCCCCTTAAGCTGTAAGGCATTTCTCCTGTATAGAAGACATACCCACTTCTAGAGTCAACAAGTTAATTCTATCTCAAAGTGCCTGCAGATGCTGCTTTCATGCAAAATTTTAGAACAACACTCAAAACTACAAAGAGAAATTTCATAAAGGAAACTATGTTGTGAACTCAAAGCTATGCATGCCCATCACACAGGTCTGTGTGAAGACAGACTTTTGATAATCCCTGAGAATTTCCAAATATAGACTTGAAAATATATAAACCAATCTTGCAGAAACCAGGAAATAGATTTTACTCTCAAGCAAAAATTAGTCCCATTTTTCTCTCAAACGTATTAACAGACACCTTTCCTGAGATCTGGAAGCTCGAGTACAAAGAAAGAGAAAAATGTTCAGCCAGAACCAAAGAGTATTACTGTCACCCTCTCCCTCTAATACATTGTTGCTAGCCCTTTTATAGTCTGCAGGCAACTGAGAGAACATTATTTCCAGGATTAAAATACCCACAGTATTTACTTCACAACATGTACATTTATACATCAATTAATATTTATACATCAACTGGATACACTTACATCTATACCGTGAAATACTCATTGCCAAGAATATACACACAGTAATAAAATATTGATGCATCCTCCTAAAGCAGGGTTAAATACACCCCTTATGTAAATATGAGCCAGGAGTTTGGCAGCTGTGCTATAAGAAGTTCTCCAGAAACCAGCCCACCCAGGTTTTATGACTTGACAGAATTACCCAGTATTAAACATGGCTTAGGGAACAGAATACATAGGTTTTGCCTTTTCATACACACATCTTTCATTGTAGCACTATTCAGGACATTGACTGGCTCTCTACAGACTATCCAAGAATACATTACCCAGAACTAAGAAAAAATACTTTTTTCATAATGATTAGTTCAAGTTAAATAAAGGTACCTACAAGAAGAGGATTTGAACAGTGAAATAAGTCTTCTATCTCTACAGTCATTCTTCCCATACCAGACTGTATGCATTAGATTCATGCTTGGGGGAGAAACAAAACAAAATAATCACTGAGGTAAGATCTCTATGCAAATACAGGGAAAACATCACTGCTAGACCTCTAGCTCCATTTGCAGAAGCCATAAAAATATACAGTGGAAATGCAAATTTCGAACAGCTTCAAAAAAAGAGAAACATTTGGTGACCACATGTCAGAGATCATTCTCTGAATTTGATTGCTGTACTGTTGATCCAAACCAAAAGATTTCAATAAGTTGTCCTGATTCTCAAGTTTTATCCTCAAGCAGACTCTACCAAGTTACTTTGCAAATCTGCTTTTTCAATCTTCCGAGCAGCTTTGAGAGGGTGGGGGCAGGGGGTGCACATATATATACACACACAAATTTCCTGGAAAAAGAAGTGAAAAAAAGGTCCCAAATACCTTTCTAACATCCACTGTAATACAATAATGCATGCAGCTGTTAGTACACAACAGCATTCAAAATAAATAATTAGGCAAGTTCACTACCTATTTAATGGTCATGACAGGAGCAGCAGAGGTGTATTTAGTTGCCGTCCAGATAAGCTGGGCTTTCTTCTCCTAACACTGTCTATTAAAATTGATAAAAGCCTTATTTTGCTGTAGAAATCCTCATGATGAAGCACCTCTCTCCATCATTGCTGGGTAGTATTAGCACCAGGAAGGACTTCTGCTGCAGTGCCCCTGCATGAGGAACAATTCCAGGATTCCAGGGTCCAGATTCTGACATTCTCAACACACTCTGCTGAAATTAGTAGCTCTCAGAACATCTGACTTACAACTCTATAGGAGTTATTAGAGAAAGAAATTCAGCTCACAAGAAGAGCAGTAATAATTTGCAATATTAATAGTTACTTGGCTGAACACCCATTTTTCACTTCAGTGGATTTGTTGAAGTTGCTCCACATATGCTTTCCTACAGCTTTGCTGCTTCACTCCAACAATTCATTCAGGCACACGCTTGCTGGCCACCCTCCCTCAGACTGGATCTGTACATTTGACTACTTCAGGGGAAAAAAAATTCAAGCGTTACTTGCCTCAAGGCACTTTAACTAAAGATTTACAGACTTTGTGGGTCAGGTTTCAAGTTGCTTTAGCAAACAATTTCAAACCATAGACATTTACCAGAAGAATAGAATTTGTTTAAAACACAGAAGTAGAATAAAAAGCTGAGACATTTTACAAGAAAACAGCACACATTTCTTTCCTCTTGAACCCTTCAAGGAGCATCACTCCTAAACCAGTGAAACATTTGTTGGGGGAGAGGGATTGTGTCTCCCCTTCATTCACAAGGGTGAACTTGGTGGTGGACTGCAGAAAGGGAGAGGCAGACTGCCCTCCCACATCTTGAGGCAGGAAGGCAGTCTGGGATATTTAATAGCTGGGGGAAGAATGCTTTGGTTTGGAGGAACAGCTTTTGGCTTGCTCAAGTTATAATATGGAACAGAACACAGTAAAACAATTTTAACCCAGCTATTTCTAGCTTTGGCAAACAAGCTCTACCTTTCATAGAATGAGAGAAAATCCTGAGCTGGAAGGGACCCACAAAGACTGAGTCCAGCTCGTGACCCTAGACAGAACAGCCTCACAGAACTCACACCATGTGCCTAAGAGTATTGTCCCAACATTTCTTGAACTCTACCAAGCTTGGTGCTGTGACCACTTCCCTGGGGACCCTGTTCCAGTGTCCAACACCTTTGCATGAAAAACCTTTTCCTGATATCCAGCCTAAACCTTCCTGACACAACTTCATGCTATTCTCTGGGGTTCCATCACTGGTTAGTAGAGAGAAATCAGTGCCTGCCCTCCATTTCCCTTCATGAGGAAATTGTAGACTGCAAAGAGGTCTCTCTTTGGTCTTTTCTTCTTTGATAAACTATTTCCAAGTTGTGGTATTCCAGTGTTTTATTACCAGCATGCCTCATCTGCCCAGCTGAGGTGCGAAGTGAAGCCTGGATGAGTTTGATCAGCACCACTTGCTCCAGGCAGAGCTCGGAAAGCACCAAAAGTTTCAGATACAAGAAGCCAACACCACTAACCAGTGCTGACTTCTCTGGAAAGGACACCTGAGAAGAGCTTGAGGTTTGCACAGAAAATGACCATTCTTTCCCCCAAAGAAGTAGACATCCTCAACAGGCGGCTCCCCCAGGGACTCCAATTTGTGTAACAAAGCAATATCCCCTCCCAATTCCCAACACATGAAATACGAGAGATTGGGGACCACACTTCATGACGTCTTTGCACTGAGAGGACTACAGACCCTCCTGGTCTGCATTATCATAAAATATACCTCAACATGAACCTGAATTAAAGAACAAAGTCTTTCTTTAAGTAACACCAGATAGATGGAATTTTTGTTGTTATTATTCTTAATCAAGCTCTTGCACTTTTTGGGTTTGGGTTATGGGCAGGCTTGGGGTTTATTTGGATTTGGGGGAGGGTGGGTTTTTTTGTGTTTTTGTTTTTTGGGGTTTGTTTTGTTTTGTTTTGTTTGTTTTGGTGGTTTTTTGGTTTGATTTTTTTGTGTGGGTTTTTTTTTTTTTTTTTTTTTTTTTTTTTTTTTTTTTTTTGTGTAGCATAAAAGCTAGGAACAAATATTTGAGCTCCCATGAGCCAGTGGCTGCCCTACAGCATGAAGAATTCAGCTGGGAACAGGCAGAAAAGGAACCTGACCAGGACACAGTTTTCTCTCAGCAAAAACTTCAAAAACATACAGGGTAACATTTTTTTGATGGTTCTGGGGTATTTTCTACTCCTCTTGGGGTCTGACAAATACAGCTGCTCATTCCTGTTACTAAAAAGCCCTCAGCTTCAAGGTTGGAGAGTTTTTTTAAGTCTCAGAGTCCAAAGAATTCTGGATTGAAATACAAAAATGTTAACAAAGCTTTCATTAGCAAAGGGAAAGAGTAACAGTTTACAAAGATATTTTGGCTTGTTCCTTTAAATACATAGTAGCTAGTGTCTGTATGCTTTCATCTCCTCTAATGTTAGGGAGAAGCTGGTACACAAAACCTTATCAAAACATCAGAACTTCAAGTTCGTAAATATTTGAAAATCTGCCTCATCTTCAAAACTAATTGTTTAATCATTAGGACTCACCAAGTTTCACTCTCAATCATGTGTACACTACTTTGTTTCACCAAGACTCACAAAACCTTGGGACATGCCTCATTACCCTAAAAATATCATTACTCTTCCATACAACAACGGAAATGGTTAGTCTTGGCTTTTAATCCATCTGGATGTAAAGAGCAGAGAAACACAACGTTTCTTCTGAAACACAAACCTCATTTCATAGGGAAATAAATATTTACATTTTCCTTTAACATTACAGAATTCCTAGCATCCTGTTTATCAATACCTTTTAAGGTTTGCAAGTTACTCACTTTACAATAAAACGTTTCTCCAAGGGGTAAGTTTAAAAGTTACTTTAAAATGAGAACAGCTTTCACATATCAAAGGATAGCCACACAAATTAGATTGGGCAGGGGGGAAGCCGAGCATATGTTTTCTTCCCCCCTACGGAAACAGTGCACACTTCATACTCACATCACTTTGCTAGAGCTCCCACATGCTACTGGCAGGCAAAGACACAAAATCTTTTGTAGAAATGGTACAACCAGCCAGTATCATATGGAATCTAATAATAATTAAAACAAATCCCCAAACCCTTAAAATAGGCTTTTCAAAGACAACATTACATCACCTTAATGAAGCTTTCTAAAGTAAGCTTTGCCAATTTAAAGAAAGCAATGTAAGAAAGGCATACGTGAGAGAGGAATGCTTTAATTACTTAAACTCACAGCTAGCTCTTACAAAATTGACACATGGGGAAGCCAGGACTGCTATAATTACCTACATTCACAGAGGACACAAACCTGACACTTGTGGAGGTCATTTACAACACCTTTGCCTTTAGTGCTCTCAGTTCAACATTCTCAATAGATTTTAAGCACTAGATGTCATTGTTTTACAGAGGAAACAAAGAAACCTGAACTTAGGTCTTGACGAGCTTATAAAGATGAGGGGTAAAAAGTAACAAACTTTTTTTTTTTAATATTTCCTTCTTCCAAAGTTACTGCGGTAGTAGTTCTGACAACATTAAGTTTTATCTTAAGTGATTAAGCACAAAGAAATAAGTTTAATATATTAAAATACAGCTAAACCAGCACTCTGAAACTCCTCTTTAAAAGCACACCACGACTCTAAGGGAGGCTGTTCGGTCTTCCTAACATTTCTCAGCTTCCACGCCATCAGCCTCGCTTGCTCAGCTGGTGCTGCCCTGGTCATACTCAGGTACACGCAGGAGCAACCTCCCTCCCCACGCTTCAGCACGTACCGCACCGGTGTGACTCGGGGTAACGATACAGAAACACGGATATTTACGTCAAGCGCTATGTGCAGTCAGACAATCATGTTTAAAAATAGGAGAGAAGAAAATTAGTGTTAATTTCAGGTTGCTCTCTGTCCTGAACTCTTTCGAGACAGGAAGGAGTGCCTTTAATTCAGACTGTCTCGGAGCAAGCGCTACAGAAGCAATTTACAAGACGGCAAGAAATTATAAGCCTTAATGACAGGAGGGCAAATAAGCCAGCCTTTAATTTGGATTGCGAGGAGGGGGCGGTGGCGATACTGCACAGATTTCTGCAAGTTGCCACGATACTTTCTAAAAATAGCAGTCCGCAGCTGCCGACAAAGAACCGAGGTTTGGAGCTGCTGCCGGACGGCGGGGCAGCCCCGCGGGAGCGCGCTGCGCGCTCCGCCGTGCGGGGGCTGCGGCGGGACCCCGGCCTCGGGCAGGGACCGGGGGTAGCGAGGGGCTGGCACCCAGCAGGACCGAGAGACGCCTCACCTCCAGCCATCGCCGGGCTTCGGTGAACGCCGCCTGGAAGTCGCATTCCGCGTCCTCTCTCCCGTCCATGGCCAGCAGCGAGCGAGCGAGCGGGGGGCGGCCGGCGCTCGGCGGGGCGGGGGCGCGGGAGCAGCCGCTGTCATTCAGCTGCCTCCTTTTAACGCTGCCCGCGCCGTCTCCTCCCCCTCCGCCTCCTCCCCGCGGAACTCCCCCTCCCGGGAGCTCGCCGGCGCTCCGCGGCCGCAGGAATCCGAAGAGCCGCGGGCGGTGTGGCAGCGCCGGGACCCCCGGGGCAGCCGGACGCCCGGGAGGGGCCGCACCCCCGCGGCGGCGGCGGCTCCCTCCCGCCGGGACGCGGCGCCCCTCGCGCTCCCGGCCGCTGGAGGCCGCCCCCGGCGACTCCCGCCCCGGCGCATACCAGGAATAGCTGGGGACAATCGCACCTTTCAGGGCCGGCCCCGCCGCCCCGGCCCTCGCCACCTGCCGCCCCGCCCGGCCGGGACTGCCCAGCGCGCCGCCGCCTCCCTCCTTCCGGAGGGGCCGCAGGAGCCCCGGGAGCCCGGGCCGCCTCCCTCACCTCCGCACCGCTGGGGCTTCCCCGGGCAGCGTCGCGATCCCGAGGAAGCGGCTCCACACTCGGCAGCGTTGTCCTGTTTAGGGACGAAGTTAGGGAGCCTTTTCCCCAGCTACGGGAGACGTGAGAGATCCATACTTTGTTTTGAGCGCTTTCCGTACAAAGTGACCGAGGCGGAGGTGCCCAGGCTGAGCTGGAGCCACACGGTTCGGCTTACGTGCTTCCCTCCCCAGCCCCGTTGGCCTCAACTCTGGTTTAGCCCACACTAGTGCCCATTGCTCGAGCTCATTCGTGTCCCTGTCCCCGGCTCACTACAAGAGATTATTTGCGACTCCTCTACCCCACACGCTATCCCAGGCTCAGAGCTAAAGCCTGGTCTCAGTACAGCTCGACCGTGGACCTGGGCTGCGCTGAGCTCTGCCCACTGCGGTGACCACAAACGTGGGCCAGGTTGGGATCACACTGTGCTGCACCAAAGGTCATCCATCCTGACCGAAGCACGGGAACCAGGAGGGAGATTGTTTGCTGGCTGAACACAGTGAAATCCTTTCTTCCAATACAGGGGTGGACAAGAGCTAAGCAGAAAAATTAAGTATCCGGGGAAAGAGCCATTTTCTCTAATACTAATCCACAGCATTAGGTTGCTGTGTTTTGGCTTTGGTTTGTTCGGGATTTTTGTAGTACTAGATTTCATTTTGACATTGTATTTAAGCTCTCTACTCCTACCTGAAAGGAGGCTGTGGCGAGGTGGAGCTCAATCTCTTCTCCCAGGTAACGAGCAACACGACAAGAGGAAATGGCCTCAAGTTGCATCAGGGGAGGTTTAGACTGGATATAAGGATAAATTTCTGCAATGCAAGCACAGTCAGGTATTGGCACAAGCTGCCCAGGGATGCAGGGGAATCACCATCCCTGGAAGTGTTCAAAATGTGTGGATGTGGTACTTGGGGACATGGTTTAGTGGTGAATATGGCAATGTTACTTTAACTTTGCACTCAATGATCTTAGGGGTCTTTTCCAACCTTTGCAATTCTATGATCTTTTCCTACTTGAACTTTTTGTAGTATTTTTTTCTTTTCATGTCTTCTCTGTAAGTGAAACTGAGTTGCTGCACACATCTTTTGCTTCTTTAGCCCATGGCAGAACATATGTAATTTTGAAAGGACTACTGAGAAAAGATAACTTAAAACTTGTCCTACACACAAATTCACTTCTCCCGAGATGTTTACTTGGGAACACATCTTCTGTTTTGCAAAAAACCCTCTTAGAATGAGGAAGAAGAATTTTAGAAGATCAATGAGCCAAGAAGCTATGAGCTGTCAGTTTCTGCAGTACATGGAAATCAGTGTTGTTGGTGTTACACACAGGAGGGAAAATAAGTGACTCTGGCTGAAATCAATTCCATGGGAGATGTTTGACATTTATTAAAGTTACAAATGCATGCAAGTTATGTAGTTAGCTCCTCACATGGTATGATTTGAGATATCTATGCTGTAGAGCCAGCAAGGAATAATATGATAACCAAAGCTGTAATTCGAGGGTTTTTTTCTTACTCTTTTTTCCTGTTCCAAGGCAGATCAGCCACAAGACCAAATACAAATGAAGAATCTGCATTTTTTTGAGTAGGAAGCCTGAACATCAGAAAACAACCCTCTCATCTCACTATTTAACATCCATGATTACAAAGGTTAAAAATGTCTAAATAAAACATGTATCTGCTGCTGCTGGCTGACATCAGTTTGCATTACCTGAGGTTACCAAACATTTTTCTGGAGAACTACAGCAGCCTTTCTCCAGTTTTTAACGTCTTCCACTTTATCCAATACAGTGCTTGTCCCTAAGTAGGAGAAAGTAACTAAGAATTCTATAGAACAGGCTTCAAAAGAGGTAAGGTTAAAAAAAAAAATCACATTTCTCACTTATTTCTGGTTGCTTTATTTCACTTCGTAACAAATCAAATCACTTTTCTTACAAACAAAGCGTTTAATGTTTTAGATCAAGTAATTCAAGTAATTTGAGTAATCATGTAATTTGATTAAGTGTTTAAGTAGAATGCATGGATCACAGCAACTTTCAAGTCGAAGTTCCTCGCTAAGTAAAAAAAGTTCCAAATCTCATTCTCAAAGTGAATTTTAAATTAACTGTCACAGATAAATTATCTATGTAAGCCTGAGCAACTAAAATAGTTTTATTATTCCTTTGCACTAACAATGTAAGTCACCAGAGTCCTAGATCAGAGAAAGATTACATATACCAGATATGACTGCTAATTGTTGCTGTCAAAAGTATCAAAAGTAATATTGTTCTACTCGACAAAAATAAACCCTTTCAATGTGTGTGCTCCTAGGGGTAAGTCAAGCAACAGTTTACGTCATATTCTTTTCAAAGAGAGTTCTACAAATATTTGACACAATAATATTTTCTACCAAGGCAGGCTTCTTTCTTTAAGGAGAGACCATATTTATTTTGTAAATGTGGGCTGTTAAGTGTCTTTATTTTACAAAACATACATTCCAATGTCAGAAAACAACTTTTTTCTTCTTCCCTTAACTGAATCATGCAGACACAATTGAAAGGAAAGGGCATTATACTGGTTATTAAATTATGATTTCTTAACAAAATGTCTGTAAATAACATAGAAGAACTTGCACCAATATACTTAAAATAGCTTGAACAATCCTGAGTGCTTAATAGCACACCAGCTCCACTCAGCTAAAATTAATGTAAGCGTGGAGCATGCATCATCTCCTCACTCCTACACACACCATTTCCATAAGAAATGGTGTGTACAGCCAGGTCAGACTGAAGAGGCTGAAGAGGGATTTCCTGGCACTGCAAGCCCATGGCCAAGCCATGCTCCTCCAAACAAAGGTGTTGAGGCTCTGGCAGAGCTGCACAAGTTAGAAAATACAGTATTATCTTCTTCCCATGGAGCTTGAGCTAGTAAGCAGAGATTGTACAGCTCAGGTGATGACACAGACACTGGGGTGTTGCAGAGTGAAAAGCATCATGGGGTCTGCAGGGTTTATCAACTTCTAATCAGGACCTTGCTTGACTTCATAAGTCAGCCAAGTGTTCATACCTCACTTTTTTATCCATGTTATATAGCTTCTGTCAATGACGGAGATATTCCAGCAGCTTGTAGATCCCTTTACTTCCTGTGCTCCTCAAGACAGTGCCAAAGCCTGTGCCAAGCATGGTCTCACAAGCTCTGAAAGGCTGTTACACTGTGTTTGTCGGGTGAAGTGTATTTCGGCAGGGCAGTCTTTCAGTTTCTACCAAGGGACCATGCAGTGAGCAGATACAGCTCATCATAAAAACTGGTGCATTGCTCTTCCTTTGGCATCTCAAAACAGCGTTCACTAGAACGTACCATCTTACATATCAATAAACCAAAAATTAATGCTGAAAATAAAAGAGGGAAACTTTACCCTGCAGAACGATTAATTTGAAGACTATGTAGATGCTAAGTAAAGCTACAATATTGCCAAAATACTAAGAATTCTTATTTCTAAGTTTTTACTTAAGATTCAATATGTATTTTTTCAGCATGACCACAGAAAATCCCACCCCAAATTTACTATTCTAATCTTATCCTTCATCCCGAATTTGTCTAATCAGTCCTTGTACCCAACAAGGAGCTCCACTTCTGAAAGGATTTTGCAATGAACAGTTGCACAAAAATGGAGACACACCATTTATTACTTAAACCCACTGAAATCTTCTGGACACTGAAGATCATACATGATGAGACCATTTCCCTAATGCAGACAATTCATGTAGCTTGTTTAACAGCTTTGAACTGCACTTCCTCTCTTTCCTCACCCTCCTCCCTATCCTAAAAGTGCCTTATCTATATTAACTATGAGTTACTTGAAAGGCAATCCTCCAAGTCACCATTAGCTTAAAATATGCAATATCTCAATTCAGTAGTGACAACCTTTATTTGACTTTGCTGATATTAGCAAGAAGACAACACAGCTGGTTTGGTTACTAAAGCCTCTGATTTTTATTTAAAAGCAAGTTTCAGGGCTTTACTAATGACCATGGCAACATAAAGCAAATCTTAATGATACTGCATTTTATTGGGGTGAAAAAACAAAAGCTTCAAAAATAGAAGCTCATTAGTGTCATTCTTCTACTGTGCTTTTCCAACCAGCTCACTTATAGAAAACAGACTGTTGTTGTTACTGGACTCTCCAGGTGATAAGTCTTAGACAGACACTCCAGCTTTTTCTTTAGAGTGCAAGAGATGTTCTGAAGTGATAAAACAGACTCCCAGGCCTCTTTCTTTTCTATAACGAAGGAAAACTCTGCCAGAGTGCTTCTGGCACAACCCCATTCATGTTTCCTGCAATGACAATTGATAGAGAATGAAAGCACCCTCTGGGATATGGAGGGTTCAGTTTCCTTGGGCAGCAGGTTTGACTGGACGCAAACATAAATTATTTCACTTCAAAGGAGTGAACAAGGAATGTTTTTCCAGAATGTCAAAAACATCCACATTAACCCAAACCAATCTCCACAAGAATCCTAAAGTGTAAACATTGCTTAGAACCCAAACCCAAAACCAAACAAGAAAATCAAACTCAAACCAACCACAATGTTACTAATTCAGGTATAGAAATAGGTCAACAGTACCTTAAGATCAGTGGGTGGAGTGGGAGGGATGGCAGAGGGGAAGGCTATCACATAGCATTCAATAATGCCACCTCACAAACTTACACTAGATATTCCTACAGAGGAGGAAAGTATATGACTATCATGGCTGCCCTAAAATCTCCAGTCTGTTTCTGTTGTTGCTAAACAAAACTTCATTACAACAATCATCACTTTTCTATCATTTATTTCAGTTAGGTGAGGTACTTCACATTGCTGTATTCACCTGTGTGTGCCCACCACAGTCCTACCATTTGAATTACTTAATGTGCCTTTTCGGGGGAAAAATCCATGTCATTTTTCCACATATACAAATAGCAAACGTTGGTTTAACTAAAGATTTTTGACAATTTATTAACATTATTAGACTTGAGAAACAAAGTGAACTTTTATTCAAAATGTAAACATTAAGACAATTTTAAAATCTTAGTGCTCACCAACAGTAAGAATAGTCCTTTTTCTGCCTGTTTTCTTCCATATATTTATTTATAAATAATGCACTGAAAAAAAAAGTCTTTGTCACTTGAGTCACCTGAAGAAGTTCTTATAATATTCCTGCACCATTACAAATAAAAGATGGAGATAGCCTCATACTCCAAGTTTTCAGCCATTACCATACCACATACTCCACTCAGAATGTTACCTGTGCATCATACAAATGATAATCCTGCTCTGAAGTAGTGCATCATTATTACGAGGAAATATCACACACAGTAATTCCCAAAACTTTCAAGGGGATGGAAGGGAAGAAACCCACCACATAGAAATCTTGCACAAAATGCATGCCTGTATAGAAATACCCAAAGTTGCTGTAGGAACAAGCAGCAAAGTATAGCAAGGACAAATGCAAAGTTTATTCCACGTATGCTACAATTAGTCAAGATGTTAGGGAAGTATCAAAATTTGTACTATTAACATATGGCAACAGTTTTATTCTTTCAATACATTGCAATAGAGTTGCCTCACTGGAAAAGGCTTTTAAGCTGCAGACAGTGCAATTGCATTAAATCTTAATTCTTCTGGGTCACGTTCCATGAATTTCTTGCAAACTTCTATTGCATCCTAGGGGAAAAAAGTACAAAGAAACCCTAAAATGAAAAACAGTACAAATCATATTTGTTATAAAAAACCAAACAAAACTCAACTGAAATATGAAGATATGCTTTATCCAAACTATGCTTAAAATGGATTTTTCCATAAAGGTTTACTAAATAATGTGACAAACATACATAAACTGTATTTCTGATGTGAGTTACCACTACTGAAGATTACTTGCAGTGCTCACACAGGCAGCCTAAAAGAGCAAAAGTTTTATGAAGGACCTTAGCAATGATGATTTTTGTGACTGAGTATTACTTTGTGCAGCAGATGTGTTGCTAGTCTGACTTTCTAAATGCATCTCTGAGGTTTGCCTTAACTAGTACTGCTGCCTTCAGAAATTTCTCCTTTGTTTCAAGTTCTAAGCTGGGTTGAATCTAAGCTGGGTGGGGTAATTGAAAAGATTTAAATTAATTCCATCATCCACAAATCTGGAGAACACATGTTATCAGCAAAAGCAGGAAAAAGCCACATACAGAAGAAGGAAAGCTTTATTCAACTTCTTCCCCCATCCAAGCAAACACAAATTGTTTGCAAACTTTACAGACATTAGTCTATGCTTCTAAACTATAAAATCATTTTGGATTTTGTTTTAGTTTCTCTGGTTTCTTCCTTTTGTAATGCTAAAATCCAGTCTGGATATCGTAAAACTCAGATCTATGTATTGCCTTCTATCAACTTCAACTTTGCATCATTCTGTGGGGATGACAGTTTATCCTCCCAACTCAGTATATCCCTTTCCAATTAATTTCTCAGCTCATGACACTAAGAAGCACCCAAAAGAAGCTGTGAAAGTGGAGAAGAAAAATTATTAGCAAGGGTCAGAAAGGAAATCAACCTCTGTCTAGTGATATCTATCAAACTATAAACCAAAGGAAAGAGAATGAAAAATTTTAAGTTTTCAATCTGCTAACTTCTTGTTAGATGTACTAATTGAAAGGAGCAGGCGTATATGAACATCTATGCACGGGAGATACATCAGTCTGATCTTGTGTTATAGTCAACCCTTCTGACATTTATGTTACAACACTGTCACCCAGAGCCCCAGTGTAAGTGTTCCAAAGGATCTCTTTTCAAACCTAATTTTGCTACACCATCCCACTCACTCTATTCCTCTTCCAACTATAAATATAGCTAGACTTGTATAGGTATTTTCATTTATCTGTTTTATATATTTTGTGGAAATACAGCAAGAATTTTGCGTAACACCATTTAAGAAGGTTCTCTATCCCTACCTCTAAAAAAGAATCATCGCTGGTCTCACCATGGTTTATTGGAAATGGCTTGCGCCCATCTGTTGAAAGACAAAGTGGGATTGAATAACACATTTATAAAATGATAAAAGCCTTGTGTTTCCAGTTAAAACTATTTAAACAGATTTTTTGTACTTCACTTTCAAAAATGCTATCTCATTTTTCATAGAGTTCACACACGCACCTAGCTGTTCCCTGGTCTCTCCACTGCTGACTGCTTCCACAATATCATTATATACAGTTGCTTTTAAAAAAATAATCCAATCAAAATGATGACATATTTTTCACTATTTAATTTGAAAACTTCAAAGCTGTAGTTTTAGTGCTGGTATAGTACTTCCGTTTTTCAAGTAGAGTAGAAAAATTTCAGCTACGCTTGATGGATTTATGCAGACAGACAGCTGTATGTCTGTGATGTATGACAGCTGTCATCAGGGACTCCACAACAGACCAGAGTAGCAAGCCCACCTTCTGAAGAGACTGGCATCACTGAAAACGTTTCTGTTACTTAAAATAAATTAGCAAACAAAACCAACAGCTTTAAGTACTTTCACAGCATTTAAACGGGGTTGCTATAGTTATCTTTATAGTTTTTTTTTTTTTTTTTGCATTTCCTATAGAATGCTTGTCATTCTCAGCATTTAAAAAATAATTTCATTCATATAAATATGCTACAGGTTACTTGCAAAGAGTTAACAATATGAAAACTTACGTCAGGGTATCCTAAGTATTTGCTAAACCAAAATCACTTTTGGCTCTGTCTTCCCTGTAAAAGGCTTTTCCAGCCCCAAAGTTGCCACCAAAGTTGACAACACTTCCAAACTACATTTTCCATAACTAAAAATAGATTTGATGTTAGAAAACTCTTGGATTTATATGAACAAGATGTTTTCCATTATTGTAACTACCATGACTAAAAAGATACAAGTTAAAACCCTCAGAAAATGCCAGGGAAACAGAACTGAATACCCTGCACTGCTGCAGGCTAAATTTACCTTAATTTGGGGGCTTTTTTATGTCCATATTGGCAGAAAAACATTTTAATTTCATGTGCCTATAAATAATGTGTTTTCTATGACAAAAACATCATATACATTTAATATCCATGTGCCTCCTTAGCATTTTCTGCATGCCAAAAGCCCACATGCTGCCCACACTGTCTGAAGCCAGTGAATCAATTGAATAGCCTTCTTCCAATGAGTTGAAAAACCTCCCGTTTTCCTGCTTTTAAGTTGGGGGGTTTTTTTGCTTCCTTCCGCTGGTACAGAGAGAAGTTATTTTAAGAACAAAAGAAATAGTACTATTGATATTCCACTGTACAGCAGAGCTAAAGGCCTCTTCTCCTTCTAATTTTTTATTTTAAGGAAAAATTCAAATGGGGTTTCTCTTGCATCATACCAACAGAAAATAGGTAAACGTTCATCATAGTATACAGTCTGCTTTTTATGCAGCATAAATTAATGGACATTGAAAATGTATCATGGAAATAGTAGCACACAACCAAAAAAAGTGCAAGTCATCCCTTATACCTTGAGATTTAGAGCCATAAAATATTTATTGCATCCTACAGAACTTACCTTTTTGATCTAGTCCACTGACAGATACACAGCATCATAAAATACAAAAATGTGTGCCTATTGGTTATGACTTATGCCTGGTAATACCCTTTAGATCAACTTAATATTACCATAAGCACTTCTTATATATTGCTTATGCCCCATGTTGTGACTACTTATCACCTGTTAAGGGCATTGCTTAATTACATGCTGGTTTTCAAAATATGAAAATATTACCACCATAAACACTGCAAAAATTATGTTAGGAAAGATCAGTGACTTGCAGGTTTTAAATGCTGATCTGCTTGCTGGTTTTCTGAAGAGCCTGCTGGAAACCTAGTTGCCCAGCAACATATTTAAGATTGCAGTTATTAGAGAATATCTGAGCAAAACTAAGTGCTACACAATCTGAAGAGAGAAAAAATAGCTGTATTTCAAAAAATAAGGACTACTGTTGCACAGTTAACTGTCTATTGACCAGAAAAAATAGAGGAAAAAATGACCAGACTATTACAAATGAGTTGCAGAATATTAATATCTCTTAGTACCCTGACTACATACTTTGAGTTTAAACAGTATCACACTACTTAATTATATGGCTAACATTTCTGAAGCATCACACAGTTAATTTAATACTTCCACAAGCAGTTCAGGAACATAAATACAACAAATGTCCTGAGAAATTTTGAGTGTTTATTCATTTGTCTTGCTTCCTGTCCTTATAAATGCCCATAGAAGTTTGGCAGCAGTATATTCTGTATAATTTTATCTTAATAGGATGCATTTGAGGGAAGGAGAACCAAGAAAAATCCGCAAACCAAACCAAACAAAAAACTCCCACCAAACAACACCCCAAGCAAACAAACAAAACCCCACAAAAAAACAAAACACCAATGGGAAGAAGGCTGCAGCTGTTTGAAAGAAATCCCCAGACCCCTAAGATGCAGCTGGAAGAACCTAAGCCTACATAACATAATCTCTCTGAAACTTTGACAGTTAACAGCATCACTACTTGCATTTGTTTCTAACAAATGGAGAGAATGGATAAAAAGTGTTCTTACCCAATTCATAGAGATGACCACCTACATTAACTAATGCAATAAAGTGAAGATCTACTTTTTCATCTATACTTGGTGCCTGCAAGACAAAACAAGACAAAAAGAAATTGTGTTTACTAAAACTCTAATCATTATGTGATTAATGAGCGCTTATCATCATAATATGCAAAACACCTGGACAAAAGAAATCACAATTGGGAAGCACATTCTGGATCTATACAGAATGGCAGAAGTGAAGAACATTTTGCAATACAAAGAAACTGTCTGCAATGCATACAACAGCAAGAGTCCATGCAGAAAAGTATCTGGAAGTATTTTTGGTTATAGCTCTACATAAAAGCTGTATTTTTCATTACTGAGTTAGAAGTAAAATCAGCTCAAACACATAAACATCAAAAATAGACTTTCATATAAATAACAAATCCTTCACTAACCTATCTCCCATAACAAAGTGTTGCAGGACTCAACTCTGAACCTGTAATATTTTAGAACTGAAAATATTCACTTGGTCACAGTAATTTTTCCTCATAAGCCAACCCAGTTAACCAGTTTCCTCTTCACAGGCAGTCAAAACAAACGTATCTTAGGTGGGGAGGAAAGAATAACCAGAGGTACCCAGCTTGAATTTTCAAAGTGGCATCATACTCATCATACCCAGTAAGGACTGAAGTACAGTGACTGCACTTCAGTACAGTGACATGACATAAAAAAAATGTCAGTTAGTAAAGATTTATCTAGCCCAGTACTGCACTGGCAACTACAGCAAGCAGCAAAAGCTTTTGCAGAAGTTTGTGGGCATGGTGCTCCACCAACACATGTTCTCAGCACCCACTGAGCAGTGGTGTTTGAACCTGTGAGCCAGAAGATCCATCATCACTTCTGAACCAAAAGCTCTATCGCCACTGTTGTGTTCAATAAACAGTTGATGGCGTTAATTCCTTATCAGTCTGTCCAGTCTGCATCTGAACTTTGATCCACAATTTAAGATCATTGAGCAAATGGGAAAAAGGACTTCAGGTTTTCTTCACTATCAAGAATCTGACTTGTGTGAAAATGTATTTAATCTAATTTTCTTTCATCTTTCAATTACTACTAGGATTACATGAATTTTCTAAAAGTTTCCAAAATTGTAAAAACTTGCTAAAAACAGATTACAGGGTAAAATAAGTTGCAGAACCTCATCATTTAAAGACTGGGTTCAAAATTTCCTTTTTGATGATGGCCATGAGAAAAGAATTGAAAAGATGATATAAATTGAAGAAATTTGGCAAACAACCAGAACAACAGAGTGAAGGACAAGAAGTCGCCACAAGTCCTTCAAATACGTCAAGAAGGCCAAAAAATGCAGGCCTGTGGAGGAACTGCCAACAGCTTACAGAAATTCTGTGTAGCAAGCTCAAAAATGAGAAAAAAAGAAAAATCAAACAAAAAACCACACAGCTTTCCCTCACTCTCATTTAAGATCTATCTCCATGACCAGTTAAAAGTGTGAAAGGCACAAATACCCTGTTTCATCACTGTTTCAGGGAGCCTAGAATGGAGAAAAGGCATTGTGGCCACCGAAGATGAGGCATCTATCAAAGGGGTAAGAGATCTTTCCACCAGAAATTCAAGCAGTCTAAGTGAAATGGCCTTTGATAATTTTGTTTCACAGAAGGTCAACCAGAGTCAGGACTTAGCAAAACCAAACAACACCAAGAATTTGACTACCCCAGTTGCCAACTTCAAAGGACCATGGGTTTCCATAAAACCACACAAGACAGTAGGTAACATCCAATGGCACCTTGTTGTTGTTGCTATTGATCACTCAACTTTTTACAGACATCTAAACTGTAGTGCTGCAAAAGTGTGCAGGCAGGCAAGGCTGAGTGTGCTTGTCAAATCCCATATTGTCACCAAATTTCCTTCACAGACATATCACTTCATAGCTATTCACTTATCAATTAAACGTATCAACTGAGAAACCTGGGTTTAAGAAATTTCAGGGTTAGGGGAAAGACCATTGCCAGTTAGTGTCACTTTAGGGAGGAAATGGCTTAATAATTCAAAGCCTATATCTGAACATACTCTACCTGGGCTCAAGGTGACATGAAGTAGAGTATATCACTATTTCAGAGGAATTTGAGATGTTCAGGAGTTGATTTTGACCACATTTAGAAACAAGATATAGTTTCCCTTTTGACCATTTGGGTGTTATGTTCTTTGTCAAAGTCTAATAAACACCCTTTCTCTAGAGAGACACCATTGGCATGCTTGGAATGCTGAGTCTATATATAGAAAGAAGATGAATAAGGAAGCCATCAAAAAAAGCATGATTGACTTTTCATAAAGTTTATTTAGAGACAGACTCCTACAGAATCCTGCTGAGTTTTTGTACATGACGAATCTAAATAACATGCTTTCATTGTGCTATTGCCATAAACCGTGAGAAATGTTGTGTTTTTACATTTTTAATTCCCCAACCTCAGAGAGAATGAAAGTGCCATGCCATTATTAAGTTTTCTACCATATGTTCTAATGTAGGCAGTCTCCTTCCATTGAGATTTCTTTTCATCTAATCTAGATAGAACTAAAGTTGATGTTACATTTCTTGAAAAAATAGGATTTCAATAATTTTTGACAGAAAAATATTTGCATAATTATAAGCACAGAGAAACAATAGGGTCTGAAGAGTCACAATGACCTAAAACTTTGGATTATAAAAATCTGTTGCTTATAACTTAAGCAAACAAGTAACTGGATTAATCTTTCCCAATGTGATGAATCTGATTCAAAATCCCTCCACCCCTCCCCTCCTTAGGGGAAAAACCCCTAATACATCCAGATGTGTGCAAGCACACTGACACCACATGAAAAGACTAGTCAGGCCAATTTCCACTTCACTGGGAAGCCCTAGAAATGCTAACTCTTGAACCAGAAAACTTTAAATTTCAAAGGAATGAAAAAAAAGAGGGAATGTCAGCTCCAGGGAGATGTCTTTTGTGGCCCCCTCAAAAAATTACACCTTTGGCCAAGTTTTCAAGTTTCTAATAAAGTGTCTATGTCAATGCTTAAATGAACAAGGATCATAGCTTTAAGAAGTCTGCCTGCTCACTCATCACGAGGTAGTATTTCTTAGAACAGTTACAGAGGATTTTCTCTTGAATACTCTTCTTGTCAAAGACCACAGTAACAGAGACATCAATCAAGTGTTGAGATGAGCTGTTCCTCTAGATTTTTCACTTAAAAGCTCAGTCAGTGTGCAAAAGGAAAAAGCACATTTGAAGGCCCATATGTATGTATGATGCACAAGGAGAAAGACACGGGAGTCTAAACAATGTGATTGTCTAATCAGGATTTGGAGCTAACCTATGGGATTCAAGACTCATTTTTCAAGTTTTCTGAAGAGCTGTCATGCTGAGTGCAGGGAACTTATACTTCTATCCAGGAAAGACAGAAAGAGGACAAATACCAGCATCTTGAGTAGTTTACAAAGCTTACGTTATGGTTGCAATCATAGTATAAAGAAGTAAGTTTTGGTAATTTGGGTCAGTAGACAGGATTTTTCCAATTAATTTCTCCAAACTAAAAACATGCTAAAAAATAAAAACCAGAAGACTTGAAAATGATTTAAAGAAGAAAAATACAAGAAGTTCCGTGCTCAAAGTGACTGTTCTGAGAACATCATCTCAAATGTAACTTTTTCCCAAGGAGCTAAGGTAACATTCCATGATAATAATACAGAATATTTTCATGAATACTCAGTTGCACACACAAAAGAGACAGCCAAGGTTGTCTGCCCTCTAATTTTGGATACCACATTAAAAGCACTTAAGTATCAGAGTCCCAGTTTTTCAGAGGATTTGACTGCCTTCTCTGCTAACCTGGATGTTCAAATTGACTAATAAACAAGAGCTGACCTTTGTGAGAAATCAATTTGAATTGACTTGCCTCAGGTCAATACCCATTAGTTCATGCTATTGAAACAGAACCGCTACATTTCTTCCTCTCTTCACTAGCAGATTTCAAATCTAATTAAAATGGCACTTCCCAAAGTTTTTACAATAGAAATTATAGCCCTTCTTGTACTAAGAAATTCCTTTACTTTTACTTTTCACCACTGCATGCTGCCCTCCTCATGAACTAAACCAGTCTTTCTAGTTGTTGCACTAACCTTCAGAAACTCAATGGTTCACCCCATATCACTGTTTGCCCAATCATATCAGCCTGTCTAATAAAGCATATTTCATCACCTGCACAGTTTAGCCTGCAATGCACTTAGACCATTATCCTAATCTAAAAGCTGGTACTCAATTTTCATGCATTTGAAATCCTTTGATTTTCAAATGTTGCTAAGTCGAGACAAAACTGTCAAATTTATGTGCCTCTGGTTTCTCCTCCCAGAGGTTCATTTCTGAGACAAACTTACAACTGGGAAAAAAAAAAAATGGTCTTGCTCTCATGGATCCACTGAACAAGCCACACCACACCCTGCTCAAAATTTATTTATGGAAGACCACATTATAAAAGCAGATTCAGTGTTACATGACAGTTTTCAGGCAATTTCTTCCTACTACATCTTGTATTTTTATTATTCTCTTACACTTGCTTTTGAAAGGAAGAAGCAAAGCAAGAAGCCTCACAAACCAGCTTAGTAGAATGCTTTGCAATACAGGTAGTGACTGGGAAAGGAAAAAAACCCACCACTTGGTGTTAAGAAACTGACATCATGAGTTGGTCAAGTTACAGAAGAGTACTGAGGACTGGTAGGGAAGAGACAATTTTGCAGAACCTTCAGGAGAAAAAAAAATTCAGACACATCCAATTGAAAGATCACGACAAAAGCGGCTACAACTTTAAGAGAAGAAAAAACCTTAGAGGTTTATCTATACAAATTCACTCACAAGGAATTACAAGACAAAAACATATCCAGAAAGGAAGAATACTAGGTATGGTTTAGATTCAATAAATTCTGAAGTAAAAGGGAAAAAGTGATGCAATTGCTGTTGCGTAGATCAGACATTTGTAACTTCTGTTTTGCAGCATAGGATGTACCTGGGCAAATATACTGTGCAGGACTGTGAAAGGCATTTGGGTCTCAGTTAAAGTACTGCAACTAAAACACAGACCATTGGAATGATGGTCACAAGTTTTTGGCAAAACTATTTCTGGCTTTTTCTCACAAAACAGTGACATCTCTATTATACCCAATATGCTGCAGTGAGTTTGACATATAAAAGGCAGCAAAACCTAAGTCAAGCTAAAAGAATAGATGGGCTGGAAGAGAAAATGACAAGGAAAGTCAACAGTACTAAGCAAGCATGCTAGCTTATCTTAAAATTTTGCCATCCGTACTGCAATTTATCAGATTTGTACAGAATGTTTCAAGACAGTATTTTCAACTTTTCCCCCCTCTTATTATATGTTCTTAACTCATCTGGAGACCTACTCTAAAAAGATGTATTGGATCTGGCTGGGATGGAGCTCATTTCCCCAGAGCAGCCCTCCCAGGGCTGAGCTTTGCATTGGTAGCTGGAAAGGTGTTGATAACACCCCAGTGCTTAGGCCACTGCTGAGCAGTGCTGGCCCTGCATCGGTGCCCTCTCTCCAACCCCTCCAGCAGTAGGATGGAGGTGGGCAAGATCCTGAGAGGGGACACAGCCAGGACAGCCAACTCAAACTGACCAAAGGGATATTCTGTACCATATGAGGTCTGCTCAGCAATAAAAGCTAAGAGAAAGGAGGAAGAAAAGGGGCAGGCTTTAGTTATTGTGACATTTGTCTTCCTGGCCAACCACTACATATACTGAAGACTGGCTTCCCAAGAAGTGTCTGGACATCTCCTGCTGATGAGGGGTACACAATAAATCTTTGTTTTACCCTGCTTTCATGTGAAGTTTTTGCTCTACTGAACTGCCTTTATCTTGACAATTGATTTTTTTCTCTTATTTTCTCCCTGCCCTAGCCTGCAAAGAAGGGGAGCGACAGAGCAACCTGGTGAGCATCTGGTGTCTAGCCAAGGTCTACCACCATTGAAGTCAAGGAAAGTTTTCAACTAGGAAAAGTACTTTTATTTAAGGAGCCTACAAAAAGTCTCCCAGCATCAAAACTTTTGCTCTAAATTTTGAAAAAGTCTTTTTTCTGTCAATGTTTTAGTAGTAGAAATACACTCAGAACTACTAGAAAGTTCAACTCTATTTTAGACACAATATACAGGATTTCCCCCCTGCCCCCGCCTTATATTCAAGAGCATATATTTCTTAATAAAAGCAGTACTAGAATGCTCATACATTTCTCATACACTGGCCTCACGCAACGCTGAGCAGTTCAGCCTCTTTGTACACCTAGCAGAATATCAGAGCTGTACTAATACTACTTGTTGACAGCACATTAAATACTACTTTGTCATTCAAATTTTACCAAGCCAACTGAGACAGCTTTAATGCCAAAAATGCTATCTGGTTTCTTGCATATTAAACTAATTTACATAGGTTGTGTGTTCTTAATTTTCTTGTAAGGCATGTTATACAAAAGTGTAAGATGAAAACAACATTTACCAATACATGTCAGATCATACAGTATTCACTGATAAATCTCTGTGTACAGGCCTTGCAATTTTAACCTGTTGAATGAAGACAGGACATCAGGGGAATTAAGGTATAATATTTTAAAACCTTTTAGCAGCAAGCTTCTGTTTTGCCAAATAGAGTTGCATTGAAAGCTAAACTAGTTTTCTGAACATTTGTAAAGCAAATACTCACTACTAGTGGATGACGTCTTGTTTTTAGATATGTTCTGAAGTTAATAAAACTCTCAGCTTGGTTTTCTGCTATAATGACAACAGGTTATGCTGTAATGTCCACCTTTAGATGAGTCATCATTTATTTACTGCTGAAGTAAACTCAGGTTCAATTGACGCTTTTGTTCTAGGCAGGCACATTCAAGCTCAAGTCACCTTCAGTAAGTCCTTTCTTAACAACAAGCATGGATAAGTCAAATTCAAACAAGATCCCAATTTCAAATTACAGAAATATGACACGGAATTTTCCAAGGTTTGCTAAACAATAAAATCCCCAGGTAAAATGTCAAATATTTGTCAATGTCAGCAAAACAAATGAGGGAGAAGAAGCATAAGTTGGGAAGAATTTAAATCTGTGCTTAACTTCACGTCTTCACAGATCCCAAAATATTTAACTAGCTCCAAATGATAACATCAAGAATGTTCCATAGTTCTAATATTAGATGAGAGCTAGATACTTAATAAAAGCAATTACTGTTCACATGAAGAGAAAGGAGTCTGGGAAAAGGCCTCATCTTGAGATATTTATCAGGATAAAAATACAACAGCTATAAAGAAGTGGAAGCATTTGACACTAATTTTTAATAGCAGTAAAACATTACGGATTTCCACATGTGAAAAGACATCTGAATGAAAAATTATTTGGACCACATTCAGAGTACTTATTTCACCTCTGTAAAAAATCCACATATCTCAAAGAAGAATTTCCAGGAACACAGGTGAAATGTGATCAGTATCAAAGAGTGATAAAAACAAAATCAATGTCCCAATTTTGCATATAAGACCATCAACTTCTACATACCAAGATTTATTTTTCTATTCATGTATGCACTAGAAGTGTGATCACTCCTTAAAAGCAGGATGAAATAGCACTAAAAGACTCTTTCAGTTTGGTGTTTCTGCTGGTGGCCATTAGGCTATTTAGAAATATTGGCTACTCTGTACATATAAATTTTTTTCCCCAAATTTTTAAGATACTTTTGTGGTCTGTGAGTGAAGAAGAAAAAAAGTTTCAAGGAGTTGATGACAAGCTTTTCTTATCGGAACATCTTCCTTTTCAACTACAATGTTTGCCTATAAACTAGTTGAAGAAATAAGAGATCAAGTGAGAAAGTAACCAGTTCCTTTCAATTAAAGGAAACATTTTATCATTACTGAAATACCCAGGGACCATTAACCAAGAGTTAATGAAAGAAAAGGAGACTAAGTTTAGGATATGAAAACTGAAAACTAAGTCTCAAACACGGAAGAAATAATACCATGTGGCAAAAAATAGAAGCCCCTTGGTTTAGCAGATTCAAATGAAAGATCATGAAGATGAGGTGAAGAGGCTAGATGTGTAGCCTATGGCAAAAAAAAGCCTATGCCAGTTCATGAAAGGCAAACTTCTTCTATGCTTTGAAAATGATTTGGCATGTGTATGGAATCAAAAATACCTGGACAGCAAAGCATGGAATGATGTACTTTTGCTGTCTGATGTGGTGGAAAGGGAAAAAATAAAGCAGGAAGAAAGAAATCCTAAGAATGGTTGAGAAAAGACCCCAACAAAACATAATGCTTGGAAGACTGAAGCTGCATGGCAGAAGGCCAGTGGTGTCAGAGTAAGAAAAGACTGAAGATGGACTACACTTACAACAGAATGAAGCCCGACAGATGGAAGGCGTATCAAGGGCCGCCACCGACGCAGACGGACTGACGGACTGGGAGCCTTTGCAGGACCTACATGATTACGTTTGGCCCAGGACAGGGATGCAGAGGGACACAATGGTGAGGCCTTCGTTCTGCTGTGGCTAACCTGAGGCTGCGATGAGCATGGTGGTGAAGACAGCGAGGACGATGACGACTACATAAACATTAAAAAAGAACACACTTAGCCCGCTTAAACTTAAAATAGCATCCCTGCAACTACAGCAAATAGCAACTGCAAGTGTCCACTATCGAGTACACTGTCCTTTAACTGCTCAGATCACACAGATAATAATCAAGAATGCGTTGAATTCTTATGAGAAGACAAAAGAACACTGCAAAGACACTGTTCAAATCTGAGGTTTATAGTCAGATAAGGTAGAGGTTATTCACACCCAGGGAACTTCACAATATGAACACAAATTAACTGACTCATTCAAGAGTTAGAGTATTGGAAAGTGAGGAGGGAGGGGATTTAAGCATCATTTAATGGAAGAAATAGTTAAGAATAGAGAAAGAATCAGTTCTGTCTACAGCTACAAAAGCTGTCAGCAACATTTCTTTGGCAATTTGGGAAAGCTAGATTGTGCTACTCTGGGATTTAAGATGAATCAAGTAACTATGGCAACAGAACCCAGAGTTTCTTTACTGTTCCATGTCTAACATAAAAGGAAAGCAAAGGAAAAGGGAAGCTTACCGTGGTGAGGTATGCAACTTCCTAAGTTTTTCACCTATTCTTCTAAAATAGCAGGCCAGTGGCAGTACTGCCATTAACACTCAGGATCCCTTTAGTATCCGTGGAAGCAGTAGGACTATGTTAAACCATTCAAATTGTTACTATTAGAAGAAAGACCATAGAAGTATTAAAAATGACTCTCAGCTCCAACTGACAAAGTTATAGTAAATATATTAAGACCAGAAAGGACCATTGTGATGATTTAGTTTTGATCTTCTGTCCCACACAGGCCACAGGACCAAGCAAGTTCAAATTTTGCTTGGATCAGAGCATACTCATAAAACAAAAACAAACATTCAAGCTTAACAATTTTTTGCTACTGAAAAAAACCAGAACAAATAAAAAATTCAATCAATCCTGTCTATAGCTACAGAGACGATAAGTAGCATATCCATACAGTTTACTAAAATTCATAATAAATGAAAATGCAACCTTTTTAGGCCTGTTCAATGATGACATAACATGAACAATCGATTACATACATCATTCATCTGGCCATGATGCCAAACCGGGAGCTCATCCTCAGCATTTCATCCACTATTATCTTGGAATATATAAAAAATCCCAGTGTTATCTAGAGCCTTTCAGAGAATTCCTCACCTTCTGTCAAGAAATGAAGTTAATCGTTCGTGCCAAGTACATAGCTTTTATTTGGCCTCAGAAAAACACTCCTTTGTTTGAAGCTAATCTAAAGGGCGATACAGACTGTCCTGTGTTGATGTCTTGTGCTTTACTATCTCCTGATCTTTTTCCACCACCTGTAGGTTTTGGGGTGTATTTTAATCACAGAATCATGGAATGGTTTGGATTGGAAGGGTCCACCTTAAAGATCATCTAGTTACAATTCCCACTGTGGGCAGGGACACCTTCCATTACACCAGGTTCCTCAGAGCCCCACCCAAACTGGCCTTGGACACTTCCAGGCATGAGTCATCCACAACTTCTCTGGGCAACCTTTTCCATTGCCTCACCACACTCACAGTAAGGAATTTCTTCCTAATGTCTAATCTAAGCCCACTGTCTTTCAGTTTGAAGCCATTCCTCTTTGTCCTGTCACTGCATGCGCTTGCACAGTCTCTCTCCAGCTCTCTTGCAGGCTCCCTTCAGGTACCTGGAAGGCTGCAATCTGGTCACCTACCTATTGTCTTCCATGTCACTGACAGACTGTTTAATAGCACAGGTCTTAGAACCAATCCCTGCTGAGACCCACAGGCTAACACAGTAACTCATCGCTGACACTCTGCTTATCTGCTCTGAGACCTGCCAGGTTAGGGCAGGCAGAATAGAAACTGCAGTTCCTTAAGGTATTACCCCAAATTATGCACTCAATGGAATGACTCCAGTAGGGCCCGTGAAAACCAAGCATTAGATAGTTTCTCTGAAAAAAAAAAATTCTCACTCTTATTAGCCAAAGTAAGTCACTGTAGTGCCAGTCAAAACTATTTACTTTCTTTGTATTATTTATTATTTTTGAAGCAACTAATCTTAGTTCTCTTTTTTTTTTCTTTTCCTATCAAGAGTGGGACAATGAATTGGTTCTTTCTGCTCCCATATTGCTGACCTTAAAGAAGGAAGATAGGGTTAGAAATTCTTCATGAAGAGCAAGCATCAAGTACAGTAGAAACTGTAGAGCTCAAAGACAATAATGGAATGTTACCAAGTCTCATAACCTGTCCAGAGAACATAGGTTTATCACAGTTTGTTTTTTTCCTTTAATTTCAAGCATTCTGATCCACCCCCTACATCTCAGCAGGTCCTCATAAGAGGACAAAACTAGAAAACCTCCAATCCAAAAATGGACTACATGAACAAAAAGGAATTAAGCAATGACAATACTTCCACAAGACAGAAAGGCTTACAAGAGCTTAATGGCTATTACAGTTTATCTGTACTACTGACTGGGGTTTTCTCATATTCTTCACTTGAAGAACTGATCTAAAATGGGATGTTTTATGTTTAGATAGCATATCAGATAGCTTTAAAAATGATTTGTTCTCAGCTTGCTTAAGAAAATTTCAAAACCTGAGTGATAAAAGACTGCTTCCAGAATTCCTCATAGCCCACAGACCTCCCAATGGAGGGAGGAACCCATAAGATTAGAACCTGCTGTGAGGCAGAAATTTAAGAGTTTTCTTAACTAGACAGTTCATGATAAAAGGCAAGAGACACTTGGATGTTTTACAGTTTTGTAAGCTGCTGCCATCATAATGGACAGGATTGATAAATGTCCCAAGAATCTAAACTAGAGTATCTTTTTAGTGAGAAACACTTAGAAAAAAGTGAAATCAAAAACCTCGCTGAGAGTATGATACTCTGATGCATTCCATTGACTGGAAGCTGTTGAACTGTATTCTTTTGCTCTGAAAAAAATCCTATTTTTTAGGACTCCTGTATAATTACTGTGAAACCATTTATAAGATTTTGAACAATACCAATTTAAGAATTGTTTAACAGTACAGGGATGACCACAACATTGAAATGGTTTTTATAGAGAGCCTTTTTTTAGTTTTGTTACCATTTTTAACACAAGTCTATACTTCTACCATTCTTCTTTATTGCACTTACTTGTCTTCTGGCCAATACTGCTAAAATAATAAGAAAATATTAAAAACACCCCTTGCCTGAATGTAATGAGACCAAGAAATACTTTAGCTTTTCAAAACTGAATTTATACCATAGAATGCCATTTAGGGCACCTAATATTTTAGTATTTCTAGTTAGTATTTGCCCTGATTTTTACTTCCATTCACTGAATCTTTTTATCCTTTATTTCCTGTACTAGTGGATCCCCTAGTGAGATCAACTAAGAGAATAAGAAACTTCCTCTCCACTGAAAATATACTTTCACATCTGTAAGAGTGAAATTTCAGCAGAGGAATTCTGGAAAAGCAAACTTAATACTGGATTATGGCTAACTAACAAGGCTGTAATAACCAGAAAATTCTATGCATTGTTTTAATAATAAGCACAAATTAAGCCATGTGAACTGAAGTGGTTTTCAAATTAATATTAAAAAATATTAAATTAGATTTACATGTCAACATTACTATGAAATTAATGTTAAATACACATCTCCAAATAAAGAATACAGTCATACATTTCACATTTAATTTAAAATATCAAAGATAAATCCTAACTTGAGACACTCTATTCAAACAAAATTTACTAACAGCTGGAAACTGCAAAAAAGAGAGAATTAGTCTATCTTCATAAGAAGAAAAGATCACAGGAGCATATTCCTGTGCTGAAAATTATAACAGGTCAAATATCTGAAGAGGTAAAACAAAAGCTCTGAAATAGATTTGAATGTTATTGTCATATAAACCAGTATGTACATCAAGTTTATTGTCTGAAATGCAAAAAAATACATTACAAAGAAGTTAAAAGCTTCATGGAGTAGGTCCAGAAAATATTCAGGCAATTACCATCTGCCCCAATCCAAAACTCACTCCTATATATAGCTGTTACTAAAATCTAAGATCTAAAAGGAATCACATACAAAGTTTGTCAGGCACCAAGAGCTGTGCTTTTGCACATACCTAAAAGTGCCTATTTGATAGTGCTGAGGAGCTCATGGCTTGCTTCACACCCAGACCTGTCAGGTTCTAGAAACGGGGATCTGTTTGCTCATCTTATTTGTGAATCCAATCCAGCAAATTATTTCAGTCCACATGTAATGCATTGAAGACCTGACAGGACAAAGCAGCATCTGGTATTGCATGACCATTTCTAAAAAAAAAGTACATTATTATTGATTAACTTGCTAGTGGCTACAAAAATTCATGTATCTGGAAACTCAGGGTCAGAGCATCTTTGCAGTGGAAAGTTCAAGCCAATGCTACGTTCCTCTTTGGAAGCTTTCCTGCCTATCAGTTCACAACTTGTGCTGGGAGAGGGGCTTTTCATCTTTCCTCCATTTTCAGGTTGCGTCACTGTGTAGAAAGAAATGCCAGCTGCACTGGGGCAGAGATAAAATGAGCTTTAACTGCATAACAACATGTCTGGAAACTTGGGAAAAAGGAAGGAGAGAGCATACTTTCCATCCTGTTCATTGTTCATAGGCACAAGCCTGGGATCAGAGGCCCTGGCACATATTCTACATCTGCTCATCTGCACTGTTCCACAAGCGTGCAGGGACTCCTCCTCACATGCTGTTCATCATACAGTTCCCATACAGTAATCCCTGGAGCAGAGATGGGAGAAGGTTAAAGCAACAATAAAATGTACAACTTTTCCAGCCAAGTGGGCAATATAAGGGTTATTACAGCTTTAAGATTACTCTCAGAGAGGGTGTACTTAGTATCTATCAATCACTTTTCCCCACCACCTTTTGAAGCTTTGTTTTTCTTAAATAATTGCTCATCATTGAATTAAACACAATATTTTAAATGCCTGTATTACAGTTAAAACTAAGTGTTCTTCCTTAGGCATTATCATTACTGGGTTTTTTACATGCAAATTAAATCTATGTATCACACTGTTTGAAAAAATCCTCTTCCTCCTCTTTCCTTCACAAAGGTTTTAAATTTCTCAACATCATTTCAAGCCTATGTTGATGGTGGTGGTGAAATCTTGAGAGACATTAAGTTCCTTCAAGTTTTTATAAAAAGATAAGCATCCAGACAGAGGAGAGGAGTCTGACAAAGGAAGAAATCTACAGAGGCAGAAGATGCTTCATGAGCTCATCTCCAACAATACACCACAGAATTCACATGAACTAGAGACATTGTGTGTATTTCGACTGCAAGAAAAGCTGGTTGTAGATATTCCTTGCATGCAACAAAAGCCTGAACAACATGCAAATTCTTAGGAAGTTAAGATTCATAAACTCCAGTCCTCACAGACCTACTTACTTTGCCAACATTACAATTATCAACATCAACATGTACTGAGACTTAAATTACAGACCAAACCGGGCTACATCTACTAGCAGATCAACATCTGCACCAGTTTAGTTAGTCCTTCTGCAGCTGGTAAAAAAATATTTACAGTATTCTCCATGTAAGTTTAACCCATGAAATGGACAATATCCCAAGTGTATTACTTTGCTAGATATACGGGTAAAGACAAGAAATCAGAGCACCCCAAAAAATTCTTTCCAAAATTAGTGGTAACTTATCTCTCTCTGAAGATTTAAAATTAAGTTCTATGGTCTATGTTAGGCAAAAGTCAAGCTAGATTATCACAATGGTGACTTCTGTGATCAAAAAAAAAAGTGGAATCACAAAAAAAAAAAAAATTAAAGGTTAGGGAGCTCTGCAAAAGCTAAATTAACTAGATTTTTTTATCAAATAATTTTTTCCTCACAAGATTTGTTTCCTGAAATAAATTGAACAGCATTGTTGCACACCAAATACTGTATTTCTGGAGTGCTTCCTTGAGCAAAGTCAGTTGATGCAGTATCAGTACTCTGAGTAGTTTTAGCTCACTGTCTAGCTTCAGCCATATTGGTAAAATGTTGCAAGTCTTAAGACTTGTAAATTCTTTTAATTTTCTCCTTCCAAATTAGTGATTTGCTAAACAAAAAAAAAAAAAAAAAAAAAAAAAAAAAGAGAGAGCCAAATAATCTTCTCTTCTGCCTAAGGGCAAGAGGCTGACTGTGAACTCAGCCATCACCTGTCACACATGCATACCCTGCTGCTTGCTGTCTCTTACAGATAGCGCAAGAACAGCACAGGAAGCATTATGGATTGGAGAGATGCAAAAAAACAAACAAAAAAAAGGAAAACCAAACAAACTTATGGCAATTGATTGGTAGAAATGTTGGGTGCAAAACTGTAGAAAGATTTTTTCACTTGTGTTATTTATTTCTTATAAACTTGTTATTTAAATCCATAGGTGGCTTTATGGGTGCGAATATCCTCTATAATTATGTTTCATCCTAGGAATCAGAATCTCTTCATGCAGATTTTATGGTTAAGCATAAGATCCAGAATAACAATTCTACTGTATTAATACCTTATTAGCAATTTGCTCAGTAAACAAATCAGATTAATGCATGTCTCAAACACTAACACGTTAGATAACATGGCAATGCAATGAGTCACAGGCTAACCAAGCACAATTTCCAAAACATTTCACATGACTCTAGTAAGCTCTTTTTTTACACTTCTACTTCGTAGACTGTAAAAGAAAAGAAGCCATAGCTAAAAGTTTAGGCAACTTCACCACCTTTACAGGAGAGATTATATGCTTGTTCTCTAATGCTAAGTTAAAAATCATGTAAGAAACAGTTACATAATTGATTTTATATTCTCTCAAGATGCAAATGTTTCTTTAGAAGACTATGGATTATTCAGAAGAAACATCAATGAAAATGGGTGATTTAAGAAAAAAATCCCACCATATGCTCTTGGCAGGAGCAAAAGAGAAGCTCTTTATGTTTCTTCTCTAACAATAAATTGTAATGCCCCAGGGAACCAGAGATCTTTGGAAGTTCAAGTTTTATAGCAGTTGGGAACAGAGTGCATTGATTCTACTTAGCTCTTGCCAATGTTAACGACTGTTACTGTGATCAAAGTCTAACTTCGTGCATTCCAAGCAAGATTATAGTTCTCCAGGCACATGAAACAAGTTTACAGACTACAGTTTGCAGTTATGTTTTGAGTTAAAGAAGAAATCAAGATGTGGTAGTGTTTTTAGAGGCTGCCAACTTCAATCCATGTTAATAATATTCCTGATTGTACTTGTGAACAAAAAGTATATCTAAGTAAACACACTGATGTGAGCCAGTATTTCAGCTTTTTGTGAACATCTGAGACATGTTCTTATTTGTGATTTTTGACTCTCTCAGTATAAATACCAGTTTTGATTTCTTCAAAGGTTGATTTTTAATCAATATTTCTGATAAAGGTCTAATGAGGTGCAAGAATGTTGTTTTCACTTGAAGTAGCAGCTCAGATGCTACACCTCAGTCCATTCAATTATGAGCCTCATTTGGCTCAACATATAGAACTATCAGTTCTATATAACAACAGCTATCAGTTGGGAAATAGATGTACAAAGTGTACTAAAATAACCCAAACAGGAGGAGTTACAGAACAAAGGCAGTGTCTTCTGTGCCCTCCCTTAATAGTTGATGTATTTTATTCTGCAGTTCTGTTTTCTCCTATCTTCCTCTTCTTAACAACTGATCTTAAGAACTGTAGGTTAAACTTGTTTAGATGGACATTCTCATCAGCCTCTAAGGAAGAGGAAAGAAAATACATGAATGTAAGAGCTACTAATTTTCTCCTAAGAATTTAGGTCATGAACAAAATAAAAAGCTCTTATTACTCTCTAGCCAATATCCAACACAGGTCTTACTACTCTCTAACCAATATCCAGCATAGATATTTCAAGTGTCCATATCACTTGTGTTTATTTGCTTGTTTGAAACATCATTTTGAACCATGCTGTAGTAACACAAACAAGTAAACTTCCCAAAGACCACAAATCACATTCTGCTAAGCAGTAATGCATAAACGTTGCTAAAACTCCCCTGTCCAAAATAACTTCTACCTCCATCACAAAAGTGGTTCCATATGCCACACGACATAATAAAAAGTTCACTTCATCACTTGTACTTTACATCAAAAAGTGATATGGAAATCCATTGGCAGCAGTTAGTGATCCCTTGATGTTGCACAAACAGGCTTCCAATCACTTAACAGCACAATTATTTGAGTATTTGCTGTTCACAAAAGCTGATCTAAGTCTAGTCTATTAAACTTTCTTTTCTCTTCCCAGGAGTGTGCCTGTGGCCCCTCTGTGCCAGCATTACCTCCTACAAGGCTACAGGATCAGCTGTTTCAGGAAGCTGTTTGGGAAGCCCATGAAGATACTCTAGGAAACCTGCCAATCCAGAACTATTTCAACAGCCACAGATACACATAGCTGGCTAAAACCTCAGATATTATTACCAAAATAGCACTTCAGGAGCTAAGCATGTCAAAGCCTTGAGAAATGCAGAAATTGAATATGAATTATTCTCCAGACCCAATTCCTTGCCTAAAGACAAATTAATATTTTTAAAAAATTTCTGTGGCATAGCTTACCATTTTCCTTATTGTAGAATTGAGCTGTAATGAAGCACAGTTGCAAAAGTACTGGATACAGATGCCAGTAATATGAGAGCAGAACAAAAGTATCTTCTACTCACATTATTATATTCACATATTAAAAAGGTCATTTGTTTCAAGAATCAGTACACATAATATTCTATACCCGGAATAACTTCCCTGAAGCATGGAACTGTTTAATTGAGCTAAACAATTTCTACTGGCTTATTTCTATACAAAGTGTGCCTTTGCATTTTCCTCCTCTCCTACTCTCCCAGGCAACCATACAGTAACTTTGTATTATTAATGCAAATGGCAGGGTAGGATACAAAATAAGTTTCTTCCCCAACTCCAATTTCAAAATTTATTTACTTTGTGAAAGACTCTAGAGCTGGAAGTCTCTCTCATTTAATAACATGTTTTCCTGTTTTCAAAAAATGTTCCCCTCAGATTTTCTGATCTGTTACTTACAAACAGTTACAATTGTTTTGAAAGTAAGGAATACAAGATAGCAAAACAAAAAAAAAAGTTGGATATGATCCTCATCCTGATCACTGCTATAAATTGCTACTTTTCCTCCCTCAAATATTGCCATAACTTAGTTATTATTGATCACTGTTGATTAGACAGCTAATGAAGATCCACAAACTGTCTCTCATGTCAATATTTTTGAAGAGTTGTGGCTTTTCGAAGGGAGAGGGTGGTTTTGGTTTCTTGTAAGAGGGTATCAGAAATGTTAAGGTGTGCAGCAATACAGGGCTTCAAAGCCTATGAGGTGCTCAAGGAGGCATCAGAAGAGCAAGAAGGGAAAAAAAACCCAAATGCAAAACAAAAGGGAAAACTCAAAGGCTGCTCAGCACAAAGTAATAAAATAAGGATCAGATTAAAAGTGTGTACAGTTCTGCAAAGAAACAGGTTTTATTTTCCACATCTTAAGACATCCTAGATATTATAAATAGAAGTGTATGCTCACCAGAAGACTCATGGAAAAATAAAGAGGATCTTGACTATCTGGCATCAATTCTACTGTCAAAAATATCTGCACTTCAGGAGCTGTGACACAGAAAAGAGTACACTGGATCTATGAAGCTTTAAGGTAAAGACCTAGAGCCTTTATTTTTTGGCAGCTTTGGATATGAAATACTTGTCATTTGAGAAGGTGTAAGCTTCATTGTCCTAAACCTCAACAGAAATACTGTTACAGGAATCTTAGATTAATTGCCCTCATTACGGTACTTGAACACGCGACCAGAATGAAACCGCCCTTGAAGCCAACAAGACACTTCCATGGAACCATTCCCAGATCTTCCTGCTTGCTACCAAAATAATTTTAAACAGACCTACATTTTTTACACAGAAGTATCCATAAAAAAAGTACCCATAAGACTGCTTTAGCTATTCATTCACTCTACTGTAGCAATAAAGTGAGACATGGAGCCATGCAATCCAGAAGTATTAACAGAACCTGGTCCAAAACTTGGCCTGAAGGATTAAGTGAAAATTTACAACCCTTTTAATTAGCACACTTGAAATGAATTATCAAAATGAAAACTGCTTAACAGTTTCATCTTAAAACTTAAAAGTTTCATCTCCTTGAAAGAAAAAAAAAATCTCTTTTAAGAAAAGTAGTTGGATTTTTTTAATTAAAGAAATTAATCACAGCTATCACACTTGGGAAGATTGTTAAAGCACCCATCAAGACAGAACATTCTACAGTTTTTAGCTTCAATCCACTTGCTTAGCAATTCATCCTCATGTTTAGCCAAATAGATCCCACAGTAATGATACATCCCAGAAGCAAATTGATCACTGTAAATTCCAGCAGTCACCATCTGGAATCTAGAAGCCCACTAGAAGTCATATCTTGCCAAGTGGGGGGCTTTTTCCCCCCTAGAAGAACTCTTTAAGACATACAGAATTTAGGAGAAAAAAAAATCTGATTACAGATTATACTAAAACAGAAACAAATCCCACCCACCAGACAAGATGACAGAATACACAGATACTAGGAAGATAGCACTGCTTTATGGTACTACTTCTGATTTTTAATTCTAGCTAGACTTGCTTTATTTTGAGATTTGAAATAGTGATGTAAACGAAACAGAAAAAAAAGCAGAAAATACATTAGTGTATTGTAAAAAACTAAGTAGTCACTGAGATTATAAGAAAAGTCTGTAAAGACATAGCAAGATTGTCAAGGGCAATCAACAAATAAAGACTTTACTCAGAAGAATTAAAGACTGAATCGTCAAATATCTGAAACATCAGAACCCAGGAAAAAAAAAACCCCTAAATCCACCAAACAGTATTATCAGAAGAGAACTGTGCTATTTTTAAACCTTCTGCAGCTCACGATTCCAGAAAATTTAACTTTATCTCTATCATATGATGGTGTGTTTTGCATGGTGGAAGGAAACATCCTTCCTTTCTAAACAAATCAGTGGAATTGACTGCTATCCATCCTACTTTTGGAAGTTATTCTAACACAGGTAAGCTAAAGCAAGACTTTCTAAAAATGTGAGTGGACAGTAGTATGTAGTAGACATATCTATCTAAGGGACAGAACCACCCACAGAGCAGGCTCTTCTCGTGAAGAACACAAGCCAAGTTAATCATCCTAAGAAAAAGTAGGCCTGCATGTTTTCCTAATCTTTAAATCTGTAAGAGACCTAGAAAGGACTTTTTGTTCACAAAGCACTAATTATACAGCACTTACTGTCATCAAGCAACTAAGTAAGCCATTTTACTCAAAGGAAAGATTTCTATGCAACATGCCTTGGCTGTTTGGACAGTTGAGGGGGTAAATGGAGATCAAAACCCCCAGCCATGGGAAGGTAACCATGTTCCTTTCCAGCACTCTTAAAGGAACTTTAAATGCTCAGGAAAGTAATTGTAACAAGTAACAGATATGCAGAAGGAATAGGATTCTCTTCTTGCTTTCTTTCTTTCCCAAAAGGTGCTAGAAGCCCTCAACTTGCCCCACAGGACAAGTCTGCAACCTCCTATGACCTGCATATGGTAACTTCAGCACCTGCAAGATCGTGCTGTTTATCAGTTCCTTCAACACGGAAAGTACACTGTGACATTTAAAATGTACCCATGGAAGGAAGAAGACATTAACTCACTTCAGCTCTCAGTTACACATCTCCCCATATTCATGTTTCATATTTTGTTTCACTTAAAAAGAATCTTACTTTAAAGTAAAGCAAGTCCTCAGGTACTAATGAATTGGGAGGCCTTGCTGCCTTGTTTAACTACCATCTGGTAGGACAGGATTTCCAGACAATTTGATGTTCCAGTAACAAAACTTGTTTATTCTTCCCTCCTTGGTTGATGGATGAGAACTATTCTGGAAAAAATATCCTTGGAAATGTATTCAGTCTTTGTACTATTTCAACTTTGGAAACAAAAAGACAGGAAAAAGTTATTTTGCCAGTCTAAGGAATATCCATATTGAATTACTTACAGATAGAGTTATACAAAATGGAGTAATTAATAATTGGCAAGGAAACTAACTATTCAATATCTGTGTTTAGGCATGGTTGCTAAGACAATCTTGTAATTTTTTATTATGAAAAAAAGTCTTCATCTTTCCACACAATTATCAATCTTTTGTATTGTGGTTATCTTGATCAGGAAATAAATTAATTAGTGGAAGTTCAAGAAGTTAACTGTCCATTATTAGGAGATTCCATCATCACTTAGGTGCTTCCTGAATCTTCGTGAAGAATCTCAAAACACATAGCCCTTGCATTTTCTTTCCCAATCATTCCATAATATCTGCCAGAAGAATGCAGAGACAGATTGTTCCTTACATGAACCTCACAGTACATCAAAATAACTAATGAAGTTTCTCTTTCACAAGGATCTTAGGAAAAGATTCAGTCATCAGCAATTTGTTGGAATAATCACTCTTTCTGAGCTGGCCAAGAATACCTAGAAATGGACTCATTTGGAAAAAAAAAAAAAAAAAAACAACAAAACAAACAGACCAGATTGCTTGAGTGTCTTACTTAGAAAAGGAAAAAACACATTTTTTTCTGATGCATTTTCTTGAAATATAGAACCTCAACTAATTTAGGAAACAAGGAAAGAAGAGACAGTGGTGTGTTTTTTTAAAGAAAATACTACCAAAGAAGTTGAGTATCTATAACAGAAATAGTTAAACCAATTCTCATCATTTCCATTTCCAGACAGGGCAAGGGGGAGCAGAAAGGACTGCTTTGCTTTCTCTACATTGTATAGGAGACACTGCACAAAAAAAAGAAAACGTCACCTACTGCACTTAAAAAAGAGAGAATGGATGAGTCAGTGGATCCACAGCCAAACATAGAAGTGTTTCTCTTTTTGTCAAACAAAGCAGTGCTAGCAACAATTCAACCAGCTTTTTTTTGTGGAACAGATACTGAAATCTGAACGAGAAAGATGGAAAACTGACTTAGTATGACTGAAGCAGAAAAATGTTGAATGTTCAAGTTTATGATTATTTCAGGTTTTTTGTCAGCTTTCAGGTTGTTTTTTCCATATCACACAATCTGTGGAGGCATAAATGCTTATAAATGCATATATGAGTGAGAATTTATCTGAATTTGTATTGTATACAAACAGCACCCACACAACTGCAAACCAACTATTGGACTATTTCTTTTCCTGAATTATAACTTTTCAAACTCTCATAAAACGTTCATTACACTTTTATGGTTACTATGGATCTTACAGTCTTACCTACAAATGTGCAACATCAAAACCTCAAGTTCCTGTCACTGTCTGTTTTACTCTGGAATGAAGTTTAGAAAGATCTTTCACATTCAATAAGAGCTGAAAAAACCTAATGCAAACAACCCCCACCACCACAATCCACAAATAAACAAACAAAAAGCCCCCAAGCTTCAAGTTTGGTTTCCCCCAAAGGGAAATGCAGTGGAATTTTGGACCAATGACACAATACTGAAAACTAAGCAATAATCTCAGTTTCACTGTAAACCTTTAATATATGATTGCTTTCATGTCAATTATATGCAACTCCAAGTAGATATAAACAAAGACTTTTTAAAAAAATGGATACCTCAGTCTGACCTTCATGGGCACTGGATTCATGAGTGACACGAATAGCCTAAAATTAAAATATATTTCAATCAGACTTTTAATGAGAGACTTTCAGTCATTTTTGCACTTCATTTTATCAATTGCATAGATGTAACTATTTTTGTTCAGTGCTTATAATAAATGAAAAAGATAACAAACAATCTCTATCTCCAAGGGTCTCAGAAGACCACTACTTCAGTTTTATAACAGTCAATTCAGGTCAAGTATCTGAGAGTTTGTAAAGGCACTTTTGCACACAGAAAACACTACAAGCATTTTTTTATCTATCATTTTGAGCAGAAAAAATAATTTAGTTAGAAGCTCTGATCAGTCATTTTTTGTCCAACATTTCCATAGAAAATGTCAAAAATCTCTGCTGATTCTGTTTGTTACTACTTCCTTTAGCCAGATGTTAACACTCATATTCCTGAGGGCTTCACAATATGCTGAAAGTGAACTCTGACTTAAAAATCATCAAGGTTTTCATTTTCATTACCATCAGGAGCAACAGTACTGTTCTCCATCCACCACTGGCCAGATGTTTCTGCCACATTCTTTCAGACAGCACTAATGATGTGGCTAACCACATTATCAGCTAGCTCATCTCATGGTTTAGGATGGCAGGAGAAGGAGATCATATTTCAGCCAAATCAGCTCTTTGTGTGCCTCAACTGCTAAAGGCATGGAGATATGATTAGAAGCCAAAAATTAAAAGAGGCAGAAAAAGGACTATCCTTTCAGCAATAGCCCTAGATCAGTTTAAATTGACCATTAAACTACATCCTGAACCCACAAAAAAAAAAGATTATACACACATTTCACATGCATTTCAAAGTAATTTTAAGCTGAGCCAGGGAATTAATATGGATGAGAACACTGACAAAATCCATTCTGCTGACTGAGCTATAGGCAAGCAGGAATACTCTAAAATACCAAAGCAGAGTTTCCTTTGTAGCAACTGTCTGATCACAAGCTCAATGGAAAATCATATTTCTTTAGGTGCCTCACCAAGTCAACCCCCAAGGACAGTACCTGCTCATGCAAGTAATTCTTACACCATTTTATTTAAAAATAAAAACAAATGATACTAACTTCATAAGTTTCTAGGTATTTGGCCCTCTCTTCAGGAGTCATAGATAATGAATCTTCTAGGAACTTTTTCAGTGAAGAATTAGTTTCTTAAAAAAATTTAAAAAATATATAATTAGTGTCATGTTTTAATTCCAACTTCATTCACAGCTCATAGAATACAACAAAAGATCTGAAGATAGAATTGCACTGCATTTTTAAGACACAGAAGGCTGATTGCAAGGTTAACTGCTGCCTGCTGCACTTTGCAATGTTTCAAGTGCTTTAGTTCATAAATTAGCATAAAATATTAATTTTGTAATTATAGGTAAAAATGCACTCCTTTAGCCTTTTATGAATGGTTATATTCAGAGAAAAGAGTACAAAACATACCCTTCCCTCCATGGCTTCCCACAGTTGAGAAAAAAGGGAAAAGCCAACAGAAACCAAACCAAAAAAATCTTACCAAAGTTCATTTTATCTCTGTTGTTTGCAATAGCATGAATTAACCCAATTGTTCCACAAGCATTGTTAATGGTCTGCTTCATGAAATACACTGATGATTTGACATCTTGTCCCTTAGCTTTTATCCTCTCTTCTTCTTCTGTTCTGAAGGTTTCATACTAGAAGGAAAGGTAAAGACATTTCACAAATAGTACCATTATCTACATTATTCCATTATTCAAGACAAAACAATTTATAAAACAACACAGCTAATTAATACTGCCATTTGAAAAGTTTAACTCATGAAGGTGAATTTACCTGAACTGCTCTATACCGTTTCTAAACCCAATGCCGTCACACTTGAAACATCAGTTTGATGATGAATTGATGAATTCATCATTTTGAATATGTGTTATCCAACATAACTTCAAAAATTTTCAAAGTATTTCCTTGATCTGAGCTCATGTCAACATCTCTCTTCGATGCAACTAAAGGCTTTTTAAAGACACAGGTGTCAAAGTGCTATCAAGAAAACCGTAATACTTCAGGTGATTAATCATCATGAAGCATTCTTTAAAAATTACACGGTTACATTTCATTTTTCCCAGGAGTATAAAATAAGGTCTCTACAACACCCAAGGCCCCAAAACAGGCGTTTCTAAAGCCATATTCATAAAATAAATGTTTATTTTCTGAAGCAAAAAGAATTTGCTTTGACCGAACAATCTAAAGTACTTGCTTTATAAAGATCATATTTGACTAAAATCTGTTATACTGTGCAGTAGTACGTTGGTTTTGTGGGGTATTTTTTGTTGCTGACTGTGATTTGTTGGTTCTTTTGGGGGGTGTTGTTGTGGTTTTTTTGACTGGATTTGTTTGAGGTTTTCATTTATTTTCTTTCTTTAAATTTTAATTTCAAAGAGAAAAAGAAAGGAAGAAATCCACAAATGTTCCAGACAGTGCTTCCTCCTTTGCTTCTTTTACTAGGTACTTTTGGAGACAAAAAAAAAAAAAATTTCATTGCAAAATGTTATCAAGGAACTCCTCCTGCAAACTCCTGAGAAATTTCCCTTGGGCTCTCTGTACTGTCAGTGATAAACAAAACCAAAAAACTTTTCCAGCATCATATTCCACATTTGCGGTTATCTCAATGTTCTGAATAGGCTAAGTAACTTGCTAAAAAAGCAAGAGCATTTTAAGCTTTAATTTGGTTTATCTACAAGCTAATTAAAAATAGCCTTAATTGAGATTAAAATTTCATAGAGTTTAATTGGATAAAACATTCAGACTAGAGAGGTGAAAAATACAGCTGCCATTCATTCCCTCCCAACCAAAATAAAATCCACAGAAAAAATAAATATATAAATGCTGATAATACAAAAAATACAATTTTGAGCAAGGGTTAGACCAGATTACCTCAAGAGGTTCCTCCTAACCTAAGCTATATCCCATAATTCTTATTCACTTGGATCCATTCATTAGGCCCAAAAAGGCCAACAATATTCACTTTGTCTACAAAGTACTATGCAGACTAAGAAAGCCATTGACCCTTAAAGTGGACAACAACCCTAAAATTATCTGTATGCTAACAAGAGTAGCGTGCCCTAAAAACCAGTTCAAGGAAACTGATACACAGGAACCACAAAACAATTGAACTTCCAGACAGAAGAAGAGACAGACGTGTGAAAGAAGTGTTTACAAAGGCAGCAAAACTAATAGGCACTTTCATAAACGTAGACACAGCCAAGAAACAAATAAATCTTAAATTAAATAAAAGTATAATTTTACAGGACATTTTGAAAGGGAGGCTGAGGAAGGAAAAACGACACTAGAAATACAAAATAATGCTCAAGGGTCTTGTGGAGTTCACACTGACCAACAAAAGCTTCAGAACATTTGGACCTCCCATGAAACATTCATCCTTCACACAGCCAGGCTAAACAGTTGATAGAAACACTTGTGTCCCTTATGTTTCAGAAGGATTAACATGCTGAACACTTGGCTGGTTCTCAGATTTGACTGATTGATGCAACAGAGCATACGGTGTTTCTCTGGTTTTGTTTGTAATATGTTTCTTTAGGATGAAATCAGATACACCTTCTGTAACAAGAGCAAGGTTGTTCTTTCCCATGGGATAATGCTCCCATAGCATAATCCAAAAGAAGGTTTGCACAAGCAGGGAGTCAAAAGAAAAGTGACAGTCACAAAAGGAGCTTAGACCTGTAGCTCAAACAGCCAGACAGAAATGACAGCACACAGAAAACAATGCCTCAAAGGTGACAGGAAGGACATTTCCTGAAGACAGGTGAAAGTTTGGTAAAGCTCAAAACTATCAAGGTGGCTGAAATCAAGCTTGAAAAGTACTGCCTGCATAGCTGCTTTGGAGAAACTAAGAATGTAGAGGTTTACAGGACATAATGTGTAGGAAGACTGACCTGTCACTCCTCTCTATTTAAACACCTTTTGTTGTAGAAGTTAAACTTCAATAGCTAAATGATTTGTCCTTCTAAGCTACATATTCTTTTTGAGAGACATATTAAAAGAATGAATTGTGGACAGGTTCACTACAACCTTTTTGGCTGACCTTATCATAATCATGTAATACTGTTATAAATTGAAAGATCAATATGAATCACACTACATAAAAGCATGTGATGACACAAAATAAGCACATTGAAGGTTTAACCAAAGCAAGTTCTTCAAAGTCCAACATAGTGAAAGACAGAGGAGAAACTGTCTTTCATCGTAATATGTCCCATCCATCCAAGAAGTGAAAGCCACGTCAATACTGATGACTGAACTGAAAGTGGATTAAAGTGGATTGAAGTTTGAAGGATTGTCAGTGTAACAGGACAAAAACTCAAAAAGGAATTGCATATTGTCCTCCACCCTATTTCTTATTTTCCTTATGCTATTGGAGCTTTCTGCTAAAATTAGACAATTGAGCCATTTCACAGTGCTTATTATAAAAAATACCTTAAGTTGCCTGTAATAGAAAAGTGTGGGGCATACTTCTTTGTGCTTCTACATTAGCTTTTCCCGTTCTGATTTGAAAATAAATCAGAAATATACATGCAAGGTTATCAAAAGAAGGTTCTGAAAGAAGCATTTTTTGTGTTATTTTTAATGAAGAAGTCTCTTCAATAAAGCTTGAGTCTCATCTTGATTCTAGTATGACACCAAAGTACAAGATTCAAACTTTCATTCCTATTTCACTTATGACAAAAGCAATTAACTGATTATTAAATAAACATTTACCTTTTCTGTTATTGGAAAGAGAAGTAGCACTGCACATACAGGTCTTGGCACCATGCTAAGCAGTTCTGGTTCCATACCATAAACATCTACAAATTGCCAGTCAGGATGTATACCCAACTGTTTCAGGAACTGGAAAAGAAAAAAAAAAAAAAGGGATAATATTAAACAAGTACACTCAAAGACCTGTCTTTTCAGGTCAGAAAAGCATAACGGAGTATCCACAATGTGAAACACATTAAAACAACCCATGCTTTCTAAAATTTAAGGAGAATAAAAGAGATATAAGTTTTAATAAATAAGGCTGAATAAATCACACACAAACACACACAAAATCCCCATGTTTTATGTATTTAAATAATCTCTATGGAAGGGAAGTGGAAACACTCTCAGCACTATTTACTGAAGCATTAAAGCATTTCAGCCATTTTAGAGGTGTTATGTCACAAAACAGAAGAGTACTGAATATTCACATTAACTAGATCTCATCAGAGCCAACAGTCAGAGCACATATGAACAAACTTATGGTATTATTTGACTCCATATGGTATTGACTCCATGACTCCAGAATACCTGGCACCAGTGCTCATATTGGAGTCCTACAAGCAAAAAGATGTTAGGAGCAAAACTGCACAAGATACACATTTCAGTAGGTGTACCTTTTACAAGAAAAATCCCTTTAAACTATGATGGAGCAATATATTTTGAAGATTGGATGCTCACTTTTTAACTGGATATTCTTCTTGTACTCGTAAACTAGGCATCACTACAGGAGTTGCAGAATTAATAACTACAGAGATGATATAAGACAATTTGAAATCTTTTCATTGGAAGAACGTAACTGAATTCAGGAACTGTTTTCCATTTCAATATCATTTGATATTTTGCATTATTACATGAAATAAGGGTACAAACGCCCAAAAATAAAATTAAAAAAAACAACACTCACCTAGAAAAAGACCCCACAAACCAGAAAAGAAAATTATAAAGGATCCCATTAAGTTACTGGACAAATAAGTGACTTAGATTCTCTTATCCTTTTCTACACCACTGGGGAAAAATAAAAAAAAAAACACCAAACCACCAACTAGCAAAAATAAAACCAACCCCTTTAAATCCCAAGTCAACAAAGTGCTAATTAAACCCAAGAATGGTTTATTCAAACTCCTGAATTAAGAATTTAAGAGAACTAAAACTCCATGGATATAGGGCACCTTTCATTATTCATGTTACCATACCACCCAGAAACTTTAAAATCTGAGAAATTTTAACTTCCAGTAATCAATGAGAGTGACAACGAAATAATGGTCAGCACTACAGAGAACAGCAAGAACACAGGCTTAGTATGACAAGCAGTGATTTTAACACACAACCAGACTGACAGCTCTACTGTAGAATCATAAACCAAAATAGGCAAAGAAGATACCTCTGTGTGTGTCAAGAGGGTTTCATTCAGGCATGGGAAAAAAGATAGAAATATCCTTCTGAAAATTATTAAGCAGATTTTAAAAATGGTACAACATAAGTCCCTGTGTAAGACAGAGTGACAGATGGGTAACACATGAACAATAGATGGCAGGATGGGAAAACAAAGTCATTCCTGTTTTAGGACAGCAGGAAGTTCAGTACGCTTTTTAGACAGCATCACTGTCTAAAAATGTGAAAGATTTCTGCTGTTTTCCTTTCCAATTATTTAGGGATTATCCAAGCAATTTTATTCTACAAATACCTACTGTAAAGAACAGTTAGGGCTCTTTGAGGGCTCACTCGTTTTCAGCTGTTCACTTTCTCTTAACTTACTGATACTATGTATGCAAGATAACATAAAATAGCAGCTTCATATTTCTCTAGATCTGCACAAGAGGGTATCCAGAATCTTTTTCTCAGACACTGCTTATCACACCACTGACAATTCTTAATTTATAGCTCTTTGAGCTTTTACCTTAGAAAAGAAAAAAAGAAAAATACTATACAGAAGTCTTGGCTATACAGAAGTCTTAGACGAGCTTAGGAAGAACAACAACAGCACAAACCTCCCACACGTCTATATCTAGTATTCACTTTTTACAACTTTATTTTTACAGATTGTTGCCATAGTTTTGATTGTCTCTTTGCTTCTTGTCTTAAAAGACCTTGCTGAAAAACACCTCCTGGTTTTTCACTGGTCCAGCTAACCGGTAGACAAAAAGCCACTTTAGAAACTACTTTACACCCCTCGCCCTTATCTGCACTTCCTACGAATTTGTTCTTTTTGCCCCAGTATTTCAGAAGGCCCTTCTTTCTCACCTGACTGCTACTGTTTATAACTAGCTAAGGGAGAGCACAGAGAAGATGGAGACAGACTCATCTCAGCAGCACACAGTAAAACGAGAAACAAGAGGCTGAAACACAGGGAAATTGGAACTTGATAAGGAAGGCATTTAAAAATAAATTTAAAAAATAACAAACATAGTAAAACACTAGCGTACATTGTCCAGGAGACTGTGGAGTTTGTGTCTTGAGAAATTCAGAACTTGACAGGTTGCTGAGCAACTTGTTTTGAACAGAGCCTCGTTGGTCTGCAGAACTCAAAAGCCTCTTCCAGCCACCTCATTCTATTCTAAATGATCACAGATTGTAAATCTGCATGTCTACATGTTGGTTAATAGCAAAAACATTACAATAGGCACTTCTAGGCACTTCACCTACGCAGCATGTGGCGTAAGCTACTCTGTTTTCATTGCTGGTACCACTACTTCAGCCTACTAACTGCTAGGCATTGAAAAAAGCACAGAGCAGTTATCTTTAAAATAAGTGTAAAATCCTACTTCTGCCAACACAGTTACAGAGCCAGTAGGAAGATTTGATCTATCAGGTTTATGGAGCTGCAGAAAGGGTAAGTGGGATAAGACAATGAAAGGGTGAAATTTATTATAAACTTATGTAGTAAATGCACAGATAAAACATCATCTAAGCAGCAATGTGCTTTTCTACCCTGTCACTTGCATGTAAAAACGAAATGAAGACAAAAACTGAAACAAAATAGGAGTTTGAAATTTAAGTGCAATTAAAGTTGGCCAGCATCTGCAAATAGTTCAGGAATGTCACATTTTAAATACTAAGGCATTATACTCAAGACCTGGATTTTTCCACATTTTACTGTGGTATTTATATAAAAGTTAGAACCATGAAAACATAAAACTGGCAAAATGCACAAACATATCCAGACACTCAGATGCACAAGTCAAGAGAGCTTCTGTGGGAAGAACCAACTGTTGCCATCCTCTTCTAAGCACGAGTGTAAACCAAACACCCATAGCATCTACATTTTATTGTACTGCTACTGAGTGCATTAAAGTATCTCTGTATCACAACAAAACCACAGTTAAGACTTTCCTCTGCAAAAATGAAGTGTTCCTATGGCTTTAGGAAACTGGAAGGACAACATGTAAATAAATAAACCAATTAAGACAATCAGTATTTTCTAACTTTATTAAAGCACAAGAATTTTTTAAACCTTACTGAATTGAAGGCAATTTTTTCCCTATATAGTAGCAAGACACTGAGTAAGATGTAACTGATTGAATCAAGAAAGGGAAAATTATTCATTTCTTAAAGTATGCAATTCTTATTAATCTATATTAAAAATACAAATGCACAATATCTTGCTTTTAATTCTTTACATATCATTTCTAGAAGCATATAACAAAACCAAGTCTATTTCAGAAAGTGAAATTCCTTTCTAGAAATGAAGGAACCACCCAAACATTATTTTATTGTTGGAGCATTATAAGGATATATTTCTTCATTCTTTTATCATGATATTTATGGAATTAAAATGAAGGAATAATTTTTCAATACATCTTAGAGACAGCATCATCTCAGTCATATGTAGCAGCTGTAAAAACTTTAGTTCTGCACAGCAGGTCAAAAGGTACACTAGGAGCAAAGAGAAAGCTGGAATTTATATAAGCTGCATTATTCTTCTTTAGCAACTAGTCCTCACTTAGAATGGCCACAGTATGGTCTTGTTCAAACAAGAGATGATCCATTATAATAGACTTCCTTGGGAAAATCAAAATTTATTACTAATTCCTTAACATCTTCAGGTTCTGTACTTCAGGATGCCATAATAAAGTTCAAAGAATACAGCTCATCACAATTTTTTTTCAAAAACATGAGAGAACTTATATTCACAAAATTCTTATTCTTCCAGTCGTGTTCATTACTTTACGTTATCTAAAAAAACAACACTGACTCTCAGTTGGTGTTCCTGTTCTTCAAAATGAGAGGTATACATTTGTCACATATCCATAAAGCAGTTTTGAAACTTAACTCTCAGTGTGCCCAGGCACTGCTGTACAACTCAGACTCAAGCCACAGCCAACACTTAGTAGCTGAACTCTGAAGCTAGTGCTTGAACTTCATAATCAGAGGCAGTCAATTACTCTATCCTTACCTAGAGATAATGAAGGCATGAGTTGAAATGTCATCCTATCCAGGAAGCAGGGATATTTCTTAGAATGTGTAAGATGAAGAAAGGGAAGAAAGAATGAAAAAAGGTGGGACACCAAGAAAAATAGCCGCCAATACTTTTTGTTTATCTACACTTCCTAGGCAATCAATTGTGGGTTGCAAACCAGATTGAAGCAACATTATGATGAAGAACAATCAGCTTGTGTTCTGACCTTTTCATTCCAAAATATTTGCATACAGTCTTTTGGGGTTTTTTCAGAAGAAATTGGGAAGAAGATATACAAACATCATACATATGGTAATTGATAAACGTGATTTTATTGCTTTCTCTGAGGAAAATCCCATAAGATATCCAGGAAGGAGGGTAGCACTGGTCACGTCAGGCCCCCCAAAGGAAGGTCAAAGAGAAGAAACCATTCCCTGTCATCACTGAACACAAAATGGAGCTTTGTAAATGCTGAATCATCAACTCCTTCCGTAACAGAGGTAGACAACAATTCATTCTGTCAGACTGTAGAAATGAAGGAGAAAAAATAGTACTGTGACAATCACTTAGCACAGTGCAATACATTTAACTCCTGACTTCATTACAACCAGCACTGTGTGCTGCACTGAACAACTGTCTTTTCTCTTGAAAGCATCACTACAGACACGTGGCAGATTTCCACTGCCATTGGAAATCTTTAAAGCTAAGAAAGAATATTCCTGCTTACCCTCACCAGCCAATTTCTGAAGCTTCAAATAATTTTAACACATATGCACAAAGAAAGGTTCTACATAGATAAGGATTTAAAAATTTCTCAACCTGTATTATAATATAAAAACTTTCAGATAGAGAAAAACTTCTGAGATATTTTTGACAGACTTTACATACCTCTAATGGAGAAATACATTTTTTCCATTATCATCTTGTCCTGAGATGGCTGTATGCTCCAGTATCCCCATCATCTGTTTCTCCTGAACCAGCTGGGGGAGGGGCCACTTAAATCTGCATTCTAGAGGAGACCCTTCAGAAGTTTCCTCCCAAAATTTGCCCTAAACCAGGACACATCTGAATTTCTACTATAAAGATTGAAAGCTGCAATTTTACAGCCTGTATTTCAAAACCAGAGAAGACACAGTATTGTAAGAACATACTAAAAGCAAATGAATCTGCATTTAATACATTTCCTTACTAATTACTGTTAATAAGGGGAATATTATTGGTACAATAATCAAAACAGCATAAGCACTTGTTGAATTGGAATGATAGCTCTAATTACAATCTAACACGAAGAATCTATGCATCTAACAGGTCACTGGAATTTTTTTTTGGTTTAAGACTTCACTACCATACCTAGCAATAATTTAACACTAACAAAAGTAGAATGCATTAGGGATAGTCTAACACTCCATTAAAAAAAGCCAAATAACAAAAACCAAACAAACCCCAAGAAGACACACTCAGCTAGATGAGTGTCCAAACACATGTATTAAAAGACTACCAGACACAAATATTACAGTTTGTGGAGGCACACCATTGGGTTTTTAATGCTAAAGACTTGTAGAATATTTTACAGAGCACGATACTACAAGACATGCCCATCCTTGCAATTAACTCAACAGGATTTTTAAAGAATTAGTTTGCAACTTCATTAGAATTTCAAATTACTATTATTGTTGTTTTAAACACAAGCAGGATATGAATAACTTATGACTAACAGCCCTGTTGCTACACAGTTCACCACTGCACTGAAAGAACAGCAATTAATAATGCAAGGTGCATTCATATTCAACACCCACTTTTTTTTTTTTTTAAATATATATACATCTCTCAGCCTAGATAATAGCAATCCCTGCTCAGTCAAGACTGGAAAATATAGTGAAGGAAGAGGTCTAATTGGTTTCAAGTGGTCTTTTCTACACAGAAACAGTAACAAGAAAATCCTTGTGGCGTACAAATTCCTGTTATCCATGATCATCTACAACTGATACATCCATGACCAATGCAAAACCAACCGGCAAAAGAGATGGATTTTAAACACACCTAAAATTCTTCATTTGATATTCCTCTAGGATTTTCCCCATACAACATAAACACATAGGGATACAAGATATTTCAGATTAAAAAATGTCACTATTTTTTCCTCCTCAATTTCTACTTTAAAGGTAGCCTTAATTTGTACCATGATGTTCATCTCAACATCTGGAAAGTCAGAAGAAGTTAGATAATTGGAAATTCTTGCTAGTTGTTTATTCACTTATTTTCTTCCAAACTGGAATTTAGTTTCTGAATTTCAAAATTAAAAAAAAAAAAAACAAAAAAACAACTCCCAAAAACCAAAAACAAAACAAAACACACACAAAAACAAAAAACAAAACAAAACAAAACCAAAACCACCACTAATAGAGGAAACTAGAGTATATGTTCAAGATGGGCTTCCAAGAAACGTTCCAAGAAAGACTTCTCAAATCATTCCACAGCAGCAATACTGTAAGAATTGTAAAATTATTTACCCTATGAAACTCTAAAGCACAAAATGACCCAGCATCAAGTAACCCTTCACTCTCCTGCAGATGTAGTTTGTATATTACACCAACCACAACAACAAAAAACCCAAACAAAACGTTGTTCACACAAAGAAATTTCCAGTTTTGAAAATATTTCAACAATACATTTTTAAGAATACAATTTTGGTGCTGGAAGTTTCAGAACACTTTGGCTTAAACACCATCTTTAACATTATCAACAGGCCTGATGAAATCAACAACTGACCATTAACGCTATGCTCAAAATTGTCACTGAGAACACGATGCAGGGTTAGAGTATGTGTGATTTCCTTTCAGCCAGAGCTTATTTAGTCGGAGCATTGTTTTGTGTACTAGAACAAGCTTTCCCTCTCTAACGTGGGTTCTACCACACTAACAAAAACAGCAACAACCAATCATGCACCTATTGTCATGAATAAGCAGCAAAGTACAAATACGGTAAAATTACACTATTTTTTATGGTCAGCCGAAGAAGAATGAGACTACAACACGGTGATGCAAGCAGATCCATACATGTGCCCAAAGCCATCACGTCCACATCTGGTACACGTTATATATAAATTCATGTTTTAATCGCTAATTAATGAATTAAAACCCACCTTGAAAAACATCAGAGACGTTATTACAGTAATAGCCAGGCCACAACTATTCCCTTTTTACTGTTCGTTTTTCTTTCATATAGTATCTTTACGGGAGAGCTTCCAGTACGGTTCGACATGAGAAGACTGAGCGCAGACACGCGTGGGGAAGGAAGGGGGCACTCTCCTTGGACAAGAAGGAGCCTTTACTACATGAAAACGAGAGGAGACGGGCCCAAAGCTGCAGAGACTAAAGGTTACCTCAAATAAAGGCTTCTTACCTGATTCGTGACCTGAAAAAAAAAGCAGAAAACAGAAGGGAGTTAAAACCCAGTCGGATCCACGGGATAAGACCTTCCTCCGTCCCTGCCACTACCAGCCACCACTTAAGCAATGCGGTCCGGCGCGGCCCGGAGCCCTCTGCCCTCTCCCCTCCGCCATCCTCCCGCCCACCCCACAGCACGCAGGCTGCCGGGCGGGCAGTCCCCCGCGCACACGGCAGCGCCCCACAGCCCAGGCCGGGCACTCACGTCGGGGTTGGCCTCCAGAGGCAGCCAGCGATGAGGCTCCATGGCAGCGGCGGCGGATCCCGGTGCGGAGCTGGGCGAACCCTTTCAGAGCGGCTCTGACAGCGCCTCACGGTGCCGCCGCGCCTCAGCCCTGACCCGGGGCCGCGTCACCGCGCCGCGCCTCACGGGGGGGCGGGGGAAGGAGGAAACACCCGCCCGGCGCCCGCCCGCACCGCCCCGACACTCCGCACAGAGGGCCGAGGCGGCGCGCCTGGCAGTGTCCGCCGTCCGTCCGCGGAGTGCTCCGGGCGGCGATGCCCGGGAGATTCCCCCCTCCCCGCCCTCTTGGCTCCCCCGGCAATGGACTCTCCCAGCGGGGCAACGGGTGGTTCCTCTCCCGCGCCGCCGCCGGGGCCTGCGGGGCGCGGCGCAGCCGCCGGGGGGCGCGGCCGCTCGGTGTCGGGGCACGGCAGGGGGCTGGAGCCGAGCCCGACGGGAGCCGCGGGGGTGTGCGGAACGCCCGCCAAGCGCCCCGGCAGGCCGGCCCCAGCAGCTAAGCTGAACCGCGGCGGGAAGGCATGGGCAGCGTTCAGGGAAATACGCCTGCGGAGGACGGGGCAGGCCACGGGGCGAGGCGGGACAAAGGGAGTCAGAGAAACTGCTGAGCAGCAGTGGCAGTAAATGACCCCCATACCACGGAATCCCAGAATATTCTGAGTTGGAAGGGACCCACAGGGATCATGAAGTCCAGCTCCTGGCCCTGTACAGGACGTCCCCAAGAGTCACACCATGTGCCTGAGGATATTGTCCAAATGATTCTTGAATTCTGCCAGGCTGGTGCTGTGACCACATCCCGGGGGAGCCTCTCCCACTGCCCAACCACCCTCTGGGTGAAGAAACTTTTTCTGTTATCTAACCGAACCCTCCCCTGACACAACTTCAGGCCATTCCCTCCGGTCCTGGCACTGACTGCCAGAGAGAAAAGATCGGTGCCTGCTCCCCGGCTTCATCTTGCCTGAGAAGACCTCAGTGTAGCAGCAAGGACTTGGTGGTGAGGTCGCCATATATACCCTGCTGAAAATTACTGAAAGGTGTGTTAAACACAATTAAGAACAGCATTTATCTTCTAGAGCTGCAAATCCCATCATACTTCCCAGCTCAGGACCATAAAATATGGCATTTCTTGGCCTTTTGGCTAAGATGAAGCACAGTCTAATACATACATAGCATATACAGTGTGATTACATTTTATATATGTACACATACCTGAGCTAGTGTTATGCCTTCTTTCAAGTTTTTTCAGAAAGGCTAAAAATAAAGGAACACATCATGGCATTGGTGAGGCCACAGCTCCAGTACTGTGTCCATTCTGGAATCTGCAGTTCAGGAGGGACACTGAGGTGCTGGAGCGAGTCCAGAGAAGGCAACAAGGCTGCTGAAGGGTCTGGAGAGCACATCCTATGAGGAACAGCTGAGGGAGCTAGGGTTGTTTAACTTGGAAAAAAGGAGGCTCAGGGGAGACCTTATCACTCTCTACAACTATTTGGAAAGAGATTGTAGCCAGGTTAGGGTCAACCTCTTCCTACAAGTAACCCATGACAGGACAAGATGGCATAGTTATAAGCTGTGCCAGGGGAGGTTTAGATTGGATATTAGGAGAAATTTCTTCACCGAAAGGGTGATTAGACATTGGAATGGACTGTCCAGGGAGGTGGTGGGAGTCACTATCCCTGGAAGCATTTAAGGAGAGACTGGACACAGCACTGAATGCCATGGTGTAGTTGTCATTGGGATGTTCTGTCATAGGTTGGACCTGATGATCTCAGAGGTCTTTTCCAACCTAACTGATTCAATGATTTCTCAGCCCCAGCTGTCTCCAACTGCTGCTGCTCACCACTCTCTACAGATGCAGCTGACCTACACAGCCCCTTGCAGCACAGGGCCTTGAGCTTTCAGAAGCAAACATTTGGACAAGGTTTTTCTAGAAGTCTGTGAGCTGGGCCTCCCAGGCTGGCCCAGCACGTGAGCAGAAAGATCTGGGGCAATGGGAAATAGGCACTTGAGCATGAATCTACATCTGGGGTGAGCAGAGAGGGTGCAGGAAAGCTGGGAACTTTGCCAGCTCACAGGTAAATCAGAATGCCTCGAGAGGAGGAGGGAGTGCAGGATGAGGAGCAGATGGTGTCTCCGGGTACTGTGGTACCCAGGAGTATCCAGGTGCCAGGAGGATAAAAAGGGCAGTGTTAGGGATACCCCACAGCTCAGGGCCAAGGCATTGGAGGAGCCCAGTTAGCAGATACGCTTTCTCCTGTGTGCCTGAACAGCTTTTTGAAGAACTTGGTATAGTTCTTTAGAGGGTTTTGATGCAAATTATGTCCTATTCTGTAAACATTTAGTGTACTAAATGAAATAAATTACCTAATGATCTTATTTCACCCCCTGTAATCACTTAGCAGGACTATGGTAATGCTGTGTGCCTATGCCTGAAGCTTCTGCTTTGGCCTATCAGCTTTACTGTAGCATCTCTCTATCCAATCTAGTTGTAGCTCATGACATTTCTCTTCTAATTTCTATACAGTGTTTCCTCATATGAAGTTCTTGGTACTTCTCTAGCTAAAAGATGGGCCCGTAATGTCAGATCACCATCTTAGCCTCCATCTGCATTCTCTGCCATGAAAAATTTCATAGAAAACACTTCCAGAAGGTAGACTTTTCTAAAGATGCACAGTTTAACTCTGTGGATAGGCAGACAAGCCCAAAGCCATTCATGTTTCACCAACTTCTGTTCCAAATAATAATAAAAAAAGGCATGTTTATATGCTGATGAAAATCAACTGAAAATATTTTAAAATTTCAGCAAATGAATTCTTAGTTAGCTAACCACCAAGATATTAAACTTCACCTCCCATCTCCACATATAGGAGATAGAAATTAAGAAAGAAAAGTACCATAATTAATATTAGTCATAGTGCTAAGGGCCCCACTGAGAGACTTAATGAAATTGTAATATAAAATAATATGGAAAGTTCTCTAGATAATAAAGTATGTATTAGAGTTAGGTAAGTTAAGAACAAAGAGATTAAGTCCTCAGCATCAGAGACAGATCTCAATAATGCATACATTGCCAGTATTTTGACAACCACGAGGTTGTAAAACACAGACTAATCAAAATAATTTGCACACTTAATGAGATACTTTAGAAGGGAGAGGCCAAGAGCAGATAGGTCATAAATGTATGAAGCTCATAAAAACACACCATGTTCCATAATGATTAGTCTTTTCCTGAAATATATTATAGATTCTGATGCCCGAAAGACAGGCTGGAAATAAACCCCCAAAGACCGATGTCTATAGAGAAGGTATTTGTTTATTGCAGCACTGGTAGTGAGGGGGATTTCTCCACCTAACTCACCCACCTTTCTCAAGTGCTGTGGTGTAGTTACACAGTAAGTATTGCTTAGTATCACTGTGTCACTGCAACATCACCACATACGCACCAGAACTAATTTACCTGGTACGATCTCATGGTTATGGGATAGTTCTTTAGCACGGCCCTTGCACCTCCCCGATTCAGGGGTCGTTGGGGGTCTTTGATGAAGGCTTCCAAACTCTTCTTCACATCTGAATGTTTCAACTTTGTCTTCGGAGCATGTGCAGTTACGGTGTTCCTTGGTCTGGCTGGTCTAAATGGTCTTTGTTTTGTGGCTAATTGGCTTTGCACTTGCCAATTTTTCGTTAGTACTGTACTAAAGTATCTTTAAAGCTATCCACCTGAAGAGTGTTTTCTTCTTTTTTTGTCTATTCAGCATTAAGTAACTAGTTAACCATATACTAGCTATTACATTGTATAGAAAGTTATGATTCAGGTTATATAGGTATCAGATTATATAGACATATAAAAGTTATGATTTAGGTTATATTGATATCAGGTTATATAGATATATCAGGTTATACTGTATATTGATACATAAAAAGTAATGATTTAGGTTATATTGGTATCTTACAACTCAAGCTATATAAGCACCTTGTAACTTTGATCTAAGTTTTATAGGCATCAATTCTTTCATTAACACTTACTGAAAATACATAGATTTAGTCAGCACTACTGTGGGACGAGTTATGTTTTACACTGTAACAGCCTCAGAATAGATCTACTGAGATTATAACATTATAATATAACTCTCTATATATTAAAAGATATATATATACAACTCTTTATATATTAAAAAGGTTAAAAGCAAATGTAAAACTGATACTAGAGAAGTGTAAAAGTATTATTCTTACAAGTGAAACTGCTGAAGGGTCAGTGTTGCCTTAGTACTCCAGCCACAGTCCAAACTTAATATCAGTATGAAACGCTTATTGAACACAGTTGTGTTTGTAGTTTTACAAAATGTGGCTATTTCCCTGTAAAGCTGAAGACAGTTTACCTACACAGGTCGCCCCCAAACAGCACAGTTTATTTGAAGGTGTATGGGCTGATTCCACCTGTACAAAGTATGGTCATTCAGTGCCAAGTTACCCTACGTGGAGCATGCACACAGAACAGGTATCAGCTGCCCTGCGAAGACAGGCTGAGGAAGCTGGAGCTGTTCAGCCTGGAGAACAAAATGTCATGTGGAAACCTCTTGGCAAACTTCCAGTGTCTGAAGGGGACCTACATGGAAGCTGGAGAGGGACTCTTCACAAGGAAATGTAGTGACAGGGCGAGGGGTAATGGGTGGGTACAAACAGAAAGTGGGGAAATTTAAGTTAGATATTAGGAAGAAATTCTTTACTGTGAAGGTGGTGAGGCACTGGAACGCGTTGCCCAGAGAGGTTGTGGATGTCCCATCCGTGAAGTACTCGAGATCAGGTTGGATGGGACAACCTGGTCTAGTGGGAGGTGTCCCTGCCCATGGCAGGGGATTGGGGCTGGGTGATCTCTAGGGCCGCTTCCCACCCCTTAACATTCTATGGTTCTGTGATTTGCGTATCTGCCTTTGACAACAAGCACCAAGAAAACCCTGTCAGCAAACCAACCTCAGCAAAACACTTGTTGCGCCAAGCGAGCGTGACTCCCTCCACGGCGGTTCTGCACTTCCCAACCTCCCCGAGGCCTGTCCCGCACCCCGTTCCATGAGGGCGGGAGCAGCAAGGAGCGGGGCGGGAGCAGCGCGTACAGCAGCCAATCAGCGGGGCTCCGCTGCCGCTGCCTCGCTCTGGGGGTGGACGGAGCCAATCAGCGCGGCGAGCGCCGTGTGGCGGGAGGCGGGGCTGGGCGGGCGCGCGGCGCCATGGCTGCCGGCTCTGCGGGCGCGCTGGCGCGGGCGCTGGCGGCGCTGGGTGAGGGCGGGGGGGACCCGGGGTGAGGGAGTGGGGGGCTCGGGCAGCCGGGGCTGTCTCTGGGCACGTGTGGGTTAAAATTAATTGCGTTAGGTAAAGGTAAATGCGTGCATGATGGCCTAGGCGTTTTTCAGAGAAAGGTTAGATTAATTACTAAAGTAACACTTTATTTAGGTTTTTGCGTCTGATCGCTGCTGTTTTTCAGATGGTGGTGGTGCAGCAGATAAGATTCGTTTAATACCTCAAGACTTTTTTGCAGAGCTGGTAAGTAGGGCGATAAATGGGATGGGGAAGGGCTTCTGGCACTCCAAGAAGCCTTTTTATTTAAGCTCTTTTGGGTTTTGTGTGAGGCAAAGGGAACCTTAGGTAGCTTGACTTCACTCATAAAGCAAATCAGTCCTGCGAAGAGCAATGGTTTTGATTTAAATTTATGTTTTTATTACAGAAGACTTCTAAAAATCTATTTTTGTCTATCGTTTAAAATGATATATCAAGGTAACTTGTCTAAAAACGTATAGATTGTTTACTGTAGTGTGCACTTGAACAGTTAAAATGAAATTGATGTGTTAATTAGCAGTAATGAGGTAGAAACTAAAGCCTTTATTTGGTTCCTTTTCTTTCCTTGGGTTTGATGGTATTTTAAAATTAGTAATTTCAGTTATTTCATTTTTTACACTGCAGTCTTCACTCTTTTTGTCCATTTTTGTATCAACAATGTCTTCAAACATGTTTTTTTCACAGTGTGAACAAATAATTCAACATCTGAACCATAAGATCCCAGGTATAAATACAGCTGAATTGTGTCAGGTAAGTTGGCATACCAGCCCTTGTAAGCAGGAATAGTAGCTGTATCTGCTCTTAATGATAGAATCCCCAACTTGATGTGGGGTTTCTTGTGTGTGTATATACAAAGATGCTTTTACGAATGCATAATTTATTGTTTGTAATTGTTTGAACATTCTGTTTCTAGAGAATTCAAACATCGGGGGTTGACATTAATATTGGTGACCTGGCAAAAATAGCTAACACTCTTTCATTTCTATTTAGGTAAGCACAAAATAATTTACTTTGCACCACGTCTTTTTTCCTTCCATCACAATTTAATGGTGGTATTGAAAAGTTATATCAAAAGTGGGTATGAAATGAACTGATTTGGAAAAAGGGCAAAAGTTTGTTAGTCTCAGTACACAGAAAAGAACACCTGGGCTTAGTTTGTGCCGTTAATAAGTGTAGTTACTTAATATATAGTATCACTTCTTGTAATTAAAAAATAAAAAGAGGAAATTGTTCCGGGATGCTGTCTGCAACCTCTAGAACTAACGGCAAGATAGAGGAAGTTAAGCTCTCTTTTAAAGCTAAGTCAGCTGGGCCTTTGCCTGGAAAAAGTGTGTTTTAAAAACTTGTTGGAGATCAGAAATCAGCATTGGTGCCTTTTTGAAGGATACAGAGCTTATAGTATTGCATTCTGCCATGAGTTTTTAGGTAGTATTTTTAGTTGATAACTTTTTCTATTTTTAGAAAGATAAGATTTTCAAGATCTTGCTTGTTCTCTTATTATGTAGTATCTAAACATTGTATGTAACATTAATACAATTCAGGAAAATATACCAGTAGAATTTTAAAATGCTGCTTTTCCATCTCTAAAATAGAATGTCTGACATTGTATTTGACTGTGCTGCTTGGAGGACCAACTCACTATCTCTTGTATCAATGTCTCTTTAAGAGGAGTGAACCTGCATGAACAAACATAGAGTAGGATTTTTTGTTTGCTTGTTTCTGGAGAGGAATTCAAGTGGCAGTTTTCCTTTAGACTTGCTGCTTTTTCAGTTGAAGGGTTTATAGCATCGTTTGACTCCTGTTAGTACCCATTATACCATGACCTAGAATTCCTTACTTACTTTTGGTGGTACTTCAATTCCACCTCTGGAGTGTTTAATTAAATTGTGTTGTTTCTGAGGTAGTGATACTGTTTAACTGCTCTAGACACACACCTCTGTCTGATTTGTGCCTTCTTCCAGTTGCTACAGCACTTGAAGGCTGTGATTATTTTTGGTTTGGTGTTGGATGTCTGGGCTTCTTCATATTAAGACATATTAAGGTCATGTTGTTTTTTGCACATGGATACAAAAGATCAGTAACAGTCTGGGAAAAAAGTAATCATGGGCTGCTTAATTGCTTTAGAGTACATGTAAAGTAGATGTCTCTTTGGGGTGAAATGAGGAATTTTATTAAATTGGTGGAGAATGAAATTGATGCAGTGATCTCTGGATGTATCTATTGTAGCACAGCAGCCAGAAACAACCTCTCTACAGAAGAACTCGTCACCGCCTTGGGCAGTGGTGGCAGCACACTGCCAAAACATGCAGTTCAGGTTATTCGTCACGTGTGGAACGAGCAGGGCAAAGCTATTGCTGTGTCAGAAGATGCAGGAAGTATGGCCACAGTGGGGCAGGTAACTAAAGGACAAAGTGCAGCTGAGCTAATGATGAACATTTTAGAAATGTCAGTGTCTCACTGTGTGTGCTCTATCGTGTTGTCAGGCAGGCAGTGGTAGGTAGGCTGCTGAAAGCTTCCCTGCCTGTGTGCACATTTACATGTTGCCAAATACCTACCCAAATAAAGCAGCATATACAGTAAAGGTTGTCTACATGCTGAACAGTTTTCTGATATTATTGTTTGGATGATAAAGTCACATTTTGCACCTTTTTAAAAAATCATGTTTTGTAGTACTCTTAGGGAAGATGAATGGCAGTCAGTCTGGCAGACTTTTGTATGGCTCATTATGTAAATCTGTTTTAAGTGTAAATTGATCTTTGAAGTTGTTAATGCTAGCACTTGACTGCTTATTCTTTGTCTCCCGTAAATTTAACCATTATTTTAAAAGATACTTTCTGTCAATTTCCAGCTTTCCCTTTTTACTTGAGAAAATAGTAATCTCTTTACATGTTAAGATTTATTTTTTTTCTGACAACAGTTTAAAAGAGTATGAAATTAGGAAAGGAAAATCTTTTTCTGAGGCTTGATATAAACTTCTAAAGGCCCTTCTTCATGAAGGGCTGAAAATTATAACTTACTTGTCTGAAGTGTATCTGTTACTTTGATTTATCTAAAATGCAGTTATGAAATGCCATAATTTTTCTCTGTTATTGCTATTATAAATTATTTGGTTTAGACTTAGAAACTTCAGTTTTGATTTAGAAACTTCTAAAAAAAGAAAACATGACAAAAAACCCCACACATGATATACAAGCAGGGTGAACTCTGTGGTTTAAGCTCCTCTTACTAGAATTTTAAGAAGAGTGTACTTGACTGTTAATTGTATTTGAATAAGATAAAGTGAAATAACTTATTAAATTACTTACTCACTCACCATTAAAGGGAAGGGCAGATAATTTGTATTCACAATAATACCTGAATGTTCACGTTTGTTTTCCATTTGGATAAGATCTCTAGATGTCCTGTGTTGTCTGTGAACTATCCCTCAGATAAAGATTAGATTAATTACTGTAACACTTTATTTAGGTTTTAAGTGAATAGCAAGGGGCGGGGGGGGGGGTGGGCATTGGTCTCTCTCTCTGACAGGATTTCCAATGATTTTCATCTTTGTAGTTTGTAGATATGAAGTGGAAACTGGGAGTTGCAATGAGCTCTGACACCTGCAGGTCTCTGAAGTACCCCTACGTCACAGTGACACTAACAGTGGCAGACCCTTCAGGACAAATAACAGACAAATCTTTTGAAATGACGATCCCACAGTTCAAGGTCTGTAGTGAGTGTTGAATGTTCAGTCTCCTGAAAACAACAGTGCCTTTGTTGTGAGGGTCAGCTGTATACCCTGATGCATATGTTTGTGCTGCTTGTTTACACGTACAGTCATACAAACATGAAGCATTAAATAACTGTTTAAAACACAGAAGCTAAATGCTTACTTCATAGTATTTAGTTCTGTATCTCTTAGCTGAAAATGTTAATTTCACGGGAATTGATCATTTCTCTTACAAATAAACTAACAACCAAAGACATAAAATCTTTCAGAGCTTGCAAGCTATCATTCTGCCATATTAAAAATTTACAGGATGTTTTTGCTCTACAGAACTGTTCCCCAGCCTCAAAATCTAAAACTTTGCTTAAACCTAACAATTGATAATGATTAGGAATGGAACTCGGGTCTGCTTTATCATCACTGACTCTTGTTATGTCTCCATCTATCAATTTGTGTAATTTTAATTTTGCATAAACATGGCCCTTGTATTGTTGTTCCTGTTTAAGGGGTTAGTACATCACTTAGAATATCATTCAAACTTAAGTAGTCCTTGGAATTTGATCAGCAGAAATTTGACAAGGATATTCTGAATTCTTGGGTGTTGTGAAATGTTGTATTTATTCTGGTTGAAGCCTATTTAATAATTTGTTGTTCAGCTACTTTAGGAAATAAATGCTACATTTGAGAAGTCTGGATTATTTCAGCTGGCAGTAGAAACATTCATGTGAGAAGGGTTTTTTTTATTTTTTATGGCACGAGAGCTACTTTTTAATTTTCTTTTGTAGAATCTTTTCCTATTAATAGGCAAGCCCATGCTATTAAGTCATCGCCTTTGTAGATTTTATAGTTAATGTGTTCAAATGCCAGCCAGCCCACAGAAAGAAAAGCAGAAACTTTCATTTCAAGCTACATTGGAAGTGAGAAATATGGACAGTGTTTTTTGTCTAACATGCTAGTTTGAACTGCAGTTTGAGCTTGTCTTCAAGCAACTGAAATTTGTCTCAATTCTTGCTTTTTAGAACTTCCTCAGACAGTTCAAGGAAATGGCATCTGTTCTTGAAACAGTTTGAAGTGAACTTTTATTGCCAGCAACATGCTGGAGGAAGATCAAGTAAACTTTCCGTTCTGCACAGGGAATAAAGTGCCATTGCTCAGCAAGGTATGTATCCTTGTCTTCTTGACAGGAATTGGTCAGCATCACCCTTGCATTGCTATGAAGATTCCTTCGCTTTTGATTACTTGAAGTCAACTCTGCAGTGTTTGTGAAAACGTGTCCAGCTGTGCTTTTCCTGGTAGACAAAAGATCAGGATGTGTATGGAGAAGTATCTCTGTAGACTTCCTAATACCCACGAGTAAGAAACTACACACTAAACTCAGAAAGACACCTGAAAACGTTGACTGGGAAGATACTGAGAAGTGTAAATCCCATGTTAATATTTTTGTCTGTAAAATTAGGATGGGCTTGGACTCAACAGTAGTATTACATATAAGGAGAATATGAAGTTACATGTAACAAGCATATGGCTACTCTTGAAGAATAGCATTGTCAGTAATTGATTGCAGTTATTTGCAGGTCTGCCTTCCAGTCTTTTAATAACTGGAGAACATGCTTGTCCTAACAGCTTGCTTATTTCAAATACTTATTTCACACCACCTAGGCTTACAAAGACTGAATTAATGCATTAAGTTTTTTCAGAGAGCCAAAATTTTCTCTAATGACGCTCAGAGGCTAATTTTACATAAAAGTAGAAAGGCAAATTAATTCAAAAATATTTTAATGGGTTTCTGCTTTTTCATTTCATCCATTGTTAATCTGTAGCATTCTGCTTGATGTTTCGGTCAGCAGTCTTCTTTCTAATTAAATTAAAATATTGATGCAGTTACCTCACTTCAACCTCTGAACTAGAAAAGTCAAGAGGAAACTTGAAAATTCAGGCTGGAGAAGTAGCCAAGCACATCAGAGAAAGGACCACACTAAAAGATTTCTTTATGTGTTGCATTGTAGCAGGCAGCCACTGGACTGTGTTCTGCACGCTTGCCCTAAGAAGGTGTCTTAACCAACAAAATTTTGACTGTGATGTTTAAGAATGGGGGCATTTCTAAAGGGGAGTGATAAATTCAATGTGCTTGCATGCTCTCCTCTTAATTTTTTTTCCTTGAATTTTCCATAAAACAAAACACACTGCAACTATTGTGGGATATAATAAAAGCAACACTGTTGCATCTCCAGATGTGCTGGTGGTATAGTAGAACAAGTAAATCTGAAGAGAGAGAATTCACACTGATAAGCAGATTGAAGCTTCTGCTTCAGCTTCAGGTTAGAGACTGAGTACCCAGCTTTGCTGGGACAGATCCTTAAGTGATTTCAGGCCCACTTTTAATGCAAACATCTACTCTACATTTCTAACTCAAATCTGTTTTTTAAATTAACGTTTTTTAGAGCTGGCTGAAAGTCATTGATACAGGTTATGCCTGCCTTTTTGTGCTATGAAAATAAACTGCAGCACATTGTGCATGCTGCATATGCTACAATCCTTTCAGGAATGCCCCTATTTTAGGCATTATGCATGATGTATAAAAACAGTACTTGGAATTGATTAAAAGCCCAAATAAGTGAAACAGTGTTGGCTTTGGCAAAAGTTTTTGGCCATGACCATGGATCTGGATGATACTTTCTTTATGCTGATGGAAGTCTGAGGTGTTTGCTTTGTGGCTGGGGAGAGCAGATTGGTCTTTTCTGGGACCCTCCAGTGTAGTGTCACAAAATGCTCTTGGGAGCACACTTCCCGTTTGCCTCTTCCCTTGTCTGTCTGCAGGGGCTCAGGGCTGAACATAGAGCAAACAAATGTGCATGGAAAAGTGATGTGAGCAGCTGATTTTTTTTTGTTGTTTTTTTAATTTGCAGAAGTTGGAGTGTAAGGCTGCTATAACTGGAAAGCATTCTCATGCTTTGGCCTAGTGAATTAATTGTTTTACATCAATGCAAGAGTTCAGAAAAAAATAAGGTGGTTGTTTTTTTAGTAAAGCTGGAGCCTTACAAATAACTTCTATGTGTTCTGGTGCACATAAATTCTTCATATAGCTGGAAATCCTTGTGCCTTCATTGGAACTGCGTGGAAAAGAAGATATAATTAATCATGTCTTAACAATTCAGTAGATGTTGGAAGGCAACAAGGAAACTCCCAGTTAGCATTTTTACTTGCTGCATCAGCAAGAGGAGAAAGTTGTCAGCCTTTCTAAAGGCTTTTATTTGGTCAAGTCAGATATTCTATAAGTATTGGTGAGTATTTTTTTTTAAATGTCCCTGGACTCCAGCATGTTGTAATTCTGGCTGGAAGATGCTTGGACATGAATACTATACCAATTTACTGTCTTGAGAATTTTCAGAGGAGTTATGATTTAAATGTGGCTATGTACTCAAACTTTTGAAATGTGTCCTCATCACTATCAGCAGTAATTCCTCTACTGAGTAATGGAAGAATTAAGTATTTTATTAAGAGAAAACTAAACAATGTAACAGTTTTAAGGGTAGCAATATTCATATGTCCAGACAAGCTGGTGATTTGTTTGTCTCATGTGCAGAAACCAGATCTTTTCAAAGAGAATCAGGAGTCCTTGTGCGTTCCTAATTCTAATTGTTGATTAATAGAAATTGTATAACATGAATATTTTTGTAAGTCCACAGGCAGTCATTAAACATGTAGGTAACAAAGACAAAGCTGGTCAGTGTTTTTTTTTAAGCCTACTGCATGGAAGTCTGTCTTGTAAATACCACAATGAGTAAATTTCAGGACTAGACAATGACTAAATTTCTTTCCTTATTAAATGAGGATGAAATTCAGACATGTGCAGTCTTTCTCTGTGATGGGGTACCCAGGAGTTGGTGGGTAACTGCAGGCTGCAAGGACTCTTTGTATCAATTATTTAAAGCCCGACAAAATGTTGTATTGAACCAGGAAAAGACAGAGGACGTATGAGATTAATGAAATTTTGCAGGAAATTGCATTTAAGTTATTTTCTTTCCTTACCTGTATTTAGGAGATAAGTAAACACTTTATTTTTTTCAACATTTGCCTAGAACAGAGCAGGAGGAAGGAAGAGGGGTGTGGTCTTGCACAATCAACAAATTCAGGGGAAGGAATAATGAAGGAATGTCCTAGCCATGACTGTTGTCTTCATCACATGACTTTTTTTTTTCCCATAAATTTCAAACACACCAGCCCACTTGCAGAAAGGTATTTTCTAGAAAGCTCCACAGAAGGACTGCACAAGTAGCTGGAGTATATCTGTGCACTAGTGTATATATTTAGCTTCTGCACACTTTGGCAAAGTAAGAGCCTGTCTCTGTTTCTGCTTCCATAAAACTGTACTGACTTTCTTTAACCGCATTTAGAAGCTATGTGACCTTCGTGTTCATTGTGTGCCCACCTCCTTTATTTACCTTCCCCTTTTTAAGCCTTTGCACTCTGACAACTTGAAGACACATTGCCTTGGATGAATTAAAAACAAAGGTAGAGAGGTGATGAATTGGGAGAATCATGTTTCTTTTTCCTGTTTGCCCCATTTGAATGTTTTATTACCCTCTTGGCTGTAGGTATAATGAGAGGCTAATTTCCACTCCTTTGCAGAGGCATGCAGGGTGGTTCTGTTAAGACCTTGCAGGTACTAGAATAACACAAAAACGTTTCTTGAGTCATTTGATCTACCTGCAGAGAAGAAAAACGCCATGTCTCTGAGAACCTCTGCTAGTGGCTGGGCACTGTGCGGGGGAAGCACTTAAAACTGAGCACCCTCTATCCTGTCCAAGGTTCTGTGGTTGATCATGGTAGAGCTCCTTTCCCAGGCAGATTTTTAGTACAGTTACATACCCGTTGGTTGGGCTGATAACTTGCCGGGCATTTGCTTCATTAGGAAGCTGGATTGTTGCAGGTCAGTACCTGATCTGAGTGCCCTGACCTCAGCTTGCATGGTATGCTGTTGCAGTGCTTCCTTCCTGAGGCTCAGCCAGCTCATGACTGGATTTGCTTGTCACTGTGAAATTTTGGCCAAATACTTCCTTTACTTTTGCTTTTATTATACAGCAGTGTCCATACAGATCTGCTCTTGGCTCTTTAGTGTATGAGGTGCTGTGGTTTAACCCCACCTGACAACCAAGCACCACACAGCTACTCGCTCAGACCCCCTTCTGTGGGACGACAGGGGCAATCAGAAGGGTGAGAGCACTCATGGGTTGAGACAGAGACAGTTCAGTAGGTAAAGCAGAAGCTGCACAGGCAAGGAAAGCAAAGCAAAGCAAGGAATTCATTCCCCACTTGCCAAGGACAGGCAGGTGTTCAGCCATCCCCAGGGAAGCTGGGCCGCATCCTCAGTAATGGTTACTTGGGAAGACAAACACCATCACTCAAACTGTTCCCCCCTTTCTCCCCCCACTTTATATACTGAGCATGATGTTATACGGTGTTGGATATCCATCCCTTGGGTCAGTTGGGATCAGCTGTCCCAACTGTCCCCTCTGAACTACTCTTGCACCCCCAGCCCCCTCACTGGTGGGGTGGTGTGAGAAGCCAAAAAGGCCTTGGCTCTGTGTAATTAAGCACTGCTCAGCAACAGCAACAACAAAAAAAAAAAATCTCTACTATTATTTACAATGTTTCCAGCACAAATGCAACCCAGCCCCCTACTAGTTCCTGTAAAGAAAAGGAATTATTCCCCAGCCCAAACCAGCACACGAGTCAGAAGGATGATGCTCAGCATTCCTCATACCCCATCCTGGGTGTTTAGAAAGACTTCCTGATTCTTGTTTCCAAGGCTTTTCTGAGAGAAGGTGGAGAAATGACCTGGTGTTTACTGGGATATGTCTCTTAATTATATATGACTTCGTGTCATTGAGGAAATAAGGAAGCTGAGATTGCTGATCTTCTCCATGAAGGAAGTCTAATTTTAGTGTTTCTGGGTTTTCTCTTCCCTAAACTGCATTTACCTGCTATGGCTAATTACAAAGCTGCCCTACTTTGAGAACCCTTTCTGCTTGATATGTGTAAGTACTATAGTTTCCAAATACTCTGTCATTGTTAACATAACAAATATTGTTACATTTAAATAAATTGGAAGTTTCAATGTCATTTTTGCACTTCACATAAGGAGCTTTGGAAAAGTAAGGAAAATTTATTATTTCATACAATAAATCTTTGTGCTAGATAATAATTCCAGAGGACTTTGTCCCAGCATCAGTCACCAGGTGGCACTGCCACACATAGTCTTGCCTCACAGCAATCCTTTGACAGCACGTCTGGATATATGATAAGGACCTCTGGTTTCTTCCCCTCTGTAACTTGGATTTGGAACTATGAATTCATGTCACCATAACTTCTGTCCCATTTCTTATATTGTAGAGAAACAAACTAACTTCACCTTTAATTATTATCAAGATGAGCACAAAGATTTCCAGTTACATAAACAATATTCAGCATTTTAATGATAACAGACTACATACCATACACTGCATACTTGCAGCAGTTTAAATCAATAACTTAATTATACTAACATTTCTGCATTATGACTCGCTCTTCAAACAGTATATTGCATTTGGGGCCTATTCTCATTTTACTCTTTTCCCTGTTAATACATCTCTCAAGATTTTTCTAGATCTGTATCTTGATCATAGAAAAAGCATTTACATTTTTCTATGCAAGGTTTTCATGCCATTTGACCACTCTAAAATTCTTCTTCCATATTCTGTTATGCAGTCTAGTTATCAGTGTCTTTATGCCACATTTAGGAATATGCTTCTCTACCACTGAAAGCGGCTGAGGTGCTTAATTCCCCTGTGAATTACTTCTGAATCTGAGAAGTCATATTCAGATGTTCTTGGTATTACTGAAACTGAAAAGAATTTTTCTGTTCCCTATGAATGTTGTCGCTGCTGAGTCTTTGGCGGTTTACAGGTGTTTGTAAAAAAATACTCACCTGAGAGCTTGCCCAAATTAAAGCAAGACAGGCTTCCTTCCCGCTTCTGAGCAGGGAAGTCCTGGATGCTGCAACCAGACATGAAGCTTGAGAATGTTACTGAAGTTTGCATTTAAAATAAAGAATGTAACATGCATGTCTGGCATGAATCACTGGGGTGCTGTGCCACGCTGCTTCGCACAGTTGGGAATGTGGGGAGGTGAGAGACACTCAGCAGTCACCAGAGTCAAGACAACAGATGTCTATTTACCTAGGAGAGAGTCAAGGACAATGAGAAAGAGGATTAAGGAGTTCCCATCTGTTCTTTTTTTTTAATGTTAGCAGCTACACTGGCACCATTCTTGGTACTGTGTTGGGCCTACTAGTGCCCTGTTGTTCATGCTAAGCTGTACCTTCTTTTTCCACACATACAGTATGAAGTGGAGAAGCTGCAATAATACTTCAATAGTAGTACACTTGAATAATGGTATTTGCATTTTCTTCTTGAAGAAACGTAATTTGTGCCTTTGAAGTACTCTTGCCTTCCAAAGCATCTCTCCTCTGTGTTACTTCTGCACTCTACGCCAGATTTGCTAACCTTTCTAGCCTGTGGTTCATCCTTTGTAATAATATATTTATGAAATAATATCAATAAGTTCCTTTTAGCTTTGGCAATGACAAGAAATTCTTAGTTTCCATTGGTAGAGAATTGGAGCGGACCAGGATCCCTTCCAAATCACAAATGAGGTAGATGCAGCATGCATGCACTGTTAGGGAGAGAAGTAGACTCCAGCAGTCACAGTATTTTATCTCTTCTTCCTCATTTTTTTCTCCTATTTGTATGTCACTGTTACTGCAGTGGGTGGGGAATAGTAGAGAAGCAAATGGCTCCTTTTTATAAACAAAATAATTGGGAATGTGGAAGTTCTTGTTGCAGAATTGCTCTATCTCCTGCAGCTGATCTGAGCTGCTGACAGCCACCAAACTCTGCGTTACCAACAGGGATTGTAGTAAGCTGATGGGAGGAAGTTTGCAAGGGGCAGGGGTCCTATTCAAACAAACAAACAAACACCCCCAAAACACAAACAAACAAACAAACAGAAAACCCCAACAAATTTCAAATGCTTCCACATGGAAAGATGCTGTGATCACAAAGGAGTTCAGATTAAAATTTAGTTTTAAATAAAATGTGTTATGGTTCTTCACTGGATTCAAAGTCTGCTGTGCTGGAAAATTTCATGGGATGACTGTGGTATGAAAAAATGACTTAAGTAGGACCCTTTCCCCAGTCAAATTTCTCTTTGAAGAGAAATGTAATAATGTAATGAATTGTCTCTCTTAATCAGTGCTCCATTAAATTGAATAACAATAACAGAGACATAAAATGTGCCAGTTCCTTTAAGTTCTAGAGATTTTTATAAAATTTCTAGCTAGGGATTATTCTCTTATGAACTTTGCTCATTCCCGTTCCCCTAAGTCTGTTTTGCAGTGGGTCTTACTGGCAGAACAAATTCAATCTGTCGTTTTGATCAAAAAAGATTAGTGCCATTTAAGAGGAAAACACTAAAACCAAGCCACCTCTTCAGATTAATTTTTCATCATTTTTATTGTTTACAAATTGCAGCAATTGTCCTCTGCTATTGACATCTCTGGAATACCAATTTGTCTTACTCAAAACTTTGGCATTTCATTTTAAACTATTCTGATCTTTGTACATCCTGCAAAATATACAATTTTCTTTATTTTTAGTGAGGTTTTTTTATGTACTTTAAAAGAAGAGGCACCAGAGTTTCTCTAGCTGCTAAACCTTAATGTCCTGCTAATACTTAAAGTCTGCTGAACTTTCTAGTACTTCAATTGTATTTCCAGAAGTTATTTCATTACAGTCTTCAAATAAGACAGGGTAGTTTAAATTAATTAAATGGTTTTTAAAGTAATGCCTATATCTCAGATCTGAAAAAAAGGTGATCTGAAAGTAAAATAAAATATGACTAGTTTAAACTAATAGAAATATGGAAATGGACCTTGAATTCCCAGACAGCTAAGTGAGATCATTCTTAGAAAAGCAATTGAATCAGAAGCAATTCCAGCTTCAGGGCATATTACTGAAATAATAGTCCAAAGTGACTGAAGTTATGCATAAATTATGGGATTGTAAAGTCAAGCCTACAGCTCCTCTAATAACTTAATATTTTTTCTGCAATTACAATTGTGGCTAGAAAGCTTAAAGGGATGGGTAATTACCAGCAATTAACAGTCTGATCATGTGAGATGCCAAGGTGTCTTTGCTGCTTAAAAAGTTACTGAGAGCTCTGGTTGCTTACCATTTTGCAGGTCTTAATCCTTTTAACACTGAGTATGAACTGAAGACCCAGATATGATACATGAAATGGCTGCTGTGGTGCCATGTGCAGAAACAGCATATATTATCAAGGTATGGTCTTAGAGAACTAAACATACTTCCTCTAATAAACAGAGAGAAAATACATTGTCCATTTTATTTGGAAAAATAACCTTTACATGTAGTACCCCATTGACAAGCATATCAAATCCAAAATGTTCAGAGGCACTTACATTTAGTTAACTCTATCTATGTTTGGTCACTTCAATAATACCCCTTACTTCAAGAGGTTTTGCATCTAATGTTTATGTTTGGAACAAAAACAATGACAGGTTATCAACAATTCAAAGAAGACTGATTTGGTCTATGGTTGGTTTCACTTGCAGGACATGCATAGACATACATAGACACTGCTCATAGTACTTCATGTACTTCAGAACTTCCAACAGAGTGCTCCCTTCAGATTTTACAATTTGTTTCAAGAAGCTTGGACAATGCTCATGCTAATGATCACAATAAAAAAAGAATTGTTAAAAAAACTGTAGCTTCTCACCAGAGATTTTATCTATCATGTTTCTGGCATGGGTGCTGCATTTACGCTTCTGTTTGGGATGGTCTGGAGAGAAACTGTTCTTTCATCAAGAACAGACATGTATTTTTCTAAGCTCTGTGGATAAGGACTGTGGAAAGTTGCTTTCTTCTCTGTCCCAAAGTTTTTGATTCCCATTAACTGAGCTGTAAGGATTATGTATTTTATGCTAATTCCTAACTACACTGTGCAAAGAATTAGACAAAGATACTTTCCTTATCATTATAGTTTGAATACTAGAAATGACATGAGAGGCATGTCAGATGGGCAAAGGAGTGCTATGCTCAATATGAGAGAAATTGGAATTTTTAACTTAAAGGTGCATGAAATGTTACAACTGAAAAGAAATGAAAGAAGGGGACCAACTTCAGGAAGAAAAGTTATATAACAAAAAGACTGACTTCTTACTGAAACACTGTTAATGAGATGGGGGATAAAAAGTGTAAGGCAGATTAAAGGATAAGAAATGATGAAGTAAATGGATAAAAGTAAGGGACAGCTAAAAGGGATTACTATGAAGAATCGATTCAAAGAGACATAAAAAGCTGAAGCAAGAAGAAAGCATGAAAACTTTGGACTAACATCTGAGAATTTGATTTTGAATGTAGTTAAAATATTAGTGGCAGTGTTTATATAAATTAATTTCATCTTCTAAGGGATTTGTATAAAGAATTTAGTAATAAAAATAAGTCAAAATAACCAGATCTTATCCCATATTCTGCAAATCACCCAACAAAGAAAAACCAAATAGCTTTACAAAACAGGCACAATGGTGACAGTTGAAGAATTTTACATCCATTTTTCACATTTTAGAATTTCATTTCTACCTGATAATTCGCAGTAATTGAACTGCATCCTTATCAGCTGAAAACACAGCTCTGTAACATCTTCAAGTGAAGATTTCTTGTTCCATTTGTATGATGCAAGAACATCAAGGCATCTGTAATTGCTTAAAAGATTTTTATTTTGCTATTTTAATGTGTTTGCATGATTGTCTTCAAGTTTCCTGGTTATTATTAAATATTTGTATTGCCATAGCACCTAAAAGCCTAGGTGGCAGTCCTTAAACTGGTTTTGGTAGTTCATATACAAACATAAACTAAAAGGATCTAGTAGTCCCAGAGATGGTGTTGGTAAGCAGCTGCAGCTATTCAGTATGTTGCAGCCTCCCCATTAGGCTGCTTCACTGGAGTCATTTAATGATTATCCCATCTGAAACAATTGCAGAAGAATGCACGAGGGGGTTTTGCCACTGTTCTAGGGCAAGCCCAGCGTTTAGTTCACTTCCCAGGTAGGTTAAATTGATCTTTGCACTGAAATGACTGAATTGCAGCTTCACGCTCTAGATGAATCGTCTAACCAAGCGTACCCAAAAGGGGCGAGCAGCCTTGCTGCTCTCTTCACCCCCGAGCAGTCATTCCCGCTCCCTTCGTGCCAACAGCGCTCTCTCTGCAAGCGCTGTCACTTAAATTAGAGGCGGCCGCGGAACTGAACTGGCAGAAAAGGAGCAGCTCACTGCAGCATTAAACCATTGCCAGTGCTGCTGCCAGAAACCAAATAGCTCTTCTTCCAGGTGCACTCTTGAGAGGCTCAGAAATTGTCATTTCACGGTGCTGTTGCACAAAATCTTAAACACCATTCTCAGCCGAAGGGTTAATACTAACTGTGCAGAGTGAGGGAGAAGAAAATTTTTAGGTTTGTGATCCACAAAATTTGGCCATTCTTCTAATTACCATGGTTGTAAAATCTACTGTACAGCAATGTAGTTCAGATGATCAAGTGTGAAAAAGTCAATTTGGGAAAGGAAGTCCAGTCTGGCTTTAACTTGTACTTCTGTATCACATATTAAAGCTAGTTTGTATTTATATGAACATATTCAGCCTGCATAAGACTTTTTGCATTAGGTCCCCTGTCCTAAGGGACATTGTAGGATGTCCCTTAAGGCTTGTAGGATGCCATGAGAGAATATATATTTGAGATCTTACCAAACAACAATATGAAATTGAAAATTACAGCTGATAAACTAGATGGTTAAACTGGAAAAGAAGAAGAAGGAAAAAAAAAAAAAGCGAAAGTGTTTGCTCAGGAAATGAGCAGAGTGGTTTTTAACAGTATGAAAATACCGCAAATGCGACAGTTTTTGTCAGTTCAGACTACTGTGGGCTGTGACCTGAGCGCTACATGACCCTTCTCTGCACAAATAATCATGCAGTCTCAAATTACACAGAGCAGTTCTTCAGCTCAAGCTACAGATTTTTTATTTGTAGGCAGGGTTAACGGTGGCCGTAACAACGTGTACTGGGAGTTACCGCCGCTGCTGCTGCAGATTTAAACGGGGACCGTCGCTACAACGGGCAATTATCAGAAGGATACGGATGCTGTATGGCTGGCAAAGCTTTGTCCAGCTACTTTCTCATGTGGAGGAGACTAGTTACTAACATCTACAGTATGTGGCGGATTTGTTGTCAAGAGATGTTATCGCGATAGCGACGAGCACATCCCACACCCCCCCCCCCCCCCCCCGATTAAAAGCTCAACCAGGAAACAAGTTTAGGGGGAAAAAAGGAAGATGATAATCAGCCGTAATGAAACTCTTGACTCGGCAGTGCGCAGGGGGAGGCTGCCGTAGCACGGCCGCGGTACGGCTCCTCGCGGGGGAGAACCAGCCGGGGGAGAGGCGGCCGTGGGAGCGGGACCCGCGGCTCTCCTTGCCGGGAACCTTCTCCCCAGCGATTCTCCGACTCGTCTGAATCAAAACCAACTCAAGACAGCGCTCGGGAGCTTCTGCAAACGGGGCGGGGGGGCGGGCTCGGCAGCCTCCCCACCTCCTTCTCACCGCCGTTCCGCGACCTTCCTCCCTGTGCGGATCTCCTCCTCCTGCCTTTCCCTTCACGGCCGGCCACGCTGCGAGCCGCAGGCAAAGCCCAGCACCCGCGGCCGCACGGAGGCCGGCAGCACTCGGCAGAACCGGGAGCGGAGCGCACGCTGCGTTTTCCTTTGGGGCGCGGGTCGGCGGCGCTGTCCCACCCCTGAGCCGAGGGTGGTCAGGACTCGGAGCCCACTCGGGGCGTAGCCCCGCCGCTCCGCCCCGGGGCGTTGAGGAGGAGGAGGAGAAGGAGGAGGAGTGGGGGTGTTTCGGCCGTCCTTCCCCGCCCCGCGGGCTGACCCCGCGCGGGCAGGCAGGAGGCGGCGCGGCGGCGGGGACGTGCCCGGCGGGATGCGCGTTTAGCGGCGGCCCCGGCCGAGCGCAGGCCCCGCCGGCTGCACCTGGCGCCGGGGGAAGCGGCCGCAGAGCCCCGCGTCCTGCGCCCCGACACCCGCCATGGAGAAGCGAGGGGAGGGCGAGCCGCTCTCCCACCCCCTGGAGCCCGAGCCCGAGCCGCAGCCGGCGCCGCCGGGGGAGAAGCGCTTCAGGTTGTGGTACGTGGGTTCGTCGTGCCTGGACAGGCGGACCACGCTGCCCATGCTGCCCTGGCTGGTGGCCGAGATCCGCCGCCGCGGCCAGCGACAGGAGCCCGGCGGCGCTCCGGGCAGCGGGGTGCCGGCCCGCGAGGTGCTGCTGCTGCTGGGCTCGCCCACGCTGCGCTGCGTGCCCGCCAGCCCCGGCCCCGCCGCCGGCCCCGGCCGCCCCGCCAGCCCCGCGCCCGCCGTCTTCATCTTCGAGCACAAGGCGCAGCACATCGCCCGCTTCATCCACAACAGCCACGACCTCACCTACTTCGCCTACCTGATTAAGGCGCAGCCCGACAACCCTGACTCCCCCATGGCCTGCCACGTCTTCCGGGCCACCGACCCCAACCAGGCGAGTGGGGCAAGGGGCGGGGGCGCTGCCCGGGATCTCCACGCTTGGCTCTTCTCCTCGCCGGGCGGGACCCCGGGCGCTGCGCTCCGCAGCCGCGGAGGGGCCGATGTGCCCGGGCGGGGCAGGGTGGTGCCTGCGGGGCGCTGCGGGACTGCAGCCCCGCACGCCCACCCGTGGCGTGGGGGAAGCCCGCCCGGGGCCGGCAGTGCCCGCCGGGCTCTTCCCGGTCTGCTCCTCCAGCTCAGGCGGCTGCAGCGCCCTTGGCTCCGCGGAAAGGGGGGGCAGTGGGGACACAGAGCCCCGCGTGGCCATGGGGTGCCTTGCCAGCCCCTGCCAGGCCGGGGGTACCAACCTCTGCGGAACGCAGTGCCCGGCGGCACGGAGCCCCTTTCTTCCCGGTCCACCCTCCGTGGGGCGGGCTCGCATCCTGCAGCAGCTCAATGGCAAGGGCACGGTTTGCTCTACGAACAGGCTTTGTGTTAAAGCGTCCCAGCGGTACTGTCAGTGTTGGACGGGAATGGAATAGTGGACGATGGTGCTTTTCCTCAGACCCCCGTGGTGCAGAAACGACTGTTCGATGACCAGCAGGTCCTGTTGTGCTCACGGGTCACGCTAAGGACACCTGGCCGTGCTCAGGCATATGCAGTAGTGCTACAAACAAGGCTAGGTTTGGGTGGGGACATTTTTGATAAAGTGCCAACTGGAAAAAAAGACCTAACAGTAAGATTGTATTTTCCTGACTATCTAGCTGGCTTTGGCTAACACAACAAATATGCAGCAGACTTCTTTCTCTCCCATTTACAGTATGTGAGCAATAGCAGGTGGACAAGTAGGTTGGATAATCAATTTAGCAAGATGACAAGCAAGAAAAAGGCCTTTCAATAACAGTCCTTTGGTTGAGAATACCTTCTTCTCAGTTTTCACAAACCGGAGAAAAAACTCTTGCAATTAGAAGATAGTGGATTTACTGCATGTACTGAACAGCTGCTAGGGTTTCTTTGTTTGTTTGGGTTTGCTTAAGTGAGGAGAGCAGGAAGTTTTAAGAAAATTACTGAAAAGTTCTCAGTATTTGAACTTTTATTTGAGACGGCATACTTCCAGAGAACATGGAGGCATTTAGGTTGCATTCATAGCTGTGGCTTAAGGACAGGCTTAGGACAGGCAGTATCTCATGTGGAGGTAACTCTGCTTAACTTGTTGGCAACTGCTGTGGGTTGTGCTCTGCCAGGAGAGCACGCAGCAAGAGCATGGAGGGGATCATTAATTGGCAGGGGAGGAGCCCCAATGTCCTTTTAGGAGTTTGGCACTATTGGGCTGAGGCAAACTAAGGTTTCTGCTGTTGGCAGAAGATGCTGAATCAAATTTATTTCTGGGGTAGGTCTATACTAGTACCATGAGTTTGTAAAACAGTCTTGCTTAAAGATAGTGAATCCCTAGTACTCCAGTGAATATGCAAAGTGCTACATACATTTTCGTTTGGAAGGCTGTTTCTGACTAAAGCTCTATCCATATGTCTTTCCTTCTTTCCTCATGGGGAAAGTGCCCTTATGTGCATTGAATTAAATCAAACTGATACTATAGATAAAGTCTTGCTATTGAAAGAAGTTGTTAGTGTGAACCTATCTTGTTCGGTCTTAGTTATACCTGTTAAGATTTTTTTTAACTTTGTTATCATTTGTAGCAACGTGGTAGCAATGGGGTTCAAAGGATTCCACAATCATTAATAAAGAAAATATCCCTCCCAGGAGCGTTACTCAGCACATGATTTTGAACTACAGTGAGGGTAGTAAATGTAGAGCTAGAGATGTGATTCACAAGTGTCTGACTAACAGGCAGGTTTTTTTAAGGTACCAAAGGGAAAAGAAGGTGAATTCCCCCCACATACCCTCCAAATTTTTTTATCGATTTGTTGGGGCTTAGTTGTCTAGGCTTGTGTAGGTATCTAGCTTTTGGTCTGTGCTAAAGCTTAATCCTGAGTGGGTGAAGTCAAGCTGCAGGTTACTAGCACTAAAAGTCTTCTTTCTAAGCTCTTAATTGTTTATCATAGAATTGATGCTGTCCTTGCATGCTTTCAAGATCTTTACACACTTCTGTTTCGTAGTGGTTGTGTGAGCCTCGTGTTGTGTATTAGCTTAGAAAGTATTTTTCACAGCTGTTATTTTAAGACAACCTCATTTTCTGTCTTAGGCTATAGTGACTTTCAGCCAACCTCAGCTGACACTGCTACTGAGAGAAGTGATCCTGTCTTCTTCAAGCCTCAACCCCTTGTTTCTTCCTCTCAGCTTTGTCCTTAGGGCAGCACAACTGTTTATTCAGCCATACAGCAAACAGGATCCAGGAATTGACTGGTATTAAGCTTGCTTTTCCCTTACCTTCTCTGAAGTATTTCCAAACTGCTTCCCTCATTTGCTTTACTATGCAACCCTAAGCACTATTTACATCAAGGCAGGTGGGTTGGAGGCACATGGTATCAATGAGTGGGGAAGGATCAGATAGCCTTTCCAGAAGTTCTAGAGAAGATCACTTCCAGAGAAGTTGTGGATACTCCATCCCTGGAATTGTTCGAGGTTAGATGGGGCTTTGAGCAACCTGGTCTAGTGGAAGGTGTTCCCTGGATAGTGGGAGTGGAATTAGCTGGCCTTTAAGACCCCTTCCAAGCCAAACCATTCTATGATTCTGTGGAAGTTATGCTGACTTCACCAGAGATGACTTCAAAGCCATGGGATTGTCCATTTTGGCAGTATTAAGTTTAGCTAAGTAACTCTGGAATGAAGGAAAGGTACAGGAGATGTTGTGTGGTCTCTGAGTTAGAAGACAGCTAGCCATAATTTTGAATGGTGGAGGTCAATTTTAAAAGTGAGAGGTTAATGTTTGATTGTTGGGGGACTAGTGCTACCATGATAATTCAAAAAACAATGTAGGTGAGAATGAAAGTTTTGGCTTCAAGCCTGTAGCTTTGTTCACTGGCTCTACTTGCGCAGTGTTTAGGATGTGCATCCACTATGATCACAAAAAGGATTGGTATTCATAGAAAAAAGCACTGCCTCTTGCTATTCTCTGCAAATTTCTTTACCAGATGATGGGTGAAAAGCCAATGTAATATGTGCTCTGATGACACCAGGTGGGAAAATGACATCTTTTAATATTATTTGCTGTGGATGAAGAAAAATGAGAGAGTGAGCAAGCAGTATGAAACAACTTCCTATTTTATTTGAAAGCCTGCAAATTTTAGGCAGAGCTGAAAAGTAGGAGTCAGTGGGGTGACTACAGTTCTGGAGTAGTAATTCAGCAGAGTGTCAAACCCAGAGCTTGTCAGCATGACGGTGGGTGCTAAGATGCTTTTATTGGAGGGGCAGTGTAGGTGTGTGTCTCTTTCTTTCACCGTTTCATTACAAGGGGAGACATCTGAAGCCATCTGACTGGTGGAGATGGGAAGAGAAATGTTTGCCTTTTTTTTCTCCCTCAGAACTTACTACAGTGTTTGCTGCTTCTTGTAACTGTTCAAAGCAGTAGCCAGCTGGAGTGGACAAGGGTAGTTGTCTATTTAGTGTTGCCTGGTAGCTTCTGAGTAGCAGCAGAGATTTGTTATTTTGTGTTGCTGTCATTTGAGAATTATCAAGTATGCACAGACTGTATATAGACATCAGATGACAGCATTGAATCATTTTATATTTGACAGATTTTCTTTACAATCCTGGGAACAGATTTTTTTTTTTTTTAACCCAGAAGTTAGAGTTTATAAATATGACAGGCATACCCTTCTTGCAGCCACTGATAAAAGGTTGTTTCATTAGTATTTTCAAGCTCAACTTTAACACATTTTTACCATTAAATACTGATTTTATTCTGTAAACCAGATTTTAATTGTGTGGAACAATCAATGCAGTTTGACAATTGCCTTGAATTCCCTGTTCCTTGGGGGAGAAGCTTATGGTATGATCTCTTTCTGCAGGATTTTCTTTTTTATTATCATGTTGATCTAGGTTGTGTTTCCTGCTTGAAACATGAATAAGCATGTTTTGAGAGACTTTTTTAAACCTGAACTGGCATTCTAAATCAAATTATACTGTACTTGATTCTTATTAGTGAAAATAGTTGTTTCCTCCAGTTAAGTAAGAACTCATTTTATGCATTTTTATTTTCTTTTCTCAAACTTATAAGCATGATGAAAATGTATTGTTAGAGGTTTCAAAAGTAATCTGAGCTGGCTGTGGAAAAGAAAATGTTCAGGTGGACAGACCTCAGCTGACTTTAGCTCTTGTGGGTATAATCTATAGCTGTGTCTTTGTGCTACACCCACGTGTTAAGGGTCTAGGCTTTCTCAAGGTGAAGCAGAAATAATGGAGCCTTTTGGTGATGGCGTAAAGCTGTGATAAGAACTGGAGAGGTAGAAGCTCAGAGACAAGAGCTGGAGAAAGCCCACTTGTCAGGAACACTTGTCTATTCCAAGAATATGTTTCTTTTCTGTTGGATAATGTATTTCAGTAAAGCAAGGACGTAAGACAATTGTTCTGGAAGAGCAAGGCATCAGTATAAAGTCTAGTGAGAGGAGCCTTTTATGCTGTATGAATATCATGTTACATAAAGTTTCTTACTGAAGAATGTAAGTTAGAAATGTTTGAAGAACAAAGTTTGTCAAGCTTACATGCATATTTCTGTTGTCCTTTGATTTTTATGTGATATAGGAGCATGAGCTGAATGGCAGTAAAGTCAAGGTGTAGGAAGTACATCTCTACAGCATTGTTGGAATTCATATTAAAATGTTGTACCGGTTGAGTTGTCTGATAAGATGTGTTTTGAATAGGTGTAACAGACATGACAAAATAGATACGCTCTAGGTTTTGAAGAATTCCGTAGCAAATGGGAGAGATGACATTTGGTTGATAGCACAATTTGGTTGCAGAGGAGAGATTTTCCATGAGAAGGACAGGTTGTCCCAGTTTTTACCAAGAAAGCAAGTCTTGGAGGGACCAAAAAAATAAATGTTTTCTAAGTTTGTGTGGGTCAGAATTTCATTCATGGGTTGAGAAACTGAAAAGCAATGACTGAGAATGAAGCATGGATGTTAAGGGCTTGCAATGAATGCAGAATTGTTTGGTGAGCAGCCTTATTTTCTGTAGCTTACGTGGGCTATACTGCCTCAGATGAAAAGTCTTGCACTCCCTTTTTTTGAAACTGAAAGTTGAGAGCTTAAGGTTTCATTTTTTATTTCCTTAATGGATTTGGCACCTTTTTTTTTTTTTTCTTTTCTTTTTTTTTTTTTTTCCCCTGAGAGTACTTTTCATTTTAGGATTGTAAAGCTATCTTTAAATTTTGGTTTCGAACATCCTGTCCATAATATTTTTCCCATGTCACAAATAGAATAAATAATAAAAACACTAAAATTTTTAAGTGTTTCTAAATGGTGATATGTAGCCTTTTACTTCCTTGCTAATGTTTGGGAGAGGAAAGGGAATGGTTTTAAATACCCTTGTCTGTCATGTTTGTAGAAAGAATTAATTCATTTTTCCTTTTGCAGTTCTTGAAAACCATCATTATTTGAGGAGCAGAAGCAATGTCTTGGAGGACTGTATTTTCAAAAAGGCAAAATAAAGTACATGAAATTAGGTATTTCACTGAGAGTGGCTGTAGGTGAACAGTGATCAGATAACAGGACTGTCTTAAAGAAAGGAGCCTGTGTGTATCTGAGAATACCAAATCAAGGCTTCTCCTCTGATTATTTGTTTCTAGGGTTGTTTGTTTGTTTGTTTATCCTGTCTGTCAATGTAGAGGCAGTTTCTGTTAAAAACAATTAAATAGAAATCTGACTTAAAAAATATTTAGCTAGAATATGTGTGTCTTGGCAACAAGGAGAGTCTGATTTTTAGGGGTGATGAAAATCTCTGGCCAAAATGCTTAAAAGTTGTTATTTATAAAAGTGAATTCTAGAAAATATTTAATTTCTGAACAGCCATTATGAAATAGTGGTTTTCCTGATGCCTATCCATCTCTGCTCTTTGCTGAAGTTTGGTACAGCATTTGATGTGCACAGCTCACCGTTCCTTGGAACTCTTCCATCAATCTTCCCCATTTGGAGCTCCCTGAACATCTTGAGTTTCTTTGAGGTAAAGTGGCGAATGAATACCGCAGTGAGTTGGGACCAGTTCAGATTGCTGTCTGGTCTGTAGGTCATGCAGATTTTCAGCAGCATTGGCATGGACTCCTCATGGTACCAGCTGTCCTCTGCCACCTGGGTTTGCTTCCTTTGTGGTTTCAGATACTCTTTCAAGTGCAGGGACAAGAAAAAAGGAAGCGTTTATTTCCAGTGTGGCTTTTGTCACTTGTCACGTATGTGAACTGTGGCATCTTCCACCTTGTGTTAAGCGCTGTTCTGAGACACCTTTAGAGACCACAAGGAGATAAAAAGACCTACAAGACCTTCAAGGGTAAAAATCTACTTGTAGAGGCCATTAAATAATGTGGTGTTTCTAGGGCTGCTGAAAACCAAATTTAAGGCAGCAAAGGGAAGTGATTTAATTTAGAAATAGGCTCTGTGCTTTCCTGTTCTGTATCACCTGTAATACAGTATCTGTCACTGTAGCAACGTTCTGACACAAATACATACATCAAGACCATATGCAGTTACATGGGTTCCAAAATAAAGTAGAGCATCACCAATGTAAGACAGCATATGATCATTTGACAAACAGCTATGTTGTCCCTGGAGAGGTCAAAGTATAAAAAGACAGTACTGAATGTCACTGGGCAGGATAAAAATATGGAAGTGGTTACACCAGGGATGTATGAACTGTGTGACTTCCTATTTTGTGATTTGTTTTGGGTACCAGAGAACACACATAAGTTTTGGATATGCCTGTTTTCATCCATGAACATGTTGGGTTTTTTTACTCCTTTTCAGGTGTCTTAATCAATTGGCATCTGGTAGATCAATGAGGTGGGCAAATAAATATTCTTTATGGTTCTGTAGACCTAAAATTACTCTGGTATTTCAGTTTTCCTCTTGGCATCGGTCAAAGGTAAACCTGTTTTGCTGGATGGGTTTAGTTCTGATAGTGTATTTAAGACTGTAGAGAAAACATAAAAGCCCACACAAGCAAACAAATCCACATGCATTTGACTGAAAGGGCTCATGGCAGCACATATTAGTCTTAAGTTTTATATTTTATGAAAGCTTATTGTGTATCTTGAGAAATCCAGTTAGTTTTTATTCTGAACGCAGTCACACTCTACCAGCACAAAGCCTGTGATCATCTCAAGCCGCTCTCCCTTCCTTGCCTCCGCCTCTCTGTAGCAGCCACCCTGCTTGAAATGAGCAGCAACTGTGCCTTGCTGTTTGAGGCAAAGCCTGCTTAAAGCCATCCCTCTTAAGTGAAATGGGCTGCTTAGCCCCCTCTCCCTGCTGCAGGGAATTAGGACTTGGAGTGAGAAGTTAATTACTTGGTCCTCTTTTGGAGAGGGTGGTGCTGCCAGGATTTCCACTGCTTCCTTAGCAGACTCTTTTTGGATGAAATAAAGGAAAAGCTTGGCACCAGCAAGACTATTAGGTATCATTTTACCTTCCCAAGATCAAACCTTGTGTCTTGGTTTCAGCTACAGTGCCTAAACATGGTTTTTATGTCCTTTTGTGTGGTTTTAGTTGAGTCAACTGAACAAAAACTTTCAACATGTACTTCAAAGGCTGTCACGGTATGAAGTTCAGATAAGGTTGATGGCATATGGTAAATACATGTATGACATATCTTAAATTTTCTCTTCAGAGCCTCAAAAAGATGTCATGAGCTAATAATTAGGTCCTTGTGTTATAACTCCTTTCAATTTGGATCATTTGTAAGAGTGGCAAAATACTTTTGCAGTTGAACCACTGCAAAAAAGAAACACTTTTTAAAAAAAAATTATTGGACTCCTAAGTTTCCTATTCAGAAACTCTGCTTGATGCTTTGGAGGAATTGTATCTATTCAACCACATTTCTTGACTTTATAGCTTCTTGTAGTAGTGAGTTGTCTTCCTCTCTATTCAAATCTGGTTGCTTTCTCATGGAATCCATAATTTTCCTTTCTTAAAATCATTTTATGTATTCAGAATTAGATAGGCTTTTAAAAATAATAATTTCTAGAAATTTGGAAGGGTAATATGGTGAGGATTTTCTTCTACATCTCTGGAACTACCGAAGATAGGATTCTACAGTATTGGGCACATAGCACTTCTCTGAAGGATTAAATAAATTTAAAATGCAAACATGAAAGAGAGTGTTGTTCAAAGCCAGTGTGAAAGAGTTGCAGAAGCTGTTGGGTAAGATAAAACCAATACCATAGAAGTGTGGCTTTTTTCCAGCTCTGCGATCCCTAGCTCTGTGGTTTTCCCTTTCCCATTACAGCTGACTTTAAAGGTATCTTTCAGTTATGGAGTTCATTTTTGTATGTTGATAAACCTTAACAAGGAGTTTGCTCTGTTTAAGTAACTGGGGTTATGTTTTATTTCATTACTCTTCTTGGCAGGAACATGTAGATCTGCACAGTGCTGTTTAGAGATCCTTGATGCATTGAAAAACATGTTGAGGGAAGTCAGAATATTATCCTCCAGGGCATATAGCGTTGACTGCCTTCCAGACTGTTCATGATTTTGTTTTTCCTAGCAAGATAAATAAATATTTATTTTTTAGAATGCTGATGTTAAATATATTTCACATATTATGTGACACAGATGTGGGTTTCCTGTTACGTTGATTCAGAAAAAGGGCAAAAAGCAGCAGTGTCCCAGGAACTTTGGAAATAGTCAGTGGTCTGTGGGTTCCTAAGTATTTCTGAAATAGCATAAATATTCAGTAACAGAGCAGTGAAAGACCAGGACGTGCAGTGCTAACTTGTTGAAGCATATTTTCATGTGCCTGTTCATAGTTTGTTTCTTGCTTTAGCTTATTATTCCTAACAACTCTATCTCAAGTTACGGTAAGATTTCTAAATAAAAATAGAGTAGGCTATATGTATATTTAACAGTGCTGTATTTGCCAGGGAGGAACCAGTTGCTTGCTTGCTGCTTGGCTGAAGGGCAGAAATGAAGCATCGCACCAACTCCAGCTAAAGCCTGTGCTGAAAGCTGATGTTTGACCTTCAGGTGCCGTACAAATCCTAAGGTCTGCAGTTCCTGCCTGCCCCGGCTCTGTCACAGCATGCAAAATTATAGCTTTGGTAGTCCAAGGTGAAAAAATTCATTCCTGCTTGTGTGTAGATTAGAAGGTGAAGGGATTGTGTGTATGACCTGCTGCTGTACTTGGCAATGAAAATAAATACCAGACTGCCCTCAGTGTCATGGTACTTCTGTGGCAATCAAGCAGTCACAAATTGCCAAACAAGCTACTGTAACTATACTCTACAAAAAAGAAAAACCAAGAACATAATTTAAGATCCCAAAATGCTGCTCTGATGTGCAGATCCCATAACAACTGATAAGAGAGCTTTGTATGGAAAATGTTGCTCTTCCTGTAAAATTTGGTTTAGGCTTTTGTACAAGACTTGCTTTGGTGGTGTCTTGGTGTTTTTTTGTTTTGGTTTTGTTTGTTTGTTTTTTGTTTTGTTTTTATGGAGAACAATTTAAAACAAGTATCTCTTTTGTAGACAGTACTTCTGGCCTGACTTTATGGTCATACTCAGTCAGGGCCTCAATTTTCTCTGCAAAATTACTGCAAACTTTAGCAGTACAAAAAATAACTTGTAAAGAGGATACACTGTTTTTGTAAACCAACTACGTTATAAATAGACGCAAGATGTTGGCTTTTCTTCAGCAGCAGTTTTTTGGGTGAATCTTGCCAAAAGAAAATCAAGTGAGCTTTTCAGTAGGAGCAACACACCATACTTTTATTTAAATTATTCATGAAGAAACACACAGAGATTATCCAGGGTATATTTGTGCATATATTCAGATTTAGCCTTGAGAAAATTTGCTGACCTAAACATGGAGCCGAGTAGGAGCAAGGCAACATGATTAAAGCCAGCTCAGAAGGAGTGGGTTTACATCCTGGCACTGTGCCTTGGATTCCCTGTCTGCTTACTGCTAGGGAGAACTAAAAATAATATCTGCAGTTTAGTGGCATAGTGTGAAGTTTACAAAATGAATAAGTTTCTTCCATAGTGACCTTCTGTCCGCAGAAATCACCACAGAAGAAGGTGATATTAAAAAAAGATATATAGAGAGCTATCAATCTGTATAAATGCTGTGGAGTTTTTTAGGGAATTGTGTTTTCCTCTGTTGAATATGTATGTTGTCCTTAAAATATACAGCATTACAGTTGGGAGTGTGAGAAACATAGAGGCCAGCCCAGACTCCTAGGTTTGCTTGAGTTTTGTGTTTTTTTATGTAACAAAGTATTTTGTTTTTGTGTGGTTGCTCACTGTTCTGCATTTCATCTGTTTTATTTTGAATCATAGTCTTCTGGTTGTAGTTGTACGGAAGTTTGAAAGGGAACTTCGTGTTTAGTGAAAACTGGAGGTTAAACCCCATTTTTGACAATACCATTGGTAGTAAACTGAACAGGAGCTTAGTTTTGATGCCATTTTATTTCTTATCTGAGTTTAAATTTTTAGATTTGAGTTTAAATTTCACAACCTATTTGATATGCTTCTGGTCTGAGTTCTCACATGACCACCATAAAAAGGTTAGATTTTTGAGAAGATAATTAATTCTTATCTTTCTGCAGCACAAGAGACTGGATGCTTTAGGATGTTAGTTCTAGAAGTGTCAACCTCAGCAAGGCAGGGATGTATACGCTGCTGTTCATTACCTATCAAGTAATAAATCTGCAAGCCACATTATTATCTGGATTATCATAAGCTTTCCTATTATGCTAAGCTTGAAGTATCGAAATGTTGCAGTGCTGTTTCACTGTTTGCCAACCCAGCCTCTAATACTGGGGATTCCTGTAGCTATTTAGTCCTGCTCTTATGTTTTGCAATTCTACTGTTAGGCTTTATACACATAGTTTGCCATCACCTGAAAGACACTGACAGAGTTCCGCTAGCTGTGATGCTCATTTTGCAGATTTTAAAATTCTTACTGTAGCTCTGTGGAAAGCTGAGAACATTCTGTCGAGTCCCACAGGTTGTTGCTGTCCTTGTGGAAGCATTGCACCCAGCTCTGTCCTGGGCTAGTTTGTTAGAAATAAAGAGTAGGCTTGATAGTGTCCTGTCACACAGGTGAGTTAATTCACCTGAGCATACTGCTGCCACGTGGGCTCCAGCCAGGTTACAGGGAGCAGAGTAGGTGGATGGTAATGGGTCACTGTTCCTGGAAGGGCTCTTGTTGTGCACCCACAAGAGCCCTGCATGAAGCTATGCAGGATCTGCTTCTTGCTTTCACCCCCTGTTTAATTGCTTTGGGTTGGTTTCAGGGGACTATTCATGAACAGCTTAAGACTGTCTAGAGAGCCCTGCTCTGAAATAGAATCCAAGGCACACAAATCATTGTCTGAATTGCAGTGTTTTCCTGTAGGATCACCAGCTGCTAGAAGATCGTACTGCTTCACTACTCTGTTGCTGCTTTAAGTGTCTCTTACTAACTATAGTAGTCTCTTACTATGTCATAAAAGTATAAAATACTCTGGAAGTTTTTTGTTCCTGCCTGTACTATTCCTATTAAAATGTCAAAATATCTTTCAGCTCAACTGAGTAAACAGGTGAGTAAGGATGTGATAGGTTTCTAATTCAGTTTCAGCACAGGCTGCTATTGTCATTTGGAACATTGCAGAATCCTAAGAAAACACCAAATCTACATGCCAGTAGAAGTTTGCATGACTTTGTGGTATGCACCTAGAGTGTTCTTCCAGGGGAGGACACTTCTTGAAGGGACATTTTCCCTAGTTGACACCTGTGAGTGGTCACAGTGTAGGTAGGATTGGGAACCGCACCATGAAGGTAATGGGGAATCTGCTACAGAAACAGAGCTGCCCAGAGAACAGGAAAGAACACAGATCCCTGTGAAATCCCCTACTGATTGCCAGCAGATGCATTACTTTTCAAATTTCGGGGCTTTTCCAGTCTTTTTACTCGAGGTGTATAAAGGCTACTGCTTATTATTTTTTTATGTCATATCTCTTGCTCTTCTCTTTCTCTCAGCTCCTGGAAATTGTCCCAGTCCAGGATTATAATCTTTGGGTTTTGAGGGAGTTGTTGGTACTGCATGCAGTACTATCAGAATCACGAAGAGTCATCATTCTGACCATAGGGGAAAAAAGGTAATAATCCCTTCAACCCTACTGCTTCCCACAGGCCGCTGGCCCCAAATTAAAACTTGAAAGGAAAAAAAGCAGTCATTCATTCTTTCAATTGCTTGCTCCCAGGAGCTGAGGTTTCAGATACAGCTATCAGGATTATAAAAATTTTAACTTTATTCCTGTTCATATTTCTTGTTTCAAGTTTCACATTTTAGAAGTATCACCAAGACTAGCTCTTTTTTTTAATTATTAACTTCTTTTTTTTTTATGTGTGTGTTCTGGTAGCAGCTGTTTATTGAATAGGAACTTGGACAGAAAATTTTATGTGAAAATAATAATGCATGGTGTTAATTTCAGTTTTAATAGAGCTGTTCTAATGTTTTTACTTGCTCAAAGTTCTTTTGCATTTGGAATTTAGTTTCACCTTCACACCTTTTTTTAAAACACATGACCTGGCACAAATTTATTTTTAAATTGTACTGCCAGTGGCTGATGAGAAGGGAAAACTGGTCTCCTCAGTGACCAACACAAATGTATTCTGTTTCAGAAAGAAGGTATGAGTAACAAAAACCCCCTCAAACAGATAAGAAAACCGCAACTTCTACTATAGAGGGAGGGATGATGTGCTGTATGGTAAAAGTCTGTAGTATTAGCAAAATAACCCCTGGAGCCTAATATGAACAGCTGAGTCATTTATAGCTGGTAGTGAGACAAATTGCTGCTGAAGGATGTTTGTTATTGCATGGCTGCTGCTACAGCTGGTGGATTGCCTGGTTAAGAGCAAAGTAAACTTGAACCTGGTAAAAACTGCTGTGAAAAGTACTCTCCACATAAGCATACTTTAATCTCTGGAACATTTAATTGGTTCAACAGCCTTTTCTAGTGCTTCAGGTTTTCAGATGTGCAAACATGTTTATGACATTGATGTAATTATCAATTTCTAATTTATTCTTCTCTGTCAATCCACTAGTAATAGTGGCAGAGAACACATTCCTTTTTACTGTTAATACATATATGGTTCATATATCAAATTATGAAGTTAATGTCTGTCCTTGAAAGTCTCCCTGACTATTACTTCTCTGCTTCTTAATGCAGTACCAGGCTGCTATTGGTCCCTGTGCTGATGGTCATGTCTATCTAATGAGGTTTGAATGTGTTTAATGTGAGCCTCAGAGTATGCAACTATGTAAAATTAATCCTCTCAAAAGTTTATATTCAGTTTGTTATCTCTGAACATTGTATCCATTGGAAGATTGTTTTGGCAGATTAGTTAATTAATTGTAAAACAAAGAGGGCTTCTACCTTCCTTAATACTGCCTTTGCCTCCCAGCTGCTTTTTTGCAAGCAAGCAGTCTCAAAACTGAGCATCAAGGATAATTGCAAGCCCCTGCCCTGATGCACTGTGGCAAAGGGTGAGTTTTTAACAATCTTTCAGTTCTCTCACTGCTCTTAAAGGAGATGACAAATTGATGGGACTTGAAACAATACATTACAAAATTCAGAGTGCCATTTCCGAGAGGGCAGCAACATAGTTTAAAGCTAAGGACAAAAGTAGGGCAATTCCCCTGCTCCATGAGGGAATAGTAATGTTTCCATAGGAGTCTTCTGGAGGAATGACTAGTGGCCAGTCATAGGAGATAGAAGCTTTTATTGTCCTGTATGATAAGCAGGCTCCTGAATAATTAACCAGTAACTGACAAATACCCTCCTGTTTCTCAAATCATGTTATTTCTAACACCAAACACAGTTAGTTGCCAGTTTGCTCACAAAGATGTAGCACTACAGCTACAAGTTTACAATATGAGTACCTGAATACCTTCCTGGGCATCATACACCCTGTTTTCCACATGACCACTTGTCTGCATAATTTGGATAACATAAAGGAAAAAAACCCAAACACAGCAGTAATTTTTTTCAAGTATATTATATCTCACCACTCACAGATTCAAGTCCCACAGAGAGCCATGCCTCCTGTCCTTTGACCAGGTGGCTCAGAGTGCTCTGATAGTTCTTCCTTACCCAGTAGTTTCTTCCTGTCAACCTGGATGGTCTCAGCCTGTAGCAGCAGCACTGATAACAGAATACATCAGTGCATACCTCTTGCTTGAGCCTTCAGAGTATAAACTAGCAGATGGTGTTGGCTAAGAAAGGAGGGGACATTAACTACATCAAAATTACTCATTAAAAGATGCTGTTGCTTGAAAATGTTTTTGAACAGCTCAAGCATGGAAATTCCATTCCTAAAAGCATTATTTCTTTGTGCCCCAGAAATAGGTTGGAAATAATTTGAGATTATTAGACTAGATGTAGTTTTTTTAGATATGAGTAAATTAAAATAAAAAAGGTACTGATGGAGGTGGGTTGACTTTATGTGCAGAATGCTTATTAGGAGTATAAACAAGATCAGTTATTTTCAAGACTAGATTGAGTCCCTGGCAATTTTTAATAGTCCAGATTAAAAAAAAACCAAAACAACAAGCCTATTTTACGTCTTTGGGGAGTTCTAATTCTCGTGTATTTCTGCAGCTTTTCAGGGAAGGATGATTGTGTCTCAATAAAATTTTCCTGCAGCTTCTACCATAATTATATTTTCTCAAGCTTAAGTGACTTTCACTTTGCTGTTTCAGAAGCTAAGTATCTAATGTTTATGTGTAGCATCTTTCACCGTGCATCCCAAGAATTCCCACACACAGTGGTATAAAGCAAAAACATCCATGCCTCACAAAAAATGATCCATGGGAACACTTAGACCTTGTGAAATAATTTGGATGTGATCAAGCAGAAGTGAATTTTTGGTTCTGCAGTTTCACATAAAGGAGTCTGCAACTGTGATGCTAATGGCTGCTTTGAACAACAAAAGTTGAGTCCTGTTTCAGCAAACGTGAACCTCCTATCTGTGGGACTGATCAACTTTAAATGTCCAGATCTCTTCTCTCTCTACTGCATAGATAAGTTCCTTTTCTTTAAGCCCTGCTGAGAACATGGGGTCATATCTATAATTTCTAATAAAGTACCTTACTTCAGGTTGTTTCCCAGCTTGTAAACAACCTTTGTCTGTGACCTTGCAGTCATGCTGCTGCCTTGTGAGCTGCAGTTCCTGGTTGAGCACAATCGGCCAGTGTTACAGCTGGGCTGGCACAAAAATGCAAGTTATTGCACAGAACTACATTATTCTGCTGAGTTTACATGCTTAAATACTTACAAGTGGTGATTCTTTCCAAGCTGAATTCTAAAGGCACAGGCCTTTCAGGTGGTCTTGGACAACTCTGGTTGACTTCAGGACTTGGCTTGTGTACGAATATTCCTGAAATGGTCTTCAAGCCAAATATTTGACTGGGAAGGTGAATCTGAAGAGCACCATGGTTAGGTCTTGTTTCCAGATGAAACCTTTTTGCAAATTTGGATTTTTAACAGGCATGTGTTCTTTAATTTATTCAGTAGCTGGTTTGAAATGTGCTTTAATAGAAAAGTGTGTAAGATGTCACCTATCTTCTTCCAGCAGGCATACTTTACTATGAAGCAGCAACTTCAAATAATTACAAGGCATTCTAAGAGTAAGCTGTTACTTGTTTTCCCACAAACTTAGGAACTAAAGAACCTGCTATTGGATCTTTTTTTCCATATACTTCTTATAGCAGATTACAGTTTTATTTGACCTTCTGATAGCTTTGGGGTGTTTTGGAAAAAGCAGTTTTATTAGAAATGTGGCACAGACATTAGGAGTGAGTCCAAACTGAAGAATTTGCACAAGGCATTTCCAGATACCTTGAAAGAGTTGCTTGTGGTGATTTTATTTTTTAACAGAATCCAAAATGCAAGCAGAAGTGTATTTCTTCCTTAGCAGTGGCTGAGCTGTTTTGTGTTTTCTGTTGTATTTTAAGCACTGGAGTCACTGTACTTTCCCTCCAGATGGACCGACAGACCAACAAGAGGAACTGGAGAGGAACCCTAGCCTTTGGGGGTAGGGGTGGCTCTAAAAATAGAGATTTCTTTTTAAGGTCATCTTCAAGAAGGATGGAAGATGCAGTTAGCTGATCCTTCGCTCATGGTCTCATATTCTTACTTCTGAACAAACTCCAGGAGACAGAGCATCTTCTTGGCACAGCAGTTCTAGGGTTATGAAGAGGTGGGCCTCAGCAGACCTGTTGGTTGTCCCTTGTACCTTAAGAGCAGACAGTAAAGACAGGACACGTGGTCTATATATTGTGTGCAGTCTGGAGAGCTGGTGAAACCCATATGTGTGCAGTCCAGTGCTAAGCCTGCTTCTCTTCTTTTGCAAGAAGAGAGCCCCAAGGAGAAGCTTTTCAGGTCAGAGTAAAACTAGGAGGGAATTGCACATCTTAGCCATAAGCATCTAGAGCCAGATGTGTGATTGATGTTCCCCTGATATTATGGAAAAGGTAGATGAAAATCTAGCTACTTCCGTAAGTTCAGAGATGTTAAGAAATACTAGAGCTTATTAATTCCCTGCACAATTCAGTTATAGTAATTTCATTTTCAAGAGAAAGGCCTTCCAATAGCATTAGAAGTAATTTCACAGCTTAAATGAATTCAGTCACGCCTCTGTAGTAAAGAATGCATTACCCTTTTTATTACCATCTGTGAAAAATGCTTTCAGCTGCATTTGAATTCGAGACACGAGGGTTAGACTGGGCTGTGCATAGTTGAAAGTGACTGATCTCATTTTTGAGAAGGTATTTCATGATAAATGCATCTGTTTATCAGATAGAGTTTCAGAAGGGAAATGTTTACTCCTTTACTGAATTTAAAGGAGAGACTTCTATAGCCTAAATTTTAGTAACCACTCTGAATATACAGCAACTACTTTTTAGAATGTTAGCGTATATTAAGGGCAGATATGACTCTCTTTGAGAGGAAATGTCTGTCACCTCTTAAAAATTCGCCATTTATCTTAAATGTAAATGTGAAATTCACTGATACCCTTTGAGATTTAGAAAAAAAATTGGGGCATTTCTTCAGATTTCCTTGGCTTTCCATTGATTAACACCTGGATTACCTGTGAAGACAGGTTAATCTGTCCACACACACTTCCATTTCCCTTTGAAGTTTCCAGCTCTGTCTGTTGGTAAGGGCTGCTTGGTCTCTTAATTTTTTTAATAGAGTAGAGAAACTGCAACAGTTTTTAATCACTTTTAGGTGTTTCTGAATTTGAAGCAATCAGCTTGGACGGACTGCATTTGAGACAGAAGGAAATTTGGTGCCCTGTATCCATTCAGTATTACAAACTTGTTTAATAGGTTTAAAATAAACAGATTTTTTTTAAGTATGAGCTGACATGTGAAGATCAAAATTCTTTCCAGCTGTTGGTAGAGACAAATGGGCCTAACAGGGACAGAGATCTCTTAAAATACTTAACACTTTAAAGGGTCAGCATATGCTGGGTGGCTCATATGCTTTATTTAACAATTATACTTCACCAAAACAGCCAATTTTACTTGATTTTGGTTGTCAGCTGTTTTTATCAAATGGAGTTTATTATGTGACTTTACAGGTCCAGCTAAATTACATTTCAAAAGAATTTTAAGAATCAACCTAACAACCTGCAACCTAACCTGTAAAGTCACTAGATGCGAGCATAAAAAATTCAGAAAGAAGCTGAAATAAAACTCTATTGCAGAGAGAGGATCACAGAGTCTGGCTCCTTTTTGACATAGTGCTGCAAAGAGTGGCTGCTATATAAAAAAAACCCCAACAAAACACCATGACAGAATACAGACTTGATGGAGGATAGTCATTCAGTTTTCTTAACTTTTCAAGAAGGTTGGAACTGATGATGTGGAGCACTGTATCCTCACCTTTTTGAGTAAGACAGTGACTGGGAACAAAAATTGTGAGTCTCTAAATCGTTACATTTATATACATGTATATACACATACCCCAACTGTGGTATTTAAGGTGAGGAGAAATTCTATTCATTAAGACTCTTTCACAGTTTTTTTTTCCAAGACTGTCAATGAGCCAGCAAGGTTCAGAAAGCTTTGAAACAAATGGTGTGATGGGAGCAGTTGAGTGTTCAGCAGTTATTTACTGGCATATTGTTTCGATTAGGATTGCAACAGGAAGGAAATTTCCGTGGGAGGTTGCCTCACGTACCCATCAGAATACCAGTCTATTTTAGTTGTTCAGTGCAAGCTTTATATAGCTCCTAACACGAGTTCAGCAAAATTGCTCTGTTTTGCACAAGTAAGCTGCACAAATTGCACTGTTCTGATTTTCAGATCAAGGGTAGGTGACAGATTTGTCTTTACAAGGTGAAATCCACTGGGATTGCTTCTTGATGTCAGAAAATAAACTAGGTCCTTGGTTGGTACTTGTAGTATGAGAGAGACCAGGAATGGTTTTCAGCTCATGATTCTGCTTTACTCTGTCCATGATATAAGGTCCAGGTTCACACTGCCTCCTACACGCTGTTTTTCATTAGACAGAGAGCCCCCAGAACAGGAGCAGAGCCATGCTGCACACCAGAAGACACCTCAGCCTGAAGAGCAAACCTACCTTATTGTTCAGAGGGCGTCATGGAATGGTTTCACCTCTCTCGTATCAGAGTTCATGGCATGTTACAGAAGAGGGTCAGAATCTGCCTCTGGAAACCAGGCATACAAAAATACTCCCTTTTCCTCAGAAACTGGATCTGCTTTCTTACAAGAAATTTTTATTTTTATGCTGCTTTCTGTGTTTTTGAAAGCAGATGTTTGGCTGCTGACTGCTTGCTGATCCCCAGTGTGGGAAGATCCAAGCTCCATCCTAGATCTGTTGATTAGCTGGAGCTGAGGCTGGTCCCCAAAGCACTGGTCCTGTCCTCTGAGCAGTGAATCAGAACATGACAGTTCCTGACATCCAAGCCATCACTCAGATGATACAATTTATTAAAAAAAAAAAGAAAAAGAGTTACATATATTCTCACTTTACAGTGGCTCAAGGTCAACCATGTAGAACCTTCTAGTTTAGGATTAGGATTAGTTCCTAATCTACATGCAGCCCTTTAAGCCTTTATTGGAAACACCAGAATAGTTCTGGGGAACATAACCTTCAGGCACCATGGACAAGTATTGTGTTTGCTAGAGCTATTTTTAATGTATTAAAGATTAACATTGATGTATAAAGTTAATCAGGAATAAACATCCTGTGTTGATAAAGTTAAAATCATTCTCCATTTGTTAATACCCCTATTTTTAAGAGATCACAAATTAGATCTAAATCTTGTTTTTTTTATAGCCAGACATTGGTGCGTGGAGCAATTGGTCAGGAATAAAACTTTTTGGAAGAAATGTGTTGTTTGCAGTGACTGACCTTTTTTTCCTTTGAATTTTCATGTTCATTATTAAATAGAAAAGGTAAATCTGTTCCTTCACTTTTCTACTGTTGCACATTTAAATAGAGGCAGAAAAAATCCTAAAATCTAAGGGAGCACTGACTGTAATATTTTTTTTTCACCTAGCATGTGTATAGGCTGAGAAACAAAGTCATTATTTATTTTGGAATACTAATTTGCATTTTGTGGTTCCCAAACTAAATTTGACACAAAAAAAATACCATAGAAGCACATAAACCAATAAGGAAATGATGAGCTGTAGGAGTTCCAGTGATGCATTCTGGGGAGTTTTCTTTAAGCACAACTTGAAAGCAAAGTTATAACATTTCCAAATGGAGCAAGTGTTTTTTGCAGGTGTTAAAGCTCAGGTATTTCACATGGTTTGTAACGAAAACAAAAAGCTCCCATGTAATTGGGAAAACATGCAGCAAGACTGCATGATTCTGCTGCACCTTTTTTTGCATTTCTCATCAGTCAGAAATCATGGTTATGCTTATTTCTGGAGTTTGCTTAAGCTCTCATTATGCTTTATGATTAGCTATTACAAGTTCTCTTGTGGTCCAAATAAGCTTTTAACTCTCAGAAGTGGAATAGGAGATCATAACTTGCACTCAAGAGGTTTCTTGGAAGAGAAATGCTCCTTGGCATACGTTAGAGAGGCTTTAGCATTGGCCCAGAATGTTAGGACTTGCATTCTCTCACATGCACCCTCCCTTAAATGCCAGAAAGTTTTTATTGCTTCTGCAATTTTTTCATCCTCCTGGACACACAATCTGGCTACTTCCAGGGCCACCTTTCCCCTACCCATTTAGGGTTAAAATAACAGAGCAAGAGCTAGTTTGCAGAAGCAAATGAGAGTAGTAGGTAACTTGGAAGCCATGGCCTTGGGGAGATTTTTCTTGTCCTGCCCTGGCAGGAGAAGAGCAAACAACAGCAAAGGTGTTACCTTGCTTCCTGCTCCTACATAATATTAAACCTTTTCCTGTCCAAAGCCGTGTGCTGCTTCTCCTTTGGAGGAGTGTGAAGTATTGGTAAGGATGTTAGGACAAAAATGCCTTTAGAAAGGCACTATATCACCTGGAGGAAGAGGCTGCAAGTGTGGTATCCTTGGACTGAACTTCCCTTCAGGCTCTCTTCCAGTGCAAAGGCAGCCTGTAAAGCTGTCCTGGTTCAGTTTCTAATATTTCTAGCAGTCAGCAGGCTGCTAGCCAGGGTGTTTCTGTTTGTGTATAGTTTAAGCTGTCACATTTTAATTGAAGGGGAAGGATGTCAGTTATTTAAAGCTTCCTCTTAAAGTTTTCACAAATTAAATCTGCTGTAACAATGATGTTAATTGCACCGATAAAACATTTGCATCTCAGCAAAAGCTTTTGCTAGCTCTCTTGGATATATTTCTTGAACTGTTTGTCTCAGCTGCTTGACTTTAATTTGGCTTGTTCAAGGGCTGTCAGAAAGGTTACCAAACTGGCTGAAGATGTCAGCCACATACATTGGGAGGCAGCTTAAATTTTTAAACCCCAAATGCTATAAAATACAGATAAACAGGGAAGATGTTCTGCTACAGTCATTCAGATGAAGTTAGTTATACTTCATCTGCTTCTATATTTATTATGTTGCAATTTAAGTTCCAGTAGCTTAGAAGTATAGGAGTAAAAATATGATGCTTTTAAGCAATAACATTGTGCTGTTCTTTCCTGAAAAAAATAGTATATGAGATAAAATATGTCATAAGTGACAGGAAGGATTAATTTTGACAGTAAGCTGTGAAGTGATGTAGTTGGAAAAAAAACTTAGCAGATGTGGATATTTGCTGAAGAATCTGGATTTGCAGATTATTAAATGTGGTATGAATTAAAAATTAAGGCTACTTGAAAGCTTCTCCACCTTCTATGCCTGCAACTGTGTTCTTAGACTCCATAGTCTGAGAAGTTTTCTTCTCCTAAATTAGAAAGTGTTAAAGAGTAACACTCAGTTTTGTTAACTAATTGTTCCTTAATGTTCAGTAGGATAACTAACAGCAATCTACAAAAGCATGCATTTTGCTAGTTATAAAAAAAAAAAAAAATCCAAGGAAACATTTCTTTGAGAAAGGAAGAAAACTGTACATTTTTATTATTTCTGTTACAGTGCCTTTTTTATTTTTGCAATATATCCGTTTTAATGCTTTTATTTTAAAATAAACCTGAATGTTTCTTTGGGGGATGGAAACGTCTTGCAGAAGAGCTGGGCAAACAGAGCCAGGAACTGCTAGAAACAACTTGGGAACAACTAAAGCGAAGAGAGTTCAAGGGCTGTTCATATCTAAGTTTGGGTATCCATTGGTCAAGTTGCTATGGCTTTCCACAAGAATGCTACAGACTGAGAAAAATCCAGACCTCTATTTATAAGAGATGCTGTCATTCCCTGAAGTTACCCATAAGCTTTTAGGGTGGTTATAGTTTGCTGTATTGTAGTGTATTATTTTGCATATTCTAGATGTGCGTTATGCCCCAGTCTGCTGAGTGGGTCTAGGGGAAGGTTATTTGATTTTACTCTGGGCAATGCATCGGAGAAACAACAAAATTCACAGGAGGTTTAGCAACAAACTTCCACTTACAAACTTTAAAACAGTAAGGTAGAATAAGGTGCTTGGCAAATTTTAAAATGTATGTGTTTTTTGGTTAGAAGTGTAAAACGTAAAAACATATAACACTTAAGAAAAGGTGTAAGGGAAAGGAAGGAAAGGGTAGCAGTAGAGAGGTATATAGTGACCACCTTTGTGATGAGACCTCATTTGTTGCAATTTCAGTGTTGGTTGAAGTCATGGTCACAGTCTTGATCCATTGGGGGTGGGGAAAGCCTATGAAAGACAAAGCCCAGTGGGTTAGTATATGCTCAGGTTAGATGGGAATGCCCAGGTAGTGTTGCAGTTAAATAAAGTATGTGTCCTGTACTTATTTTTTTAAAGCTGCTAAATGGTTAAGCATCTTCCAGCCAAGCACATTGTGCTCGATGGGACATCATCTTACAACAGGTCTGTAGTCTTTTTTTTTTTTTTTTTTTTTTTTTTTTTTTTTTTTTTTTTTTTTGTTGAAGCTACAGCAGTGCTTTATTTCACTGCAGGTTGAAAAGCTCGTATCAGACAGGTCTTTACAGGCAGATACAAAAAAAAAATTAAAAAATATTAATGTAATTTAAATAAACTGTGGGCTTCAACTCACGTTGCTGAGTATTTGAAAAGGCTGATTAGCATTTACTTTAGATAATGGAAACTTTGGCTAGGTTTTTCCTTGGGAGCCAGTGACTGACAAAATCAACACCTTAAATCAGCTGCTGTGTTCCTCATGCACAGTCAAAGCCCTTGCATGTTTTGTCATTAACCAGGAATGTTTACATGTTCCTAACTGAAATGTTACTTCAGAGCAGGTGTCCCCTGGACCTGTTCTGCCTCCCAGCAAGGTTAGCTGCATTCAACTTGTAGGCTCTGCCCACAATTATCCTGATGAAACTCCAGACAAAATCTGCAGCTGTAGGAGAAAGTGGTGCAATTGAAGGCAAAAATTCACAGTTGCACTCTATTTGTCAGCAAAAAAAATACAGCTTTCCCCTCCAAAAAACAGAATAGTGCTTGATTTTTTACTGTTAAGCTGAGTTACCAGAATGAGCAATGGAGCTAAAAAATGGTTGGATTATAAAAGAGTGGTTATCATTGGAAAAGTAAACTGTCTCTACTATTTTTTTGAAGTAACAAAAAAGCACCAGTCTTAAAACACATGGAGGTGATTTGTATCTGCTGCATTGGAGCTCCTGTTTTCCCATGCAAAATCTGTACTCTAGTCAGTTTTACTATTCCTTGTTTTCATCTACTTGCCTTTCTTTTTCTACTATGCTGTTACGAGAGTTCCATGGTGTTGCCTTGAGAGTAAAACTATTTAAGATGATGATGACAGGATTGGCTCTTCAGAACAGGCTGCCATGTGGGTTGTACTTAACATGTCATCTGGAATATTCCCTTTGGAGAGAAATTCTAAAATGGTTTAGCCTTAAATAGGAAACTCTGATTAGAATAGCTACATTGTTGGGACATCCATTATTTTGGGGTGGACTTTGTACTGGATAAAAGCTTGAATGGAGATGAGGAATAAAAAAAGGAAGAGTGCAAAATCATAGCCTATTTATCTTTATAGATTTACAAGTTGCTTAAATGCAGAGATCTCTGGTGTATACAGTGTTTCTGTGTCTGGTAGAGCTGAGGCATCAGTGCTATGGAACTAGTACTTCAGAGATCTATGAAAATAAGGGAGATAAAGGCAAGGAAGCTTGCTTTGGGCAATGGGTTCTATTCCCCAAACATTTTGGGGGGCTTAGGTGGAGTCTAGTTATGATGTTCTTTCAGTTGTGGGAGAAGAAAGCTGAAGCTGGGGAAAAGATTCACTGTATTACACAGACAGAGGCTTTAGTGCATGACATTATGCATCAGCCTTCTGTCCGCTATCACCTTCTTCTATCCAAAAAGCCTTCACCTGCTGCCTTCACATTATAGCTGGGATTTCATATTGAGAGGTAGTGGGAGATAACAGTGGAAATCATATGGCTGTGCACATATTTCACAAAACACCACCGTTTTGAAATGCCATCTCCATCAGTCATACAAGGTGCATCTGTTTACCAAAATACCATTTTGGTGTTCAGATAGGAGCAGGTATTAGATGTGTTATGAGCCCACTCTCATTAGATTCAGTGTGTTATGATGGGGTTCATTCTTGGAGAAGAGACTGCAGAAACAGTAAATGTTAAACATATTAATACCAAGAAGCATAGGAAGGCATCACTAGTTGTAACATTCTTGGAGGATAATTATGTCAATGAACAGCTTGCGCCTTGCTGGATGTTTAAAGTGTTTTAAGTACAGTTTTGAGTGGCAGATTTAATCTAATTAGCATGAAGCTGATAGCATTAACAGTTGCAGTCTCTCTTGCACAGCTGAACAGTTACGAGTCGGTGCTGCATTGCAGAGGGAGTTGTGCAAGTATAAATAAAGATAAATAAAGACATGATCTTGTCCTTGAAGAGCTTGCTATTTCAATATCTTGATAAAGGTATCCGCTCTGGGAAGTGGTTCTTGACTCCAGCACCAAACAGATGGTAGTCTTGTGTTTGAACTTACCCAGCTAGCTCCCTCCAGAGGGTACTGGCTCTGTCCACACTGGACAGCATCTGCTTGGAGTTTTATCCACGTCTCTTGTGGTCATAGAGCCCCCAAGGAAAGGTAGGCACTTTGCATGGTTCAGGGAGCTAAAAACATGAGGTTGGAGTTGGCAGTTGCAGGAGTGACATAATGGCATGGGACTCAAGCTATTGTATCATGTCCTGGGAGTTGGCTGAATTGTGGAATCACTGAATATCCTGAGTTGGAAGGGTACAAGGATCATAAGTTCCACTTCCAGCCCTGAACACAATCGCACCATGCGCCTGAGAGCTTTTTTCCAATGCTCCTTGAACTCTGTCAGGCTTGGTGCTGTGACCATGTCCCTGGGGAGCCTGTTCCAGTGGCCAACCACCCACTGGGTGAAGGAACTTATCCTTACATGAAGTGTAGTAGGGGGTACTGAGGGTGGAAAGCAACACTTGGATGTAAATGTTGGAGGTATAAGGGGAGAAAGGGTCAGATCTGATGCAGTCTCGCTATTTTTCTGTATTGTCCTGCAAACAAATTCTGCTAGGCTTCATCCTTAATGCTTGAGGAAGCCAAAGGGGTGAGATGGTGAAAGCCAAGAGGGTACTTGGGAGTGAGTTTGTATGCACAGTGTGGGTGAGCAGGGATGAGACTTTGGCTGAAATTGAAAGCAAGTGGCAGGCTGAAAGGCATCAAACAGCATTTTCAAGGGATTTTAATTTGAGGGTCTTAAGAGCACCAGTGAAACTACTTGGCCGGCAGCTTATCCACAGTGAACAAGAGAAAGCTGCTGAATGATTTGATAAACTGCTGAGGATCTGATTTTTTTTAAAGGAAACCAGGTGTGAGGAGACTTTTTTGACTGACTGCTGCATTTCTCAAGAGGAGCTTACAGGCAGCTATAGCCACTCAAACTGGTGGTATGAGAAGCAAATGACCGAACTGATCCCGGAAAAGCTTCTGGGTGTGTAGGGAGAGTTAGTTGTTGGGAAGCTGGTCACATCTAACAGGAACTGTGTCTTCTTACCTTTGCAAATGAAGTAGTCTTAACTGATGAAGAGGCAATTTCTCTAGGAAGAGGGAGCTCCTGCAGAGAACAACTGGGTTGGACCATCTTTTTCATTCTGATGAATGTGGCAGTGTTGGCATCAAGTTTTATGGCTTATTTCCTTTCCCTTTACACATGAAGTAGGTCATTAAAAAATTCTCTTTTTTTGGTGCAAAATAGAATGTTTGTGAATCACGGTTTATCTTTAGTAGGATGTATCTTTAAGTAAATGAATTAGCTGTTCCTAAAGAAAATTTATCTGTTTATTTATAAGATTGTAAGTTATTTCTAATATAATGCAGGAATATGAAAAAAATGGTGTAAATACCTTGGATTATTATTTGTGTCAAAAAAAGGTCTTGTCAATGCCTCTCTTAATGAATGGTTGCTTATATGACAGTTGGGTTTCACTGCCTTTGTATTTAATTAATGAGAAAAACCTAGACTCCGAATTGCAGAACCAGAAGTATTTCCCTGATGTTTCCTCAATAGGGTCGTCAATGCCTGCAGGCTAAAAGTGTCATGATGAAAAAAACCCATAGTAATATTTTTGCCAGGATTTGTGAAATTTTGCATTGCAGTTTAATATCACTAATGAAATCACTTCCATGCCAGACTAAAATGAAATGTCAGACTATAGAGACCCAGCCTATGCTTGGGTCTGATTTTTGGGATTTGGTTGCTGGAACTTCCTGGACACATGCTTCTGCTATCCATAATCTGGTACACCACAACTGCAGCCACCAGCTTCCTAAGGAGTGTGTATTTTAACCTAAGGTCATTGTTTTGTTGACCCAACTGTATGATGAAATCTTTTCACTCTTCCAGCAGTTTCTGTTTAAAGGAATGTAAATAGAAGTATTCCATTCATAAGCTTAGTGTTTAAGCAGTGAAAATCATGATAAAGATGTTTCTGCTACACACATTAGAACAATACTAGAGGGGGGTGAGAGAGACAGAAGAATTGTTGTTGCAGGAAAAATTGAAATCATCTGGGGAGAAAAAGTAATCTCCATCAATGTGTCTTTGCATTCTTCTATGTCATTTCTGTGCTCTTGGAGCTCTGTTATAAAACTCTTTTAAAAACCCCCAAGTATTATTCCCTCCTTTTAACCCTGTATTAATCCATTGTGTTTTTCCATTGACTTGTGAGGATCATATCTCCATTAAGGCAGGAGATTACTTTTTTAGAAAAAGTTTTATGTCCATTCCTTTGTAAATTTTGGAGTCCCTTAAACAGTGTGCTTATGGAATGGGTGCCAAGTTCCACATGTTCTCCATTTTTAAGCTTGAGCCCTAAAACCCAGTGAAATTGTGTGCAGTCATGTACAAACAAATAATTTAGATCTAACTTAGCTACTGTAATGCTTACATTTTACAAAATGGTAAAAATGGAAGGGTTTTGGCCCCCAATTAAGTTGTTTCGTTTATCAAAAATCGTAAGAGCTTAGTTGGAAAACATCCTACACTTGTGCACCTCAATCTGTATCTACTTCTTAGAAGCTACACGTGTTTAGTATTTCGCTACTTAAGTGCTCACATTCACCATCAATTCAATACAAACACTTGCATAGCAGTATATCACTTATGTAGAAAAATAGTAGTTCTTTCCTGCTTCCCCCACACTTTCCCACCTTTCTGTCCATGTCCAGGGCTGAATGTGCGAGGCCTGGCCTCACAAGATATTTCTCATGCTGGATGAAAGAGGCTCCCTAAGCTGCTGCTCACAGGGGTGAGCTGTGGCTGTGTGTGTGCTTCTGTAGCTGCTTTCAAAGAGGGAAGCTTTGAAGTGCTTCAAAGAAGCCAGCGGCATCTGTACCTTTTGATTAAAAGGATGTTCAGTACAAATAGAATATACTGAAATATTAAGATAAGCAAATTTTGTGGTCACAAACAATAATTCCTAGGGGGGAGCTGATGGTGACCAAAGTGTACCTAAGCAAAACTGTAGTTTCACTCAGCTCATAAGGGCTGAATAAACAAACAAACAACCTTGATTAAAAAGAAAGTGGACTGAAACACAGTAGTGACTGTTGTTACTGCCCTGTACTACAGAAATCGAGTTATGGGCAAAGCTAAAATCTTAATGCTTCTGAATTTTTCTAAAAGTCAGATCAAATGTGTCAGGGTTTAGTTTTATATATTTTACTGCCAATACTAAATAAATAATGGGACTAGCTATATCTTTTTAAGTGGGTAACCTTCCTAAAAATGTTTTTACTTATGTGGAGGGGTTTTTTTCCCCTCTGGAAAAATGAGGTTAGGGTTTTGGCAGAGGAGAGATGCCTCTAATGTAACAGAACTTAGTTCATCTCATGCCAAACACCAACACTTGATATCAATAATCGTTGACTCAAGTAGTGCTCTTGGGTACATTAATCATTCCCATTGTTCCATAACACAGCGGGAAAAACAGTCTTTAACAATTGCTACCGGGGAAAATTGCACAGTGGGAGCTGAAGCAGTTCTTGCAGTTGTGTAACAAAACTCCAGAATGTTGGCAACACTCTGGACCTGGAAGTGGATTCTTGGTGAATGCTAGCAGTGGATTCAGACTGAAGTGCAGCGTTGTTTTCTCTCTTTGTGGTAGTGAGTTACACTGCACATGCAAAAATGTAATTCTTAAAGGATGTGTTTTTTCTGCTCTCTGTCCCAAAGAGGGTAACTTGTAGGGAATGCATGACTGGCAGATTGTGACAGTATGAATTTGAATTTCCTTACTGAACAACTGTCAGTGTACCTTTGATGGGTGATACATTTGTACTGTGTAGTCAGATCAAGCTTTTATAACATCCAGCGGTGCTAGCCTGTGCTTTAGAGCATGCACATTTCAAGAGAAAAGAAGATACAGGTTATTTCCCTTCAGTTTCTTCTCAGTAAGAGTAACTAAAAATCCAGAATATTCTCTTCATTCCTGTACCTCTCTTCACGTTGTTTTTACCACAAACTGTGGTTAGAGAGAGCAACATCATTTCGTAAGACAAATGGTTTTAATTAAACTTCAGGTGAAGATCGTTTGAAACAAAGATATTTCTGAGCAAGGCAAAAGATGATGTCTCCCCTGCTCACAGTTAAAGGAGTCTATTTCTTTGGGAAAATAATTTGAAATTCTGATGCTTAGGTACGTTGTTACCTTGATGCTTTATGTAGTGGAGGAGGATGAGACTTTCATATCTTATAAATTGGTTCAATGTGCCTTTGAGTACATTTCCACTAAACCCAAGCTTTCCTCCATTAGGCTGTGGCACTGGTGTGGAAAGTCTTCAGAGCAGCTCTGGGACTGTTAGAGGAGCAGGAGAGAGCACGAGATGTTAAGACCTGTCTGCTTCACAGCAAAGATGCAGGGGAAAGAGCTCAAGTGCTGACAGCTCCACAGTAGCTCTGCCGTAGCTGTCTTTTACTTGGAGTGGTAGCACAGCAGGCATAGAGCACTTCCCTCCCACCTCAGCCAGGTGTCAGCACAGCCAGCGTGGGAGATGCTGTACAGAGAGCTGGTAAGCATGTTGTGGAGCTCTGCTTGGCTGGGGTGATGTGGTCACTCATTAGCTGCAAAGGTGGCATTTGCCTGATAACTGTGCAGTGCTAGGTGTATATTTTGACTTCTGACTGGTCATTGAGACACTTAGCATTTCTAAGTCTCCCTTCCATTATGATTTTGGGTCTCTGTGGTAGTACAGTTGGATTCAAAGGGACTGGAGTTAGGTTTAGAGGGGGATTTCTTTATTAGGAATTAATTCATAGTAGAATTTATCACCCAATACATGTGTAAGTTTTCTAATGTGATCTCTTGAGTGTTTTAAGCACTTATTTCAAGCTAGTAATTCATTCCTCTATAGTGTTTGCATGCTTTCTTTCAGTTAGTGGTTTCAAAGGATTTTAAAAATATCCACTGGCTGGTGACATATTGCTCTGCCTTTATGGTTTGAGGTACTAGGATCTGGGTAAGTTGCTAGCCTGAGACTTATGCCTGAGAATTAATATTATACCCACAAAAAGAAACTTGCCCTGTCTCAGGCCACCTGAAAACAAGTTTTGTTCTGGGTGCATTCATCTAGTTTGCATTTTGTAGTGTGTTCAGTACCTTTATCTGCATGTCTACTTGGTGCACAAGGCCTCTTCTGTTTGTGTTGATGGTTTTGGAGAGACTGCCAGACTGAATCACTGATGTAGCAATAGTATTTTATAATTCTGTGAGATATTCCCTTGACTCCATGCCATTTTCAGGAAAAAAGTCTAGATAGGGAGTTATGTGCTGTCACGTAGTGTCTGCCTACGTAGCACAAGCAGCAATGCTGTTCTTCCATTAGAGGTTTGATTGGGAAAAAAATCATGACATCTTTTGGAATATTTAATGGTGTGATAGTTGGCAATTATGACCAAAATAAAGGGATTTTCCACTGTAGGATGTATGGTTGAAAAGGTATATTCCTAGTTTGTTTTATTGGTCCTTTTAAGTAGGAGCTGTAAAGAGCAACTTCTGCCCACTTAGCATTGGATTGGGTTCTCAATAAAGAAGAGATCTCACTACTGCCTGGGCTGCTTTCCCCAAAGCACTGGGAAAATGCTGGCTGCTGCTCTTCTACCCTCTGTTACCATGAACAAAATCCCTTACTAATTTTTTCAGGCTTCCTGGGAATGTCTTTTTTAACTCCTGCCACAACTGATGAGAAACTGTCACATGAAAGATCTACATCTGTATAAGATTTAACTCCAACTGCATTCTTCATATTTAAAGCTAAAGTTCTCCACTCTTATGCAACTATTTCTCTTTTGCAACTGTCTCTATAGATACAGTAATTTCTTGGATAATATCCTTTAGATCATAGCTGGGGCAGGAGAAAAAAAGCAGCAGGGAGAATATAAGTTAGTACAGGTGGTGTTAACACTTGATGAAGTACTTTGATAATGGCCTTTATGAGCCAGGAATTAACTGATATGATGTAGCTTGGTTTTTAGCAATATCTTGGTGATGATATTGGAAGGTACTCAGGTTGCCCTCACAATGCTGTGCGACTTCCAGCAAACAGGTGGTTTCCTACAGTTTACTTTGTTGTCATCATTTATAGATGACACTCTCTGACCTTGTTAGCATCATTTCACCCACAAACAATTTTCCAGCTGTCAGAAGTCAAGTTGCCAAAGACGGTCTCTCCTGTAAGGCCTTTGTGTGATTTGAACCTTGATGCAGATTTTTTAGGTTTTTTCCCTAATTTCTTTCCTGCAAATTTAGGTGAAAAATCAGCTTTTCTTGCTCTAGTAGTTTAAACAGAATCAGTTGGAAGAGAGGTTACATGCAATTGGCAAGGGTTTATCTTTCAGGACTCTGTGTCTCAGTATTTGAACTACTTTTTTCAGATCTGGTACGCTTTGTTTTGTCTAAAATAATAAAAACCCACAACAACCTGAAAAATTAAGTTTCTTTGTCTATCTTCCTCAAGCAGAGAAGTTGGCTTTGGGGTGCAAAAATGTTTTATTTTGTATGCATAACTTCATCACCACTATGAACCAAATTCTACAAAATCATAGGATGGTAGGACGATAAAGGAGGATGTCTTTGTACACCTTTCTAGACAGATTTGCTTTTTCTCCAACTTGCTAATTACTTCTGTAGTAGGCTCACTGTTTTCTGAGAGGTCATACACTTTCGTAGAAAGCTGTCAGTGCAAGACAGTTTTGGTAAAGCCGGTCCATGAATTAGGGTCTGTCATAAAGAACCTTGGGCAGACTCCTTAAATTTCTTTCTTATTAATCAATATTGTTGCCCAAAGTTAACCATCTGGACATAGCAGGACCACTTTCTCTGCAGAAGGGAGTATCTCAGACTGATTTTAAAATGTGTAATTGCTTTCTTTGAGCAAAGGTCGTCAAGAAAACATTGATTAATGTCTAAAACTTGAGCAAGGACTTTTTGGAAGCTAGAGAATCCCTGCTTATAAGGGAAGGGCTGGAAAGGCTTTCTGCAGCTGCCAGAGCTGTCAAAGTGTGCGTGATAAATTGTTCCATAAATGCACATGAGCTGATCCTGTAGCAACTCACTGGAGCTTTGTGATGGAACTCCCTGAGGATCCCAGGCTTGCTGGGACACAAATCAGCATAAAGCTCCTTAGGATTTATCCTGCAAACCATAAACTCTGCCCAAAAAGGATCCAGAGCTGGAAGCACAGCCTGCTCCCTGTGAAATCAGTGCCTCTTTTCAGGCTTATGAATTAAGAAAGGAACAAGTTCTTAATGGCCACGTGAGGGTGTGGTGCAGGTGGTAGGGCAGAAAGTTGTTATTCTGACTGGAGTCTGGATGTGTGACCTTCTTTCTGTTAGAGGGTACTTATTACCCGAGACTAAAAGTGGAAGCCTTTGAAATGCATCTCCTGGATAATGCTGAATGTCATAGGAAATGTCCTACCTTCCTGGCTGTTGATGTCTTGGATGATAACAAGTAGTACCCCTGGTCAGCAAGCTCAAATGGCAGTCGCTCATTTAGCCAGGCTTGAGGGTTAAAGAATCTTTTGGAACGGGGTTCTTTAGGAAGATAGGAAGAAGATATGATGGACTTTTTTTACCCTTTTTTGTTTTTCCTATAATGCAGTTATTCTCTTCCCTGGAAAAGAAAGTTAAATTTTGGATAAAGGCAAAATTGAAGAACATAAGCTGTCATAATCAGGCAGTTGGATATTAGGAAATACCCCTATTGCCTCAATCCATTTTTTAAATGGTATCACTGAGGAATTTATGAAGGATTTGCTTTAGGAAGAATAAATTTCTTAAGAGTAAGCATTAATTTTTGACTTTTACAAGGCAGTGAGAGAAAGGTAATTGGAAATAACTAGGAAGAGAATGGTAAGCAAATAAAAGGTTTTAGCTCAGTATAATCTGAAATTCCAGATCAGGTTCAGTAAACTTGGTTCTCATTAAAAACAACTATTTCCAATTACTTTGGTGGAGGCCAGACTGGATTATTTTTTCTTTATTATTAGATATTTGAATAAACTGGTGTCATAGGAATGGTATTCTCCAATTTAGTGCTCCCATGCTGCAGCTTGTACCACCTCCCCCTCCCTCATGCAGGTGGCTGGAGAGGAGAATTGGAGGCACAGAAGGCAAAGATTATGAGTTGAGGTAAGAACAGTTTATTGGAAACAGCAATAAGATAAGAAAACAAATCATAACAACAACAATACTGACGACAGAGGGTAGAAGAAACGATTCATATAGGAAAAAACCCCACCCGATAATAGATAATAGTGGATGGCTCTGTCCACCTCGTTTTCTCAACCAGATGGAAATCCTTCACCCTGGAGGAGACTCTTTTCACCTTGCCCCAGTAATGGCACAAAGTGGTATAGAGTAACCTCTGTGTCCTGGCCGTGGCCCCTCCCAGCTACTGCAAAACTTAACCCTGTCCTGAATGGAACCAGGACAACTGGAAAGTGGGCAGCTGTGTTTATTTGTCTTCAAAAGTAACTCTTGCCTGTTTGGGATACTTAGACAGTAACCTTGGGGTTTGTATATGAAGAGATGATAAAAGTTGGAGCTTCTTGTAAGTAGATTTTCACTCTATTGCTATTTCATGCTTTTGAGTTTTTTCTTGGCACCTACACCTGGCACATTATAGTTGGCGATGGTCTGCCAAATTCAGTCTGTGGAGTCTGGGGTGCCTGACCAGACATCAGTGAGATGCAGGGCACTCTGCTGACTAACTGTGTTTCTGCTGTGGGAATTCAGATTCTTCAGTCCAACTCATTTCAGGGTGGAAAACAGAAAGCTGTTTGGGGGTGGGACAGGGCAGGCTGGTATTCAGCTACAGGTTTAAGTTCCATCTCCTACATGAGATGGCTATTGTACCTCATTCACATGGAAGAGTAAAACTCCTTTCCATATTTTATTTACCACCCACTAAATTATTAATCCAGTCTATTCGCTCACAATAAACACTCTTGCCTAAAGCATGAGAAAGCTGTGTTTTGATTGACAGTAACAAAAATACTGTATGCATGAATTGCTTTAGCTCAGTTTAGAAAAGACAATCAGCATAAGACTCAGACTAAATAGTTAAATATTACGTAGCTACCTAGGATTTGAAAATTCCTAAGTCACACATAATACTTCTACACTAGTGTTTTATGTGCTGTTTAGAGTTCATTTTTCTGTTGAAAAAGTATGCCAAAAAGTTGACTTTAGTAATTTTTAATATTGAATTTGATTGTATCTTAGGTAGCTGTGGCATTATCTTACAGGATGGCAAAGTCCTTGCTGTCTGTTCCAAGGTTGAAGATTTGTTTCTGTGCATGAGGGTTGTATAACACTCCTTGAGTTCAAACACTTAATCATTTCAGTCCTTGAAGGCACATAACAGATATTCCAGCTTGGTAGTATAATGCCCTTGAAAAATACTTTGTGGAAGGAGGTGAGGGGATAGCTCTTATGCATTTGAAAAACCTGAAGTCTTAACTGCTAGAGGCTCTGGATTTGGAGTTGATTTGGATGTGTGTTAGGCTCCTTGCTGTCCTCATGGGGATACAGCTCCATCTTGTTGCTCTTCTAAAGTTCAGCTGTTAAGTCAGCAGTTTGGTTTCAGAGGCAGTATCTAAGCTAGGGAAATGTTGTTCAATGTTTTCAGTGTTCTTAAATAGTGGGTGGTGTTCAGTGACATGCTGCGAAGTGTAAATAGGAACAGGTTGAGCTTAAACACACAAAATTGGTGTAGGATTGGAGATAATGAATAACGTAGTCTTAATGTGCAACATTGAGCTTAATGCTCTAGGGAGCTGTGACTGTAACTGATGAAATGCTGCAATGTGTGTATGGCTGAGAGAGAGGAGGAAGGAGGGATCCAATTTGAGATCTTCACCATGCCTGAAATAATGCTGTGCTAGCGTTTGTGTAAAACTGTAATACAGCTCCTCATTCACAAATCGGGAAAATCCAGATTGCTGCAGAACAAACACTCCTGCCACTTCATGAGTTACAGACTTTCTTGTTTTGATCCATTTCCTTCTGTTTAAAAGAGATAAGAAGGATGTATTATAATATGCTGGGTACCTCAGAAGATTCTGCAAGACCTTCAGCATTTCCTGGAAAATTAACGTGAAATTGTCCAGTGAGGTGGAGCCAGAAGTAAGAGGGAATGTAAAAACACACAAATAAAATGCACAATAAGAATTTCTTTAATATAAAGCAGTTTATGAAGTTCTTTGTTTTGCACAGTCTTTCATTTTCCAGCTAATTCTATGTCCTCGGGTAGTTCTGGGCAAGCAACAGTGTGTTGTGCCAGCTGTAGCTGATGTTTACTGTGCACACACTCCTGTGTGCATTGGCCAGCCAAACAAAACAGATGCCCTCAGTACAAGCTTGTCAGTGCTGCTCTGTGTGGGCGTCTGTGCTTTCCACAGCCCCTTGGTCACTTTCTCTTCTCTGCACCCCACTTGGCCTTCCCCAGCAAAGGTTACTCTAAAGGTTGACGTAGCAGTCAAACTCGGTGGAAGACATGAGCCTTAGGTGCTTATGAAAATGGAGAAGACAAGAAGGAACTAAATTCAGAAGCCTTTTGTTTTAGCCAGGAGAAGGTGTACAAGGTTCCTGTAGATGGCCCTTGATGTTTCACAAGGGATCTCTGGTTATTTCTTCCAGTCTCATGGCTGGACATGCAGCTCTTTCATTGTGAGAAGCCTGCTAGCACACTGTGATCCCTTACAAAGGCAGAGTGGGCAACTCCAGGTTAGATGTGGAGGTCCCAATAAGGTCTTTCATTCTGATTTTATAAATAGTATGTGTTTCATTCCAAACACTCTTTTCCTTTTGCTGTCTAGGTACTGGGAAACTCTGCTTTTCCCTGAGAAGTTCAAATATCTGAAGCAAGGAATGAAATTTAGGTGCTGCACATTGGGTGCAGCAAAAGAAAACCATTAAATTTATTTTTGATCTGTCTGTGCTTGAGGATGCAATTTCTCACCATTATCCTGCCATACCTCATGATGCTGAGGATGAAATACAACTGCCAGTGCATGAGCAACCTTCTTATATCCCCCCTGACTGTCCCCCAGAAAATGACTACACTTACCTCTGTGATATATTAGGCTCATCTAAGAACAGAACTAAGACAGGCAATGTGGAATTCCAGTCTGGGTCCTCTTTCCAAAAACTAGTTTCATGTAAAAAGTAAAGAAAAAGCACATTGTTATGGTCTGTTACACTGTACCTTTATTTTGATAGTTTCAGTCTGTGAAACAATAAATGATAATGTTTTATAAGCAGAAATCAGCCCTGCTTCCTGTGTTGGAATTTAATATCAGCCAAAGGGTTTATGAAAAAATAAATCTCTCAAGTCCTGGTTGTTGCTACAAGCACTTTTTTGCTTGTAGGAATGGTTAAGCTGGCTATGCTTTCAGCAAAAGTTAAGATGTGCAGATGCAGCCTTACCGTGCTGCCCGGTTTCTGAATCCTGAAAAAAAGCTTTTGAGAACAGCTGAGATTCTTCCCAGCCCTACTGAGTTGAACTGAAGAACTGTAGGTAGGCAAATAACTTCCTTCGTAAGAGATGAAGTTTTAAGTAGCACGTATAAATGTCCTGTCTGTCGTTCGTGAGCCACCACAAATCAGATTATGTTCTTCATGCTGCTTATGTGCTATGTAATGTAAATCAGCTTTACTAGGGAATGAAGTATCTGAAATCTCATTTTTTGAAGTATGAAAAAAATAGAACTTGATGCCTAAAAATAAGCTTGGGTATAAATTGAGTATGACTTCAGAAAATCAGAGCTTTTTATTTTTTTTAATGCAGTTCTCACCAAATTTGTGATAGTACTTGGCAGTGCATTGAGGTGTTCCCAGTCAGAATTCACTGTAAAGCACCTGTATATCTTATCATCTTATCTGTCCAAGTTCACCTTCAGTTTGCATTGTTGCTATGTTTTTGATTGCTTGGTGAGGAAAGACTCAATGCTATATTAAAAAAAAAAAATTATGGTGGCTGTTTCCTGTTGCTCAAATTTCAGGGGCTGGCATCTTCCAATCTTCCATCTTCCATCAGATTCCTTGAATGTGTAGAAAAATGATTCTATCAGGAGTGACTTCAGAAGCACTTGACAGAGATACTAAGTGGACACTGCTGGTTCACCTTGTGTGAGCTGTTGTATTGTTTGCTAGAACCTGGCTGCTTTGGAAAGTGTCACTGTGCAGTTGAATGTACAAATGACACAGGTGACATGGAGGGAAAGCTTTGTCTGCTGTCATTTTCTCTTGGGAAAGTTGGACTTCATTATTTGGTTCAAGTTTTGGGAAGAGAGACTCTCCCCTCCCCCCTCCTTTGCAGGTTCAACCTGTTCATTATTGGCTACAAGACAAAATAAAATCTTTTTTTTTTTTTTTTTTGTGTGTGTAGATAAGCTGCTCTTGTTTAAACATTCTGATACAGAAAAAGCTTTTGCAAAAGTGGTACTAATTTTCATACAAAAATTTTCTTTTTTTTTCCCTTTTTTATACTGCATAGCCTTTGCAATTACTTAATAGAAAACTGACCACATAGTTCATGAACCTTCATAGGCATTTAAAACTGATATTGCAGGTTGGTTTGAGAGTCCTTCTGTCTTTTCACAGAGCCCTGCTGACTAGAAATGGTCAGTCAGTCTGTCTGGACTCTTCTGGGCATGCCTGTGGAAGGAAAGAGATTAAAGCCCAGACTTTTACAATAATGGAGAAACAGTGCTGGTGCAGAGGAGAGTTTACTGCCAGGGATCTCAATTTCTCATCTAATTCTTCAGTGTCTCAGAAAAGCAAGTTCTTGTTTTCTCCCCAAGCAGTTATACTGTAGAAAATTAAATATTGTAACCTTATCCTTTTAGTGATAAACTTGTGAGATCTACCAAAGAAATGAAATTGCATTTGTAAATATATTGAATACTGTAGTAAACAAATTATTTCCTTTTTCCCTCCTCTAGAGTAAAATAAAAAATAATTTGGTAGCTTCTGCTTTTAAGATTAAAAGCACTTGCAGAGGGTCCTCACAGAGCCTAAGAAAATGGCAAAACGATATGAATGAGGGGGAGCATTGCAGCCTCTTGGCCACGCTTGTGCATCGTTGCAAGGCTAATTTACTGCACCTTTGCATCTGGGTGTTGCTTGGCCCCTTCCTTGATGACCTCAGGACCTCATTGAAAGAAAAAAAAAGTCTTGCTGTCTGTTTTCTGGCTGTCGAAATGGGGAGCTCTTGGCTAAGACTCTCAGCCTAATGTGGCTGATGATGTTAGAAGGTAAAGGTTAAGATGACAAGATCTCGAGTTAGAATAAAAATAAAGCAAGGGCAGCCAGTGTTCTTTCAGGCTTGCGGGTGTGCAGAGGCTTCACCATGCAGCTGCTGATTAAATGCAAGCTGAGTACATAAAACCTGAAGTCATCTGTTTCTGTGCTGCTTGTAATAGTGCCCAGGACACATGTTCACATCCCAGTAGGTGCAGCTACCTTAGCACAGGGTGTTTTTTCAGGAAAGCACAGTGTGTGTTTTGTTAGATAGCGCGGGGTGGTGTTCAGATAAGCAGTGAAATGATATAAATGCAGCTTTGTTCTTAACGTGACGAAGGGACTTCTTGTGCTGTAAAAAGCAGCTGCTCCTCTCCTAGTCAGTCTATTAAATATTTTTTAATTATCAGGGAACTTAAAAGCTCTGAAGCTTCAGTTTAGTCAGTTTATGAGCAACACCTGCTGGGTAGAGTCGCAGAGTTCTTAGTATTCAAGGAAAGTCTGCTCATAAAGCCTGTGGAAGTGCTGGGGTGGCAAAATGGGATGTTTTTTGTAAATGAATATTTGAAAGTACACTCTTACCTTCCGTGGATGTGACCATCCAACCAAGCTTAATAGAAATACAGTGATGTCTGCAATCCTATTTCCATGTAGCTATCAGCATATATTGTAGATTTGTTAAGGTGGGAAAATGCCTGTAAAATCATCAAGGCAAACTATTAACCTAATACTGCCAGGTTCACCACAAGTTTTGGGTTGATATCTTGAAAGAGTACTGGGGAGGTGGTAGCAGGGAATCTCTTCAACATCTCAACTCTGAGGTGAATCTATTCCTTTCCAGCTGCACATACAAACCCTTCTAAGGACCAGCTGTTGGGGAGTGGGAGGTTTCTCCTTCCAGTAGGAGTTTCTTCTGGTTACCACTTGGGTAGTTCTTGTAAGTTTGAGTCTTTCCAATTATGCTGCATATAATTATAGGTTAAAAATATTTAGGCTGTGCACTATAATTTTGATAAATGCTTTGGAGTTTCAGTGATGGGTTGACATCAAGTGTGTTTTAGCAGCTTACTCTTTTTAAGATCCTCTTTTTAAAGCCTTCTAATTGCATTAATATTTTTTTTCCAAATGTCTGGTTTTTTTTGGTTTGTTGTTTTTTTTTTTAGAATGAAATTGTAGGATATTCCATAAACTGGGCAAATTGATACATTTTTTTTCTTAGAAGAATAAATGGCAACTATTTAACTGTAAATTTATAGAGTATGAAATAAGTTGTAACTTAAAGTTTGAGAGTAATCCTGATTTCTGAGTAGCAGGTGTGCAAGCTCAAGTTTTATTGAGGTGGGGCTATTTGTGAAGTATGTGCATCATGAGCAGTTCTTATCTGCTTGGGAACTCACAACAAGCAGTCAGTGTAGCTTATAAACAATACAGGATTATTGACAAAAGCTGCTTGCAAAGATGACTCTGCCTTTGTTTCTGGTAAAATACTTGTTACAGTCAACATCTATTATAGCCACATGACCTCAATTTAATCTTAATTTCCTGCCTCTGTTCATAGATACAGGAAAAAGAACCCTAATAAAATACTAGGATTGCCAGTTGTTCTTTGCCAGTGTCCTGATCTTACACTATCTGTATATTTGCAGTTGAAAAGAAGCTCTTGGTGTCTTAAACCCTGTATTTCATCTTCATGTCACTTAGGAACATGGTATAATACCAGGATGCTACTACATGACATGTATCTGTTGTTACCTAATCTGTTTCTTTGAAGTGCTTCCTTAAAATCATCCTCCTACTTACCAATTTATCCACTTAAACCAGTGACAACTTCTGACACTTTAGATAGTTTTATTTTTTTGAACTCAGAAGACTATTATTCCTTGGTTGTACATAAAAATTTCAGACCTGTCAATCCAGTAACTTGTAACAAGCTTTGTTCTGTGTCCCTGTCATTAACTGAGTTTGTATGTAAGACGGTTGTTTTTTTTCTTTTCTTTCCTTTTCCTTTGATTAGCTCTTATTTCATGGATTGCCTTCCTCTTGTGTTCTTAGTATGAAAAGAGGGGGCAAGTTTTAAATTTGTTCAGTAGCTTTTTTTAACCATATGACTTTGGGGCTTACAAATTCCTTGCAGCAACTCTACTTTATTTTGCATCCTTCTAGAACCCCTGTCTGCTATGGTCAGCCTCAGAGCTGGCATCATCTAAATAAATTGGGCTAACAATGATCATGAATCTGTTACTAACCTAAAGTAACACTTTTTTTTAAGTGCTATGTGCTGGTAGCAATTCCAAATTGTTTAATTCCAAGACTGGTGTTTATATATGATGCATCTTTGAAGGCAGATTGAACAAGGATTGTGATAAGCATAAATGGCATAAAATGGTTCCTTACATACTTCCTCTGCTTGGGTAGAAGGGGTGCAGTGCTTTTAGTGTGATATTAAATTGAACATCCATGTCTGATTCCCAGTGTTCCCATGAGGGAAAATAGGATGTTAAAATCCCTTTATGGGATGTAGGTTCGAGCACGTGGGGAGCAACCTCAGGTGAGCAGGTTCAGAAAGCTGCTCACAGTTGGCACTTTGAAACTGTGTACATACCCAGTACTGGATTTGGGAGCAAACATGCCTGTTCTTACACTTTCTTATTACTTTCAGTTATGATTTTGTTATTGTTTGTTCCAATGCTTCATAACCCTCTCATAAAGGTCTCCCCCTTTAAAAAACCCAAACAAAAAAAATTACACACCAGTGGACTTGACTTCTCTTTATGAAAAAATACGGATGGAGATGTTAATACATTTAGGCTTCTTGAATGGATTATGTATTTTTCAGATTTTGCTTCTAGCTGAAGTCCATATTAATTTCTGAACTCTTACAAGTTCTGATAAAATTATCTTGATAAAGTATGAATCTGTTAAACCTGTTTCATTGTATCATAACTCTCTTTTGAAGTTACCTAATTTATGCAAGATGTTATTACAAGAGCAAAAACACAGAAATTATCCAATTTGTGTCCTATGCTAGCTTCAGCTCCCTGAGAGCTCCTGAACAAACAGAAACTACAGCACTTGGGACTATGCCAGGTGGTTTAAAGATTCCCAAGAGAATAAATAAATCTAACTAGTGTTGTGTATTTCTACCACACTTGAGATTACCCTTGAAGTTGAGATTTCCTTGTTTCTCCTTGAAGTTTACCAGGATCAACCATAGAGAAATGTATGGAATTGTTTTGGAAGCCCTTGTGGGTGTCACAGGTGAAGCTGGAAGGCATGCTTGTGAATCCCACAAGAGAAAGACATGCTTTGTCTTCCAGGTTTGGATGCTGGGAATCACAGAAGAGGTAGTTAAAAATGTGCTTAACTTTCATGATACAATGTTTCCTCTCTGGCTTTGCAAAACAAGTTTCAGCCTTGACTTCAGTGAGAACAGGACATTCAGACATGACCAAGAATAGATTCCTAACATAGATAATTCCCAGATCAACTAAGCTCCCTCAGGGTTGATGAGCAGGAGGAATGAAGTTCACTGCTTAGGGGACCTTTTTTCTGGTTTCTGTTAATAGTTTGTATGTTCACTGCTAACTCTCATCAGCAAACCAACTTCCAGTTGCATAGAGAAATGTTTCATAATCTGAGCTATTGGAAGTAAAAAATAAGCTGTAGAAGGACAAAGTTGTGGGTGAATTGAGTTTTTATTTCCTCAGTCCAGAGAGGACTGTTGCCTTCTATGAGAGAACAGTTCACATACTTATTTCTGAAACTTTAAGTTATTTGAAGGTGTATCTTGCTTTGATGGCAGCTGAGCATGACAAGTAATACCTTAGATGAAGTTATAAAGAAACTCCTGTAGTAAGCTGACGTGAATGGGATTTGCATTATCCTTCCAAGTCACTTATTTAAATGTCATGAGAGCACTACTGTGTCAGTGACAAAATCACTCTTCCCTTCTCATCCCTCGCCCATCAGACCAGAAATAAGAGTTTCTATTTCCAGGCCAGACAGGAGCCACATGATGGGATTTGCCATGTCACATCTAAGTATACTTTTACCAAGCCCTAGACATTAGGTCTGTGCTGCCCTTCTCCTTTACAAACAGGGAACATATCTTACACAGGTATCCAGCTAAGATGGGCTAATAGTCCTGGTGTGAGGGCTGCCCTGGCTGGACACCAGACACCCACCAAAGCCTCCCTCTTGCTCATTCTCAGCTGGACAGGGGTGAGAAAATATAACAAAAGGCTGGTAGGTCAAGGTAAGGACAGGGAGAGATCACTTACCACTTACTTACTGTCATGAGCAAAGCAGACTCAGCTTGAGTTTAATTTATTACCAGTCAAATCAGAGTGTGGTAATGAGAAAGAAAACCAAATCTTGAAAACACCTTCCCCCCGCCCCTCCCTTCTTGAACTTTACTCCTAATTTTCTCTACCTTCTTCTCCCTCAGCAGCTCAGGGGAACAGGGATGGGGATTCATCACACATTGTCTCTGCCACTCCTTCCTCCTCAGGAGTAGGACTCCTCACACTCTTCTCCTGCTCCAGTGTGGGGCCCCTCCCACAAGAGATAGTTCTCCACCAACTTCTCCAATCTGGGTCTTTCCCACGGGTGCAGTTCTTCAGGAACAGACTGCTCCAGTGTGGGCCCCTCCCACAGGGTGTAGTCCTTCAGGAACAGGCTGTTCTAGCGTGGGTCTCCTGCTGGAGTCCTGCCAGAAAACTGTCTCCACTATTGGCTCCTCTCTCTATGGGTCCACAGGTCCCTGCCAGGAGCCTGCTCCAGCATGGGCTTCCCATGGAGTTACAGTCTCCTTTGATCTTCCACTGCTCCAGTGTAGCATCCTCCAAGGGCTGCAGGTGGATTTCTGCTCCAGAATGGATCTCCATGGGCTGCAGGGGCACAGCTGCCTCACATGGTCTGCACTACCAGATGCAGAGGAATCTCAGTGCTGGCACTTGGATCAGCTCCTGCCCCTCTTTTCTTCACTGACCTTGGTGTGTGCAGGGCTGCTCCCCTCATGTGTTCTCATTTTTCTGTCCTAGCTGTCACTGCACAGGTTTATTCTCTTCTCAAATACATTATCCTGGAGGGGCTGCCACCATCACAGCCGTGGTGAGTGGTGGGTCTGTCCTGGAGCTGGCTGTCATTGACTTTGTTGGGCATTGGGGAAACTCTGAGAGCTTCTCATGGAAGTCACCCCTGCTTCTACTCACCTCACTACTAGAATGAAGATGCTGCTAGGGAAGGTGAAGCAGTTTGGACTTTGCTCTGCATTAATAGTGAACTGAAATTCCAGAAATCCCAGGATAATTTGTCATTGTGTTGCTAGGACTTCATTAAGCCAATGCTACTCTTCCTGTGAATGTTGTTATCAAAGAGTTAGCTGCAGTTACTTGATGCAGCCTAGCTGTTCTTCTTAGCTATGTGGTCTCAAGCCAGTTCCAAAAATCCTACTGTTTATGCTGTCAGGCAGTGCCGTACAGCTGTGCAGAAATACCTAGCACGTACCAGGTGCAATAAATTCAGAAAATAAAGTTTAGCAGTACTGAAATAAGTAGTATCTACCAGCAGCATTTAGTGAAGCAGTGCAAAAGTTATTTTACCTGATGTATATGAGGATGTTGCCTAAAATAATTAGTAGAACCTCCCTGATGAGCTCAGAAACAACTCCTTCCCCCCCATCCTGACTCTATATACTATTGTGCTTTCTTAACTTACACAGTGATTAAGTGCTTCTACGCCCCCTTTTCCCCTTCAGTTTTGTAGAACCCATATTCATAACTAAAACAAAACACTCTCACAGACTTTTTGGAAATATATGTAAATGGTCTCATGGGTCTCTATCACACCCTTAACTTACTCTTCATGTATGTCACCACTGGTGCAAGAGTCTTGCCTTATAAAGCTGTTTCTCTGAAAGGTCCTTACTTTCTGTTTACTTTATTGACTCCTTTATATCAAAGCTTTCTGGGAAAGCATTTTCTTTTCTGTTGCCCCTGGCCTTGTGAGTTGTTTTGGTTTGGTTTGGTTTTTTGTTTGTTTTATTATTAGTAGTAGTACCAGTAAGTCTGTAGCTCTTTTGGAATTTGCCTATGTCAAAACGTAAAAGGATCAGGCATTTAATTACTTTCAGCTATTAAATTTGAAATACTTGCCCATCAAGCTGTGTCTGTATGGATTTACATTTGAACACTATATCTAGTATTTCATTCTCTTTACAACTGATGAAATCTTAGTATTTTAAACAGTTAGTGATTGACAAGATTAGGCTAATGTGACTCCCAAGGAAGTGTAGTATTTAGTGTTTTGTGCTGTGCTAACTTTGCCTTCATGTGTAGTATTCATTATTCCCCTGACTCCTGGGTAAAGTGGTGGTTCATGACTTTGGTGCTGCAGGAATTCTAGTTAGGTGGAAGTTCCCAGCACCTCATTTCAAAGCAGTCCATAATTCAGCAGCTGGATGAGTATGGCTTTGAAATCCTTCCTTGCTGTGTTTATGCTTGGGTTCTTTGCTGGTTGTTATCTAGGAAGAGTTAATTGTACTCGTGGTTGCTCAGGCATTTGATACTGTCACAGGACAATGCAGTTGCTCTTGTGAACTGTGAGATTAGCAGACAAGCTGGAACGTGTACAGGTGTGTATTTCCAAAGTACTAGAAAACTATTGAACATTACTTTGCAGGTGTGGCAAAGCTGTTGAAATGCTGCTAGGTTGCAATATATTTTCTTTATACTCTGTCCACATTGTCTGATAAATCATGTGCATTTGTCTTTCACAGTTTCTTAGTGAATGTTCTTGTGACGAAAAGTAACACTTTTTGTCTCTGCCACAGTGTCACCTACTGCTTGACACTGCTTTTGGTGTCCAACTTTCTGTAAGCAGAGGCTTCTTTAAGGGAAGTTTGTAGTCTGAAACCTCCCACTGCAGTTGAGAATTTGTGGGAAAACATCAAATAGGAAAAGAACTAACTCCCTGGTTTCAAGTCACTGAGGAATTCTAGCCTCATTAAGGGAGCTAGAAGTTGTTGTAGTGTCTGTCTTTTTTTGACCAAGTATACCCACATCTACTGAATAGAATCTTAACTTTTCCCATCTCCCAGAGTCAGCACTGAATTAAACCACTTGCCATCTTCTTCAGTGATAGTAGAAGAAGGTGGTTATTGTAGCAAATGAGTTATTAAAGTGGTGTCATCCATGGGTATCATGATAGATTTTAACTAAATCTGGGATGAGACTCACTTTAGCAGTCTTCATGATCTGCCCTGTAGGAGTCCTGAAATCTTGAGCTCTTTACTAGGGAAAACCTGACCAAAGTGTGTTCATTTCATAGTGAATCAACATGTTAATTAATATTTTAAGTTTAAAATCTTGAGAACTTCTATCTGAAAGTACAGAATTAAGAAGTTGTCACCTTCTTAAACATGGTGCATGGAGCATTTATTTCAGTGTTGCCACTATAAATCTGCTGAAATGAAGTTCATGATCTGTATTGGAGTAGTGACCATAAATGGACAAAATACTTCAGTGAGCTCTCCAGCTTTCCCCCCCACCCCCCAAAAGGAAATGAATGCAGAGAATGCATTAATTGTTTGGGACTGTCCACGTGACAGCCTTATCTTCTCAGGCAAGCCCTTTTAAAAATAGGTTATGTGTTAAACATGATGGAGTTTTAAAAACAACATATTTAATAAACCTCTTACTAGAACTGCGAAGTTAAGCTAAGACACAGTTTTCAGGAGAGAATTCCTAGCTAATATCTGAATTTGTGCTTTTATAGTTTGTAGTAACTTGGGTTAAAGAAGTTTAAGAACTGCTGTTCCAAGCAAGCTGTGCTTTTCTAAGTTTTTCACTGGGAACTGTGTCCTAAACTTGGAAACAAACTTGCATATGATCAAAATATAAAACTGGTAGATGAATTATTTTACTAATCTATGTGTTCAAGAGCATAAGGATGGTTATGGAACCTCTGTACTGACACTTCTGTGGGTTGCAGAGTACTCAAGCTGAGTGAATGTGAGCTGTATCTGAAAGCTGGAAAAGCATCAAGCCTGATAGGCCTAAACATAGGAACAAAGTACTGAGTGCAAGAACCTTCCTTGTTTATGCACTGCTCCTCTTGTGCTGTGCTGTCACTGCCATCAGTGAAGTTCTTTGATACACTGCTGTAATGCTTGCATAGAAGTATAAAGAAAGGCACCTATTGTCTGCTCAGGCATTTAAACCATCTTGCAACTCTTAGACATTCTTTCCTGTTAAGTGACTTGATCCACCTTCTATCATTATACCATTTACTTAAATTTGGATATTTGGCATAGAAGCATCTTGTGTGTGTGTGTAGCACACAGAATGTGTTAGGTGGTCCACAAGTTTCCAGCTGCACTGTGATGGTTTGTTAAATGTATGCTGTGCAACTCTGGTACTTTTTTCTGCTTATTGACTGTATCAAAACTCAACAGTGTAATTCCTGGGTTGGTCTTGGATAGGAATTATTTTGAAAACTGAATTTTATTTTATTTTAGCTTACTTATCTAATAAAAAGATCTCTCTTTAGGGTGGTGTAGTAGTAGTCTTCAGCTTAGCCTTCAGCAGGAGTATGTATCAGCCCCATATGTGGCATGAGGCTGAATGTCACTGTAGAATACATGCACTGCTCTGTAGCAGTTCTTCAGAAGCAAATCTAGCTGGGTCTTGACCAGTCACCTGTGAAAAATATAGGCCAGGCAAATAGGAGGAACACTATCTCCTGAAAGCAAAACTTTATTCTATACAATCCTTTAATGTTCCTCTATGCAATCCTTTAATATGTTTTCTGATGCTTAAAAGCTTTGGCTAAATTCATGAGCCTGTAGAGAGGAAATGTGAAAGCACTAGCTGCCAGAGATGGCAGTTAGCTTGAAGCTCCTAAAACTACTTTCACTGAAACTTTCTTTGCCAGCCCCTGTTCTCCAGCTTTCTGCTACTGGGCTTGTGTTGTATTAGCCCAGACATGCAGCAGAATGAATTGGAGTTGATGGCAGATGCTTATTACTGCCTGCTGAGAACCTGACTTGGAGTTTTCTAAACTGTTATTTTTAGACTGTACAGTAAGTGCAGATGGGTTATAGAAATGCTTAGTAATTTGGCTGTTACTCCTTTCTCTTTGTGATAGCATTTCTCTTGGCTGCAAATCCTTCTTATTTCTGTAAAAAAGAAGACAGTTAGTATTCCTTCAACAGTAAGTCAGCTGATGGAGGCAGATTCTTCTGTTCTGGTTTCTAAATACCTCTAGCATAAACAAAATCAGCAAATTGCTTGTGTGACTGCATAAATTGAATCACGCTGACCTGCTCTTTTATCTCTTTATTGGAAAGATGCATTTTTAATGGTGAAAACTGTTAAGTGGAGCATTGTCACCAGAGTGAAAAGCAGCAGAATGCAGCAGTTTTACAAGTACAACAGGTCTGAATGATCAGTGCTGGACTAACTGGATGGCAATAAAAACATTTATAGCAGTTAAAGGAAAACAATTTTTTCCCTCTCCCACCCTTCTTTCTAGCTGAAATAGTTACAGATATCTGCACTTTGGCTGGCATTTGGCTGTGTTTTTTTTTTAAGATAAGAATTTTGCCTCCTCCCGTCAAATGCTTGGTACACAGCAGGATACAACATGCAGATTATTTTGTCTCTGTTCACGTTTCACTGCTGTGGCTGGGTTCTCCTATCTTGTGGATATGCAAGTTAACACTAACTGAAAGGAGAGTCATTCCAATTGCTCCTATTTTTTTCTCACGTTGCATTGCATTCTTATTGATAGATGTCAAACTCCCAGTAATTAGCAAAGCACAGGGTGTTGATTTCTGAACAGTGTCCTGTTTCTCTTTTGTTTGCTTTTAAGTGTACATAGCTTGATCATGAGTGGGGTGCATTATTCAAATCCGAGGCAGTGAGGATGCTTCCAGCCCCAAGTCAGGAAATACTTGACTTTTGAAGAATAACGGCTGCTGCAGGGATCTCTGGCTCTGCTGTGATATCATGAAGCGAGCCTGAGGAAATGCCATCACAGCACTGCCAGCCCTTTGTGAGAGCGGGATCCTTCTGCACTCACTTATCCCGCGAATCTTTTCCTGATTCCTGGTGTTCGTGACACTAAAGTTCAGTGACAGTTCTGCTTGGACATGCCTCTGCTTCTGAGCTGGATCTCACACCAGAAGGTACTGACTGCTCCTGTCGTGTGTGTGTGAAGTGCATTCATCTCCTGTCTCTTTGCACTGTGCGAGGGATCTGCCACTGCACTTTGAGTAGTGATGGAGTGAGAGGGGTTGAGCTTTTTCCTTGTTTTGAAAATAATTGCCTTGCTAGAAATGCTGTCATTAAGTAGCTACATTTGTTAGGCATGTTTGTTAGATTAGTACTTTACAGTCGCACTTATGTTTATAAGCCTTATGGTATGAAGAGGGGCTTTGCTGTGTTAATAAATTCCAGACTGAAATTTTCCATGTGGAAGCTAGACACTAATTAGGAAGAGCTGCAGCTTCTCAGCTCAGTGAAAATCTGTGGAAATAGTGGAATCCAGCCAGTGAATTTTGTTCTTCTTTGCAATATTCATAGCATTCAAGTTCTAAGTTTGGATTAAAATTGAAAGCACTGCTCAGTAATTACTGAGGGATGCATTTGAAAGTTATCACTCCAGCAAAAAGGGGACATCCACCTTTGTTCACTGGAGGCTCTTGTAAATTCAAAGGGATTTTTTTTTTTTTTTAATGCTTCCACTTCTGTCACTGCTGTTCAAGAAAGCATGTAGTGTTACAGTGGAGATGCTCTGCCCTTTCTGGACTTGTGACAAAATGTTATGCTGCATCAGGCATGATTTAGTAGGCTCAACAGTCTCTCTGTTTTGCAACTTAAAGATATTGATGATAAATACTCCTAACTGAAGTCCTGTTTTTGCAGTTTCGAGGGTTGCAACAGTTGGAATTAGTTTTAACAAAACTCAGTTACATGACATGGGACGAATTTGGTGGTAATTATTTTTCTGCATCCTCCCTTTGGTTTTAATCTGCACTTTGGTCAGATGAAAGACCTTGCATTCCTTATATCAGTTAAACTGATGTTTCTTTCCAACATGAGAATGCTATTCTGTGTAGAACACAGCAAAGTGTCTTGATGTATAGTAGAATTGGCAGTACTAATCACATGCCCTTTGTGCAGTGTGCTACTAAAGCATGAGAAAGGTGTTTGCTCTCCTTTATGAATTCACACTGTTACAGATCTAATCACAAGGGACAAAACTAGGTCTAGTCCTTGAATTGCAGAGCAGGAATTAGCTGAGTGCTGCCACCTTATTCTACACTGTCTGACCAAATGGATGGTGTGCTGCTCTAGCTCAAAAGGTCTCTAACCACAATCATAGGTGTGTGGTACAAATAGAGGAGATTGGGGATTATCTGGCTAAAATTGGTGCTGTCACTAGTTTCAGCTATCAAAACTCTACTGCCCATGGTAAACAAATTTTGTGTCACTGTCAGGCTTTACTTATTATGTTGTTTTTTCAGAGCAGAATCCAATTGTAGGTGATGCAGAGCTTGTCCAGTGCCATCTGTCCTGATTTGAGTACCGCTAACTTTTCCTTATTGAATTGCCATGTATCAACTCAGATCTGTTTGGGTGAAGACTGGTTCGTACCATCTCAGGCTACTCAGATGTGAATAACAAATTTGATTTGGGTTCCCAAGTGTGGGGTTGGTTTTTTGGGGTTTGTTTGGTTTTTGGTTGGTTGGTTGGTTTTTTGTGGTTGTTTGTTTTGTTTAATTTCTCTTGTTAGATCAATATATTTCCCTGGAGGGAAATATTGCCTCTTCAATGACATTATAGAGCACTTATTATTTGCCTCTGAACTCACAGTCTTGTTTGGTTGGTTTTGGTAGTGGGGTTTGTTTTTTTGGTTTCTTTTTTCTCAACCAAGTTTTGTAGTGTTGCTCACACTTGAAGAGCCAAACTAGTATCACAGTATTACAGTAGCCACTGTCCATCATTGTCTTATTGGCTGTCGCCCTGTTTTTTTTCAGCCTTCTGATGTTTTACTTTTGAGATAAAGTTTCTCACACACTTTTCATGTAAATAATGATTGTTTTTTATCCCTTTCTAGAAGAAGAGAGAATTGATGGACTCTTGAGTCGACCAATGTAGTTGGTCAACTACAAAACACAATTTTCTTCCTCCAACCGTGCTCACTGTTAGAATTCTATAAATGTCAAAGTCTGTAAATAAACTGCCCCCTCTTTTTTGCCTTGGGCATCTCAGTTCATAAGTGTCGTTCTTTTCATGTTGTGTTGCGACAATTGGCCTCTTGCATTTGGGGGCGTTGTTTGGAACAGGCCGTGAGGAAGGATCTCTGCTCTTGAGTTCTCTTGGCTCTGTTTAGAGATCAAGGAGTTACTATGAGCACTGTTTCAAGGGTCTTAAAGTACACATGCTGCTGTTTTTTTCCTGATAGGCATGGATGCTCTTGACGTCCTGGACGGGAGGAAAGCTCACCTGAAGCTCCCAGATCCATTTTGTTTGGTTTCAGGTTATTAATACCTCAGAAGGTTCAGTATGCCTGTCACTGTTTAAGCATGAGGTCACTGCTGCATTAGAGAAAGCTTTGTGTGCTGTTCCAGCATATTTGAGTAAGTGTATTGGGGTGGGGGGTAATTTCCTTGTTCTGACTCATGAAATAGTCTGCTGCTACTCAGCAGTATAGGGAAACTTCATGAATAAAACCTATGAATATGCCCTATATTATGTTTCTACATTTGAGAACTGCTGTTCCAGCACTGCACCATCATCTCCTACCTTTCTGGACTGAGAAGCCCTGTGCAACTCCCTTGGAACATAGTCATTTTCTTCTCTGTCCAACAATATTTGGAAAAAGATGATAGGCCCCTAGACCATGGGATTTGGAAGAAGCAAAGTCTGGGAGAAATAAGTTTTCCAGAACAGCGTTTGTTTGGGCTGGAAGTGTGCCCTTCACCCTGAAAATACACTGTGTAGCCTTGTCTAATCCAGTCTTTCTTCTTGATGTAACTGTCTTCAAGGCTTGACAAAAAAAAAAAAAAAATCTGAGTGTGGTAAATAGATCAATTGCTTAAACATTTTAAGGATTTAATTTCTTTCTATTCAGGTTGATACTGAAAACCTATACAATAACTCATTTAACCTTTTAATTTTGCTCTACTGTAACAGCTAGTAGTAGATGTCCACGAAGATTGTCAATGGCCCTGTGGGTTTCAGGAGTAAGAATCCCATTTCTCCCCTCTGTCTGCTTAATTTAATTTAACTTCCACAGGGAAATACTAGAACTTGGAAAGACATTAGTAAGTTTTGACTGTTTCAGGAGTCTGTAGTTTTAATATTCCTAAACTGATTTCTAAAAGTAGTTAAGAATTTTCATCCAAGTAATTCAGTATTTTAAAAGCTCCATTCTGTTTATTATCTTGTCTAACTTTGCCCTGAAATTTTGACGTTTAGAGATAATAAGCTAATATCCAAATCCAAAAAAGTTACACAACTTTGATTGTGAAACTTCTATGACTGGGGTTTCTTGATACACAGAGGAGCAAGATGTCAAAACCCAATGATGTATGTCAAAGAAATGTGTAAAAAGCGATACGGGATGTATGCTTGGTCATTATACAACTTTTCCTGTATCTTGCATTTCAGGAAAACACAGACATGCAAACTGTTGTTCAGACTCCACTTGATCCCACTTAAGGGTTTTGCTCAAAGTCAGGTCTTTGTATGAAAATACTGTGCTCTGATCAGGTACATCTCAGAGGTAGCTCTTGCTTCTTGATAAGAAAGTGTACTCTGAGAGTGAAGAGGGCCAGGTCTAACAGCACAGGCTGGCACATTGTCAGTCACTGAGTGCAGCAGCAGCACAGTCACTCCTACACACTAAAGACCAATAAAATTCATGTGCACGACTAACAGTCTGGCAATGTTAGTATCTGTCTTAAATTTTATACTTGAAGCTGTTTTTTACACCATGCTACTGAGAGTACCCATGAAACAGCTAACAAGCATCTGGAACTGTTTCTGAGCTCTCTGACAAGTATTAGTTATCAATCCCTGTACTGCATTACATTGTTTGTCTCTTCATCTGTATAGAAGAAAACTATTCACAACTACAGAGATTAAACAGGTCTCAAAATGTTCACTTTGATATTTTATTTTAGTTCTGTCTATAGGTTGATAAAAAAAAAAAAAAGAATGCTGATGAGGGAGCACCCAAAAAAATAACATAGCCTGTAAAAAGTTTACGTAAACAGAGCAGGGAATAAGGATTGTTTGGGCCGTATGAGCTGAAACCTCTGCTCTAATGCTAGGATCCCTCTATGCACAAGTGAAAATTCTGTAGCAATTTACATATTGCAAAAGCTTTCTAAGGAGTGGATGTACTGAAATAACAATTGTGGCTTAAGTACTAGTGTCTGAAGAGCATACATAGTCTGGAAAAGATGGAAATAAAAGTGATAAACAGCAGGATGGTGGGTTTTTCTAAGTAGAATTGCAATTACTTAAAACTGTGCATTTGTGAAGATCTCTGACAGAAGAGGGAATGGATGGGTATTACTGTTAGGATAGAATTGGGAGTGTCTTATCCTCAGCCTATTTGGACGTTTGCTGATGGGGGAGAGAGGGGGAAGGATGTGTTAGGAGGCTATTAAGTATTTTTAGAAAGACTTAGGAATATCCAGTTTTTTTGTCTTAGAGGTGATGAGCAGGAGGCAAAACCCGTTTATTGGAGTGGAAGTGATGGTACACTTTTAAAAAAATTTAAATTGCTGATTAAACAGCTGACAGTGTTGTACTCTAGTTGATTGTGTGTAAAGTGCATGCATTTTGAATAGAATTATCAATTGTCACTTTACTTTGAATAGAAATATATGTGAACTGCCCTGTAACAGCTTCTGGATTCTAAAAGGGGAAATTTTAATTAAAAGATAGATAATTTGTGTATTTTGTTAAAATAGAGAACTAAGGATTTTAAACTCTAGAGCTTGTTTAAGCACAGACCATAGAGAGAACAAGAGACCAATCAGTGGAAAAACAGCTGCCTCTTGGAATACAAGCAGGCAAGTGCAAAGTGAGGATTGTGCATGTCCAGCTGAAGTGCCATGGCTGGGAGGAAGTGCACCTTGGGTGATGGTAAAGCAGCCCGGCAGTGAGACTGGGGGAAGAATAGTTACACTCTCGTATCTGTGTCAGATCTGGACTTAGCTTTTAGCCTCACTGAAAACTGAGATGATGGTGACATCTAAAGGGATAGCAGCCAAACGGTCAGCAGACCTTAGGGTAATTGAACTTCATTTTGCAATAAATGAACTGGAAGCAGATTTGAGTTGAATGCCCAAGGGATGAGGAGCGTGTAATGGGAGATGGGGATTAAGATGAGGTAATTTTCCACTGTGACTTGCAAAAGTGTTCGTATACAAGATTGCTGCCTCAGTAGCAAGCTTCAGCTGGTATCATGTGACTGAAAGAAAGAGATACTGTAGGGGCATGGATTATTTACTAAGGTGTGACTTTAAAGCTACCTTCTTTTAATAGAAAAAATCTTTGAAAAATGTCAAACATTATAGCGGGAAGCTGCATAGAATACAAAAGCTGTTGATTGATTATATTGGATTAGTTGAATGTTGAGAACTGATTTCTCTTGCAAAGAAAATAGGATTGATATTCTCTCTTTATCTCATTGTCACTAGTAACTTCCCCAATGAATGCAGTGTGATGCCATTCATTGTACTTCTAGAGAAAATGGGACATGTGGGAAAGAGGTATGGTTTAGAAGAGTAGGTACTGTCAAAAGAGCAACTATTACCCCTCTGATCTGCAGTTAGTAGAGTTGGGTAAGTCCTTGTTTTCTTTTGTGAAGCCAAAATGAAAAATGAGCTTGCATATTAAATATGTTGGTACTGAAAGCAGACTCCTCCCAGGGTGGTTGGGATAAAATGGAGGAAGAACCAGGTGTCTTTGAAAGACTGTGTGATACAGGGCTGAAATTGTGACTTTCTTCTGGAGGTGTGGCAGTTTGGCCCTACAAGGTACAGTAGGGGTCTGTGCAGAGGAGAAGAGAGATTTATGTGTTCTGCTTAGTTGCACAATGACTGAAGCAGCAGGGAAGTGTGATCTTAAGGTGAACTGTGTCATCGGATGGATGGGACAAGGTTTTTATAGTTGATAATAAGTGAGACCTAATGCAGTTGTACATGTACCTCAGTAAAATGTCCGTATGCTTTGCTACCTCTATTCCAAAACTGTCAGTTGAAACTGATGGAGATTGCTGGTCTCTTTTCCACAAAACTGTTCCCGAAACAGTCTTAAAAATAGAGTATGTGGCTCTACAAAATAAAAACTAAGGAACAGTGATGGCCGTTTACAGAATATAGTAGTAAAACATGCCAGTGTGGGCAGAGGACAATGGAAATGAGAAGGTAGTCTCAGTAAAAACAAACAAAAAAGGATGTGAACATTTTCCAGTCAACCTTCTGGTAATTTAAAACCTTATGTACTGGAAGACATTCCAGGAAAAAAATTAGAAATTATTTTCTCTGTTTCCACTGCATAAATTATCCATACAGAATTTAGACTTGACTGGTTTTATATTCTTTGCCAAGAAGCTTGTGGCACTCTGCTGGAGAAATAGCTTGTGTACATACTTACCTTAACAAATGCTTGATGCATCCCTGTCTCTGCTGTCTCATTTGTGGTTGCTAAAAAGGCCTTTCACACTGTCCCCTTAGGTTCCTGATGTCATCAGCAGCATAAGACAAGTCTCTAAAGCAGCACTGAAAGAAGATGCCAAACCAAGTAAGGATAGTGAAGATGCCTTCTATGACTCTCAAAAGTTTGAGGTCTTGTACTGTGGAAAGGTGACAGTGGCTCACAAGAAAGCTCCCTCCACACTAATCGACGACTGCATAGAGAAATTCAGCCTTCATGAGCGCCAGCGCCTGAAACTGCTAAACGAGCAGCGGAACAATGAGTCGAGTTTGGACCTGCCCCTGTGTGAAGAAAATGTGCCAGCTTCTCCTCTGGACAGCCCCTTTGAGGAGCTGGACAGCCCAAACAGCACTTCAGGGCACGCTGCAATGTTTACAATTGGCAGCCAGACCAACCTGACCAACCTGGCCAGCACTCGTGGCTCCTTTCCAGAGAGGATTTTAGAGGACTCTGGCTTTGATGAGCAGCAGGAGTTTCGCTCCCGGTGCAGCAGTGTCACTGCGGTGATGCAGAGAAGGGTTCATGACACAAACATGAAAATACAGTCCCGCAGGAGACACGCGAGCGCGCCCAGCCATGTCCAGCCCTCTGATTCTGAGAAGAACAGGACAATGTTGTTCCAGGTGTGTTCTAGGACGAGCAATTTCCTGTTGGTTTTGTACCTTATCTTCTTCCCCTGTGCACTTTGAGACAAGTTGTGCAAGATAAGTAATATGGATCCAGTATGGCTTCGTGATTTGTCATAAATATTTTTGTATCTGTTCCTAAATGGGTGGAACACAAGCAGCTGGACTTTTCACCTTGACTCATGAGCTCAGGCAAATTTTAAGAAAAAGTAATTATTTATGGATTAATCAGAGGAGTATAGTTTTTAGTGAAATAATTATTTTATATGCAGTTCTAGATTGGCTGTGATACTTAGAACCTAGCTGAAAAACATGAATATTCTTTCAAAAAATGAATTAATGAAGATTACCATGCAAACAAAACCTATTTTTATGCACTTAAAAAGAAAAAAAACCTTCACATAAGACTTCCACAGCCTTGTGTTTGAGCCAGCCTCTTTTTGATAATTAGTATTAATGTCTCCTCTTTATCAAATGAGTATTCAAACATCTCTGCACTGAAGGTGGTTATTTCTTCTCTTGTCTGAGGTGCATTTCACATCTTTGGAACTTGTTTTGTGAAAACAGAAGGACACATAAAGGAGGTGACCCATAAAAGGAAAAATTTTTGGACTTTAAAATAACAGTGGGCTAAATGCCTGGATTTTGTCTTTCCATTTGTTTTAAGGATCATTCTTGTGTTTATTCTCTCGGGGGAATGATATCTGAAGTGACAATGCATTGCTCTTCAGAAAGCCATAGCTTAATAATGAAAGGATTTAGCTGACAAAATCTCTGATGTCTGCAGAATAAATTCCATGGGCTTGAGAAGCAGTTTGGGAAAGCTGAAAGGTAGTTTGCTACAGAACCTTTTCTTTCTCATTTGAAATTAGTACAAGCCAAAAAGTATCATCTTAGTTTCTCAGCTCATCTATGGTATAATTTAAAAACCAAGAATTCCAATTTTTTTTCAGCATTTAATTTAGCCACATGGTTTCTTAAGGTTTTAGTGTTGTCTGTCAAACATGATCTTTGGACTATAATAACTTGAAGAAAAAAAAAAGGGGGGGTGAGTTGGGGGGGGGAGAAAAGCTGTGTTTTTTCCAAGTAGTTTTTGTTATTCAACTGAGAGTATTGTTCTTTCTGAAATATTCTTACTCAACATAGGCAGAATTACAGCACCCTGGCACCCTTCTTCCTGCTGAGTAAGCTGTTGTGCCAAAAGGTACTCCATGTGAACAAGAAAGGGCGAGATTCTGACATTTTTGTTGCTGTAGATGCTATGCCCCCAAGACAGTCATATATTAGATTTCTTTTTCTCGTCCTTAGGTTGGAAGGTTTGAAGTTAACCTTATCAGTCCAGATACCAAATCTGTTGTGTTTGAAAAGAATTTTAAAGATATCTCCTCGTGTTCTCAGGTAAGCATTAATAAGAAGCAATATGTAGATCATCAGGAGAAAAAGATTTTATTTGTTCTTCAGCTGTGAAGAACAAATGCCTTGCTGGTCTATAGGCAGGAGAAAAAAAGAAATGCAGAATTCTTTTTCTAGAAAAGTCCAGAAAATATCAGTGCAAATAACCAGTCTGAGCTGTGCAATAGCAGCAACTTCAATCACTCGTCAGCAAAAAAGTATAAATTGCTCTGCTTTGGAAGAGTATTGGATATGTTTTTGGAAGCAGTTTAATCTCATTTAGGATGCTCTGAGTGTACTGTTTCTGAGCAGATAAGTTTGTGAAAGCCTCCAGAATGAAAGAAGGAGAGCATCAAATCAAACCCTCAGGAAAACAGCAGTTCACCTGCATAATTTCTTCTGGAGAATATGGTGATAGGTGTACCTAGGTATATTCAGTAATAAATAACTATTTCTTGTAAAGTTAAATGTCAAGGCTCACCTTTCCATCTTGCTCTTGTTCAGCACCAGTTACTACCGACACTTTTTGGTTTGAGGTGTTACTTTATTATCTCTTTTCATTTGCCATGCCACATCATCACTTCAGGCCTCCTTAAACATGATTATTCTAGTTTAAAGTACACTTTTGGCATTCTCTAAACCTGTATTTCACCCCCAAGTGTATCCATTTTAATGCTAATAACAAGTCTGCTCTTGCATAACTGGGCTACCAATGCTTAGACCAATTAAGAATTAGGCAATACTTGTAACTCGAGTGTTGAGCTACCAGCTAAAGATCCAGGTCCTTAAATTGACTCTACATTTTAACTGCAGTTTGTATTGCTTTTGGTAGAGTAAAAAAAGCTAATGCAAAACAGAATGGGACAGTATAATCAAACAATGTAGTTATAGCTTTATAATAAATACAGATCAAAATGATTCTTAAAGCAAAGGTATGGAAAGCAGAATTTGCAGACGACTTGGGTCTTCTGCTTTTTGGGTGTACTGAAGTTACACTTCAACTTTAGGTACTGGGCTCCTAGGTTGTATATACATACTTATAATAGTCAAACAAAACAGTCCTAAGCGGGGACAACCTTTTTTCTGCTGACTTTAAAGTATGGTGACCAAAAAGACCATGGAAAACCTTCAAGGCCCAGCTTTCCTTCAGGAAAATAACTTTGTACAGTAAATAGTGTCAGGTAATTCTGTGTGTTGGGCTTTGGAGGTGTTTTTCACTCCACCTCTTCACTTTCATTTGAAGCAAAGCTTCTGTTACTTTGTATTCTTGCATAACTCAAAGAGGCAGTCACAATACTTAGGGGGTTTTGTTTGTTTTTGTTTGTTTGAGCTTTTTTATGCAAAACAGTTACTTTAGAGAAGTCAAGGGGTTTCTGTGTTCAAACAAAATAAATTATTAATTTGTTCAAGACAAAGCATTGGTTGCATAAACCTCGTAAGTACTTCCTTTAAGAACTTGCTGCTAGCCCAAGGGCTCCTCTGTTATGGATTTATAGGGCAGTGATTTACTATGCATTGTGGGACTGTGGCTTAGGAATATTTGTCCTTCCAAGCTTTATAAACAATGAAAAGGAGATGTTATTGCCAGTTTGCATTCTGGATTCTCTTTGTCTGGTCTACTAAAGGTATTTTTTATCCCATAGCTTTTAAACATGGTTGAGGTGCTGCATTCAAGTAATTATTCACACTCCTTATAATTGTCAAGCAGCAGATGTAATTGATGATAAACCTCTGTGTGCAGTCTAAACTCAGATATCAAATAGCAGTAGAAGTTTTCTTGTTGCAGCCTTCCCCTTGAGGGAACCCAGAACAACAGAAAACTTGACTCTCTTGTCATGACCTCTTAAAGCCACCATCTTAAAGAAATGTGATGGAGGTACTGTTGATTTAGGAACATACTGTCCTATTTGTGCTTCAGTAGGGCAAGTGTCACATCTATCTCCCCCCTCAAATGTTCTCCTGTGGAGACTGAGAAGTCAAGACAGCAGTAGACTTGTTCAGGCACTGTCAGTAAGGAGGGAACTGGCATCTCACCAAACCACCTTTAATAAATACGTTTTCTTGCAAAACAGAGGTCAACACTTCACTGTTCTATAGATCAACATGTGCATACATCTGACCTTTTTTATTTTATGCTTTTATGCATATAACTTCATATGTCATGAGCAAATGAAGTCAAGATTAGCTGGACTATGGTTCGACTAATGCCATTTGTGTCATCTTAGCAACCCTCTGCACCTCTCAAGGGGCACAAATGTGACTTCTGGAATTTCGTTTTTGGAAACAACAGCGTGTAGTGACAATATGTTCAGTATGTCATGTACTGCAGTTCCAATTTTGTCTAGAGTGTTTTCTGTAGTGACAGGCAAGTTGCTTTGCCTCCTCCTCTCTTTTATGATATAGGTGTTTTCTTTGGAGATGGATCCAAGCAGCCGTGTTCTGACTTTTGTTGTATTTGAACTTGAGGGATTAGGCTTTCATTTGGAGAAAATCTACTATTACCATACTCAGATGATAAAAGCATTGGCAAAAGCTTTAACAATAGTGAGTCATGTTCCATGAATTGAGACTGGGAATATAGTGCTTCTTAGGAAGCAGCTGTCTTTGATCTTCTCAGTGCTGTTTTTAGCAAAGCAGTGTTCCCTGTCAAGCTGTTGTACTAAGATCTTGAAAAAAAAGTGTCAGTAGTAATGTGTAGTAACTCTTGAAACTTCTGGTATGTAACTCAGTCTTAAAGAATTTATTTCAGAATTTAGTTGGAATTCTGTATGTTACCACTCATTCCCTTTTTTTTTTTTTTTTTTTTTTTTTTTTTTTTTTTTTTTGTGTGTGTGTGTAGGCCTAACATGTATTACAGGAAAGCAAGAGTCTGCTGCTGTCTTGATACTTCTCCAATCCTGTGTTTTAGCATAGGCTTATAACAGCAAATTTTCACTGCAGACACAATTCCAAATACAACCCAGCAGTTTTTAGTTTGCTTCCCTGAAAATCCAGTTTTGCTAATGGAATAAATTCTGGTCCAGGTTTATTGCTGTATAACTTTGGGTTTGACTGTATAAAGGTCTTTATATAACTTAAATACAAAAAGCAATTTAAAAAATAATTGTACTATTTGTAAAATAGATCATTAAGGGTATGCATTTATAGTTCAAATTTTAAAATTCAAATTTTTGGAAACTAAATCTGTTTATAAAATAGTCCACTAATCCTGTTTTTAAACTCTTTTAGGGTATAAAACACGTTGATCACTTTGGTTTTATTTGCCGGGAATCTGTGGAACCTGGGTTAAGCCAGTACGTTTGCTATGTGTTCCAGTGTGCAAGTGAGTCTCTGGTGAGTATTTATTAGTGATCCTAACCATTTCATCAGAGCATTTCCAAGGCATTTCCTGAACTATAGGAGTCTCTGTTATTCTGCTGTGTCAGCTGAGCCTCAGTGTTCACATCTGCTCCAGGTGCAAGGCCTCAGCTGTGCATGTACAAATTCGCTATAGGAAATGCATGCATTCTGTTCATATACAGACACATCCTGCTACCCTGCTGATGCATATATCAATAACAAATAGAGGATTCCATATGGGTGTGTTCGTGCACACGGACTGTGAACATATTTGGGCTCTGTATTTCATTGTAACTCTTCCAAATCGAATTGTTCAGAGACTTGATTCCTTATTAAACATGTAAAGATACATGTTGGATCAGTAACAAACCTGATAATAAAACCCAAACATATCCTTCAGGGTAGGGTTTAAACTACTGACTGATCCTGCATGTATCTTAAGCCTACATCTGGCTTTAGCTTTTTCCCTGTAGTCTGTTTAGTTCCTCGGGAGAAGAAAATAGCAGCATCTGATCACAGAAGAAGAAAAGCATAGTATTGATGGATGTATGTAACTATAAAAAAAGTACATTGGACATTGTATGTAGTATGTATCACTTAACTGAAGTTCCAGATGCCACTGATTTTACTGATAACAGGTAGCTTAATAGTGTGAGATGCATACAGGAAATAATTTTTACTACTCCATTTTTATTTTAAAACTATGACACTTTAAAAGACATTGTTTCCTGTTCTGAAACATGTTTGTTTCTGTTTGTTTGTTAACGCTGGTAATGGCTGCTAACTCTTTCTCAAATAAACTTAAAAATCTCTTTTCTAGCTATCTGAAAATGTAATTTGTTAATCCATTGACTAGCTTTAGAGTGAATAGATTTACACCAATAAAACTTCAAAAGCTAACAGCTCTAGATGTACAATAGCAGCCAAGGCTGCATTTTTGTCAAAAATGGGAGCTTGCTATGAAATCAGCTTTATCATTGTACTAACAGAAAATGTTACATCTGACCTATTGATAAATCTGACCATGCATAATTCAAAGGCTTAAGTGGTGTCTAAAACCCCCATGTTTCTATGAACCTCTTTGCTTATTCTAGTACTGATACATGTGGGTATGCCCACACTGCAATGTGAAATAAATGTTCCTGAGCAACTTTCAGATGCAATCACTTGGATCCTGGTGGCAGGTTGACTGTGGCAGGGTACAGCTTTCCAGATTCTCCCCTGCCAAGCAAGCTCTGGGAGGCTTGTGTATATTTGCTCTAAGTCTAGTTACAGTTTGTGCTATAGTTCTTAGGATTTTAGGGTAGTCATAATCTGTATGCATAGCACTGTTCTGTGGACCTTGCATTGGAGAGGGATTGTAGCCAATTAAAAAAACTTACCATGTCCATGTTGCAAGATGGACATTCACTGTTCAACGTTCTTCTTTATTGCTAAGAAGAGAAAGCACCCAGAAATTACTGGTAATGCTTAAAACTGTGAGGTTTAAAGCAAACAAAGCAAACCTAGACATACTGGGACACAAACTAGTTCAAATTTCTACATTCAGGTTGCTCTTCTACTTTTTTTTCCTTTCCCCCCACTACGTGACAGACCCTCAAAAAGATTTGTATGTTTTTAATGTTAAACTGCATGATTTTGGTCTCAAATATTTCAGTTTTCTTCTTCCTGCTTAGAAAACAGTAACAAGCAGAGTGAGGACCTGATTCTGAAGTAGAATACTGATTAATTTTAAGTTGTTAAAATTGCTCTCAAGCTGCTGTCTCTCTCTTTCCTTGCTAATTCCTGAGACTGAGCAAACACCTTGTAATAAGCATTGTATACTCCTGAAACACAGAGAGGGGAACTCCAAGTGCTTTGTATGCCAGGTTTGGGAGCATATTTGAATGAATGTGGATAAATGCTGTGGAGTCAACCTTTCTTAGATACAAGCTGAGCTTTTCTAGTGCTGGTGTGTGGGAACACAGCACTGCTGTGTTTGTGGCAGTGGCAGAGGAAAGATCAGGGCTGACTGCAGGGCAGGCCAGTAGCACTTCAGGATATGCAGTGATAGTAATGAGGCTGGTAGGCTGTCTGGTATCCAGGAGAAAAGGGAACTGCTGTGGGAGCTCCTGTCTGGCAGCAGGGATGGGTCTGTGGGGGTTGGTGATAAAATGCTGTAGTGGTGGGAGGACAGAGGTTAAGAGGGAACATGTACAGTTTACAGCAGAGACTTAAAGCTAAAGAAGTTAATGCTTTTTATTTAGCCAGCATATATTCAAGCCAAAATTCTCACTTTGCAGCTTCTAAAATAGTGGATGCTTTCCCAGTGAGCTTGAGTAGCTGCAGTTAGACATCAAAATTACACTGTCTGGCAGATGCCTACAGAAAAGGCAGAAAGCTGGGAATTCAACCTTGATCTCTTTAGAAAACAGCAAATGGCATTGGATGGTTTTATCTTTTTCTTTAATTGTCTGAGATGTGATTTATAAATATAATTTCGTGTGCATGGCATGTATTTTTGTTTATATACTCTTTTCCCTCATTCCCATATAGGTTGATGAGGTAATGCTGACCCTGAAGCAAGCCTTCAGCACTGCTGCAGCCCTGCAAAATGCCAAGACACAGATTAAACTGTGTGAGGCCTGCCCTATGCATTCATTGCACAAACTCTGTGAAAGAATTGAAGGTAGCAGCTGAGTTTATCTTCTAATTGTGGTTTGCTGATTTTTCTAGAGGAATAACTTGGACAATGTAAGAGCAGAGGGAAAAGTATCCCAGTATGCAATTCTTACTGTCATTTTGCTTTCTCTGTATTTAGGTGGCATGTTAGCAGTAACTGCAACAGAATGTAATGTAGCTTCTGTTTTAAATGCATACCCTTTCATCATCATACCTTTCTTAAGCAAAGCAGCAAAACTCACCAGTTTGACCTTCCATTTGTTTGGATGTTTTTGGTTTTTTTTCCTCAAGTTACATGCTTTCAAAATGACTCATAAAAAGGCAGTCATGATCAAAAAGGATCTTTCTTTCCTGTATGTTCCTTCTTTCCTCTGTGGGGTTATTTTTTCCTTCTTTGTGTTTATTCCCTCACACACTTTAAATTCTAGCTGTATTATGGGAAAATAAATTATTAAGTTAGGAGATTAATATCCAATAAAGAAAGTTAAGGCAACTGCCTCACTTCAGATATGAATAGACAAAATTTTGTAGTGTCACTGGAAACGTATGCCAGAACACATGCAAAAAGTCATACAAGACAGAAGTTTTTTTCAAAAAGTTAGGTTCCTATTTTTATAGTCACTCTTCTATGTGTCCTTGCAAAGTATTTTATGCAAAAAAAAAAAAAAAAAAAGCAAGTATGTTACAAAAAGCAAATAGTCTTGTATTTTCTGGTGTGGTTATGATGGTGCTCGATATTTACAGTTCTCCCATTCATTGAAAGTCACTGTTGCCACTTGGTTCCCTCTGGTGGATGAAAAGCCAAGTGTAAAATCCTAGTGGGGTGAAATTTTGCTAGGCTGTGACTTATAGTTTCCAGGTTTATTAACAAGTATTCAGAAGTGGTAAAGCTAAGCTGGGAAAGTTTTCTGTAAATTATAAACTCTAGAGGCTGCTGTATAAGGCAGCATAAGTAACTTGAAAAGTGCCCAGTATCAAAATCTCTCTTAGGGCAGCAACTAGAGTACTGTAGTAGTAATTTCATAAACTTTCTTCTTAGTCACTAAAAAACTTTTTTTAGTGTTCCTTTTTTTAATCCATCTGCTTTGAGTCTAGAAGTTTAGCAAAATCAAACCTAAAGCTGCATGATTTTGAAAAAAAGCTTTTATTTGTTCTGATTGTAATTTTCTATGAATGATATCTACCTTAGATGGAAAAAAAAAATCTCGATCTGGTTTGAGGGGTTTGTTTTCACTCATACTTTTTGTAGCTTCTTAGAATTCCCTTTGTGACAGAATGTGCACTTTATTGAGTATCAGAAATTCTTTCCTTTGTTCTTACAGCTTTTATGCTGTTCTTGCTTTTAAAAGTGTCTTCAGTTCTCTGGTATGACCTCTACCATATCCTTTCCTTGGGCAGAAAGGCATCTAAATTTTTCAGTTAAAAGCATCTGAAAACTTCCAAGTGTCCTATGTATTGATTATCTCTCCTGTTATAACCCTGATCTGCTCCTTTCCTTCTCCTCTCCCATACAGTTGTCAGGCTTCCAGCTGTCAGTGATCTCTTGGCATTAGGACAGAAACCATTGGTGGGGTAGGGAGCACAACCTTTTACACAGGAGCCAGCCACTTAGCTGCTGCTGGTTATATTTTTGCTGCTAAAGAAAGGAGACAAAGCCATGTGGTTTAGCAAAACCTCAATTATTTTGTATCATGTATACACTGGATATACAACTGTCTTACATTTAACTTGTATAAACTCAAATGTAGGTTTATATCTTCTGCTGTCATTTTGCTCGAAAGTGTTTTGAGAGATCATTTGAGAATCTTTAGTGGTCTGTTCTTTTCCTAGGACTCTATCCACCAAGAGCCAAACTTGTAATTCAGAGACATCTGTCATCGCTAACTGACAATGAGCAAGCAGACATTTTTGAACGTGTTCAGGTAATACCTTAGAAGCTGTTCTTCCTAATTTGAAGAAGACCATGATAAAATGGACTAGATATTTTTGCTTTTGGTTTGTTTGGTTTGTTGTGTAGTTTATCTAGAATTTACTATTTTTCCACCAGAAGTCATATTGAAATAGAATGCTCCGACTTAACCTCATGTGCTGTTGGAGCTGATACACTGCTGTTGGAAAAGTTTTGTTTCCCAAATTTGCTGAGATACTCTGTGTTCTTACATAGAGTATATTTTTTGTTCAGAGCTTTGTTTCCCTGCTTGAAAGTGATGTGGGAGTAGGTTGAGAGCAGGAGGGGAATGCAGGTATCAGGAACATGTCCAGAATTTTCAGAATTTGTCTTTTTTGACTTACTTTGGCACAGCATTCTGGTGCAAGCCGATGTACTCTAGTGGATGAAGCATACAATGATTTAGGCTTCCAAAGGCTGTGCTCCTCTCTGGATTCCTGAAGAATAGAGTGGCTTGGCTTCCTTATGCCACTTAATAATAATAACAGCCAATATTGGCTGTATAATAACAGGCAGTCTTAGAAAACAAAATGTATGGGCATAAGGCTCCCTTCTCTCTACAGCCTGCAACATTTTTCAGTTTTTGTTCTATCTTGCTCTGGAGTGTGAAGGCACACAGACAGAATTGCAATTCAACATAATAATGGTGCACTCTGCCATTTGGTGTGTCAGTATATTAATTTCAAGGAATACCTACAAAAGAAGGAAAAATAAGCAAATCATGACTTGAAAGACGAACTCCTTTCTTTGCTGTTACTGACAGAAAATGAAGCCTGACAATGACCAGGAAGAAAATGAACTTGTGATCTTACATCTCCGTCAGCTCTGTGAGACAAAGCAGAAAACACACATCCACATTGGTGAAGCACCTTCGGTAAAGTTTGGTTTTGTATTATTCCTCATCTCCTTCCCAGCCCATTCAGATGCTGTCTTAATTACTTGTAAGACCACTGCTAGATTTCTTCAGGAGTACCTGAAACTGGGTATTATAATTAAGAAAGGAATATACAGGAAAAGAAGTCTGATTTAATTTATAGTGGCTTGCCTGGGTTTTATAACTTGAGGGGACACAACAGAAAGAAAGACAACCAATTAATTTTATGTCTGTATTTCCTTATAGCATGAGGATAATTCTTCTTTTTCTTTCCCCTTTGATCCCCATGCCCAAGCAATAATATCTAGGAAGAATAGGAATGAAGAGGGCATCAGTTTTAGTTTAAACTGTGAACTTACCTTGCAAAGGAAATGGGCAACAGTAATACTAAATTGGTATAATTTTACAATATAGTCTTTGAGATGGAATGTGTCTTTAATTGTGGGTTTGTTTGTTTGTTTGGGAGACTGCTTTGGTTTTTTGTTTTTGTGGTTTTTTTTTCTTTTTTGGAAGGAGGGTATTGTGTTTGTAGGTTGTTTTTTTTTAGTAAGGCCAAGGGTATTTTATTTCTTATGTAACCTGGTTCAGCTCTAGTCTTTGGAAATAGTCTTCACAATTCAAAAAAGAATTGCCAAAGCTGAATAGTGTCCTTGCTCATTTCAACAGGTCATTTCTAACAGTGCGATTCCAGAAAACACCACCAGTGGTGGCCGGTTTAAACTTGACATTCTGAAAAACAAGGCAAAGAAATCCTTGACTAGCTCTCTGGAAAATATCTTCTCAAGGGTAAGTTTAACAACTCATTATCATCAGCTGTCCCAGATATCCTTGACAAAATTTTCTTTGTTTTGTCCTCAGTCTGATAAATCCTTAATGAAGCAATATCCCTGTTGTGAAATCTGAGAGTTACAGCTGGGTTGATTGTGACTTAACAGTAATAGAAAGTTTACTGTAAGGCCACACATAATGAGGGGAAAAAAGACAAATTTCTGAATAAGGAATATTCATTGTAGATGGCAAATGAGCTAGCTGAGTGTCGTTGGATGTGTTGCTTCAGAATAAAATTCAATCAGGATGGTTGCATGATCCCATAGAGAGACATGTTACTGGTTTTGCAAAGTGTGAATAAATGTGCCTGCATATATGGGCAATCTCTCTATTCTGAGAAGGAGTATCTTGCAGCTCATAGCTACAATTGCCCATATCGGGCACTAAGAATCTTTAGAAACTAGTAACAAAGTTCCTTTTGCAGGAGAATTAAAGCAATAGTCTTAAAAAGTGAATTGATCTTCATTTTAATGTTCCTAGCCAGATATGATGTGAAATTGGGGATAATCACTGAAACTCTCTTACATTAAGTAGTCTTCTGGTAAAGAAGTCTGAACAGCAAGTTTTGCTTAGTGTCCTCTGCTCTGAAGGGTGAGTCAGAGAAGAGGCATACAGAGAAGTGTCTGAAGAAGGCTGTGTGCCTGGGATCCAGTGTGTCATTACAGAGGAAATGTGATGAGCTGAATATGGGATAATTTGGACCAGTGACATTAAGCTCCTTCTCCTTAATGTAACTTCAAAAGCTCTAAGTTGCACTTGTCCTGCAGCTTATGTGGACATGACATAAAGTAACCTACAAATGTAGGATGTTCCCTATAAAGGAAAACAAATACTCTTAGCCAGAGAGAATCCTTAGAACTTACAGGTAGGTGTCAGTTTGATTTAGGACTGAAACAACATTAAAGTCTCCTGGTCAAATTTGACCCTCTTGTGTAGCATATTTTACAAACAAGGGACTTGGTGTGAATATGGAGAGAGAGAAAGAGGGAGTGACTGTATGTGAAAGACAGGAAAAGAGTGATGGCTGTCAGAAGATCTGGGTAATTTCAGCGGTTTGGAATGTCATCAGATGGTGACAACTACAGTCATGCCTTTGATGTGTCTGGTTTCTTTTCCACATCTAAGGGACATGTGACTAGCAAGTGATCTAGCTCTAGTGGTGGGTCACTACCACTTCTTTGACTGCAGTGGCTGTGAAAGAGGTCATCACTGAAATAAAGCTTTTACAGCCGTGCTGGCACTCCAGTCAAGGAAAACTCATTTGGATGAAATACACTCCTTAAATTGAAAAATCTCTGAAGGGAAATTTCTCATAAATAGATATTAGGGGTTTTTTGGTATAGTATGTTTCTTCTCACCAGGGCCACTGAGACATGTTGCGTATTATAATATAAGGCTCTGCCACAGCCCATGATTGAGTTCAAGAGAAGGGGACATCTGAATCTGAATTAGGGCCATTTCAAGTTTGCTGTTTATGAAGCAGGTTTGCGATCGTGAGAAAGGTCATCTCATCTTTACCTTGACAGTACAATAGATCAGGAGCAGCAGTATGTTGCAGTGAGTCATGATACACATAGGGGTTCATTCTTGCAGATCCACCTAAAGGTTACATAATGCAGGACCAAGAAAAATTAGTTGGAGTGCAGCTAAACCGCTAATTATTTAAAGCAGGTACATACAAGTGTCTCTGTGCAGATATGCTGTGTTATGTGCATACATGTGATACACAATGACTGTTTCAGTAGTTCTTGTTCTTCATCAGCCTATTACAACAAGCCTAACAGATCATGGTTAATTCTTAAAGGTATTTAAGCACTAAATACCTATTGGTGTTGTGGGTTTTCCCCTCCTTAAGCCAGGTGCAGATCGTATTCATGCAATAGAGCTAATTATGCATAAGTTGGCATATTTATTTAAAAGTATATTTAGTAACAGAGAGACCAAGAAAGAACTTAATTTTTTAAGTGGCACTCAGCATATTTTTATAGATTTTTTTTTTTAAATAGAAGTCAGAAGTCAGTATCAGTTGGCAGAGTCTTAGACAGCCTCAATCTTTGAAAAATTAGAAAGAAATAAGTATGTAGTAACCAGTACCTAGGAACACTTTAAGTGGATGGCTTCTTAGCTAGGTAAATAGCATCAAGTGACATTTTAAGGCATTCACTACTTGCCTTAGGAGGCATGTTGGTTTCTGTGCCCTGGCTTCACATAGTCACAGAGGAATGTCACTTCTTCACTTGTTTGTTTTTCTGGCTGATCTTATTTTTGTGAGCTTTAAGCCAAAACCAGGCTTCCTAATGAGGTACCTCTGAGAAATAAATATAACCTTTCTTTGACCTCTTGAACAGATTTCATCCACTCCATGCTGCACTAACCTCTTCTGTTGTTGTTCTTTCTTAACCAAAAAGTCCTTTCAACAGTGCCAAAAGTTTGCATTTTCAAAGGTAGTGAGAAACTTCCCACTTATGCTTTGCTCTTGGTTTTTTGGGAGATTCAGTGAAGAGATGTTTCAGGCAGAGTATTTATTGGTAATGTGCTTAAGTGGGATAATGTACTTAAAGAACACTCTAAGTCTTGAAAATAACTCTTACCAGGAAAAAGTAGGCTAAATAAATTCTGATGGTGTTTACAAAACTTCCCCTGGAGTTACAAGCATACCAAGAGGAGCTCTGTCTATAGTTTTCCTAAAACACAGGCTATTTTTCTCCTGATAAAGTACTGAAAGCAACTTGCTTCAGCAGTCAGAAGTGTCCAACAGCAAACATCACCAGGGAGTTAACATTAGGAATGAAGGGTAGTCAAAAGTGTTGTGCCTTTTCTTATGAAACTAATGGACTGTTACAAATTCAGCAAAGATCCTTTAGCATAAATTTCTGGCAAGTTTGCATCAGGTTTATCTGATGCAATCTTTATCTTTCCATTATAAATGGAAAGTCTTGTCTTGTCTGGTGCTATTTGGCTGGATTTGCTGCCAAGAGAGGATTTTTTCCCCAGTTTTAGTACTTTTACTGCTTTTGCCCAGGTGGACTTAATTTGTCTGAAGTGTTTAGATATTGATAACCTCTATCTCATGGGACTGTAGTGTATCAGAGGCATCCATCAGGAGCAGTGCATGCACAGTACTGAAGTCTGGAGTGTTTTGAACTCAGCTGTTTAAGCCGACTTAGCTACTTTGCCTCAAAAGTGTCAGGAAATACTCACTTGCCTCAAACAATAGAGCTGCAGGTTTAAAACTCCTGGGAGCCATGTGGGAGAAGATGCAATTTGGCCAGCTAAAGATGTCACTATTTGTAAAGTCCAGTGCTTGACCTATGACCTGTGATTTTATGTTAGACATGTCACATGCCTGAACTGGCCTGTGTTCACCTGCGCAGGTGTTGCCATTTTTGCCTAACCTTCAGAAAAAGAAGAGAAAGACCAGATTAAATTTCTTGCCTTTTTTTTCTTGCAGGGAGCCAACAGAATGCGAGGCCGCCTGGGAAGTGTGGACAGCTTTGAGCGCTGCAGCAGCCTGGCTTCTGACAGAGTACGTAAGGAGCTTAGCTTAAACTGGCGTTTTCATACACAGCTGTCAGTGGAGCATAAATACTGCACTCTGCTTTCATTTGAAGGAAGTAGAACAAACTTTCAAAATTCAAAGATCTTTCCACTGGGAGGCAGAGGGTGTAAGAAAACTGGGGTTTATGTTGACTTGAAGCTTCAGCTTTAATCTAATTGCCTTTAATCTTTTATCCTACGCTTCCCTCGCTTTTACAAAAAGCAAGGAATTTCTGGTTTCTGCCTTGTTTTACTGAAATAATTAAGTCAGGTCGTGTCTCAATAAAAGGAAGTGCTCTGAAGGTGAAGAATCCTTTCTGTAAGTAATAGTTGCTTTAGGGAAGTAAGAATTTTTGACCTAAGCCCAGCTGTTGGGGATGCTGTATGGTAGCAAGAGGGCGGAACTCTGTTCACTTTCTTTTTATTTCCTGTTTTTAAAGTTTTACCTCACATGAGGGTTGGTTGCTGGTTTTCCCAGGAGGTGAAGATTCTGTTATGGTTTTCCTGCTACAGTTACTCATAAACTGGCTGTGTAATAACAGTCCCTCTTCCAGGATGTCGCTGTGACGGTACAGGAAGTATGCTCGCGATATGTCGAGGAAACTAGCTAAAAGCAGTTTCCCTAGCCTTTTCCATTCCTGTGTTTTCCTGAAAGAGACAGAAGTCTGGTAGCTGGAATGCTAATCCCTGTGAGAGGATGCCTGGAGTAATTAGTATGTCGTTTGTGTTGCGCGTACAGTTTTATTCCTCCCTCCGCTTTCCCTTTTTGGAAGAAGGACGCTGCTGGTTTGGAGCGAGCTATCAAAGGATGTCTGGTTTGGGTGATAATTAGCATACAATAGGCCATGACCCAGAAGGGGGAGAGGCTTTGGTGCCCCGGTGCTGGCCGCCCGTGGGTTAAGTGAGAGCTCTCATAGGGCACAGAGCCTCCTCAGGCCTTACTCCGCCAGCACTTCCTTTCAGGACACTTCTCCGGGCGATTCCCCGCCAGCTACTCCTCCAGCGTCCCCCGTGTCCTCGGCCTGGCAGACGTTTCCCGAGGAAGGCTCGGACTCCCCTCAGTTCAGGAGGCGCGCGCACACCTTCAGCCACCCTCCCTCCAGTGCCCGGCGGAGGATAACCTTCCAGAACGGGAGGTCGCAGAGCGCCCGCTCCCCGCTGCTGCGGCAGAACTGCGTGGAGGCGGCCAGGTGAGTCGGGGCATGCCGTGCCACCCGCCCGCGGTCCCCTGCCCGCCCGGTGCCCCAGCCTCAGCCACCTCCCTCCTTGAGGGGGCTGCCACAGCCCTGCTTCTGACAGAGTATGTAAGGAGCTTCGCTCAGGTTGGTTTCTGCGCTTCTCCGGGGTTGGTTTGTACGTTTATTTGTTTATTTTCAGCCTGTCTTCCCTGCCTTTGAGTAGTTGGGTACTTTGCAGTAACTCAATAGTCCCTGAATTGGGGGTTCAGGGGAGGCATCAGTCCATCAAATTGATGATTCGGCCAGATGCCAGCAGCAATCTGTTTATTTATTTATTTGTCATCTCTCAGCTGAGCCTTTTTGGCAGTCTTGTTAGCCAGACCCTTAGGAAAAGAGGCCCTCAGTGCTTTCAGCGGCAGGGATGGCAGCCTGAAACTTTAATGCCAGGATGAAAAAGGCACTAACAGCTTCAAGTGTCTGTAGCTGTGTTAGTCATATCTCACAGAGAGAATGTCCAGAGTTAAAACTGGTGAGGAGTCTTGCAAAAGGACATAAGGATTAAACACATCCACTGAACTCTGAGGCATGTGATTTCCCTATTTGCCTTTCTTCAGAGCTTTCCTCTGTAGCTTCCCTCTGTAACTTCTTTCTGCTTCCTTTCTGGAGACTCTTCAGCTATTAACATACGGAACAGTGTTCCTTCAGGAGTTCCTTCACTCAGCAGAAGAGGTCCCCACAGTTCATTGTGGGCCTCTTTGGCTGTGCCTTCTTTTTCTCCTCTATGCTGGCTACCTGCAGTAAGTGACTATACAAACTCCAAACCCTTTACAAAGCTCAGGTCCAGATGAGCTGAATTGTTTTCTGTTGGAGGATCACTTCCTACAAATTATTGTCTTTTTCAGTGCTTGGCTATTATTCTGCTTTTTGTGGGCTCTTTCTAAAAATGGCTTTAAATAGTAATTTGTCACACGTTTGATGTCTACATTAAAATATCAGTATGAATGCTGCACCAGCTAGTAGAGAAAGGCAAAAAAATTCTTTTTTTGTGAGAGAGTGGAAGAGAGTAAAGGGTAAGAAACTAGCCTTTGTTACGTTGTGTTTCTGGAGAGATAAATAATGTGTTCTCTACTGAGGTAAACTTTTTTCCCACTAACCATGTTGTATGCAAACAGGAAGCCCTGACAGTTCAAAGTGAAGGACTTGCTGACTACATTACTTTGTAATAACTTGTAAGAAGTCACTGATTAAGTGGCATCAGCAGATTTTTAGTCAAAACAATTTGTAGCAGCGTGATTCTAGGCTGGGATTTTTCATTCTTTCCTTTTGAGGATTAGTCATAAATGTTAAGCAAAAGAAACTGAATTAATTTTTGTGTCCCCTCCAATACTTGTCACTACTACTAAGTAATGTTTAACTGTGGAGTAGGACTACCCTTCTTAATTTAATTACTTCACAAAAATTTATCCATAAAGACTGCATTTAAATAATCTCTACTTCCTAATGTGTTGTTTACAAAAGCAAAAGAAAACTGAAGAAAAGAAACAATGTGGTTCATATTATTGGAAGAAGGTTTTTAAGGATATTTTCTGAATGTTTAGGAGATTCTTTTTTCTGAATTTGCTTTGGGAGTAAATAAAGCTAAAGAAATAAGGTTGTCTCCCTGTTCTGCAATGTCATTGAAAAGTTTTTTAATAGAAATGAGCTGTAACAGCAAAATCAATATCCCTAGGGAAGCTGCCCAGGAGTAGATTTTATCTTCTGGGAAACAAAGTTAATGTAAGCCAAGATGAGGTATTTGGCCAGTGTCTCTGATCTGGTAGTTTTGTTGTTGTATCCAAATCCGTGCTGACCCATCTGCTGTGTTCTCTTGTTGCCTGCACAGTCCTGTGGTCGGGGTTCGGCGCGCTCTCAGTGAGAGTGAATCTGCGTCACCTGGTCTCCCCTCCTCTCTCTCTGCCCCTTCTTTCTTGAAAACCTTTTACCAGGGCTCAGGAAGGTTGCACCAGCACTCAGAAAGTGACCTCTCCAAGAGGTGAGACCATTGTCTCCTGCCTAGTTCTCCAGTGCCACTAGCTTGACAGTAGGATTCCCAGTGGAATGCAGCACATGGCATCTCTCCCACTCTGCCTTGTGCTCCTGCATCTCTAACAGACTTCCATGATGCAAATGGGCAGACAGGCTTTTGGATAAAAAAGCCTGTCAAAACTAGAGGCTTCTATGCTGACATCAAGTAGCTGTCACCTGTTTCTGTTGCAGTGTTGCAAACCTGCTGCGTTGGTTTGTCACGTGTAATGCAATGGATTTGAGGAGTGTTATGCCAATTAGATGCTTTCTCTGCTGAATGCAAACCAGCATGTGTTGCCATGATCACTGGCATGTGAAAATGCAAAAAGAGCAATGAGGAGTGTACAGTACTAATGTGGGATGCCTGTGCATGAGGAACGGGAAACACCAAGTTAACTGGGTGATACTAACTGTGAGATGTTTAGAGAGAATTAACAAATAACTTCCAGTTGAAGAGGATTTGGGAAGAAGCAAAGGTATGAAAAGTGGCAAACCCCGCCCCCCAAACCTGTCTCTTATGGTCTGCCTCTAATTTGGGTTCCAGTCCAGCTTTGTTTCTGTGTTCCCTTTAGATAGCAAAGTTGGTCCAAGCTGAACCAATGCCAAGCTCAGTTTGTGTTGGCAATGGACACAATTAAACCCAGCTTTCTGGGTTTGGGGAATGAAGGATTGAGTGTTGTACAAAAACTGTATTTTAATGCCAGGTAATTCCAAACTGAAATTTCTGAGATACTGTTTTTGGAATTGGTTATGCAGGCAGATCAAGGTAGTGTGTTTCATTGTAGTGGAGTTTTGAACTCTTGGAGTGGGGAGATCTTGAAGTAGCAATTCCCAGAAGACCACCATGTTTCTGCTTAGGTTTTACAGTATACACATTTCTGATATCATTCGATCTTTAATTTGTATGGAGACTCTTGTGAAAATGGGATCTCATTAGCCATAGATCTTGCTGGGAGCAACTGGGCCTGAACTGTCATGGTGAGCAAATTGCAAGAGCAAGAGTGCACTGTTAGCATCTAGTAGGGTTTGCGAGGGGAATACAACAGATAAAGTCAGAAAGAAGTGCTGAGTGGATAATGCTGATGTGATAAGGGTCACTGAGGTAATCTCTCACTTCAGCTGGCTAATGGCTAATAATAAATATATTGTCCAACAGACAGTGACCACAACTTGCAAATGAATGTTATGCCATCAGGTTTAGGAATGAGAGGAAGTTCTCAATTTTTACAGTGTGGGGTTTTTTGTGGGTTTCTTCTTAGGTTCCTTGGGTTTTGTTTTTGTTTTTTTTCCTTTGGTTCTTTTTCTCAGAGAGGACCACAGTCTATCCCAGTAGGATCAGTGTGAGGTGTTCTTAGCATTCTCATGTGACTGAGTAGGTTGCAATTAAGCACAGTGTGTCAGTGCTTTGCAATCTGCAGATTACAAACTGTTTGACTGGTAGGAACCCTAATTAAAACTTCAGTGCATTTTCCAGAATAATCCTGGTTACTATGCATCCATGAAGTGTGGAATTCCTATTGCACTAAAAAAAATTCTGTAAAGTCTCACTTCTTTATCAGATAGCCTTGAGATTACACACGATGCACCAGGCAGCTTTTCCTGGTGTTCTGGTAAACTTCAATGTGCAAGAGCAGAGACAGTTTCAGTTGGAATTCATTTTAGAAAGATTTTTGAGTTGTGGCAGTCAGATGGGCATATGCAAAGAGAATGTTATAGAATGGCATAAGATTTTTTTGTTGGGTTTTTTGTTTGTTTGTTTTTATTTGTTTTTTTAGGGTGGGGTTTATTGAATCACAGAATGGTTTGGGTTGGAAGGGACCATAAAGTTTACTTACAGCCCCCCCCATACAGTTCCTTTCTTTAAGGAATTAATAGTATAGTAAATTTTGGCATCAACATAATATTTATAGGTGCCTTCAGAATGTTTCTATGGCATTGTTAATACATTTCTCTGGAGACATGGCTAGGATGGAAATGGTCTCCACATAATGTTAACTTTTGACAAGTGTGTTGTGCAGCATTGAAGAGAATTGCAGATAAGAATTCAAAAAATGTCTGGTCAACATAGAGGTAAATAAGGCTTTTTAATATAAACACAAAAGCAGCACTTTTAAAAATGGAACAACCTTCAGTGTAGGTTTGACTAGCCCACAATTTCTCTGTTCATTGTGTTCCTGTGCAAGGATAATTTAAGATTAATTTGAATTTGAACAGATAGCTTTCTTAAAACAGCTTTGTGTCTCACAAAGGAAGTAAAATGCTTGAGAATATTCTTTAAACAAAATAGCAGAAAGTAATTATTCAGAATAAAAATATATGACAGGAGTGACAACCAATAGAGAGGTGTATACTGATAGAAACTGGTTTTTCTTCTTCCCAGATGGGAGGAATGCTTCATGTATTAATCTCATGTATAGGTTTCTGCCAGCCTAAATGCTGGGAAGTTGAATTCTATACTTGATCCTGGGGGATTTTGTACCATCTCAACCTCCAATTGCAAAATAGGTTGCATTGATTCAATTGCTACTTAGAACAATCAAGAAGAGAAGTTGAAATGAAAGCAAAATGGGGAAAATACAAGTCTTGGCATGAGCAGCAACAGTATCTATTCACAAGTCATTTGGCTTTCATGGACTCAAGTGCAAAATAATTCAGGTAAGTATTATGTAGAGAGTTCACAAGAAATGGGGTAGCATTGTGTTTTTTTAAATATCTGTCTTCGGGAGCATTTTAAGGAAGAGTTCTGAGAAGACATTTCGGTAATTAAAACCATGCAATAAGCATATTTGTAATCTGACCAAATTTTTGAGATTTCTTCTTTCTTTCCCTTTTATTTTCTTCCCCTGAAGTAGCTGTCTCATCCTCATGCTACAGATTCTCTGATATAATAGTGAATGGGTGAAACTGAGTTACAGTTACCTGAGATAAAACCTTATATGATCAGTACTCTGTACTCTTGAATACATGGGTTAGTGCTTGGAACAGCCTAAGGATGAAAGTAGAGACTAAAATGTTTGAGGCATTATATCGAATTTACAGCTGTTCATTTTTTATTGTATACAAGCTGATAAATGGGTTTTGGTTTCTGTATTGGGTCAAAAGAGTAGGATAAGTAGTCCTACAGAGAGCCATTATTCTCCAAGCTGAGTTGTGATGCACATGTCTTAAATATAGAGTATTACACTGTAATCTTTCTCCAGAGATTCTTCCACTAGGTGACCTTGCAGCATGTTTCCCATGTGGATGGGAAGATCTCCACCTAAGATGTCTGCGTAGGTGGTAGTGAAAACTGTAGGTGGTAGTGAAAATTCTGCTCTGCTTTTCAGTAGCAGTGACTGAACTCTATTTAAGAAGTTGTTTTTCTTTTTTGGGGGATGCTTTGGCTTAGTCTCTCCACTCATATTAATAAACCTCTTCATTTTGTGGGAGCTGAAAGCTAGCTTTTTTTCTTTATCCCTACCCTGTTTAGAGGAACTGTTTTTGCACCAACCTCCTGAATCCTTTCGTTAGGGTAGGAGACATTGCCATTTTACTCTGATTTCTTCCTGCTTTTGCTCTGTAGAGTATTGTTTCACACCTTCAGATCTGATACTAAGCTAGGAGTTGTCTGTCTTGAAATGAGGAAACTCTCTTTGCTCACTTTCTACTCCCCCCTTCCCTAAATCTCATTGTTTTCCTCGGTTAGTATGACAAGGTGTGTTTCTGAGCCTTGCAAAAGTTTTCCTCTAATCACTTATTGGACAGCTCTTTGAAAGAGAAGGTGATTAATATTGGTTGCTTAAAATGACAGGGGATTTTTGTGAAGGGAGTATTTAACAACAGAAGTACAGGTCTTCAGAACTGTATGATTTGAATACTTCATGGGGTAGCGTAAGTGATTAGTTCATCCCAAGGTAAACTCTGTGACTCAAATGGCGTAAACAGGTTGGTTTCATACTCAGAAATAGCCACCTTCTTATTCTGACTTTTCTGTGAATTTTGCTACCATAAATTGAATATATTCCTAGGACTAAGTAGAGGCACAGTAGCTGAACATAGATTTTTCTACATAGCAGTAGAAAAGAACTTTTCATTCCCTTGTTACGTAGCATCTGTTTAGTAAGCCCTGGAATGACTCAGTTTTTGTGTTATAACAGGTAAGACCTGAAATAGTAAGAAGTAGTTCTGTTACAGTTATTTATAGAAACATAGGGTTTTAGAGTTATATATATCCAAAGTATCCCATTTCCAAGAGCTGTTGGACTGAAATGCTTTTGAAAAACAGCACCTATAGGTTCAGAATTAGTGTTATAGTCTAAGCAGTCTGTGTTTGGCTACCAGGAGCAGTGTTTACCCATCACCAAAGATACAGAGTTAGGCAAAGAAGATTGTCACAGTTGCTGTTTGGGTTAATGCAACATGGGGATCTACTGAGACCATGTACCAACAGTGTGATGCTGTAGGGAACTGGGGCACTGTGGAAGCTAAATCAGTGGTGGAGAACAATTCAGACCATGTGTCATTCAGGGGTCCCAGCCGGTATCTTAGAGGAGAGCAGGGGCTGGTACTTTGTGCTGGGTAGGTGAATTGGAAGTCGTGGTTATTTCTCTGCCAAGATACGGAAGGAGGCTCTGATACCTTGGTGTGACAGTGAGTCCAGTTGGTCACTCAGGCTTACAAATATCAGGGAGCTGTTGTAGATCATTAGCATAGTGACAGCTTTGGTCACCAAAAAGGCTGGTCCTATCTTAGTGAATTCAGCACGTTCATTCAGCACAGAGTTTTAGTACTGAAGTGCTGATTGAGATACTCTAGCTGGTAGACTGATGTAGCTGAAACTTCATAGTCCTCTCTTGCAGATCTCTCCTGTGCAAGCCAGATGTGGGGGTATGGACTGCAGCTGGCAAACTGCAATCACCTGCAACTGCCTTCCCACTAAAAACATAGTGAACATGCTGGGCTTTCTTTCATCTAACTTTTTTAGGATCCTTGAACTACAGCATGGAAATTTATTACAGGATGAAGGTTTAAGTGTAGCTACTGTTTTGATATAGCAGTCTTCTCTGTGATAAATGGGAAGCTGCAGAAGCAGCTCCCCCTGTTTGATATTCTCTTCCTAAAAGCTTGTAATTGTGCCTTGTGCTGTTGTTACATGGAAAGATTTGTGGCAGATGATCATTGCTATACAATATCTGTGCACCTAATTTACAGCCACAAATGCAAAATTCTGAAATATTTCTGAAAGTGGATCAAGTACTTAGGAAAGCTAAATGTCCTTTTCTCTGGCAGTAGTCAGTAAAAAGGTATACTTGGTGTGTCCTCCCAGTAAAGCTTTCCTGTATCCTCTCCTTGTTTCTTCCAGCAGCATAAGATACTATTAAAATTAATGTGTAATGATATTGCTACATGGCAGCTGGGGAGAAGGTCTGCCCTCTCTTTGCAGGGTCTCTGTTCCTACAGCTGATGAAACATGAGGACATGTGTCCCCATTTATCCAAGTGAAGCATCCACTTCTTGGAGCTTAGGAAAGGGACTGTATGAGATGGCAGAACATTTTCTCCAATGAAATACTCACCTGTGAGTTCAGCATGACGTTGAAAATGGCACTAAATGGAGTGTTGTGCTCCACTGGAGCACCATCTCTGCTTTTAGGGGTGTTACATCAGATCGCTCCCAGAAGACTGATGTATGGCAAAACAAAACCCATTGCTGTCAAAGTTAGAGGCTAAGTATTGCCATGTTTCTCTCTTAGCTGCTCAAAAAGTGAAGCTTTTATTCTGAGCTTACAGCTGAGCCCTGTATGAGTGCTATGAGTGCTTCCTGGTGGTATATAGCCCAAACTGCACAGCACTGTGCTACAAGAAAACAGTTGGGCATTTCAGTATTCAAAGTGGAGCTCACACACAGCACGCTTTGCCTTCTTAAGCTTCCCCACAAATGCTCCTGCAGGCTTGGTTATACATTAGACAGAGTTAATAAAGGTTTTTTTCCCCCTAAAAGGAATACTGACTTTAAATACCCCATCTGCTTTTTCTTTCCTTCAGTGATGGGGAGGGAAAGAAAAGAACATCAACCTTCTGCAGCAGTGAATCTCTAAATGCTGCGGGGGCCACGCTCACACCTCGCCGCATCTCCTGGCGGCGGAGAATATTCCTGCAGGTAGCTTCACCTATGAATAAATCTCCTGCCAAGATGCAGCATCCAGGTCTGTGTGTGCTTTTAAAGAAAATAAACAAGCAGTTGTTAATTAATACTGTAGTGAACTGCAACGTGTGATGATATGAAAGGGAGAAGGGAGTCAGGGTGGTACAATACTCATGCTAGAACCTTGCCAGAGATCAGTTGTGCTCATTTGGCTTTAGACTGTTTAGCTTTCTGTTGCTTTGAAGAGAGGATTTTGGCATCAAAATCAAATGAATTGCAATCTGCCATAGCTGCTGTCTGTAGCACGGAAATTAAGACGGGTCTTTTGCTGACAAAGATATTCTTTTTAACAATTAGGAAATTTTTACCCTGACCTGTGTACATAACAGGAGTGTTTGCAGAAAATGGTAAATTTTATATCTTGTCCTTCTAATGCACATAGCACCTGTTGAGTGTGTCAATAACTCTTACAGCTTTAAGCCATTTAAGGTAGAAACCTCTGAAATAGCTGAAATCATGCTATTCATAAAGTCCCCTCTGGCAGAATTCAAAACCATAGGCAAATGACAAACTCTATGTTTAGTGACATAAAGTGCTATAGCACTCTCTGTAGTGCAGGTTAGCAGATGGAAAAAGTACCTTTAATGTAGAACCTTTGGTAAATCATAGCAGTAAACAAGCTCAGCTGTAAAGGAGGCTTTATGGATAAATGTCTTGTGGTAACTGTAGAAGGAGCTGGCAGGGGAAAGGTTTGAAATATTGAGTGACCCTTTATCTAACTCTACTTAATTTAAATATAACTTTATTAATGCAAACAAAACACTTTTAAAAAATAATTCTGTAGTGTTGCACTGCGTTTTATCTGTCTCTGGAATCAGCAAGTCACTGCTGAATGTGAAAGACAGCTATTTTTGTTCTGCTATGCCATAGATGTTCATGATATGTCAAACAATCTGAGTTTCCTGTAATAGCTTTCTGATTCTTTGCAGATGGTCATGATGGAAGTGAATTGTTACCCTTATCCCCTCTTGCTCCACCCCTGGAGGAGGACCCTCTTGTTCTAGTATTGCAAAATGAGGATGGTCCAGATAAAACTGGAGAGAGGAAAAACTCAGAAGAACTACAAAGTCTGTGGAGAAAAGCCATCCATCAACAAATTCTGTTACTTCGAATGGAAAAAGAAAACCAGAAGCTGGAAGGTTAGCTATTTAGAAAATACCCCTAAAAGCTATTGCAGATTCTGCTGCCTGAAGATGCAAATTGTTCTGGTGTTGGGCATCTCAAACAGAGATGTGGTTCTGTAACTTTTTAGTTAACACTACCAGAAAAAACCCTGTGTTTTCCTAGTCCTTTCTCACAGTCTACCAGGTTCTCTTTCTACCTGTATTTAAATGACTAACCTTAGTGACAGAAGAAAGTGATAAATTTTCCTTTTTGAGTGCATGTTAGACAAAGGATGCTACAGTGTGTGTTGTATCTGTCTGAGTCTAGGAGTCGTAATGTGGAGTGAGGAGAACAGGTGCTGTGTGAACGCTTAGGTATGGTAAATCTTACCCTTTCTATCTCGTTTCAGTCCTTTGCAGCTCATGGCCTTTCTCTCCAGGCTTTTTGTTCTTCATTAGCCACATCACAGTGGTAATTTATTAATGCTTGAATCCAAATATGATTTTTGAGCAACTGGCTCTTGAGGTATGTCAGAAAGTTCTATTTTTTGGAACATGAGCACTGTACACTGAAAATTGAGTGCTGTTAGTGAGGGATCTAAAGTTGACCATTGTGATTGTCAACTGCCTGAGCTTCTAGCTAGGATATTTTATTAGGACTGGTCAGGACTCACACAAATAAGACAGGATGCAATGTCTATCCTAGCATATAGAAGTTCTTCAGTATAATAGACTAACAATCTTTTGGTGCAAGTTGAAAATTCCAAGTGTCCTCTCTATGATTGCTGCCTTCATCTTCTCCTTTATGCTGCATAACCTACCTATATGGTAGTCTGATTCTTCATACTGCCATCCTACTTCAAACATAATGATCTTGTTAAGGTCAGTTAACTCTTTATCCTTCTTTAGACTAGCTTTGTGGGAAGGCAGGAAGAGGAAAGAAAAACATCAGGACAGAAGTCTTTCCATGTCCCTACAAGTATACATCCTTGAATGTATTTCCTACACACATAGTGTATTTCTTGGTGCTGTTTCTCTCTACAGTTTGTCTCCCTGTTGACACATAGTTCTGTGGGAACTCCTAGATTGATAGGGGACATCTAGAGAGAACTTCAGACAAAATCTTCATTTCATAAACCATTTTAGCAAGAAGTCTATTTTTGTGGGGTGAGGAAGCTGGAGGTCTGCTGTGGTGACTAATTTCATGTTATTCTCTCTGATACTTGGAGCTGCTGAGGGATAAATTCTTTGCTATACTAACCCTGTGTGGCTGAGGGTACTGAAAACTCTTAAATCAGTTCAGTTCCTTAAGACTCTGTTACAAATTGCTTCCATTCTTTAACAAATATGTAGAAATCAGATCCTTCCTACCTGATTATTGTGGTGAAAACAGGAGTGTTGGCAGTGGAGATGCCAAGCTGGCAGACATTTGCCAGCCCACATTCTTGGTTTGTGTTCTGAGGAGCATGTCTCCTTTCTTGTATTCAGGTTCATGAGTACCCCTGGTGAAACTGGTGCTCTTGCTAGCTAGAATTCATCATCTTGTTTTCAAAGGGTGAAATGTAAACTGTTCTAACACCTATCTCTACGTTTCCTTCCTGTGGGCTGTTATAACATGGGCTATTTTATGGACAGGACATGTGCAGAGCTGGTACATTCCAAAAAAGAGTAGGTTCAAGTGGTTCTTTGCATCCTAGCCTACAATTAAATGTACATCTCAGGAAAGGGAGCTGTAGTAACAGAAATGCAGAAATTTGTTTACTTGAAGCCAGGTTCCTAGCTGTGAATTTATTAGCTGTATATATTAGACTGGTTTAAGACTGGAATTGCTGTAAAACTGTTTCTAGTGGATTTCTGTTAATCATTTGTTGACTTTTATGTACAAAATATAAATAGAACCTCTTTTCCTATTCCTTTTGCTGTCGAGGAGACTTGAATGCTATTAGTTCTTTATTTTACAGAAGGTAAGTTCTGTCAATTGCACAAACTTGCTTTTCTTTTCTTTTCCTTTCTTTTTTTTTTTTATGAAAAGCTAGAAGCTCCTTTTTCCAGTAGGTCACCTAGAAATATAAGAGCTGCAAAAAGTAGCAGGCCTCCTAGCAATGATTAGGAAAAATGTTAACAAGGATGGTTGAAAACAACCAAGGATGGGGTAGTAGGTAGGGGACGTATGATCAACAGGCAAACTTGCTGGCTTTCACTAGAGTTAACTGCACAGTTAATGTGGGAGTTTGTTGTCACACTGAAATATGTTACTGCTGTCTTCAATCTGTTGCATGCTGCTTGCAAGAGGGAGAATTCTTGGGTGGAATTGTACAGCAGTAGGGGTAGCATTTGAAATTGCCCCAGCTGAACTGCAAATTCCTGTGGTAAGATCACACTCCCACTTTTTATGGCAGTGCACTGCACCTTGCATAATATCTGCCTCTGCAGGGGCCCTGTAGTCTCGAATGGGTAAGATCTCAGAGGAGTAACATTGAGGTTTTGGAAATAATTTGTCATTTTTGAAGTGGGCTAGGCAACGATCCTGTGGATTGATCCAATATTGACTCTATCTGCATTGAGATGAGTAGCTGAAGGAACACATGATCTTGTTTGCAGGACGTATAAAAATGTGAGTGAGAGTTTGCTTTCACCTAGAGGTGATGGTGGGAAAGGGGATACCTTTGTAAGAGAAGGGGGCTTCTGCAAGAAGTAGTGTGCACAGATCAAGTCAAATTTGGGATGAATTCAGTTGCAGCTCAGAGGTGATGGTGTGAAATGTGCAGTTCACTCCAATGATAGTTAAGCATATCTCTCTAAAATAAGACACATCTAAGTCTTGGTTTTAGTTTTCTTGTACCAGTAGTTAGAGGAACTGGAGTATTTTTCTGCACATGCATCATAAATAATGAAATACCCAGAATTAATTTCTTAGTAATGGAAATGAAAGCTGCTTCTCCATGAAATGCCAAGGTGACAGTACAGCTTTATTTCAGAAGTAGTGTAATAAATACTTTGTACCAGGTAGTCTTATGCAGCAAAGCTTTTACGTTTATAACAGCAACAGCTCTGTGCTTCAGCACGAACATATCCTTCTGGATATGGTTCATGCTGGTTCATTCTGTTTGCACTACCCAGCCTCATAATGCCAGGTAGCAGTGCCAAGAGCACTTCTCACTCTCTTAAGGGACATGCAAGAACTGGAACCAGTGTGACTGACTTCAGTTCAGCAGACTTGCCTAGCTTGCTTGCCTAAATCTCTAATACAAACATTCATATGTTTGGGACTTTCCATTCTCAAACAATTGTAATGTTCAATATAAACGAGACTAAAATGATCACAACTGGTTTTGCAGAGCAGGTGCTGTGAGGTTTTGTTGAGTGGGTTTTCTTTGCCCTGAGCTTTAAAAAATACTTTTATTTGCTTCATGAATTGCTAATATTTATGACCCAGTAAGAGAAATTAAATTGTTATATGCAACACCTTATGAAAACTGGCCCCATCTAAGCTGTAAACTAATGAATTGTAGATGTATTTATCCCCAGTCAGATTATTGACTTGAATGGGGTTTGTGTATTTGTTGTTATCTTGTAATTTTTTGATATTCTGGTTTTCCATGTGCTCTTCCTCTTTGTTCTGTGTTCTAGCAAGTAGAGATGAGCTTCAATCAAGAAAAGTAAAACTGGACTATGATGAAGTTGGCACATGTCAGAAAGATGCCATAAATATTTGGGATAAGAAGTTACTAAACTGCAGAGCCAAAATCCGATGTGACATGGAAGATATTCATTCCACTTTAAAAGAAGGTATTTATGTAGCAGGGCTTTTAATTCTGAAGTCTCAAGATCGTATTTTTTGTTCCTTTCTGATACCAACAGAAATCAGCAATACACTTTTTCCAGTAGCAAGAAATTGCCTTCTCTTCACAAAGGTGCTGCCTTCTCCTGCAGAACAGAAAACAAGTTCTGCTGTGTCTGCAGCTTGCAATGTTAGCAATGCAGAAACATGTATAGTCATACTCCTGAAAGTAGCATCTTGTTTCCATGTACCATTACATTCAAGATTGAACTTGGAGCCTCTGCAGCCGACATTGTTACCTCCTGGTTTCTGATCAGTGGATCCAATTGACTCTGAGTTTCTGATTTTATTTGCTTACTGAGAAGGCAGGACCATAATGTCTACTGTGGACTGTGCCCAAAACCTAGAGGAATCAGAGCCAAGTTCTGGAGAGTCTGGAATACATCACCTTGTATTTCATTTCCTGGAGTGAAAGGCTGGGGATTTTGTCTTGAAGTAGATATTCCTGTGGGCTAACCATAGGCCAAGAGGGTATCCAGAGGGCCTTGTTAGTATAATGCAGATATAGAGCCTGATTGCACTGCTCTGCCCTCTTCCACAGAATCTCATGGTTGTGTTACTGATGCTGAAAAATAATTCTGTGTAATCTGGCTGTGGTACAGAAGGGAAGTTTAAATTGCTACCAAAGTAAATTGTAGCAAAGATATAAAGCAGTTCCTGTTAGTGACCTGCAGAAGTCTGCTAACAAATTATTTACCTTGATACCCTATCTTCTGCTGTTGGATTGCAGTTCAGAGTTGGGAAAAATGATTTTTTTTTTCACTTGTCTTCTTGTTAAATAATTGTTTACCTAGAAGGTATTAGCAGAGTTGACATTTTGCCTTTCAAAGGTTGGTTTAGCGAGTCAGGTATCCAAGGGGGATGTATGTCTCCACATCTGCAGACTGACATGAGCAGCCCTTTGCAAAGGGAAAGAGGTGTTGGACTTCCCTGTATTTTACACTTGTGAATTTAGTTCAGCTTTTCTAAACAGGTCATTCTACATTCTGAGTGTATGTAGAATGCATCTTTCCTGCTGGAGGCTAACAGCTTAGAAGTGGCAAAGCAAGGGACATCTGTACCTCAGTTGCCCAGGGTACTGTTCAGTGTAATTGCTTTTAAGTTTGTAGTTCATGTGTAGTTTGTGGGACTGAGCTGTGGCTACTGAGTGGAGAGTGGAGTTCACTTTGTAAGGGATCCTCCAGAGTGGTTCAGCTAAAATTATGACAAAGCAAATTCTTTTGTTGTAGCACTAAAAGTATCCCCCTGCTTAGGCCTCTTGTTTTTTGACTGATCTGCAGGTGTACCAAAAAGTCGTCGGGGAGAAATTTGGCAGTTTTTGGCTGTGCAACACCGAGTCAGGCACAGGCTGCCAAACAAGCAGCAGCCTCCTGACATCTCTTACAAAGAACTTCTGAAACAACTGACTGCTCAACAGCATGCCATCCTCGTAGATCTGGGTAAGTCTGTTCTTTCTGGCCAGTTTTGTGGGTCTTTGAGTGAAAAACACACCAGTCATAATAGCAGCTGTTGCTGAAGATAGATGCTGCTCTATGAGCTCCATTTTCTATGTCAGCAGGATACATTCTGTAAATGCCACTTAGAGTCCTGTAAGCAGATGATTTCTTAGGCTATGCCATTCATATTTATGCCCTTCTGCATCTGTCTGAAAAGAGAAGTCAGGCAGTTACTTCTTCAAGTTCTGTGCAGGTGAGAATATTAAATGAGTTCAAAAGGTACAGTCCAAAATCAGTGGTAAGATACAGATTGATCTGATTAAAAGTGAACTGCACGTGAAAGCAAAGAGAAATGGTCTGAGGGAGGAGAAATGCTGTTTGTCAGATGGACTGGGGTTTTTCTTCAGAAGAATTGAATATCAACTGTTCTTCTCTTCTTACATCAGGACGGACATTCCCTACACATCCTTACTTTTCCACACATCTGGGAGCAGGACAGCTATCACTGTTTAATCTCTTGAAAGCATATTCTTTGCTGGACAAAGAAGTGGGTTATTGTCAAGGTATCAGTTTTGTAGCTGGAGTGCTGCTTCTACATATGAGTGAAGAGCAGGCCTTTGAAATGCTGAAATTCCTCATGTATGACCTCGGCTTCCGTAAACAGTACAGGCCAGACATGATGTCACTACAGGTAAGTCAGTCCCTCTGGAGCAAACCAGTTCTAAATTTTGAGCTCTTAGGGGTTGCTTGGGTTCTCCAGGGCCTTATGAGGCTTCTAATACTTTTGGAGGTTTTGAGGTACATGTATATTTTACTGTCAAGCCCCTCTCTGCCTCTCAATTTGCAAACAGAGAAGTTTAAAACTTGCAGAGCTTTTCCTAACACACAGCCCTGTCATCTCTTCAGAAATTCTGCTTTCTGCTATTTTGCCCTTCTTTTTCTCTTCCTCACTGCTCTCTCTTCCTTATGCCATAAAAAAAGCTGTTATGCTTTGTCATGTATGGATGGAGTTTAAAAATTAATTAGATTTTGTTTTTCTTCAGTCCATGAGCACTTGAATGCAGATTTCTCACTTGTAAGGCCCAGTCAAGTCAATAGTGACACACAGTGGCCAGTCAGTGTATACTGCAGGCGTTTGTACAAGGCTGCTCTGCCTTGACTCATCATTTCACCTTTCTCATTGTCTTCTACTCCACCACCCTCAACAGAGAGAGAAAACAGATGAATTTTTAATTATCTTAAGCAATGATGTATGCTCTGCATTATTATTTAATAGCTAGCAATAGATACTCAGGACTGTTTAGGAGAGAAACAGAAAAGTTTTCAGATCTATATAAATTTCAGAGTTTAAAGTTTGACAAAATTTTCACCTTGACATGCAACTGTCCACTGATTTGAATAATTATAATATGCTATAAACCCCTTATATTATAAAGGAATATACCACTGATGAATTAAAACTTTTATAATCCACAGTGGAGGAAGAGAAAACAAAGCAGCAGATACATAAGTCTCTCTTTTTTTTTTTTTTTTTTTTTTTTTCCATGCTCCCTGCGTGGCAAACACTTAGAATTGAGTAAAACTAAAGGGAGAGTTTCAGCCCACTTTTCATGACCAGTCACTTCAGGTGCTAATTTGGCAAATAAGAGCAAAGAAATAGATTTTAGTTAAACTGTATGTGCTTATTCCAAAAACTGTAGAGGACTGTGGATGTAAGTATACAAGTTTGTTGTTATTGAATTAAGAGTCAACTCCCATAAAAAGCATTGGTTTGCCTCCTCCTGTTCCATTCCACGCCCCCCTCCCACCCCAAATACGTTTTAAACCAGTGAGGCTCAAAATGTGATAAAGGCATGTTTGTGGTTTTTTGGTTTTTTTCCCTAGTAGATGCTCTCTAAGTGTGTGTGTGTTATACTGCAGTTGTAGACTTCCAACATCTGATGATTTGAGAGCATTCACATGTCCAGGATTTGACGTTGTAGTGTCAAATGAATGAGTATGACTCCTTCATTGTCAGAACCTCTTAGTAAGAACACTTTTAAATTTGAGAAAGTTAACCACTTGTAGTACTGTTTGCCTTTTAAATTAAATGTTCTATCTTTCCCCACAGTTTGCTTCTAGGCAGTTCTTCTGTTAAAGTAAGGTTTGGTCTGCTCAAGTCAAACTAGGCAAGAAGACTTAGAGGATCTTACTATATTTGGGTTGTTTTCTAACAGGAGTAGAGTACTGCAATTTCTTTTACATTTACAGTAGTGAAACACCAGAAAGCTTATAGGCAGAATTGGCTTTAGTCCTGTAGAAGAAATATGTTGGATGATTCTTCAGGATAATGAAAACTTATTTGACTTAGATATTTTAGTTGTGTGGAAAAAGTAGTAATCTAGATCCTTAGTTCATAAAGAACTATCCCAATTGATTTACTGCTCTGTAATGCAATTCTGACTTCACATGTGTGTTTTGTATTGACACTGTCCAAACTGGGCTTAATTGGTATCTTACACAATTAAACAAGGACTCAAATGCATGCACAAATTTAGCTGATTTGCCTAAATGAAAGTGATCCTCTGCTTGTCTGCAGTGCTGACTAACAGGTAGCTTCAAGTGCGCTCAGCTGTTGGTAGGGAACAAGCATGAACTCTAGAAGCAGGAAAACAGCTGGATGTAAAGGGTCATTTTCTTATTGAGGAACAGACTCACCTTAAGCATAAAGCACTGTTTACCATAAAATTGGACCTGACAACTAATCAGTAGTGTCTGCTTCTCATTTTCTGCTTTCTGAGAGAAACATTGTAAGGAAATAATTTACCACAGAGTGATATTTTTAGCCATGAATAGCACCTTTTAACCATTTCCCCATGCAACCATTGTAGGTTGTACAGCAACACTATTTTTGCATCAGTGTTTAAATTCCACCGGGCCACTGGGAGATGTGCCAGGAAATATGTATGTGGTACACCTCTGTGTAAAATGTATTCTGTGGGTACAGAAACTGTCTAAAGTGATGACTGTAGCACTGACGTTTTAAATGCAGCAAAAATAAGGCAAAAATTCAAAGAATGAAAGCTGAAATGTGTAAATTTAGTCACAGCTCATGGTTTTGACATCTTGGAAGACGTATAACTACTTCCACTGCTGCAAGACTGAAAGTTCGGGTTTGTTGACAAAGTTGGAGCAATATATTGCTTTCTTACCTTAAGCCTCTGAATCTGAAATGATACTTCATTAGTAATCAGGTTCAAACTGTTCTTTGTTATTGACTGCCCTGTTGGTTTTAATTCATTAGTGGTAGGTTGTTTATACATGAGTAGATACCAGTGGAGGCCCCAGGAGGCAATTAAGCTTCATTTGACTGTCTCATCTGTATTGCAGTTAATTTCCCTTGAATGAAAAATGAATGATTTGGAAAACTGAGTAAAGCTGAACTTTTCTTTCTTTACTTTCTCCCTCCCTCATGAACTGTAGATTCAGATGTATCAGCTCTCAAGGCTTCTACATGATTATCACAGAGACCTGTATAATCATCTTGAAGAGAATGAAATCAGTCCCAGTCTTTATGCTGCACCGTGGTTTCTTACGCTGTTTGCATCTCAGTTTTCATTAGGATTTGTAGCCAGAGTGTTTGGTAAGAAAGTTTAATCTATTGAAATAATAAACAGAACAATATCCATTGTGTTTTGAAATGCTCCAGGAGTAGTTTTGTACATGCTGGGGACATTTGGGGTGGCTGTTGTGGGTGGAAGTAGCAACAATTTTCTTGTTGGGATGTCAGCTCTTTCTTAAGAGGAAAATCCAAAAGGTATTTCTTGAAACATCAGATTTGAGCAAATAATTATATCTTCTCTTACTACCTAAGAGACTTCTGAAGTGTAAACAGCAGAAAGTTTATTGTTGCAAATATATTTTATGCAAATGTATTCAGTTTATATCAATAGAAAAGTTCATCTTGTTGAACTTGCAAACTGAAAAAAGAAAATGCATTTCTGAATCGTGATTCTAAAGTGCTTTCTAAAAAAATTCAAGCAAATTTGAACTTAAATTCTGGTTTAGGTGTTCATGTATATATATTGAACGATTTCCAAGTCTTAATATGCCTCTGATTTCATTCAGATAGTTTTTACATTAAAAACTCCTCTATGGGTAACATCTAGTACAGAAGCCTAAATACTGATTATTCCTGGTAGTGTTTACAGTGTCAGGATGTCAAGTAATTATTCTGGGGTTCTTTTCTTATCCATAAGAACTTCCAGCTTAGTCAAATCTCTAGTAATGCACCTTTTTTTTTTTTTAATTTAAATTTATTTATTAATGCAAAATTCACTGTACTTGTATATGCACCAAGAATCTAAATGCATGTGTAAGGTACTTCCTCATAAATCAGAGACTTTCTTCCCTTTGATCTTTCTGTTTTCATATGGCATCTTTTGTCTTTTCTTAAGAAATTCAGCCTGACTTTGTCTCATCTTTTAATACTGGAGCGTGTTAGGTTCTCAATTTGTGTGGTGTGTTGGCTTGGGGGCAGGAAGAGGGTTTTGGTTGGTTTGGTTTGATTTTAGTGGTTTTTTGGGGTTTTTTTTACCCAGTGCTTTCTCAAATGCAGAGAGTTTTTTTTCCATTTGCAGCAAATGTTTTTTGGCTACTGTCTGGGTGAACAAATGATTGGTGTATCTCTTTCTCAGTGGTGTACCAGTGATGTGAATATCTGTTTCCCAGTGGGATTTCTGAATTCTGGGAAACTTGAGCATTTTGTGTTTCTTTCTTTTTTTGTTATTTGGGCTTTTTTTCCTGAATGAATTTTTTAAAGATTGGGAAGATGGAAAGGAGGTTCTATGTTCATTTCTCTGTATAAGCTGAGCAAGGCAGGAGGTTCCCATTTTAAAATTGAAAAGTTACTGTGTTGTTTTACTTCTTAATGTTTTGAATTCCTGAATTTTCAATATCTTATGGGCCATTGTCATATACCAGGAAAAAATGGCTATTGTCTACCCTTTACAGATTATATATTTATGCTGTTTGAATGTCCATCATAGACTTGAGAAGGGAGGAATTAGGAACTGCATTTGAGGAGTTGGCTGCCTCATCAGTGTCCTTGTGCTGCTGTGTGATACTGGATTAGACCAGGGATGACATCTTGAGTATCAGGATCAGGAATTCAATTTCTTCACTTGTGTAGCACCAAACAAAAGCAGCCTGTGGTGTGACAGAGCCAACAGCTCAAGAGGTTTATTTGAAATGCCCATGTGCTGCCTTCATCTCAGTAACTTCAAGTCCACCACTGATTCTGAGGCAGAATTTCTATTTACTGTCCTCCAGATTCCCATTACTGTACATTCTGTATCTACTGACCTGCAGAGCCAAGACTTTCCTCTCTTATCCATGTAATTATACCTCAAAGTAAGGGTTTAGATTATAGCCAGTAGGCTCACTGCTATGGATTTTGAAAATAATGTAACTGGTTATGGAATCTACATGATCTTTTTTTTTTTTTTAAGGACTAGCTTCTGCCTGTAGAAAACACTTGTGTTATGATCTGCCCCCCAATTGCTTTTCAGTCACCAGGGCACTTAAAACCAGTTAGCAGTTGGTTAACAGTCTCTGACAGACAGTGATGAAATGCTTATTGCAGATAACTGCTACAGACATAATAAGCATGCAGTATTTTCTTTAATGCTCTCTCACATCTGTAAGGTGAAAGAAAATTCATGCTTCATCCTCATGTTGAAATAAGAGATTGCACTTCTGAACTGAATACATCTGCACTGTGACTGATTACAAAGAACATCCCAGTAAATATGTGTATTAATCCAATAGCTCTAGCTCTCATTTTCAAGATAATTTAATTATTTTCTCTTTTAGACATTATTTTTCTTCAAGGAACAGAAGTCATATTTAAAGTAGCACTGAGCCTACTTAGCAGTCAAGAGACATCTATAATGGGATGTGAGAGTTTTGAGAACATTGTTGATTTTCTTAAAACCACTATTCCAGATATGACTAAACCTCAAATGGAAAAAATTATTACTCAGGTAAGGATGTTTTTCTCTTTACTTTCCCCCCTGCCCCATTTAGTTTACTTTAAAATAATCATGCCTACACTACATGCAAAAGTCTTCTCAGAAGAGGATATGTAAAGCTTCTTGATAAATATTGTCAGTGTCTGGAATCTTAATAACTATAACTGAACTTCCTCTGCACTGCAGCTGCAAGTCGAAGGTCTAGCACCTTAGTTGTGAAACTTCGAGCAGCACTCCCCCTTCAGCTGGTAGTTCAGAGAGAACTGGAGAGCTCTAGGAAACCATGTCCATGGGCAGGAGTGGAGTAAACACGTGTGCATTCCTGTGGCTTGTTAAGGTTTGACTCTTTGAGGTGCTGTTAGGGAAGAATTCATTTTTAGACAATGTAAATCTTCATCTCCTCATTGCATTGACTGCTAAATCTGTTAGGCACTTTTATGTCTGTCACAACTCATTGATTCTGGGAATAATAGAGACGGTAGTTTAACACTTCTGATACTCTTAGATACTAAATCTGTTCTGTGCTCTACATGGGCTGCAGAGCAGCTGTGCTGTGTGGGCAGGGTAGAAATGGCTTTGTGCAAAGCCAGGTCTGATAAAGAGTGGGTTATGTTGTCTGCAGAGCTGAATGTGGTTACATGCAGGGCAGCTGGGGTCAGTTCTGCTGGCCTGTGGTGTGGTCTCACGCTGAGCAGCCTTCCACATCTGCATGCTTGTGTAGACTGCCTGTATCCTATTGCTGCTATCAAGCCTGGCTGCAGGGGCACTTGTTTGGCTATCTCAGTCTTGTAGTTCCCAGCACTATCCCCTTATAATGGGTAATGAAAGAAAAATGTAGACATTAGGCAGATCTGTAATACACAGATGATTGATCAGGTAGCTATGTAGAAGAAAATGGTACTTACCCAGCTTGAACACTACATAATTTAAAGTTTTATCTCATTTGAATAGAATAGAACAATGAAAGTAATACAGAACATTGTTTCTCAGGGAATCTGTGTGTGACTTGTGTTGGTGGAATGTTTGTGATCTCTAGGATAAGGAGCAGAAAATTGATGTCACTGTAGACATCCTTCCAATCCTAGTCTAAAATCTTTGGTAATTTTCCGAAGCTGAGAGGCTGTGACTAGATGTGTAAACAGATAAGGGTTGTGTGTCCCATCACTGTTAGAGGCTCAGTTCTGTGTCTTCACAATGCTTTGTCCTTAAAGTATCCCAGCAAGAAAGTAGTGTGCCATCATGCAGGGATAGAGCGCATGGAAGTGTAAGCATGAAGAATGTTTTTACAGAAGTCTGTAAATGAGCTCTTGGAGTCAAGGGATCCAGTTTTGAAGGCAAAGATCTGATGAATCCCAGATTTAAAAAATTTGTCTTGAACTTCTTAATGTTCCTGAGCAAGAGTCAATAAAACTTTGTCATATTATAAAATTCTTGTATTGAATAAGATACATCATCTTAACTTATCTGCTGATAAATCTCGTAGTAAGACATGGTATTTGGTAATTGTGAAAGACGTGATCCAAGTTATTCTGAAGTCCATGATTTATTATGGCTACAACTCTGTTATAATGCTCTTACTGTAGACATCCCCTTAAAATATTTTTTTGAAGAGAACAGGAAAAACATTAATCAAGAAGAGTTGACTCAGTCAAACATTCACGTGGAATAAGTCCTCCCTATTGTAATTAAAAATGGTCTTTTCTCTCATGGCAGGTGTTTGAGATGGATATTTCAAAACAGCTCCATGCCTATGAAGTAGAGTACCACGTTCTTCAGGATGAACTACAGGAAAACGTGAGTCCCTGTGATGAAGGTGAACCTCTGGAGAAGCTGGAGAGGGCAAACAATCATCTGAAGAGGCAAAACATGGATTTGTTGGAGAAGCTACAGGTAGGCGACTTAGGCAACAAATTCACGGTGAAGTCTTTTCTATGATTCAGCCAACAGAGGAGAAAGTATTGCTTTAAGTGATGTGAGAAGTCTTCTTACTGCAAGACCTTGTGCAGTTGAACAGTTCTCTTAATTACACTGATTCACTTCTGCTAGGTATACTCTTTTGCCATTCCTTAGACTTTTCCTTCTTATTTAGATTTCTTTTTTTCCCAAAATCTCTCTACCCTTATCTGCCATAAAATCTGTTGGCAAAATTTGTGTATCTTACTGAAAAGTGAGTTCTCTGTCCCTTCATCTCTCTGCTTCCCTACTGAAAAGTTTTAAGACATAATTCATAGTGCAGCAGACTTGTTTTGTCCAGGTCGTTGTAGGCAGTGTTGTTTTGTTTCCTTCTGGTGAAACTCAGAGTCCTACTTTTGGAAAGTGGTCTCTCCTAGCAGACCTGATTACATCTAAAAGCCCACCAGACTTTGCCTGGTGACGTTGTGCTTTAAAAAAGCCCTTCCTCCTTCACTATGTACCCTTTAGCTTGGCCAAGATTTGTTTCAGCTGCAATATATTGTATTGTCTGAAAGATAAGTTCTTGGTTTTTTCATCATCAGGCTATTTCTTGTTATATTTGTTAATTTGAACAAGCATTGCAAAGAGCTCAGAAAGCACTTTCAGCTTCTGAAACGTGAAAATGGAAGGAAAAAAGGAAAGATCAAGTCCTCATTATTTTTGTGTTTATGGGCCAAGGGTGCTGTGTTCTTTTGATACTGAAAAAAGGAATCACTTGAACTTTTTACTATTATTAATCTTTCTTTTTTTATTTTTCTTTATTTATTTACTGCAGCTGTGGCTTTTACCTCTGTTTTGAAAATGCATGAAAGGCATAGAATAATTGAGTGGCTGATTTGAAAGGCTCTATCAAAGCTTTTCTGTTCTTTCAGAGTGCCTTACAATAATGCATCTTTCTCAGTGCTTAACCTCGTCACCTTTTTGTTTGCATAACTTCTTCATTCCTTTGCTTGTACCCTTTCCTAGGAGCAATCAGAATTCTTCCAGCTCCCACAGGAACTGCTGCAGCTGTGGTCCAGGGTTTCTTTGGCTAGTCAGAAGAAGCTGTAGGTTTTTAATTGGAGAATAGGGAACATCATCTGTTTCTAGAATTAAATGTTGAGGTTCTCTTTCCCTCCAACCTCTCCATCCTTCTAACTTACTTTATCACAGAGGGTTTCCCTTGTTCCATCACTGTCAGACAGGTCGTGTCTTCCAGTGCTACTCCAGCTGCTGATTTCCTTTTCCTCCCTCTGGCTCCAGTTCCTTGTTACTCTCAGCTGTCCCTTGCTTGCTGACACTTGTATGTCTCCTTTCCTCTGTAAAGCTTTGAGAAATTCTTCAGATTGATCTGGTCACTATGAGGAGATTTTGTGTATGATACACAGTATGCATTCCTTGTATTGTCTGCCTACACAGATGTCTTTTAGAAGTAGCTATGTAATTCTTTCCTTAACAGAAAGGAAGGAATACTATTATATCATAATATTCAAATAGAACTATTCAGAATTTATCAATTTAAAATAATGTTATTATTTACAGGTTGCTCACGCTAAAATTCAAAGTCTGGAAGCCAGCCTGGAGACTGTTTTGACACGAGAGAACAAAATGAAGGCTCTAATTCAGTCCCTGGAACAGGAGAAGACAACATATCAAAAGACTCTTGAGCAGATAGTGAAGTATTTGCCAGCAGAAGTGTTGTCTGACTGTGAACAGCTCCTGAAGGAAGTAAACTACAACCCAAATAATAAAATATGGAGTAAGCCATAAACCAGGGGTTTCTAGGCAGCATTTCTTCAAAAACAAAAAGGGAACGAAAAAATGACTATGCTGCTTTCAATAGCTACTTAGCAATAGGCAATGGTATTACCCAAAAATAGTGCTGGGACACTCATAGCTACAGATGGGCCTTCAAGTGTCAGTATGCAAATTCAGGCTATTAATTTTTTTATGATTATGTAAATAAATCACAAGGGGGAAATAAAGATTCTCACATGTAATTATGATGAGGAGATGTATATTTAGAGTTGACCTAAAGGAAAGGAGAAATTGGAGTAGACAAAGATAATGGTGATCTGCGAATTCACTCTGGATGTGCTTGTCTTGTAGTGAAATGAGGATAGTGTGTCTTTATATATATGTATATTGAATATGTTGAATAATACTTGAAGAAAAAAAAAAAAAGGAGAATGTAATTTTCCCTCCAAAGAGCAGCATGTTTCACGTCTTCTGTGGAAAATCTGTGTGAACTCATGCGTGCCTCTCTTTTAATTCTACTGACATTGTGAGCACAGACCAATAAGCAGAAAAAGTATCACGACATGGTTTGCACAGAAAGAGCTGTAGTGCCATCCTCTGCCTGGGCTGTACCAGTCAGCAGTGTAATTCCACATGCATGTTGGAACTGGAAACAAAAAAACCATTGCATCATAGCTCCGCCTCCCTAACCCAGAGCTAAGGAACAGGTGTCTGCACGCAAAGGCAGGAGCTAGCAGTGACTGCCACTTCCTTCCTGGCCTGCTTGCTTCCACCTGTCCTGGGGCTGATCGTGATGAGGAGAGGAAGGAAGCACAACAGTGGGATGGGATTTATCCTGATGCTAATTTTCCACTGGAGACTTGCCTGTTGGAAGGGTTAGGTGTGTCGGGGGTTCTCATTTAACCAAAGAAATGCTGCAAGAAGCCTTGTCTAATTGTGTTGGGATGCAGAAAGCTGTTTTAAATTTTATTTGAGAAGAAAATTGAGGTAGGTTGCAGGAAGTTAAGTGTGAGTGCACAAGAGAGGACCAAGCAAGTCTCAGATACTATGTACTTTTCAGTTTTCACATATACAGTGGCTATACATTTCAAAGGGGATCCTGAAGTACAGGCACAGTTTTAATAACACTTTCCAGGCTATTCCTGTTTTAATACTGCTTTGTGGTCTTCTTTTTAAAACAAAAGTAATGAATTTGTGTGTTCTGGACAGAAGGTGGGATAAACTCTGATCATTTCAAGGGAGAAATTATGTTTATAGAGGTATAAAAAGCTGCATATAGATTTGAAAACGTTTTTGAGTGGAATTTTTGAGAAGGCTTAGACAAATGTGTAATAGACGAGTATTTTGGAGTGCATGTCTGAACCCTTAATTGCGTGTTACAGTGGCTCATGTTATCTCTTTCTGTTTATACTGTATTTCAGGAAACACTCTTTTTAGTAAGAAAACCAATTAAGCAAAGTGCCAAATACAGCAGTGTCTTTTCACATAAGATTGTCCAATTTAGAAAGTAAGGACTGAATATCACTGCTTTCTAAGTATTATGCTTTATGTTACCAAAAAAGTGAGGAACAACAATGCTTACTTGCTGCACACTGCTGTGGAACACAGGGGCTTTGGCTCTCCTGGGTTTTTTGCTGTTGTTTTTTTACTTCCATGATGTTTTATTTGATTAAAGATACTGATTTACTTAACAGTCTCTCTTTTTACATTTGGGGTGAAAGGTCTTAACTGTGTATAAAATTATGTGGAATCTGTCTAGATATTTCAAGAATGTTGTATTGTAGTAGATAGGAAAATGCCAAGTGAAAAAGGAGTTCTTTAGTTTTGTTCAGAGTGAATTTTAGCTGATGTGTACATGAAAACTAATCCCAGGAACTGCAGCAGCGTCTATTACAAAGCACCAAGATTATTCAGATACATCTTTTTTTTAAAGATGCACTGAATGAGCTTTATCCTCTGTTTCACTTTAAAATTTTTTCATGTAATGCCTGGAGAAATTCCAATAAATGTCATTGCTGCATTTCCCATAGCCTCTGGCTAGTTTTATTTTTCTACACCTCAAGTATCAATCTCATTCTCAGTAGTACTGTTCACAGGAAATATGGAAAGGATCTGGCTTTAGTTTCTAGTTGTGGGGAAGAAAACCCGCAGGATTTATAAAGTACACAGAGTACAAGGATAGATATTCTTCTCAGGAAGAATAGTCTGACATTGTTCTTAACTGCAGCTGAAATTTTTTGAACGTATTTTTGTTCTGTAGCAGTTCAGTTAGTACATATGCATGTTGAGAATAGTAATTTGATGAACTTTGTGTATCTAGCTTTGAAGGGAGGGAGAGTGCAACAACGCATGGGAGTAAACTACAGAAGTCAAACCACAGTGGGTAAGTACCTCATGGCTTCAGGACACTTCTGATAATGTTTGTTGGCTGAACCCAAGAGTGCCTTGTAACTGGGTATCTCTAGGCTGTGTAGCTTGAAGTCTGCACTCAAGCAGGTATCCTCCAGACCATCTTCAGATGAATAACTAGCAAGATTATCTGAAAGACTGAACTGGGTGTGTGTTTGTGTCCATCTGTAACATATAGACAGCTTTACATTTGTTCTGTGCAGTTGCACTTGTGCAGCTGTGAGAAAGGAGGTCTTAGGTGCATTGTGCCAGAGACAGAGCTTCAAGGATAATTGCTTGGGAAAAGGAGCAATTCCTGGGATCAGAAAAATTGCTTTTCTATTTCTATATCTTGTTTTTCTGATGGGAAAAAAGTTTTTAGAACAAGGCTATTGTTCTCTCTGAGCTAAGCACAAGAAAGCTCTCAGTTTTTGCTCTCAACTTCTGGAGAACTAACTCCTGAGGGAAAAGTATCTGCTGTTTTCAGAAACTGGTGACTTAGACTGTTTTCTGCTGGTAGAGGGCTTTTTTCAAAGTCTGAGAAGACATATGTTCTTCTAGCTTGCAAACTGGCTAGTAAGTGAAGAGTAGCACTTGGCAAGAATAGAGCTGAAATAAGTCAGTCTGATAAGGGCTAGTGTAGGACACTATTTGCTTTTTTTATGGATGAAAAACCTGGCTAGAAGGTTGTTTGTTGGGGTTTTTTTATTCTACAAAGTGGAGTATTTATTTTTCTGCTCAAAAGAGGAATGTTTATTTAAGGTGCCTGAAAGTTGCATTTGTTCACTGCTGTCTAAAAAAAGCATTAGATTCTACAAAAAATCGGCCTTACTTAAAATCACAAATCTAGTTAATATTAAGTGATTTGATTGTGCCCTCTTCAACATGACACTTCATAGTTCAGTATCACTGCAAGAAAGCTGAACATTTGGTAACATGCAAAAGAATTTAGGCAGTTTATCCAAGAATCTGATATTACTACTGTGATCCAGAGGGTCTGCATCTGGACACTTAATCTAAACCTGAAACCACATAGGTATTAGTGTGAATAGCCTTTTCTGTGCTGAGGTGAATAACCCCAGGCAGTGTTAATAGTGATTATCCAGTCAGTTTTTGTAGCCACAGATGGGTGCTGACAGGCATGTGCAGGCTGTAACATGTCAAGATTTATGCCAGGCTACACCATCCTTTAGAAGAATTGTAATTGATTCTGTATTTCTGTGCTTCATCTTTTGCTGTCAGTGTTAGCTCTTGGATGCATTTAACATGTGCTTTTCCTTCCTCAGTCTTTCGAGTGACTAGAAACCCCAAAATTTAATGCTCTTTTCAAAAAAGACACATCCAATGTTTAGCTATATCCTTGCTCCAGTGTGCAAGAGAGAGTTTGTATGGCTAAAGTTTAACATGTTAGCTCACTGTCTGAAAGTGTGCTGAACTCTGCAGTGGTAGTAAAAAGCAAAGATTACCATGTGCCTTGAGTGGCTGACAGCTTGTGTGCTGACTGGCTTGCAGTGTAGTAGGATCTGGGTAGATTGGCACTTGGTCTGTTTGGTTTCACTTTAATGTTGACCTTAACTGTGAACCAAAGGAAGGATCTGGCAGTGCACCTTTACCAAAATGTTCTGTTGGCATTTCTTTTGGGTTTAGAAGTCTTACAGTCCTTAACTGTTCTCTTCAGAACTCTTGCTCAGTAGCCACTTTTAACAAGAAATTTGGGAATTGCTGTTTCTAATCTTACCATTAAAAAAAAAGACCTCTCCTGCAGCTTATCCAGAGTGTTTATGTGCTCAAATTTCAGGTTACTCAAGTTTCCACTCTGATAAAGGAAAGTAAGAAGGTTTTATTATATAGGTTTTATTTTTGATGAGAGTATGTGCTGAGAGATGACACCAGTGCTATACATCATTTCTTGCTGGAACTTACATGGGGGGAAGTATTCTGTGCCTGATGCACCCTAGAATGTGGTTGGCCCTATTGCTGTCATGGCTACTGCTGGCTCAAATTTAATTTGCCATCAACCCAAACCCCTAGGTCACTTTCTGCAGGACTGCTCTGCAGCCTCTCATCCCCCAGTTTGTACATATGACCAGAACTGCCCCTTCCTATGTAGAGAATACAGCACGTGCTCTCAGCAAATTTCATGCAGTTGGTGATTGTTCAGCTCTGTAGTCTATTCAGATGTCCCTTTACCCTTGAGGAAGCCCACAGCTCCTCCTGGTTTGATGTCAGCAGCAGACATGGGGACTAGAGATACCTTGAGGGACAGCATGAGGTGCAGATCCAGGTTAGCTGGAGCCCAGAAGCAGCCACAGTGACACCATACAAAGCTGTGGGAGCTCCCAGTCTGTGGGGGGCTCTGGGCAGGCTGGCCATCACCTCCATGCTGCATGTTTGGGCTCCTTGCTGCAGGTGAGGCCAAGCCTGGCCTGTGCACTACATGCCCATTTGCCCCATGCAGTTTGTGCTCCAGAATGTTGTCTTCCAGTTTCCTGTTATGTGCTGGGACAGCATTGAAATGCAAACCAAACTGGAGAAAGTAGGGATGAGGGGGTGATGTCCTTTGAAGTGCACACCTGATTCCAATTCAAACCACTGCTGTGGGCAGGCCCCTAGTGCCAGTCAGGGCTCCACTGGTACTGCTCCCGCTCCTGCAGGATACAAAGCTAGTTCTGTGTGAAGCTGCTGAGCTGCCTGCATTATCCTCTGCAGCACTCTAAGGGTGGTGGGGTTTTTTCCTCCATGCTACAAAGGAGCATATGCCTTCATTTTTTTATTTTTTTATTTTTTTTAATGATCAATCTCCTAAAGTTGATGTTCTGGAAGAAATCATAGTTATTAGATTTGTGCTTGAATATTGCCCACGAGGTGTCACTGTTGGTTTTGTACATGCAGCTGATGTGTGTGTGTGGTGGTTTGGTATTTGCTGTGGCTCTTACTTTAGAAAGGAGTATGAACTTAGTCTCCTGTCTGATGATGTTCTATTTGCATGCTGTTTGTAATAAAATGTGATATTTGTGGTCAAAGACTTTATTATAATGAGAAGACTTACTAAATGACATATAGAGCCTTTCTCAGAAATGGATGTCTTACAGTATTTCATCTTTGCTCTCGTGTAAGAGAATTACGTAAGCACTTCACCCTAAAACAGGTATATATTGTTCCCAGCAATCTGATCCCAGGTGTTTCCTTTTGCACTGTTCTTTTTGAGCAGAATTTGTGTTTCTTGAAAGCAGCATCGTGTTGATCTGATCTAATTGCTGTCTGATTTCACACTTACCCTGGGTTTGTCTTTTTAAAACAAGGCTTCCTTGCAATAAGCTTCCCCATGTCCACTAAATCTCGAATAATCAGTTCTTTTTCCTGGTTTTCTTTTAATTAATCTCACTGGGTCTTAGTGCTCAAAAGGAAGGTGGAGGATTTGCTCCTAAGTTTCCAATACCTACAGAGAAAACATGGTTTGCTGCTTCCATTTTTCAGTTAACACATTTTCCCTCCAAGGGCATTGCTTTCATGGTGAGCACTGTGCTCACTGTGAAATGTGAGGACATGTTCAGATAATGTGATGTTCCAACCACCCAGACACAGCTGTTCCCCAGTGCATGTGGACAACAAGCACAGGTCATGTTTACCTCCCGACCAGAGCCCCATGTTCAAACCACACTCAGGTTATTGTGGCATCAGCAATTCCCTGGGGACCTCTGGGTATAAGCAAAAAAGACCACAGCTCTTCTACGATGCGTTTGCTTTTCTAAAAGCATCAAATTATAGATGGGCCTAATGGGTTGAAGGTGCTTAAAGCAGGGCCAGTGCACTTCATGTGCAATATACCATCATTTGAAAAGCTATCACGTTGTGGAAACATCATTCAAGTGCTAATTTAAATAATACTAACATCTGAAACTGAGGCATGTTCTGACATTTATAGGTTTAATGTCTATTTCTGCACTCTACCAAAATAGATGGGCTGTGGGTGGTTCTATGATTATTGCTGTGCATTAGCAAGACAAAAATCGTGTAGGCAGCTGCTATTATGCCTGAGTAAATATAGATGAGGGAGAATCTATAGAGTAATTTTTTGATGTCACATGTTTATTTAAGATATAATTAGGAACAACATTAGCTTCAGCAGTGCTTAAGGCTTTGGAGAGGGAGAGAGTATCTTAAGAATTCAGTGACCAGTGTGCCTCCATACTGCATAGCCTGGGGTCCTGCTAGCAGGGGTGGGGTTACACAGTTCTGGGAGCAGTGATTCCCTGCAGCCCTTTGCCTGCTGAGCAGTCACAGCTATTGAGGCTGGATGCGTTGTCAAGCCATCATTCTGACCAAAATTTGTGACCTTTGTGTCCTCTTCCACTGCAGTGATCCTGAAAACTTCAGAGGGCTTTGATAGGCTGAAATGGGTATTTTTGCACTGACTTTTGGTATTGCATGTTGTGGAAGGAAGAAAGGTAACAGTTCTTTTGGAAGAACATAATTTTATCATGTTTTGCCCTAGACAAGTAATATCTGTATCCTTCCTACTCTAAATGGGAAGGGAAACAGAGAATGCCAAGCTGATAAACTGCTCACAGTGGCATAACTGGTTTTAGTACTTTGTATCCTTGGCAGGAGAACAGGATCTTTTCCTACCCTTTGGGCCAGCTGGCCCCCACATGTGTAGCCACTGTAGTCCTGTTTGCATTCTTCACAAAGGGTGGCACTTCTGACCGTTTCCTTGGCTTGTGGGTGGTGTTCTTACCAACCTCAGCCTGCTGGAGAAACTTAGCATCTAAGCTCTTGTGTTTTCCTAAAAAATGTATTTCAGCTCAATGGACAGTAATATTGATTTCCATCTTTTGTGAAAAGGCAGAGAGCCTTTTCTGGCTGTTCCTTGGGGTTAGTTTGCATGCTTGTGCAGAAATTGTGCACAAGCAATGCCAGAGGATGTTTCATATGCCTGACCACAGCTGGCCAGTCATTAAAAGGCCCAGGGTTCGGATCTTGGTGACACCTCTAGTACATGAAGGTGTTGGGTTTTTTATTTTTAACTGTCTCTCAGTGGAAGACAGCCTGATGCAGTTAAACAGCCCTGGAGGAAATTTCAGCTGAGGAGGCTGGAGATGTGTAAAGTGGTTGTGTGTGGGAGGGCAGGAAGAAATGGAATTAAGGTAGGAAATCATAAAGTAGATGTGACAAACACTTCTTCTCCTTTTATAGCAGGTTATTTATACCAAAGCTCATGATACTGTGTCAGTTTTTGAGGAATTCTGGCTTCTTGACATTTGTCCTACTTACCCCTTACAAAAAGCATATATTTTTCCAGCACCACTTGAAATGATCCTAGCATCCTAGAGAGCCAAAGCACTCAAATGGTGCAAAGCTGCTAAGAGAAGAGCTCTTTGTTTAGAAAACTTTATTTATTTGTGATGTAACAGAGCCTAGAGAGATGCTACAACATAAATCTCGTAAGATGGCAAAATATGTGTGCTGTCCCAAAAATTTACCATTAAATCAAAGAGGTGGGAAGAGCAGCATCAGCCCAGGGCAATTATGTTCAGTTTAGGCAGATGTATTGTGGGATGATTTGATTTAACCTTCTTCAAGATTTTTGGGTCAACGCTGACTTTGTAGAGACATCTCCAAAGAGTACATTTTATTCATCTAGTTTTGATGTCCACCTTATTCTGGCTATGATGAGTCCTAAAATATTTACTCCTTCCTTCTCTCCCATCCACTGCAAATACCAGCAAGAGAAGTATAGGTGCAGCACCTCTTTTCACGCCCTCTATATAATAGCCTAATGGTTGGCACAATTGTTAAGGAAACAAAAAGCATGATTTCTGGTCAAAATGCATCTTGGAAAAAATTCCAGCCGTGGAAACGTAACATGTACAGCTTCCACAGCCTCTGTTTATTCTTATACTTAAGAGATTCAAATAATGAGCAGGACTGAACCCTCAAAGAATCTCAATTACTGACCCTCCCCCTCTCCAACCTCCCAGCCCCCATGGCATGTTTGAGGGACATTAAAATGAACATACTGTTAAACAAAGCATGAACCCTCAGGCTATCTAGGCTGTGGCAGATCCTCTGCTCCTTTGGGTGTGCTCCCTCCCCTTTGTGAGCTTCAATCCTGATAGAACTCTCCAGCCCATTCTTGCTCCCAGACTCCAGAGCTGGGATCTCTAGTCTCCATGCAGGAAAAGGAGAAGAGGGAAGTGTGATGCTGTCACTGTCTCTCCACACATGCCAAAACTGCTGCTCTTCAACTGCAGTGTCATCTGAGCTAGTAGTTTCAGGGGCTTTATTATTATTTTTATTTTCTTCCTTTTCTTGCCCCTCATCTCAGGGGAGCCTGAGTCTGAAGAGCATCTCAGTGTAAACCTTTGAACACAGAAATAAACTGTAGTCCATCCTGTGTACAACAAGAAAATGAGTGGCAATAGAACTTTGCCTGGAGCTGGAGTGGAAGTGAAGGAGGATTTGCTGCTGCCTGGGGCTACAGGGAAAGGTGAAGGAGAAAGATTTGCTCCTACTGCTGCCTCAAGTAGATAGAGCATGCTGGAGTTTAGGGCCTGGATCCATATATCTGTCATAAAATAAATGTGTGCTCTATCACCATCTGTAGTGTGTGCACAGCAGCAAACCACTTCAAACATAAAAGTGTAATGGCCCAGAGGCAAGGAAGGAAAAGGAGAAACAGAAGAGAAGGAGGGAACACATACTGCAGGAGAGGACAAGGGCTGGGATTGCATTAGACACGTGAGGAGAAACCCATGACACTTTTCTTTGCCTGCTGGAGATGCCTGTCCCCATAAGGTCTGGAGGCTCAAATCAGCTCTGCCACCAGCCCTCTCCAAGCTGTAAAGAGTTCAAGATATAATGTTTACTGCCCTTTCACAATAACAATGTAGGGAGGAGAAAGCACCTACCAACAAAATCCTTTCTAGCCCTAAAGCACACTGATGGCACCTGCAATCACTGCTCCCCACAATCAGGGTTCCTTTTCCCAAGGAAACAAGTCACACATTAAGTTTTGCCACAAACACAAAGTCACTTTAACACTGAAATGGGTAAAACAGTTTCCTCTTCCCAAAGAGCAAGTTCAGCAAGTCCACTTAAAACTTCTGAAGTCATGAAGAGGTGAGCTCTCGAAGAAAGATGCAGTGCACAAAATCCCTGCATCTCTTTGTCTTGGCCTCTGACCTGCAGGTGAAGAGGAACTCTTGTTTTCAGAAGAATCCAAATCCCAAGTCAGGCAGTTAGAGCACACAACCTCCTTGGCATTAGCTTTTTTATAACCCTCCAAATGTAACAGCACCCTTATGGTCTGATTGTTGAACGTTTGTTTTTTCTTTAATGTCAGAATTAAATTGGTCTGTGCATGTAAATGATAAACATAATTTCATTACAGAGGAACCAAGGATATGTAGCATATTTCTTTGATTTTGTGGGGCCAGTAAAACTCATGTACTGAGAGTGGCTTCCTTTAGTCATCCTTTTACAGAAGCTTTTATTACTTCCTTTCCCTTCACATGAAAAGCCACACATAGTCATGGCTATTATACCATGTAGGATTAACTGAGCTTGCAAAGGTTTGGGATGTTGAGCTTTCTGCAAAGTCTGCTACCTAAGTATTTAAGCACTCTTCTCATTTACATAATCTAATTGTTACATTCACTGAAACCTATTCTCTCTTCCAAATCCTACATCTGATCTCCACTAGGTAAATGTCAGAGCAATTAGATAGAAATGCATTAGATATAGATGGGAGGAAAAAGAAGATCACCAGTTTCTCAGCAGGGTTCCCTTTAACCACAGTACAGAGCTGATGTGATCACCAATCCTATCCCCTTATTCAATTTGGCCCCTAATAGCCATGGGAATAAAGAAGTGTCAGTAAAAGTAACCATTGCACTCAATTCTTTCCTGACCACAGCCTGCACTCAAAGCTTTATTTTCTCTGTGTTCTGCATGCTGGAGGGAAAGACAGAAGGAAGCAAGGTAGCTCACAGAGGGCAAGGTTCACCACAGCTGTGGCCCAGAGGGATAGAGGAGCAGAGCATCAGGCTGAGACAGAGATGACCCAGGCAATTGAGATGTGGTGTAAACTTCAGAGGAAACAAGACCATGTCAGTGTGTCTCCCCTTATCTGCCTCCTACCCCGTGCTCCTTGTGCTCCAGCCCTGAAACCCGAGGTGAAGGGGCAGGTGTGGGTGGTGGTGCAGCAGCAGTAGAGAGAGCTCCACAGAGGAGTGTGGGCAACAAAGGCAAAGTGGGCTCTTTAGGGGTTAAGGAACACTCCTCAACTTTCCTCTACTCTTTCACCAGCTCTTTGATGATGGCTGAGATAGGGCTGTGAAGCAGGGTAGTGGCTCTAAGGAAAAGGAGAATAGGTACTGAAGGCTTAGGGAGAAGTCTTGGGGAGGGCACTTGTCATCAACATGGGATATAGGCAGGAGGCAGCTGGGAACATTAAACTTTGAGAGAGGAGAACAACCTTTCTTTAAGAAAATGGATGGGGGAGGCAAAAAAACCAGAATTGAGGGAGCACACATGTGGGTCGTGGAAGAGGTGTCAAACAGGACATCAGTGTTTCCCAGATGAAGGCTGTGCAATCCCTCACTGGAGTGTGAAGTTCAGTTGGCTGTACTACGAATAAAAATAAATAAATAGGAGGGAAAAAAAGAAAGAAAAATATGGTCATATCTGATAGTCATCTGTAGTCTCGTGCCATGGAGCACTTGGTGATAAAAACATCTCTTGTTCTTTTTGTAAAACCCTTGATTGGGAGAGAACTTGGTTGGAAACAGTTAAAACTGTTGTTCTTAATTTTATCTCTATCACCCAAATAGAAAAATAATGTTAAGGCCAAAAAAACCCAAACAAATAATAATTAAAAGGGGAAAAAAAAAAAAAAAAAAAAAAAGGAAAACAAACGAAAAAATTCCACAGAATTTTATTCATTCCTCCAACAAAGAGAGGAATGTACTTGCTGCTAGGTTTTTGGAGACTGAAAAGACTAATAAATACAAAACCCAGGGTTTGTGTAAATTTGTGCAATACACACAATAACAAAAATTTGTAGAAAGTTTTGGTTAATCTATGAAGGTTAGGTGAACCACAGGGCTGTTGGCTGTAGTGTCTAATTCTTATCACCTTGATTTCCAGAGAAATACTTTCCAGGGACTTCCGCTGACTGGAGTTACCCACACAACCCAGAGTTTGCCCTGCATAGTCATGAGCTGTCACTTCAATACTGCCACAGAGGTTTTCCTTAGAAACTGATGACTGGGAGCTAACATTAATGGGAGTCATTTTAGAGTATTAAGCCATGACTCAACTTTCTTAAATCCAAAGGAGATTGGTGTATGTGAAGAATGATTGCTGCTAGGAGCAGGATTGAAAGGCAAGTACTGTGTTAAATATATATACTTAAATGCTTCATAAAATGCTTAATAGAATATATACTTATTAAAGTAGATAGTGGGAGAGAATAGTGGCACCTGAAATAGTTAGGTAGGACTAGAAATCTTGGCTGTTTCTTGAATGTCCTTCAAACTGCTGCAAAGAGAAAGTCTCATCTCAAAGGAGGTGAGTTAGAGGACAGTGATTGTCCAAATTTACCCCACACTCTTTAGGCACTTATTTGAGTATTTCTATGCACTCTCTGCAGGAGGGGAAGAGTGGGAGAACCCCAGAGATAATCTTATCTTTCAAGTAGTTTAGTCTAAGACTACAATTACTCCCTGGAGAGACCTCTCTCGTTTCACTGACTTTTGAAGAAGTGTTAAATTAATTGGGTGTGTCTAACTTAGTTGGGTAAATCTAGGCCTAAAGTATGGGATTTCCCTGTTGTTGAACTGGTGTAATTGTGCCATGCTGCGTTGTGGCTGCTGAACTGTTCCTGCTTTTACAAGTCCCTCTCAGAACCTTGGTGGTTGTGATGCCTCTGTGTCAAGAAGCCTTCTGGAGCTCTTGGCTCTCCTCAGCTCTCCTCGCTGATGGCAGTTTTTATTTCTGAGCGGTTTTACACCCCAGGGAAAAGTAACAGATCTCACCAAAATTCAGATTTCCAAATGACAGGATGTAAGTACAAGAAGTATGAACAAAATCCTGCTCGCCAGAGTTAAATCTCTGCTGCTGTCATAGAATTTCTCTAAATAGCAGAACTTACCTGTGCTGTTCAACACAGCTGGAAACAACAGGGTAAATATTGCATAAGGATGAATGCCAATATGTTATGCAGGTCTGTTTAAAGGTATCTCTTGTATTACTACTGGTTATTTAAAAGAGATTTTTTAAATTTTTTTTTTTGTATATGCGTGTGTAACTTCAATCATGTTTCTGTATTTCAGGGCTGGAATATAATCATAAAAGTTAACACAGCTCTTCAGATTGTTCTTCTTTCTGTAAGCATGGCTTCATAATGGAGATTTAGTGGGCTGTAAACAGGATGTCATATGGTGCTCTCTGTCAAAAATTAATGATGGCAATGAAGATTAAATTATTCTTCCGTGAAAATACAGCACATACGCAGGGAGATGTTTGCAAGCAGGCTTAAAATAGTCCATTCCCTGAGGACAGCCTGGGAGTTAACTGGCTGCTCCCTGTTCCTTGTGAGAGTCTGGGTCTACCACAAAGAGGAGCTGTGTTTAATTCCTGCAAAACCCTGGGACACAAAGGGAGGCTTTTGTTTCTCTGCCTTCTAGGTGGAAGCTGTAGTCTGTGTTGCCTGGATAATCTGATACTCAGCTACCTGCGGTGTGCTCCCAGCGCTCCAATTTGCACTGCTGCCTCCATTCGCTGCCCTCCCTTGTCAGAGCTCAGAGCATTTCAGTCTGTGAGGATTCATTGTGAATCTGACTGTGCATCTTGAGGTGGGTGGAGAGAGGGGGAGAAGGGATTTTCCACAAATGGAATCCAAAAACCTGCAGCATATCTGTATGAAAAAGGCTTCCATTCCATCATCTGCTCCTGATTTTTTCCCCCTAGATGCAGCACGAACATGTCAGTGGGAGAAGAAAATATTACATTTCCTGAGACAGGTTTGTCCTGATGCTGGCTAGCATGGATAGCCTGATGTGCCAAGCAAAGCTGTTTCCTGTGAGGCATGGTTTTCTGTAAATGCAGCTCTCAGGAAGCCTGTGGGGCTGCTTTCTATTTCATTTGTTGGCAGTAGATGGCTGTCTGCCTCTGCAGAGCCTCAGACCAAGCCAGAGTATTCCCCAAGCTGCCTGCTTCTACACTCCGTGAACCTGTTTTCCATATTACCACTCAGTAAAGATGTAAATATTAAGCAGAAGATTTCATGCCTTCCACAAGGGCACAGCTTTCTCAGTGAATTCGTTCCTGGTACTGGGGAGAAAATTAGGAAACTACATCTTGGAGAGAAGACGTCATTGTGACCTTTCGTTCCCTTGTGAAAGAACTACTACCAGTATTTCAGCTCAATGATCTTTGTTCTCTCACAGCTTCAGCACTTACTAGTTAGGATCCTGAAATGCATCAGGTTTGGGGATTTTTACATTTTTGAGTGTTTTCTTTTTTTTCTTAGTCTTGTGAGCTGCCTTGATTTTTTTTATGCCCATCATCATATCCTGTGTGTCTTCTCATGTGAATCCTCTTGTGAGTAGATCTTTATAGCTGTATAACCCTTTGAGCCACCTAGCCTTGGGAAAACACATCTTCCCCCCTTGTTTTGAAGCTACTGTTGTCTAAGACAATGTGTTTGTGTATGCTTAGAATTTATGAGCTGGTAAAAGGGAGAGAGGGGGAAATAAGGTGGCTACGGTACTGACTCCATCCCCTGGCACAGGGAACACAGTCCTTTGTGGCAGGAAGCAGCTTGTTTCAAACAGGTACTATGCTGGACCTTTGACACATATGGATGTGTAAACTGAGTCACACCTAACATTTTAACTCTCCTTTGAAGTCCCATCACTGTAGCAAAGCAAAAATACATCTGATATGTAAAAATCGACTCTTCCCATCTCTGCTTCTTCAACTGCTTACATATTTCACAGGGAAAATTACTCCCTTGACAGACTTAGTCTCTCAGTAAGCAGTGAATATTGTTGCTGTTGCTCAGGGATTAGCTGAACAACGTAAATTATTCTGGTAAACCAACCAGTGTGCAAGCATGTCTTTCTGTTTTGACCTGTTAGAGATCGTCAGCACTGGCTCCTGTTTTGGGGCAGAGGTGACTTTTTCTTCCGTAGGCAAGGGAACGTGGCAGGGCTTCCCTGTTTTGCCTTTCAAATGGGTAGATGTGTGGCACTTTTGACGTTGCTGTTCTTTTATATGGGGAATAGTGTCTTTGATGAGATTTTTTTCTTCTCAGAAAAGTAGTAGATTTTACTTTATGTGCTAAGATCCTTGGTTCTTCAGTTGTTCTGAGGAAACCCAGTAACTGGGATATAGCCACCTAGCAGGGGTTGTCTAGAACACAGGGTAAGAGCAGAATAACCCCCTGTGCCTCTTGTGACCATTGCCCAATACACTCTGTACTCCTGTGCTATGAGATGGGCAGCTGCCTGCACCCATTTTCATCCTCCACCATACATACACTTTCACATTTTCCTATTCTGGTCACTCTGTTGAGATCTCTGCCATGGGTCCAAAATCTGCATTTTGCATCTCTGGATTTAGCACAGCAGGTTTGAGTATATCCTGCAAGCTGTATAACCATTCTTTTGTCTATGAATGCAGGTAAGGTCTAAAACACCTTCACAATAGAATCCCTTCAGCCCTGGCATGAATCAAGAATCTCCCACCTGCTCTGTATATCCAAGCAGTTTTCATCTGCTTTCATAGCCCAGAGATGAGTATCTGTGGGCCTGGGACTGAGACCAGACGTGTGGGCAGCCTGTGGAGAGGGAATGGCAACATGCTCCAAATGGCAGAGTGAGGTGGTGAAGTCTGCCATGAGTTGCTGCAAGGCTGCCTTCAAATGTTGTTTGGTCTGGTGTGGGAAAGGAAAAGAGATGGTCAGAGCTGTCATTTGTGGATCACACCTGCTATCCAGGCCCACTGTTTGCAGCTGTGGTATATCTCACTTAAAAACAAAGCTTCTCTAGAGTGATTCCTGCGTGACTGGGGGAGGGCCTGTTGCTTTGAATTCTGTCCAGTTGGACAGCGTGCTGGTCCAAGCATCCCTTTACCACAGCTGCCTATTTCTCAGTAGGATGGACTGTTTGAATAATGTATTGGCACTTCCTGTAGTGTCTGCCACATGTGTTAAGTGCAGATAGTGACAACAATGGATACTGAACCGCATTTTCAGATAACTCATCTGTATTTCTTCATCCATCCTCTGAATTAACTTGATTTGGGGATTCTTGCCACAGAAGCCCCAAGAACCCTCTTTAAGCCTCAAAGTAGAAAACCAGCTGAAGTTTTATAAGTGCTGCCTTGTTGTGCTTTAGCTGCAAAACTGTTCAAGGAGCACAGTTTAAGGGGTGCTATAGCTACTGCTCACACTGGCCTCAGGATGCAGATGTTTACACTGCCTCCTGGATTTTTCAGACCATTGAAGTCAGTTCTGAAACGTGAGTTAACCAAAACCCATTTTATTTAATAAGCAATCTTCCTTCTGGCTTAGGTCAATTAAGTGGTCACGTCTAGATTTTTAAAGAAATCCCTCCAGTATTTGGCCAAATAAAGCCAAATTCTAGTATTAGCCATACTAGAAGGTAAAGACTTTGCACCTAAGCAACGTACAGCTCAGCTGAATCAAAAAATGCAGAGTTTTGTACTTCTTGACTGAACAAGTGTATGTAGTGTTTTCAAATAAACTATATTCTTCTTGGACGTGGCTACCAGTGAAACAGAATCCTAACTACTGCTTCAAACATGACCTACCCTGAAGGGAGAGTAGCAGAAAATATTAAATTTGTTGCTTGCAACACAACAACTGTGATTGCAACAGAAGCAGCTCTGGAAAGACTGCTGTCCTTCATGTACTGTTTGGAAAAACAGAGGTGAAAAGAGTCAAGAGTGGATGACCATCATTAAATTTCTGTGGAAACAAATAAATAAATAAATAGTCCTCTGTAAGGGCAGCAATGAACATAAATAAGGAATAATATTGTCTCATTGTAGACAGTATTTCCACACATGACAAGAATGACTCTTGAAATTATTGAGAGGTTTTGTGTATATTTTGGGAAATTTTCAGCTGTTATCTGTTTGTTTCAAATAAGCCAAAAAAATGGATAGCTACCTGAATAAAGTGTCCAACTTTTGTCTTCCATTTGATCTTTCTAGCCATATGAATCAGCCAGTCAACATCAGAGGCTATCTCAAGCCTAGGAGAAAGTAGCTGAGAGGAGATATTATCTTTCTCCACTGACTTATCTCAGAGAAAAAGCCCATGAATAATTTCACCACTTTCTGACACACTGGACTGCAAATACTTATACAGTGGAAAACATCTCATTGCTTCTGTATATTTTCGAATATTTCTTTTTCCATTTCTTAATTGAAAGAAAATCAAAATACATTTTTTCCTCAACCCCATCTCTTCCCCCAGTTCACTGAAGGAATTTTTTCTGGATACCTGTGCTCAAGGATGTAAGCCTGGTCAATAAATTCAACTCTGTCTGTTCAGTTGCAGTATAGAAAGGCTAGTACAGCTGGGACATCAGACTTGATAACCTCTACTCTTTGTATCTGTGGTGGTCTCAGAAAAGTACAAAGGGAGATAAATATATCTCTTCTCATCAGTACAGGCTATATTTGGAAGATCTCATGTGATGTAGATTTCCATTGTTTAATCACTCCAGAAAAAAAACCCAACACAACAAAAACAACCAAAAAAAACCCTTACAAGTTCTCAACCCCTGAAACAATGATGGAAAATCATGATGTCCCCCAGTGTCTGTGGGTCAATGTGTCCTTTGGGAAATTAGAGGTGCCTTTGTGCAGCATTTACAAGATTACTGTGGAACTAAATGAGGGCTCTCTTTCACATTTGAGTTGCTCTTGAACCTCAAAGAAGCTGATGTAATCAGCAGGTCTATGTATAGGGCAGCAGAGGCTGTCAAATGAACTAGTGAGTACGTGCTGTTGTAACAGAAAATGGGTAGCAGAAAATGTCAAAGGGAAACAGACCATAAGAATGGTGTCTGGAACACAACTCTCTGGTCTTGCTTGCTCCATTTCTCAGATTGTGCAAAAGAAATGAAAGGAATGAGCTTTTTTTTTTTCATAAAGCTTACTCACAAAAAGGGGCATGTCTTTGTAGTGGGGACTCTAAAATCTCCTTGTCTTTATTCTGGAGTGGGCAGGGAGCATGGCTGGTGTATTGTGTCCTTTTTCTTTTCAGTACTGCAGTTTCATTCACCCTCTCTACCCCTGGAAAGGCCTAGATAAAGTATGATTGATTACCTGCTTGGATCTACAGCAATTTATCATATTCAAAAAGCTAAGTTGGACCTATTCATGCCCAGGTGGGAGAGTATCATTTTAGAGGCTTATTTAAAATCCTCTATCAGTTCCTAAGTTCTTTATTAGCATTGAGAGACGATACTAAATAAACATGAGGTTTCCCCCCCAACATCAGAGTTTCATGCTGTGTCAGGCCCATAAGATTGGTGCTGTGATGGGTGCTGTGACAAGGATGTGAAATGTGACAAGGATCTGAAACACAGGTTCATACTTGTATGAGGCCCAGTGAGGACACAATGCTGTGGTTCACCACTGACCTTATCCAAAGTCCATGTTTTTGGATATCCAAAGAACTCTATGTCACCATTAATTCTGAATTTGAATTTTTGTTGAAGTTTGGCTCAAAGAGGAACAAAGTGACAAAAAATTCCCATTTCACTGAAGAAACAGCCACCACCTTAACAGATATATGGATGGCTTTGATCTATTTAGGAATCACGAGGAAGACTTCTCTTTATTACTAAATCATTGGTAATGAAAATAAGCCTGGAAAAGCTGGATCCATTACACATTTCTTTGTGTTTCTATTCATTGGTTAAGGTTTCAATTCTGGAGTATCCAGGAGTTCCTTCAAAAGGTGAGTCTAAATGTAGTTCATATTCTGGACTGTGTTTATGTTTGGTGATTGGATCAAGTCTCATAAATATTGTGTACAAACACCATAGAGAATGTTAATTTCTAAAGTGACTGTAGAATTATATTGGGGTTGTTAGGAAAGAGTTAAAATATTTTAAACATCTGAATTTGAAAAAAGTAATCCCACTCTCATAATGTGATTGCCAACCATCATAATAGCATCCAGATTTTTGTGGACTGGAAAGCTCTTTATAGAGGAGGTCGGTATTGTTGGCCCTGATCAAGCTGAGGAAACCAGGGTAGAGCAGAGGAACGGGCCCAGCATCACTCAACCAGTGATGGAAGTGACAAGAACAAAGTCCAGATCCCCTTCATCCCAACCCAGTGAAGTTTACAAGGCCATTAAACATCACTATCCTCATTTTGTGAAGGGCAGAAAGTGACCCTAATCAGAATGGAAAGGCATGGGACCTCTGCCCTAGCTGGCATCCTAAAACAGGATGTCTCACCTGGAGCATCACCTTCCCAGCTCAGATTCTGGGCATTCCACTCCTTGTACTGTTATTCCTCCTGATTTCTACATAGTCTCTTCTGGCATTTGTACAAAAAAAAAAAAAAAAAAAAAAAAAAGGAAAAACCCCACAACGCTGGGTTTTCTTTTCTGAATTCCAAGCAGACCATTATGCTGAGCCGAACATTTCTGAATTGAAGCAAGTCCAACTGCAGTGGCCTTGCCATAGGCACACCCTAATTAACAGCAAAAAATTTCCATATGTTCCACCCTTCACACAGACGTGACTGTTCTGTGACCCAAATGCTCTCATCTACCTTGTGTAGGAGAGTTTTCACACTGGGGGCCACTTTGGCTTGTGTCATTGCCTACATCTGCTTACCTTTCAGGTGGTTTCCTCTTGCTTCATCTCACTGTAAAGTTATGATGTTGAATTCGTGACATGGCAATTATTTAGATGGTGACAGATTGGCATAATAAAGAAGAATTATGGTGACTTCACTGAAAAATCAAGCAAAGTAGCCCAGTTCTAGGTAAAGAAAGCTCTTTTTTAAGAAAACAGGAATGTCTTTGAAACAATGGGAGTAAAATAGTTAAAGTCAACTTGCTAGCTGCATGAACAAACCTTGTTATCTCTCTCCTAGTGAGCAAAGCCTTCTACAGATGCACAGTAGGTTTTTGAGAAACATTCAAATCCTGGAAACTCTTAGAGTGCTTTTCTGTAGTTTACACTTACATATTTGGATTTCTTTTTTTCTTTTAACTGGGCAGGGATGGGTCTTGAAGTCTTTTGCATAAGCCTTCCATTGCTGCTTTTATAACTATTAGTGTTCTATTGTATGTATGGGGCAAGAGATGTTCATGGGACTTTTTGGAGTAATGAAATATTCAGGTTTTGCCTCCAGCTGCCTGAACAATCTAAACAAAGAAAGTGAAGCTTGGGTGAGGCTGGAAATAAACTCTCCTGTGATAGTTCTGTACTTTGAACTTCAAATGCAGGCAGTTGATGACATTTACTATTTTCTCAGGGTTTTTTTAGCCAGTTTCTCCTTCTTTTGACTGCAGCAGTGCATGCCTCACTCTAGCGTGGAAACAGGCTGGAACAGGTGTGGTCCTTCTCCCCCTCTCTTTCATGTAGGCCTTGTACACTGGGGCAGCCTCTGAGATACCCAGGTTTATGACAAAATATGGCCTGTACAATATCATAAAAAAAAATAACCAGCAGGCAAGGATAAGATCTGATAGTATTGTTTTTGTAAACATATGCAGCGAACAAATCACACCAAAGCAGAGGATTCTTGTAACTGGACTTCTACTGCAGAAATCCATCACTTCTATAGCCCTTGTATTCCTGGCCAATAATAGCTGTTCCTACCTTGGAAAAAATTGCCATGATATATTTATCTCCGCTTCTAGGTTCCAGTGATAGCTGTGTCTTATGGTTTTTGTGGGATGATATTTTCCGACACTGCATCGCATCGTTTTGGAGTCGGTTGGAAACACCTTGGACATCCCAGCCAGACTGCTGTTCTTTAGGGGGGGTATTTTGTCTGTACAAAGGATCTCTCTGCCCCTTAGCTGGGGAGCCATCAGGGGTTAATGGGGTATTTCACGGGTCTCGAGCCAGCCCTCTGCAACAGGAGTGAATTCACTCTGATCCTGTTCGTGTTAAACCCTATGCAAATACAACATCCAACATTTCTCTCCACCTGACTCTGTACCACCTATCTTTATTTCTTGCTAATTCCCCAAAGCCCTAATTTGCAGTGCTGGTATGAAAAGTCTGACAGGAACCTATGACAGCTCTGGCCAATCTCTCCCCTTAGATGTAGGAAAGACAGTTAATAACCTTTTTAGAAGGATGAGACAAAGAGCCTGTATATATCATCTCTATGTATTAATATGCTACATATGTGGCCTATCCACTGCGTCTGTCTAGGGAAAACACAGGTTTCTGATGTTGCTCTAGGCTGCTATTTTCACAGTGCGGCTGAAGAATGTGTTGGTGCCGTCTTAGCCAGTTAGGTCAATCAGTCACCTGAAACATGTCTGTGCCCCAAACCATTCAGGCATCCCAGCTAACAGGAACACACCCTCTACCATAATTCGATTTTGGATTTTAAAAAGAGGATATAAAGAGATTCTTCGTCTTGCAGATTCTCTTAATTTTCTGTGTGTTTGGGGGAAAACCCATTTTTTTTTTTTAATATTTAAAGTAGTTATGAATTGCAGCTTTTTTTCTTAAAACTTAAATTTATCACAGATGTTTCATAGGTATATTCTAAGGCATTTTAATGGACTGTGTATTCAGTGACTAATCCTGAAAGACCTTTGTATGACTGCAGAGCTGTACAGGGGTTAGTCAGCATCAGCCAGAGGGAAGTCAGATTCATGTGAATATAGATCCAGAGACGTTTGGCACTGGTCTCTCTGTGATAAAAATGAGGTAAGATGCCTGTCTCTCAGCCTCCTTTTCGGGTAATACAACACTCAGAGACAACCTGGACACAGCACAGAGGTTTAGCATCAGCCTCTGAACTGCTGCGGCAGAGGTGGGACAGGATTGTACTGATGCTGTGCCCATCACATTCCTTTGTCTTTCTTTTTTCCAAGGATCTGGCACAAGTACAACAGAGTGAAAAAAAAGTTTCATTCAAGGATCACAAAGCCAAACAGCAAGTCAGATTTAGCTGGATATCCAAAAATACTAGCTTACAAACGAGAATGGAAACACTCCCCAAACAGAGTTCAAAACTTTTGGCAGCCTGGCTTGGCCCAGGGCTGTGGATACCTCAGATCAGCAGAAATCAGTGGGAAGGGTTGTGTCTGCATGTGCTTGCTGAGCTGTCCACAGCCCACAGGTTTGCTGCAAATCCTCGGAAGGCTCAGCTCCCCTGAGCCGTGTGTCCACGGCATGCAAATCAGTTCCTGGGATGCACTGGCAATGAGAGGCAAAGCGATGTGCAGCCTGTTATCTTGCCTAAATATCTGCGGCGTCAACACACGCTTTGTAGCGGTAACAGTTACTTGGTTCCCCCAATTTATTTGTGTTACAAGCATACATTTATCGCGCGGCTGCCTGGTTTCTGAGGGCAGGGCAACAAAAGCCTTGGCATGGCCAGAGGCTCTGTATTTGTCCGCAATTTGCGGGGCTCGCCCGCTGAGTGCTAATTTTGGGAGGTGTGAGAGAAGCGCCTCGGTGAAGAGAGCCCGGGCGGCGAGGCGAGGGTGCGGCGGTGTGCGGTGCGATGGCTGGGGAGAGGGAAACAAAGGGAGGCAGGAAAGCATCGCCTGCCCTGGGGGAGCAGGGAAACCGCTCGCCTGCCCATTCGCGGCACGTGATGGAGGCAGGAGCAGAAGGGAGATCTCAATCCAGCTCAGCTGTCTCCTCCTGGTGCCGGAGAGCGGTTGCCATGGATATCTGCTGATTGGAGGGCACCGGCAGCGCCGCGGCTGGGGAGCTGTCTGGGGTGAGGGATGAAGTGGAGGATGCTCGTGGGTGTGGGGGGCAGCAGCAGGGATGCTTCCAGTGGCAGGGAAGCTGAAGCGAATTTGGAATGGGATGAGGCCTTCCCACGAGTGTGGCATCCCCCCCTCCGCCCCCCCCACGGCAGGACTCAGGCTACTGAGCCTTGGGCTGGATTAGCTGTGCCCCAAGAGCTCAGAGGGTTATTTCTGAGCCGTACCTTTGTTATTTCTCTGTGTGTGTGTGAGTGTATGCAAAATTCGTCTTTGAAGCCCCCGGTCCTGCTCTCTAGCTGCAAGGCAGGTGCAGAGCTGGCATTGTCCATAAAATTGGCATTGCAGGACTGTCTGCATGTGTGTGTGTGTGCAGTGCCACACTGAAGGTTATGGTGTGTGGCTTTTTTCTCTCTTAAACAAAGAACCCAGTTGCACAACTTTATTTTTGTGACCCTGGCTGCTGATTTCAACAGTGGTTTTGTGTAGACAGAAATATTTCTTGTGTGAGTGAAAATGCTGTGATTGTCTGAACCTGTGTATTTCTTGCTCTGCTGCTCACGTGCTGCAGTCCCAATCCTCCCCTCTTTTACTGTTGCTCAGAAATGGTAAATGCCCATGTGAAGAATAACAAACTACAGTTATTCTTCTGTTTTGCTGAATTAGCAAGAATGAACTCAAGGTATGCTTTTCTGAAACAGTATTTAATAATGATATGTGACTAATATTTTTTTATAGCTCTGGTCCTTTCAAACCGTGTACTCATTGGGTTGGCTGCTGCCACAGTAGTTTAATTCAAACCTCCCTGTTTGAGCTCCATCCCAGCATGAAACTATAAAAATAGGATGGAATTTGCCTGAAATATATGAAACACATAGATCTCAACTTGTAATCATGTCCTCCTCTAAGTCAGTCCTCATGAAATGCTGTTAAAGGCTGTGCTTCCTGTGGGTAGAAACCAGCATGGAACAGAGAGGTGAGGCCTGAGGAGGCAGTACTGGCCTTAGCTGACTTGTGACTCATTTAGCTGTGATGTACTGGTAATAAACTTGTCTCACTGAGGACACAGGATGGATTTATTTTCATTAAATGAAGAGAAATACATACATCATTGGTTCTTTATACACTGTGCATGGAAGCACATCAATGAAAATTTATTCCTCAGGGTATGCTCCTCTCTAGGCAATGTTCCTGATTCAAGATGCTCGGGAGCTAAGGAGTGATCTGGTGGGCATGAATATGCTCAGCCTTACAAACATGAGTAATAGCCACATTCAAGTGTCATCAAAGTCAAGCATTTTCAGGATCAAAGTTTTAAGGGTGCAGTCTTGGAGAAACACTCCACACATTCTGATTTGATGCACAGAAATATTTGAAAATGGCAATATTTTATGGCTAAGGACATTTTATGATATAAAATACCAGGGCAGCTATTATGTAAAGTACTGAAGGCAATACCTTCCCAGAGAACATTTTTTATGATGGCTTTCTACACAGGTGATTATGGGTACTGGTGGATTTTCACTTTGAGAAAGACTTCAAGCTAATAACAGAATGATTATGGAGTTAATGTGTATCTGCATACACCCTTGGTAAGTGCAACATGTGCCCTAAATGTCACAAGACAAATTAATCCCTGGTGTAATATTGTTAATTGTAGGGTTGAATTAGTTGGGAATGATTAGTCCATTATGAATCACTATAAATCCATTCTAGCAACTGGGCAGATTTTCTTGTTTAGCGGAATAAAAGGAAACAGCAATCATGTTTCTAATCAGCTGTCATAGTCTAAGTAATAGGGATAGTACTGAATCCTGATTTTCTGCATTTAATAGGAAAGCATTCTACACAAAGGCCAAAGAAAAGGAAGATAATCCATCTGATATGTTATTTTCCTAAAACTATGGACACCAAAGCTATCAAAAATTCAAACCCAGAAATAACTAAAGCCAGATTTAACTGAATGTTAGGAGGGGGAAGCTGCGTTTTTTGAAAGAGCGACATATATATTTGATGTACAAAACTTAGATAACTAAATTCTGTCCAGATGGGAATGAGTGCCCAGCTAGTCTAATTACTAAAAAAAAAAAAAAAAAAAAAAAGGTTGCCGCTATTAAAAATAAGGCATTTGGGGTAACACATAAAATTACAGGGATTTAAAGGTAAAATGTGAGTCCTTGGCAGGCAAAGTACCACCATATCTTGTCAGCATGGGAAGGGGCTTGGTTTTGAGAAGAAATGGAGGTCCATAGCTAGGACATGCTGAACATTGGGATTCACTTCATATGAGGAATTTTTTTTCATGTGTTGTCATTGTGCATGGAAAAGCAGATAAAAAATATGGGAAAACTGTTTTATGTCATAATTTACTAAAATAAGCTTATCATTGTTTTGGAAAATGTCCTTAATGTGATTCTCAGACACTTGTCTGTAGGAAAATGACATATTCATCATGACTTTTTACTTCTCTGTAACTTACTTCCCAAACTGATCTACAGGCTCTTGTCCTACTGCTTTGCTCATCACTGTGTCATTGTTCTGCCTATCTTTTCCATATTCTAGCTCTTTGTTCTATCCATCTGCCTTTTGCAGTATTATTTCTTACTACCCACAGGACAACACACACACACACAAAAATGTTCTGCAGTGATTTAAGCATTTTACATAATTCTTAATCTGCAAGGAAATTTAACATGAAATGTGGACAGAATGGAGATAGAGCTATGGTAATCTCTTTGCCATTCTTCATCACCTGAAGTGGGTATTCAACTCATAAGCAGCATTGTCCTTTCTCAAGTGCAAGGACAAGCTAATGAGCCAAAGAAGCAAATCATTTAGGTCCTCTTTGCAGGAGCATAGTTTAAGAAGCATACCATTCCTTGTCCAAGAGAATAGACTTATCTAACACAGAAATCAAAGGAGACAGAGGTAGCTGACAAGTAATCCTTCCATCTACGAAGGTTATAGGACAATCGCATAGGTTTTTCTTTATGTTTTGATCAGATAATGTTGAAAGCTGGAGAGAGCAATTGGACAGAATGATGCACTCTCCTCACAGTGCCTAGAGTACAGACTCTGGCAGTGCAATGTCCTGCCATATCCATACAGCCAGCTTCTGGAGTAAAGGGAGTACTCAATCATTAGCTGCATGCTGAAACCACCAGGAGTGTTATCTGGGGTGATTTTTGGTATGACGGTCAGTTGACTTCAGTCTGAACTCAGAGTACTGGGTCATTGCACTAGAGAAGTAATGGACCTTGGTAAAGAGAAAGCTTTTCCCTCTAACCCAGTGCCATTGCATAGGTGTGACATTGAAGGCAGCAAAGCTGCAGACAAACAGCAGTAGCTCTGTAATGGTTGGAAGTTCTTCCAAGGGTTTTCCTCTGTTCTGGTCTCCGTGATGAGACTGGTTTTGAGAAGGTAGGTCTTGTGCTTTGTTGGGGAAATGTGGCTTCTACATATTTTACAGTAGACAATGTCAATATGACATAATAGCAGTATTTTTCTATTTTCTCATTGCATGTTGTGGCAGGCTGTAGCATGCTATGATGTAAATGTTGTAACATTGTGGTGTCGGTCTGCAAAGCCATGCAGCGATGTGTCTTACAAAAAACTACACAGGAGTCATTTCCTCATTAAAGAATTGCTCATGAAAGCTGTAGTTTTGATAAAGTGAATACTCACATGCATAATTAAGCAGCTACATTGTGTTGTGTGTCACACCAATTTGATGATCAAGATGAAGTGCAACAATTTTCAAAAGTAATAAGGGAAATATAAACAGCAATAATATAACTATGTATAGCAGAAACAGGACAGAGCTGACATTACTCTGTATTAGAACAAGATAATGTCTTTGTAGATCCACAAGCAATATGATATCAATAATTTCTGAACTTGGAAACAGACGTACAGTAAGTAAGATTTTGATTTTCAGCTCATCTGCCAGAGAAATTACAAGCAATTATAAAGCAGACATGAGGGGAAAGAACCTAAGAAAATCCCTTATGTCCAAGTGTCTTGTCATAACAATACGTTTTCAAAAGCCACAGTAGTAGACACTCAGTTCTCTGAGACACTCTCCACTGAAATACACCAAACTAAAAATCATTCCTTGTCCAGCTTTAGGATAAGATTTGTCATAAGCAATAAACCAGGACTCTACTTGCCAAGTAAAACTTGCAATTTGTTATGGGGTAGCTTTTCAGGACTTTCTACTACTACTCAGTCACTACTGAGCACTGTTAAACATCTGACCCAGAGTAGGAATGGCCCATGGTAGGCTTTAAACTGGTGAAGGATGGCATGTCGAGTGCATGGATGTTATAGGCTTATGTATGTTACTTGTGTCACTGAAGCAACAGAAGAGATGGAGAAAGAGAGAAATACATGCCAGTAGACTGAGCCAAGGCATTTCTCCAGTGGTACAACCACACACCCTCCCTCCCCTCTGCTCAGGCCACACTATGATCTCAGAAAACCTGAAGGATGGAAAGCTGAGGGAAATTTGTCTGGAAATGTCTTGCATACATACAGACACAGATGGTGCAGCTTGAACTGACCAACAGCGCTCAGGAGAAAAAATTTGTGTATTGAGGAAGTGTACCCACATGAATCCTAATTTTTACTTGCTCAGAAACTTGTGTGAAGGGGTAGGCAAAGGTGTGCTTTAGCTTTCAAGGAGAATGTTAACCAACAGCACAGGCATTCAACCCTTCTGAGCCTGAAAACTCATTTCTCATGGATTAGTATCAACTTCATTGTGGGTCAAGATGTTGCTGGATTCCTGATTCCCTTCTCTTTGCCTGCCAATGCAGCACACCAAGTGCTGACAGTGAGCTGTATCAATGCTGATGTTTAAAGGATGAGCCCTGAAAGCTGGCCAGAAGTGTTTTGGCCAGATGTGCCTCCCTTTCCACAGTTTCCTTCTCAATATTATGTTAAAGCAGTTCTGAGGCTGATCAGGAGAGATGTCCACCCTCATGTTTTCATGACTTAGACTACTTGTATTTATTAGCACTCTCTAACACAAGTCTAGACTATCAAACATCATAATTCAGCACTTCATGGGCTCATCTAAGGCCACACTTAATTTCTAGCAACACTTCTTTCTGAGTCTCATTTCTATATTTTTTTTTAATTTTGTTTTTATATCATTTTGGTTTTAATGTCAGTCAGGGAATTTTGAGGCAACTGAAAAGCACTTGGAGCTTTATGATTTTGTCTAACATTTTTCTTTTAATAATGAAGTCCAGTGTCAAAGGAATGGATAAATGTGTAGAGCCATAAAAATGAAACCCTGATTACCTAGTATTTATAGCCTTTCACTCTTTTATACAATGGTGTGTTAAGCTTCCCTCCATTGCTTGTATCTGTGCCCCTGACAGGCACTTGGGCCTTCTATTTGTCCCAATTCCTGTTCTTCAGCTGTTACAAAGAGGACCATTCTCCTTCACTCCATCGCCTTGAGGAGGACACCCTTCTAAGGAAATGCAATATAGTTCACATCAGAGATAAAAGGATGCCTCTTACCTCATCTGGTCTGTCATGCTAGCTAAGTATTTTCCCAATGAATTTCCAGTCTAATTGTAAGCAGTAGGGACTTCAAATATGCTTAAAATACGCCACTGATTTTGGAACGACTAGACACAACTCTACGAAAATAATTCCCTCCCCGAATTTGATGGTGGCCAGCTTTAATATAAACAGTCTCAGCAGCAGCAGCACAACCAATAGCAAGTATCACTGTCTTGTCAGGAGACCTGCACCTGTAAAGGTAGTTCTCATCTGTCTCTAAGACATATGGAGAGTGTTAATAATAACTAAGCAAGGGTTTTCTTCCATGAACTCCAAGGCAGCATCAGGGATCGTACTTCAGAATCACATTATTACAGCAGAAGATGATCTATTGCCAACTACCTAAGTACAAAGAAAACTTGCCACAGCTTGGAAGTGCCCACTAGAGACCAATGTTTCCCTGCAGCACTTCATCTTTTTTAAACAAGGGATGAATCAATTTCTTTAAGTCCTTGCTCCTGGATTTTTCTTTTCAGGTTTCTCCCAGTGGGGAATGGCTCCTGCTAAAAAATTGTCTGGGGATTCAGGTCCCAGAACATTTGTATTCTCTGAGATGTGGGGAAGGTTGTCGCCCTGCAGGGGCTCCGGTGCATCCAAACTCATGAAGGAGCTCATGCTCCTTCTGGTCCCTTCATGGGCTTCCAGCAACTGGTTCAAGGGGTAAGAGAACAAGGAGACACTACCTACTGCTAAGGTTGCTTCAGAGTCAGAGATGCACAAGGCAGCATGTCTGAAAGAGAATCTGTGAGGCTTTTCTGAGCCTTAATGAGGATGAACGAGTGAAAATTAGTGTAGAAGGGGGAACAACCTGAAAGAAAAAAAAAAATTAAAAGATGGGTTGGATGATTTGGAAATTTTTGTTACAGATATTTAGGCTTTGTGAGTATAAACAAACTAATTAATAAAACAGTTTTTTACAACAGCAAAAAGCAGCTGTATGTCTTAGAAACTTGCACATATTAATATTTTCAAGTCATAGAAGACTATCTAGTACTCAGCAATACAACAAAGAAAATAAAAGGAAAATCAGAGAAAAATCCTCAATTAGGAATACTCAGCAGTGCTGCACAAAGATTTCCGACCCCATAATTTCAAAACCACATCTACTGGTGCAATAAAGAGAGCCCCTGGGAGACCAAGTTCCTCCCTCCCTCCCTTTCTCCCACCCCCACCTGCTCCCTCTGGGAGCACACATCCTTCCCTCTGGGGCTGTGTGCTGCAGCTGAGGAGGAGGAGGCTGCCCCAGAGCAGGGTCAAGGAGCAGGTGTGGTGGCTGGACACAGGGTGCAGTTACTGGTGTGCTGATGAGCTGTGCTGGCAGCTGCTGCCATGGGGATAGAGCTTGTTTTTTTCCCATCTTTCCATCCCACTGTGCCCTTGGACCTGCACAGAAAACTGATGATCTTGTGTCATGCCAGTTCAGGGAGTTCATATGGCTGCAGAGTAACTACTAAAATAGCAAGAGGAATATTTTCCTGCTGGTTTAGGTCCATTTGCCTAGGGATGTGCCAGCCCAGGGAAGTGGGATGGACTGGGTACCTTGGATGGGGAGAGTCAGAACTGGCTGTGCAGCAGCCACTTGGGCTAGCTCTGCTGTATTCCAGAATCACACTGTGAATTTAGTCTGGATCAGGGACTTTTTTAGAAGTCTTTGAGGACTAAGGTCCAGCTAGAAATGTGTATTTACTCACCTTTGCAGAAGTGAGAAATCAGAACTGATGCTAAATATAGGCAAAATAAAGGGTACAATGGAGAATAACAGTACATTTTAGCTTCCTCAACTAAGATGTGTGAGAGCATACCATACTGCTCTGTGCATTCATGTAATATTTGGGAGCTCCTTGCCTATTATACCATCAAGTAAGTAAAATTCACCATGTACTATGGCCCAAAATATGCTTTTACTCTGAGAAGCAGTAGTGTAAATAGCACTGGCGTGATCCAGGAATTTTTTTCATTAGTTTTCAAGTTTCATTTCAAAACAAATGTTTGTTTGGTTTTCCCAGCTGTCAGGATCTCAGCTGAGATTCAAAAGATAACTGTACTTATTTGCATATCAGCACTGATCTTTTCCCTTCAAACATATGACAGACTAATTTTTACACCAGTGACATTTGTCCAACCTGATTCTCTTAGGTAAAGACAAAATGCAGGAATTACATGAATACTTTTCCAAACACTTTGTAAATTCAGCTACAGAGGAAACTAAGGAATGAAGGGATGATACATCTTGTTTCACAGGAACACAGCAGACACGAAGAGGTCTTAACTTGTGTCCTAACTTGGTACTGTCTCAATTAGACAATATTATGCAATGTTATTTTTTGGAAAAAATAGGGGTTTTTTAAATAACAAATAGAATGCAGGTTTATATCTTTCTTCTGCTGATAAATTCTATTGAGAAGAAAAAAAAACAAACAAACAAAAAACAAATCGGTTTACACCAGAAGGAAAAAACTGTTACTACAGAGCCAACAGATTTACTAACAACATTTTATTTACTATAACACCTTTTCAAAATGGAGCCCAAATTCACCAGAGCAAAAATAAAATAAAAAGTAAGTACTAGAAGGTGCATTTAATAGTTCTTTCTCTCTTCATGTTCTAGTTGGTATCTGTCTGCCCTGTTTCATCTAATAAAAAAAAAAAAATCTAACAGTGTTCATGTAACAGTTTTTCACAGTTTATATTGATTTTGAAACAGTTTTGTTTAAGTGATGCAATCCTGGACGGCTGAACAACCTGAGAATAATCACTTCACTTTCTTGAAGGGAAAAAATGACCCCTATTCTTTAATTTTTTCATGTCCTCTTTGTTCCCCTCCCTTCTGTTAAATGTGTAACCCCAAGCATATTAAAAAAAAGCATCCTTTTGGCAAGAATTTTAAAAGCTGTTGCTAGCAGTTCTGGCATTAACTTATAATTTCAAAAGCTTCTCTGCCTCCCAGTGAGTGACTGAGCAAGAAGGCAGGGCAGCTGCCCCTCCTGGACTGTGTCTGTGTCTGTGTCAGAGCAGACAGGTACTGCCTTGTTCTGCCCAGGCTTAGGCAGAGCCCCAGCTCCAGCCCAGGGGCTGTGAGTGCCCTGGTGCACAGCACCCTGCTGAATGCTCCCAGCCCCTGCAGTGCCTTGGGATCCCAGCCAGGGCTTCCTGTGTGTCCGTGCTGCACTGCAGCAGTACAGCTGCACAATTCTGTTTATTAGTACACTATACATTCAGTTTATTAATACTCTGAGGAGAAGGAGATACTGAGACTGCACCTATGCTGCTTTCCTCAAGGCCAGGACCTTGCAGAGAGCTAAGGCTTGGTGGTTTTTCTGGTTGGTTTTGTTTGTTTGTTTTCCTTTTTTTTTTTCCTTTTTTATTCCCTGTCTCACTTTGCCACTTGGATGGTCCTGTTGGTCCTGTTCAAGCCAGTGCAAAGGTAAATTCCAATTCCTCATCTTCACATGTGAGCACAGGATATTATGGAAAATCTACACTGGCCTTGGACCTCTGCTTTAAATAGACTGCAGATGTAGCTACTGAGACAAAATAAAAATCAGTCACTGTGACCTAAACCTGATTGCCCTGGAGGAAAATTGGCAAAATGGTTACTAAAAAGTTGTGCTAAAGAGTGCAAGCTTGTAACCTATGCTAAACATTGGATATCTCCTAATGTAGTGCAGATCCATTGTAGTGTGAAAGCAGATAATAGTGGTCTATCAAAAGACATGACCTACTAGGAAAAATTTGATGAAAAAAAAATCTGATTTTCTGCCTCAATATAGATTCAAGCTTAGACTAGGAGGACTGTCCCTCTGCTATATATTTCATGGAGGCAGATCCTAGGTTAGACACATTTGCCACAACCATTCTGCTCTATAAGATCCTGTGATCAACTGTTTGTGGCTTTAACATTATTCATGGCAAACAGAGGAAAATGGCAGCGTAGACTTTTGTTTTGAGGCTCTTGGAAACAAAGCCTTAGGAAAATACAGTCATTATAATGGTGATACTAAGGATTAGTTTACTTCAACTGAAAGTCTATTACACAAATAATATTCAAAGGCCTTTTGAAATAGGGCCTTCTTTTCTTTCCCTATTCCTACAGTGTTTCCAGTATTAGGCTTTCTGTTATCTTATAACTCCGTGCTTAAAACTTTATCAACCTACTGTGTAAGCCAAAAAGATAACCAGATATGCCTACGTAAAGAGAATGAATAGAATTATACAAAACAAAATTTTCTGCATAAAACATTTAAAATGCAGACCTTTTTTATTATTTCAAGCTAATTTGGATCGAAAGAAATCCTAAACCCATATTTTAATGTATGTAGTGTGCATGTAGATATGATACATATGAATTTATTGAATAATATGTAAATTGCCTCTTCCCTTTGTTCAATGTTATCTCCAAACTTTTGTGTAATAATATTAAGCCTAGGCCCCCAAAACTGAAATAAGAGAGGTATATATTTAGGCACACATACTGACATACAAATTGAGAACCTAAAGACACCTATGCTGTAGGACTCTTGACTGTTTCACCTCACTTTAGACAGTGCCAATATATTTGTCTTTAGTATTTGCAGAGTGACTAGTGCTGTGTGTCATTCAGGGAGAGGTAAAATACACTTCCAGGTTTGCCAGTCTCAGCTTTACACCACTCATGAACTCACCACCACTGGGTCTTCCTCAAAACTTCTGAGTAGCTTCAGTCTGTAATAGGCCATACAACTAAAACAAAACAAGTGGATTCTCTGCAAGTTTATTTCATTCATCCATCTAAACATAGGCATGCATTGTCTCAGGCTGGCCAAAATTCAGCTTGTGATCAGCAGTTGATTTCTATTTACACTCTCAATAAAGCTAAAATAGGAGGTTTATCCCAATGGAAAATGTAATTACTCAGACCTCCCGTAGACTGTAGGGAGCTACAGCAGTGCTGCCTAAAAGAAAGCTCTGCAAATACAGAACTGCTTTGCAGAAAGCAAAACAGTAAAATGTAAATAAAATGATTTAAATTACTGAAACCAAGAACCTAAAAGTTAGTTAACTTGTTTATATTTGATTCCTCTCCATTACAATGTTGTCTGCGGTACAAGTAAGGGCTATCCATAAAATGTGGGCTATGTACTTAGGTGTACTTCAGTATTTATGGTTTCTCTCAGCTTGTTCCAGACTTGGGGCTGGGGGTTTTTAATAGACAAGAATTATTAGTGTGATTTGGGGTTGTATGAGCTCAAGCCAGTGTTACAGGTGAGGAACAGTATAGCAAGTTATTTATCTGAGATGGTCAAAGTCAAAGCTGGTACTGTGGCCCTTGGTCATCCTGGTTCAACTTTCTATTGATTTAAATCAGAAGAAACTTTGCTAGTGCCAAAAAACCTGTGCTAGTATAAAGTGCACTGAGATCAGACCTGGACCTTGTGGAACTGGAGTGGTGGCAAGTGCTTTAGACAGATTATTTAATATGTTGCCCAAATCATCTGAGATATATAATGACAACTGAACTAGTTGAATCTGAATGTGGGAAGGAGACTTCACAGATTTCAGCTTTGTTTGCGTGGGTTGAAAGTGATTCTCCAGGGTGCATCCACTTCTTCTAACTGCTCAGCTGTAAGTCTGAATGAAGGCTGGAGAAACAAAAAGCTGCCTATGTAGACTAAACCATTTGGCTCTGTGCCCTTCTCAGTGTTTACCCAGGCTGCAGTCTGTTTTAGCAAAAGAAATCAAAGAATAAATATGCTTTAAGGTCTAAAGATTCTCTCAACTATGTAAAATCCAACATAGGGGCTGGGAAGGGCAGCTGCTCATTTGCATTCCTGGCATTCACTACTAACAACTGGAAGAAACTGTAAGAAATGTTGGTTTTGAGATGCTTTAATGTTTAAAGGAAAACCACAGCTAACAGAACATTTTTTTTCTTCATTTTTGCACTTTCTGTGCTCTTTAGACACATATTTGAGATGCCCTCATAACCAACATTCCTTATACAGCATGTGTGTTTGTTTTTGTTACTATGCTGATCTCTCCAGACGCTTTTTTCAAGGTTAAGCTCTGCAAGACTGTATCTTCCTTCGGCCCAGGGTTTTCCTCTCTCAGACACACCTGACTTGCCCTAGTGACTTAACTTGGGTGTTGCTCTCTCAGTTTATTTCCCAGTTTATGATGACTATTCCTCTCTCCCTCCTTTCTCCAAACTGGAAAAAAAAATGTAAATGACAAAGGTTTCCTTGCAATAAAATATAACTGTGGCACTTTATACAACAGAAATTTTTATTTTCAGATTTGCAATGCTTCTGAACACATCTGGGCTGTAAACACCAGCACTCAGACCATTTATGTTGACTAGAGGAAGTCTGGACAGGGGAACTGAGCACAGAACTGGAAATATGAGTTGCTAAACTTTCCCCATCTCTGCCTGTAATGATTTTTAGTCATATTTTATCCTAACAGAACTTCTTAATGTTTATTGTATTTTGCTAATTATTATCCAACATTCAGCATTCAGATGGGTAGAAAATAATGGTGCTCAGCTCATTTTTTCGACTGGTCCCCACTTAGATCTGAAAAAAATGAAAAGATGAACAGCCTTTTGTCTGTGTTGGCCAAAGAGAGCCTGTGCCACACTTACACCAGTGATTTTTCTCCAAAAGCTGGTCCACAGAAACCACAAATATCCCTGTAAGCCTCAATATGCTTACAACAAGATGGAAATTCCCATTCTCTTCTACTTTAGCAGAAAGTGAGAGCCTCTGGTCTTGTATTAAGAAAGCACCAGCCTCGTTTTCCATACTGAGGTGCTGTTGAGATCTGATGAAAATTTCAGAGCAAAACTGAGCTTTTGTTTTCCCTGACATTTGTGCACTTCTTGTCAGCACCCAAACCTATGCAGACTGGTAGTTTGAGTTATCACCTGAAGCAGCTCTTCTTATGTATTTCTTTCCTGTATTGTTTTTGTGGTGGCATTTCTTTGGCCCTACTTCCTCCAGCAAGCCTCTTTCTCCAGTAGGAAGGCCGAGGAGATGAAATCCTGGCTCACTTGAAATTAATGGCAAAACAATCACGGACTTTAACAGGGCCAGAATTTCAGCACATAACACCATAAAACAGACGTTGGTACAACTGATTTCCTGAATTGCATTTGCTGAATAGATGGTTTAGTCTAAGGTTTCTCAGTGGTTTTTGTTCAGAAAGTGCCCACAGTGGCTTCTGGCTTCTTTTTTCTTTCCTCCATAACAACACATTTTATTGTGGTAATTTAACAAATTAATTTAAGGGTTTACCTTAATAAAGGATATCATAGTAATTTTTCTAAACTCACAATGGCTCAAAATCACCACTATTAAGGTGTCATAGGATTCTCTGTGCACTAGCAGATGTAATTTCATAATCATAAATGCCCTCATGCCCCAAAAGCAGGACACAGAACTGTCCTTTTCAGTAGAAATATGTTTTAGACTCAAGCCGTTGAGTCAAAACAAAGCTAAAAATCCTCACCAACTGCTCCATACGTCAGGACCAGTCCTGAAACCAAGTCCTTATTTTGCAGCTTCATTGAACTGGAATTGAATCAGGGCAGTTCAACTGCCCCCAAATCAGAATCTTTTGCTGGTATGACTTACTCCATGAAAATGAGACAGATGTCTCATCTCAAGATATTTTGTCAGCAGCACCTCAAAACTGGGGATGCTGTGATTTGTGGGAAGGTAGGAAGCCGATTTATGGCCACAGGGAGGATAGAGACATTAAAACTTCTTTAGAATAAATGGGGCCATTTTTGCACAAAGTGAGTGGGAAGGATGGCACAGGCTGACAAGCAACATGAGCCAAAACTGGCTTGGCCGTGGTGTGAGGTGCACATAGGAGGTGACAGAGACTAAATGAATTTCCAAACTACAGCCTCCAGATCCTGCCCCTTAGCTGAGAACTGAGAACTTGTTATCCAGTAACACTGCCTTTTATGAGCAGTCTCATAATGCAATATATTTGATGTTTTACTGAATAATTACGTATCACAACATGCAACATTACACATTGCCATATGTGATACTGCATATTACATAGGATGCAGTTATCCTGTGTAGTGTGTAATTCATCTAAGTATCAAGGGTATGTGATTAAGCCCATATAGTTTGCATGTGAAATATAAACTCATCTAATACAAATCAGTAGTGAAATCAGCACAAAACATTCAGCAGAAAATAGGTTTGAAAAACAAGGCCAATAAAATTTTTACCTGTAAATCACCCAGAGTAAAACAAATAATGTTGTTTAACTCCGTACAGTCAAAGACAGATTCAGAGAATGAATGGAGTAAACTGAAAATCAATTAGCATCTTATCATAATAGAAAACCCACACTTTTCTTCTGAATCATAAAAGCACATGAAGGAGAAACATCTCACCTGGTGTCCACAAAGCTGTCTAGACATGAAATGCAACATTACTGCTAGTAAATATATATACACCCCTTAATCAAACTACTGCAGGTAGAAACCCACAATTTTATAAGAAAACATCAAATAAAATTGCAGTGCAATTTATCAAAAGACATTCCCTGTGTATCTCTGATTATATTTATCGTGGGTTTATCCTGCTGAGCTGAATCCCACTAATAATATTCAGGGAAATATCTATTTGCTTGATTTGTGAGAGGAGTTATTTTTATTCACATTCCAGCTTCCCAATTGCAGAACGAAGCTTTATTCAATGAAACCTATTAAAAGCACAGAAAAAGACCTCTTCCCTGCCTGATGGCACATTCTGGCTCTGTATCACCCACAGGGTGATGCAAAACACAGGCACGTACAGACAGGGTAGCATGTGCTGATGGATTTGTGGCTTATGTGCATTGGAGACAAGGTTTTATAAACTTTCAACTGCAGCTTTCTAGAAAGCAGGCTGGACACAAACTGTGCTCTAAGCCAAGCTGCACAACATTTCATGTGGACAGGTTAGAAGGTTGTGCCAGATCTAAAATTACACGTTGGTTTATCTGTCTTGTTGGTAGGCTCTTAGAAGAGGACATATGTTTATTAGACCCCTGGCTGAGCTACACACAGTGGTCTCTGGATAAATATGATACCATTATTCTTAAAAGAGCCAAATAAAATGAAACTTACTGAACTGCAGTTTGTTTGATTTCTCCAGGTGTCACTTCCCAGTGTATGAAACAAGGTAAAAAAAGGATGCAGCTGCAGAGAGCCCATGGCCCACCCTCAGCTCTGGCAACCACTCAAACCTGTTCACAGGACCAATGGGTAGAAATTGTGTTTCCTGACGCCTTAATGAAGAGCTCCTGTGGCTAAGCTGGCATTTGCATGGAGGGCTGGTGTGGCCCTTGGAACCATTCCTGCACTTGTGCTCCTTCAGGCCTCGCCTTGCCTGCAGCCCACCCTTGACTTGAGGGCACGTGGCTGCCCTGAGTAAGGGTGGTACATCCAGCTCTTGAAACAGCCCTGGTTCAGGCTGCTAAAGTGTGAGATGTTTATAGTCTGAGGGAGATTTATGATGATGTGTTCGTAATTTATGAGGTTTTTTTCCATTCTTTTCTTCTTCCTCTCTGCCCCTCTCCCACCCTCCCACCTTCTGTCACTGGCTACATTTTAAATCGTTGGTGTGATTCTCAGTCATTCTTGTGCCAGGATATAAATCAATTACCTACCAACAGCTATTCGTGTGTCTTCAGCCAAGTGCTTTCTGTGTGGTAATTTGAAAGGCAATGAGGGAAAACGGGTACAGATCAATAATGTAGGATTTTGGGGGTGTTTAGCACAGAAAAGGGAATGAAGGATACTCTTTGAGGATAAAACATCTGCTACAGCCCATTACAAATAGAAGAACCAGGATTTAATGGTGAGCCTGGCACGTGGCACTGTTATTATCCTAACTAAATAAAGAATATGTGTTTACAAAGAATACATTGATGCTTGATGAGGCATGTATGGCACCATAACATAGTAGTTGCTTCATGTATTTATGGGGTGAACAGTGGCTTTTCTACATTTTGTAGGAAAGTCTGTCTTGCATTAAAAATCTCATGATGAAGCATTTTATAGCTACAAACACCAAGGACATTGAAGAAGACACAGATAGAGGCTGCAGAGCCTATAAGGAAATATGTTGTCTGAAAAAATATTCTTCTTGCTGTGCTGTGCTTTGGACTTCCCATCTTCCCCCTGTGGGGCTGAGGTGAGCAGAATAAACTTGCCCTTCTCAGGAGAATCAAGCAGAGCAGCAGCTCTCTCCCCTAGGCTGCAGGAGTGACCCTTTCTGTCTCTGAACCCTGTAGTTTGTCCCCTGGCAACCCAAGCGTGATGCCCCTACTGCCACCACCACTGCCCTGGTTAAAACCAACCCAAATCTTCCTGGTTCCCTTCCACATGAGGTGGGCCCTGAGATGCTTCCTTGGAGTGCTACAGGAAAAGGTAGTGTGGCTTATGGGATGCTTTTAGGAGAAATGACCTACATTCAGAACACCTATGTTAAGGTTATTTCTGCTTTTACAGTGTAATGTTTTTTTAGTCTTTATAAAGGGCTAAGGGGAAAGCTTTCCTACTTGAGACAACATTTCTTAAACAGTCTATAAGGGAACATCAGATTACATCTCTACCTGACCTGCAAAGTGAAGCCCTTTATGAAGCTGCTTTTATTTTTTCTGGGTTTTGGAGGTGCAGAACTGTGGAGGTGATAACAGTATAAGATAGATTTTGAGAATGATAATTTTGGCAGCTTTATACTGTGCAACCTCACAGTTTTTTGCTTCCACATTCTAGCAGTGGAGTGCCATGCATTTGTGGTGGGTTTTTTGTTTGTTTTTGTTTTGTTTTGTTTTGTTTTAAGGTGGAAGTAAAGTTTATTATTGTAACCCTTTTCTTACTCTAAGTAATGGGTCCCCTAAGCTGGCATGGCATGTAGTTTCTAGAATACTGTTGAATAAGGGATACAAAGTATTTCACTTGACACTTTATATTGCCCCTGATTGCCAGCTTGAAAATTGCAACAGCAGTGACAAAAGCTGAAAGACCCGTTCTGCTGGCCTGATTCATGGAAAACAATATATTTTTGTTCAAGCTGTCACAGCAAAATCCCCTTGAAATGTTACTCAACACGACTGGATTGCAGAGTCAGGTCCTCTTTGAATAAAAGTCTTTAACTTTCAGAAGAACTCAAGGAGTATGGTTTCATCATTTTAGCAAAAAAGGAGATGCCAATGGAGAAAAGATTAATTTTCCCGTCTCTTGTTGAATCCTTGAAGACTTTCATATGGTTCAGTATGTTTTATGAGCTGTGTTTCCAGGGATGCTGGCAGAAAACAGGGTCATCACTCTTTCACCATCATGTCAGCCTTATTTTAACTGGCCTCCACCGACTTTTGGGGGAACGAGGAGCAATTGGAGCCATCAACCCACTCAGTTTGTGTATACCTCTGTCTGGCACCTGACCTCACCAATCCACCTGCTTTATCGACTTTACAGCACACATGGGCCTCATCAAATTATTCTGGGAGGGTAGGAGCAGGGAAAAGCATGGAATAACTTCATCATTTGAGTGGAGGAGGCAGGAGTCCTCCTGGCAGCTCAGCCAGCAGAACTAGCCGTTTTCAAATCTGCAGCTTGCTGTGTTTTCTGCTGGTGGCTGTCTGGATTGTAAGCTGGCAGTAAAACCCTGCCCTTCCCTCCCACCTTTCCTGTACCTGCTTCATTTTATATGTTTTCATAGGATGGTGAGATAAAATATATGATAATTTTTTAGGTTGTCTAAGCCAGCATCTGCTGTTCAGATCATCCCAAAAGAATGCTTCATATGTATATTCTGTGCATACATGTATCCTGTATTCTCTGAAAGGGATGCAGAAGCACAAATTTAAATCTCCAGTACCCTCCTAAATGCCTTATGCAGTCAAGCTGTCCCTGGGTGAATTGACAGAAAGGAGCTTAAAAGCTCACTTTCCCTTTTCCATTCCCTTCCAGAGTAGTTCCTGGGTTATCTTTCCCTCTGTGTTCAGACACTTGACATCAAAATAATTTTATCATCAATCAACCAAATATACATTCTGAGTCTTAAATGCTGCTGTTTGGGTCAGCCTAGAAATCTCTCCTCCTGCCTCTAATCACGACCTGTGACAGATGCTGGGGGAAAGGGTGACAGGATAAGGATGTGAACAGAGTGACCTTGAATTTGCTATACTCCTCAGCTCACAGAAATCATCTGCTTTGGGGCTTTGGAGATGAGAGTTGCATGCAGATGATTATACAGACGTGCCACCTGTCTGATGTACAGTCAATCACTTTCTAAACACTTTTTCCTGTGGTGTCTCTTTCCACAGTGGTGTCAGTGAATGCTGGGATGCTACTCTGTGCTGTATAAGGAAGTGTTTCCTTCTGCTTTCTTTAAAAATTACTCTGGATAAAGTCACTGGGAACTCTAGTTCTTCTTTTATGAGAAGTAATAAGTCTCATGGCTTATTAAATCTGTTCCATAGTACTTAGGATTTTGCAAGCCTTTGTCATATGCTTCACACAGTCTACTGGGATGAGCCTTTATATGGGAGCTGTTTCATTCTCTGAGGATCTGTATTGCCCCTCTCCCCATCTTTCATAGCTCTGTTGGACTGCTTTGGAAATGGGGTGACAAGAGTGATTGCACTATAAAACGACACAGTGACATAATGACGGTCTTTTGTTCTCTTCTCTTTTTGGCTACTGTGGAATGTTGCAATGCAAAGAACGAGTCTGAGCAGACTTGCCTAATACCAGATATCCAGCCAAACAGGCTTCAGTGACTTAAGTTTTCTAGTAACTATTCAAATGATGCTAGCTTTTCCATACAGAGTAGAAACTGATTTTTTTTTTTTTTTTTTTTTTTTTTTTTTTTTTTTTTTTTTTTTGTTCTTTAGCTTATACCTAAAATATAGCAGAGAGAAGAAAGAAATAAAAACACTTTGGTATGTCTTAATTGTGATTCTTAGTTTTCTGATGTGATGGAGCTCGAATTTGCAGCCTGTATGAGCTGTACTGTGTTGAATTTAATATCTTCCACTGTTCCAGAACTAAATATGACTTGTTTCAGAACTAAATATGACTTATTCCAGACCCCAGGAAAGCATAATTATATGGAATAAAGCCCACGTTTCAAGGGGGAGATGAAAAACTTGTTCTTAAATCGTTTGTTGAAAGCTGAGCAGAGTTTGAAACATTAGGAGGTGTTCCCAAGGAAGATGGATTAGTGACCAGAATTCAAGAAAAGCAGTCAGATGTGAATAATAAATTGCATTTGTCCAAGGTTCTGTGTTTTTTCACATGGGCACTTACACAGTACAATATAAAACTATATATATGAGGTATAGTTTCCAGACTTTTTTCCTTCACTTTTTGTATCTATCTTATAGAATGGATGTGACGTGTTTTGTCCAGCTGAGCACATCCATATAGCACAGCACGGCTCCAAGTGTCATGGACAATTTGTAGTGCAGTATTTATAGCCAGTATGCAAAATATTAATGCAGTGGCCATCGAACCTGACGGGGCCCATGAGCACGGGAGCTGAGCCAGCAACCACTGCCAGTGACATCACGCTCTGCTCTGCCTGTCAGTCTGGCAGAACAAGGTTTTACTTTTCATTGTTCATTGTCTGGAGCAAAGTCACAGGACACTGCTGCCTGCAGGCTGGCCTGGGGACCAGGAGCCAGGGACCACAGCCTTTGTGCCTGTGAATAATAAGGTGTGTGCCTGTGCACTGGCAAAGATCACATTCACAAAATTTGGATTTACTTCCTTTTCCATGCCCTCAAGGATTAAGGAGAAGTCTTGCTGACAGTATGTGATCCAGCTGTTTCAGATGGCTGCATTCTGGGCTCTTGCTGCCTAGAAAGAGTTTTAGGCAGCAGGCCTGCACCTGGGATGTCTGCTTTTGAGATCCAGAGATAAGACACCAGTCCCAAATCTAGAGAGATTGAAAATATACAGGATTTATAATTGGACGCAATATAACAGCAATTCAGAAAAAAAAAATCTTGCCTTTTTTTCCTGTGGAAATTATTGGCACTTCCAATAAACAATTGTGATTGTTTATTTTAATAATTTTAAATTATTTTAATGGAAAATATGCTTCCCCATTGAAAACATTTCTTTTAAATAATTCTCTGTGCTTGAAATTCCTGAAGGTTTTGCTTAAGAGAAAGGTATTTTTAAAAGGATCTTTCAAAAGAAGTTGAAAACAATCCAACAACTGGTCCAGTTTTCTGACCAGTACTACTCCATGAATTTGGAGAGTACTGGAGGGTCCTTTGAGAACAGCCCACATATTTCTCCTGTTTGCTTCTATGTAGGATTAGGACTATTTTGTTTGACATTGTGTGAACTCTTTCCTTGTAGTAGCTGCTGTTTCTTTATGTATCCTTGAAGTGAATTAAGGCAAACAGAGACCTGTTTTAATGAGAATGTGCTTGCAAATATAGAATGGCTAGAAAAAGTAACAATTTAATAGATTTTATGCACATCGATCAACATACTAAAAATACACCATCGCTCTTTGTAAGACTTTGATATTTCACAGAAAGTATCCAAATATTTTGGCTGTTCTGTTTCTCTCTGTTTCCCTCACCTCTAGACATGACTAAAGTATGTCAGATAAAAAGTTGTAAAGATGACAATAATGATGAAGTATTGGTAAAGAAACGAAATTAGTTTTATTTTTCCAGTTTCTTTACTGAATGTTTATGTCTCACTTCCCGAGTACCATGAAATGTTAATAATGCCAAAAGTCTTGCTGTGATAACTTGATTTGACATCTCTCTATATTTTGGCTCTGGCTGTGATCTGAAGCTCTGAACTCATAGATTAGTAAAATCCAGAGGTGGAATGCATGTGGAGATAACATCTGTTTGCCACCAATGTGTCTTTTAAAGGATAATCCCTTATACATGGAGCTGAGTGGGGCTGTATTTCACAACATCTCTTGCTGTGATTGCTGATCATGTAGACATACCTCAAGCTAACTTTAAATGTCTCATTTGGGTAGGGCTATCAGCAAAGCACAAGAAATTCAGTGTTCAGCACAGGCTGAATCACCAGAGCGTTTTTCTCGGTGGTGAGGTACATTTTGCTACCAGACAGAGCCAGTTTAAAAGCATTTTGCATGTTTAAAATAATGTCTGTATGTATTTCAGTTATGTTTTTGACCACTGTAATTGAAGATCCTAAATTGCACAAAAGTCAACTAAAAAACTCTGTAAATAGAAAAATTGTCCTTATATGTGTTCATATAGAGATACTATGTAACTATGTTGATATCCAAAATGCCACTTTTACTGCCTGCCTCCCATCAATATCTTAAAGAACTGATTCTTCATTCCTTTGTACCACTTAGTGGAGTTATTCATTATATTTTTTTTGTTTACAGCAGATAAGAAACAGGCATCAGCACTTTTGGCATGTGTCTACAGAGGGTGTCCCAAGATGTCATCCTTTTCTAAATGGTCTTTTCCAACTGATGTCACAAGAAAGCAAAATACCTGTGAAGGAACTGAGCAACTTTTGTTGACAAATTTGCCCCACATAGTTTCATCAGTTGGAAAATAGCATTTTGTTTCTCTTCCTCATGCTCTCCCCTGCCTGATTTTTTTAAATCTCTGGAATGATTTTGACCAAAAAATTTTGCTGAGAAGTCAGGAAAGCTTCATGCTTTTCTACAGGCCTTGAGATTGTGTTTCTTTAGCTGCTTACAGTGCTTCCTCTAGAACTGGTTGTTTCAGACTGGCCTCCTAACTCTTCCACATTATTTTTGACGGAAAACAAAAGGGCAACTTCCATCTCTCTTCCCTCTCAATGCTCTTCACAGAAACTGAGTTTAAGGACTTCAACTCTATCAACTCCTCTTCCTGCCCATATGTCTGGCATTGTAGGGGAGAGGAAATAAGCTAAGGGGAAGATTACTTCTCCTTCCACCATGTGAGTAAGGGTGTCTCTGCACATGCAGGTTTTCCCTCTGTCTTTGCCTTCATACAGCAGGGTCACATGAAAAAAGAATAACTCAGGTTGAAGAGACCTCTGCCTCTAGTTCAACCTCCTGCTCAAAGCAGGACCAGTTATAAAGACCAGCTTCAAAGGCTTCTGTGCTCTCCCATGATGTAGTTGTAGACAGCAATAGCCTCTTTTTCCTGAAGGCAAGCAGTGCCAAGTCTCAGAGTTTCTCCCTGTATGCCATGTGCTCCAGCCATCAACCTGGCTGGTCACCTCTGCTGTGCTTGTTTCAGTGCGTCCATATCTCCCTTGCACTGAGGGGCCCTGAAGTGGACCCAACACTGCAGATGTGTCTCACCTGGGCTGACCAGAGGAAAAGGACCTCTTCCTGAGATGTACTGGCCAACCTCCCAGTAATGCAGTCCAAAATATTGGCTTTCCTTTACACAAGGAGACATCAGTGGTCAACATGGTGTCCAAAAAGGTCTCCTTGACCTTCTTTGCAAATTGTTTTCCAGCTGGGGATCCCCAGTGTGTTCTGTAGCATGGGCTTATTCCTCCCCCATATAGCTTTGCATTTGACTTTCATAAGGTTCCTGCCAGACTGCTTTCCCAGCTGGCTAAGATTTCTGAGAGGAAGTCCTGCCTCCCAGTATACTGCCACTTCCCCAAGTACCCAACTATGATGTTATCTGTAAGCTCCTAATTTCTCCTATGGGCTAACTTAATTTTTTAATATTTTTAAAACTTTTTTTGAGGTAGAGGAGGATTCAAGTACTTTGGCCACATCTGCACAATAAAATTACATATGGCCTTTGCTGTTCTAAGGTGGGGTGGCAATCTGATATAGAAAAGGGTAATAAAGAAAGAAGTTCTCTCCTACTGCAGGTGAGGACATCCTCACTTTTGCCAAGATAGTGCCTGGCTTTGCAGTCTTACTCTCTTCTTTGGCACTGTTGCTTTAGTTTATGATCTCACTCATATTTTCCAGTACAGATGCATTTGACATCTTTGTAGTGACAGCCAAAGCAAGCCAATTTCTTTCCAGAAGAACTGGCACAGTCCTTTTCTTGGAACCTGGTGTCAATTTGATGGAAACACTTAAGGAAATAATAATTAAGGTAGATCTGCAGTCAGATAGGAGGAAACAGTAACCCTTGATTGGTGGAGACGGGAGGAGGAAATAGCCTGGTTGTGGAGCTGGGGCTAGTACTTCTTGCACAGGGAAAATTGCAGAATCAGTCCTTGTCTACAGCCCCCTTAGTCCTGTATTTGCTTTACAGCCCAGAGTCAAACAAGAAGCATCTCTCTGGTTCCTTCACTCCCCCAGTGACTACTGTCCTTCTTCCACTTAGCAAAAGTGACCTTCTCTGTCCTCATATGTTGTGCTTCCAACATTTTTGGCTCTTTGTCCACAGCAAGCGCTAAATGAAATTAGAAGTGAAGCAGAAGCATAAGCTAAACTACACCCTATAGTATTACAACCATGTGTCCTATAACCACAATAAAATAGTACTGTGATAAATTTTTAAGTAGGGGTCAATAAAGCAATAATACTGTACAGTGGAAACTGATCATTTAATGTAATGACTGATTTATTACACCGTTAACTTGTCCTTAGCTTTGTCGTAGGACAGTTTTCTGAGTGCTTGTTAAATACTGAAATAAACTGTTTCTTGGTGGAAATACTTGAATAAGAGCCTGCGTGTTATTGACCCACCGGTGTAAGATTGGTCCTTCAGTCTACCAGAAAATTAAAGTCTGTAGTGCAAAACAAAAGACATATAATTTGTCTATTTCCAGTCATTATGGTATCAAAGACAACATGCAAACATGTAAAAGTAAATAGAATGAGTAAACAATAGCCTATAGCAACTGATGTATAAACATCTCACCTTTGGGAGATAATTTTTGTTTACCTGCAGTAATTAGGAAGTCAGTACAACTGGGAAATACCTGGCAGACAATGCCTTTGGCCAGTAGAGACCTGTCATGGGACTCCTGCTTCTGATTGTATGACAAGAGGGATCTTGCAGGAGGATAGAGGATGGCTATGTCAAAAGTGAGAAGAACGTGAAATCTCTGTGAAAGGAGGTAATGATTGTGGTAGCAGGGGGCAGAGATCTCATAGCTGCCATCCAAGGGTCCCCTACTTTCCTCTGCATGGTCAGGAGGAGCCAGCCCCTGACTTTTGCCCTTCCCAGCTGGAGAACATCCCTTCACTCATATCTAGCCTGTCTTTGTCACTGATCATGGAGTGCTCTGAAATGTTCTTTGGCTGAAGAGGTGTGGGCTAGCCATAGTCCAGGCCGGATCTAGATCTCAGGGTAGATTATTCTGTGTTGAGATGTACTTACCAAGACAACTATTTGTTTGCTCCAGAGTGGAATGGTTTACTAAGGTCTGTCCAATAGAGATAGGACCTTAATGTGAAACAGTGGAGTGTCTGTAAGGATACAGCTTTAAGAACGTCAGATGTGTTTGTGACAATTTTCTGACACAGAGGCCAGCTGGCATGGAATGGCCTTTGACCATACAATTAAACCTTCTAGCTTCCAAACCAGGTGTCAGCATTCAAACTGAGCATGGTTCCTGACTTGTGCTCAGGAGAGAACTATTTTGGGAGCGTGCTATTCTGTACTGGAACCGTGCCAGGATCTGCCCCAACAATACTGGGAGATGATGAATTCTATTGCCCTGACCCATTTCCTGACACAAACTAATTTATTTTATGTATGGAGCTTTAGGGTTTTAGAGGGCTGAGGTGAGTATCTGGGATGTGTACAACCACCATACTTTTATTTCCTGCTAGTGTAGCTCCACTGACTTAAGTAACCTCCACTGAAGTTACTTTAGATTCACTCTAGTATGATCAAGATAAAAAGGTTTCTTACATTTGGATTTTGATAAAGAAATGTCCACTTTCTCCTGCTTATAACTAAGTCTTCTAAAATTCAATTCATGGATGAATAAGAGAGAGGAAACATCAGAAGAACCAAGAGAAAAATTACCTTGTGAGGGAGATACGTGGGGAGGGCTAGGGAAGAGCAAAGATGTGTGGGGCAGGAAATAGTGATACTGGAAGTAGAAATACACATAGAAAGAATCAAGATCAAGCAGAAATAAAGCTAAGATTGATACAGCGTAGACATTGTCATAGGTGGCAGATAGGAGACCTGGAAATACAGAAATGTTAATGGGCAGAGAGATGTAAGTGAAAGTATGTAAGTAAGCATGTGAGTGATGTAAGTAAGTGAGCCTATAAGGCAGTGATGGGAGAAGGTGGGCTGCACAGGAATTGGATGTGTGCCCAGCCTGGAAAAGGCTCTTGAGACTTGTGACTGGGGAGACAGAAGAGACATCTGGACCCTGCAAGGAAAATGGAGAGGCTAAGATACAGAGCTCAGGGAAAGAGGAAACTTCGACAGAGTCTCTGTTGGATGCAAGGAAGTGTATGACACATTGGGCTTTAAAATGCTTATAAATCAGCGTCAGGAACAACATCCTGCCAACAAATGCAGGATGAACAAAACAGAAACTGAAAACTTCACTATCATCCTGGGAAAAACACATTTTTAAATGCTGCCTGCCTCCTACATGGAGCTGAATGCATCTGAAAATATCCTCTAATTTGCATACAAATAGCTACATAAATTGGACTTGATCTTGCTTGTGGTTGTAAACAGAGGGATGGGAACAGGAGGCAGCACAGCACAGAAAATGTTATGCTGGACTCGATTTGCAGCTCTGCTCCAACATCACTTTCTGACCTCATGGAGATGGGGAGACCATATACTTGAGAGATCTGACTCTGGGATATTTATAGTAGGATTCTCTTCATTTTGCATCTTGAAAAGTTATACACCTAAGATATGCAATTGTCTGAGACAATTACCTAAGGCTTGATTGATACTGAATGGAGGAAAATATGTGGAAAGTCATTCTTCTGACCTATTATAAATGCCTGTCTGAGCAAAGATGAATTGCCTTTGGGAGAAGGGATCTATTAGCAAATGTAGAAATAACATAGTGTAAGTACGTTGGATTCAAATGTTCAAATGGTAGGCATCTGAATTACAGCAGATGACTCCAACCTAAATTGCCTCTTTTTCAGGAATTTGTTTGAAAATACTTATTGGCAGTACTTAACATTCTCTGTAAGTGTGTTGAGAACATGAAATGTGACATGTAAACAGACATATTATTAGTAGCAAAAATAACCTCAAATTTCATATTTTTAGCACTTGAAAGGTCAGTTCTTACAACAACTAAAACATTGAAATCTCAATATTTCAAAGTGCTTTTCTCACTCCTTTTTTCCTTTGACTTTAGTAATTGAAAACAAAAATATTTACATGTTACATCTATGCAGGCCAAGTAACACTGCATACAGATGATGATGTTTTCTTCTAGAAATATTAAGTCCATTAGAAAGTAGCTTCCCTGGCACTGTCATTTGCAGTCTCAAACAGAAGTAAAATCCATATCTAAATCTAATCTAAATCCATCCGTATACATACATAAATAAAATATCGTGTAGGTATTTTTTGTCTAAATTTAAACCATTTAGTTTCCTCTAAATCTGACAGAGAGGTCTCTCTGAAAAGGTAAGTCAGTCCATATTAAAATGGGTGCCCCAGACAGGTGAGATAAATCCTTTGTAAGTGCATCTTTTCGCTACTGGGAAAACACGGTTTAGACCGGGGATATTTACATGCCTAAACTGCAGACAAGTGTCTTGTGTCATGATCTCCTTGCAAAATCATTGCCATCAGTTTCAAAGGAAAGGACCCCAGGATCACAGTGTTACTCCTGCCTCCACAGCATCTTCTCCAGGATTTTGAGAGCAGTGACACTGCCGACATCACAGAATCACCTCCTGTGTTACAAGCAGCAATGACAAAAACATGTCTGCAGATGCTTTCTTAAACCCAGGCTCTGTATCTCCACCATTCCTGCAGCATGTTCCTTCTTTTGGGAGGCTGGTCTATAGAATCAATTTTATTTGGTTTTATTTTTGTCAGTATTTCTTGTTCCAGCATGAAGAATGATTGGCAGATCTTTGCTGCTCCTTCCTAGTTCCTTTGTTACTTGAGGTCCACATTGTGTACCTGTCCTCTTGGCAGACTGAATATCCCTCTGTGCCCTGGATGGGTCTGACTGCTACACCTGATGGATCTCCTATGAAGGGGCCTACAACCATGACCAGGCTCCAATTTTTTTCTTTTTGTTTTGATACTGATATGCATGTCTTGTCCTTTCTCTCCCTCTCATCTTTTTGGATGAACATCTCCTGTCTTTTGTTTTGGTGCTGAATTGCCTGCACTTCAGTTCACATTCTTCTCTGTTATCTGGTTCTCAAATATCTCTATTATCTCGCATTGCTTTACCTCAGAGCTAGTTTCTTTCCTACTCGGGGTCACTTCAACTCATTATTTTTGGCCAATTTATATAAATACAAATTTATATAAATTTATATTTATATTTCTCCAGCATAGTAAACCTGTTCTCCAGCACTATCTGTCTGTGTATCACACTGCTTTTTTCTGGTTTATTATCATGCTCATGCTCTCATTTGTGGGTAACCATTTTCATGTAATTTATGCCATGTATTTGTGTTCTCCTGTACTTTACCTGTTTCTCAAAGATAGATACCTCCACTAAAACAAGTCTAAAAGCCTCGATCCCTGGACAAATATCTGAATAATTTGTCAGTGCAGAGTTAATGGGAAGATCTCTGATGTTTGAGTAAACAGTTCCATGGAATACCATAACAGTTTTTTTAAGTTCTCTCCATTGAGGGGTGATTGTTACACCCACCAGTTTCCAGGAGATGCAGCCCTACCCATAACAATAAATAATTCCCTTGCTAGAATTCATATGTTGTTATTCCTTTGTTTGAAGCAAAGTCAGGGGAAGCCAAAGCCTTTTAACTGTGCTTACCATTAAACTGTTGCAGCTGGTTAAATGTTTTTCCCAGATATTTACAGACTTAAAATCAGCTAGCACAACTGCAACCCCATTGTCAGCTGTAGATACTGAGAGTGTTACTCTTCCTTTGATGTTCACATCATAATGCACACAGATATTCATGTCCCAGCATATTCAAAAAACAGGAACAAACCAGAAAGCACATGGAAAGAACAGTGTTGAAAAAGATCAGGACGAAGCACCAAAAAGGGCTGGGCAGAAATCACTCTTGCTGTGTTCATTTGAGAGGGTCAGGTCTCTCATGTGGATCCTCTCTGACGGGCTGGATGCTGCACAGCCCCTTTCCCTGGCAGCAGATCCTGACTCTCACTGTTGTCTCAGACTCTCAGAGATTTCCTCTGATATTAGAGAGCCAGCAAAGCAACATTATTTGCTCACCTCATGAGGTGGCTTCAGGTAGACAGTTAAGGGAGCTCATGCAGAAGGGACTCAAGAATACATGTACAAGCTTTTACAGAATTTCATGGGAAATTTGCCAAAAGGTTAGCTTTAGACTAGACATTTTTTCCTTGACCTCCTAAGTGTGAGACAAAATCAAGTTTCTGATAGAGGCATATGTCTGAAAGCTGACAGAGATCTGTAGCTCTAGCAGGGTAGGAGATTGGTATGGAGAGCAAAGGAGCAAAGGGTGTTTGGGCTGAGACACAGAGGTACTCTGACACCAGCCCTGACTCCGGCTTAGCCACTTTCTGTTTTTGAATTAAACATTCACAATTCTACTTGAAATCAATGGCAATTTTAGGTCAAATTGAAAGAACAGCTCTGACTGAAGAAAGGGAAGCAATGAAAGAAAAACACACACACACACACAAAAGTGTTGGCAATGTCAAAAAGATTAGTTTCAGCATTCTCCAAGCACAATGTTTCACTTCTTTTTTTTTGAGTTGGATTCAGAAGGAGCATCTGCTGAAGTAATTCCAGCTCTCATAATCCTGGTGATTAGGATACTGGCCCAACATGCTGAAGACCCCAAAACCCTACCTGATTTTGAAAGGGAGTTTGAATATCTTTCTTCTAAGGAAACTTTCTCCACTGAACAATCAAATTCTGCTTCTTTAGTTATTTAACTATTATTATAAACAAATATTCACTGTGAAGCAGGGGACTCCATAGGCCAAGAGTCTAGAGGAGGGAAACCTGATCTCAAGTCTTTCTTCCAAGTTTCATGACAAGGGGAAATCGGTCCCAGATGAGGCTTTAATCAGCTTATTCTGGAGAGAGGTGACAAATGCTGCCGCATGCTTTTTGTGGTGTTTTTAATGGCTCCAAGAACTAGTTTTTCATGCATGCTTTTTTCCCTTTTCTTTATTTTGGTTATATTCATTTTTAATTCTTCTCTATCAGGAAATAAAAAGAAACCTATGAATTCCAACTGAATGAAAATTTTCATGTTTTTTACACCTAAACCCCAGTTTATTCATTTTGTTATGGTTTTTTCCCCTCAAATTTTCATTTTGCTTCCTCAACTTTTTAGTTTGTGTGTTGAACCAAGAATAAGTCATTTCTGTGGCACACATTTGGCTTCCTACTGAATTTCCAATACAGTAGAGATTTATAAGGGAGAAACAAATATTTTATATTTTCTTTTCTCCATAGAGTGAATGGCCAAGTCCCTTTATTTAGGTCCTTGTTTAATAGCACTCTACTGATTGTGTTAAATAATAATTTCAATATCATAAATGATGATTTCATTGTCTGACCCATTAAAAATAGCTCATGAAGGACACAAACTCACAGATTATATTACTCCCCATTTTTCCATTTTTCTGGGAACGTTTTCTTTCTGTCATGCTTTATTGTACAAGACAGAAAATAAAATAGTTTTGCAATAATTTCTGGGCTGTTTTGCATAGTGTGCTGTGCATCTTTTTTAATGTTTCAAAATCTTCAAGTAAGAAGCATATCCCAGCTTTACAGCATTGGCCTTCCAGGAGCTTGTGGGAATGAAGGATTTAGAAAGTCTATGGTAAAGGGATTACTACACATTACTGTTACTTAATGACTATTACAATGTGCAAATTCAGATGCCAGTGCCAAATCAGCACTTTCAGCAAGTAGTAGGGGAAATATAATAGAGAGGAAAAATTGGGAGACAGGCTATTTCCTTGAGGATATATTTTTTTATTACTATATAGCAACTCAGATATCAAGAATGTTGAATCTTCTTCTGGATGTACCAAACTTTTGCTGACTATCAAGAGAGGCAAAAGAGTAACTTGGGTACTTAGTTGGCTAAATATAGACCACATTGCCTATTGCCTGTAATTTGCATGCTTGTTGGAGAAGCCTGGAGAAGGCTGGAGAAGGCTGAAGAAGGCTTCCTGCTCTTTTGGGACCTCCTTCTTGCCATGGTGTTCCTCCTCAGTGGACCAAGGTGCAGGAGCCCAGTGACCAAGGTAGAGTTTTCCATGCAGCTGTGCACACCCTCTCCAGCTACCTGCCAGCCAGCAATTGTGATGCAGAGCCACAGGTCAAAAGGGAGGAATAAAGATGAACATGGGCAAGAGGGGGTTTTGTGATCAGGCTTGCTGCATGGTCTCACTTTCCCATGTTTCTCATTTTGTCATCTGTTGAAATAAGGATGATGGTAATTAACTTGCAAAGGTGGTGTAAAGTTTAATTATTGCATGCACTCCTCGAATGCAAGATGGCTTAGTGCTGTATTTCTATAGTACCACTTTTTAATGTTGTGTGGGAAACAACACATTACTCAGAAGCTGCTTGTATCTGAAAAGAAGGAGAGGAAGAGGAGGGTGAAGTAAAAGAGCATTTGCTGGCATATCTTTCAGCGTGTTGATAGTATTGGTGTGGAATGAAAAGACTAATCAGCAAAGTCATCTTTTTTAAATATGTGCTTTGGGAATAAAATAATTTTGAACAAATACCAAGTGCACATGGATCCATTTGCATGTCTAGTGACCTAATGGATATAATACAGTAAGACTGCCTCAACAGCAATAACATTTTGGACAAGAAATGTAACTCTCAAATCCTCTCCTGATATAAACAGCACATTTATAAACTGCTTGGCAGTGAAGGTAATTATCTCCTAATGAACAGAAAATTGTGTCTAGGGAAAAATCATGATAGAGAAAGAGAAGTAACTAATTTTTAAAATGGAATTATACATGTATTGCTCTTATTATAATAATTAGTTTTCTCCTGTTATGCTTTTTTCTTTCTATGTTCCACTAGGCTATTAAATCAATAACAGTCTCTAATGTGTCTGAAAAAAGTTAAAGACAAATAAACTTTCCCATATGGATGTAATATTTGCAGCCATAAATAAATTCTTACTGTTTTTGTCAGGCTTTTCACACACCCACAGATTCTGCTATCAGTTAGTAAATTTTTGTGTAAGACGCTGTGGGATCAGATTTCCCTGGATGAAGTGTTGGCCAAACCAGAGAGAAAATAATGTTGCAGAGAAACTAGTGTTTCCAAGCTCTGTCTTCCCTTCCACTCCAAGTAGAATATTTTCTTTCGCCTTTTCTTCAGAATTTCCAGTCATGATGTCTACTTGGAGGGAAAGCAAAGCAGATAGTGTTGCTGGTGTGCATTTTTTTTTTTTTGTGATAGCAGGGAGAGCCTTTCTGTTGGACAGGTGGGATTTGAAAAGTCGGAAGTGCAGCAAGTCACCAGGACTTGCTTGTATTTTCCTTTTCTAGCAGGACCTGCTCAGCTAAATCAGTCAATGTGCCAAACCCCCCCAAAAACAAACAAACAAAAACCAAAACAAAAAAAAAACAAAACAAAACAACAACAAAACCAAAAACACAAAAACCCAACCCTCCGTGATTTCTCCAGAGATGTTTAAGGGTGTCTCTTGAGATTCCTCTGCACTGTACACAGGGCTCCTATGAATGCTTTCAGTAAAGGTTTGCTTGCAACTAATTACATAATACTTCATATAATACTGCCCTTTCCTCCAGACCATAGATTTTCACCAGTAAAAACTCCCTGGGAGTCGCATATGCAGCTACTAAAGCAGTAAAGTTGCAGAGAATACTATGGTCTCATCAGTGGCTCCACTAGATGAAATAAAATGGTACTCTTTTTATCAAAGAGAGGGTGAATAGGAAGTATACAACCTTGTTGTCTTCCTGGAAGTCAGAGTAAAAATGCTCTGTGTGGTGTTGATGCTGAATAATCCATTTATTTTCGCATCAAGGGATGCCACTAATTTCTTATTTCTGGGGAGTTGCTTCTTTTCCACAAAATACCTCCTTTAGATTTCTTTCCTTTTGAAGCTATGGCAACTATAGCTGTGGCTTCTACCACCTACAAGAATTATTAATGCTGCACAGTTGAGCTGTCTTTAGCAATTAACAGATGAAAAGCAACGGCTCAATAACAATAAGACCTCTAATCAGCAGGGTATATCTTATATGCACACTGGACTTGTGTACACAAGAAGGATTTGATGATGTCAGCTACAGATTGGTTCCTACAGCCACAGAAAAAGTAAATACCTCTGAGGGACTCTGTAAAATCCCTGCTCATCCTCCTGCCCTGAAGCTGGAAAAGTTACAGGATTAGTTATCACTTTGCTGACATCTTGACTGAATTTTGCACAACTTGTTATCACAGCATTCCTGTGATGGAGATTCCCTCACCTATCTCTGTTGATTTGACAGTCTCATTCCAGAGCTCTGTTATTCTCAGTGTAGACTCTCCCTGGTATGCCCACAGAAACATAGAATATCCTGAGTTGGAAGGGACCCCAAAGAACATGGAAGTCTAACCCTGGCCCTGCAGAATGCCTGCCCCTCTGTTTCCCCTCACAAGGAAGTTGTAGACCACAATGAGGTTCCCCCTCAGTCTCCTCTTCTCCAGGCTGAACAAGCCACCCCATCCACTCCTCATATGGCTTCCCCTCAAGGCCCTTCACCATCTTTACAGCTCTCTTTTGGACCCTCTAATAGCTTTATATTTTTCTTATAGTGTGGTGCCCATAACTGCAGACAGCAGGCAAGGCAAGGCCACAGCAACACAGAGCAGAGCAGGACAATCAATCACCCCCCTCATTTGGCCAGTGATGCTTTGCCTGATGCACTCAGAACACAGCTGTCCCTCCTGGCTGATCTCCTCACATCTGGAGCTGAAGTTTTGCTGGCACCTTTCCTTCAGCCACCAGAGATTTTAAACTCAGCTGTTTCCTGGTAGTGAAGAGTATGTGGGAATGCATCAAGATCCTTTCAAAAACTAGTGTTCAACACACCAGTCCTGTGTGTTCAACACAGGGCAAACAAATAATTGTCTCAGGTATGTCTTTTTTACACCTGAGCTCATAACCTAACCTCTGGTTCTGTATTTATACACTAGATAGCAGGGTCTAAATTCTGCTCCTCTTTTAACAGTTACCTAAAATTCAGGACATGACACTTTCTAAGATAGCAGTGGCTGGAGACATCTGCCATCCCTGTTTGTGTTCAGATTTTGCCTATGAAAAAACTTCATGACAGATTGGAAAACAGGCTGTATCACTGGGCATTACCTAGATGATGTGCCAGATGTGCAACTAAGTTCAATGCAATATTAAACTCCCTATTCATTAATTAAAAAATTTGGATATATATCTCAGCTATCTCCTGCTGAAGAATTAGTCAATCAATGCCCTGAAGTGCAGTGCATGTTTTGAAGCTGTCTGTTAGCAAAAGCCATTAGCAGACAGGCATACATTAAGAGATCTGCCATGAGACTGAGCACCCAAATACCTCTCATACCAAACCCTGTCATGGTTTGGATAAGGTTGCATCTACACAGAAGAATTAAGACAGGATTGTGGCTTTAGCTGGAGCACTATGCTAACGTCATTCCAACAGCTTCAGTAACAACCAATACAAGTGACAATGTTGTCAAGTTTGTAATGTGGTGTAGCCGTAAAAGTACACAATTCTGTGTCCTGCTATTGATTTTTATCTGTGCTAGCAAAATCGAGGTAGGACAGATGTGCCAGCTTCTGCTACGAGGCATGCACAGAAACATGGATTTCAATGCTGAAAAAACCCTGTGGGCTGGAGTGAGCTGTGTAACTCAGGAAGAGGAAAGAGGCCAGTTGGCAACTAATTTCTTGCTGCCTTTGTTTCTCCAAGAACTAAATCAATTTTTCTGTCTTAATGGGGTTGCTGAAAAGCACAAACTTTCTGAAAGCTACTTTTTTCCCCCCTTCAAATCCCCCAATCTAAACAAGTTCCACACACTTCCCACTGGAAGAACAGTTCTAGAAAAATCAATGGATTGAAGTAGTCCACGCCAGCAAAAGAGTAAGAATTTCCATTTGATGAATATTACTCACATAAAAATAAGATTTTTAATGGAGAAAAAAAGTGTGAGGAAAATTATTCCTTACGATAAAATAAGCCATGTTTTCATTAATGGTGGAGCTTTGTAAGCAAAGCAGTATATTATATCTTTGCATTCTCTCTCTCTGTAAATCATGGAACCATGAAATAAATTATGAGCATTTGCCTCCTTAAACACAATCCTCAGTTGCACTTTGCCTACTGATGTCTACTGGAATTCTAATATTCCAAACCTCTGCCAAAATGTCAAACAGCTTGTTCTTCTCCTGGTAGAACAGAAAGACCTACCACAAAAATATTTCCTTCTTTTCCTCCAAAGCCATATTTTTTGCATATGAGGTTTGGAAATGACAGTTGGCCCTGGCATTTATTTTTGGCATGAATGGGTTTTAGATTTACAGTATTTTTAAGTCCCAGCAATTAGGGAAACAAAAGAACTAATTGAAATTTGTGCCTTGTTAAGATACAGATCTGACAGTGTCTTAAGCCAGGGATGTGGAATTGATTTTGTAGAAAAAACCAACAGGAGAAAAGAATGCTGTGCCTCTATAATTTTTACAGCTTATCTTTTTGTCTTTCTTCTGTGTTTTTGCCAAACGTGGCTGATGGCATGGAACTAAGTCTGTGTTTGTCTGTTGAGGAAACGCAGCATGGGCCTGTCATTATATCCATCAATATTCCCACTAGAGATTCCTACAGCAGATTCCTGTGGAATGGTGACAGGTCACTTCATGAGAAACCCTAGCAAGGCTCTTTTAAAGGAAGTGTGGGACTGTCGAGGAGAATCCCCTTGGCCACATGTGAGTGTGACATGATGCAAACTATTTCTCATATCTAGTCACTGCAATGGGCATTTGACTGAGGCATGGTGTCCCAGGAAAACCACATGCACAAATTCCCTTTGCAGGAACCTTGCCTTCCATCTCATATTTCTTTCAACAGCATCAGACCTTCTCAAAGGAGCCCAAAGGAGGGCTGCCTGTCGTGTCACCACCTTTTGCTGGTGGGACAGCTGAAGATGCCTGGCCCCACTGCAAGGTGTGCTCTAACGGGTTAAACAAAGCCAAATCCTACTCCCTGAAAGCCAAGTGACCTGGGCTGGCTCAGAGATACCTGAAGCCTCATGTACAGGCGAAGTGGTGAGTCAAAGTCATACACATGGTTTCTCTCTAATAACAGGGCATCTCGCAGGTGTAACTTTTCAGAAATGCTAATGATCCCCAAAAAGTATCCCAAAACAAACACACAAACCCCAGAAACAAGTCCTGAGAAACAAGAAAGCTCAAAGATAGAAGGAATAATTCTATAGAGATAAGTAAGCTGGAGATTAGTTAAAACATGCAAGTTGTGGCAACTTTTGACAAAGAAAAAGAGAAGAAACCCCAAATGGTGGAACATTTCCTGTTGAAGATATTAGAGACACCTGAGGAATAACATAAGGCATAATTCAAGGGCTCTGAGTCTATCAGAATAATGCAAAGGTAACACTGAAACATCTCTGGTGGTGCAAATGAAAGCCTTTTATTGTACCTGTACCAGGGTGGTCTAGATAAGCTAACCATGAAAGTAGGCTGGTTTGTTGGTTTAATTTGCCACTTTCACCTATTACATCTCAGTGTTTTCTTTTGAATATGAAGTAAAGCACACCCTGGACTTGAAATACCATTGGCCCGTATTTTCTCTGGCTGCAAATTCCTGAAATGAAGAAATGAAGACATTTGAAACTCTTTGGATTCACCTGGTAAAACAAAAGAGGGATACTCTGCATAGAGCAACCAGACCCCAGCCTGAGAGTACTGTGAAGACCTTGTGAAGGCTGTCTCAAAGTAAGCAGAGGAAAAAGGAAATATTTGAGCTCTTTAAGTGTGGCACAAACATCAAATGTGGCCACCATCTAGACATAGCTAAGATACCTCCCCTATTTTGAAGTATCATAGATTAAATGCCTTTTTTAACTTCTACAGGCTTAAAAAGATTTACCGAAGGCTAAATCAGCCTTGCAAAATCCTTATGGATGATGGTGATGAGCTTTTCTTGATGAGTACCATATTGGGATGAGCATGTGAATTATCTTTCAGGTTTTTTTAATTGTCCCCAGGCCTCAGAGAAAGAGCTGAATCAGATAAATTTACATAAGAATTTTGATATGTTGCCCTATTGTTTTCTTAGAGGCTGAGTTTAATGTAGAAAACATCTGCCTGCCTTTGAGTGCTCTATGGATCATTTGGTTGTTTGAGAAATCCCATTTCACTCCTTTTTCTCCGTTGCTTGGCTGAGGAAGTGCTTGTCTCGGTAGCTGTCAGCCAAGAGAAAAAACAACAGAGAAGAAAGAAAGAAAGAAAGAAAGAAAGAAAGAAAGAAAGAAAGAAAGAAAGAAAGAAAGAAAGAAAGAAAGAAAGAAAGAAAGAAAGAAAGAAAGAAAGAAAGAAAGAAAGAAAGAAAGAAAGAAAGAAAGAAAGAAAGAAAGAAAGAAAGAAAGAAAGAAAGAAAGAAAGAAAGAAAGAAAGAAAGAAAGAAAGAAAGAAAATCTATTTAATGCACTTATCAACATATTTTCCCACATGGCACACTCTGCGTCAGAAAAGCCCTAAGCCCTCATGACTATTCAAGGCCAAATGTGGCAGAGATAATAATAGATACTAATTAGAGTCTTCAGAAAAGCTATTTTGATTTAAATGGTTTTATTAATAATACAAATAATAGCATAGATTCCTGGACCTGCTAGGTAGGCTTCATGTTAAGGATGGTATCCCTAATTTGTACACTATGCTCTGGAACAAGGCTCTGTCTCCCCAGAATTTCCTTCCTTTCTGAGGAGTTAATTCCTCTTTCTGTCTTGCAGTACTTAAATCTAACAGCCCCTTAGGGCTTACAGAATATGCACTAGCTGTGTTTAACATTTGCTTAGAAACTTTTGCATCATTATTTTTCTGTAATTAGAACACCTAGTGGCAATGGTGATAGACACTGTACAAATTAGTGATATAAACAACTCATTTCCCTTTCAGACTCCAAGAGGGACATTATCTTTGTTTTCCTGTTTGATTTTGGCTGTCTCACGGTGAATCTGAACATACTTTTTCCCGTACCTTGTTGGTTATTTTACAAAAAAGGGAATTTTTCCATATCCCATTGCTTGGCTTTTTGTTATTCCCCACAAGTTACATGTGAAAACAAGCTATTCTGCCTTCTATGGTGATGTTTTCTCTTTTCTGTATCTTCCACGAAGTTGTACCAAAAAAATGGTACTACACTTTTCTAATTTTGCCTGACATTTCTAATTTAGATAAAATTTATATAAAAAAGGTAATCCAAAACTTTGAAAAAAATTCATAGCAGAAGAATACTAACTTTTACTTGATTGTATAGCGGAAGCTAGATTTTCCGCACAGAATTTTGCTCAGAAAAGGATTTATTAACAACTTCCCTCCTGGTTAGGAGGATTCAGTTACTTTAGTGTCTTATGCTTTAAGATGTTCAAGGGAGTCCTGCTACCCAGACAGCTGCAGGTCTGGAGGGCCTTTGTAAAATTTCTCCTATTTGATCTATAAATTTTAGCTAGTTGTATTTCTTGCAATGCTTCTTTTCTCTATTGGTTTTGGTTTCAGTTTGTTTTTTGTTTTTTGTTTTTTCCTGCTCAGTAAGTGCAAAGAATCTTGAGGGATTGCCCAAAGGACAAAGGTGTTGAAATTTTGACATAGGTTTTTTCATCTATTTTAGTTGGCATTGAAATTAAGTATGTGTTAATAAAGAATTAGTTTTTGTTTAGAGTTTTATGACTCTAAACTATTCTTTTTCTCTGTCATCACTTTCTTTGTTCATTTCACGCCATAATTCCAAAGTTTTTTACAATCACAAGTGCACTTTTATGATAAGTATGGTCTTTATTTTAATCTTCCAGATGTACTGTCTTTTATAGAACACAAAGATCAGCAGCAAAATAGCCCAACTGACCTTCTTGATATCTCCCACCAGGTCCATGTGAGGCTCCTTGGGCTTTCCACTCTCTCCTCCTTTTCTAGCTAATAAGCAAACACAGTGTTGAGGCTGGAGTCCAGGACTTGTCTTAAAACATCTGAGTGCTAAGACATCTGATGCTACCTGTGTAAAGAGCGCTGCTTTATTCTCTGCCATGTGCCTCCCGTGTGACCTTGGCAAAGTCACTCACTTTGAATTTCTGAAAAGGCTGTAGGAGCTCAAGGTTCAGCCAGAAGCGGAAGGCGGTGAAGCTGAACTGCAGCAGCAAATGAGTCCCTGAGATCCCAGATGCAAAAGGGGTCACTGACACTGCCAAATCTTCATGTGGCCTTGTGTATCCAGCATAGGATTAGCCAAGGTGAAGGAAATAACACGTTTTAACAGCATCCTGTCTCCTTCTGGTTGCCTGGGGCACTAGAGCCATTGGGACGGTCTCAGTGGAAAAGTTGCATAAGAAATTGTATTCTGGCTTCCCAGGCTTGAATTAGTCTTCACTGTGTGGTCTCACATACCTAGTACTGTGGCAAAGTGTCCTTAAAATAAGACAATTGTCCATTTTAGACCACTCAGATATCTAGTGATAAAAAGTCACTCAAGCATAGCAAAGTGTTACGTAAATATGGTCAGAATTATATAGCGTGATATAGGTGGAAGTGTTGCACTTGGTTTCTGTTGTGAAGGACTACATGTATATTTTTAATTTATTCTTATATATAGTCCATTTGTTATATTATCTTATTGTTTTATTATCCTAAATATGTACTTTTCATTGTTGTTTTCTGAAGGCTTGGCAAACCCCAAACAGTAAAATGTGCAGACAGGCTGCAATGTGCAATGCAGGATGTGAGAGAGGCACTGCTCTTTATCAAAACTCATTCTAGTCTCTTCTTAAACAATACGAACAAAATCCTGTCCAGTTTACATCAGGTGAGGAAAACAGTGTAGTAAGGAGTTTTGGGGGTAAATAATAAAGGAGAGATGAAAGCCTTAGTTTTTCTGCCCTTTTGCAAGGGCAGAAAGTCCCAGATAAACATGGCTCTGATTCCCTCTATCTGGGCAGCTCCTCCTGGAGAGAGCTGAACATCTTTTAAGTAGACCCTTGTTTTACACCAGTCACTCTTAGGTGTCTTGGGCTTCTGGCTTTGTAAAAAACAATAGCTTTAATAGTTTTTTATTATCTCTTAATATTTTGTATCATAATATCCCTTCAGCCCTTTAAAACAAAACAAACAGATACCATTTAATTCCAGCAGGCTTTTGGTGTTGGGACCTTTGTGCAGTGTTGGAGGGAGTTATACAGTAAGGAAAAGCTGTCCCTGTCTTGCATCACAGATTCATGAATTTCTAAACTCACAGTGTGGCACAACTGCAGTCTAGTAACAATGGGAAGCTGGCATTCTGTCCAGAGGAGCGTGAAGACCCAGGAGAGCAGACAGAAGGCAATAGGACCTGGAATAAAAGGTGCATCTGTGTGCTACAATAAAAAGCACACTTTCCCTTCCCTGTTTCTTGTCTCACCACTTTCATCTCATTTTCTTTGTGTATACCTAAATAGTGCTTGTGTCCAGTGGAAGTGACAATAAGCACTTATGTGAATTGGCAAAGAACAAATTAGCATCAAAGTGAATTTGTTGACTGATATGCCTCCAGCAGGGGACCAAGAAAGTGTTGAAATGTAGAACCCTAAAACTGTGAGTTTTGTTGCATCTACAACATTTTAAAAATATATGCCAGAGTTAGTTTCTTATGCTGTCTTTAATGCTAGTTATAAGCAAGTACAATCTCTCCAGCCACTGAAATCTGATAAGCACATCTGTGTCGATAGCAATATTTTAATTTTTGACTGAGAAGAGCAAATTAGGTACTTCCACTTATAATGGCAGGACTTTCTTTTGCCTACTTTGTACATCTTAGTTGTGGGCGTGCAAATGCCAGAGTTATTTTCAGCACTAGGTGAGCACTACCACCTTCCCTGGTGGGACAGAAGCTTCACCTTGCTAAACCAAGGTATGAGCATCATTGTGAGGTATAAGTGTGGAGGTGATGAACAATCTCTCAACACCAGAATAACTCCATCGAGTCCAGATATCCCAGGGCATTTACAGTTGTTTTCCTATTGCCTTTTTGTGATCAAGCTCAGGATCATCGTGTCTAAAAACATGCTAACTTCTTTTACAGTTTTAGGGAACTGGTACATTTATTTGCTGTTTCCCCTTCAGCCTCAAAGGGAGATTTTTTGCATATAGTGGTGGGACAAGGAGAAATAGCTTTAAACTTAAGAAGAGTAGGTTTAGATTAGATATTGGGAAGAAATTCTTTACTGCGAGGGTGGTGAGGCACTGAAAGATGTTGCCCAGAGAAGTTGTGGATGCCCCATCCGTGGAAGTGTTCAAGGCCAGCCTGGATGGGACTTTGATTAGTGTGGACTAAGTGAGAGGTGTCCCAGCCCATGGCAGGGGGTTTGGAACTGCATAATCTTTCAGGTCCCTTCCAACCCAAACCATTCTATGATTTTATGAAAAATCAGCTACCTACCTCCGAAGAAGGTTTGTCCTTGTCAGTATATTAAGAAAATGAAATGAATATTTATATCTCATTGTGAATGTGCACACACAGGATAAGCACTGCTTTCAGAGGACTGTGGGTTTTTTCACCTTGTCTTTTTCGTTTCAACGGGCTTTCACATCAACTCCTTTTATTATTCACAATTAAGATAACTGATGTTCTGGGCACTCCTGGATATTTTAATTCTATGGATAAAACCATGGTGAAAACAGGGTAAGAAACTATTATTGGAATCAGAACAGAATGCCTCTAGGAAAGAAATTACAAGTAAGAAAAGGATGGAATAGGAAGAAAAGCACTGTCTGGTTCCTCACTGAGCTTTGGAGTTCATACTGCTGCAATGACTTGCTCCGAGAAGGAATCAGTTACTTTTTACTTAGACTAAGATTTCTGTCCATCACTGGTGCTATTGAGGCTATTTAACTCTTCTACAGTATTTTTTGTGTGTGGATGGACTCGCAGATAATAAACAAAGGATTTGGTATTTTTTTTGTAATGGTCAAGGTTGAAATTTTACCATGTCTCTATCCTAGAAAATTAATGAAATGAAGTGGGATAGTTCAAATTCATACCAGATTCATTCAGTCAATATTTCAATAGGAAACCAACCTCTTCAACTTTTTGAATCTCAGTGTACTACTCTCTTGACTCTTGAGTGGCTCCTTAAATCTATATGCCTTAATAACATGGACATTGGAGTTTGTACCAAGTGCCCTTCTGAAAATAATTACATAATTATTTCAGTTCTTTGTAGATTGGAAAAGAAATTATATGCCATTTTTGAAAGACAAACTGTTAGAACTACTTCTCCAGCTCCAGGTAATCTTGTGCATTACCTGGAGTTTTCTAGCTTTTGGCCATGTGCAAAAAAAAGTTATCAGACATTGACAAGCTTCAACATAAATTATGGCAGGAAAATGATACAGAGAGAATGGGCAGGATATTGTATGGGGAGTTCTGAGCTGCCAAAGAGGAATTCTGACAACTCAAAATTACCACAGTTACTGTACAAAAATCGTCTCCTAAAAAAACTGCATATGAGCAGAGAGAGAGGAGAATCCTTGCCCAGTTATAGCTATAGGCTGAATTATACGGCATTCTTGCCCAAAATGACCAGATTCCTATTGAATGCCTAGAGCTCCCACATTATTCTTTAAAATGCTAGTGACTTGGGTAAAGATTTGCCTTTTAGATATATTCTGAAGTCCTGTTTGCTTGTAGTAACTTGCTTGGAAGTTTATAACACTGAATTTTGAGGATTATTTGCAGTGATTACTTGTACCTTTTTAATAATTGTTGTCCAGGAAAGAATTTTTCATCTGATCTATATGAAGGTATTAATTCTGATCAACTGTTGTGTTTTCCAAGTCCTGTGCAAAATGTGATTATTCAGCCAGACACAGAGGCTCCCAAATACAATACTAGCAGTGAAGGATGTGGGAAGGAGGAGGGAGTGAGTTGGTGATGTGCTTCCCCTTATGAAGGGAGAACAGGGTTGCCTGGAGGAAGGATGTCTCTGGCTGATGGAACAAGACTCTGCGAGGTGTATTGTTTGGATACCCTGAAATCTCTGGAGGACAGAGGAAAGTTGACTTGTGAAATGTCTGGGACCATGCTGTTTGGATGTAATCTGAAACATCTCCAGTATCTACATGAGAGAAGATATGAAATAAATGACCAGGACTTGTTTGAGATCACAAAGCTTGCCATATTCACGTAAGGGTGAATGCAGCAGCAGTCTCTCTGGGACAGCTTCACAGCTGCAGGGTCCTACACCAACCACCAAAGGCAAGTGAGGAAGACTGGTGTCATAATTTTCCATTGAAAATCTGTGCTTGTTAGAGATCTTCTCCAGGGATAACAAGTAACCACACTACCTTAATGTGAACAAATTTGAAACAGAGAAGGTCTGCAGGCAGTGGGGAAAGAAATAACAATTCTGAAAAAGTCTTGAATGTCATTAACTGATTAACTTTGTTTCTGGGATTAACCAGGCTTGTGGGTTTGGTCCATTGTCCAATGAGGTCAGTGAAAACACACCCTCAATCAGGAATTCTATTCTTGAAGCACACTCTTGGCTTCTGTCATCCCAAGATAGGCAAACCACTTATATACAGGAATATCCCAGCTGTTGTGCAGTGAACTACAGTGCAGCTTACAGCATAAATGTGAAAAAAGTCAGAAAGTGTAGAACAGTGGGATTTTTGAAAATGGAGTTCTATATTTTTGTACATAGCATGCAGAAGCAGAATTTCTCCTGTAATCTCCCCTTTTTGCAGTTGTGGGCAGTACCCTTCAGATAACATGCTATCTTTTTCTTGTCCTCCGAGCTCAGCACATTTTAAATTATATAAGGGTATGTAGCAAACTTTTCCCCCAAGGCATTAAACATTTGCTGTCAAAGTTTCAAAACTCTGCTACTCTTCATTTGAAATGTGGCTGTTACAGGGTTTTCTTCTGACTGGGATACACATAAGGCAGTTCCCCGTTAGTATAGTGACCTTATCACTCCCTACAACTCTCTACAACTTACAGAAAGGTGGCTGTAGTCAGCTGGGGGTTGGTCTCTTTCTCCAGGCAGCAACTGACAGAGCAAGAGGACACAGTCTCAAGCTGCACCAAGGGAAATACAGGTTGGATGTTAGGAAAAGGGTTTTTATAGAAAGTGCGATAAAGTACTGGAATGGTCTGCCTAGGGAGGTGGTGGAATCACTATCCCTGGATGTGTTTAAAAAAAGACTGGATGTGGCACTCGGTGCCGTGGTTTAGTTGAGGTGAGAGGATATGGGTTGGACTCGATGACCTAGAAGGTCTCTTCCAACCTTGTGATTCTGTGATTCTGTGACTCACATAGTGGCATAAAGCTTACCTGAAAAATACCTAAAGATAAGACTGAGAAGAGAATGTGTACTCATTTACATGTATAACAAGTTTCAGCAGCTGCTGCTGTTCAGACACAATTATTTCTCATGAAAATGTTTGGAAACAGTTTGTTTTTTGTTTTTTTTTTTAGTGTAATCAACTCAAGTTATTGCATCTGGGGAAGATCTGTTGCTATCAAAATAAGCACCAAAAGAGGCGTAGGAAATACAGTTCTCTAAGTGGAAATCAGTAGCATTAACATGATTCTACCTGCAGGTGAATGGATGTTGCATTCTTCTGGTCCATCATGCTGAGAGGGCAGCTGCATATGAATCTGACAGGTATTTGTTTTATATGTATATAGTCCTGTCTTCCTAAGGACATCTGAAAAGTTAAATGGTTGGATCTAGGTATAATTCTACAGTCAAGTTAGTATTGTTCTCAGAGTAGATCTGGGAAAAATTCAAATTGTGTGCCACGTTGGTTCTTAGAAGAATTTTGCTATTCCATCTGACTGGAATAAAAGGTTTACTGAAAACCCCCGAAGGGATAGGAAGATCTTCAGAACACTCATTCATCCTTGGCTGATTATGGTAAAGGATCTGACTACTGACTACTGAAACGCTGCACAGCCTCAGCATTGTTGGCTGGAACAGGCTCAAAGACATTCACCAAATTTAATATTAGTTATAGGTAAGTATTGTTAAGTTTCTATCACCACATAAAAGAAATTCAAACTGAATCCAGCTCTACTGAGATATTTGTAAATACTAAACATAAAACTTTGATATCTACAGTTTCAATCCCGATATAAACTTAAATGTACATGTAATATGCCTGTGCTGTTGAAAGACTATTTATAGCAGTTGAGAGCATTGCCTGGTCTGCTGAAAAGCTTGATTACCTACCTGCCTACATTAGTTTTCCTGTGACATACAGTGTTTCTGAAATGATATGTGTAATTAGGGACATGCTATCAAGCTTGGAATTGAGACCAGGCTGCAGTAGGTGGTGTGGAGGAACTCTGGCTTACAGCTTTATGCTTAAACTGATCTTTTCATTCTTGGTAAAAGCAAAAACTCCTGATGTAAAAGAAGAAATTCATTTTACCTTGAGATTTGAAGTGTGCTTAAGGTAAGAGAGGTGCACACAAACTGCAGATGCAGATTAGATGCTGTCTGCACCTCAGACCATATAGAGATACCACAGCACAGTCCCTTGTCTGCCTATTCTGTGAGTTACTGTTTTAGCTCTAGTGTTGGTTCCACCAGCTCCTTTTTGCTGAGTGTGTGATGTGTCATGTCCATGAATATTTGGGTGTAGTGTCTGTGCAGCCTATCCTCTTGTTCTCCTTTCTCTTGCCCACACTTTCCCTTCCCACCTGTTTTTTATGTCTTTTGATCTCTTACCACTCCAGCCTGAGCAAATACTGAGTGCTAGCGTTGGAGAGAGATTTTGTTGGCCTTCAGATCTACAGCTAAATTTCTCATGATATGGTTCCCAAAAGAAAGCACCCTGGAAAATATTAGAGGACAAACCTGACGATGTGTTTGGGTGGACCATGATCTGTCTAAGACAGGAGCAGCATGCAGTGAATTCTGTCAACTTGCTCTCCACTCCTTTTTGATATCACTTTTGGATATGTAGAAATCTTATTCATGAAGACATGAACTAGAAGCACTTAATTAGGTAGTGCTACGTGTTGTGACACTTAAAAATTAAAAAAAAAACCTTTAAAAAAACCCAAAAAACTTAATGGATTTGAGGAAAAAGGATTTTGTATTTTTTTGTAGAAATAATTACTAATTTCACTTAGTAGCTTAACCATATTGAGGTATTGAACTTGTCCATGATGTAAGTAGAAATGTGCTTAAGTTCATAAACCCTTCTTATTCTTATTCTCTCTGTGTTGCTTCATAGATCACACCATAATTTACAGATGTAATTTTCTTTCTGCTTGAGCTGAAAAGTCACATAACTGTTGTCTCCAGCTTGGCTCAATGTTCTTCAGTGTTATAGCAGTCCAAGTATTAGAAAACCTGATTTGAAACATCTTGGAGACTTCATAGGATAATCACTTATAGGAGCTTTGTTTTCACACAGTATCATCTAAAGAGCTGATACTTAACGGTGATTTAAAAAGAACTGAGAGGATTTTGTTTTTTACTATAGCCCCATGGGGGTGTCTTCAGTTGTATAATTCAGATTCATGGTTTGAGGCAGGAAATTACAGCTGGTTGCTAGAAATGGGGTATTATTTATCCTTCTAATAATCTGTGAAGCTTTATTTTCTATTTTTCAACATATTATGCTGATTCATTTTTTAGCCTTGATACAGCTAATATGAGTGATCATTCACACACAGTCCTTGTCTTGTTCATTCTGTGCATATGTTTTGCAAGCATTTTGTGCTCATGTGAATAACATGGGCTTGGAAGTTCACCTGGTATTTGCTTTTTTTCAAGTGTTGTCCTCAAATTTATTCTGATGCTAATGATGCTTTTTTTAAAATATTTATATATATTTATTTACAGACTTGTTTTTCATCTAGAAAGTTTACTCATCTCACAGTGCAAACCTCTTGGGAAACCTATTTTGTTCCAGAAATATTTCTGCTGTCATTAGAAATGTTGATGGAATCTGTGTAAGTCATATAATGTTCAGTTACTGCCCTATAAAAGGAAAAAATAACCAACAAAAATCTGTATTTTATTACAACAGCCTCTTTTTTTAAAAAGTATTTTAAAAATTACATATCTTGAAGGGAAGCCTTGAAAATGGTACCTTGATTCAGTTTATCAAACTTTCAGTTTCTCTGAAGAACAGCAGTATGACCTCAGCTTTGATCCATTAGCTGTTAGAGACATTCTTATTTGTTAGTTATATTCCTGAAAGACTGGCTGCAGTGAAGAAAAGCCAGGCATTTTAATAAAGATTTAAGTAGCTAAGACCAAACTTTTTCTTAAACGGCACAGATTAGTAGTGTAGAAAAACAGCTGATGTTGCAGAAATATGTGATAAATGGAACTTTGGAGCATTCCACTCTGTGCACAAACAGTCCTGAAGAATTTCAGGCTGGGACCCCAACCTGTGTCATACCTCAGTCAGTTGGGCTCCTGCTTCTTCTCTTTTTTTTTTTTCCATTTTTAAGTCATCACAGTTTGTAATTTACCCTAACCACACCAGCATACTATAACAGTTACTGAAGTTTAGCCTGTGGTTTTATATTAGAAATGCTCTATTTTTAGAAGTTTCTAGCTGGACTATAAAATTTTGGACAGGCTTGGGGTTAGAAAACTTCTGCACAGGCATAGTATTAAAAGATGTAATTAAAAAGAACAGGCTGTATTTGGAAAAAAGTAGATGCAACCAACTTATATAACAGGACTCTAGTCATCCTCTGTGCACTGTGACTTCCCTAGTAAAGCATATTCTCAACAAGATTTTGCTTGTACATTTATTAAACCCTTTTACCAGCTCTATGCATATTTCTTCTGCATATCTGTTGTATTCCTAGATTTTCTGGGTTTTTTGTTTTCATTTTTGGTGTTTATTTGTTTGTTTGTTTTGATACCTTGATGCGCATCCAGCCCTCTTTACCTGAAAGAGGTGTTACAGATCTGGCAGTAGGTGAATGGTGGGTGATGCCCCCATGACCATGGAAGCTGGTAGACTCCCATAAGAGTCTCCAGAAGCTGTGAAGAAGTTGTGAGGTTCTATAGGCTCTTTACCATCCCTTTCTTACACCAGAGGGATGTTAGCAGGAGGGATAGGGCTTAAACAGAGCTGTGCCAGCACTCAAGCACTGCAAAGATGAAAGCCCAGTTAGTCTTTACTAATTCAATAAAATATCTACAGAGCTTGGAGAAGAGAGAAGGAGTACCATGACCTAAATTTTCCACATCTAAATAAATCTATGTGAGTGATGCTTGCCAGGCTTATAATTTTTTTTAGAAGGACAATGTAGAGAGTGAGGGACAACCTGTGAGTGTCATGTCTAAGGTGCTGGACAGCTGCCATCTCTGTCATGGTTAAGCTGTTTTTTTATCCTTTCTGTTGTCTCCTTACACGTTGGCCTGAGCAGAGGAATGGATGTGACTCCAAGATCACTGAAGCATAATTGCTTTAAGCAAGGAGCCAGCTGCTGTTACTCGGATTTGGTACGATAGGCAGCACGTCACCGAAGCAACAGCCACCTACCTAGGATCTGTTTTTTCCAGATCACACAAAAAAAGATGTCACCTGGCAGAGGAACCAGAAGGTTAAACAAAAGAATAATGAACCATTTCTAGCAGCTTAGGCTGAAGAAGAGATCTTTGCTTCAGGAGCTCAGCAGTGTGGAAGGGAAACTGAATACAAACATGCCCTGAAGGGAGGAACGAGATAAAGTGAAGGACAGTTTTCAGGCATTAGGGGTGGATTCAGCCCACCTGACCTAAGTACTAGACAGCTTTCTGGTGTCTGTTGAAGCCCCTAAATGAGATGGCTTGAGTGCCTACCCAGTTACTGGGGAAGGCTGCTGCTTGTGGAGATTTCCAGAGATGGATCACATCTGTGTGAAGTACTTCACATTGGATGGGTGGGATCTTACCTTTGGCAGATATGTAATCATCAGTAACAACTCATAATTTGTCTTTTAAGTAAAAGGAGCAGTGTCTCAACTTCTTCCAAAGCTTCTGTATACTATGCATATATAACTACTGAAGGGCTAACACACAAGGCTCCTATTTCTGGTATGTGAGAAGGATCTGACAAGTTGGTACTTTGCCGTGGGACGTGCAACTGCATTTTAAGTCCTTGATCTCAGGAGATATGCAAGACAGAGAATGTACTTTTTGGGAATATGCCACAGGGATTTAAGGGCTTCTAGACACAGCTTAGGCTCCAGAGGCTTGCTGTTACACATCCAAAGACTGGGCTCCCAGTAGACCATCTGAGCTTTCGACAGAGGGTGTGTGATTAGGTTTAGTCTCTTAGGATAATGACAGTCTCCATTTTCTTCATGCATATTCAGTATATATAATCTTTTAGCCTTGATTGATTTTTTTTTCCTTTTATACAGAGAAGAGGAATATAAAGTCGTTCTTATTAACTTGACTTTGAAAGCCTGAGAGTTTCTGGAATCTGTCTTTAAAATACTTATTTTTCTAAGTTCTTCATAATCTTGTTCTGTAATGTTCAGTTGTAGTTGCATGAATATTTTCTTCAGCAGCAAAGCTAGCTTAAACTATCTCCTCAGTCAAATAAAACATCTGTAATGACACTGCTGTAAATAACATAACAATTTCAATTGCATATTTCTAAGGATTATACTAATTTAAGATGCAGAGGTTAGTACTAAGTTATGCATGGAAGTATCTATTAATCAAAACAACAACAGATGATCTCAAAGGAAAAGTACTTTCCCAAGCTTGCCAAAGAAAGCCTGGTGGACAAAAGCAGCAGATTTGCTTAACATTTATGTTTTGATGTTTCAGATTGTTAAGCACTTTTTTTTCATTCTTTAACGAATGCTCTTTCAGAAGAGAAGAAGGCAAAAGTCACCAAGACTAGGAAGGTGTATTTCCAAGGTGTATTAGGACTATAATTCAGCTACACCCTAACAAAATGCCTTAATTTTCTTCATTCACAGAGTTAAATCTGAACAAACTGCACTGAAGAACTTCTTTCTCCCTTAAAAAAAAAACGTAAAAGGTTTCTGTTTCTAACACTTGAGGACAGCTTTTAAAAATATGAGCCAAATGTAAACTCATACAATGTTGTTTTCCCAAGTTAGCTGGCAACCTGAAATTACAAGTCTTGGCTGATTTCTTTAATAAAGGGGTTTACTGAGAAACCCTGAAAACTGCTGAAATACCGACATAGTGACTCTTGCTACAAAAATACATAGTTAATGTATGTCTCCTAAAAACAAGATATATATATCTGTGCTTCAGGATCTTCCAGAAAATCTCAGTTTGAATGTCTTCAGCTGCCAAGATCTTCATCTTACCACACCTCACCCAGTCCCACATTATGCAGGCACAGAATGGCATGCTAGGTAAGAGCTGAAAAAGTCTTCTTCTACATCCTGACAATGATTGTGGAAAAATGGACCTGAATTACCTCTGGTAGCAGGCAGTGCACTGGAGCTGTAAAGTTTGTTTAAATTTGTTGTGGAAACTCCAATTTCCTGTTTCTCTGTGAAGTTAAACCGTGTAAAGCTTTTGATTGGGGTGAAGCGGGGAAGAAAATAAAGATCCAGCCTGTCCAGATAATTTCTAAATTATATTCTGCAAGTGGGTTTAAACAAATTCATGAATTTCAGGGCTGCTCAAGCTTTCAACACCTTGACTGTCCCTCAGCTGGCCAGGCAGGGCGTTTCAAACATGGGCTGCAAACCAGGAGGTGACAGGTCTGGCAGCCTCTCTCTCGCCCTGCTGGAGACTACAGAGAGGGAGTGTCTCTCTGGAGGTGTCCCACAGGGAATTTCTGATGACTTCCACTAATTCGTCCTTCATGTTAGGCAGCAAAGAGTTTAAAAAGTAATTGTAGCATCTCAAATTTTCTGTTTCTAATGATCTGGTTTTGTCACCTGTGTAACAGGACTAGGCAGCAGCATAACTTTGTTATTATTTCACACCATACTTTCATTTCATTAGAGTTGAAGCTTGTTAAACTTATTCCTTTTCCATCAGTTTCCTGAATATTTATTGTAAATAACTTCTGAATGTATTAATACTTAGCACCTTATTTCTATCCTGATGCACATCTCTAATGAGTTCTTTTTGATAACTTTTTCTAACTGAATCCTTTTCTTTTTCCATTAAAACCCACATGTAGCTGAGAATTATGTCATCTTACAGCATTTTTTTTTCTCTAAAGTAGTTTCAGAGCTGACAGCTCCATTTTGAAGTTAATAGGAAGGTTGATAACAACTTCTGGACAAAAAAATGACTTTGCATGGGAAGGTGTTTTTCTCCCCTCTACTCCTAAGGAAGTTAAAAGTTAAAGAAATTTATGTAAAAATCAAATTATATTTAAACAACATTAAGTCATGCAAAGAGTATAGTTGTTGTCTGATGCCTCCAGAACTCATGCCTATCACTTGTATACACTAGGATGTGGCTTAGACCATCCAGTTTCGCATTTTAATGGTCTAATTAAAATGTGAAGTTTAACACTTGGAAAAGAGTAAAAATGTCATAAATCTGTAGAGCTTATTGTCTGTTTCTAAATCTTTATGTGTGTGCAGTACCAGAGCATATATCCTTTGCTTCCATCTATTTTACAAGGAGAGTCAGCTGGGTCTGTCTCTCTGACCTTTCCTCTTCATTATTTCTCAGAGAACCAATCTTCTTGTCATCTGCAAATTCGATCAGCAATGATTTTTATTTGTTTTCTTTTTTTTTCTACCGGGTTCCTGAAAGGTCCAAAATGCAATCTGTGCAGGACTCCATCAGTAACACTCCTGTATGGAACTGGGTGCCTGCTTACAATTACATTTTGAAACCTATCAGTTAGCCAGCTCTTAATTCATTTAATGTTGTGTCTGCTATATTGATTTTACATCATTTGAGTTCCTTGATCAAAATATTATGTAGTACTCAGTCAAATGCCTTACAGAAATCTAAGTATATTACATTAACGCTATTACTTTAATGAGTCAGATTTGTAACCTCATCAAAGAAGATAAGAAATTTTCTCTGACAAAGTCTATTTTCCATAAATCCAGGGCAATTGGCATTAATTGCATTATGCTCATTTAATGTAGTATTAATTAAGTTCTCTTCCTGTTTCACTTTACCATGAACTGCAGTCCTGCTGACAGCCTTATTGTGGACTCAGGTTTCATTAATCCTTTTAAGATATTGTCACAGCATAATTTTTCCTTTCAGGCATCTGGAACTTTACCAATATTCCAAGAATCATGGAAAATTAGCTTTCATGTACAGATAGATGTGAGGGAAAGAACACTTTTTAAATTCCTTCCTTTCTTGGAAAAGCTACCAGGACCACTGATATTTCCCTAAATCCACTGTGTCCAGCATGAAGTCACAGGATACAAGTGATACAAGGAGCCTTTTTTTTTTTTTTTTTTTTTAACGCAAGAAGTCACTTCTCTGGCAGCCTGCCCATTTCTGCAAGGCAGTGGAGTGAAAAGCGAGTTGAAGTCATGTATCTCTCTTTGCAGCATTCTGCAGCTACCAATACCCAAGGATCACAGCTGTTACTGGGATTGCCTGGGAGGAACAGAAAAATTTCATACACCAGGAGCACGAGGTTTGCATTAGAAGTCACAAAAATATCTCAGTTTGAACAGGGTTTTTTTTTTCTGTTTTTCAGATTGCTTTGCAGATTTTTTATTATTATTCAAACTGAGGGGGTTGATTAATTGACTTAAATAAAATGAAGTGGCTGAAAAGAATATCTCTGTACCAATGGGCATGACACGGACTATGACTTCTATTGGGAAAAAAAATCTTCACAGATACAGAAAGGAAAGCAAGCAGTTCTGAAGAACTTGGAGTTTGTAAATCTTTGAGTTGAAAAATTCATTTTTGTTAGCTGAAGTGTTATTTCTGGCACTCCTTCCTGCAAGTAAGGGAGTGAGTGGGAGCCCCAGAGCCTTTGAGCATTGCACAGGCTGCTTGCTGAATGGCAGCCTTAGTTACTGACCTTGAGTGAAGCACTGCTGGGCAGCCAAAGGCTCCACTGCCCCTGATGTGGGCAAAGCACTTCACGGGACTTGGGCTTTTCTTGGCTAAGGAGTCCTGGACAAGGCAGGAAGCAGCCTATGCCGGAGTTCTGGGAAGTAAATGACAGCCATCCTGATGCACTCACTGCTAAAGGACGGAGGAACTGGATGGCTAAAGCGACATTATTATTGGAGATGCTGTGTGAATTGAGCTTAATGGAATTTGTCCATTTCCCTTGCTTTAATTTCATTCTTTGAGGTCTCCCAGCCCTTTCCCCACTCAGTGTTTTCTGAGAGCTTGGTGGTACCTTAATGCATCCTCTTAGAGCACAGAATATTTCTGAAGAAAACACAAGAGATTTGATTTACATCCTGCTTTTTAAGCAACTGCAAGCAAATTCAGCCCATGTTCTGGAAGACAGAAGTATAAATCACCTCTGAGCTTGAAGCTAGGGAGTATAGTTAGAGTAGTGCAGAGCCTGAAACAATAAGTTTTTCAGAGAGGAAGTTCTGTCTCAGTCTTCAAACTCTTCCACTGACAATTGCAAGACAAAGACTCTCTAGATTATTTTAATTACATAAATTTGAACAAGTTAACTTTTAATGAAGCAAGGCACCTTTAAAAATGCTAGATTATGAAGTTTTCTTAGTTTAAAAGATGAATATGAAGAAGTATTGATTTAGCATAATTTTATACAGAAAACTTTAATGATTAAAAAGCTGCCATTTATTAATAAAAACTCAATATAAATAGCAAATCTAAAATGCTCCAATATGACCTTCTGTGCAAGCCTTTATGAGGTTTCTTTTTAAAGATTCAAAGTGATTTCTTTCTGCCAGACCCACAGAATTTTTTCCTGTTTTCTGACCAGTTGAGTTGAGTATACTCTCACCGACATGCAATTACTATGATCTTAGCAACAGCAGACTTTTTGGGTGGAGAGCAGAAACTAACCAGACAAAAATGTATGTGTCTGAAAGGAATGAGGAGGGTGTGACACCAAAATGTACATATTACTCATTTTTCAAGGCTTACTTTGAAATTCACAAATACTGTGAGGTTTCAACACATACAGAGTCTAAAAAAGCTAGAGAAAATTGGGGTGGCTTCAAATATCCTGCATCAAAATGCAAGGCTGCAATGTGAGAGATGTTTCACACTGGCACTAAGGCTTTCCCATGGATTTCTTGGTATGTGGTCTTTACCAATTGGCAAAAAAGCTAAAGTGAAATAAAGCTGCATAACCTTCTTGCTGTGTAGCCCCTGAATAGAGGTAACCAGTCATCAGTGCAAAGTTTGTGTGGAGAAATAATGCTTAAATGGCTGTCCTAGAAATTCAGCTTTTTTTTTAATTGCTACACATTTAGAGAAAACTGACCAGCATGTTCTCTTCTCATGAATGAAACAAAAAGCTTTCCAAAGTGCTGGCTATGACTTTATAGTGCTTGTGCAAACATACTGAAGGAAAATCTAAGAAATGCCTCCACTGCCAATAATATAACTATTCCTTACTTTTACAGTGAGAAGGAGAAAGAGTCATAGTCTAAAATTTCATCTGGTTATTGCAACAGAAATGTTTTTAGCTGCTATTATTTCATAATCACTGAATGGATATCTGAAACTGCGAAGACAAGGTAAAGACCTGAGGTTCACTTTTCTTGCTGTGTAAGGCATAATTGGCTCTCATTAGAGACTTCTTCCATAATGGCATATGTTGTCATCCCTCTAGCAACACATCTAGAGAGGCTTTTTCTTTAGTGAGATTTCCTTAGGGAAAGCTATTTCCACACTGTACTGCCACTACCTACAAGGTTATGTTCCTGGGTCATGCCTCAGGTAATGGAAGGGATAGACTTAAGGTACCCACCAGTGTGTATCCATTAGTAATTTGTCCATGAAAATATCACAAAATAAAATTGAAATTCAAGGTAGTGCTCTGCTTCTTGGTGCATGTATTCCAGTTCCTAGTCTCCAAAGACCTGTCCACTATGCAGTTCACTTCATTAGTAGGCAAATGAGGAGATCTGGAATATGAAGGCTGGGAGTGGGGTGTGCTTTTAAAAAATATTATTAGTAAGCAAATGCATCACTTGAAAGAGTCTTGCTGTTTCTGATTTTCCTTTAATAGCTGCCTTTCTCCCCCAAATATACTTTACAGTTTATTACCCAAATTCTGATTACAGGCCTGTCAGAAGTAGATCTGTGCCTAAGTGACCTTCTCCCTTCATCTGAACAGTGTTCCATGTTTGAAAAACCCATTGTTAGCATTGTATTTGGGAGGATACTCATGAAATCACTAATACAAGTCAATAGCTGAAAGGTCATTTAAGCTAATTAGGAACTCAAGTAACAGGAGCTTTAATAACATTTCCCTCTTTGTATGATAGGATCTTGTTTAGCCTTATTGAGAAAGAAAAAAAAAATCTGCCTGAAGGCATGCAGAATTCTGAGATAAATAATTAAACACATTTTGATCTTGAAATATGTTCTCATACCATGTGGCCTTCCTTTTGAAACTTTGGTGGGAAATTCCACAATTCAAATGAGGTTGTTGTCTGCCTTTACCTTGCATGGAGTAGATTCACTCCTCAAGGTGCAATGTCCAGCAGGATGAGGCTAGATCCAGTGATAGTTACTTCAGATGACATGGCCTTATTGTCTTTGTAGTTCATGTCTTCTAGCACGGGCGAAACTTCTGCATAAAACACTAAAATAATGGTTGAATCTCTTGGGAAAGCCATATAAATACAATGAAAGCCATCATGCTTCTACATTTTTTTAAATTAAAAAACCTCAGAACATATAAATAAAAATTTCTTTTTCTCTTTCTGTTTTGCAACTTCCCCTTTCCTCTTGCCTTTTTTACCTCCTCCTGCCCAAGCTGAAGACATATGGAAATTCTTACTGAGACCAGTCCATTATAAGATGTCATATAGATTAGGAAACAGGATTTATGGAGGACTCAAATTTGTAGAAGATTTAGGACTCCTTAAAGGGCATTTGGAAATCTTTTATGTATTATATACAAAAAACAGATGCTACATCTTAGAAAAAATTGTCATTGTTACTCCCTACTAGACTATGGGGTGGGAGAATGTGTTCTATACCATTGTGAACTAAGACAATTTTTTTTCACGCAAAAGGATTGCTTTGCTTCCTTTTCCCTGTTGGAGTGTGTGTTGTCAATTACAGAATTACAATTACAGAATATAGCACCTCTTGCGACATTTTTTTTTTTACAAAGAGGACAATTATTCAAAACCCACCAAGAACAATGAAGAAGAACAATAGCTTGGCTCAGAAAAAGCAACTTGTTTAAGTTGAAACCACAGAAATATTGATAGAAACCATGTTACCTCTCCTCTGGGAATTATGCATCATTTGGCTGACATGAAACAGGACTTACGTTTGTGTCTTCTCTTTATTGGACTAATTAGGGACCTTGCTAGGTCTTCACTTACATCAGCTGAAAAATGACCTGTTTGTTGAAAGAATCTTTTTGTGCATCTCCTCTGTGCTGGCATGGTAACTCTCCATGGGGTCTGGAGTGTGCTCTCTCCAGGGATTCCTCTATCCATAACAATCCTCTTCTGATCTGCTTTGTGAGCCTTTCTCTGGGATTACACACAGGGCCTGTAGGGCCATGGGTGGGAAGGAGATCCCTTTGGGTTCCCACAATAAGCACAGATCCATCATGGGAAAAAAATTAATTATAATGACCATTTCTCCTTCAAAGACCCTGCTATCCCTTCACTTTCCTTAAGGCAATCCAAGTTCCCAAGGCAGTTGGCAAAAATCCTCAGATCCTTTAGAGGCCAAATACTGTGTCTTGGGATGGTAGGATTAAAGCAAAGTTAATTTGCTGCTCAGAAGCAGTGCATTGAAACGAAGTGGTTCTTAAAGTTTTTATTTTCTCTCTTTATATTTGCACTTGAGCCTTTACTGATGACATGGACTAGAGGATCTGGTGCACCCTCAGCAAGTTTGCAAACAAAACCAAGCTGAGCAGGAGTGCTGATCTGTGGAGAGCAGGAAGGCTCTGCAGAGGGATCAGGACAGGCTGGGTCTGTGGGCTGAGGCCAGTTGTGTGAGGTTCCATCAGGCCAAGTGTGCTGCTCCTGCTCTTGAGTCACAACAACCCCATGCAATGAATGCTACAGGGTGGGGGAAGAGTCACTGGAAAGCTGCCCAGCAGCAAAGGACTTGGAAGTGCTGGTCAACAGCAGCTGAACATGAGCCAGTGTGTGCCCAGGTGGCCAAGAGGTCCAATGGCATCCTGGCCTGGATCAGCAAGAGTGTGGCCAGCAGGATGAGGGCAATGACTCTCCTCCAGTATTTGGCACTGGTGAGGCCACATTTCAAATCCTGTGTCCAGTTCTGGGTCCCTCACTGCAAGAGAGACTTTGAGGTGCTGGAATGTGCCCAGAGAAGGACAACGGAGCTGGCGAAGGGTCTGAAGCACAAGACCAATGAGAAGCAGCTGAGGGGGCTGGGGATGTTTACCCTGGGGAAAAGGAGGTTCAAGCAGGGAGACCTTATTACTCTTTACAACTGCCTGAAAGGAGATTGTAGTGAGGTGGAGCTTGGTCTCCTCTCCCAGGTAACAAGCAGCAGGACAAGAGGAAATGGCCTCAAGATAGATCAGGAGAGATTTAGATTGGATATTAGAAAAATTTCTTCACTGAAAGGGTGGTCAGGCATTGGAACAGGTTACTCAAGGAAGTGGTGGAGACACCATCCCTGGAAATGTTAAAAAAATGTGGATGTGGCCTTTGGGGACATTGCTTAGTTGTGAACATGGTGGTGCTGGACTAACAGTTAGACTCAATGATAAGATGTTTTCAAACCTTGACAATTCTGTGATCCTTTGGATTTCCGGCCTCTAGGTTTGCTCCAAGGATCTCTTTTTCATTTATATTTTTAAAACTAGCTATGACTGTTTTTTGGCAGCTTGCCCTTTTTGGAGTGCTACCATTTATTCCTTATGTTTGCTGGTCTCCCTCTAAGTATGTTGAACATTTAATTAGGAGGATCTGAATTTATATATGTCTTATACCAGCTGATTGCTTTTTGCTGGTAGTGGTGCACAGTGGTTGGCTGTCATTATGCAATTTCTGTGCCCCTATCACTTTTCAGTACAGAAATAATGGTTTTAAAAGAAACACATTATGCACAAGTTTCCTATTTTTTTTAGAGAAATACTACTTTGACATATTTTCCCCAGGTTAAATTCAGTCACAATATATGCTACTCACAGTATATGTTTCCTTTTCCTATCTTCAAATATTGCAAAATTTGATGAGGGAAAAATGAAAAAGAATTACTGGAATTACAAAAAAGGGGTCTTGGAATTAGGACAGGAGGAGGAGAATTAAAAACTATTACATTCAGTTTCTTTATCTAACTGGATAAAGAAACTGAAAGTTCATGTTGACATTTTTAGGTTTGGAGCAGTCATAGCCACAGTGTTTTTAGTGGTGAACAAAACACTTCAGCAAAGGTAAGCTGCCCATGCAGATATTTTGTGTGCATATTTTTTAATGCTTTATGTGGGATCCGGGGGGACGGTGATGAGAGATCTCTGGAGTCAAGGCTGGTCTTAGAGAATGTGGTTTATTGCATAGGGCGTGGGTAAAAGGGCCCTGCTAAGAGCTGCCAGCTGCAGCTCAGAGCAGAGCCGAGAGAGAGAAGAGCAAGAGAGCGAAGTAAGAGAAGTAAGAGAGGTAAGAGAAGTAAGAGAAGAGAGCTCAGTTCCCGTTACAATACATTAAATCTTCTTCTATACTGAATATTCTAAATTACACCAACCAGTCTAATACAAGATACAAATCCTATAGCATTTACATACAGCCTATAAGAATCATTACATTACCATATTGTGTTATATTTTAAACCCTAAAAACTACTCTTTGGACCCCTCCTGCCAAGCTGGTAGGGTCTGCTCTGACCCTCGGACTTTCAGTGAGGAGAAGGGCATTGCTTAATCAAAAGGGGATTACCTTCAGCCGGCCACACTATTGTTCTCCAGTTGTCCAGTAACTAAGGCTCTAAACATCGAAACTTGCTTTCAATTCTATTTCACTTATAGGTTTCATATTCTCAAAACCTAAGCAGTCATATTTATAAGGCTTTCCTTTTTCATCTTCCCCAACAGCATTAATTCTTGAAAATGCAGACTTTAACATAGGTATTTCACACAGGTATTTTCACAGGAGGTGATTTTGAGAATGGTAGTTATTGTTGTCTGAGCCTAGAGCTACTTCCAGAGGAGAACACTGAAACATTAAAAGAGTACCTCATTGTCACCTGGGCAGTTGAAATTCTCAAGTATCATCTCCTGGGGATTGCTGTGCTTATTCTCCCTCTACTGCCTTGATAAAAATTACAGCAGTGCTTTATTTATAACCTATCTCTGCTTCTGGACTACTCAAGCAATTGTTATCTTTTCTCAGGGAGTCATAAGAATTACAGCTGTTGAAGTGTCTTTTGTTTCATGGAGAGGTGAATAGTGATGAAAAAGATAGAGGAGTTTTACAATAGTACTTAAGCACCTACAAAAGCAGCAGCCTTATCATTGTTTCCTTAAAAAATCATTAAGGTACCAGGGATCAACTAGAATAATTCCAGTCTGAAAGATATAAGTAGCTCCTTAGATGCAGTCTGGTGTGAAATAAGACTTACAAAGACAAGCAGGAGCAGCAGGCTTTGCTCTTTCCTGGCTCAGTCAAGGGTTAATGTTTTTTATTTGAAAATAAAGTCAATTTAAAGACTGCCTGTCAAATAGGCTGTTGGCTGTTTATTTATCTGAGCTGGTGAACATGGACTCCGTGAGGTCTTAAACTAATTTATGGCTTTTTTAGTCAAAATCAACAACTTAAACTTTACCTGCAAGCTCACTAACACATGGTATAGCTTGTGGAGTCCTGGGTTAATATTTGCATTGGGTATTTAGCACAGAGGTCAGCTTCAGTTTCAAGTGAATTCAAGCTGTAAATCTCTGAGCACTTGTTTTAGGAGCATAATACTGATATAACTATGTCTGCCTCTGAAAGAGCTGTCACAGTGTCCTGCCTGTGCCTTGGTAACCAAGCAGGAATACTTGGTCCTTATTCAACAGTGCATATTCAAAAAATTCCATTTTTTTTCTGCACTAATGCTATTATGACCATTTATAAAAATCACTGCTGCTGAAAAACCATAAATTCTGAGCTCTTAGTTCTAGAATTCACAGTATAATTTCTGGTTTGGATTGAAATATTGGTAATATCCTTCATGTCTTCCTTGAATTTAAAATTACCTCTGTAAAATTAGTAAATTAGCCTCCCCTCATCTCAGTTCTCCTTCATATTTGAGTATTGCTGGAATAGGTGATGACATTAGGGAGCTTTTTTTGACAGGGTGTGTAACTCAGGCATTTGGCATTTGAGTTCTACATCAGCCATCTATCTCTTTTAGCTCTGCACACTTCTGTACTACCTCTTATTGTGAAAGAAAGCCTTAATATCCCAACAAATCTGTGCAACTCCTTTTTAGCTTCAACTACGTCCTGCTAGAAGCTGAGCTCAGAAAAATAACCTTATTTTAGTTAATCTCAGGTTTGGTGCTGGCTGGTCACCCTTTCCCCGAGATTAGGGTGGTTTTGATGTCCTTTGCCCTCTGAAAAGCCCCAAGCCGAACCAGAAAAAAGCCGGAGTCTTCAGATGTTCTTTTTCAAGGTTTCTTGCTTTGTTTATTATTTCTTATCATTTAATTTTCTTCTGTGCCCGGCCAAGGTCTGTCCAGCACGGGCAGCAGGCAACGACTCTGTGCTCTGACGAAGGCTCATCATCTCTTATACAGATAGTTATGTACAGATTATTTACAATTACAAACCAATATTTGCACTCTATACTAAACAGGTTAGTTCTACACTAACCCAATCCCTCTAAAGCTACTTTGTGCCACCGTCACTGCAGAAGATGGAGACAAAGAAGAAGGGGAAGACCCCAGGGCACCGCCCAGAATTCTCCATCTTGTCCCCATTCACCCCTATACTTGAAACCCTAAAGGTGAAAATAATATTACTTTTTACTACCCTTTGTGGCTTGCAATTCCTCTCTCAGTGTTGGAAGTCTTTCCCATGGACTAAAGTCAAAGCCCTTGCCTTCCTGGGCTCTGTGCCAGGGTCTCTAACCCCCCTGTACAGATCCCAGACCCCCCTGTACAGGTTTTAAACCCCCCTGTACAGGTTTCTGACTGTCCAGGGTATCCAAAGGAATGCCCTGGACTCCAAGAAGTTAAGAACTTTGCAGGTAAGATTCAGATTGTTTAAAAGCTGCTGTATGGAGTTTTCTACTGGCCAGAAGGTGGTCCTTTTCCCTCTGAGGTAAGGGCCTGGCTGTGTTAGATATTTACCTGTCTACACAGTTTAAAAAAGGAGTTCTGATGATGATCTCAAGAAACACACATATAACCAAATAATTTAATTTTGCTCCTGGGTCTGGTCCTTACATGCCTACCTAATGAGTCATAGACCACCTGTATGACCAGTTTTGAAAAACATGCCAGAGGCACATATAGATTTATGCAATAAGTACCACCTTTTAAAACCTTGTTATAGTGATTGTAGTTTCCTGTTAGCTTGAAAAATGAGTGACTAGAATAAATCAATTTTGTCTGATGTAATATTTAGTGTTTATATCTGTAATACTGATTCAGATTTTGCATCAGTTAACTATCTTTTCTTTAGATATAAAATTTGGATGAAATCTTAACTGAAATATTTCTTGTACCTGATAAAAATGAGAAAATACTTTCAGATTCAATTGTAAACACAGTAAAATAATAAGGAAATGCTGTTCCATGGCTCTTATTCTTAGACTTTGCCTCAAAGCTTACACCTGTTGTTGATTACATATTTCTATTGGTTCTCTGTGAAAATTGTTGGAAATAATTTTTTAACTGTCATTATTTTTGAACTTAAAAACATATATTTTTTAATTTGAAAAGGGAATTTTCCTAATATGAGTGGACTTCTGCCATTTTGGTAAAATCATTTTGTGTTAACTCAGTACTTCACATTACATTATAGTGTGTTTAGCAACTGAAAAATGGGGATCAGTACAGATCCTTGCTGAAAAGTGTTAAATTTTTTTCCACTAAAATATACCATCCCAGATGGATTTGTCATTCACAGCCTAGGCAGCTTTACTAATATCTACAACAGCATCTTTGAACTTCACCACACTGCTCATTGATACACTGCTCAAGAACAGATAGTAAGGCCAAGGTGATTTCAAGTAAATAAATGACCATGAGCTCAAGAGTCACAGAAACTTTTAGTGGAATTTAAAAACCTCTTCTATTCCTAGCCCAGTAGAACATTAAAAGTAGTAAAAACCACTGTGGTAGTTTAGAAGCAGCTGGGAATTAATCCCATATAAAACACTCCTTTTCCCCTGCCCCCTCCAGTGAGAGAAGGACAAAGGCAGAGAGCGTGGGTGGAGAAAACAATTTACTGAAAGCAAACAGAGATGGACTAAGAATGGCACAGTAACTGCAGCAATATTAATAACAAAACTGTATAAAAGAGAACATGGTTTACACACAAAAGGCATTCACCACCTCAACTTAAATCTTTGTGGCTCCTGAGAGGAAGGCAAGATGGTGGCCATTCCTGCAGCTCATCAGGGACATGCAGTTATTCCTGACAAAAAGGAAGACCACATCCTCCAGCACTGATGTGTATGGCGTGTTTGGCAATTTAGCCAAAATTGCAGGTTCTAGGCTCCTTCTCCTGCAAGCAAACCTAGGACACTAGCAATGGCTTTGTGCTCTTATGGGTTACATGTTTCAGTCATTTTGGGCAAAGCCAGTCATGGGTGGTTTTTTTGTTGTTGTTGTGGGGTTTTTTTGTTTTTTGGGGTTTTTTTTGTTTGTTTGGGGTTTTTGTTTGGGTTTGTTTGTTTGTTTGTTTGTTTGTTTGTTTGTTTGTTTTAAATTGAATGCAGCTTTGTTCAGTTTCGGGGGCACTTCTCCAGCAGCAATGAGGATTCAGGATATATGTGCCAGTTTAGAGCAGAAGAGCAGAATTACCCTGTCAAAGCTAGCTATACTTCAAAGTCAAATGAGAGCAAGCAATGAACAAATAGCCCTCCTTCAGTCAAGACTAGGAAACAAGTTAGGCCATGAGGCTGTCCAGGACATTTAGTCAGGAACAGCAGAAGGCAAGACTGGAGACTAGTCTACCTGCAGCCTGGCTCAGGCAGCTCTGGGTGCCCAGGCATGAACCTACGTGGAACTTCAGGCCCACAGGCAGGGGTACAGGATGGTCAGGGCCAGAATTTAAGCCTTTACAAGGTTAAGATGGTCAGGACCATTAAGAGCATTAAGTGAACTTACGGACTTGGCAAATTCTACCTTCACCAAACCTCCTTCTCACACAGATGACAGAAGCAATGCTCTGTTTCCTTCTTGACTGTCACTGTCCTTCACTATCTCTTTCTTTTGTTTGTGCTCCTAGATGGCCTTCAGGATGAGCAAATTGTTCCTTGAACAATTCCATTCCTTGATGGGCTTTCTGACCCCTCAGATTTTGGTGTTTCTCTGGGGTTTCTCTTTGATTTGCCTATCTCCACCCAGTCTTTAAGCACCGATATCCAGAATGTCACAGTCAGCTTCTCCTTCAGCCTTGACAGTTCAGAGATTTTATCCTGTTCCTTCTTCTTTTCCCTGCCTCATCTCAAACTCCAGGTTGTCTTTCTCATTGTGAATGTCTGACTGCCAGCTCAAGCATGATGCAGAAAAAAGGCCTTCCAGACCTTTACTAAAGGAATATCACCACTGAAGTAGCAGGGAATAGCAGGGAAACACCATTGCCTTGCCTGCAGCTGTATCCCCATGACCAGAGTTATAGAAGAAATTTGCAGATTATTTCTCTGTAATATTTCTAAAAAGTCTTTTCTGCTCCATCCACGCAGCTAATATTAAAATCCATATTTAATCTGACTCTTGTCGGTGTAATAAAAGATTTTCCCAGTACACTCAAATATAAACTTCCTAGACTGTAACTGACAACTTTCCTAGCCCAAAATTTTGGCAAAATTCCTTCTCTTTAGGGTATCTCCCTTTACTTAAGGTGACTGACTCAATTGAATCCCTCAAAGTCCTTAAGGGCATACAGTGGACTTAGGCAATACTTGGGCATTATTTTAGCTTCATTGGTCCTCCTTGCAACCCAAGGCACATCAAAATTAAATATATCCTCACTGAAGTTAAAGAGACTCTGAGTCAATATGGCTATGCCTTTACTACTATAAGAAGAAGTCCAAGGGATAATCTCAGGTGTCATGTCCAGGTGCTACAGACTAGCCCACACCATGCTGCTGAGCACTACCATCTTCTGTCAGGGATGTGTATTGTAGGTAGAACACTAAAAAAAATGAATTAAGGGATGACCTAGCAGTTTGGTAACATGGACAAGCAAGGCCAGCTGGCCCTATTTTATTTAGCAGTAATTGTTTGCACGGCGAGATGATATTGCATCAGGTGCCATTAACATTATCCTAAATAAACAATTTTTGTTTTAAGGTATATGGTGAATGAATTGGAAATTGGAAAAGAGCTGCCTTTCAGTGGAGGCTAAACATTTGCTCTGAGGAGAGGAAGGGAAGAGGAGGAATATGCTAAAACAAAACATTCAAGAGTGTCTCATTTAAGTGAACTGAATAAAAGCTTATCAGCCATATTTCCCCTTTCAATTTGATACATATTTAGCAAGTTAGATAAATACACATCTATAACTCTAGCCTGTTTTTGAATACACTGCTATGCCACTGAAATTGTTTGTTGTATTTCTAATAATAACAAAAATGAGAATTTGGAGGGAACTTGGTTTTGAAGGGATTTGCCTTAGAAAAAGGTTCTGTTGTTAGGGCTTTTGGCTAGTTCTCACATAAGAAATCATTTTTCCAGCTTGTCTTAATAAATATAAATTCATGTTTTTATAACAGGAGGGCCACCAGTATCATGAAAAATATTTTGTTCAGAAAGGTAAAAGGAGCACTCAACAAAAGGAGCACTCAGCTCCTCTTCTAGTAAATGCATAGAGGAGAATTGTATTATAAACAATTCCATTTGGCAAAGCAGACATAAAAGCTAGTGGTCATTGCTGTGCCCTACCAGCTGACACTATCAGCAAGCTCTTTTGTACAGCGCCTGAATAAACACTTTTTTTCTTTCAAATCCTGAAATCACTATTGTTTCTGAGGGTTTTTTTTACAAACTCAGTTGAAAATTGTTAACTGATAAAAGTTATAGCTAGTGCCTTTTTGTGCAGCTTTTTTGTGAGTAGTAAATATGAGAAAGATGGGAACAAATGAAGCTGCTACTTTGTTTCAATAACATAAAAACATTAAAATAGATAAGCTATTGTGGCCCCTTCCTAACAAGAACCATGAATAGTTCTCCACCCACTACTTACTTGCTTCTGGTCAGCACCATACCTTTTTGGTGTGTGACTGCAGAACTGTAGGCATTGTGATTCCTACTGAGTATGAATTAGGTGACACATCTGACCACCACCCTGGCTGGACTCGTGTTTCACTATGACAACACAAACAGATGGCACGTAAGGTTGCCCAGGAAAGAGCAAACTGAGGTTTAGCTATTGCTTGTTCTGCTCCTAGGGGAAATCATACCAGTCTAGGCAGCACAAGCACTGTCAGCTCCCAGAGACTGCACCCAGTTTTCTCTTGAAGAGAACTATTTGAGTGAAACTCCAGTGGTACCTCCTTAATAGTTCAGTACCAGAATTCCAATGTAGATAGTCTGTGTATGTCCCTAGGGCTATGGAAATGCCCTTTGTAATCCTAAGGCTATGAATAAATATAAACTCTGAAGAATGCAAAATATGAATGAGACAGCCGTTTTCTGGGCTTCTTCAGATGACTTACAACAGAACCTTTTTTATGATGCTGCAATAGCATTGACCCTTCTCTATTTTTTTAGTGTTAATTTAAAAGAAAGAAAGTACATTACTGCTTTGAAAGAAATCAGGAGACTGCCAAAAAAGAACCCAATGAACTTGAAACCCTTACCAGTTTTCATCACTGCCAGCCATGGGAGCAAGTGGAACAAAGTGGTTGGATCCTTGATTTTACAGAGCACATGAAGTGTGATCTGGTACAGTTGTATATATTCAAGCTGTTGGGATAATAGAAGTTATGGGCCAGTTTTTGTACTGGTAATATTCCCACAGGGCAAATTTTGTATCCATCTCTATGAGAAAATATTACTGTGGAAGCAGTGAGGTCCAGAAAAAAAACCTTCACAATGGCAGTACTTAATTGAAAGAAGACATTTGGGAGAAAGAAATTATGCCATAAAATACCTGACAAAGGTAGATAGTACTGTAATTGGCCAATAAAGCTTAGCATATTCTGAACAATTATAGTTTAAAGTTGTCCATACATCTTCAGCAACCTGCTTACCTGATCATTGTGCTGCTAGGTACTTCCATTTTGAAATGACTATTATTGGAATTCAAATAGATAGTCCAGCCAAGACCAATCAATGTATAAAAGATTGCCTTCTAAATGAAATTGTGTTCCAAAAATACACATGACAAGCAAGCAGAGTCCTTTAACAAGACATTTGGGTTCAAGATTACTCACTATATGTCTTGCATGTGCTGATCTTGTGTGTGTGAATAGGTGCATTTATTAAATGTGCAGATCCCCACTGGATGTACATTTCAAACATGAGTTCTCAGAATAATTAACCTAACGCTTAACTCTGATCTACAATTCAAATTTCTACCTGCCTTTTGGGCAGTAGATCTGAAGTTTTGGAATTATTCCATATTCTATACAGATGGCACTGTGAAACAGAGAAAATGCTAATCTTGGAAGGTGGAAGGCAAAATGCTGCATTTAATATTGCAGTTCTTATCTACACTTGAGTTTTCTATTCTCTTGTTCACTGCTATGTCTAAATATTTCATCCAGAAATTTGGCAGACATGATGAGGCTTTCTTGCAGCTTGGCATGATTTTTTTTTTTTAACAGTTAAGAGATACTTTGCAGGAATATATTGTATTTATAACAATAAATATAAAAAATAAATACAAACAATAAGTCTGTATGTAATCTTTTTTTTAATCTGTGCTCTTCTCAACTGAAGCATGACACTCTTAGAATCAACTGGCCAGCATTCCTCTGTGTTTACAGCTGCAGAATAACTAGAAACAAAACTTTGACATAACATTGCTTTTATATGATACAAGTAGGTAAAATAAACTTCTTGGTGTCCTGTGGCTTTAAGTGCTGATTTTGGCCAGGATAGAGTTACTTTTCTTCACAGTGGCTGGTATGGGTCTCTTTTTGGATTTGTGCTGAACTTAGGGTTGATAATTAGAAATGTTTTTGCTCTTGCTGAGCAGAGCTTACACAGAGCCAAGGGCTTTTCTGCTTTCCATGCTGGCAAGGAAGTTGGGGGTACATGGGAGGTTGGGACTAGACACAGCCAGGACAGATGACCCCAAGGGACCAAAGGGATATTCCAGACCATGTGACATCATGCTCAGTATATAAAGCAGGAGTAAAGTAGGAGGAAATAGGGGGATGTTTGGGGTGATGGTGTTTGTTTCCCCATGAACCATTACATGTCCTGGGGCCCTGCCCTCCTGGAGATGGCTGAACACCAGCCTGCCCATGGGAAGCAGTGCATTAATTAAAGTTTAACTTTGTTAAGTGTGCAGGTTCTGCTTTACCTACTGAACTATCTTTAAGTCAACCAGTGAATTGTCTCGCTTCTGCTTTTCTGATTCTCTCCCTGATCCTGCTGCTAGGAGAGTGAGTGAGCAACCACGTGGTGCTTGATTGATGGGGTAAAGCCACAACACCTTAACTGCCAAATACCTATGAGAGTATCATCTGTTTCTTAATGAATTCTCTTTATTTCTCCTTCTCTGGATATGCTACACTGCTGGAGGCAGTGTTGGATGATGAAAAGTATACAAGTTGTAACTGTATATCGCTGAACCCTCAGTTGCTTTCTGTGTTGATTCCTCAGTCAAATAGGTGTTGGCTGAGGGGTTGCTGGCATTTGTATGTCTTATTATGTCCTCTAGGTCAGCCCAAATTTATTTATTACTAGTGTCCAGTGGGAGAATTCCTTGACATTGTGGATCTCAGAAGGGAAAACAAAATCTGTTCTCTCTTTTTTTCTTAGTATGGTTGTATGTACCTGAAAAAGCACCCAGAAAAATTCCAGAATGTCCTGTGTGGGTATGTCACCCTTGATTCCAATCTCTGTTTTGCTGTATGGAAGTAGATCTTTAAACTGATCTGATCAGTTTAAAATGCTTTTTGAATGTTAGTCATAATACAATCAAGCAAACCTTGTATCAAAACTCCTTCACTATTCCCGTGCTCACCTATCACTTTTACTGCTAAAGGAGGTAAAAACGTCCTATTTGCACTTTTTAAAAGTATATGCGACTCATGAATCAGTTGGATTTGCTTTGAATTTATTTTGTCATCCAGAGATTGTGACATCTTTTTGGTTTATTTCAGTAGTTATTTTATCAAATAACCAGACACCACTGTGTTCTATTTAAACTTACTCCACTGCCCCCATGATGTACTACAAATCTCAGTTCTCCTATCAGTAAAGTATGCTCTTGGTGGTAGTGGAATCTATTTCTGTCAGCAAGGAAGGCTCATGTCTCTGGGGTGGCATTAATGATCAGTGTTCTCATTCACATGGGCTCCTACCAGCTGACCTGTGTAGGTGAATTCCTGCCAGCTCAGGTGATGAGCATCATGTGGCTCACAGCCTTAAGCAGTGAGATCAAATTTCCCAAATCTGTCTGGCAGCTCTAAGGTTCAGCCTCCTAAGGACAAATCCTAAGGACAAAACGATGTAGCCTCACATCAGTGTAACCTGTCTTTTGGAAGACTAGGCTTTCACACCGAATAAATACAAAGACAGCTGGGTATTGCTTCATTTTAAAGGAACATTAATATTAACCAACAATGGAATCCCATTGGGAAAATGTGGCTCCTGTTAAAATTCCAAATCAAACTGTTATGACTGATGCTGAGCATTAAAATACAAAATAAAACCTAGTTACAATGCACTGAATGTATTAGACTGGGAACTTATGATAAGGGTAAAAAAATTGTTGCTTTGAGGACATATCTGAGACTAAATCAGTGAAGTAATATTCTTGAAATGAATATGAGGTTTAAAATAGTTATGTATAATCACAATATACCAATTTATAAGTGGTTCAGTGCAGGATCTTGCAGTACAAGACAGTTAAGCCTTGTCACTTATTTCATTGAAGTATTTAATTCTCAGAATCAGTATAATATCATAATACGAAATCATGAATGTTTCTTACATTATTTTACATTCAATGGTCTCTTCCTTTTTTGCCCATTTGTATTGATTCTTTTTAAATGCCTCTGCGATACAGAAATGAAGAGTACACCTATCTCTTTATTAAATTGACTACTTAATCCTGCTAGCCTTGCCAAATTATAAAGTATGAAGTAAAATGTATAACAGTGTGAAATGATTGGATATCATAGCTGAGCAAATAGCAAAAAATACTTCCTATGAATAGTAATTAAATTAGGATACAAACATAATCAACACCATTTTATGAAAGCTTACTGTGTAATTTTAATGCTTAGAATTTACTATCAAGAACACTCTAAAAAGTATGTTCTTAGCTGAAATGCTTGGATTGTCTGTGGAAGTAAATTTTGATTACAGCTTGATTGTACAAGATGTGTTTTACAGTTTGCACTGGCCTGCGTAATATGAATTGCAAATACTGTAAGCAGCTACAATACAAATCTGCTCTGTCAGAGACACTGAATTCACCTGAAGGATGGCCTATTTCCAGCTCACTAGCTAGTTCACACTTAATCTTCATGTGAATACCCCATGTCAGCTGGCTAATACTACTTCAAAGACGAGGCAAGATCCCAGTGTATTCTAGTCCCTGGGTTTTTTTATGCTATGGCACTTCTACAGCAGGGCATGGCATCTTTACTGGTCACTAATGGAATCCACACAGGGAAATAATTTAGAAAGTTCTTGGCATGCACGCCTTATTTGGCAATAATCATCCTCATTTGTCTGTGTTTGAAGAATTCCATTTTCCTGTTGTGCTTCGTGGGGAATTGTAGGAGTGCTGTGTAGTGCATGGTGGAAAAAACATCCAAGCTCTGACACTTCTTTCCTTATCCTCCTGTCCACTAGTAAGCTGGATAAAAGGAATAGTGTATATAGGAAGGGATAAAGAGGTGGAAAGAAATGGAAAGAGCTGATAGAGCTTTACAGAAGGCATAACTTTCCAAGGCAGGGTTATAACCTAGGAATTGTAGGCTTTAGACATGAGAAACTGTTTTTAAAAGACAACTCTTAACTAAAATTTTTCATATTGAATCACCCTCAGTTTTCTCCCTTGCTCCCAGTGTTTTGTTTCCAGAAAATAGTTGCTCAAAAATACCCAGAATAAGGTCCAGAAATGCAAAAATACCACAACCCGACTCCCAACACAGCAGATTACTTTTTACATTATTGCTCTTGGTATGAGAGGTTCTCATTTACAACGTTAATTTACAGATACATTTTTACTCTCTCAAACACACACAAAAAAGCAAGCATGTTCGTTTTGGGGCTTCTTTCTCAGAACTTCCTATGCCTTATGTCTGCCAGTTATGATCTAAAGGAAACACTTGTATTCTAAGTAAGAGGACAAGGAACCCTTTTCAAGCAACCCATTCAAGCTGAGATCATCCCCAGCTTGTTCCCTTGTTCTGTTTTCTACCACTCAATTTAGCTTTCGCTAAGATAAATGTGCCTAAGAGGGGGTGGGTGCAAACCAGCTGATGCCAACATCCCAGCTATTGGTCTCTGGTCCTCTTGTAAAATAATTGGTAAATATATGGTCAGTTCTGCTTTCCCAGTATCCCAGACTTCTAGACATTATTATTACCTCTGTTATGTTTATTCGTGGAAACAAGATCTTCTATCATAATCTTAGTTCAACTGTTTTGACTCTTCTTCTAGTTGGTGTGTTTGCATGGTGACTGTCTCATTCATAAAAAACAACAGGCTGACTATGGGGTTGTCATCTGTTGCTTCATATCTGGTTACAAGGGTTTTTTCCCAAGTTCCATATGGAAAATAAATATGCTTACAGTAATGAGAAGCTCTTGAAGTTATTTTGAATGACAATAAACCTGAGGCTTGTTATGAAATCTAATCTTCAACAGCAAGAATAAAAGGAAAAACATTTCAACCAAATTTTTCCCTGTGGATCACTCACTCACCTTTGGCTGTATTATTTATTTTTCAGTGATATTTCATTTTAAAAATACAGTTTCCTCCTTCCTTTTTCAAAAGGAGCAGGAAAGTACTCTCCAAGATGCTTGTGTGGAATCATATCACATATACATGTCAAAATAACAAGTGAAAACCCTTAAAATATTCTAAATGGGGGCAATGGCAATTCTTAAAAAATGTTCCACAAAAGTCTTTGTAAATGCTTCATTTATTTTATGTACAGTAATTTGAAAGCACATTTATTTTTTGCAAAAGATTGTGCATCGCAACCTTCTAATCTCCCTGTGTTCTTTCTTTAATTTCTCTGTATGCTACTTGCTTTAGTGATTTAATTAGGAGACCAAGGTCTAGATTTCAACATAACTTGGATGTGATGTAGACCTGGTGGCATTACTAAGACCAGTGGAACTGGCTTGCTAGTATTTCTAATCTTAGTCACAGGAAAGTAAGCAGGCAAATCTTCAGGATCCACCAACTAATCCTATTTAACATTTGTTAATTCTGTTAAATTTCACCCCGTAATCATCTTGCTGTCAGCTTCTACATTTTCTGTGGCATTGTCGTTTAAGCCTGAATCTTCCCTCCCTTAATCACAGAACCTCCAAGAATGTTGAGGACTCTTAAAAAGTGCCTTTCTCTTGCTTCTTATATACTACTATGGAATAATAAACTCCTTCTGACACTACACTCTTTGTTCCAGTTTCATTCTCATGAAATCATATCCCCTGAAAAAAAACCCCTAAAATTGTTTCTGAATTATCTCTGACAATATGTAATTTATTGAAGTTATGTCAGCCTAAATCTGTTTTTCTTGATATCAATCCTTATCATGAGGACTTTCTTCTATTTGCATTGGAATGGTATATATGGGAATCCATGGAGATGTGATATCTTTATTGCAAATGTTCTCCTCACACATGAGTGGGAGACAACAATACCTCTGCCCAGACTTTCCTAACAGGAGTGCTGCATCATCCTGGGATATGTTAAACTGGCATTACTCTGCTTTTGGCTCACCCTCAAGTGAAACTCCACCTGTCTGTTTGTTCATGACGATAAAAGGGCAAAACCTGAATCAGCCTGGAGTAATGATTTTGTCCCAGCTTTGCTGAGACCCTGCTTATTGAAACAGACACTGTTTTGTACTGAAAATATTTTTTTTTGAGATCATGCAAAAAGTCTTTGTTGAAGCTAGCAGTCAAATATGATATTTAAGTCACAGTCTAGTGGACATGCCTAATTGTGTTATTTTCTTATGAAACAGTGGGATAAGCCATTGGAAGGTCCCCAACAGGACAAAACATCATTCTAAGCAAGGAGCTATGTAAAGCTGTAGAATTGTTAAGGTTGGAAAAGATCTGGAGGATATCATCAAGTCCAACCAAAATAGCTAATAAGAATCTTTGAGGAATAACCTGTGAACTCTGGAATGAAGAAAATAAAGAGTCTTCACTCACTGTGCTAAATATTTAATTATTTTCTTGCTTTAAAACTCAGGATAGTCTTTTCCAAGGTGAAACAGAATGCATAGACCCAGTAACTCACTTTTGCTTAGGGATGAACTAACCTTGGTTTTTGAAGACTTAACTTCAGACCCCTTTTTTCCTGCTTGTATTTGGACTCTGAGTTTAAAGACTATTTTTCTGTTACCTAGAGACAATTAACTTTGGTCTATGGCTCCTGTTGGGTGGGATTACCTTTAGCTCCTTCTGTTCAGTGTTTCAATTATCTAAATACTTATATTGTACTTGGTACAGGAATCGAGGCATGACACCCCAGGTAAGTGTCCTACCAAACTTCACTCAAACTTCTTTCCCTTTTCCTCAGTAAAAGATCAGGGCTCTCTGAGTCAGATTTTGAGAAACCTGATAAAGCTGAAGTCTGAACCCAGCTGCAAGGTTGCTCAGCTAGTTGGTTTTGTAAAAGTCCACTGGCACAGGACAGGGACATATTTGGCATGAGACAGTATTTCAGTGTTAGTTTTGAAGACCTCTGCAGTGTTTGAGTATGGGACTTAGTTATTCAAAGGGCATCAGAAGACAATTTTACTCACTGTTATTACAGAAAAAAAATTGTCATCATCACCCTTCCTAACTCCTCAGTTTAGTTCTGGGAGTCAGGCTCCCACCCTGGAACCTCAGATGTTTGCCCCAAGGCCAAAGCCAAGCATCACTGAGTTTCACTGATAGCTCATGCATACCTTTGGGCCTTACTATTTTACAGCTGAGAACTAAGCAGAGGGAAAAAGCACTATGAAGTCCCAGAAAATTAATGTCTTTAGATGTTAAATTTGTGCAAAGGCTCCAAATACATGGATATTTGAAAACTCTACTTCCATTCTATAAGTGAAAGCCTTTCACATCTTACTGAAATATAAAGGGCCTGAGAAGTACAGGCTGTTTGCTGTTTTGTCTCCTTCTAAATCTTCCAGCTATTAAACAAAATGTAAGAGACCATGTCTTCATAAAAAACAGTTCCTAATGCTCTGAACACCTCAATTTTTTCTCTCTGACCTCTGCCAGGATTTAGGCAGAAGGTTATTAACAGTTGATGGGGCTACCACTATCTTCTGTTTTAGCAAGACAAGGTTATTCAAATGTTAATGGTCTTGTTCAGTCTCTCTGGCTGCTTTTGCCCATAAAATGAAAGATTTAATTCACACTGAAGGTTTTGGTCAGAGGTGAAGTTCAGAAAATCAAGCAGAATTCATAAGTGTACAAAGACAGATTCCCTGAGCTGTCTCAGCCACTTCAGCTGCCACAGCCTTATCTTGCAACATCACCCAGGTGCATTTGTGAACTATCTCTCAAATACTATCATCCCTTAGTCAGTCTTAACAATACAGTTTCTGTTGTAATTTAAGCTCAGGTAGCTCTATTTCAGCAAGAGTTGAGCTGGTGAGAGCTGTGGAGTGTAGATTTTTCTACATTATACACAGCATCCTTGCCCTGGGAGAAAATAAGGGAGTCAAACAGGATCTTTCCCTTTTTTCCAAGAGTGCGATAATGGAGCGATTTCAAAATGATGTATAAAATGTTACTGTACTTATTTGCAAACAGAAGGATGCCAGTCTGCCACAAAACAAGGAACTGTAATGTCAACATGCTGTAGGGAAATATGAATAGTTGATAAGAACAAGTGTGCATGAAAGAGGTGTGACATATTTTTCTCTGACAAAGTTATGACAATATCCTTATCATTCATTTGCACAAGCAAGCACACACATGCAAACACACACCTGTTTTTCTCCTACTGTTTTTAGAGATAGCTTTCCTGCTGAAAATCTGCATCTAAGAGACTTGGGATTTAGTTTTTGAAATATTAATGATATTCATTCAGATCTACCTCCCTAAAATGTGATTTTCATTAAAGGCTTGAAATGGCTTTTTCCCCTACATGTGTTTTAAGGGCTCAGGAAGATGCATTAAATTTTAAATAATAAAACTGTATCTATGATGTGTCATATCTTAATTTGAATCTGCTGATGACTGAATGCCATTCCTTTCAAATGTCACCAATCTTGCTTGTGAGCAATTTGTTCAAGTCTTCAGCAGGTATATAGATACAACATTAAGCTGTCTGTGACAGCTCAGGCTTAGTATGACTAAATTATATTTGATACTGAGAAGAAAGTACAGCATGACTGGAGCATGAGAAAAGGAGGGGAGAAAATAATGTGGCTTTCTAAAAACTATTTTTTTATTGCTATTATTGTTATGATTTGGGGAATGAAAATGGCACCTCCAAACCTGGAAGCAGAAGTCTCTACAGTGGGTGCTGAAGGGCCAAGGTCTTTCCTTCTGAAGCCTGAATAATGTACTTCACTATAAAGAAAGCTTGTCTGAACAATTTTTGTCTTACAATAGCTAAGCTGGGAGAAGTCAGATGGGTGTGATTGTGTAGTCTGAAATAGCTTCCACAGTCCACCTCAAGATCTGTCCCTTGGTGGAGTCTTGGGAGGCAAAGAAATGAGGTGTTTTATGGAGGAATAATAATGGGAAGAGGCAAAGCGTATAAACAACAAAAAAACTGAAGGATGTTCCAGGGGGCACCCCACAAAAATATGTAGAGACAAGTGGCTTGTCCTCATTTTAAACAACCCTTTCCCAAGTTTGACCTCTGGAGCATAACATTTATGACATTTCCTCTTCCTCCCAGCGAAAATTTGATAAATGGAAGTTTCATTGGTAGATATATTATATCCTTTTTTAAGTAATCCAGAGGAACAGAATGGGGTTGGAACAATATTAAAAAAAAATAAAAATCAATGTTACCTTTCCAATTAAATAAAGTGGGAATCATCTATTACTGTCAAATAGTAATTTTACAATTCATTTTGGTAGGGATGAGGAGGATAAATATGTTTTTGTCATTGGCTTGGCATATCTTTAATCTCCATACCCCTGAGGTAGCATTTTCTTGGGATACATATGTGAAACGTACCATTTACTGATCCATGGCTACAGTGACAGGAGGAATGCTGCACTAGAGAGAGCTCAGCTGTGCCCTGGCCATGTCCCAAGTCACAGCAGGCAATCTCTTTGTACCGTGTGTGTCTGCACGAGTGACTGATAACTGCATCTCGGTTGCTGAGAGCATTTGCTAGGTACAAACAGAGAGCAGCAATACAGTTTTACTCCACTGTTTAATACATGATTTCAACGTGTTTGACATGAGGCCAAAATGTTTCACTTTCTGCTATGTCAGGAAAAGACCATGTGAGATGGAAGGCAAATGGCATCTATAAAAAGACCTACCAGTAGCAAGCAGACAAGCTCTGAGTTTGGTCAGCACCGCCATGAAACCCAGGGCTCACTGCATTAACTCACAGAAGTTAACGTGCTTCAGTTCAAGAAATGTCAGACAAAAGGAGAAGCCATGACCAGAAAATACAGATTTTGGAGAATTTACAGCTCCTTGAGACCAGCTCTCCCTCTTTCCTGCCAGAGAACTCAGGAATCTCTGATTTCAGAAAAAATAGTTGGCTAATTCCAAGACTCAAGATGGTGCATTTTGCAAATATTGTGCACTCTTCTAGCCAATTTCACTGCCATTGACTGTACAGCCTCTAGGATAGCTATACAGATTAGCAGTGGGCAGGGGGAAAGATACAGCCAAGAGCTTTCCCACTGGTGAAAATGCCAGTGTTGCTATTGAATATAGAGGATTTGAAAAGCCTTTCTAATGTGACACCTAGTAAGCAACTTGAAATTTCCATGCAATTAGAGAGTGAAATAAATGTCGTACAGTCAAGAAAGCTTGTTATCATTAATCCTTTCCAGAGCCAAAGCCTTGTCTTCAAGAAACACAGACTCCCTCTGCATCACAGTCATAGTTCAGAGAAGAGTGACAGCAAAGTCCATGCTGTTAGTTTATGTGCCAAGATGGTTGCAATGATGAAGAAAATGTTGAAGTTAAATAGCAGGAAGAGGAGAAATGCTTCAGTGTCTAAAATCAAACAATTTATATATGGGACTGCCCAATCATCTTGACTTCCATTCAGAAGATCAGTGCAAAAAGATGTTATCTTGTGTTCCCAGCTCCCAGAGACTGTAGGCTTACAGCACCTGTCCTTGTTCATTGCACACCCTGTGATCAGCACACTTCTTGTGTCTGTGTCCTGTTGTGGGACATGGCAGGGGAAGGCAAAGCAGCTCTCACGCCAGCTGGAGAGAAAGAAGGTGCAACTTTGATGAGACTGCAGCAGCAAGGAGCCATTTTAATTGCCTAGAAGCCCTTAGCAGGAGTGGCTGAGAAGATCCACTGCATCACATAGAGTCTAAACTTAGTCATGTTGAATCACCATGACCTGACACTGATAAGGAATTCTTTAACAGCCAGAGATGACGTCCATAGGGCTTCCAAAGCATCAAACCACACTGTCCATGACCAAAAATGAGATTGCTTCCAGTGCAAAGCATGCATCTCTGCTTCACAAGCTGTCTGAAGATTAACAGTTTCAAAGCCTCTTTGCTTGAGCTTCCTGAGCCTTTTAAGAATCTCACAGAGTGAGAAGACAGACTATCATTCTTCCAAGGTAGAAGTTCATTTCAAGCAAACGTGCTGTGAAGGAAGAATATTTCATCATATTTGCACTGACCATAAAATAGGTGATTGGCTATGCAAGTCCCTGCAGCAAATCTAGAAGAAACCAGCCTTTCAGAAGACACAGCTGATGGGTCTGAATGATGGCACTGCTACTGAATTGTGTATTTTCTACAACATTTCCAAATACATTTAGCAGCCTTGATTTTCCATCAACTCCTTTGACTTTCATTGAGAGAGACACCATGCTGTAATAGGGCCTTAAGGTTATAGGAGTAACACTATCAAAGAGCAATTTTGTCTCATTTTTAGAGCTATTTGTCTTCCTCTTCAGTCAAGATTTACTGGTAAAAAGTCGGTTTTTAAAAGGCTTATCATGTCTGTCATCCTGTGAACCTCTCCTTACATTAGATGACTAGTGACTTGAACAGGCTGACACACCTAAAAGGCAGAGATCACAAGAAGAATCTGGCACTAATCTGAAGATCTCATAAAGCACATTTAAGGATGTGATAGGACAGCCAAATGCCTGAGTCCAGCCAGCAGGGGGGCAGAGATGTATTCCCAGCAGGCAGACACACACAGAGCACAGCATTGCACCACCTGTGTGCATCACCAGCTGCACAGGCCACAGACATTCACAGCACCCACCAGGCACAGGCAGCACCAACCTCCATCCCTGCTCCCCCCAGCAGGACAGGGTGGAGGTTCATGAGAATACACATGTGTAAAGTGGATCCCTCCAGCAGCCATATCCAGTCTGCTCAGTAGCTGCCCTCTGGATCTCAGCATCCCCAGTTGCTGGTAAGCAGCCTTTAGTCTGAAGGACAATCTGGAGAGCTGCTCCTGATGATTCACAGCGTTGGGCTCCACACCTGACCCACTGGAATGATGGGTCTCCTGGAGGAGTCCTGAGAGGGGCTGGGACAAACATTCCTTCCTTGGGAGTACTTGATTTGGGTTCCCACCTGGCATCAAGCCCCTCTGCTCCTCTGTCCTTTGATGGCCTGATGGCCCTTGGGATAAGCCTGGGAGTAGCCTGCCAGGGCAGTGTTTGGGGCTGCCTTCTGCCATTGTCTGTCTAAGCTCCTTTTGCAGTGGTGCAGATGAGCCTTATCACATAACCTAACACAGCTGTGCCAGTATGCAAATCAAAACTCAATTATGCACTTCAGCTTAAGAAATCAATATGAATGATGAGCTATTTCTGAATGTGCTCTGAGAAATGAAAGATTATAAAGAAATCATAAGCTGAACCTGTAGTGGTGCAACAAGAGGTAAAGTAACAATCAGTTTATATGCGTGTGAATTATTTTTATTTGTTCTTTAATGATGTGGCTATTTACCTTTTTTAAAAATACATATATATTTAAAGAGACATGTGCATCTCTTAAGAATCCTGTCGTCTTTAGACAATCCTGCCTAATTCCAAATCTGCAAGACCACACTGAACTAAAGCCTAATTTCAAGATGATTCTGAGTCGTCCATCTTTCCACTGTGATTCCTAGTGAGGTATGCAGTAGCACTGAAATTTCCTGAGCTGTCTGGGACACCTGCACAGGGGTGGTAAGTATGACAGACAACTTGCAGAATGTCTGTGATCCTCTGGAAGGACAGCTAGGGCCTATGACATCCCAAACAGCACTAAATAACTGCAGTTGGATATTTGAATTAGCAAGTACCTGCTTCTCAAAGGAGCCAAAGAAGTTTATAGTGCCATGAGGTTCACTATAGATGTCTGCTTTAGGATAAGGTGAATAACTTGGAGACAAGAGCTCATGAACTGGCAATGTTTGGGATAACAGAGGGCACAAAGACAGGTGACACCAGCTGGTGCATGGACACTGAGACACACAGCACAGCCTGGGAATTGCTAATCTTTTGGGTATTAAAGGAAATGAAAACATGTGATGCTAGTGAGGTGGATGGACACAGAGCCAAAGACTCAGGAGGAAGAATGAAACTGGCATGTGGAGGGACTGTGAGGGTATAAAAGTCTAAGAACTTCATCTTTGTTGGGAGTCCCTCCTTGGAGGAACCAGCTCAGGCTGTTTCTGTTACTCTTCTGTGAATAAATGGTTTTATGGAATGAGCCACCTGAGACTCTTCTGTGGGAAACCTGGGGCTGAATTGCTGAGTGAACCTGGTCTGCCTGTGTGAGTGGGGTGTGTGGGGAGCAAAGTAGGGCACCCACTGGATCACTGGAGCTTCCCATGAGATTAAGGGGCTTCAGTCCCAGCAAAAATCTCTGGCGTTGGGGGTGTGAGTGCCAGAGAGCCTCGTGATTGGTCAGACTGGGAAGTTTCTTTAAGATGGCAGATATTACACAAGATCTAAAGATGTTCTATGCCTTTTTAGAATAGTGACCAGAGGCTGGAGATGTCACTTAGATAATTTTCAATGGTGCCTGAACTGATTTTCAGTTCCTAACTGTCATTTAAGTCAAAGTGTAGACATTTAGTTAATTATCCCTGATCTAAAATATTAAGAAGAAGGAGCATGGTGGTGATATTTAGATAGACTTTGCCAAGCTTACAACAGCACGTTAGTTGTAAGTCTTCTCACCAAAAAAAAAAACAATGAGTTTAGCAATAGCCTATTTCCAGCTGTATAGAAAGCTCTTTGATGACATTCAAAAAGGCATCACTAAAAAGGAGAAATAGGATAAAAAGCAGTACAAAGAGAGTAAAAAACAGTAAAAATACATTAAAAATACAGCATAGCACCCTAAAGGGGGCCTACATGAATGCTGGAAAGGGACTTTGTTCAAGGGCATGTAGTAATAGGATAATTTGGAATGGATTTAAACTGAAAAAGTGTTGGTTTAGATTAGGTATCAGGCAGAAATTCTTTACTGTAAGGGTGGGGAAGCACTGGAACAGATTGCCCAGAGAAGCTGTGGATGTCCCATCCCAGACAGTGTTCAAGGCCCAGTTGGATAGGACTCTGAGCAAACCTGGTCTAGTGAAAGACATTCCTGCTCATGGCAGGAAGGTGGCAGCTAGATGATCTTTGAAGTACTTCCCAATGCAAACTGTTCTATGATATGGTATGATAAGTAGGAGCACCCAAGTTTATAAGGAAACTTTTATAAACATAGAAGTAGGACATAAAGGCAAGGAAAGGGTTTAACAGGGTTAACAATGAATAACAGGAGGAGAAGAATCATTCAGTGTCTCCTTTGCCTTATAATCAAACCTGAAGTGTGATTTAATTATTAACAGAGCATGTTTTAACAAAGAGCTAGAAGAACACAGCAGAACCAAGAAAGAAGAGCCTAAAGAGTGTTTAGGTCTATCACATTATCCATTCCTAAGCACCTACAAGCTTGCCCTCAGTGGTTAGAAATCCAGCTGAAATAGACTCTGAAGCACTAGAAACACATGCATTCAAGGGGCACTCTGTCATAGACTGGAAAGCATGAGTGAATCTGAGATTCTGTAGAAGTAAAATGTATCTTGAGCTGTGTTAGAGAAGCATTAGTGTATGGCAAGGGAAATAATACCTGAATAATACCCTGTAGTTAGTGTTGATAAGGCTCAGTTAGAGCATTGTGTTCTGGTCATTGTGTCTGGTCATTGTAATTTATGAGGTATCCAGAAAAATTTCAAATTCTGTTTGACAAATAGAATCCAGAAGAAAGCACACAGAATGATAAAGGGCTGAGAAATGTGGTAGCTTCCTTTGATGGATTGTTTCTCTATAGAAGGACAGAAAGAATCCCTTAATTTTTCAAACACGATGGTTTTGGTAAGGTTTGCAATGAAAAAACCTGCTGTAGGGACAGGAGATGTGGGCCATTGAGACAGGCATCAAAGGATTACTATGGAGACCCCTTCATTCCCAGATCTTAAGCAGGGACTGTACCACAGTCTGTCAGGAATGCTGTGGTCAGAGTTTAACCAGAGACACAGCTGGCCTAGTGCATCACAGCACACTGCCTCCAGCCCTAGCTCCCTGGCTCTGCATAGTCTTTGGTTGCCTTGCTGTAGCTAACAATAAGGGAGCAAATTAATGCTATTTGGGATGCAGCCACTTCCCCACTAGGAATAGGATGAAGAGTAAGGCATTTCCTGCAGGCCACTAAGCAGCTGTCAGGTGGTAACAGTGTTCAGTTGCTACTGACCTGGGCTGCATTTATATTTTAGTGACTTGCCAGGAAAATCTCTATATGCCTGTCATGGGCTAGGAGGGGCCTGATTTTGTTCCAATCGGGGTCAGTTTTTTTGATTGACAAGCAGTTTGTCCAGTGGAGGACAAGCTGCGACTTTTGACAAAATGCTTAAAAAGGCTGGGTGGGGGGGAGGAGCGGTCTCTTCGTCGTTAGGGTGGCAGACTAAGGACGGAGGGCCGCGGGGGCCGGCTGGCCTCGGTGCCCCCCCACCCCGGGGCAGCTGCGGCGGGCCGGGCCGGGCCGGGCCCCGATGTTGCCGGAGCCGGGGCCGGCCGGCCTCGGTGCCCCCCCACCCCGGGGCGGCTGCGACGGGCCGGGCCGGGCCCCAATGCTGCCGGAGCCGGGCAAGCCGGGTCGGAGCTTTGGGAGCCGCTGTCTTGCGGAGAGGCGGACAGCATGGAGAGAGAGGGAGAGAGCTCGGACGGAGTGCTCCTTCGCCCTTGCTATTCTTTTCAAGCCGAAGAAACCAGCGCACGGCTTCTAGACGACTCAGTTTCCCGCCGCAGAGCCACGTGGGCAGCCCGACAGCCCGAAAAGTTTAACTTTTTGTTGTGAGCAAATGGATTTTCCTAAACATCATCTTTCTCCGGAAGAAGAACAGTTATAGCGAAAGAACTATGGAAAGACACGGCATAAAGCTACAGTCGGTAAGGGAAGAGTGAAAAGAACTTTAAAGCAAAAGGACAAGGAGTGGCCTAATTTTGGCTGGACATTTCTGGTAAACTATAAAGACTGAATTGGTTTTGTTTCCTGTAACATATAAATGCTTTTGGGGGGATGTAAGGTTCTAGTTAAAAGTGATATGAAGCTTTTTTTTGCTCTTAAAGAAAGAGGAGATTTGTTTTTGGGTCTTGAGATGATTTTGGAAATAGAAAAAGAGAATCTTTGTGTCATACTAGAGGAGGCATCCTTAAACAGTACCCCAGTAAGCAAATATAGCCTATGTGCAGTGTTGAAAGAACTGCTAATGGGTATGGTATGTCTATATAGAACCCAGAGAGACTCCTTTCCTAAAAGAACTGATAAAAGGTTATTTTTAAAATGGTAAAACTGGCTGAGGTTGCAAGTCATGTCTTTTTATGTTTGAGTGAAGAAAGGTAAAAAACTTAGAAAGAGAAAGAAAGATGTTTTAGAAGTTTCATTTGTTGTTGTTGTTGTCTTTTTTCCCTTTTCTTGTTGTTTTTGTGTGTATTAATAAACTATCTTTGTAATTTAAAGATGGGCCTGGTTTGCTTTATATTCTTCCAGTCAAATAAAATATAGAACGTGATTAAACCATCACATAATTGGTGCAATTGGCCGGGAAATTCGAACCAAAACCCATCACATTAATTTAGCAAGCCAGACAAAAAAAAAGAAAATTTGATAAATTGACTGGAAGAGTTTAGAAGCAAAGCAAGAGTTGATATGTTAAGTAAAATTATAGTAAATTATCATAATGTACAATGGTTTGTTTTAGTATATGAAAGTTGTATGTAATTTTAATAAGTTTGGGCATTTCGCCAAAAGTCGAGAGGCGGATATTGTCATGGGCTAGGAGGGGCCTGATTTTGTTCCAATCGGGGTCAGTTTTTTTGATTGACAAGCAGTTTGTCCAGTGGAGGACAAGCTGCGACTTTTGACAAAATGCTTAAAAAGGCTGGGTGGGGGGGAGGAGCGGTCTCTTCGTCGTTAGGGTGGCAGACTAAGGACGGAGGGCCGCCGGGGCCGGCTGGCCTCGGTGCCCCCCCACCCCGGGGCAGCTGCGGCGGGCCGGGCCGGGCCGGGCCCCGATGTTGCCGGAGCCGGGGCCGGCCGGCCTCGGTGCCCCCCCACCCCGGGGCGGCTGCGACGGGCCGGGCCGGGCCCCAATGCTGCTGGAGCCAGGCAAGCCGGGTCGGAGCTTTGGGAGCCGCTGTCTTGCGGAGAGGCGGACAGCATGGAGAGAGAGGGAGAGAGCTCGGACGGAGTGCTCCTTCGCCCTTGCTATTCTTTTCAAGCCGAAGAAACCAGCGCACGGCTTCTAGACGACTCAGTTTCCCGCCGCAGAGCCACGTGGGCAGCCCGACAGCCCGAAAAGTTTAACTTTTTGTTGTGAGCAAATGGATTTTCCTAAACATCATCTTTCTCCGGAAGAAGAACAGTTATAGCGAAAGAACTATGGAAAGACACGGCATAAAGCTACAGTCGGTAAGGGAAGAGTGAAAAGAACTTTAAAGCAAAAGGACAAGGAGTGGCCTAATTTTGGCTGGACATTTCTGGTAAACTATAAAGACTGAATTGGTTTTGTTTCCTGTAACATATAAATGCTTTTGGGGGGATGTAAGGTTCTAGTTAAAAGTGATATGAAGCTTTTTTTGCTCTTAAAGAAAGAGGAGATTTGTTTTTGGGTCTTGAGATGATTTTGGAAATAGAAAAAGAGAATCTTTGTGTCATACTAGAGGAGGCATCCTTAAACAGTACCCCAGTAAGCAAATATAGCCTATGTGCAGTGTTGAAAGAACTGCTAATGGGTATGGTATGTCTATATAGAACCCAGAGAGACTCCTTTCCTAAAAGAACTGATAAAAGGTTATTTTTAAAATGGTAAAACTGGCTGAGGTTGCAAGTCATGTCTTTTTATGTTTGAGTGAAGAAAGGTAAAAAACTTAGAAAGAGAAAGAAAGATGTTTTAGAAGTTTCATTTGTTGTTGTTGTTGTCTTTTTTCCCTTTTCTTGTTGTTTTTGTGTGTATTAATAAACTATCTTTGTAATTTAAAGATGGGCCTGGTTTGCTTTATATTCTTCCAGTCAAATAAAATATAGAACGTGATTAAACCATCACAATGCCATTATCAATCCCCTGGGCAATGCAGCCCCTGTTTTAGAGTTGCTTGACAAATGAGATTTACTTTCCAGAGAAATGTTGCTAGGTAGCACCTTTTAATTCCTAGATATTAACTTGTCACACCTCCCACTGTCTCTCTTTTCACTCGACAAAGTCATATAGATATTAACCAAGAGAAAAAGGAGACATAAGGGAAGGTATTTTACTACAGTATGGTTTTATGTTGTTATCATAAAAGAAGATTTGAATTGGTCCATTCAAACAAAAAGGGAAATATATACAAAGCTCTAGTGTTGTGAAATTACAGTGAGTATTTAATTTTCACGAAAGGGAAGTCCTTCAAAAATTATCATTAGAAGTCTGTGTAAGTATGGTTTGAGATTTTCAAGCTTTCTGCTGGGAGTCCTTCTGTTTTATTGTTTTGTAGGCTTATAATACCACTCTGTCTACTTATTGCTGATACTAAACATGCCAAAAAAAAAAAGACATTACATCTTTTCTCCCATCCTCCCCCTCAAAAAGAGTTGACAGATTTTTGACAACAAATAATTAACTAAAAATATACTTGTGCTCATTTGTGATCCAGACAAAAGTTATAGGTGTGATATAAAAAGAAGATGATTTAACAAGAACAGTTAAACCAAGTTGTTATGGTAACTGGATTTTGAAAGGATGTATGTTAAAAAAAAAAAAAGAGGGAGAAAAAAATTGTGCTCCATCTGCTCTAATCACTGTGGTAAAACACAATTGTTAAAGAAATATACCTAATAAGGATAATTTCACATCTGGCATCAAGCCTGTATGATATTTCACATCAACAAGGCTCCCAGATGTGAGTCAAATTTTGCTCCAATATCTGTCAGGTTATAATATGAGTGGTATTTGACTGATGATCACGCTAAATTACTAATTGAACTGAGTAATTTTGAACTACTTTACTGTGAAAATTCAATTCAAATGTCTGCATTTGATCATTGCATCATCAATGCACTACATGCATTGTGCTTGTTGATTTTGATTAAATTATATTAATGCACAGTAATTATCTGATATCATGTCCATTGCTTCTGGTTTCATGTCAGTGTGCTACACTGGGAAGATGACACCTCATCTCACTTGGTACTGCAGCCTGTTGAATAAAATATCCACTGGCAATTAGAACAGAGAATGTCTGAAAAGGAGCTTTGTCAGAGAAATCTGAGTTTGTACAAGATGTTGTAGTCCATGTCATTCAACTCAAGTGAGAAGCACTTCAGATGGAAACCACCAGCACTTCCCCCCTGAAGAACAGAGCCTAAGAAAATGCATTGACAGACCAGGGATGTGAAGATCACTCACTAAGCACTTGTAGCTTCTCCTTTAAAAATATTCTTAAATTCATATTTCAAAACCCTGAAGTGAAGAAGAGGAGGTATTTTTAAACTTTTCACATTTTTGCAATGTCAGAATAAGGACTGTTGACTCTCCTGCACAGTTGCCTCAGACATTTCTTCCCTCCTCAAGCTTTGTTTGATTTAGGTATTAGTGTGCTTTGTTTGCCAACATTCCTTATGCTATCACTGACTTCTCTGTGTACTGCTAGGTTTTATGTGGCCACACTTGATTTTTCTTTCCTCTGCAGTAAAATTCACCTTAGGCTGGTGAACTGCATTTACAGAACTACAGAGCATGGCATTGCTGCAAAGAATCTATCACTCTAACCTTTAGTACACCCAAGGTCAGAACACAATTACAGGGTTCAAGGGTTCAGTAAGTTATTTGCTTGCACAGACTGCTGATTGATTGTTCTAAAATTGTTATTAGGTAGCTAGCACCAGTGATCAAAGGGAAAGGAAAATGAAACAGGAAGCAGTGAGCTAGAGAAGCTGCTACAGCCTAGTGCTTGTGTATAAATAAGGGTAATGTCAGTAAAAACAGGAAAACACTGGAAAGTAGATTACTTCAAGTGAGACAATCTATGCAGTGGCAGATAAGCCTAAAATCCAGTATTCTGCATAACTCATTTTTCTGTTGAATAGAGGTTTTCTGAATGCTTTGCCACAGTTTGATTTAAAAAAAAAAAAGAAAAAAAAAAAGAAAAACAAACAAACAAATAAACAAAAAACCACCAACCAACCAAAAAAACAACAACACCCAATGCCAAAAAAAGCAGCTGTTCAAGACATTTAGAAGAAATTATTCTTGAACTCTGCAAAACCTCATGTAGTTAGATTTAGGTAAATGACTGGTTGTACAGGATTGGATCAAGACTTTAGGAAGGAACACAGAGAGTAATTCCTTTGATGGTGTTTCATCCAAGCTTCTCCAGCAGGGACAGAAAGGAAAAGATGACTGCTAAACTATACAGGCTGCTTATGACTCTTATTAGTCTTGTTCTATCCATGGCCTATGTCAGTGCAGGGTCAAGAAGACTAATCAGTCCCGGATTCTTTAACCCATGTAATCCTCAGAAATCCTTCAAAGTAATTCAGATCAGCACAGCAGAGTTTTTATAAATTCCAGCTATTATTTTCTGTGAATCTTTGTAGGCTGTTACAAATACAATATTTAGCCTTTTGTCATTGCCTTTTGGTGTGGCTGTAGTCCAGGCAAGCTGGCTTAATAAAGATGGTAACAGAGCTTATGCAGCATTCTACTTTGCTTTTGCAAGGGCATCATCACAGAATGTTTTGTGCTACCTTAGTTGATTTTGATTTTTTTTATATATCACTCTTTTAGCTATATGGAGAATTTCTTATAACACATTAACTTGATCATTTGCAACACCTGACCATGACAGCAGAGACAGCCTAAAGCAGCATCGTTTCAAGGTAGATCAGATTTGAACTTCTTTAAAGGTCAGATGTACTAGACTTTAGAGGTTTGGATTTGTGCCTAATAATAGTAAAAATGTACTGAAGTTGTAACTTAGCCTCCAGCAAATGTACACTACTTAGCAACATACAAAATGTTTGTAAGGTTTGTAAGTGTCAAAAACACGTGTAAGGAAATTAAAGGAGTTTAAGGATCTAGTCAACCTGAAGGCAATCTTCTAAGAAGAAAAATGTCTCATCTGAAAAGTGAGATTGGAGAAGAATTTTTGATATAAGCCATTACTTCTCTATCAACACCTCTATAAAAGTTATATCTTATTTTGTCAGTAAATCATGTAATAATTCATATTCACTGTATCTCCTTGAGTACTGCAGACTGAAGAACTATGCTTTTGATGTGGATAATTTCTTCCTGTTGTCCAGAAATGGAGAGGAGGGAATGGATCTGTAATGTTTTTCTGGCAAGGGACTGTTTATTACTGGATGACATTCAGGATCACAAGATGCCATGGGGTAGTGCTTAGCTCAGAGCATCTCTCAGGTAAGAAATACCTTGACTAAAACTGCCCATCTTTGACCAGATTGATCCAGAATGAGCTCAAAATACACCAAGGAAGCAGTAGTGAAACTTGTTAGGCAATTGCATCTAACTTCACACTTCTGGGATGCTTTTGAGGAAGGAGATGAGAGGATGATGGAAACCCTGGTGACACAACTGCTGACTGAGATGAGGTACAGAGGGTGGGAACTGATCTGGAGCTGTGTGATTAACAAGGCCTTTGGTGCCTCTTGGCAGCTGTCTGATACAGTGTCAAATACTAAATGCTCTCCTTTGGGAGGAAGGGGGACACAACCAGGGAGGCCCAGCACCATGCAGATGGCTGAGCCAGAGGCTGGGGTCCCACCCAGGACTCAGGCTGCTCTCAGCTGACCGATGGAAACCTTGGAACAGAAATTGGCACCCATGCCCCCAGTGGGAGCAGGGATAGATCCTAAGACTCTGTGGAGGGTTTAGGACCAATTCAGGTCATCGCTGGACCTCCAGTCCTCCACAGCCCTATTCTCCTTATCTGAAGATCCTCAGGCCTCCTAAACTACTCTCTTTATGCCAAATCCTTGGCTTTTAAATGTCTTCACTGGTGCACTGGAAATCTGTTAGCATATATTGAGGAAATACTCTGCAAATCTCTTCAATAAAGAGACTAGATGGTCTCCAGAGGTCCCTTCCAACCCTAACAATTCTGTGATTCTGTGCAAACAAAATTTAGCAAACTACTGCTTTTTTCTCACATCATTTGCTCAAGACATAAATTTACGTGTCCAAGTTAAAATTTTAGCCTTTCTTTATTATTTGTTGCTCAGAAAAAGAGCTTAATTACCATTCTTAAGGAATATGTTTTTGAGTTCCAGGGCCAGGTGAATATGCGACTGAGTCAATTTTCTCTGCTTTTGTTGGAAGGTAGCCAGCATAGCCAGAAGGAAGGGCCAATCTGGAAGAAGGAAGGGACTAGAGTCTCCCTGGAGAAACTGAGAATGAAATACAACATAGTTTTGCCTGCTATAGCATGTGGAGTCAAGGGCATCTGCCACTTATGGAAAACAGAGGATGTAGTTGATAAAATCCAGATGTTCCCAGAGTCTTGTCTTTCCTGAAGATTTGGAAGACACAGCCCAACAAGGATCATCTAAAAAGCTTGGGATTTTGAGTTCCTTGATTTCTCCAGAAATACTTGATATGTTTAAGTGCTGGACAAAATGTAAGCTTTTACCTGAGGTGATGCAAGCATTTGTCTGCAGGCCAGAAGAGTCATCTGCCATTAGATGTCAGACTGGTCTGAATTACAGAAGGGTCACCCAAAAATCTGAAATGGTCACTGTAAATTTCTTAGAATCACAAGGAAGAAATAGACATTTCAAAGGCAAGACTGAAAACAACAAGCAGTTTTTGACCCAAGACAAAATAAATCACAGTTTAAAAATGCTCTTTTTCTCTTCATTGTCAGTAAAGGGAACTTAGAGCAGCCAGGCTAGATATAGATAATTTAATAATAGGCATCTAGTTAGGAAAGACAAGCCTTCCTCAAATTTATAATGTGAAAACTGGAGCAACTCATCAAAGAAAAAAGCTGGGTTGACATTCTTGTAATATTTGAATAACTAAATATCATCAGCAGTTATCCTGAGTAGAACCACTAATAGACATGACAAACTACTTAGCTTTTATTGAGGAAAAAAAAGACAGCAAGGACAGGTTAGGATATCACTATGTAGCTGTCTGATGGAAAAGAAGCAGAGTTTTACCATAGATAGCTAAGCATGTTAGCTATCTGAGATAACAGCACATTTTCTCTCCTTTTTTCTTTACTCTACCCCTTCCTCTTTCCCTTCCCCTGCACTTTCCCCTTTCCTTTTTTCCTATGCAGTTGTAGAATATTAATTTGTGGAAGAAATATAAAAAGTTGCAAAGATCAGACCCTCCTAAAAATTTTCAGTACCTCACACACATGCAGGGAATGCCAGGGGAATACGCACTGCTGCTGGTACAATATTTTTGTAGGAAGAGAGAAATGAAAGAAGCATCCAATTTATTAGAACTGTGACGCTCTAATAGCACGTGAAGAATCTGCAGGTTGCTACGCACAGCATGCTAACATTTTCTAAAGGTTGCTTTCGGCACAGGTTGTCAGAAGGAGAAAAGACAATGTGAAGAAAAGCACTAAGACATCTCAATTCCTAGAACTGTGGAGATGTTTAGCCATTCCAGGTTATGCACAAGTTTTGCAGTGCAAGATGAGGAAGGGAGCAGGAAACAGGAAATTAAGAAAACCACTTCAGCAACTTCCAATGTAACTTGGAAAACTGAAGGAAAAATGAGACCCTACTGGCCATACCTTGTAAATGGGTAAGCTATGTCCCTTTTCAGTAATTAATGTTTATATGTACACCTTTACAAAGGACCACTCCTGCAGACTGAGTGACCAGTGTAACCTTATGGGCTTTGGCTATGCCCCACCACATCAACCATTCTGACCATTAATGCCAAGGAAATGTCCTGTGCTATTCTGGATTTCATTTTAAAGAAAAGGGGGATAGACTCAGATTATGTGAACTGCATCCATTTATTGCCCTTCTGTCATTTCTCTTGGTGACATTTCTTATGTGATGTGGTGTCTTATGGCAGACTGAAACTCAGCAAAAAGTGATGTAATTTAATATCCTGGCTATAAAGCTACCAAGACTTTATTTCAGATCCCTTGACAGAGAACAAGTTGACCCAAATTTAAAGTGACTGATGGACCTCAACCTTCACATGGTTGTAAACTCCCCACCTGTGAGTCAGTTCTATCTGGAACAAGAGACTTGATGTCTGACCATCACTTTCTTTTACTGAGGTCTCCTGGGAACTCTGCTTCTACCTATCTACATTCAAAATTACTACTTGTTTTATTGTAGTGTAAACTAAAGGATTTTCCACTGCCTTTTCCTGCATAAGGCAAACTCAGAAAGCTTGGATGACTTCAGAGATCCTTCTCTTAAAGGTTTTTTCAAAGCATATCACAACTCAGTGGGCATGTAATACTCATAAATTGGAAAAAATGAAAATCGCTTGACCATGAGTATCTCTCTTACTTGTTTTTATTGTCACAGAAATCTAAACATCTTTTGCTTAAATACGGCACTTAAATAGCAAATCATCTAAATCAACATCCCCTAAGATTCACAAAAACATTAAAAGTAAAATTCTTCTGGCAGGAATGAAAATAATTCAGCTTTAAATATGTAAGAACAACATGTCAATCAGTACCGTGTGCATTCACCCTACTCATTATCAGAGAGGCACAGCACACAAACCACAAGAGGGCTAATCAAGAACATCTTCTGTAGTACAATGAGAAAACATTGTATAGTTTGTAAGACCTTCAACCCACTGGTTGGCCTCAGTAATTACTGAACCATACTCTCCTTATTAAACAAGCTCTTAAATAATTGATCCTATATTTTCTCCTGCTCACTAAGGAAATACTATACATAAACAGAATTTTTATGTGTGTGGTATTTTATTTGCAAATTTTGCTATTGAGAAATGTATGATTAGGCTGTGTATCAGGAGACCAGGGTTCTAGTCCCAGCTCTGCAGCTGATGCAATATATGACCTTGGGAAAGTCATTCACTGCTGTGCCTAAATTTGCCTAAGATCTGTTTTCTGACTTGCATTTCATCTGGCTTAATTTTCTTAATACCTTTGACTTTCCTGTAAACACCTCCTGATAAATGATTACACCTTCCAATATGTCTGGAATCAAAGTGCTTCCCAATTTTCAATTTAAGTAACAATAGAAAAATAAGTGAAATCAAAGAAAAATCCTTTTAGATGAGCGGAAAAAAAGACTTACTGCTTTTTTATTTTTAATAGTAAGCTGCTTTGTATTTCCTTATTTTACCAAGTTCTGTAGTTGGCACAGGCACAGATTGGGAAACTTTCTGAAAGATTACTTCCTGAGAAAAAAACTGCTTCCTGTTTCTCAGGATGTGCTTCTGTTCATGCTGCTGCTGAGGGCATGTTGGTGTTCTCTATTTCACAGTGAGTAGATAAAAGTCAATACAGCTTCCCCCTATGCAGCAGCAGTACCTAGTTTTTATGACCTCATTCTGTGAGTGCCAGAGGAGTGGTGTGCCAGCCAGGAGGCAACTGTCCACCATGATAAAGCTTAAGCACATCAGTCTGGGGAACAGATGGGATGTTGACTGTGCTAGAGGGAAGGCAGAGGACTCTGAATACCCTCTCATCTTTCCCCCATCAGATGTACAAGTAAAGGAAAGGAAACATGTATGTGTTTTCACAAAGAAAAAGTCAAATCAAAAGAAAAGCTTTGTGCTTTTGCTTTCAGAAATTTAAGTAATGTTCAAAACCCTTAGCAAATTGCTTTGAGCAAATAAATGCACATCATAAGCATATTTCAGTCTATGAATCCCACAGACAAATGCTGCTTTGAAACTACTTCTCATACTGTGCTCCTAATGATAACATGGATTGTGTAGCAATTATATTATAATGAAGAGACCTGAGGATGGAATGCATTTTTAATCTGAAGTATTACTAATGGTGTAATAACCCTTAAGAGGAATGGTTCTAGGGGTGTGTCTGCTAGCTTAGAAGACAGCTGGATAGAAAAAAGAAGCATTTTACATGAATAGACATTAACTGATGATATATTAGGCATACATATTCCAAGCATATGTGCTGAGGAGACCTGTATTTTCTATACCACATGATTTAGAATATCCAGAAGCCTTTGAAATTCTCAGTGTTTATTGTATATATTTCATAACTTGTTAGATGGTCAAAGGGTGTATAAAGGTTTATATTCATACTAGAGTGTGGAATTGGAGAGAGTGACAGGGCAGCTAAAGCACATTGCAAATGTAAATTCATGCTTTGTTCTGGAATCATGGTAGAGGCTTCTTTCATATGTCTGAACTACAAAGATGGTCAAACTGGAGATGAACAAGTTCAGGGGAGTTCTCAGTGTAGGTTAATGCTGAGAGGTGCTGAGCAAAATGCAAAGGCTCAAAGACCTTCAACCCAAGGGCTGCAGCCTTTATGCAGGCCTCTGATCCCATAAGGCAACCAAGCTATTGGAGAGATAGTGTTTGATGTTCCCAAGATATTATAAATAATTTTAAATTATAAATAAATGCCAGGTGCCCACTAAAACTACTTTGTCACTGCCCTCCTCAGCTGGACAGGGGAGAGAGGACATATATAAAAGCTCATGAGCTCATAAGAACAGGGAAAGATCCATCATCAATTACCATCATGGGCAAAACTGACTCAACTCGGGAAAATGAATTAAATTTATTATCAATCAAATCAGAGTAGGCTAATAAGAAGTAAAACACATCTTATAAACAGCTTCTGCCCACACCTTCATTCTTCCCAAGCTCAAATTTATTCACAATTTTCTATTATGTCCCATCGTGGGCGAGGAGTGGAGCCGGGGGGAGGTGTCCATCAGTTTATCACATGTTTCTTCTGCTGCTTCCTCCTCAGGGAGAAGAGCTCTTTCTCTTCCCCAGTGTGGGGTTCCTCCCACAGGAGACAGACCTCCACAAACTTCTCCAACGTGGTCTTGCCCGTGGGCTGCAGTTCTGCACAAACAGCTCCAGTGTGGGTCCCTTCCACAGCCATCCTTCAGGCACAAAACACTCCAGTATGCGTGGAGTTCCACAGGGACACAAACCCTGCCAGGAAACCTGCTCCAGTATGGGCTCCTCTCTTCATGGATACATTTCCAGAAATGTCTTCCAGCAGGAGCTTTCCGTGGGGTCACAGCCTCCTTTAGACATCCACCTGCTGCAGTGCAGAGTCCTGCAGGTGGATCTCTGCAAGACCTCCATGGTCTGCAGGGGCACAGCTGCCTCACCATGGGCTGCACCATGGGAATCTCAGAAGTGGAATCTCTGCTCTGGTGCCTGGAGCACCTCGTTCCCTCCTTCTTCACTGACTTTGGTGTCTTCAGAATTGTACCTCTTAGGCCCAAGTGAAATGATATGAATCAGAAAGAATTTTGAAGATCCTGTGGGATGGATGCTTGATTTTCCAATATATCAGCATTTTCTTAACAGTCATCAAAAGCACAGACTCACTTTTTATGAGAATTTTTCTTCATGCTGAGAATATTTTTTGCAATTCTGCTTGGTAAAAAAATGAAAACTCAGCAGAGTGACTGGCGGCTTTCTTACTCAAAGGCAAGTCAGTGCTGTCTATCCAAGGCTTCTTAGACTGTTTGCCCAGGGAACACTGTATTTGCTCCAAGACAGTGATCTTTTGGCACTTGACCAAGTTCTATAAGAATTCATTTCTTGTCAGGAGATCATAACATCCCTCCACAGTAAAGTTCTGCAGGCATGACGAGACTGTCAGCTGCAAGGGTCAACTTGCTAAAGCAAGGAACAGAAAAACAAGGCTATGAAATTCCTTCCCAGAGAATGCAACAATTGCTTCTCAGACTTCACTCCCTATTCTTTCATTTCCCATTGAAAATTTAAACATTAAAAAAAAAATCTCTTTTCTGTGCTCTCACACTCTCACTATTAGCACCAAACTTAGGAGAGGTTAGCCAACTCCAGCCATTATAGGTTAAGTAGTAGGTGGAGTATGCAATACATTTCTGAATTAACAGGCCTTTACATAACTGGAACCTCATTCTTCAGTCAATGAGCTCCATTGTTTTCCTTGTATACTAGCACAAACTGCCAAGAGATTCAGTCTTTTGGACAGGTACCTCCTCAGCTGTGTCTAGAAACCTCTTTGGACATAATAACTGAATAAATATTTAGGGAAAAAATATGATTTTGACTGGTAAATGATCAAGATCTGTATGTATTGAATGATGAAAATCTTCAATCATGTGAAAAGAGAAATAGCTGTGTCTCTTAATCATGATTAGAAATGTGCATTAGCTGAGAGTATACATGAAAGAGGGCTGAACAAAGGAAAGATGGGTGCTATTTTCTCAGTACTGCAAGAAATGAGAAAAAAGTACCTACTTCACACAGGGAAAAGAGCAAACAGATGTATTTGCAGAATGTCCATCTAAAATAAGCTGCATCTATTTCTGTTTCAGATCAGTGCCTCCCGGGATGCCCACTCTGGCCTGGATGTCGGTGGAGCTTTGTACCAGAGGATGTCAGTGACACTGCTATCTTGGCTGCATCCTGGCTCCATGCACAGAACCACTTTTTTCCATGTTAAAGTACACCCTTTTACCACCTCATGTTACTTGAAGTTTGCTGTCTAAATTTCCCCAGACTTTTTCAGCCCGAAATACTGGCTTTCTCATTACCCAGGACAATTCTGCCTGTGTTTCCTGTCCTGTAATTCATCTTTGTTGTTTATCTGATTATTACTATATTGCTGGCTAGTTTATTGTAGAGACAATTTGACCAAATTAACTCCTCTTTTAAATAATTTATTAATAAACTCAGGAGACTGCTCAGATGACTCAAATGAACTTTATTAGCATAGTGTGAATAATTCAGCGCTTCCTACAAAAAGGAAAGGCCTTAGGAAATACAGACTAAGGATGCTATCTTACCCACTTTCCTAGCTAGACTTTCCTAGAGTCAAAGGACACAAGTCCGCTGGCAAAGTTTGTCCCCATGAGGAGGCTTTCAGACTTAACTTTTCATAGGAGAGTACATTTCCAGATACAAAGCCTAATTTTTTTCAGTATTATTAAGAAATCAAATAATATTGATATCCTGGGGAAGTTTCTTCTGTATGAGTAATAACTGGTTAAGACTAAACAACTTTAGGGGTTTCCAAAATACCAATCAAGTCAATATTATGACTAATTTCCTTGTCTAAACTGTAAATTAACTTAACTTTAGGCATGTGTGACTAAAACTTAAGTTTTGACTCTGAATTCAGAACAGTGGGTGCATTGAGCAGGAGCCTCTTGAAGAAGTTTGATTATATTTTAAATGTTGATTATAGTCTTGTGTCTTGGTTTAGAAACACAGGTTACTGCCAGAGAAAGCTGGAGCTTCCCTCGTAATGGAGAATGTAAACCCCCTCTCTCCAAACTATTATAATTTTGCAATTAGGGGCTTTTCAGGCAAAGATATGGGGATAGGAATAACAGTTATTTGCTACAAACAAACAACATCAACTACAACATTAATAATAAACAGAACCAAGAACCTCGAGGGGCTTTGTTTCCCAAAGCCCAGGGCAGTCTGATCTCAGTGTCACTGCAGGACTCTCAGAGCACCAAGCTGGAAGGGTGGGAAGTCCCGGGCTGGTGGCTGGAAGGGCAGGATGTCCCGGCAGGGCAGGGCGATGCGGGGCTACAGCGTAACAAAAAGAGCAGTGCCGAAGAAGCCGTGATGGCCGGCCCAGCCCCAGCAGGGCAGGAGGAGGCAGCTCAGAGTTCCAGGCACAGGTGGGACATTCCTCAGGAGCGGACCCGGTGGGACAATGAGCTCCTCCCACAGCCAGCAGCAGCCTCCCGTCCTCTCTGCGATGCCGAGAGCAAGAGAGAGCAGCTGCCCCCAGCCCTGTCCTTCACCTGCCCCAAAACCCCTTTGCCCCAAAATCTTCCCCTCTCGACTTTTGGCCACCTCTTTGTTTTGGTCAAGCACCCCTAAGTACCCAGTAGTTACTCTCCTAGCAACTTATGGGGAAAAATTCTATTAGTAAAAAAGAGACAAATCTAACCCCCAGCATCTTGACGAGATTGTACAATCATAACTCAAGAATGTTTTATATACAGTGTGATTGTGCTCAAAGAAATTCTATGTTATGATATGTTTTCACAACAAACAAAAGAAGCAAAGGAGATCTTTCAGGGATCTGCCCAGACTAGAAGAAATTCTTTAACGAGGACACCTTCTGTTCCTGGGGATTTATCCTCTTCCTTTTTTTCCTGAGAAATGTCTCTTCCAGCTGTGGTATGCTTGCTATCAGCATGAGCTACTGCTCCTATGCTCTCATAAGAAAGAAAAAATACATAGAGGAGGAAAATGGCATAGTATTATCCTTAACTTTCTGGGTATCCTAAAGAACTGCAGCTCTTTTTGCAACCTGGGCTTATGGTTTCTGCTAAAACCAGTGGCACAGAATTACTTTAGGCTCCAGTGGACTTCAGGTTGTCTATGGACAGATGCCTGCATTCTGGCTGTGGGACATAACCCTGGTTCAAAGTCCCTGGATTCTCGTTGTACTATCCTACACAAACAGACCTACACCATGCTGGTGGAATAAGTACATTTTGGCAAAAGTGTGTAGAGAATGGAGGTCTGTTTGCCCAAGATATGAATCTGTCTGCTCTTAGATTGCTTTTATGATGAGTTTCTTTTCTACCTCAGCTTTTCCCTCTTTATACTGAGAATAAAGTGTCATACCTGGTCCCTCTTACCTCTCCAGAGTGGTAAAGATTAATTAGCTCATGTTTGTACACTGCTCTGAATGTGTAATGAGCAAAATTATTTTTTTCTTTCAACGGAATCCTGCAATTTCTACTTCTACAATTTTTAATTGCTGTTAAAAATATGCATAACTTATTATAACTTGTTTCACCGAGGAAAAGGTGACAAGCTGTTGTATGGGTAATAAGGCAACACACACCTCTTTTTTTGCTCTTCTCTCATTTTCTTTTCTCTCTTACCAAAGGCTTTTTTTGTGGTCCCTGGGAAAAGGCAACCACACTGGCCTGATTCCCTTTGTCTTGTTCACTCTTTGGTAGGAAGGCCACAAGTTCACATTTTAAGAGAAATCCTCTGAGATTTGTGTGTGTGGTAATTTCTATAAAGCTGCTGGAAGTACATTTTTTTAATGACAATATCTGATTTTGTTTACAAAAGGCCAAACCCAATCCTATTGTAAATCTCTAGGGGAAATGCTTTTAACTTTTATTCAGTTAATTCAAAATACTGAGGCAGTAAAAACAGCTTGCTTAGATGTCCATTGTAAAATCAGTGATTTATAGTGTCAGTTACTCTAATGATAGCTTTATAGGATTAAATTATTTACTGCTGGGAGAGCAGATTATTTACTGATAGTTTTCTTTTTCAAGAAAACTAGAACTAAATGCAAACCCAATAATGCTGCTATTTATGTTTCTTTGGAAAATATCATCATTACTTTTTCTTGTTCCTTCTTCATTGTTTCTCACTGCATAACTAATTTTAGTAATTGAAATATGTGCAAGTGATGGAAAATTTGAAGTTGCAAACAAGCGCTTTTTGGAAAAATGTTGTACATTTTTCCAGAACTCCCAACTCTCTCCCATGTTTTTATCATTTTGTTTCTTCAAAGCTTTCAGAAACAGTGTTGACAAAGTCTTCGTTCATTCTTCCTGAGATTATCTAGGCTGAAGACTTCTTCTTAAGTCAGTGAAATCAGTACAATGCCTACAGTGAGTTCCAAATCTCGATCACTAGCTACTTCTGTTGAAAACCCCACATTTTCAAATTACAGTCTTATATGCTGCAAGCATATGTATTTTCAGGACAAATTCAGCTACAGTATCACTTGCATACTGGGCTTATCAGAGGTAAAATCCTTAGTGTCAACAAAAATGCAATTGTGTTCAGTGAGCAGTTCCTGTAATCTGTGCTACAAGATTTATCTTCCATTAAACATTGACAGGAGATGGGAAAATCATGGGAGATGTTTCACTCTGTCAAGATCCACGTCAGTACCTTTATTACACAGAGAAACTTACTGATCTCAGGGAACTTCCCTTATGAGCTGGCAAAGACAAGAATGGATAGAATAAAGTAGAAGAGAAAAGATCCAGGGGCACTTGATGTTCCAAAAGGTCACAGAGGAAACCAGCAACAAAATCTAGATGTCTTGCTGCAAAGTTCCACAGATGTTGGAAGAAGTTGTCAAAAGAATGCAAGCAGCATGAAAAACAAGAATAAGAAAAGATAACATACCATTGAAGGGAAAAGAGATGTAATATGTGTGACATATATTTAAGGTAGATTCTTGAGTTTTTATATTGAGACATGCATAGTTATGTTAAATAAAAATGGAAATAAAAGACATGAGACTGATTAGCAATTTGGGGGAACACAAATCAGATACTCATTATCTGCCAGCATCTGTTTGCAAATTCCAGAATTTTTTCACTTTAGTAATTTGTTATTATTTGATCAGAATTTCACATCAGAAATTAATTACCATTATAGACTAGTTTAAAAATTCAGTCATCCACCAATGGAGTTAAGCATATCACATGACTAGAAACTACTCATGTGGCAGGAGCACTGAGAAAGGAGAAGAAACAAATTTCTGTCAAAAATACCTTTTCAAAACTCTTGGTTCAGCAGTTATATATAAAGAAGCCATCCTTAAAATGAAGTGTTACTTGAGAGCTAATAGGTAAACAAAGAAAGGAGAAGCTATAAAATGAATACTGTTTGTAATAGAAGACTAGGCTAGTTTTGACAACAGTTAAAATGTTAGTTTCAATTTTGAACAGATTATGAAGAAAATGTTAAAAGATATGTTATTTCCCATACACTCTACCAATGAGATTCTGAAGGCACTGTCAGAAAATAAGCAGGAAAATATTTAAAAGCTTTAAGATTCTGACTCTTTCCCATGAAAGGCTCACTATACATGAAAAGGCTACAGAAACATCTAATCATCATCCTAAAAGTTCTGTGATGACTTAGACATTTAAAAATCCCAGAACTAATGAAGTTGGTCAAATATATAGAATTTGCAAAACTTACTGGTTTTTGTTTCCTAGAAAGCTCCAAAAGAGCTAAACAAAGAATAACAGAACTCTATTTCCCGCAGAAATGGAGGGAAACAGACAATGTAGTTCCAAACTTAAAAGGGTATGACACCTATGTTTCACCCTTACCTCAGCCAAAATTAGAGGATAAGTCAAATGGTACTATAGCTCAAAGGTAAGGCACTTCCACTATTGAAAAAGACTTAGCATTTGAAAATAAGGGTACTTGAAAATTATTCTTTTTATTTATTTAATTGCACTTAGTATAAGCAAAGGAAAAAGAAAAAGAAGCAAAATAAACAAGCCAGGGCCGTGCAATGACTCCTCAATTGCTCGATATGGCTCTTTGCAAGGCAACCCCTCAGGCACATTTATCCTGTAGTGAATTAAACTGGGGAAGTCAGTCACTGGAAGCTTTGCAGAAGATGAAAAGGCAAAGAGATAAGGTGAAGGAATGAAAATCCTTCTGTGGAGATAGCACCTGTGACTCGTGAAGGACTGGTGTCGATATATTCCACAGTCTAGGGGAACATACCAGGGAAGGAACAGATCAACTACTGAGTTACCTGGCAGCCCCTGCCATCGACCACAGTTGGAGACAGACTGTTGGACTAGAGAGATCTTTGATTATGGTCATCCTGTGCTCTTGAGGATGTCTTTTAGTACAGAAAGAGCACTCTTTGTAAATATGAACCCTTCCTAGATGGTCATCTGATTACGTAAAGAGAAGAAGAGGAAATGCTATTTGCAATCTTTGACAGACTTGCTCTCCAGTAGTGAAATAATGCTCGCCAGGCCACCAGGCAAACAAGTAAAAGTTATTTCCAGTAAGCTGAGTGAGCACCAGAAATGAACTGGATTGTTATGCAGGAAACACAAAGTGAGAGAACTTTAGCTTTTCTACAATGAAGAAAACATAGGGGTATTGTCAGAAAAGAATGAAAGAAAACCCAAATGTCTACCTGGGAAAAGAACAGCTATGTTTGGCATACTCAAACCCTAGAAAAGGTAATGCTTTGTTAGAAAAATCCATCTCTTACTATAGAACATTAAATCCAAAGAAAAATTACCATTTCTTATGTAAAACCAGATTGATTTAAAATGGAGTCTGTATGAGTTTCTGAAGACATAACTAAAGAAGTCTTTTTATTCTCAAAGGGTGTAGTTATTTTTAATGAAGAAAAATACCTAGAAATGTAGGCAATTATAAGAAGAACACCCCTTGTTGGAGGAGAGAATGAAACTGTGATATATAATTTAAATAATCTAGTTTAAATTGGTGATATTACACAAATCATCGCACAGCTCTTTACAATATAAGCCCCGTGTAAAACAAACTAATAGAGGAAAGAGTGAAAAAAAGATTGAAATTAATGCCAAGCAAATTATCCAAAACAATGTTTCACAGAAAACTGAAAAAAAAATGTCAGTCAAATAGAACTCAATATAATTTTCATTAAATTGGAGAGGCAATCAAGTTTACCATGCTTGGAGTTAATAATAACCAATATGAGGAGTTTTTATTGTACTTAGTGATGGTTATACAAGGAAAGAATGACACTGATAAAGAAATAATTGAAGAAATTAGTTTCTTGACATTGATAAGAAAGCATTACTTCCAATGAAGTAAAATATGCAATCCATCAACTTAAACAAGGACATTCTCCTAGGAAAGATGGAAAGATTACAGCGGGAGTTACGGTGTAGTTAATGGCCTAGAGCAAAGTGTAGGTCAGGGGATAAATATTTAAACAATCTCCATGAGACCGCAGCATCTACTGGTGAAGAAGCAATGGTTCAATAGTACAAATTTCCACTGCTTTGGACATACCACTCAGGTCTTGCAATTGACAGCATGGAGGCTGGGTGGAGGAGCCTGTCTTCCTAAAAATTTCATTTTAAAGATCATGCCTGAGTGAGTAAATGTAAGTCTTCAATAGTGGTTTTACAGGGAGATTTTCCAGCAGCTGGAGATCAGGCTGAGTAGCCTCAAGTTAATTGTCTTTTAGCAGGGAGCGATAGACAGATTGATGCAGTCTTTCTTTTTTTAGTATTGTCTTGAAGGTATTCTATCCCATCATAAAAAAGACTTAATTAAAGTGAAATAGAGAAATTTTGTCACTTGCCACGAGAAAACAAACAAAAGAACCCCAACCAATAAAAACCAAAAATCCCAAACGAACCAACCAACCAAACACACATTTTTTTTCTCTTAGACCCTAAATCCACTATTTGGGTTTATGTTGGTTTTTTCAAGAATAGAAGGTTTGGAGGTTCTCCCCTCAGTGAAATGAGGTTACTTTAGACAATAATTTACAGAAAAGATGGACAATAACAGTCCACACTGGGGAGGCAGTGGTTTCAACCTTCACCTTGTCTCTGTTGTTTACACAAGGTAAAAGCACCAGAGCAAACAATAGCTCTCAGCAGCTGTTTGGTGGGTGCAGAATAGTCCTGGTCCCTGTCATGGGAGCCGCAACACTCCTGCACGCCTAGCTGCAACACACATTGTCCTGGCTCTTATTTTAGGCTTTCTAGCACCGCTAGGTAATGAGCAGGACTGAGGAGATTCATATATTGATATACTTGTTTCCATCCAAACCTATTGGATACCACAGATAAATAAATGGACGTTAATTTCAGGCAGTTCTTGCTGAAAGAGGAATAATCAAAAAAGAGCAGCATCTTCACGGGCTGTTACTCCAAAACAGCTAGTGTCCATCAAAATTTCCTACTGCACCCTAGCTTGCATTTTTTACTGCTCTCCTTGTAACCCATTTGGGAGTCTGGGGTCACCAGACAATGAGCTCACTATTCTGTGCAGGAGGGTATCATGCAAACTGTGATTTTTTACCCTCTAAGTCAAATGTACTTCTACATTCATCCTATTTAGGCAATAGGTAGCGGTAGTTGCTGTTGTACAGTTCACATTTTTCTGCTTTCCACTGAAGGTTGTAAAGCTAATAATTCATTAATAAGTGAAATGTTTCTGGATCACAGGGATTTCAGATAGTAATACTTAAGAGAGAGTGGGGAAGGTAACGATGGTGTTATTATTTATCCAGATTTTGAGTTCCAGCCACATTAAACTTTTCTCCCTTTCATGGTTCTCAACAGAATATTTACACAAGAGGAGAAGGGCAGTGAGACAGAAACTAAAGGAATGGTTCACACAGAAACGGTTCACAGAAACTGACACAATGGCAAGAGCACTGACAGAAAATTATTTGTACAGTGGAAGAAGATCTTGACACATGGTTGACAGAAGGATGATGACATCTGCACGCAAGATAGGCACCATATTTAGGTATTATGTGTATTTTTAGTGCGTTTCTATTTTTTCCATATATTTGTTGTTAATCTAAGTTAAATATGTGTAAACACAATGAAAATGAATTGTCATATATGCTGAATATAATTGTTGACTGAGTCAGAAAGCTCTCTCATACTGCAGGACTTGAAGAAATTTTAGTCCAGATAAAGAATAAAGGTAGTCATAACAAAGTCACAGAATTAAAAGGTATTTTATTAGACTGAGTTTTTGCTATTATTGACTGAAGCATTTTAGAGTTGCTATTAAGATCTGAGGATTTCCATTTTATGAGTTTGATAAGACATACCAGAATAGTAAAGAATTTTAAACCAAGGGCTTTTCTGTCTCTGCATTTTAAGTTTGTTACAAGCAAAACTTTGATTATACATGTCCCCCGCCTCTTATCACACTATATTTCACCACAAAATTGGGACAGAACATCACACGGAGTAATTTCTACTTAAACCATATCCATGAATGTCTTGGGTTATGGAATCAAAAATGTGTATTCTATTTCATCTGTTAAAAGCAGTTGGGGAGATGTTTTTCTTTATGTCTTGTAACTCTGGGAGGAGGGGGGCTGGATGCCTTCTGATAATGGGGCAACTGTTAAAACCTGATGGGGCATTGTTTCTTATCTCTTTCACCACCTGTCCTCCCTCCAGGGGGATATTTTCTGCTAATGGGCCATTAAGGCTCACTAAGGGCATGACACATTCCATCATCCCATTGTGAGATGCTCCAGCCAGTGGGGAGAGCCAACCATTCCTACCTGGATAAAAACTGAGACGCAGGAACACGAAGGTATCTGGTTCCACCGGATTCCTGGAGGAAGACTGGACCCTTCTCACCATCACTGATCCTTTTCTCACAGGATCATCCCTGCTCCAACAGAACTACATCTGCCACTCCAAAAGGATTTACTTTGAGGCTGCTTCCAACACCCTGACCAACAGAGTGTCAGGTTGTAGCTCTGACTCTCTCAGGGTTTCTAGGATTGTTTGTTTGCTTGTTTGTTTGTTTTACTACTACATCTGTTAATATTCCTAGTAAAGAACTGTTATTCCTATTCCCAAATCTTTGCCTGAAAGCCCTTAATTGCAAAATTATAATTTGGAGGGGGTGAGGGGTTTACATTCTCCATTCCAAGAGAAACTCCAGCTTTCCTTGGCAGATACCTGCCTTTCCAAACCAAGACAATGAAGCAGTATCCACACATGGCAGATGAAGATCTTCATGTCCTTACTTCTCTCCTCTCCCTTTCCAATGTCCATATTTCACTAGATGTTTGTTCTTCATTAATAATTTAAGTATTTTAACATTTTGAGATCAAACAGTTTTACTACCTTAAATTTATAAAGCCCCTTCATTGTGGTAAGAAGGTCATGCTCTCAGTGGAAGCTTAAACCAAAGACAATGACTTGAAAGAAAATATTAAAAATGTTGTGTTCATGTTTGTAGAACGTGAGCTGTAAAATGCATGCAGTGTCTTAATATGAAGCACTGATTGTTCAACATGAAAAGACATTCCTTTTAGGAGATGTTTTTTGGCTGTTGATCCAAGAAATCCATGTTGCAGCATAATTCCTCTGAAGGTGCTGTAAAATGCAAAGCATAGTTAAAAATGTTTAAGAGCCAGAGAATTTTGCCCTTCCAATATATTTCCTGACCATATGAGAAAAAGATTTGCTTCAGCAGTGCATGTGAGTTATTCTGCTTCTTCACAGCTGACTAGTTCTTTGAAATGGTCAGTCTCAAGACAGAAGGAGAAAAGAGTTGGAAGCAAATGATTACACCAGCAGTCTGAGCTAATCACACAGAAGTGAAAATATTTACCTTCTTAAACTCCAAATGAGGTATGATTAAAATGAGGTAAAAGCCTTAGGGAAGGCAAAAATAAGTAATATAATGGAAAATACTAATTATTATGTGTTGTAGCTGTGTAGCAATTTCAATTCTCTTTTTCTTGGACTTTTTATGTAGTTTAAGGACTAGCAGTGGGGTATGATATGTATATTTCAGTGACTGCGTATTTTCATCAAAGGACTGAAGTCTAGTGATTAAGGAAAAAATATTACTTGTACTAAGAAACATATTTTTAATTCAACAGCAAGCTTTAAGTGCACTAAAATGCTCACAGAGTGGCTTTACTCTTATCTGCTTACATGTCAATGGGTAAAAACATCACGTAAATTAGTTGATGTTACTTCAGTACAAAACTGTTGTTGACGAGATAGATCAGGTTTGTAATTTCACACAAATTGTTTTTACTTGTAATGGAATCATGTGACCCATAGAAAAATGTATACTTGTTGTGGATCATTTAACACAGCCATCTGTACTTTTCTTAAGAATGAAACTTTCACCATAGTGTGACTTTTGTCAATCTAGTTATTGTGCCTTGGCTTAATTCACTCTCACAATAAGATCACACTTGCACTTGGCAGATGAAATAGGGAATAATGAGGTACTTAGAGAAATTAGATTTCTACATTATGATATGATCAGATTTTAATGAAACAAGTAATATATACCATTCATAGCATTTTGGTTTGTGATAAACCTTACTGAATTAGCACAAGATTTGTTTTGGTGGCCATGAAGAACATGAAATGATTTATTCTTTGAAGTAAAATGCTGCTCTATCTGCGTGAAATCTATTACAACATTATATACAGCCTTTATTATTTTTCTCCTATTGGATAATTGGAGGTCTGTGGTATTATTTAAAGTGATGAAGTAGCAACCTTAGCTCATTTTACACTTTTCAATTTCATGCTTGTCTTCTGTAAAATCTTTTCCATAAATTAACGTTCAACAGAACATGGATGCAGCATGAAGTAAAAAACTTAAATACATATTGATTAAAATTGTATGCAGAGTCAATGAAACTAGAATTTCTGATTAATGTGTATTACTGATCAGTGTAAGCTTTTCCTAGAGGGCACATCTTCTAACAACACTGAACTTAAACAAACCAGGTTAGAAACCAGAAAGCCAGCAATAAAACTTCAAGAGAAGTAGCTGAATATTTACAACAGTGACTGTGAGTTTAATTGCTATGAATAAGTCTATGTTAGCTACAAAACACCCTCAACCTACATCCTCTTTTGTTGCACAGAAAAACAGTGAAGGAAATAAGCAAATACGAACACTCAAGCCTTAGTATGAGTTTTTCCTGAAAAACTTCGGGAGCTTAACTGGGTCCAATGTTTAAAGGTGACCCATTGTAAGCTCTCCTGTAATCAATGCCCTGACCTACATCTCTGGAAGGAAAATCAGATCTTAAATGTGTTTTTTAGAGGTGCCATCTTTCTTCACTGGTCTCATACAATGAAGAAGCCCTTAAGTGTTGAAGGAAAACACATTATATTACCACAGCTGAAAATGGTCCCGTGTGTCTATAACTTACACATTTTCCAGAAACAGATGGATACAAGAAAGACTACATGGATACATTGAGAAGACTATAAAGTTTATAGTTACAAAGTTTCTTTTCTTATAAAGTATAAAAATAGGCAGTTGTTTTACCAAGACAGAGAACTCTTATCAATATAAATGGACAACCCAGTTACTGAGTTTGTGAGCAAGAGAATTCTTGGAAGCCGCAAAAAACCACTATATCTTGTTCCCTCACAGATTTGCATTCTTCTGTTATCTTTCTCCTGTTTTTAATCATAGCCTGGAGATTTGGAGGATCCATTCCTTCTTACCTAAGTGTTTTTGTTACACTCTTTGCAGGAGCTGAGATTGACTCTAATTGGTTCAAACATTTTTTTTTGCATTTTGACTGGTTAAGGCAGTGCTTCAGATTCTGCCAGATTTCAGTTAAACTTCTATTGGTGTCCTTTTAGTAACCTTCCCATTGGAATTGTTTATTTGCAATTTGGATGGGGTGAAAACATCAATTTAGAGAGATAATATTTTCTTTATATATCTCAGTTTCATAAACTTTGGCAGAGTTATGTGAGCAGATTCCCCATTCGGCTTTTTTTTTTGCATAGTAAAGATAACTTATTTTCTGAGTACTTCAGGTATTTTTTCACACTCGGGCCAAGGGGCACTTAGAGATTAAAGTCCACCAGAAGAGGCTTTGTTATTCTAACATCTGCAAGCTAATATTTTGTATAAATTCTGGGTGAAGGCTTACTACTGATTCATAAAATCACAGCTAATAATAACACATTTTTTAAAGGGTAAGCAAGCACAGGGATGTACACTTGTCAACACTGCCAAGATATTTGCAAAAGTTGTGAGAAAGTCAAAAACGGGACCAAGGGCCTGGTAAAATTCCCTGTCATGGGATAAGTGGTATTCTGTGGGGTTTGTCACCAAAAGAAAACATGACAGGAGACTTGTTTATGGAGTGTAAGTACTGTAAAAATTAGACCCCTTCCCTCCCCTCCACTCCAAACCCAAGTTATTCTGCAGACCTTTAATCTCGCAGAGAAAAAAGTAATCAGAGTCAAAGGCTGCAGATCAGTCATACAAATCTATAATGGAAACAGATTTACAGTAAAAATAATTAACCTGAAGAAATCTAAAGGGAGGAAGTAGTTTTCACTGGTGATATCAGCAGTGATCAAGTGTGTAAATGTCCATAAATGCCATTTTGCTGTGTCCTGCCTGTTTCTTCATAGCTTGGCCCTCTAACTTCCCTATTTAAGCAAAATTAGTGACTACAGAAGGAAATAGTACGCAAATATTATGATAGCTCCTTTCAAAATTATTTTATATTAGGTTTGGCTAAACTGTGATAGGTTGGTTTTCTTTGGGTTTTTGGTTTTTTTGTTTTGTTTTGTTTTGTTTTGTTGGGGGTTTTTTTGGGTTTTTTTGTTTGTTTTTTTGGTGTTTTTTTTTTTCTTTGTTTTTGTTTTTGGTTTTTGGTTTTTGGTTTTTGGTTTTTTTAAGTTGTGCAAATCAATTCTTCAGTTACTAACAGGAAAATATCTTATCTACTTTCTTTTTTTTTCCAACAGCCCACACTGATGGTTTTTCTTCTTTTGTATAAAAGGACATTTCTCTTTCTTCTCCGTTGTACCAGAAATAATTCCCACATTAACAATTTACTGGGAAGCGTTCCTTTCTTGTTTCCTTATTCTGTCTATTAAGCTATGTCTATTTGCATTGAACTTTGTCTGCCAATTATAAATCTAAATTGACAAACCTGAATTATGAGACTCTTCTTTTGTAATAATGAGTCCATTTTTTAATATCAAGCTTTAATCTCTTTCTCACTTGAATTTAAATAAATCGTCTAATCAAACCATTGTACAAGTAATTTCAGAATCAGTCATTATGTGTTTCAATATTTATTGGCAGTGTTATGATTACTCTTTCATTCAAAGGATTTTTTTTCAAGGTACACTTGTATATCAATAAAGGGAAAATGAAGAGAAAGAAAACAGAATAATAATAAAAAACCATAAGAAATCAGATTCAGAAGTGTCCAATTTAACTAATTGCCATATTGAGAAAACAGAAAAAGTAACTGGACACAAGGAAACACTTTTTCACTGTGAGATAACCAAGCCTTGCCACAAGCTGCCTAGAGAGGCTATGGAGTCTCCATCCTTGGAGATATTCAAAAACTGTCCAGACACAAACCTGGACAACAGGCCCTGGGTGGTCTTGCTTAAGCAGAGGGTTGGACCAGATGACCTTCCTTCCAACCTCAACCATTCTGTGATTTATGTGACTTTATGCCATTGTTTTGCATCTCAGCTGAAGCAACAATGCAATTTGTGGCTTGTGTACAATGACCAGTGTACAGCAAGAGGTTTTATTTTGTAAAAGACACATAAAAACTGTTCCTTTAGGGCCATTGCCAGAGAAGGAAGGGATTAGGAAAATTAATTTGAAGACTGCAGAAGCTAGATCAGGAGAGAAGTATGTTACACGTTCCATGCTCTTTTTGCACAAAGTGGCTGCTCTTAAAGTGGAAGTTAAGGGTAGTATTTAAAGAACTGCATGAGCTGGAGCAGGTGAGAAAGGGTGGAAAAGATATGGTCAAGTCTGCACAGTCTGGTGTTACAGAAACTTTTTTAACTGACAAAACAGATTGGCAATGATCTCCGTAGCCCATGTGCCAAAAGCCACCTGGGAGACAAGCTACGTATGCTACTCATTCTAAGGCTTCCAGCAAAAGAGCAGTCTTAGAAGGTGAATAGCCCATCCATCTCTCGTGCATTTAGCTTTAGCCAACAAGGACAACCCCTACAGCTGTGAAACAAGCTCTGAGAGTGGATAAAATGTGAACAGGTTGTGACAGCAACTATACAAATGCAAGGTATGACTGACATGCATGAATGAGAGATAATAAGTGTGAAATCAAACAGTCAGCATTGCAAAACAAAATATGTAATGTAGCTACATTTTGACAAGTGGCACAAAGCTGCACTAACACAAAACAACTGAAAAGGTGATGATTTGGGCTGAACAACAGGAGATGAAAGCACTCAAGGATGACTATTATCAGAAACTACATTGCTCCAGTCTCAAGATCAGCTTTCTCAGTCCTTAGTCAAGTCACAAATTATGATAAAAGGTCCAGCTAGTATTAAAGTATTGGAAGAGGAGATTCATGGGGTTTTGTAACAAGTGCTGCAGTAGACATGGATAAGGTTATCGAAGAAGGACCTGGCTATGTAATTGAACCAGTCAACAAGACAGCTAGTCAGTTCAATGCTCCATTGAGTAAGGATTTGTCCTTAGATGTAATTTTAATAATATCTGATAGACCAGTAGCATTATATTTTTTTGCCAAAGTGGTCCGTTGAGATACACCTCCTTGAGATACAAGGATGCCCTACTATGGAATAAAATGTGCCAGCAGGGGGCATGCTCTTGACTTCCTATGGTTGTGTTAAAATACTGTTATATTGTTCTCCACTGATTAATCATACTGTTTGTTTAGTTGACAAGCACATGCTGAGCAGAGGTCTTAGATGTTTCCACAAGAGAATGCACTTTTAGCTTCCAGAGCCTAGTAACTCCGTGTTATCCGTTTACTGAAACTGTTATTGAAAATGTTTTCTGTCTTCTGTAGGTAGGGTACAGATCACCATTATGGTCTAGTTAACAGTTTGAATATTATCTGTGTTTTCCGATTCCTTGTCTATTATCCCTTTGATTTTGATCTCTGATTTAAGTAAGCCTCCACTTCCATTCCTTAAATGAATCCAGAGTGCTTATTTAATGTCTAATGCTATTTTTTTTAGTCCAGCGGCTCCAATTTCGCACTATAATGGTTAAGAAGATAAATAGTTTCTTTCTCCTCTGCCTATTGCTTAGTCTCTTTGAGAAACTCTTATTATTCTTCCTTTGTCCACTAATTATTTACTTACTTGCTTACTTCAATCCATTGAATTTTCTACTGTTCGCACTCTCTAATTATCGTAAATGCTTTGTGTTTACCCTTGCTGCTGCTCTCTTTACATCTTTATTTTAACGGCATTAGTTTCTGCCACTTCTGGATATTAAGATTTAGTAAAGCACTTCTGTGAGTAAACAGAGAGTATTTGTGTTTTACAGTGAAGTGAATTTTCTGGATTTTGGTGTAGGGAATGGATTAATATTGCCTTTCTGAAGATATAACATGATGACAGGTACTTACATTACATGGCAGATAAACGATGATGATACCAGTTTTCCACTTTTCTGCCTGTACTATTGATCTTGTTTATCAGCACTACCATAAAATACCGAGCTATTCAGTATGTTATCTCCCTCAATTAAGTGGATCTCATTAATCCCATCTTGTATGTTATCTGATTCTGAACTTGTAATATTTGAATTCAGTCTTGGAAAATTGTTTACAGCGATTGAACAAGATAGTGGAATAGTAAAAAACAAGCTTGTATTGTCTGCTTCAAAATCACATGTGGGACCTTTTTCTTCTTTTCTCCTGGAGGCAACCTCTGGCTTTGCAGCCTTTCTAGAACAGTTATCACTGCCATGGTAAGGAACCAAAGGAAACTCTATTTTTAAGATTAAGTATGACTAATTTCCCTTTTTCCACCACTCAGCAGAACTGGTATTTCTCTCTCCAGATACAAATAAACATTTCAGGGAGGGACCTGTATTTATATTTGGAATCTATTTCTCATGAATAATTGAATATTTTTAAGAATGTGATCTCTGAAATAACTAGAAAAAACAAGTAATCAGTAAATCTGAGGAAGAGCAACAAAGCTCCTTCCCATTAAACAATGTTTTACAGGGCTGAACAATTTTCTGCAGTGTCTCAAATCCAAGAACTTTTGCCTTTCCTGTGTCATTCCTAATACTTTTAATGTAAAAAATGTGATCTACAAACATTCAGTTTGAGTCTTCTAATTATTTGAAAAGAAACCAATTTTTTCCAGTTTTGTTCACAGCACCCCACCCCTGCTCCCCCTCTTCCCCTCTGGTATAGAAACCAGCATTCATCAGTTCTGGATGATTTGTGTGTGATGTGGACTGGGTGCATGATTTAAAGCTAAACCCTTTCTGGGCCTCAATTTATTCTGCACAAAAAGAGGATTAATGGGGCATAATGAGGAGACTGTACACTGCAATGGGTGCCTGTAACAGATGTTATGGAAATGCAGGGTCTTCATGATTACCAAAGAAGAATAAGGACTTGACTCTCCTGTTGTCAACATGTTACTAAAAGTTTTGCTTATCTGATTCAACAATGCCTTGAGGGCACACACCATCAAAATGGTATGTGAAGGCCCTTTTCCCAACACAGACTTCTCAGGAGGTAGACTAAATAGACAAAATGTCCTGTCTCCTTCATCTCGTTTCCCTAGTGACTGGAGAAAATGACTTACTTTCGTTCATAAGAAGGCCACACTCTTTTGTGATCCCAACAGAGAATTCCTCACAAGCACAGGGAGGGCTCAGCCAGTCTCTCTGCTCATGCATCAGATCAAACTAAGCTTCCTACTTCTTATGAAACATGTTGCCTTTCCAAGAAAGGTGTAATACGTATTAAAATGATATCCTTTTCCCTTCCCTTGACTTTTAATGGAAAAAAATTAAAAGGGAAATAATCATGTAACAGCTCATTTTGCACGTGGATTGTTTTACATTGGATAGAGAGGAAGCTTAGCAATTTAATTAGTTTCATTATTGATTTCACTGAATTTAGCACAAATTCTATTTCAAATTAAGTTGGAATAAACTGCACAGTGAAAGGTTTTGAATGATGTATATACTTCTGTATTTTTATCAAATATTTTTATTAATATAATGCATTAAAGATGCATTACGTTTGACAGATACAAAACAAACTGGAGGATAAACATTCTGATTTGTTTTGTGTATCTTAAATGTGTGCAAAACATGACTGCAAAATGTTTGTTTCATGTTGGTAAGACATGGGGAAAGACACTTTAGTTTCACAGCTCCCTCTGAAGAATAGTTTCATAATGGTTTTGGTGGGTGAGGTGTTTTGAAAAGGTGTGTGGCTCCTCCTGTTGCAGAGATCCTGGATAGCTGGGTGTTTTAATCACCCTCTGGCACTTGGAATACTAGTCTGTGAGTGTCGGGCTATGTCAATGCTGTGAACTAAAGCAATGCAAGGGAACATCCTTCTGTCCTGTACTTGACAAGCACTGCCTGGCTGGTGTCCCCTAGGCCCCCTGTGATGTGCCTCTGAAGCCAGCTCCTGAATATTTGGTTTTATTATATTTTTTCAGTTGAAATAATGTAGGAGGCTATAGTAGTATAAAGGGTGTGTTTTGACTCATTAGAATAATATTTAAATTTTATGAAACTGAGAACATGTAGAATATCCTCACCTATGATGGGAAGCTACTAAGGGAGCTTTGAGGATGTGCCATCTTCCAGAATAGCTTGGGAAAGCTAACAATGGAGGGAATTAATCCTGATTCAGTCCTTTGCTGACATAGAGAGTGTCCCTGACATGTTGCCCCTCACGAGTATTTCTTGGAAAAGAGCTTCTTCTTACTTGAGAGGATAGTGGCACAAAATATTCATCACAGGGCTTCTGTACATTTTCACCTTAGGAGAAAGCATATATTTGCAAACTCAAGCAACACAGCACATTATGTCTCATTCATTTATGTCCATAGGAAAGGATGAAGCACAGAGCAAACCTAAGATTTTTTTATTTCAGTGTGAGAATCTGTGAAAGATTTGAAAAAAGTTCTGACCTCAGAGGAAGCTGCCTCAGACTATTACATCTTCTCATTCAGATGTTGGGAGTTAGTTTTAAGAGCATGTTCACATTAAAAAACATTTTAAAACAGGTTAAAGCCTGAACTAAGTCTTAACACTTGTTTTTGGGGTTTTTTTTTTGCCAACAAAAAACTTGACAACGTTTGAAAGAATTCAGAGCTCTAAACAAGAATTTATCCTGTCAAAACCAGTCACCCCACATATAAAATGGCAATTTTTTATTGCTCTTCATGAAAAGAACCTTTTCTCTGGGTAGTGGGTGCTTCATGAAGCAGCCGGAGCTTCAAGGGAGAATGACAGGTACTTTGAATCAAACAAGAAAAATGAAAGATCCTAATGACTCTAGACACTGTAGAGTCCTTACCTCATAAATATGTCTGATTCATTTTCGTTGCTTTCAGCAGAGCTGAGTTATCTCAATCAAAATGATAGCAGACAAAAAAAATCTGCTTAGTCTCTTGACTATTGAGTGGCATCACTCATTCTTGAAATAACTTTTGTGTGAGTATAAAAATTTTACAGGTGACCCTTGGAGTTCTGGACATGGTTCTCCAAGTCACTGATGACATCAGGGCTCTGCATTTGGAGTGTATTGCAAAATTGAGATGGAATTAATGTTATAAGTCCTTAATTTTCACTTATGACGTTGAAAGCATGTATGTTTCTGGGGAAAGATTTTCCAAGTCCCATATAAACCCAACTTCCCAGACATTGTCCTGAGACTTTCAAAAGACTTTTTGATCTGTACATCTGCTCCAGCACCATAGAATTATCCACAATATCTATTTTTGAGGTTATTCCAATTGCCATTCTTTGGATGCACATTGGATGCTACTTTCCACCCCCCCTTTTTCTTTTATCTTTGAATCAGAAAATCATGGAAATACTGTTTTACAAAAATATCCAGAATTCAGGGACACTGAAGGTTTTTTTAATCATGGTATTTAATTGTTTTGTGTGAAATCCTTATTAAGTGCAGGTCTCATCATTTGGCTACTAAAAGGTCCCGAAAACCCCCTAGGACTGATGAGCCTCCCTTCACTAACAATCCCAAAACATGAGAAGTTAATAGTACTTTAATATAATCAGTTATCAAGTTCTCTTTGGTGTCAGATCGGTGACATACCCATTTTTTTTCCTTTGTGTTTGGAGGTGTTTTAGAGAGATACATATTGCTTGAGCAGAAATAAATTTTTAATACATATTATTGCACCTTAAGGTTTTTTTTCCCAAATATTATTGATCCTGCAGAGGAATCTATTACAGTTTAAGGCAATAATTCAGATATCTACACTTAAAGTCCTGGTCCTGTTTAAACCCATGTGGCCTAACTGGACTACATTTTATTGTTAATTAAATCCATGTTATATAAGAGCACATCTGTTTAAGCCATATGAGAATAGATTCTGGATTTCTGTCATCTAGAGTCAGGAAGTTTCCTTATTAGCTTTTGCTCTTTTCCTTAACGTCAGAGTTCCCTTTTCCTTCCCCCTTCCCCCAATACGTTTCAGAAATGATTGCTTATCTGTTTCTCAGGATTGTTCGCTGGAACAATGTTTGTCAAAGTGTCACTTTGCAGCTTGTACTGCTATTCATTTATTGCCAGTTCTGTATTTTTTTTTGTTATTGTTGGGTGTACCATTTCCTGATAAAGAAGGAGAACGCTGCTGCCGGACAGAAATATAGGAACCTTCCTTGACCATAACAGATCTTTTTCCATTCCATTCAGAATAGTGATGCAAAGATCATTTTTCTAGGTCACTATTAAGGTCACCCCTTCATTTTCCTGCCTTCATGGCTTCCTGGTTTATCCTGCAGCAAAAAATTGAATAATTTGTCTCTGCTTTTAAGAGCACACATGACCTAGCTCCACCTACATTGCTGCTTCTCTCTCCTTCACTACAAGTCATCTACCCCTGTTAACCAGTCAAATTTGCTGAAATTCTTAATTTTGTTTTTCTCTTTTTTCCAAAATGCAATAAAAAACCATCCCACATGTAGACTGCTATGCTGTTAGAAGGGCACTTGGTAAAACTGCCCCAGATTTGTCTCCCTTATTCTCTAAACTCCCTTTTTATGGTGTTTTTTTCTCTCATTTGTGCTTGGATCACAAGCTGTTTGAAACAGGGCTGTTGCTAAAGCACAGACTATGGTCCCCGGCTAGATAAATCAGCAAGTAATAACTCTAGCAGAAGAAAAGTTGAATAATAAAGTATATACAAAACATAGTATACTCATTTCATTTAAAATAGGTGCTTTTGATTTCTCTATTAGCAGTTTTAGGGGAAAATAACAAGTGTCTGTTTTCGGAAGCAATTTTCCCATTCTAGCTGGTTACCACTGTGTCTCCTGCTGACCATTTATATAACGTATCCTCAAGAACAGTTGCTCACTTCACTAGATCATTTGTAATTGCTTAGCCTTCCATGTAGTTCTAGAAAAGCTTCTAAGAGACTACAGAGAAGCAATGCCAAGGAACTTCAGAAGACCCAGGCTGAAATATGTCAGGATCTGATCTGGCCAATCTGAGCACTGAACTGAATGGACAAATAATTTAGCAAGGGGTTAAGGACATCTAGCTCAAGATGGCACCACTCCAGTAAGACATGAAGTCCAGCAGATCCAAACAAAATATGAAAGACTTCCTAAAGGGAAAAAAGTTCAAATGGATGAAGCCAAAAATCAATATACAGATCTTCAAATAAGACATGATACATCTACTTCACAAAGTCTGGAAAGAAGGAAACTGTGATTCTTTTGAAGTGAAAAGTGCCCATGATAAGTAGAGCAGAAGGGAAGAGTCAGCAGAAGTCCTATGTTCATAATGAACTACTGTAGCAGGCAGCTGTACTTGAAACTGTGTGGGGACTCATCAACAATGATATTGGGATGAGAAATGTTAATTACAACCAAACAGCCTCCTGTTTTGGCAGAAGTCCCAGGACAAAGTGCTGGCACTTGGGCTGCAGATGCAATATATTATAACATCCCTGATGTTAAGAAATGCTATCGTTTCCTCTTTCTCATATGTTTGTTACAGATTAAATGAAAACAAGTTGGTTTTTTTTTTTCTTTTTGATAGAATCTCATAGTTTTATAGGGACTACAGTAACAGGATTACTGTCAGAAGTGTAGATTTTCTTTTCTCTGGAGCTTAGAAAATTTAGTTGTTGTTTAAACACCAAGCGTAATACCAAGGTGAAAGTCAATTTGGTGATTATCATACTGGGACTGTGGTAGATACAAATGACTTCACTAATTTATTGAGGAAAATTCATTACTGTACCGAATTTGTAAGTAGCTTGTAAAGGCAATTATGCACTGAGCAAACAAGTTACACACCAGTAGTCCTGAGGCAGAGGGCTCAGCCTGTGCCTGAGGAACACACTCAGAATTCCCACTGAGACTTGGTGATTTGCAGGGGGAACAGGCTGTCACCATGATCTCAGTGGCAATTGCATTGCTCCATGACTTACATCACATTTTGTACAGGACACACTTTCTTTGTTAAATTTGAACATATTTGGCATACTACCTGTAGAATGCACATCAGGTGGGTTAGAAGCACCTATCCTCTATGAAATTCACCAAGATTTAAAACACTTTAATGTTCCTCATCAGCATATAACTAGACTTTGAGAATTAGGGAGATTTGGGATGTTTTATAGAACTGTCAGAGTCCTTTGGAACTGCATAATACACGATGACTTTGATGATTTTAAATCACAGAAGTTTTCTTGATTGTTTGTTCTATGGGGTTTTTTAACCATTTTTTTAGACCTTTCTTACCATGGGGGCATAACTTACCTCATTCTAAACCTCTACTTTGTTTTCTCTGTGTGTTCTCTTTGTAAAGATAAAAATCCCTTAAGGAAGGTTGATGATGAAATCAAGGACTTGCTGGAATATGTTATATAAAGCTGTGAAGTTAAAAATTAATGGTAGTAGTATGGATCAGGCATAACTTTCTTCTTCCTCCTCATCCTTTATAAAGGCTTTCCTTCAATTAATCTACCTACTTTAGCATTAAACACTCATTGGACTTAAAAGCTTCATTTCAAATTTCTCCTGAATAACCATCAAGGAATGCAACACTGTTGGAGCTATTCCACACTATACAGATTAAAATTAAACATTTATTAAAGTGGAAGAGAGACTGATGACCTTAACCTAATGTCTGGGCAACAACCTTGCTGGAAGAGACCAGGTTCAAATGACTTCATAATTTATTAATGCAGGCATCACTCACTGTATTGGAACAATATGAATTGAAGCAGTGAAGTAACTAAAATGCTAAAACCATAATTTTTATGTTACTAGAACTTTATGCCAACAGATCTGAGGATAGACAAATACTTCCAGGATTGGCAAAGAACACCTGAATTAAACAAGATTTCCTCGTAACTTCATATTTTCCTAAATATGTACTAGAATAAATGTAGCAGAACAGTAAGAAAACATAGGTCTTAAGCAAGTGTGGGAGATAGCTAAAGGAAAGAATGCATGGATAATAAAACTTGAAATATGCAATAGCACCAAGACTTTACTTATTATTTGCCCATGCAGTTAATTTAAATTGAATAATGCCATCAGTATTACATAAGCTATGAAAATAAGTGAAATGTTTAACTGCCCACATTCATTCTCAGTTTTGTATTTTCTAGAATTCTTCACCGACTTTTAGGAAAAACTTTCCTACTCTCCAAGTGCAGTTGCCAAAGTGGGTTAGTGCATTTGCTAATGTTTCTCTTTGCTGTCCTCCATATTAACTTTTTTAATGCGAATAACCACGATCAGAGAACAATGTCATAGCAAAGGAAAGACATCTCTTTAAGGCAAATGCTGCAGAGTCTCTTTTTGGCTTGTAAAATGGCATTGTAGCCAGTTCTTAGATAATTTCCAGCTCACCAGCTGGCTGACTGGCACCGATCAACTGGGATGGGCTCAGCTGTTGCAGACCTTGCCAGTAAATTTGTTGCTGTATTAGTGAAGTTTTTGGCCAGAGTTTAAAAGGTGGAGGAGGACAATAAAAGGGCAAGAATGAGGTGGAGAAGAATGAATATCAGCCAGATGGTTGTAGCGGTGCTAGCCAGGAATAACAGTTCATGAAAACTGGTTGATATTAGTATTATTATATTGCTGTCACTCCTATAAATGACTTACAGTGGATACCTCTCAGTCATGGGCCTTGATTTACAGGATAAGTGCCAAGTATTGCAAACTATGAATAGCTGTCCTTGACAATAAGAACCTAAGCAGAAAACTTGGTCATAGTAAGAACTATGGATGAAAGATTATTGTGAGGATTTGTGCATACATAATTTTTGTGCTATGTAAACTTCATACGGTTTCTGTGCTATTTTTCCTACTGCAACATTATGGAATTATAAGAGTCAGCTTATAAAGGCCAAGAAAGTTTCACACAAGTATATGGACTATATGTGAATGATGTGATCAGAATCATCACACTGATGTCATTAGCAGCTGGAGTAATTAAGGAACATTTTTTGAGGGCTTAAGAGTGAGTGTGCTGGAAGATACTAAAACATTTTTGGTGTTGCAGTATTTGAGTGTAAATTTCACACATCATTTTTGCTAAAAAAAAGAATACCTCTCAGTGCAAATTAACTGACTCCTGTCAGGATGACCCTTAAACACACTGGTCTGCACAGTTTTCTTCTTGACCCATTCCAGGACATGGGGAGGGCACACATAGGATAAAATCTAAACTGATACCTGATTTCACATTATGCCTAGTTTTAGGCATTAGATTCAAGCACCTTCAAAAGCACCAGTCTATTTTCACTGTTTCTACACAGGGGCTTCAGGCATTCAATTAAGGACATCTTACTAAGTCACTGTAAAGTTGGGTGAAATATAGCTATCAAAGTTACATGCAGTATGACCTATGCCTTTCCATACCATATCACATATCACATTTACTATGGATATTTTTTCAATGTTATAAAAGCAGAGTAAAGTAGGCATTTAAAACCTGAATATCATAGTCTGATTGTTGCCTCCGGTTAAAATGTCAAGCAGACTGGAACTACTTAATTATTAAAAGGTTGAAGTTATGAAATAAGTGTGGTAGAAGTTACAAGAAAATGTGTTCCTGCTGGGACAAGCCTATCATTCACAGTAGGCTTAAGATGAGGCATAAAAGACATACTTCCTTTTACCTGAAACAATAAAATCCTCCACCCAAAACATAGACCAAGTGGAAGACTGAAGGGGAAATGGTAGTAGAAATTTACTGGGTATCACTTGATGGAAATGTGTTTCAGAAACTTTCAAAAATGGAGAAAAAATAAAAGCAGCCAGAATACAGCAAGCAGGAATAAGCATCACACATTAAAAAGTGGTAGAATTCTATGTAGAATGAAACTCGAAATGTTCTGCAAAGAAATAGCCTCTTATTGTGTAACTGTAATGGTGTTTAAGAAAATAGATTTTTGTGTGCATTTTGTGTAAATAGACACATCTGTATCCAAGAAATATCTCACTACATCACCAAATTTCTCCTTGGTTTTGAAAAATTTTGAAAGACCCATGTACTGGCTAACTGCAAATGTCAAAATAAACTAAAACATCTCGAGTGTTTCATCCCAGTTCTTATATAGCACATTGAAAACCAAAACCAGCCAAAACCAGAAAAATGGATACAACAAAAGACATAAGATTAAGGTATACCTTGACTAGGCTTTATATTTCCTTCAGAGCTTGAATTCAGTTTCTTGGACTGCTGTGTATTCCCACGGAAATACCTAGAATTTGTTTCTATTTGATGTGCAATTAAAATTAAACTGAAAAAATTACATATCTCTTTAAATCTGGCTTTCAACTAAGCCACAGTTCTGATTTAATTCTCTTAGCCTTCACTTTGGGAAGATGATATACTTTGTGACAAGATGTGCTAAAACATGAACTGTGTGTCTGGAATAGTCGTGATACCCTAGAAATAGATGAACCATAAATGCAATCAATGCTACTGAGACCCTTCTGAAAACTTCACAGATCACTTCAAAGGAAAGACGGATAAATTTCAATATTTGCATTCTAGATTTTGGACAAGGTGATTTTATGATTGGCTGCATGGCTGTCTGTATGGAGGAACACAAAGATTGACTTTGTAATTAAAAACAAAGCAGTTAGTACTGTCTCTGGGGATGCTCTGGATCTGTGATAAAACTGATTCATATGAGTGACAAACCCACACGAATGATAGACAATTTCTTCTGACACCTCTATCAGCACCAGAGCAGCCACTGAATAAAGTGAAGCTGTCAGAGATGTACAGATTGCAGGAACATGTGGTGTTCCAATTTCAGCCACCAAACCACATATGTAATGTTTCAGGGAAAAAAGTGAAAGCCACATACATATGTTATACAAAGAATGCTGTTAATTCTTCCTCACAAAAATGAGGACCAGTCTTTTCCCAGCCTAAAAGTCAGGGAGAAGAGACCTTACGAATAGGATCTTAGCAAAGTCTTGTATTGCTGGAATAGAAAGATAAGCTACAAACATGACCATCTTCTAAAGATCCATGTTGCTCCATGGAACACAGAGAGAGAAGGTATAAAGGTACCAGGTTGCTAAAATGTTGAACACATATAGTTAAATTATCTAATTGAGGCCAGCTGCCAGCAGGAAAGAGATAGGTGTACACATCTGAAATATGAGACAGTCTATCTTGAAGTCTGAGGGGATAAAGGAGACTGAGGAGGAGAAATCACAATAGTAATAATTTTCTGACCTTGTAGAATATGAGGGAAAAGAGGTGCATACTTTTTGTAATTCAGTGAGAACAAGTGTAAAAGTCTCCATGACTAAAACAGAGGACAAATGGAAAGGATACTTGCATTATTCTAGAAAAGAGAGGAGTGCAGAAGTGTTTGTGGATACTGTAAAAAGGCTGTCTCATAAAATACAGAAAATCACCCTGGAAATGAGTATCACAAAAGCTACATTCAGACTATTCTTAGGTGAGAATTGCTTTACCCAGTTTTCAGAACCAGAGTAGAGATAGACAGATAGACTTGGTTGTAATTATGTTATAGCCATGCTTTTACTTGTTTTAAAAATCACTTTAACACAGAGCTATACAATTTTCATCAAGTTCTAGGGTCCGTTGAGAGGTACTTCAAATCAAGCTGTGTTTCTTTCCCAAGATACAAATATTTTCTTTACAGAAACAAGATAGCACAAGACTTCTATATTTCCTTGGACTCAGGGCCGTAGGAAACAGGCACTTCATTGCAATGTCTGAACAGCATAGGCACCAGACACTGTCAAAAGCTCACCAAGGGTGCAGAGATGGTTAGAAGGGAAGTAACACAACAGGTTATTTTTCAAAACCTGTATTAGTAATCCTCCTCAGATCATTGCAAGGACTTTCAATTATTAATGGCCAGAATGCCTGGGAGAAATTACCGTATATTGCTTTTCTCCCCTGTGTTATGGTTGTTTTTTCATCTTTTTAGGAATTGACAACAGAATCTCTCCACTTCAACCAATGTTGAAGAAAGGGGAGTTTATTACAAAATTGCTGTACATAAAAAATCTGTATTAGTTGCATAAGTCTATAGGCTGAAACAAGATGCTATTTGCATAAAAATAATTATCAAGGATATTCTGCAACTTTCCCAGTCTAACATAATTTTAATCTTTCTTGGGAAAATAGTTCTCTTAGATACACAATTTCTTAATCTGAAAGGCACAGAAATTCTCTTCTGCTGAAGCAGTATGTGTAAAAGAGGACTTCCACAGGGAAAGGTCTGTTTGCAATTCAGAGTCAGTGCAGCACAATCTTGGTGAAAACTTGTATTGTATTCCCAGGGCTGGTGTCTCATCACATGCTTGATATTTGAATGCAAATTTTTCCAAAGAAAATGATGGCTAGGCAGTAGTTATATCTTAATATGTATGCACTCAGTTTTACTATCAATGTTTATGTTTTGAATCACATTAATTCAAACTGTGTGATTTCATTCAAATACCATAGGCCTTCATTATGTCGTTAAGCAACATCTGAGATTAAACCATAGGATTTTTGCAATATTTAGAACATTTTCTTATGCGGGACTGCAATAACCTCATCTGTTAAATGGCAAAGATGCTGGTACATAAATCTGAAGAGTTCTCCAAGTTCTGTTTAAAGATCACAGTAAATCCAGCTCTGATAAGCATAGCATTAGGAAAGTGTCATCCTTGATTCACTCTGACTTCACTCTATGATAACTATAGATGCACATACTAAGCATACTAGGTAGATAATTTTTATTTCCTGTCCTCCATATAAACACAGAAAGTCTTAGAATACTATGCTATTGTTTCATCTATTGAAAACTCAATATTTAGTATACCATGAGGAATAAAGGAGAAATACAGTGACTCTCACTGGCTTAAAATTAATCTTTACAATTTACTATATTAGTGTAAAGGCTTTGAAATATACAGCCTAATATTTTATGCTGTGTTAATGTTTAGCACCATTTACAAGTTACAGCCTCTCTCTATCCCTTTAAATAAAACCCAGTGTGTTAAGGTTGGAATGTTTCCTAAGTTACTTAATTTTTAGATAATTTCTGCATGACACTTAGATATAAAATCCTATAAAATTATATTAACAGTGAGTAATAAAATATTTTGTACTTTATTAATTTGCTTAACAAACAAACCCTGAATTGAGAAACAGAACCATTTAAAAAACTCTAGTCTTTGCTTTGCTCCAATGCCAGGTCTCTCCATTTACAGCTGTGTTTATATTCTACTGTGGTGTGGTAATAATGATGTCTGAACCTGATCACTGTGTCCCCCTCATAAGGTAAATGAAACTCTCTGTCTCAGCTGTTCTCTAGAGACCAAAATCCCCCACCTGGGACAAGAGCTGATGAGATGCCTGACAAAAGTACAACTTACAGGGTTACTTTTACTTTTACTTTGAGACCTGAGTGCTTAGCTGATTCAGAGGTCTATTGCTCTCACCACTTGAGCATTGGATAACTAGGCACAGGGGAGACTACTGTAAATTTGGCACAGCAAATGGAAAAATGGCAGTATTTCAATGGCAAACTGAAAATAAACTGGAGGATCCAACTTTTTGAAAAGTACCCTTTAGTACCCTTTAGCTTTCTAAAGTGTGATCCAGTTTGATCACTTTCTATCACTGACAAGTTATGTAAATCAAATAACTCACAAAAAAATTTCTCTGAAAAGTGAATCATTAAGGTTGGAAAATACCTCTAAGATTATCAAGTCCAACTACTAACCTAACTCTGCCAGGTCCACCGTTAAACCATGATCCTACATATCACTTCTGCACATTTTTGAGCACATCCAGGGATGGTGATTCTTCTTTTATATGAAGGAGAATACAAAAGTGGCAGATCCTTGTCCAGAGCCAACACACTTTTAATCACATGGACTTCAGGCCTCTTTAACTTACTCAGAATCTGTGTTTATATGGAGTGAATAATGTTTTGAGAACCTGGTAGGTGACTGCATTTGATGAATGCTGTTATTCAGGAAATTTTTTTAGATACTATTAAAAAAGGTAACTATTTTGGTTCACCAGGTTGCATGTCTATAAATGAACATACTGCAGATGCACAAAGGCATGTAAATCCCAACATACAACCACAAACCCAAAGAGTTTTAACAGTCATGGGGTCCTGGGTGCTTCCCTGCATGGCCCAAAGGTTACTCATGCCAACAGGCTGGGAAAGCTGAACACTGTCTAGCACCTAACCTTCAAAAAAACCAAAACCAAACCCAAACAAACAAAACCACAAACAAACAAACAAACAAACAAAAAAACCCCAAAAACCAAAACACAAACAAACCAACCAAACAAACAAACAAACTAAAACCCAAAAACCCAAACCAAACCAACAAACAAAAAACACCAAACCCACCAAACCAGAGAAAGAGGTAATAATGTTTCCAAAGTGACCTGCTCAGATAGGAGTTCACACATTCCTGCCGATCAGAGAGGCTTCGTACCTTGACAGTGCTGCAGTTTGATGTGCTTTTTTTCCTGTAAAAAGGAATTAGAAGGATGCACATCCATTTATCTTTTTTACCGTATCTTTATGAAGAGCTTTCACCCTGAATATGTGAGACTTCTCAATCCAAACACGTCCAAACTTATCTCTAGAAGGCAAAATCACCACAAAGCTGAAAAGAGTTTGTTAGACAATGATAGAACCAAAGAATATCTTAAGTTGTAAGGGACCAGTAATAATTGAGTCCGACACCCTGCTCCTCAGAGGACTGCCCAACACTAAACTACATGACTAAAAGCATCACCCAAATGCTCCTTGAACTCTGACAGGCTTGGTTCCCTGACCACTTCTCCAGGGAGCCTGTTCTAGTGACCAACCACCTTGAATGATGTCTTTCCTGTTCCTTAATCTGGGTGAGTGTACAGTGGAGTGGAAGTTTCCTGGGACCACAGGGACAGCTAGAAGGGAAGAAAGAGGTGATATAACTTGGTAGTGAGTACTCTCACTGGAGCTGACTGTGATAAAGTATTACACCAGAGTAGGTATCTCATGTTTGTCAATTTTTTTGAGACTGGACAGTTGATTTGAAATTATAAAGAACACATATCCCTTGTTTCTCAGAAAGCAAGCTAAACCAAACAACATAATTGTGCATATAATCAATTTTTTACTATTTTTTTAAACCTGGCTTTGTAGATTCAATTACTCACTGACTTTTGATGCTATATAAGAAGAAAGACTGAGAAACAAAGCCTGATCTGTACCAGAGTGCCAAATTTGAATAGTTTACCATATGTTATAATATTTTGTACTTTATTTACAGTCCTTATAATCAACACTCTATCTGCTATTAGATTATTTTCTTAAAAGTTAACTTTTTATGTTGACTGCTCAATTCTAGTCTACCAAAATGATGCAAAATTTCTTCTATTGTTAACATTAACGGGTTTTATTCTTACAGGTGTCTGGTTGTTTATTTCTTCATTCTTGATTTCTTATTCCAGTAGATATCTCAAATTGGTTGTGTATATTCCTGGTCATACTAAAGTGGATTTTCATTCAAAATCTCAGGTTTAATTGTATCCCCGGTATATGACCGAACAAATATTTAGACATTGAAAACTCATGCAAAATGTTACAGGTTATTATTGTTTGTTTGGGGGTTTTTTTGTGTTTGTTTGCCAAATCTGCAACAGGCAAAGGTTTCAGTTTGCTTTGCAGTTCAGGAAGGGGTCAACAGCTTATAGAAATCTGATGGGTTTTTTAAAGGGAGATAACTGTCCATGGAGAAAGGATACAGCTGGTAGTCCTGGAACCTAGATGGGAATCCTTTTCACTCCGAGGGTAATTGGACGATGAAACAGTTAGCCCACAGAAGTTGTGGACACCTATCCCTGGAAAAAAACCAAGAACACCAGACGTGCATACAAGTTGCTGTAGTGAATCACAATTTTGACAGTAATTATTAAGCAATTATTAGAATGTTTGAAGAACAAAACCCCATTGTACCATAGATTTTTCTTCACCCACTCCAATGATTTCAGATGTAAAGCAGGGCAAAATCTGACTCAGTGCTGTCCAGTAGCATTTTTATCCTTGTTCAAAAACTTTCTTATTATACTCACAGAATATATTAAAATAGCTCATCTCAGCACACTCACGAAGAACACAGATTTCACCTAGTGCATGCTACATGCCTTTATATTTAAACCTCAGAACTGACTGTGCTCATTTGCTTTCATGCCACTTGCAGGAAAGAGCACTGAGTCTGCTGGGACTAATCAAGTTGTGTCAGCAGGAGCCCCCTGAAACCCACAGATGACAGGAGCATAAAAATAATATCTTAAAGGGGCTACATTCGTCCTGGGTAGCTTGCAGTATCTACTTGTCCATTTTTGTTGTTTTTCACTGACACAAAATTTACTATATTTGGTGACAAAGGAAGACCAATAACCTTGTGCTTTTCTTGTGTTTTAAGGTGGACCTTTATTCTTACTATCACAGTCAACACTGTTATAACTTGATCCAGCCCTTTTTACTGCTCCCTGACACAAAACTCATGTCTGTGCAGCTTTTAACTTACTACGCAGAGATGTAAAATATGTCTCCATGAGTCTATGGTAGTATCATAAATACTTTATTATGGGATATTAATGAAAGGGTCTGCCAAGGTACCCATCATACTAGCATAGCAGAGGGCCCATAAAAAGCTAATAAATCAAATAATCTTAACAGCCCATCTACAATAAGCAAGATATAAAAATGAGGTCTTTGTCAGATATATGGGTCTGAGTTCTAGTCCTGGAGACTGCTGACACATAGAACAAAACCAGCCAGTATAATGACCTTATCAAGTGTTACCAATCTCTGTTTATATACCACAAGTCCCTGCATGCACGGGACAAATTGCAAGCATCATAAAGGCACATCTGTTAGCTGAGTAATGCCACCTACCATATGCTCCATGAAAAGATATACAGAGGGAAAGTTAGCAGTGGGGGTTGCTAAAGAAGCAAGGAGACACTGCAAGTCCCTGGAAACCTGAACATGCTGCAGAAATATCAAAATCCAGCAGCTCACAGACTGCTTACATATATTTCTAGACATGAGCCATGGTTTCTAAACATAGTAGTGCCTTTGAATGTCTTTTATGAAAAAAAGAATTTTCTGGGGCGACTATTTATTATTGTACATGCAGGTCTGGACAATGGAGGTTACCATACACATATCAAGTACAGGCAATCTGTCCCCCATAGTGCAAATTTTTTTATTCTGTAAGAATAGGATTTCTCTAAAACTCACACACAAAAACTCCCCAAACTTTTGAGAGTATGTAACTGCAAAAAGATTGAATATGGGACAATTTTACAGTGCAGCTGTGACAACTGGATGAAAGGTGCGTAACGGCATTGCATAAATCTGAAACCCCATTGACAACATAATGCAATCTTTTAGGGAACAGGAGGGATGACTCATTTAATTTCAAAATCTAGAAAACTTTATTTAAGTTAGAAATACATATTTACCCAGAATCTATTTACATACATTTTTCTACTAATTGTATACAGAGATTCCTTAGCTGTAATATCTTCCTTCTGTCTCAGATGGACTAAGGTGTTCTGCTGTGTAAGAAAAAGAACTAATTCTTTTCTTAATCCTGAGATAAGCACTATATAATCTAAAACAGAAGAATGTATTTTGACTTTCATTACAATTGTTCACTGAACTCAAAATGAAAAAAAAAGAGTAACAATACTGACTGATACATTAAAATTTGAACAACGGACATATTCTAATTCATCAAAATGCAAACTAGAACAAGCACACATATTTAGGAGGCGGGGGGAAAAATACAGTCTTCGCAAAATAAGCCTAGTACTTTAAAGAAAGAACAGAGGCTAAAATACAGCTTTTCTATTTTTTTATATTCAGACAAAAAGAAAAAAGAAAAGAATAAAACCCCAAACAATTTAAGAAGCGCAGTGTGTTACTCAAACTTTTAAGCTGGTCCTATTATCATTAAAAATGACTCAACTTTCCTAAAATAAAAGTCATGCTGCTTCTCAAGTTTAAAAAAATGCTGTGGAGCATTCATATTTATTCTAGTTGCCCTGCTTTCAAGATTTCAGATTTTTAATTTCTGTTTCACATTTTTTCTTGAATTTTAAATGCTTCTAATTTAAAACAGTGGAAAATATAAACTTAAATATTTTTCTGTGCTTTCTGAAGTCTTTAGTCAAAATGAGGAAAAAAACATCAATCCTTTTAAGCTGTAATGATTTCTGTGTCTAGTTTATGAAGACACCAAATCTATCAGTTAATAAATGGGTTATCTGAGACTATAGTCTAACTGAATTTCACTTTGATAATAGTTATCTAGTTTATTATACATTTTGATAATAATTATGGGTGTTTGGGACAGATCATGCTCATATATGTGTGATGTGTCATGGAGCTCCAACTTGTGGCAAAGATTGGCGTCTAACATGCAAGAGAATTAAACTTGATAGATTATCATTAATCCAAAGCAAAGAGTGGTGTTCACATGGTATTTATTTTGTGTTCATTATCATGTGTTCATTTCTCATGCCCATAACTATAAGAAGAAAGGAAAATAGTGAATGAACAATCAACTTGCTCAACCCTCATAAAGCAAAAACTTCAGACCAAGTTACCATCCAGGTTTGAGAATTAAGGACAATTAATTTTTTTCTTGTATGTACTGTACCTATCTTTACTCTGGACACTAAGATTCTACTTTTCTCTCATTTACATGTTGGGCTGACTATAAGTATGTTAGTATCTGAAGCTGATCAAAACAATATGGGTAATACCAAATTTAAGGTTTCAAAATCAGTTATACTCTTATTGCTAATTGGTGTGATGTCAAAACCAATTCTTATCAACCAGAGCATACACATTAATTTCATGTGAACATCTCAAGATTTCCACAGACAACTAAAAATCATATTAAAATCTGCCTTGTTTTGTTTGCATTGAAGTTGCTAGCTAACCTCAATTAGTACTCCTACAGTTGGTAGAAAACAAAGAAATCAAGATTTAGTCACCTTTTTGATATTTATATTTCATAACAAAGACCTGTACTATTTTCTCCCTTAGTTATCTTTTTTTTCTATGATTAAGACTCCTGGCTACATTAACTTATTTGGATCTTCAATTGTTAGAAATTCAAATCATTTCTTAAAACACCAAGGACTCTTTGAGCTAGAACTGGCAGGCATTCTGCATTTTTTGACCACTGCTGAGCACTGAATGAAGGTTTTAATTAAATAATCTATTATAATCCCAGGGTCTCAATCCTAAATATTGAAGAGTCTGTTATATGTAGAATTCAGATTTTTTTCCCCTGTATATTGTTTTACATTTAGCTGCATTGATTTTCATGCTTTTAACGTTCATTTGGTAAGTGACATTGTAATATGCTTCTGCAGGTTTTAGCCACAACTGTTCTTTCTTTACTTCTTTAAATGTGTCAGCACAGTCAACAAACTTGTCTCTTCAGTATCCAAGTGTCCTGAGCTGCCCTGGTGCTGGGGATGGCTTCGAGCAGGCCCTGCCCTGGCAGTGGGAAGCAGGGAAAGCAGGGGGCTGGCTGAGGCTGGCCAGCCCTGCAGGGACCAGTGGCACATGGACTGTCCCCTGCAGAGTTCACTGTGGGGCCAGAGGCTTGGATGGGGACCCAGGGTGTGGGACAGAGCTGGCCATCAGCCACACTGCTCAGGGAGACAGCACCACCTCCCCCAGCCTGGACACAGCTGTCTGCACGGCTCTGGGACACTTCTTAGCTGTTCTCCCAAGCCTCTCCCAAACCCCAAGGGCAGTTCAGGAGGACAGCTGGGTGAGCAACCCTTCCCCAGGGAGGATGAGAGGGTTCAGTGACAGATGCTCATGTCTCTGTGGCCTGTGCCTGAGACAGGACTCATTTAGTTTATTAGCAAAGAGGTGGCTACTCCCTCAGTGGCACTGGGAAGGTGCTGCACTGCCCTTGGGTCTTTGCTGGTGGCCCTGGCAGCTGCCTCAGTGATGATGAAGGGAAATATTTGCTCCTGTCTTTGGTTAGCTCCCTGGGGTTTCTCACCCCCAGCTAGTGCCCCAGGAAAATGCTCTGTAGGTCTCTCAGAACTCTGGAGTGTCTCACAGTGTGCTAGACACCTCCATTGAAGCAGCAGCATCATTCTCTTAAAGGTATGCGTAACTGTTTTAAAATGGTCTGTCCAGCCAAAGAGTCACATGAAAAATGTTAATGAGTAGTGTGTGCTTGTTCAGTAACAGCAGCAAAATCTAATTAAGTAGCTCTTTTGTTGTAGTCCAGCCCAACTAAAACAAGCAAATAAGCTTTCTATCACATAAACCCAGCAGCTCACTGTCATGTTCATAATCCTTTTGGTCCAGAAGAGACAAAAGAAAGTACAGATACCAGAGACTGCTTTTCAGAAAATCAATTTAAATTCTTAAGCATGACTTTTATCAGTAAGCAATTTAATTTCTATCTGTATTCATAAACTCTACTTATTAATTATATATTAATCATCCTAGGTATCTGGGTGCATTGTTCCCTTACATCACTCACAGCTGTGTTCTAGCACCACCAGATATGCAACATTTTCCTACATTAACTCCACAACTTTTTAAAATATAGTTAGACTTATTAACATCTAAAGCTGGTTGCTGTAAAATTGTCCTTAATTGCTTGGACTGCAAACATTTAAACAGAACATATAAATTCACTAAAAGGCTAATTGTTCTTATTACCTCCTTTATGAAACTATGTAACCTTTTCATATCAAGATAGGCCATTTCATTTTTTATTTTACTTTTATGTCCAACATTGAAACACAATTATGTCCACTAAAGGCACAAGGAAATGTCTAACTAACAAACAAAGCCTTAACTGGATTTTATTTCCATATACATGGCTGCAAATGCAACACATTTCTCTGCATAGTCAGCATTTCTTTTTATTCCAGTGGGCTACTGGTAATCCATTGTGTTCTGTATTAGCTCCTGATGGCAATAATCCAGGACGTCTTGGACACGGGGTACACAGAGGTATTGTGTATTCACCTAGCAACAGGTGAATTTTTGCAGATGGGTATGGATGTCAGTGTGTAAGAAGATGGTCACTCCCTCCTCTTCCACATCTCACAAAATATAGTAAAGTTATATGACAAACAGAGTGAACCCAAACAACAATCAAGGAGATTTCTAGAATGCAAAATTTGTGGATGATTTAATAAAGGCTGGTAATTTCAAAGGGGCCTGAAGGAAGAAAGTGTTATGGTCTTGTTCTGACAACTTTGCTTTAAGCTGATACACTACTTCTAGTATACTTGGGCTGGGCCTGTGTCTGGTCTGGTTAATTCTGGTTCAGGAGTTTCTGTGATGCACAGGGTGATGCTGTGTAGATGTACTGGCCTGTGCATGGTTACTAGTATTAGTACCTCCTTTATTTAGATAGGGAAGCAGAGGGGAGGATATCCAAAGCACGTATAAAGTAAGTTGTGTCAGGTACAGTTGCCTCCTCTACCTTTTTTTCAGTCTCCTCTAACTAGAAAATGTAGTAATAACAGTGCATTCAGGATAATCAGACTTATGTTCACCTAACAAATTAGAGTTTATGTGGACAAGTTACATTGAGTTTTTAAAACTCTTATCCCTTTTGAAATTATAAAAGAAGTCCCAACATGGATAACATTTTATTTCCCACAAGCATTCTCATCCTTTAAATCTTTTTAAATTATTTTAACACCAGGCATTATGAAGCAGATGAAGAACAAGATTATAACATTCATTCTACTTCTAATGATTCTGTGTCAGCTATCCTCTAATTAAAAGTGAATTACATCATGTTAAAAGGATAGAAAATAAGATTGTATAAGAAAGAATAGTACAGTAAGAGTTAAACCACTGAAGTCTGTGGGAATTTCCCTACTCTTGGCATTCCTGCCTTTTTTATGACCATTACTTAGGAATGTTCACCTCAGCTCTAGCTACAAGTACATTTCATCTAATGCCTGGAAGTGGTACCAGTCCTTCAGATAAGAGTGCAAGACACCCATCTGTAGGCACACATGGGATAATCTGTTTCTCCAGTAGTTAGAGATGGGTGCTGGTTCTGCAGCAACAGATGCAATATCTTTTCCATTATTTTTGCCATAATTAAATAAGTTTACTCTGAGTATCATCAATACCAGAGAATTGGCAAATCCTACTCTGCATCCTTTTCATTTCAGAAGATTAGAGTGGCCACAGTTTTTCCATTTTAAATTCAGATTTGGTAGAAAAAAATTTGTCAATTTTGTCTCTCCTTAATTTTGTTGAAAGGTCTTACCTTTTGGTTTTTTGATAAGGACTGAATGTGTTATTCTTTTGTACACCTTTTTCTTCTTACTCTATTCTGATTCAAAAGAGGAATTTAATACATCTCCATTTTATTGATAAAGCAATTTCTACATGTGTTTACTTGTAAGTTTAAAAAAAGTGAAAAAACATAAAAAGCATTTAAATGAAGATTTTTATTCTGTCAATGATTCTTTTTAGGTTTTAGCTGTTATAGAATACTTATTTTACCTGAAAAAAAAAGTTTTACATTAGATTATAATAATAATGGAGCATGTGGGAAGATGATCTTCACTAAAGATGATTGTGGGGTTAAGGAAGCATATGGTGTGCAATATGTTAGAAACATCTTGACGATGGAAGTACATAAATTGTGAAAGATACACAAAACTGTAAAATGTGGATGTCTTATTTTCAGTAAATGTTTGTTTTGTTAAAGCTTTGGATTCTAAGGTAACCTTTTAAAAAATAATCAGACCAACAGAAATGTTTAGCCCTGTGGCCACTACAATACAAAAACAGTCCATGTTTCCCTTCTGACAGGTCCTTGAGCTGCAAGTTAACTGGTGCTCTAGAACAGAGAAACTTGTGTTAGAGCCATGTGAGCCCAACAGACCCTGGGACTTTGCAACATAGGAACTGCCTGCAGCGTAAAATAAGCTGGAAGATGTTTAGCTGCTATTTTTTTATGTGTCTGTATAGACCAAGCACATGCCCTCTGCTGCACAAGACCCCTCTCTCTTTACAACATTCCAGAACAGAAACACTGGGTTGTACAGCACGGAAATACGAGAACTACTCATGGTCCATCTGCTGATGGACAAGAGGAGTTTCCACAAATCACAAATCAGGTGAGTCTGTATGTTACCTGGGTTCTAGAGGACCTGATGGAGTCATGGGCATCTGAACACTAACAGTAAAAGGTTTTCTTTGAAACTCTTGCATCAACAGTTCTGACACCCAAATGGATTCTCCGCTCTGTGGATTTAGTTTGAGTCTGGTAGGACCTCCAGTAAAGTATTGCTAATAAACTTTGCTGGATCAAAAATAATATGGGTGCAGACCCTGTAGACCACAACATCTCCCAACTTCTATCTAACCTGTTCAAGGCATGTTTTTTAGTCTGTTTGACTGATTGGGGGGTTTTTGTTGTTTTTGTTTTAGTGATGCAAAACTGATTTGGCTTTCATGATGTACCATTGAAGAATGATGCATCATGAAGGATATACCAAAAGACTACCAAAATAAGAAAGAACTATGGATTTCTTTCAGGACCCTAGTGTAAAAGACATTTAAAAACAGAAAGTAAACCTATTATGATAAATAAAAATGTTCTAGGGTTTTAGCCTGTATCATTATGCATGATAATTTCTAGTCTTGTTTACAAAACATGAACTGAAGGCCATAAGACAAAGTGGAAGCCACTAATGAACATTCTTATGTTGTGGATCTACTTCCATCACTGTTTTTTGTCTTCTTGCTGAGCTGAGCCCTGGATTGAAGATTTTCATTAAGAAACACTAGCTGAAAACCTGGAAGTTCTCACCCCTGTTGTTCAGGCAATTGCCCCTTCTGCAGAGTCTTTTACTCATGCTTGAACTCATTTCTGTGTTTGAGTGGCAAAAGCAATCTTGGTTACAGTTTAGGATCAGCCACTATTCCAACAGTTTGGCCACCATTCAATATGCAAGTCAAAGGGGAATACACCCACCCAGTCATGCCCTTGGGCACCCTGCACCCAGAAGGTGCAATCCAGAAGCAACTATTTTTTACACTCTTCAAGATGTGGCAGGCCTTGGGTTAGACTGGGAAGAGACTTTGCAGATGGTGCAAGAAACCCCTCATCTTCTGTGGAGTTTAAGTGCAGAAAAGGTGCCTCATTGCTGGCTTAACCCTTAAACAGACATAGCAGGACAGCTAGGATGTGAATGAAGAAGTAACAGAAAAATTGTCAAGGTCAAAAAATGTGCCAGGAAATGGGCCAGAAAGATCCAAATGAGAAATTAGAGGGCAACCAAGTTACTATGAACATGGCAGGACAAACCCGCACTCTGCCATGTCTTTGTTTCTGGTGTGTGTCCCTTACTCTGTGACAGGATGACAAGGAAGGAGCAAGCTCTGCCTGCAGTACTGTGTTCAATTTGGTTTTTTGTTCAGCTCAACACTCCTACCAAAAAAAGCAACAGTGGCCTAAGACCATGTTCTCAGTGAAAACTCAACAGCCTTTTAGGAATGAAGGACAAATATTCTGTGTTTCCATTGATTGCAAATGCTTAACATGCCATTTTAAGTTGAAAAAAGTCTGGATGATAGTGGACATAGGACGATGGCAAACAGAAATGCATTACATAAGAGTTGTTCAGCAGGATCTCTGGGGATTAGACCTACCTACTAACTTCTTCATTAGTAGTGCAAAAGAGAGAACAATGAAAATTTAATAATGTTTGCATGTGGTATTTCAAATATACAGATTAAGATATTTCAGATGTATAGTGAAGAGAAAGATTAATAGAAGATCTAGAGAGGTGGTAGGTAAGATCCACTATCAGGATCAGGAAAAATAGTGAAATTCTTTCACATATTACCTGAGAAATCAGTCAGCATAAGAGAAAATGTAATTCCTTTGTAGACAAAACTCAGCTTCCAATGGAAGGTTTAGAATTCAAACAGAATAATCTGCAAAGGCAATTTGTCTTTGTAGGGATTATTAGGTAGCAAAGATAAGAAAAGAGGAAATATCACACTCATTTCACATCTTCTCTTAATAACTTTATTCATTCTCTAAAGAAATTGGTTTGTTCAGGGCTTAAGACATTTATAAACATTGACTGTTAGGTATTCAGACATTTGGCCTGATAAGATGCATTTTCATATTGAGAAAAATCAGTTAAAGATTCTATATAGTAATATTGTTATACTTTCAAAAAGAAATTAGGAATATTGTTATGACAACATGACTGGAAGACAGCCAAGATGAGAGTTTAAAGACACTCATTATGATATAAACCTTGAATGCATTGTTGCCACTGCTATCACTACATGCAACAGCAACATTTCCAAGCTCCATAAAAACTCATTGCTCATGGTGTTCCTGGATAAGCCACCTGAACTTTCTGTCTTTTACTGAGCCAACCAAGTTGCAGTGCAGGCACAAGAAATTTAGTGCAAAAATGTAGCCTGCATAGATCACATTGTGGTTACACAAAGCCACAGCAAAGAGACTCTTGTTATTTCTATTTACACTAATGTAGCACATCCCTGAAAAAACTATCACAGTCATTCTTGATGAGGATGTCATGCATGAAATGCAAATTATGAATTAGTTCCAAACATCAAAAATGTAAACTCATGCATTGGAACACAAGGAAACAATATTGATGAAATTGCTCTTACTGAGTTTATTCTAACATTTTCCATCTAATGGTTCAAATTAGTCAAGGAAATTATGTTTAATTTAATTTTATGGTTGTTTTCTTTCTGAAATCAGTACTGAATAAGATAACTCTTGACTAAGTTCTTTATTCAGAGATGAGAAGCTGAATGCTACCATTCAGCAAACAGCTTATGAATAATGTGAAAGAAAATATTTGTGTACTGTATGTCAATATTTTAGGAGCAGCAGATTTTTTTTTTTTGTGAGTGCTAATGGTGAATGATACATAAAATACTCTGGAAGTCTGTTCAGTCCAGTAAAAGTTTGCAGGGTTTTTGTGTCTTCTTTAATAACATTTAAATGGTATGATTAAAAAAACTTTTGCTTTCTTTTCATTATTTACACCATCTTAGAGCTACAATATAAAATTCTGCACAATAATGTAAACAGTATCACTTCATTGTTAGTTATGCTAAATCAACAATATATGCTAGAAAGAAAAGGAAAAACCAAGGAGATAAATTCTGCAACACTGAAGCAGGTATTTGGGAGTCCGGAGAGATGTAATTGACCAAATAGAATAAGCAGGCTCAGTATTGTCTTACCTTGGTTCAAAATGAGTAGATTTAATCTGAAATGTTATAAATTTCCCTTCTATTTATAAGTAATGATTCCCTCATAAAGGTTCAAAAGGAAGAGATAAGAAGTTCCCAGAAGGAGGAGCTGGAATTCCTGAAGGAGGCTAGCTGGTGAGCACAGCAAAGGGGGCTGGGAATCCCAGACTTGTGTTTCTCTATGAATCATTCTCATACAAACTCTCCTTTCCTCACTCCGGTATTTGCTGTAAGGTAAACAAAGACAGGATGCTGTGGAGAAATATTAAATCATTTTGTGTTGGAAGTGGTAATGTGCCACAGGGCTGGTGTATTTCTACTGACAGTCCTGGGTTTGTTTTGTGTGCTCATTTTTCACTTTATTTATTGATCTCATGGCTGGACTAAGACAAATCAAGACACTTAAACATGCCTATTATGTCAATTCCACATTGCCATGACCTCTGCTCTTGATTAATGTAGCAGTGGAGGGGTTTCCCTCCCCTGTATTTTCTGAGGAGAGGAGGTGATAAAGAAATATTCATGACCATCTGTACTAGAAAGCTTATTCTGGTTCCCTTTATTTCTTGTCCTGTTTTTTTGCAGCTCCTTTGTGAATACTATGAAGATACATTGAACTACTTTAAACCCTTTCCCCACCAAGGTAGTGAGACAAGTAGTCAGGAGTCAGTAATTTTGCCAAGCCATGCTAGCCCCAGACAGCAGGACAAAATTGCAATTTAATTTTGCTAGACCTTTGGGGTTAGAGGAGCTGTTACTCACTACACAACAGCACTGAAGTCACTGAACATAAGCAATATAATGAAATGTTTTATGTAGAAGAATCTGCATCCACAGCAGCAAGATTTGGGGGACTTCTTGCACTTTATATTTAAAGCAGTCTCAGTAGTTAATTACACCTTCCTGTTACTGGATCTCCTTAGAGGGCAGTAGAATACAAACCAGCTCTCCCTGTTGGTCTCATATGCATCTCCAAGGTTCAAGGGAACACTTTGCCCAGCAGGATGTTTTCTGTGCACTCTTCATTCAAGTGCAGAGTAGACAAAGCAGAGGTTGTTATTAATGGGCTGCTGCTCCCAGAGAAGAGAGGCTGGTTCCTTCCCATCATCTTTTGCTTGAGCTTAGTAGCCCCTATCACACAGCAGTTCGGTCTACAGGATTTAGAGGAGTCACTTGTTCATGCTGGTTCTGACATTTCTCCTTACTGACGGCTGGAGAAGCTGCCTAAAGACAGGAACAGAAGGAGGGATGCAAAACAGCAAAGCAAACCTTTGTGAGGAAGTGATTTCTCCATGTTTTGCCTGGGGAAAAAAATCTCTTTCTTCACACCAGTTTCCTTATTGAGAATTAGGAGAGCACTGCATTTTCAGAAGGCAACAACTAACATCCTAGACATTGGTTTGAAATTGCTGACCATCATGTGCTGCTTCTGGGACATGTAGTTCTTCCCAGCATGGCATGTCAATGTTAGAACAGGGAAGTTCTACACCCCTTTGGCTGGTTTAGTCATGAAAGACAGGAAGACTCTGCCTGTTGGTGTCAGTGTCTCTCCTCCAGAAAGCTTTCTTAAAAAAAAAAAAAATAAAAATGCTAGGGTGTTGTACAAAAATATTTTACAAAAACAAAACTGAGAAAAGGTATTCACCCAATTGTTCCAATGATTGTTCTAATTGTTCCAATGGTATTATCTTCAGCAAAATCCATAGCATCTTACTTTCTTTTACACTTAGTCACTACTTGAATAGTAATAATTAATTAGTTCTTCTAATTGTCAGTGAAAATGATGTGTCCTTTGTTATCTAGTGTGGGAGGGGGGAGAGGAGGGGGGAATAATCCATTCCAAAATTTTGAGAAAAACTTCTTATGTTGGATTTACAAAAAAATTCCAACTGTGAGAGGCTGATGTTATATAGCCCAAAGCCAGTGCCTGTCATTGTATGATATGTGAGCACAACAAAGGCTCCAGCTGGCTGATATCGGGGCTAATAGAGGCATTTTGGCTCATCTACCTGGTGGATCATTTGTCAGGATGTCACTTGTCTGTCCTTACCTTGAAGCCTATTTGGTTCTTTTATCTCTTAACATCTTCATTTTATATTTACTCAATTAGATGAAGTGTCTATCCAAATCGAATGCCCTAAAATCAACAGATGTTTGTTAAGATCTCTGAGAATTAGTTTGGGGATAGTGGGAGGAGCAGAATTTTGCTCCCTTCCTACATGATTTCTCCCAACTCCTGGGGCTAGTAATATTCAGAAGTACAAGACATTGCAAGATTTTTATTAGCTGGTAGCAGTGAGATAGAGGCTTGAAGTTAGTGGATGTGCATCAAGTCTCTGCTGATTCACTAATGATCTGAACTCTTATGTCAGCTTTCAGATTTAGTTTGTGAACATTTCTCCTAAGAAGAGCACTCCATCTTAAAATTACTTAAAAATATATTTTAAATCATATGCATAGTTACAAAAGTCATTGTACGATCATGTTAGGAAAATAAATATTTGCATTTTTTTCCCTGAGACATATTCACAAATGTAGTCAGATTTACAGTGATAACACCTACAGATTAACACTGGTTATCAGGATCTTTGCAATATCATGAAGAACATTGAAAAGTACTCTGTTCTGTGTTGATGTGTGATTGAGCTGTACCAATACAAAACCAGTGATATTAATGTGGTCTGTGCTGAAGACTGAGATGCTTTGTCACCTTGATTTTGCTGATGAGATGACCTCACAAGTGACTTAAAGCATACCAAGAGTTGTTCTAATTACAGATGATTAAAGCATTGCACACATGGTTATGCCCTCTCACCCTATAGCACCTACCTTGTGAATACCAGAAGGGGATCAGTTTGAAATTCTGCTGCTAATAGACCTTGCACTACAGCTGCTTACATATAACCTAAAATAAACTGACATTTACAAAGAGATCTGGGCAATCCTACTCCAAATATGGTGAGGGAAAACCAAAATAAAATACAAAGGGAATATGACATGTATAGGTGAATGAAATTAAGAGTGACAGGTAAGAATATAACAGGGTTACACAGGAACCGTCTCAATGAGAACAGCTCCCATTCAGCCTGTCCTTCTCTCAGCTTCCTCAGTTACTTTCAGAATAAGTGTCTTTTTGTAATGAGATAATTTAATGGAGCAACATTGCATGTTTATGTTATTCCTTTTTTGTAGAAACTACAGTTGTTCACATGACACTGGCCTGAAGAGCTTTCTTTGAAGTCAGCAGTAAGTATAGAATGACTGAATGAATCAGACTTCTGTTTTTATAGGGTATAGAAGCTGAATTACCCCTCGTAGACTGTGAAATGCTTGCAAATTCTAGAATAGAACTCAGCTAATTATCTGTCATTGAGGAAATCCAATGAAGCAAGAAAGTGACCTCACTTTTTTTGAAGGTATCAAAGAAGGACCAGGTTTACTTTGGGCATAGTTATTAAAGAAGCCCCGGACAGTTCAGTGTGGAAGTCATACAGTTTTAAGTATTACCTAATTAAAACTTACATTGCCATGGGCAGAGAGGGGTTGTATGTTCAGGTACATCAGTGATAAACTTCTGTGGAAACATTAGGCCCTGCAACCCCAGCATACTGCCCCATCAGGAATCTTCATTTTAGTCATCTGCAATGTAAAAGTCTTCACCTGTACTAGTTATGTAAACTTCTTTCAGAGTCAACAGAGACAAGCAAGTGTTTCCACAGAACAATCTTCCTTCTCTCTGTCAGAGCTCCACATTAGGATAAAATGGACTATGCTGAAGTAGTCACCACAGACTAAAGGAAGCCAAGAGAATGATCTCAGATACAGAGTCCATAGTCCTCTAAAGTCAGGTGAGATGGAAAAGACAAAAAGGGAGATAAGGGAAAGCAGCAATGAGGGAAGTATGATCCACAGGTGATGTACGTGAGACACCAGTTCACAGATTTTTCACCTTTCACTTCTAGGAAAATCAAAGAAAAGTAGCTTAACAGCTGTTTTGATCAAAAAGTATGCTTTAAAATGAAGGAGGGTAAGAAAAGGTGAAGGGGTTGTGGTAGGAGGAAATAATTTATTCATTTCTTGAATGAAAAGATAGTGTCACTTGTAACAAAGCTGTAAAACTGAACAGCTGAGATAGTCCCTAGAAGAATTGTGTTGGAGAACTTTAGTACCATCTGTGTTTATAGACCTTCCTTGATAAATTCCGTAAAAAATTAATGATTTTGCCTCAGATCACATCTGAACAATGAATAAGTGGTTGCTACTCTGAATCTCTCTAAATTTAATTAAATGTTATTTGTATAAATCTTCACATGTTTGTACTAGACAATTTTAAGGATATGGAACACATTAATTTAGACATAATGATACAGATAAGATTGCTTAAGAGAAAGATATCACTATGAGAAAGCCAAGGATATGTCACCATGATGCATGAAAACTGATAGCAGGCTAATACACCAGGGGAGGATTTTTGCCACCCTTCACTGGAAGGCCAGATACTCTGTGGTTGTCTTTTGCAGACAACAAAAGAAGTGTTTGAAATTATTTGTCCTTTTAGGTCAAATAACAAGCAAAAGCAAACAGTCTAATCTTTGGCTTTTGTCTCCAAATACCCTCAACTGAGCAAGAGGAAGATAGAAAATATTTTTAACAGTTCTCCTTTTCTGAAAGGCTTGAAATTTGGGGCCTAGCTTTTGAACTCTTGATGTGACCTTCAGGAATGTAAATGTCTTCTTGGGAACTGTTATGATATCCACACAACCGCTTTGTAAGCTAAATTCCTGTCCTCCTCTATAACACTTCAGTAATAAAAATTTAGAAAGTCACAATCCACATAGTTCTGAAAATCAGAACTGAAGGACTGTTGTGGTTTAAGCCCAGCTGGCAAATAATCACCAGGCAGACACCTTCCCATCTCTATCCCAGCCAAAACTAGGACAGGGATCTACAGAGACATTAAGTCCAGCATCAGGGTGCTCTCACACATGGTTCCCCATACTACTCCCTGAGAGTGTGAAGTTTAAATTCGGATTTGTATTCAGCTGTAATATCACCATTCTGCTAAATATTACAACAAAAGCTGTGTATAGAAAACAGGTGAGATGTGAGGGACTGAATAAAGCAATACTTTGAGTCAAACTTCAGGTCACTCTGAGTATGTGTTGCATTAGTTTTCAAGATGATGTGCTTTGTCATGAAAGTCTTCCTCACAGTCAAAATGGGAACACTATTTTTGGCTAAAAATGTTCAGCTAATTGCATGAGAATTAGTAAAAACTGAGGGAAATTTCACATTACCATTTGTTTATTTCTAGACCCATGAAACATAACAATGAGTTATGTCTTGTTTATTTAGGAAGGGTGTCCTGGCCACCTGACCATCTCTGACATAAACCTGGGGAATGCTTTTCTCTCTTCCCAACACCCTCACACACCCTCTTGGTTTTGTACTTAAATCCTAAATCTCTTCCTTCATCAGACTCAGAACCATGACAATTCTGTGGAATACTGCAGGGCTCATGTAAGTAACATGTCACTATTTTTAACACCAAAGAAATTTGAAGTGTTCAACCTGGAGGCTGCAATGACAGCTCTTCGAGAGTTGGCTCAGGCTTTGTATTCCATAGCTACTCTGCACAAGAGTCAGCTGTGATCTGATTTCTATTGATTTGCTAGGACTCTAAATTAATCCTGCAAGAAAACTGCAATCAAATTAATATCAAAAATTTCTTGAATTATGGACCATTTAACAGTAAAATAATTTATAACAAAGAAAGAAGAAAAGGGTACGTGCTTTTCATCTGTTTTTAAAGGACTTTGTAAGAATCATGTCTAAGATTCTGTGCCATCCCCTCAACTGAAAGGAACTGATTTGTGAAACACTGAGAGAGGTGAAAAAATAAGTGATTGGCTGCTGTGTAGATGTGAGAGGTGATCCCATGAAAACCTCATGAAGCTTAATAAGGCCAAGTGCAAGGTTGTGCTTGAGTGAGGGCAATCCCAACCACAAATAGAGGCTGAGTGGATAATGGATTAAGAGCAGCTTTGAGATAAGGACTTGGAGGCGTTGGTTGACAAGAAATTCAACATGAGGCAACGTGTGCTGGCAGCCCAGAAAGCCAATTGTATCTTGCAACCTTCCAGTACCTAAAGCAGACTACAAGAGGGCTGGAGGGAGACTTTTTGTAGGGGCATATGGTATTAAGGCAATGAGTAATGGCTTCAAACTGACAGACAGTATGTTTAGAGTAGATATTAGGAACGAATTCTTTATTATGAGAGTGATGAGATTTTGGCACAGGTTGCCCAAAGAAGTTGCAGATCCCAGAGGTGTTCAAAGCCAGGCTGAATGGGGATTTGAGCAACCTGGTCTAGTGAAAGGTCTCCCTGCCCATAGCAGGGGGGTTGGAATTAGATGGTCTTTAAGGTCTCTTCCAACCCAAACTGTTCTATGATTCTATGATTCAGTGAGTTCAATAAATAAAAAAATGTGTACTGCCTACATATAAAATGTAACTGGAGGTGCACATGGTTCTAGTATAAATTGAGAGACTTCTTTTCACAGCCTGCCAGTTTGGCAAGCACCGAACCTAGAGGGTAGGTTTTGTTGACTCACTTTGGCTAATGCTAGCTGTATTTGGTTGGAGAGCAGAATTTCAGAAGGACATGACCAAGGTCTGAAATAGTTATGATCTTGGCAAATACTATGGAACAAGCAACAGCAGAAACTTAAGCTGCTGGTTGCTAGTGGTTGTATTTCAAGTGTATCAGTTACAGACACACACATCTGTGACAGAGCTCCGTCTGTTTGCACACCTTTTCCCCTTATTTAAAATTATTAATATAATATTACGTTTGCCATCTCAGATAGTGTTGCCTACAAAGAAGATACCTTAGCAGACCAAACACCCCTAATGCATGCTGGAATATCCTGTTTCTGTCTGTTTTAACAGTGGAAATCCTGTCTTAGCCGAGCAACTACCTGTTACCACTGTACCTCTTAAATCACACAAAGACCTCCAAGGCAGAAATAACTTCATCATTACTATGGGAAGAGGACTCTGAAGCTGTGTGGCTGCACCTGCTTTTTGTGATGTGACCTGCAGGGGATGTACTAAATTTGCTAGTGCTAAGAATCACTCCTCCAGGTTCCTTCCATACTGGTGTGCCTCTGTTGTGTAACCCCTTCATCTGGCTAATTCAGGCCAGGCAAAATAAAACACAAACTCACTAAAATGCATGTAAGACTGTGTGCTTTGATTATGTTTTCAAATATAATCTGTTAGAGGGTCATCACAACACAAAAAGCTCTTTATTAAGAGCAGTATAAGATTTATCAATAGTATTTACAACGTTTTCCATTGCCAACCACATTAATGTCTAAGACAGAACATTAGTTTCCCACCTGCTGCAAATGGGAGTAATTTCTCACTGGCTTAGTAGAGATGTATTGATTTACACTGATTGTAGATCTGGCTCAACACATCTACTTGTTACTGTGCTAACAATATTTCATTAATAAAAATGTTGGCTGGCAGCAGATGATGAAAGCCACAGGATTTATACTGGACTCTTCTCCTTTGAAATGGATTGCAAAACCTAAATATCTTGTGATTCACATCCTAATCCTCAGCATTCTCTGTATCATTACAAAGCTCCCAATGTATAACATTTTGTGAGGCAAACGCTTTACATAGGAAGGGTAACCTTTTCTTTTTAATTTTCTCTTTAAATATTAAACTTTTTCATCTCTGCAGCACAAAGACAAAACATCAAGGATGTTAAGCAGCCTTTGTTGCACCAGTGTTTAAATTTGCCTGGATTTGAAATAATGTCTGGGAACAAAACCCTTCATGTTGGCTTTGGTAACACTCTTGTACAAGGAGCATACTTTGGACACATGTCAGAAAGTGAAACCCTATAGCAGCAACTTTAACACTGAATGTGGCTGCTCTTTTAGGAGCTGTTGGGAAGAATTATGGGCTCTGAGGGTTTAATCCTGCAATGTTCTGAGTATCTCTTCAGGTGGCTGAGTGCCATCCCTTCACATAGCATCCAGTGAGAACAGAGGGTTCTGGTGCTTCCAAGAGATGTAAATACCTTGGAGGATTTGACTCTAATCCTCAGTCAAGACAAATCACCAATGGAATTTAATGTGAGTTTGGCCTAAGCAAAGTCATGGGGTGGGGTAGAGATGTATCAATCTAGTTGTGACTTAATAAATATAAGGCATCAAGCCAGACATTTTCCTGATTTGCTCTTCTTTGTGCTTCTCAGGCGTAGAAGAGTAGATTTTGAAATCAAGGACAAAATCACATCTCCATAAGTTTCCCTCTGCACAGTATTGTGCAAAGAGTCATATCTAAAAAATTAAAACTCTGTGCCACTTACTTTGTTGAGAACACTGGACAATTCATACTGGGGTTGTCAGTGAGAATATTTTGGTGCAGAATGATGTCTGAGTGACGAGTATATCACAAATATTTTGTGAGAATGAAAAAGGAGATGGGTGCATTTTTGAAAATTTGGAAGTGGATTAAAATGTTCATCTACCTGATTTAAAGAAAAGACTTGGATATGGTCAAGTCACAAGCAGCATTCTCTGGTAGTTACATTGCATTTCAAAGTTGAAGAGTAGATGATATGACTTTATTTACTTTGAAATACATGTAGAATATAATCTGAGAATGTTATGTTGTACTTTTTTTCACTCTGCTTTGTGGGCTGGCACTGCATTGCAGGCTGAAACATCTAGTGTTTGCTTTGTGGCATGTATGGGAGAAAAAGAAAGCAAGGACAGAGTATTAGTATAATTCAGAGGTGTGATTCAGAGAGTTGGAAGATGTTTCCCAGCCCTTTCTCTCCAGTAACTGCAGAAGTTATCTATTATCAGCAGCCTGGGATAGATCCTAACAGCCATGAACAGCAGAATCCAGCCCCAAAAGAGGAGGTGTGAATCACAGACTGCAGTTTCACATAATTCTCCATTGGAGATGAGATTCACCTCCTTAGCTTCCTAAATAAAGGTGATGATGCATCAAATAGGTGTCTGAGTCATGACCTCAGAGCTGATGGAGAGGTATTTAGTTGCCCAAGTGTAAGCATCAGGCTTCATTTAGGATTCCATAGAGTATCCTGCAGGCATCCTAGGGTTGTCAAGATATCTGCATGAGGCTAGTAGATTTCTCAGGACTGACAAGTGTCTTTCTGAAGTGGCATCTGAAAACCTGGCAGGGTGCTCTGAGGTGCTTAAGGTGACTTTTGATGCTCTGTTTATTCACCTGCATCCCAACTATCAAACCTGGCTTCCAGCTGCTGCTTTAGAAGGCCAGAAAGTCTTCAGAAAGTCTTCCCTGTCATATCTGCCAGTCTTGTGAGTATGTCTTAAACACCAATGTGGCACCAGATGGCTATGTTGGAGTGGCTGAGACAAACTACAGGTATCTGCTTACTCTAATGGGAACATTAACTCATGTGTAAACTCCTACACCAAGGCACCTTAAATGCATGTCTGCAACGTGCAGCTGGCTCCTGCTCTGTTGGTTCAGTGGGTTGTTCATACATGGATGTATTTAGGAAGCCTTAAGTTATGTAAGACCCTGCACAAAAAGTGAACAACTTTAACTGGCATTTTGCTCTTTGTAGCACATCTGGGAAAGGCATTGCAACTGTTAATGTGCCTGAATTAGTTCAAAAAGCTAAAAAGGCAGAGTAAACAGAAGTTCTGGTTTTCCCCAAAGAAATCTGCTGGAGTGCTAGAAAAGAGAGAGCCCGCAGGCACAGATTTGTTTATGTCTGAAGTGCATCAGATGTTGTGGATATATCTTTTCATTATAGCGGTCCATTTGTCCCATTAAATCATACCAAGTCTTTTCTTATATTGGGCAAAAAGTATGTTTATTAGGAGAGGAGTTAAAACACTGCTATGCAGCTTTTTCTCATATGTAGAGAATCAGAGCCAATAGTAAAGAGCAGGTTATTCCAAATTGCACCAGTCACTGATTGAAGCCATTTTGTTTTGTGGGAAAAATAATGGAAGTGTCCGAGAATCAGGATATTGCATAAAGGAAGGTGACCCTATGTTATGATACTTTGGTTCATGAGACAGTGTAGTGACAAGTCTACACATTTGTATTAAGTGAGAAACTTTGGGTTACTTTTAATTTTCTGTCCTGGATTTGATTTTAAAGTCAGAAAACATAAAATCACTGGGTTTTGAGAAATCCACATGTTGACTTGGCAGGAATGTTCATCATACAAAAACTAGCTGTCTTAAAGAAGCTGTAGGCAGAGTGCAGATTGGGAGGCATGGTAGTCCTGGACAGATAAATCTCACCTACATGGTTCTGTGCATGTTTATTGAGTCTTGCTTTGTATGTGGAGCACTAAATCAGTCTGTGTAGGCACAGGAGCCTGGGCATGTCAGGATTAGTGGCCACCACAGATCAATGGCATTGCACATGCACCATAAACATGACATTTGTGACACATCCTGCAGTGCTCCTATTGCATATGGGCAATTTATCAGCACTTGTTTAGATGCTACTTCTTTCCCATTGGTGCAGGGATCCTGGGGAAGCAGCTGGCAGCTGAAAGATTACTGTAAAACAAGAGTTCCACATATTTTTCTACTCCCTTTTCATAAAGAAGTCAGTCATGAATGGGAAATAAATGACTCTAGGATATGACGTCAACAATCTTATCTACTTAAGAACAAAGAGCATTTTACCTGTTTACATGCTACATGTGTCTTAGAATAACTGTAGCATACAACAAAGCAAGTGAAAGATACCTACACTGTCTGTATCATGAGATCTTCCTCAAAATTAGGCTTGCTAGACATAGATTCATGTATAGCAAGTTTATAAACACATAGAGATAATTCTCTTTAAAAGATATGAAGCCTTTTGTATGCAAATAGTAACACTATTGAATATAAGAGAAGAGAAAATCTACTTTGATTTACTAAAATTAATTGCCCGTTCAGCTTCCGTGTGGTAGAATTCAACATGATCCCTAGCATGGTCTACTGTAATATCCCTGTCATTTTTTTATTTAGGATTGACAAAATTTTTGGTCTTGCATTAATCTGTGATTGTTTCTACTCTTCCATGTGCATGTAATTTCTTGTATTTTCTTATTGATTTTAAACCCTACACAATAATATTTGAGTGTCATGCATGTTATTTGCCTTTGTACCAAAATCTACTCCTCTCAGCAGTGTTTTGCATCCATTATAGCGACACCTGACTGCAGTGTTCCAGATCCATCAGACTGATAGAAGCCTGAGGCAGAGCAAAACGTCCCTGGATGTACTGAGTAGGCAGCAAAAACAAATGACAAACAGGATGGCTTTCCCTTTCTCTAACTGTTTCTAGTTCTTTTTGTAACAGCTGTGTAGAGCATGGTAAATATGAATAGGACATGATGTATACAGGAGAAAACAGCCCCAATAAAAGTGCTGCTCTTGCAGCTTGGAATCAAATCACAGGTTACAGCCTATGTAACTTGAGAAATATGCTTGAATCCAAACATTAGGTCTCAAGTGAAAGAACCCTGCTAGAAAAAAGAAGAACTCTGCTAAACATTACCTAGTGCAGGCTAACCATCCAAATTCCTTCTATATTTCAAGCATGTGAAAGGATGTGCTAAGAAAAGCCAAAACCTACCTGACTTGAGTCTGCTGAGAAACCTCAATGTCAGAAAAAGCCAGAAGGAGGAAATGTAGGAAAATGTGGCACCGCTACTGAAGGGGCAAGGAATCTGGTGTCAAAGGAAATTGAAAAGGCCAAAGCTTCCTTTGCCTCAGTTTTTACAGTCAATGCTGACCTTCAGACAGCCCATAAGGCAAGAAACAAAGTCCAGAGCAAGGAAGCCTTTCCCTCAGTGTCTCCATTGACCAGGGAAGGGAATACAGAAATTTGTTAGACATACGCAAGTGTCTTCAGGGGAGGCACGCACTCACCAATGTCATTGTGAGGCCAGTCTCTACTATTTTGGAAAGGTTGTTGCCTTAAAGGCTGAGACAGAAGCCAGACAGAATTATAAAAATAAGGTGAATATTTATTAAGGCCTTCAAGGCCACACCCTGGCAGCACCAGAGCCACAGCAGTGGCTCAGCCCAGATGGCTCCAAGATGGAAGCAAGAGGAGGCAGAGTCACAAGATTCCCCCCCTTTTACAAGTTTCAGTCCATTTGCATACCCCTCATCCATTGTCCAATCAACAACTCCAAATCTCGGTGTTCCATCCTTCCTGCTTGCCTCCTCTCTTCTACGTTGTTTATCCTTGGGGCCTGGAGCTCGGAGAGAGTGTCCCTGAAGAAGCGAGTCCCCTGCTAGAACCAGAACTGCCCTGTCCCCATCGCCCTGTGATCAAGTCCCAGCACCACTTAATACAAAAGCAAAACTACCCACCAGAACAAGACAGAAAAACCCAAAACCTAAGGCATCAAGGTCATGGTGACCATGGGCTTCTTGAGAACTGGAAGAAAACAACCACTTCTATTTGTTACCCTAGAGGGGAGGAAGAAGAATCTGGAGAACTACAGGTTGTCCAGCCTCCCCTTGATTCCTGGGAAAGTGTTGAAACAACAATTCCAGGAAACTCTTTCCAGGTACATGAAAGACAGGGAAGTGACTGGGAGTAGTCAGCATGGATTTATGAAGGGGAAATCATGCTTGACTGATACAGTTGCCTCCTGTGAAGAGATGACTGGCTTGGAGGATAAGAGGTAAGCAGTGGGTATTGCCTATCCTGTATTTAGTAAGATTTTTAAGACCACGCCCCATCCTTACAGACAAACTGATAAAGTACATGTTGGGTAAGGGGCTGTTGAGTGAAAACTCCAGCAGCTGTACTGCTGGGCACAAAGGGCTGTGATCAGCAGCACAAATTCCAGCTGGAGGTTGGTCAATAGTAGAATACTCTCAGTCAATACAATGTAATATCCTCCTTAGTGACCTAGGTGATAGGACAGAGTGGGCCCTCAGGAAGGTGTATCTGATATGCCATGTGGATGTGCTGCCATTCAGAGGAGCTTTGACAGGCTGGAGAAAGGGGCTGACAGAAACCTCATGTAGTCCAAGTAAGGGAAGAGTGAAGTCCTACATCTGGGGAGGAATAACTCCATGAACTTGTACAGACTGGGAGATTAACCATCTGGGAAGCAGCTTTGCAATAATAGATCTAGGATTCTGGTGCTAAGTTGGACACAAACCAGAAACAGGCCCTTCAGGGCAGAGAGAAAACAGTAACTTCTCTCTTTGCCTAAATTAAGCCTTAGATCTCCACTGTTTACTGTAGAGTTTAGACACCTACATCACATGAAGGAAGGGATAGAGCCACCTAAACACAATGATCTAGCACCATTTGAAATACCACTGGATCTGTCAGTAGCCTGGTGTCTAGCTGCTGTTCCAAGAGGGTGCTAGTTTCTGACAAATCCCGTGTCTCATCTGCCATGCCCATGCAGCTGTACAAATGATTCTGTGTAATCTCAAATAGCAGTTGCTACTGAACTCTGGAGCTGAATCCAACAATGAAAGTCCTGTAAATGGTTACAGTCTTTAGATAGTTAAACCTAGACAGATAAAGCCAGATCTAAATGCATATATTCACTGCTTATTTCATAGAAATAGAAAATTAAGTAGGAGCTTCTATGGACCTGAAGTGTTTTCTTCCTAAAAGCCAGTTTCTTACAACTTCCTTGTGAGATGAAGTAGAGAGGCAGGCACTGATCTCTTCTCTGGTGATCCTCTGGCAGGAGAGTGGCCTGAAGTTGCATCAGGGAAGGTTTAAGTTAGCTATCAGAAAAAGGCTGTTGGGCACTGGAAGGGGATCCCCAAGGGATGTGGTCACAGCACCAAGCCTGACGAAGTTCAAGAAGTGTTTGGACAACATTCTCAGGCACGTGGTGTGACTCTTGGGGATGTCCTGTGCAGGGCTAAGAGCTGGGCTTTATGATGCTTGTGGAGCCCTTCCAACTCAGAATATTCTATGATTCTGATTCTGTAATTCTCTTCAGTGAATGCATATGTGAATGTAGGCATCAGTTTTAGACGGAGGCTTAAATTAAATGCCTTCCTGAAAGTTCACTGCATTCTCCTTTCAGTTATGCACATATAGGCATGTAGAAGTAATTGAGATGCTCTAGGGTATGCCATCTGGCATCCAGGTCTCATTCCAGAACATCACTTCTGTATTTCTCTATCCAATGTTGTAGCTGCCAGCCCCATCTGAATGCCCCAGGTATCCTTGAGCATTTCAAATGGCACTAAATGGCATTTAGGCAACAGAAATTAGTCCCTACTGTTCTTTTGGTGCTTAATCACAGAGAGATTTAAAAACTACCAGTTTGATCAGAGTCCCACAAATAAAATAAAAGGCAGTTTAATGTATATAAGTGAATACAACAAAATATTACCTTGTGGACATACAGCAATTGAAGTCGTAATGTGGTTGTTGAAACTGCCTAATGTGATGCTGATATCCCCTTGTCACCAGATATTTGGCATGCACATATGAGAATGCCATAGATGCATACATATCTCTAAGTATAGATAATGTTGGCATAAACCTGTCCCATTTTTATCATTCAAAAAATAACAGTGAAGTGTCATTTCAACACGAAGGCTGAGAAAGCAGGCAGGCAAATGACTCCCACTGTTGTAATGAGCTGTAATTGTGTGCACACTCACAAGTATTTCCCAGTATGGCATACTGAAAACATTCCTCCAGGAGGTCTACCTCTGAACAGAAATATGCTGAGAAATTAAAAGCCAAAAGTAAAACAGCTCTTAGTCCTGCCTGGCTGTTACAAGAACCTCTAAGTATTACAACATTTTATGTAGCTGGCTGCCAATGCAGCAATATCTTAATGTAATAAAGGTAGAAGGATGGAAAAAGTAGGAAAAGGATATAATTGTAGCTCCAAAGAATTTTTTGTGCTTTTGCTAGACCTTCTAGAAAATTACTGTTGAAACAGGGGAATAAAGAGTAGTAGGTTACAATGTTAGATGCCATAAAGCAGAGCCATTTTGAAATGAATTTGTAGAACACCTAGATATTTCCAAAGCTGCACCTTTTAATGAGGCTATCAATGAGTGTTTGTGACTTATGAATGAAAGGCATTCTAATTTTACAAATTTTAAAAGTTCCCTGATAGTTACAGACTTCACACAAATGTGGGAACAGTAATTTAGAGTAGTTGGACTGGTTGGAAAGCATCCGAAATGTAATTAAAATCTAAAAAAAGCACAATCAAACAGATGAGCAACTATATAAACAAACAGCCCTGTCCCCCCCAGTTCAGACCTCTCCAGTAGGTAGCTGAAGTTCTAAACAAACTCCTACAAACTAATTTATCTGTTGTATCTCAATGTCCTTTGCTGAACCTAGGTCCCTTAGGGCAACATAGCCTGTGTAAAGGACTACTGCTGAGCAACTGGAATAATCCCATATAATTCAGTATGGAAGAGTGTTGTCTGGGTTTTTTTCTGTTCTCCTCTGTCTCTTTTAGAAGCTTTTCTAAACTTCTATTTCAGCCTTCTGTGTTTACCTTTTGCAATGGAGTCTCTTACGATTTTACATTAGCAACCTTTCTTGTTATTGTAACCATCTAACCATGTTTACATTCTTCTCATAAGGAGGAGACTGTTGGTGGACTGTTGGGTTGACCAGTGTGGTTGGAGAGGAAGATTTTCTTCCTCCAATCCATGGTTACTGCTGGAATTCTATGAAGGTTAAAGTCTGTAAATAAACTGCCTTTTTTGCCTTGGACATCTCAGCGTGTGAGTGTTGCTTCTTTGTGCCATGTTGCAACAGGAGAAAAATATGTATAACCCTCTGAGAAAGCTCTTCTGTAGTTTCTGGATTAGGGGCAAAAGGCTTTTGCAATCCTCAGTGGCCAGAAAAGTTTGAAATCTCAATCAACTTCCTTTTGCTCGGTGTTTCTCACCGTGACATTTTTGTGCTCTCTTTGGATGATCCATATTTCAGTGCTGTACATCGCAGCAGTTTCCAGCTGCTGGCACTTGCCCAGCTGACTAGCACTCAGGAAACAACCTATTCACTTTGTTATAGTTCTGGGACATCTCTGAGGAGTAAGACACAGTCATTTTTCCTGCTGGTTTGATCAGCCATCTCGAGGGAAAAAAGTCAGCCTCATTATCAAAGGTAATTCCAAGAAGAAAACCTACATCTTTCCAGTGTTTAGTGGCTCCCAGAATCCTTGTGGAACCTCTGCAGGCTAGAAATTAAGTGCCTGACTCCACTGAACACATCTGAAACTGTTTAATGGAGATTTAAAGCAGGATGTTTTAGAACTCCCTCCATCAGTTTGAAGAGAAACCAACCCAATTAATTCTCAGCTGTTCTACTAGTGAAAATACAAGGAATAATCTTAGTTCCACTTAATTTATAATTTAAATGATTATTTGACTGTTTAAATAAAGCTTTATTTTATTTTTGAAAGGGCTTTATTGTCAAGTTAATTGACATTTCAGAATCTGCTGCAAATCCTGGGGAAGATGCTATAAAATAAATGTTTTATTAAAAATTTAATAGATCTTTTTTCGTAGGAAATTCAACCAGACCATGTATGTCGGGGAAAAATTCAAACCACAGTAGTTTCAGGCAAGAAACAGGGATGGAGATTTTTAGCCCAGACACAAGGGCTCACAGGTCTAGAAAGACCATCTACAAAATCCAGGAACCTGCAGAACTCTGTTCCTGAAACACACCTGTCTGCAAATGTTCAGGCACCTGGAAATCTTGTGAGGTTTATGGGCAGACTGCATTCGCAAACACAGGCATGCTGAGTGTAGATCACAGCTTAGGTCAACAGACAGCAAGTGACAGAAAACTTTGTAGCTCACCTCTGTTTTGGTCTGCAGAGCTCACCCCAAGCTCCTGTCTGCTCAGCCCCTGCCTCTTGTTGTTTCTATTACAGACATAAAGACCTGGGGATGCAAGAGGGGATATTCCATTTGAAGCACTAGCAATGAGCTGTGCTGACCGCATTCTGTTTTTCCTGGCTTTTCCCACTGTAAGGCTCAAGCAAGATTAGGAATGCACAGACTAGGAAGAGAGGGCAGAAGGGAAGGTAGAGGAGTTTGCAGCACCTAGGGCAATGATTTCAGGGAGATTTCAAGAAAGAAGAGGTTTGAGGGAGAGGCAGAGAAATGATCCTAGGAAGGGGGAGAAAAGGAAAGTAGACTAGGAGAAAAGAAAGTGAAAAGGGTGCTGCTACAGCAAATGGAAGTCAGAAATTATATTGAGATGTCTATGACTTTACCATTAGCCTGGTTCCCTACTCAGAATCCACTGGAGGCTCTCACAACAACTACTATATAATGACACAATCTAAGAAAAAGCTGTCTTGTTCACACAGAAGATGAAACACACCAAGATGTTCACACTGATGCTGCTAATCATGCTTGCAGTATTGTCATCTCTCACACACTCATGTAGAGAAAGATGCAAAACAACAGCAGTCTTACACCTTTAAGGCACAGGGATTTCCTCTCCTTACATGTCATAAAATGGAAAAGGAAAATTCCTGCCAGGTCAAGGAAGCTGTGCATCATCCAATCTTTTGAGAGGTCTTATTTCCAGGCAGCCCCACCCCTTATAAATTTAATTTAAACCTCATGTCCCAGCCTATTCTGTTCCCCCATTGGAAAATACCATTACTTCATTTCTCATCTTTTTTCCACCCCTCTTGTTTATTCTGTTAACCAGTCACCAATATCTGTACTACATAATTGCCGGAACAAACCTTGCCTGTTTCAAAGCTTCTTTCTGTTGAGGCCCCTATATATACACATATACATAGCTATTTACAGTCCTGTACACCTTGGGACATCAAAAGGAACGTGCCTAGTGGTGGTGGGTAACTCCCCAAGAAGTAACTTGGAATTCAGTACAGAGATTGAGGCATGTGGGCTTTGCTTCCTTTATTTTCTCTTAGCAGGTGATATTTTTGTTTTAGCTGCCCTTCTTTAAAACTTCTCAGCACCTAAATGTAGCATGAATTTCAGGGCAAAGGAGCTGCTAGTGCTGATTAAGTGACTGATAGGTCTGAGGAGTAGGAAAGCCACAAAGAAAAATTATCGACAGCCTTTCTCACACCTTGATTCTTGATGAGGGCAATGGTCAGAAATGTGTGCTTTCCTGGATGCTGAGAACTGTAGCCTGTGTTTCTCTAGATTAAAGCATGGCTCTTCTATCTCATGAAGTAAACACTTTCTGAGACAGTTGAAAGCAGTCCGCTTGGTATTTTCTTAAAAAGCTCAAAATACAGAAATGTTAGCATCATGTGGCTAAATGGTTACTGAGTATTATTACACTGCAATAAACAACAAAAGTTATTTAGGCATGATCTGGGAATAAAAACATCTATTTTCAGAAATGGAGATTGTTTTGTTTTATTAAGCTGTAGTAATTATCCAGTATAACTCCACTGGTTCAAAACTCATGATGTAACCTCTGAGAGATAATAAAGGTAAGGTGGTGTTAATTTTCTTGTAATGAGTTACATCATCTTATGTCTAAAAACCTTGACAGAACCAGGATGTACTTCTTGCCTACCTCTTCAGACTGCCTCAGTTTTACATACTTCAGCATATATACCTCATGCTTAGCACATGAAAAATAAGAAGTAGACTTCAGGAACAGCCTTGTGACATTCATTTGAAGAGGTACAGAACTCATTTTGTAAAACCCGGGAAAAAGAGTACTCAGCCTATCTCTAAGAATACATGAGTACATCCAGGATTTTGTGAAGTGCCTGATGGTTTGGAGAAAAATCAATTATTAAGCAGCAGACATACTTTTGAAAGATAATTTTCAATACAACATTGAGCATCCATCTTTTTATAAATAAGTCTTTTTAGGGAATTTGAAGTGAGATGTACAAGAACTTTTTTTTTTAATTATTTCTTGTATGTAATAAATAGATCTTTTCCAAGCATCAAATGATGACTTGAATGAGACCTTTATGTGACTCACCAAAATCGTTTGGCTACTGAACACAGATTGCATTCCCAGATGCTTCATGGGACTAAAACTTGCTTTCTTTACTTCACAATTACTTCTGTTTCATACAAACATCATGAAGTTCACAAATGGTAAACATCAAGTCACCAGGCATGCCCTGCCAGGCATATTGTGGATGTGATACTGCACATTTACTGTCATTTACCTCCATGTACATGTTTGCTGCAGACCTGCAGCTGATGAGGGCCTCACAGGGGCTCTGGCAGCACTGGGAGGACGCATGGCTTCTACTGCATTCAGCTGGTTAGGACATGCATCTGTGCTTAGTTAATTATCTTTAAGGGCCGAAGTAAGATTGCAGCACTTTGTGCTTAAGGTTTACGGCTTAAGACAGCTTTGAGCTATGGGCCAATGTGAGGAATATGCACTTAGATTAGTCAGAAAAGTTGACAATTAAGGCATTGGTTTATCAATATGGAATAGATGGTTTTCTTGCTTTCCTTTACAGCAAGATGTAATTCAGTCCTAATTCAGTCCAGCCAAGACTCCCAGTCCTTCACATCCATTGTTTAAGAAACCTATCCACTTCCTTGGCATCCATCTGTTTAACACATCTGTCTCACTTTGTCTGAGTGTCTAAATTCCTTGAAGCACTTTTGTGGTGCTCCACAGAGAAAAAAACTTTTTCTGTTAGACAATACTCTACAAATAAGTGAAATTGAGGGGGAGAAAAGGTAAAAAATATCCTTATGAGACATGAAATCATTGGAATTTTAATCTTCAGGTAAAAGAACTCTTTTTTCGATGTTTTATTTTATACTCTGTGCTTGCACTAGTAATGAAAAATTTCGTAACCCTTCCATCTCTTTAAATCAAATGGTTATTTTCAAGGGTATGAAATTGAGGTAACCATTTTTACAGCCTGTAGAGTTTTAGTGTGCTGTATATTCTTCTTTTTTTTTTTTTTTTTTTTTTAAATCACACAGATAGTGGCGTTTCTACCGCTTCCAAAAGGAATCTCGTTTGGACTGTTTCAGATCTGCATGTTATATCACTTTTCTTTGTTTGTTGTTCAATATTTATGTTTGATTGTACCAGCTTGTATTTTTCTCTGAATTATTTCCTTCACTTTACTTTTTTTTTATTTGTAGCAATAATTTACCCAACATAAATATGAAAAAACCAAACCCATGGCTGAGGTGGGACCACAGCTGTCTGTATGTTTAAAGTATATGTGATTGCAATTGGATACATTCTGCCATGAACAAGCACAATGGGGTTAACAGAGAGAAAGAGGTTGCCCAGCTGTGGCTCAATGACTCAACTCATAAGAGCTGGGATGAAAAGTTCCAGACCAGGGAAGGTGGGGAGACTGCCAGAGAGGTTAGGACTTAACCTCAAGAAGACTCTTTAGCTACAGTTCAGTAAAGTGCTTTGGGAATTTTCTGAGAAAAGCCTTAGGTGTGCTGGCTGGGAAAAGGCTGAAGAATATAATTTTTTTAAGGCTGCTGTTGTCTGTTGCTGAAGGATATTTGATGTGGGCAGCAGGCCAGGAAGCTAAAGTCTTTGAAGACTGAATACCCTTCCCTATTTCTGGAATAAGTTCAGGGTTTCAAACAGTTTGAATGCTGCCTATATTATTTTGTGGCTTAAAAAAGAAAGTACCAGACAGAGTAAAAATTTTAAGTAACTAGGAAACTACACAGAGGACACATCACTAGCAAGTAAAGGGGATGTATTCAAGGAAAATGAACTGATCCGAACTAAATAGGAAGGAATAAGTAACATCTAAGCAAACAGAATAATGATAATTATATCGAGTGAGGTTCACAGAAGCTGGATGTGGCAAATTGAGCTGACTTGGAAGAAAGAAGATATTTTTATGGATGGAATGCAGAGCTTCTACATGACTTCAGCAAAGCAGGTGATATGAAGATTGATGAAACAACTGAAAGATGGATAAAGTGTGATTCAAGGAGAAATCTGTACTGATAGAAAATTATTGGTGTTCTGCAAGTTTCATCTTATTTACTTTTGTCATTCAACAGTCTTGGCACACTGAAGTATGCTGATGTTACAAGAGGCAACACTAACATGACAGAGGTGCAGGTTGTTGTACAAGAGTTAGACTGGAGTACCTGAAACAGGATCATTTTCTATACGTTCCCAGTGCAAGGCTATAGCTGAGGGAATCTGTTCTGCTGAGGGAATTGGAAGAGAAACCAGGGGGAGCTCATTACCAGGGAATGAGCATGGAAAGAATTGATTATGTAATGTCTGAGTGTTGTCATAGAGCACCTGACATACACTTGTGAAATGTATATGTTTCTGGTGAGATCTTCCCAGTGCAAGGCACGGAACTATTTCTGTTGTTTAAAACATGTTAAGTAGACCTCATCTTGAATATAATTTATACTTCTGATTGCCCAGCTTCAAAAGAAATTAAGTAAAAGAATTACAGTACACTGCCAGTACCTAAAGGGGCCTGCAAGAGAACTGGAGGACTGTGTAGAAGGATCTCTAATGACAGGACAAAAGGTAATAGTTTTAAAAGGAAAGATGGTAGATTTAGATTGGATATAAGGAAGAAATTCTTCACTGTGAGGGTTGTGGGACACTGGCACAGGTTGCCCAGAGAAGCTGCGGATTCCCCATCACTGGAAGTGTTCAAGGCCAGGCTGGATGGGGTTTTGATCAACCTGGTCCAATGAAAGGTGTCCCTACCTGTGACAGAGGTGTTGAAACTAGATGATCTTTTAGGTTCCTTCCAACCCAAACCACTCTATGATTTTATTATTACTGGAATGAGTATGGAAATGGAAAGCATTCTTATTAGAAAATACTTAGAAAACTACGTTTATTCTAGCAAAGTAAGATTGGTTTGAGAAGAGATGTAATTGCTCTTATAAATACATCAGGGAGTTTCAAGAACTCTTTCAGGGGAAGTACAGTGCAGGCACAGGAGGAAATGGATATAAAGTAGCCTTGAATAAATTCTGATTGGAATTAAACAGATGTTTAAAATGTCAAAGAAAAGAGCTTCTGAAGCTCAATTTCTAACAGAGTATTGGGAGTTAAATTTAACTGATTTTTCAAAGAAACTAATTCATTTTAAGAAGCATTTATACTACGTAATGCTTATGATTGGTAAGATTAGGTTCCCTTTGATATCCAAGAGGAAGCCTTGTATCACAAGATCCAGTGTATGACTACATTCCCACACTGTGATTCTGCCATATCAATGATTCTGAAGAGGAGGGAAGGAAGGGAGGAAGGGAGGAAGGAAGGAAGGAAGGGAGGAAGGAAGGAAGGAAGGAAGGAAGGAAGGAAGGAAGGAAGGAAGGAAGGAAGGAAGGAAGGAAGGAAGGAAGGAAGGAAGGAAGGAAGGAAGGAAGGAAGGAAGGAAGGAAGGAAGGAAGGAAGGAAGGAAGGAAGGAAGGAAGGAAGGAAGGAAAATCTGTGTAATCACCAGCACAAGTTTCTATTACTACCAGCCCCCAAACATGAGTGTCAATAAGTAGTAACAGATTCTGGTCTGGAAGAAATATTTAAATATGCCTTTGCCAGCTTTTCATAGAACTCTGATTTTAATGCTTGACATACCTATAACATTAGCATTTTCTAACATTGTTCAGTTATCTTGAATCACACTTAATTCCAAAGTAAACACCAATAAAAATAAAATAAAAACCTGTTGTTACTATTTGGAACAATGGTAGTAACAACACATAAAAATTCCAGTTTCTTCGGAGGGCACATAGCAAAGGTCTACTGAAAGACAGACTCTTTTATACTGTGTTGCAGTACAACGAATATTATTGGTCATTCAGAACAACACCTTCTTGTAAACATCTTTACCAGTAAACAAGCTGGAAAAACATCAGGTGTCAGGAAGAGGATATCTACAAGAACTGTTTGGGTTCCTCCCCTCGATTTCCCAGGCCAGAGTGGGAGAGCCATGCACTTGACTTTTCCCACAGGCTTCAAGTTACCGCCTGAAGCCTAAAAATCTATTTTCTGACCACTGTCAGTTCCCACAAAAACCTTGTAAAATCTCAAATAGCTGACAAAGTCACAAAAGTTTCTGTACATCTGCTTTACAGTAGAACTATCAAACACCTGGCTCCAAATTTTTCCTGCTTTCTACTGTGAGAACTACCCAGCTGACAGAACTTTAGAAGTTCTGGGTCGAAGCACACTGGATGGGTGATGAGTGTGAATTCCATGTTTTCTCTCTATTGCACTCTGTCTTTCCAGTGACATTTAAGGTCTTCAGCCAAAGCAGACTTTCCTTCGGCATTACTGAAAATGTCATGTTCATGGTCTTTACCCCTTTGGTTCTGAAAAAACCAGATGTACTTTAGAATAGCTAAGCACAGTTTTCCACCTGCTAGGAAAACCCCAGCTACACTGGAGATTTACATGAGTTAAAAGTGGATTGTCAAGGTATAATAGGATACAAAGCTGTTTGCTACCACAGGAGATTATGTTCATGCTTTGGCCCCAAAATATACAGAACCCTGTTTTTCACATAAATATCTTCACTGCCAATCATTTCTTGAACATGCAACTGAATGAGATTTGAACACTGCTGTTTTGATTGTACAGTGGTGACAACACCTTTAAGCTAATAATGTATTTGGGGGGACTTCTGCCCCCCAAAAAGAGAGAGTTTTAATGAAAAATAATTAAAGTGTTATACCCTTCTTTCATATTTTTAAGTTATTAATATATGTTAAATATGTATTTGAATATTATAGTCTCTGTCAGATATGAATGGATATTTGTTATTCATTTAAGGAAAATTTTGTAATAACTCTCAGGCTCTGCAGGCACAGAGAAAACAATTTCGATTTTACTGTAGAAAATGTAAACCTCCTTTGGATTGAGTACTGGTTTAATGCTTTTTCTATCTAAAATGTAACTTGCCTATTCAAAACTATAAAGACCTGTAGCTCTATCAGCTACAAATGCTACTGAAAATATCAGCTTTCAGAAAGCAGTATTTTCAGAGTACAGAAAACTAGAAAATTAAGGAGGCAGTTTGATTTTGTGCTATTTGCTGTCTACCTTACGCTTTGAGGGGTCCAACTGGAGTTACCTTGTGTATCCATCCATCCGTCTATCAGGTATTTTGAACTGCTTTGCTCCAGAGAAGCCTGGTTTTGTTTGTCATGTGCTTTACTTTCAAATTTGACTTCTTTGATGGTTGATAAAGCACCAGGAATGCACTGATTTACAATTTGTATAAGCCTTTTAGAATAATTACAGCCTCAGACTTTGTAAGTCATGGGGGTACATATGACTTTCTCGTACACTGCTTGACAAACATCTGAATTCATTATACACCTTATTGCCAAAAGAAGGGTGTGACTTCTCCTGCTTCCCAGGCCACACCTACCAGTGGCCAGGACTGTACGAATTATGGCATAGCTACAGACAAAGGACAAGATTCTGCCACTACCACCTGGCCCCACATATTTTGTGAAAAATAAAGATGCAAATTGCACTACAGCACAGCCCTATCCTACCAGAAAAAGGTGCTTCTGGTGTTGAAAGTAGGGCAGACTCGGCAGACTCTTCCAGAGGAGCTGTCCTCCTGCTCCAGTTTTCTCAAGGACTCAGAGCAAGGTCTTGTAAATTCACGCTGTATACATGCTATCTGGAAGTCTTAAGCATGGCACATCCTAAGATAAGTGATATTAAATTACTAGGCAAGAAGTATCTCTGTAGTGTCTGTGGTTAGCATGATTACTTTACGATTCATATTCCCCTTTGTGGTTTGTGTTCCTGGTGAATCAGACTTGGTATTTCCCTTAGCTATTTCTTCCTCCTCATAAAACGTGTTCTTCTGATCTCTTTGGGATCATTAATAATGTAGATTGATGCAGACAGCCTATACTGCAAATGGAAAAGGTTTGATTAAGTTATCATGCGATGCTTCTGTTAAGCAAGGATTATCCTCTTGAGCTATTCTAGAGCATTTTGTAATAACATAGTTTTAAATAGATATAGGACCAAGTGATAAAATTCACATGAGGATCCAAAGCTTTTCTTCCTGAAGGTTGTAGTATTCAGATCCAGGTTTTCTTTAGAGTCACTTCATTGCAACCAAGGACACTCACAACACCAGAGTATGAGGGCTTCATTAGGAGTCTTTTTATACAACTGTGCCCTTGTCTGACAAGGATCCTTCCTCTGCTGCTAGGGAGAAAAATGTAGGAGCATAGTGATGGAAGGAAAAAAAGAACTCAGAAAGAAATACTATGGTCACTTCCCAGCAGCAGTGCCTATAGCAATTTCCACTATTTAATTTGGAGAAATAAATGTTATTTTTAAACCATATATCATTTTTCATTATTACACATTATTGACTGAGCATGGTACTTAGTGCTGTGTTTTAGTTGACATGGTGGTGTTTGGTCAAAGGTTGGACTCAATCTTGGAATTCTTTTTTAAATTTAATGATTTGGTGTTTTTATATTCCATATGATTTTTTCTGTATGTACTCTGTTTTACTTGGGACACTTTTCAGGATGTTCTCATGCATTAATTCTAACCCCTCCCAGGCTGAACTCCTCAACCCAGTGTAAAGCATTGTAAAGGTACTTAAAAATGTAAGCATGTTGTCATAATAAAATTTCTTATTAGTATAAGAAAAATGCATTCCTTCCATAAATAAAATTGCTGTGGAATGAACAAAGTGTAGAGTATTAACAGAGTCAAGGACATGATAAACAGCATTATTCACTAGTTTGCTTAGTCATACTTGTATATATTTGGTAATAGTTAATCATATTACGTTACTATATAACCGTAACAGTAGTTGTAATGCCATTACAGATTTTTATTTCAGATGGGAACTTCATGTCTTCCAACTGCTTAATGCAAAATAATTTCTGATTAACAATTCCTTTGGAGTAATTATAACTAGCAATGTGAATGTGGAAAAATTAATTTATTAGGAAGAAATCTTACATTTTGTGTTTGGATCTGTATGCTAGAATGATTTACAGTTTTTCTGCTTACTCTGGTAATGGCTATAATTTAATTATGAAAACTTAAAAAAAGTCCCCTTTCCACCTCACTGATTCTACTTTTCCCACGGCTGTCATTGCATTTACTCTCAGGGATCAAATTAAAAAGAATAGCTGCAAGAGGTTATGAAAGAAAGGCAGTTAGTTGTTTCACCTTTTGCAGTGGAGCCTATACTGAAGAGATAACTTCACTGGTCTGGCCTCTGCAAGATAAACTCTGAGCTGCCGCTAAGGAAAGGTGCCTCTCTGCCATTTCATGCTATTTTGGTCTGGTGACCTGTGCAGTCCAGTGATTCATTAACTGAACAATGTTTCCCAAAAGGACAGACAGAGGAGCTCATTGTCATCACTTCAGTTCTCAGCACTGGGGTATAGAGGACAAGCTCTTTTCCAAATCCACTGTCCTGGGATAACTTTGCCTCACTCTGCCATCATTTTCAATGCCCTCAGGTGCATCTTAAAAATTCCTTCACTGGCATAGAATAATATGAACCTGAATACATCACATCTTTCTTTTAATACATGCAAACATTTGTTTTAATCTTACTGCAATTTCTGTTGTAAGGTGACAGTCATACCTATACAGTGACCTGGCTACAAATTGGATATGCCTTAATTAAGGTACATTTCTATCTGAATTATAAACCTGAATATAAACAATTTAGTCAGTTGTGGAGATGATCAACTTATAAAGCTTTGCTTATGTGAAAGGCAGACAGTGTGATAGCTGCTACTATGCTGCTTTTGGCGCCAGTTCTTAAACATGGAAAAATGTCATATTACCTCAATGCATGTTCTGCTAAACACTTATTTTTTTTATTTTTTATTTTGGTAAATGTTCTCTGACCTTTTAATAATGTGTGTGTATGTAATATCTTCTACTTTGCAAAGTCTCTGGTTTATAGTGTGGATGGATGCTGTAATACCTCCTGTCATCTGGAAAGACAAAATACTGAGTAAGATGCAAAGTTTGGATGCCAGTTTTGCTGTGCTAGGTCCTAGAGTTAGCATGCAATTGCTGAAAGGCAAAAATAGTTAATCATGTCAACCAGGTGATGTGAGCTGAATTGGGCATACAAAAAAGCATCTGAACACATTATGGTCTTTAATGCCAACTGTTAAATACCCTACACTACAGAGGCTCAGCAAACTAGTAACTCCATCATATTAAAGAACTCAATTAGTCCTGTGTCACAATGACCACTCTCAGCAGATCTTTACTGACATTTTTAATCTTAGCCAAGATGCTGTCTGAGTGGTGCTTGGTGCAGGACGGCAGGAGATGTAGGGCAGGGCAAGGTGAAGCCAAGAGCACTCAGTGTGATCATGTTTGTCATCTTGTTCCCGGGGCTGCAAGCTGATTCAGCCCCTCAGGCTGCCTTAGAATTGCTCTGTGGCACCTAGACGCCCATGTCTACAAGGAATCTTTCAACACACTGCTAGTTGCCAGGATCCCTGAATGTAAAGTGAGTTTAAAAGTCATAAGTATTTTTTGTATAACATATATGCTGTATATTTGAGAATGTTAAGGTATTTTATTTTCTGACTGCTGATATATCCTATGTTGGCATCAATGGATTTCAAAAAATTCTCTTGTGTTTGTTTCACTGTTTTTAAAACTGCATTTCCTTTCAGCGTGGCTATTCTCATATGTAAATACATTATTTCTGCTGAGACATCAGTTTTGATTAGAGTTGGCTTTCTAGCTGAAGGCTCTTGAGAAAGACGTCTGGACTTCTATCGAGGCTGTGATCAGATGTTGTTCTGTCCTACTAGATACCTTAAAGTGTGTCTTTTTGTATTCATCAGAAGCTTCTATGTCCCAAAGAACACCATTTTCACATATATATTTCTTTTATAAATGCAGAAATAACATAAGCCTAAAGTGCATTCACTGTAGTCATCCTATTATGTTTCCAAACTAGAATTAGAACAGAAAGCTGTAATAATATTGACAGAGTATTATTCAATTGCCTTTTCTCCCCCATGACCCTTACCCTGATTTGAGACAAGATGGAAAATTAAACCTTTTTTAATCCCTGGGGACTCCACATTGCCCCTCTTTTTTAAAATCAGGATAATGTCTTCTATTTTCTTGTAAGTGTGGGAGGTTTTTTCTCCAGTCCTTCCCACAGGACTGGAGACCTTCACCTGAGAACAGCAGGGAGGCAGCACTGGGCTTAACTGGTAGCTCTGGGGAGGCAGAACCTGAAAATTGTCCTATTTAGCAGAGGTTGTGAGACATGCTGTGATGGTCACAGCCACGTCCCGGCAGCTTCCACAGCAAGGGTGAGCACCTCCTCATGACAGCAGCTGGAAAATGTCACACAACCCCAACTTAGAGCACCTCCCATCACCTCACTAAAGGATTTGGGAAGGGTGAGTGTATTAGACAGCAAAAGCAAGGGAAATTGAGGCTAGGAAGTGGGAAGTATTTGACTGAAATAAAGAGTGGTTTGCTTTTGACAGAAATGAGACTTATCACCAGTCTTATTAGGAACAGAAAAAAAAAGGATTTTTCTCTTAGCACTATTCTTGTTTTCATTTATTCCCCAATAAGAACCCCTCAAGAGCAAAAAGCTAAAACTATCCCAAGGAATCCCTCAGAAATACTGCCAAAGGTGACACATTTTGGTCAAGGAATCAAGGTCATGGAACAGAAGAGGGCCACAAGGCACAAAAATCCTGTATGTTTTGGGAAAAGTATTATTTAATTGGCAAAAACTTGTGTGGATTTTCTTCTGTTCTGTGAAAACTAGATAAATAATTTCAATAGAAATTTAAGTTTTCACAATTTATTAATTTCTAAGTGGGAAATAGTGGATCAGTCTTGGAATCTCACTCCAGTTCTTTTTACGTAGAATATTAATTAGAGACTTTTTCCAAAGATAGCTCTGTGGGAAACCCAACAGAGTCCTGTAAGAAATAAAGACGTGGTGCTAAAAAAGAAGAACTAAGATAGAAGCTAAGAAAGAAGTCTAAGACACATACCCCTTCTCCTCTCCAGATGGAAGGACGGAAGGCATAGAGGGAAGAGGACACCACTCTCATAGATGGTCTGATTCTGTATTTACACTTGGAACAAGATGAGAGATCGGATAAAAGGCTAAGATATCGTATCTCAATGGATACAGTATTTGGTACCAGTCTTGACTGAATAAAATGAGTCTTTCTTAAGCATGTGGAATCACTCCAGATCCTGCTTGGGCTTCTTACCATTCTGTATAGTTTAGGTGGGATACCCTGAAAGATTATGTTTTGAAAAAAATAAATATTTATGTACCACATGTTATACATGCAAGAACAGTTTCTCACTACAGTGGCTTAATTTCTGTCATCTGTCTCAGAACCCTGAGTTTATAGGCATAGTGGTAACAAAACACATTCCAGATTCTCATAAAGACTTGCAGAAAGATTTCAGTTTCAGGAAGGTGTCCAGATCTTGAAAACTACTTGAGATCCAGTAGTATGTGTCAAGGTGCACTGGAACATCTCAAATAGCTGAGTGTTTTCCACTTCAAAATTTACCTGTGTAGGAGCTTTAGAAAATGTAGTTGCTGTTTAAGGGAACAAACAGGGAAATGTGTTTTTTACACTTGTTAGATTGTGGTTTATATGCTGTAATTTGTCCATCTCTCAAACTCCAAGTGTTTTGGTAGTGGTGTAGTCTAAATGGAACATCAAAGTAGTCTAAATGGAACGTCAAAGTAGACATTTCTTCAGACTCTTACCAATATATTATATCTCAAATACATTATAATGCACTGAGCCATATCCTATAATTTTCCATATTCAAATTCAGTAACTGCAAAATTAACTTAATGACTAAAGTACTGAAAGCTACTGTGGTCTCATTCTAATGTAAGTGATTTTCAGAAGTTAAATACTGTCACAAGTGAAATTTACATTGTAGTTCGAGGTCTTATTACTGAAATCTGACTGTTATAAATAAATCCCTAATTGGAATTGTTTTTTATTCTCCCAGAAGATTTGGTAATAGATCCGGGTATTTTTAGAAGCAAAGCATACTCAAATATATTTTGAGTTCTCCTCACATGATTATGCACCTTCTGCAATGTCAACTTTCCTTGGCAGTTTCAACATATTGCCATGAAATAGAAATTTATAAATAGCTGTTTAAAAGACTCTCTCCACCCCCTCTGATTTCCAGGATTTTGTCTCTCATTTCTTCTTGAAAAGACCAGCTTAAACTCAGATTTCAAGAGACCACTGAGACTAGATCTCTGCTGACCAGACAGAATTTTAGGTATTTTGATGAGAAAGGGAACTTTATGAAGTCATATAAATGACAATTTAAAAGTAGCTGGTATCCAGTGCTGTGCTTTCCTAATGTCCTCAAGAGATGACATACAAATTTTAGTGAAGTAGAATGCATTTTAAAATGATGCTTAACTAAGCACAGAAGCTTCTTGCAGTTGTATGCTATTAAAGTAAAAAAACCCACAACATTCCTGAGTTCAGGCTGACAAGATGTTAGTATTTTGTTCTACCCAAACTCCTTAGGAAGAAAGGCTCAAATTTTTGCTGAGAAAGGGCACACAGTAGCTGAGGGTGGCTTTCCCACTGTCGTAGAAGCTTCGTGGCTTAGAATATGAGTCCAAGTTCAGCAAGTGTGGGGAGATGATGATGCCAACTTGACCTATTAAAATTCTTTTTCAAAGTTTTTGGCATAACTTTAAAATGGTAATAATCCTAATTATCTAGTACAACAGCCTGCGATAAAAGTGCTGGAAGACTGTCTTAGGGATATATGAAAATTTTCCTTCAACATTGCAATATTTACTGTTCTTCTGTAACATGTATTTCCAATGAAGTGGTGAGTAATATCACTTAATCTAAGTCAATTAGCCAAATGGTCTGTATTCCATATTTTTTATAATTTATTTCCCAACAGGGATACAATTTGCTTATCATCATTATTTTTCATCCTGTACTTTTGATTTCTACAGAATTTTAATTTTCTATTACCTTAGGGAATGAGCTGAAGTCTGCATTGGGGGAAACTTACACAGAAGCAATTTTGCTTTCAGCAAGACCTGAAAAATTAACCTTCCACTCAAAAACACAGGGAAAATATGAGTTCTGCATTTGCAGTCTTTATAAAGAAAAAATACTAAATTGTTCTTCCAGACAAAGCCTATAAACGGAGCTAAAGAGAGGAAAAAAATACACTAAAGAACATAATGAGATCCTAAATTTTAATCCAGTTCAGGGACTGTAGCTAAATCTCTCATGCATCTGATTTCTGTGGGATTCAGGCTTGAATTAAGGATATTCTTAATTGCTTATGTTAACATTTTCTTTAATCAAAGCCTAAGGAACAGGGCAGAAGAGTAAGACAGTGCCAGGGTGAGCTGGCACCTGTGTGTTTGCCACATGAAGGGTGGGTTATCAATCCAAAAGCTATTTCAGAGAGTGAAGGGCCAAAATTCATGACAAAAGAGGGGCAGACAAAGCTCTGAGAAGAAACTCCTTGTCGAAAAGCAAGACAGATGATAACAAAGACTGACGGTGACAAGGGGACATGGTTTCTGTCTGCCAACCAGCTAGTCCAGGTGTTTAAGGAAAGGCTGATTGTGGCCCTTGGTGTCATGGTGTAGTTGAAAAGGTGGTGGTAGGTCATGGGTTGGACTTTTAACAGTCTCAGAGGTCTTTTCCAACCCAACTGTGATTCTGTCTTGCTGGAAGATCTCTTGAAAACTCACAGAGATCTATCATTTGCTTGGTGCTTTTTCAATTAATCCAGTGCTAAGCTTGTACTGCATAGGGAACTGGCTGCAGGCAGGCATTTTGTATCGGCACAGACTGTTACTTCAGCATATTAATTTGCCAGTCACTATCTGTGAAACTCACTCTGGTATTAAAAGGATAGCAGGAATAAGAGGTGGAGCTGTGCCTTTACTCTTTGATACCTAATTTTAAAATGTCTCTCCACTTCAGGAGGTTTCTTATATTATTTAGAAAAGTCACATTTTAATATAATTTCTTAAATAACAAGTGTTTATTAGTAATTTACAGGCACAAGACATGTCCTTTTCTAAAGAGTAAAAAAAAACTTGTTTAAATAAGCACTTGACACTGTATTTCCTGAACCTTGCCAAACTGACATGGTTTGAACAAGAAATAGAATAAAGGAAAAATAATAGTCCTTTTTCTCCAATATTTGCTCTTAATAACATGCTTTTTACAGAAAATGAATTTAGAATGCTCTCACCAGTCTCAGCTATGGTAACACAGGATACAAACCTCCTTGGCAGAAGAGGGAACTAAAACTGGAGTGGGATTTGGCTTAGTCTAGCTTCTGTGTGTCTGTTTGCAGGCAGTATGCACACAGCCTTTGTTGTGAGTAGATACCAAGAGCTTGATGCAGCAGGCTACTCCTTGGCATCATTTGTGTATGAATTGAGTCTATAGGCATTTCCTCTGGCTTTCCCCCTCATAAGAACAAGACTGTCCATGGGTCTTGTGTCATATCTGCTGGGCTTTAGGTGCCAGCTTCATTATGGCATCTTAAATGGCATTAAGGTGCCTGTGTGTAGAAAACAAACTCAGGCCCTTCTCCATAAAGTCTAAAGGTGTCATAAAGATGTCTACTTCAAGATAGCAGAGAGAACTTTTCACTACTCTAACTATAATGGGACCTTAGCAAATATTTAATTTGCAATATAACTGGCTAAAGTCAGAGGAGCTGAATCCCAGCCTGGGCATCTAGTATGTTATTGGAGGTGGGGGGGGGTCTCATCATGTCTGGCTACCACTTGAAGACAAGCCTTTAGTAGTCTATCAGATGTTGAGGCTGACTGATAGTGCTCCCTGACTATATTTCAGGATTCAGCTGTCACGTGCAAAGGGAAAGAACAATGCTTAGCTTGGAGAGCTTTATGAGTGGGCTATGGCTGTGTCTGCTCAGTTGTGACTGTAGTGCTTTTGGAATTCCAGGGAAACATATAAATTATTGATGAAATTGTTATCAAAAACTTGAGTATTTGCAAATTTTGTATGTCACCAGACTTAAAACATAGGTTTTTATGTTGTTGTGTGCTCTCATTTGCCAAAATGAAATTTACATTATGCTTCAGGTGAGCATTGTCTCTTGTGACTCTGTAGCTTGTGTAGAGAAGATTTAGTGCCACTGGTGCAGAGTGATAAGAGCACCTCACTTGTCAGGAGGGCAGAACAGGGTGTTCAGTAGGCATGGGCAGAGCAGGCAAGGTGCAAAAGTTGCACTGTATATATGGGAGAAGTTCAGCTTCACAGATAATGTTGATGTGGTGGAGAGCGTGTTGGTAAGAACTGGGGGGTGGAAAATAAAGATGTCATTGTGGGTGTCTGCTCTTAATTAGCTAGCCAGGATGATTGCACTGATGAGTTATTCTATAGGCAATTAAGAGAAATCTCTTGATTGGTAGCCTTTGTCCTTATGGGAGACTTCAATTTCCCACACATCAGCTGGGAATAACATACTGTCACTGTTGGGATGACTAAGGCTGGGAAATTCCTTAAGCTTCTTGTAGACAATTTCTTTACACAAAGATTCAGTGAGCTAGGAAAGGTGGCCTCTTAGACTTGCTATTTGTGAATAAAGAAGGATTAGTGGAAGATGTGATAGTAGAAGGCTGTCTTGGCCACAGTGATAATACAAAGAGGTTGAGTTTAAACTGCTTGGTGCATAAGAAAAAAGGCCCACCTCTGCCTGCAGGCTGGGGAGCAGTGGGCACTCAGGCTGTTTCTCCTCTTTCTTCAGCTCCCAGGAGGAGAGGGAGCTCTGGATCACCACACTTTTTCTCAGGCCTTTGGTGTCCTTGCTGCTAAACTTCAGCAGAAAGATGGCCCCAGCAGGATGACCTCCACCAACCTGGCTATTTGCATGGGGCCAAATCCTTTGAGCCCACCTGAGTAGGACAGGCTCCCCATGGTGCAGGCGATGGGGAAGGTGATATTTGCCAGCTGACTAGAGCTTCTGAGCCCAGCCAAGCTGTGTTGATCAGAGGTGCCTGGCTCCTTCTTACACATTCCATTCTATAGTGTAATAGGACTGCTATGGAGTCTTCAGAACATTTTGAGAATTTGGATCATCAGAGTGATTTTATTGTAGTAGACAGACACTGTGCTGTCAGTTGGGAAGTGAACAGAAGCTGAATTTCTCCAAGATGTTTTACTTTTCCTTTAAACAATAGGTAAATACACAGTCTGTAGAAAGCTTAGATACTTTTCCTGGAAAGCTTAGAATCAATTTAATGTTAACAAGTTACTGTACTGACAAGTATTGGTTGAGATGACCTAAGATACATTGTGTAAATATTTCCAAACACAGTCATTGTATATTCTGGCTATCTTTGAATACTTCTGTCTCATTTGACATGAAAAATACTTTAGAGCACAGATCACTTTTGAGCTGCAGATGAAAGGACTTGTGATCCAGCTGGAAGAAGTGGTGCTGCTGTACTTACTATCATTGGCAAGTATTATGCCAACTGCATTGTGTGACACTCTGCAAAAACACCTTTTCCCAAGCTGTCATCCAGCTGCAACTGCTTTATTCCAAACCCTGAGGTGTTGTCACTACCTAGAGCATAACATTCATTAAAAAGGCTCCTGTCACTGCATTTTTAGTATTGCCCAGCCACACAGTATTTTATTTGCAATAATTTTATGTAAGAAATACTTACAGGAATTTGTTACAGGAATGTAGGAAGAAAATAGGCTGCTTTCACTTGAAGTAATTTTCTCCAGATTGGAGAAAACTGGTAGCAAACACTAAAATGATTTCCATACAGCATTAAACATAAAAACATATGAATGGGGGTGTATACCACTATTCAAATACTGGTCCTTTGTGTCTCTCCCACTGTATTAGAAAGAATGTGTCTATGTAGCTACATCACGCAGACAAGCTGTGTGTTTTTTCCCTCTTTGACTGGACAGATATTCTGGGATGATGATAAGCCTATTAGGTGTATTAACTTTATTGTGGTATCACTCTGTATCCTGACAGTGCTCAAAAGCAGTTTGCTTTGAGCCCTATAAAAAACCAAAACCAATAACACAATAAAAATAGTAAAAGCTAAAGTCCTGAAGAGCCTCCAAGGTAAACTTACACAGGTTTTAGTGGAAGATAAGAATAAGCAAAATGGAGGCAGTGTACGGTCTGTAATACAGTTTACATAAATGTGACAGTTACATAGAAAAACCTTGTATTACATTGGCAGGCTTTTGGTAAAAATATGTATGTAAAACAGAGATAGATGCTTTATTATAGGATGAATATATGTAATGTAAAGGATTATTTATGTGCAAGAGTGGGGTTCTTCATATTAAACTGTTGGTTTCTATTTTCAATGTGTCAGAATATCTGGAGGAAATTTGTGGTTTACCTTTTAATAACCCAGAGCACAGCAGTGCAGCCTTCTATGGGGAAAGTTATATATATATATATAGTCAGGCCATCTGACACAAAATAATGCAGCAGAGCATTTTTTTCCTATTAGAGGTGAAGTCAGGAGTTTGTTATAGACAACACTAAAGTTCTGAATGGAAACTCAGGTATCAGTGATACTTCATTGCTGCCTGAGTTCACTTGATGCAGGGAAAGTAAGTCTTCCTTAACTATCTGTCTGTCTGTCTCTTTTAAAATAGTTTTGTATGTACCAACAAAGGTATAATACTCTATAAGGAATGCTAAGCTTATAAGTAATGCAACTAATTGTCCACATGGTTCCTGACATAAGACAATCCAGTCCAGTTTCCTCCTGCATCACAGAATGGGGTTCATATCACCTGGCTTACACTATCAAAATATGAATTGTTCCCCTCTCAGCCTGTCATCCAGACTCTTCATGATGAGTGGGGAGAGACAGTCACACCGAGGGCAGTCCAGATGTCCTACACTGCTATTCGAGGATGAGGTGAAAGGCACTGGTCTGTCTTCAGTGTCTGAACAGAGAGAATATTTGTCACTGTATCCAAGCTAGATTTACAGCCATTAAAGATAAGTGATAAAAAATTATGCTCTTAGTCATTCTATTACAGATCAAATAAGTGAATAATACCTAACAAGAGTGTTTATGTGAGCTATTTTTATTACAACATTTTAAGCAAAGGCATCTGATGTGGGAAGACAGAGATACTAAAGGCAATCTTGCCTCCAACATATTGCAGCTGTGTTAATTACCAAAGAGTGGGAACAGCCTTGCCCTCACATCCATGGGTGTGATAAAGAGTGAGTTAGCTGGTAGGGAGTCAGTTGGAGTTTGCTGGCTGTGCTGAGAGGAGGAAGGGACAGGAGGTTGTGCGAGGGACAGAAAGGGTGTGATGTTGTACCAGGGACAGACGGGGTTAGGAGGGTGTGCTAGGGACCCAAAGGAGTGAACTGGAACTTCAGAAGGAAGAGAGAAGAAAGAGCCAGAGCTGTGTGGAGCTGCCCATGGGAGGCTACATAAAAAAGGTATGAAAGACTTGAAGAAAACAAGGTGCTGATGCTTGAAGCTTTCTGAAGTTTTACTGTATCACTCTGGGTGTCATGGCCATCTCTACAATGACAATCTGATATGAGTTAAACAATCCCATTATCCCAATGCCTTCTATTTACTGTATAAAGTCTTCCTTTTTCTCCTATCTGTTAAAAGTGAAGCATTTACTTGTATTTTTAACTGAACGGAGAAGAGCATAACCTAAAATGTCAGAAGAGTAGATGTGAATATTTGGAGGGAGATACACCCTTGCATTACACTATTGGTGTGTATTTCTCAAGACATCCAGCTGCCAAGTATAGCAAAGCAGTGACGCCTGCTGTGGGAGATTTTGAGTACACTTATTCTTTTATGCCTTTATGATATATAAAAATTATATTAATTATATCACTTCATGGTTCTTTACTGCATTTTCAGCACTTTATGTCTAAGAAAGGGAAATACTGGTATAAAGAAATTAGGTGGGCAGGTTACTAACCGGGCCTCCCAGATGAGCTAGGCTCTCAGCCTGCCTTGTCTCTCCGATCTTAGGAGGTCTGGAGGACACAACTCTTATGCATTGGAGCTGCAGAGATCCCACAGGAGTTTTTTGAAAAAATGGTCTGCTTCTTCAGACAGTTGGTTCCTACTTTGACTTGCCTTCTGGAGGAAAAAAAGGCTTTAATTGATTACAGACAAAACCCGGTGCTCCAAAACTAAATTATGTCGTATTGATAACTTTTCTTGGTCTTAGAAAATTGAGAGCCAGACATGGTTAAGGGATAAGGGATTTTAACCTCAGTGATTTATAAAGCAAAGGGAATGAAATCTTGTGATTTCAGTAAGGATCGACTGTGTTTTTATTTCCCCTTCTACCCAGATTTTAAGCATTTCAGAAGGAATAATTTTGGCAAGTTTTGGTCCTTTCCACTGCACCTCATTTCATCTCTGTACATTTGGTGGTAGTCTCAATTTTTTTTCAAATGCATTGTTTTGATCAAATCTCATTTCCAGAGGGTTTATTAGACTTTATTCTCTGATTTCAAGATTTCAATGAGGATTTTTTGGCCAAGATTCAATCCCTTGCCCTGCACTTCATATAATCCCATTTGCTTTTCTTGTTTTCACTTCCTAACAGGTTCATTTTCTTTTCTTTTTGAAATTCCATTTCTTCTGTTTCTCTTCTGTCTTCTTGCTTCCCTTTCTTCCCAGATTTTAGGGATTTCTATGGGAATCATTTTGGCAAGTTTTGGTCTTTTCCACTGCACCTCATTTTCTCTCTCTACATTTGGTTGTAGTCCCTCCATTTTGAATTTTCTGGTTTGTTCAATTTCTTTTTTGATTGACCACATCTACTTTCCCAAGTGTTTATTCAACTCTGTCCTCCAATTTCAAGATTTCATTCCCTTTCCTGAAAGGAAGAATTTCTTTTCAGGAAAGGGAATGAAATCTTGTGATTTCAGTGAGGATGGATTGGGCGAGTTTTGGTTCCTTTCTCCACACTTCTTGTCATCCCATTCACTTTTATGGTTTTCACTTTGTTTTGAATTTTTTTTGTTCTTTATTTTAAGATTTTATTTCTATAGTTTCTTCTTCTCTCTCTTTATTTACATGTCTTCCCTGATTTCAGGATTTGAATTGGAGGCATTTTGGTATGTTTTGGTCCTTTTCTCTGCCCCTCATTTCATTTTAGCCCATTTTGTTGTAATCTCTCCAGTTTCAAATTTTCTTGGTTTTTGCAATTGCACTCCTTTTGATCCTATCTCCTTTCCAAAGTGTTTCTTAGATTTATTCTCTGATTTCAAGATTTCACTGAGGATCAAATGGGCAAGCTTCACTCCGTATTCCTGCACTTCATGTCATCCCATTCGCTTTTCTGGTTTTCACTTCCTATTGGGTTTCGGGGGGTTTTTGTGTGTTTGATTTTTTTGTTTTGTTTTGGGGTTTTTTGGATTTCATTTCTTCTGTTGTTCTCTTGTCTTCTTGTTTCCCTTTCTTCCTAGATTTTAGGGATTATTATGGGAGTAATTTTGGCAAGTTTTGGTCCTTTCCACTGCACCTCAGCTCCATACATTTGGTGGTAGTCCCTCCATTTCAAATTTTCTGGGTTTTTTTTCAATTTCTTTTTTGATTGACCATATCTTTTTTTCCAGAATGTTTGTTCAAGTTGAACATTGAAATTTTTAAACTCAAAATCAGAGTTGAACTTAAATTATTCCCATTGAAATCTGTTGTATGTGGGAATGATGGGAATTAATAAAGCCAGAAGAGACACAGAAGAAACAAAATTTTTAAAAAAACCAGCCTGATAGCAAGAGGGGGAAAAAAAAAAAAAAAAAAAACAAAAAAAAAAACCCACAGCGTGAAAGCAAGAGAAGTAAATGTGATGACATGAAAATCACGAATATGGACCGAAGCTTGTTTAATCGATCCTCATTCAAACCTCAAGTTTTAATTCCCATTCCTTATTATAGTACTGAGGTATAAATCCCATTTTACCATGTCTGGCTCTCATTTTTCTAAGACCAATAAACTATTGGATCATTATTAGATAACTTTACATGCTCTAGTGTGATGCAAGGAAAATTTTTAACCAGAGGAAGCTGTAGTAGAGGAGATAGGTACCACAAGAAGGGACAAACTGAATTAATTAATGTTTAAATTCAGCATCTTACCGCCAGTGCTGTGGAGTATTTCCATTTCTGGCAGGCAAATGCTTTAATCTGTGTTAGTTTTTGTCTTCAGAACAATGTATACAGTAAGGACTGGGAAAAATAAATGTCAACACTATGAGTGACATAAACCAATTTTAAATTACTAAGCATCTATGTTTATATTGAAGTGTCAAATACACAAGCAATCAGAGTGAAAAACAAAGGACTGCAGGGGAAAGGTAAGCATTTTTGTCTTTAACTGGGAATGTATTTGTTGATATAAGTATTTATATTTTAAGCATTTCCTTCCATTGGTCAAAAATACAACCTCTTCAGAAGTAGCCAATGAAAAGCAGGAGTATTTAAAGGATAGAATGGCCTTTGCACTATTTGTCCCAAGCTATTTGCACATCTGCAGAGTAACTCAAAGGAGGCCAGCAGTCACTAGGCCCTTTAGTATCCTGAGTACATTATCCCATGAGTCCTTCAATCTATGAAAGAAAAGTGGAGAAGAACAAAAAGGATCAGAGGAAGGGCTCACTGAGGTCTTCCTGGAGATCAGGATCAATAAATCTTTAGTACAAGCCTCAGGAACCTTGTGGAAACTTCAGAGTGCAGAGGAGCATTGTTTTATTTATGTTCACACACAGACTTTTCCAAGTGTGATTCAATCAATGCACCAATTCCTAACATAAACATAGGTGGCCTTCACCTAGTACTAGCTGTTCTTGTGTTGTATTGATACCTCATGCTTGCAAGATAGCAGGTCTTCCTCCACTCTTTCTGGAGTGGATCTGCCATTGGTTTGTTCCAAGGTGTTGCCCATTTGCTTCTGATAACATAAATATTTTATGGGCAGTGTTATCAAGTGAAAATCTGGTGAATCAAATCTGGTCTTTCACTGGCATATTTAGGCATTGTTTCACCAAAAGCAGCTGGTAGTTATTAGTTCTACTCTCTACCTAATGTTGTGGTAAGATGGGAATCTTATTTCCTTGATTTTTGAGCATTTCAGTATATATGTCAGTGGAGGGTCTGGATTTCCTTAAAAAGGCCTATGCCCCCTAATTAGCAAGTTGCAACTGATCACATTTCAGGATTCTTATTTCCCCTTTTTTTTTTTTTTTTGTCAGAAATTTTTTTTTGTCAATTAAGTGGGAAGCAAGTTTAGAGAAGAGGATACAGAGCAGAAATCATACCATTCTCCTTTAATCTCAGCTAGGCAGAGAGTAAAATCAAGCTACTTGAAGAGTCCAAGTCCTTTCATGGCTTAAGCATAATTAAAAATCAAAAAAACACCAACAAATCCCTCCTTTTTATTGCTTAACATCCTCAGATTCAGATTCTGCTTCCCTTACTAGCTTGTGTGGTGGAAGCACATGTTGGCAAGGGTGCCATACATTACAGTAGCCTTCTGATGGTAGACACAGGATACTCATGGTCTTCAGACTCTGAGTTTCTTAACAGGGCCTGCAGGGAGGGCTGGGATGTGGGAGGATCAGTATGGTGACTGTAAAGTTCAGTACTGCACAGCAATGGAGATGGTGTGGACAATGGAAAGATGAGTACAAACGAGAGCAGGAGAAGGATGCAGGGCACAGATGCTCCCTCCACAGTCTGACTGGAACACAGGCTAAATTCTCGGCTCTGGAAGATGCAGGAGAACATCTGAATTTCACTCTGGTTCCTCAAAAGGCCCCCATTGTGGCCACTGGGGAATGCTTTGAAAATGGGACTCAAGTTTGTTCAGTGTTAACCATAGTCCAAAAAAATCAGAGTTATAACAACTAAAAATGCCTTTGTTCATTTTAATTCAATTTAATGTTCAACTAGGGAAGCTCAGAATTGCCACCTCAGACTGCAGTCTGGTCTGTAACTCCCACATCATTAAAGCTTCACTGAAGTTGTGGTGTTTAACAGATGCTGCTTCTTTAACTTCTGGCCAGGTTTCTTAGATTTTCCTTTCCTTACAAACTCCCACACAGAGACAAATACTGAGAGGTATTTCTTCCAAAAGAAAAGAAGTCAGAGTAGCAGAAAGTTGTTACGTATGATGCATGCTCACTTTCCTGTCACCTCCAGGATGGAGAGACCCATGGTTTGCTGAGTGTCACAGATATAATAATCCAAATGTGGTTCTTCTTTTTTGCCAATTATTGAGATGTTTTGCTGTGGTAAGTTTTGTCACGTTTTGAATTCTACCCTCAACCATAAACACTGCACTTAGACTTTTCAAAAATGCAGTGGCAATACCTATGAGTGCTTTTTTTATCCATTTAATGAGTACCAAAAGCCTCACTTGTTGTTAATAGGACTTTATGAGTAGCACATTGACCTCAGTCTTTCTTGGTGGACCATTCAGCTTAATAGCACTTCTCAAGCTGACCTACTTTGAAGATGAACCCCCAGGGATAAAACCCATTGGACTCAATTTTAGACGTTTGCTAACTCAGTGTCAAAGTCCAAACCAGTCACCCTAAGCTTCCTAGAAGAGAAATGGGTGATTCCAGAGGATTTTATCTGGCCTATTTCAGGATTAAGTGAACCACTACCTAGAGTTGCTTGGTTTTCTTTTTTTTAGTATAAAGGGAGCCTGCAATGGCAGGTTTTAGTTATGAATGTTAGACTTCTCAATGCCTGAAATAGGAACTTAAACTCTGTCTTGGATATCAGCATGATCACTGAAATATAGAAGCTTACAGAATATGGAAGTAATAAAGTAGAACTAACAGGATAAATTATTTTTTTTTATTAACAAATAGGGGAAAAGCATTATGTTTAAAAACCCTTTAAGGTAAACTTGATCGCTTTTTTAAAAAGGCAAATTTTCAGTGGCTTTACCTTGTTAATGTGTAACCAGTCTCTGCTCCAACAGGGCCATTAACAAATCATTTTTTGCCAATTATTTTTTGCACAAAGGTGATCAAGTTTCTTAAAATATTCAGAGAGTTTCTATTGCTTACCTAAATTGTCCAGCCATAAATTTCTGCTCAGGGAATCTAAGTATTGATTGGATATTCTGTAAAACTGAGGTGACAGAAACCTCCAGATATGAGTAATCAAAACATTTTGGGAATAGATCTGTCACTGATACATGAAAAAGTTTTAATAAGCAAATGTGGTTTTAGATCCTTTGCTCTCTGCTAGATGTTTCCACACCCTCACCTTTTCTAAATGCTAATAAACTGTTCATGTCAACAAGCAACACAGGGTAAAATTTTCATGTGCGTAGAGAGAGAGGGAGAGATGAACAATTATTTCCAACTTTCTTTTTCAGACTGATTTTTACTTGTACTAACCTGGCAAAATCAACAACACAAGTCTTTGAATGTCCAGCCTCACCCTGTAAAGGTTAGAATGTCTCCTTGTTTCCTGGGTTTAAGAAAGTTGCCAGGACCAAATACTGAAAATACACTGATGGTGTATTGGTTCAGCTTTTAGTAATATTTGGATTCTAAATTAAAACTCACTGGAATCGAAGAAAGAACTAGTGTTTCATAGATACTAACAGGATTTTCTTTTATTTTGATCATTTGCTACATTGCTTTCAAATAATATTTTATATAAAAAGTAAAATAGCTGAGCGTTTTTAAGCCTCCCTGTTTCTCCAATTAAAATAATTTGAGGTATCTCAATTGTTTCCTTTTAATACCCTGTTTGTAACTGGTGAGAAAGAGGTTACAGGTTCCTAACAGCAACCTTCTGCCCCCAAACAGAAAAGCTAATGATTCACACATGGTGTTTTAGGAAATTCTCCTTTATGCAAACATAGCTCCTAAAGTTCTTGTTCAGATAGTAAGGATTTGTGTTTTGCTGAAGAATGCCAGCTTTTTTGTGGTATTCCGTCTTACCCCTTGTACTCTAAATAAGATCATTAAGAAACATAGAAAAGCAGTAGCAACTATTTTGTTATGGTGTTATGGGCACTCATTATTCTTTTAGTGCCTTACAGTACATTATCAAAGCATCTTTGGTGCTTTACAATATAGTAATAAAAAGAAGGAATAAGGGAGTAAAATATTTTTAATATCTTCCTCCATATGTGTAGTCATTTTCTAGCCCTTTAGGAAAGAACTTATTGAAAAGTGGATTAATTAATGTTTGTGCAGCATTTTGAGGAGTCAAAATACCTTACAAGATGAAAGTACTGTTAACAAGAGATTTGAACACTTTCAATAATATGGGGATCTTCTGAGTTAAGTACAACACAGAAAATTACATGACCTGCTGGACAAAACTCAAAACCTGAATATGAAAACATCAGAAGGTCCACAGGTGGTGCAGGTGTTTTGCTATTCTTAGTGTTGCAGGCTGAGCACACATTCTGCTTAAATTTTTCACAAGACACAGACACAGTTAAGCTTTTCTTCTAGACCCAGGGTGATATCTGAGTATCCATGACGGAAAAACACAAATAATTTAAATTTTTTTTCTTGCCTCACTCCTAGAGAAATGTTTGTCATTGTGCTGCTTGATTACTTCTTATGTTTTTTTGCACTTACACGGCTCTGTATCTTGGTAATGCCTGCACTGTTGAACCCCAGCTTATAAGGAGTTCCAAACACATCAGCTTGACACAACCATTAAGTAACCACACTTTCAGGCTCTCAGAAAAGCAGAAATAGAGCATAGTCATAGAATAAACCCTGCCAGAGGATTACATTTCTACAAGACATCCAAGACTGAAGAATGCACTTGTTGCCTTTTTTGAGCACTGGGGACATCTGTTTATGACTCTTCAGAACTCATCCTGGCCATCATGAAACAGTTGATTGTCTCTGTCCAAAGGTGGTCAGAATTCCTTTCTATAATAAAACAAATAGGATTTTAACAAAATTTCTTCAATTTGCTTTTCAGTGAAAAGAATTTCTGAATTTTGCTTGTTTGTTTTTGAGATTGCTTCAGTGGAAATCCAGGCATAACTTCATTCCTAGAATAGTTGTTTACTGTGTGATGTAATCTGGGAAAAATAATTCAGCAGAAATTAAAGTATGACTATATTCATCCACTACCCCCCTCCTTAACCAAAGTTTCCCATAGAATATAATAGATGATATCTTCCTTGTGATTGTATTTTATTTGATAGTTTTTACCATCAAACTTTGAGACTTCAGGAGTATAAACTGGAATAAAACACTCCATTGCATTTATAGGAAGCGAATGGTCTTTCCTACATATCTTTACTGGGCATTTCTAGTTCCCTACAGTATCAGTTCTCCAATGCACAGCTGGCTGAACTGCTCCATATGGGCTGCCTTGTCAGTCCCAAAGATGACATTAAAAGGAGGGAGAAATGGTTTTCCAAGACAAGCCACAGGGACGACAATCCCCCTGCAGAGAGTTCCCAAGGGGCATAGCCATTCTCCAACATCTCTTATGGCTTTTCTAAGCTCTTTCCTAGCTCACTGGTATGTTAACAGAATCTAAAATGCATGTGCACCTCTCTCCCACACAAAGTGCCTTCAGTGCCTACCAGCAGTCAGGTGACTACCAGTATATATTGCTTTGTGCTAGGTGTTCTGTAAGTGAATCCATTAAAAAAAAAGCTTCCTAAAGTAGCTGTGCTTCTCTTTGTCTAGGTCTGGCTACCCACAGAGTATATCTGCTTTTTCTCCCCTCCTTAGAGACCAATGGTGGTGGTAGGGTGACCATGGGGATGTGGAAGAGGATGGTGGTTCCTTTAAGCAGCTTTGTAACTCTGGTGACTGTGGGGTGCTCCTTCAGCTAAGTAGAGGAAGCAAAGGTTTGGTTGCATTGTCAGACTGTCAGAGATTTCTAAGCAATGGTAGTGGTGACAGAGGGTATAAGTAGCTATTTTTATCTTAGGACTGACTCAGCTGCAGTAGCTGCGCTGTGACACACCGACTCTGCATCCAGCCATCCCACCCCTCTTCTCCTCCTTTAGGCACTGAAGGGTTAGTTACAGTTGTCAGCCCTATCTTCTTTTCTCCTTTCCCTTACCACCTCCCATTAACTCTGTAGGTAGCTCAGCTGAGCTTCATCCTCCTTAGTGTCACCTGTGCATGCCTGATAGTGACAGGAGCAGATACCACTGCACATCCCTCTGTGGCAGGCAGAATCTCCTAATCAGAGCACACAGCTCTAATTGTTTACCTTCCAGTTTTTTTCTACCCTAGGAAGACAGTGCTCCAAAGAACAGACCACCAGTTGAAGCCCTCAACACCTGGAAACTTGCCATTTAGACTACTGGTCCAGGGGCTGAGGCACAGCTGCTGAGAGAAGCAGGTTCTACATATCTGAGCTCTTAATCTCCCCTCCCTTTGTTGTCTAGTTTGTGGTTATTCTCTGACATAGCCTTAAAGTGCAGTGCTTAGTCTGAAAGGCTGACATTAGGAACAGCAACAACAATACTTAGCAATAATCCATTCATTTCTAGAGTGTTTTCTGCCTACAGACTTAAAATGCCTTGAGAAAAACTTGTATTGTCAGTATCCTTATTGTAGAGGTCAGACCACTGCAAAAGAGATTAGATAATAGTTTCCCATCTTGCTGTTCCTTTAAACTATTCTAAAAGCAAGAAAAGAGTGTGTGAGAGAGAGGAGAGAGGGAGGAAGAGGGGAGAGAGGAAGGAAGGAAGGAGCAGGCATGGGAAGAGAGAAAACAAGGAAGGAAAGAAGGAAAGATGGATGAAGCTCAGCCATGTCTGTAGGACTTCGGTCACAGGCAAAAGAAATTGAATTATATTGACCCAAGTAAATCAAGATTTAAGTTAAAGTAATGCAATTAATGTTGATTCACATAGACTGATGGTAAGGAATTCTTGTCAAACTAACCCAATACAGACTTTTTTTGTAATGCTAGAATTTTGTATCCTGGAGGTAATTATATTTGCATTGGCTTCTCCGAGGCATTTGATTTGATGGTATACAACCTTATAATTAAAAATGAAAACAAGAGAAAATCACCACAATGCATGTTAAGTAGAGTAAATGCTGGGTAATTATCATTTAAATATGTGAGTGAGAAGTCATCACTAAGCAAGTGGCATACACAGGATCCTGAGTGGATCTGTTCTCAGTCTTTGAAGTGCTTTTTATCACTGCAACATTTGAACTCTTGTGAAATGAACATTACCTCCTACTAATTACACCTGTAGCTGATCTGAAGATTACAGAGCAGCTAATAATGAAAGAGATGGAAAGGTGAGATTGGGCTGTCTTAACTTATTGGCAAATTAAGCTGGAGGAAAAACATACTGTTTTTAACAGCTGTGATTGTGATAACTTATATGTAAGAAAACAGAAAGCAAACCACTATTATCAGATGGTACAAGGACAGTATGTAGCTGTCAGTTGGGAGATGGAGATGAAAACTAACTTGAATATTTAGGGCTGGACTGCCAAGTGGCCTGACAGAATAAAGTGGGGAAAGGTACTAAATAAGAATATAGTCCATGGGGTTCCAAGAAAATCTGAAAATTATCTGCATTTATTTTACAAGTATATTTAAGAACTCATACATACACATTTTCAAACACAGATGGTATGAGAAAATCAACAAAGTGAGGAAATCAGGAAAGAGACAGGTCAAACACATTTCAAAACTTTTTTTACATTCAGTTTAAATTCTTAGTTAAACTCCTGAAATGATGAAGTTTTCCCCCATCCCCCCAGATATCTTTGACAATCACTTGTTTTAAAGGTGTTGGATGCTCTAGTTACTATCTCTTTGGTTCTTTTATCACTATTAGAATACTCAGGCCAGTTCATTTGCAAACTCCTTAAAAAGACTGGTGAGAAATCAAGGACAGACACAAGAGAATATCATAAGGACTAGAAAACACAGAGTGAAAGACTCAAGGGCCTAAGTGAATTTAACTTATTGAAAGAAATTTAAGTTTTGATTTGGTAACATATGGGCTGATTGATGGAAATGTTGATCAACCAGGGCTGTTAATATAACTGTCTATAATACAGCAATAGAACATTTAGCTTATATCAATTCAAACTAGACAAGAGACAAAATTACTTAATGCTGCAGGGCAAATGATGGAACATATTACCAAGGGTGACCGGTAAATTCCCCAACTATAAGGATTTTTCAATCAGTATGGGATGGCTTTCTAAAATCTTTGTTCTCTGGTTGATCTGTAAGCCAGATCTGAAATGGCAGTTAGATTAATTGAAATTCTGTGAACTAAATATTAAAGAAATACCTTGTGTAATGACATTTCAATACCACAAAAGCTGCCTAGGCCTCCATTGAGCAAGTGACTTCTAAACCTGAGTGAACATAAGTGAAGGTCAGTGCATTCAAGAGACACAACCAGACTCACAACAGGACAGGCAAGCTGGAACCTTGGCATCCAGAACTGCAGTGTCTTTTTTTTGGTCCATTATATCTCAGCTGTACTTTTACTGCCAGTGTTTCCTAACCTAAGGACTTAAGGCAGACCGATTTTAAACATCATTTGCAACTACTGCAGTGGGAACTGAGCTGGATATTGAAACAACAAAAGGCAACTCCCATTTATGCCACATTTCTTCTTTCTAATAAATGTTACATCTCTTTATTGCACCTAGAATTTCAAACACCTGTCTCTCTCAGCTTCCCTAAGACTCCACCAAACTATGTATAAAAATAATAACCTCATAAAGCAAACACAAGATGAAGAAGTAGTAAAGAATTACAAAAATGAATGTCATAAAAAGTTAAACTAATCCCCTGAGCAGAAGAAGACCTCATTTTTCAAAAGTATGTCTGACTACACTAAAGAATTTGCAGTTTTAAATCCCTTCATGCCAGTCACTTTGCCAACAGACAATAAAGCTGCAATTTAAAACTGCATTAATCTTCTGCAAAAGGCAGGAGACAGCATTCAGCTTGCTTTTAAAATTGTCTTTTTTCTTGTAGTACCAGCTACTCTGTGGTATGGCGGGGGGAAACCTGCAACTAAAACTTTCAATTATCAGGATGAGGCCAATAAACCTTTTTTTCCCCCCCTCCTACCCCATCACATCTTCCCTTTTACCCTGGTGTCTGAAGGCATACTTGTTCATCCTTCTCATTACTTGAGCTATGTAATGTACCTGAATGTCTTCCAGACCCAGCACAGCTCTCCCCAGGCATGTCCCAACTCAAGATGAGAAATGTCTGTCCATGTAATAGATATAACTCTATTCAGTTTGTTTATGCCTTATTTTCTATTTTCCTATGCCCTCAATAATCTGGTCTAGTGAAAGGTGTCCCTGCCCAAGGCATGGACTTTGGGACTAGATGATCTTTAAGGTCCCTTCCAACCTAAGCCATTCTGTGATTCTATCTTTTTAGATGCTAAAGGCTCTGAAAAAAGGGTTTATATTCCTTATGTTTAAAAGCTCCTTGTAACTCTCCTCATAAATCCTATCAGAATCTTGTAAATGTCCTGCAAATACTTGAATATAACAGTAGGGAGGTGTTTAAAAAGGATGGAGGAAGAAAAAGAAACAAACCAAAAAAGGCGTAGTATACCAGGGGAAATATTGCAGATAGGAAAGAACATCTTTGACTGGGTGCTATTAAGGTTCCCCCCTGTGCTGTCCTACATATGACTGAGGTGCAGGACTGTCACACCTACCGTTTAAGGACTCAGAAGCCTATCTAGAAGTTTATATTCTCTGCTTGTCGTTATCGCAGCTGCTGACTGCCTTACAGGCTGTAATGTTGTAATGTACCTACCCTCACTCAGAATAGCTCTGAGAGTTAGATTGGACTCCTGCCACTCTTTTTTTTTTTTTTTTTTTTTTTTTTTTTTTTTTTTTTTTCCACAGCCAAAAATCACTCTCATAGAGTTAAAAAAGTTTGAAGATGAAGAGAAGTTCATTTCACCTTTCAGTAATTACATTTTTGGTACCTCCTCCCTCTTCTCTCCATCATTTTCAACAGCCCCTTGATCTGAAACACAAGGAAGAGGCCATTTTACCTGGGGTCAGGAAAAATCCTGCTTCACTAAGCTGAATATTAGGATTACATTAAAAAAACCCAGGATGATTAATCAAGATGTCCAATTCTCTTAAACCTCCTGGAGGTGGTGTACTGGCAAGGAAGCATTAATAGATCCCTGACAAGCCTCTCTCAAGTATGATTTTTAATTTTTCTGGGAAAAAAGCAAAAGAAACAAACACAGTGGTTTTCTAAGGTAATTATTATCTGACAATATTTAACCTTGTTTTCTTCCATGTGTCACTGGTTTCCCCTTATGAATGCAGTGGGGACATATAAAGTAACAGTCAGATGGAAAACTATAGAACAAAAAAACAAAAGAGTCCCAAAAATTTATCCCTGAAATCCAAAGAAATGTTGCCTTGTGATGTGCCATAGTAGGAGTGACCAAAAGACATGAAGACTTGTTAAATATTGAGTATTACGATAAGGTTCTTGGAAAATAACCAGCTCATATTTCTAGCTTTCTGAGTATGAGTGCCCAGCCACTTCACCATGGCAGTGTCTTTGCAGAAGTCTCACTCTGTTGCCACTAAAATATGCAAAGTCATTAGTTGTGAAAATTCAGGCAACGATGGTGGCTGCTTCCTTTGGGTGCTTGTAGTAAATTAGACAAGTAATGGCAACATATGGAGCCTTATAGATGGCAAAGAGAAGATGAAAAGACAATTCCTATTATTTGGTTTATCAAGCCATGAAGGAGATACGTCTGCACCTGTTGCTTGGCAGGAAGGGAGGAAGACACGCTGATTCTTTAGTAAAAAGAGATTTTTACATTTTTGTGTGCTAGGGCATTTTCTCCTTTAAAGGTAATTCAATAAAGCAATTTTTTCCATGCATAAGAAGAAAACCAGAAGGCTTGCAGATTTTCTTCTTTAGCATGATCTTTTACTACAACGCTCTTACTGTTATGCTTTAGTAGATTGGAGGCTAGGGGAGCTCATTTATACAGCTTATACAGACAGATCTGGACTTCCATCTGTGCTGATTGAAAAAGCAGAAATGTGGTACAGTTATGTTCTTTGGTATGAATTCCCTTGACTGTATTCATGGGTCAATGAGCCCTGCAGAGACACAGAGCTAAGCACTGAGATGATCTGGGCCAACCTATCAAACTAAATTTCATCCAGAGGTGAGCTGAAAGGTGATGTGATGAGGTAATATATGTAAATATTAACAGGATTGGGCTACGTGGGTGTGTCACTATCTAGGCAAGCATCTTCACATTGTTTTCCATTAGAAACATCTATTTCTAGTGCAGTCCCAAAAGCCTAGAAATCTGGAAAATGGAACTGGGCTTAACAGAGTGGTATGGCCTCCTTTCAGATTGTTTAAACCCCTGGTATGTATATTCAATTAAATAAAAATTTCCTTAAAATATAAAACGGCATTCAGAAAGAAAAAAACAATTCACACATTGCCATTCTGAGGGAGGGAGAGGGGGAATGTACTTTTGGAAGAGAAGATAACACATTAGTATCTCAATAGGTGTCTAAAGTCAAAAGGAGGTAGGAAAGAAAAGAGGGCAACTTATTTTTTCATATCTAATAAATTACTTCTGTGCTAAATGCACTTGTTAGACACAGACAAAATATGTTTTGCAAGTACATTTGGAAAACCAAAATAAAGCTGTGAAGTTTTGCCTGGTTTGCAAGGAAAACAGCAAATACCTGAATATTCCTTCACCCCTTAGGTTAGCTTGACGGAGAAGGTTTAGGAACTAGAGCTGTATCTCAAGCTTGCAAAGTAGCCAGAGAGGAGAAACAAGTAGTGTCTGATAAGGCTTTTCATTAAAATGTTTAACATGCTTGTAGTTACATTGTGCCAGAAAACTGGTGAGGAAGGCTGAATGCACAGCAGTGGTGGAGGAGCGTCTGAACTTCTATGTGTGCAATACTTGCCAAGAAAATCAAAAGTCTGATAAAGAAAATGCATGTTTTAGTGTAATCCTATAAAGCAGTTCTATGTTATTTTTAATGGGTAGGAACATTCTGGAGAATAAATAAGATGCTTGCTTAATGGTCAATGATTTAGTATTAGAAGACTTTGGCTGTGATTTCTGAGGCTGAAAAAGCATTTTGGTTTAAACAGGCAAGTTGGCCACTGCAGGGAAATACTGCTTTTTCCCCAGAACAGCCTCTGGGCAAGGCTCTAAACGACCCAATAACATGTTTTATCTTTGCTTTAGTATTTGTATAGCTTCAGTACAGTCTTACCTGAACAGCTGATTTGTCTTTACAACTCCCTCTGAGGTGGTGAAATAATATTTGTTCAGATTTATATGTGGAGATGAGACACAGATGCACCAGAGATCCAAAAAAAGAACTTCCCTGTTACAATCCCTTGTAACAGTGACTTGTAGGCAGACTACATTGCCTACAATATTGTTACTTGGAAGGGTCAAATGCCTAACTTTATACTGGGAACCTGGGGAGAACTACAGACATCAGATGGGGTAACTAAAACATTCAGAGTGCAACCATCAGATTAGAGGACACGAAACACTAAAGATGACCCCTAGAAAAATGCTGAGCAGAAAGGAGTACTATAAACCACATAACTACACAGGATTTTTTAAAAAAAATATTTCCTGTGGGGATATAATTTGTATTTTCTTAAAATGGTGTAGTGCTGATCTAATTCAAAATATCCAGATGTTGGATCTGAGTTTGTTTCATCTCACGGTGTAAATGTCCTGTTTACCATGCTTCAGACTGTTCAGAGAACTTAAAATATAGTAGGATAGTGACAGTAAAGATTAGAGAGTAATACATAGCTAAGAATTTGGAGAAATCAGTTTGCTGTGGAGAAGTTCCAAGTCTTCTTCAAAGAGTACTGATTTTATCAAAGGATTACTTCATTAGGTGTAGGAAGCAAAACCTGATTCTGTGCAGATTTGTCTGAAAACTTAGGCACATAGGATGAAATTTCTGCATGTAAGATGAAAGAGAAATACAAGCACCAGTCTTGTAGAAGTTTGCAGAACTGCAGTGCTGAATAAAAACATGGAAATCTTCATCCTAATGATGCTTTTATGGTCCTGGAAATTGAAATCCCAATTAAGATAGGAACATAAACCATGCCTGTGAATATTGGGGCTAGCACTACAGTAATGGCTAAATATTACAGGTTTGCAACTTAATCCTGCATGTTCCTAGGCACATGTTCAGCCCTATACAGCATCTCAGCTACATGTCATCTTACTTACACATCATTCCACTCTGCTGAGTTGATGATTTTGTTAAGGAACAAGGCTATTAATATATGTAAATATTAACAGGATTGGGCTGAGAACTGTCCAAGTAAAAGCTCAGCTAATACTCTAAACTGGACAGATGGATATGATATGCTTTTGGCAGACTTTTGCATTTCCTCCTCAAACAGGTCACAACTGCTTATAAAACAGGGGTTTATTGCAGTATTCATTTATATGATTTATTTTTTCCTATGGTTAGAGTTTATAACTCATTTGCTTCATTTCCTGACAGATTTTCTTCCCTCTATTTATTCCCAAGTTGTTTATATATGTACATATATTCCTTTACATAAATAAATATAAATGTTCTATCCCAAATACTTATGTTCTCCCATGAACAGTTTATGATCTTTCTCTTCTATCAAAATCTTTAGATAAAAATTAGAAGGATATTAAATCTTAGCTGATCTGATTGCTTTCTGTCATGAAGATTGCATTCTGTCATATTACACTATGTTGAATATTGTGACCAAAGAATCATGAGAGCAGGTAAAGATAGAATGTGTAGTATTTACTACATACTTACATTATAAATCTGGGAAGAAATATTAGAGTAGATAAAAACAGGTCAAAGATAGATTTGTTCTTCTCATTTTTATTTCTTTATTATTTCATAAAAAGGAGGATCATGGCATGGGGTCATTCCTTGATTATAATTACCTTTTCCTGATTTTAGATCAGGATCTATATGATGGATCCCACATGACTTAGGGTACCCTCTCCCTATTGGTGTACATGATTTATGTATCCCTGCTGGATACTTCACACTACACCAATGTGGGAGCTGATCCAGTAGTGCTGATGCAGATTCAGAAATTTTTTGGATGTCATCTTCTCTTTTGCTAGTCACCTGAATAAATCCTATAGAATTTGCAGTAAATAATCTTGGTTTTGCTGAATTATGCAGCTGTAAGTTATTATTCATTTGCAGACAACTCCATTGAATTTTTACAGAAAATAATGATTTCCCCATTTTGACTTTGGTCATACTCATTTACAAATGGATGGAGATACCAGCCAGAATTTGTCTCTGGTGATCAGCAGTAGCAGAACAATTCAAGGCCTTTAAGGAAGGATTTTAAAAACATGTTTTAGTAGATTTGGTTAGAGGAGAGAACTGTGAGCCAGGTATCTTTATTGCTGTCCTCAGTCTCAGACGAAGTCAATAAAAGGCCTCCCATTAATCTCCCTGGGAAGTGAATCTGGCCCCACATGCCTTCCTGTCCCCTTAGAAAAGCTGTTTCTAGCATAGTGGTTCCTGCCTTTTGCATGAGATGAAATGAAGGGATGTCAAGGTACTTTCCCCCACTTTGGAAGCTGCAGTAAGCTAAGCACCTGCAGGTTTTACTTCAATGCAAACACTTTTCCGTAAACCATGACAACAGCCATGCAAGCAACTTAATGCCATTGATATTGAACATCAGCTTTAAAAAATCACCTGTAAAAGTTCCTATCATTTGCATCTGGTTCTGAATTAAAGAAAATGAGACTGGCCCATGGAAGCAGCTGTAGTTTCTGGCAGTACCGTTTTTCATTAAAAAACAGTTCCACATCCCTTCCGTATTTTAAAGCACCGGATGACTTAGTTTCTTGCCTCTGCTCTTAAAGACACTTCAATATATTTAAAATACCTATGTATACTCGAAAAGATCAATTTTTTTCCAATACACAAGAATTCAGCAATAATAGAAAACATGCTCCTTCCTCTTCAGAGAAATCTGTGAGTATGGAGATGTGCTGGTGACCCCATTTCCTTTGCACCGGTGACCCCAGACAAAAACAGGATGCTGTGGAAAAACTTGAATTGCCATATTCTACCTCTCCTGAAGAGAAACAACATCAGTTTTCAAAACTGTCTTGATTGTGCAGCAAAAGCAGAACAATAGATGAAGCACTAACCCCACAGTACTGCCATGTGAATAACCAATTTTTCAATTTTCTGCCAGTTCTGAATTTATTTTATGTTAACCTGGAAAGTAATTTGTCATACAGAGTACTCAGCTAGCTAAAAGCAAGAGGAAAAACAATTCCAGTACTGAATAATGCATTTCTTCAAAACATTTGGTATTTCTTTGTATAGCTTAAATAAATGTTTTAAAGAAATGTGGATACTTAAAAGTTAATTTTGGACATTTTTGAAACAGAATGTTTGGGGGCTTTTTCAGGCTAGGTAAAATTTTGAACCAATTGGTTTATACCATGTTTGTCCATCAAGATGTAGAAAAAAATAGTAAGATTTTACTGGGAAAAATTCTTATTCCATCCACAGGGTAATCAAGCAGTTTTAGTTACAGGACTGAATCTTCATCAGAGCTGATCACATAAGTGGCCCTCTCAAAACATCTGTGATTAAAAAGCTCATAACATATCCAGTGTCCTTTTCAATATTCCATTATTTTGCCATATAATATTCCCATAACTACAAGAATAGCTAACATCAGAATAGACCAGGTCTCCAGTGCACGCTGTCTTTATACATCTGGGATCTTCTTATATGTTTGAAAAAATGAATTAAAAGAAGAAGGAATCAGTGTCAAGAGATCTTCCAGCTTTGCATGATTCACTAAGAGAACTAGATATTCCCACTGCAAATGGCTCAAAGGCTGTATTTGGGGAATTGTGCTATTTCCAGCTTTGTGGCGTTGAACAGAGAAAAGTAGCTTTGTGATTCAGCTTACTTGGTAATCCTTTCTTAATTATGGAAATATATATGAATCTAAAACGAAAGGCTGTGCTCCTTTAACTTCCCTGTTTTCTGTCTACACGTTCCTCTTTAGCCAATGCAACATGAAGAGTAGGATACATCTCACCTGATCTCACAATGGTAAAAAAGAGGAACCTATTCAGAGCTAGTCTCTGTGGGCTTCCTTTATAATTAATAGAAAGACATAGGTGCCTTCACAGAAGGGTTCATTTCAGATGAATTGTTCTGATGTCTACATTAGGATGAGATGAATAGCCTTCTGAAGGTGCCTGTATTTTTCCATTGACTTAAAAGGGATCCTAGTGTGACTTAGATGCCTGAGGTAAGTAAGATTAATCCTGCCTTGAACCAAAAGGGACAATATGGTTTAGTTTCTATAAATGTACTTAGACTTAAACAAGACTAAGGAAATTTCCATTACAGATCAATAATTTCCAACACTACCTACTTTCTGAAGAATATGTTTATAAAAGTGTGCTTAAAGTATTTCTTAGTAACCATTACAGATGAGAAAATAAGAGAATAGAACCTTTCCCACCCTGTCCTCAACAGGATGCTTTTGAACATTTACATTTACATTTTGCCTGACTGACTGAGCCAATTACTAGTATGCAGAAAAGCAGTGCTGAACTCCAAGGGGGGTAGGATCATCCAAAAAGAATGTCCCTAACTTCTATAACTGGAAAAATGATCTTACTAATACACTTTTGTAGTCAGACTAGGATGCCAGGGTGAAGAAATGAATGCCATTTTTGAAATGCTATGCATGTATCCTGACCTGGGAAGTGCCTAACAATGGATGCAATTACCTTTTCTGTGATGGCTTATCATTAGTTTTCACTTAATTGTCACCTGAGTCACTTGACAAAGATTTATTTGATGTTTAATACTACAAGCCAAGCTCTGAAATACTTGTGAATTAGAAAGAACTGTACCTTTCAAGGGACAAAAACTGCTGGATCTCAATGCCAAGGTTTAATCACACATAGATTTACAGTGTACTGTTATTTCTAAGAGATGGTAAAGTAGCTAAGTGTGTACTTCTGAGTAGAAATGGCAAACAAAGAATGTATCCCTGAGCTGTCTTTTTTCAGAGACAGTGGAAGAGGAGAAACTGAAATAAATGCAAACTGATAATTATACTGTATGCAGATTGATGTTTTTTATAGTTACAGTGTATATACTAGCAAAATAAAAATGCAATGCTGTTGATGCAGTTGAGCTGTCCCTCATTGTTCCAGCCTCTCCGAGCAGTTGGGGTCAGCAGTAAGGACATGGAGCACATGAAGTATGGCTGGCCACAGCAAGACCCAGATGCTAAGCTAGGGATGATATCTTTTCAGTAGCTGCATCTGGCTCGTTGGCAGGCTCTACAGGCAGATCTGCTGGCAGGCCTGGATTTGCCTCTGGGTCTGTCATCTGTCATGTTGTTACGCTGTTGATGGGCTGTCTCGGCTGCCTTGCCCTCCCAGGCTGCATTTGCCTTTCAACCACTTTTGCTGCTGAGGATTATGTTCTGTTCCAACATTTGGGGACAAGGGGATGGCAGTACATCGCTAAGACGTGTAGTTCAGAGAGCAAGATCAGGACAGCATTGTCGGAGTCAGAAATATGCTCAGCACATGCTCATTAATGCACGTTTTAAAAAACAGCCCTGCAGGTTTGGAATTCACTTGCAGCCTATTTGTTATGCTTTGCTGCTAGTTAGTAATTCAGGGCTCCGGTGACTCGTGCACCTTTGTTTTTAATTATGACACTTTCATTTCAGCATATACCTGATGATGACATATACAATTGTTGATTAGCAAAGCAGAAGTCTTAATGAGCAGGGGGTAGCTTAGTGAGCTGGCTGTAAAAATAATATGAAATGTATCATTGATTTCTCCATTCTCTGCTGCATGGTGCATAATAACTTGGAGAAAACCAGTTAAAATAAAATATTAATGGGCTAGCAGTACTGGGAAAACAGCTCACTGTTAACATGCTCAGTAGTGAGAGAAAATTACAGGTTTCATTGTGTATGCTGCACCATCTGCCTACACAGAGAGCTGAAGCCATAGGCTCTCCCAGGGGAAATAGCTGTGGATAAGTTATTCAATTAGAACAGTATTATTGGCCAGCTACCTTGGAGAATTGGGTTGATGATGTTGTGATTATCCTGCTCCACATTCCTTCATGTCCCAGACAGGCTGCATCGCTTTGCAACTTCCTTAAGTGCTCACTCAACTGTACAGTAGGTGAGCAATTGAAACAGGGAATATCAGGGATGCCTGAAAGAAAATCAATTTTGAATGAACTTTCTCTGCCTAGCCACAGCCTACATATTCTGAGTCATATCGTATTTTTGCGGACTTCTGTGTAGTAAGTGACAGAACTGGCAGTGGGAGGAAAGAGAATTTCATTGTGTGCATTTAACCTGTGGCTGGGCACCAGATTTCATATGGTAGGTTACAAAATAGTACAATGCTCCTTCAAGTGTGACATTCTTATTAGCAACACAGAAGCTTTCAGAGAGTACTGCCAGACGTTTTAAGAAACTGCTCTGACCCTTTGTCAACAAAGTTCCAAAATGTTTTCTTCTCTTCTTTGAATGTTGAGTTTTTTATTCTTGTGCAAAACAGATCAGATCATGGCCTGATCCCTGTCTTGCAAATCCATTTTTTTGCTGACCTCCTGCTCAAATTAATGACATCTGAGAAGCATCATATTCTCAAAATAGAACTCAGTCTCACTGTGCTATAGGCATAGGAACATAAAGAGAGTGGCTTCTGATTTTTTTTTAATAAGCAATGCTGCACCTAAAGTTAAGATTTTTTAAAATAATTATATTATATATCTTCATCCTTTTTCATCACCTAGTCTCATTTTAACTGTCCTCGATCTACTTTCATCAACAATGGGATTTCAAGACAGCCAGGACTTGCTGTAACATTTGTTGTGACGCCTTGTATTGCACAGGCTGTAGAAATTTTTAGTATCATTAAATAAATTGGTGCCCCTTTTAACTAAGAAGCAAAGGCTTATGATCTTGCCACTAAGACTCAAAAAAAAATTTTTTTTAGGAATTGTTTCTATGTTCAAAATTGTAGTCATATTTCTTTCCTAGTCTGTCATGCACTGATGCAATCTGGAAAATCTAAGAGGGAATGCTACAAGGGGAATTCTTGGGAGAGGCACATTTTTCAACTGTGCTTTAATCAGAGCTGAGCTCTCCTGGAAAGGTGACTTATGCCTGTTCTGAGTTCACATCACTATCAGTAATCTTCTCCTCGTTCTTCAAAGCTGTATGTCCTGTTAAACAAAGATGTACATCGTCCACAAGGCTCACAGGAGGGAGGCATTTGTGAGGTGACAAATGAGGTCATTGGCTTTGCAGCTGAAGAGTCCCCAGACGAGTTCAGGAAGGTGCAATCTCTGAAAACAGTAGTGATGCTGCATGACTGATAACACCAAGTTGGTTCATTTCCTTGCCATTTATTTTTCATTGAATATAATGGGTGCAGGTTGGCAGCAGGGAGATACCCTGCCTGATCACCTTGTCCTTGTTGCAGTGCTTTGCTTAGGGAGAGAGAAAACGTAGTCAGCCATCCCAAAAGCCCAGGGCAAGGCAGGCCTGGAAGAGAGAAATGGGAGGACTCTCAAACTGTGGGAGCTCTTGTACTTTAGGAAAATTTGGATCACAATAGTGACTTCTTTGTAAAGTGCCTTGAAGGGACAGGACAAAAACCAATGTCTAGGAATGAAGTAATAATATTTATTCATACCTGCTTGCACCAACTGTTTTGAAGCATTTTCTGCAAATCCTCTTCGTGCTGCACCTTACATGACTTCTCTCCCAGCTTGCATCCTCCCTTTTGTCTGAACATCTGGTATCTCCAGAGGGCATCTGCTGACTAGGGTGACTTGCACCAGTACATCTGTGTGACTTGTAGACAGTGGGACAGTGGCTTTGAGCTTCATGCTTGCAGGGCACCAAGAGTAAAGCATGAATATGGATGGAGTGCTGCTGTGCCATGTGTGCTCATGCTGCTAATGATAAATACGATAACAACGGCAGTCCTACGCTCCACAGGAAAATCTGCTTTCCCCCATGTGCAGCCTGACTGATTGAGTCTGGAAAAGGCAGAATTCATCTATCAGCACCTTGTAGGGCCATAAAATACATTGACTTTTTAACTTCTTCCACTCTATAGAGCCACATTTTTGCATGCAGACTATGACATGGAAATTATTATGGGACTCCTGGGATATGCAAGCCACTGACTGAATGGAGTGCCATTTCCTTTTATATTACCAGTGGAGAAAATTGTGCCATCTGAACCCACATGCTCACCAGCTGATGAATGTGAGGCTACTAGCTTGGTCTTCATTCAGAGCTTTCCCGTCCGTTTGCACACCTGTGGTCTATTTAGCTGTAGCATATGTGACCTGCCTGAGCAGAGAAACCTGGAAACACAGCCCTGGGTCTGGCTAGAGGCTGTGGCTGGAGCAAAATGGGTGGCTGCACACCATACCTGCTCATGTAGTGCCTGTTAGTGTGACACTGTCATTCAGACATAGTCGGACTTTTCTGGACAAGCTATCCTTCAGGAAGATGGTTACTTTCTGCAGGCTGCCTGTGAAACCTGTGAGATGAGCAGACCCACAGGCACCCTGCTCTGCCTACTCTGCCACTGGGTCCTGGGGCCATCCTTCCCTCACACCAAGGGGTTGTGCTGTCCAGTCAGAAGCAGGGACCACATAAGTGACACAAAACACAACCAGGCCCTAGGCAGTGGAGTTTCCATCTTTAGAGTTGATTGAAATGTTTCAGCCAACTTGAGTGGGTCCCTGATTATGCTGTCTCCTGGAGATGGCCTCCAAGAAATATGGGACTGTCCTTGGATCAGAAATGGGAAAGACAAGTTGGGTCTGCAAGGCAACTCATTGAAAGCTGTGGGATTGATTTTCAGTTTCCTGAATACTTGTCTAAGTTTCAAGTAGTGAGTGTGAGAATCGATTATCTTTACTGTCTAAAGAAGAGCTTAGGGGTTCAGCAAGAGATTATGACGAGGGCACAAAAAAAAAAAAAAAAAAAAAGGAAACATAAACTACAAATCTTGGGTTCAGTGAAGTGAAGAAAGAGGAAAATGCTTGGATATAGAGATGTTTATTTTTTTTTTTACTCTGGCTTTTCTCATCCAGGCATGAAAAACTCTGAACTTCCCCATTAGCCTGGCTACATGGACTTCCTGAAGAGGCCTGACCCTAGGAGGACTTCGAGAAGGAAAACCATGTACCAACACCCTGCATAGCAGTGACAAATAGCTGGTTGTACTGATTCCAGAATTTTTCCATGGCACAGTCAGGCAAACTCAGCCAATCTGCTTGCATGGTCCTGAACTTGCCAGTGGTGGAGTCAAAAAGCTGAGGGAAGCCACCTGTGTCTAAGGAAAAGGTAAGGTTTGAATGTCCTGAACAGATCTGTGGCTGACCTCCTCTTCACAAGCGATTGTGAATGTGTGTACAGGTGAGTAAAGCTCAGTTGCCCCTTACTGCACTTCTTCCTTTGCTCAAACTGACAGGTAAAATGACCAAGCTCCCAAAACTTAAACTACTAAGTCGCTATTTGAACACATATTACATTTCTTACCAGATTCTTTACTGTGGTCATTTCCAGAGTAGGAAAAATTCCAAACTAGACATGAGAGATTTTGGGGTGTTTTTGTAGATTCACTTCCTGAAAGATTGCTTTGCATCTGATGTTCAGATAAAAAATAATGATATCAACTAGTTTAAAAGCAGCAGTGTTTGACAAAGGACAAACTAACTTAGACCTCTGCAACCACTTATTTATGTTGCAGTCAAATAGACATCTTCAAAGTTACTGAAACAATTCTTTACAGGCTCTGGGAAGAAACTAGATGTCCCTACTGGACAATATCTTCAGCAGCCTGTCATCTGGGATGTGTATTCTAACAGAAGCTGGCAAGGGGGTATGAAGTGCAAAGCAAATGGTACCTCTCCAAAGTATGTCTTTTATTTAATTGTTTTAAAATCCTGGTTTTAAATATTATATTCATCTAAATTTTGTGCTTGGAGAGATTCCAGGGCTGTCTAATGTTAGTGGAGAACAAGGCAAGCTTTCTGTACACATCTGCCTTTGAGAATTTTACAATAGTGGATATTTGTGTTGTTTCATTTTTGTACATACTTCCCCCTCAGGGAGAATTCTGTATCTGGAAGCACATGTTAATTTAACCCTTGAGTAGAGCTCCAGCAAAAATGGTTTGTGTTTCCCCCTTTGGGAAACCAATGGTGATGGTGAAGAAACAAGCTGTCAAAGACTGAGAGTTTACTGTTGTTTCTGTCACCTGCTTATTTGAATTGTGAGCATTGGTGCATATACAATTTACCAACAGGGCCAGGTCCTAATATATAAGTTAAAAAATCCACTTGCTATTGTGTGACTGAGATAAGCAGGATGTTGGAGAGACGGGTATACCAACACTGCCACAGAAATGTAAATTTGTCTTGTCACAAATGTCAGAAGTGTTCCGTTTTTAAGATCCTCCATTTTTTAAAGAGACTCTAAGACTGACACAAAAGGAAGGAAAAGGGAACATGCCAGAAGAGTGTTGAGAAATTACCCTGGTTTCCCAGGGAAAAGTACTGAATACGTTAGTTTAAAGAGAGAAAAAGAAAAAATAAGAATCAGAACACGAGGGGTTGTTTTAGTTTGTAATGCAGAGTCAGCATGGGAGAGAAAGGATAAGATTTAAGCTGATGAAAAAGCTATTCTCTCATCACTTCCTACTGGCCAGATATCTTCCTAATGGTTGTTGCAAACACAGCTAATTGTGTCAGCAATGGGAACCTATATTTAAAGAATAAACCTTGATCTTTAAATACCAGCAAGATGAATAGGGAGAGTACTAATGGTAGATACACTTTTCATGATTGTTTTTGCTGTAACATGTTTGATGTGATGGCAGTTTACAAAGCAGTCTGTAGGAAGGTATCTGCCAGCCTTGAGCCCAGTTCATAATTCTTCCTGATGTCCAGCTGACTCCACAGAACCCAAGGTAAGGCTCCCTCAGGACTAGGGACAGAATAATTCCTGAAAAAGAGATGCTTGTTCTTGGACAGGTTATTAAAAGAAAGACTCTTTAGAAACCCGCAAAACATTCCTACAACTCAGGCATCATTGGTGGCATTGAAGACCATGTAATTTGTGCTGGATAGATAATGGTGGAGAGGTTGTTATAATGCAGCCTCTTAACAGCTGGGCTGGAGAATGCACACAGGGCCCATACTTTCATTTTAAAGCCTGGGTTCATTGAACCTTTGTTTTGGATAAATGCCTTTCTACCCAAGACTACCACATTCCTTACAGTCAAAAGGAACAAAATTTGAAGATGCAGCAAATACAGCATGTTCAGTGTCCAGCTTCGCTCTGGCTCTGTCTTCTACCTCAGGCAGACATGCCCCAAGCTGGTGTGCTGTGCAGCATCATTCAATCATAATGTTGGCAATGTGGTAACGTAACCAGATCTGGCATGCACAACTGTCTTAAAAGCTCAAGGCACTGCCTCCAAAAACAATCCACACGCAGCAGGAGGTAATTTCTTTGCACACATTTCCAAGCCCACTTCAGCTGACACTTCCTCCCTTACCCATTCTCTCCTCCTTTCTCAGCATGGTCAGGTTACCAACACTTACAGGTCTCTCTGTCCTTGGTATCTTACCAGCATCTTCCTGTGCAAAGCTTTTCTACTAAACAGTTCACATTCCCAAGCAGTTTTCCACGCTATTTTCTTGGATGATGACATGAGCCAGTGCTCAAAGGATCACCTTTTCCTTAGGCTTCCTGTGTAGCTTTGAATATTAAAAAAAAAAAAAAACAAACAAACAAACAAAAAAAACACCCCTTTCTAAATGGAAATTATTGTTTACCAAAACCAACCAGCACCAGCTCAGAGTTTTGAGCTTTTTCTCAGTCAGCCATTCTGCAGGCCACCAATGTAAACAAAATGTTTTGCTAAGAAAATTATTCACTTTGAGCACAAAGCAGGACTCTATCTGTACATGATAAAAATGTTTCACACCTGAGCAGAAAGAATGCATGACAGCAAATTAACTTCAGTTGTTTTTCACACCATAGGTCATTTATTCTGCTTGAAAATGAGAAATCGCTATTGTCTGTATCAGACAAGTAAGACATTTCCAATTCTGTCACCTAAAAAGTTTATTCCTGCTGTTCCAAGAATATAGTGACAGTATGAGATATAGCATATCTACCTTAAATATTCAAGTAACATTGGCTCTTAGTATGCCAAAAGAAAGAAAACAGGGTGATACTTAGCATCTAAGCAACTTAGGATCTAAGTTGTAGCAGTGACAAGAAATATATCTTCATTTCCACAATAATCAGTTCATCTAAACTAATTTAGGAGATTATAGGAGCTGCAATTGCTGGGATCATATTTTCTTAATCAACTTTGTAGTTTTGTGTCATACAAGCTTTGTCTTTTCTTCATTACACATACTGTAGCAGTTTTTTGTGGTGGTCACTTAAAAACTGCAAGGTGGATTAGGGAGCAGGAAAGTATATGTGCTTGTCAGTTCTTAAAGCTGGCAAGCAGAAGTCAAGTTTGCACTTAGTTTCTGGATTTACTGTCTTGAGAGCAAAAGCTCACCTATGGAGCACAACCTGTGATTAATTACATACTAATAAAACACTTCCCAGAATATTTAGATGCTATTTCTGTGCTATTTGACATCTGTTTTTTTTAATTTTAGTGCCCACTGACTCACTTTAAGAGCTAAAGCAGAACTGTACAAATGATCTTCAAAAGTACCAGTGTGAAGAATCCCACAAACCTTAATAAGACCAGCATAGCATCCCCAGGGAGTTCCTCACCAGTCTGGGTCTTGGCTGATTTCTGGTCCTTTCTAAGCAAAGGTGTGCACCCAGTGCTGCATGTAGGGCTTCTGCACCTGACTAAGGCCATATGTACAGAAAGAGAGAGAGAAAAAACGAAGGCGGTTTGGGGAAATTGGTTCAAATGATGCCTGCACATTGGGGATCTCTAAGGTCAAAAGTACCAAGTGTGCAGGATAAAGTCCAAATTTCCAAAGAAACACTCATACACAGATCATGATATTCATAAATTTAAAATCTTACATTTGGCAGAAAATAATATCAATCACTTGACCATCAAGTGAACAAGCATGCATATTTTGATAGAAGTTTCCTTAAAAATAGTTGCCAGTAAAACAGAATTTTTACAACAAAGAGTCAAATCCATCAAGTTTTTGCTAATGTAATAGTAATAGTAATAGTAAGTAATAAATTTCCTTCAAATAGAGGCTCTGTCCCATCAGTTCCTCTGGCAAAGGGGTCCCCTTGCATCTGAAAGATGATCCAACTACAGTTTAAAGAAACTTACAGAAAGGACAGCTGACTGAAGATAGAAGTGTCTGAGAGTGGAGAAGGGGAAGTAAGTGTGGATGCATTCTCATATGAGTAAAGTGAGGACAATGACACTTGTCCTGAAGTTTTTTAGGGACCGGAGTCAACTCCTTGAAATCAGGTTTGGACCTGCTTTTTATTCTTCTACTTCTCCCCTTCTCTTTCACTACATACAGATCCCATATTTGTATGAAAATAAACCCTTGCACTGGTTCTTTTACTCTCACACATGTTAACTAAAAGGGTCCCTTAAATTAAAAGCTCTGTTTGAAGCAGTTCTGGCAGACAGTGAAAGACTGCTGTCAGATGCTTTCTGCTGGGAAATAAAAGGGAGACTGCAGGGAGCCTTTACCTTGGGAATCCCACCCAGGGCAAGATCACAAAGAGCTAACAGCTCTTCTTACGTCTCTCCATGTACTGGGAGTTGTCAACATAACCAGGGGACTTCATTATCATGCTACAACAATGCCTAAAGGAGACTTGCATGATGATGCATTCCCATGTTGTTCCATGCTTGTCACAGGTGTTGAGATCCCTGAGCTGTTATCAGGGAGTGTCCAACTGATGGGGAAGCATTTGAAGTCTACTAACTGCTGAAAAAGCCTGTGTGCTCCTATTTATTGCAAATAGGTCCTGCCTGACTACCTTTAGGCACAGCTGGGCAAATCTTAAGCCTTACAGCTTCAGATCTTCAGACCTTCTGCTTCAACCAGCAGGGCTGTGAGTCATTGGATTGCCTGGAAACAAGCAGGGGGCTTTACACTACAAGCCTCATGGCAGAAGAATTTTAAGGTCTGGGCAGCTGGCCAAAACTTGAGGTCTTGTAAAACTTGTTTCCATAAAAGAAAAAGATTGATTATGGAGTTAAGATTTCCTTGATGAAACACTATAAATCTATAAGGGATATATACACAGTCTTGTTTCCCTTCATTACAAGAGGAATCAAACAAGAAATTAATTCTTCAGTCCCAATTCCAAACCTATTTTGGCCAAACACACGACAGAAAACTATTGTTTTTTGCTTTTCACTTTGCATTTCTCTGTGAATCTACCACGATATCTGATGATTTCTTTCAGTTTTCTTAGTGTTTTCTCTGTATTTCTGAGAAAAGCTCTTCAAACAATGCCTTTGATACTCCAGAGCAATTTTAGTGTAAAAATAAAGCAGAAGTCTGGTAATACTTCTGTACTTCTGTTTCCTCTCCCCTCCCTCTCTCTCTTTTGAATAATGGTATTTAAATTGCAAAGTATCTCAGGTCTCAGTCAATTCTTCTGTCCTATGTATAGTTTTGAAGAATTTAATCCAGGACTTCCATATCACTGCTATGAACAGTAGGACTGATCAGCTTTGCTATTCAGCAATACTGAACATCAAACTGTTAAAAGAGGGTTTCTTAACATCAACATTCTTGCCAAGATTAGTATTTCACAGCTCCCTACAACCTCTAACAATATCACCCACCGTGCTCCTCATACCACGATGCATTTCCACTTCAGTACACCAACTAGCTTGGACAAAATTTCACCTTAGTTTGCTTTCTTACCACACAGCTGGAAAAGCAAATGGCTTTGCTGATAAAGGTGACTTGGGTTTTTGTACTTAACTGCAGTACTTACTATTGGACACAGCTTAAAGAATTGCCACACCATTATGGGGAAGTTCCTCATCCTGATGATTTTTCCCATCTATGCTGGCATGGCCATAACCTTTGGCTCCCATCATTCAAAGCAGAAACTTCATTCTAACAGAGTTTAAGATAATAACTTAAAAAAAAACTTTATTGAGACTGTTCCAGTATATCCTGTCCCTTTCCTGGAAGGGATTCAGGGAATGGGGCTTTGAGAAATCTGGTCTAGTGAAAAATGCCCCTGTCCATCGTGGGGCAGAGCGGTGGAACTAGGTGGAACTTTAAGGTTCCTTCCAACACAAACCACTGAATGATTATATTATTATTATTTGGAACAAAATATCCTTAAATACAAGTGTTGACACAATCTTAAATTCAGACATTCGTATCTTATGTAAGGCAAAACATCACTGAAGAAAAAAGCCCCATTAGTTGTCCATTAAGGTTGTATAATATTACACAGTAGAAGCTTTTCTACTTCAGCAACCTTCTTTGATGCACCCTTTATAAGGTTTTCTTCCCTGCCAACTCATCTTTAGGCACATGAAGACAACCTGCTCCTGTGCCTTTATATTTCCTCCAAGAGGAATGCCCAGTTTTCCTGGATTCCTCTGCCCTTCAGGAGTGCCTCCAAAGAGACTCAATCAGGCCCCAAAATAAGGGCTAGAAAGAAAGAAAGGAGCAGAAAAAAGGGAATGGAAAAAGGACATGTAGAAGGAAGGAGGCAGGTCATAGCAGGGCTGTCACCAGGGCAGGGCAGGCAGGGATGCAGCAGTGCAGCCTGGGCAGGGGTGAGTGCCAGGGCATGCGGTAGAAGCTCAGCTGGACATCGATCAGGGCTCTCAGAGGCTCAGGGTGAGCCCTGAAGGTCTTTTCCAGCCTTTTTGGTGATTATAACTAGAATGATGACAAGGAGAAATACAGTGAAATTCTCTAAATAACAGTGCAAAACAGTAAGGTTCCAGGTAGGTAAGATGGAAACCTTGGTTTCGTCCATATTGCCACACTACACTTCCCCCGCTATGGCCCACATGTCCCATTGCTCAAGGAACCTCAGCACCAGAGAAAAAAAGAACTTTTAAGTGAACAAAAGAGGTGTTCCTTTTTCTTCAAAGTTTATTTGTGATGCTAATGCAAGTTTTAATAAATATGCAAAGTAGTTTACAATGCAGCACGTTTAAACTGGTAAATCAACTAGAAAATGGGAAAGGAGGGACAGAAGCTGCATTTTTTCCCACTGAAAATGTTAAAAAGCAAATGTGTACCTGTTGCTGAGGTAGGAAAATGATCTTAAGAATTAAAAATGCTTTGTCTCTTCACTGATTTCTGCTCTTTTTAATTTTTTTCCAAGTCCTTGGCAGGGGATCAGGGAACCCAGAGCAGCCTCTTGCTAATCTCACACAGCTCTTTCATGTTGAAAGTGCTGATCTAACAACCCTCAGGTGCATGGTTGGGAGAATTGTGATTATTGTTCTGAGGATTTGCCATGGGGCAGCTGACCATGGATTTCTAATGTGTACCAGATGGGACCTATGGCTCTTACCTTTTACAGAGAAGTATTTAGATGCACTCTGAGAATAACTAATAGTCTGCACATTAGTGGTAACATGAATTTTGTGTGAATTAGAACTATTTACCACTGCCAGGGAAAACACGAGTGGAAATGCCACGATTTTCTAGAACCACACCTAACAGGTTTTTTAAGTGTTTCATTAAATGTGAATTTAACCTTTTGTGAGTTTTTCTTCTTAAGTATATTGCTTATGTAAATCCCCAGAATAGTGATTCAGACACTGAGTGGTAAAGGATTCATCTCAGCTGCCCTTATATTCTGTCTGCAACCAAGATACTCAATTTCAATCCTCTCATCCTGCTCTACAGTCAGTGGAGAGAAGCAGACATCCATTTGTTGCTTCTCTAAAGTACTCTGAGGTGGTCTCTATATGTGTCTGGTTCTCTCCGTTGCCCATGAGGGGAGTCCAGGACAGCTAGGCACATTTAAATGCTTAAATGCAGAGGAAAGTCTTCCTCCAAACCCTCTGTTTGCTGTTACTGGTGGAGATGAAGAACAAATGTGACGGTCATTCCTCCCTCTGCCTTCTCTGCTGAGCATGTGGATGGGTTTTGCAATACTGGTGTTGGGCTCCAGGTGAAAGTTATGCATTTTGTCAAATCAAGGCACTACCAATTAGCAATAATCATTCCTGATCAAAAGCTATGGAGGAAGGCCACTTAAACATGTACTTAACTTTAAACATGCAATTAATTGTACTGACAAGTTAAGCACTTGTTTAAGTGCTCTGCTGGATCTAAGCCCTCTTCTTTTAACCAATATTCACCTTCCTCTTGCCAATGGAGCTCTGACAGGAATGAATTATGTGGTTGGGATGTTCTACAAAAGAAAAGCATGTCTTCTGTGACATGCACAAAGATACCATTTGGGTTTTAATGAGAAACCATGTTTTTAAAATAACAGGAAAGAAAGAAAGATCAGAGAAAATGACCCTTTCAACTTTGTTCTGAAAAGCCATGAGTAGATATTTTTATTAAAACAAGCTGTGTTTCCTTCATTCTTTCCCCCTTAACTTGTAAAATTGAAAGTGGTTTTACAAGGAAAATCTATAATTCTATTTGGCATGCAGAATGCTGGAGAAAAGTCCTAAAAAGTCCTTGGCAACAAAGAGAAATATTTTTACTTGTCAACTTTAATGACTGAATAATAGAAGTTAGAGCAAGAAATCATGGGAATTGTCCCAATAAAGAAATCACCTGACAAAAATTTTTTGCCTCTAGAAAAACTGATTTCTGATGGATGCAACTCATCCAAATATATTTTTTATATATTTTTGAACTTTTTTGCTAGATATTTAGTAATGTTTCTTCCTTTATTTTTGGAGTTGGACACCTTGCATTTGGTCTAAGATTGCACCACACAGTGTTCAAATTGATGCTTGACATGCACAAATTCAGGAAATCTATATTTAATGTCCCTAGATTAACTGAATCTCCTACTGGAGATATATCTCCAAACTCTGAACTCAGTTTTTTAATTATTTACCTCAATCCACTGAAGTTAAAAGATCAGTCAGTTGCTGAAGATGTTCTTGGCTTAATCCAAAATAACAATGATGTCAAAATGCTCCCATTGCAATTCCAATATTTCTGCCCAGATAGGAAAGGACCCAGATAATAACTGGAATGCTCTTATCTCACCCAAAATCTACCTGAGCTTAGAATTGCTCCTATCTTTTATAAAACAACAAAAACTCTGGTGGAAACAAAAGTTTTAGAATAACACTGAACATTAACTCAGGCAATTTTAAACAGGGAAGGACACCAAGGTGGCTGTGTGCAATTTCCTGAAATTAAAGAGATGATGTGGAAAACAATGCAAAGTAGTAATTTTTCTTTTTGTCATGTAGAAGTTCAGTTTCAACACAATTGCTGACTAAAGCTGTGTCACAGGCATAATATAACATCCTTATGCTTGTAAGAAACGATGTTACCGCTAATATGAGAATTTTGGGAGAATTTCCTGACTTGTTTAACAAAAACCCCTCATCTACTATAGTGCAAAGTCAGTGTTTCACAGACAGGAGAAGGTTGGAGTTCTGAAATTGCTAGCAGAATGCACGTAAAGGAATTAATTGCCTGCCCTAATACCCTTAATCAGTTGCAGCTGTAGCAGAACCAGCTTTCTGCATTGGTCTGGACTCACTGGGTGTAGAGATGTGTAGGAATTTTTCCCACTGGCTGTACAGAATTCTGGCAACTTTGTAGGAAGTCCAGACTTCCACCTGGGTTTGAGATACCAAACAACTCTATCCTTAGAGGTAAATGTATTGCATTCATTTTTACAGAGGACATTGTCCAACTCTTACCTCTCAGAATTATAGCTCTCTAGAACATTCATCCATTTTAGTGAGATTTTATACAAATACACTGAAACTTGCACATTCAAACCCCTCCTGTTGACCACTTCTGCTATGCAGTTGTTCCTGCTTTTATTAACACTTTCCTCCTGAGGACTTAACTTTCCTCGTGAGAACCAGATCCAGATGTTAGTGTCAAGTAGTTTTCTTATTTCTCTTTATAGACTAAGACTGTGTTTCTAAGGACTCTTCATATGTAAATACCTCCAGAGTACTGCTTGACTTGTAATTTCTTAGTTAATTAATGTCTGGATGCAATCCTGTGCTCTAGGATAACCCTGCTTGAGCAGGGAGGTTGGCTCAGATGATCCATTCTGTGGTTTTTCTCATTCAAATTTGTGTTGTCCTCAGGATGAGCTGAGAACATATTAAAACACCATCTCTACTTCAGTGGCTCAAAATATAACATTATTCAGCAGACACATAATTCTTCTCAGAGTACTTAGGAAAACTAGGGACTATTTGTTTTCTCTGCTCCCTACTGCACCCAAACACCATTTAAATATCAATTTACATGCTTTATAAACTAATAAGTAAATTTCTTGTAAATAAAAATTGTTTAGCTTAATACTTTTGTACTTTATACTGAAGGACTCATTATTTTCAAGTTCAAAAAGAGGTAGCTGTCAGAATCCACTGTTACATAAATTGCAGGTTTAAAACATAGATTTTAAAGGTGTTAATTTTGGATCACATTTTGAAAAACTGCTACTTGGGGGTTTTTAGGTAGCTCCCTTTTTGGCAAGCTACCAAACTTGGTTTGGACCCTACCAACTACTGTAGTGTCCATTTTTTTAAGAGGAATTTGTTGCTCAGCTCCAACACCTGCTCTGTAAGGTAAGGCATTCAAAGAGGAGAGCTTTGAAGTGTCCAGGAACTAGGACTCTTGGTCTGCTGAGAGAAATCTTTAAATTGCAGAGATTTACCATGTCACTGGCACCACAAAGATATTTATTCCCTATGAGACACTGAATTTTGGAACAGGATGGTGGAGGAATAAATTGAGTACTTAAAGCATTTTGCAGATACTTTTGGAAAAAATTAATATTTGAATGAAGTGTATTTTTGCCTGAAGTTATATTCATTGTTACTTAAAACTTATGGGTGGTGATTTCACTTTTTTGCTGATGAAAATTTTTGGGGAAAAAAGCTATCATTATCTGATGCTGGAGAAAAAAAAAGTTACCTTTCACCAGTGGTGTGGTCTATTTGGTGAAATTTATTCTTTGTATTTCCAAGGTATTTCAATAAATCAGGACTGTGTAATTTAGTACCACACATCTGTCTCAGAAAGACCTTCTGTTTTTATATAACTGTGTCTACAGTCTTTTGATCTGTGTTCCTAACCTAGCTACGCTTTTTTATATTTAAAGAAATACAGTTCTTAGGCCTCTCTTCAAACTTGACATCTTCTATCTGATAGAAAAAAGACTTTCCTCATACAAGTCCTAGCAAAAATTTCAGGCCTCATACACTCCTAGTTTTCCCCATTACAGAGAGTCTGTAAGTTTCAGTTTCGCAGCGCTGTACCGAGATCTCAGTAGCCTGGCTGCTCAGGATCCTCAGGGTCCCTAAATGGTGCAAGCATTCTGCAGCCCTGGAAACCTCTGTGAAGAACTGCCAAGACAGTTATCAGGCTTATGTGTCTGTCTCGTGGCAACATTTTTTCTCAAAGGGTAGTGCAGCAGAATTCCCTGACAGGAGACCAAGGTAGGGCACTACGGATTCCAGGAAATATTTATTATAGCATCTTTTATTATTCAAATTCTTAGAATCATAGAATCATAGAATCATAGAATCATAGAAGCATAGAATCATAGAATCATAGAAGCATAGAATGGTTACGGTTGGAAGGGACCATGTCATCTATTTCCAACCCCCTGACATAGCCAAGGACACCCTCCACTAGACCAGGTTGCTCAAAACCCCCACACAATGGCCTTGGACATTGCCAGGGATGGGACATCACAGCCTCTGTGGGCAACCTGTCCAGTACCAAATTTGTTATTGTGAATAGAAATGTGAATGAGCTACACAGCCCATTGCTGATGCCAGTGGGTGTTACAAGCCCTGGGCACTTGCAGAGGCTCTTGGTGTCTTGAGTTCATCAGTTCTTGTGGATTCAACAGGATCATCAGTCTCTGGAACTCCAATTTGTGACATTTTCACATTTGACCTCTCAGCACAAGTTTTTCCCTACCCTTTAGCCTGCTTTGTGGGAAATATTTCTCCATCCACACCAGTCCATTCACACAAATTCACACACCAAAAGGGTACTTACCACTGACTCACCTGCTAAGTGAAGGTAGCAATGTAAGGTGGATCATACAGTACACAAAATGAGAAATTAACAAGAAGTTAATGTATTTTTTCCTGTTTTCTCTCAGATATAAATAAAAATCTCATTGTGAAATCTAGCAATCTTCATTATTCGACCTACAGAGTTTGCTATCCCTATTGCTCTTTTCAAACATACACTTAAAATGCACTTTTTGTTTGTGATTTGATTGTGAAAGGCTTACTTGCAGATGTCGGGGGGATACTTGCCTATGTGTTAGGTATTCTGAGTAGAATTTACAGGATTGGGCACTATTTTTGAAATGCATACTGTGAAATACATGGATGCAAAACCCAGGCACATTAATATACAATTATGTTGTAACTGTGAAACCTTAACACCATGTTAATATAGCCTTTCTTGCATCTAGTATGTGATACATTTGAGAAAACATATGGCACATAATCCTTTCCAAATGGTTTTGGATATGAAAAGGTGTCCTCTATGAGCCTATGTCACCGAGGAAGGGAATGTTTTCTCATTTCTCTGGGTGCTGGAACCCCATGACGAGCAGATTTGCATAACAATTAACCTCTAAAAATAATTTATAACCTCTCAGATGAGAAATCAGCTTCAGGGTAGTTAAAAGGGGACACGTTCTTTATTAACATGACTGTTTGTATAAAGGAGACATCAAAACAGTGTAGACAGTCCCTCATACTTCCTGTGCACAATAGAGAGTGCACAGTGGTGCACTCTCACAGTGCTTTGCTTCCATTATTTCCTGCAGAACTGTTAGGAGGAGGGGTGGGGGGAGAGAAAGAGAGAGGCTTCCTTTATTAACAGAAACTCATCTAGCCTAATTAAGTATTTAAAAGATTAAACACTCCATTGCTTTTGTGCTCATACAAAAGTGCAAGAATCCCCTTATTTCTTACAGCTGTCCTGCCAGGCTGACAGTGGAGATGTTCTGTTTTCACTTACTGCCTCCCTGGCTCTGGGGTGTGGACAAGGAAAACACAAGGGCAGGGAGCAGCCATGAATAGGACAACATGTAATTTAGAAGTGCTTGTGGTTTCACACAGCCAGGGCTAGTCCTAGGATAGCACACTGCATCTGAAGTTAAATCCTCTCTCCCATAGAGAGGATTTAACCAGTTTATTCTGACCATTTGCTCTGTCTTGTACTCTACTGCAGGGCTTTCTCTCAAGCATTTCTCTTTGTTACTCAGAAGTCCCAACATTCAGTGTCCCTTGAAGCTGAAATCCTTTCAACTTTATTGGAGTGTGTGCTCGTTTACTTATTTTGATAGATATCAATAGACTCTGCTTTGCAAAGCCTGCCCCAAACAGCTCACACACTAATGAAACTTTTCTATCCAGAGATACTCCCACCACTGTTTCCCTCTGCTGTGACAATCCATCTCCATTACTCAGCTTGGTGTGAGAAGACACAGCTCTGTTTTCAGTGGCTTGGTTCTTGCCTCCTGCACAACTTCCTGTAGAGCATTCCAAGTAGAAACAGTAAATGGAGCTACTTCTGAGGCACAAACTCACATCACGAACTGAAAAAGTTTGTCTTCTCTTCTGTTTCCTGAACGTTGCAAAATTTTGGGCGTTGGCAGTAGAGATGTTAAATTACAACAGTAAATAACAAGAATAAAAAAGACTGGCAAATCAGCTGCCCATTATTTTCAGCCTCAATTTTACACTGGAAATCTCACAAGAAAACCTGCCATGGGATTTCATTCCCCAGTTTTGCAATCCCAAGTGGCTGGAAAAGCTTCGACCAATCAGCCAATATTGACATCCTTAGCTAGGTTAAAACATTCATGATGCCAGGTTTTATCCACTGGGCAGGATGTGAGTAATGGGAAAGAGTTCATCCAGCATTGAGTCTTTTCAGCCAGTCTGTGTGCTGCTCTCAGGAAAGGGATTCCTGTGGTCCTGAGGTGCTTACTGAAGTGTTTTGTACTATTTTGAGAACATTTTGGTATTTATGATTTTATCTATCTGTGCTAGTTTTTATATATAGTATATATATGTATTATATACATAAATACCCATACATTGAACCTTCTTTTTGAAACTATTTTTTTCTATGTTTTGAGCTATCACCAAAGATGTTAAGTGGTGGCCTTTTGAGCATCACTTAACATCTTTGGTGACAGCTCAAAATGTAGAAAAAAAATAGAATCATATGCTTTTGGTTGGAACGGATCTTTAAATATTGCCTATTCCAGTCCTGTTGCCATGGGCAGGGATCCTTTCCACTAGATGAGGTTGCTCACTGCTCCATCAAACCTGGCCTTGAACACTTCCAGGGCTGGGCATCCACAACTTCTCTCTCACCACTCTTACAATGAAAAAAACATTCTTATGTCAAATCAAAATGTACCTTCTCTCAGTTTAAGACTGTTGTCTCAGGTACACTCACTACAAGCTTTAGTAAAAAGTCTCTCTTTTCCAAAGACGTTTTCACAGATCCTTCTCTAGGCTGAACAACTCCAACTCTCTGCAGCTGTTCACTGGATTTCTGAACCTCTGAAATGCAGTGTTGTGGCTGATAAATGTATATTTAATGGTCTTCTTATTGGGGAGGTCTTCTTATTGACAAAATCAGATAACTTTTTAACTAGAAAAAAATTAGTTATGAGCCAAATGAAAACCAAATCTGTTATTCACAGCATCCTTGTTTCAGTCTTATAATACAGATATGTTCATCCATCTCAGTATTTCAGCTGCTATAGAACAAGAGAACACACAGGTATTTTCCATCTCATGTTTCATTTTTATCTTGTAAGTCAACTTTGTAAATTAGACTAAGTTGTATTTTATTTAGGTGAATAACATCACAGTCCCAATACTGCTCATTCCTTTCATGTGACATGAAAAGCCCTTTCCATTGCATTCTAGTTCAGCACTCTTATTTCTGCTGATTTTGAATGCTTTTTTGAAATTCTTACTAGACCTCTGGTTCAGCTGAGGAAAAAAGAAATCCCTCTCTGCTCTTTCACTGTTTCAATCATCACCGTAAATCTATTTACATTGCTATGAAGGTTTATCACCAAAATATAGTGCACTAACCAAGGCCTTTACCAGGCCACCTTTCTTCTGTCAAGGAGATGGAAACAAACTTTTTTTGACCATTATTTCCATCCTCAATTTTTCATTACCTACTGCAGTAATTTAGCTGAACAGTGCTAAGTTTATCAGTTTTGCTGTTTGGGAGAGATTTGGGTAGCAAAGGCCTGGAGAAAAGCCATTTCTGCTCTGTGCCAGAACTACGCATAAAAACAGAGTACTCATAGAAGTGCTGGAGTCATATCCTTGGAAGTCTTCAAAAAACACGTGGATGTGGCACTTGTGGGCACAATTTAATGTTGAACAGGCTGATGGCACTGGGATCACAGTTGAACTTGACGATTTTAAAGGCCTTTTCCAGCCTTAATGATTCTCTGATTCTATGAAAACAAATCACCACAGACTCATGTGGATGGGTTTTCCATCTCCCTCTGCTTACACACCCTGGGTGCAACTGGATTTCAGAGATGGCTGCCCCAAATCCTAGGCCAGAGTAAGCCTATTGCTCAGGTTTTATGTGGGAGATAGGAGTTGTTATTTTCAGAGAACATATGGCAATATATACGAACTTCAATCATTTGAAAAATCCTTAGAGACCCTGACAAACAGTGTCTCATCTCTGAGAAAACTGTATAAAGGTGGCAGCCTGAGAACAAGACAGTGGGAGTTGAGGCTTCTTCTGACCATGTAGTCAGATCTCCTACCAAATGACCGAGCACTTTCAAGAGTAAATCTCCCATTCAAAGTCACAGAATGCAGTTCTGGCTTTGAATAATCCAGAGCTCATAGAATTTGTGTTTGGATCAAATACTTTTTGTCAGATATGCCATTTTGGCTTATGCTGTTTTAAACTTGGAAAAGACAGAGAGAAATGTACACTTGATATTAATTAAGCCAGTGTCAAACTGTTATTCTGGTTTCCTATTAGGCATATATTATTATGCTGTTCTCTGTCTCAGTGACTCAATCTTTTTTGCTACTGATTGAATCCTGATTGATACTGGCTCTGAAATCTCAGCTCCACTGCAGTGATGAGGAGTTGTGCCAGTGCTTTAACTCTTGCCAAGGTATTATGCACTCAGTGTTGTTCTTCTTACTTCTCTTTACTGACCCAGCTGAATGTCTTCTTATTTCATCAGAATTCTTCAGCTCTGTGTAGCACTTAGAGTTTTAGATTTCTGGATTCTTTCTACAAAATATCATTCTTTCTAATTGCACTAATAAGTTTTTCAGTATGAAAAGAATTGAAAATTTGAAACAAGTGAACTGAAATTTAAAATAGTTAATAATACAGTTGTGATGAAGGGATATCTGACTGGGAGACCAGAACATGAGATTGCAGAGTCCCCTGTTCACCCCCTATTTTTCAGACTCAAAACACAGTCTAATCTGTAGATAAGTGAAGATAATGAAAATAATTACATCTCATACTTCAAATCTTAGCCATTTGTCAGTAGAGATAAAAAAGTATCTCCAATCACCATCACTACTCAACTGGGGGGCTTTGCTCTCCTCTGTAGCACTGAGGCTTGGATCTGGATCAAGGCAAAAATACTGGACCAGAGCTAAAATGCTTCTAAGCACCTGGAAATTGTCTTGGTCAGTGTGGCCTAAGACTCATCACTGATTCTGGGTAAGGAAAGGACCTTGCACCAGCTAAAACTCAACTGGTTTTGTTTTATGAAATCTGGGTGAGCCTCAACATATTTCACTCAGAAAGAGATTGTCACATAGACCAATCTCCATTAACCTCTGTTTCTAACACTTGTATTACACAAGTGTTGTGCTTTCCTTTCATTCCTTTCACCATTTTTTCTGAAGCAATGACCACCAGATTTTATAAACATAATCTCTGCCCCATATCTTGAGAGTCTGTTTAAAATGTGAAAATGTGTTTCATTTTGAAGGGATTGAATAATGCTAGGTATAAATTGGAAGATTCATAAAGTTTAGGCTGATCACAAAAAGGCACTCACTCTCCAGTCCTTTTAATCTTTTTTTCTTAATGTGTGTAATTAATTTAAAAGATGAATTCCATCCTTCCTAACAGCCTCAGTTATTTGAGAAAATTGTTTCTTCTACAACCCTATGTTCCATTTATTCTCCCCTCTCCCCACTTCCTTGGTGCCCATTAGGTCTTACTGGACTCTCAGTGTAAGAAAGGAAGGAAAGAAAAACAATTAATTAAGAGAGAGAAAGATAATGAAAATTAATTCAAAGCTGGTAACATTTAGACCCCTCATCATACTATCTATTAAAATCTAGATTAGGACATCAGCTCTATAATTTTTAATCACAGCATACTGGGGTTGCAGATGACTTCAAATTTGGCATCCAGACTGCTGTTTTGCTTAATCCAGGATGCATGAAATATATAAAAAGAAACAAGCTGAGGACAACTTGTAGTTTTCTTGTGGGAAGAAAGCACTTCTTTAGAGAATGCTTTATAAAACCTAACAAACAAAAAGGAAAGGGGGGTTGTAACATCCTGATGGCTTCTGAGTGTTGAAAAATTGACTGTCATTCTCTACTTGAAACATTGTATGGATTTATGCTTAATGGACATGACCAACACTTTAAGCATTTATTAGACCATCCTGGCCACAGGATTAGACTTCTCTGCCATCAACTAATATGAGAAAAGAGGGGCCAGAAAGTTTGGAAGTTTTACTTATGGTCTTACTAACTGGAATAAAGGTTAGATTTTGAGGAAGCATGATTTTAGGATCACTCTTACCAGCAAGAGCATCCATCAAGTATAGAACAACTGTGGACTAAATCTTTTGTTCTGCAAGCAAACAGTAGTGCTCTACCTTGTGACACAATAAAACACAGATCTGAACTTGATCTCTAATTTTTAGGTCAGCTGAGGCTGTGAGCAGTGCAAGGTTAATACCTCCTTGCATACTATTTGCTATTGTAATACCACTGTCAAAAGAAATTTCAATTCTAAGCCAGCTATACTGTATTGCATTACAGACACAGAGGGCTGGAAAGTGTTATAATGAGGTTTGTATCTTGGTTTCTATTGCCATAAAGACTGTGATTGTTAATAGCTATCTGAGATTGATTTTATTAAGATCATTTCTATGCTCTTCCTCAAGAGTGTTGTTAGAGAGGTTTCAGGTCAGCCTCCCTGGAAGAGAAACCATAAACTTTGCTCAGGCACTCAAAATGATATGTTTGTGTTAACTCAGCTAATAAACAGCTGAAGTGAGAGTCTTTAAACCACTCTGCCTTTTTAGCATGGGCAGAAAGAAGAGTCATGGCTCACACTTGAAGAAATGTAGCACAGGAGACTTGAAATCATGTACATTTAGTGCTGATGATCTTGCTTGGGTCACCGGGCTGCCATTTCACTGGCTGGATGCTGCCAGTCCAGGGCCTCTTGAAGTGACAGGCAGGTTGTAACTAAACAGAGATTCAAAAGCCTGAGAACTTTGTAGGAAATCCTCCCTAGGCAGTGATGACTGGAAGAGTATTTTGTAAGGTATTTAATCTGTCCTGCATGTGAAATCAGAATTCTCTGCAGTAGGAAAGGTGAGAATGCTCAGGTGAGAGCAGACACCTGAGCCTGAGCCAGACTTGCTGCCTCACTCCCTGCTCAGGTGTCCTTGCTGCAGCCAGAGAATCCACAGCCAGAGGAAACAGGCTGCTCCCCTCTTTGCCTTGCTACACCTCTGCTGGCATGCACACAGACAGAGTGTGTGGCTTTCCAAGCAGACCACTCTGAGATCATTCTCAGGCCGCCTCCAGCCTCCTACAGAGCTGGGTGTGTGCAGCTGCACCAGGAACCCTTTGACAACTGCTAGGGAGAGGCAGTGCCCTCCCCTGTGTGCTTCCCTGTAAACCTCAGAAAAAACAGCAAGCTCTGGCCCTGGATACCACTGGCTGCCTTGGGTGCTGAATCAGACTGGAGAGTGAGGAAAGAGCAGCTGGGTGAACTGTGGGTTTGTAAGCAGCAATAGTTCCCTCCTCCCTCACACGCTTCCACGGGGATTTCAGAGGGAAGCATGTTTAGTACCAGCTCATGCAGCCCTACTGGTGTCATACACAGCTGAAGCACTGAGCCAAAGCAAAAATTACATGCTCTTACTCAAGCTTTATAGGGAGATTGTGCATGTAAAGCAGCTGGGTCATGTGACAAAATGTGCTTTAACTTGAATTTGGATTGTTGGCTTATTACTCTGCAGCTATGTAGATCTCCCAGACTCTTCCCAAGTAACAGTCCAAATGTCTACCCAAACTACACACTATTTACTGTTATTTAGGAAAAGAGATTAGTTATCTGCTATTGTAAAGAGGAAATCCCAATTTTTCTGTGGTTTTTTTGCAGGGGACTTAAAGTCTTTGGGAGGTTTTCAGGGCTTTACTCCTCATATCCTTTCACAAAGGGAAGAGCAAGAGCAAGTTAATTCTTCTGAATGCAGCTAGTCAGATATTGTAAAGAAAGTTTTCAAGCACCTGGCTGCAGTAGGAGCAGCCTTTTCTGAACATGAAGCTCAGCCAAATCAGACTGTTCCTGCAAAAGCTGTCCTGCCAGTGCTGCCATCATGGAACAAAGAGTGCTGTGTTTAACGTCAGGGATATGTTGAAGAAAATGGCACATTTTACTGCTGAAAACATTGCATTTTTGGATGCAGTGTTTTCAGCAGTAAATCATAAAGATTAATGAGATTGCATTACATTTCACAAAGCTCTAATCTATGGGAATCTCTGGACTTCTAAGTGGGATTTGTCTTATTAACCTTTTTCTGTGGGATAGTATCCAAATCATCACATTCACCTGATGTAGAGGTTTTCATATTGTTCCACTGAGCAACATGGAAATGAAAATCCCTTAACATCAAATGTACTGTCCTTAGTATTCAGGGTTTCCTAATCCTCTACTGCTTGAAAATAAAATGCTGTTGGGAGATAAAGTGGAGATGGATACCCACAAGAGCGCAGAAGACTTTTTTCTGTTACCACACTAAACTGATAGACCATGTTTCTCACTATTGGTGATGTAAGGAGACTGATTGCCCTAGGTCCTGAAGGTGCTGTAGCTCCCTTACAGGAAAGACAGGATAAGGTCTCTGCACTAAAAAAGAGACAGCATCCACTAAATTCTTATCAGGCAAAACCCTCTGACTTCAGAATCATTAAGTTCATTCACACTATGAATAATTTTGATCTCTTATGGTGTAATGAGTAGCAAGCCCAGTTTCATGTGGGAAAACTACCTAGGTTTGGGGTTGCATGCAACTACCTGCTCTTGATGCCTTAAGTTTTAGCTTTCGTATTTTCCAGATTCTGTGCTGCCTGGGGGTGTAGTTCCGAGCCTCACATTAAGTGTAAGTAAGCTCTCCTCACAGAGTAGGTAGACAAAGCAAATCCTTTTCCAGATGGAGACCAAGGACAACTTTCAGGCCCCAAAGCATAAACAACAGTGGACTGAAAGGAGAAACAGGAGGGATGAGACATCACATCCTGAAGCTGTTATTGGACAATTAACCCCAATATGCAAATGGACCAAAACTTGTAAAAGTGTGAGACCTCGTGACCCGTCGTCCATTTTGTGACCGTTTTAACTCCACCTTGGGTGTAGCCCTGGGCAGGCTCTAGAGCTGCCCAAGGTGTACCCTTAAAGGCCTTTTGATAAATACCTACTTTATTCTCTTAGTTCTGTCCAGTCTCTGTTCCAGGTCAGGCCTTCCCAAGGCATCACTCTGACCATGATAGAATCAGAATTTAAGTCCTACAGCTTCAGAAGCAATGGAATGTGTACTGAGTGTGGGAAGGAAGCAAGTCTGAACTATTAGCACACTGGAGGAATGCTTTCTCAAATTTGGGATCCCTGAAGCACTGTATAAGCAAAGCAGCCATGAATACAGCACAAGGGGATTTTAAGCTGACTTTAACTAATTTTCTTTTGAAACTTGCACTTGGAATGGAATTTTTTAATTCTTGCTTGATTGATTATACCACAAAAAAATCTGATATAACAACTCAATCTTAAACTGTTGCAGCAGCCCTGTAATAGGAGAGTAGGCTTAAAACGGTGACATAGCAGTAGCTGGATTCTGTATGTACCATATAATTGCATGAAGCATCCTTATTTTTCAGCCTCTTTTGAAGATTTTGACCTCTCTGTTTCCTGCCTGTATTATACTGTCTTCCAGAGCACAGTTTAAAATTTAATGCATTAATAAATGCCATCAAGAAAAATACCCAGATAATTCACATTAGGTGCCATGAATAATTATAAAATCAATCATCAAAATTATCTTCCCTAAAATTATGCATTTTTCCTTTTCATTGCATCATTAATTTTGAGGTCTAATCCTGTATACTCTGGCTTTCCAACAATCCTGCTGATGTCAAGCAAACCCTCATTAAACTCAGAGGTTCTTCCCTGCTGGTTCAAAATCCAGCTTCAGAGCTTATTTTTACAGTTCCTTAGACTTTCTTTCTGTTTCTTAAGAAGGTCTGAGGAAACCTAGCATACCATATCTAACCCAAAAAAAACCCAATAAGATCTTGCAGACATTTTATGTACAGAGAACTCAACTGTGCTGAGTTTGGAAAATGCCTCTTCACAAGTAGCTCTGGGGTGACAGGGAGTGAATGTGGGGATTTTTTCACAAGTATTGCCTTCTGCTGTTACTACAGGTACATGGTGAAGTGATGGCCTTCTGTGCAGAAGCAAGCTCTTATAAATAGGTGAATATTTTTCAGACCTTTCCTCACCACGTTATTGCAGACAAATGTGTCTCTGTTGAAGGACCTTCACATGCAGCAAGGATCAACGTGCAAGAATCAGCATGTATCATGTGAAAAGTTGAATTCCTAATAACCTCCTCATTTAAAATGACTAGTCTGGGGCCTTTTCTTCAGGGTGAAAGGGAGGGGAACAGCTAATGAAACTCTCATTTTCTGCAGTGCACTTTCCCTCCCTGACAGAATGGAAAGCTGGTGCCATTCCAGGTTTCTCCTGGCAGCAAATAGACCTGTAGGACCCATTGTCCACTAGATTAAAGGATCTTCCTCAGTTTGTGCTGTGATTATATTTCCTGCCTTCTGCACAGCATCAAACCATACACTGCTTTAAAGTTGAAAGAAGAGGTACTGGCAATCCAAACAAATGGCATATATGTTCATTTTTTTTTTAGGTAGATGGGTGTTTCATTTATTTTTGAAAACAAGAATTTCCTAAAAATTCTTCTTAATTACTGTATAGGCAGATCAGAGGGTTCTAATCCTATCATGATTTGGTGCCTACGCTGCCCTCACCCATCTTGTCTCTGAAGCATTATTAGCAGTGTTACCCTTCCTTACAAATAACTCACATCATGTTCTGTTTACTACTCCAGAGGGAAACACCAGTAGCTTTTTGGACTTGCTTTATGTTCCAGATGACTTCATCTGACTCAAGAGCTGCACTGGAGCCTTCACACATGAGCATACATGCCAGGAAACCAGAGGAGTATCTCAAAGAAATTAAGAAAAAAAGGATACAACTCCCTGGTCTGTCGCATTGAGTGCCTGTGTGACTTTATGTGACATTGGCATTATCATAGAAATTCTCACTCCTATCAATAAAAATCATAAAAAACAGTGGTGAATTAAAATGTAAACCTATGCAAGAATAACGGTGTTGCTTTTTGTACAGAAAGAGTCAAAAAAAAATATCCATTCTTCATTTGCTTGTGGGTGGGACTTGTAAATAATGTGAGTTTAGTCATTGATTTAAGAGAGAAGTATTTCTCCCTATTAATATAAAAATGTCATTTTTCCAGGTTTTGATATATGACGGTTGGTATATTCCAGCAAGAAAGACTGAGACCATATTTCTTTAGTGGCTTTCTAGATATGATTTCAATGATTAAACTGAGAATTCAATTACTGAATCCCCATTTTGAGCATATATGCAAGTGGTTTTGACTTCCACCTGTTAGTCTCAAGATCAGGGCTGTTTAATAAAATTCATATCTTCTGAAATGCAGGAAATACACATTTTTACTATGTTATCATCATAAAAATAGTTTCTAGTCACGCTTATTCTGTGTTACAGAAGTATTAATTCTTCAGTACTGATGTTGATTTTACCAGCTTACAACGCCACATTAAGTGTTTAGTTCCTGCTTGCTCTGCCTGATTTGTAGCTGGACAGATTCACTGCTCTTACTTGCCCTTCCATCTGTCTGGACATTTATAAACATTAATCACAGCAGTCCTGTTCTCTGCATCCTCTGTGAATAAATGGAGAAATGTACATCTCAGAGCTGCCAGACTGCTACACTCACACATATATTCTGTGAAAATTTCCACCACAAAACACACTTTCATGTTTTTCTAGTGCTTCTAGGGCACCACACAGGTAGTCAGACATCTTCAAGACTGGCCAATGAAAGATCCTTTATGGATATATTCCCTACATTACCTCTCTTCTCTAATTTTCATCAGCTTCTCCTCTTGTAATTACAATAAAATGAACACTAGTATGTTTTCCTTCTTTATTTCTCTATAGCAATACCTGGATTTATTTTATTAAACAGTTCTCTTGATATCTTTAAAAGATATTCTGCAAAACCCAAAGTTTCCCTCCTCACATGCATACCGTCAATACAATATATTGTCTAGAAGTTATATTTACCCATGATCCTTTTACAACTGAAGCATATTTTCTCCTATATTTAGAGGATAATAAAAATGGTAATTTAAAATCATTCTCTGTTGAAGATGATCCCTTTTCCAGTGTTTCCTGTCCATATTATCTTCATTCTTCTGCTCAATCATAAAAGAATGGGTTTCAAAGAGGCACCAGGCAACAGCCCTGGTAGAAATTCCTCTGTCAAGACAACATCAAGCTGATGTTTTTACAACTATAACTCAATTCCCTCAATTTTGTGGCAAGCTAATAACACTGATATACCCTTAAATTGTTGAGTAACAGGCAGTAATTTCCACATTATGGAATATTTATTTCTTCCCACTTCCAAATAATAAAAATGAGAGCCTCCTCTTTATTCCCTGTGCCTAGTGTTTTTGAGAAAGAAAATTCTCATCTTTCCATTTTGGTCCATTTGCCCCTCACAGAATAGGCCAGGAAATTAATATTGTGCAAGGCTTATGATTCCCATCTTTCTCTATTGGGAGTGCTCTCTTTTCAGTTGTCACTTGTGTCAGAGTCTGATCCGACAGTGTTGTCCCAGTGGGGGACAGGCTGATACCAGCTGAAAGCAGTTCTGGTTATAGGTCTGGGAAAAATCAGCTCCAGGCTTCCTTTGAAGCACAGAGGACACCAGTTGTCTGAACCAAGCTGAGAGCAAGATTACATCCACGCCAGTCCAAAGGTGCATATTGACAAAAAGGTAATGAATGTACACCAGTTGCCTCAGTGAGACATCTCAGGGGAAACAGAGGCTTCCAGCTTCCATTCCAGCATAATGAGCTGTGGGAAGGCTCCCAGCACTGGCCTCAGCTAGACCTGCCATGTGAGAGGTGTCTGGGCCTTGCCTGATGGTAACTAAATTGTTAGCTGCTGTGTTAAAAACCTCTGGAAGTAGGGAAAACACTCTAAAACTCTGCTGGAAGGTATATCTGCCCCTGTAAGAGCCAGGTTTCTGCAGAACACTGCAGAACTGTGTGTGGCTGCATTTCTTTTGTAACACATTCACAGTCCTTTCTCCTTTAATAAGACTGGTCTTTCCTGCCTCTGAACTTTGGTTTTGTATTCATATAGCTGATATAGATACTAGTTTTTATCTTATACCTAGGGTCTGTATCACATCTACTTCACTGGATCTGAAGGCACTTTTCTGGGGCAAAAATAGCATGGTAGAGAAATTTTATTAATATAATTTCATATGTTAACCCATGACAATATTTAAAGCAACTTCCTGTGTTGTGCTCCCAGACTGCACAGAAACAGAGGTAAAAGCAGCCTAAAGCATTTAGTTGTTCTGGTAGCATTATTTATGTTTATCTTCTGCTTTTGATGCAGATATCCTTTGTGTGTGGGGAGGTGTGTGTGTACATGCTTAAGTGTACACAGCCATATACATACAATTAAGTATGTGTCAATCTGATATTTTAGACTAATTTGAGGGTACCAGGATGTATTTCTAAAGGAGACCCCTCAACTGCTCTCCTCAGGGAGCTGAACTGCAGTTTCCTTCTTTCCATGCGCTATAATGTGCACTGCTTCATAACCATACTAGAAATTCATTACCATCTCTCCTTGAAGGTATTTCTATCATGTAGAGATACCTTTAGTTCAAACGATATTCAGCGACAGTTCTCAAACCTCAAATTCACATGAGACAAGCTCTTAGCAGATTCTCTTCTTGTGAAATTCATATAGCACAGGAGATGTAACAGCCAGCTGTGTGCTGCTTCATTTTCAAGTAGATGCTTAACCCTATGAAAACTCACATCCTGCTCTTTTTTCCTACTTCATCAATTTTTTTATTGACATTCCTTAAGGCCTGTTTTTCTAAAACAAAGAAAGAAAAAAAATGGGTAGACAATAACTCTCCCTGTATTATAACCCACCACACCCAGCTCCTCTTTTTGCAAAATAAGAACTTGAAAAGACTGTTCCATTCTTCACTAACAAACCCACCAAATAAATATTTTAAGGCATTTCAGCTAATTTCATTAGTGAACTCTGAATTCTGAACATATTTTTACTGAGATTTCCTCCTGAGACGACAGCCTGAACTCGTTTTCTCTCCCTCCTTCCCTTAACTCCCCATGTTACCTCCCCTAGGGAGGCTGAATGCTGCTGATTGTGCAAATTCAAGCCCATCAGCACTTGTCATCTCTCATGGAATTTACCCTTTGACATTCAGCTTCTACATCCCACTTGCAGGCAGAAGTTTTATCTTTGCAAAGCACAGAAGTTGTTTCCTTGGAAAAAGCAAGAAATATATTTGGGGTTTTTATGGGAAATATTTTTCTTTATGTTCTCAGAAACTGAATCACCAATGACAGAATTTTGTCCAGTTCTCCTTGCCCCAAAATCCAAACTTTCAATTCAGATTTTCAAGACCTTGCCTTTTAATTCCAAAATACAGGCAGTTATCTCTACTTCATTATTTAGTAAGTGTTGTGACAATATTATGTAACAAAACTAGCCACACTCCTGCTTTTAATAACAGTCTTGTACACATACATTTTAAAAAATTTACCAAGAAAATAAGAGAAATTTCTAAGGGCTTTTCATTCTTGTTCTGACATGAGGAATTCATAGGTAGGGGCAAGTCTGTCCTCATTTACACCTGTTAAGCCTCATTGAAATCAGTAGTGTTGAGCTAATGTAGCTGATTGCAGTTTGGCTCATAATCTGTCTCCTGTTAACTCACAACACCACTTCCCGCAGGTGGAACAAGATGAGCTCTGCTCACTGCAGTGCTCCATTTATAGAAATAGTAACATGCCCATTACTTCTCTACAGATCATGATGCTTTGCCTGACAAGGAACATGTATCTCAAGACACAAAAATTAGCCAAAATGTCCTTCCTCCTCATAAATGAGTGTGTTTAGCAATACCTTCTACTAATGGATATGAGTAAATGAATTTTGGACCTCATTTGCAATTTTTATTTCACTCAGCAAACAGCAGGACACTCTACTATAAATCTGTGCTGAGGTTAACTTTGTTACACTTTGTTTTCTGTATCAGATCTGTATTGCCTTCTAACCACAGTTTCACTATAGAGCTTATTATTTCTTGGAGTTAATTCTTCGAGGGTATATTTGGTCATAATGCTAGTACAATAGATTTATCTGTGAACATGTAACAGGACTTCTTTTAGCATTCACTCATAGCTAGGCACTTCCTGAATTCTTACACAGTCTGGATAAAAGTTTTTTCAGATCCCAATAGAAAAAGTCAATTATCTCCTCCACAAGAAAATTGCTAAATTCTTAGCATTTCCCTTTCTCGTTGCTGCATTAGAGAGCAGAACTATGAAGAGGAAAGCAAAGCATTAAGGTGAGATTTTTTTGTTCTTCTGATGTCAGTCTGGGTATAGGATGACAGCATTAGGATCATGTTGTGCCACAGGAGCCTTAAAAACCATAACTGTTGGTGACTTCAGAGGCTACTGGAGGGGTTCAAAGTATGCCCAGCTTTGGATTGCCATCAGCTTTGTTACCCTTCTTATATTAGCATTGCTAAGGATTGCTTAGCTCAGTGAATTTAAATAATGGGGTTTGTCTGATGCTTAGACCTTCGTAGCCTGTTTTTCTAGTAAAATAAGGCTTCTGCATCCCATACAGAGGGAGAGACCATAGGTTCCTGTAGTGTTTAACCACAGGTTCCTGACTCCCCAGCCTGTGAAATATTGCTCTCTGTGTGTGGTGGTTATGGTGAGCTGGGCAGGAGTGAGCTCAGGCCTCCATCCCTAAGCCTGGCAAACCACATCTCATCAGTCTATCATTCACTACCCTATGTGGGATTTGGTGCACACCTCATGGACCAAGGATGATCAAACCTTTCCAGAGCTATCTCTTCAGTCCTTGCCCCCTTACCTGTGGTTATCTGGCACAAGTCTACACTGGCAGCAAGGGAGTTCAGTGTGGATGAGTCATAGCAATGCCATGTTTCCTCTGGGAATGAGGAGAGCAGATTTTCCTTATTCTTCCAGATTTTAATTCAGTTAAAGTGATTATCTAAAGTGCCTTGAATTTTTCTTGGAAAATCGCAACTGTAATTGCAATGCTGTGCACAGCTTTTTGATCACTGTGTTCTTGAGCATAACTTGGAAGATAGATTACAGAGAGACCAAGCATTTTTTATGCTTACCACTCAAAGTGGCAGTAATAACCATAAAATAGTAGTCTTGCATCTATAATTTTTCATGGCAGATCCTTATGAAACCATTATGTAACTAACTTCTTTTTCAGCCATGTGGAAGTCCAGGTAAGGAAACTGGATGATGAAATATGAGACCAGCTAAAATTGTAACCAACCATCTTTTAGAGATGAGTGCATAAGGTTTTTTTACTCCTAAAGTTTTCATGTTTTTCTACCATTATAGATGAGTTTTCCAATTATGAAAATGGGTTAAAAAACATGGTCTTGAACTTCAAGTACTCCAGAAGCTTTCTGGCAGAATGTGTTAGCAAGCAGAAAAACACATATAATAATACAATATAATAAATAATAATAATATCATGAAGAATTTCTTTTTTAAGAAGTACTAATAATCATTAAAAACTATACTTTTCTTCATTTACTGTGTTTCTATGAATGTAGTGCAAAACTTTGCATCAGTACTATCAGACATCAAAATCAAGATTTACTGAATTTAATTCTACCCATATAAATCCCAGGTACCCAGCCAAGGCATGCTGTCTGCATTTCACCTACAGCAAATGTAAAGAGGAGATAAATCAATAGCATACTAGTGCCATCCCTCTTCCTCCTGACTGTTGAAGGAATAGGAGTGTTTGGATTACAGCATCCAAATGCAGATGCCAGTAGGCATGAGGAGCTAGGACATGCAGAGATATGTTTGGAGTTTTTTAATATACATTGAAGTATAGATGTCTAGATACATATCAAAGATCTTAAGTTCAGCCCAGGTATTACCTGGACCTTCTTTTCTTTTTTTTTTTTCTTTTTTTTTTTTTTTTTTTTTTTTTTTTGCATTTGTTTTGTTCCCCTTAAAATTTGAATTACCACCAGTCGTGGAATAGAATTGTTTTGTTATGGTCTCTGCAGAACATACATGTTTACTTAGAAGCATAAATTTTACTGGGGAAGAATATACAAGGCAATAAAATACTGTGCATGATTAAAAGTTCATGCCAACTTTTAATAACATTTCCTTCACCATTTTTTATTTTGCCATAAATAGCTTTAAAGGTCCTGCAGTTTCCAGTAGGATTGCTTTGATAAAAATTTGGACAGACATTTTTGCTTTTTAATTTGACCCTGAACCATCTAAATAAGCGAAGAAAAATATGCTCAGCTTTGGAGAGTAAAAGTAGGAACAAATTGCATTGGCAGAGCACAATCCTTGTGCTCTTCCATAGGGGTAAGATCATGCTGTAATACCAATGCTTGTTTAGGGATTTGAGCAGTAGGCAAGTAAAATTGCTTGTTGGATGGGTTTCTGAGCAACCTGGTCTAGTGAAATGTGTCTCTGTCCACAAGAGGGGTTGGAACTAAATTATCTTTAAGGTCCCTTCCAACCCAAACCATTTTATGACTCTGTGATATGATTCTGTTGTCTGTCTTTAGTGTAATCTGGCATGAGGTGAAGCTCTCCAACCCTGTTCTCTGCAGGCAGAGAGAAAGTGCTGCAGGACCAGTTGAGGGACCACAAATCAGTTTGGAAATCTCCAGAGCTGGACTGATATGAATTGCTCATCTTCTGTTTCTGTCATATCTAAACACTGATTCGTAACAGAATATTAAAAAGATATTTTTGTGATCATTCATAACCATTTGCCATTATGTTCACTCATGAAACTTACTGAAATCAGCTAAGGGCAGCACAGGACCTTTAGATATGTCCTGTCTTGAAATCGGTGTCAGTTGCAAATGATGTCTTCACCACTACTTGGAGGATCCTTGCTGTTCTCAGAATTAGGAATTACCTTGCTGGCATCCCCAGTGCTTTACCTGGCCTTTCCATTTCTTTTCCCAGATGTTACAGCCATCATTACCATCCATGTCACTTTTCTACCAGCATTGCACTAGCCTGTTCTTATGTCAGTGGCAATATTTCTCCGTTATTCACGTAGCATTGAGATTAGAATTCTTTTCCTTTTTCCTCATTCACTCTTTTGTAGCATGCAGTTCACCTTCTAGTGCCACCTTTGCATATACCTTGCTATTGATGCATGACCTAGCTGACTACAAGAGCTATTTTTCTGGTGATACTTTAATTCAAATCTACTCATGGGTGGTGGATAATTTTAATTGCTACCAGCAGGAAGCTGGGCGTATTCCGATTCAGACACCTCTGTCAAGAAATGACTGGTCACTTGTGACATACTGGAAAATAAAAGTAGCTAAGGGCATTATCTGACTTGAACTGAGCTGACAGATTTTTACAGTTATGTCTGCAGTCCAACACCCTATGTTTAGAAAAAAAAATACATAGAATAATACATAGAATATTATGTGTGAGAAGGGGAAAAGTAAGGAAAGTCACTCTATAGAATAAAATACAGCACATGACCTCCAAATCTCATGTGCAAAGGAATACAAAACCCACAATTTGCCTATGTTCCAGAGAAATATGGCATTTTTAACCCTAAGTAACACCTTTGTTGCATTTACACATTACTATTACACTGCATAAACGTTACTGTATTTGTAGGCTTGTAGTAAGTGGCTTGGGATATGAACCTCATTGTCTCTCACAAGCATATTTAGCTTTCTTAAAATGCCTATTTCCAACCTAAATTAACATATTCTATCAGTGTTTTGGAGTACTGGAAACAATAGACCATTCCAGTTTAGAGGCTAATTAGGATGAATAAATATTGTAGAATCTAGCCATGGCTAGATCATGATACATGTTTCTCATTGGTGTATACACACCAGTTAATACCAGTGCTTTCACTTCTGAAGAACTCCTCACCAAATCTCAGAATGGTGAGGTAAAGAATGGTGAGGTAAACTCATCAATGGAGGATCTGATGATTTGCCTAAGATCAGGCAGTAAAGTGTTTTCAAAGGAAGGATATTAGATAAACCTCATGGTATGACACAACTTTACAAACAATCAGCTCAAACTCACGTGCTGTAAGCTTGTTCAAAATACTGTCTGCAAAACAAGCACACAGCTGTGTGACTTTGGAGTTCTGTTGTTACAGGGAAGTATTAAAGAAAGACAAGGAGATCTACAGAAGATCTATCCCAGAATAACCAATGTGCTATAATTAGGGTTATCGTCTCACACATGCAGAAGTAAGCAGTGGACTGTGCCTTGAGGAGTTATTAAAAAGCCACTCTGGCAAGTGTATGCTACCTAAATGAACTCAGGATAGCTCTATGCACTTGCTGGTAAATTAATGTCCTAATGATCTCTGATGTAGTGGTAGAGGTTTAGTGAAACAATATAACTACATCAATACAGTGTAGTATCAAAAAAAAAAAAAAAAAAAAGCCAACTTTTAATCAGGGCTTCTTAGCTTGGGTCTGCCCCCAGTCTGAACAAGTGCTACATGGGCCCCAATACTAAGCGTTTGCCACTTTCACATTTCCCCCACAAAGCCAGTTTTTCCTGGGCCATCAAGGCAGCCTTAGCAGTTGAATTTCATCAAGATGTTGCACAAGCCAGCTATTCTGCCTCTGAAGCATCCTGTTTGAATATATATGCGTTGTTATATCCTCAGCCTGGCTCCCCTGACAGTTTTGGATGCTGACAGTTTCATAAAATTTTCCCTCCAACGAGTGGCAATGTAAAGCCATAATAAAAACAAATTCAAACCCTGATTGTATTGCAACCCACAGTGATATTGCAGAAGGATGATATTTTCTACACTTAATAAAAACATCCTTTCAATAGGCTTTTGTACATCTTAAATGGGTAACAAGCAGAAGTATACGGTGTGATGTGTGTCAAAATCCTCACAGGTTGATATTTCTTCTTGTCAGAATGGCAAGAACATCGATATAGAGAAATCTTTAGAACCAAGTGGGGCACTGTTTGCTCAGCTAAAAACTGCTTTTATCTCTCATAAGCACTCAATGAAAAAATATTCTATTGACATATCAAAGTTTATATGGGTTGCCAAAGGAAAATAAGGCTAGGAAGCTAGGGTGTTTGTCAGAGATAGGTAGAACAAGATCAAGATACTCTGCCAGGAGCTGACAAGGCAAAAGATTGTAGGTCAGCACTAATAGTATGTGATTTAGCTCTAAGAAGCCACTTGTCATATAGCTGCAGCCTGAACACTCTCTTAACTGCTCATTCTTTGCAACAGGCCCACTTTAGCCTTGGTGATTCCAGCGGATACTCGTGCATCAGGTCTCCTAACTGAGCTACTGACAAAGCCTCTAACCTCTACCCAGTAAATCATCCAGTTAGCTGAAACACAATCAGGTTGCTGTTAACAGGGTTTCATTTTCCATTTCGTTATTTACTGGTACAGCTGGAGGGGATTTTTCATGCCATTACGTTGCAATCTCCACTAAAGTTAGCCGAGTTGATTTGGCAAAGAAGGGCATTGCCATTGCTTGCCCTGCTAGACCCTTACATGGACATACAACACTCGCCCTGCTTAGCTGACCTAATACAACAGTGCTGGATCTAGCTCCCCAGGGAAATATTTGTCAGCAGCTATTCCCACATACTCATACTGTGAAATCCTAAGTACAAACAAGGATAGATTTTTATGCTGCCTGCTCAATTACTATTTACTTTTTTGTTCTCAGCATGTCCCATCCTTCATGAAGTAGGCAAGTATTTGTAGAAAATTTCTCAAAAGATATGAATGGATTACTAATTTTTTTTTCCTGGCAACTTTCCAGTGTTCTGTCTTGTTTTAATCAAAATGGGTGGAGCACATATTGCACTTGCTTGCACTGCACTAAATCACTTCAATAAACTCACTGCAAAATTCAGTCAAATGTTGCAAAACTTAGTACTTACAATCTGTCAACACTCTAAGGCATTTTTCTCCACAGGATGTGTTACTAAGTAGTCTGCCCTTTCAGTTTAATTTCTGAATTCCTGAAGAAAAAAATTCCCCTTGGTGTTCTCCTGAGAATCCTCACATATGTCAGTCTCACAAAAAATTAAGTTGTAGTGTTATCAAGTGTATGTTTTCCAAATTTCCTCAAGGATCAGTATAATTGCAGACCCATTCTGTTCTTTTAAAATACCACTTTTTTCTTAGAACAGAGGTCTATCATTCACCTAAAAAAAAAGGAGAAGGTATCTTCTGAAACAAAAATGTATGAAATGGGAAAGGTCTTTCGTAGAATGGCAGTCCTTACATTCAAATACTAAATATAAAACCTGGTTATCAACTAAAAGGTCTTTACCTGAAGCTGTGTGGATGCAATGGAATAAATCTGTGTGAACACACACACCCCGCCACAAAGTCACTCTGATGAGTTCCCTCTGTCTTGCTGACATCATCTTTCTGCTGATTTTCAATGCCCATTTATTCTAATAAATGCATTCCCATCCATATTTTTAAAATGCTTAAGTGTTTCCTGTGAGTGCTCAATGTAAGCTTAATTTTAACCACAGCTCAATAAACTGGGAAGAGAACTGCTGGGATCTGGATGTGAGCCTCAGGGAGCAGCAATCATAGAGTGCTACTCTCATCTTGTACACAATTGATCAACACCACTCTGGTCATGTCTGCTGGGCTGCAGGCAGAAAGTGTACACGATCATCTAGGTAACATACAATTATAATCTTTCCACAAATATTAGGTGAGAAGAAAAAGATACCAAATTTGCCATGTAAACTCCAAGGTGTGAAATATTAAATCAGCTTAACTTAGCACATATGAACCATATATAAATTATTGCTGTCATTCAATCTACAAGTGGGTCCTGGCACCCAGGCAGACTCCCACAAAAGTGGATGAGGCTATAGATGGGGATGCACCTTGTGTAGGATAAGATATTTTCTATCATGTTCAATATCAGCATGGTGACTAGTGAACTATTACAAGAATAAAGCATTGAAAGAAAACTTTGTTCTAAATTATCATAGCTCTTTCAGAAGTCTATTGGTCTACGTTTGTCCAAAACAGGAATATTCACTTCCTCATACCCTCCTCGAAGCACAATAGCCCACCCTGCAAATTACTTCAAATAATATTTTTCCTAGGAGGCTACTCAGAGTAAACACCCCAGAACTCTGTGTTTCTGTTTCATACAGACTTACATAGTTCAGCAACTCTCATAAATTATAGTATCTAATTATGCTCATTAAAACTACTTGGGGGCCTAAAAAGGGGCCATCAACTAGACCTCCAGTGACACCTGTTGCTGTAAAAGGCAAGGGTCCACTTTATACCCATTCATGTCTCATTTTGTCCCTGTTTGCAGAAAATCACCTGACTATGTAAGAGATGCATACCTGAGGGAGGCCACTGGCCTGACGCGTGAAATGGCTGTGGAAAATGCAGTGTTTGCAGAAAACAAAACAAGATCCATTTATTTCTCTTTTAGAGTCAGTGGGAGTCTCAAATCTAAAATCCCCAGCAGTGTGGAAAATGTGACTTGCATAGAGACAGTTGCCATATGGTTACTTCTGAATTTACCTGCTGTTACAGAATGCCCCTAGCTGCCCTCTCGGCTGTGCATTTGAGCATCTCTCCCATGGATGTAAAGAGCAAGGGCTGAGGCTATCCTGGGTGTGACTGAGGGGGCTGGTGGCTATGCTGGTATCACACAGCTGGCACTGCTTAGACCATGGCTGTATCTTCAATGTTCACTGTTATGTCTGTGGGTCTATTTCTTTACCATTTTCCCTGTGTCAGGTCCCTACAATCCTGACAGGATGGATGCCACCCTCCAGCCCTGAGTATGGTACTGCTGCCTGGCTCCCCCACAACTGAACCCCCTATCTGTGCCTGACCCCCAAGCTCCAGGATGCTCAAGGAAACATGGTCTCCAGCTTCTTGCAAGTTGAGCTGGCTCTTGCTGCTTCTTAAACACGTAGGCAGTAAACATGCCCCTATCCCCAATTTCTTAGAGGTGTTCCTCCCATTGCACCAGTAGTGCTCTTTTAGATTTCTGTCTCCCAGGGCCTTTCCCCTGAGTCTCAGGACTTCTCTTCAAAACTGCAAAACTCCTTACCTCTTCTTAAATGTAAATCCAAGCTTCAGATTTCTCTGAAAAAAAAAAATATTAAGGAAAGCATAACCACCTAATTCTTTCTCTGCCTCAGAGCTGAAACTATGTCTTTCCAGGTTTATATTTCACCTAACTCACATATGGCTTCATTTTGCTGTGTCTGGGAATTTGCCGCTCCCAAGCCACCACACCCTGCAGAAAAGCTTTTTAAGAAATCTTTTTGTAGACTTCAGCTTGCCTGATCTGTTTTTCTTCAGTTATTAAGGTTTTACAATTGATTTTTAACCCAAAAGTTGTCAAGGAACAATGAATTCATATCCTTTAAGAAAGTTCATTCTTTTTATTTTTTTTTTGCATTGATTTGTTGTATCAGCTGAAACCCTGGATTATAAAAAGACAGATCTGCCAAGTCATCACACCGGGAAAACTGTGAGAATCATTCCAGGCACTTGGGGTTTTCTTAAAAACCAGATTCTGAATTTTTGTGGTATTAAGATCTTAGAAAGCTCAGACCAAGAAAAGTGCCCTCCTTAATTCTGAAGGGGCATGTGAAGTATTTGGCTACAGACTACCCACTACTTTCATAAGCAGTTTAAAAGACAGCTTAAGCAATGAATTAATGTTTTGGGTGCTTACATAATTTTCTGCCTCATTATCAGTGTCTGCTCTCTGCTAAAGACAATGCTGTTCAGAGGGTTTTGTTTATGTGTAACAAATTGCATTATATTAAACAAAAAGATGATTTATGCAATGACAAAGATTTTTAAAAACAATCAAGAGAGAATTCATTTGAGTTAAATATTCTCATGTTTGGGTTTTTTTAATTTTGTTTTCCAGTAGCATATAGCATGATTCAGATACAAGACCCTGAGCTCCATTTTGGATCTGCCTTTCAGGCTCTGTTAGACAAAAAGGGAACTAATTACAGTAGAGGACATTGCAGGGACTAGAAAAGGGATCAATACATGTATTCCCCTAAGAGCACCCAGCCCTTAAACCAATGCAGGAATTTTCCGAGAACTAATAAAGCCTTTCTGGTTTTACCCAATTCTTCTGATTTTCCTGAGTTTTCTCCCTGCTCGCTAGCACAAAGCTTTTTTCATCATCATGTTCAAAACCCTTAATATGAAAGGCACAATTTTGTTTCCATCTTGTTTTATTCAAGGTATTGTTTCTATGGCTGGTAGATCTTGGCTTTTTCCAAACAGGAAGTGTCTTATTTTATTAGTGGTCTGAAGTGCATTCACAACTTATTAATCATAGTAAGAAGCACAAGACCACCCAAACTAGTTTTAAATACAAATACATAGTGCTTGAGTCTTGAGTAGCCTCACTGTTGCTACCAATTAATTTCACCAATTAAACTTGGAGCTCCTGGTCACTTGCCCTGTTTTGGAAATACTCAGACCTCAGACAAAGAGTTAGTTACAAAATCAGCAATTCTAGAGCAATTCTTTAACAGATTTCCTCTTTTTATATATACAAAATCAGCCACATTTGAGTCAGTGAATCAAACATAACCAGTTTCTACCCAACTATTTGGATGCTTAATCTGTGACTTTCTATCATGGTATACATGCCAAATAAAGCCCCTTGAAATATTTAATTCAGTTCCAGACGTATCTGTTGTGGCTGCCAGCCCAGTTGTGCTAACATTAGGTTTAGCCATGATTAGACACTGATTTATGCATTCTAATGTCTTTCTTTTACAATAACATCATGAACCAAGTGACTTGGGAGGAGTTTTTAGAGGGAAAATTGCGCTGGGAATATCAGTTATTACCGAAAATATAATGAGGATGTCTAGCAAGAATGTCCTCTCTCAGCTCTGAGGCTACAACAGGCTCATTAAAAGTAAAAAATAACGTAGCATTTAATGACGTTTTGAAACGCTTACAATTTAATCTTTAGTAGAACACACTCATGGAAATAGTAATGTATTTCTGCCAGGCAGTCTGCTGAACACTGCCTGCTCACAGCAGCTTCCCTAGTTTGGGTAGGAAACCTTTTATAATACTGCTCTATTTTTGAAGAGTTGTGTTCATGGAAAATTTATGTCTCCAGCATTCTGTATCCCTGGTACGCTCATTTTTCCGCCTTTTTTGTTTATCCCAGCATTATTTATTCTATCAAATCAAATTATGATTAAGGCAATATATTTTGAAATAAATACCCCCTTGTTGTGTACTATTGTTCTATTTCTACCCAGAAATAGAGACCTGGTGGCCTGGTAGTTCAAGTTCCATATTGAGAGAGTGTAAGCCTGAGGTTTGGGCTGAATGCTGGTGGTGGCTTGCAGTCAGCTGAGATGAAGGGAGGTTATCTGCACATTGGGGCTGGAAACCCATAGGTGGCCAAGCACAGTGCCAGGCATAAAAAAAATTAGGCATATATATATATTAGGTACATTGAAAAACTCCATCAAAACAGCATTGCCTGTGAGAAAGAGGCAGAAAAAATTAAAAAATAAACAGTTCTATACAGTTTTTAATTATATATTTGTAAAATACACATTCAAATAATGCATCAAATATTAGTTTAATATCTAATTAATAGATATTAAATAATAATAGATAGTTAAATAATGTTAAATTCCAACTAAAACAATTTATTTTAATCAGAAAGGCATCCAGAAAGGTGTTAAAAATAAAAATTAAAAAAAGAAACCACAAAAAAAAAAAAAAAAAAAAAAAAAAACCCCAAGATTTTCTTTTAAAACGTAAAACCTTGGTGGGTAGAAAGTTGAGAGGCTTTGAATTAGGCTTAAGGTGCAGCAAAGATTTTGGTATTGTTATTGGTATTATTATTATTATTATTTAACCAGGAATAAACTGAGATACAGGAATGGGAAGGAGTAAAGTCATTAGTCAGTAATGTTATCCTGTACACTGTATTTTGTTCAGTTCAACCAACACCTGGAAGTACATGGCAGAAACCCAGGAGCCCACAGGTGGGTGATGAGGGAGATGAGGGTGACCACTGACCCATTCTATGGGATAAGAAACCACTTTCAAGAAAAACTCCAGAGATTGGGACCATTCCTTCAGGGGAAAGACAGATAGCCAGGAAAAAGACAACCTTAGAGTAGGTGGCACACGTAAGTGCCAGAGACTATGCTTACAGTAGTCAGCAGAGCACAATACAATACTCCTACTAAAGTAAAAAAGGATAAAGGGAAAGCCAATAAAATCAAAAGAGAGCAACATTTACTGGACATGCTTGAAGCTAAATATTGTTTCCCTGCTGTGAGGAGCCAATTAGCACAACATGTATTTGAATCTGAAGCACAGAGTGTGCTCTTACGGCTAATTAAAACATTCTGAGCTCTAAGTTCAAAATTTTAGGTATCAGTTTCTCATGCAGATATTGAAGTGGCAAGAGAAAGCTATTTAGCCTCTGGGCAGGTGGTTAAATAGCAGTTTGATGAATGTTGTTTGAAAATTTGGTTGTAGAATCCAGTGCTTATAGGTGGGACAGCACACCCTAAGTTTGCTGGGTTGCTGGCCTGATCTGGCACTGTGGTTTCCACAGCCCTCAGCCCCACAAGAGCACTCCAGCAATTGCTGGAGTATCTGCAGCAATGCCAGGGGCTTGGCAGCTTCCACCATTTATAAACTGCTGAAAATATGAAAATAAAATTCATAGTACAAGGAACTAGGTCCCCTTAATCCACTTGTTTTATATGCCATAATGAATAATATAAAACATGAAACAAAATTTTGGAATGAACACAGTTGCCAACATATCTTTACATGAAACATGAACAACCTGTTAATCTTGAGATGTTATTCAAAATTGAAACCCTAGTGCACTTGTCAATTTAAAACAAATATTGCAGTACCATCAGCAAATCCTTGCTTCATCCTTTGTACATGGTTGCCTAAATATTCTTCATCTACCTTTTACCCGGGATAGTCAATAAAGTATATTCTGCTTATGGAGTGACTTTTTTTTCCACAATACAGTCATCAAATTATTAACAAATGTTAATAATACACCTGCACACATGAGTAGTTGTATTTAACAATGTCCACTGCCCTAGCAAATAATTTCAATGGACCCAGTTCTCATTTAGTTTACATTGGTACAGTCTCACAAAAAGCCACAACATAAAAGTATAAGGAGATGAGAATAAAACACTTCTTTATGCAGAGATAGGGAAATGCACCTTATGTTGCTGAAATACATGTGCCTAGGAAAAATAAGCAGTATTAAACATGCAGAGAAAGTTGTTTAATTCTTGAACTGAGAGTTTAATAACAAACAGTATATTTTTGTCATAACTCAAGCTTTATTGCAACTCTTTTGAACTCCAGACAGCTGTAATTTCCTTTTGTCTATCAGCCAAAAGAAGTTTTACCTCACTTTAGTATTTTGCAAGGAATGAAAGAAAGAATGACTCAGATAATTGTATTTGAAGCTGCTGGGTAAGGCTATTTTCACTCCCTAGAGGTAATGTTTTCATGCCAAGCTTGAAGTTTTGAGCTACAAAATAAAAAGTGTGCTAAATACTGATTTTATTAGCCCTTTAAGCATTTTGCTTTGAAATAATGGGAGGAAAGATCATAATATTTTTATATGTGTGATAAATCCATCCTAGAAATAGAGATACAGTGCAATGCAATTATTTAATATTAGTAGTTCTCTTGGCCTTCTTGGAACTCGTCTCCATGGGAATAGCTTGTCTTGCTGCCATCCTGTGTACTGTCAGATCACAGAAGTTCATATTACTCACATCAACACAGTTTTAGAAAAGTCAGCAGGCTGCAGAGGCAGAACCAAAGAACTGAGAGTCTCATTCAGAGATCTTCTTCTCAGGGACATATTCCCACCCAAGGATAAATGTTGTATATGCCATGGACCATAGGCAGCCCAGTCATCTGCACACCCCAACAGGAGCAGCACAAAGAACAGGGAATGTAAATGAAGGTGAGAGCTCCCTAAATCTCCTGAAAGATTTTGCCCTGCAATCTAAAGGTGCCCAAGGCTCCTGGGCACCTCTTGCTTGACTGAGCTTGTTTGTCCATGCCTATTGGGTACTGAAGATCAGGAAGGGCCTTTCAGTGCACAGAATTATTTGAGAATACAGTAGGCTGCCAAGAGAAGTAGGTGTAGCACCAAACAGCAGAGCCTGGATGTGATAAGCATCTAGGGCCTCTTACAATGTGGGGTCTATCTCCTGAAAAGGAAGGAATTAACCAGATGGATGATTCTCTCTGTTAATCCCATTCACCACACCTCAGTCAGCACAGCACCCTTCTCAAAAAACTCTCCTCCCTGCTCACTTCAGTATGCTTCTTTAAAGTCCAATAGAATCACCAGGGCTAATTACCCCAGTGAAGCAAACACCTGCACACTGTGTCTTTACAGTGCAGAAAACTAAATTCTTCAGCTGAAGAGGGTTTTGGAGAAAATAAATACATGTGTAATAGGTAAGTTTATGCCTGTGTATTTGTTCACACGCCTGCATCCCTGGATATCCACACACCATTTATTTCTGCCCAGGGTCAATTCTAACCCTTTGGTGGACTGCATTTGTATTGACTGCCTGTCTGCTGATGAGGTTCCTGAAAAGTATTTTTGGGGGGTAGTTTATATGAAGGGGTGACTTCAAGATGAAATTCTAGCAGTGCTGTGTCTACCGATCCGCACACAATCTTTGCAGGTGCAGAGGTAACTGTGGCTCCTTTAGCTCACCTCCACCAGTCTTTTTGTTCTTACTTATTGAAGAGTGGCACACCTCATTTCAGAAAGTCTGCTTAGCACACATCTTCCCTGCAGAATTAGCTCAAGTTATCTGCATGCAGGTTAATCCCTTGAGTCAAACTAGCCAAGTTGTAAAATACCACTTAAAAAAACCACAGAATAGGGTGTAGCTGGAACCTGACTACATGTTGGCATAACTTCACCCTGCACTCGTAGTCCCTGAGCAGCCAGCCAAATTCAGACCTGAGTGCAAACAGGGGATCTGCAAGAGCTCAGGGAAATGTAAAAACTGTGCAAAGGCCATTGCTGCAAGATGATTGCATTTAGTGTTTGATCAAACACAGCAACAAACTTTAAGAATACATCTAACAAATTATTTTTTCCCTCCACTGTTGAGATGAGAGTTTTTAAGGGAGTTCAGGTGTAGAATTAAGTAGTCATACTTTTTCACACACCTCTAACTTTCCTAGTCCTTGGCTGCCCCTCTGGGGAACAGCAGTTTCCTGCATTCTGTCTTTGATCCAGTGTCCCAGATCTGAAAGATTTTAGCCCAGTTTGTCTCCCACCATTAGTTTGTTTTTCTTATGCTTTAAAAGTAGTTGATAGGGAATTTTCTATGAATTCTTGCTGCTAAAACTGCTGTAGTAATAATATTGATAAGATGTAAGACAGCCAAATAATGCATCAGAGACTCATGAAGCTTTCATCTAAAAATACTGGGATGCAATGTGTGGAAAGTATTACACATCAAATTGATTTTTCATAGAAAAGCTTAACGAGTCAATACACTAATCATAAACAAGATGGGATAAAAGTTCTGAAATTGCTCCTAGAAAATCCAGAATTTTTCTTCAGTAGGTAATTGATACTGCAACAAAACATATGTTGGCCAGATGCAGCTGTCACAGTTAAAAAACACAGCCTAAGATGATTATGCAGCAACCATTAATTTGTGATGGCCAGGTTATGTCTGTCCTTGGGTATGTTTGAAATCTCTCAAGAGTATTTCACCTCCCAGACTAATCCAGAGGTCACAACTCCAGAAAAGCTGAATTTATCATATACTTTCTTGGTGATATCACGTCATTGAAGGGAAATATCAACGAGGTCATGGAGAGGAAAGAAACTAAAAATGAAATTCCACACCTTAGAACCTGGGACAGAAGGAGCTTACCTAACCATGTAACTAACTTAAATAAATGTACAGATGATTTTAAATTCAGAATTCACTTGTTCCTTGGTATAAATATTGCTGATTTTAAACAATAATTTGTTTTAAGAGGGTAACATGAAGTTGTATTTTCTACTGGTTAGAGTTTTAAAATAACCCACCTGGACATATTTTTTTATTTATATTTTCTGCATAATGTACTGGGACCCCAAAGCTCAGGCTAAAGCAGAAAAATCTGCTATTTAACCCCAGTGCATTAAAGACTTTGGCCTTTTGAAATTGCACAACAATTAAAGAAAGATTAAAAAACCTAACTAAATATGCAACAGTGAGAGTGATTTAAAGTGAATTTTTCTCAGCAGCAGAAACGATTTTAAAAGGCCTCTGAATCATGTAATTTGTCTGATTTTAAGGGAGCATTTCAAGCAGGTGCATCCTTCTGTAAACAAATAAAACAAAAGGAAAGGAAGCAAAGGTTGAGAAAGGGGGTAAAGCTAAATTTTACTTTTCATTTGTTCAGATGGGATTAAGATTCTATCTGTAATTCAGTGGCTATCAGGACTCCCCATTCTATAACTCACAACCTTGTTTTATCATTTTTTTCATGCACATGTCCAGTGTAGAATATGACATATTTCAATAAATCACTCCCACTTTCTGGGAGATGCCATGCCATTCATCTGAAACAGTGCCTTCTTTGAAATTAAGTACTTTGCATGAGTTTCAGGACCCTAGGTAACCAATCATTGAATTTTATGTTTGCCATTCGCTCATTCCTATAAGCTTACAAGGCCTGTAATGCAGAAAAAACCCTTATGAGGAAACATGAGTCAATAACTACAGGAGGGAGGGGGGAAAATCCAGACTCGTAAAACTAAAATATTTCACTATTTAAAAATCCTAGTGTAAAAAGGTTTCACAGGGTCTGATACCAGCATGTGTTCTAATATTTACCAGGGAAAGTATATATGATGATGCCGACAGCAAGTAAACAGCCAATAAAGGGATTTGCTGTTTACCATTGTTAGCAACTCTGGGGAAAACTTCAAAGATTTCTGTAGAGTAAAAACCTGCTGTTTATACATTAGGCATGTACACTGAATGTACAAGAGAGATCGCTTCATCCCTTAAAACTTGCTCTGTGCTTAGCAGTTGCATTGCCCACCATGCTCCATCCACTCCCTTTTCATCTCTCCTCGCACCCAGCCTATCTTACAGGTGTCTAAGATCAATGCAGATTTGCCCTAGGTTTGCAGAGGGCTTCTTTCCAACATACAGCTAAGGGAATGACTGGTAGAGCTATCAATAACAGTATCTTCTGAAAAAGAAGATTTTGTGCAATTAGAACTCCCAGCTCCTTAGATGCATTTTCTCAATTCCTTTTGACTTCTTTAATTTGCTTTCCTAAACAAGTCTTGTTAACATCAATTGCACTACAGCATGATAATATGAAATATCATCTGCCAGTAGACTGACAATTTAAGGGGCTCAATGAAAGGCACACTTATTTTAGCATTTTACATTCTTAGGTTTCCATTTTTATTGGGAAATGTTGAAGTAGTTGCTCCAAAAGTCACTCTTTGATAAATGTTCTAAAAATTTAAAGTGATAACTAGAGAGCTGCTAGAGCAATCAGGTAGCTGAATCTGTGACAGTAAAATTGTTCAGATAGCTAGTGCAGATAGGAGAACTTTGAAAGAATATTTGAAATTTGATTTTTTCAGTGACATTTTTTTTACATAGGAATATCTGATGAATTACATTGCTATTAACAAAATTACATTTTAGCCTAGTAGCCATGGTTAAACATAAAGTGAAAAGAGAGGGAAAAGACCTCTGCATTTCCTTTTGTCCAAATTTAGTAGTCAGTGGAAGCAACCTGCAGGAAAAAAAATCAAAAACCTAAAACAAAATCAATATTTGAAATGTGTATAAATAGAGCTATTTTGTTTGAAAAAAAATTTAAGAGTTTATTGCTCAGATTAGATACAAGATGCCTGAAGTCTAGTATACCTTCTTTGATTTATAGCAGAAAAGATTCTGTTTGTTTGAAATGTATTAACAGATTAGTTCATTCCTGAGTTTGATCTGAGTCACAGGAAGAGTTACAGGTACATCATGACTTATAGCCATGGAATTTAAAGCCATTGGTTTCGTTAGTATTATTTATCAGATGTGGTTTGAGTGTTCCTCAGAGGCTACAAAACATTAGAAAAAGCAAAATTACTGTCTTGGGTTATGGAATCAAAAATGTGTATTCTATTTCATCTGTTGAAAGCAGCTGGGGAGATTTTCTTTATCTTTTGTAACTCTCCAGGGGGGGGGGGTGGGGGGCGGGGGAGGGCGGCGAGTGCCTTCTGGTAATGGGCCAACTGTTAAAACCAGGTGGGGCAGTGTTTGTTATCTCTTTCACCACCAGTCCTCCTTCCAGGGGGATATTTTCTGCTAATGGGCCATTAAGGCTCACTAAAGGTGCAACGTATTCTATCATCCCCATTGTGAGATGCTCTAGCCAGTGGGGGGGAGCCAACCATTCCTACCTGGATGAAAACTGAGATGTAGAAACAGAAGGTATCTGGTTCCACTGGATTCCTGGAGGAAGACTGGACCCCTGCTCATCATCACTGGACCCCTTCTCACCGTCACTGGACCCTTTTCTCTCAGAATCATCTCTACTCCAACAGAACCACATCTGCCACTCCAAGAGGACTCACTTTGGACTGCTTCCAACACCCTGACCAACAGGGTGTCAGGTTGTAGCTCTGACTCTCTCAGGGTTTCTAGGATTGTTGTTTGTTTGTTTGTTTGTTTAATACTACATTTGTACTGTTAATATTCCTAGTAAAGAACTGTTATTCCTATTCCCAAATCTTTGCCTGAAAGCCCTTAATTGCAAAATTATAATTTGGAGGGGGTGAGGGGTTTACGTTCTCCATTCCAAGGGAAACGCCAGCTTTCCCTGGCAGATACCTGCCCTTCCAAACCAAGACAGTTACCAAAACCATTTCCCTTTTTCCTAAGGTTAGGAGGGCATGGTGAAGCCACTGTAGCTGTAGTATGAATTGGAACACCTGCTAAATGCCTGCAATTGCTGAAAGATATTACCTTCACAGCAGGAAGAGATGTTGGTATCTCCAACGAGATCTTGGTCTCCATTCCCAAAGCAGAGTTGTTGTACTGTTGTACTGTTGTACTGTCCAAGGATGGAGACAAGTTACAATAGACACTTTCAAAAGAGGTCAGGGAATAAGTGCTAAACACGGGCAGGACAAAATCAATTCTGAATTTAGTCAAGAATTTTGTTCACATTTCCCTCGTCTTTTTTTGAAAGACGCCTCCTTCTGACAGAAGTATCAAGTGATGAAAAATTTACTGTGTTTCAAATCTGAAACAAAGTGTCTTTGTTTCAGGTAGGACAACCACTGGCATATAACGGTAAGATAAGCTTTTGGAATGCATCTTGAATGCAACAACTTATTATTCACATATGAGTGATGGAAATGGTATTCTTTGCTATCTCATCCCCAGTATACGTCTTAAACTACATTGAAACTTTATATTTACAGTGAATAAACTTACAAACTGATGACAAGTGGGAGTGAAGTCTATGCATTACTATTATTTATTCATTAGTCTTCTATGGATTTAATACCTAGAGACAGTAGATAGTTTACACAGCAAGACAAATGCCTGTCAGAAGACAGTAGCAAATAAGTAGCAAAGAGAGAGAAAGGCAGTAATATAATATTCCTTCTTTCTACTTCTTACTATGCATAATGTATATTTTATCTGTATATTTAATTTGTATATTTTATTGCAAACCTAAAGCATAATAGGTTGGTGCATGACAGTAGGGTGCTAAAATGAAAATACAGCTTAATTATATACAAGGTTTCAAACAATTTGTTAAGGTGGAGCCACACAAGCTGGCACAGCAGTCCCAGTAGCTCTGCAGTAGTGTTATACTGCCAACAGGGGCTAACAGTGTATCCCAGCCTCTCCGTGCTTGTCTGTGCATTTCTGAACCTTCTCCCATAAGCTGCTTTATAGCTCCATCCCTGCTTCTAACATGTGATGTCTCCAGGTAAATATGTGGGGTCCTCAGAATATCTCTCTTGCAGATCCTCATGAAAATTTAAAGCCAAGTAACCTTTCTCTCATACAATAATTCAGTCTTTTTAAAACAAAAGTTTGAAGGTTTGATATAATGTATAAAACATGTGACAAAGATGGTTTTGTTTTTATTTTCTGCTTGGAACAGAGGTTGGGCCTTAAGTTATTTTTAGGATTCTGCATTTGCTTTTGCTTTAACTGCGGTTTTTCTCCTGCAATGGAGAAGGCCCCAGATTTAAAGTGGTGGTATTCACGTAAGGAGCAGCTTGGGTTAGTACTGCCAGCAGACAAGGAAGTCACAGAAACCTCTGCCCTGTGCTCAGTTTTTTCAAACAAGTTAATTTGTTCCTTGTAGGTCCAAAATGAATTTAATTTCATTTGCTTTTTCAGGCAACAGATGTTTGGACAAGAAACTTGCCTACCTACATCCAGCACTTTTAGGTCCATAGCAGAATTACCTTTGATAAAACTTGATAAATGCATGCACTTTATAAAGAAAAGCACTGTAGGGCTAGAACTGTAGCCAGACCTTGGTTAATTTATCCAGAGAGGAAGGGGGAATGACTTTTTTCCCATGCTTCAAGTTAATGCTAGAAGAATCCATTTCTTTTGGGAAAAGTGGCAACTGAACTTTTTCTGCACAGGGGAGCTTATTGAAGTGAATATTTAGGGCTTCATGCAGAAGTATTTCCAGTCCTTTAACTGCTTTGTTAAAAGACCTGTAGATAAACTTTCTGAAGAATTTTAGTAAGAGTTCACAATTCACTTACATAACAATTATTCTAGAAAGCTGCAGAGTGTGAAATGTGATTTCCTTTCTGTGGGATGAAAATTCAATGGTATAAAATATCTTACAGAGGATGAACTCATATAATTTTGCAAAATGTTATACAAAAAATACAGCAAAATTCTAATTTTGCATTACATTTTACAGGCCGCCTGCTTCCAAAACAGCTATATTTTATATGCTGGCTTCAAACACAGTGGAAAGCTTGCAGAATGGGAAAGTGATTTGCTTAGACTGAAGGAATGAAAACATTTCTAGATCAGTTGGTAGCATCTGCCACTAATAGAGAATTAGGGAGGTAATTTCCTCAAGGACAGATTACCTCCTAATTGTCCATTTTAAAGGTTCTTCTTTATGGTTGGCATTTATGCTGTGGTAGTTCCTACAGATCAAACTAGTACTGCATGCTGAGCAGACACACAAGAAATAAATAGTGGCAAAAATAACAAATAATCAAAATAACAGGGTACTGGCTGACAAGGAAAAATATTCAGATGTATGGTATAATTTCCATCACAATTATTTTTGCTGTAAAGTATGAATGGAGCCAGCTAAATGACTGTTAGTAAACAGTGCCATTCTCTATAGCTTTTCATTAACTGCTACATTACAGCCTCAGTCATGTGAGTTTTAAAGAGCTTCCAGCTTTCCTCAGAGCCTCAAATAATGTGTGTATTATTTTGGACTAAAATATCACTTTCTCTCTTTTAAGTCAAAATTTCCAAGAAAGAGGGGAAATATCCATTCTCCATCAGATGAAAAATATTTCAAGCTTAAGTCTCATGTCAGAATTTCTTTTCTCCTACAACACCCTCTTTACAAAAATCTCTCAAAGGGAAAAATTTGAGTCACTGTATATGGAAATAAATGCTTCCTTTCTTTCCCTGTTATTTATGATCTTGTTCTGATCCAGGAGAAAATGATGGAATAAACATAATAAACTAGGTCAGCTAATTATATAATCACACAAATAACTATAAAAAGAGACAAACAAAAAGCATAAGGGCAAAGGGTTATATACACATTGGTGCATTAGGCCATAAAAGGTATTTTCCACTCTGCCAGCCAGCAATACTGCAAGTGTCTCTTCAGACTAATCATATTAAACTGAAGCTAATATGTACAATGAGAGAGGAACAGAAGGATTTTTCTTTTTCTACAGGGCCTAGAACTGGAAAAAGTAAGGGCTACAGAAACAAAGTTTAAACCCCAAAATATTCCGAAAATGTGTTAAGAATGGACAGTCTGGATAAAAGGGAGCATTTAAAAGAAAAAGCGTGTTGTGTATTTTCCTGAAAAAGGGTACTTAAGAACAGAGGGTGAATGATATGGAACAAGGGAGCCCTGAATTGTTGCTGTTACTAAATTTCCTGGGTAATTTTTACTTTGCCTCATGAAACAGCACTGTAGCTCTGGGCCTTTTCTTTGTAGTGGCTGTGCTATTTTGATTGCCTGATGTCATTCTTTCTCTTCAGCCCTTCTCATTTGCTTGTGGGAATTTTATTATAAAGGGAGATGCACAGGGAAGATCCAAAGAGGGAAATGCTGTCAATCCCAAAAGAGTGGTGAGTACAAGCCACAGAAACATCATTTTCTCAGCAGATCATACATCACACCCTTGCTCATTTGAGATGATGTGCTGTGGTGCCTAATGTGTTAGGCTGACTCGCAATGGCTTTGTCTGCTGCAAAGCTTGGGTTGAGTATTCAGGTTTCCATTTAGATCTTTGCTAAACCTAACTTTAAGCTTGTGCTTTACTTTGCCTGTGTTAAGGAAAAGGCTTCAATGTGTGCCAGTATTGTGCTGAATCAACACTTCAGCGCAAGCCTAAAAGTAGGATTTTTTCCTTTTTTTTTTTTTTAATAGGGTTTTCTCCATTTTCCTATAAACAGCACAAAGTCTCATTTCAGGTACCTCAAGGTGTAGCAAAACACATTGTTCCATATTTTTTTCATATATCATACTAACTTTAAATAATCATTATTATACTTTAATCCATAGCCTGCCAAGCTTCTCATAAGTGTGCAGAAAGGAATGAAAACAAATTTCATTTACATCCTTCTAAGACTACATATTGATAGAAAGATTTGATACTGTCTCCATCTGGGCTTCTATCAGTACTCTAGTAAATGCTGCAGTGAAAGTATTTTGTAACTGTCCTGGGAATATTAATGCAATTTATTCCTGGGCAGTGAGCATGGCATAAAAGTAGTATTTTAAAACTTTTGATCCAATACACTGTATTTTACTGAGATGACTTCAAAGTGCTGGGGCATGGTATTCATCTTCCGTTGAGCTCCTAATAAGAATACTCCTTTGATGAGATCAGGTCTTCATGTTTTACCGCCAAGGATTGAGCCTTATTTCTAGTGTATGCTCTTCCCACTGAGTTCAGTAGTATCCATCAAATCAGAAGTGTCCTGAAAACATTTCCTTGTGTCCCTTCTAATGCCAGCATATTGTTTTACATTCTCACCTTCAATATTTTCACACAATTTTTCAGTCTTCATAAACTGTAAGCAGTAGGTGTGACTTGAAATTTCAGCTGAGTTGGAAAGGATGATCAACAGATCTGTTCCCTCTCTGCTGCCATGTATTCTGACGGTTGTTGTATATGTTTTGTTAGAGTTTGCTTTTTGATCTGCTGACTGAATTGCTCATAATACAGTATTCACAGGTGCTTTTCAGATACTCCTGCACAGCCTACTTTATTGCACATTCTTTGTATCCTCTGCTTTTGGGTTTGTTTTGTTTCTAAAAAACATGCATTAACACATTCTGAGAATCTGCTTTCTGATGCAGCAGATTTCCAACCATTCATTTTTTTTTTATTCAGATCACTTAATTTCAATTATATAATTCTCCCTAAATGCATATAGGTGTAATAGAATATTGTCATAGAATCTGGCTTTTCATTCATTCCATTTTGATTTCCGCTTAAAATCAAGGGGCTCAGAATTCCTTTAATGTACTTATTCTGTATGCAAAACTGCATGTGGTGAACAAATTACAATCATTGTATCACAAGTTTCAGGAAGGACTATGCAAAATCGTTTTTTTCCCCTGGTATCTGAAAGGATTTGATTTCCACTCAGAATATTTAACCTTCCTGAGCAATGTCTACATGTTTTACATAATGATTATAATTCTGTGCTGTTATTTTTGCGTAGGCATTATACAAACCACATGTTCTAATAAAAAACACTGGCTGTAGCTGAATATCTGCACCACTTAATTTTTCTGCTCTTGTAGGAACAATACTTGTAGTGTTTTGCTACATTTTTTTGTGTGTGTTATGGTTTAATGTCTTTGACATGAAACATGTATCTCTGGTTTTTTCCACTACAAGTTTTTTTGCCCCTCATTTCTTTTTCCATTGGCTATTTCTAACAATCTTATCCTTGACCATTAAATACATGGAAAAAAATACTCACTAGGTTGAAATGGGAAGAGTGTACCTATCCTATTTTTCCCCATATCTATCATAAGCCCATTGGTTTACAAGGGCCAAAAACTACTTAGCTACAAAAATAAGTTACCAGGTGAGAACTCTCCTCCTCATGAGAATGGAAACATCCTTTGATGATACAGGATGACCTAGAGAGACGTGGTGACTCCTGACTCAGACAGGTGGCCCAAGGACCATTCTTACAGGTCAGGGCTCTTTTCACACCACAACCTCCATCTCCATAGCTGCCTTCTTCTGCCATAGTTGTGTCTGGTGGCTCATTCAGTTTCCACGCAATTTCAACAGGTCAGCTCTGTGAAAGGAGGAGGTGACGGGACCACCTTCTAGCCCTTAGCAGGATTGGCACAACTAGCTTTCTCCACAACACGTGGTACAGCAGGTTTGCCTTGGGGTAAACAGGAGGATCAGGATTCACTGCCTGAGCTCCAGCTCCTCTGTTCAGCAGTGCAAATACTTCCATCTGAAATGAAGACAGAATGGGGGCTGTGTTATACACACAGGAGCTAGAGAGGCTGGGAGGTGTCATTTTTCTCTTATGTAAAGTCAATGTTGTAATGGTGTTTGTCCAACTCATCAGGAGATGACAGAGAGACTGCTGGGACAATTTTAAATTTTCAGTAACAAATTGGAGGTTCAACATTTTCAGTCACACCACAGGAATGCACAGGTTTCACCCAGAACTCGTTCTGGGTCTATCTCGTTGTTTCTATCTTTGATAGAAAGATAACACTTCCTGGCAACAGCACTTCTTGATATGAAATTTAACTGTCAAAATTTTCACTGAGACTCTACTGAAATTTTTCAGATGGTGTTTGGTTTTAGATCTACAACTGTATTTAGGGTGAATTAAGAAAGCTTCCTGAAAAAAAATACTGTGTGAATTGGTTTTTTTTTTTTAAATAACTGGATTACTTGGGTTTACCCAAAAAGCGCTAATGTAATTTACAAAGTAATTCTCTGTGACTTGATGCTATTTAAACTTTGGCATTTAAACCTGGGAGCTTACTGTAGTTCAGTTGCTCAGCCCTTGGCACGTCAGTGGAGGAAAAGCTCTGTTTCATCCAGCTTGACTTCTTACTTATTTAGAGGTTAAAAAAGACTGGATTCTCTCAGTCAAATGTCTGTGACACCAGGCAAAAAGAGTTTGGTGCTGGGAAATGAAACTTCTTACAGGAAAAAAAAAAAAGCCTGAAGAAAAAGTGTGTCCATTTCATAACAGGAAGGGTGTTGTGCCCCAAACAGTTTCAGAGTATTTTAAAAAAAGAAACCAACAAACACTGATTTGGAGAAGATGTAGATGAGTCAACTGTCAGCACCTGGAACAGGTAGATTAATGGGCTGCAGCTTCTCCAGATAAGTCAGAGGAAGTGTACTTGCTTCACAGGTCCAAAATCTTAAGCTGATCTCTGCAAGCTAAAATTATAGCTGATATAACCTTATAGGGTTGTTATTGTTGTTGGGTTTTTTATTTGGTATTTTTGGTTGGGTTGGGTTGGGTTGGTTTTTTGTGTAAGATAAATTTTATAGATTAATTTTTCAGATAATTTTGGGGGAGAGAAGTGAGAAAGTAAAGTGTCTTTGATGTCACAAATCACTTTGGACACCTGCAAAAGGAGGTGAGGACAGGAAAGAGACATGAGCATTGATCACTAAGTCTTCAGCTGCATTGCTGAAGAACAAACTAGAGACTCTGACAACCACTGTCAGCTAATGGAAACAAACAGCTACAAAAGCTGTGCCATAACTCCAACGTGTTTCCAGGCCAAAAATGGTACTGCCTTGCCATGCATCTGTTTAAGAATACTTTCCTCCAAAATATCTTGGGTAACACATTATTCTATATTTTCCTCTATTTCCATGAAGATAAAAAACACAAACATTTCCTTTGTGCCAATTATTTCTGAAATCCAGAATCACAAAGCAGATGTATGAAAATATTCTGTGGCTTAATGGAAAAAAAAATTAGTCCAAGTAACATATTTGACCCATGGTTCAGAAAATATGTGTATCCTGTGTACACCTAGGACTCACCATAACAACTATTTCTACCTTTGGAACTGTAGAAACAAATGGCAATTTAAGAATGCAGTCGCTCATTTTAAATCCAAAAATAATTGCTTGGGAATTGTTTTTGTAGATTTGAGGTTTTTTGTGGAATTGTGTTTGCTTGCAGGTTTTTTGCTTTAGGTCTTTCTTGTTCATTTAACTCTTGGAAATCACTCTGCATCTCTTTTATTTCAATCTTTTTTTCAAATCTTTATGTACAAGGTCAAAAGAGGTCTAATAAGTAAAGTAGTGTTTTGCCCTGTAGGTATGCAATACTTGCAGTTGTGTTCTTGCCTTCCACCTTCCAGCTTGCTTTCCAAATGGCAACCAAGAGATTAATATCCATTTGAGTTAATGCTTAAGTTAAAACTCCAGTTCTGGCTTCTGTACAATAGAAGTGTGTGTGATACCATGGAAGCTGATAGTCCAAGTATTAAAGCTTTTTATTAGCTTTCACACATGGATTATTTGCTATATGGGGTTATTGAAAATTGTTTTTATTTTTTTACTCAATTTTGATTAAATAGCATAAAAAAATTTGTAGTTCAGCACAAATCAGCAAATGCTTTTCAGTATTTATATTCTCTAGATTGATTACATGCAAAGCACAATATACTTAAAACCTAAAGAATTTAATGATAACTAAAAAAAAAATTCAAAAAATAAGATGAGATAAAATAATTTCTTTGCTCACTTTCTTTTTGGAGGGTGGGAGTTTTGTTTTTGTTTTCTGTCCCTGTGAGTTATCACTGGTTTACAGCCAGCGTATGGGGGAGTCTGTGACACTGAACTGACTTGAAATGTGAAGAAAGCAGTGGTGCATCCAATATCAACATACAAATATTAGTACAAATATTATATAGTACAAATTTTATCTTCATCATCCAATTTTAAAACTTTCTGAGCATGAAGTAAATAAAAACAGATATATGGATTTCACTAACTTATTGTTAGCAGCATTTTCTTTATTTTCAATAAAGCAATAGTTACAGGAGGCCCCTTCATTGATTGCCCAGTGATACCAGTTGCTCTAAAACCTTAGAGTGAGGAACTGAGCAGTTCTAAATACAATACAATCTCCAAAGATAAGAAAAAAAATGTGGTTTTAGGTCCTATAGATTGGTGATTTGGACATCCTGTTTAAAAAATCACATTATCCATACTGGTAGTCTCCAAGCAACAGTTTCTCTCCTCTAGGAACCCACCTCAATGGCTAATTAATAGACTATACTTACAGATAAGGCAGTTGTGCCATGATATAAAATCTCAAGTGTAGGTACAAAGAGCATGAGAAATATCTATGTTTAGGTGCAGAATTTGCCATGGCCCCATAAAAGGGCTGACCTGGGAACAGCTACAAGTCAGTGTGTAATTAATGATGATAATAGTAAAAAATTACTTGTACTTCAAGTGAACCATTTATAAGCACACCATAAGTGCAGTAACAATGAGTGACTCTTCCTTTTCAGATTTTAGTTTAACTAAAGAGGCCACTGTGTTTGTACCAGCTCCAGTTTGATACTTTACTTTAGCAGCATGAATCCACTTTTGAGGGTGAGAATAACACAGTATGTTCAAAATGCATCTCATTTTCATTGACATAACAATACCTCCCCTGGATAAGAAAGTGAGTAGAAATGTGAGGTGAAAGGTGAGATGGACTCACGTATCCACAGTGGACAGTGCTTACAGAAAATGTGAAGAGCCCCTGCAGATGCACAATCAGAGAACAACCACAGGCAGCAGTGCTTGAACTCAGGATATCTGAATCATGGTCTGAGCTTCCTTAACACTAATATTGTCAGTGATAGCGTGAAAAGAGGATGCAATTCTGAAAAGTAAAAATTATTTTCCTTTTGTTGCTTACAAAAAGAAATTTCCCCATCATCTACCTCTATTAAAAAGCCTTTTTAATGGAGGTAAATGTTTGGGTTTGCATGGCCAGGTTTTGGTAGCAGGGGGGCTACAGGAGTGGCTTCTGTGAGAAGCTTCGCCCATGTCCAACAGTGCCAATGCCAGGTGGCTCCAGGACTGGTCTGTCACTGGCCAAGGTTGAGACAATCACTCAATGATGGTTGATTCTATAACTGGTTCACTTGAAGTACAAGTAATTTTTTACTGTTATCCTCATTAATTACACACTGATGGTGATAGCAGCTCTGGGGTAACAGAGTTAAGAAGGGGGGAAAAGCCCTGCACAATGGCAGCCAGGAGAGAGGATGAAAATACATGAGAGAAACAGCCCTGCAGGCATGCTGGAGCAGGTGGATGCCCAAAGGAAGCTTTAACCACATGGGAAGCCTACACTGGAGTAGGCTCCTGCCAACAGCACTGGAAGAAAGGGTCCACAGAGGAGCAGGTTTGCAGGCAGGACTTCAGCAGTGGTCCCCTGCTGGAGCAACCTGTTCCTGAAGGACTGCACCCTGTAAAAGGGACTCATGATGGAGCAGTTCATAAGGAATATCACTTGAGGGAAGGCCCCACATTGGAGAAGTTCACAGAAGACTGTCTCCTGTGGGAGGGGCCCCACCCTGGAGCAGTAGAAGAGTGTGAGGGGTCCTCCCCCTGAAGACTAAGCAGTGGCAGACACAACGTGTGATCTAACCACAATCCTCATCCCTGGTACCCTTGTGTCACTTGGGAGAAGAGGCAGAGAAATTGTAAGTAAAGTTAAGCCCTGGATGAAGGGAAGGGTGGGGAATAGGTGTTTTTAAGATTTGTGCTTCTTTCTTATTTTCATACTCTGATACGATTGGTAATAAATTGAGATATTGTTTCCCCAAATCGAGTCTGTTTTGCTTGTGACATTAATTGCTGAGTGATCTCCCTGTCTTTATTTTCATCAACAAATCTTTTGTTACATTTTCTCGCCCCTGTTCAGTTGAGGAGGGAAATTATACAGTGGCTTTGGTGGGCACCTGATGTCCAGTCAGGGTCAGCCCATTTCAGTATATTTTTTGCCCAGTTCGAAAGACTCTTCCACACACTCTGGATAAAAACCTGTTTTGAGTTTCAAGTTCACCTTCAGATGCAATTTCCAAGACTGGGACACCTGGAAAATTTTGTGTGTATGAGATACTCACACTCAGGATAAGGTTAATTTCATGTAACTTTGGATATCTGCAACATAGAAAGCTAGATATGAGCTGGTTATTTTAGGATCCTGTAGAGTCAATAGAGAAATAAACACTACAGCATGATTCCTTTAATGAAAATATCTAGTTTAGGTTGAAATAAGTAGCATGGCCTAGAGGGCTTGGATCTCTGCAATGGCTCAGGATGAGGGGGAGTCATCAATGGCAAGCTCAGATAGAGACACAATAAGCTCAAGGAGAAAATCTAACCTCACTCTATCCAGTTAAAAATTAAAATATGATCTTTCAGTAGTGGAAAGTAATCATTAATAGATTAAACAATGATCAGAATCTTCTTTTATTTCTTTAGTTAGGAAGTGAGGTTGCCTAATCCATAAGTTAGCTCAGAACTGGTGTGTTCTGAAAAGCACTTGAGAAACATATTTCTTTATCCTGCTGCTGAAAAGAGTAATGCCACAGCTACTGGAGCTGAGTTTATGAGTATTTTTTAACTTTTCTAGTTAAACTGCAAATACACCCCTCACCCCACCCCTCCATCCCAGTTTATTGTTACTCAACATCTATAAAATTTATATAGCTATATTCACCTTACTTGTACTTTACATATTAAGATTTTAATATATAGACTAATTCTTAGCTTGTTTACATTCTCAAAGAAGTCTTGAATATATGAATGAAACAGGCAGAGAGGAGAGTTAGTGGATCCACTGGTAAGAACCATCATTTAACAGACTTTCAGAGACAGGACTTAATAGATTTAAAAATCTGGAGCAAGCTGTCTTTAAGGAATAGATATCTTACTTTGAACCTTTCTAACTAACTGCATCCTTCTGTTTTCCTTCACCTAAACCCATTATCATTTGTCTATTTCAATCCCTAACATGCTGTGTGGCTGTCAAATGTTTCCTACGTTCGTTATAAAGCAATCAAACACCCTCCCTCCAGTCTCCCCCCGCCCGCTTTGCTGCCGAATTCCAGCTGGAATTCCTTGCTCTATGTTCCCTCTTCTGATCCATTCTGCAAAGGTCAAAATAGTCGTCTGAATTCACAAAGTCAACACAGGTTGGTTTAAAAAACATTTGGATATCTTTCTCAATCAGTTGCTTTCCACACAATTATATATTTTCTTCTTCTTCTTCTTCTTTTTTCTTTTTTTTTCTTTTTTTTTCTTTTTTTTAAAGCAAACAGCCCGAGCATGTCATGGTGCCTCTCCAAAAGAGTGCTGTAAGAGTCTATAGAGTGCAACACCCTCTGTTCTGGACTGATTTATGACTTATGAGAGATTTTTGAACCGTCTCTGATGAAGATGGTTTTCCTTGCATGAAACAAACTTTTTCAGCTCCTCCATGGCAAACACAAATGTCAAGAGTTCATTCATTCATTCATTCATTCATTTGGTCTTGTCCAGGAAAGTGGTCTATAAGCACATCATTTACACTTTGGCCATCTATTAGCTTTGCAGCCAACAGCTTCTTGGAAACTTCATGTACATTATTTGTGTCCAAGGGATTAAATTATATTAAATTGCATTTGTTTATTAGTTCTCAAGCAAGTCTTTACTCAAAATATTTTTATCTGACTGCATTTTGGTTTTTAATTTGCCATATTTTATATTTATCCATAGTTCCTTATTCAGGAAGGAAGGATATCATTCAATCTTTGAATGATGAATGACTCATTCCTTGCATGAAAATATATAGTTCCTGGAATGATGCATAGTTATCTGAAGAGTCTTTTTACCTTTTAAGTCACTTGCTACTCACAATGGTTTGAATTTTATTGGATCTTATTTTTTCTTCATTGTTTTGGCATATAATATTTTTTAAGGTTTGATGTGCATTTCCTCTGAAATTTCAACGTGATACTTTTCGACAAAGCTGGACATATCTGTACATATATACCTTTTTCAGCCTCTTTTAATTCCTTTTAAGCAAGATTTCTTTTAATTTTTTTTTATTTGCTAGTTTTGGAAATTAAAACATTATGGTGGTGTTTGAAGGGTTTTGCTTTGTTTTCTTTGAGTTTTGTTCTGTTCACTGTGTCGTTCCTGCAGCCATGTGCCTTATAATCTCTGGTACAGAGGAGTCCTTGGACAGCATTGCCTCGCACCAGGACCTGCAAGCACATCAGCCTGACCACTTGTGCATTTCCTCACTGGCAGCCATTTGCTGCAGTCATTCTCATGATGGCTAAAATTTAAGTCTCTGCATCACACTCTGAAGAAAGATTTATCCAGATCACACAGAGGTAATTAACATCTTTTATTATGACTGTGTTCCTGCCCTGAGAGACCCTCTGATCTCCTAAGGCATGTCACAGTCAGACTTGAGAGGGTACAGGGATCAGCAGAACAGTTCAAATGTGACATTTCCTGGTTTCACCTTGGAGCTTCAATCCATGCAGATTTTGTGTTATTTACTGAAAGTTAGATGTTAGCATAAATTTTGCAGTCATTCAGAGAGCTGGCTATGATGAGTTGCTCTATTAGTTCTTCATTCATCTTGCCATATGTATGGGGTTTTGGCTAATTCAACCTCCTTGTATTTACACTAGTGAAATTAAGCCCATTCAAAAATCATATGACCACATGGCATAAAATCTTTAACAAAATCTTCTTTATCAAGGGTATCTGGGAACTGTTGGGTCATTAATGGATCCAGGTTCGCACATTGCATGATAATTGCATGCAGAGAGCAAATATACTCCAATTAAATCAATATATGGTTGTCACCATTTTTGTGAAAGGAAATTTCCCAGCTTCTATATGACATCTTAAGATCAGCTACTGTGTAAACAACTAACATCAATATGACTTTGCTCATGACTAAAAATGTGGCAGACAGGGAATTTGTTTAGCACAGGGAAACAGGCGTGAGCTGTCTCTATTTTCAGGGACAGCAATTTGATTCATCGAAGGACAAGCCACACAGACCATCCAGCTTTTCCAAAATGTTGCATGCAGTTATCCATGTAGATATAATCAAAGCTTGATGTGTAGTGACAAATTAGTAGAGAATGAGCAATTCAATAAGAATTGTGGAAGCATCCTCTCATTTTACGTATTAATCCAAGGCTAGTAGAAAACAATTTCTAAGAGATACTTCTGGTGAAAAAAGATTAATTTTAATATCAAAAAGAAATTTATCATTCCTAAATATATTCTAATTACCAGAATAACAGATTGTTAAAATAGCTAAACCATCATCTAAATCATCATCATCATCAAATAACAATCCAAAACTCAACTAGTGCAAAACACATATAGATGACTTTTATGAAACTACTTTATAAAAAAATACAGCCACCATTTGGTGAATGATGTGTAAATATTCATTTAGGACTCCCCAACATGCATTTTTTAAGACCATTATTGCTGCACACAACTGTAGTTGAACAATTTTAGTTGAACATTCTCCTCTACAACACCTCTTATAAGCAACATACAGATAGGTCCCCTGCATCGTGATGTGTTTTGCAATTACACATATGCATAGGAGGAAATATACAAAATTTTACTGCTTTTCCTGCTTTGTCACACAAACATATTTTTGGTATTATATGGATCTGTTTCTGCTGCATTTATTACTTCTCAATACATTCACTTAAATCCTCCTTAAGTAAAAAAACAATTGAGTGACATCTGGTTCCAACTGAGACAGGATATGTCTTTGCTGACGCGGGATCATGTTTATTTCAAAGAAGTCCAAGCATGATCTTGGGAGGTACAGAGGAATATATTTAATACAGTATCAGACAAACTGGTAAAAAACTACAACAAAAAACAGACTAGTAGGAAAACGGATAAGTATGGCATAGTGAACAATTTTTATCTTGCCTGTTTTCCTTTCCCGTACACTTCTGGTGGCACAATAGCCTAAGTAGATGGCAACACGCTGTTCCAACAGCAGCAGAGCTAGCAATCCTCATTTCCTATGGATTTGTATTCTGTGTCTCCACATTCTCCTCTGCCTATTTCCCAATCTCCTCGCTCCCACCCATATCCTGGCTGCTGTCTCTGACATGAAGCAGCAGAGCTCTGCCGCTGAAGCCACGGGGTAACATCCCCCATGACTGGCCACTTGTCAGGTGAAATGGAGCAGATTAGTGCTGAATTTGGGCTGAGGCCCTTTCCTGGGGCTCTCCTTCAGAAGTCTTTCTGAACAGCATCAGGTGGCCCTAAAGGAAGAAGCAGGAGAAGCCCTTTTAGTGTGTACCCATATAAGTACTAACGCATTTTTTCTCCATTTTTTGTCCACTACTATTTTGGTTTAGTTGGCTTGGTTCCCCAATCTGGTTCACTGCTAGTTCAAATGCTGGGAGGGAAGGAATGCTTTCAGTGACATTGTCAGTTTAAAATGAAAATGCTCCTCGAAGTGGTGACTCAGTTTATGAGTCTACCAGAAGTCAACCACCAGTAGTTATGAAATATATAATTTTATGAGATCATTACCCCTGTGTCAGATTTGGTAGTGCTTGACGAATTAAAACATTAGAAAGAAGAAAATAATGGATGAACTAGCAATTAGAGCATATAAACCCACTTTAGGGAAGTAACCTATAAATTATACATGCAAGCTTACATATGGAGTAGGAGTGACAAAGATTAGGACTCGTCCACTTCAAGAAGAGCCATCTAAAGGTGATACACAGTAAAGGGCCTTATTTACAGTGCTGGAATGTGTTTTACTGGCTGTGGTCATACTGAAATTCCACACTTCCCTGTGTGCATAAACACCCTTGCAGTCACCACTGGCAGCAGTACACTCCACGTTTCTGCCATGTTCTGTTAAGTTCTAGGTAATGAGGCAAGAAGTTCAAACCAAAAAAAGGAACCCTTCCTCATACAATACCTGGGGCATTGAGAAATTTACTCCCTCAAGAAGGCTGGTTGCTAAACAATGACAGATGTTATGACAGATTCCATTCAGATATGTTCAGAAAGAGCATCAGCTATATTCATGCTTCCACCAGTGAGTATTAGATGCAACAGGCTTGACATGTAGCCTGCCTCAGGATGTTCCTAAACTACTGATGAGACAGCATACTCAAGACTGCTCATTCTCATTCCTTTTTAAAAATTAGTTCCCTAAACCTCTGTAAGAAGCAGTATGCTGGATGATACTGTACCTAATGTCTTTTTTAAGTATGACCAGTGTTATTTCCTACTGTTTTGTTGAAGAGCAGGTGTAGGAGAAGGGAATACAGGTGACCTTGCCCCTGATAAGTAACAGCTGTGCTAATTAGCCAATACAGCCTCGCCCGTGATGAGTCACAGCTACATCCAATACAGATAAGTGTGATAAAAAGGAGTGGGTTACCTGGTGAGGGGGATTCATCTTGGAGGATCATCAAGAGGAAGGATCCTGGGGAGAGAGAACTACTGCTGTGAGGTCAGTCTGGGTCTGCAGTTAGAGCTGGTTGTTGGAACCGGCAGTCACAGTCTAGCTGGGTAAAAGCCTGCAAATCAACACACGCAGTCAGAGTTTAGCAGGAAATAACCATCAGTCAGAGGCTGCAAGGGAAGCCTACAGCAGGAGCTTGCTGCAGCCAGAGGCAGTGAGTAGTTGGAGTCAGGATGGCTGAGTTGTAAAGAGGAATAAACCAGGACCCTTTTCATGCTGTGATAAACAAGAAGTCTGTGTCTTGGCTCATTTCTACCCTCTAACAAGAGGGCTGCTACAACAAGTAGGAAACAGAGACTTGTCCCTGTTGCACTCCAGTGCTGGCTACACAAGAGAAATGCAGTGCCTTTCTGCCTCTAGGAAACAACAGCAACTGCACTGTAGTTTTCAGAAGTACTGTTACTGTATTTGAGATCCCAGTTCTTTCATATTTCTGCCTTGGTGAGGAACAATACACACAGGGGGCTTTAACTGTCTGTGCCAGACATCCTTTCTGCTGCCTCAGACTGGCTCACCATTTTCAGAGTGAGAACTAAGCCTTTGCCTTTTTCCCTGGAGCCCTTGTGGCACTCGGATTCAGCTGCACTCAACAAGGCAGTGGGAAGAGGAGGATTTCGTTTTGCATGCATGGCAGATGATTCACATTTAAAACATGTACATAAATCAGACATATACGCATGTATAAATACATATATGCACACTTTATACAGAAGAAATATATTTAAATAAAGGCTATGAAGAAAAGCTCTTAAAAGTTAGAAAATTTCATAATGAATTCTGCATAATGTTTACATGTTCAGACCCTTTCAGCCATTAAAGATAGGTTCATGGATTTCTGTCTACAAGATCTCGCCCTGTTAAAGCAGATGGTTACTTTAAAATGAATAAGCAGCTATTTGTTCAATACTTGCAGTACATTCCCTTGCCCTGAGCTTTATTTATGGAACACTACACAAGCTCTGCTTTGAAAATTTATTAACTTCATTCCGGGTTGAGGGAGTTCAAAATCTTCCAATAAAAATACTCTTTATTCAAATCTAAAACTTTCTATGGCAGACTTTTAACATAAAGAAACTTCACTCTGACAAAAAAGAAAGATAGAAGAAAAGCAGACAAGAGGAAGGAAGGCTTTTGATTATGCTGTGATTTTTTTCTATTATTTTAATGAATGGAACATATTTTCTTTTATGATTTTAGACAAAATGTAATCATGCATATATAGAGATACTTAAGAATTAAATCCTTCTACAAAGGTTTGATTTTAAGCAAAAATTTGTTTCACCAAAAAGATCAAATTGTTTGGGTTTCTTTCTATATTGCAGTGGGGTGAAGCTACTTTCTTTTTTTACCACCATGAACCAGTAATTCCCATAGAACTTTATTTTTAGGGTTTATGATGCTCATTGCTGTAGATCTTGACTTTTTTATACTACTAATTAAATTGCACTGTGCTTCTATAGGAGACAGGGATTTTTTTGAAGCCTATTTTAAAAAGGATAAAATAAATGAAGGTGAGATGGGATTCAGATACAACCTGAGTACATAGGATGAAAAAGAAGTCTGGAAATGAGAAGACTATTAAAATTATTCATAATAATCAACATGACCATTTTCCTAATCATATCTACTATTCACATACTGGATTAAAAGAAAGCAAATGAAGCCAGTGCCAGAAAAGCTTCAAGAGAACTTCTTATCCCTCTCACTCCCTTTATGGAATACACTACCATTAAGAAAAGAGACAGTGCAGAGAAATGTGAAGCAGCATTTCTGCATTAGGTCACCACAGAACAGTGACAGTTCTCTTGCAAAATCAAAATAATAACTCTTTGGTATTTGTATTCAGTAGTCCAGTTCAAATACAAAATGGAAATATAAACTGTGATTGGCCTCTCCTGTTGTGAAATAAACTCTCGACTCTTCATGCAGGTTGCTGCAATGTTTGGCAGTGAATTGAAAACTGCATTTCAAAGTAAGTGACGTTGCTGTTACATCTGCTAAAAAGCTTCATCAAACCTAGAGCTTTCCCCTCCTACACTCTGTCTGCAGCACTGCACACATTTAAGCTGCACAGCTAGTTTGTTTAAGCAGCTTTTAAAAAGCACTTCTGCAGTAGAAATACGTAAATATTCCCATAACACTGAGTTTCATTTGAAGTTAAACTGGTGTGCAAAATGGGCATTCAGCCCCATCGATCTGACATACACAGTGCCAACAGCACAAGGACAAACATGTTACCATGGAAGTTGTGGCACTCGTGAACCAGGAGCAAACTGCTAGCAAATGGATTTATTATGAAATAGCGTCACTGATTGCTTCATAGATTACTCCGTGGAGCTGTGTTCAACTTCGGATAAGCACTGCTGTCTGGAAAAGCAATTAGGGATTTCTGGATTTGAAACTGTTAATCTATCAACAGGAGGCATGTCTACTTACAGTACTGTGAATTCAATGTATGCATAAGCCTACAGGATCAGGCAGAGAAGCTGAGGGCAAAATAATGTCCTACTCACACCCAATGGAGACGGAGAATCCTTGTTAGGTGTTGTAGCAGAGAAGACAGGTTCCTTGCCTGGAAAACCTGCTTTGCAGAGGTGACTTGTTACAGAGAACATTGCAGTAAATTAAGCCAGACAGAACTGTAGATGCATAAAATGTATTTTCCAGCTACAAAAGAAAGGTCCACAGAGAATCTGGTTAAAGTTTTCACAGGACAGTAGTGGATGTTTAATTGTGGAGAGCGAAGGTGCTGGGAAGCCACTTTGTTGCTATGATTAGTCACTGGCTGAATAGTGACTGACAGGCACAAGGATGGTGGAAAGCAATGAAACAAAAGGTTTACTTGGTTTACTGAAGAAGTCGGGAGGAGAAAAAATTGTTTCCTGCCATTTCACATAGATTACCTTTCAGACACTGGGAGTTCATCCAAATCTTTCCAGTCAAACAGTCTTTATGTAACCTGGATCATCACCAAACCAAAAGCAGAAAGCAGTTACAGGGTGAGAGATGTGAAGGCCAAATCAAAGGAAATGTAACATACAATGCTCAGACTATATAGTGTCACTGCTTCCTTGCTCATGCTGAAGTTGTCAATATAAAACATTCCCTCTGAGGCATCTGTGGCTGAAGACAAATTTTACCAGATGATGTCGTCTGACTAGAGGCCTGTTATCAAGTTATGTGTGATTCCTGGTATAGCACAGCTGACTTATTTTGATACATTGCTATCATGGAAAAAAGTGTAAGATGTGCCAGGAACTATTTCCAGCTGATTCCTAACTTGCTCACTGTCTTAATATTTTTTATGAGTCCCTGAAGTGCTAGAAATGCCAACCTCCATCCTCCCACCAGAAATAAAATCAGGAACATATAAGCATGGATTTCTCAAGACCAATTTATTTAGCTAAAGGACACAAACCACACCATTTCTGTGATAACTGTAATCCTTTTAGCAGTGTTGTGTTCTCCCTGGTTCTTGAAATTTCCATTCTCAAGACAGAAGAATAGCACACTTGTAATAAGATGAGTATTGTGCAATACCTATGTTGTAATAGGAAGACATATATTGACATAAGGAAGAAGACCATCATTCAAAACATTCAAACATGTAAACATGTTAGAAAGAAAGATTTCTAGGCAATACAACAACAACAACAAAAAAATAGCAGGAGCAATGAAAGTAATTGCTCTTTATCATTAAGGATGAATGCCTTTATTAGTCCAAAGCTAGTGTACAGTTTCCATTAAGTTATTTAAGGCATTAAAAAAATCCAAGATTGTCAAGAAAATACAGATGTAATTTTAGTATGGCATAAATTACTGATTCCAGTGGATTCCCCACTCTTAATGAAGGACCTTGATTTACAACTTCTTAAAAATCAATGAACTTTGTAAGAACTTGTCCTCAAGTACACAATTACAATATTCAGATCTGCACACAAAGCTACTTGTGGTGAAAATTTACCCATGGATATGTGCCTGGGTAAATACATATATATTTATACGTGTGTGTATATGTGTGTTTGGGCACACTGATCATCCAAGTGAGTTGTGAGATACAGCAGAACTCAATTACAAGCAATTGATTCCCATCCCACAATTCCCCATGCCTCTAAACATACCTTGCAACCTAGTTTAAAGATGGCCTGGAATTCAGCAGGGCCTGGGAGCAGTGCCAGAAACGACGGGATACCCATCCATATGGAAATGTGCAGCCACCAATGCAGCACAGCACGGTACAGACGCCTGACATAAATCATAGGTAACATCTCGCAGTGCAGGCACAACAGTGGGAGCAGGCAGAGCAGAGATACATCAGTACAGATACACTGATGTAATTATTATTCCAGAGGGGATTCTGAATGTAAGAAAGCCATTAGATGTGATGACAGCTGCTTTGTTTTTTCTTGCAGAATTTCACCATAATGTACAGGCTAAACTTGATTGGAGATGGCAGGATATTTTTTCTGATTATTCCAGGCATTAAATCATAGTCCTCTGCATGTGTGTGTTTGGTCTCTTCAGTATCTTTTTTGTTGGTACTGAAGAAAGATATGGATAAATTCTGAATTAAAATGTAGTAATACATTTATTTTTCCCCCTGTATCAGATATTTTTTTTTTCTTTTTAACAGCAGAGGAAAGAGTAAGTTCGGTTTGTTTTTCGTGAAAATTTCTATACATATTTATCATAGTATGATCTTGTAAAGTTCTTTTCTTTCTTGTTTAAAATACTAAGTTCCAGTTTTGAATTCAAGTTTCAGGGTCATTTCTAGCATGTTCATGAATACAGGTTCCAAGATTATAATCTATGAGGAATTTTAGACATTAAACACTGTGAAAGTAATCTAAATGTATACGCTTAAATTTTAAGAAATACTTCCAGCTATCACACAATGCAAGAAGCATCCGCACCTAGATTAAGAACTTCAGCAAACTGATCTCTGCACTGATGCAGGTAATTTCAGCAAACCTCTAAAGTAACCCAAGGTATGTTAGTTACCATATCATTACTTCAGCACTCACAGTGATGGGTGGGTTAAATGGTTGAAGTGACCTTGCTGTGGACCCTTCTCACATGGACATCTAGAAAAACATTGCCCTAATTTTCAGGCATGCTGAGATACTCTGAACTGAAAATCATGAGAACTGTCAATTCTCAGCAGCTCTGAAAAACACCCCTAGGTGAATCTTTCCCACCTTGGGAATCTTTCTATATCAAGAGAATTAAGAGTGCTATGTCAGAGAGCAAATTATTTGAATGTTGGCTGTGCTTAGAATCCCTGCTATCTTTTGCCCTGCTACTGATTTAAAACCCAGAGATCTGGACAAGAGACATTCTAGCACAGTGTAACAATCAACAGCTGCTAAACTATGATTATCCTAACAGCACAGAAAAAAAAATCACTATTGTTCAGGCAAACACCAATTTTTCCAGTCTGAACTTGAAGAGACTAACAATTTACAAACAGGTGATAGCTTTCAATCATCTATAAAGAAAATGTTATGGCTGGTCATTTGACAGAGAGAATTAGTGCCTATAAGGATAACTGGTAATTGTAATGAGTGAAAGAATGATCATACCGGAAAACAACCCATATCACCAGTGGAGGTGTGGACTTATTCCATGATGTAGGTTGGCAAGTATCTCATGGAAGGAAATTTAGCACACACTCTAGGATGTTGTTCACATCCTCCAAAGAATGCCCAAGAGTGGTAACAAAATTAAGTCAAAATGGCATACATGAATCTTATTGTTTTGTCTGAGTTCATATATCCCTTGTGCTTTCTAATTAAGGGCAAACAGGCTCTCAATGTTTTTTAAAATTGTTTTATGTACTTAACTTTTCCCTGGAGAGGTAAATTATGCCCACCAGATTAAAGTTCAGAGGAAGGATGTGATTAAATGCTTGAGGCTCTATAAAGTGCCAGTACTGGTGCTAATGCCAAGCAAAGATAGATTATACATATCCACTTTAAAGAAGGAATAACACATAGTTTGAATCCAGCAAATACACCAGAAAGGACAAAGGAAAAGTCAGTGCTGGAGTCTATTCATACTGAGGAAGCTGAAAAGCACACACGAGCTGTGATTAAAGTAACCCTTCTTAAAAATCCACAGTAATTGCATAATTAAAAGACAAATACTTTGAAGTCACATTAAACTTTTTGACTGACCCTGAGTTATCACTCTAATTACAGGCATTTCTAACAAAATGGAGTGTGATATCCTCAAGAGCTTGCAGTCATATCACACAGCTTTGGGCATCTGGACATATATGTTAGAAACCTACTTCAGCTGCACTTCCTCTACAGCTGGTAGAGCAGCTCAGCAGATTTGACCAACCAAGAAAAGCTGAGTAGAAAAATCTAAGACTGTCCACATCACTTAAAAAATCCATAAAAGTAATGACACTGCATGCCCTGACTGAAAACTACAGAGATATGGGCATTAACATCTCTCATGCCTGATTCAGAACAGTCATCTGAACCTCCTGGGGAACATCCTAACTGGTCTATTCAATGGCATTCTGGCTTAGACTTTCTAGTTCTCTCTGAAGAACATTTCACTTTGCATAAATTAAGCATTTATGGGCATGTCAGCACTCAAAAGGGCTATGAGTGTCCTTAGATCAAGGAGACCTTTTGGTTTGTTTTACATACCTTACAGGACATTTTAGCTCCATGGTTATAAGAACTTACAGGGTTCCATTTTTAATTATCTGAATGATGAGGCCTCATTTTGTGAGTGGTAGATATGGTTTTCATCCAACTTGAGAAAACAAAATGTATAGAAAATGTTTTCACAGTTTTGCTATTTTTAACACAAATTTACAAGTATCTAAGGACATCACATTTGTATTTCTTTTGAATGATAAACAAGCAGTCTTTCAGCAAGACTGTTTTATGAGGTTCAGAGCAAGCCTCTGGTTTAAAAAGGAGCCCTTCACACTGAAGAGGGATGGTGTAAGAGACATACAGGCTGTATACACAAATCTAAGTATAACAGGACCCTCAGAAACTTTCAACATTGTCCAGTTCAGCTCTTCAAAACAAATATTAAGACCATGCAATAAAGGATTCAGCAAATGAATCCTCTATGTTCTGTGCAGCATCAAGTCTGAAAATGGCTTGCCTCTTGATCTTTAAGCTCTGTTTCTCTTGTCTCAGACAGGAACACAACAGACTATGAAGTAAAGGGAGTGGTCACACAGACACAGTATGTGTTTCACACTTACTGGGCTTATTCTCTACACTCTTCCCACCTGAGCAAAACAGTATCAAAAATATTTATGGGGTGGTAAGTAATTTTTGTGGATTTTTCCCATTCCACACAGTTCAGAATACTCTGAACCAGCTCCAGGAGCACAAGAGCTTGCCAAAACATTAGTTCAAGCAGGTGGTTCCAATTCATAGGACTTTTACCTTCTCTATGCTTGAGAGGTTCTTGGAACAACAAAAAACTTCACATGCCTATGCTGGCAAGTGTAAGATTTGAAAGGCAGATGTTATTCTCACATCCACCCATTGAAATCCCCTTGCCAGATTAGCTGGTATCAGAACTATGACTTTTGAACTGGCCTCTGGGAGGGCTGCTATAGGAAGGCAGCTGCAAGCCATGTGCTGCCATGTATCTTTGTGCCTCTTACTGGGAAAGGAAAGGAAAATATAAAAAAGAGAGAATTCTGAAGAATGGTCATTTCTTACCTGGTAATTTGTTTCTCCACATGCCCTAGTATGCAAACACAAACTCTAGCTAAAACTCCTCCTGTCAGCAGATGGACACAATGAAAATATAAAGCCCATGGGTTGTCAAATTTTAAATGCAGAGGGATGATCTCTGGCTAAGTTCAGATTCAAATGTCTAAAGCAATAAAGGTGAAACTGCCCTTTCAGAATGTACAGTAGAAAATTACCATAAAGATAAATTCTTCAGATAGAGAAAACAATACTAAGTCAGATGAAAAGAAATTAAAATTTTGCAAGTAATTACTAATTTCAAAAGCAGTATTAGCTAAACGGTGGATCACTGATAAATATTTTTCTTCTGTTTTCTGTCTCTGTGCAAGAATTTTGATTATAGGTTGGTCTGTGTCCCTCCTGATGGTCAGTTTTACCTCCTGTTTGAACTGATACAGGATAAACAGCTGAGAATTGTTCTGCCTTGATAATTTCTTGTTCAGATGGATACACATGGATTTCCCAGCACACCCAAGCAGGGCCAGTAACCAAACAGCTGACCACCTGGTAAGATGATTAAAGCTTATCACAAAGTCACATGGCAATGAAGGATGACTGGACATCCATGAAAGGATTGCGACTGTACAAAGAAATATCTCCTTTCATTGATTTGAAGGAGAGAAGTATGTGCAGGAAGAGGAAGATTTAGGGCAATGTTTGTAACAAAAACAGTTTAAGAAAGAGTAGATAATAATGTGGTCACTTCATACATAGATGCAGCATATCCATGCTTTTGCCCTCAAAATCTACGTCAAGCAGCTGTTCTCCAGGCAGGAATCCTCAGTAACTTCTCAACAATGTTCTCAAACAGCCAGCACCATGAGTGAGGAGCTACTGAGAGCCAAGGAGTAAGAAATACTGACAGGAGACTACTTTACATCCATCCCTACACAGAACTTAAATTAGTCGGGACTATAGAAAAAAGTTTCTCTGTCTTTTAAAGACACAGTATCCTGATTCCTTCTTGAGGAAATGTAGCAGAACTCATGTGTTTGGACTGGTGGATTTTTTTGTTTTGGTTTGGGGTGTTTTCACTGTTGTTTCTAAAACACAACCAGAGGTGGTGCCAACACCTACTTTTAACATAAGAAATGGTGTCCACATTTCCATTTGAAGATTCAGGTTCCAGCTTCTCCCAGCAAACAGTGCAACTCACATCTCCCACCTGATAAATAAGGGTTCTAATAATCAGTCACATAACTAACTAGAATGGGTGGATTTTCCATCGTTCTGTACAGCAAAGCAGGGAAGAGTATTGATACATCATGACATTGTAATTCAGGAGTTGTGGGGATCAGCAGGAAAATGGCATCTGTAGGCTTTGGTCTTTACCTCTAGCAGAACACTGTTAAAGGAGTGAAACACAGCTAATGCCCATTGAATTTTTCAGGCTGAGAAGAGTGTTATATTCCCCATTCCTGGGGGTGAGAGTGTCCTGAACATTTGGTGATGTATCTGGTGTGCATGCATGCGTGTATGTGTATTTGGCATGGAAGCACTTCTGTCTCCACTTCAGCTGTGTTTCAGGGGAAAGCATCCGTTGCATTTTTGTGAGGTCTAATCCATTAGGCACGCTCCAAAAATATTTGACATATTGGGTCCCTCAAGCATTTGTAGACGGAGCATAGCCTGCTCTTCCAAACTTCCCCTTACCTTAGACAAAAGAAAGGTATTGAGCTCTTTCATTTGTGTCTCAAGAACTTCACAGTGCTACAAGAAGGCACCTAATCAAGCTAGGCAGCAGATTAACAGCTGGCTTTTGGATCACCAGTTTGGGCTCAGGCAATGCAATTCCACTTAAATCCTGCTGTAGATGCTTTAACTCTTTTATTGCCTTCAGCCCCATGATAGTGTCTATGGCAGCTGAAAGTTCAAGCTGATATTGATGTGAAAAGGTGAAAAGGTTGGAGGATTTGAGTGGCTGGCTTAAAAAGTGCACCAGGAAAAGCACGTTCTCTCTTGGCACAAGACCATAAGGTTGAGTTGCTTCTCTCGCAGTCCTAAAACTTAAAGAATCGCTGAAGCCTGCCAAGCTTCTCATAAAACATTGAAAAGAATAAAAAGATGACCCGACTTTCTGTCACATAAAAGAAGTCCTCTGAAGGTAGAGGAAGTTTTTTCATTTTCAGAGGTTAAAAAGGTTGAAGAATAAGAGAAAATTCTGTAGCTAACAGTGAGGTTTCTCTGAGGGAATGGATATAAAGAAATTTCATAAAGGAAAGAAGTGGTAGGAGATCTCTGCAGCTAGGGATGGGTCTTCTCCCTCCCATCTATTCAAATTTATGTTAAGCTCAATAGAGAATAATCTCTGAGAATATGTCCTATATGTACCAGATTTTCTTTCTCTGTATTGCCTTCTCAGAAAAGCATGTTTGCTTGTCATTATTTCCCGGACTTCTTCCCAGTGTTTGTATACTTTTATTTTGCTGTTATTGCCACTGATTTTCCTTCACCTTTCCTCATCTGCAGTCCTTTCCTGAATGAAATCACTCAAGGTAAGAGCTTTCAGCCCTGTCTTGTAAAGGTTTTGATCAACATTTAACTTCACAGAACAAGAAGTCTTTTTATCTTCTCACATTTTTCAGTTTCTTAAATGGCACCCAGGTTCACTTCCCCGCCCTTTTTATCCATTTAACAAGGGTCTGCTTTCTACGGCAATAAAGAATCTGGAAAAGAAAGGTCTTGTTTTAGTTCTTTCACACTTAGCCTTAGATAGCTTTGAAATTTTAGAAAAGATTGAGGCCGTGTATAAAACATCTTAGTGGATGGAAAAAGGTAAACTTATAGAGGGGTGTTTTCTCAAAAAATGATTGACAAACTGAGTTTTCAGAGGCAAGTTGTCAGAGGAAAGGAGTTCCAGACAGGCTGAGTGCATGGACTGGCTGCCACTCCAAAAGATGTGGGTCTTACTTAGGAGTCCCATGTGAGAACTGACAGTGCTGTACAGCTGTCATACAACGCTACCCACAAGTGTTTAGTCCAGTAAGTTAGGTCTGCAAGGATAGAGTTCAACACCTGAATTTATGGTCCTAAGCATAGACACCTTGGTGTGAGCTAGGTGCCCAAGCCATACGTCAACAGGTCTTGCCAGTGCAACCAGTGGAGCACCCAGACTTGCTCAGCTGACCAAATCAAAGTACATACTTTAGGGTTCAAATTCCTTTGAGCCTGTTGGGTTAGCTTCAGTTGCTTCAATAGGCATCTTGTGCCATTGGGGCTGTCTTAGCTGACCCTGCCTGGCCTCTAGCTGTCTCTCCTGAAGACACGTGGTGCTGTATCTGAAGACCCCCCTTCGATATATGAAAGCTCAAGGCTCAAATGGCTCCTGCGGACGAACATGAAACCCACCCCCACTGTCTGCAATGTAAAGTTAAGGTACCTCACTCACATTCCCATAACTAAATTCCCGTGCTTGAAGCCAAAGCTGAACCTCACTCTAGGGGACTGCCTTTGAAATGCAGTGTGCAGAGAAAAGAACTAACCCTCTTTTAGAGTGGAAACATTAAAGGCATTCTCAAATACCTTGGGAACCACAGAGAATAGGTAATTCATTTTTGTACTTATTTCTCCAAGCTAAAACTCCATTTTGAAATGTTGGGGTAAGCAGTAGGTAGGGACCTAAGGCTTCTGGATTCTTTCTCAGTTCTGTTTCTCCTATGACCTTAGCAGCATCCCAGCTGGACCTTCTCTGAAACTTCTTCTCCAAATAGTGCTCCTCCCTCCCCACTATACCCATATATACTTCTGTAACTTCTTAATTTAATATTCCCTTTTTACAGAGTGTCACAGAAAAGAAAAATGTAGTCATGACTTGTCTTGATTTGCTTGACAAAAAGAGGTGCTTTTAACAAGTAACTCACAAAGGAAGAATACCCCAGCTTCACGAATACTGACAGAACGCTTAGAGCTTAACTCATAGGTGGATCCTCCAACTGCACTTCAGATAATGCAGTGGACGAAGAAAATAGTAAGAACAACTGCACTTATCCAAACACTGCAGATCATCTTGTTTTACAGATGACTTACTAAAGCAGCGTGCCTTGCTAAACACCGCCTCCACCTGCACAACCTGGTTTGCCTGCAGTAGTTGTTTAAGCTGCTGGTGAGAATACAGAGAAAGAGAAAAATGGTACTGCTGAACTGAAAGTCTTTTAAAATTCCCAGTGCTCTTCTTCAGTCTCTGCTTTTTGTCACTTTTCATTCATTTTGTATTGTACTTGCTAAGTACAATAGCAATACATTGCTAAGAACAATCAAAAAGCCAGTTGAGAGTGGCATTTTTTAAAAAACACAAATGCTCCCAAAAATCATTTACCTAGGAAATCAGACATTAGGACCATTAATCACAAGGATTAGCTGGTATCACCCTCTTAAACGCTCGGGATCAGGTATTTAAATAAACAGCAATCTCTTAAGAGAATTAGTGTTTTGGGGTTCTTTAGGCATTACGTAATGCAAATGACATGATACGCTAAGTCATGAGATACAATGAAAGCACACAGGAAAGCAGTGCCACTCTTCCGAGTGCCAGGGCTCCACTTTAATTTATGACTGAGCGTACATAACACGATTCTTTTGAAGGGTACACAGCCCCCTCTTAGACTGAACTGCTTAGTGCTCCTACAGTAGCACAATTCCTAATGAAATTAATTTATGCTGTTTAGCTTAAGTCTTATTTTTGCTGACTTTTAGCTTTTTTAAAAAGTACTGTTTAATCTCCTATCCTCTTTTTTTTTTTTTCTCTCCAATTTCAGCTTAAATAACGTACCAAATCAAGACCTATCCCACGAATGATCTCATAGTGCAGTTCAGCCCAGAATTTTTTTTTCTGCTCTCTTCTGCTTTATTTTTGGACTGCTATGACAAATCTTAAAGGGGAAAAAACCCAACACACAAAACCTAGAAAATATTATATAACTGTATAAAGCCGGCAATTTAACTCTTCCCAGCAGAAAATTGTTTCTAAATACAACCCTGTCTGGAGCTGAAAAACGTCAGTATGGAAATCCAGCTCCGGGACACAGGAGGGAGCGCAGCAGCAGCTCCCCGAGCAGATGTCCACACAGTGAGTCATCGGCAAGGGCTCAACCTGGGATCATCAGCACCCAGGCACAGCTGCCCACGGTTTTCAGCTGAAAGAGCAGCTCAGCCGCCTGTCCCTTACTCAGCGTGTGGAGCCCTCAGCTAACCCGAGCGATCCAGGGAAGGGCAGCGAGACGCTGCGGAAACCTCTGGAGATGTGATTTTTGTGTCAGCCCTGCAGCTGCATTAGTGAAGGGGGGCGCTTAGCAGCACCCAGCAGAGCGCAGCGGCAGCAGCGTCCCCATCGCTTTAAGCTATCAGGGGCACAGAAACAGGACCGCCATCTGGGGACATCCCGCTGCCTCGGGGCGCCGGAGCCTCGGCGGCTGCGAGCGCTCAGCGCAGCGATGCGGGGCTGCCGCTGCCGGCAGCGGAGCTGAGCGCACGCAGGGCACGGCAGGGAAAGGCAGGGCAGGGAAGTGAAGGGCAGGGCAAGGCAGGGGCAGGGCAGGGCAGGGAAAGGAAGGGCCCGCAGCCCCCGCAGCCCCCGCCGTTGCCGCGGTAACCCGGGGGCGGTGCCGCGGCCGGCGGGCCCCGGGCGGGCCGGGGTCGTTGTTGGGTGCGGGGCGGAGCGGGCGGCTCCGTGCGGGCCCGCACACAGCCCGCGCTGCTGCCGGGAGGGGCGAGGCCAGGGTCGCGCCACCGGCCCGGAGGGAAGGGCGGGGAAGCAGCCCCGGCCGCGGGAAGGGAGGGGAGGGGAGGGGAGGGGAGGCAGCGCCGCGTCCCGTGGAAAGCTGGAGCTCCCCGCGCATCGCTCCGCCGAGCCCCGGGCGGCTCTCCCGCACCGCCTCCCTCTCCCGCAGGACAAAAGGGCCGCCCCGGGGTGGCAGGACAATAAAAATCATAATAAAAAAAATACTCTAAGAGTATTAGCTTTACTTTATGGAGAAGCCATATGAGGTGATGTGATGATTTTTTTTTTTTTTCCCTGCTCGAGTGGCTAGAAGCCACAGCTCTCCTATTGAACGCCTCTCGCTGAATGGGAAGAATCTGCCTTGTTTAATTAATGATAGTCCGTTTCCCCAAAAAGAAGACGAAAAATACTACCATTATGTTAGCTCTGGAGAAGCTTTAAGAGGGTCGTGGAAGACGTAGTGAGCCCTACCCTCCTTGCTTCCTCCCCTCCTCCCTTCGTTAGCACCACACCTAAGGGCACACATACAAAAAGAAAAGGGAGAGCCGAAAAAAATCGAGCAGTTACCTGAGAAACCAGATACGGTGCTGTAGGGCACCATGGGTACACCTGTACCTGAGGAATTCAAATGGGAGCAGTAACCTCTGCCGTAACCACCCTCTGAACCACACCTCATTCAGTACACTAATCCACCCCATGCTGAAATATGTGTGTCCAGGGCATGCACAGAACAGTTTTGTAGCATCTGTAACATGGTGGAATCCCGCATTAAATGTTTAAATCGCACTCTAATGTGGATTATGTATAATTCTCTCCAAAAGCATAAAAATAGTGATAGCTATAAACCAGATAGTAGATCAACCATTCTTTGTGATGTCTGCTTTCTGGCTCTTACACTTCGAAAATTAATAGTGTGCTTCATGGAAAATAGACAAATATCTGTTAAACAGATGTAAATATATCAACATTCCCACAAATGTTTGGAAGCATCACAAATGTGTTTGTGCTACTTGTAATCATGAAAGCATTTTGATGAATATGTTCTCATTTAGGTGTTTTGAGGCATTACTTTATAGTTCACTACTATGGTATGGGTTCTGCTTTTCCTTTAAAAATACTCAAATATTACTTTTGCTGGTAGCCTTGCTTTGTTGCAAATTTGTTGTGTCACTGAAAGCCTGTTTTAAAAAGGATTATATTTCATGTTTGGGAAAAACTCTGCTGTAAGTTTGAAAAATAAGTTGCACTTCTTTTTTGACCTTCGTTCCACTTACGCCTTTCTGTGCACACATCCTGTGGCTGTAATCTATTGCTCTGATCAAGTTTGTCTTTCCACGATGAAACTAGACATTTAGAAAATGTCCTAGCAATGTATTAACATGGAAATGTGGTTCCATGGTGATCACGAGCCATACTTGGTGAAGGAAATCACTGTGTTTAACAGTGTTGGGATCCGGACTATGTCTTAATTTTACAGTCCCTGCTTAAGTGCTAGGAATTTTCAGACTGAATTATTTAATAGACTACCAGGTCTGAAGATGAAGTCAGAATTTGTAAGGGAGGATGCAGTGTTCACAGCACAGCACTTTTATTTAACACTTAATTACGAAGCTGTGCACAGAGAAGCTTTTGAGATTGTTGCCATTAGAAACTGAGCCCTTGTGGCTAGAGTTATGGTCAGGCTGCCGTCTCCACCCCCACCCTCCTTCCCTGCCCTCCTCCTGCTCCGCTGACTGACCTTGCCACGCTTGGCTGAGCTGAACCTTGAGGTGCTGCAGTGTTTTACATCGCTGGGCTGTAAGGTTTGAGGTGCGAGCATGCGAGGGGTGGTGCCATCTGCGGGGACAAGAGTCTTTTCTTTTGCTGAAAACCTGCCAGCTGTTATTCAGTATCACTGAGTATCATGTAACAAATATAAAAGCTACATGTCAGGGAGAATGTCTCTTTTCCTACTGATCTAGGCTGGAACACAGCAAAGTTTCCATTTACTTCTAGCTATTGTGAAAAGAAAGCTCCATTGACCTATTTTGACACTCAGCCAGGGAGGTGACTCCATCAGTCAGAAGCTGACCATTTTTGTTTCCTAACGCACCCACCAGAATTTTAATACTGTGCTTTGTTTGAACTGAAAGGCTGTCATTTCAGTGCTTTTTGTCACCATTGATCTCAGACTTATGTATTTTACATGGTATTTTGGAGATACACTATTAGCCATCATTATAGTGTTCCCTGTGTAAAATAATTTTGTGTGTAAGCCTGGAGAAAATTTCTGGTGAGTTTTTGCATTACTCAGTGGCACCGAGTGATCTTTTGTGCAAAGATAACACAGATTTGCTCTTTTGTAACCTTTTCTTCCCAGGGAGACTCTGATCCTTCACTGGCACAAGATATTTGAAGTTCTGCAGTTGATTTTTGCAAAACCATGAGCAGGCCTTGAGGTCTTCTAATGCTACCTGTCACTGAGCATCTCCCCAGCTGGGAGCCAAGGACATGCAGGACGTGGTGGGATCAGATCCTGAATTAATTTTCTTGGGAGTAATTGATCCTCAGAATGATTTCTACAGGCAGAGCTTCCAAAAGGTACCCAGTGCTGATACAGAGCAGCACAGAGTAGTTTTTGCAGATGAGCAACGGAGTGGTCACTTTAAACAACGAAGCATAGGAAAATGTTCTGTGGAGAACAATCCATTAGCAGGACATTACAGCCTTTAGTCTGGATTTTCGATGGGTCGAACTGGATCATTGCAGGCACACTGAGGGACTGAGGTGCCTATGCATCATTCCTGCCAGACAGGAATCCTTCAGGTGCACCTAGCAGCATTTTTACTGTTGTTGGGAGAAGAGAAAATTGAGCCCAGTTGTCAAAGGTACTGAAAGCTGGGGATTTTTTTCCCCAAAGTTATAAGCAGCAATTAGGCACTGAAGCTCCACTCGCTATCAATCATTTGAAAATCTCCCTCTGCGTGATCTGCCTGGCCTCAGGGCTGGAGCAACAGCTGGGCACTGCCATGTGCTTTGGTGGGACTGTGGTCCCTTAGCCCAGAAACCTCTGCTCAGATCTTCTTGTCAGGGAGGGAGCTCTTCAAACTCTTCATTCATTACCCTTTTTGAGAACCATACCACATTTAATTTAAATATGTAACCAAGTCTTGCATTAGGGTATGAGCATAAGCTTTGTGCATGGAATCTCTTGAGTATAAGTGAACGTCTCACCTGGGATGGGCAGCAGAACCTCTGGTCTCTACTTTCAGTACCTAGAAAAACACTGTTTGTGGCTGATGGAAATGTATGTTAAGCAAACTAAAAAATAGAATTTATTTTTATGCAGTTTCTGAGCTGTGTGAGATGACAGTAATTATTTTTACCATTGCTTAAAAGCCTGTATTTCAAAGAAAATGTAGGAGTTCAAAAGTGTTTGGCATTTGAGAAAGTCAGAAGAAATATTATGGATTGATTGACAAAACCAGCAGTTTTACAAAATAATCTTCAAGCACGGTATCTAAAATTGCTGTGATTATCTGAAATAAATCTAAGCAGAGAGATATAAAGTCTGAAAGGAATTTTCATGGAGATGTGGTCAACATATCCACTGATATATGGTGAAAGAAAAGATGGTAAAAAAAGAGAAATTGCTTACAATTTCAGATATCCTCTTTACTGTAGCAAACTCACAAACTGTATATTGCCTTTTGCTTTCATGGTCAGAACTGTTTATTTTTGAAAAGGACATCCTTCCACAGCAGGCACTATATTTACAATAAATATCTTGCACACATTAACTGTAGCTGCTTTTGGTGTGATTTTAAACAAGCCAAAGTTTTCCAGTGCTTTAATGTTTCATCAGACTGTGCAGGCCCACAGTTATACCCCTCCTTTTATCTGAAGAAAGAGGTTCCAGAGAAGCTAAAACACAAGAAAGGCTAACTGAAATTATATATTTCTTCTTGACAAGCATTGCCCTTGGAAGTTTTACATAGAGTAGCCTGTATGTTGGAGATATCTCAGATATGCTATGGCAATCAACAGCAGTTGTGGTTCACACCTCTAGAAATGCTTGGAACCCAGTCTGTTGTGGTTTTTAATTATTTATTTATTTGGTTGGTTGGTTGGGTTTTTGTGTGTGTTTTTTTGTTTTGGTTTGGTTTGGTTTGGTGGGGTTTTTTTTGGTTTGGTTTGGTTTGGTTTTTTTGATAAGATGCCAAGCACATTCTTATCACTTCAGATTACCTTGCAGCTCTTTTAAGTGTAACCCAATAACATCACCAACAGTTAAGTTTTCTAAGCTCCTGGGATACCATTGCTTGTTTAATTCATACAATAATCATTAACATACCTCATTTCAAGAGCAAAAACTTGACTGGTGAACAGGAATTCGAAAGTGTGTTTTCCTGTAAGTCAAACTTTTGTACTGCTGGCAGTTGGCCCTTCCCTTCATCATGAAACCAGGCCTTCTCAGAATCCAACACCTAGTTCTTCTTAACAGCTTTCCCTGGCTTTTCTGGGGCAACTCACCATCTCCTGGTCCTCATGCTCATACTCAATCTGCGTTTGAAGAACTTGAGAGGAAACAAAAGATTTACTTCCTCTCTTCAAAGAAGATACAAAATTACTTGTTCAGTGCTAGCTTGGTGAGGTACCTATTTAGATGTCCAATGCAGAACTTCTCTTCCTTAGCTTATATGCTCTATAAACAAGATTTCTTGCTTAAAACCCTGTTAGAAGTCTTTCTAGAGCAGTTTGCCTTCATACAAATGGATATGAGGAGAGATAGTGACCATACTTCTTTCTCCCTATGAACCAACAGGCCCAGACAGCTACAGAGACCTCTGTCATTACAATTTTGTAGCATATACCAGCATGTGCCCACTCAATATTCATGACAGCATGCTTCCAGAGCTCTGACTAGAGTGATTAAATGCCCATTGCAGTTTTGTGTATTTCAAATATAACTAAACCTTCAGAAATCTGATTATGACAGTAAGCAGAAAGTTGACAAGAAAGTAATGGAGCTTGCAAAGGTTAATTTGGATGAAAAAAACTTGTCATGAATCCAGGTTACAAAGCAATATTTTCTAATCTGTGAGACTTGCATATAGTGGGCATGTGGTGGGAGGAAAAAAACTAAAAAAAAGGATGTCTTTCAAGCTGACAGATTTGATCATGAGAAATCTTCAGCTCCAAGTTTGGGTTTTGTTTAAAGTAAATATCTTCCTCCTGGCAATGCAGGCTTAACAAGTGAGGAAGTCATTTTCAGGCACTACACTGAAGTAATTTTTTGACACTAATGAATCTGCATTGCTAATGCATACACGCTGCTCAAATTCTCCTCTACAATATTCAAGACTAGAGAAAGCCTCCTGAAATGAGTGAAATTATTAGGATTTCACTGGAATACATGAGAACATAATTTGGTCAGTTTAATCACCTGTCCTGTATGAGCTGGGGTGTGCACTAAGTATTTTCTGTCTTTGGAATAAAGAACCACTTTAACAGCCTCATGCCTTTTGTTACAGATGTTCTGAAAGTGCTTGTGATACACAGTGAGAATTTCTCCATACAGTCCTAAGTTGACTTTATAAGAAATTGTTTCTACGAGAAGGATGAGCTGAAAGCCTGCAATAAATTATTAACCATGTCAGTGACCCAGGTTTTGCATAGCTTAATTTATAGAGTACATTTCTATCCAGAGGTGGCATCATTGAAATAAATGGGGCTTTCTCATCTGTAAGAAGGCACAGAACTCTGAGTAAAACTATCAGAAGCAGTTTCAGGCTGTGTGATTTTTTGAAGAGAGATACTATGGGAAGAATGTGGTACATTCATAATGGAACATAAACCAAGCTGGGTTTTTTGTCGTGTTGTGGTTTTTTCAGTATGAAGCTATATTGAATAATAGCTTACACATTTACATAAACAGCTCCATGAGTAAAACAAACCAACACAAAACATTTAAAAAAAAATCACAAAACTGGAATTTAGCTGAAGTGAAAGCTGAATCTTCTGTAAACTATGGCAAGATATCACTTGGGTCTCTTACCTACAGCTGTGCAAGTCAGCCAGGCTCTTGCTAGATATCAGTCATATCCTCCAGACAGGAATGCAAAGCTAATATTGCTCCTCTTTACAGCAGTCAAGATCTCAGGATGGTCTTTCCCAAGACCGTCTATTTTTGGGAGGGAGGAGGAACATTTGCCTGAATTAACATGGGCAAGCCCCTCAGACACCCCTCTTGGCAAAGACCATTTCTGAAATGCCAGGATGAGAAATTAAACTGGGGTTCATCAGAATAAAGAACATATGATATAAATACTCACAAAACAGGCAAGGAAAAATGTGATTCAATTGATTTTGTGATTTAAGTTTGCTGCCAGATTGTACTCGACAATCTGCTCATTCCTAATGTCAGCCTGATCTTAACATTTTGTTTTTATTGTGAGTTCTTGTTGACAACATAAGCCACCTACACAGTAAAACCCTGCTATTATCCACTATCCCAAAGGGTGATTTTGCAGTACGTACAGTAGATTGAGTGTCACTTGGTATAAGTATGGGCTTTTGTGAAAGAGCTTAATATTTTACAGTTGCTTGTAGTAACTGTCATTCACTGGATCATGAAATTTTGCAAAAGTGTATTTTAGAAATAATATTAATTAACATTAATAATATTACCGTGGATTCCAGTGGAAAAGGCACTAGCTAGCTTTTGTGATAATCAAGTAGGAGAACCATTTCTGTTATTATGACAGGTATAGCAATGTACCTAAAAATGTACTTCCTTTTATATACAAACATTTCTTTATTTTAAAGAGCTAAATTCCATGTACAAGTATGTATGACCTGAGTTTGCTGGAGAAATTATGAACTGTAGGATCAGTATCCTGACTTCCAAAATATCTGAACAATCAGAACCTTAAACTGAAATAGTGAGCACAAGTGAACAGTCAGCCAAGTCCTGAATAATGAAGGAAAAGGATGGGAAAAAGCCTGAATTCAGCCATGCTGACAGAAGGTGAGAACAGGACCAGCAGGTTTATAGCAGTGTCCAGGAATAGTTGTTCTAGATAGCAACATAGAGGCAGAGTGAGAAGTATTTATCACCTTTGATAAGACAAGCGTAGGTTTCCTGGGGTTAGTGAAATAATCTCAGGAGAAAGCAGCTGGCTTTCTAGTTGAAGCAAACAGCAAGCAAAAGTAAAGTTCAAGGAGCTGGGCAGGTAACTGGAATTTGATCAGGAGCTGTAGGAGTTAAAGAGAGCCCCCATAAGCATCTACAAACAAAGAAGAAAGAGAGACTAAAACAGAGAGAATGATAACAAGAAACACCAGCTTGCCAAGTTTTTCCTGACTTGTGTAACAAGGAGGTGTCTGAAGAAAAACAAATACACATACATGTTTGGAGCAGAAAGGAAAAAAAAAATATCAAGAAATTTATATCTGACCCATAAAATCTTGACAGACCTCCAAGAGAGAAAACAAGTGTTGTTTTTAGGCCTATGGCACTCACCTGAAAGAAAAGTATTATCTGAAATGTAATATTATTGTTTAACTTTCTGGGGAATATAAATTATCTTAAAAGGAATTTTAAAACATTGGAATTAGTTTCCTGAAATAAAACATACTGCAACAGAGCAATACATATATTGTCTTATAGTACCTGTAGGTTTAAGTGCCACAAAGCTTCAGAAAAGAAACTTAGATCCATATTCATGATTGCTAGTAAAAGGTTGGGTTTTTTTTCATTGGATTCTCAGTCTCTCTGCAATAGTCTATGTATAGACTTAAATTCCTGAATCATCTTGAATGGCCCCAGTTACGTTGCTATAGCAGTGTGTTTTATACCAAACCAGCTCATTCTTGGAGGCCTTGGGTTGCCCCCAGCTCAGCACAAACTCTGTGCTTTGTAGAGATACTCACCTCTCATGGGACTTCTTCCAGCAAGCCTCTCTGTAGCTGGTTCTTAGAGGTTCTCAAATGCTTACAGCTCTACAGTGAGCATTTTATTAGTTATCATCTTCCAGCTGCAGGGATCTTTCCCTTTATTCACTGATGAAATATAGCCCATCTCCACAGCTCTGATTTCAGCTGCCTTACCTAGAAGCGAGATGCATCACATTGCAGATAAAACCTGTGTTGATACCTTGAGATCAGACCTCCTTATATAGCCACCACTTAAATTTGGGTGTTACAATATGGAACTGAGTTCTGCCAGTGCTTATTTCACTTACTCCGTAGCCTCTGCTCCCCATCTCAGCTGGTGCCTGCCAGCACCAGTCATTGGTGAAGTGCTGACAATGCTGACAGCTTCTCAATTCAGTGCTCTGGCATATGATGCCATGCTAATGGCCTGCTATTTACCATCCAGTGCCACAAAAGCTCTGATACCTGCTCCCAGACTGGCTGAACTTTATGTCTCCACAACAGTAGGATCAGGGGATGGACCTGCACAGGCAGTTGTAGAAGATATCCCTACAGATAACTTGGTCAGGAAGAGAAGGTAGATCAATCCTTCTTTGGGCTGCTGAAGAAAGCCTCAGAATTAGAGGCATGGGTGATTACGGATGACTCTGACTGCCACAGTATCTGCTGGAAGGATTATATGGCACAAACAATCCATTGGATTTGTGGACTATATTGAGAACTTTTTCTTGATATAGGTGATCAGTGAACCAATGAGGGAATGCTGGACCTAAAGGTCAAGGGCAGCATGGACTGCAGCAACTGTTAGACTGTGGAGTTTAGGATCCTAAGAGAAATGAGCAAAATAAATAGCTGAATTACAGCTCTGGACTTCAGAAGAGCAGATTTAGGTCTGTTCAGGGAGTCAGTTCATGGAAAACTGTGCTGCAGGGCAAACGGCCCCAGGAGAGCTGGCTGATCTTCAAAGACAGCTCCTCCTCAGAACACAAGAACAGCGCACAATGTTCAGAAAGTTGAGCAAGTATGGCACGAGGCCAGTGTGGATGAACATGGAGCTCCTGCCTGGGCTCAAACACAAGAAGTACACAGCAGGTGGAACCAGGGACAGACTGCCTGGGAGGAATGAACAGACACTGTTCCAGTGTGTAGGAATACAGTCAGGAAAGCCAATGTGCAAGTCCAGTTTAAAGTAGCAAGGGAGGAAAACAGCAATAAGCAAGGTTTCTTCAAGTGCACCGGTAGCAGAAAGAAGACTAATGAGAGTGTAGAAGAATGAGAATGGGCACTGCTCAGTGGGGCAGGGAATCCCATGACAAGGAATATGGAAAAGACTCAGGTACTTGATGTGCTTTTTCCTCAATTTTCCTTGGCAAGTCTGCCCCCTGGCAGTTCCCCAAGCCTTCTAGCAGTCTGCAGACATGAAGTAGTACCCACAGTAGGAGAAGATGGAATCCAGGAGTACTTAACCCACTTAGACATTCACATGGGATGCACACAAGGGTGCTGGAGGAGCTGGGTAATGTCCTTGTGATGCTGGTAACATTTTTGAAAGGTCATGACTGTTTCAAAGGCGGGGGATTCCCAAAAGCTACAAAAAGGCAAATGTTACACCCATATTCAGGAAGAGCATCTGTGTAACTCCAGGCTGGTTAGCCTCACCTCAGTTCCTGAGACAGTTATCGAGCAAATCCTCCTGCAAGCTATTGCTAAATGTATGAAGGACAAGAAGGTGACTGTAAGCAGTCAACATAGATTTATCAAGGGCAAACCACACCTGACCAACCTAATTTCTTTTCTATGATAATGTTGTGCACAAGAGGAGGGCAATGTGTGTGTTTTGTACTTTGACTTTAGCAAGCTTTGCCACAATCTCCTGTAGTCTTATCACCAAACTGGTGAGATAGGGCTAGAAAAATGGATGATAAGTTGAGTGGAAAATTGGCTGTAATATTGGGCCCAGCAGGTTGTGATAGGTGACACAAAGTCAATTGTATGATGGCCATTAGCTACTGGTGTCCCTCAGGAAGCCCTACTGGGACAGCAGCCTTTAATCATGTCATTGATGACCTGGCTGATGGGACAGACTGCATTCTCCGCAAGTGTGCAGATGACACCTAACTGGGAGGAGCTGCTATTCAGAGGGACTTCGACAGCCTGGAGAAATGGGTTGATAGGAATTTCACAGTGTTCAACAAAAGCAAATACAAAGCCTTGCACCTGGGATGGAATAAACTAATACAACAATACAGACTGAGGCTGACTGGGAAACAGCTTTTCTGAAAAGGACCTGGCAATCCTGGCGGAGAAGTTGAGCCAGCAATGTGACATTGTGGCTGGGAAAACCAACAGCATCCTGGGTATTGTATTAGCAAGATCTGCATGCAGCAGATCTGGAGAGTTGACCCCTCCTTCTGTATTTGTCGCTTGTGAGACTGCACCTGGAATAGCATGCCCAGTTTGGGGGTCTCCAATAAATAAGAAATTTGGACATACTGGATTGAGTCATGAGAAGGCCAGCAAGCTGCTCTGGAGCTGAGGGACATGACCTATGAGGAAAGACACTGGGTGATGGACCTGTTAAACCTTGAAAAGAGAGATCTGGGGGAAATCTGCAACTAAATGTTTGTCTGCAACTGCTTGATCAGAAGACATAAAGGAGACAGAGCCAGACTGCTTCTAAAGATGCACAGCAACTGGATGAGAGGCAGTGCCTACAAGGGGGAACATTTGAATACAAATTGAGGGTTTTTTACTATGAGGTTGTTTCAGTATTGGAAGAGATCCAGAGAGTATGGGAAAAACACTCCATCCTTGGACATGTTCAAGACTCAACTGGACACAAATCTGAGGAACCTGATCTGATTACTCCTGCCTTGAGCAGGGTGGATGAGTGGCATGCCACCCAGATCTGGTCTACCTGATTCTGCAAATCCATGATTCTGTGTCACCTGGTCTAAGGCTTCTACTATAAATTCCACAATGGGAGGAAGGAGTAAGTACTGACTGTAATTTGGCTTCAAAATTCTCAAGTGGAGATGAATACATATTTACAACAGCAATGCCTAGAAATTAGCAGTGAAGGTTGCACAGGGTCACAAACCATAGCACTCTAGAAACAGATCCCAGATAGTGACTGAGGGAGTTCCCACCATGTCACATAAATTTAATGTTATTCTGCAATTTTTAGTGTCATGTCCATTGCTGGAATTGCTCCAGCAAACACCTGTGACAAATTACAGTTCCTATTTTTATCTGGGTAGCTGGAGGCACAGAATCCAGTTTCAGGCTCTGGAAATGATTGATACTCAGCCAAAGAACACAGATAGCCAACCTGTATATGGCAAATACACTTAGTAATAATGGAACATGAAACTGAACTAAAATAATAACCGTAATGATACGCCTGGTCAGTCAACAAATGCAGATTTTTTGCACCATCAGCAATATGTAAGCCAAAGTATATAAGAGCAAAACAAAAAATAGAAGCATGTCACAGAAGTGGGACATTCTGCACATGGGTATAACCCATCTGAAAAGAAATATCAACAACAAAATTCTGGGAAAGGCACAAAACTCATAACTGCCCACAGTGTAGATGATGGATGCTAATTCAATCCTCTGTGAACTGGCATTTCTAGCAAGGCTGTTCCAAAATGTTACTAAGGGCACTGCAGCATATTGCAGAGTGTGTTGGCAATGCCAAAAACAGAGGGAAATCAGGAGCACGGCAAAAACATAAGATAGCTGCCAAAAATTGATTTTCTTTAAAGGTGGGAAGCAAAGCTACTGGGGTTTTTGAGAGTGAGGAAAAAATGTTGGCATGTTTCTTGCAGGTCTGTTTGTAAGAGCTGAGGAGGCAAAATGTAGTAGTTGAAATGGGTTTAACATATTTGTGTTCTGTGCATAATTACACTGGGAGGAGCACATTTGACAAGAAACCAATAGTAATATATCAATGCCTGTCTGGAAACATCTCAGTTGTTACCATGCAGCAATTCATGGGCCTTTGGATTTCCACAGTTTCTGTCAACAGAACTTACACTTCCATCCCCCAAAACCTCAAGTCCATGCCACCTGAAATTTAAAAAAGTCCCATGTACAGCAATATGTCAAAGGTAAGTCAGAAGAGTGGTGAGTGAAATCCTAGTTTCACTTTTACTCCTGCATCATGAGTTTTCAGAAAGTTTGTCAATGAATGCAAACAGTATGATGTGAAAAGTGTGGGAACTATATTTTATAAGGTTCTTATCCAGTGGTCACTGGTCACAGAGGATCATGGCAAATGTTGAAGAGTTAAAATTCAGATGCTGAATGAATCAAAACTCTGTCAGAGTATCTGGTGCTGAGTAACCACTGAATCACACACAGAATCAACAATAAAATGCACTAAAAAATTCCCATAGAGAGAAATGAACCAGAGAGCAAAAACTCACACTGGAGTTAAAGCTCTGTGAATTTGTAAGATAACTAGAAAAATGTAAATAAATGTTCTCAATTGATAAGTAGTGCCTGGAAGGAAGAGTCAAATGGTTTCAAAATGGTCAGAAACTTTATTTCTGACAAGAGCTGGTATAGAATCATTTAATGTTTTTAATTCTTTTCAATTAACATCAGTAGAAGAGCCTAATGATGAGAGTACTGTAGAAATCTGAGGAAAATATTACTTCATATAAAAACAAAAAATACAAATTGTTTTTTAAACTGACAAAATCGAAAAATGAAACTATGAGCAGTTGTGACTCATTTAAGGGTTTTCATTCAGCTTTGCTTAATAAACAGCTCAGATGCTATGTTACTTCTTCCCAGCTGTTTGCTACAGTCTTTTTGTAACCGGTCATCACCCTTCAGCAGAACTGACAAAAGGAGATGTATGCCCATGCACAATCTCCTTCAGTACAGGAACTGTACTTTGTTCAAGCCCACCCTCACCGGTGATTTCAGACTGGCTGTCAGCCTCTGTGATAGCATAGCAGAGGCACAGGCACAGGTTTCCTCATGCCAATCCCACACTGGTGACAGTAACGGAGGCAGCCAGGAGACTTTTCAACCTTGCAGCCACATTGCCCAAGTAAAACTATCAATGTCTTGAGCTCACCGAGAGAGTCTTGTGCTTTTAGAAATTTTTTTTCCTTCTTTTAAATGGGAAGAAAAGCTGAGGGGCTGCATTAAAGGGCTGAGGGGTGAAGTGGTAACTGATAAATGAGCAACACAAAATTAAGATCCAGGACTTAATATTTGTGCAGAGACTACATTGGAAAGAAAGAGACAAAAGCTTTGGAGCTGGTTTTCTAAGGACTCAGTGGGTTTCAGAACACAGATGAGAAAACAATATTTTCTTCCTCTTGCCACTCTCCTATGCACCCCTGTTCAAATTCCTAGGAGGACACCCTTCATCCCAAAATAGAAACTGCTTTGGAACAGGACAGAGTTACTGCTCTACAGGAGGAGAGCAAGTGGAACAGCAGGTAGCATGGGCGCAACTTCCTGGCCAGAGCATGAAGCACAGTGGAAAAAAGGGTGGAACTTTTCACTTCTGTATAGGTCGAAAACCTTTAAAGTGAGAACGTTTCCCATCACATTTCTGCACCGAAGAGTTGGAAACATTTTTCTGCACTTGATGCAAAAGGAAAACAAAGTAGCTTTTTTGACCATTTCCCTCCCTGTTGGGAAATACTGGTTTTGAACATCACTGTCTGAGTTGTTTTTAACAGCTATTTAATCCAAAAATACAACTTTCTGATAGTCTAAAGGTTGTTAAGTTACACAGAGACGAAGCTTTGATGTGAGAAAAACAGTCAGTTAACAAAAGACTCCTGGCAGCTTTGAAAAGTGTTCAAGCTTCTGGAATAAAGCAAAGAGAAGCAAAAATGTAAATCTCATACATAAATTTCAGTGGAAATAGCAAATCTCATTCAGAAACTAACCTAACAATACTTACAGGGAAATGAAAGTACAGCTGAGGCCAGCACCTTCCTGCCTTAACAAGCCAGAAGGTAGTTTCTTTTTTATTTTCGTGTTTCTCATAAAGCTGTGTTGTCGAAACTAGAGGTCACTACCTCAGAGAGACTGAGAATGGGGATGAGAGCAAATGGAGAGGGACTCTTTGGCATTAGTGGTTAGGTATATCAAATTTTTGTCTTTACTAGTGAGAATGTTATTTATGAGGCATTAGTGGTTAGGTATATCAAGTTTTTGTCTTCACTAGTGAGAATGTTATTTATGAGGTATGGATGGAAAGTAATCATGAACCACTCTTGCCATTGTCAAAAGCACTTAACAAACAGCCTTTCTACACTTAGGAGAACACATACTTCCTTTTTTTCAAATTGAACTCACATCTGTGGAAAAATGTATTGGTTGTCATGTTCTCAACATCAGGGCTCTACAGATGACAGCTTATTCTGCTCCTTTTATTTTTTAATAAAAATAAATAAATTTTATTTACAATCAAATAAAATACTTATATTATTTTAATAAAAATAATTGTTGTTAAATTAATTTTTATTAAATTAATTTTCTACATTTCTAAAATGCATTATCAGGTATACTGCTGTGAGCTGTTGCTGCATCCATAAGACACAGGAGAGTAGTGTGAGAGCACAAAGTGCAGAGGTTTCTGGAACAGGTGCTCACACCGACTCAAAAGGTCAGATATCCCTGACATGAAGGTTTAGCAGAAGTGCAACAAATCAAAGTCTTAAGGCAGACTGTGTATCTGTAGATCTGATAAAGAAAAAATACCAAACTATCTAATCTTAGATGCAATTCAGATACTGATGGAGGTGAGATACTAAGGAAAGTACTACTTTTACTGTTGTATTACAATATCTAAACCAAAAGTATAAGATATTAAATACATCTTAATAGTGTATGTCCAACTGTTGCTATTGATTTATGGGTGATCCTCACAATACTAGCTGAGATTTTGTCTAAATACACCAAGATAATGTCTCCAAGATGTTGCACAAAAACTGTTTCAAAAGCCACAAAAAGGGAACTTAGGTATTGGAAATATAAGAAATGAAAAGGAAGTATTTCTAAGTTTGTCACATATGCCAGAAATACAAGCCAAGTCAAATGAAAGAGCTCTTATTGGCACCACAGGAATGTTTGGGCCCCTGGGGCAACATAGGCATAGCTTTGTTTATGATGGTTGAAGAAACTAATATTTGTCTTAACTTGCTATTTTCACTTTCTTCTGATGTATTTACTAGAAAATATTGCAACTAAATAGGTAATTATTCATAACAAATTATCTTCTAGTGTAGAAAGAACCAAACATAAACCACAAAAATTAATTAAAGAGTAAAGATAACTTCAAGAATTTTGTGGGGAGAGGAGTCATGTAATGCCAATGCTTGTTATCTCAAATCTAAACTGCTTTTAGAAAACAGTATCAAAATAATAAAGCACTATAAAATAACCTGCAGAACCAGAATGATCTGTATTTAGATTAAATTACAGAAGGGCCGTGATTAAATTTAGGTTGTCATCCACTGATATTTTACTTGACAGGATGCTGAAAACTACTAAAACCCACTGTCTGCTGTATAAAGAAAGGAGAATGGCAGGATAAAAAGACTGATATGATCCAAGAGCTGCCATCACTTCATAAATTGATTCTATGCATCAGGGAATCATGGTCTCAGAAGACAATATCATGCTTGTGCGAGAACATCACTTTTCAAATATGCTGTGAAAGGATGGGTGACCCCTTCTCAGAAATGGTAGTAAGAGATACAGATTAGCAATCCACACAAAATGCTGTCATGCTGAGAACATCTCTCCTAAGAAAGTCTTGGCATAAACGTAAACAAATGCTAATTGCTGAACCTTATGAAGCTTCCAAAGGACTTTACTGGCCTTGGCCACCTTTGCCTGAGGCTTCCCCCCACACTCTGCTCATGGCCCAGGGGGCTCATTTCAGCCCAGGCTCAGGCACCCAGCTCAGAAAATGCTGCAGGTGTCCCTCTGCCCAAATTGTTTTTTGAACTATCATTTTGGATTGACCTCGCACCTGGCTGGTGGCCACACACATGCTTGATGGTCACTGGGCTGCCATCTCAACCCAACACTGCTGACTAACACCAAGAGACCCTTCCCGTGTCAGGCTTTTTTCTCCACTGGTATACATGACTAATGTATTTGAGCATTTTTTGTTTCAAGGCCTCACTCTCATTTCATTTGTTTGAATGGTCTGACTTCAGAAATTCCTATGAATTAACCTCTTTCAGCACTCAGTTGAGATGCTCTAACTGCTTCTCTAAGAAGTGTCTGGGTTCCAGTACAAAAACTTGCTGATAAGGCTTTTCCCTTTTTCAGCTGAAAGAACTGTGCCCTTCTCACTATAGTCAGTTACCTCATGCATGAAAATCATCACTCATAAGGGAAGATTGAAGACCCCTGAACTGGTGAACTTTCAATCCTGTCACTTTTAATACTGACCATATCTCTGTCACTTCAGTGGAACAGGAAGCCTTTCCCTTTTGAAATCACTGAAAACAGCCTTTTGAGCCTTCACAATGCCACACCTTTATTTCTGAGATCAAAGAGCCAGTTATTAGTGAATTCCTGTTCTCCAGGTAGGTACTTAAGTAATTTTCCCCCGTTTCAATGTCTTAAGTAGTTCGTTCCATGAGTTCCACGAGGAAGAATTTCCATTTTAATCATTTTTGAGGACCTTGTCTGAAATAGCTTTGAATTTTCAGAATCTTTATCAAATTGTAGACACCAGAGCTGGGCTTATTCTTCCAACAAGGTGACACACAGCACTGTGTAACCTCCCTACACTTTTTAAGTATAAAGTCCTGTTTTGTGTAAACAGGATTATGTGTAAGAATTGCACTACCATGGGAGAGTCTGTTCATCTGATTTATTTCTCTCAGGCTTCTTCAGATTTATTTCTTCCCCCAATATTTTTTGATGAATGGGTTCTCCTGTCACCATGCCAAAAAAACATGTAGCCTTATTAAACTATTTACCAAACTCTATGATATTATCTGGTCACTCCCCTAATATTTTAGACTTCTGCAGGCTTTAGGAGGGATGTTTTTACCTTTTCTTTATCTGTGACAGCAATTTCGACAGCATAGAGGCCAAAATCTTCTAGGAATATGCCTATTCAGTGAAGGATTCTCTCTTACAGTTGCTGTTTTGATCCCATGAAGTAACCCTGTCTCATATTTACTTTGAATTGATTTGGTTCTCAGTCTTCCAGTTAATTATGATCTTGAAATGTCTTCAACTGTATAATTACACAAATATTGTATAATTATAAAAAATATATGCCTCAAAATGCAATAATTAAGCCTTCAGTCAGTAAAGGTGAGTTTAAATGACTACAGATTATACCAGCTTTGCCAGGGACAAGTAAGTTTAATGGCAATGTTTTGCAGAGTCATGCAGGACTCCTGGCGCTGATTTTCAGTTCTTGTCTCTTGCTCATTCAGGCAGAATAAAAAAGAAGAAAAAATGCATCATAATTTGCTCCCAAGGTAGAAATATTTCACATCATTCAAGGTATGTTTATTACAAACAGCTAAATGTAGCACTGCTGGTCATCTGCCACCACACTGATGCAATGCAGTCCATCTCGTATGGTGGAAGAAGAGGAGGGAATGAAAGGGAAGAACTGTAAAACACAGAAGACTGTAAAGTTTCCAGGCCCTATCTCACTTCAGCTCCTTAAAACCTTTCCATTAAAATGCATTGTGCAGCATCAGGAAAACAAACTCAAGTTTTGGTGAAAGGAGATATTTTTGTGCCTGTTCAGTATAGCCATGAACACTGGCCATTCCAGAACAGTCACTCATCCAGAAGAAAGATACTCGTATAAGAGGATGGTTAATCTTAATGTGAGGAATTCCACATTGATAGTGTTTTGATTTGAGACTCTATTGTAAGCACATCTGATAAATATTTAGTGGCTTAACTGACCCTGAGGAAGCTGAGAAATGAGTCACTGAAACCAGAACACCTGTTATTTATGCACTCAGTTCATAGCCCAGCTGCAGGTAGCATTAAAAGGCTCAATTCCTGTTGCAAATGCAAAGTATTTAAACATGTACTTACATATGCATTAAGTAGATCATAAGCAGTAATCAAATCTATTTATTTATTTTTCAAAATATTTGGATGCATTTAAAATCATAATTAGTTATTCTCCTACAGTACTGTCACAGTACTACTTACAAACAAGACTGAACCAAAAAGTATTAACACTATAATGCTAATATTCATAAGCAGATCCCTGGGAAAGGCTGATAGAAATTTTAAAAGTAATTACAGTGAGACAATATATGGATCCCATTTTAAAAGTCTATAGAATCTATTTTAAAGCACATGTCCACTGAGTTTGAAACTTGTTTGTAGAATATAACAAAAAATTTTCTCTTTGGCAATGCTTGCTGTTTGTAGAGACCATATACCTTTCTTTGTGTTGGCATTACATCTATCATGATGTGGCATGTTAAAAGAAAGTAAAAAAATGGTGCAATTGCAATCTAAAGCAGTCAATAGGGCTGTTTTCACTGATTTTGAAATGGTAAAATTTTCTAGTCTGTTTTTCCAGAAGGCTGATTTTATATCATAAAAGCATATCCAAAAATATACTGGCACATTTATTACAGAAATAAGTATGAATAGGAAGCAGTTAAAGAAACACACAAGCCAGCTCAGAAGAGCTGAAGTCATTAAGTCCCTCTTATGAATAATCTAAGTTTCAGGTACCTTTTATTTATATACCTCTTTTGCTTTAACAAAAATGATAATTTTAAAATACAGAGCTGAGGTGTATTCCATTTCCCCTCTACTGTTTTAAATAAGATATCCACATTCTTTCCATTTGTCGTGGTGCATTAAGGGCAGATTTTCATCATGGATTGTATAGTATCAATTGGTAATATGCCATGTTATGATGGACCACAAAACATCATATAACCTGGAGCAAATTTCAGATGCATGGAAGAAATTGTAGTTGAATGACAAACCATGAAAATCTAAGGGAAGCTAGGCCTCTTTGGCTACAATTAAAGCATGCAGTAAATTTGTTCCACCAACAGGTTTTCCTGTGCTCAGTGATTGACAAGTTTGTTCAACTTCTACGGCACTGCGCGTCCTAAAGTTTGTGCATGAAATTATTGCCACATATGGATTATACAGATGCTCTGCAAACAGAGAATACAAAAGTGATCCCACGAGGGAGGAAAACCCAAGGACACAGTTTACATTCCTTTATGGTTATATTCCTCTCCTTAGCAGGAGACAGCGCTTCTTTCGACTTCCAAGTCAGTATGTGACTGGATGAGTGTAGTATTAATAGCTTTGGTAAGTCTCAGAGAGAAGTCTTCTTACACTGCCCTGCCACTAGCAGCAGCACACAGTGTCCCTGACTTTTACCCAACTTCTTCTGGATACTCAGCTCCTTCACCTTTTCTGAGGACCCAGAGGAATGTTAGGGATGGCCATGGTTTTGTAAAGAAGTCTTTCATCCTTAAGGTTTTTACTAAAACTGTTGACTTATTTCAAATCAGCAATTAAGTGATTACATTAGAATAATTTCCTTGACTCAGGCCAGACTTTGAATCTGCAGTCTTAACAGAAAAGGTGAAGTGTTATTACCAGCTCTCTGGTAGTAAGTTTTCAAAACACCCTACAAGTAAGTCACGCATTCATGGAACTATCTGTAATGACACAGGAGATGGGAAAAGACACCCTCTAAGTAGTTGATATCTGAGTTTTCTGTAGCAACCATCAGTTTCTTTCTGCAAGCTTTATGTACATCTAATACCCTCACAAAGTCATGTTTGATGGCTTCTATACATCAGTGTTGTAGTAGTAATGGGGAAAAAATAACTACAGGCCAGTTTCACGGCCAGATTAATTTTTATTGCAACCTTGAATTTTTGCTGCACTGTTATGATGGAGGACCATAATAATCTGTCACAAGTATCATCAGATGTCACTGTCACTGTATGTAGAGTGCTGGATTGGATTTGGTGCAGTGGCTGTCATTTTTGCCAGGTAACATGTTGACTGCTTCGTTATTAAGACATAAGTAAAGACCAGCATGTACCTGACCTCTGGATAGTACAGGTGCTTTCAAAATCACATGAATTTTCTTTAAGCTAGTCCATTCACCCAGAGTTTCTATTGCTAGTAATGGCTATTTTTATACTTTTTTTCGCCAAAAAAGATAAATACAGCATAGGGTACATGTGTAAATTGAAGTAAAAGAATCACTTCCCTATTTCACACTTATACCTTCACTGAATTAGGGCACAGGGGTGGGTGTCTACTCTGAAACACAATGATTTGAGGGCAGTCTAAAAAAAGCAAATTGTATAGATCATGCATTAAAATCAACAGGTTTTGTAAGTATTTATTGACCAGAAAGACTACCATGCTAGGTGTGACTGCGCAATGAATAACTAAATTTGTGGAACAAATATTGCAAAAGAAGTGTTGTTTATGATAGGATATGCCCTGACTTCTATTTTTGAGTCTATAAGTATTTTTAAATACAGTTAGAAAGTTTTATGAGCATTAGTGGAACACTAAGGTCATGTCACTAATGTGAACACTGGCCAGAGTAAGTAAGTAAAGCCCATATTTTTAGAGAGACAGCACTTAAAAAAAATAAATTTGGGATTGTTTTTTTTGTTTTGTTGTTTGGTTGGGGTTTTTTTGGCAGATTAACACAGTTTTTCCTGAGGCACAGGACTACAGTCTCATAAGTCCCTATTACAATTATCAGGATTACTGCTAGGAAAGATTTGTTTGCTATACAAGCAAGTACAGAATGCTTTTCTTATGATAAAAGACAAGAAGAGTGATGGGGTGCATCACGACAAAGTCGGCTGTCTCTTAAGAAACTACTCCCTTTTTTTTCCTTTTGTATGCTAAATATGGCATAATATATGTGTGAAGCAAAGAGGGAAACCTGATTATCAAGGTAAAGAGTGAAGTTAAACACTTGATTTTGAACAACCTGTCAAGATGCTATATAGCTGAAAGCTTCTTTATGGTTTGTCACAATATAGCAGTATGTCTTGTACATACTCTTCCCTCTGCTTGACTGGCTTAGGGATTTAAAATCACTTCTCAAATGTATCTTCTGAATTCTGTAGGAGTTTGCTGGCTTGCTGTCTGTTTCTGATTTTTGAACACAGACACACAAATCATTACCCTTTAAAGCTTCTTTTAAAATTTATTGGATTATAATTAATGAGGATCAATTTAATAAAAACAATAACACTTAAAAAAACCCCCACATTAAATCTGACCAAAGTTATTGCGACATTTAAGAGCAAAGTGCGAGGTGCTTACTGTTCCAACATTAATCATGTGCCAGGACGGATGGGATTCGTTTCATCTCACTACAGCTATCTAAAAATTAGTGTGTTAGTTTAGCGTGGATGGTAAAACCATCAGAGACAGGTGAACGTCAAACCACTACAATTAGTCATCACATCTCATCCACTCACCTAAATTCCTATTAAATCACTGGACACAGACAGGAATCCCCAAGGGGCACACCAACCTATTCTCAGATAGGTGAGAGAAACACATGCTTCTTACCAATAGGTACCAACAGAACTAGCTGATATGAGACAGATGCTTCACTTATTTGCCACAGGTAGGGATCTCACGCTGTTTGAGATCACTTAAGACACCCAAAATATCCATATGGACGTGGCAGATGTGACCCAGGGCTAACCCACAGAGGACCCTTCCACAGTGTCAGCTGGAGGCTAGACAGATAGACAGAACAGTAGATATTTTGGGGTTCCTATAAATACACTGAATAAATGACTGTTGCCTCTAAATCATGTCCGATGACTGTAAAGGGAGCTCTGGGATAAATACGTCCCAGCAGTTATCTGAAAGTATCACTGCCACACTACCTAAACCTGGTAGGTTCACAGAAAGAAGGAAAACTCAAAACTAACTGAAACTGACTGAAAACCGAAAGTTTCACTGCACAGATACTCAGAAAAATAAGCAGGCCTGCATCAAGGGAAGATAGTGCAGGACCTCTCTCCATCCCTCTTTCCTGCTCTGGGACACATACGATTGAGCTGAAGATCTGTAGCCACCAGATGAAATTACTCCTAGGGAATGAGGCTGGTGAAGGAAAAACTGAAAAAATCATACTAACACTGATTATCACTCTTGGTATAGCTGATGAAGGCAGATTAGCAAAGTTGCTTGAAGTCACCCTGGCTTTCATGATGCCAGCAATGACATCAAAAAAGAGCACCACAAAGCAGGTTTGGAAGAACAGCATACTGGTCTTTCAGATGACTCTCATTACTAGTCCAGGAAAGGGTCAAAGGCTGTCTTCTTAAAAACAAAAATGGGATTGTTAGAGGACAAAAGGACATTCATGCTTAAAGCAACAGAAAGCTTGCAAGGAAAGAGCTGTTGTGGCTTCCTAGCTTCCCATGCCAAAGCAAAGTGAACACTATGAACTACCCACACTGCCTTTACCATGTCCCTCTGCCTCTGTCCAAGTACCACATGAGAGGAAATTGTTCTTGACTTGAGCAATGTGCCTTAAAACCCAAACCTCTGCTTTCTGCAGTTTTTAATCTACATGCTTATCTTACCAGTTTAGCCTTAATGTAGGCTGACTTGGCACTGGATTGTTTGTAACAGCAACTTTAATTTTTTTTATGTTCTTATATATTTATTCTCATGTATTAGTTACATCAGAGGTTCTCTTTACACTTATGTCCCTTGCCTCCCCCCATCCTTCTCCCAATGTTTTCTGTTGCTGAAGAGGCATTTCGGGCAACAGATGGAAAGCAACATTTAACAAAGGATTGACCATGTCTACATATGCATCCTGCAAGTGGACTTCCTTGTCTCTTTGAGAGCCCAGTAAAATAACACCTCTAGCCCTCCTACATGATCAGGAAGAACAGGAAGTTCACACAACTTCTGGGATTTCATGCCACGCATGCAGAAGGTTTCTTCTGAACAATTAATTTTTTTTTTTCACTGAGCATTTTGCAGAACTTTCCTGATGATTCTGCAGCCTTCCTTTTGAAGTATCCCCAAATGTTGTGGCCCAATGCAGTGCCCACCCCAATGGGAACTGTGGGCTCTGGTTTTCACATAAGTCATGCTTCTTAATAACCAATTTATAATCTTAGAAGCATTTTTTTTCTTAAGGCAAAAATAATATTCACTTAGTTGTCCTCTTATCTTACAGCTCAAATTTCATTTTTACCCTTACTTAATATAATCTTCATATTTAAGTTCTCCACATCTGTCTTTCCTTTAGTTTCAGTATCTTATTAAAGCTACATGCATTAAACATGCCTTTATTTTTTGCTTTATCCTTACCAAAGCTGTAAGTTGGAAAAATGGCTGCTGTCCATGTTCAAGCCTCAAATACTGTTGTTGAACACATGCTGTGTCCCAGACTGCAGATAGCTTTACTCCTCTGAGACCTCAAGTATTTTAAATACTCTTGAGATGAGAAGTGCTGTATATGTTGTAGTGTCATAAAAGGTTGGTTTATACTTGCTCTTTTTTTTTTTTGATAGTAGACTCATATATCATGACTAGAAGTTATAAAACAGTTGAGCATACAGAAGAGGAGCAATATGTTGTCAGTATTACCTCGCTCTCTGGTATTTGATTGTTGAAACAAAGAGGTCTAGTGGAATGTTTGGCTCTTAAAATTATGCAGCTATGTCCCACAGAAGATTAGCAGTTCTGGCAGGGCAGTAATTGTATTTTTCCTGAGAATTTTTTAAATTATCTGAGCACCAACAAAAATAATGACATTTTTAAAGCGGTGAATTCAGTTGTGGCTACGCAGATATCAGCAGTCTGTCTTTGTTAGTGTTTGTATTGTGGCATTGCCGAGGGACACCAGTGACAGGCAGGGACTGATTGTGCTTGGCACTGAACAAACAAGGCAGAGTTTGCCCCAAAGAGGTTATAACTTAAATACACAACTACTGGGAGCTGGGGAGAGTGGTGTCACATCACTCAGAAGACTGGGAGTTGAGGCTGAAGCACCCCCTTCTCCCAAAGCTGAACACCTCTAAACCAGATTGCTTCTCTCTTGGAGCTCTGGTCTTCACAGCACAGGTGCTCTTCTATACAGCTAGGGTGTTTTCTGCCGTGAAGCCTGTAATGTTCTGCTTGTGAAGTAGACAATATTGATTTAAAAAACAAAAACAGAAAAAAAAGAGCCAAGAGGGTCTGCTTAGAGATGCCAAGGTTAAACTTTGAAATGATTAGTCACTTTCCATTGCAGTCAGTGCAAACTACCAACATTTCTTAAACATTTCTTTTAGCAGCCACTTACATGAATAATTAACTCCCGTGACCCTGCCTTGTCACTTACTGGTTAACATGGTCAAATGCTATCATTAACTTTCAGCATTAGATGTGCTCTCTCATACTTTCCACCTGCTGATGCAAATGCTCAGGCTCGAAGCTCACGTTTCTAAATGTAGAAGCACAAGCCTGTGTGGACTCTTCAGAGGCTTCCTCCCATGCATACAACGAGCTGGTGCCACGGGATCCAAGCTTTCCTTGTCTTTTCGGGTGCCTTGTTTCTGGGCAGCCACTGGGAAAACGTGTCAGGGACAGAGCAGAGGTTTACCTCACAGTGGCCTTTCTTTATCAGCAAAGCCAGGAAGCTGCACAAATCCCTGGCATGCATCCACCTTCAGCTTTCTGAGAAGCAGATAGCGTGTCCCAGCCTGTGCTTTATTTAAAGAGGCAGACCATTTGGGGCGAATAACTAAGCCATGGAGCACTGGGGTATCAAACTTGCCCAGATTTTTTTCTCCCATCCAGAGAAAAATGCAACCAAAGTGGTGATGGGGAATTTGCAGCTGATTGTGGCTAACAAAGTGATAAAGCCTCCTTGGGATGTTATTGAGAATTTCTGAGTTCTTCCCTACGGGACCACATTTTGTAGGTCTTAATCTCATGGGAAATTTTGTCTTGGAGACAAACACAGGATTTGATCTGAATGTAAAGCTTTCATTTTGTACTCAGGGAAATTGTAACACAGCAAGCTCCCTCAGTCCTCTTGACACACAGGCAATGGCAAAATGCCATCAATCTCAAAGATTTATGTTCTTGTCCTTTTAAATCCCTACCTTGCATTACACCATTATCACAATACATAAGGTAATGGCAGGAGTTGAATGAGTCATGGGAGACTTTCACTAAGATTTAATCCAAAATTTAAAAGCTGCCTACTCTGCATTGCCATGGCATGGCATGTTTTTAAGCTACAGGAAATATGCTGTATTCAGCAACATCACGTAATGTTAATTGCTGAATAATTTACCCTGTGGTCTTCAGTATCAGTGCTGTAGGTGACAGGGTTAAAAACAAAACTCTGATTATTAATTTAGTCTGTCACTAGCAAAGACAACTCTTTGGTGATAGAGGAACCTGATTCAGGAAAAAAAAAAGCCTGGATTAAAATTCATCATAGTGGAAAATCTTAAAACTGATCTTTGGTACATTTAAAAATTCCTGTTGTCCCTCTGGAAACAAAATCTAAACCAAAATCTAACACAAAGGAAACAGGCTTGCTGTGATGCCAGAAGTGCTCTAATTAATGTATCTGGTTTTCATGGTGATAAATGGGGTCTGTCAGAGGGTAATAATTAATTCTTAATAATGTAAGCTTCTCAAGGTTATTTTACCCCCAGATTTTTGAAGACCTGTCCATAACCAAAACCAATACTGTAAATAAACAAATCTTGATTTGCTAGACACGTGGTACAGGTGTGTGTGTGTTATTGAGCTCGGCTTCCCTCTGAAGCAGACATTTCACTTTTGATGCTCTGATTTTGTTTGCACTCGCTTATCTGTCCACGAATGGCCATGTTGACTCACACTGCCCCTGCAAAGCTGCCCAGCCTCTTCATCGCCAGGACTGACCCACAGTCTGGGTTTGATACTGGCAGCCACGCTGCGTGCCCATTCCTCTGCTTTAATAGTCTCTTTTCTAAAATCATGGTCTACTTTGTCGCTGGCAGTGCCTACAAAAAGGACATGAAATGCTAGAAGGAGAGGGTGTGTTTTAAAAGCAATTGTAACATCAGGGAGGGGGAAATTTTTTTTCTTTCCTAAAACACTAATCTCTATTCTGCATCTGTCTACTCATTTACCCTCTGGTAACACTGTTGGCTCCCCCCTTCCCAACAGTTCTCTCTCTCTCTCTCATGGAAAAACTGGGCAGGAAGAGGTCATTGAAAACATTCTTGGGGATTGAGGCTACCAGGGCTTGTTGCTGCACAATTATGCAAGCAGATCCTTTTGAAAACAACTTTTAAGAAGGAAATAGGGAGCTTATAGTGAACAAGTGAGAACAGTACTTAGTGTAACTGTGTGCCTAGAACTACTAACTTTGTGGCCTTAGACTGTCAATTGGGCTCTGCTAAGTTATAGCTGAAGAACATGAAATTGAAAGGATAAAAATAGTATCAGATAGCTATTTTTATGTTCATAATTTTAGGCTTTATTCTGTAAATTACATTTTTAGTAGACAAAGCTTTAAATTATGTAAAGTATGCATTTAACAGTAAAGAAAACGTAGTCATGTAAGCATAGGTGGCAAACTGCAAACTTCCACTTGTCGTTACACAAGTCATTTTCAGTGAACACTAGCTTTTTTAGTTTAGTTTTTGTTTTTAAGATGAGATTCTTTAGAGGAGTTTAGAATGGTGAACTTTAAGCTGAGCTAGGTAAACACAGTTATGGATCCTGAGTAATCCTTCATTGCCAATCAAAGTAATGACTTTCTCTCGCTTGCCGTTTTTCTTCCTCTCTCTCACTTTGATTTATACCCTGGAGTTTTGCTCAGTGATTTTTCAGAAGCTGCAGAGAAGTTAAAATAAACATGTTTAGCGCTGAACAGATTCATCTTCTTTTCATATTTTCCCTCCAGTTCTTTGCTACGTTCACAGAGCTGCCATGCACAATCCCTGCCTCTGGATGACAGCCCCTGCCATGGTCTGAAACCACAGCTTTCCCACAAAGAAATGTCCTTTTGGGGCAAATTTCTCCCATGGAGGGGATGCAGCAATGTGCCCTTAAAACTGTCTTCCCTCTGGTTTATGAAATGCATCTTATGTAGGTCACTGGTCAAGTTATCAAATCTGTATGTGCAACCATCCCGGCTTGGCTGCAAGTCTGCTGCAGACACTAGGAGGCTGTGCAGGGGCAGAGTCCAGCTGCAGGGTCAGGAGCTCAAATTTGGGAAATACCTCTGCTATTGACTCTGCACATCACTGATTCACTTCAGGGAAAAAGACAGAAACTGATAGCTCCAGGCTCTAGCACTATCTGTTAAATTCTCCTCTCCCTTTTTGATCGCTACTTTCTTGGTTTCACGTTTTACCTGTTCAACACAGGTTCACCAAGCTGACTGAAAAAAATATTATCTGTGCTGGACCTTTCACACTGCTCAAATTTATTGTTCAGGAACACTGAATTTTTTGTTTAGACATGAACTATCTCATGTTTGCCACTGATGGCTACAATTACAGACCACCTTACAGTAATAAACAAGTTTGAGTCAAAGGGGTTACTTAGCACAAATGAGGACAGAACTTTAAGATAAAAGCATAGAATGATCACATTTCATTTTAAAAGCTGTAATCTTTGTTGATCTGTATTACAAAAATTCAAGGCTAGCATTTAATAGAGGGTGCAAGCTGCATGAGTGGTCATTATTACACTGTGTTTATTGAGTTCCCTGTAAACCAGTTTTAGTTTATTTTTATACCAGTCACTATGAAAAGCAAGACTTGGTAAAAAAACCCAACCAAACAAGCAAACACCAAAGTGAAAGCCCTTAGCTACTCACACCTATGCAGGTATCCCTAACCAATGCTGCTTTTACGCTACTGACTTTAGATATTAGTACCAGGGTACTAATATCCAGTCCTTGGGTAACTGCCACACACCCACTTCTGTGGATGCCTGTCTCCTCCTTTGCTTTGTCTGGTTTATGGCTCCTTTGCATTTTTGCTCTTTATCACTCACAGACAAGTGGCATATTGCACTCCCACCTGGTGCTGTGCTTTCCTGTCTATATGCCTTCAAGTAAAAAACCCACTGAATCGATGCCTTGCCAACATGTCTAAAGGTTGAAAAAATAACTTTAAAAATGCTGACATGCATTTGTTTTCTCAAAACAAACCTTGTGTCTGTAATGTTAGAAGTTCTAATTGCCTAGGGAATTTCATCCTCTGACTGTGTGAAAGTTGGCAATAAAAAGGCATCTTCTTACAGGGACTTCACCAAATTGTTTCACTATGAATCAAGGTTTACAAAGCAGCAAAAGGAGATGGGGCTTTCATTCAGGCCTGTTTTGACCTTAGTCCTGGCTTACCACGCTGTGTCCTGGGACACTCCTGCTGCTGCAGAGGTGGTGACAGCTCTGCCTCTGTCTGGGAGGAATCCCCTAGGCCCAGGCATGACAAGGGGAGGGCCCTGGGACAAAAGGTATAGGACCAGAAAAGCTGCTGCTTTAGCATAAGGCTGCTGGGGCTAGAGATGCCCAGAAGTCTTTGGAGAAGATACCTCTTTCCTTTTCCATGGGTCCAAAATTGGCCCTTGAACTTGGTAACTTGCAGATATCACCGCAACAGAAGAGACCGGAAGAAAAGCAGTACCTGTCTAAAAAAAGCCTTTACTAATCCTCCTTTATCATCTAATCCTGCATTGGACTCAAATATTTTCAAAGAATCATTGGAACACTTATTTTCAGTTGGAAAATACCATAAGATCACTGAATCCAACCACTGCCAAGTCCACCATGTCCAGTCCACCATGTCCCTAAGCACCCCATCCTTTAAATGGTGCCAGGGGTGGAGGTAGCCACTTCCCTGGGCAGCCTTTTGGTGATGAAATTTTATAGAATATCCAATCTAAACCTCCCCTTGGGCAATTATAGGCCATTTCCTCTTGTCCCTTTGCTTGTTACGTGGCCGGCCCCTTCCTGGCTACAACTTCCTTTCAGGTATTTGTGACTGCACAGAGGGGGCTGTGCTGCAGTTCTGGAGGCTGCTGGGAGCCAACAGGCTTGGCAGCAGTGATACTGGCAGTGTTACTGCCCCAGGATCAGCGCCTGAACCAAAGCCAGAATGCAAAATGTCCTCCACAGGCTTTGGGGAGCAGTTCCTCTGGCATGTGTACAGCATCTCTCCCTTCCTCAGGCCACTGTGTCTGCACCAGGAGTAGCTCAGGGTGAGAGCAGCTGGGTAGGACAGGGACTCAGTCTCAGCTGCTGAATGGTCATGTCTCAAGGGAAAAGTTACTGATACTTTATGTAAAGCACATATGACTTTCATGATTTCACCCTTACCTTGCAAGGTGAGGTGGAAGCTTCTGTTGTTGCTGTTACTTTTTCTATACGGTCTGACATAGCAAGAACTGAAAGTGAGATGGGATACCCAAGGTTTCTAGCTTTTTTTTTAAAAAACAGGGTGTAATGTGCTGAAGAGGGAGTGTCAGTCTTTGGCTTTCTTAAATTTCCTGGCTATTGTTGATTTATATCAGATCCTTAAAGCTATTTTAAAACAATGTTTTGTTGGTATTTCCTCAGTAGAATGAGTGAAAGGGATGACATATTTCATGGAAGCTGATGTATATATTCTTCTCAGAAAGACCCAAAGGGTTCTTTTGGCATCAGCGAGTCCATTAGGCAATTGTTTTTGAGATGCACAATATGTACCAGGTAGACTTTGTGGCTCCTAGAGGTTTGTCATGCTGTCTTCCTTTAAGCAGATATCCATAGTATTTTGTGCATGGTCTATATGCGAAGTTCAGTTTACTTATGCTATATACCAAACTGTGCTCCATAAAAGTCTCAGGTCTCTCTTATAAAACACTTCTCTAGGATATGTGCCATGCATGGAAAAAATTCTGTACCAAATTACATTTTACAAGTTTTCATGCATGCTCATTTAGATGATTTATCACCCTCACAAGGCAAGATCTTTCAAAGCTCCAAAAGGAAGCATATACCATATGATTACTGCCGGTGCTTAGTTCTAATTAAACCTGTCCTGAAATAAAACAACAACAAAGAGTATATCAAAATAAGTACCTTCAGAGTAATTATGCTAATTCTTGCATTTCTTTACTCTTACTAGAAACCAGTGACAATTCTAAGAGCAATTCACAAGGACATTCATTTTTATCAGTTCACACTTAGTCTAAACTGATGGTCCTTCCACTTTTTTTTCAAAGTGGTGATAAAAGCACTGAGATCTGCAAGTGAGAGCTGAGCTCAAAGCTCTGCCTTGCTGGCTGGAGACAGCAGAATCCAGGTAGCAGCCTGGGACCATATGGAGTTTCCTTGTCATTCCCAGTGACAGTGACACTCCTCATGCCACACTGATTTGGCCAGGGCTCAGCCAGGAGCTCAGTCCAGCTGCAGGGTCTCAAAAGCAGGGAGGACAAACATGAGCAAGATTGGACGGACAAAAAGTAGACCACAGTAAGGTTTCTTTTGACCTCTGTGTTGCTCATCTGTGAAATAATCTTGTCCAGAAAAGCAGATTCTCTCTCAAAAGATCACCAGTCTTCAGCTCAGCTCCTTGCATGTGTACCTTAAAAATGTCCCCACCAAACTCCAAGTGGCATTCACAAGCATGGCAATGGGTTGATGCTGTGCAGTGTCCCTGGCTACCTGCATGGTTTGCAATGATTACTATAAATAATGGGAGTATTTCTGATTTGAAGAGCACAGCAACCAGATTTCTAAATCCAGATCGTGCCTTTACCACTCACTGGTACCATGACCAAATCACTGAATCTTGAATCCAAGCCATTCACAATGGCAAGTGAAAAAAAAGTCAAAAAATATAAGACACTGAAAATGTGGGAAAAGTCTCTATATTTCAAACACCTTTTTTTCTTAAGCTATTTTAAGTTTCCTTCTTCATAATACTAGAACTGAGGGGTTTGTGGTTTTTTTCATCACCAATTAATTCTGTTTTGGTTCAGAATGTGCAACAAAATTAATGGAAATACTATTACAGCAACTTCCCAGAGTCTAAACAAAGTAAAACCCGAGATATTACAGAATATATTCAGCAGTTTCAAAGAAGATGCTGCTTTGACTTGAAGGTCCAGAAAAACTACGATTTTTTTCCTGAAAGATAATAGCAAAAGATAGTTAACACAAACTGAGAAAAAGAAAATCACTTAAATGATAGAGAAATACTGATCTCTTATTCTAAAACTCACACACACATGCACACACACAAGAATGGGGATGTGGGGTGTACCATTTTTGTAAATGAAGAAGATCTGTCTTTTCCTAAATTGAACAGTATGAGTCCCCAACCATATGTCATAGCCTAAATCTCAAATAAAAGTTGCATGGGTTAAATTGATACGTTATTACAAGTTAAATAACCGGAGGGGAGTATTAGTCAAAAGCTTGCTCCCACCAAAGATTTGATATATAGATTCTAAGAAAAAAAAAAAAAAAAAAAAAAAAAGACTGCTGGATTCTAAAACAGGCCCTGGAGACATTTGGATATTATCTAATAGGAAGAGGGTTTATCCTGGAATAGACCTCAGTGCATGAGAGTGACTGAGCAGGATGAAAAAGGCTCCAAGAGCAGAAGCACAAGGTAGTATCTATCATTCCACTCTTTTCATTTCCCAGCCAGACATATGGCTGAATCTTGTAATTTAAATGCAGATTATCTATCCCAGCAGGAGTGCCTGAACGTCCTGGAACCAGTGTCATGTTTCAGTAGGAGTGTCAGTGACTGTTTCGTGTTGCATAATTTCAAAATATTTTGTTCTCTGCCAAATCTAAGTATTTTTTATGCTTTTAAAGGATGGGTCTTCCTTCTACAGATGCTTTTTAGTCTTTTACACGGTAAAGCATTCACTGCTGTTTTTCAGTGCTACCTGAAAACTAGTGTGTCTCCTATTTACACAGGAGGAATGAATCTCTCCATTTACAGTACCAGGATGGCTGAATGTCATAGAGGGCTGAGTGCCCTTGGCCTGGGACGGAGCTGTAATGTAAAATGCACAGTGGTGAGCTGGGTGCCAAGGGCTTTTTGATGCAGACACATCATTTAGTTGTGTAAATATGGGTTTCATTGAAAATCAAAGTCAGCAGATATATGGCTACAGGTATATAAGTGTTAGCACATGAAATTTTTTGCCAGATTTTTTTTGAGGAGCAGGCATTAACAGCAACACATACACCTTTCAAAATTATACTGGAACTTGGACAAAATCCACATGCCTAAATCCCAGGGATCCAGCCTGCTGACTCTTTAGCACTGTCTAACTTACTAGATGTTTACTCCCCAGAAACATTCTGGTCCGTTGTCAAATCCTTCAAAGGAAAGTTTTGAACCAGCTCAAATGCAGCCGAGTGGGAAATGCCCCATGTCTTTCACCTAAGATCTGTCATACACCAGACTGACCAGAAAAAATGCCCACCCAACCTGTTCTGAAATTCCCAGAGGGGCCTTAACCTACCGGGCTCTGTGTTTAGCTTTCAGGGTCTTCAATGTTTGCTATCTCACCTTGGAAACAGGAAGATTTTTGAACTATCAAGAATGCTTAAATCACAATGTTGGAAAAATCTGTAGAGGGAGTAAACTCTGCTGCTTAAGGTAAGTGGTGGTGCAGGAAAGGCTGCACGGGCAGAAGGACAACAGGGAAGAGAAAGCCTGTCTGCCTCAGCAGCTGTACACCTTAGGGGAGGTATAGATGCTGCAAGTGCTACTGAAGGCTGAGAAGCCCATATATAAAGACAGAGGCATCCCCAAAGGCATGGTGATGTATGGCCCAACAGGTATTTTTTCTCAAGTCACATCTGTATAGGCAACCAGGGCAGAGGTCCAAATATTAGCATGCTATTAGGCACATAGCTAAATCATTAGTAGGATCTGGTGCTATTTTGGCACTATTCACCAGGGATAAGGCCACATCAAGTCTAGGACTGATGTGAAAAAAACAGTTACGGCCATGGCAAGGCCTAGGAAATCACAACTGCTAAGATTCATCTCCCAAGTGAAGGAGAAATGCCTTTTAAAGGCTACTTTTTAGACTGGAAATAGGTAGCAGTTTACAGTGCAGGACACAGGAGAATTGACTGCATAATGTAGTGGATAGGTAGAGCAGGATTCATCCTGAGCATCCTGTAGAGGAAGCCACACTACACAGTTGAACATAACAATCTCTGTGGCCAGAGGAGATAGATAGAAACACACTCTGAACGCACCTTGATGGAATACCACTGCATTGTATGTCCAAGCAAAACAACTTTAACTAATGTGTTAATTTCTAATGAAGAAATTGATTTAAATAGAACTGAATCAAATGGGACATATCCCAGCACAAGAAACATTCAAACCACAATAAATTTATGTGCAGGGTGAAAGATACATCCCTCAGGTAGCACCTTATTGTCTCAACTAGAATGTATGGTGCTGTGGAGAGCAATGGCACACATAGGAAATTTACATCCCTAAGTACATAGAAAAGAAATAACAAAGTGAGAAGCTTATCAAAACTTATTTCAAAAAGTCATTGTAAAGGTCTTTGTGAGGGTTCTTTGGTTCTTCTTCACTGACATGCTAGAAGAACAAAATCCTAAAAACTTGCATGTAGGGTGATTAGTGAGCAAAACTGGAGACAAAAGTGAGAAAGGCCAGGTAAGCAATTTTTTTGGCATTACTGTTCTTCCTGCTGAATTTCCAAATGCCTCTTTAGCAAAATGTGTTTGATAGATTAGGAATGAAGGATTGTTTCTACATTTTTGATGCTCATTAGGAATTGGTAGAAGAGAGCAGATCAACATTTGACAGCCTTCTTTAAAAAGCGTGTTCTTAAAATCTCCATTTTTACTGAGAGATTTTTATGTGCTCAGTCTACAAACCACAGAGTTATAGGTTTGTCTTTGCATGTTTCAGTTTAAAATCCCAACCAAGAAAATCATAATTTTCTATGCCTTGTAGGCTTTGATCCTTTGAAAATCTGACTTAAATTTTGCCTTTTGCTTCTCACCTAGATCAACAGTCTTTAAAAAAAAAGAAAAAAATACAAAAACAAAACTCCCAAACAAAATAATGCCATCAACAACAGTAACAAATGTCTTGCCTGTGAGCACAATTAGTAAGAAAACAGCCTTAGTGGTGTTTAGCCTGAGGACACCAGTGGAGCTCCACAACCATAGATTCTAATTAAGGAATTGACTTTTCAAGAAAGATTAAAATAATGAAATGCATTTAGCTTTGCTAAATGATGACAGGGAGGCAATAGGACTATCCTCAGCAACAATAAGGAGATTGTAAACAGCAACAATTGACAAGAGTTGTTTAAAGGAAGAGAAAGAACATTTTCCTAGGCACCAAGATTAATAAGGAATAATGGATGCGTAGATTGAATAAATAAGTTCAATGATGATTGTTGGAATTCTTATTATATTTCATCTTTTGAATTAATACAGAGATGTTTCTTGTCAAGGATGGATTTATTCATGACCAAGGAAAACGGAAGGGTGCTGACTACCTTGTTCCCACTTCCGAATGCAGCATCCAGTTTTGTCCAGTGACGTAGGAGAGGCTTACCACTATATATCCACTCATCATGGAAAGGCTTGCATCACGTCTGGTTTCTATGCAACCTCTGTACAAATGTTCACCAGAAATAATATTTAAGAATTGCAAACCCATTTCATCCTTCAAAGGAGGAGTGGTTGAAGCCACCACCTTGCTGCTGCAGCGAGTAGTCAGGAAGACAGTGTGGTTTTGGCACTGCATCCAGGGGCAGGAGGTGCTCTGTTTCTACCAGGAGCTTTAGTAGATCCTTGGCTGCACCACTGGAATTGCTTTGTTAGGTCTAACCAGCTTGGTGGAGAGACAGAAATAACACTGAAGACTTCATAGTCTGCTATTGCTGTTCAACCCTGCTGCACGGATTTCTCCTACTTCCGAGAAAGAAACATTTTGGGATTAGAATAGCTCCAAAGCCTCTGTGAACACAAGGATTCTAACACGTATTTCAAAAGCCAAACTCTACATTGTTAAGTAGTTCTAGGTTACCAAGATCCAAGCTCAAGCAGATGTCTAGTTGCAATAAATGATAATGCTGTACTAAACACTGTAGTATAACCCTTTGTGGTTTTTGGATCTTGACAGTAGAAATGTATGTTATTATTACTGAGTAATAATAGCAGAGTCTTCGAATTAAACTGTACTGTGTCCATCAAAGCTCTTGTTGAAAAACATAACCACTTCCACTGAAGTCACAGGATCTAGAGATGGATATGGAGTCAATACACAGATCTGAGTGTTGAAATTTAGAGATGAATCCAGCAAGGCTCAGAGATTGCCTTCTTCCTTTGTCACCTGGGAGTAGTTTCTGATAGCCCCCAGAATGTTTCTTCTCAAACAGAAAAATAATCACCTTTGCCCCTCCCTACTAACATTAAATGCCCTGCTTTTCCTCCAGCATGTGGGCTCAGCAAGTTAACACTTTCCTTCCATTCCTTGTGAACAGAGGTGGAACATATTATTTCTAATGTGAAGTTTGTATCAAATTATGCAAGTAGAAAGACAGCTGGGAATTATTTTTGTTCCACTGCAGAGGATGCATGTGAGCATAGCATTACAGTGCTCACCATGTAATTGTGATAGCATGTGATGGCAATATTTTCAAATAGTATATCCCACAACAAAAGGTCAGCAAGGAACCACTCAGACAGACACAGTGTCAGACTTCCTTTCTACCTGACGTGCAATCTTCCCAGAAAATGAATGCAGAAATTCCGGAGTACTTCTGTAAAACATAGAAGGAGGTGTGTACAAAACTAATTAAGGAAGGAATTGCTTTTTGCTGCTTTTTTCCTAGTGCATTCTTTTTGAAATTAACCTCCGTATACTAATTAACCTCTGTGTGACTTTATGTAAATTAGATGGCATTCTTTGCTCTATTGCTATGGTAGTCTAAGTGATATAAAGCAATATGAAGTGCTTTAAAGGTAGCCAACAAAGTTTCTTTTTAATGTATTACACTGTAAAGATGCTGGAATGATCAGGCTCTCTTGGAAGGAGAAATAGGCAAGAAGGATAGATAGATGAGGAAGAGAAAAGGTGAAAAGTGGTGTGAAAGATCCTGGGAAGTTCATACATTCATGGGCCACCTCAACAACTTGATAAACATGCTGAGGGACCACTAACTCAACGTAGATGTTCGAATAAATATAATCTCAGGACCTAGGCTCATACACTGGAAATTGATATTTAGAGTGCTAACTGGAGTTTTAGAACCCGTGGTGATTTTGGAGAAGTAATTTCAGTAGATGAGAAATATCACTTAGGAAGCCAGGTGAGTGGTTCCTTTATGATGTGCAATTAGTTTTCTTGTGTGTCTGAGACATCAGGGAACAAAGAGTCTTGTAAGGAAATTTAACTAAGGAAACAGTGCCCAGATTTATTAAGATCTGTTGTTATACCTGTAAGATTTCACACCAGACTTAGCCTAGGTGACCTGGTGTTATACATAACTACCCAAAGCACTTGGGATAGCAAAGATATGAAGAACAACCAAATCAATGTCAGAAGTGCTGGAGTCCATGTGGAAGCCAAGTGTGACTCTTGATGTCCGCTGAAGTGTTTGGTATGACAAAGACATCTGCCAAATCTGTTTTATTATTATTATTATTATTATTATTGTCACATGTATTAAAGCATTAGACACTAAAATGTGCTTGTTACGTGTTGTACTACATGTCATATATGGTCAGGGTACTGATGTACCATTTAAATTTAAAAAAGAGCTAATTTAGTTCCTTGGAAAGATGGCTGAGGTGATCAGCTCAAAATAGAACCACATTGTGACTCCCAACCACTAAAAACTACTGCCTTGCAACCCATGTGTAGGCTCCTTACATGCTGTGATGGGAAATTTTACTATACAGCTGCTTTCAGTCATTCTTCTTGATTAGTTTAAGACACTCCCTGCTCAGCACTCTGGCTGTGGTGAATCCCAGGCACCTGATTCTCCCCAAGACACATCCAGAATAGGTATTTCCCACTACACAGTATGAATTCAGAGCTGTGAGCCTACAAGTGATGTGCAGTGAAACTCAGTACTGTCATGTTGTCTGTGGATGTAAGTCCAGGTGTCTGGAAGTTTAGCACAGTAGCAGCTACCCTGTAGGTGCACATATTTTGCTGGATTTACGCTGTTGTCTGTGAAATGCTCAAAGACTTGGAGCAATGCCAAACAGCTACCTGGTTCACTGTCTGCATCAAGCAGTGGATAGTCAGACTGAGAGATTTACTTCGGAGTAGTCTAGGGTATAAAAAGGAAAATTTCAGAGAAATATTAAGGGGAAATGATATAATGAATTATATTATAATGGCATTAGACAATTCTTCATGTTGCTATTACCTAGGGAGTGATTTTTCAGTATGGTAGAGAGGAAGGTGTTATGATAGCCCTGATGATGTGTTTTGTCCTCGAGGCATCCTGATCATCAAAGTCTCCCCAGTATTCTACTGGGAGAGCAACCTGCTTAACACCTCCCCTCCACCCACCCTTTTCCCAATACACTTGTTCCTGGGTGAGACAGGGGTATGTCAAATTCTGAGACATCAAGGAAATTTCTGAGATGCTGTTTCCCTTTGCTCTCTCCATCTTGCCAAAAAGAGGCATTCAGTTAGCAGGTCCTTTAGCAGCACCAAGGCTGCCAGCAGGGCACTGTCCACAAGACAGAGTCACTCCGTAGGGCACATCTAAACCTCCACCCACAGCAGCCAGCATTTATTTGTGCCTCGGTTGGAAAGCCAGGTTCCCTCCTGGCTCCAGCACGTAAAAAAGGAGTGGAGGTTTCTGAGGGTGAGGAATGCAATGCCTTGCAATCAGCCACAGGTTTTCCAGGTTGGGCGTAAATTTGCGCTGCTACAACAGACACAGTAAAGAGAGGGTGGCATAGGAGAGGCACTCATAATTATGCTTTAGAAACTAAAAGAAAGCTTGTTCATAGCAAAAACACACAGACTAAAGGAAAAGGAGAGAGCTGTCTTTTCTGTCTACCCCACGGCTGGCCTCATGCTCTGGTGTGTTTCCATGGAGGCTGTTGCTGTCACTACACTGCTCACACTGGAGTGTCACATTGGATGGGGGCCAGCTCAACAAGAAAAATAAAGTGAGTTTTGAAGAGGTAATGTGGTAAATGTTCTTCTCAGTCTGGCTACCAATATGTGCTGTCTAGCCTGAGGCACGCAGCACATATGGGTAAAGCTACTGAAGTTTGGTACTTTTAACTTCTCGTGTCACTTTTTTTTCCAAAACCAAAGGAGATGCATTAGACTAATTGTGGAGATTTAAAAAAAATGGTAAGGAAAGGCAAATCCAAGCAATCTGATCGCAACAGACTTCCACTGTCCATTTCTCAATTCTTATTCTGGGGTTTACAGGCTTTTCTGCATACTGGGTGATTTTCCCTGCTGCTTAGGCACCAGTAGAGCAAGCAGATGTTCACAGCAGCAGACGGCCAGGATAGCAAAGCGCCCTGGCCATGCTGATAGGGCCCAGGCAGGTGACAGTGTCCAGGACAGCAGCAGATGCTGGCATTCGGGCCACCTGCCTGGGGCAGCTGTAAGGATAGTCCTGCCCTCTCACTATTCCAGCAGCTGCTGGAGGAGGTAGCCTGGCTCCAGCTCCTCCTTCTGTCAGGCAAATTCAATTTTACCTCCACTGCTGAGGTTCAAATGAGTTCTGGTGCTAAGTGCTCCGCAGAGAATTTGGCCAGCCCATCTGAGGAGGCTGTGGTAGACAGCGTAACTTTTGTAGCAAAGCAAAACATAGGTGATGTCTGCTCTTCAGAAATCTGCTTCTCTCTCACTTACGGTCTGTCAAGGCACTTCAGCAGTCATTTTGCAGTGCACCCCTGGGCTTCTGGGAGAGAATCACAACCTCTTCCTTTTTTTCCCATCTGTCAGCTCAGTAGCGACAATAGGGCAGACTGGAGTTTCTTTCAGCTCATTCGATTTCTATGGTTAGCATTTGCCAAATGCTCAACCATTTGTAAAAATCATGTCACTAGTTGTCATTAGAAAGAGAATTGATAACTCGTACTTACTGAGCTTTGCAGTCACTCAAACAAATTCATTCTCTTAGGTGAAAAAACAAAAATCACACAAACAAGCCCAGACATTAAGTAAGCAATTGCAACAATACAATGCTTAGATTTTTTTGAACTGTTATATTGATACCCAGTGGTACAACTATAGTTAATAATCTGTGAAATTCAGCATTTAAAAAATCCCTATAACACATTAAAGAAATAATTTACTCAATTTACTCATCTGTACTGTGATAGGTACAACTGAGTCCAGATAAAGCCTGATAATGCTTGTGAGTCATCAACATTCTGTATCAAGAAAGCATACTATCCAGAAATCACCATGATCATGGATATGTCCATGATGCTCAGGTGCAAATCCAGGCATTTCAAGCCAACCTAATTACATAAGAGAGTTGAAAAGAACCATTTTTAATTTTCAGTCACAGAAACACAGAATATGCTGAGTTGAAAGAGACCCATTGGAATCATCAAGTCCAACTCTTGGCCCTGCACAGGAAACCCCAAGAGTCACACCATGTGCCTGAGAGTGTTGTCCAACACTTCTTGAACTCAGGCTTGGAGCTGTGACCACTTCCCTGGGGAGCCTGTTCCAGTGCTCAACTGCCCTCTGAGAGACAAACGTTTTTCCTGATACTCAACCTAAACCTCCCTTCACTCCGCTAATGTCATTTCCTTGAGCCCTGTCACCAGTCACAAGAGTGGTACCTGTCTTCTGCTTCGCCTCAGGAGGAAGTTGTAGCTTCAGTGAGGTCTCCCCCAGTCTCCTTCAGGCTAAACAGACCAAGAGGCCTCAGCCACTCCTCAAACGGCTCCACCTCCAGACCTGTCCTTGTTTCTCGCCTTTGGATGCTCTCTAATACCTTAATGTCTTATATTGTGGTGCCCAAAACTGCCCCCAGCACTCAAGGTGGCTCTGCCACCCCAGTGCAGAGCAGAGAGGGACAATCCCCTCCCTTGCCCGGCTGGTGATGATGCCTTGGGAAGGCTGACCTGGAACAGAGACTGGACAGCGCTAGAGAATAAAGTAGGTATTTATCAAAAGGCCTTTAAGGGTACACCTTGGGGAGTACAAGAGCCTGCCCAGGGCTACACCCAAGGTGGACCCAAAATGGTCACAAAATGGACAACCGGTCACGAGGTCACACTTTTACAAGTTTTGGTCCATTTGCATATTGGGTTTAATTGTCCAATTACAGCTTCAGATTATGAAGTCTCATCCTCCTTGTTTTCTCTCTTCAGCCCACCATTGTTTATGCTTTTAGACCTGAAAACTTGTAACAGTTGTCCTTGGTTTCCATCTGGAAAAGGATTTGTTTTGTCTACCTACTCTGTGAAGAAAGCTTACTAACACTTAATATGAGACTCAGAACTATACCCCCAGGCAGCACAGAACCTCAAAAACATGAAAGCTAAAACTTAAGGCATCAGTGATGCTGTACCTGATGCCCCCTAGGACAGGGTTGGCCCTCCTGGCTGCCAGGGCACTGCTGACTCACATTCAGCTTGCCATCGACCAGGACCTGCAGGTCCCTTTCCCCAGTGCTCTGTCCCATTTCTAATCTGATTCTTAATCTCTTCCATTCTTGATGCTGGGTAAATGCTTCCTGAATCCAAGAGTTTCTGGTACTGGAAAAGCCAAGTTGAATGGCCTTCAAATCAAAAGTTATCAACATAAATGCTTTAGTGACACCAGAAAGCATCTGTAAGACGGGAAGGAGGAATGCTGTATGAGTAAAGAGAAAACATCTAAGTGCTTATGTATTGGGAGATTTATTCTGTTGTAGTTTATTTAACACCTCCATGGAGAACAAAGAACTTTGCTAAATTAAAAACAATGGGGATAAAACTCATAAGTTCTTGAAAATATTTGTTATACCTAAAATTTATCAGGAAAAGCCTGAAAGATTGTTATGAAAGATTATTATGAAAGATATCAAGATAAGATGCAAAGAAGATATCCCAGATGTCTTTGGCTTCCTACTAGATGCAAAATCCATGCTCAGACGAACATGTTCCTTTGCTAACCTGACTGCAGAATGCTCCTTATTCCTGTGCACTACCCCCAGCTATTTCTGAAACATTTCTTCCGGCTTTGAATCTTCTCCTCCAGGGCTTTAACACACAGAATTTCTCTAGGAGACTACGGAACCTATGCACAGGGAACAAATTAGACATCATCAGTTTTACAGAGATGCAGTGTAACGCAAAATTACCAGGAGCCATAGAGAACAAAAGACAGCAGGAGTTACAGGGAAAAATGAGAAAGATTGTCCTATACTATGTCTCTATCTTACCATAAGAAATGTAGTAGCTTTAATGTTCATGTGAGACTACTGTGTGCCTCTCTTTATAAAGCAGTTTAAACGATTATCCCCTTTTTTTGTGTGTCTCCAAAACAACCAAAGAACACAGTGTTTTAATGCAAGGAGCTGAGATCCTGAAATTGAACACAGACCTTAAAATGACACAAGAAATTTTATTAGAGTGATATTTAGGTTCATAAATTCACCTAAAAACTACAGAGTTTTGAAATGAAAATCCAGATCATTCCATTCATGGGCATTCAGAGTCAGGAAGTGCTCATCTCCATTTTTTTGTTTGTTTGTTTGTTTTTTGCAAAAAAGTTAACCAAACATTAAAGACACGCACATATCAAACCTTCCCCAGAACACGTCCTTTGATGATTTCCTACTCCCTATTAAATTTTGCCAGTCTCAGATTATACTAAATAAGAACTGTTCCTCCTGTTTTTCTGGATCTTGAATAAGATCATAAGCCTTTAAGGGCTCTTTCTAAAAAGAAGGCAAGTTTAAAATTTAAAAAAAAAAACAAAACAACCAAAAAAACAACTAATGCATGATCTCAGTCCAAGGTTATAAAAAGGGCACAGAACTTTTGGATCAAGGGAGCGAAGCATTAATACTTTGTGGCCTCACTTTCCTAGAATATGCGTCCTGGCAACATTGCTAGTCTAAATCTGGCAAAATGTATATTTTGATCTCTGTCCCTGGAGAAAAACGCACACCTATTAATTATATCAGATTATAATTTTCCTCTCTTGTGTAGTGTGAACTCTCCGTTATATAATTTATTGTATCACAGAGGCTGCATTGTGTACACTAACACTGCCATTTATGAAATGAGCTAGGTTGTGTATTTTTAGGAGGGGTTTATGACAGTGGGCTGTAGGAAAGATTTCCTGATAGCCTGTTTAAGAGCAAAAAATTAGTTTATATGAAATACAGAAAAAAATACAGATAGAGTGTCCAAAAGCTCCAAAGTTTACACCCAAGGAATAGTACTGCTGATGTTTGAGCGAGGCCCATGAAATACAACCCTGATACTTGATAGTTGTAATTCCGCATTTTTGACTGTTTTGGTTAATGGCCACCTAGAAGTTGACTACAAAGCTTAGCATTTGATGGCAGAGTGCCATGCATGTTGAAACACTTTGTAAGTAGCTTCAAAGAAACAGAAGTTGATGTCCTGGCCCAAAAGAGTCTGTACTTTCATGCTTGATGGCAGCTGTCAGATAAAGAGGCAAGGTACACATATTCATGTTGAGTTTAACACCAGTTTGAATGGAGAAAGAGTGGAGGAAGCACTTGGCAGATGTTCACAGGCTGGATTGAAAGACAACAACCATACCTGTATATGCCAGTGTGGTCAATTTCTTGGCAAAGAAAACACGTTTATTTGCCTGTATCCAAAAGGGGAGGCTTGTGAAAGGAATTAGTAATACAATCCCTCAACTGTAGGTATTTGAATTGATTATCTGTCAACCCAAAGGTTTCTCTAAGTTCAGCAAATGAACACAATCTGTCTTCTAAAATGTATCATGTAATTTGTTAAAGCTTTTGTCTAACCATGCATCCCAAATAAAAATGCATATAGGTTTTGGTTTGAGTAGTAAGGTTGATTTTTTTGGTGTTGTTTACTTGAATTGGAAAATTGAATACAATCTAAAATGGAATAAACAATAGGTAACTTAAGTAATTTTTTATAACTGGTGTTAAATTACAAAATCTCTCAATATTCAGCACATTACTGATGTATTTCAGAAGTATTTTTATGTGTTTCAGGCAGACATTGTAAAAATATGTTATTGATTTTCTGTTTTCTTTTGTTCTGAGGTTCCAGTGTGCTCTCTGCTGGTGGTGCCATTCTCCGTTTTGAAAAATGATCAGTTATTAATAAAAACATAACCTTAATGCATGCCTAAAGGTAGAAGTTGCTAAATTGCTAAATTGCGTTGAAAAGTATTATTTATTTGCACACGGATTAGGATCCAACAAAATTATAAAGCAAAGAACACAATGAAGAAAATTTTGTATCAGTGGAAGACAAAAACGGGAGAGATGAGGGACTGAGGAACATTAAAGGGAGATTTTGCAGTAGCTGGTTTTGGTAAGTTTTAGGAGACTCCATTAGGGGAAGAACAGCTACAGGAAGACTGGAAAGAGCCATCTGATATTGTAAGCAGCGGGACTCAATAAAGGTGATTCAGTAGTACTGCTCTGTAGGTAATAGGGCAGAATTGAAGAAGAACGACAGAAAAAGTCCAAAATCACACATAAACACACTTGTCGAGCTTTAGAAAAAAGAAGCAACCAAAAATGGTTAGTGGGCTGATTTGTTCTCCTGGTTTCAAAAGTAGAATTTTCTAATTTCAGAATAATATATGTCAGTACATTGCTAAGGTTCATCTTTCAAAATTTAGGACTGTGTTTCTGAAAAAATGCTGAAAAGTCCTGTTGATTCAGAGGAAATATAATTAAAATTTCTTCTTTCAAGGGAAAAAAAAAGAAAAAAAGAACTTTCTAAATCTTGAGAAACACTAAATGCTTTCAAAGTACTTCTGTGTTAAAATGTAAGCCAGAACATTTTCAAACAGATGACGTATGCACAGCTTTGTTAAGCTAGATGAGACTGGAAACAGAGGGGTCAGGTGTATGGAGTGAGCCAAGATGGTGATTTATTAGGACAGGTTTTCCATAAAGGCATGTGATTGAGAACTACATTTCTCTATAAATCTGCGTTATATATCAAATACTAATGTGTAATATCCCTACTTCTGTATCAATCTATTGATATATAATCATGTAATACATTCCTCTTGCAAATGTAGCCACATATTTTTTTGCTTTAGATACTGCCCTGCAAATTCATGTATATGGGTAATAGTCTTTAGTAGCAGGCAATAGACCATGTAAACAGCCAACATAGCACAAAATGAAACTCAAGAAGAACAAATTTTACCACCCAATGTCAGTCAGCCAACATCTCTTCTAGATGATTTCTTTAGACATTTTATATAAATGAATAAAATATTTCTAAATATGACAAAATAAATATTGATGTTTTAAAATATTTTATCTGAAATTCAATGGAAGTGAGCTTTGTCTTTTTCTCAGGGCACAGCAATGTGTGTAATGTGCTGTTTCTCCGTTATACACCTTATCACACTGTCTACATGCAATCTTCTTCTTGCTATCACTATTCATTTTTCATGTGCCAAGTATTCATTAATCCTTTAACCTCAGTAGGTAGAAACCAGTTTTTTTCTGCAGAACACTCAGTGCTCCCTGTTCCAAGTGGTTAAGAAGGATGAATGATGTTAATACTCACATTTTTTTATTGATAAATCTGAATATAAGCTATGCATCTGTCCAAGGAATGTTTCCAGCTGTCTTCTATAGTAGCCTGCTTCCTATGGGATTGCATATTTTATCTTTTAAAACAAGTGTTAGAACGTTAACTTTTGACTTGGTTGAAATCTAATGAATCACATATGTAACTCACCGGGAGTAGCTGGAGCTGGTTCTGATCTAAACTACTAGCATAAGGAAATATGTTGCTTGGGTCATTAGACTGTATTTTCACTCTATGCTCACTTTTCTCCAAAGGAAATGATTAGACCAGAGGCAACATTACAATAGCAAATCATGCCTAATCCCCTTTATGGCTTGTGGAGACATATATTTCTGTTTATAGCCATTTTAACATTTCTTATTTATTATTCTGCCTTTTTTTTTTTTCCTTGTAGAAACAGAGGTAAGATGCAGAGACAAATAGTGAAAGGTTTTATTATCCAAACCATTTATGCCAAGAGGAGGCAGAGGACCATTACAGGGAAAGAGATGAGTAGATGTATTTCTGACAGCTGGCATGAAATCCTCTCTGGGAACAAACATTGGTTCTGGTTCTTCTGGCTTCCTCAGTAAATACTGGGATGAGCAGCAAATATTAGTTTGTATTTACTGAAAGTAATAGCATTTTAGCAGTAATTATTTACCTGCGCTCTGCCTGGCTTTCTGTGTAAATACACAATCTGTATGGGCATTTACAAACACTCTCACATGACAGGTCAGCCTCCTAGACACGGGATTCATCCCTCTTTTCACTTTTTATTTACCCAATAATTGTTATGACTGGGACTCTCAGGAACTGTTGAGCTGACTGTGAATTTGAGAGAATAAGGGGTGGCACTCAAAAAGAACTGTTCTGACCATGGCTTCTGCCAGAGGCCAGCACAGCACCCTGATTATTCAAAAGGCTGTTAAGCTTCCTTAAATTGAATGGCCCGCGACCATTGCCCAGAAACCATCTGAGCAGGCAGCACTGGTCAAAGCTCACCTGCGCTCTGGCCACACCGTGTTTACTTCATGCAGCACGAACCACAGGGGAGGAGGCAGAAAACAGCCACATCAGCTTTTACGTTAACAAAAGGCTCTCCAAGGCAAGAGAATCCCTAGGTAACCTGTCCGGCCAGCTTAATAGCGTCAGTACTGACCAGGCATGGACCAGGAACTTTCCATCAAAATACTTCACTGTGTGAACACGTGTAAGAATGCTTTTGAAAAGAAATAGAGATTTGCTTCTTATGGTTTAACTGACTCTTAAGGTTTATAATTTTGTTTCCTAAGGTTCTGAAAGTTCTTCTTTTAAAACATTAATGTAACAAAGATGTTATGTTTTAAACAAACTTTAAGATTATGGAATCTGTTCCTCTGTATGTTGTTATTAAACCCTTTACAACCCAGTATTCTGCAGCACTTACGTGAGAAAAATCTTCCCCTAAAGGAAGTTCTCAGTTTGCAGGGGCGTGACTCGGGCTTACAAGCGCTGACCAAAAAAAACCAAAAAAAACAAACCACAACCCCACGCCTCGCATACTTCTCACAAGCTGCAGTCTGGCTGTGCAAAGGAAACAAAATAAAAGAGAAGGGAAAGGCTTGCAGCGCTCAGCCCCAGGTAACAGCGGGGGCCGGGCCCAGCCAGACCCTCGGGCGGCGCGGCCCGGGGGTGGACACATCTCCCAGTGTGTCCTTTCTCCCGGGACGCCCCTCAGTGTATTGACCGCGTGTCCCCCCGGGCCCCTTCAGCGCTGCTACGGCCCCGTGCCGACCCTTCGGGACTCCCCACCGCCTTGTACCCTCGGGGCTCCCCCAGGCGTCCCCACCGCCTCGCCCCCCTCACACTCCCCCTCGGCGCTCCCATAGCTCCGGGCTCCCCCATGGCCCCACACCCCGCTGAGCCTCCCCCGGCGCCTCCTTTCCCCGCCCCGCCCTCGGCGCCCCCCCGCCCCGGGCCTCCCCTCGGCGCCCCCGCTGCCGGCCCCGCCCGGCCCCTCCCCGCGGTGCCCCTCTGCCCTGCCCCTCCCCGCGGCCGGGCCGGGGCCGGGGCCAGGAGGGGGAGGCGCGGCCGGGCGTTCCCGTCCCCACCCCCCGGGGCGGGGCGGGCGGCGCACCGGGGCGGCCGCGGGGCGGGGGCGCGGCCCCTCCCTCCCTCCCCTCCCTCCGCCTGGCTGCCGGTGGGGGCGGGGACGCGCCGCATGCCAGCGACGCCACCGGCGCCCGCCGTGGCCGGAGCAGGGGCCGGGAGCCGGGGAGGGGGACACCGGTCCGGACCCTTTGTCTGAGCGGCCGGCGGGGTGTCGCGGCGGCCCCACGCGAGGCGCGGCCAGGCGGTGCCGGGAGCCTCCACCCCCGGCCCACCCTGCCCGGGCTCATCATGTGACGCGGGTAAGTCGGCGGCGAGCGAGCGCCGCGGCTCCCCGGGCTGCCCCCATTCATTTCCCGGGGACGGCCGCCGGCTGCCTCCGCCGGTGCGGGGTGCGAGTGCGCGGGGCACAGCCCGGGGAGCGCGGGGCGGGCGGACAGACAGACAGACAGAGAGTGGGGACCCTGTGTCAGGGAAGGAAACAGTTTCTTCTCCTGCTCTGCCGCTTCTGCTCAGGTCTGTGCCGATTCCCTTTCTTACCAGGATAAACGGCTAACGTGTGTGGGTTTTGCTGCTGCTGTCCCAGCCCGCCCTCTATTTAAAAAAACAAACAAACAAAAAATCGCTCCTATACCGAAGTTAAATAATTTTAAAGAACAGGAGGGGGGCAGGGCGCCCCCGCCGCTTCCCCCGGCGCCGCCGGGGCGAGCCGGGGGTTAACGGCGGTGCCCTCCCTCCCCCGCTCCCTCCCCCGCTCCATCCATCCCCTCCTCCCTCCTGCCTCCATCCTTGCCGGTGCCCCGGCGGCAGCGATACCGGGGTAGGGTGCTAGGGGCCGGCCCGAACTTTTCCCTCAACTTTCCCGCTGAGGCTTTAGGAGGGGGGAAAAAAGGAGTGGGGGTGGCGGTGAAAAAAGCGGGGGAAAGAATAAAAAGCGATAAGCGGGGAGTGATGAGCAGCGAGCTGGGAGCGCCCAGCCCTTTGTGCTGCCGTCCCCGACGGGGGGGGCGGGGGCGGGGGTGTGGGTGGGGGCGGGCGGCCCCCGTGCGCATTCGGGGCTGGGCAATTAAAATATAAAAACAAATATCAAAAAAGTATAAAGTGTAGCGCTCTGTGGAGGAGAAAATCGGAGTGTAACGCTGTACGGGGGGAAAATTCGGACTATAACACGCTATGGGGGGAAAAAATAAAAAAGCAAGAGTGTCGTGCTGTATTACCTTCTACAGAAATAATTACCTTCTGTGGAACAAATGCTCGCTCTTGCAGAAGTCGGGAGCTTGGGGAGCAAACCGCTGATATTTACCTTTAACGCGTGAGCCCAGAGCCGCTGCGGGAGATGGGTTACCCCATGGCACCAGCGGCAGTCACCCTGTGAAGCCCTCCGAAAGCTTTCCGCTGCTGGGATGAAATTTCCTCTGGGATGAGATGTGGGCTCTTCCCCGCCTCCCCCAAAATCCTGCACCACCGCTGGTGCTTGGATGTTGGGGGGGGCGGATAGGAGCTACCAGACGGGTTATTTTATATTCCCCTCCCCGTGGTTTGCAGGGATGCGATGCTCCGGTCCAGACAGCGGTTTTTTGGGCTTTTTTTTTTTTTTTTTTTTTTTCGGATCTTGGCGTGGCATTCAGTCCCGCAAACGGGCTTGCGTAGGAAATAAGATTTTATGCGCTTAGGGAGGAGGTACGAGCCCTTTCGGTAGAAGCACTGAAGAGAAGTTCACTTGATCGGGTCTGTATAGAGCTTGTAAAATCCTGCTAGCTCTTGGCAGCCCCCCTTCCCCTGAGTAAGACAGTAAACTAGTTTATTTTTTTAATTATCCATTGTGAAGTAAATGGTACTCTTCTCCCTCCCTCCGCTACCTCTTTTTTGGTTTTTATTGCTTTTTACTTTTCGTCTCGCCACGGCCAGGTAGATTATGCGCGGCAACTTTGCGAGGCTGCTTTATATAGCGCTGGCATATGGGCTCCATTTTCTGCTCTCTGGTTGGTCTACAACTCCGAAATGCACAGGAACAGCAAAGTGGTCGCAGCGTGGGATTAGTAACTGTGCTGAATAGGTCACAGATGGGGCGATGGGAGCATTTTATTAGTGACGTAAGGCTGCATAAACCGAGTCTGCTTTTTTTTTAATATATTATTCGTGCTGGGAGAGGGGGAGTGTCTTGAATATCTTTCTAATGGGACGTAATCAAGTTGAAACCGCTCTCTGCAAGCTGGCATGTCACCTATCGTCACAAACCAACCGCGCATAGCGAAGGGAAACATTGCGGATTTTTTTTTTTTTTAATGTCTTTTTATTTTTTTCCCCTCCCCGTGCTGCCGGAGGCTTTGGCAGCCGCTGCTACGCTGCTGCTGGCAGGTGCCCGGGCTGGAGGCTGGTGGATGACATCACCCCCTCTGTGACACCCATGCGCGCCCCTCCCCGGGCCAGCACCCCCGCCCGCTCCCCCCCAATGCATCCAGAACAACAGTGGTGGCATTTTCCTCTTCTTATTTCTTTTTTTCTTTCCCCTTTCAGTATTTTTTCCACCTTTTTTTTTTTTTTTTTTTTTAAATGCTGTGCGTGGTACCTGGAACTGGGAGGGGGGGGGCAGTCTGAGGAGCACCTTTTTGGGGGGAGGGGGAAAGGCTTTTTGACAAAGACGTATGCCACAGGCCATTTGATGAGTGAGTGCACCTATGCTGGATGGCTGAGAAGGAGTTTAGGATATGGGAGATACAGAGTTTGTTTTCTGCTTCTGATAGTGAGGCAATATTAGACATGTAAATAGGGGGGGATGGGAAATGATGTATTTTAAATTCTGTCTTTTGCCCCCAGCAATAGTTCATGATAATATTCCAGGCCTTTCTTTGCTTTCTTGTAGAAAAATCTTTTCTGGAGAGGCCCCTGACAGCCCAAGAAGACTCTGTGTAACAACTTTTAAAAATAAACTTTAAGATTCCAGGACAGGCTAATCATGGAGTCCTCTGCCAGCTGTTTCTGTCAGGATCAGCCAGACCTGAACATGCACGAGCAAAGTTTCACTCCAGATGCGAGGAGGCAAAAATGTGGGGCTGAAATAGCTCTGCCCTTGGGAGATGTTAGAATGGGGTCAGCAAAGGGCTTGGGCTGCAGAACCCTGTGGTAGTGACTGTTTTCTTCTTTGCCTAGACCCAGGTAGTGATGGTAACTACCACAGTTAAATAGAAATACAGGCCATGTATTTGAGGAAAGTGGGCAATACCTTCCCTGGGTGCTTGGGGAGCTTTCTGCTGCACAGGGGAGTTGCAGAACGTCTGTGTAATTTGGTGAAGTTTTCAGTGCTGCTAGGATATCTCATTGTTCAGATTTTGGATGATCCGTAAAATAATGGAAAGTTGTGTGCCTTTTCTCATGGCTGAGTGCATGATGTCCACTTATGCAAGCATTCCCAGAGATAGAGTGCTGTAGCCTCCTTGCTTCAGGCTACTGGATGACCTATGTGAACCTTGCACGGCTGCTGGCACCACTTCTTGTGTGGCCAACCTCCTTGCTCTTTCCTTCAGTAAGTCTTGTTTGCTTTGTGGAACAGGTCTCATCAGTACAAAGTTGGTTTTGACCAAGTCTAGTTTGAACCAAGTAAGATAAGAGAGTGTGAATGATGTGTTTGTTCATTCGTAAAGATGGAGATATGAAAACACTTTTATTGAAGTATCTTGCTTGTGGCTTTTGAAGTACTGTATCTTGATTTCTTTTGTTGGAGAATGATTGTGGTTTGCCTTCCCTTGTCATAACTACAAAATGAGTCAAAAATTATTTTCCTGAAATAAAAATTTTGTTTTTAGAAAAGCTGAAATGGATGCAGCACCCAGACTTTGACCTTCTCAGTTCCTGACTAGTGGTTGTTTACTACAGCTGCAGCTGTGCGTCTTTGAAAGAGGAGGAGCTGCAAATACAAGCATGCTCACTTTTCCTGCTAAGAGGAAAACATGTAATAAACATGCTGTTTCAAAGTGAGATATTAAGTAAAGTGTTGAGCAGCCAGGCTGTGTCTTTTCCTTTCCTTTGTGCAAATTGTGCTGTGCTGTATCTGTAAGACAAGTTTTGAGTCTTGCAAGTGCAAAACGTGAAAGCATGAAATGACTATGTTTCCTATGCAGTAAAAAAGAATTTGTTTTTTTTAAAGATTAAATTCACGCTTACACTAGAAAGGAGGAATGCTTTTGCACTGTAGTACTGAGGACACTGTCAACATTGTTCGTCATTGGAAAAAGTTCTGTGTAACCTTACCCTGTGTTCAACAACTGAACTTTAGACAGTCCTCTTGCTTCAACTGAATGATTTTTTTTTTAAAGTTGCTGCTAAATGCAAAAAAGCCCCCCATACAACAGCAAAAATTATATTCAGTGATTCAGTGTCAAAATGATTGCTTTATACTATAGCTAGACAGACGTATGTTCACAAACTTGATTAAAGTGTTGATCAGACCTTCTGGCACTGTTGCAAAAGTGGGTAAAATTGGACCAATCTAAGGGAAGTTGTGGAGTCAGTTTTGGTTTGTATATATGTGTGTGTGTATGTGTATTGTATATATAAACCCCAGCCCTAATCATGCTGTGTTTGCATTTTGAATCTCTCTTCTGTGCAGAAAGTTCACTTAGATTTTGTGCCCTGAAGTATTTGAACTTTTTCATACTTCTACAGAATTTGGTGTGACTGATAGCTTTGAAGTTTCTATGAAGTCTGTGCTCTTGTTTGCTCCCAAGCAATGACTATAGGAGGTTAGCTTAGTTGCTCAGAGCATGGGGCTAATGATGCCAAGGCTGTGGGGTCTGTCCCTGTATGGGCCATTCATTTAGGAGATGGACTCAGCAGGTCCCTTCCAAGTCAGAATATTCTGTAATTCCACAAGATGAAAAACACAGACTGTTCTTTAATTAGTTCTTTAACCTTTTGACTTCAGAGAACTGTTGAAATAATACTGAGAGATAAAACGAAGAGGGAAAATGAGTGTGGCTTTGCCAGAAAGTGTATCTATGCTGTATGTAACACTAAGCTTGTGTGGACTTTCTTGAGTTGTGTAATAGCTCTTCATATTAATTAGAAAGCCTTATCTAAACATGGGACTAAACCAAAATTGAATTATTATATACAGGGTTGGTTTTTTTACATCGATGTCTGCTGCAGAATGATGTGTTTTGATCTGGAGAAGACAAATTTAAATTATGGGTTGCCTTGGTTCTGTAGCTATTTCTGTAATTTCCTGGATTTTTGGGATGGCATGGTGGCATGAACCATCCTAGTGTTTCTCAAATACATGGCAGAACTTGGGAGTGAATATGTAAAGTCACGTGATACATATTCAGGGACTGTATGCTTTATGCTGCCTGTTTCTTCATGCATTCAACATCTGTACACATCAACTCCTGTGCTAGAGGAGTCCCTTCAGCCACAGCTACAAGGGTAGGACTTACCTCAGTGTTGGCTCGCTGATTTTTTCTTTTCTTTTTCTTTTTCTTTTTTTTTTTTTTTTAGGTTTAGTAAAATCACAAGGATGCAAAAGCTAGGGTTTATTGGAACTAAAAAACTGTGTGTCAGGATCAAGGGAGATGCTATGATTAAAAACTTTTAAAAGTGTATACTCACCGATACTAAATAAAGTCAGCCAAGACTGTCACGCACTGACATTTCTGACCCTCTGAATGCGATCCTAGTAACGTCTGTGTTTTTTGGTGTTTTGTTTTTTTTTTTTTTTAAATTTGGTTTGTTTATTTGTACATAGATTTGTTCATTTAATATTTTTAAAATTTGTTTCTTGTAACAAATGCCCTCATCTGCATTGGTGTTTATCCTTTTGTGGATGGCTGGCAGTGCTGACATTGACAGCCTTTGGAATTGCAGTGCAGACCAGCACCACTTGAGTTAAGGAATGTCTGGTTAGCAGTAGCAAGCTTTTGTCCTCTCTGTGAACCAGCCTTCAGGACGGGAATGAGGCGTGCTCTTTGCTAATGGCTGGCACGGTATTTGCTACATAGCAGAGTAATGATGGGACTCAAAAATCCCAAGCTTTGTTCCTGGCCTGGCTGTGGGGCGAGTGTGTTCTCGTTGTTTAAACATAGAACAATCAAATGCATGACCTTGGACATCAGCGCTGCTAAGGGGATAATTAATCAGATGATGTATCATGTCAGGAGACCCGAGTTCTAGTCTCGTTTTTGTCATGTGTCACCTGGGACAGGCACTTTGTTACCCTCTCTGTAAGGTGGTAAGCAGTGACCCTAATTCCCTATTAATGCGGGGTGTTGTCCAGTGGTCAGAGCAGCAAAGAGCATAAGGTTTTGCGTGCTAATGCTGATCTTCCTGATGACTGCCTAAATAATTTCTTTCTCTCTGCCTTGTCCAAGAAGAGTTTTTCTGGTGGTGGTGTTGCATCTCTGCTCTGGAGCCTTACAGGTCCCTGACAGCAGCATGGGCGGCACAGTGATGCTGGCAGACTGCGTGGGTGCAGGGGGTGTGTGCACAGAGCTCAGGCCAGCTGGAAATAAGGTCACGTCCATTCGAAGAGTTGGAGATGCTATCAGTGAGCTCTGGAAGCCTTCCTGAGCATGAGTGAACTGTAATTCTCATATACTTTGTTCAGGTCTTGACAGGGTGCCATTGACAGGGGTAAAGGCAACTGTCTGTAACCCAGAATTTTCTCTATGTGGATACCTGAGGGAAATCTTTTAAAAACAGTACTCCTTACAGAAAAAATACTGATTTTTTTTCTTTTTTTTCACTACTAAAATTGTCAGAAGTGGCTGGTGTGTTCTCAGATACTTTCAAATCAGACTTTGAAGAACCAGTCACTGATCATTTCTGTTGAAATGATTCAAGTTTGTTAACTGGAATATGCAGTATTAGAAATTTGGTATATCAGTTTCAAAGAATACCCGTGGCTTGTTATTTACGATGGATATTATTCCTTTGTTTTTTTCCCCCATAGTACCAGCATTTTCAGATGATCTGCAGAAAATTGAGGGGACCTTTTATAGCAGGCATAATAATATGTTGTCATCTGAGGTAGCCACTGAGCTATTTAGGATTAATGATATCAATTGCCAATTCCTCCTAGAAAAAATGGAAGATAATAACTATGGGTATTATATAGTAACATTTGACAGGAATCTGAGCAGAACTTAACTTAAAATCAGAATAATATAGAAATGGGATTTTTTTTGTATCTATCTTTATTTTAAATGTTTAATGCTGGCATGAAACAGTTTTGAGTTAGACTTCAAGTATGGGTTGGCAGTGCTCTAGAAGAGCATGTAAAGAGCTGTGATTGATGACACTTTAAAATCTTTTAAAGTGTTGGACAGTAGTTGGAGCTCTTCCAGTTCCTTTTTCAGAGAATCTTTCAGTTGCAAGAAAATTGCAAGTGGGAAATGAAAAGATTTTTCTTAAGAAAAAAAAAAGTAGAGAAAAACATTCTTTTCCACTTTCTATAAATTGGTAACAGTTACATGCCAACTTAATTTTACTTGTTCCATCTAGCCAAGGAAATCATTTGTATAGACAGTGCCCTACACAATTTTGAAAGGAGAAAATGAGCTTTTGTAAGTGAGAGCATCCAGACTTGGTCTAGTTAGGAAGCAGACTTGGAGGCTGCTATTTCTGATAGCGTTGCCATTTTCACTTTTACTTTTGAGATCTGTATTCAGCTAAATCAAAATTTAGCTAAAATGTCTTTGTTGAAAGAGTGTATCTTAATACTTGGAGACCTCCTATTTTGAGAAGGTGGTAGATTTGTAAGTTTTGATTGTAACTTTAGTGGGATAAAGTTTACAATAGTCACATCAAACAAACATAGTAAACTGAAAAAAATAATGAGCTTTAATGCACTTTGTCTGCTCTGAATCCCAGCTAGTATCTGAGATAGGTTTATTTTGTGCTTGCTGGAGATGTGCTGTCCTCTGGGTTTCATGTTTTGGTGGATTTAGGAACACAGCATTTCCTCTGCATTGTGATGCTAAAGAAGTATGTGGGATAAGCAGGGATGGAAGGCTGAACTCCACCACCTTGGACACCTGCCTAAGTCAGTTCTGGTGGACAGTTTGAATAAAATACTTTCCTTTTCTAAAAAAAGAAGAGCTAAGCTCATCATTGCCTAAGAAGTGTGTACTAAAATCACTACACCAGGATAATTCTTATGGTCAAAAGACCTTCATAAAACTTCTCTCTGTCGGCTGACAGAACCGGAAATCTCAGATGTTTAGTTCACACATAAATGAGTACATTGTGCTTGTTAAAAATAAGTGAGAGAGTACTTGCATTGCTCAAATCCTGGGAGAAGCACTGGAAGCCCTGAAGGGTTTGGTGGTGGTGAGGAAGGAATATCAGTTTCTGTGGACTCTTCTTGTGGCTTTAATTATGTGGTGTTTAACTTAGCCCATGTACTGTGAGAGCAGGTGACCCAGCCAGGCTGGGATTTTCTACAGTAAGGACAGCATCAGGAGCTCAGTGGTTTGGTACCCAGGTCCTCTTGAGGGCATAGCCTGAAGTCCATCAAGAGAAATGAAAGATATTTGTACCTTCAGATCCCGTTCCCACACCCTTCCCCTCAAATACTACCGAAGTTCCACTTGTGTGGCTTTCGTGGACACATCTTTTTTTCTTGCTGTAAACAAAAAGGAAATAAAAAAGAGGAATTAAAGTAAAAGAAGGAAGTTTGTTCTTGTGATGGATTCTGAGTGCAGTTGATGCTGCGTGTTCCCATCCATCAGTTCTCATCCCTGTGTGTTTAGTTACTGCGCTGCACTCTTCCTCTTGCTGTAACCCTTCTGTTGATAATTTTGTCATAAAAAAGCTTCCAAATTCTTATAAGCAGTCACATTTTCTGGATCCTGGATTATTTGGAAGTGGCTTGGCTTCCTTTTGACAAAAACCGTAGCCACTTTAACTACTCCCCACCCCTGTTTTTTCTTAACACTTCTTCTTATACAGTTGAGTTTTCGAGACATCTGACCAAAGAAGCCTTTATAGATTACATTTATATATATATGTGTGTGTGTATATATTTGCGAAAATTGCTACTTGCTTTGCATAATGGTTATTTTCTCAGTAGTTCAGTGCCTAACTGGCTAGCCCTTGGAGCAGGCCTGCCCTCCTGAAAGCTGAGGCAGAGAGAGGGAAGGTGGGGTGAAGGTGTTCCCCTGCATTTGGTTGTGGGTTCGATAGTATCTTTCAGCAGACCAGAGCAGGCCAGGGTTACTGCCATACCCAAGCTGACTCCTTGCACATTACTGTGATATCAAAAATAGAAACATGAGGTTAGTGTGAAAAGTCTTTTCATATTGCTAATGTATTAGAAATACAAAAATAATCAGTGGAAATACTCTCTTTGTGTTAGACAATGTTAGAACTAGTTCAGAAAACCCAAAAATTCTAATCTCTCAGAGAATCTATAACTGTAATTTTTAAAGGAGAGAACAGAAATGTGACACATGCTATGGCAATCATTTGTTATGATATAAAACAGTAACTCCAGTCAGTATTTGACAGACATTATAGAATTTTCAGTTTGAGAATTGAGTGACTAGACTGCAGCTCTTTTGAAGCTTGAGGTTTGGCAGCTGTGTTGAGTACAGAAATTGTGTCCTTAAAGCATCTTGACAGTGCTGAAATGCCATAGAAGTAGTGAAGCCACAAAGCCACATTTAACCAACATATAAGTTGCAAAGACATTTAAGGATTTCTGCCTGCCTGAACAAGTTTGAATTTAGCCACAGATGTTCAGAGTCTTAGTTGGTGGTGGACAGGTTGGCATTTAAGCAAATAGCATAGGAGGTGTACAAGTTGAATACAGTATACTCACTGGAGGCAGGACATAGTGAAGTGAGAAGAAATATTATATATATTATAGTGTCTCTCGTGGGATCAAATTGTAGTTTCATTGATTTGTATATCAGAGGAGACCATTGTGATCATCTGATTCAATTTAAATAATACCATCAGTAGGGTATCACCTTGTCCTGCACAAACTGTGCATGGTCTCTTGAAGCTGGAACACTCTGTGAGTAGATGTTTGTAACGTAAAAAACTTTATGCAGTGGGCAATCAACTGTCATCTTTGGGGAGCTGTTCCAGTGGTTATAATTACTCTAATCTCTATGCATTATTTCTTCCCTGAATTTATCCATATATTTGGCTTCCAGCCACTTAACCTTGTTATACTTCTGTCTCTTAAATGAGTGGTCAGCCAGTCTCCTGTCAATTCCTTCTCTGTCTTCATTTTCAGAATATGCATAATTGAACAGTGTTTTACTTTGTGGCTGTTAAAGACGGTGAATTGATTTAAATCATTTTTACTTCAAAGTAGTGGGCAGGAAAACTTGATTTAAACAATCAGTTTAAATCTTGTTTGGTTTCTACAGTTCTTACTCATTTTCCATTCCCAGTACTGTGTTTTGGGTAAAGGATGCTTAGTGTGCTGATACACAGCAGACAAAATAGTCTTTACACAGAGTACACTCAAATTTTTATTTGAGAGAATGCATTGTATGCATACCTTTATATTTTAAAAGTTTGTGGAGTTAATGTTCATTTGCTGTGTTTGAATTTTCAGATGTTTAATATTACAGTGTGGCTGATGTGTTTCTGATTTACTGGGTAGTTCAGTTTTACGACTTTGTCAACTATACTTAGAAATTGGAATTTGTACACCATAGAAAACATTATTAAAATAATTTTTTATAATACCTTGGTTTCTTTTTTATATGCCAGATTACTTTAAATGTCTTAATAAAATGTATTAGTGTTACAATTAACTTTTATAATGATTAAAGAAAAAATAGTACTTAGTTATTAAGAGAGACTCTCAATTTCTGTTAAAAATACCCTGGGGAATTTTAGAACTGGTAGCTATCACCCTTCAGCATATTGTTTATATTAAAAGACTGTAAGAGAAACATATTTACCTAGTTTATTTTGCTCATGGTAGATTTTTCAAGTTCTGAATGATCCAGTAATTTGTGGTGGTTGAATAAGCTGTGAGAAATAAGATCCTCTGCTCTGCACCTGCTTATTGATTAGTTTATGTTTCAGTTTTGTTTAGTCTGTGTTTTTTATAGGGTAAGTAGTTTCTTTGAAACTTCAGCAGCAAGTGAGTATTGCTTGGGCATCGATGAAAAAAGGAATGTAAATTGGTTTCATAAATTCAAATGTAATTTTGGTGAAAAATTTAAAAAATAGTCAGAATTTTTCAATGGAACATATAATAATGTTACACAAAAAAGCCATTTCTTTACCAGACAGGTTATGGGGCAGCCTTTTTTACCCTGTTCCTTCTAAACATTGTTGAAAGGTGGGATCAGCCAACTACTGTTGCTTTGTGAAACTGCATATGGAAATAATTTTTTCAAATACTTAATTTTTTTCTCAGCTGATGACACTGACACCCCAGTTCTCAGGTGCCTTTTTGAGCATGTCTATTCAGTGTATTACCTAAAGTATGAAATAGGATGCTCATTGGCCGAAGATACCAGCTGAGCAGGAACACTTAGGCTCCAGTGTTTGGTGTGCTTACCCGTGTGCTGCACTTCTCAGATCTTCAAGTCTCTTACTTGGTTTTGGGGTTGGTTGTTGTTGTTGTTGTTTTTTCCTATGCTTTTTCATGATCCTTTAAAATTCAGTAATGCTGTTATTAGGATAGTCCTCTTCCTCTCCCCTGCAACTGCTTTTCATTAATCATCCCAGTTTTAAAAGAGTTACCTGTAGGAGTACCTGGTGATTTTGCTGAGCTCTGCTCAACCTGGGGAAGTTTTGCTCCTTAATGGTAGTCTTATCTTTGAAGTCCTGCTGGTACTCAAACAAACCAGTCCTTATCACTTTAATGAGTTCATCTTTTTTGGTGACGTTTTTCAATGTTTAGGTATACACTGCTCTATTTCCTCAGTCTTTTCAAAGAGATAAAATTATCTAAATAAAACTTAACTTTTGCATATTCTGACTTGAAAACTGTGATCATAAGTAACCTTATTTTACAGAGGAACTAAAGATGGGCCTTTTTCCATTTTTATTTTTTCTGCCTTCTCCCTAACTTCTTGAAATAGCAACTAAAGACCAAAGCAAGATTGTTTTTGCTTGCCAGTTTTTTCATTGTGTAGTTTCATTCAGTGTGTTAACTTCCTTTCTGCTGGTGTTTGTCATGGAGCCAGGCAAAATGATGTAGGACACAGAGCTATCAAAAAGCAGTACAGTTGGAAAGGTAATTTGCTTCTTCCTCAAAGAGGGAGAAGGAAGCTTGTTGGCTGTTTTGCTTTCTTTTTGCAAATTGACGTAACTAGTGCAGATCCTGTGAGAAGGATCAGGGCTGGAAACAAGGACCATTGTGCAGTCTAGCCTTGTGCAGCAAGTTAGAAAACTGGAAAGTGGTGGTCAGAGGAAAGGTTTTATTAATGCTTCAAGCTGTGTGAGAGCAAAATGAACCAGGTAAAGAGCACTAGAAATACATCTCGGCATGATGGAGACTCTCTGATGAAAGAATATCTCTTTCTGCTCTTGAGAGAAATCCAAATGGGCGTTTACTTATCTGTGTTTTAAAAAAGGAAAATAAAATACATTACAAAGCTAATTTTACAGTCACCTCATGCACTGCTACTGCAAAACAAATTGGCCTGTGAGGAAAGGTATCCCCTTCATAAGATCCAGATTAAGATAAGATTGAGTTTTGGTGGCTTGTTAGTCCCAGCATTTGCTCCAGTTCCTGCTCTTTGGCAGACTGTTCTTCAGTGTCTATTGAGGCTTCCAGTGGGATGCTTTCACTTTCCTCCCTTGAGCTTGCTACTGCTTATGATCTTTATGTTCTTTAGGAACCACCAGTTTATTAAGAAGTAGCCCCGTACTATCCAGCAGTGATGTGCAAGGCTCCTGAATGAAGCTCATGAACGTCCTGACACAGACTTTTGAACTTTGTCATCTGAGTACAGTGCTTTGCATGGCGGAGAAGAAATATGAGCCTAAAGCATTCGTGGTCATTAGCTTAAAATCTTTTCCCTGCAACAGCTAATACTGATTTCATTTTTTTAATTCAAATGGAATGTTTAGTTTTTGTTTCTTGTTCTTCACCAGTGATGTTGCTCTTGCTTTCTCCATGCAATGACTGTTAGCCCTTTTATCTGTTTTTACTTTTGAGTTTTTAGGTTTTATTTTTAATGCAAAATTAGTTTCTGTTGCACAATTCTAAATGTAAAAACCAGTCATACCTTAATTTACATTTTCATGTTATAGATGACATAGCATGTTATAGGTCCCTGGAGCCCTGAATTTCTGCTGAGGATTTATTGCAGCAGTTCCTGAAAACAGTGTAGTGAAGCAGTAACCCCTTGGTTTCTGGGTTGGTGCCATAGGCAGCTGGAGCTGCATGTGGTGGCTCAGTGCTGGTGTCTTGTATTACCTTTGGAAAAGGCAATAGTACCTCATAAGTTGCTACATGGAAAGGGACTCCATTTCTTTCATTTAGGTCAGGGTGTCAGATGCTTTTTGTGTTCTACTCTTCTGTAAGTGGGACAACTGAGGTTTGAGGTGAACATGACTTCACTTGCAATCTAGCAGGAGGGTCCCAGGGGTCCGTTCCTTTCCTTGCAGTCTGGGTGTGGTCTGCCTGTTCTACGTGTCCTCGTGTTTGTTCTGCCTCTGGGATCTTGGGAAAGTATTTCTGTTCTTTCCCATCTGTTTCCCAGTTGTGCTCTTGGATTCTGTGTACAATGCTCTTCTCTGGGATGAAGGCAGGATGTAGGGGAAAGAAACTACTAAATTAAGGGGTATGGGGAGGACATAAATGTGGTCCAAGGAAAGTGAAGATGTGTGTTTCATGAGTAAATGGTGGCAAAAGAAAGCCCTTTGTTGCTCAGTGTTGACCTAAAAAAGTTTGAAAAGTGGTTGCTGCTGAATATACTTACCATGCAACATGGATTTCTCTTATTGCAGCCCTGGTTATTATCCCGTGAACATCTTGTTCATTACTATCATCTCAGTCATGAGCTGTGAAATGACATTTTTTGTTCTGCAGACAACTTTGAGACTTTCTGCAGTACAGAAAGTGATTTCTACTTCTTGCCAAAGAAGTTTATATACCTAGTGTGATGCCTAATGTGTGTTGCGTTAAGTGATTCTGTTGCAATGGATTCATTTTTGTTGTTAGAACAATCCTCTGTTGTAATGTCAGAAGTCTTCTGGCTGCTCCTTCGAGGTTTTGGGTTTTATTTTGTGTGCTGTTCTTGAGTACGTGTCTTTGTAAGTTGCAGATTCGTGCTGGATGCAGTGAATTGCTACAGCTGAAGTCCATGAGTTTGTCTTGATGCATATTACATCCAGAGGAGGTTCTTGAAGGGCTGGTGTTTCTTTGGTTACCCTGAGCCTCCAGAAAACATCCATGTCTTAGCCAGTGTTGAGTTTCTCTGAGTAGGCAAAATGCAGCATCTTGAGCTCTGGGTATGTTTTGTGTTTTAAAACAGTCACTGGAGGTGTTTTGTAGGTAGATGTGAGCAGATGAGAGGGTGTGATATGTATTTTTCTAGTCTGTATTTTTTTGGTGAAGCTTCAGAATCTTTGGTTTTCAGCAAGAATGTTTGGGCACAAAATGCTTTCTAAATATATAATTTAAAAACACATTACCTGGCTATTTGGAAACAGAGTCTTACAGAACTTCTAACAGACAGGAAAATGAATTTCGATGTTGCTTTGATCTGCCTTCAGTATGCAAGAGCACAAAAATAACTGTTGCAGGCATCTTGTTTTAAAGTTTTAAATCTTCACATTTATCAAAGTGGAATTCATAAATTTGTTATTTCTATTTAAGGCTTCACTTTTTCCTGCTTCTTCAGGTAGAGATATTATGTTGTTGCTACTTAGCTTATAATCTTGCTCCTTCCGAAGATCCCATCAACAAAATTACTTTGAGTATATTTTGTGCACCTCATCGTTTATTTTATTTCAGCAGGATGCAGTGAGCAGTCATGCCTTAAATGGTTGTAAATATCTGTCAAATAAGAAAAATAGTAGAAAAAAGATCAAATAAGCAGCATTCTGTTACAACATGCTACTCTGTTCCTAGATTTGATTTTGATCTTCATTAACATTTGATCTTTACTATGAGATGCATAATAATGTTTTTAGAGAGGGTGGTGAGATACACACTGTAAGTCATGTACTGACTGATAATTTGGGAGTCATTTAATAAGTGCCTCATTTTTACACATGCAAAACGAATGTAATGCTATTTAGTCAGGACACCTTTAGGTCTACTATTGGGAAAGATACATACAAAAGCTGAGTAATACAATGGTTATAAGATGTGTGCTTCAGGTGGCAGTCTTCACAGAGATTTCTGTAGATGCTTGCTGGGTACATTACTTCAGCTGCCTCTGCATGCTGATTTTTTTTTTTTTTTGGAAGATATAAGGAAAAGCGTAACTTCTTTGTCAGACTGAGAATAACTTCTGTGAGTCTTGTAGCCATGAAAAGTGTATTGAAGGAGGCTGTTTGCAAGAGGTATTACCCACTTGGTTTCCTTGGAAACATGAAACATGATTTACAAATATTGACTTCAGAAAGCTGCAGCTTAGAGGTAATCCTAAACTGTTGGTTCAGGCTTTTAAATTAATATCTCTAAAGAGTTCTGGCCGTGTTGAAAGTCGCTGCATGTCCACGAAATGACATTTATAATAATTCTGTGTTTCTTGGTATAATGGCCAATTTCTGAATGCTGGAGGACTGGAAAGAGTCTGAATTTTACTGGAAAAGGGATACTGAACTGGGAGCCCTGGCTCCAGTTTCTCCTGTGTTAAACAGCTCAACTCCGGAAAAAATGAAAACAGCTGATGCTCTTAAAAGTCAGATAGTTAGTGCCTTACTACTGATGGAGTGCAACCTGGAATATTTCCTTCATGGTGAAGTTTGGACATGGTAAAATATCATTCATGTCTTGGAACTGTTTTAAAACTCAGTAGAGGGTGGTTTGAATGCTCCTTGTTAGGTTCATGGAAGAGATCGTGTGATAGGCTTGAGTAAATTACATTTACTGGATAACTTACTTTGATTGTATAGGAATTTTCAAATACACTTACTTTTTTAAAGACTGCTGGTCATAATTTGGTCTTGCTGGCCTCATTAAATTTTTTGAAATGAAAGCTGCTTTATTTCTGGAGCACGATGTTAGGTTATCTTGAAATTGGTGTTAGATTCATGCTGAGGGGATGGATAGGGGCACCAGTATGAGAGAAGCATACAGCAGAGTATTGCATACATGTTATGAGTGCTGACTGCTGGGTAAAGTCTGCATCTGTGCACTCATTAGTGAGAAGCAGGTCTTGGTTGAGTCAGTCTAACTGATGTGCTGCTGGCTGTGGTTTAATTTGTGCTTCTAGTGTCAGTGGTGGTTTATGTGGTTCCAGTTACCACCATCTCCTATGGTGTGTGTCCCTCTGTCACTCAGACTGCTTCTGCTGTCAGCAGACTGGATTGGATCAAGAAATTGCCCAAACTTCTTCAGTTTCACTGAGTTATTCTTACCTTGCGTTATTTTCTCAGTTCATCTCCCAAAACAGCTATGGCTGTGCAGGAGCAACCAGGTGGTTGGAGTCATGAAAGCACCTCTATAGCCATTCTCAAAGTTAAGAGTGGAAAAGCTTTGTATTCCCTGTAGTCGTAATCTAGAGGAGAACACCTCCAGAGCAGAGATGAGGTGAGATCTTGGGTTTTCTTGCAGAAAAGCCGTGTGTTTGTCTGCTGGTCATAGTGCTAGTAGTTTCATGGCCATGAGGAGGCTGCAAGGCACAGTTTTTAAGACGGTATGACATATTAGGATGAAGAGGTAATGTACTTTGAAAGAATATGAATATGAAAGTCTGTACTTCTGTTTTAGACCAGGGTAAGACTGTCTCTCAAGCCCTTGGATTCTTTTCCCCCAAGATGTCTTTCACGTTTTATACAAAATATCATTACTCCTTGTGAACTGTGCTTTGCTTGGAGATTATAAAGGTGTTTATGGTGGGTGGCCTTATGTAGCTATGTTAATTAAGACAGGGTGAGCCTAGGTCTACCTTCATCTGTGGTTGCAGGAAGATTTGCACCCTTAAAGTAGGAGGTGGGATGTGGGCAGGTGGCTGCACAGGTGCTTGTAAGGATCAGGTCCTTAGTAGAGCCATTGGTGGTATAGGCAGTAAGGGCTGCTGAAACCTGTAGGTCAGTGTGCCAGATAAGATGGCTGTGTCTGTGAGCTGTGTATTTTGAGACAGAGGACTGAGAATAGGGTGCCACAGAAACCTCCTTGAATGGGCCAAGCGGTGCTTACTTTTCTCATCAAGGCAGTTGAATTAAGCAGAAATGCTTTGCCCAATTACCCTGTAAATAGTGTCTAACATCCTGAAGGCTACAAAGCTGTTTGTCTCCCTGGATGCTAAGGAGGGATTCATCTGTATTGTTTTTCAGTGCCTGGTTCTAGCTGGTGAGGGCAGCTTGCTCTTGACTTACCCCATGCTATAGATTACAGTGGAAGAGGCTGTGAGGAGGCAGAAAGATTAATAAACAGGAGGGAATTAGCGACCTGTGAAAAGGAAGTTCATATGCAGAAAAAATACAGAAAAGTGGAAAGCGGCAATGTTGCAAAATCTCAGAAAACAATGAAGACTCTTGTTGTTGGTAACTTGTGTGCTGAAGGGGAGGTCAGTAAACTGCAAGAAAGTCAGCTTGGTGTTTGGAGAAGGAAGACTGAGAAAGGGCAGCACTTGAGTCTTAGGGTGGGGTGGTTTTTTTTTTTTTTTTTTTTGCTTGATTATTTTTAAAGTTCACAGATAATCAAAGCAGAAGGTAGGATTGTGTATGCCTGAAGTCAGAACAGGTATACAGAATTGTTCAATTGTTCATTGAGGATCGTAACCATGCCTCAAAAATTGAGTATGAAAGCTTAGGATGGCAGACACAGGAAAATAATGATATCAAAGAACTCTAATTCTTTGTGTAACCACATAAACTACATGGGTTACTGCAAAGTCAGTCAAGATGGGAACAAGAGTTTACAGCGTAACAGTTCTGCTGAAATTAGGATTGTTTGTTTTCATGTGAAACCATTGTGCCAATACAAACTGAACTTCATATTGCAGGATTCATTGTAAGATAAATGCCTCCAGAGGAATCTGAAGACAATATACTAACTTAAACTTAGAAGGACGAAGGAATAACTGCAGTGAAGATGTACAGAGAATTCTTAGAATAGAAAAGTAGAAGATAAAAATGTATGAGATGGCAGTGTGATATTGCTTTTATTATTACGGGTTTTTTCATTTCATATTATGATGAGTGTCTTCCGAGTATCACTCACTTTAAGTGATTAGAATAGTAGCCGTGTAAGGTGTGCAGCCTCTAAGGAAGAAGCTGGGGAAAAAAAACACCCTTAGACCTATTGCTTTTTACTGCTTTTCTAGGGCATCACCACTAAATTGGTAGTTACAAAAACTTACTTCTGTAGAAACATCAAGGGAACTTCATATATTTACTGTTTTTTCTGGCAGAATATTGATATTACTTTTAGTTTTAGAATCCTTGCTGTTTTTAGCCCGTAGGTAGATTTAGAAACAGTTATGTGATATTTATTTAGCTGCTGCTTAGAGTACCTCTCGTTATTGTGGTGGCTCTAAAGCAGCTCCAACCCAGCATCAGTGTCAGTTCTCAGATACATTGGCTCTTACTCTAGGTTGTACTGACTTTTGTCAATAAGGTGATGAAAGAAGGGAGAGATGATGTTAAGCACAGATAAAGAGAAATATCAATTCAAGTAGAATGTAAGTATCTCTTTCTTGCTTACCTTCAGCCTGTAATGTGTGACTGACTATCAGCCAGTTGTCTTACCAGGCATGAGAGCTACAGGATGTTAAAGCTTTCTGGACAGAGCACTTGTGTTATCTGTAGCCTGATTGTGAAAGAAAGAAAGAGAGCTATTTCTTCTGCTAGAGGAAGATGGAGACTTCTGTTTTCAGCTCCATGATAGGGTATTTTTCAAGTTGAAGCTGAAATCGCCATTTGAAGTGTTCAAGGCCAGGTTGGATGGGGCTTTGAGCAACCTGGTTTAGTGAGAAGTGTCCCTGCCCATGGCAGGGGGTTTGGAACTAGCTTATCTTCAAAGATCCTTCCAAACCGAGCCGTTCTGTGATTCTACATGAGAGGAGCTAGTGTGGAGGTACATTGGAGATGCCAAGTCCTTCGAATCAGAAAGGGCTGTTTGATGTCTTCTGTTCTGTGTCTGTCATAAAGCTGTCATTGCTTTGTATGAGGTTTGAGCCAGTGGCAGATGGCTTCCACTGAGAAGAGGAAAGGATGAGGAAGAAAAGTTATGGTAGAGTTGGCAAACCCCAAAGAGTTGTTTTCACTGATTGAAAGGAACTAATTTTTCTGGACTTGTGTTTCAGATTTACTAGATCTGGGCTCAGTTCTCTATGACTTGAAAATACTTTCACCAAACAGCAATATACTAGACTGGGCATAGGTAAATTGTAAAGTTACTGGGAGAATAAAAATTACTAGAATTACTAAGAGAGAATGATTCAATTGTCAAATGGCAAGTTAAAACAGTCCAGTTTTAATGTACTCTTAAAAAAAATCAACCCTAAATCTGAGATACTGCCAGACACCCTCTTTAGTCAGCAAACTGCAGAAGCATGTCTGTGCAGAATGGGAAATGTGTTTACTTGGCTAGCTTTTTTGAATTGAAACATTATAGGCATTGTGAAATACTGTAGAATGTGCAAATGAGCATGTTGTCTAGAAAATAACATTGCAACACATGGGGCAGTTTGTAGGCTGTGGTGCACCTCACTTATTCCTGGTGGTGATCCCACACTAATGAATGTTGAGGTTCTGTGGACAGAGGACTGAAGAATCTGCTTTTAACTGGAGCATCATGAGTATTTTTCTGTGTGTGGTGGGGTGAGATAGAGGTGAGATTGGAGAAGAGGGAGGAGGAAAGGCGTTTTGTTTTTCTGAAATTAATCAGTAATTGAATTAAAGCAGACAGAGCTGGAGATCAAGGTGAGCAATTGAGAGGGGAGCTGCTGGAGGACCAAGGTGGCTTTTGGTAAGGGGGCAGTAGGAGGTAGAGTGGAGCACAGCATCTCCTATCTTCCTAGTGAATCTGAGGACTGGTTGAGTTCCCACTTGCCAATTGGCTGTTTGGGAGAACAACAGATGATAACAGAGCAAGGGCAGCAAAACCCAGATTCACTCACTGAATAGCACAGAATGAGGGAATAAGGTTGTGCTGCTCAAAAGTGTTAAACTACTGCAAGTGCTGCGCTGAAAGTGCTAGGGTGCCACCTGCATTGGTGAACAGGGAATATTGAAAATATGCATTGGTGGGGTTTGTAATTCCCAGCTGAAGAGCCTGTGCCTCTGCAGGGGTTCATCCAGGTTGTAAGAGCAGCTCTTTGCCCAGAGTTGTGCACCTGCACAGCATCTGGCTCTTTTCTGACTCTATCTCACTTTCCACTCATTAGCAGAAGCTTCATCCTTGCAGGGGGCTGTAGAGCACACCTCTCTGAACCAGAGGTTCATCTCAGCTGGAGCTGAGATGCTCTACAAATACACAAAGACTGTGGCATAGGGGGGAAGAAATGTGTGTTAACCTTGGATTTACTGAAAGTTTAAAGAGTGAAGTTTTCACTGTTTACACAGTAGATAGAAGAATATCTATTATCTGTTAAGGGAAATAAACCACTTCATGTCAAAATCTAAAATGGCCACTGAACGATTTTTTTTTGAAACAACTGTGCTTTTGAAAAGTCAAGTTTTGTTGTTTTTTTTTTTTTTTGTTTGTTTGTTTTTTTTTTTTAATTTACAAGCAGCAGGCACATTGCACAGTGGAGTTTCACATTCAGTTCTGTCACTAGGAGCTGTTTGCTTGGGGTGTTACTTCAGTGTGTCCTGAATGTCACTATAGCTAAACTGAAGTATTCCTTCATAGTTTCATTATAGTGCTTGGATTTCCAATAGTGAAAAATCCTGTAGTTTATAGATACTCTAGGGCTTTCTTTGCTAACTTTTCATAGATACTTAAGCTAACTTTCCTTCATGCAGATTTTTTTATTTTATTTTTGTTTGGGCTTCAAGCTAAAAAAAGGTCAACTTTTTTTCTTTTTAATACTCGACAATTTGAGCTGCTGTTTGCTTCCTTTTCATAATAAAAGCACAGCAGATAAATAGAGGCCTCTATTCACATGCAGGTGATACCAAAAGAATTAAATACAGACTGCTGCATTGTCTACTTTCATTTCCCTGTCTAAGAAAATAGCTAACTTCATTGGGAAAATACAGGAACTCAGCATTGTTTGTCTTGTCCAAGCATAATACATAGAAGAAACTATTAATTCAAGCTTGCACGTACATTCTTCATAGCACTTAAAAGTTCCTCCAGTCTTGTTGCCAGCTGTTCGCTCTTAATTAATCTCTGTGTGTATAATTTCCCCCTTTTTTGTGGTGTTGTTACGCTGTCCTTTATTGTTTGGGCTTTGAAATCTAACCAGGTAATTGGGCAACAGCCTTCTCCAAATTCTCTTCCCAGTGGCTAACTTCTCTAGCTGATACAGTAGTGTACAGAGGAAGATAAAGACTGGGGAATGTGGGAGTGTAGGCAAGGGCTTTCCCTTTCAATCCCTGGTACAGGTTGTCTGTGTGAATCTGGAAATGGTATCAGTGTTCATTTTTCTCTTATTTAAATATTGATGATAATACTTGAGGGAGGTGAGTGTTGTTGTAAAGCTACTAAACTAACAACTGAGGGTTGTGTTAGACTGGATTGAGACAGTCTGGGTGCGGACTAGGGGTGCAGAGTTTCGGTGCATTTACTGAAGTAGTAAAATTAGCCTGAAAATTTACCCGTAGGGTATCTGTAGTTGGGTACTGAAAAAGTGCATCTCCTTTTGAAACAGAACAGATTCTGGTATTAGTCTTCATATTGAGACTTTGAAAAATGGGGGGGTTGTATGTATTTATAAATAAGAATAGGGTGTTAATGAGAAGCATTCTTTATAGATAGCTCTCCTTAAAACTTCTTGCATGAGTAAGTAACTGGAGATAGTTATTACCCTTCCACGTTTGGGAGGTACTGAGGGGCAAGTAAAGAAATTACCTTTGCATCATTTGCCTTTGTGTTCACAGGCATAAAACTTGGTTTAATATCAGCACAAAGAAGATAGTAACTACTCTTTTCTCAAGAAATGTTGCAGTCATTTTCATCAGTACAGGTTGTGAATGGTATGAAATGTTCTTCACATTGTGTCACTTTAAAGGTTTACAGATTTTACCAGGATAATGGTTTCAGACAGATGAAAATGTGATTCAGGTTTTAGCACTTGTGAATTGTAGCGGAGCAGTGAAAAGGAGCTGAAATCTTGGAGAGGCTGGCTTTGGATAGTATGGGATTTCTGTCAGCGTTTCTGCTACAATGAAGGGCAGAAGAATGAATTTCATCTTTGTCTTCGGATACCAACTATATGAACACATAACCCTTTTTGTGTTTAGTGCATCAGAACTCTGGTAAACTGAAATTAGAAAAATAAAATTTTAAAACTATTTTTTCTGTCTTCATACTGAATTCTATCAGCGTTACAGTGCATTCAAATGGATTATTCCTCTTCAGTAAGTCTTTCAGAAAGTGTATGAATACTATAATCAACCTGTTTGCCAAGATCTTTTGTATGGGATTTTTTGTAATTAGATCAGTACTCAAAGCACACTTCAATTTTGCTAACAGTAGTGCCTGATCAGAAGGCCATGAAGAAATGAACACTGAGTACATGGGTGGTCCCTTCAAAGAGAAGCTGATCTCCTCATTTGGGTCTACCCAAAGACTCAGCAACTGTAAATTGTGTAGTTTGCTTTGAGAGCAGAAAAGCTAGTCAGTTATGTTAATCAGCGGTTCTGCATCATCACAGATTTGTGCTGGGCTTTTCTTGTTCTGTCAGAGAATTTTATCTGTAAGTGTGTCGTAAGTGTTCCATTTTCAAATAATTTATTTGTTTTATTTGTACAAGACAGGTCATAGATCAGGATCCTCTTATGATAAGCATTCCACAAAGGAATTTTTAAGAGTCTTTAGAGTAAGACACAAGCAGGCACACAGGAGAGCAATGAGGTGATACTTACCAGAAAAAAAAAAAGCCACAAACAAGTCAAAACAAGTGGAAAAACAACCAGGTCTTAGCACATCAGCTTCGTGCTGAAAGTTTGAATGTGGACAAATCCTTCTTGTGACTACAAAATGCACTACATAGTGTTTGTATATATATTAAAACGTGTTCTATAGATATTACACTTACATATGTAGATCAAGATGGTCTTTTCTGTGTATTTCAACCATTCTTTCTTTGATTGTTGCTGTATTGTACTGGGCTGCCTTATTCTTTTCTGAGTGTTTGTCATTTCAGTACAAGTGGTGCTTGCGCAGCAAAGGAGCTCGTTCATAGCAGTGATGGCTCACTGTTCTCACTGGCTCTTTGCTCTTCTTGACCTCCTCTTGTTTTTCCTCTCTACTTAGAAAGCAGCTCCTTGCATCAGATCTACCCAAGATGCATCAATATCACTTTTCCCTTAGCTTTTAAAACCATTTGCAACCCATTATGGTTGGGGTTGGTTGGTTTGGTTACCACCCCCTGCTTCCCCTCCCCCCCCCCCCCCCCCCTCGCCCCCAATCCCATCATGTCTTGTCCTTGTTGTTGTCATTCATTTTCCTCCCTATTTTACCTAGCTGGTTGACATTCAGGCCAATTCTGACCAAAGGATACGTGCATTCTCATCTGTCGTATTTGCTCAAAATTCTTACTTGTCAAGGAGACAACTTTGTTCCTTACTGTGTGTTAACTGTCTTCTGGTCTGTGTCTTTACTGTGCCTTCTTTTGGAGACTTTGAGCCCTTCTGGATACAGACTTAATCAGAAGTTGGGCTTCATGATGGATGCTCAAAACCACTCCCCTGCTCCAGCAGCCTGCTTACCCACACCCATCAGTAAAAGCTGAAAGAAAGGCTTAAGATTGCTCGAGTCTGGTGAGGGGAGACAGGAGGCACAGGGCTCTGCTGCCACTGAAAGCGGAGTGCACCTCTGCCTGTGGCGGCTGCTGTGCTCCTAGCACGCCTTTCATTTTGGTGCTCTGGCCTGCTCTGTGCATGGGAAAGGTGCTTTCAGGCAGGACTGGTCCTGCTGGGTTTGCAACCCTGTGCACAGGGAAGGGTTTTTGGGTGGAAAGGAGGGTTACCAGCACAGCACTGCTGTGTGAGCTGTGAGAATAAGAAAGGTGAAACGTGGTGCTTTGTGGTCAGCAACTTTGATGAAAAAAGAAAAGAAGGGCAAAAGACAGTGCTAGCAGTTTAATGGCAGCTGGGAGGTTTTTGCAGAAGTCTGGGAAGTTTGTGACAGTTGTTGATAATAGCATGCAAATCCTTATGCTTAACAAAGCTTTAGTAAGGTATCAAGTGACACTAGCTACTAACATGGTGCTTGACTCTTACGCCATAACATGTATAGCTGAACAAGAAATGTAAAAATGAGGTTGCTTCATGTCGTTTCTGGCTGAAAATGCTGTAAGAGGTTGAGTGCTTGTTTGTTTTCTGTCTGTTTGTTTGTTTGTTTGTATTTGTGCATTACTGCACGTATAGAGAGATCTTCAGGCAAGACTGACTTGCCCAGGATTGGTTCCTCAGCTGAGGCATTTTCTGTGATTTGCTGTAATGGTTTGGTCCCTGTGGTTCTGTGGTGCTTTGTGTGCTGGAGCTTCCGGCGTCCGTGGGACGGCCTTTGCATGGCCCAGCTTCAAAGCTCGCTCCTTCACCTCTGATTCATGCAGCAGCTGGGGCACTGACATTGAATCCTGCTATGCTGGAAGTGAAAAAGAAAGTCAGTTGTGGACTGTTTTTAGAGAAAACTTTACAGACAAAGAGTTTCCTCAAGGAGCCCTGAACAGGATTTGGTACTTTCATGCATTTTTGTGGGAGGGAGTGGTCAGAGAGGAGGAAGCATTGGACATACTAGGGCCAGCCTGTATTTCAGGGATCATTTATATTTTCATTGACAGTAACTTTGTTTTTCAAATACATGACTTAAAAATGGAGCAAATAAATTCCTAATATTTCTTGTACAGTTTCAGAAGTAAAAAAGATTCTCAAATAGATGCATCTCTGATGCAGCAACCTCCATTTTTCTTTGCCATTCAGGTGTCTTACAGGTGTGTAACTTCAGTTGCAGTTAGAAACTCAGATAAGTTCAAGGTCAGACTTTTCCAGATCATGACCTCCACTGTGTCTGGGGCATTAGCAGGCTGTGCCAGATAGATTCTTACTTGGCAATTATGTCTGCTCAGCAGTAACAAATGTAGCAAGGTACTAAAGAGTTTTTAATGCTCACTTTGAACAAGTTGATAAAACATGATGGAAATGAGCCAGAGATGAATTGAGTGCAGTTTGTTAATAGTACTGCAGCAATTCATGGTGGTTTGAGTGTTGCCCATCAGCTTAGTTCCACCCTCTTCCACTCAAAAGTACCTCTGCCATACTGTAGAGAAGTGGAAACACTTAAGTCCAGTGGTACATATTTTACCTTTACCTTTACCTTCCTCTTTATAGCTTCCACCGTCATCAGCCTTCATCGTCCTTGAGTTTTTGGCAGCATTCTGCTTTGGTGAGTCAGAGCCAAATCCCCCAGTTACTCCCTCTGCAGACTGCAGGAAGGTGTGCTGGTGGTGGTAGGTGTCCCTCACTCTGCTCTGTGCTAGTAAATATTGGAAGAGATGTTAAGTGGCATGTGCCAGCAAAGTATCTAACCTCTAATGGTGTTTACTTAATTTTGACTTGAAGAATGAGCCTTAGATGTAAGTACTAAAGATCTTTCCACTAGTGGTTCTTGACCTGTGTCTTCATCCCTCTCGTTGTCTCCCAAGAAATTAAAATTCTACATATTTTTATGTTTTCTCTAGGTTATTTTCTTTCAAGTGCCCAGTAGTTCTGTCACCTTGCAGACTGAGAGGGTAAAAGTTGAGAAGGCTCATACAGAAAATATTGAGTAACAAAACCCGAAGAGAGTGCAATAGTTTTGGTGTTTGATGTATCCCCACAACAAGGCTTGAGTAAAAGGTAGTTTCTTGAAAACTTGACTTACATCACGTGCGGGGGATGATTATCAGATCAGTCAGGCACTGAGGTGAAACATGCATGTGTAAATTTCCTCATTAGTCGCTCTTTCCTTTTACTGTGAATTCTTGTCCTGTTTCATGATTTAGTGGAGCTGTTAAAAAAACAAAATAAATTACTTGCTTTTATCTTCTTTTTTTCCTCATAATTTCTTCTTCTTCCTCTCACTTCTGATCTACCTTTTGCAAATCAGGTTTATTTCCTCACTCCGTTCACTCACCGTAAGTGTATTCAGTCTTGGCTGGGGAAGAGGCATGAAATTGTCGTTTTCCTCTCTTCCCTCTGAAAAGTTTATTTGGCAAGTTAATGAATTTCCTTTATTCCCAAGAGCAGCTCATAAAGGGGAGATTTCTTCTCCCAAGGGCAGTGAATGTGAGGTGATTGCCAGAGCATTGTTCTTCTAAATAGCTTATTTTCCTCTGTGGCTGTACCCTCCCCCCCAACTATTTTTAGGGTACTGATTAAGTGATAATTTGTGTTTAGGCTTTCTTGAAGTTCATGCCGATTCGCCTGTGGGTTTGTTATTCTGGGTGGAGCATCAGCAAACTCGTTCACTGAAGCTCAGATGAAAAATGTAACCCAAATTTTCCCAGGAGGGTACAGGGATCTCTTAGCCCATCCATTGCACTGTGCAGTGTCACCAGTATTCAGCTGAGCTGTTTGAGGTGGCATGGAGAAGATAGATCACCACGGTGAAGTGGCTGCATCAGTACTCACAATTCACATGTAGGCAGAGGTGTCCAGCAGCAGGGCTGCTCTGGCACAGAGCTTTTGGATGGCTGGAGTGCACAGCTGTAGGAGGAGGTGAGCCAACAGCCTCTCCCCAGGCTGATGTTTCTGGACTTCATCACACAGAGCACTGTGTCCTGTGCTTGAGAATGAGACCTCCTGAGATCCAGTGTCGCCTCCCCCGCCTCCTTCAAGGCTGATGTACATGTTTAGTGTTCCTCAGAGGACAGGGCGAGTTTGGTGTGGGGGCTTGGCCATTCTGGCCTGCCTGCCTTGCTGCCTCGCTGAGGAACTTCCTGCCCTCTCCTGAGCTCTCACTCAGTACAGCTGGGTTGTGCCCTGGCTGCTGCTTCTGCCTCTCTTCCCTGCTGTGAAAGGCTTGTGAACCTTGCTGTTGATCTCTCTCCTTTGCTGGAAGGTTGATGCATCTCCAGCACAGTCTCTGTGTCCTGGGAAGAATTGTTGCTTGCTTTCCCTGGCCAGTAGCTCAAGTAGTCACTGGCCCAGTTGCCTTGTGGTGCTGGGATTAAAGAATTTGTGCCAATGAGCCCTTTCAGAGGCCTATGGGCCTGACAGGTGTGAAATGACTCCTTAGTGGACAGTTCCTAGCAGTTCCAGGGTTCTTTTAGTAATGTTTTCTAGGTGTTGTAAAAAGTTTGCTTCACCTTGGGCTTGCAGTGGTCCTGTGCTGCGTGGCTGGAGACAATTGAGCAGTTCTTTTGTGTTCTGGGCTCTGGTCATCCTGACTCTGAGGAGCCAAGTAACCCAAATTTTCTGCCGAGTAATTGCTGTTGAAAATTCTACTGATGCTGTTGGCTGGGATTAGTTTCTTTTGAAGTACAAGACTCTCAGGAGTATTAACAGCAAAGGTACAATCTGTGAGAGGGTTCACAGAAATCAGCTAGCAGTTGTGCAGAAGACTGCTCTCACAAGCTAGCCCTAAAGCATTAGGGTAAAAAATGGTTGTTTTGTTAAAAGTAGAAATGTCTCCTTAGGAACACCTTCTTGCAGAGGGTCCTTTTTAGTAGGCAGGAAGTGAAGGCCTATGCAGCCATGACATAGGTGACCAGGACACCCTGCCTTGCTGCTGTCATGATGACTTTCTGGCATGAATGTCACAGCTGCTCTTAAAACCAGTTCTTGTCCAGTTCCTTCCTATTTCATGGTTTCTCATAGCCAATTTTTCTATTCAAGCCACTCCCATTTTAGTTTATTTCTGGACATAAGTCATGAGGTAAAATTTCAAAAAGCTTCTTGGTAATTTTGACTTTGAGTGGAAATAGGCTCCAAGACCTAGCAGCTTTAGCAATGTTTCTGAAGCATCTGAAGTGGAGAGATGATAGGGAAAATGAACCTCTCTGGCAGTGAAATAGTTAGCATAGATTTCTCACATATACTCAGTTCGAATGTTTTTGCCTTGCCAAACCTCCTGTAATATTGACCATGACCGCTGCCAGAGCAAACCTGGGCTCGGGTTAATATCTTACATGGGCAACTCACATCTTTGGTAATCTGATCCTGAAAAGATGTGCAGTGGTCATAGGCCAAAAACGTGCCACCTCGTCTGTAAACACAAATCAAGGTTGCTCCTCTTCATCTTGAGGTGCACAAGGGAGATGCTGAAGTCTCCCAAAAACAGCTCTGCAAGCTTGGTGGTTGGGGTAGATCCAGCTGTGGCAGCATTGCTCTTCACGCTCTGTCTGGAGGCCAGGCTGTGAGGTTGTGATGCATCACAGGCATTTGCTGTCTGCATCAATTTGTGCATTGAAATGTAAAACACTGATTGTAAAAATACTGCCTGCTCATTTATGATCTTGTTGGAGCAAGGCCTACCACAAATGTCCTTATGGTGAACATGCTGATATGCGTTTAAATTTAAGAAAGTGTACGGAACTTAGATCATCTTCTGAATTATCTTGCACTGTTTAGCAGGCTGAACACAATCTCCTCCCTCTCCTGGTTGCATTAGAGGTGTTTTGAGTGCTTTCACTCTTGCACGCTTTTCTTAACCGTCCTATTTTGGTGTGCCACTGTAGCTCTTTACATCCCTTTCTAGTCAGCCTCTCCAGGGTACCCTAAAGTTACGGCAGAATAGTGGAAGTGTGAAATTTGGGCTTGCTTGTCAGTTTTGGGGTTTTCCCCAGGTTTTCTGGGCAGGAATGCTTTTGCTCTGAAGTGGTGCAAAGAATTAGATCAGCAACACTGGGAGCATTTCATTGCTATAAACTTGCTTGTGTTTGAGAGGTTATCTTTTCAGTCGTAGCTTTTAGGTTGTCTTAATTTTTGAACAGAAGATTGATTTTTGCAGAACCAGCTTACACTGGTGAAGTTTTCTTACTCACCAGGAGTAGGTAGATGAATTTTTCAGATTATGTGTTCAAAAGAGAAATACTTTTTTTTTTCCCATGTAGTCAAAATGAAAGTGAACATTCAGACTTGGGGAACAGGAAATAATAAATTATCCTTTTCTACCCAGGACAGGACTGCTGCTTCTGCCAACTGGCCTCTCTGAGAGAGCCAGTGAAGTTGTCAAGCCCATCTGTTTTCATCCACTGACACAGTGCACCAAGGCAGCTGGAGGTGCAGACACACAACAAGCTAGGGAGGGAAAGTGAGGTTTATTTTTCCTTCCTTTGCTCCCTGAGCAGCAGATATTTTTTTTCTTGCTCACTGACAGCATCACAGTTTCAGCCCTGTCAGGATTTTGGTAGATGGAGTGATCTGAAGGGGATGGAAACTTCTCAGCTAGAAGTGTTGAAGGGGCACCTCAGCATTTGTCATCTAAAGAAGCTGGTCTCAGCCTCACATGCATTTGTTTCAGTGTCAAGCTGCTGTTACTGACCGGGTTGTTGGGGGTGGGGGGGTGAAACAGTGACCATTTGGGGCTGCAGGCAGAATCCTTAATTTAAACAGCAGGATGGTAATTTTTTTTTGATGAAGTAAAGGTCAGAAATGGTAAGGCTGCTATTAGCGTACTCAGTCCTGGAAGAGATGATAAGAAAAGTGGTACTACCAGAAGTAGGACACACATAATTTATAATTTATCAGTGTATGGGAAAACACATTTAATGTCCTGCTGTGCAATAAATGTATCCACTACAGGATCGCCAAAGAGTGATAAGATGCTCTGCTTGTTCTTTTAATTCACCTTTTTTTCACCTAGTTAAAAAAGAAGATGGTTTTGTTCTTTACTGTCCACTTAATCTGAGAGCTCTATTTCCTGTGTTTGTATCTGTGGGGTTAGAAGAGTGAATGACGAATAGGAGCCTGCCTTGAGGATTACCTCAATTATATTTACCACCACAGCATATTTAAAGGTGTGCCATGAAGTTCATATTGTGAGCAATTAGTGAAAACTGTTATTTCTGAAACATGAAAATGTGATTAACTGGAGGCAGCCTGAAGGAGTGTGCCTCTTGGCCGGCTTAGGGAAGAGGCAGGCTGTTTTGGAGGTAGGCAAAGAAGTGCTATCTCACTGCAGTGTAGTTAATGAAACTAGACGGAGTTGTGGCATGACTGCGTTCGGGGGTCACGGCGGTGAGGGATGCCATGATTCAACCTGATGTAGCAAGGGAGCCTTGGCAGGAAGCCGCTGTGTTTATAAGAAGCCAAGTAGCCACAACTGCCAGCGGCCTTGAAAGATTCCGCTGTGGCTTTCGCTATGAATAGCAGGCACGACTGCTGAAAGCTCGGGTTAAAAAAAAAAAAGTAGATACCAGCAGGAGACACCATGTGAAGGAGACATGAGTTCTGTCTCCTAATAACAATAAAATTTTGTGGTTCTCCACCTGTCGTGCTTGTTGTAAGACAGAAGATGATTGAAGATCAAATAATTCCAAAACACCAATTATGCTGATGTGTGGGAGGAGTGGGGAAAGAGGACAGCCACCATAGTTCTGGTTTGTTTCAGTAGACGTGGAAAAGATGGACTCCTTATAGCCTGCTGCTCACTTTATTGGATTAAAAGACCTCTTCCATCAGTGGTTTTGTTCTGTTGCAGAAATCAGATGGATTTCTTTTTATTTTAAAATGCTTTCTGAAAATGATAGGCTGCATTAGCCCAGCTGTAGAAATAATGTCTTAATCATTTGACTGCCACACAAATACATCTCATTTGCAGCCTGACTTGGAATTTAGATCAAAACTGTTAAACTCCAAGTTCTGCAGTAGTTCTTATTTTGTACAAGAGATGTGCTTTTCTGTCTTAAGGGAAGGGAAATCCCTGGAAGTTACACACCTCAGTCAAGGCTGACTCTATCCCAATGTGTTTTGCAGTGTAGGTAGATTATATTTATGCATAAAGTATCAGATGTGAACTCTCTAGTCTGTGGCTGTGATAACAAATGAAGCATAAGAGCCAGGATTTTTGGCTGATGTGTTGTGAAACAAAGTGTCAGTCAGTTTTGCCTTCTCAACATCTTTTATGTGAAAATGGTTTAAATTGCCAAAGATAAATTGAGAATTTTTGGCCAAGCTTTTCCACTGCAAATCTGTTTCTCTACCATGAAGGAGGCATGGATTTTGCTTTTAACCTGCTATATTATTCCATATAAGAGGTGGTATAAATCAACTTTCAAAAGAAGTTTTGTTTTCTTTGTTGGCTTTTCATTCTGCAGCCTATTAATCTCTCTACTCTTTCAAGTCTTGGGTATCTTTCTCTGGTGTGTTACTGTGAATGCTTAAAAAGTTGCTGAGCCTTTGTGGTATCAGATTCAGTGACTTCAGTTTCTTTTGTGTAAGTATCGACTTCTATGAGATTCCTCCTATTTTGTAGCTCTGAGCTGGCCTTGCCTTGATCCTTGTAGGGCCGGGTACCTGGTTGCCAAACCTCAGTGCCTTGTGCTGCTTCTGCTGTGCCTAGGGCATCTCTCCTGCCTTTGCTTGCCCCTCCCAGGGAGTCAGGACACGCAGCCTGCCACTGCCACCCTTTGCTAACCTGCCACAAGGTTGCTGGTGATGAATTGCATAAGCACAGTGCGTGAAATCAGTGCAAAAGGGAAGGGGTGGGGTGGGGGGAGTGCAGGGAAAGTTGCTGCACATTCATAGTTTTATTCTTCATTGGTGCTTCTTGGTGTTCTGCATCAGAGGGAAATTTGACAAAATGTGGTTAATTTTGAACTTCAGTGGTGTCACCTTCGTCTTCAGGAGTCAGGAAAAAGAAAATTTGAGCTTGGTTTGGTCACTACTGGGTTTGAATTACTAGTATGGCATGTGGGTTGAGCATATGAGGAACCCTCCAGCTGGGCAGGGAGGAACAAAGCAATGGAATCTGGCTAGTCTACACCTCGTTTTGTAAGTGAGTACCTAGTTTAGAGTCTTTTTACCTGGTACCTTGCCCTTGCCCAGCATTCACAAATGACATGCAGTTATGGGTGGTCTGGATTCCTGAGAACTTGGTTATACTTGTGGTATTGTCATAAAACATCTTGAGGAGTTGCAGCGGTGATGCTTCCGGTCTTGTGATGCCTTTGTAGAGAATGTGAAATTTCCTTATAGAGATTGTTTATGTGGCTTTTTGTTTGACTTGCCATGTAGTAAATCTCTGGGGAGCCACATGTGTGAGAACCCCTTTCTCTTCCTCTCTGATACCTCTGCTCGCTCTTGTGATGAGAAAAATTTCTCGAACCAGTCCTTGCCACATTGAGACTGTTACTAACAAGATGTTTTCCATGGGAGCTTTGGACTTTATGAATTTGCCCAGATTGCTGTGTACTGTGGGGCACAGTGCAAACCACTCATGCTTGGATGTCTTCTGAAGAGCAGGGATTATTGTAATTTGTGTGCTAAGAAATGAATTTTGCAGCTGGCTTGGGTTTTGCCTTTGGGTTTCAGTGAACAGTTCCTGGCTGCTTTCTTGTGTTTGTAAATTTACAGACTCGGGAAGTGCCTAAAACTTTGTAGAGGGTGTTTGTTTGTTTGTTTGTTTGTGTTTTTGGTTGGTTGGTTGGTTGTTTTTTTTGGTGGGTTTTTTTTGGTTTTTTTGTTTGTTTGTTTGTTTTTTTTCCCCCTTTTGCTCCCCTGTGATGCACATCTAAAGCTTCTGGGTTGGAAAACTTCAATACTGCAGAGCAGTTTAAATACATAGGGGGCTGTGATGCTATTAAATCTATTACAACAAATTAGTCTTATAATGCCTGCATGGAAGAACTAAAGTTCAGAGTGCTGTTTTGCATTGACTCCCAAACTTTCTGGAAGAGTCACAAGAGTCTTAGATTTTTTGACTGTTTGCATCCAGCCTTAAAGACTAGCTTTGAAAGGAATAGCAAGCATAAAATCTAACCACTTTAGGAACTCTCCAGTTGGATATATAAGCTCCGAGAAGACCAGCCTCCTGAAAATCCTGGCTGGCAGTGCTGATTTTGTTTCATTTTTTAATGTTCTTGGGGTTTAGATTTTTGTCTGTAGACTCCAGAGTTGGCAAAGTTGAGACTATAGGGTTTGCAGCAGCCTGAAAGAGCCCTGTGAGGATGTCAGGGATGCATTGGAGATTGGGCACCCTTTCTCTTCCATGCTCGTGTCTGTCCTCAGTGCCAGGGTTTTTGGTGGAGCAGTTCGTCTGGTGAAAGAAGCCTGGGTTTCTTTCTTGTTGCTGTGGCCCAAGTCAAAGGATGTGTAACTGAATGCAAAGACCTGAGAGTGTTTGGATCAGGGAAGGAGAGAAACCAGCAGTCCCAGAGGACTGATCTGTCTGAGAGATGGGAGAGTACAAGTGGGTGTAGGGAGTGGTGATGGGGAGGGACAGGCACAGCACATGGTGTGGGGTGTTGCACCCTGTCACGTTTCCAGACATTGTCCTCCAGTGGGAGGGAAGGGGTTTACAGTCCCTGTGTGCTGCTGGCCTGACTGGAGCAGGTGATAGCTGCCTGTGAGAGTGTGAGCCAGTGGTCTTCAGCAGCAGACACCCACAAGAGGGTTTTTTTCCCCTCCTAAGTGAAATTTGTCAGGTTCTATGATAAACTTCTGGTTTTGGCTGCTCCCACCTACCTGTCCACAGCTTTCCATTTAGGTATTTAGCTTCAAAAGGCATTGAAGAACTATTTGGGTTGGGCCTCAGAGATCTAGAACTTAAAAATGGGCTGGTAGACCAAAATTTGATTTTTGGAAATTCAGAGTGACTTTTCTTTCTTTCCCTGAAGTCTAAGGGCAGAAATGCAGTATATGTTAAGAGCCTGTACATGGATGAGAAAGGTACAGTCTGTTTGCCAAATCAAAGAGCAGGTGGTCTGATGACAGAAATAACAGTAAGGGAAGCCCTGGGAAGTAAGGATAGTGATTCAAGAGAGTTTCCCAGCACAGATGTTTAAGTGAAATGTGAGTTTCTTTTTTAGGGGTGAGGAAAGGAAGAAGGCAAGATCTTTGAAGATGTTTTGGTGGCGATGGTGCAAGTGATGATTGAGAACAATTAATTCAGTTACGGACATGATTAGATTTTTGCCTCTTTTGTACTTCAAAATTGGGTAGAAAGCTGTAATCTTTGTCTTTTCCAAACCAAATTCTGCTTTCCAGGCAAAGTGTAAATGCGGGAGCTGCAGTGCTGAATGGTAGGAGCTTCCTGCTGAAGTGGCTGCAAGAGAGTTAGAGTGGCAATGCTTGTGTGACTCCAGGGTTAGAGTGTACAATTTAACATCCTGTCATTAATCATATTACCAACTTTCCTTTTTGAGTATCTTCTGTTCTGAAAGAGGGACATTAAACTTCATATTGCTCAGTGACTGTAAATATGTCCTTGTGTTTGGGTCTGTGATGTGGTAACCAGTTAACAGTTGTGTTATTTTAAAATTACCTACAGTGGCTGAAAGATGAAATAAAGCCTAAGTGATGTTCTCAGGTGTTGCCTGGTGGTTGTTATCAAATACATTGCAGTTCTGCCTTCCTCTTTGGGGCCGTTTCCTGTTTGAATGTGGCGGGGTTACAGCAAGAGACTTAGGTACGTTTTTGTCCATTTATAGATCTCAAAGAGTGGGAACCTTGGGTTTTTTTGGGATGGAAAGAGCACAAGAGGGAGGCAGAGCATTCCTTGTGCAATATGTGGAAAACAGTTTTGAAGCTTGGAGCCACATTTCCAGATATTCAAGCTGTAATTGCCTTAAAATATTAAGGAAAAAAAAAGGGAAACTGCTTCTATCGAGGTGATTGAAATGAAAGGAGCATGTTTGGGGTCTATACCTTACGACAGTTAGAAAACCCTGAAAAACTTTATCTTCCCCAATAAAATCCTTTTTCCTAGTAATTTAGAAAACTAGAGATGCATATAGTGTGTGTTAATTTTTATACAGCAACACATCTTGGATAAAGTGAATTATAGCTTATCTTTTCTCCTTTTTGACTTTTCTCAGTTTCTTGCTACACATCATCTATTTCCTTAATGATGCTTAGACTCATCTAGGTCTTGCTGCTCCATCTTCCCTGAGGCCATTATCAAATCATCCATGTTCTCATGACTAAGGATAAACAAATGTGCAGATGCATGTTAGGACAAAAAAAAGAAGGAAAAAAAAATTCAAATCCCCCAAACACTGCAGTGCACATGTGGTTTTTCCCAGGAGAGATTTGATAGGCTGAGCCTAAGATGACACGTATTAATTATGTTTCTTTGCATCCTTTCAGAAGATGCTCAGAGACTGTAGAGCAAAGGACCTGAATTCATTCTATTTGTTTAAATATACTTGTACCTTTTACATTTTGCTTTCTTTATGGTCAGTGGATTTGAGATTGTTCTATAACTGCTTGATCTTTTTTTCTGCCTGAGGCAAACATTTTAAATGTACTAACAATGCATGAAACCCTTTTTGAAACTCACATTTTTTTCTTATTTAGAACTACTCATACACCAAAAAAACGTACCAGTGTGTTGTAAGGGAGGCTTTCCTCATAGTACATTGATCTCTGCAGTTGTGAAACCCCTTACAGGATAATCATCTAAAATTTCTGTGACAAAGATTTGGCTTCTTAATGCTAAGCATTTCCTGGATTTGGTTTTTACCTAGTATTTGTCAAGACAGTGGCATTTGTTTTGATTTCAAAGCAGCTCAGTTTTCAACTGGGAGAAGTCTGAAGCTATATTTTTGATTCAAGACAAGAAGCTGGAAGGCTAGCAATGCATTCTTGATTCTGTGGCAAGCTTCCTGTAGAAAGCTGCTGAACTGCTGAACTCTTCTGCACTTCACTGTGTGCTTTAGTAATTTGAAATGTTAATGCTCTGGAAATTATTACTTTGGTAATTTAACTAAATTTGGAGATCATTGCATGAAGGTGATCTCATGCAGAGTTGATATCTTTGTTAGATAAATATATAATTTATATAAATTATATATATTTAATACCTTATATTTAAAGGTAAATATCTGAGCAATAAATGGAACTATCTAGAAGAGAAGAGTTTTTAATCTTTAAAATTCAAAATTACTCTTTTGAGAGCAGCTTGCTATTTGCTCTTCATATATTTTACGTTTTGGCTATCAGAATTCAGCAAAGGTTAGTTGTGATTCTTTTTCTCAGCCATTATTGGGAGACATGATAAATACTGTAGAGCTGGGAGGTGATGAGTAAGAACTGGAAAATCAGGGAGAGTGGTTCAAAGAAGCAGTGGGAGCCAGGCAGAGTAAAGGGAACCATAAAATATCCAACAAATACTGATCTAGTAGTATTAAAGAACTGTATGTCTTATGTCCTGCAGCATGACTTCTTTTTAAAAGGGATTTGCAGTGGTTGCAGGACCTTGAAATGAACCAGATTTAGACTTGTTTTTCCTATGTGCTGGAGGCCATGACTGCATGAGCAGGTGATGTGCAGCAGCAGATGGAAAAGAGGGAAGCAGTTGTTATTGCAGGCCCTTTTTACCTTGTTGGTATTTGGAGTAGGTTTTTGTGCCTCTGGAGAGGGGCTTCTGGTTTAGCTTCCTCCAGAAGCAACCCGGTTTGTGTGCACTATGGTTCTCCTGGGAACCAGGGTGAGTCCATCATGCTCGTACTGAGGTGGTCTCTGGTGGAAGGTATCTCCAGGGATGGACACGTCTCCAGGGGAAGTTCAGCTCTTATGTCTCTCTTGAGTGTATTTGAAAGTTAGGGTCACCAAACTAATTAGGATGGTTTGGCATTTAGAGCTTACATGTAGTGAAGCTCAACTGTTTGCAGATTGGTAAAAAACTGCTCCTTTTGCTGCCGTTTGTAGCCCTTTGGCAGAACTCTTGTTCTCACTTGTTTTGATGAAAGATTCCTTGTACTTCAAGTTTGAAGTTTACAGCAGACCCAAATTTACTTAAAAATGCTTCTTCCCCTCCTCAGAAAGGTAGGAGGTCTCAATTTATTTACTCTGAATTTGGTTTCTGGAGGGATTGTCTCTCTGTCTGGCATCCTTATTTGGCCTGGATATTTCTCAGGACACATGGATGAATCATTTATCTCTGCACAGGGTGAGACGCTTCAGTTTTTCAATGAACAATATTGTGGCAGGACTCGTGCATTGTTTTTTTTCCTTGGGAATTGCTGCTGCATAGATCAACCAAATAGGATGTAGCTACACAAAAACAATTTGCCCCTCGCCTTTCCGTGCACTGGAGGGTGTCTCTGGGGGTCACAGCGCGATGTGCCAGGGGCGTGCTGTCCATTTAGGATGTAACCTTACAGAGGGCCATCCCCCCATGTCCCTTCTCTTGGGGTCTCTGTCCCTTTTGGCACCTGGAGAGTCAGCTAATTTCATTCTTAAGTGTTCCCGTATCTCCTACAAGCAGGATGTGTTGCCTTATAGTAAATAGATACTTGGAGCTTTAGGCTGTGTTTTATGATTTGTGTGTCTTGCTTAATGTGTAATAATCATTTGGACTTTCTTGCCCATCTGAGAAATGAGCTGCAGAATTGTATAATTGTTGGCTTACGCCATATTTCGTGTTCTATTTGTGTCTTGGACCAAAGGGCAAGGGAAAGGCAATAACAGTCACGAAGGGTTTAAAATAATTGGACTTAAGTCAGACCCCCAGAAAGTTAATTCTCAGAGAATATTGGAATAGGAATGTGTTTGAGGATTTCAAATTCATAGACTTGCAGCATGGCTAATTACCTTAAATTTCCTTAAAAATACCTTAAAGCTTGGTTACCTATTGCATGCAGATTACTGGGTTTTTTTGTGCTACGTGCAGGTTTTTGTAGCATGAAAGAGATTGATTGCCCAAGTGGATTAATGCCTCTCACATCTGCAAGTCTTAGTTCAGGTCAAAAGTGAAAAAAGCCATACGTGTTCAGAGCAGACATGTGCATACATCACAAATGCTGCACAGACTGGCCTGGTTTGAGAGTTAAGAGCTCCTTTTTTCTGTAGGAAGAATTCATGCTAAAATCCAAGTGTTTCATAACAGTACTGATTTAGCCTCAATTGTTACTGGTTTTTAATTATTGTTTGGATTAATCCCCAAATCATTCTTACTGGAAAATTTCAGTCAAACTTCTTTCCTTTAAAAAAAATTAAATGTGTGCTACAATTTTGAAATCGTACAACCACAGGATTTGAAGGACTTGCATTGTCTGGCATTTTTCCAGCTAGTCCAGCTGTCGTCAGAGGAACTGAGTAGGTTGGCAAAGTGTGGTGTGAGGGCCTTTGTTAAATGCATCAGAGAGTGAGAGAAACAGGCAGTAGCTTTGGTGAAGGCTTTATTGTATGAGTACTTTCTGTCTTTTCATCTTGATCTCCTAGAGTTCTCTCTTCTTCCAAGGCTTCCCTTTTTTTGTGCCAGGTTTCCTGAGGATGTTCAGACATGGCAAGCCTGGAGTTACTACTCTGCTGTCTTCTCAGGAGCTTCTGGGGGAACAGCATGAGGTTCTGTTGCATTTTTCTCTGGTGTCTGTGCTGCTCTGAGATGTCCTGCAAAAAAAGTGACACAAGCTTTGTCCTGAGGGTCTCCAGCTACAGGAATGGCCTCTGAGCATCTTTCTGGAAGGCAGAAGCAGCTTTCTCATCTTTCAGTCATAATGTGTGAGGGATAAGATTTCTGAGACTTGTTAAGACCACTGGTGAGTGTGGGACTGGGGCTCTCAGGTGCTTATTTGACATGGCTTACTTGGAAGTATGGATGAACAAATACAAAGATTAAAGCAAGCAGTGAGCTGCAGGTGTGGACACTTCAGCAAACACAGCCGAGAAAAATCAATTTTTCACAAATGAAAGAGGAGGGAAAAAATCAATAGGGAAAGGGCTGTTATTTTCAATTTAAAGCCAGAGGAGTTAGGGTTTGATCTTGGAGTTTATGCATTCCTGTTCTCATTCACATGTTGCATGCCTCTTTTATTGGGAGAACTGTAGACTATGTTGTATAGAGATCATTAAATATAAATGGTTGAAAGAATGTGAAATGCTCCCCATCCTTATTTATTTATTTACTCGTCTGCCTGCAGACACTTCTCCCACTCTAGTTAACTCTTGTGTATGCTACCTCCCTGTATGGAGTATTGGAGTGCATTGAGATTTGTGCTGTGAAGTCCAGCAGCCTTTTCCTCTTGCATGTTTTGACAATATTTAAAGCACACGAATCAGACTGTAGTTATTGATCTGTGTTTGTTTCTTTTCAACAGACTGTGATTCCATCTGTCTACCTGATGGTGTGTGAGTGCCCCACAAAAACATGACCAATATTTTAAGTAGAAGTACTGCTTTGACTCTGCAGTACAATCTGCATGAGGTCTGGTAAATACAGCATGAGTGGACAGAACCAGGTGAAATATAGAAGACCCTCTTGTCTCATCTTGATGCAGCCTGCTGTAATAGCGGGGCAGAGTGCCAGTTTTTTGTGTTAAAAACAAGCAAACCAGTATTTTTGGCTGATTCCTAATTGCTAGATTCCACGTTGCCAAACGCAGGTCTGTGATCAGTAACTGTGTGAGGGCCATGCTACCTTGTAAATCCCCTTGTCCAGGAGGAAGTAGGCAAAAGAGTGTACTGATTCCTGTGACTCTTTCTTTACTAAAGCTCTGCCTGCTTGGAAGCAGGTGCTTGCTAGGTCTTGGCTCCACTGGCAACTCAGGAAAGCAAGCAGAAGTGTTCATTAGGAAGATACTGCCAAATTCATGAGTGGTCTGCAAAATCACACATCTGTCACTCTCTTTAATCTATGGTAACTACTTTTTCTAGGATATATTTTTTAACTTAATTGGAATTATTTCTCTGCTGTGTATGCCTCCAGCTATGCCAGTGCAAAAGTCTTTTGGAAGAAGCATCCTCACCCACTAAAGGCATAGAGATTATGTAAAGGTGGGTGGAAGAAATAAGTCTGTCCTGGTTTTTATCAGTTAATTTCTTTGCTAAAGCAGTTTACTGCGTGAGTGCAAGAATATCAAGAACAAGTTTTGCTGACAAATGTGTAAGTGCATGTATATGTATGTATTTGTATTGTACTCATTCATGAAGATGTATAGTGTGTGTGGATGGATATGGAATATATCAGTAAGGGAAGGTGACTTAGGCTTATTTAATTTAACACCTGATGGAGGTACTGTGCTCAGGTAAATGCGTAGCCAGCACAGTGCTGTGGTCAAGGGAGAGCTAAAAAGCCCTTCAAGATCTTGTTTGGGCTGTGACAATCTCCAGAGATGCCTGTTCCAGTGTAAATTGTCTGTAGTGAGAGTCTAGGACACCTTGGGTCCCCATCTGATTACTTTGTTTAGATGCCTGACATTAGGGAGAAACAGACATAGACTATTATGGCAAAAAATAATGCAAAAGGTAGGAATTTTCAAATTGAATGAGGCGACTAAATATGACTCTGGCTTGCAGTGGGGTGTGTCTGAATGGCTAAGATGGTCTTAAAAATGCCTCTTCAGCTAATATGTAAGGACTTTGAAAATAAACCATGAGAAGCATACAAATGGCAAACTAATTACCATGTGAGACCAAGTTCCCATATTCTAGGAGCTCTGTTGGAAACCTGGTACCCCAACCTCACCCCATCACAAGTTGCTACATATGTACTCAAGTGTTTAGGGTATGTGAGTGTGTTATTGTGCCCTAATGGGAAATACTGGGTCTGAAGAGAGGGTACCCACTGGCTGGGACAGATGTGGCTGAACCCTCTGGCACATTGTGTCACTGTGTGGAGAGTGGTGGGAAGTCACAGCTCAGTCGTGTGTTACTCTCCCTTCCGTGGCAGTTTCTTGAGGCTGTGCAGCTTTTTGTCCCTGCAACTTTTGATGTGAGGCTGGTGCATCGAGTGAGGGAGAGTTGTTGCAGGATGGATCCTTGCCAAGTGTTTTGAGAAAGGGTGGTGTTACTATTCTGAATCTTTTTTTTGGCTTTTGAATGAAGATATCAGAGACAAATGGCGGGGGGCAGGGGAGAGGATAATTTATGTTGGAAAAAATCTTTAAGATCATTGAGTCCAGCTATTACTCTTCATGAATACTCAGACTTAGGGAATGCTTATAATTATTATATATGTATGCACCTGGTAGGAAAACAACCAAAGAAGCTGGAGGAAAACAAGATGTTTACGAACCAGAGAGCAGAAAATACGGAAGTGTGCTGGACCCAGAGTGCTGCTCCTTCTAGGTGAGGTTAATGGCTGAGGGAATAAAACTAGCTCGAGGCTTTGAAAACAATCCTCAGCTTTAATTGGCTACTGTCAGGGAGGGGTTGGAAAAAGCAGCAACTTCTCTAGGATAGTATGGATCTCTCTTGCTGTGGGGTTTTATCCCTTCCACTGAGGTTGCTGTAGTAGCCAGCAACAGAAAGTACTTTTGAGAAATTCTTCTTCAAGTAAAGCAGCAGCCTGTGTGGAGGGAGGGCTCCCATGCTCCTACAGAGCTGAAGCATGAGTAGAATAGATGTTATTTCTTCTTTCTGTCCTGCTACTGGTTTGCTAAAACACAGAATAGCCAGAAATATGGGTATAATGAAAGTATTCCTATCATTCCTATCACCGTTTTACTATGCTTGTAAATATAGGACATTGCCAGATACGTGTATTGTAGGAGCACAAACATTACATCTGTGTAACTTGATATTCTGCATTTTTCTGAATTTTTTGTCTTGTTTCTTTGAACACATTTCTCATCTTCATACTAGTGTCTTATATTTGTCTGACGGTTCCATTTTATGGTTCACTCACTTTTTGTGTCTCTTTTAATTCTTGTCTCTTATTCATGAGTATGCGTATGCAAGATGCTCTTGCTATTTAAAAACTTCTAAAAACAATAGATACAGCTTGTCTTACTTCCTGATAGTGGTTAACTCACTCAATTTACTGATCCAACAATTTCTGTATAAGCAGAAGCAGGAAAAAAAAACCACTACACTTAATAAAACAACAGCATCTGAAAGGACATTTTTTTCATTAGAAGAGTATTCTGAAACTTCTTAATCTAATTTAAAATTTTCCATACTGAAAGAGTGATTGAAGTGTACACCATTTCTTTTGTAATTTGTTCTGTTGTTCTTCCTTTTGCCCATCATTTTTTATTTTGTATGTTCTGTTCTTGTCTTCATGTTTATCCATCAAGTGCTCTTTTCCCTTCCTTTGTCCATCATTTTTCTTTTTAGAGAGGAGGTTACACTGCTGCTGTTCTTCCTGTACCTAAAGGTAACTGTTCCTGCTTGCCATCTCCCTTTCTTTGTTTTCCTCTGTTAGTGAAAGATTTGGAGGACACTCCTCTGCTCTTGTGCAGCTGCGTTCTTTGTTGCATTGCTGATGTGCTTTGTCTGTTCATCTGTTCATCTTCCTTCAGGGTAAAAGTTTGTGAGTGCCTAAATCCTATTGAAAAATCAGCGTGTCCTTATGTACTGATGAAATTACTGCCCTAGTGGCTGTTCTAGGAGCTTCAGAGAAGAATCTGCTCTAGTTACAGAGCAAGGCAAGGCAACTTGGTGTCCACCAGGGATGGTAATCCAAGGTGTGCATGGGGCTGGACCTAAGTGAGGGATTTAACAACTTTCTCCAGTGAGTATACAAATGCATGAAACAGCACTGGGAAGGTGGGTCTGCCTTTGCTGCATGACTGGTTGTGCTGTCCTGTGCTTCTCAGTGCCTTTTGGAAGAGTTAATCTCTTGTTCCTGGCTAGGAGAAGCTGAATGTGGTGCAAGAGGAGCAGCTTAGTCCTCTGTGCAGGTTCTGATGGGTGTGTAGAGTGGTGCTGACCCTCTGTTGCTGCTGCTCTGTTTTAGCCTAGAGGAATGGACCACTGTCAGCTCTTCTTAAGTGAATAATATTTGTTCTTTGGGTGTGGGAACCATGGAGCTGGTACCTTGTGCAGAGCATTTGGGTTTAAGATCAGCCTCTTTTTGGTGCATTAGCAGTTTGATAATTCTGGTCAGCTCTTAAAAGTGTGGGTGAGGGCTTTGATGCTGCTCTGAAGTGCCTCTCTCTTCCCATCACAAAATCACCTTCATCGGCTTTGGGTGCCAGAGCCTAAGGACTGGGTGCTTGTGAGCTTGCAGTGGGGGATGTGTGGACACTGTGTACTGGATCTGATCTTCAGGTCTGTTTGTAGGTAGCCAAAAAATTCCACAAAATTAGGAAGTTCCTTTAGCCTTGCTTTCTAAACATCATAGTTTATGGGATCTTTTTGTTTGTGGTTTTGATACTAGAACGTAGTTGGGATTATGAATAGCTAGCTGGTGGTGAAAAATCATTGGGACAAAGTCAAAATGAAGCAGTTTGATCTGTAGTTTGAAGGATACTTCATTGCAAGAAGTCATAAAAAAGAAAGAAAGAAAAAAGCTTTTAAAATGAAGGCTGAGATAAGCACTATCAGTGAAAGGACTTTAAAAATGTTGCAGCTTGCAGTCATAAAGATAGGACATGTGTGGAAGCAGTTGTAGATAATGGTTTACCTTGAACTGTCCGTTTCTTTTTATATTGTTACCAGAAAAGATTTTGATAATTTCAAGTAGCTGAAAACCCATATTTCTTTTAGCATCTCAAGTTAAATATGTCTCTGGAAATCCCTGTCTTCAGGGACTGAGAAATCTGAGCTATAAGAACGTGTTCTAAGCAGAAACCTACCATGGGATAACTCAACAGAAATAGTCATGTTAGGTATAAATTATAATTACTGTAGGAAACAAATTAACAGGACTGGAGAAGATCCATTGTACTGTACTGCAAAGAAGTCCTCTATACAACAGAAATATGTATTGTCCAGAAAAGGAAGCTAATGGTCTGGATGTGAGTGGAGTTAAGGTGTTGCTCAGTAATACTGGTAGCTTTGAATTACCTTGGAGGGATCAGCTTTCTTAAAGAAAAAGAGAATGTTGTCTGTAGAGACTATGCTGAGCTGTTCCTAGATGTATGTAGGAGTGTGTGCTCTCCATTGGCTTAGCAGTAGGGTCCAGAATACTGCTTCTCTTTTGCTGGACATACAAGCAAATCTTGGAGGTTTCATTGTAAGTTTATTGTCTTTTCCTCAATAAATAAACATGTAATTTAAATATAACTTTTGTGCTGCCTGCTGTCAGAGGCCATGCATGTATAGATTTGAACACATTCACTTGTATGGAAGCCAGGTCCTGAAAGTCATCACAGCATATTCTACCTAGTCTCTGATTGTCTGGTCTTTGTTTAAAGTGCCTGTTGGCATTGTATCTGACAGATAAATAGCACTCGTGGGTTAATTCATTTTGCTTCTGAAGTATCTGTAAAGTAAAGAGAGAGCGTTAAGAAATAAAAATACTCCTGTGGACCCTTCACATCCTTTTTTTTTTTTAAGAGTTCTTGTATGTTTTACTTCTCAACTGTTTTGGGAGTACAATTACATTAAGGATTGATCCTAGTGAAGTTTAATGAGAAAATGTATAGATATCTCTTTCAACAGTAGATGAGTCCTGAGACAATTTCAGAATTACAGGGAAAGTGAAGTGATTACAGAGCCAGAGAACATCATTCTGCCAGCTCTTGCTGATGAATTTTTGACATCTCTATCTTGACACACCGGTCTAAAATGCTGTCTTACATGATTTTAAAAATTCATGCCACTAATCAAGAACGTAAAAAAGTTCTGGGAAGTTTTTCCGTTCTGCAGCAGCAGCAGTTTCCATGTTTTCCTATTTGTCCACCAGTTATGGTTTTGATGAGACTCTTAGCAAACCCTGCACCTTGCTGTGCTGGAAGCAGCAGTCTCCATCTGCCATTCTCCTGCCATTCATACTCCCTTCTATGTGTTGGTTCCAGCAGTGATTTGGCCTCTGGGCAAGCATAGTTCACTAATCTGGCTGAAAACTAATTATTTTTAAAAGTCAATCGTAGATTTGCCCCGTTTGGTGACCTTAGTTCTCCAAAGCATTCAGTTCAACATCAGAGGTGGGGAACCTCTCATGAACCAAGAGTCAGTGATGTCAGCTGAGAGTGTGGGCGGTGGGGGGAAAGAAGGACCTGGTGGCAGTGAATGTTGATGTGTCCTTCTGTTTGGATGAATTGTGCCCTCCACCAAGGACATGACTGTCTTCTGGTAGAGTTGCTGCTCTGTTTTACAACTGAGGAAGCTGTGGCTGGGGTGGACAAAGGATTTCCTACGTAGTATAGCATGAAAAACGTTGCTGGAGTTGGGCTTGGTCTGGCACCCCTCACACAATCAAGGCAGTGTTTTTATGTGTGGGTAAAAGAAACACTAGGCCTGTAGCATTACTGATACATTATTTGAAGGATTAGTTATAAACTTCTGATACTAAAAATTTGAACAAGACCAATGCAAGGTTTTTTTGCCTGCCTTGGTTTATGTTTATGCAGTTGTAATAATTGTCATAAACGCTTTCTTTTCTCTGATTTTCAGTGGGAGCTAATATGTAAAACTGTGTTTGCCATACTTCTCCTAATACTTTTATTACTCACCAATATAATAATTAACTTAAATCAGCTGTGTTTTCCTCTTCAAAATCCATGAGGGTGGAACTGGCTTTGTATTTCATGAATACAAAATAGTATATAAAGTAGTATGCCATACAGTAAGTAGTATGACAGTGAATGTGTCAATTAACAGATTAAGATGTCTTAGGCAACATGTATTTATCCTCCCGCCTTCCCGTCTGGAGAATATGGGTTAAAAGTTAAAACAGCTAAATCTTGTGACTGTATTTTGAGAAAGAGGATTCTTTGCTTTTGTGGTTGGGTTGTGTTTTTCTTCTTTCTTGGTGGTATAGGGTTGATTTTTTTTTTTTTTTTTTTTTTTTTCCTCTTTTGTCTCCAGAGCTATATATTTTTCTTAGCATATGATTTGATCATTTAAAAAAATGTGGTGTTTCTTTTTGAAATTACTGTTGCAATGTACAGATGGTTATGGGACAGAGAGCTGGATATTTGGTGTCAGCTCTGGGGTTTGTTGTTTTGGTAGGTGTGGTGTTTTTTTCTGTGGGTTTCATTTATTTTTTTTTTATTTATTTTTTTTTTTTTATTTTGCACTGAGTACTGCTGCTGGTTTCTCAGTTGCTGCTTGTTTATACAGAAATGTTGAATGCTGATTACCCTTGGTGTGATGCTACACAGGGAGGAAGGTATGGCTGCTTGCCCTTGGGCACCTGATGGTGTAGTCCGTGGAGAGCCATGCTGGTGAGCGTTCATTGCTGAGGGTGATTGCTGCTCTGGAAAGATACCCAAAGGTGCTGTGCTTGTAAGGAGCTGGACCAAGGCAGAGCTACTTTGCTCTCTTTGAGATATTTCCCAAGGATAGGTCTGTCCCACAACCCGAAAACAAGCATGACCCTCATGATTTACAGTTGAAATCCAGGCAAAATTTCCACAGTCTGCTTTGTGTTCATTCTTGCTGTTTCTATGTGGACTCAGTTATACTACTGAAAAAAAATATTAAAAATTACTGGTGTTGCTGAAAACCACAGTTTTAATGTGGAGTTACTAAATACTTTGGAACTGACTTACAATCTGGACACTGTTATCTTTCTTGAAGGGAGAAAGAATACCATCTGAGGCTGTACCAGTTTTGAAGTGAAAGGGGAACTGAACGTGTCCTCTCAGTGCTGTGTGGAGTCTAACTTTAGCATCAAAGCATAATAATAGTTGTGGATTCCATATGTAATTCTGCTGATGCAATCTGTGGAGTCCTGGGTGATTAATATCATGGATCTGTCCTGGTGCTCTGTTCACAGATGATGGGAAGCTACAGAAATCTGTTGCTCCTTCTGTTTTGTCCTGTGATCTGTATTCTTTGTTTGTATATAAACATCTGAAACTTTAAATTTTCTTTTGGCATACATTTTATATATCAGATGGATTATACATGCTTTACATAAACATATCATGTGTACGTAGAAGAAAACAATCCAAACTGGTGTAATTATTATTACTTTGCTTTTCTTATCTTGAAAGTTTACAAGGTCTTTGATGGAGCAGTTGATTTGAGCTACTGAAGTCACCTAGATGTAGTCTAATAGTTTGTACTAGTGGTGACGTGTTTTAGCACTGAAGTAATGCAGGTCTTTATTTTCAGTTGAAAACATTTTGTCACTTTTCTGGTGTCTGTACGAGCTGTGGCTATAGCTTTTGTTACACTAGTTGGTATCACAAGTACAGGGGACCCGTGACAGAAACTGATTTAAAATACAGTTTGTAACATGGGAAAGCTGAAATGTCAGTGAGGTAAACAGACAATAAATAGTGAGAATTAACTATGTGATTTGTATTTCTGTAGTATAGTACTTAAATATGAAGCTGCTACATTCTTTTACCTCTTCAGAACCATGAGTATTTGGAGGTTTTAAGATACATTAGCAAATATATATAAATAAACAATATACATTTTTACATACACACTTATTTGCATGTTTATGATTAAGTGTTCTGAAGAAAAATTGCATTTCTTTTTTAGCAGATTAGAAGGAAAACAGAATTTGGAGGGGTTTTTTTTCATTCCAATTGTAAGAATACTAAAACTTATGTGAAGCTCCCCTGAGCTTTGGGTCTTAAAAATTTGTGTCACTGGAGTGGAATCTTTTTATAATTTCGAGAACTGTATTGTCAAAGTCTAAATGCTTGGAGAAACGCAATATACACAGGAAAAACACCCTCTGAATGGCAGACTGGCACAGGTTGCTGAGTGTGTCTGTAGACCATTCATTTGGTCCAATCCCTGCTCAAAGCAGGGCCAAGGTCATTGAGGTTACTCCAACCCTTGGGTAGTCAAGTGTTGAGTATCTCCAAAGATGAAGAATCAGTAACCTTTTAGTCAATCTGTTGCAATTTTTTTTAATCATAAAAACTTAATTTTTTTATCATAAAAACTTCCTTAATAGAAATTCCACTTGCTGCAGTTGTGGCCTTTACCTTGGGTTCCTGTCTGCTTCGGAGAGGAGTTGGACTCTGTTGTCTTTGCACTGTATTAAGTAGTTGCAGAGACCACGGAGTTCCCCACCAAATCTTCCCCTTCCTGAGGCTCAACAGCTCCAACTCTTACTGCCAGGCCTCAATTACCACCATGTGTTTCAGCTTGGTGACCTGTCCTGGACACTGTTCTGTTCACGTCTGTCTTGTACTGGGAAGTTCAGCACTGGACCCAGCACTCCAGATGTCTCACCAGAGCAGAGAGGAAGGATCATCTCCCTCAACTTGCTGATGATGCTCTTCCTAATGTATTCCATAAGGCTGTTGGCCTTCTTTGTCAAGAAGGTCCATTTATGGCTCATTGTCAACTTTTTGTGCACTGAGACCCCAGCTCCTTTTCTGCCAAGTGGCTTGTCAGCCTCCAGCGTGTGGTGGTGCTTGGAGTTACTCTTCTCTAGGTTTAGGACCTGCCATTTGCCTTTACTGAATTTCACAATGTTCCTGACAAAATGTTTCTCTAACTTGCTGAAATCACTTTGAATGACAGTGCTGCCCCTTGAGTGTACTCTTCATCCCCAAATTTTGTCACCTGTAAACCTGCTGAAACTTTGTCCTGTCATACCAGTTTTAATGAAGCTATTGTACAGTGTTGGCACCTAGAAATTGGCTGCTAGTGGAACTTTGAGTAGCTGGTGAATATATCATGAGGCCAAGTGATCTAGCTGTGCTGTGTAATGCAGTAATTGGAGGTGAAAGATAATTTATCTGGTGTATGTGATAAATCATAGTGAGTTTTTTTTTTACTTTGCTCTAGGTAGTAATTTTAACCCTTCCTCTTCTAGACTGCTTATCTATTGTCTCATTTTTCTGGTTTTACGTAAAAATTTCTGTCTTGGTCGTGCTTCTTCCTTGCACTTCTCCCTGCACCCTGTTAGCAACTTTGGAGGCAGGGTTTCCTGTAGGCGTGTGAAAGAAAACAGTTAAGCTTAGGCTTGTTCACACAGGAAGGAATCGCTAAAAATGACAAAACTGGGGCACTGGAGTGTGAGCAAGAAAGCAAAAATTCTCAGATACACCTGCTTTAAAGGCAGTAGGAGGGCGCAGTCAAAAAAGAGCAGTCAGTTGCTGGACTCATCTGCTACTTCCCTGAAAAAAACTCACAAAAATATTAAGACTTACACAGAGAAATTAACAAAGCAAAACAAATGTAAATTGTATTTTCCTGTTAGCTGTATTTTGCATATCTGTTTAATCTTTTCAAAGAAATTTTGTGTAGAACCGTAGTTTTACACTCCAGGGTTTGAAGGTTTCTTTCATGGTGGCAGTAAGCTTGGTGGTCTTCCCTATGATTAATACACCTATGTTTCCATTTCTGAGGAGTGGAGAAACCGCAAAGGCAGTGGAGGGAGTTGCAGCAAGCGTATTTGTTTTCCTTATCTACTTCTCAGCTGCATTTGAACATTTTTTTATCCTTCTTGCTATTTCCTTTCCATTTTTGTTAGTCTGGCCTTGTCTTTCACAAGTGTGTATTGATGCTTGTTACTACTTTTAACAGCATTGTTGTCTCATGTGACTATTACATATAAGAGAAGATAATTAGGAGTTACATAATTGCTCCGTACCAGTGAAAGCTTACAATAATGGATTTATTAGTACCCTTTTCAGACAGTGTCAGTGAAGCATTCTCTGACCGTTACCCATCTAAATATCCTTATAGCAAAACTATATTAACATTGTATGATCAAATTATATAGTAATATTAAATAAATTAGCTTTTACAGTCTTGTTATGCAATAGAAAGAAATCCTAGTATTATTTGTGGTGACTCTCTGGGTGTGACTAATCAGATAAAACCAAATCCTGAGAGATCAGAGGTATTTAGAAGTGTCTGTAGATTTAACTTTTGCATGTGGTTACCTTGAGACTGTCTACATTTTCTCTTGTCTTTTTACTGTATACTAAAAAGATTTCCATTGTTGTGAAAATAGTGTTAAGCGCATTCACTACTGTTCCTTGCTAACATACAGACTGGGGTGTAGATTTACACTCATAGATTTACGTTTGTCTTTTTGTACCTTGGGTTGAGATACATTGAAATAAAAAAACAAAACAAAACAAAACAAAAAAAAAAAAAACCCAAAAAAACACAAAACAAAAAAACCACCCCAAACAACAAAACAAAAACAAAAAACCAAAAAAACCCCAAAAAACAAAACAGAACATGGACCAAGTGCAGACTCATATTTCAGTAGGGATCACAACCAATTAGATCATCAGCTCCACGGACTTTGTAATGACCTAGATGTGCCAGTATTAGAGTTCAGCGGTATCTCGAAACTTCATCTGACTAGGGATAGCAATAGCCTTGCCTCTCTGGGAAAATGCATTTAGCCAGGGGAACATGGGCTTCTGCATGAAGGAGCTGCCTTTTGTTACTCCTGTGGTTTTTGGGGGACATGGATCACAAAGCTCTTGTGTATGAATTCAGTTTTAAAGACACTGGAGGAATGATTGCTATTGTGTATGGATTTTTTTTCAATTTAAAAGACTAGCTATTATCTCATACTCAGGAATGAAAACGTATTTTTCTTATATTCACTCTAGTTCTTGACAGCTAAAACTTTATAATAGAAGTTCATGTTGCTTTCCATCTTCAAATAATTTTTCCGACATCATCTATGATAGTTGATCTGTGAAACATCCTTAAAAGACATGTAATTAGTCATATTTTGTCGGGGGGTTTAGTCCTAATTTTGTGTTGAAAAGTGTTCACTTTATAGAGATCTTTAGTAGCAATTGAAGTAAATATCAGAGCTCTGGCAAGCTCTCAGCTCCATACCCTGAGTATTGTTCTATTTATGGTCCTAGGGTATGCTAAAGCAGGTATTCTGTCTTTAGAATGAAGCAGGATAAAATCTTGGTGCTACAGGCAGTTTTTCTTTGCAGGTCCAGTGATGCTTTTCCTGAAGCTTGTCTATAATAGATACAATAAAGATGAAATTATTTTTGAGGTAATCACAGTGGTACAAATTGCTAGGGAGAGACTAGATAATCTTCTGAGGTTTCCTCTATCCCTAGCTTTTACAATTTGTGTGAATTTTCCATTGATGGCTCTTTACGCAACAGATAAAGTGAAATTGTGAAAGCAAGAGAGGGCCAGGTCATGAGGATCCTGATCTGGCATACCGCTGGCAGGAGTGGAGGGAAAAGTCAAATACTGTTCTAGCTATGCTTGAACCCCTTCCTGCTCAATTCTTTCAGTTTGGGAACAGCTTGGAAAACGCCATGGTCTTGTGGGCTCTTGCCTTCAGTGGTCACAGCTTCAGCTCAGGCTAATGTAGACCAGCTGCTTGAAGCTTAATGTTCACTTAATAATGGTGTAAATGCCCCTCACTTCTGTGGAAGGGGTGTTCTGTCTTGGTCCAGCTTGGGAGATGGAAGAGGAGATGATGACCTGGGTGGGAAGCTGAGTTCTGGAGTGGCAGAACTCGACACAGCTATGTCTTGTCCTTGTTGTCATCCTCAAGAGGAGGCATGTTACCACTAAGTCTTTTGTCTTGAGAATTTATTCTTCTCTTTCCTGAATCCAGAAACAGTGATGGTCTGAGCACACTGGGTGCAGGGTAGGAAAAAGCTCATAAGAGAGAGCAGGTACTGCGATTGCCCTTTCTGGCATGCTGGTCCTCAGGAAGCTTCTCAAGAGCAGCTTCTATGAAGCTTCTGCATCCCTGATGCAGTGTAGAGATGTTTGTTTTGAGGGCATTTACAGGATAGCAGGAAGATGTTTATGAATGTCATCCCTGGGTATTAATACAAATGTGCTTCTCTATTTAGATAATGTACTCCTCCTGAACTCATTCAATAGAGTGTTTCCTTGTGGACTCTTTTCAAATGCAGATAAGAAAAACAACAATAAAGAAAATATGGCATTATTTCTTTCAGTACATGTTTGAAAGAGCTTACTTGTATTTGCTGACATACTCAGGTTAAGATGTTTCCAGTTAAGCTTGTGGCTTTTTGGTGAATTTGCTTATTAGGAAGCCAGACCTCTCTGCTTTTCATTTTGAAATGGTGCTGGCTTGTTCTAATCCTTCTCCGCTTGTCAAAGCCCTTTAAACTGCTGGCCCCAGTCCATGAGATTTTTTTCCATATAAGAGGATGACTTAACCATATTTGATGCCTTTAAGATTAGGGGCTTGTCGAGATTTGTTGACTGCTTGACACTTGTATTTTAGCATGCCTGCTGTGCGCAGCAGGATGTGGAAGCAGACGAGAGGATGGATCACTGGACTGATCTCACGTTGTTGTCACTTGGTCAGTTGATAAAGAAAAGAGAGATGAGAAAAATGGGCTTTCTCTGTGTATCAGGTTGGAAAAGCCAAATAACCTGAGTAATGGCATGAATTGGATTAAGAATAAAAGTGATGAAGCTGGTGAAAATGGCCCTTAAATGTAAGAAGCCTTCCCCTTCCCTCTCCAGCTGTAAGTCTTTGATTTTGGTACCAGGGCCTAATGGGCCGGGGAGGGACAGTATATCTGCCTGTTCTGAATATGGCCCTTTTGGGTTTTAACCCTTTATGGGCATTCCCTGTGTGGGTTTATAGAAATATCTGCATGCATTCTTTAATTTTGGTTGTTTTTTTTTTTTTTTAAACTAAGCTGTGAAGGGCCTAATAGAGCAGACATTGGTTTCACCTCCATATTTTCTCCCATATCAACTTCAGGCCTGTAGCACTGATTCTTGTTCTGTTCTTTTTAAACTGTAAATGTAAACGTCACTTAGGGGACTCTGATTTTCAGTGGTTTACTTTTTATTCTCTATAAAACTTGGTCTGTGTAACCAAAATTTATGATTTTTATTTTTATTGACTTACATTACTTTTCCCCATATATATTGAAATTGGTTTGATTTCCTTTCCCCCCCCCAAGAGGCTAACCTTTATTTTGTTTTTCTAATCTTTAATTCATTGTCTTATGAAAATCATCAAATTACAACCTGCTTCATATTATAGGTCTGAATTACAGTTAATTAAAAATAGATATTTGTAATGGGTATTTTAACAGAATCTTAATTGTGATAACTCTACAGGATGCATCTCGGTAGGGGTTATCATTAAGATTATGACATTTGCCACTTGTGGGAGTGTAAGTTGTTTGCAGTATTCCTTATGTGTATTACAAAGACTATTGGAGCTACCTCTGCTTTTAATGAAACTGTTCTCAGAATGTCTTAATATTCCAACATGCAGCGAAATTTTCTGTTTGCTTCTGGACCACTGTCAGTACTTTGATTGTGTGTGGTGGTTATTAACTGAAGTTTGCTCCTGTGGTGATGCTCTCATAATTGCTTTGTCTTTGATAACAAAACCTTTCGAGTAGGAGAGCATAGTGTGAGACAGGTTCTGTTTCATGGTGTCTAGAGTAGCACCTCTATTGCTAGTAGTGAATTCAGGATATTGAAAACTCAGAATATAAAGAATAGGGAATATTTGTACCTAATGAATAATCAGGAGCACAACTTAGGATATAGAAAAAATAATTAGCTCTAGTATTAAAAAAGAAATGCAACCTTGAAATCTTTTGTACTAATGGATTAAACAGCAGGATGGAGTCAGGATTTGGCTTTCTAGTGGCAATAAAGCCACTTTCAGTGAAACTGAGAGGGTTGTTGTTGGATTAGTGCCACTGATGAGTGGTCTGCCCAAGAATGAAGCTCAGGGAAGAGGGTGAAGGGAGAGCTATGGTAAGAGTAGTGATGAGAGTAGGTGGGACAAGTCACAGAGGAGTGTTTGGCTTGCAAATTCTACATGACCTTGTTTCAGACTATAATTTTAAACTCTTTCGAAGCCACTGAATGTCAGGCAGTGGAACATGAGACTGCTCACTCCATGGTGTGAGGACAGGGTGGTCTGGTTTACAGGCTCACACCCTTGAGTGTGAGGCTATGAAGTGCCAGTTATGGCACCAGTGCTGGGGTATGCATGGAGACAACTGCATTTGAGCTGCAGAAGCTGCCAACTCATCTACCAGAAGCCTATCCTGGAAGCAAGGGTGGTGGAAAGGGGATGTCCAGTGGCTGGGAGGGGAGCATTTTACTCCTGGGCCAGGACCCTGTGTCTCAAGGGTGGTGGAAGGGTTCATGAACCTGAGAGAAATGGGAGGAGCCTTAAGGCTTGAGATGGACAACTGCAATGTTTTTGTGTTGGACTAACATGGAAAGAAGAAACTGTGTCACCAAACAGGGTAGTTGGTAGAAAGGGCAGGGTGAACTCCAACATACTGACAGTAAATGACAGACAACTGTTTGAAATTGGTAAAATAGCAGAAGCTGTGTTAGTTATCTGTTACATAATCAAATTACAGAAATATTTTTCAATAGTTAATCTAATTTAGGAGCTTCCTCATAATTGAAAAATACCAGGTAGGTGTATTCCTGGCAATAAGCTGAGGATGGATACAGCCTCAGTGAACCTTCAGCTAATGTGTCTCCTATTGCCAGTTGAACTGCTTTAAGCATTTGAAGTCATGTGTCATGTCAGGTGTTCCCTGCAAGTCAAAAAAAAAAACAATCAAGGGAACTGATAGAAAAACAAAAGCTTAGATTGTCAAGGAGTTGTTGAATTTGATCCTTAGGGAAGTGGTGAGTCTAGTTGTTCATGTAATCCATGGTGTTCTGAGTCAGGATGGTTTGTGGGGGTTATGGATCATGGGGGTTAGGAAAGGATAGTTTTTGGATGTCTTGGGTAGAAGGCATGCATAATTCAAAACAGCATTCATATTGTCACATTGTTTTTGTTACACCTGGAGTACTGAGGGGGAAGAAAAAGAAAATGTTTCTCCTCAGTTGTATTGCCTCCGGTTTTCATGTCTCTTGTGATTAATTATGTTTTATTAATTATTTGTTGCATTTTCTTCCCTGAAAGATAATTAAATACAATGAGTCCACTTTCTGCTGTCATAGTGGGAATATTCGGAGCATAAACTTGGAGTTGATTTGTTTCTGTGGGGTGACAGTATGGGATCAGCCACCTGGCCAAGTTCGTGAAAAACTTTGGTCCTTACATTGCGTGTTTCCTCATGAAATACAGGATTTTTTCATTGCAGTGTTTTTGTTTCTCATTTAGTAAATCTGGCAATGTGACTTTCTTACCATTCTTAGTTTCTGATTTTTGTAATGATTTTTTTGTGGTGATGTCTATACAACTGACAAGTTTTAGTATACAGGAATCTTAGCATGGCTGGTGTCACCAGTTACTGCCTGACAGTAATATTTAACCAGTTCAAGTTAGTTTTTGCTTTTTCCTTTTTTCCCCTCTAAACTCTTGTAAAAACGGGATGCTTTTCCAAGTCCTCCTGGCTCCACTGAAATGGTGTCTTCTTGAGTCTTAAAATTTAGAGTGTTTGATCAGGAAAACAAAGGAACTCAAGACTGGTTTAAAAAACCAAAGCTCTTAAAACTTATAGTACCCTTCATTTCACAGAAAACTAAATACTGTTTTATTTAAAATGCTTTTTAGTCAAAAGCAGTTGCTGGACTGGCTGCAGGGACAGTGACTCAGGCCGTTGCACTGCCTCTTTCTGTCCTTTCACTGCAGAGCCATGAAGGGCAGCTAGCACAGGTCTAGGTGTTCGTCAGTAGGTGAGATGAACCTGCCAATTGGCAAGAACTTTATCTGCTAAAGTTCCTCTTTAGGTTGTGGTTTCTGGGCTGTGAATATGAGCAATTGCCAAGCCACGATTAAGGAGGTTGTTTGCCTGTGTTGGTCTGCAGAATGAAATGTCACTGGCTTGCTGCATGCAGATGGCAAGTCCTGTAGGCTGCTGCAGTCATCTCAGTAGGAGACTGGAAAGTACAAATTACCTTTGGAAATCAGGCTACTTCTGGATTTTGGACATGGTATGTAGCCAGATTTGCAGTCCCCCTGGAATACTGCATGGCATTATTTCCCAACCCTCCCCTTCTCCAAAGGGGAGAAGCAAATATATTTCTTTCTAAGCAAGGACAGGAAAATAATCAGAGCATTTGCATGTCCTGTCAAAAACGTGAGGGCTTTTGGAACAAGGAGAAAAATCATGATGCCTAGGGAAGCTGATAGAATATGGCCACCGTGTATTGGGTGGTTCTCCAGACACATGTACCATTTCCACCATTTCCTAAGGTTAATGATGGCTTTTGCTGAGCTTTACCATGTATTGGGAAGCTTGAAAAGCTGGAATGGAGAGTTTTCAGTGGAAATTCTCTAGGAACAGTACAGAGATCAATTTTATTTTCCTCATTCCTTCCAAAGACATCAGGAGCATGAGTATGCTTCAGTGATTTTCTCTGGATTTCAAATTGCTACTAAAAGATTTGTAGCTGCTGAATCTGGTAGTGAAGCTGTTTCAAGCTGGTCAGTGCCTGATGGGATTGCTGTATTGACAGATTTTTGGATTTCTTACTTTTCTGAACCTTTTGCCTCCAGTACACTGAGAGATGATTATTAGTAATAATGCCAGTCTGCACTTTTAAGGAAGGGCAGGCTAGGAGAAGAGGCACTAAAAATTATTAATTGAAACACTTGTGGTCAATTGATCAATTTTAGAGAGTGTACTTTCCTATTAAAATAGACACTCATCACCCACATTTGTAGGATGCCAGCCAAATAGGCTCCTTAAATTGATAAATAGCATCATTGGTGTCATGTAGTGCCCCTCATTTAGAGCCTGATTATGTAGCAACACAGTCACGTAGATGGATACAGTGCTGTAGATACCATGCTGTTTTCTTCAAAAAACATTCCATTGATATATATATATTTCTGATGGAATGAAAAAGAAGGGGGTCCATGTTGTCAAAAATGCAGTGCTGGAATTTGTTCTGGGTTGTGCAAAGGCAGGAATGGAACCTGAACATTATTATCCGCTACACAGAGCAGGATGCTTATGACTTTATTTCTTGAAAGCGTAACTCTGAGCCTGGGTTGGTTGGGTTTCTGCAGTGTATATCACAACTTGGAATAGCATTTGCTTGGTTTTCTTTGCTCTTTTTCCCCAGCTTTAGGGTAAACTGTGGAAGCCTGTCCTCTCTTAGATGCTGTGGCTGTAGCTAGAGAGGTCAAGACCACTTCATAACCATTGCCACCTCTGCCCTGGAGGATGAAAATAGATTTGTTTAAGCAATTTGGGTTTTTGCTAACTTATCTTGCCTTTATTGACGCAGTGAGATAGAAGTTGCATATGTGGGCACATCTGAAGTGGTGACCATCTCCAGGCTGGGGCTTGGTGGGACAAGGTGTTGGCTCTTGCTGCCTGTGCAGGCCTCAGCGACCTCAACACTGATTTTACAACCACCTTCTAGTGATGTGTAAACTTGAAGCTGGTTTAGTTTTTTTCTGCTGCTTGTGCGAACAAATTTGTTCCCTCTTTTAAAGGAATTTTAATGGGCCCAACTTTTCTGGTTTTGCTTATTCTTTAAGTGGCCTTGCTGTGGAAGTTGTCTCAAGAGTGCTTGACACTTTGCTGGAGGGCTGCACAGTATTTTGTCCATGGTGGGATGGTGGTTATTGCTGTTTTCTAACTTTTTACATCTTGCACAGTATAAAATGGGAAGACATGTCAGGGTTTATATTAGCTACTACACAGTGGTATATTTTTTACTCAGAAATCATCCAAGCTTTAAAATGGGTGCTGTTTTGAATGATATATTAGAAATTATGCTTTCTTCACATTACTTCAGAAAATTATTTACCAAAACCTAATTCACCAAAAATTTGTGACTGAACATGTGCATATTTTTATATGAATATATATCCTTCAAGTGTGTGTGTGTATGTGTGTGTATATATATATATAAACCCCCCATAAATTTGTATCAAGAAAAGGCTCATCAAGTCCTTTGACATTGTGCACAGGCTGTAAAATAAAATTTTAGCTCTAACGGAGTTTGAACTGTGTGTGAGGATAAGGTGGTGAACTGACTGACCTTTTCCTGTACTGTACCATGGGCATTTCCATATGTCAGAGAAGCTGCCCAAAGTGATGGGTGATTGTATTTATCACTGTTTGTTTTATTTGGATCTAATGAAAAACCATGTCATTCTGTTTAAGCTGGAATTGTGAAGGGAGAGGTTTCAGAGCTATCCATTCAAACAACTGAGTGTCGATGTTTATTACTTTTAGAATAAGAAGTCAAGGAGTAGTATTTGGCTGTGTTTTTTTTCTGTTCCCTGCAATTTATTGCACTCTTCTAGATTGACCACTGATTATTACCTAAATCCAGTCATTTGAGGACTCCACTACTTCTCCAGAGTTTAACTAAGTCCTGTTCTATGTTTATGGTATTATCAGTGTGCATGTAGATTTTTCTAATTTCATTTGTGTACACTGATGCAGCAGCAAGGGTTTTTAAGTATTCCTGAAAGACGTCATCTTTTTTCGGAAAGTTTATCAAATAGTTATCAAACAGTTATCAAACAAGACACTTAAGTTCTAGGGAAAACAAATTATTCTTGGAATCCATCCTGAAGACTCAGAAGGTCTAGGATTTACCCTTGAAGCTGTTCAGTTCAGAATAATTCATTAATGTCAGATAAAAGGCCCTGTAAAGAATAATGTTTATTCCTCTAAGCCTCTATTGAAGGACTGTGTAAGCACTTCTTGAATGTTTAGTGTAAACCTTTTAAAATGGGGAGTTAGAGGAACATGGTGTGAAGGTTGTGTGTTTGGTTGATTAATTTGTTCATCCACATCCAAAAGCATATGCATGCTTTTTTTCTTTGCAAACCTGTTGTCAGAGTACAGTGGTTTGGGGAAAAGTACCCCAGGCATGAGGAAAACACCACCATTAGACGGTCAGGTAGCCCAGGATGCATTTACTTGCTCTGCCACGATCACAATGGCATTGAGATCTTTCTGGTTTGGTGTGAATGTTTTGGAGGCATTACTTCATAAAGACTCAGTGAAAATTGGGGTAGATGTTTAGGAGGAGCTGCATCACCCCCATCCCAGACTGCAATCTCCTCATCTTAGTTGCCCTAGGGACCAAGCAGGTGGCAGAGCTGCTGCTTCTTTCTTTGAATCCTAATGAACTTTAGTACATGTGTGTGTCTCTTCTCTGTGCTAGATGTCACTCTTCGTGGGAGTCTGGATAAATATTTCAGTCTGTAGGAGTTCAAGAGAGCTAGGTATCACCTAGCAACAAGCATCCCACTCTCTACCTCCTGCTTCTCTTTACTTTTATTCAAGTATCCAAAAACCAGAAGTTGAAGCATTAAGGTAATTTTCAGAAATATTTTGAGCAACTTTAGATATTTTTGTTATGACATTACAGCAGAGCAACAAAGATGTTGGCGTGGGGCCTGGCATCTTAAAGTAACTGTGCCTTGTTTGAACAGCAGTCACAATCAAAAGTTAGCGAAAACTTCAGCTGGAGACAGAATAACCTTTATGATTGCTCTTGTTAGGATGCATAGCAGGTGATCCTTTGGTCTTGTAAGGTCTGCAGTTACACTTAACCTAAACTGAGTTTTAGGCTGTACTACCTGGTTTGTCTTACAGCTCGTAGTGACTGCTGGTGGGACAGTGCCTTATGTTGGAATTTAAAGTAATTTTTTTTGCAGACAGCTTTGTGACAAAATATGTTGGTTAGTTTCAGTTACAGGGGTATAGCACTCTGTTTACAAAGATCCTGGGGACCAGACCCAAGTCAGTAAAGGGAGATACTTGAAATGTAGTTGAGGAAGACTTTGGGGTATGCTCAGTACAGTGCTGGACTGTATGCCAGCATCTCCTATCCCTTATCAGTTTTAACTGTCAAGGACTTTTGTGGATCTGTAGCTTGTGGTTAATGTATATTTTATCTGTAACTTCTGCAAAATGTCACTTTATGGAGTTTGTCCCTGCAAGAGTCAGAAACTTAGGGAAAAAGGTCAAGTGTGTGGCTACTGTTACTGCAAGGGTAGCTATCCTTAACGCTGGGTTGAGGATAACCTGTGTTCTTTTATCTCAGAATAGTGCTGAAACTGAGCTTCCAGTGATCCTGCCTTACCTGATGGCCAGGGTGCTCTTGATGAGTTTGGGAGAAGTCATGCTGGTTTGGTGGAAGTTTGATGTGACTCAGGGCCTTTGAAAGGGGTTACAGAAGTCAAAGCACAGATCTAAGGGCTTTCAAGAAGAAAAGTGCATACTTTAAAAATAAAATAGATGATGTTAGAAGGTGACTAGCCCCTTTATGCCCAAATAAGGAGTTTGTTTTGTAGAGGGAGAAATTGATAAATCCTGATTCAGCAAATGACTTAACTTTGCCAATGAGTTGGTCATTTCCAAATGTATGTTCCCATATCCATCTGAATTAGAAAAGAGTAAAAACAGCACAAGGAGTAATTTCTTACTGTATTAATGTGAGTTTTCTTTGAAATTATCAGTATGTAAAAGATTAGTAAAAGTGATATTAGTGAGGACTTGTTTTTTAAATGAACTAATGTGGGCTTAAATGCTCAAAAGTGTTCTATTTGTAGAGGTATGGCTACCTCTGTACCCGTGGGGACTTCCATTGTTCCTGAAATATGCTCAGCATGATTGTCCTGAAACTCTTTGCATGCTCCATGATGTGGTCCAGGGGTCTTGCCCAGCTCCACCAGGGGATGGCTGTGCTGGTCAGGGTGGGACTACCAGGACATGTAATCTGATCAAGACAGGCTTTCAGAATGGACTAGGTGTAACCAAATCTATTTTTTTTTTCTTGCTGTAGAAAAAGGAATCTAATGTTTGGTGGCATTAATAGGCTTTATAAACTCCTGGGGTCTGAAGACACTATTTTAAGGTGATAGTTAGGCTTTGGGTAGAAGAAAACATAATTCTGTGCTTGCTACTTAAATTTCATTCTTTCGTTTGAACATGATGGTTTGTGCTTTGCTCTGTGATTACTTAAAGAGCCTTTTGGACTTAAAGGTTTCAAATTGGAAATATTGTGCAGTTGTCTTGTTGGGTAAATTTTCTTCTGCTGTAAGGCCTGCTTGATGCAAATGGAAGATGTTTCTATTGGACTTCCAGTATCTGATTTCATATTCCTGTTAGTAGAAAGTAGTGTTTCACTGTAAGGGACTGAAAACCAAAGTCAAAAGTGGGTTTCATGGCAATAACACATGTGGCAGAATGGATGGCCCCTTTTTTCATACGCATTTCAAACTCCTTTCATGTGAAGTGAAAGCTTTTCAGCACTTTAGAACATCAAGCCAAATATTTGCAAAGTTACCAGTTAAATGTCTTTTTTGGAGGAATGATTTGCTCTTAATCTCCTCACAAGCAGCCTAAAAGAGCAGCCCCTCCGTAGAGGAGAACACCTCAATGGTGTAAGGATGAGGACAATTTAGTGCTTGTTAATTGTGCAGACCTGAAGAGAAATAATGAGCAAATCCAGTTACTTGTCATTGCTAAAGAAGTAGCTTCTTTGTGAGGACTGTTGGACATAATTTAATAAGACAAAACCAGCTGCAGCTGTGGCTGGTTGGACAGTGGTTTGTTAGTTCTGAAACACAGACCCATGTTTGCTGTGTCACCATAGCCACCGTAACATAATAGGACTCCAGCGTTGGTGTGTAACTTGAAGCGAAGTTGTGTTGTAGGAATATGTGTGTCTGTGTGCATGTAGAGAGGAGTAATGATGAGAAAACCTGGAGAACTGGAAACAATTACAGGTCAAACTGTCTTCCTCTCATGGAGACTTCATGAAGCTTTTGGATACATTGCATTTAATTTAAAAAAGGAAACGACTAAGTCATTTCCTGTTCAGGTTGGATGACCACACCATGTAAGTCCAGGATATGGAAAATGTGGTCCAGTTTTCCCTTTTTGGACAAGAGCACAGAGGAGTAAGCAGCTAGAAACTCAAAGGTGGTTCTTCAAGTGTGCAGTTTTAAAAGAAAAAAAAAGGAATCTGCTACATGAAATTTTGAAGTAATCCAAATAATGCCAAGAGAAATTAAGTAACAGAAGAGAAAGAGAGTCTACAAGATGCATGAGAGAAGACAAATGGTCTGCAACAGTTAGCATGTTTAGAGGTTATGGTATTTAGTTACATTTAGTTAGGTCAGTGTTTGCGGTGACTTTATAGTTTTTTATAATTCATACAAAAATTTGAAACTTCTATTAGACTTAATATTTTATTAGAAATAAAATCTAAGTGCATGATGTTTAGTCAGTATGATAGAAGGACTCTGCATGAATGGTAAATTTCTATTTTCTTAAGGGAGCTTCTTGTCTTCTTTTCACCGTAAAAGTTTGTGTAGTATTTGGAAACCTGTCATGTTGTCATATATACAGCAGTAATGAAATACTGGAATGTGGTTTAAAATCAGGCAGGTGATGCTCTCCTGTTATTTGAAGGATGACCTTATTTTGAATGATAGAAAAATAACAGCAGATTGTTTATAATAACTGTGACAGCAGAGTTAGATTCTTGACTTCACACCATTTCCATTATTAAGAGAGACATATGTAAGTACCATTTGCTCCCAGATACATGCACATAATCTCGCAAGGGGTTTAAGACATCCTATCTGTTATTTAAATGTTGGACATCTGAAGATTTTTTTTCTTCCCCAAAGGCTTTTTTAAAAGTTTGACTACTGGATTTGTTTATTTTCTTAAACCTGAAGGAGCCTCACAAAACATAATACTTGAATTTCTATATGCTTTTTTCTTTTATAAATTAACATAGAATCATATGATGTTTTGAGTTGGAAGGAACTTAATGTTCATCTAGATCCAACCTCCCATGGAAACCATCCATGCCATGGACATGGTTGCCACCGCCTGGATCAGGTTGTTCAAAACCTCATCCAACCTGGCCTTGAACGCTTTTAGGGATTGAGCATCCACAACTTCTCTGGGCAACCTGTGCCAATGCCTTGCCACTCTCACAGAAAAGAATTTATTTCTAACATCCAGTCTACATCTCTGCTGATTTAGTTTGAAACCTTGTCTTACGTATGTGCCCATGTAAAAAGTCCTTCTCCAGCTCTCTTGTAGCCCCTTTAGGTACTGGAAGGTTCTGTAAGGTCTCCCCAGAACCTTGTCTTCTCCAGGCTGAGTGACCCCAACACTTTCAGCCCCTCTCTTTACAGGAGAGGTGTTCCAGTCCTCTGTTCTTCTTTGTGGCCCTCATAACTAAACTAATCATGTATCTATAGGAAAACCTGAAAGAAATCATATTCACATTTTGTAGTGGTCTTGGACAGTTTTTTTATGTGTTACTGTTGGGATAATGCATAGTATTTCTGGGAAATACAGTTTAAAAGACTGGTAAAGAATGTCTGCCCTCTGTAGCTACTGGAAAGTTTACCTGTACAAATGCAGGGTACTGGTACATAATGAGCTCAGAAGACTAATTAAAGTGGTTGGGATTTAGTGAGCTGAAATAGCAGCTCACAAGTTAAAAACACAGAGCTTTGACTAAAATAATCAGTTAAGAGGAAACTTAAGGTTTTCTCCAATATACCTTTTCTGCTGTATTTATCCATTTTTGTTTTAAGTGCTTATAGACTTATTGTTCTTCTGACCTCTGTTTTACCATGGAATAGATGTCTGTGGTTAGATTTTTTTTTTGTATTTACATACACAACATATTTGAGAAATTATTGAACTGCACAGAAAATACACAAATTAAATTATGTAATATTTCTTTTTCAGGATTGAAGTGGACCTAGGGACAAATGGATGACTGAATATTCATATGAAGAGGAAAGCCATAAAAGTTGGTTGACATTTTTACAACCATATGCATTATATGTATTAATGCCATTATCAAAAATTTATATTGTGTTATAAAACAAAATAGCTTTAATAACTGGCCTGAGCTTTGTATGCTGTATTGCTTTGAGGCAGGGGGATATTATAGCTTAACAGCTGTGGCTTAATGCAGTGTTTTCTGACAATACCTTAATGTTCAGTAGAAACCCCAGTAGTAGTATGTTAAGGAAATAGGCAATTCTTTTGAAGCCTGGTGTTTGAGTGGACTCACACATGGTGATGTTCATCATTCTTCCATGCAAGCATGCAAGGATGAAGGGAGAATTAGAGGGGTGTTGTCTTGTGTTAGAGCTGCTGACTATGGCACTTAATATGTTGTGGAGATGCCACATTGACAGATGCTGTTTAAGAAATCAAACAGGAGATGATCTCTTTGAAAGTTATCGTGGTGTTTTATTTTGTTGTGATAGAAGGTTATTTTACACTGTGCATTTTCTGTGATAGTTAAAAAGGAAGAAGCTATTGCTGGACCTCCATGACTGGCTACTGTTTTAATACACCAAGCCTTGACCTCTGCCAGTCTGAGTTATTGGTGACTATGAAGGATAATCTTTTTCTGGGATGTTCTGATAACAAATTCCCACCAAGGCTGTTTAAACACATCTGATACTGCCTGTGGATTTACACCAGAGCAAATTAATTGTATTGAGAAATGCAGGGTGTGGTACCGTGGGATGCAGGGCACAGTCCAGGGGGATGGTGCACAACAGCTTGGCTAAATAAAGCATTCTGAAAACTCTAATAGTCAAGGAGGGGTGTTATTGTGGGAAGCCTGTTTCCTTGAGAACTTCTGTCAACCCCTGAATCCCAGGTAGGGGTGGAAACAATCAAATAAACAGCAAAAAACCCGGGTTTGTTTTTTTTTTCAAAAGCACAGTATTAGTTCAGTACAAGAAATATAAATCTACAGTTCTGTTCACTTAGCAAAGTAGTTCAAGAGGACAGAGTCTTATTTTTCTCAATGATAATTCTGTTTTATCAAGCTTTTAGCGGTTTACAGTTTATGGACTACTCATCTGGATACAGAAGAGTGTAATTCTTCTTGGGTAAACTTCTTGAGTGTTCACAACAGGTAGTGGACATGCTGATTCCAGCTACCTCCAAATTCACAAGCAGCGTGAGATACGAGGAAATCATCTGTGTTTTTGAATTTTGTCTCCTGAAATAACAGCCAGCAAAACAATCTTTAGAAGCATCCCTAGAACATCTGCTTTGTATGCAGCAGGTCCCAGAAAACACCTCCAGCCTCCCAGAGCCAAATTTAAACCCTGATAGAGACAAAGTGGTATTAGTAGCTGTGCAGTAATGTACACAAATTTTTCCATGGGGTCAGGGGCCCATATTGCCCACATGAGGCAGCAGTTGTTGCCTGCTAAAACCAGAGCACAAAATCTTGAGGAATTTCCCTTTGGTTTGATTGCTGACAAGTCAGCGGCTGCTGCCCATACCGATGTCTAACAGCTTGGGGTGGGCCAGTGCTGTTTCACAGCAAACACTTCCCTGCTCAGATCTCTTGGCTATGAATAGCAGAGCGAAAAACTGATACTGTCCAAACCTTACTTGCATCTTGCAGAACTCTGGTGATAAAATCCTATATGTACAAACTTGGGGATGCATTTCACTGACGGAAAGCGTGAGAGGGTAAAAATACCAAACTAATTATCTGTAAGCTATCTCTGGATATCGTTATGTTACAGTGGACTACTGTTGCTGTCCAGGAGACAGCACAGAGCAGTACTACCATAGTGTGGTAATGTTCTGTGTTGGATTGAGAACTGGGACAGGCTGTGTCTTAGGTATTTGGTTTGGGAAGTGACACCAGGGCAGAAAAAGTTAAGGATTTATTTCTTGAGAGGGGCTGTCGTGCCCGGAGTCTGTGCAGAGGAGGGATGGCTTCCAGATCAAGCAAAAGCAAATGACTCTTGAAAGAATTTGACCTTTTTGCAGGTTCCTGTAATTGCATGAGTGCTGTATCTCTGTTAGGTCAGTATCACTGTTCCTCTCTCTGCTTTCTCTTTTCTGGTTTAACACAGAGTGGTGGAATGAGGAAGGAAGAACTGGAGAACAGGGTGACCTCTTGTCAAGCCATAGTTCCACTCTCTCATGCCCTTCTGATGACATCCCATAGTAATTGTGGGGAAGCTGCTCAAAATATTTGTAGATAAGGAAGGGGGTACTGAGTTATTTCTTTACATGTCTTCTGTTTGGCAGCCTTTGCAAATGTAGGACTCTGAATCCTGCTGGTAGTCTTTTATATTAGGAAAGTACCATGACTAAATCGTATCACTGAATAAGAAAAAAAAATGTGGTTACACAGAGGAATTCAAAGTTTGAGGCTAAAAATTCCTTTTCTGGGAAGAAATTATTCCAGAATGATGAAGCAATAGAGGTGGAGAAGGCTTCTCTGTGGTCTCTGTTAAGATCAGTTGATAAAGTTCTGGCTCCAGTAGGGAAAGGACTGGATTTCAGCCAGCGCCCTGCCTTAGCTTTTTATTTTATTGCTCCTCTACTAATCTAGTTTTGAAAGATTTTCACTGCCAACATGAAGATGTTGATATATTGGTGGTAAACAACTTGTGTTGCATTGTCTGTATGTTATATTGGTATATCTAAGGTCTTCCTTGGTCTGCCTCAAAATGTATGTAAACATGGTGTTGTGTAAATAAGTGACATCTAAGCATATATGCAAGTGATGAAGGAAAAATGAACATAATTCCTTCTGTCTCATGAACTGAGATTAGATGAATATCTTGCAGAAAAAAGAAGTATGCAAAAGTAAACCTGACAGCAAATATGTATATTGAATGCATGCAGCTTATGATGCTTCCATATTTTCCATATTATTGACAGCTGCATCGAGAGGTTTATTTGTCTGTTGAATCAGATATTTAAAGTTTATGTTTTTCAGTGTACAGTGGCTGAATGGGGGTGAAGGGACTTGGGTTAGAGCTGGCAAGGAAATGGGTAACTGACAGAGAAAAACTATAGCTCAAAGGTTCTGGGAAAAAAAAAAAAGATCAAGACTTCAAAACAAAGTAAACAGGACTGAAAGAAGGTCAGAGAGCAAAACTAAAGGGGAAAAGAAGTTGTTCAGATTGGAAAAGCACAGATCTGGGTTGTACTTAATGAGTGGCCATGGGTGCAATCACACCACTCACACTGTGGTTTCGTGAACAGCTTCTAGAAATAACACCGGGCAGTTTGGTTGATCAGGTTTAATGATGTTCTAAGTTATTTAATGCTGGAAAAAGTGATGAAAAACACTGAGTTTAATGGTGTAAGGATCACTCCTAATTTTCTGTGTGTCATGTCTTTAAAAAAACCAAAACCAAACCAACCAAGAGCAAACATTAGCTCAACTGTTGAGAGGAAGGGACTCAAAAAGGTGTTTCTTGAACTGTTGAAAGCCCACCCCATTTCAGAAGTCTCCCAACCTCTTATGTGCCCTTGCCTCACCTCCTCTGGCTCCTGTGCAGAGCACAGGAAGGTGCAGGACCTGCTAGCTGCTGGTTGAATGCCTGAGGCTCTAGCCCATGCTCCACTGCAGGCTGGGCAAGCCCCTGGGTCATCTCATCTGACTCAGGATATACCCTGGTTTTGTGTGCAGTTTGGATTCATTGGACTTCATCTTTTTGCTTTTTCATGATTTTTAAAGTTTGGTCATGATAAAAAAATTATATTTTTAACATATTTGAAAATGTTTCAAGGAAGTTTTATGGGTTTATTTGCATAGTCAGGATAGTGGTAACAGTGTGGTGATATGTTTGGTTTTTCTTGTCAGCTGTCCCCTCTGTATTGCAAACAAATGCAGGGTTTTTAGAAAGAAAGCGGCTGCTCTTAAGGGTTTTTTCTTATTTAGCATTATTCAGTGGATTCTTAGAATATAATTATGACAAGAAACATAATTTTGGTAAAATATATTAATCTTGAGGGAATTACTTTGCACTGACCATCAATCTATCTTTTTGTCATGTGCTTTTCAGTTTAGATTACTCTCAGGCAAAGGGGCTGTAGTTTGATGTTTTGTCTTAATTCGTTATGATTATAAATTAGTTGGATAAAACAAGGTAACAAATGACTGCTTAAAAATGACTGATGGCCCCATTCAGAAAGGCAGGGGGACTTGGAAGTTCTTTTGGCTTCATCTGTTGTCTAGCATTTATCAAGATGAGTCCCTTAACAGTCGATTGGTGGTTGATTTTAATGAATATTTCACAATGTAAATAGATAGCAAGCAGGCAGTTGTCTGGAACTCAGTCATATTCATAGGACGGATCTGCTTTTACTTGCTGTCACTGAAAAATGTGAAAATTACGCTGAAACTGTAGAGTGGGAGGAAAGCTTTTCCCCAATTCTTATATTGTGGAAAGGGAGGAGCAGCATTTCTTTTCCCATTCCTTACATCAGCAGTCACATACTGTGCTGTCTCTTGCTCCTGTCTTTTCCCACTGGGTGCTGGAGGGCTGTGCATGGTGAGCTCTGTAGCCCAAGGGTTTGCTCATTGTAGGATCAGCCCTGCTGTAAATGGGATGAGGTGAATTTGGAGCTCATGCCCATAGGTGTAAAATTGCTGGGGTCATTTCCAACACTGACATTTTCCAAGGCAAAAAAGGCATTGAAGATGACTTGCAACAAACCACTTCAACTTTGTGAATTTACATATAAACTCTTTCCTCTTCCCCTTGCATTTACAAAATTATGGAATGATTTCTGGAAAGACCCTGGTGTTCTTATTAGGCTTTCCTTCTGAACAGCAGTACAAAATTTGTTATACACAGCTCATTTCTTGAATTCTGCTAGACAGATGCTTTTGTAATCTAAATGGTTACTTATTTATGGATCCTGGGTCTTGGCTACATTCCATTCATTTCCTAACTCTTTTGGTGACACATGTACATGTAGATTATGGACAAATCATATTTAGCAGTTGGCTTGTGATCTGACCTTGTTGAAATAAAATTGGGTTATGATTTTGAGGGTTTTGTTTCTGTATTTTGTTTCTGCCAATGCGGATCAGGGGTAGAACATCCATGGAGTGTCCTAACCATTGCTTTTAAGTTTTATATATAAAAAATATAATGTATTTCAGAAGTGTTATTTTACTAGTTGAGGATAGCTGTGGTCTTTTTGCACTCTCATTCTTCAGAAAAGCATAGAAAGTAGGCATGGGGTGAGTTAGACTTGCCCTGTCAAAGCCTGGTCTTTTTGCAAAATCTCAAGCTGTGCTCTAAAATCAATACAGAGATCTTCATATGTTATGAATAAGGTTGTATTCTTAAATAGACAGAGCAAAGTTGCCCGAAAAGCTTTGTTCATAATTGGGAGAGAAAGGTCTTTGGCTTAGCAGTGGTATGCAAGGTTTGCATCCAGTGTCTGCACAGACTTGTGCTCTGCTTGGAGCTACTGTGGTATATGTGGAATATTTCAGGTGCATTGGTTTTTGAATTAAAATCCTTTTTTATTAAACTGTTTTTTGAAATAGGAAGACTGGAGGATTGCATAAAAGAGGATGGCACCAATTTTCATGTGAGGTGATGTGTGGGGGAGTAAGGCAGCCCTCATTGTAGTGCAGTTCACAGGAGAGTAGTTTGTCTAGAATTGACAAAATGTGATAAAAATGTGGAATATTTAAAATGTTCTTTTCATAGTTCAAGTCATTAAAATTACTAAATGTCATTGTAAAACAGAAGTAGATCTTGCTGGTGTTGCCTGGATCACTTCTCCATAAAGACGTAGGTGGTGAGGATGGTCTGTGGGTAGTAAATTGTGGATGTAGGTGAAAGCTGTTTCAGAGCTTGCTTCAGCACCTACTGACATAACTCAGTTCTATAGAGTGCCTTTTAAACTACTTCTGGAAGTTAATAGAGAACCCTTCATGATCTTAGTAAACGCATTAGCATCTGTAATTTGTATTACTTACTGCTGTTGATTATAAGGTCATAGGGAGCTTTTAAATACGGCCTGTGATCACAATCCTCCTGTTGCTTTGTTTTTTAAAGTTTGAGGACTTTTCTGGCGGGTTGAGGGCTTTCTTTGTTTGGTTTTAAATTCATAGTGGGAATAAAAAAAATCCAAAAAACTTCATCTTGAAAAGATCAGCAAGAGCTGAGAGCAGAGTTAGCAAAAATTAGCCTATGAGCATAAAATAACAAATAGCTTTATAATGTGGGCAAAATCACCCTTGATTCCCATTTCTGGTATTGAAAATGTGTGTTGTGTATTGATGTTCCCCTACTGGGAGGGAGAGATGTGTTAAAAACAGATTTCCTGCCTCCCAGGTGGAGCAGAAACTGATACTGCAGCCTCTTATATCCAAAATTTGTCTTGTAGGCTATATATGAAGTAAAATGGTGGAAACAGCCTAGAAGATCTAGGTGAGAAATTTTCAGGTGAGCATTTCCTCGGTTCTGGCTATACTGGGAAGTGAGCCAAGAGTGTTACTGATTTAGCTTTGATCAGGAAATGCTTCCATGCATGTCCTGGCCCAGTCGGCTTTGTTTTACCTCCTGGCGTGGCCCAGGGCTGCACAAGCTAAGTGATTTGCAAGAAAGCTGGTTTGGTGTTTCCAAACCACTGTTTCAAACCACTTTCTTCAGTTCCTTTTTCAGTCTTGACATCCCTTCTGGGGATTAGTTCTAACTGATGGGACATAATCCACAGAGAACTAGATCGTGAATGCCTGGATTCGTTCTTTTCAATTTCAGTCATTTTGCTGAAGGCTCCTTCTTCCGCTAGCAGCAGAGAGCAGTAAGCATCTCCTGAGGGCAGTTCTTCCCATGGGATTTCTCTGTCCTCCCTGGAAGCACATCTCTTCTGCCTGTAAGATATGATGGTACAGACACTATGAGTACACGAGGCTCCACTCCTCTGGACTCATTCTCCAGCCCTGGGGTTTCCAAAACACCCCTGAGCATTCCTGCTCTTGCAGCCTCACTTCTCTGCTGCCACACGTTCTCTTGGGAATGAAAGAGCAGTCACCATGCTCGTTTCACCTTTTAATCCAAGTACACTTAGTGAACAATTATACTAATTCTGGTAATGACTAAGTTTACACTACTCCAGAAAGGGAAGCACAAGGCATTTAATTTCAAAGCTGTTTGACAAGACCATTTTGATGTGTGTATTTTCAGAAGTATGACACAAGTTTCCAAAGTGCCTAATGGGGAGAAAAATGTTTAAATTCATACTCTCAGGTTTTCAGTTTCTAAGAAACAGAATAATCTTCATTTCTGTTGGGCATGACCCATCAAAGAAAACTATTTTAAAACAGATATACAGGACTTACTACTTCAGCTTATTTGATAATGATGTTTTTCTGGTCACTAGTTATAAGCACGTAAATTTCTTCAGCATGGAAGAAAAAGATAATTCTCTTGTGTGGAGGTATTAATTCTCAATATCATGAAGCATCACAACTAATTTCATTTTGGAGTTAATCTTTTCTTTGTGATGAGGAGGGGAAGAATCTTCTCCATCTGAACCAGTGGTGCTGATTTAGATATATCGAACCAGATACTGAAATACTACATGTTCTTGTTTTCCTTTTCCTACATATGTGACAATAAGAATTTAGTGGTAGAAATAAATGCATTTGGATTTCAGTATTTTTGACATCCTGCGGAGAGCATGATGTCAAACAACGGCAATTTGTCACTTCTCATATGATGGTGTAGAAGAATGTGTTAGAATTCAGTAGCTAGTACAGAAGGAGAAGACAGTTAGTTTAATACTGATATCCACTGCTAACAGACCTGAATAATGATTCCACTGGATATGGTATTTCCTATACCCAAGGACATGTGTCTAAAGAGAGAACAAGCTCCCAATAAAAATCTAAATCTGGACTCACTCTTGTGCTTCCCATGTGGTGATTCATTAAGTCTTTCTTGTGCAGAGGTCTGGTGGAGAGTCAGGAAAGGACAAGTTCTCTGTTTTGAGGCTGTCACCTTCTTTTGAACTTTGGAGGTTTTTGGTGTTCAGTTTGATAGTAGTCAGCTGCAGCTGTGATTGCAGTCAGCTGTGATGGACATGTGGGCATAGCTCAAGTGAAAACAAAAGCCTAGGCTTTCAAACATTATAGGTAAACATGCTGAGTTTCCACTTTAATTTTTAAGTAATATAAAAATATTTCAGTATTTGTATAGGAAAAAACCAAAAAACCCCAACCACTGAAACCTAAACACATGATAAAAGATGTCTTAGAAATAGCGAGATACAAAACATTATTTTTTTCTTGGCTTTATTTTTCCTCTTCTTTTTTTAAGAGGATGGTACAATCCTCAAAACCCAAACATTTGGAGTTCAGTCTGAGTATCATTTAAAATCATACAAGCTTGAGCTTGGGTATTTCTGAAGTGAGATGATAGTGAGATTCTCTCTTGCAAATTAAGAAGTAAGGAGTGTCTCTTGGTCTTAGGAAGATGAAAATTAACTTAGATGTGTAGGTTGTCTTAAGTGCAGTAGAACTGAGATGATGTTTGCTGAACTACTCTTCAGAGATTTACATAATGGATGAGATACAGGAGCTCCAGGCAGCATGACAGTGGAGTTTATTTTATCACAGGATGTAAAACAAGTGAATTGCCTTAATAATCTCTGCAGAAAGCAAGGGTAATCTTTTCTCTCTCTCTTTTTTTTTTTTTTATGTGGAGAAAGAGAGTCAGACAGTTCACAATATCCTGGCTGTTCATGTACAAGAAACCAAACTTTTCTTTAGAATGACCTGAATCCATTCAGCCATCATGCTTTCTTATTGACGACTTTCAAAGCTCTTCAGGGAGGGCAAGCAACATATATCTCTGAAAATATATCTTTTTATGTAGTAAAATAAGATAAAATTCATGGCTTTATATAAGATGCTCATAATAGGCTGCGTGATTATTCTAACTGCTATATATTTAGATATATGGAAAGCATTTATAAAACAAGTGTACCTGCCGTTTAGTTCTATAGTGGTAATGGTGATTTCAAAAGTTTTAGAGCCTTCGTCATTTCAAAGTGGGTGCATTTTGGAAAGAAGCTTTAATATTAAAAGGCTGCAGGATTTAATTTTTTATCAAACCAATTAACCTACTTTGGTTGGTGTGGAAGTTTCTGTTTTTCTGCTTCAGCTGATATCTTATCAGCATGGAAAATGGACAAAGAAACACTTGAAAAGTAAAATAGTTCAGTGTAGGTGGTAATAACAACACCCAACTCCTGTTGTATGCTTTTCAGCTGTGTATTTGGCTTCAAGCAAGAGTAAGACTCCTATGTTTTTCTGAATATAAATGTGCCATTGCTCTTTGATCTGTAGCAAAACTTCCTAACGATCAAGGCTACTTAGCACTTTTGCTTGAAGGAAAAGGTTTACTTTTGGGCATAGCAAGTTTCCAGAAGAGTTAATGATGTCCTTAGGTTCTGGTTTTTGTGAGCTGTATGCAGCTTAAGAATTCTTTTGTATTAATCTTACGTTAATTGCTAGCTCTTCTAGAATAGCCTGGGCAAGTAACTCATTATAAAGTGTTGCACAGAAAAAAGGCATTTATTTACCTAATGTAAAACCAGGTTATCAGAAAAAAAAGGTCATAATTTATTGGATGTAGTATTATGTGAGTTGCTGCTTTTGTTAATGAAAAAACATATTTCCAGTGATTTCAACAGTGATGGACAGTACCTAGCCAATCTACTAGGTATGCTGCGCTCCACTCTTAATTCCCAGATGCAGGCTGGGATTAATTCTGCCAGATTTCCTCTGGATACTGGATTCAATAGCATTTATTGCTTATTAGCTGATGTATAAAGTTAGAGTTTTCTTTTTGCCAGTCAGTTTTTTTTTCCTGTGTTTCTTGTAGATGTATTATTTCTGTCAAGTCACAAGTCTATATATCAGTAACAGTTACTGCAGTGGGTAAGGGAAGGCACCAAAGTGATAACCTGTCTGCTTGTATTTGCTGGTGTCTCTCCAAAGTGCCAGCCTGGTGGGATCAGAGACCGAGAAATCTTTTATAAGAACTGAGTTGTTTTTATCAGAAAGTGTTTTAAAACACTGAAATTCTTCCACCCCGTTGGCTCTGAAATCTCCCACGTGGGGATCTTTAGAGTAAATAAATAAAAGATCACACCAGGCAAATGTGATTTAAAGTGTTTGTAACTGTTCCCTAAACAGCAGTAAAATCCTAAATATGATATGAGCAAGGCAAACAAGGGGAAAAGTTCACTTCAGCCTCCAGACTTTCTACTTGCACTATGTAGCTATGCAGCACCAGACCCTGTGGACACAGGAGAGGATTCTGAAGAGTCCTGGTGTCTGAAGGACACCCCCTCGGATTAGGACAGCTTCCTCATGCCCTACTTCTCCATAACTTGCCCTTCTTTGGGATGTGTGTACATATGTATCAGAGAAGTCTCTTATTTCAAATCCACACTTAAGTGACCTACGAGTATTTGCCTGCACAGAGCCAGAGATATTAAACGGTTTGAGCTGGACGGGACCTTAAAGATGCAATCTCCCTGCTGTGGGCATGGACACCTTTCATTAGACCAGGTTACTCAGAGCACCATTCAATGAGGCCTTGAACACTTCAGGGATGGGGCATCCACAACTTCTCTGGGAAACTTTTCCATTGCCTCCTCACTCCCACAGTACAGAATTTTTTTCCTAGTATCTAATCTAACCCTACCCTCTTTCAGTTTGAAACCATTCTCCCTTGTCCTATCACTACATGCACATGTGAAAAGTCTTTTCTCCATCTTTCTTGTAGGCCCATTACAGTTACTGGAAGGCTGCTGTAAGTTCTCCCCGAAACCTTCTCTTGACCAGGCTGAACAATCCCAGTTCTCCCAGTCTTTCTATGTGTGAGAGCTGTTCTGTCCCACTAAACATCTTGGTGGCCTTCCTCCTCTGGACTCGCTTTAACAGGTCCATGTCCTTCCTGTGCTGGGACCCCAGAGCTGGATGGAGCCCTGCAGGTGGGGTCTCACCAGGGCAGAGCAGAGGGGCAGAATCCCCTCCCTGGCCCTGCTGCCCACGCTGCTTTGGATGCAGCCCAGGACACGTTTGGCTCTCTGGGCTGGGAGTGTCCATGGCTGGGTCATGTCCAGCCTCTCACCCACCAGCAACCCCAAGCCCTTCTCAGCAGGGCTGGTCTTGATCTGTTCTAGCATGACTGGTGGTTTTGTTAAACTGTTGTTCATTTAGTTAAATATCCTAAAGGTTTCAGTTGTAAAACCTGTACAAATCTTAAACAAGCATTTACTGAATGAAATGTCTGCTGCCTTCAGCTCTTTCTGAGATACCAACTCAGAAATGCTTATCACACTTTGATGAACCAGTATTCCTGGCTAGTGATGAGTGAAGCCGGGCATTTCCATCCTGTGTTGGCTTGGACTGCTTTGAACCCTGGGAGACACTCCACATAGCCATGATTCTGCCCTGGTGGACATGGGTCCCTGTTGCTACTAACCTCTTCGTAGGCATTTCAGAGTGGTGAGCATGTGAATTACTTACTGGTATCCACCTGCAAAATTTCAACACAAATTATCCAATCCAAGTATAAACTTTTACATCTGACCCTAAAGCAGTCATATGGCAGAATGGGAAGGATTTTTGGGAACCTGTTTCAAAAGGCTTGCTTTGACTGAGTAGGGTTCTACAGAACTTGATAATTAGATATAGTCATAACAATATTAACAGTAATGTCTTGAATTAATCTAGTAGTTCCTCACAGTTCAATGGTGATATGACTTCTTTTTTTTTTTTTTTTTTCTTCTTCACAGTTGTGGTATATTCTCAGTAATACTTAATTTTGTGTTTTGGAGTAATAGATTAATCCATTGATTTTGCAAGTAGTCTTTCATGTTGCAAATAAATTTAGAATTCTATTGTTTTTTAGGCATGTGACCGACTGAGAGTTGTCATTATTTAAAAAAACGCAGCCAAACCAAACTCCAAAACCAAACTCAAACCAAACCAATAAGAAGAACAAAACCACCATAAATTTCCAAACAAATGACAAAATACAAACAGGAACCACTACTCCTGAATGTTTTGGAGACCATTTTAAACTTAAAAATAAATAATGATAGAATTTCACATTTTTCACTTAAGAGTGGGTAATTTATTCTCCCTGGCACCAAACAGCTGATAAAATTGCCAAGCTTTTTTCTAAAATTCTTGAAATTATGAATTCATTAACGTCTTCAGGCAGTATAGAGTATACCTCCACATACTAAAGGCATGCATATGCTCACAGACATTGGAGCTCTGTCTTGATGTTGCTGAGCCAGGGGATGAACATTTTAGGAAACAGCACTAACAGTGGTGTAATTTTGGTGCTTTTCATCACGAAACGCAGATTCTCTTAGCTGAAGTCCCATGAGGAGTGATTTTTAACAACAGATATGTTTTCAAGAAAAAGTTCTTATTTTTTTTTTTTTTACTTTACATGAAGTGGTGACTTGGCTTGAGCTTTCTGCATTGAAAGCATTCTCATGAATCAGCTACATTGACTGAGGGAATCACTCACCAGATTTGTGTCCAGCATCATTCAGTGTCTGATAAACACTGCTCTTGAGACGACTGTGGCTGTGATTTTAGTGGTGAGAATATTTTAGTAATGTGTGTTGCATTTCAGCATCCAGAGTAATGATGGAGGTCGTTTGTCATGTTATTAATGTTAGAGGTCTGGGTATCTTCAGGAAGATGCAGTACACATAACACTCTATGTCTGTACAGAGATCGTTGTTTAAAAATATGAGCAGCTTAACCCATCCAGTTCTTGTGGTGCAAAGTAAATCTAATAAAAGCATTTTAGTCTATGTGAGACATAGCTAATGTGGACAGGAAATCGTTTTCATCATTTTACACAGTGTAACGAAGCCACACGTTGGGAATAAATATGTGATTTATACAGGTACAATTTCTTTTTCTGTCCTAATGAGAAATGTTAAATATATTAGTATGACTTGGGGCTTGACACATGCTCTAAAGACTGTGTATGATGCCAAGCAACCAATTATCTCAGTGCATTATTTCTTGAAAGCCTTGACACAGGTAAGGTCACAACATTTTTAAAGGGAGTGTGATGCTAGGTTGATACAGAATAAAAGGATGATACAAATAACAATACTTTGTTAGATCTTCCTGCTGGGCAATATATAATCAGGTATTCTGACTTCAAGAACACTAATGAGGATTTAAAGACCCAGAAGTGCACATTTAGCAGTCACACAAGATTCTGTCAAATGCTTTTGCAAAGGGTACCTCTAATGCAAAGTACAGTTCAAAAGCAGGTAGGAATGAATAGTTTCATTGTATAGCTTGCTGTAATACTTCTCAGTGTTTCAGTGAGCATAGCAATAGGTTGCAGTGTGCTGGTGCTTTGCCAGGTGCTGTTGTTTGGCTGATTTTTACCAGTTGTGAATCCAGCTGGGAGCAGTAGTACCCATAAGCAGGCTGTATCACTGTGTTTTTAGTGATCAAATAGTCACTGAGAGGAACAAAGGGAGAGGGCTCTGAAGTTATTATTTGAAGTCCATACTAAGCTGGATATGCCATGTGCTGACCATCTCATTTATCTCTTCAGTAAATGTCAGGTAGGGAAATCCTGCTGAAGAATGGACGGTGGCCTACCTAGCTTAAGGTACCTTTTGGCAGTGATCTGTCCCAGGTACTTGGCAGAAGAATGTCAATTCATTCTGGAGTGCAGCTCTTGAGACTGGGATGCCATGGTTTAGAGCTGATTTAACTTTGATGTTTTTGGCATGTATTATACATAAAGAAAAGACATAAAAATAGAAATGTGTTTTCTGTTAGAAAAAGTCGCCATCTACCTTACCTGCTTCTACTTTCAATAGTCAATAATGGATGCTTAGGGGAAGGATGTAGCAAGACTGTTATGTGAGTGGTGGTATTGCCCCAGTCCCTCTTCTGAGTTTGCAAGAAGTCTAGGACACAGATACTTGCATAGCCCAGACATTGTATCTATATTTTTGTGCTTGATGATAGCTCTTGGTAAACAAATCTGTAGAACAGTCAAATTGTTTTTCAGCCAATATCCAACTCATCAGACAAGCAGACTTGTCATGAGACCAGCTTCTTTCTGTAAGTTATGGCTTCTAGTGCAAATCCCATGGTTTCCAGTTAGCCCCTGCTTTGGGTAGGAGGCTGGACTGGACACCTCCTGAGATGCTTTCCCACTAAATTATCCTACGATCCTAAGGAAAAACAGCTTGGCTGTAGCATTCATTTTTTCTCCAGTTTTTCCATCATATTTCATGCTATATAATGATGTGGTGTAAATGTATTATGCATTAGCTTGTCTTTTGCCTAGACAGAAACTCATATATTTTGTTTATAACCTCTACTTTAATATAACTGCTGAGTTTGATTGACTTTATATAGCAAATTTGGTATCTGCCTTTTAAAGAAGTTTTAATGAAAGTTCGAAGTGTCTGTTAATGTACTACTATATGTGCATCTCTTTCTGATGTTTTCCTGTAATTTTTATGGCTCTGTCTATAGTTACTTAAACTATTCTTTAATCTTGAAGCTTGCCATTATTTTAATAATTGTCAGCAATTTTGTGCAGAGCACTTGTTTTTAAACATGTTTGAGGAATCACAGTTTCTTTGAGAAGCTGTGGGAAATGCATGTTGGTGACATTTAAAACTTGTTAATTAGAAATTCTTAACACTTAATTAGAATTGCCTTTAAAATGTGCCCTAATTCTACTATAATTTATTGCTTGTGGAATCTAATTTGGCAGTTTTGTACATAAGCATTTTGATCATTCTCTCCTAAGTAAGAAAGTACCTTGTGAGTAGTTAGGTATTGACTTGATGTCTTGGTTTGGGACGAAAGATATCCACCAGGGAAAGCTGGAGTTTCCCTTGGAATGGAGAATGTAAAGCCCTCACCTTCTCTGGATTATTGTCATTTTGCATTTAAGGGCTTTAAGGCAAAGATTTGGGAATAGGAATAACAGTTCTTTACTAGGAATATTAACAATACAAATGTAGTAGTACAAAAAAAAAAAGCAAGCAAGCAAACAACAATCCTAGAAATTCTGACAGAGTCAGAAGTACAACCTGACACCCTGTTGGTAAGGGTGTTGGAAGCAGTCCAAAGGTGAGTCCTCCTGGGGTGGCAGATGTGGTTCTGTTGGAGCAGAGATGATCCTGAGAGAAAAGGGTCCAGTGATGGTGAGAAGAGTCCAGTGATGGTGAGAAGGGGTCCAGTCTTCCTCCAGGAATCCGGTGGAACCAGATACCTCGTGTTCCTGCGTCTCAGTTTTCATCCAGGTAGGAATGGTTGGCTCCCCTCACTGGGTGGAGCATCTCACAATGGGGATGATAGAATATGTCATGCCCTCAGTGAGCCTTAATGGCCCATTAGCAGAAAATATCGCCTTGGAGGGAGGACAGGTGATGAGAGAGATAAGAAACACTGCCCCACCTGGTTTTAACAGTTGGCCCATTATCAGAAGGCATCTGCCCCCCTCCCCTCAGAGTTACAAGAGATAAAGAAAAACATCTCCCCAGCTGCTTTCAACAGATGAAATAGAATACACATTTTTTGGTTATATAACTCAAGACACTTGATCTAGCAGTTGGTGCAATCAGTCTGAGAGCAAAGTGTTACTTTATACAGTTTTTAAAAATATTTGGTGGATACTTAAAAATTCTTATTCATGAATTGAGAGGCTTTGTATTTTGTTAACTAAGTGAGCAGAAGTCAAGAGTTTTCCATTTTTTTGAACTGTGTTTTCCCTTTTTTTGTGCTTTGTACTACTCACCAGCTTTAATATTAATATTTTCTCATGAGTTTCCACTGAAGCCTGCGGGGAGCAGGAAATCTCAAACTGTTGTTAAATAAAACAGAGATTGGGTTGGGACAGGGTGTTAAACATTTGCAGTTTGGAAGTTTCATCACAGCACACACCCTTTCTTTAAACATGTCAGAATAAGCAGTGAGTTTGCTCTGTGATGAGAGGCATTTACAGCAATTGCTGTTCCTCCTTGTGCATGTAAGGTGCAGGGAAAGGTCATGGAATAATGCTTAGTTTCTGGCATGTAGTCCGACTTTTTCATCTGAGCGTGCAATCATTCAGTTTTATTTAATCATTCCTGTGTTATTTTGGCCTGGCCATGAATCAAATTAGCTTTGTGCTTTTGCTAACCGATTGTGCTTCTGAGGCTGAGACTGTGGTCACAGCTCTAACAGGCAGCTGGAACAGGGCCATTGAAAGAACACTTGGTTTCACCACTGTGGTACCTGTGACTTCGTACATGAACTGTGACAGATGGTTTCTGAGGTTCTGTGTGAACTGTCTGTGCGCTTTGTGGGTGTGTCCTACGATATCTGGTGTTGGAAGGTGCAATTGCTCACAAGGTGTCCTCCTCCTCTTCCTCAAAGCTGCTGTTCCTATCATGGGTGGCATGACAGGCTGAGCTGGAAATGAGCCACTGACTTCTGGGAACAAGTTGTTCTCCTATGGGTATGATATACTGCTCTGTCTTTAACAGTAAAAAACCCCAAAAGTTTTTTAAAATTACATGTAAACCAAGTAAATCTGAAATAAAAAATAAGTCTTAGCTGAAATTCCTAAGTTTTAGTTGTTATGAAAGCTGGCTTTTCCTTGTTTCCCTTTCAGTTCTGTCTCTATGTTGGAGTTCCCTGATCAGTGAGAAACAAGGAATTTCCCTTACTTACCTTCCCTTCCCTGTATAGAAGCAGTGTCAGTTGCCTAACTTTCCTGTGGCTTGGCTGCTATAAGGCACTAGGCATATTTAATGTTGGCATAACTTTATATTGCTCTCATTCAGAGGACAGATATGGTTTATAAGAAGACAGATTTTGTCCCTGACTGTCAATTTATTGCTGTTTTATTCTAGGGGGGTACCTGGGGGTGCAGCAGTTTTGTTGCTGAGCTGAAGGGTTGGGTATATCCCATGCAGTGGAACAGACAGTATTATTGGTAGTGTGTTTGTTTTCTTGGAAACACAAATGGCAAGGGCCAGCGTAATTTCTGGAGCAAGTGGTGATGCCCAGGCCTATGAAAGTGCTTATTCAGTTGTTTCATTGCTCCCTCTGGAGCTCTGCAGTCATAGAGCTGGAGGTGCTGTTGCTTTGAGGTGGTGGTCTCTTTGGACTGCATGGAATGATGGTGCCAAGCAGATCCTGGAGACAGCATCTTCTCTTCTTGGCAAAGAGCAGTGATGTTTGGCCTGCCACATAACATCTCGTGCACAAATTTTGAACTAAACTGTGGCTGTCACTACATGCTAAATGTTCCTTTTATTCTCCACTGCAGAGTCCATGTTGTATCCGTCTTTATGGAAGCAGACTTTGCAGAGTGGCAGGTAGGGGAACTGTGCCAGCCAGCTAGCTCCCTATGCTTTCAGAGGCTAATTTTCTGACCAGAGCAGGTGCAGTCAGAATTCAGAGTAAAATTGTAGTCACTCTGTATTTAATGGCAAGCTCCTGGGCAGTGCCATTTAACATTCATTTGCTCACCAAATACAGAACAGTCACAAATTAGACAACAATGAAGGTAACCTTTAAGTAATATGTACAAATTTGGTCAATGTAATACTAGAAAAATGCTTCTATATTTCCTGTTACATTTTTTTTTTTTGCCAGGTGATGAGATTTGTTTTTAATTTTAAGCCTTATTCACTTTCAAACTCTTCTTTAAGTTATTCTCCAGTCTCGAGGGCTGTTGACATAAGATGGTAGAACACTGCTTTGGAAATGGAGCAAGAGTTTTTTAAAAACTTGTCTTATAACAGTGATCAAGGAGAAGCGGCAGTCTAAATCAGTTGCTATGGTTGGGTTTTTTTGGGGGAAAAAGTAAAGAGTTTTGGCTTGATAGTAGTCTTTACTACTTTTCTGTACTTGAAAAACTCAAAGTAATGAACTCTGTCAAGAGTTTATTTTACTATTACTTATCATCAAGTGTTCTGAAAAAATGCCTTTTAAAAGAATTCTAATGTAAAGATAAATGTAGTACATGCTTTTTGCCCATGTACCCTTTCTTAAATATGTGTTACTCCTAAATGATGGCTCTTCCAGCTCTCTTTTTGACGGAGAGGTTGGCATTTTTCATGGACATTATGCAAGGTTAAGAAAATCCACAGATACATAATCCATTGATATTCACAAAAATCAAATACTGTGTGAATGTTGTATTAGAAGGAAAACAATGAAGCCATTAATGTTGGTAAAAGTTAAATGTGAGGCTTTGGTTTAAGTATGGTTGGTTGTAACCTATTGTATCTGAGTTCCATACCATAGGAAGGATCCATAATTCTTTGTTAAAGCACTAAAACTGGCGGGACAGCAGAGCTGATGTAAAAGGATTTTTAAGCCGTCAGAGCTGACAGGGTTGCCTGCTGAGTTTGAGAAATAGCAGATTGGCCTCTAGTTGCCAATGCACTTGATGATCCTCTGTCCACAGAAGCTGGAAGCTGGCCACATCTCTTCAGTTCTATTTATATTCCCTAAAACTAACTTAAAGCCAAGCTAACCAAAAGATTTTAGCAGCAAAATTTGAGATCTGTTATCTTCACTGAATATTTTCTCGACTTGAAGTCTTTTCCTGGAGACAGATCTGTAAAAATAGGTTGCAGATTACAACATAGCTATATCTTTAGGGATTTGAGTACTTCCTAACTTTGGAAGTCTGCTATTTTCAAAATGAGTATTATTTTCTTCAAGAGATCTAGGCAATGGACTAGGGATTTGAGAAGCTTGTGTTGCATGTGCACATCTTTGTACTGGTAGCAGTGGGATACAACTGGACGTGGTCTGGTACTTCTAGCGAGGATCTGAGCTGCGGAGCATGAGCTGAAGGCCACCCCTTGCATGTGCCTCAGGCACTGACAGCATCAAGTCACAGCTGCTGTTGAGGTCTGGGCTCTACCTGGCAGGCACAATTGTAATAGGAGACCACACTCAGAAGCCTTGCTAGAAAGCTGCCTCCCTGTTCACTGGATGCCATGCAATTGAATGTCTGTGTCCCTTCTCACCAAAGAATTTCAATTTTGAATTGAAATGAACTTGAATCAATCCCACCCAGTTTCATATGAAAACAGTAAGAAGTCCGAGGCTTGGCTTCACTTTTTTTTGCACAATTTGTTTTGTCTTTCCTTGAAGCATCAGTAAAGGCAAACTGTAGTTTTCTGGTGAATTTGACTGAAAGTTCAAGTTTGGAATAAAATACAGAACTACCAGAATCTCTGCTTTCATTATGAACATTTCACGCAGTTATAAATTTAATTACGTATTATGAAGATCTTATGGGAAGACATGGGCTGTTACCCCCAGTTCCATAGCAGAACTCCCAGTTAAGTGATTCTCTTCTAGCCACAAGAATGTACTCTCTTTAGCTGGTATGTTTCATCCTAGAGTGAACTGCATTTAAGTGAATAGCAAATCTCACTGTATGGTGTATAAAGGTCTTCAGAAAACTGAGTTAGTTGACAATTTTCTTGGGCTTCCTCTCCCTATGAAGATTGTTATATTTGATAAAAGATGGTAATCCTTCGTTCTTCTATTATCCCTTGAAACTAAGAGAAAAAAACCCAACAATTTGAAAAACTTACCTACCTTGTCATATCATTAAAAACTTGTCATACCATTAAAACGTTGTACTTTACCTTGAGTGGATCACTTCACATTTTTTGTCTTGATGTGTTATGCTGACTCTTGCTTTGACTGATGAATAACTTTAGTATATAATAATGTAAGCAAAGAGAATAATATGAATTTGGGTATACATGTTAGGAAAAATCACCAAGGTAATCTTGTTTATAGGGCATATAACTAACATAGGTTATTTCATGGTTAGGTCAGTGATGCTTCTAAGATGTCTGTATAAAAAAGCAAGACTTAAAACTTTGTGTTTATCAATTATCAATAACACTGTTAAAACAAAAATTACCCCAAGAATATAATGATGAATTAAGAAATTATTACAGGTACAGAAAACTTGTGTAAAAAGAGCTAGAAGATGACGCAGGGAAAGTTTTGTGTCATAGCGTTGGGACAGGGGGACTACTGAAAGGTTGTTCATGGCTCTTAGCTGTTCAGGTGTACTCCCCTTAAACTTGAAACTTTCTGCTGTAGATTGAGTGCTGAATTTGAGACTGCTCTTCCCCCAACTGATACTTCATTTCTCAAAATCAAAACGCGTCGTGTTAGAAGTTAAGTTTGTATAGAAAAGTAAAGGCAGATTTGGAATGAAGCTGTCTGGGCAGAAGCAAGCTGGGGATGGAGGTGCTTAGTTTTAGTCTTTGTTTCTCACTGTTGCAGTCTCCTGCTTTTCCTCCTCTGCCCGGCTAGCATCTGCAGGAGAAACTGGCAACAAGTCTTTTTGGGTCTTAGAAGGGAGGTGGGGTACAGGAGCCTTACCAGAGCTTCTAGAGAGAATTTTCTTGGCAGCATGTGCAGGCAGGAAAGACACTACATGGCTTTCAAAGGTGTTGATTAGACAGGGTTTATTTGGGGGTCCCACACCAGGGGGGAGCGGCATGGCTCCCACAGGAGAGAGGGGGAGGGGAGAAGGGGGAAAGGAGAGAGAGAGCAAGAGCAAGTGAGAGCAAGAGCCCAAGAGAGACAGTGAGACCAAGAGAGACTAAGAGACCAAGAGAGACAGAGAGACCAAGAGAGGAAGAGCCCAAGAGGCCTGCCCCCTCTCATCTTTAGTTTAAATAGCTTTTCCAGCCAGGGGGCAGACTCAAGGCTTGGACCAATGGGATACTGAGGGTAGGAGGGGTCAGATAACAATGGGGTTACAATGAATGACAATCTTAGAGGGGTGGTTTACAACAACTTGGTAATGAACTATACATGTTGGGGGGAGAACAGAACCATTTAGGAAAAATGAATTACCACATCTCACCATCCAACTCTGTTGGCAATAAATTATTTTCCCCCAAATAAAGTCCATTTTGCCTGTGTCAGTACCCCATAAGTGATTTTCTTGTCTTTATCACATCTCCTAAGCTTTTCTATATTCTGTTTCTCCCCTGTGCTGTTGAGGGAGAGGAGGAATGCAGCAGTGGCTTGGGTGGGCATAGCTAAGGTCAAGCCCACCAGAGTTTTGAAGACTGAGTTGTCAGCTGAACCTTTTATGTCACCATGGAAAAAAGCAGAACCATCAGTGTCTCTGTCTTACCAATGTGCAGCTCTTTAGTGAGACTAAGCCTTTCATTCATTAGTGGCAGCAGTAATGAGCATCATCTGCCTTGCCTCTGTATTGCTTGTGTGTTCATGAGTGAAACAAGTAGAGGAGACTTCCTTTCACAGGAATGTAAATGTTTGTCAATCCATGCAGGAAATGTGAGGTCTCAGCTCTGGGTGCTCTGAAGCCTGAGCTCACTGCTTTCTTTCTGGGGTTGCTGGGGTAGGGCCTATCTGAGGGGTAGGGCTTTAGTACTGAGCAGCCAGATATGAAAATCTTGGAGAGTGGGAGAGACAACTATGATGTAGGGTGGGGATATCTGGTTTCTGTCATCTTACGCTTGGAAGAAATTATAAAGGGGGTTTGGGGATGTCTTTGGTAGTATCTCAGAACAGGAGGTCAATTGTGGCATCAGATCCTCTCTGATTGTGAAGTTGGTAGTATGATTCTCAAAATATATGACTTGGCCAAATGAAAACCGTGGCTACAAAATCTTAGCACTTCTTGTGGATGGCAAATGTCCTAATAGTGTAATGCATAAGTAAATAAGCACTACAGGGTGCTGAAGGGATTTGTATCAGGATGAGATAATGAGATTTTGGGTTTTTTTTCTTCCTCTAAAGTAGTGGGAGATAATTTGATCAAAAGTGGGAAGGAAAGCCATCCTCATGAAGAAAATGCCAGTGATGGTTGTAGAAGTGCTGTGCTGAAAATATAGGCCTTTTAGGAATGTGGAGAGTCTGGTTATTAACTGACTGCCACAGCTTCTCAGAGGAGCTTGGAAGCTTGTCTGTCTTGTGTAACAACTGCTCTAATAGCTCTTGCCCATACGGACCTGGGTATGATTTGTGTTTTTAATTAATATTTCAAGGGAATAAATGTCCAAAAGTGATTAGTGGCAGGTTCCAGCGGATGGCACTGAGAAAGAGAGCATTATCTCTTTTAGGATGAGTTACTCATCCAAGAGAACAGATGTTTTGGTAAGGTCATGCAGTGTTTGGCTTGATTGTATGCCCAGTTTAGGACCTACATCTGCTGTTGCATTTTACCAAGGTGGGAAAGGAGTCCACCAGGAGGGTTGAGGTGGGAGACTAGAAAATGAAGGACTGTCAGATGAATTAAGGTACCCTTCACCTGAGCAATTTGGGGGGCTGGAAGTTAGCTACCACAGTTATTAAAGAAAATTGAGTGGCCTGAATAATGCATTGACTCAATACATCACATCACATCACCTGTCTCACCTATCTCTGCCGGTGGGTCTCACGAGTGTCATCAGTTACTGTGGGCACTGGAGCAGCCTTGCCTCTCTCTGGTGTAGATGCTCCATCTGCTTGTCTGACCTTGGAATCTCCTGGAAGAACTCAATTCATATCTCCAGCCCCAGTGGGAGTAACTCAAGCCCCTTTGCCTCAGGTGACAGCCCACTGTATGCAAACCTCAACAATTACACCTGGTTTGCTGTATGGCTTTGAACATCCTGTACTGCAAGCACTGGTTATGGCAGGAGAGCGCCGTTTGGAAGGATCAGCTCTCTGGGTGACTTTGGGCTGAATGTGTCATCCCTGTGATCACACACAGGCTGGATCTACTCGGCAGTGGCCCCTCAGGATGTGTCACACAATGTACTTCAAGTTATAAACGCAGAAGAGATCAAATACTTTGGAAATAATTTACTCCAGTGATTATTGCTTCTGTGAATTATAAATTACCCAAAAGCCAGAGCTGTTCACAGCCAGAGTATTTGCTCTTCAGACCAGCACTCGAAAGGCTGCTTTTAAGAAATAAGATTTTTGGAGAACAAAAGGGGAAGCGAACACTGTGAAAATTTAGTTAAATGTAAATGTGTTAAATGGTACATGAACTAGTCAGGTTTTCATGATTTATCAGTTTTAAACTTCAAAGGCTCTGTTTAGCTTGCATTTTTAAAACTAATGAGTTTATCACAGCCAGTGGGGAAAAATGGTTCAAGTATATCAGCTGTAAATTGGTACAAAGCACTAAAAGGGACATTAGCCTCTAATCAGATTCTAACAGTTCATTAAACCTGCCTTTCCTCTGTGGCGCTTTGTCTTCCCCCCTCCTCCTGCCTGTGCCTCCTGTGTAAGCCAGCCTCGTCCCTTTGCTCAGGCGGGTGAGACTTCCTCAGGGACACGATGAAGCATCAGCTCATCCTTCTTTGTCTATGAGCTAAACAGCCTAAGGGATGTTTGATGATGGTGTATTCCTGATCTTGCTGTAAAATTCAACTGTGTTGCCTATAAATCAAGAATGGAGAGGGGCCTCTCAACTTGCAAAATAGGCACTGGGGGAGCCACGAATGCCGTGCTGGCTCCTGCTCTTTCTCCACCTCAAACCACATCCAAACTTATGGGGCTCAGTGACACCTGAGATCTGCTGCTAATGAGTAAACAGTGCACCGCCCTTGCTGGGGAGAAAGATGTAAAGCCAGGCACAGTTTCATCCAGCTTCTTTGTGGCATCAGAGACCCTTCTTGAATTTTTTTACACCTCAGGCCTCAAACACTGAAAAAAGATCAAGGAGCACAAAATAATTTGCTGAGCTAGCATAGGAAGGACTTGTTTTTCTTCCTCTTCCTTTTGTGTCAAGATTTAAAAGTACAGTAAATGCACAGCAGTTGCGTAGCATAGACTGAGACATCTCAATATCTTGACTGGTTTTCATTCTCACATGTTTGAATGCAGAGGTGTCCTGCTGAAAATTACTTGTTCGATCTGGAATTTTATAACTCTAAGCATTTAGAGCTTTTTATGAATGATCTAAATCTACTTTTAAAGGAAAGAAAAAGAGACTGCACTTGCTTATCTGTTTCACCATCAAGTTTCTTCCTGTCCTGTAGTAAGTAACCACAGCTCTGAGTACTAAAATACACAGGGCTCAGAGTAAGGGTGACAGGGATTTTAACAGATAATTTGCTCTGCTTTTGGTACTATGTTGGAGCATGGGCATATCAGTTTTCCTGCTTTTCAACGTGTTCTTTAAATTAAAATAAAGAAGTACACAAAAAGAAACAGTTTCTGCAGTATTTATGTCGTGGAAAGTGGAGGTCCTGGGATGAGGTGTATCGATTAGAAAAAGGAAGATGTTTAAAATAGTTTAAGTTTTTAAAATGTGTTTTGGAAGCTCCATTCAGATGGGCCATTTTCCTTAAAATTCCACTGAAGCAACCATGATAAGAAACAGGGCTATGAATGCATTCCTTATGAATAATGGCACCAGGCAGTGCTGCATGAATCTGCTGCCTCTGAAACACAGGGAAAATGTTTTTTTTCCATTCTCACGCAGTTACTGAGGACTATGAGGTACCAGAGCAGAGGTGAGTTTCCAGCGTAGAGCCTTCCAGACAGGGCTGCAGATTAAGAACTGACTGTGAATGAAACACTTGTAAGTGATGTGTGCTCCAGTTGCGTTATTTGAAAAATGGGTGTGATGTCTCTGCATTTCTGTAGCACTGACCAAGGTGTCTGGACTTGTAAGGTCGCATTCTAGCTTGAGGGATAAAATTGTTTTTATTATCCCCGTGTTGTCCAAACTAAATGGCAGCTGAAGACACTTGCTTTCAAACACCAGCCTTGAACCCTTGGCTGGAGTAGAAAATTGATTCAGGTTGAGGTACTGTTTGAATTGAAGGCACAAGAGGTTGTTTTGTATGTCCTCATAAACTGCTCCAGTAACAGCAGGAATGTTTATTCAGGGAAGCACAGTTCTGCAAATCCTTCTTCAGCTTGAAGCTCTCGGCATATAGTGCCCATAACTACATGGACAGTGCATGTTTTTAACTTGCTTTTTTATCTCTCGTCTCATAGGTGTGTGGAGTTTTTCATTGACAAATGCTGATAACTTTATAAGACAATGATAAGAAATTTGAGCAATTGTGTGTTAATTTATAATGTGTATGGGTACAGACCTTCACTGTAACTTCTCTCCATATAAGCCTATGCTTTCTCTACCAGAAGTTTTGACTGAAATCAACTATACCTAAGCATACTGCCAAAACCTTAAAACTGTTTGATACAACTGCTCTCCTTTTCAGTTCTAAAGCAAGGAATTCATATACGTGTACCTGTGTAATTAATTTCAAATTACAAAATAGTAATTGGAGATGATTTTCCCTTGTTGCTTACAAAAACTTAATTCTCTTTTAAGGATAACTGAAAGTATGATTTAGTGTTTTAGCAGAAGTAGTGACTTGGCAGCTACTCCTTGAAATTACCATTACATCCTCCTTGTTAATTTCTTTTCCACTGAAAGAAACATACTTCTACAGTATCATAGAACTTAAACCAATGAATTGAAACAAGTGGGATTTTTTCATATTTTTTTGATTAACCTTGTCCTTTTTTGCTGTAGGACATCAGCGCCTTTGAGAACAGAATGTTAATGCTTGATGGGATGCCGGCAGTCAGAGTCAAAACAGAGCTGCTGGAATCCGAGCAAGGGGTAAGCAGACGTTTGTGTGACCTCACTCTGGTAACCCTTCCCCAGCTTCTCTGTGGTTAGCTGTCCCTCCCATTTTCTTTTCTATGTTTTTGTTTATTTCTGCTGTTCTGGAGCATATTTTGTTGGGACTTGTACTGGTGAGCATCTAGTCTGATCTGCTGGGAGCACAGAACAAAACTCTGCAGAAGACTTACTGAAGTCATCTAGGATAGCTGAGATGCTGTTGGTGTAATTTTACACCTATTAAAAAAGAGGTGCAGTTTAATTAAAAAAAAAAAAAAAGGAAAAAGGAATAGATTTCAGTAAAGGAAGCCAAATCCATATGTCTGGGAAGTCCATGTATGTATGTATGTATGTATGTATGTATGTATGTTTGCTATTCTGCCTTCTGGGGATATTTGCCTTATTGTGATTGTTTCATCCTTTACATGCTCCTCCTACTCTATTTTCTGCTTGTGGAAACCTGTGCTCTCTCTGTAAAATGCAGTTGTTTATCATTAAGATAAGAGGACTAAAGCTGGTATCACATCAGCTGTTGAATACAGGACAGATCATGAATTGGATTTTGAATTTTTTTGCAGAGCTTAGTGTTGGAGTGATAGTTTCTAGGAAGATGGGAGGGTATTTTCTTGCATATGTGTTATCAATGATTGTAGATTACAGCAAGGATATCTGTGTTTACTGGATTTTTTTGTAACCATGAAGCTTTGTTTCCTTTGTTTCATGTGTTATTCCAAGGAATCCAAGCCACTTTACTAATCCGAAGACAGATGCCTTCAACAAGCAGCCTAATAGAAGCAGCAATGCTATTGCCTTATAGGGATGGGCTTTTGTCTAATACTGTTACTTGGCTTTTTCTCTTTCTTCTGTTTTCTCAGTTATTTAATTGAGAATTTACATGATATGGAAAAGAGGGAATTAACTTTCAGGATGACTTAATTTGAAGCACTTGCAAGGAAATACCAGTTATTCAGGGTGTTTTTGAGGCTTTGAGAGGAAGAAAAAGGTTGGCATTTAATCGAGTTCTTGCTCACCTCTGCCTTCTTGAGAGCAAGTACCCTCAGAAATTACTCGCAATACAACGTAGTTCGTGGGAATGTAAAAATTGAACTATTGTATGAGCCACAATGATGAAAAGACAGATCTATTCATTTTTAATTCCTTCTGGATGCTTTGCATTATGTCTTTGTATGTAACATACGTGTTTCTTGATAGTGTTCAGAAGAGAAAGGTTCCATAGACATTTGCCTTTGTTCAGTTTAAAATAAATTCTGTGCATGATACATATTGCTGGGTCCTTTATAAAGACTACTTCCTTTAGCAAAGCTTGAGTTGATTCTGGAAGACCTACTTGGTGTTTTAGTAACTGGAAGGAAATGAATGATCTATATAATTTTTTAATTTCCTTAAAGTTTTTTAATAAAATTTTATGGACTTCTGTATAAGCAGAAAATGATGTCATTTTTTCCCCAGTGACTGAGCCATTGGACAAAGAATTCGTTTGATTTGGAATTTTATTCACTTTGGTACTAATTAAGTAGTGTCTGGTCAGGAGTCTCTGGCACCTTTATGATTCTTCATTAGGGAACAATCAATAAATACAAAATGAATTCTCCAGTTCACTAACAGAGGAGCTGGCCATTAGGATGGCAATTTTCCAGGAAACAGCTTAAACTCTTAAGAGAGCTGGTTGAAGCAGATGTTTGGCATGTACTTTGGAGACTGCTTTGAATATGTAGATGTTGGTATACATAACAGAGACAAGTGTTTGAAGTATGTGATTACCAAAATCAACACGTGGAGCTATTTGGGAAGATGAATATCATAACTAGAAAGCATGGAGTGGGAACTGAAGTGTGATCCAAGTAGTAGGAGTTTGAAATTGTGGTGTCTGTCTGTGTTATAGCACCCAAAGTCCCTATATTGCACTTCCATCACAGCATATGGGAGATGTGACTTCTACTGGAGACTTTCGGAACTAAAATGGCATTTTGAGTCTTCTGATTATAATGGCCAAAGCTTCATCACTTAGGAGCTGAACACCAGACAAACTCTTCCAAAACACAGAGGAAGACATTTGGGTTTTTTGCTGTTCTGGCTTGGTATCAGCTGTTGGCTCTAGGTTTGCAAGGGCAAAAGTGAGACGTGGGTTAAGGGTTATGAAAAAAAGGTTTCATCTGTGATTGGAGAATCATGAAGTCAGTATCAATTGTGGAGGAATGAAACTAACAGGGTCTAGAGCACCAGTGGCCCTTGACCAGGGTGCTGAGCGTTGCTCTGTCAGACCAGAGAACGCTGAGTTGTCGTGCTTTGCCTATGCTGTTGTTGTAGAAGGGCTACAGGACTGCTTTGAGTTGCCTCCTGTTTAAGTCTGAGCCCATATTTCAAATAACCATCTTCTTGATTTTAAAGAAATTTTTTGAGGAAATGTGCCTGTTCCTTGTAGGAATATTGAATGCTTTTCTGCAGGACACATGAATATGTCATCCAGAGAAAGGTGTGTTCTCTGTAGTTGTGCCTTGGTTAACTCTTCCTTGTGATTCATGGCCCCCAAGATGGGCTTCAGAGACAGGACCTTGCTGGGGGAGCTTGGGTATTGTCTGGCCATTTATGAGTGCAGGATTGTGTTGCACACCCAGCTGGTCCTTCCCTAGACCTATTGACCAAAGAAGTAGAAAATACCCAGCTTAGCATTTTTGGTAAAGTGAACAATTATCATTCCAATAACTCGACAACATGGAAGTAAAAAAACTCAGAAAGAAGGAACATTCCCTCCTACAGCACCAAAAGGAAAGTACAATTGGAGGAAGAAGTTTTTATACAAACAACACCAGCTTTTAACCTTGAGATACTTTTTCACTTAGTTTTTGTGACGTACAGTTGTGGTGAAAAATGCACCATGTGGCCATGCACATTTTGGCCATGCACATTTTATTCCTAAGAAATTCATCTTCCCTGTACTGCTCTGGGCAGCTTGGTCTTTACTAGGTTTTCTCTTGACTATGTTATGGTGGTAGCAGAAGTCATGCAAGATGTAGATGAGAACCAGGACAGAGCAGATACTAGTATTTCCTGCTGTATTCGGATACCAAGCTAGGCAATCAATCCATTATATTCCCTTGTTTTAATTTGGAGACTTCAGTCTTTTTGCAAAAGAGGTTAAGTATAATGTAAGGTTCTTTTCTACCATTTGTACATGAGCTCCAAGATCTTCTAACTTTTGTGTTACATGTTCTGTTTTGTTTCATGATTCCTTTGTGTCTTTCGCCATATTTGTGTGCTGTGTCCACACCTGGTCTGATACCGCTGAAAAGTTTTTAAGAAGTTTTGTTAAATAGTAGTGTCTCAGCGTTTACACTGCACAAGTATTACTTCTGTAGAGGAAGTGAGGTGAATTTAAAATACTGCAGAAGCAATAAGCAAAGAAAGTGTAGTCCAGCTGAGATTTTAGGGTAGCCCTGGGAGAGTGAAACTGTGTGAGGTACTCCTAGCTGCAAAGTATCCCAGTCTCTAGCTGAGTCTGAAAGGAAATTGGAGCTGACATTTCAGCTATGCCCCATGCACTAGATCCTTGAAGCCTGTGACTGGAGGTGAGCAGGACTCTGGAGCTTCAGCCTGTGTTGGTGCAGTGAAGACAAACCTTTACCAACCCAGATTTAAGACATTGAGTTCAAGTTAGATCATTGGGGAAGAATAGGATTTACGTAGTCCATAAGGAGGACATGCCTTATGAGATAAAAGTTACTGGTCAGATTTGGAACAAAGAGGTATTTACAAGGGAAATGGATTTTCTCTTTGCTTTGGAAAAAGTTAAAACAGTTCTGCATTGTTTTATTGTCACTAATTTAGAGTAGTTTAATGATTTTTAGAAGGCCATCAGCATTAGCAAGAACACATGCTTATTTTTCCAGTGAGCTACTGTCCTTAATTTTGCACAGGAGATTTAATGCAGTCTATTGTTTGAGGTTTCAGGAAGACACAGTGCTGCTTTAATGACTTTATCACAAATGGAAAAAAGACATTACATAAAAGATATCGCATCGCCCTTTAACAAGGCTTCATTATTATCTCCCCTACTGTGGAACAGGAGCTAGCATTGCTAATAAATTGGGAGAATTACTTTAGAAATATGAATTTGCTTATCATTTAATATCCTCCAGTGACCTACAACTTTATATCTTTTGGGCTGCAGTAAAATATTTCTCAGTTACCCGCTTCAAAAAAGGACATGAAAAAAGTGGTCCCTCCCCATGTGGCTGAAGGTGGGGTACTTCAGCAGGAGAAAAAAAATCTTCATTCTTTGTCTGTACCAAAAACTATTGTGGAAGTAACACTTCTTATTTTAAAAATGCTTGGAGCTGGATTAATGTATTGGTAATAGAGACAGGGTGGAGAATTTATTAGCTGGTGGCTACTATTAAGAAGTTAGAATGAATAGTGTTGACTGGCTTCCGTGTGGAGTTTGAAAGTCCTGCTAGTCATTGCAGAATGTGGCCCAGTTTCTAAAAATTGGTAAATGTGTGTAACTTAGTGTTCAGTTGCACTTTTTCAAGTCTTTGCTGAGTTGGGCTGTAAACTGTCATTAAAAGGAGATATAAAAATGGGGAACTTACGTCCCACAATCAATCTTCAAATACAGAGAACGTTGAACTGCTAATTTTCATCAGTCTTTTTGTTTCCAGATCTGCAGTCTCATCTGTTCCTTTGCCTGCATTTTGTCCTCTCAAATCATCACTGGAGGATTATATATCTTACTCTGAATTTGCCTCCTAATTCTTCTTGATCTGTCTCCATTCAAATCACTTATCATGACTGAATTATGAAAAGAAATTATTAAAATGACAAAACCCTTTAACAAGCCAATATTGTTCTATGTCTTTCATAGCCAGCCAGATTATTTTCTTGTCTCATATCTGAAGAATGCCATCCATCCTTATGTTATTATATACATAAACATATTTTACCTCAGCCTAGGTAACTGACATAAATCTTTTATTTTTAAAGATTTCCAAAAATACCTCTTCATGTTCAGTTGAGAATAGTCTCATTAACAAAGCTTGCTCCATGACTATATGGGGAACTCTTTTGCAGTGATTCATTCAGCTTGGGTACATCCTTTGTATTAGTAGAAGAAGGAGTACTTCTGATATTTGCTGTCGTCATTTGTGAGTTTTTGCTTCATTCAATTACTTATTTGTTTAATGAAATACTTAATGTTTAGCATGACTGATTTGGGGAAGCAAGTTGCATATGGACAGTGCAGATCTATCAATCTCTTCTGCAAAGAGTAAGAATCCCTTCTTACTTTCTGTTGATTTTCTTCATCTTGCAATTGGCATTACTCAGGGAGTTATGAGGTTTTTGAATCACAGCTGGTGCAATTCATTGGTTGCTTTACAGTGCCAAAAATGTAAAATAGTCTTCAGAAGGAGGTCAAGATCTGACTCTAGATCCAGTAAGGACCTAACCTACAGGGCATGATGCAAAGCCATGTGAGATGTACCTCAGGAGATAACACTGTATTTCCTGAGCACTGCTGAAGGTAGTGCTTGCAGCCCAGAAGGGTGCAAGACACATTCCAGAAGGGTTATGTCAGTTGGATTAATTAAGTCAAATCAAGCATGACAAGCTGATGAGTACTGCGGGTGCTGTTTCATGTTGAGTGGAAGCTTACATGAAGAAAAAAGGTAGCCAACTCCTATGTCCTTGCTGTTGTCCTGGTATTCTTGCTCAATCCATTGCCAGTGACTTAATGGCATTGGGGAGTGCAGGATCAGCTCATCACTGGTCCAAGAAAAACCTACCCAAAGGGAGAAAGGGAATGGTTGTACGTGTCCTCCTTGTACAAGTCATACTTGCATGTGAAGTCATGGATTTCCTCTATTATATGGACATGGGGAGAGTGGGAAAAAGATCGTGGGTGATGCTTTTGATTAGAGCTGGTGACCTTTATCTGGAACTACATCCTGAGACATCTTTACTACTTCTGGGGCCCCAGCTGCCCACTTCTGTCATGTCTCTGCACTGCTGCATTATCAAATGCTGAATCTTTTCAGTGTTTCATGTTCCTTATTCCTTTTGAAGTCAGCTTATGTGTAGAGAGCCTAAGGGTTTTATCACGGATGTAGGTGTGGTTTCCCTATTTATTTTTTTATGTTTTTTTTTTTTTTTTTTCTCTTCAGGGATCAGACCCAAAAATGCAATAGAAAGGTAGTAGATTTAAGACTAACAAGAAAGATAGCTTAACCAGCTCAGCACGCTTGCCAGGCAGTTTTTTGCCAAGTTAACCAGGATTGGAGACTAAAAATGCAGGTGGGGTTGGTAAGATGTATGTTTCTGTCTGAAATTCACACTAAGTGAAGTATCCCAGATCCTCTGAGACATAATTTACTGACCACTGCCTGCCATTGCTTTCCTTTCCTAGGCAGCTGAGTTGACTGTTACAGAGCAGCAGGGAATGTTCTTCTTATTCTGTCTGGTATTGTTTGTTGTGTTTATGGTAGGAACAGGGGGATTTTCACTTGTGTGTGAGAACTTAATTGTATGAGGCATTGTACCAATAAAGGGTGGTCCCAGGGTATCTAGGTTTAATTAATCAGAAGTTTAGACAGTCTTTTAATGGTGTTCTTCAGATATTAGTGACTGTGCTTATTAGGAATTCAGTAGCAAATGTAAAGGAGTGAAGCAGAGGAAGACCTCTGCTCAAAACAGCATGTGTTTAGCCAACAGTGCCATGCCAAAAAGAGTTTTCCTATGTCTACAGTAATAGAAGGGCATCAATAAGATATAAAATAAGGTTTCAATTACAAGAAATTTAGATTTTTATGAAGAACTGTTTGGTAGAGGAGAAGGATAGTATTTTATGTGCCAAGATTGGAGAAAGTTTCATAGAGAATGTGGGATGCTACCCAGAAACTAACATAGTTTAATATTGTTACAGTTTCATAGAAAAAACACAGTTACAGAATATATCAAATGTTAGGTACATGAATCAATAAGTTTTATGTGCTTATATGGATTAGAAATAATGTTGCCTTTGGGAGAAGAAAAGTTCACCCTTGGATTGGAGCATAGTGCTGAAGTTCATTGCAAGATTATAGTTTGGTTGCCTTCTATCCCCAGTCAACTATTTTGTGAGCTCACCTTTGAGCCAGTTTGCTTTTTTCATGATGTATGACCTCTCAGCTTGCTCTGCTACCAGAGCTTATGATGGGAATCTCCTGGAAGATTTATTCAGCTGAGAAGCTGGGCACAAAGAAAAACAAGCATGATATATACAAGGTGTATATCTGTCAGTTACTGTAAATTCCTAAATCTACATTGTGGGATGAAAATAGATTCTTTTTTCAAGATGTGAAAGGTCAACATTTCCATTAATGCACTAAAGAAGTTGTTGAAAATGGTTTAAAAAATTGCAAGAAAGATTTTAACCATCCAAATATCTACAATTAATGTAACTCACCCTGATAAGCCAAGTTCCTGTGACTCTCATGTGTGCTCTGTTTCCTTCTCTTTGGGGAATCCAGTATTGACAGATTAGCTGTAATTTTGACTGGGTTTGCAATCCTAATTGAGGTACAGATTTTTGCTTTTATGCATCATGTCAGAAGGGTGTTAACACTGTAGTTGTGGGAGCTCGGAGCATGCCATGTATCAGCTGGTATACAGCACTGTATTCTAAAATCCTGGTGCACCTCTGCCTCAAAACTCATCACAGGTCTATGTTGTTTCATGTCACAGTGCAGTGGAATTCTAAGATACAGCAATAAGAATTTTAGACTTCATGTGTGAAACTATTATTGGCATATGAAAAGCAGTTACTCTTCTTGTCTGGTAACTCACCTGATTGGGCATCTGAAGTTTGATTCAGGTTGCAGTGGCAGTGAAGTTCAATAGGTTACAAGTGTACATAACCCCTCTGTTCCTATTAAGAAAGAGAGGAAGGTGAGTTAGGTAATCCTGCTTTGTTTAGAAGCGAGGTACCTTGAATGACCTCTTGTTTACCTCCATCTATGATTATATATGTGAATGAGTAGTGCAGGCCTGCTGATGCATGGTAACTTTTGTGGTCCAGAGCTCTTGATTAAAAATGTTTTCTACTGAAATGTCTCTCTGAAATAATTGTTAATCACAAAATCTTTAAGTTATTTAGCTATGAGAAAAGTTAGTCATTAGGTTTCATTTTGTTCTACTCACAGATGAGTTTAATGGAATTTTTTGGTTTGTTTTAATGCTCCTTAGAGTAGTGAGTTCATTATGACAGTCTATATTTTGCTTACCATTGCATGTTGGTATGTTCGAAGTAGAAACGAGACAGAAGTGACTGGGCTCTTGTCTTTTCCCTTGTTTTGACTTGGGTAAAGTGAAATCTTCTCTGTTCCTGGCTGTCAGTTCCTTAATTGCTATATTTTATTTCTTCAAGGACTCTTGAAGTGAGAAGTATTGTGTAAGTGTGCATTTTTACTGTATTTTTACTGTATGGTGGCTAGCCTAAGAAAAATAAGCATAAGCCAATACAACTCAGTAATTTACAATATCATGAACACTTCAGCAGCATGAGACAAATGCCATTATGTTATGAAAGTACCAATATTATTTTAATCCTTGCAGTTTGTTATGAGAAAGGATTACTTCTACTTTTCTCTTGTTCATTGATGTTCTGTTAGGTTTTCGATTCTGTTGGAGGTTGTCTTATAAATAGTCTTTTTAATTTATATTTTACTCTTGTTCTGTATCCTGCTGGGAAGTACTGAAAGAGCTGTATATATTTTTTAGCATCATTGGCTTTTTTCTTTATTTCTCCCTGTGGAGATGAGTTCTTACATAAATTTCTTTAACATTTCTGTTTTCTCAAATTTTTGTTTGTTTGTTTTGGTTTGGGTTTTTGTTGTTGTTTTTAAATTCCCTTCACAATCTCCTCACTCTGCTCTCCCCACCCCCACCCTGTTTCACATTGTGAGGATGAGTATTTAATAAACTGTTATTTAGGGGGGCATCTGCTTTCAGACATCCTTTTAGAGATGTTGTTATTGTTTGGGTGCATCACTTAAACATGCCAGAAAAACATGCAGGCAGAAAAAGCCAGCAGCAACCAAAAGTGGTGTTTGTCCTCCCCTGCCAGCACGGGTCACTGCTCATGCTTCCCAATGCCCAGAGATGGAGTCCAAGCAGACAACTATGACAAGACCCAGCTCATTGGGGTGGGCAGGGAACAAGGAAGATGAGGAGAGGTGCTGAGGATGCAGTGGAGGTAGGAGAGGTGATTTTCCCAAGCAAGGCTTGTTCATGGAAAGGATCGTGTCAGAGTAGCCCCTTCAGCCCTGTCTCCTCCAAATTGCCTCCATTCCCCTGGTTCCTGGAGGGAACACCAATCAGGCAGATGTCACATGCATCCCTCCTCCTTTGGCTGTGTTGATATTTGTAACTCGTCTCCTACTTCCATAATATATACTAGAGATTGATACTGATGCTGAGACACTGACTTAGATCTTCCTCTGATGCTGTGTGTGCAGCTTACATCATGGCAGCTGGAGTTACTGGAAATTCTGTAGCAGTCTTACCAGTTTGTCTTTGGAAGACAGCAGCATTACCCTCTCCTGTCTGGGTTACAGATATGCCTGATTATGGTTTTAATATCGTAGGTAACCTTCCATGACATTTTCTGCTTTTTTTGATAACTTTTTGCCAGTGTCTAGCACCTTCCACACATGGTAGAGGAAAACTGTCCCCCGTTTTAGCCACAAACCCACATTTTCCTTGTTCATCCTTGTATTGCTGATGTAGTGGTAGAAGTTCTTGTTGCCTTTGTTATTCCCTGAAAGTCTAAGCTCCAGCCAGGCTTTGGCTTTCCCAACACCACTCTTGTTCCTCTTGTTCCAAATGTATGATATTTGTGTGTTCATCCTTTTCTTGTTCCTCCTGCTATACTGCCTTTTTGTACTGGAGCTCCTTCATGTGTTTCATGTCTCCCAGACTGGTCTCCTTGATGCCTTAGCAAAAATGTTTTTTTGCTTTTCTGAGTGGTTTCATATACTAGTGTTGTACTTCCATCTCCTTAAAGACCTTCCAGTACTCCTGTGCTTTTTGACCCTTTTAGAGGTATCTCCCATGAGATCCCTTTTAGTTCCCTGATAACTTCTACTCTCCTCTAGTTGAGAGTCTATATTGACCTGGACCGGGTGTTTGTTAGTACCATTCTTTCTTCACTCTCCTCTAAAACTCCATTGCCTAGAGGTCATCACACTCAACTGATGGCCACAGCTCCACCTGTTCTTTTTTCCACACAAACAGTGGTCGTTTTGTTTTTGACGATATGGGATGTTACGAGTGTGCAGGAGTGATCACAGTGCACCTGATGAGAGGTTCTTTTTACGCATACAGTGGCAGCTGTTACCATGTACCTCCAGAAAGCACGGGGAAAAGCAAGCATACAGCAGCAGTGCCCTGGTACACTGCCTGTACCTGTCGGTGTGCAGCTACGGACCACATGAGCAGAAGGTGATGTTTAGTACTGCAAGTTTTCACTGCTCTTTGAGCTCCATGGAGATTCTCCTGATAACCAGAGGCTATGGTGTAGGTTTTGACCTGTAAAACCTGGTCAAAACCGGTCTTGTACTCTGTCTTGTCACCCTGTCTTGCACCTGCCTGCTTCCACCCTGAGATTTCAGTAGAACCTTAAGATGTAGTGGTAGAAACGGGGGTGACAATGAGAGCACTTCATGTGACAGGCTCTTGATTTATTTTCCCATTACTTACAGTAGAACAGAGTTGTGGATTTCTGGGGAATCCATTTGATGAGGTGTCTGGGGAGGGCAGAAGCTATGGTGTTGAGAACAAAAGACTTCCGTTTTCCTTCCTTCAGGTACTGAGTACTGTGGAACAATGCTGTGTGTTAACTTCACAGTGCTATAAACCTTATGTTTAATAGAGTAGTTAAGGCTTTTATACTAACATGTATTTCTATTGTTGAATAAAAAAGCAGTAAAAAGTACTGATATTATTGACAGCTGTCAGCAAAAAAAACCTCCCCTGTGGAAGTAGTAGTGGTCTGGGCCATGATTTATATGGCAGAACAGCAGTTTGGAAGCTCCTGTCCACTGTTAACTCCTCTGAGGTAATACCAGTGCAGGGATGTGATCTAAGCTAGGAAAAAAAAAAAAAAAGAAAAAAATTGAAACACTGTTAAGAGCTTTTCCTCTCGAAATTCAGGTTATTTTACAGATCCAAGTTAAGGTGTAGGTTTAAACTGATTAAAGTGTTAGATCTGCAACATCCACAGTTCTGTGTGATCTGCAGGTTGAAACATGCTGTGCAAACGTGGCACAGAAAACATTATTGATTTTCATGATAGCAAACTTGTAAAATAGAATAGAGAAATAGAAGCCAAAACAGTCTTGTTGGCTTCTGGATAGTATTCATTTTACAGAATAAGCTAAAAAATCTAGAGTGAAAATTCTAGTTATGTCTGGTCTTGGAAAACAGTTTATAGTTTGATTTATTGAAGCTTGTGTTTCTTTCCTTTGTTGCTGTACATGGTAGTTTTCATGAATGGATTTAGACTGAATGACTTGAGATATGCTTAATTTTTTTTTCTGAATAACCATTCATAGTATAGATGGGATAAAGAGTCAGTTTAAGACAATTGTTAACATAAAATATGTGTGTAAGTTGTTAGTATTGAATTCTCAAATATTAATTTACTCTTATGTTAAAATTCCAAAAATACTTATAGTCTAAAAAGAGGTTGCCTTGAATTTCATAACAATTTTACTGTGTAGATTGTGACCTTACTGTTGTCAGCAAGAAGAGCATGTATTTCTTAAAGGCTAGACAATAAAATAGCTGCCTGCTCTAAAAATTTGGTAGCTTTGAATGGATTATGGAGAGACACTTGCAGCTTCTGTTAAATTGGTATTTGCAAGTTTGTCTGCAAACCGCAAGCTCAAAAGAAACAAAACAGTACTCAAAGTATCATAGAACCATTAAGATTTGAAAAGATCTCCATGATCAAGTCCAGTCCTTGACCTAATATCACCAAGTGCACTAAACTATTTCTCAAGGTGCCATAGTTACTTGGTTTTTGAACAGTTCCAGGAATGGTGACTCCACCACTTCCCTGGGGAACCTGTCCTAATGCTTAACCAGTTTCAGTGAACAGTTTTGTCCTAATATCCAACATGATAAAGTAAATCCAAATCACGTAATGCAGAGTATGAAATGCCTGGTCCACAGCAGAAGGCATGCTGTGGGCTGTTTTTTTGAAAGGTACTGAATATTAAGCATTCAGCAGAGAATGTAAGTATCTGCATGGCTTTTAAGAACTGAAAGAGTTCTGTTACTTATGGCACTGACTCAGGGCCAGGGTGTACCATGCAGGAACCTTAAATCTATAAAAACTGCTAACATAATCTCTAGAAGTCTTTAACAGTCTCTAAAATAATTGGAAGAAATCAATTGGATTAAATGTCCTTGCATTTTAAGGTAATGTATTACATGTTAGGTAATATATTACCAACATGATGCTTATTCTTAGTTTTGTTTAAACCCTACTGTTAGGCTAATATGCAGTACATCTACAACCAGGAAAGTTTTTGTAAACTTTAAATATTCTTTACAGATTAATTTTATTCGTATCAAATGCTGGGATGAGGCGTGTATGAGAGGGTTTATTTTTGCTTATGTACCCTGATTTTTTAGTATGCTCCTTACTTTCACTCAAATGATTTCTAAAACCATGTAATCTCTAAAAAGATAAGTGTTTCTGTTGTTACCCATCAGTTAGCAGTGAGTACAAATTATATCTGCAAATGTAGTTGGAGTGCATCCTCTGTTAAGCTAACTTTCTGTTTAAAAATCCATAATAACATTAGATGAATTTGCCTTACTCAAAATAAGGGAAAATATCTTTTACCATCTAAAAGATGGGTGACGTAGGTCAGTAACTGAACCCTGACCATTTCTCTGGTGTGTTTAGGAGTTGCTGTTTACATTGAGTGTGTTCCTGAACTGCAGCTCCTCTGCGTGATGTCACTGCCAGAGAACACAATGACTGTGCACACCCATGGGTACCAGGTGCAATTTAAATAAAACTCCTCCATGTGAAGGAGTATGGTACAGGCAGTAGTGGCATGAAAGGGTGAAGAAGGATCAGTGAAGCTCCTCAGGAGCTAAAAGTAGGCAGAGGGGTAGAAATTCATGGTGGGAATATGTTGCCATGCCAACCAAGTAATTTCTCTAACAGGAGGAAACTGGTAATGAATAACTGCTGAGTGGGAACTTTAAGAGAAAAACATGCTCTGTGCAAAACCAAAAGGTTACATTTTTGATAATCGACCTTCACCATTCCCCCTATGAAATTCTGCACTGGCAATCTGTCTGTTGGAGCTTCCTGCTGTCCTGTACCAGACCCTGCTGTGCCCATCTGCTAATCTGGGAAGTGTCTGCCTGCAGTGTGGTGGTGGGTACTAGTCCTAAAACCATGCTGCAGGTTGACCTGAGCCCTTTGTGAATTATTTCTCAAGCAGCTGTGAAAGCCAGATGTGGGTTTCACCAGTCTGTCTCCCTTAGTAGCTGTTTTGGGTGTTTCCTTAAATCATTGACTAGCGTATTTACTTTTTGTCTTCCCTGTTTCTTCTAACACAATGTGAAAACTCTTCAGAGAACTGGCATCTTTAAAAAATACTTCTTTCTAAACTCTGATAAGCCATGTATTCTGGAACTTGGACGTGTGTTGTTCGTGTTTTGTCTGTAGCTCTTTATAGCTTTCTGATTTTTTAAAAGAAGGAACAAGAAAAGACATTGAAACTTCATCTAAAATGTTGATTTTTCTTTTTGTTTGTCTTGAGTTATTGCAGGAGGATTTAGTAGTGCAAGGCACTTGCATTGCTTTACCTCCAGTGCCCTTAAAGCAGTGTTCAGCTTGCGCTGTGATCTGTGTTTAGATGAGTACTCCTGCTATGAGGATTTGTGCACTTAGGGTGGTATGAGCCACCTCTGGGATCAGAACCATCCAAACATATTAGTAGGGAGTATCTCTGGACAAATTTGACCCTGCTGAGTTCTGAGCTGCTGCAGCTAGGCTGCTGCTGGTCCCTGGCGTGGCCAGGTATCATGGAATCATAGGATGGTTTGGGTTGGAAGGGACCTGAAAGAACATTTAGTTCCAGCCCCCTGGCATGGGCAGGGATACCTTCCACTAGATCAGGTTCCTCAAAGCCCTGTACGGCTTGGCCTGGAACAAATAGCTGTGCTGTCCACCTTGTGTGGACAGCTTGTGCCCCTCTGCTGCCTCCTCTCAATTCCCTTCTCCTTTTGTTGCACATACGCAAATCGCTGCTTTCTGTGCTTTTGTTTTAAATGATGACCTTTGCTTTTTTGGACAGGGTGCAAGGAGTGCTTATCAGCCTTAACAGGATTTAATACTCCTTGTAGTAGTAGCTTTACTATTAGTTGTAGTGAAGGCTACATTTGAAGAGGTTGTCCCTTTTCTTCTTCCCACCTCTTTCCTTCACTGGCTCCTCAACTGCTGTCCCTGAACTGATGCTGATAACCGCGGGTTTGCTTAGTGAGCCAGCTCAGCCTGACAAAATTCTGGCTTTCTTAGGAGTCAGGGTAATGCTGAAGTAGTCTCAAAGCAAAAGGAGTGTGCAGGGAAGGGGAAGAGTGACAACACGTGCTTAGATATGTGCTGCCCTAATTCATGGCTCGTGCTCTTAGTCGTGCTGTGTGGATGAAACGCTGTTGGGGCTTTCCTTGTGCAGTTTGCAGGTGCTAAGTGACTGAACGAGGAAGGCATTTTGACTCCAGCAAAAGACAGCTAAGTGACACAGTGTGAAAGAATGGAGCTGCCTGACAGCACAGCCTGTACTTATTAGGGTGATATGGAGAGTTCCCTACAACTGTGTTTTTTCTGATGGAATCTTCTGCCTTTTTGGTTTCGAATCTGTTTTTCTGAGCATGAGAGATTGCATGTGGAAAAGAACAGCAGTTCTCAGATGCCATGGAGAGCTGTGTCTGATGTTCATCCTTTACAGCACCTCTGTGTAACCTGTGCTGTTGCTGGTAATGGAGTATGTCAACATTTCCAGCCACACAAGGATCAAGGACTTCATGAGGATGATGTATCTATATGCTAGAAGTCTTGGGAACATGTCATAAAAAAAAAAAAAATTAAAATGCAGTGGCAGATATCTTCTAAGATTTATTGCATCATTATCTCACGTGAAACAGTAAGATTGTAAGATTGTCCTGACATGACTGAACAAAAACAATAATGTGAGAGTATCATTATTTATTTTGTTGACCTGCTGATTATCCCTAGACATTTCCAGAAGCAGAGGCATCTTCAGCAGTGAGGTCTTCCGTTTCATGTAGTTTCAAATACAGTCATTTCAAGGACGGAGGCTGGATCTACTCATGTTTTCTTCTTCAATGTGTTCCATAGATGGAATGTGTTCATCTCCGAGTTAGTGAGACTCTGTAAGTGGATATGGTTTCTCCTCCTGGCTTCTGTTGGCTTCTATAAACCCTGAGGAGTTGACTTGGAAGTTTACACTAAAGAAACATAAAGACTGATCCTTCTCCTTAAGAGATCCCGAAGCAAGAACAAGCTCCATACAATATATACTCTCTCTTCTTAGTGTAATGAATCAGCAATTACAGCTGGCCATAGAACCTGGAGACTGCACAGCTCAAGATACAGCCCATGACATAATGCTGTTCCATATACAGTCATAGGTTTATTTTTGGGTGATCATTATTAAGGAATAATAATAAAGTGCTAATGTAATTCAGGAACCCTCTGGACACTGCTTAGGCAGGGAGGTTGGACCAGATGACCCACTGTGGTCCTTCCAACCCGACCCATTATGTGGGTCTGTAATCTTAATATGTATCCCAAGAAGGGAACTTGAAATTAATAAACTCCCCATTTTTGTAAGAAGACTTTTGTAACCTGAAAGTGCAAGCATGCAATTTCAATGTTTTGGATAGAGCCTATTGCTAGTGGAATGTCTTAAAAATGAAGGTCATTGGCAGATAGCAGAAGGTACATGTTCAGAACGGCATTTAAGATTCAGTGATCAGTATGGATGATATTGTTATTGGTTGGACATTGTTACTGTTACATACAGCATGAAGGTTTTGAAGCAGTTGCAACACTAGAGTTTTCAGTATGTGCCTAAGACTGTTCTCATTATCCATTTCTTGTGCTCAGTATTTTATCCATAGCACTTTGTGTATTTCTAGAGATGTTTCTTAAAATTCACTTACCAGTTTGCTCTAGGCAAAAAGTGGCTAAATTGAAGTTTTCAAAACAGCCCTCTTATATGAGATACAGATAAATGTATTCATTTTGGTCAAGCTTCAGTTAATGGTTTGGTCTAATTTTGAATTCAGAGTGGAGATATTTTGGAGCTGGAGCAGGATCCTCCCAAATAAATTGTCTACTTTACACCTACCCACCACTTCAAGTCTGACCTTGAAGAAGTCAAAGAACTTCTCATGATTCTCATAAACCTTGGGGAGGGGAAGAAAAAAGAAGGTTGGACTCTGCTGGGCCAAGGGAAGCACTCTTGTCACGAATGCCCAGAACATCTTGATCTGGTCAGATGTTAGGTGGAGAACCTTATCTGAGTTCAGTTGTCAAGGAAGAATGTATGGAAGAGAGTTTATCTGGGCTAACCAGCCTCTAAGTCAGAAAGGAATTAATAGATGAAAAACAGCTGCTTCCATTGTGCCCTGATAAGAACAAGAAGAGTGCCTTTTGCAAAACCCAGGCATTTGTTATGTTGCTCTGTTTGGGGAGCGAGGTGAATGCTGCTCTAAATGATGTCCAAATGAACTTTGTGTCCCTAATACAAAAAAATCCAGCTTTTCTTCCAATATATCTGGTTTCATCTTTACTATGTTACACTAACCCCTATGTCATGTTTCCTCAGTCTAAAAATCAAGGTTAAAATCTGGTCATCAACGACTGTGTTTCACTACTCTTCTTAAATCTAAGTGAAGCTCCTTTTTTAAGTGCTTGACAACCTGTTCATTAGATTGGTATCCCAGTGGCATCTGACTTGAGTACCTGGTATGACATCGAGTGGTAATATCCACAAAGGAGCGTAGCTGACACTTAACCTGTGTTACGCGGGCATGTGGTGAAACATACTGTGCGTTAAAGCAGTTTATGGTTCCAGTCTGGTTGTGTAGAGTGAAGTGGTAGCAGTAGCAGGCTGATTTATTCAGTTTCCTCATAACCACCATGGTGAGAGTCAAGCCAAAACCATTTGGCCACGCACTGCAGCAAGATTCCCAACAGGTGAGGAAAACAGGAAAGATGGAAAAGGTCCATGTTGCGTGATCCTTCCCTACACATAACTTTGATCAGTCAGCATTTTTAGGTGATTTTAAGCCCATTTCTATACTTGAGCCATTGTGTTTAATAGCCACTAATGAACTCTTCCCAGTAAATTAATTCCCTGTTTAATCCATCTTTTAACTTGTTTATCCTTCTAATTTCTGGGACTTCCGTGGCAGTGTGGTGGCAAATGTAGGCTACTTCTTTTCAGTTATTTTGCAGCTGTTGTCCACCAATTGCATTAGGTTTTATGTTGTGAAGAACAGTTTCCATGTCAATTTGGATACTTATTATAGGACTACAGTCATCATTTTCCAAAATCTAAGCATATTATCTGGTTTATACATCCTTGAACGTTCATGTCTCACATCAACGTTGTAAATGTATGCTAACATACATTTTTAAATACCAGGTTCAGGGTTTTCTTCAGTAAGTTAAGTATTTAAATGTTAAATAGCAGTGTCTGAGCTAATCATCATTAATCTCTAGGACTGGCAATTGAAAAATCCTCTGACCACTTGATTTTTCACCACTGGGTAGAATGGGTATGGTAACCAGTGCAGGTTAAGGTATCAAACATATCAATAGCATCAGTAGCTTCAGGATGGATGTGTCACTAGCCCAAGCTGAACCAATTAGAAATGGTGGTAACACCACTGTTAAGATTTAAGAAGGGAAAGAAAAAATATTGCAGAGATACATTTGGAGCCAGAGAAGAGTAGGGTCAGAATATGTGAGAAGAACAGCCCCGCAGACACCAAGGTCAGTGGAGAAGGAGGGAGGAGGTGGTGCTCCAGGTGCCAGAGCTGAGATTTCCCTGCAGACAATGGTGCAGATCATGGTGAAGCAGCTGCCCCTCTGCAGCCTATGGAGGTCCATGGGGATATAGAGATCCACCTGCAGCCCAGGGAGGAAACCAACACCAGAGCAGGTGGATGCCTAGAAGGCAGCTGTGGCTGCATGGGAGACCCATGCTGGAGCAGGATCCTAGCAGGGACCTGTGGACCCATGGAGAGATGAGCTCATGCTGGAGCAGGTTTCCTGGTAGGACTTGGGGGGCCCATGTTGGAGCAGGCTGTGCCTGAAGGATTGCAGCTACTGGAAGAGTGACCCATGTTGGAGCAGTTTGTGGAGAACTGTTGCCTGTGGGATGGACTCAGTGGAGAAGTTAGTGGAGGACTGTGTCCTTTGGACCCCACACTAGAGCAGTGGAAGGACTCTTCTCCCTGAGCAGTAGCAGGAAAAATGTGTGATGAACTGATCATAGCCCACATTCTGAGTCTCCCTGTGCTGCTGTGGGGGAGGAAGTAGAGCTGAAGAAACGGTGGGGCAAAGGTCTTTTCAAGATTTATTTTACATCTTGTTATCCTGCTCTGATTTTTTTAGTAATAAATTTGGTTGATATCCGCAGTTTGAGTCTGTTTTGCACATGATGGTATTTGGTGAGTGATCTCTCCCTGTCCTTATCTCAATCCACGAACCCTTCCTTGTATTTTCTCTGCCCTGTCCAGTTTTAGAGGGGAGTGATAAAACGACTTTGGTGGGTGCCTGGCATCCAGCCAGGCTCAACCCACTACAGATTTCCAATGAGTTTTCATGCTTTAGGTTTTGGTTGGCTTAAAACAAAAATGTTACCAAAATGCGCCAGCACCTGCCAAAACCAGAAAAGTCCTAAATGGAGTTCATTCTGAAAGACAGGAGGTTGTTACCATTTTGCCCATGTCTGTTTTCCATGCAGCATTTAGAAGAATGGGTTACACTTAGTATACCATAACCTGGCATCGTCTTGAAGGAAATGTTTTGTTTCCCAAGAGAGCTGCTGTAATATAACCCATTGTAACCAGGACAGCTACATTTGCATGTCCAGTTTACAGGTCATCCTTGTGTATGCATGGTAAGGGTTAGTTCTCCCACATGCATTTTGCATCACTACCTTGTCACTCAGTTTTGCAAGTTCGTTTTGCAAGTTTTTGTAGATGGATATCGGATATAATGAATATGAGGAAATGTGACTGAAATGTGACTTAAAAACCAGAAATGTCGTATGTTGAGTGTTCTTTAAATGGCCAAGAATACTGCATATTAAGTAACATGACCTTTAGTGCCAATCTCTTGATGTAATTAGCATCAGTCTTCTCACTTAAGCAACTTCTGTATGTCAAGTGGCAAGTTCTTTCTTGGCACGCTGCTGCTGAGTGTGAAGCCCTCTTGCCTAGGCAGTGTAACTGTGCATGCTGTGCTTTGGCCGTTACTCACTTCACTTTTTCATTGATTCTGGACTTGATTGGATGGAAAGTGTATTTTTTAAAAAAATCCTTTCTGTGTTTACTTTGAAATGTAAAAAATATCCCTCAGAAATCACCGGACTGTATGTCTCGTATCTAGAAAGTGCTAATGGGTTTATTGGTTATAGGTGCACTGTTCTTTGCAAATACATTGTTTGCAAAGTCAGGGACATGACCAGCAACCATTTGCTGTACAGCAAAATGCTGCTTGATTGTTTGTCGCTATCTCATTATTCTTAATTGGAACTATATTGAAGTTAGGATCTGCAGAGATCTTAGTTTGTCTTTTAACTAAAAGAATATACTACTTTTTTTAACCTGCTTACCTGTGCATGCTGTTCATAAGGGATCATTTGGATGTAATACATCTTAAATTAAACCTTGTGAGTTTCCACTCTCATTCAATTGTCTTTAACTTCTTCAGCTTCTGAAGTGTAATTCTCCTTTTCTTCCACAAGAAGTTTGTCCTTGGCTTTATTGCCCCATCTTCGGGTCCGTTTAGTTTGGTGGGTGTGTTTTTCACATCCATGGAGCCTCATCCCTAAGACACTTCCATGTGAAGGAGGATTTCTAGAGAGGTAGGTTGGTTGGACAAGCAACACGTTTCCTGCACCCTGCTGGGAGCAGAAGTGGAGCTTCTGGAGGCATCGATTCCTCTACACTCCAGGGTCTTGGCGTCCCATTGTGTTGAGGCCTGGCTGGTAGGTGTGTATAGCAGTGGGGAATTCAGAAAACCTTGAACTTGGATTGATTATTTCCTCTGTGATATGATAAGAAAGCTTTAGTATTACTTGAAGTGTTTCTGAGTGCATCCTCCAGAGGAAGTGGAGCATTGAGCAGCCACCGGTGACAATGGAATAACAAGTACAATCTGTTGTCTTGTTCATTGATGGTTGGTTGTCGTGAGCACTGCATAAATGGAGAGATTTGCACAAGTGATAGTGTGCAATGGAACACGGGGAAAACATTGTAGGAACAGTTGTACAATGAAGTCATCCATGTGCGGTCCCACTGATCCCAGCGGGATTACTGACAGAAGGTGCCGCTGAATGTGAGTTGATGATACAGGAACCTGGCTGCTCAAGCAGATGTCAGTGCCTCTTTTGTGTTGCCCTCAGACCCCCACTTCATTTCTCTGTCACCATCCCATGGTATATGCCAGTAGTGCTGCCAGCACACAGTATCCTGCCTTGTTGTCTTGGCTGCACATGGTTGACCTCAAGCTCCTTCCTTATCAACAGCAGTAGTACTCCTAGTACATCAGATTGAGGAATGCATATGCAATAAAAATTATTAACTTTTTGCGAAAAAGAAGTGATTTTTAGTCTACCAGTTCCTTAGTGCTGGTGTGCAAGTCCCTATGGCAGCATGAAGGAGGAGACAAGCTGGGAGCAGGAGGGCAGTGAGGTTACTGCCTCTTGTAATACGAGGTTTTAATATCATTTTGCATTGATGTGGTGCAAATGCTACTCCTGGTTAAAAAGACCAAGGTGATGAGTTAAGTCCTTACCTGGTGATAGCTAGGCCACTTTTTATTATACAAAGATTTTCAGCCTGAAGGCCTGTTCTCCAGTATTTATGATTTTTAAGTTTACATAAAAAAGCATATCCCTTCACTTACTAAGAATGTTTTTTTTTCACTGGAGGGAATAAGATGGAGAAATAAATATGTAAAAAAGAAGAGGAAAGGTTGTCTTTTATTCTGAAAATAGATGGTTTTAATTGTTGACTGAACTCAGTGTTACTTCTGGGCAACAATCACAGATTTTTTTAGGGTCTGTGGAGAGATTTCCACAGATTTATGTGAGTCAGCAGTTCAGAAATAATTGCTGTTCACACTCTGGATTGCCTGATAAAATTACTTTCTTTTTTGTTTTGAGGTTATAAGGTATTAAAAATACAGAAAAAATGTAAAAAATATTTTTGTTATGATTTTCTTTATCTGAGAGACTCTATTTAGAGCCTTTTTGCTAACAGATACAGCTCTTACTTGGTAAACACCAGCAGCAATAGCTTTGTATTTCCTGGAACTATTTTTAAGTCTATTTTTCTATGAGTTTCAATTTTAGTTCATGCTACAGAGGTTGTGTGTGCTTCTTTGGGCAGCAGTCTTAATGATTCTCTTCAAAAGTCCATCATCAGATACCTGGTGACATAAATTGATGTCACAGTGGAAACCAATAGGGAAAACTTCTGATTGATCTTCTGTTCAAAAGTTGTTTGCAGTATGAGATACTGTCAGACTAAGGAAGATTTTCAGTTATGTCTTCTGTAATTTTGGAGAAGCCGTCAAAATGCTCTTGTTAATTGTGAACAATCTGGCTTTCGAGCTTGGATCCCTCACTCTTCTGGAGTACAGTGGTTCATACCTTAGCAGAGGTTAATTTCTTTCTTCATTTATATGAAATAACTAATTTGAATACTGTGCACTTGGCTGTGTGGGTGTGTTTTGGATGAGGTCTTAGAAACTGAGATCCTGTTTATTCTGTGTGGGTGTTAAAGATGCCCCTGTTATGCTCTATGCTGTTTGCAAGTTACTTAGTACCATCTACCCTTTAAGATGACTTCATTCCAGCAGTGTTAAGTGTACATAGTTGCAAAATGTTTGGGGATCCTTTGGAGCAGTCTTCCACGTGAGACTGTTGCACACATTTATTGTGCCTGTTGCTGTAGTGTTCTACACCATTTGTTATCACTGTTTATTGCATTCATGATGTTTACTGCGTTAATCACATAGCTTTAGAAGGTAATCATCTGTTTAATATTTTGAGCTGGCATGGCTGTAAGTTTCATCCAGACTTTTATAATGATGTGAAAAAATTCAGCTGTGAATTGTTCACTGGCCTTCAGAAAGTGCATTAGTGATTGCTGGGAGCCTAACTTACCCTTGTTACTGAAACAAGCTGCAGATAGGCATGACTCCATGGAATAAAAGCCATGCAACATCAGGCAAGTATTCAGTTTTCTGGAAGTCCAGGATCTTACCCTTTAATGTAGCATTTGTGACTCTTTCTTTGGAATCCCTCAAAGTCAGACAAAATTATCATTTATAATAATCCAACTGGGGTGACTTAGTCCATAATTTGTACTAATAGTCAAAGAAACGCATAATAATAGGTTAATACAGAGGTAATGTGTGGAGCTAAAGACAGCTTGGCCTGCAGATATTTCCATGGCAACAGAAAGGTCCCTACAGATGTCTTCCTTCTAAACCTGATGCTGTTTATTAGAGGCTGTCTGTAGTACAATCTGTAATTATCATTAGCTAAAGAAAGGTTGTGAATGTGGGTGTACTGCTTGGCTGATGCTCTCTGACTGATTTGTTTAGCACAGCTTTGAAATACAGTTACAAAAGAATATTAAAAACCTGAGATCATTTAGCAGTTTCTCTCTGCAGGTAAGCTGAGACTTCATTTGAGACTGTTGGCTAATCCAAGTGAAGTATCTGAACAGCAGTATAAGGACTATAGTTTGAAATGTTGACAAACTCTTTTGGCACTATGATTATTAAAAATAAAAGAACATGAGAAGGATGCTGGACAAATTAAAAAATGCAGAGCTGCAGATGGTAAGGGATGTAGTGCACAGCAAAATCTTGTTTTGTAAGTAGCAAAAAGCTTCTGTAAGTAAAGGGAGACAGAGAAGACTGTAAGACTCTTACCTGGACGAGAAACTGAGAAAATAATTGAAGACAGAAACTGTTGGAATAGTAATCTACCTGTCTTCTGTCTTTACAAAGAAGGTTGATTGGGACCAGCTACTTAGCGTGATTGAAGCTAACAGCAAGGTGGAAGGAACATAGGGCAGAAAAAGGAAGGAACAGGTTAAAAACCACTTTGGAGTCATGAGCATTCAGATTTGTAAGCTTAAGGTGGAGTTTATTCTTTTCTACACAAACAACTAATTGAAGCAGTTTTGTGTCCAAGAGCAGCTACTTTGTAAAAACCATAAAGGACAGGTGATATCCCAAAAGAGGGCGCATAGAGAGTATGTTCTTAAAAGAGAGAAAAAAAGGAAGATCTTGTGATTGCAGACCATTCAAACAAATTTGGCACCATGAAAGATGCTCAGACACATAACTCTTCAAAAGCATGTACTCATGAGTAAGTGTAAGCTGATGTTTTATATAGTTTTGTAGGGAAGCACATAGACTTTAAGTCTTCTAGTTGGTGACAGTACTGAGGACAAAAATGTAATGATGGAACGTAGTGAGCTTGTGAAATTGCCTTTATGAAATTTCTGCTTGAGATAGAGTGACACGGTGACACTGTAGCTCAGCTGGGGTGAAAAAACAGTCCAAGTGTTTCTTCTCGACTTCAGTGAGGCTCTGATTGAAGTCCTGTGACATCTCAGAAACAATCTGGAAGATTTACAGTGTGTATGAAATGATTACTATGTGGATGACTGCAAACATACACAATCATGTGATGTGGATGACTGCAAACAGATTAAATGGTGGTGGTAGTCTGTCTAACAGAGGGATATGTATCTGGTGGGATTATCAAATTACGGATGGTAGGATGCAGTTGAACATAACCACAGGATCACAGGATAGGCGAGACAGGGAGGCACTTCAGGAGCAGGACCACCCAGAACAGGTTGCTCAAGGCTGTATCCAGTCCATGTGTGCATATCTCCAAGGATGGAGGCTCCACAACCTTTCCTGGCAACTTGTTCCAGTGTTTGATCTTCCTGATAGTATAGAAGGTGTTTTCTTATGTTTAAATGGAATTTTCTGTGCTTCAGTGTATGCTGTTGGCTCTTGTCCTACTGGACACCACTGGGAAAAGTCTGGCTCCATCTTCTCTACTCCCTCTCATAAGTGTTTGTTATAAGCATTAAGATCCTTGTGAATGCTCTCTCCTTGTGGATATACAAGTGTTATGGTTTAGGAATGGTATTCTCCACTTCAGTGCCCTCACTAGAACTGAGTGCTGCTTGCTCCGTCCTCCTCTCCCTCCCTAAGGTGGGTTGGAGAGAAGAATTGGAGACACAAAAGGCAAAGATCATGGGTTGAGGTAAGAACAACTGGCAGGAAACAGCAATGAGATAAGGAAATTAACAGTAACATCAAGAATATTAATAACAAAAGTGTACAGAAGAGAGAGTGATTCATGTGCAAAAAAAAGCTCACGGCGAAGCTCAACCTGACCCCAGCCATGACACCCCAGCCACTCCCTCCAGCTTGGAAGTGGTGTTAGCCGGCCACTCCTTCCAGCTCAGAACCACCATTATCCAACCCCTCTCCAGCTTGGAATCAGCATTATCCAACCGCTGTCTCCAGCCCAGGAGCCGGTGTTATCCAGCTCAGAACTGGTGTTACCCATCCGCTCTCTCCAGTACGGAACCGGCGTTACCCAACCGCTCCGCTCCCTCCAGCTCAGAACCAGTTACCCGGCTGCTCCCTCTGGCTTGGAACTGATGTTATCCAACCGTTCCCTCCAGCTGGGAACCACCACCACTCTGACTTGACTGGAAAGAACCCCTTTTCCCTAGAAGAGAGTCCCTTCTCCCCTTGCCCCTGGCAACGACATGAGGTGGTGTAGAATAAACTTCCATGTCCTGGCCATGCCACTTCCCTGCTACTGCAGAAATTGACCCTGTCTTGGCTAGAACCAAGACAACAAAGCCTGTGAACTTCAAGCTGGACTGCAAGCATTATAGAAGACCAGATTAAAATTGGTAAGCTGGAGGTGAGATCCAGAATCATTTAAGAGGAAGAAAAGTAGAGAAAAATAACAATTATAGACTGGGAAATCAAGTCAGTAAATGTATAGCATAAACTAACTGGATAGAAGTCTGATGGATAAACATTAATTTACTCTAGAAAGAAGAAAAAAGGGCAGCACCCAATTTTTTAAAGGCTGTTTATAGACAGCAAAACAAATATTTTATATTCTCAGAGAGCATGATGAGAAAATGTAGTTTTCCCAGGAAAAACCATGTAACTGATGTTAGCTAAGCACTCTCAACAGGTCATCTTCTGAGGTTGTAAAATTTTCGTTCTCAAAGTTTTAACACTAGGTTAAACAAACCTTTCTAAACCTATCTAATTCAACTTTTAGGACAACAAAAGTAATTAGTTTTTATCTTATTCTGTGCAATCTTACATTTCTCTGCTGCTGTGATAATCTACAAAGGGATTTTTCATTGTTGTCAGGTGTGGGGTGTCCTTTGAATGTGCTTTAGGATGTGATCTGTCACTGTTAAGTTAGAATTTGGGTTTTTTAAATGTTTTGCCTGCTTTTCAGTTAGGAACTGAAGCAAATGTGAAAACCTTAGTCAGGTGTCAGAATTAGGGTGATCCTGTAACTCCAGGTAGTGTGTGCATGTCTGATTAGGGGCCAACTCTGTCATTACTAGAGGAAAACGTTTAGCAGTGGTCCATTTTACAGTGTTAATAAATTATGCCCTCATGAGTTTTGCTCACTTGTTTGCCTAGAACTGACATTTAAAATTGCAGTTCAGTCAGAAGATGTTAGTTGATATTCATGGTAAGGTTCACATCTGCATTTGAAATGTAGCCATTTTGGCAGCTAGGTAAACAGCAAGTAAGAGGGGTGGAGAAATGTGGCAAATAGATTTGTGAAATTAGTTTTTTATAATAATATCTTGCATGAATAATACAATACAGTACTCTTCTGTTCATGTTGATAGAGAGGCATTTTGTATATTACTGTGTGGTATGTGATCTCAGCTGAGATGGGAGGAAGAATATACCACCCAAATAACAGAAAATCTGCTAAAAACAGAGGGATGTCTCTGTGTACCTTAAGACGAGCATATCAACCTTTGATTTATTGCATGCCTGTCTCAGCAGAGCTTTGCCAGTGCCTAATCAATGTCTGAAGCTTTCCAAAAATTAAAGAGAAATTCTGACTGCTTCTTCAGCATTTAATACAAAAAAAAGTGGCTCAGACATAGAAGACAAGCTACATACAGTTGAGCAAGTACTTTTGCCTTCCTCTTCTTTTTCTTTTTGATCATGAAGATGATTTTATTTTATTGATTATTAAGCTAATTGCAAATTATGTCTTAGGTTAGTGTCTGTGGGGAGAAGAGAAAAGCAGCGGTCATGCAAACACAAGGCTGTTCCTTGAGCCTTGTGGACCAGAGCATTTTGTTTCACTTATTTTTTCAGAGCCTTACAACTATTTTGTGCTTAATTGCTACTTGCCTTAATTGCAGGAAAATTCCTGGGGAGTTATCTATTTATTTGAATTAGACAGTGATGGTTGCACAGTTCTAGGAGTGTGAAAGCAGAGTTCCTGATGTATTTGCTCAAGGCTAGTGAATCTGAGTTGAATGATAAGCTGATGTATTTACTTTTTAACCATGTCTCATGCTGAATACACTTTCTTAATGTTGTAAGAGCTTAATCATCTACTGTTTTTTAATAAAAATGAAAACAAACCCCCCAATACTTTATTTGTAAAGCTTTTCTTTGTAAATTAAATGGAGAATGAAGGAGGCACTTGCCTCAGCCTCTATGCTTTATGCAAGCATAGATAAAGTGTCTGGTGCAGCTGTAATCTCTGGCATCTGTAGATGAGCTGAGTAACATAATGCAATCAGTACAGACCTTCCTTCCCTAGTGGTGTTTGCAGTGAGAGTTTGGATTTTGTATTGCCTTGGGATATAGGAAATTCTGTCACAGGACAGGAGCCGCTTCTAGGAGCTTGTCCTGTTTCTGGCTTCCTAAGCCTGAAAGAGAACCTGTCCTTTATTCTGTAGTCTGATCAGTGCAAGAACATGTCTGTATTTGGACACATAGCTGTTTCCAAGTGTTCTTCAGCAGAAAAGTGGTTAAATCCGTATTGATTTAAACTCCCCATAGTTTCCATCAGATACAGAAGGGTGCAGGACAGCTTTTCTGAAGGATTTTGGTGTCTTGAAGTTGTACATGACCAAAGCTAAGGCATTTGAGTGTGACACTGTTATATTGCTTGCTTGTACATCACAGGTATCGGGGAAATACATGGTTTTTATGCCCTGTTTGTATGTCCCAATCATAATTATAATCAAAAAAGGGCAGTGGTATATTTGGTGTTCCTGTTAACATCAGTGTGAAGTTTGCATTTTCAGCTCTGCAGGAGTTACAAACATCTAGCAGTGCTACAGCCAGAGCAGTGCTGGAGTGAACTGGGGGGTCTGGGACACTGTGGGTTTGTGGACACTTTCAAGTCTTAAATAGTCATTGAAAACAAAAATACCATGGTAGGCATTATGTTTCACACAATTCTGATCTGCTGTTGTGTTTTAGATACTTAAAGCAATGTGGTCGCTGCTTGCAATTCAAAACACAAACGAAAGAAATCCCAACATTTTTCTTTCAAGGGCTGTGTGCCGCTGCTTTGCACACTCTGTCCATGTCCAAATCAGAGAGCTGCTGCTTGGCATTTCATTCTTCCCTGGGTCAGTTAAGGTAACTGCTTAGCTTCAAGTGTTGCAAAGAAAATGAGCTTCATACACTTGGATTTAAAAGCTTAGATAATTTCAAAGTCGGTTGGAGACAAGTTTGATTTTAGGATACCTTCCTGTAGCAGTCATTGTAATAGGTTTCTGAATGGTGTCAAACTGCAAGGTAGCTGTTACCTGAAAGAACTGTGTTTATTACTGCTGGAAAGTAGTAGTGAAAAGGACTTTGAAAGGAAATTGATAGGTAGCCAGCAAGGGATCAGAGTTGAAAGTGCCTGAACAATAAGGGTGCTCGGGAAAATACGCAAGTTTTAGAGGTGCAGGGAGATAACACATCAGTGGGCTTTGCTCACTTTGCGTGTGAGTCTGAGTTCACAATCTAGTTTTTGCAAGCATGTCAGCTTGACAGAGTGGGGTTCAAATGTTAAAACTCAAGATACATCTGTCTGCAGGATTCTAGCTATACTACAATGAAAATTTTGCTTAACAGTAGTAAAATAACCCCAGATGTTGCCTATTGGAAGGTATTGGAAAAAATACTGAACCAGTATATTTCACTTACATATAAGCTTTTTGGGGGTGGGGGGAGAAGGAAGAAAGCCCTAAAAAAAGGAGTCGGAGTATCTGTCATGATACTGCTTTCTTTTTAAAAGAAACTCTACCTGCTACTGAATAGAAAAAAGATGTTTGTGGGTTTGGTTTCTTTACTTGCTTACTTGAATTTTTTCAAACTTTCTAGATTGAATGGAGTGTTAGAGGACCACTTCCTCCTCATTTTCTAGCATCACTGTTGACATAGAAAAGTTCAGAGACACTAAACAAGCATAGTCCATGGAAGTGTTTTGGGTTTAGATTGTCTTTACAGACAGGTTCCTGGATTCCTGGGCTTCTGGATTCTTGGTGCATATATTTGGCTGAATCCACTCGCCAGGGCATGTGGAATATCCGAAGGTGTCTGCTATTGAATTTTCAGAAATTTCATCAAGAATGTCATCTAATTTTTGTGAAGTTTTCAGTTTCAGACTAACAGCTCTTTTTTCGAGATCAGAATAAAACCCTGTTGCCCACAGAGTGTTGGTAGTGATTGAAAACAGCTCGTAATTTAAAAATTGGCTTCTCCTTGATGCAGAACTTTTGGTATCAAATTTAATCTCTCTCCTGCTGTTCCAGTGGTTGGACTAGCATGTCTGGGAAGAAAGTCCAAGTAAATTTTGGAAGATGTTGCACAACAGCTTGAATCAGTAATTCTGGACAAGAAGGTAGTTTCAGGGGCAGTGGTGGGGAGCTAGTGCGAAGACCATGGTTTTGTTATGGTCTAAGTATGGAGTGCAGGGTAGAGCAAAGAGAGACTATGCCATGTGATCTCTGTGGGTGGCAAGAGATAATGTTTAATGTGTGGGAATGGCCTTTAGGGACATAGTCTTTATAATGGTATCTGATTTAAAACTAAAAATACGACTTGCTACAGCCCTCTAAGATACCTTGTAATTCTGTGCCTTCACATCTGCTTCGGGAGGCACATGATAATGTTTGATAGAAGTGGTTGTTGTAACAGCTACTGTTGTAACTGGCGATGCCATATCTGTTACTTCCCTCAGGTTTTCTTTCTTCTTTGGCCTTTGTGTCTCCAGATGTCTTTCTGTGGCATCTCCTGTAAATGCAGTTCTTATCCCTCTGTAGCTGCAAACCAGAAGGAGTTTGCTGTAGTTACTACTACTCCTGGCGAGAAGATAGGAGTAATGTTCTTTGCAGAAACTTTGTTCCATTCCTCAAAACACGTTAAATATTTCAGTTACTTCTGAAATTTCTTCACTTGGCTTTTAATACTGAATTGGGTAGTGCAGAAGAAATATAAAGCCAGGAAGAATAGGGTCTGTTAGGAAAGGAGATATTTAGATCATATCAAGATGATCAGAAATGTGTGAAGAAAATATGAAGGAAGAAAAATGTAGACCATGCTTCTCTCAGAAGGACTTGTAAAAGACTACATTAAAGTGTCTGATAGTTCACTAGAGAGCTGACGATGCTCCCAGTGCAGCTCAGGCCTTTGCTGAGGGACGCATCCTGTTGGACAAAACCACGTATGTGGGCCGACTCTTAGGAAATAAACTTATGAACTCGCATTAATTACAGACACATTCTCTTTGAAGACTGCTGGAATACCCAAAGGAACAAACTGATGTAAAATTCATGTCAGAGTTTTCTTTAAATGGATCCTTTCCTAATAACACTGTAAATTCAGTGAATTATGAATGCTGTGTATGGGGGAGGCGCATGGATGTAGCACAGAGGGAGTAGAGCTGAGGTGAGGGGGTGTCCACATTTCTCTCAAGCCTCTTTGGCCAGTAACATTAAGGAAGCAGCACAGGAGTATTTAACTCATGTTTGAGATTGCCCTACAACCCCTATCTTTGCGAGTTCGGTAATTTTTAGGTGTTTAGATTTGTTGTTTTAAACTTGTACCTTGTAAAAAGAATGATTAATGCAATTTGCAAGCATAAAATGCATTTGGAATTTAGGATGGTTTATTTCTGAGTGCTTTTTACCTCTTTAGTTGCAATGATTTCAGTAACTGTCTGAAGATTAAACTTCTTTACTTTCTCTGGTGGATAAATCAATGACAGGATCAAAACACTGAAAAGCGGGATCAGGAACTGTTTGACCTCTCTTGAAGATTGAGACAGAACAAAGCTTCTTAGATTTCTTCTTTGCATACATTTTGGCTGATACTTTTTGTGCACCTTTTAATTGATTTGTTTCTCTGTTAGCAGAAATTCTTGTGCCTTGAGTACCGATTAGCTTTACAAGTTGGAAACTTAGATGTGTCCTACAAACCTAAGAGTTTTCCTTGGAAATGGAATAATTTGGTAACCTTGAGAAGATTTCTCAAAGGTGGAACACATTTCAACACAGAAGCTTTGCAGAACTATGTTGTGTTTTGTTTCTAGGTCTTCTAAGTCTTTGAAGAGTTTTGACAGTGCTGTACTTCTGAGTCTCAGCTGTGCCTGAGCTGAGATCATATTTGGGATATGATCATATCTGAAGATATTAGAAATAGGGTTGGTTTGAAGGACAGACTGTTTCAATTGACTGCAATTTTCCTGAATTTTAAACGAGCACCGAATTTGCCCTGGGACATACCCACAGGTTCTGGTGAAGGCCATTTTACCCAAGTCAGTTCATTCATCCTCAGTGCAAAAATGATGCAGAGGGTTTTTTGGGAAATATGTGCCTCTGACTCCTTCCCCTTTCAGTAATCTGTGCTGCAGCAGTTTGGGAGGCTGGAGCAGAATAACCTTCCGTGGTTAACTGACAGAGAAGAAAGAAATGGAAGGAACCATTATTTTCCTGTCAAGATTTCCTTGAAACAAAGAGGTGTGGAATTATGCATGCTGAGGGGGTGTCTTTGGTCCTTTGATTAACAGCAGAGGCCCAATTTCGCCATCAAAAGCATTCTTAATTATAAGCCCTGTTGAAAAGGCTGCCTTGAACATTGAAGAAATGATATTACAGAGCACGTCTGTCTCTGCTTAGGTGATCTGCAGGCATTTTGTGGGAGTGTTTTATTAAGAACATTGGAAGTACACTGAAAGTAAAAGAGGAAACTAGAAATATGTTATTCGTTTCACTTTAATCACAGCAGAAGGCATTGCATCACTGAGGAACTCGAATAGCTGTTCCCGGCTTGAATGTGAGAAAGCTTCCTGCTTTGCTGCTGTAGCAAAGCCTGATATTCTCCCACTGCAGCTGGTGACATAATGTGTATCACAAGGTCTTCCTCAAATAAAAGACATCCATCTTGGTTATTTTATGAGTCTGCTGATTAAAGAGATTTTTTTGTAATTACTATGACTGAAAGGCTACAGCAGAAGATGGAAATGTTAATTTACAATCTGCTTGCTGACCAAGTGTCATGTGATAATGGATTGGGACAGACTGTGGTTTGCAAATGGACCTGAATATTTGGAGCACTAATTTGAAGTGGCAGATACGGTGCCATCATGCAGGTTTCAAACGGGACACGTTTGATTAAGCGGCTGCGGCGCAGCAGTGGTTGTGTGATAGGTTGTTGAGAAATGATCACCTTTCATTTTACACTGGTGGCAGCCATGTATGTGGTAGAAGAGGAGAGAGAAGAAGCAGAAAGACAGATGAACAGGGCTTGAAGGTAAATCTTTGCCCTATAGTAAGCAGGCTGTGCTCCAGACCCACTACAGCACTTAAATTTACAATTTCCATTAAACAACGGGGATTTACATACCTGTCTAGATATGTATATCAGGTCTTTAATTCTGTCTCCTAAATATGTGTATGTAGTCACAGATGTTGTATTTTTCCAGATGTAGCATTGGTCCTGCTCTTTTTTCAGAGGCCTTATAATTCAGGATGCAAGATGTCAGGCACCCACACTCTGATACTGTGCCAAAAAATTTGAACGTTTTATGGATGTGGGCTCAGGTGTTTCAGACAGTAATAGTGGTGGTGTAGCCTTATAGCAGTTTGAATGGGTTTTACTGTTTCTATGGAAATTTTGAAATAGAATATTCTGTAGCAGAGAATCCTTCTGTATTTCTGCTATAATTCTATAGCAGTTAATCCTTCCTGATATCACCCATCTTGGTCTACATGTTCTGTTAAAAAGATTATCCTGATGCATAAACTTACAAAACGATTTCTACATATTTTAGTTCTTTATGTATGTTACTCATGTATGGGTTAATTTATGTGCGGTACTGTTGAGTCTTGTTACAGGCTCTTAGCACACAGCTGTACTGAAACTTGATTGTAACTGCCTTGACCTAACAGTAAACTAAAAGAGCATTGATTGTAAGTTCTTATTTTGGAAAGTGATACTATATTATGGAAAGAATAGTTTGCGGTGCAGAACACCTCGCTGTGTTTGTATGGTGGATTTGAAGTAATTTTTTTCCATTGGTCACTGTAAAAGTAGTGATGTATCCGATAGCATCATGCAGAATCTTGTGGGTTTTTTAAAAACAGTTTACTACTCTTGTATATGATAATTTAAGGATACAACTTACATGCAAATTCAGGATAACTGATCAAGGGGTGTTTAGGTAGACGTCATTGCTTTACGGAGCAATGTATGACATGTTTCTTTGTTATCCTTTAAATTATGTATGATTTGTAAATGATCAATTACAATTGTGCTCCAGTGGTGACAGTGGAAAAGAGGAGTAGCAATAGCTTTGTGGAATTAGGTCTGTTCTACACATTGAACAATTGCAGGCTGGAAGCAACAAGTGTATATTGTATGTTTGGGATTTGTTTTTGGGAAATAGTCACCACAATATATTGTATATTCAGTGCAAAAATATTTCTTGCTGAATGTCATGAGTGGCTACTGAATAACTGAATATCTGAAGAAGAAGGAAAAAAAAAAAAAAAAAAAAAGAAGCCAGAGCGGAAAAGGCATCCTAGTGATTGGCCCCTAAGGAGAAGATTCATGAGCACAGCTTGAAATCTAATGGGATTAGAGTTGATGTTATTAGAATTCATTCTTTTCTCTTTTGATCTTTGACAATGTTAGGACAATATTAGGCTTTTGGTGGTGTCATAAGCAGAAATGAGTTGGAAATTCTCAAACTAAAATATTTATTGGAATATTGAGGGGAATAGTAATAGAAAACTTAACTGGGTAAAAAGGAGGAAGTGGTGCTCATTAGTGTTTAGTTGCTTTTTTCTAAAGGGTTTGTAAAGGTGAAAAAAAAGAGAAAAAGTAGATACTCAAGTGAAGTCTATGTTTCATAGAGATTTTTCAGTTGTTCTGCAGGTCACTGAGTAGAAGCTCTGAGTCAAAGAATAGACCTGGCCTCAAAAAATTTGTCTTTATAATACTTGTCTTTATACTTACACCTTTATATGTATAGATAAATAAATTACATAGTACAAATATAAACACACATATCTATCTGTATACAATTATATTTAAATATTTTAATTTATATTTTATACTTTTTGTATGTGTATCTCTACATAAATAATAATTGCTGTTCCATTATTCTTGATGGATCCCAAAATGAACGGGTTTGGGTTGGACGTTAACCGATGCATTCTCAGGCTTGAGCTTATATATATGTCAAGTGTTGTCACTTGTTGATGTCAGTTTAAAGTCAGAATGAAAAAGATGGAGTCATTTGGTAGGTGGTGCCAAGGCAGATGTTTAAATTATGAGTTGTTATTTCGGGGTGGCAAAAGGAAATCTGCTGAGTTTGTTAGGGATTCTGGATTCCACCATAGTAAACACGAAAGCAAAAACACTGATCTCACCCATTCACCACCCTGAAGCGCATATGATGTGTTTATTGACTTTGTCACATCTCTTAACACTGAGGCAAAATGTCAGTGGATCTGTTATAATTTTATTAGGATGTCATTTGTGATACAGCTGATATGCCACAGAAAATAGTTGCTGACCTATATGTAATTATCCTGTGACTGAGAGCGCTGCTGTGATGGAAATTTGTGTTCAAGAGACCATGGAGGATGTACCAAAAGCCTGGGTCAGTCCTTGAACTAGTGCCAGATTCTGAGTTGATAGGCAAGGGGGGAGGAGGGCAATAAATCTTGACAATGCACAGCACTGCTGAAGAGCACGTGCACTCTAGTGCCAAATAAAGATGCTGCACCTCACTGCCATCAGTGTGGGTTTGGAAGGTAGCTGCAGCGCCATTTCTGGCCCATGATGACATCGGGTAGGTCTCTTGGCCCTGGTCCCAGGCAGCCTGTGCTGAGGCTGCCAAGGGCTTTGTGGGGAGCGTGATTTCGGAGACGTGCTTCAGCTGAGTGTATGAAAATATTGTTCAGTCATTTTTTCCCATTTTTTGCGCATTTATTCCAGGTTTCGACAGAACTTTGAAGTATTATTTTGTGATGTGATTGACTTCAATTTCAAGTGGCTCACAAGGGAGGGAGCCTATCCTTCTCCCTTGATGCCGTTGTTGACACCTTGTATGCCTTCATTGCATCCTCAGTCCTGTTTTCGCTAGAAGGAAAAGATGATTCTTATTGACTGTGAACAGACTTTTGGGGGTCTCCTGGCAACTAGTCCCATATTCCCAGAGCTTAATGTGTGGCTGACAAATGATAGTGACCAGTACTGCACACAGCAGCCTTTGGCCTTAAGATCTTCTGATCTCTCCAAAGCAGTCTCTTGACATGACTCTACCAGGAGAGGTGTTCATTGTCCTGCCATCAGCCCCTTGCATAAAAGAGGTTTTCTGTGCAGTGAATGTACCAGCACTGTGTGGCTGGGATAAAAGTGGTGATTCATCACCCAAAAATAAGTGCTGTGCTGATTATAGCTGCCAAATACTCAGTCATCAGTTTCCTCCCCGTTAAGCATTTGCCACCTCTCTGACTGTGGTGTAAGCAGATGGAGGGCGGCGAGAGTTAACCATTGATGAAGTCAGTCAGTTTGCTGGAGCGAGTGGTGCTATCATAGCTGCCCCAAGGCTTTTGGGACATGTGAGGCCAGGTCTGCAAGTTCTCCCCCTTTTCTTTGGTAGTAACCTTGGTAGTTTAAGCAAGCAAAAAGCCACAGCTTATTGTTCTTGGAGAAGAGTTAAATTTAGTTGCTATTAATGGAAATTAAGTTTAGTTTTCATGTTTTGCAGTCTTCTTCTTTAGAAATTGCTATTCCGTTGGGTGGACCAATTCAATACATGGAATTCAGCGCCAAACTGAACTTGGTCTCAGGCACCTGTGCTATTCAGTAACCACACAAGTGTTGTGTTATCTTTCCATTTGTTTTATATCTATAGTAATAGTATGTAAATCACAAATTGTATCAGGTTACATCGTGGCTTCAGTAATATAAACTCACACAATATTTTAATTTTCAGTAGTTTTATGACATGCTGTAAAACAAAAGACAGCAATTCACATGTGCCCTGCTCATTCTTTCTGATTGCCCATGTATTTTTAATTTTCCTTTTCAAAGATGTCTCTGTCATGAATGCAAATAATGAACCTTACTCCATTTTATCAAAGTAATTCATTACTATAGAGATATTTTTATTGTGCTGGTCACTTTAGAGTTTTTTGTTGAGAATAAATTGAAACACTTCACTATTAAATACGCTTAATAACTGTAGTTCTCTTGATTGCCCTAAAGGTGTTAGTACCCTTTCCTGGGAAAGCCAAGCTGAAGTTAAAATTCAGCTTGAAGTCTAATGCCTTCTATAAGCCTATAAATGGTGTCTCATTTAAAGAAGAAGAAAGAAGTCTTTCTGAAGCATCCTATTGTCAGCTCTGTTTTAGTTTAGATGAGTAACATTGAGCTATTTGTGCTCCCTACTGTGCTTTTAATATTTTTACTGCAGCTTCATTCTGACCCATGTGTACCTTTGGCCAAAAGTTAATCTGGACAAAATGAAAGGGATATTGGCAGATGGAGGAAATCAGGTTTTCTCAGCCTTTTATAGAGATACTTTGCTTCCCTTCTTCATTACCTACCCACCCTGCAGCTTGAGGTCTGCAGTTAAGAGTTAGAAAGGGGCTGATTATGCAGCTTGCAACATGAAATCTTGCTTATCCTTTGGAATGTTTTAATTAGGGTCAGAGATGTCTTTTTTCACCATACAGGTGAAATATTAGAAAAATCACCAAGGGATGTGTTTTCTTACCTTAGTTTTAGCCCATTTCAATCTGTGTCCAGCTGGTACCTGGACCTGGTTAATAAGGGGAAGCTTTTTTAGGTGGAAGCCCAGATCTCATGCTGTGGAGAGAAGGCAGCCCCGTTCAGCCCAGGAGCTCTCTGGCCTTCCCTGTCTCTACTGATTGTAGGCAAAGATTGTTTTCCCATAGCTCACCTGTGAAGCAGTTACATTGTAGACATTGGATTGCAGGAGCAGGGAATATTGTATTAGCCTGCCTGAAGCCTCTTTGTGCTACACGGTTATGATGGCAGGTCCTAGTGGATTTTTTAAAATATTCAAAGTACACTCTCCCCAGATATTCATACTTAAATCTAACACAGGTTATTGTAATAATAAAATCAATTTGACACACTCCTTTCGCCATTAGTAAATTTTCTGGATTTTATCTTGTGTAATGTAGGTTATTGGTTTATTGACTTAAGCTGTAGTGTTTTATTGAGTTTATTTGGTTAAGTTAACATAAAGTGAACTAAAACCCAGCTCTTAAAACTCACAGCAAGATTCCAAGAGCATGTTGACCCATGAATACCATAAGTAGACTAGTATTTGATAGCTAAGTGCCTCTCAAATTTTCGTAAGCGACTTACCTGTTAAGGAAGGAGGTTTGTCTGGATAAATTCACTAGCAGTAACATACCAGAAATACCATGTTATGATAACTTAAACAGATAATATATTCTGGGTTTTAAGCCATTTTTTCTAGGGTTTGTTTGTTTGTTTGTTTGTTTGTGGGTTTTTTGTTTGTTTTGTTTGTTTGTTTTTTAATTTTATTTGCATATATCCTTTTCCTTGAGGAACAGAATTCAGTGCTAGTTGTGGTTTTGAGATCATCTTGTCCAGAGATCTCTTTCCCTGTTTGTAGATTGAACACTTCCTCTCTAGGGCAAATGCAAGACCAGGAATTTTAAAAGGAGGGCTTGCTTTTTCTAATTTTCTTTCTTAGATCTTCCAGTTACAAGCTAGATTAACTAAACGAGTTAATCTATCCAAATTTCTCCTGTTTCATGTAACTTTTAATTTTTTTTATTCTCCCTTAGTTTTTACAGTGTTCTGTGTCATTACCAAAAATGTACATGGAAAGAAAATGAGTGGCATACTTCTTACTATTTATATACCATGGATTTGACCTTCCTGACAGATCTGAAATATTGAAGGCAAGACCCAGAAACATCTGTTCCCCAGGAGGATTTGACTGCTCGTTTGAGTATAGCCTGACTAGTTCTTTTACTGGACAAAGCTAATCTGTAAGGGGTGTACTGGAAAAAATGCCTCACATCATTCCCAACCTTTCATGCAAGAGAGGCCTGTTGAGCTCAACACAAACTTAATGCTACCTTTCCAAGCACCACCAGTTGATATATTTGTTGCCTTTGTTGTACACAATTGCTACTGCAAGTGGTGCATTATCATCATAAGACTTATTTTGTTATCTTGAAAGAGTTACGAAGTAAACTAATTTCTCAGAGGTAACTGGCTTAGCCTCGCAGTGATAAACATCATGGCAGTATCTGTTACTTTAGGATGTAAGGAAGATGTGATTTGAAATACCGTAACTGTGGTGTGTAATGAACATTCCTAAGATCAGATGTGTTAATATTGTTCTGTATATAGAAGTCTTTGGAGACAGGCAGAATGAAGTGAAAGCATGAATTAAGTTTTACTTGCCCAGCTTCTTTTTTTACATTTACATCTTATGTAATACTACAAAAAAGACTGGTTGTTTTGTCTTACTGCTGTTCCTAAATCTTTCATGTTTAGGCACGTCATGACCAGCATTTTGAAAGAGCATTGATGCCTGAAGCAGGGTACAGTCTGCAAACTCTGGCCTCAACAAATGTTCTTTCTCTTTTGGGATCCTCAGTATGAATAAATAACCTGAGATTTCCCTCAATAGATTCACACATTAGGTTTTCTGAGGGGTTTTTTTGGCAGGCAGCCGGCTCTATTTTAACTATCAGCCCTGTTGGGTTGTATTTTTAATAGTCAGAGCGGATTGGTTGGTAAGCTGGCTGTTTCAGCCATTTGGAAAGTGCTTCCCTCAGAACAGGAGTCATTAGTTGGTTCAGCGGCAGCCCTGGTCACTCTAAGCAATGCCTGTGTCCCACAGGACTGGTCGCTGAGCTGATTCACCATCTAATGTGATGCTGAACACATTATACATCATAAAATGAAATTAGCTTCCTTTAATCTACAAGTATATCAGCTTTGTTGTATTCCTTCATGTAGCATAGTCACTGTTGTAAAGTCTTAGGGCTTGTACAGCTGGCTTTGTAAAGACCAAATTAAGACCCTTCAGTATGATAATGAACTTCTTGTGAATTTAATAAAATGCAGTATCTATGACAGATAGTAAAATAAAATTGTTATTTTCATTCCTTATGAGAAAGCTCACATTTTAAAAGGGAGAGAAGGGGCAAAAAAATGGTGATCAATCTTGTAATTAAATTCCAGGATAATAAAGCTATTGATTATGTCTTACACAGACACTGGATTAGTTAGTAGTTAAATATAAAGCGCTGTCTAAGCTGTAAATTCACTGTGTTTGAAGTTGAACAGTGTTCAGAAAAGCCTGGTGCACTTGAGGAGTAGTCCCTTGTATATAAAAAAGTTCTTGTTACCATGAAATGTGATAAAGTACCTCATCTGTCTGTGAAGACCACCTCGGTTTATATGAACGGTGAGCCCTTCTATTAAAGTCTTGTAATGGGATTATAAAACTTTTTCACAGCACTGTTGCTGTGTTAAATGATGCACATGTCAGCTAGCTACTTGGACACCTAGTCACAGGCAAGTGTTAATCTTTTCTCCTAATTCCCTACACTGCAAAATAAATGGAGGTTTAGCCTGATCACTTCCTGAAGTGGACCATCAATAGGGGTTTCAGTGACAGAGTTCAAAACTGAAATCCTTAAATCTTCTCTTTGACTACAAAAATTTGGAGAAATGTCATAGTTTTTAGTGATAATATATTACATTTCTTAAGACCTAAAATTGTGTTTATGTGTTTGTGGACTCCTTAAAGGTAGAGCAGCTCAGTGCTGTGTGCCTCTGATCAGGACTAGGAAGAGAGGTGATGTGTACCTCTCTCATTGAGGGTATCTGACCTGGTGGCTGAAATGTTAAAACGTCCACTGCTGTGCCTCAGACTCTGCTTTAGATGCCCTGAAACACCATATATTAAAGTAGAGAAATAGCAGGTAATGTTCCTGCTCTCTTTTTTACTTAGAAGGATGGGTCACTTAACCACTAATGATGTGGAAGACCTAGGTTCAGTTTGCACCAGTGCCTGAAGGGATTCAAGTCTGTCTCCCACACATGCAAGGAGAGCTCTATTTATGAGGCTTTTTGTGGTTTATGAGGTGCAGTTATGAGGCTGTTGTTCTGAGATGGGATCTTCTGATGCATCCTCTTCAAACTGATCTGCTTTACAGGTTCTGAGATTTACAGGACAGCAGTGAGAGAGAGAATATTTTGATCAGAGTTTACTTGCTAGGCAAATGTTGAAGAATTATTCTCACCAGGATTTTCCTCTTAACTGGCTGTATATTACCAGAGAGGTAATTCATGATACCTTGATTCTGTGAAAGACAGATGATTTTAGCATCTATTTCCTGCTGTGTGCTACTCGCAGTCTACCCACATGCCACAATTTAGCGCGTAAGCCAGAGGCTGCTGAGAGCTGTGCTAGAGGAGGACAGGCTTACACCACCTCACACACTGCTTACAAAATACACTTCACTGATTTCTTCCAGTGATTATCTCAATAATGTAGAATCAGAACTCAGACTCCCTCCTCAGTGTCGTTATTTTCCTATGAAATGCAAAGTGAAGGTTTGGTGTGAGACTCGATTTTCCCAACTGAACCTTCCTTTTTCCAGAGGAACTTCACTGCTGGAGTCTAGTGACAGGTGGGGAGGGTGCTGGGTGGCTTAGCCCAGCACCAGCTGGACAGGCAGTGTGATGTTCTGCTGCCCTGAGAAACCACTTTCCTTTTAGCTAAGTAAGGGGTTTTATGCAGTGTGATGGCTTTTTTTCTGTTGGGGATTTTTTTTTTCCTTCTTACAAAGTTAATCTGAAGCATGTAACTCTCTGTAGCACGTAATTACTGAGGATGCAGGAAACCTTCCTTGCCATCAGAATTTTCCATACCTGCTTCAGTCTTTCTTGGGAAAATTGGCCTATTCACAGTTGGTGAACACGGCTGTTCTTAGCTGGTGCAGCAGTTACTGTGAAGTTTGTTGCTTGGGAAGTACACAGAAGATGAGCTTTTTGCCATGGCCAAAATATCTGTAAGATGGGCAGTAGCTGCCAGCTTACTCCTCTATAGTGGATTGCAAGTCATGGAGTAGACAAGCTGTTGAAACAGCAAGGAGAGTACTGCAAAAGGGTGTTGCATATACTATCAGAGCATGATTTTCATTTGTTTATGTCACTGGGCTTCTAGAAAACCAGCTTGGTGGGTGGGGGCACAGTTGGCTCTGTATCAACTATTTCTGTGTTGTGAAATAACATTTAGACCTGGTCCAGGGGAAGGCTACAAAACTGAGCAGTAGACTGGAACAATTCTCCTATGAAGAAAGGCTGAGAGAAGAAGATTCTCCTATGAAGAAAGGCTGCCTCTGGAGAAGAAAAGTACCAGGAGAAGCTCCAGGGAGACCATATTGCAGCCTTTCAGTATTTAAACAAGGCTTATAAGAAAGATGAATAAAGGCCTGTGGCAACAGCACAAGGGACAATGATTTTAAACTGAAAGTGCATAGGTTGAGACTGGACATAAGGAAGAGATGTAAGTTTTATTATGAGGTTGGTGAGACTCAAGAATCAGTTACTCAGAAAAGCTGTGTATTCCCCATCCTTGGAAATGTTTAAGGCCAGGTTGGATGAGGCTTTGAACAACCTGGTGTAGTGAAAGATGTCCTTGCCCAACAGCAGGTGGGTTGACTGGATGGTCTTTCAAGGTCCGTTTTCCAACCCAAGCTTTCCTACAATTGCCTGCATTTGTGTTGTGAGTGCCACGGTAGCAGAGGTGAAATAGAGCAAAGTGGTGAGTGTACAGGCATTCTGAGCTGATCAGCACAGTTATACTGTGGCCCACAAGCAGCCCCACAGAGGAACCATTGCCCTGTCTATGCAGGCGTTGTTCTGTGTCAGAATCTGTCTTCTGTGTTGCTTGAAAGCAAAAGTCTTGAATTTCTGAAGTGAGGTTGTGAGGTGCCAAGCCATTTATGAAACAGTTGCACTTTACAGCTTTTAGTTTTCTCCTGTTAGATTTTCATGCCTGTAACATGCAATTACATATATATTGAAGCTACAGATACTCTTTTAAATTCAGTGGTAAAAGAGCCCCTAAACCAAAGTATGAATTCCCCTATTTAATTTGTAATATATTAGGAGCTGTCAGTACTAATTAGCACTGTGAAATAGCTTAAGCATAAGACCCATGTGCCAACAAGAGTAATAGTGCCTGTGTCTCAGAAGAAGCAGAATTTTGAGTATGCCTGTTCAGAGATGTATTTGGTGTGCTCATCTCCATTTGGCTGGGCATGGTAATTATGGTTAGTGAAAAAAGAGAGTGATTGAATTTATAATTTTTTTGGTTACCTCGTGCACCTCTCCCAAAGTAAATAAACACACTGGGTTTGTCGGTCTTCCTTCCGAATCAGAGCAGCAAGGCAGCACACATGTAGGTATCAACTCTTGCACTTTAAACAATTGTGCTCCTCAGTCAGGAGCAGTATTTGGAAATGCTTGGTACCTTTGGATCCGTCCCATAAGCCTTGGCTGTTGATAAGGGTGAATCTGTGTGTGTATGCATCTGAAAATGCAGCAGTAAGTTCTTGGAGCCGATGGACACATGCAGTTTAAGCACCTTCCTTCTTTGACCATAACAATAATTTCTACTCAAATATGGGTTGTGATACCAATGATGTGGCAAAACATCAGCTCCATAACAAGTAGCAGGTGTCGTGTCCTGTTTGGTGTAACATGGGGAAGTGTGACAGCGCTTATCCTGATGTCACTGTTGTGATGTTACACAACATCACCTTGCAGGCAGTCCATTTATGTCTGTTATTTAAAATGAAATTGAGAATTACAGAACCTCTTGTTTTACCAGCACAAAGCAAAATTATTTTTTTTCTTCTGTTCCTGTGTGTGCTTGGAAGATGTGGTTGGGTGCATCTTTTGATGGGTTTGCGTAAGTAGGTAATGGCACAACTGCAAGCATTGTCAATTTGTGCCCTCAGGGGTACCTGGTCTACCCCAGCCACTGCCAGCTCTTCCCCGTGAGGGTGCCAGAGTCTGTCACTGAGCTCAGTGCCATCCTCCACACTCCAGGAAGTCTCAGGTGGCACCATGTGCCTATGCCTGGACATCTGAGTTCAGCCCAGATCACTTTGCTTAGTGAAAGAGCTAAGAGTAAACTTGGTAGAGAATGTTGTTTTGTTAACAAAGGGGTGAGGAAGAAACGAGGAAAGAAGATTTAGGTCAACCAAAAACTTTTGGGAATTGATTTCAAATGCACTAGCTTGTTATAATCAGTAAAGAAATAACAAAAAGATCAGAAGAGACCTCATGTGTTCTTTGCCTAAAGTTTAAATGGGTCAATGTGTATCATGAACAATGTTCATTCTAAAATTTACTTCTCCCTCTCTTCCTTTATTTTTTAAATAGAAACTTCTACTTGGAAGTAAAACTACTTACTCTGTTGAAAAATAATTTGTGCACCAAAATAAAAGTTTCCTTTTTTCCTTCTACACTTCTTCCATGTTTTCTTTTCACAAGTAAGAGAAATAGCTTGTGTCTGGTTGCCCCTGTCACTATGTGTAGCATATAAGGAGTTTTCTTTAAGTTAAAATGTATATCTCTGAGGGGGGCTTAAGAGCATTGTTTTGCCTACAGTTTAGTTTTAGGTATCTAATATGGCATTTTATATGTATTACTTGTCAAAACCCAATAGTTTTGTCTCTAACAGAATTTAATTTTAGGTATAGTCATATATTCTGAAGTTGATCTAAGCTTAGGAAATAAAAAAGTTAATAAGCAGCTCTTACAAACACCTTCTTTAAAAGTTGGTGTTTCTTCTGTTTAAAAGCAATTAGTTCATCAGAACAAACTTGAAGTAATGTCATCCATAATGAATAACATGGTGATCATAGTTTTGTATTAACTCTGTTCTGAGAAAAACAAGTAAGTACCCAGTTTCTTCTGATGTGTAATAATATCACTGTAATATTGTTGGCTATTAAAAAATAATCAGTTTGAGTTCATTTTAGTTCAGTTGCTAAGATGCTTATTGTTTTAAGATTAAAAGCATAATGAAATATTGAGTGTGTACAGTTGTCTCAGATTTCAGATGTGAGCCTTTCAAATAGTCGAAGTTGTTACAGATACATGTTTCAGACTTTAATTTAGAGCAGGGGAATAATGATACTTTATGCTATTTTTTATTCAGCCCTTAAAAGTTAGAAAGAGTAAAGTAATATAAAGAAGGTTTCATAGTTAGAATGCATTTAATTTTTATATTGAGTATTACAATGTTTTTGCTCTACTGTTACAACTCTAAATTTGATATTGTAGTGTAGGAAAAACTCTTGAGATTCTTCCCTACATTTCCCCTTCTGTAAAGTGGCAGTGTAGTCTATGTTATCCACATCTAAAAGAGATTTCTGAAGACTAACAATTTTCCAGTAATCAGTAAGTGATTATTACTGTCATAGGTGAAGAACTGAAACAAGGAAGTCTTTGGGGTCAGCTCCAGAGTATTGCATTAAATGGTCTGTATTGGAGTGTGTGTCTGCTGGTCCATGTTCTGGTGTCAGTAGGTTGTCTATCTCATAATCCATATGCTGTTCTACTTGGTCTTTTAACTGTGAACTTTGTATAAAGACTCAAAGTAGGTGCACAGAGAGGGCTTGGTTTTTATTCTTGGTCTTTTCTTCTGTAACAATACATACTGTGATGTACCAGGACAGTGAATTGAGTCAAAATACATTCCAGAGGCATTAGGAATTAATTTTCCAAATTTATGTGTTCGTAGTTTATGTGACTGTTCGCTTTAAGGGTAAAAACTCAGAAATAGCCATCCCAATTCTACCTTCCCAAAAGCCATGCTAAAAGAACATTGGTGAGCCAAAGCAATGAAGCAATCTGCCTTTGGGCAGCTTTGGGAGGAGGGCTGTCTCTGCTAGTTTTGCTCAGACCCTTAGTGGGCCATTACTGCAATATGCATTTCTTGTCTTCATTTTTTTGGACGAGTGTCACAGAGGGACAGGAAGTTTCACCAGCGAGTTTCTGGGATGTCTGCTGACAGCAGAGGAATGGTGAACCTCAGCAGTTTCAGGCACTGGTGGGGCATTTTGTGTTACTGGGCACAAGCCCTTTTGTGTGGTCACTCCAAGCTTGGCCTGCCTCCTCTTCTCCATGCTGGTACACTCTCCCTGACATGTAGCCAACCCATACAGCCTTTCCAGCCAACCACACACCCAGAGGGATGAGCACCATCTCCTTCCCACCCTCATCTTCATCTTGTTAGGCCTCCGTGTTGTATCTGAGGTGACACAGGTGACTTAATGCTTTGTTTAGGATTTAAAGTGCCTGATTTCTTTAATTTGCAGACTCACTTGACATGATCCCTTGGAGCCTGATAGTATCCCAGCCTTTCCAGCTAAGACTTACTATGTAAGTTTCCCCTTTCAGACAGTGCCATGACCCAGTCTCTGCATTTTGTCTGCCTATATAGGCCTGTTTTTCTAGCCAGTGTTACACTTTTCATAAATTTGACTCTTTCCTTCCTTGAGGTCAGCTCATGTCCTCCTCAGTGCTCCCAGAGGAAGGGCAGCAGTGGGAAGCAGGTGAGGATTTCAAGAGGGGGTCAGTGAGGCAGACTGCCTTCACCCAGGTTAATGAGCTTGGAGTAGAGCTACCCACACTTGGAGGTTGAAAGGTTTTGGATATACAAACTCAGGCCATGCATGCTTGCTCAGTACCAGCCATGTTTGTTTTACTAGAACCAACAATAAGTTTGAGGAACAGATCACAGAAAGTGTTAGTTTTAGTAAAACTTGATTTAAATGTTTTCTCTCTGGATTGGACACATTTTTTTTTTTAGCCACTGAAAGGGTTAATTTCAGTCAGACGTAACTGTACCTATCTCTGTGCCATCTATTTATTTTCTGAAGAATTGTTGACATTGAGTGCAGCCTCATCTGGGAGGTCAGAGGGACAAAATGAATTTAAACTTCAGTTTGAAGGATAGTAAACAGAAGGAGGTTGATTTGGGAAAAACAAATTCTTCTGGTAGAAGTTAAGATGAACAAAGACAAGCGAGGAGAGACATGGAGAAGTTCAGTTGCAGAGTGTGAATAGCACACTAGGTGTGAGTTTCAGGCATGGCACCTCCACCACCACCACATCTGTGTCCAGTAGGTGCACAGGTACTGAAGCAGTTACTGGAGACCTTCATACAGCAGAGCAAGACTGAGGAATGAGGAATGACTGAGAAGAAGTACTGCCCAGTCTTTTGTGCCTTTTCCACATCAGCTCTATTTACCAGGTGCATTACCAGATCCCCTTGCAGTATCTGGCATTGCTTGCCCAAGGAGGAATTACTTGGAAGTGTAAGACCAGTCTTTGAGTGCTGAGCTCAAAGGCTGGTTTGGTCATGGCTGAGTTTTGCCTGGAACTCAGTGACAGCTTGCAGGCGGTTAAAGGGTATAAATAACAGTTTCATGCATTTTTTGTCATAGTCCTTCTTGCTAATATATTTATTAATATTTCAGAATAATGTGCAGGGTAAGAAAATGTATATCAAAACTTTGCATCAAAATTTTACCTTAAAAATTTGTTGGCTGCAAATTTTTCTTCAGGCTTTCATTGTTTTTCAGTGTAAGTTGGATTATGTGGACACATTGAATGCTTTTATGTTAGTTTGAAAAAAACCCAACACAGTATAATTTGAATATTTTCACCTAGAAATGTAAATGCTGCTGAATACTTTTTATAAAAATTATTTTCATTAAGCCTGATAATTTGATGGACCTCTTTATCAACAATCCTGCTTGGTAGGTGCTTATGGAAAGGTCCTGACATGTGTTCCATGTCAGACAAAGTAACTAGTCTAGATTGACAGAAGAAAATCCACTTTAAAATCCCAATCTATATCTAGTAGAATTTTTCTTATTATTTTTTAATGTAAACATCAAGGACTCAAAATTTGTTAAATCAAGGTTTTGGATAAACAGAATTGTAAAATTCTGATTTAAGGTCAGGCAAGAGAAAATAAAATGAAATCAAAATCAGAAAATAATCCCTAAAACATGGGGGAAGGGTTAGAAGGGGAGCTGCTAGGTGATTGTATGTATTCTTGTTGTCTAGAATTTTATAAACTAACTTTTTTTTAAAATCCCCAAATTTGAATTGGGGTAATATAATTTTTTTTGCGGTATTTTACCTTCCCTTTAACAATTATTTATGGATCTCCCATTTATTCAGAAATTATTTTCACATCTAAAATGGATCAGTACAAGGAATATAAATATATTCCCAATATTCTTTTTTATGCTTAAGCATGCAATAATCCAAGCACTGCACCTTTGTTAGACTTGTTTCTCTTTAAGAGTTGTGTTGTAGCAATGAGCATAAATTTGTTTCTTTCAACATGTTCTTCCTTTGACAGAGCATTCTAGTAACACTCCTCAAATATAAATAAAACATCTTAGCTGAACATCTAGTGTTCTGAATGTGTTGATGATTTAGGGAACAAGGGGGTAGGTTTTGTTGCTTATCAAAAATATCACAGCAGACCCATGTAGAATTTGAGGTCCTGAGAATTTGTCCTCATTTTCAAGATACGTACCTTTTTTACATTTAATGTACTAGATAGTACAGGGGCTAATTAGTTTGTTTGGTGTAGAAATCTATAATCACTGATTTTCCTTCTGTGCTGTTATAGAAATCCTTTGGTAAGCCCGTCAGTTTTGGGACAGGAGAGTTGGAGGACAAGTAACGTTAATGCTTACTCTGTTTTTGCAAATGTATTATTTAAAAATAATTTCATATTGGATGTATTTGTGTGTATTGTTAAACATGTTTAAAAATTAATTCTGTTTGCATAGGGATCTCCCTTCATTTTGAAGCATGTTTCCCCAGTCCTAATTTGAACTGTTACTAAAGGTTGCACATGGTAGCTTTTTAATGTTGAAGTAGTTGTGGAATAACATCATAGTGATGGATCAGAAAAAGTTAGAAGATAGTGTTGACAGCCTTGAAGCTTGAATCGTGTGTGTGTATTTATGAATGGTTGTTTTGCATTTAGTCTCCCCATTTCTTAGTTAATACTCTTTTTATTTTGGGGCATCTTCTGTAGATTTTACACATTTAACAACACTCTGCTAACAAGGCCACCTGTGCCTCATAGGATGTGCTGGGGGAGTTTCTTTTGCCTCTTCAGACTTACAAAGAGAATAGAAATATTATTTTTAGGCCTTGAGGGTTGAAAACATCCACTTTGAAATCTAACTACCAAGTGTTATGCAGAGATAATGATAGACTAAGTGAATCATGAGTATTTTAAAGTGGGTATCTTTCAGTCTCCTGTTGAATCGATTCCAATTAGTTTAAATGCATTTTCATTGAGCCTTTTTTATTTTAATAATTCCTGGACTCTACCTTCTATCTTTCTCTGTGCAAGTTGCTGCTTTTTATGAAAGCTTCAGTAGGAGTTGTGACAGAGTCTGACTCAGCCTTACTTGGGAGTACCATCTCTTGGGGGTCTCTTTTCTTCCCTGGAACACAAATGTAACCTTGACCCCAAGCAACTGTTTGTTGAAAACTGACAGTAAGACACATTTTAATTTGTGCTTCCAGAAAAGAAGCAGAAAGATCCAGTTGTCTTGTATTTTGCCCTCTTCTTCAGCGTGACCTCTTGTATTTCTCTAATTTGTCCAAGCTTAGCAGTTCTGTGAGTCTGGGACAGCCTACAGCAGCAGCCTTGAGCAAAAAAGGCAGAAATGCCTGTTCATTTGCTGCTTTAGCATGTGGAAACAAAATTTTAAGTTTTCAGCTGTGTACATGTTTGTCCTTCTGCCTTTGTACAGCTGTCTGTCACTGCTGTTCTGGTGCACCCTTCATGTATAGATTAATAATAATAGCCTAATCTCAAATTGAGCATAGTTGAGTCTCGGATGTGTCATCTTTTCAGAGGGATAGCAGAGTGATTCAAGTAGAGGTTGTTTAGTTCATTTTTTTGCAGGTTGTATTACTTCTTTTTCTGAGAGTACTTTGTTGCTTTGGTTAAAGAGGGGATTTTCAGGCAGAAGTGAATATTGTGAAGGTAATTTCTCGTGCTGGGAGGAGGTTTTGAAAAACATTCCTTCCTGTAACTTTAAAGAGCATCCACTCCTAGATTAGCAAAATAAGCCCTAAAATGACTCTTAAGTAAAGTGCTATAACCTACAGGGCTTTTTGAAGTGCCCAGGCTGCTGCTACTTACCCAAGCTAGCTGCAGCCTTTTGTGCTTGGCAAGTGCCCACTTTGGGGTGGGGCAGGACAAAACCTGACATAGGCAGTTTCATTGCCAGCACCTACAGGACTGCAGTTTCAGGGGCATGAACTTTCTACCCTGTCACTAGAAGGATAGGGAAAATATTCTGTCTTAATTTTAAAAGCAAGCTATGTGCAAACGATGAGCACACTGTATTCTAAACCCAATCCACCTGCTCATCTCATGGCATTAGAGTTGTAAGCACATCTGTGTGCTATGCAAAGGCAAAATGACTTCTTCTTAGAGCAAGTGGGTTTTGTCATTTAAAATGTACTGGTTTTCATTTACTGTGAAGTGTTAGAAAATCTGTGACCTCCACAGTATTTCTGGTTATCCAGGTTTTAACCTCCAGGTGTGATGACCAGAGCTGAAAGCTGCTCTAGCCAGGCACAAGTTCTGCACCACCTGCCCAGGAGAGGCTGCATGCCTGCATCGCCAAGCCTTGGTGTTTTGGTGCTGCAGTGACAATTATGTGGTTAAAACTGTGGGTAGCTTTTCAGATAGAGTATGATTTTTCGTATCTCAGTCTTCTTTAACACTGACAAAACAAAATCGTCTTGTCTATAATTGCTCCTGCCAGAGCAGAAGGAGGTGGGACAGCATGATGAAAACCAAGAAGGGGTTCTGTGTGATTTGCCTGAAGAGTTAAACGCTTAGCAATTTATTTTTTAACTTCCTGTCCTCAAAGCTAGCTTATTTTATAAGCGCTAAATTTAGTCTGTTCTGTTTCCGTCATCAAGGACAGCTTTTTTGGTATGCTTTCTTCCAAAATGTTTGACCTTGGGAGATTGCTGCCAGAAAGGAAGACGCTTCAAAAGCTGACAGCTGATTGTTGGAGGTTCGTCAACTCTGTTGTGTGTGCTCAGTAGAAGTCCAAAAAGGCACAAAGACTCACTGTGGCTTAGTACCCTGTGAAGCTGGTGAACTGCAAGGTGTCAGGATGATTTGCTGACAGCAAAATGATCTTTGCTTTTTCTCTGGTTTTAACCTCAGCCGTATGCAAACTGTGAGCTCTTTGTGGCTTCCTTAGGATGGGAGACAATGCTGAAACACAGAGGAGTTGCCATGAGTAGAATAAGAGTAGAGTCAAAAGGGGCTGTTGCAAAATTTCCTCACAAGTAAGTTAGGAGGAGGTAGGATTCGGGGGCTGGAATGAAGATGAAGCACTGTGTAGGAAAGGACAGCTGCCCAGCAGGTAGGATGTTATCAGCCACAGTGTCACCCTGTTTTGCTCCAGGTATTGTGGCTACTTGTGAGGTGGACAGGTTGTTTGTCCATAATGATCTGGGAATAAGGAGTAAGGATTGCTTTTTTATTCAGCCAAAAGAGACTTTGTGAATAGGGAAATCACATGTTATGTTCCTGGTGGTATTTATTAATGACAAGCTAAGGAAACAGAGCACTGCAGAGAATACTGGTGTACAGCTTTAAAAGAGCAGGCACAAAAAGCCTGAGCCAAGAGCATTGATTAATAGAGGCTGCAGCTTTATTAAAAAGCCTTTTCTAGCAGGGAGCCATCCTTACCTGCCTTCCAGTTCTGGCTCAGCCTGGATTTGAGTGGATGGTGAACAGCATAAGGATGCAACAGCAATGTTGCAGAGGCATGCATTGCTGAGATTTTCTTCAAGTCCCAGCTGGTGGCAGGGCTGAAGTTATCCTCCCTGTTGTACCAATGGGCTGTGAGATGAGGGAAGCCATGTGGAGATGTACCCCTTCACGTTGTATTTCCGTGGTCTGGGCTGGCATCCAGGGCAGCCCAGTGAATTATAGCGACCTTAGGATGAATCCTTTCTAAGCCACCATGGGTTCTGAAGGCTGTCAAACTCTTAGCAACAGAGTTTAGACTCCTAAAACCAAAATTAAGTTTGTAAAACCAACACAGATCCTTTTGGGAGCCAGACAGGAACAGCCTGCTTCAGATGCCCAAACTAGCAATCCTCTGAGCCCACACCACCACAAGAAGCTGATCACAAGAGGAGAATGGAAGGACAGAAGTAGAGAGACACAAGAAATGAGCACACAACTCTTTGTTTCTCCTCCAGTTGAGCTGACAGAATGGCTGAAGGTATGCTGAATATCGCAGCCACAGCTTTATTATCTTCTCAGTTAGAAAGTGTGTAGTTCCATTAAATAAAACTAACAACAGCACTCATTGTCTAGGGAAATGAATGGTTATTTCTCAGTTCATAATATTAGTGGGAGAAGCTAAGAAATAGTGTTCTGAGAATTCAGCCATTCCTTTTGGCTTCCTTGCTGCTCTTCTTCCCTTAGCTCCTCATTCTGGAATAGCTGTCATCATTGGGAAAAGTTTACTTATAGCATCCATTTTCAGAAAATAATTATAAATTTAATGTTCAAAGTTTTGATTCACATACTGATTAGAGTTTTGGCAGCTTAGATAAAATCTGAGGTCATGGAGAAACATCTATATACCACTTGTAGCTCACTGTAAGGGAGCATGAGTTTTGTTTACCACCAGCAGAAGAAAATATAGCACTTGCTTGAAATTTTTATTTTAAATATGAGACATAGAAATCTGTTTTGATAAGGATCCTGCTGTCTTTTGTAATGTTAGCTGACATCAGTCACGTCCTGCATTTACCAAAGAAAGGGCATTCTTAGTCTTAAGAGTTTTGTCAGGGAAAGGCAGCTATGGAAGGGCATACCAGTTGTCATCCCGTTCGGAGAAACTCAGTAAAGGATTGTAAAGGTTTTGAGCTTAGTTTCACTACTGAAGACTGAAATAATATTATCAACTGCGTTTCTGCAGTACATAGAGACTGAGTGGCCCCTCCGGCAGTTCTGGACAAGAAGAGAGTACCTAGAGAAGGATATATGGAATATAAGGAATGTACAAACAAAAGTAAACGTAGAAGAGCTGTTAAAAAAGAGAATATGATTTGTATGATAGTCTAAAGTTACATGTTACTTTTTTTTTGAATTCCCAAAGGGGTAGGTGTAGTTACTGTAGTGAAACAAAGGCCTGTTCTTAGCACAACCTAGAAAAATCTCTAAGTCATGACCTGTGTTTTGTCTCAAAGACCATTAACTCTATCCATGGAACAAATACTTTGTGTGGTATCAGCTAAAGGAGGGTTTGGGGTTCTTTACTCTCATTGTGAGGGACCTAGTGCTGCTTGCTGCAAAGGCAGGTGGGACATCAGGGCAGACGCACTTAGTTTGGCAATAGACTGCATTTAAGGTCTGTGTGGATCCCTTGTGTCCAGTCCTTTGTGGCAGTGGGTCAACCTGGTAACTGCCTCTGGCACCCAGGGAAAACTTGGAAGTCAGGCAATGCAGGATTTCTTGCATGGTGGATTTACGTACGCTGTGGATAGAGCTGGCCATTCGTGCTGCTGGATGACACTTGTGTGGCCATATGTATGAGGGGGTGATCCCTCATCTCTCTTGCACGAGCTGATGCCGTTTATCCCTCTTCTCACAAACATGTAAGATAGGAGATGCTGCCTTTGGCCTTATGAGGATTCAGGTGTAGCCTGTGCCAGGGTATCCCTCTCCACTTTTCCTTTGCTCTGGTGCCTGTCTGTTTGGTTCAGCAGAACCAGTCTGTCTGCCCAAGTGCATATAGATGAGACTTGTCAAATCTTGACAAATTAACTTGTGCCACATATGTTTCTGGTTTTGTCTTCATGATGGCATGGTGGGGAATCTGATTATGGCAAGGATAAGGTGTTTCAGAGGAAGTTACCAGGAATCATCACCTGGTAATGACAGGTAGGTTTGCCTTCTTGAAGAAGAGCTTTACATAGCCTTGTCACTCATGGCTGGTTGTGTGCTTTGAAAAGTAACCTGTTCTTCACTTCGTGTTCTTTTCAGCAGAATTTCCCATTATCTTTAAAAAAAGGGATATTTTGGTTTTGTTACTTGTATTACAGAAGATTACAGGATCCAGGTTCCAGGTGAATCGATTATTTAGATGGTGGTCCCTTTATTTTAAATTGATTTGTGTTTGAATAGAGGAAGAGAACATTCCAGAGTTGTTCTTGCTTTCAAATGGGGGGAAATGTCAGATCAAGAACCAATCTAAATCAGCTGAATAGATGAGATCTACCAGAACATCTAATCTTTCAGCATGCCAGGAATAATATCTAGTTAGGCCCTTATTACCGCAGTTTTCAATGTAAGTGTTTGTATTTTTCTTTTCAATGGAATTTCACTCTCTGCTGAAGCTTGACTCCGACTCAAAATGAGGAGGGCTTTCCTTGGAAATATTTAATGTAGTCGATTATAAAAACCCCAAAGGGAATTCATAGCTTGATTGATTGTTAGTTTATTGACAGTAGTTGCATTAAAATATTTCTAGCTTAAATATTTCTGACTTAATATTTTTAGATAGTTAGTAAATACTATAATCTAGAGATCAAGTTAATGCATTTAGAGCTGCTTAGGTCTGTATAGGGAGTAACTGTTTTGGGTCAAGTGAGGTTTGAAGGAGCAATGTTTTGTGTTGAGGTTGGGGGTTGTTACTACGCTGTGTGAATGCCTGTCTGTAGGGAAGCTCTGCTGCAGTGCAGTGCCATGGAGTTCCTTAGCTAAGGAGCTGAGAGCTGTGCTTTGTCTTACTACCAGGTTATCGATGGGCATTTCCACCCTTCCTCTGCCTGGTGAAAATTACTTGAAAAAACATTGTTAAAGACTGGTTATTAATGATGTACTGTCAAAATGGAAAGATATATCAAATAAACTTCTCTAGGGATCTGTCTTTGGTCTAGCATTATTCAAAAATTCTATTAACCTCTCTGATGACAGAAATCAGGGAAAACTATAAAAATAGCAGATGGCACCACTCTAGAATAAATTGAGTCCAACCAGCTTTGAAAGAATTAATCTAAAGCATAAAATTACTCCATGAAGTCAGGAAAATTGTTCTCAATTAGTATGAAAATAATAATAACAATGGGGAAGGTTATTTAATGGGCTAGTTCAGAATAATGAATTGCTGTAACCATTGCTCGCTCTGACAGGGCAGTCATACAAATGCGTGACTTCGTACTGACATGTAAGTTCATTATCAGTGACCATTCAGAATGCAGAAGTCAACCATAGAAATGAAGGACTGAGGGTGGCATAAGGCACCACCTTCTGAAAAGTGTTGTGGACAAAACTTCGAAGATCACTGTAAAGGGCAAACGAGTACTAAAGGCTTGTCCTTTTAAAGCAGACACGTGACAGAAAGAAACAGCCAGGTCTGCCTAGTCTAGAAGAAGGTAGGCATGTGGGGGGAAATTACAGTCTTTGAACATGCAGAAAGTTGTTTGAGGAATGGTGGTAACCATTTTTTTTCATGTCTGAGTGATGATGACACAAGAGAGTAATGCTGTGGTTTAAAATCAGTTGTTGGAAAAAAGTGTTCTGTCAATATAAGCAGTTGTTGCTGCTGAAGATATTAAAGTTTTTGGTATTGGCAACTTTGCATAGTGCAAAGAACCAGGATGACTTTGTACTGTTAATCCTGACACTTTCTAAGAAATGGGAATACAATTTTTTCTTTGTAATGGGAGTACAATTTTTTGTTTGTAATACTCTGTTCAAACAGAAACATCTGTGCTTCCTAACACAATTTGCACTTTAAAATTATGAGCTGCCCCAAGAAAAGGAAACAAGTCCTGTGGCTTTCACGATCAAGATATGGGATGTGCATTAGCAATTGGATGTGCAAGTCATCTTTAGCCACACGTGTAACTATGTCCCTTTTTTCTTCCTCAACAGTCTCCAAACGTCCACAACTACCCAGATATGGATGCTGTACCCTTGTTACTAAACAACATGAAGGCCGACCCCACGGAGGATTCATTATCTACAGACCATTTCCAAACACAGACTGAACCAGTGGACTTGTCAATAAACAAAGCCAGGTCATCCCCTACAGCAGCCTCATCTTCACCAGTTTCCATGACAGCATCAGCCTCCTCTCCTTCTTCTACTTCTACTTCTTCTTCTTCTAGTCGGCCAGCTTCATCCCCCACAGTAATAACATCAGTCTCCTCAGCAGCATCTGTACCATCAGTATTAACTCCAGGTCCTCTTGTGGCCTCTGCATCTGGTGTTGGAGGCCAGCAGTTTTTGCACATTATCCATCCAGTACCACCTTCAAGTCCCATGAACTTGCAGTCCAACAAAATGAGTCACGTGCACCGTATCCCCGTGGTGGTACAGTCGGTACCTGTTGTCTATACAGCTGTGAGATCACCTGGGAATATGAACAACACTATAGTAGTACCGCTGTTGGAGGATGGGAGAAGCCATGTCAAAGGTAAGATGGAGCCAGTTTTGTGCATCTGTGGCATCTTTGAAACTGGTCTTGTATGAGAAAAACATAACAACGATTATAAAGTTGTTAGTTTCCATACTTACTGTGTTGTTGCTGAAAAGAGTACAACTTACATGATTGGGAGGAACCTTTAGAAGTCTTATCGCCGATGATCTTTAAAGTAAGTTTTTGAATGAAGACTGAGTTCAGTGGTGTTAGATGCTTGGACAACTTGTGGCAGGTTTTGGGTTTTGTCCTGAGAGAAATAAATCCTCCCCAGAAGCTGAAGTAGTAGGAGAATGGAAAAAATGTCATTGTATGACATTTACGACAGTATATAAAACTTCATAGATGAACATGGAAAACTCATCAGGTGTTTTGGGTTTAGCAAGGGGAGGAATGTCAGAGGGATTGTTCCCCAGGAAGGAGAAAGCAATCATTGGGTTCTAGGAATGTGTGAAGGAAAGGCTTGTGCACCAGAGAGCATTAGCAGATATAGAGAAGTAGGTTTTAAGCTTAGAAGCTTAAGGAGTGGCAGTGCAGTACTTTGAATTAGGTTTCTTGTTCCAGATTAAACAGCAGAAGGGAAGGAAGCCACCCAGAGTGTTTATGTTGGGAATGAGTTTTGCAGACACAGGACCTGAGAGGCACATGGAGGTGTGAGGAAGGAAGAGGCACATGTCAGAAGGACGGATACACTCTTGAGGTGTCCAAAGAACACAGAAAGGGGAGCTGGAAAGCAAGACAGAGTGAGAACCCAACAGTTACTAAGGAAGCAAAAACTTACTAGAGATAGTGAGATGATGGCCGGAGGAAGGAAAGGAAAAAACAGATGTGCCCAGAAACTTTGAAAGCACAGCCTTATAAAGGGGGCATTAGTGGCAGAGGTGGGAATATGAGGAAAGGAATGAGATACTAATTTCAAGGCTCATTACATATGAGTGAATAAAATATGGTAATTTTCCCCTGAAATGAGGTATTGCTTGAGGCAGAAAGGGAGGGTATTGACAGATAACCTTACTTTGGGACTTATGAGACTGCAAGACATTTAGTCTTACAACATCTCTTGTATTCCTAACTGCGTAGTGAACAGGGCTCAACAACTTGTTTCTCACCTCCCATGTCCGTTTTTGATAAACTGGCAACTCTGTGTTATTGTTAGGACTACAGTGATGGGTCATTGAGATGTTCAGGGGCATCCTGTTCCCTATTAGTCTGTCATTCTCCTACTGTTCCCTCACTACCCAAGTGGGGACTGTGCCCTCTCAATAGGCCTGAACATAGGAAATGAACTCACTGTTGATCTGAGTCTAGTTTTAAGCCTCAAATTGATGGTTTAGGTTTTATTACACTTCATACGGTGATGTAATTTTAGCCCTTCGTGCCTTTAGGTCAAGAAATTATTAATAAAACCAGAACTTTGTACCATGTAGTCTAGGAAAAAAACAACCCAAACAAACAGAAAAAGGAGAGTTTTAGTCTGTATTTTGATTTTGGAGCTTCAAGGTGCACCTAACTGTGAATTCACCAGGAAATTTTCCTGTTTGTTTTCTTCTCAGAGGTGCTAGTTGGCTGTGGTAATAGTCTCCTCTGTAGGAAGCGCACCTCCTGATCTTGTAAAACTGAAACTTTGCTACCCCAGTTTCATCAACAGAATACCAGAATTTAATGTGCTTGTAGGGATTTCAGCCCATGAACTCCATGCCTTCTGACCTGCCCTGACAATATGGCCTTTGTGCTCTAATTGGCAGAGGTCATTAGCCATTAGCCCCTGCATCATGTATTAATGTGCAGTTAAAAATAAAGGATTAACAGTTCTTCAATTTCTGAATTTTTTTTCTCATGAATTGTACTCACGTTGTTGTCCTTAATTATGGTGATTAAAAAGTTCAGGTTAATTTAAATAAATACAATAGAAGTAAATTGGGCATCAATCCACTCTAGGTAGTAATCTTTTATCAGCTTTCGCTGGAGTGTTTTTCATTCTTAAATGCAAAGCAATATAAATAATTAAATGCAGTGATATCGCACAAATTGACCAATTAAATGATTTTCATATGTGTGCAGACTAAATTCCCTTCAGTGATCAGCTCTTGTGCTGATAAAAAAAATAAATGTACACAGATCCTAACAGGACATTGTTGTCAATTTTAATTAGTTTCTAATCCTCTACCAGCTGATGGATAAATGCAGATTTGGAGTCATCTAGAGTCAGAGCTTCCAACTTCTACATGAATGCTGGTAATTTTCAGAAACAGAAAAATATGCACACTGAAACGGTTGATCCACAGAAAGCATCAGCAGCATAATCCCTGTGTTATTCCTGCATTGGTGCTAATTCAGAGACTATATTGATGATCCAGGTGGGAAGCACTTAAAGTTATGTTTTACACTAACCTTTATCTAAACCCTTTTTACACAAATGAGACTGAAGTACTTTCCTGAAAAGAGATATTTTTAAGCAAAAATTAATGAAAATTACATCAGACCTGACTTGTTTTTCTAGGTTTATGGTACTGAGGGGAACAAATACAAGAAACAAGACATAGAGAAAAGCTTTTTCCTTGTTATTCCAAATTTTATTTTTCTCATGCTGAATCTTCCTCTTCCTTCCAGGTTTGACTAGAACCATTTAATTTTTAGGTTTTTTGCAAAACCTTCTCAGGCTGTTACCATCCCTCTTAATACTGTCTCCAGTTGTTTGCTCAGGTGGCTTTCTGCTTCCCCTGATGCTTCCCAGTCTTCCTTTCTCTCTCTCTCAGACAAGACTCTCCTGGTGGCTGTTTTTTTAGGCAGTTCAAGCAAATACTTCTTTCTTCATGTTCTGTTTGAATTCTCTCTTCCCTCTGGCACAAGAAATGGCTACCTTGTTTTCTGCTTCCCCTTATTTTTCTATTTTTCTATTTTTTTCTAGTCTTTCCCATCTTGCTGACTGCTCTTTGAGTGCCACTTCCAGCAGCTCTGCTTCGTCTTCCCCTCCTTTTCTCTTAATATTTCTAACCTATGCTGTCATCTCCTCCTCCGCCTCTGTGCCTCCTTCTCCATGGTGTCATTCATCATGGCATTCTTTGTCTCACCATCCTTCAGAAGAGTCTCAGATCTCCTTTTCAGCCTCCCAGTTTGCTGTTTATTTCTGCTGTCTATCCTGCCTCCTCTCTCCCATTTTTTTTTTTTTTTTTATTTTGCTTGCAAGGTTTCTTTTTGTTTTGAAGACACATAGCCCTTGTACATACAAGCTGCCAGCAGCATCCCGTCAGGTCCTGTGCCACGTGCTACACCCCAAGGCGGGCAGTGGGAGACAGGGCTGTCATGCTGCAAAAGCACCCATATGTCAGAGTGATGTGCTTTTGCAGGGTGAAAACCTAGTCTAAATCAAAACCAGGATTGGTGCATTTTTAGGAAGTCATTAACAATGCTTAATTAGAAGGTAATGAGCAAACTCTGTTTTCCGTGTCAGGTACTACAACACTTATAATTTACAAATCTTAGTAAATTCCTACAAGTTCCTGACACCACAACACTCAGCTGTGAACACACACACAGTTATGTGCAGACTCCCCTGCTGACCATGCACCTTCCTCCCCTGATGCACCGACTGGGGAGGACACACTCAAGGGTGATCCACAGCAGTGGGGTGTCTGTGCAGCCCCTGCAGCACCAGCCTGGCTGTGCAAATTGCCCCCTACAACCTTCTCCTCTCATTATTTCATACTCACAAGGCAGAGTTGTGCGTTAGGGCTGTCGGGCACGGAGGGGAGGGGAGCCAGGCACAAGTCCTCGTGGACACCACAGGGCCAGGCTGTGCCCTCTGCCACCCCTACAACATGGCAGAGTCAAAGTTCACTTCCTTCAGTGGTCACCGCTCTTGTCACAGCCTTAAAAAGCGCTTTTGGAGTTTTCTCCTGTGAGGATTAGGTGGTGGTAACTAGACATTATTGTACAATAAAATATTCCAGGAAACAGCATTATAGTCCCATGAAAAACTCTTCCCTTGCTTTTTTCCCCTCCCTGTTTAGCAATGGTGAGCATTGCTAAAAGTTTATTACAGGCCCAGCAGGTAGCAGCACCTGCAGATAAGACTGCCTGATGGTTTCCCTTAAACCCCTATCTTCAGTTGCTCCAGATCTGTCTATATGTTAACCATTTAGACTAACATTTTCGATACTGCATGTCTGCCTCAAGCTATTTGTTTTTTTCTTTTCCTTTTTTTTGCTTCCTTTAAGAGGAAATTTTCAAAAAGAAAACCTATTCCACTCTTCCTTAGACTAAGCTTAGAGAAAACAAACAGAAAAAAATTTCTATGCTGAAAATTTTGTTTCAGATTTTTTTTTTGTGAAAAACTGTATAACCCCAGTGTTTTTATGACATGAACATCATGCTTGGTTTGGACTATTTTTCTTTGCTTTCAGCAGATATCCATGAATACTACTGGCAAGTCATGTCCCTCTAGCAGCAGGTTTTGCCAAATACAATATCCTTAAAAATTGTTTTCTGTAGTTCAGAAGAGTTACTGCATTCATTGAAGAGCCTTTTAGAAGCTCCTTCCTGATAATGGCGCATGAAGGGCTGGTGCAGCTTTGATATTTCTGGGGTTTTGGAATCAAATTTATGGATTCTCATTCTTATGGGTTTTTATGTTTTCAGAAGACACAATCAGTTGCAAAATTCAGCAGTCAGAACATTATATATTTAAACTTGTCAGCTGAACTTTGTATGCTTCCCTATACCTAACAGCTGTAATGACATGGACTATTGGACTATTTTTATGTTATATCTGTATATAGACCTGGCAAAAAATATATAGGTTTTGTCTTTCCAGAGTTTGCACATGCCATATTCCTCACTGTAGATATATTAATAAGTAGTAAATGCAGTGTCTTTTGCTGCAGATTTTTTGTGACTTAAAATAGGCAGTACCATTAGATTACATTATCCACTGCCCTTGTTGTTTTTTTTAAAGTACAGCCTCTTATTTCTGCCTACCGTAAAGTTTATTCTGCAAAAGCAAATGCAGTTTGTAGTACAAAGATAGAAATGAGGAGAACGGTTACATATGTTCAAAGGTCAGATTATACAGTCCGTTTGTATAAATTATGCTATGGAAGAGACGTTTAATTAAAACCAGTAGCGTTGCCTTTTTTGCTTCATGTGGAGTGATTATCCTTTCTGCATTGTAGTAGACTGTTATTTTGGATTTGAGTTGCGTTGAGGGTCAGAGTTTCTACTTTAGCTAGTATTGTTTTGTTGTTATGCACAAAAATCTTTTGTGGCTGCACGTATTCCAACCTGTCCAGCGCTCCCCTATTTGGTTGGTTGAACTGGAAGAAACACTAGTGGTTCTGGGAAAGCAGGGACAGGTTGGCAATGGCTGGCCAAGAGGAGAAGCAGGCAGAGGAGAGACTTGTGTTCAGGGTGGGACCAGTGCTCCTGAAGATGGTGCACATTATTTAAGAGCTAGAGTAAACAGTAGTTTTTGCCAGAATGGAGAGTTAAAACACAGGCTATGAGTTACACTGTGGTATTTGAAACCAAGGAGGTTGATTTAAGACAAAATGGGTTAGGTTAACTATAGGGACTTCCCTAAACAGTCTTCTACTTAAATTTCCAGAAAAGTACTACTTCTAGTGATTTACTAGAGACATACTTAGGTTTTTTCATTGTAGAAGCAAAAGCTCTTTTAAGATTCATCATTATGATTTGTTCATGTTGATGTTCATTGTTCATTTTCAACTAGGAGGGATTTGAGGATGGGAATGAGGTAGAGGCATATTCCAACTTGATTTGCAAAGCCCAGCATAAGTGGGATGAGTAAATCTGTTTTGACATACCCCGAGTCCCTGCACCTTTTGGAAGCTGTTAGTTCCTTGTCTTCCACACCAGGAGTGCCTCTGGCCCTTCAGTTCTGTATTCTCACCAGGGCTGAGCTTTGATCCGCTTGCCTTTATCCCATGAATTTGGATCCAGCAGAAACACATGCCTAAAACTTCTCATTTATTTTATCTCTGCCTTGGGTTTTATTGTGCCTTGGACCAACCTGCTAGAAGCTTCCTGATGTCTAAAATATCTCTGAACTGTTGCAGTGTGTAACTTGCAGTCTGCTACTATTGTGTAGTAGCTTCACAGTATTTTATTTAATACTAAATATATTCTGTCCTTATTATTTTCCTTGTTTACTTTTGATGATAGAGTATTTGTATACTGGATGCTCAGCAAGTTATACATCTCAGTAGTCTTAGTAGCTTCTTTTTTTATGTAGATGAGGTCTCCTGGCATTGAAATAGCTTAGAAAGAGAAAAATCCTTTGTTTAAAAAATGGGTTTGTATGTTTATGTATACAACCCAAAGACAGAGATGCTGAAGTATGTTCATATATTACATCCATGCAATCCCTCTTACCTCTGTATTTTTTCCACATAGCTGTTCTTTTACAGGTTTATGGCAAATTATTTGACTGTTGAAATGATTTTAAATATTGCCTTTGATTGGATCATAGCAATTAATATTTTCTGCTAGATTAGTTACACTGTGCATTCAGTGCCAGTTCCCATTCTCTGTGAACCATAACCACACTAGGTGCAGTTAACTGCTCAAGCCATATAGTCCCATAAAATCTTAATAAAATCTGAAAACTGTGGAGTATGGGTAATTTTGCTATAAATTGTAATAAAAATTACCCCTGTAGACTCTATATTCTGACCATTACATTCATGGATACTGCTGCTTTGTACATAAAGTTTTATGAAATAAATTGACCAATTCTGCTGCCCCTACCGAGCACCAAGCTGTTTTGATCAAAAATCTGATAGGTGCACTCAGAGCATTTTTCTGATGCATAAAGCATTTATAATGAACTTTAAATAGGAAGAAAAATGCCATATATGTGCTTTAGATAGTATGAACCACCTTAGAGGAAGGAAATCATGAATAGCATCATTCACATGTGCTTGCTAGGTCTGTAAAGACACAGCTTTGTTTCCTAGAACGTATTAAATAAACCTGAGTACAGCACGGTCTCTGAGGTCATAATTTTAAGTAGCTCCTGTACATCTGCATCTGGAAGTGTTGTTTTCACCATTAAAAATGCACAGTGATGTCTGTTGCAATTTTTTTTTTATGCTCTCCTGCTGAGAAAGGCCGTTCTGGTGTCCTGTTCTCTAAAAAAATTTCCAACAAGGGGGGTGTTCATTTGTTTCAGACATCAAACTCTGGTGTGAGACTGCACTTCTGCAGTTGTAAAACCTATTTTCCAAGAGTAACCAAGAAGGATGGACATGAGTTTTTCCCTCTGCTTGGGATTTGATCTGCCCAGATGCATTAATTATCAGAGACAATTGAGACAGTTTCAGTTTAAGAAAGAGCAGAAAATTTGCTCTTGGCCAGCAGCTTTCTTGCAGTATTTCAGATACTGAACTATGCTTTATGCCAAAATGAAGAGTCCAAAGTTATGGTTTAGATACTGCAGGATGCATAACTGCAGTGTTCCTGATACTGGCAGATTAATTGTGCATTGTGCTAAAACATGAGTGTCATACAGTTTTCTTAGCCATATTTTCCATCTTTCTAGGAGTTTGGCAGCAAATGTCTGTTGCTTCAGTCGGTGCTCTGCAGACACAGGAACACACAGGTGTAACAGCAGTACTAATGAGATTCTTGTAAATGTTAATTTTGATATGTGCAATAGTATTTGGTTTTCCATTCCTAATGGAAGTATGTGCAAAGCAGCATTGCTTGCAGGTGGAGACAATCTTTAACCTGTTGTATGCCAACATGGACTGAAATCAGCTGAAGAGGCGTTCGTTGGAAACAGCAAAGGTGACCCTTTCTGGCTTGTCTGAGGCACCTCATATTTCTACATCATTTAAACTTCCATCACAATAAAAATCTGTGGCTGTGTTTCTGACACCAAACCCATCACCCAGGTGTGGATCAGAACTGGCAAGGCTGGAGGGGCCTCCTCACCGTTGAGGCTGATGTCTCATCTAGCACAGGTCTTGGTGTCACTGCTCACTGCAGAGCTGTGTAACCCTGCTTCTGACAGGCAAGTCCTAGTGGGTGAAGGGCAGGAGCGGTTGGAAATCCCATCATGAACAATCACTTTGATTAGCAGGTTGATAAGGCATCCTTCAGAGAAAGCAGGGTAGGGAGTTTAAAATGTGAAACAAAAGCAAACAAACTCTGAATTTGGAAGTTCCTTTCACAGAGCAGGAACATATTTTTAGTCATTTTAAGAGTAACAGTGATTCAGTTCTGACTGTGGTGTGGTGTGTTGGCAGACCTACATGTGGATAAGTTTACAAAGTTATTAGCTGAGAAGTTAAGTAAATGTAGAAAACTGAGTTTTTAAGCTGAAGTGAGACAGAGGTATTTCAGAATGCTGAAATTTTCTTTCTGCTTTCACACCAGCAAGCATCATGACTCACAAAGAGTAATTTTGACACGAGTTAATTATTGTGTGGCTTAGCAATAAATTGAGGCAAAACTCCTAATGGTTACTTACTTTTCTCGTGCTCTTAAATATTTCATTCATCTTTAGCCCAAGGGGCTCATATTTGCCTTTAAATCAAAGATAGGATGTAGACATAAAATTATTTCTAGTGGGTGTTCAAGAGCCTAATGATGGGACGAGTTTTCATCCCTTTCACTCACAGGAAATTTGACTAGGGAAAGTAAATCAGGTTGCAGTAACAGAGAACTGCCAGTGGTGAGAGCATGTTGTGGGGTATGGCCCTTTTCATGCCACCTGCAGGCATCCAGGTGTAGGGCTTCTGACAATGCTTGGCTTTGTCTCACCAGATCAGAGCACTTGAGGTGTGTGTCCCTGATTAATCACTGAAAAGAAGCAAAGATGTTAGGACATACCTGGCTGAAGCCCAAATATGACAGACAGGGAGAAAATTTACCTACCACCCTAGTATCATCAGCACATGTGTGAGAAGTGGGAGGAAGGATGCTGGGCAGGCTCTTGTCAGCCTGGAGCGATTTAAGTCCGCAATGCCTTCCTTCCCAGGAGTTTCCAGAATGTGAGCAGGAGTACCAGTTTAGAGAATGAAGAAGGAAAAAAGTCCCCTGATGGTGTGGCTGTGTCCTCAGGTTATTCCCCTGGGGAGGTGAAGGCTTGATTCTGTTCCAAGGGGTTCATCTGCCCTTAGCAACCGACAAGCTGGATCCTTCCCAGAGATTGTGCTTCTGTGACATGGCTAATCCTGTACCATGTCAAAACCAATGCAGCCGTGTGCCAGAAAGCACAAATTCATGCAGTGCTCATTAAAAAGCTCCTATGCAAGTTTAAATCTCTTCTAGCATTGTAGAACAGGCAGTTTTGTCCTCAGGAGCAGGACTGGGTATTGTCTGACCCCACAGCCAGAATAAATTTTAAAGCCCCAAACTGTTCTGTTTGACAGAAATAGAAGCAAGCTTATATCTGATCCAGATCAGGCTTTTTCCTACTGGCAACTGGCAGCTGGCAGATACAATATTAATGATGATAGACTTAAGTTGTGTAGTATTTACTGGCTGGTATGTGCCTTACGTGAGATCCATTTGCACATCTTCCCTTAAAACAAGTGCAGGAAGTGAATTTGCTCGTAGTGCCCAGAGGGAAACTCCCTTTTTGGTACAGTTCTGCAAAAGGGCTTTGAGAAGTGATTGCATGTATTTGTGTGCATCATGAGCAATTCTCTCTACTTTCTGTAGCAAAAAAAGGATCATTGTTTCTTGAGGTTAACAAGGATGGGAGGCAATGTGGCTGCTTGCAGCCTTCAGCACTCGCAGACATTGTTAACTCTCCTGGCTCACCAGTCTATTCAGCATGGAGAGCTAACAGCTCCTGTGCACTCGTTCAATGGCACCTTTGTCCCATGAATGAAGCAGTCCCTGACTGGTTTCTTTTTGCTTGCCTTAACCTCATTCCCACTTCACAAAACCACCAGATAGCTCTGTTGGACAAATCTTGCCTTTCAAAAGGTGTAGCAAAGGCAAGAAAAACGAGTTAAGGTTTAGGGCTTGAGCTGTATTAATTAGTGTGTCTGCCTGTGTTTGGGAAGACTTGATTCAGTGACCCAGCTAAGTCCCTTCTGGACCCATGGTCCTGAGTTCAAGGAAGAGTTTGGTTGTTAGAGCAAGGTACAGCATGAAGGGAGGTTAAAATGCATTGGCATGTTTCATGGGCTTTCCTCTACCTTGCTTGCCAGTTGCATTCTGTTACTCAGTTGTCCTCTACCTTTTTTCTCTCATTTGCTAAACTATCTCTTGCTTGCATCTCTTCATCCTCTCCTGTTTGATGTTCATTAGGCCATCTTCTTCAATTACTTCTAATTCAGTGCTTATGAGCTGAGGCTGGTATTTATAAACCTTGGTGCCAGGAGTTCCACAGTTGTTCTTAGATGTCCAAGAGAAAGTCAAAGCTGTTGACGTAAGTAGGAGTCATGAACTCTTAATGTGTAACAGTCCTGTGCTGCAGTTTGCACACTGCAAAGAGTGGTGAGGAGGAGATATCTCTTAGGCTTTCAGCCAGTTGGTTATTCACATGGCACATTTCAGGGAGGAGAGTAGTTTTAAAGGCTGTTTTCTCCTAGCAGCTGCAGCCATGCTGATGAGAAAACAGGGCAGTTTACACCAGCTGGCAGCAGCATAGCTCAGCCTCCTGGTCAGTCACCTCAGCTCTCAAGCGCCTCGGCCACCCAAGTCTGCAAGCTGGAAGGAAGTGACAAATGAAGAGAGAGGCAAAAAAGGGCTGAGGGAAAAAGTAAGGGAATAACCCCTAGAACATTGTTTTATTTGCTTACAGTCTTTAGTTAGGTTTTCTGCAAATATATAACAGTGCTTGAACTACTTGCCTTTGGGTTTACCCACTGATACGTTTCCATTCCTCACTTTTTGTCCTCTCCATGCGTGTGGCAGCACCTCATGATGTGCTCAAACATTGATGACTGATGGTGTCCAGGGGGTACAGTATATTGTCCTTGGGTGGAAAAGTACAACCCTATTTGCAACTCCGTATCTGTGCTAGAAGTGTACAGAGCAGGACTTGCTGAGCAGAAACAAGGAGAAGGTAATGGAGTGCTTTCATCCTGGCACATTCCTGTAGTAATCTAAAATCAATACCAAATGTCACAGAGTCTCAAGAATACCTTAAGAGCCAGCAATCTGCAGTAAAAATGAAACAACCTGTCTTACAAAGAACGAAAGTGCGTAAAATTGTTCATACACATTTATACCATCTCTTTTTATGTAGGTGTATTCACGCTTAAGTGATCAGCATTCACGTATGAGAACTGTATTACAGACTAAGTTATGTAACAACTTTCGTCATTTCAGGTTAGCTTTAACTTCTGAGCTAGCTACCTCTGCTGTAGTGTAAGTCAGATCAAACCTCAGTTAACATACATAGTTTTTTGTTACAATTTTTAATTCTGTGGGTAAATAACTAGCTTTCACGAATGCATTACCTGTAGCACATTTAAATATTGGGCAGATACAAGCATAACTTCTTGCAATGAGATTCACTTTAAGGGGGGGAAAAAAAAAGCTTTTCTCAGAGGGTAGTAAGGCATTGGAACAAGTCACCCAGAGAAGTTGTGGATGCATCATCCCTGGAAGTGTTCAAGGCCAGGTTGAATGAGGCTCTGAGCAGCTGGGTCTAGTGGATGGCATCCCTGCCCAAAATCATCTAAATCATCTTTAAGGTCCCTACAAACCCTAGGCCTTTCTATGATTCAATGAAAAAACTGGAGAATTAATGAAATACATAGTAATAACCTCATTCTTTTAAGAAGGAGCATTAGGGAGCAAGGCAGATGTAGCGCTTCTTTCCCAATAGTTTTCTGGGGTTAAATCAGCTGACTAGATGGTTCAGTTGCTTTTAAATAAAATATTAAGATAATCCCTAGTGCTCAGGCTGAGGTTATACCTTGAATATGATCATGTGTAAGTTGTGATTTAAGCAGCACAGTCAGAATGGTGCTCATTCTGCCTAAAACAATAAAATGTTTCAAACTATTTCTTAAGTTGTTGTGTTTGTCTCGTGTAGGTCATGGTTCACTGTCAACAGCCTTTGCTTTGGTAAGCAAAAGGTGTTCACCATACATGAAGAAATAATAAGCAGCCCAAATGTAGCCAGCATTACTGAGGCACCTAACCTGTGCCTGTAGAAAGGTAATAGAAATAGTACTGTGCAATTGTAAATGCGCTGTGGCTCCAGAAGGGGTTGTTCTGTCAGCTTATTGAATGTGTTTAACAGTAATTTGCCTATGAAATTCTGTAACATAAAAACCACAGCTGAAGGTTAGTATATAATCAGTATTCTTTTACTCACAGGTGGTTTGCAGCTAAGACATAAATTAAAATTTAAAACCAACTCTCCCTGGATTCATCACTCATTTGTGGAGTGCTTTCTTTTCAAGAGCCCGGCTATTCATCAGTCCTACTGCTATGGCTGCACAGCTCCTGAAGTATCTGCAGCCGTCCCATTTTTCATTGGAACTCAGTTGCTTTTGTGGAGTCCATAAACACTGTAACATAAGAAATGTGGCATAATGGCAGATTTAACTACGACTTTTGGAGCTGCTTCCTAGCTGTGGGCCCACTGAACTGTTCATGATCTCTAAAGGGAGCCTGTGATACGTATTGTCCAGGTCTGTGGTTAGCCAAAGTTGAGTAGGAATTTCTCAAAAATCATGTTGCAAGACCCAGAAGAAGGTGTCTTGTCTCTGACACTGCAATACAGGAGAGTACAAACTAACAATCTGCAACAGTTAGCTCTTTAAATAAATACACATGAATTCCCCTATTTCGCCAGAGCAGACAAACACATTTTTTCAGTGTCTCTCTCTGGGAGGCAGCTCGTGACGTCTCTCAGCACTTAGTAATCCTGTGTGGTATTTCATGAGTAAGGAGAAATATCTCTCCGCATCATCTCTGAAGCTTGTCTATGGCACAGGCGACCCGCAGTTCCTCTCAGCACTATCCCAAGTCACAGTTGTGCCCATTATTTCCCCTTTAGGCCTATCTCTTGGTTCTCTCCCCCTATTCTGCTAAGTTGTGCTTTCTTCCTCTTTGGAGGGCAGCAACCAGCATAAGAGGGAAGGCAGGTCACCTGCTTTTCTGTTCTCCTCTCCTTTCCTGTTTCTTTTGGCAGAAAAGCTAACTCTGGTGGCCAACTGCCAGGTGCACACCCAGCTGCTCTCACTCCTCCACAGAATGGGGGGGAAGATAAGGTGCAAGAGCTCAAGGGTCAAGATGAAGGCAGGGAGATCACTTGCCAATTACCTTTACAGGCAAATAAGACTCAGCGTGTAGGAAAAGTAATTTATTGCTAATTAAAAGTAGGTTACGATGGTGAGAGCCACCATCTCCAACCCCCTTTTCCAGGACTCCTTGATTCCCAGCTCTTCTCCCTCCCCCATCCCAGGGGCATGGGGACTGGGGGCTGTGGTTAGTCCATAATTGTTCCTCTCTCCTGCTCTTTCTTCTCACATTGTTCCCTTGCTCCGTTGTGGGTTCCCTGTAGATAGTAGTTCCCATCAGGACAGTCTTCTCCAGAGACTGCCCATTATGAAAAACCTTCTCCCCTCCATCTCGTTGCACATTGGTATCTGCAGAGCTGTTTCACATGATCCCAGAACTGTTAGTATTGGAAGGGGCTTCTGGAGATCAACCAGTCCAACACCCCTGACAAGCCAGGGTCACCTAGAGCAGGTTACACAGGAACACATCCAGGTGGGTTTTGAATGTCTGCAGAGAGGGAGACTCCACAGTCTCCCTGTGCAGCCTGTTTCCATGCCCTGCCACTCTCAGTCTAAAGTGTTTCTCACACTTTTTTGTCACTCCTCTCTTGGCCAGTTTTTTTGCCTTTTATTAAGCCTGTTTTCCCTGAGTCACTATGGCTGTCTGCAGGGCTCAGCTGTGCCCTGCAGTGGGACCCTCCAGGGTCAGCTGGAGCAAATGGAACCATCACCATCTCTGTCCAGTGCGGGGCAGCCCTGGCTGCTCCTCATACAAGTCCCTGCAGTGTCACTGCCAGCATCTGGGTACTCACTCCATTGCCATGCAGTATAGATACTGTAAGCTGTGGACAGGTAAAACAGTCCGGCAATTCCTGATCTTCAGATATTTGTAAGACCTGAAACTGGGTGACTTTTCAAAAAAATTTGTTAGCCCCGCTGACGCTGGTCACCTGAACATTGCTTGCCTGTGTGAGGTTACATGTAGTGTGGAATGAAGGATCCTTCAGAGGCTGACAATGGTGTTGAATTGTGTCAGAAATCAGGACGACTGGGGTTTTACATGCCTAAATTTTAGTTGAGTGGAGTGACATGGGTTCCATCCTGATACCTCACGATGAACAGTCAGAATCAGAGATTACTCCTGAAATTTTGCTGTTAAATGTACTCTTGAGTGTTCTATGTTGTGCAAAGCAGATACAACTCTTTCACTTTCTGAAGTCAGGCAGCATAAATTACTTGAGGGTAAACTGGGTTTTTGTTGGATGTGGTATGTGCAGTTACATTTCGGTACCGCTGAGTGCATTGCTGTAGCCTCTGTGAATTCACAGATCTGCATGCCACTGGACCTGCTCACATCCAGCTGTGGCACCGCTGGGTGACTTTGCCCACCTATCAGCTGATTTGGGAAGCTCAGCACAAGCGGTGCTCTCCAGCCAGAGCAGGCAGATGTGTTGTACACCCTGATGTTGTTCTGGGACAAGATTAATTTCAGCACACTCATATTAATCCATTATATGTCTCTTTCCAGCACAAATGGACCCCCGAGGCCTATCTCCCAGACAAATTAAAAGTGACAGTGATGATGACGACCTGCCAAATGTGACCTTAGATAGCGTTAATGAAACTGGATCTACAGCGCTCTCCATAGCCAGAGCAGTACAAGAGTAAGTATCACATTCCCAGACGAGTGTTGCTGAGATGTTCCCAGGCTGACAGAGGCACCAGTGCTGGAGGGGTGTCCTCCCACTTGTGGGCAGCATACCTGCCAGCACCTTTTCCGTGGAGCTTTTATTCCCTTTTGGAAGAGATGACTGTATCTCTTGTCTCTCTCATGCTCTTTTCCTTTCTTTCTCTCTGCCCTCATTATTAGGTTGAGTTTCAAATTGAAATTTTTTCTTCCCCTTTATATACTTGCAAAGCTTATAGTGGTTTTATATCCTCTCTAAAGAGCGACCAGGTTAGATTACCCCTCAAAAAACATGTATTTTTTTTCCTTGACTGAAAACAGCATCAGGAAGTTGGTTCTAGTTGCTGTCAGATAGGAACTAGCAACATTCCTCCTGAAGGACAGTGTCATTGGAAGGAAATTACTGAGGGGCTTCAAACGGTTTTTCCATTGCTGTTATTTTTCTGTGTACTTTTGCTAACTGGGTGGACAAATAATTTCTTAATTTCGTGCCTGCACTGCTTGTTTGAAAAGAAGAAACAGTTCATCATGAACATTAGCAATTCTGTAGATGCATGAGGTTGTTCAGTCACCGTAGCAGCTGGAAGGGAACCAACTGTGAGGTAAATAAGTATTAATATCCCCATTTTATAGGTGAGGAAAATGAGGTTATGCGTAAAGGTCACCCTGTAGGTCTGAAGCAGAGCTGGAAATAGAACTAGAGCCTCCAGGCACTGAAGCCTGTGCTAGACCCACAAAACTCGTTACTTTATCGGAGAGGTTCAAAATATGGGCATTCTGGACATTATTAAATAAAAATGGGTATATGAAAGCCCATTAGACATTGCTAGTGTATAAATTGTTATAGATGCATTTTGAATGTCTTAATATGGTGTCTAAAACTGTTTTGCTTTGTTTTCCTGGACATCAACAGCTAAAAGAGCTGACATTTTGCCATGTTTGGGGAGGGATTGCCTGTGGGTTTTTTGTTGGGTTGTTTTTTGGGGGGGTTTGGGGGGTTTTTGGTTTTTTTTTGGTTTGGTTTTGTTTTTTGCTTTTTGGGGTTTTTTTTGCATTTTCGCCAGACATGTGCTACCTCATCTTCCAGCCAAGCACTGTAACTGTGAACCTCAAACCAATATTCTCCTTAAGCAGAGAGAGATGTGTTTGTGGGCAGGGCAAGACGAGGTGGTGGTTCTGTGATTAGCAGCCTTCCTTTCTAACAGTGATAAAGGAGGGGAAAGTTTTTTCACCAGTGAGCCTATTGCTTGATAGACAGGTCCCATATGTATTTTTAATTTTCTAGTCATGACACCAGGCCCTGAAGTGCTGAGTATTTTTTCTCAATTTATAGCACACATAATAAGTCAGAAAAATAAGATAACACATCATGATTTTGTACTAAATGATTTTGCACTGGTTTATTACTGAAGAAGGAAGTATGGAGCACTAACAAATAATTTTAATATATGACTGGCAGGCAGATACTGTTCTCTGTGATGGATATTGCTTGAACACTTAGAGAATTGGTCAAACCATGAGAAGCTTTTTTAGCTTTTGTGCGATGCATTCCACAGTTTGTGAAGGTAAATATGTTGAGTATTACTTGACTGGCTCTGGAGCTTAAGAATTAAATTAAGAAATTTAATCATATAACATCAACTTATTCTTGTTACAGGTTTTATTTAAACAGTAGTCTGTTAGTTTATTTCAAAAGCCCCATTAGGAAAATCTAATTTGACTGCGATCTGCAATTTGTCATCTTTACTTCGTTCTCAGTCACAGACACCACACATACAGCTGCTGAGTTGCAAAGGAATGTTGTCACTTTGAGTGCTGACTGCACTCAATCTGTTTCTTACTTGATCCACAGTATTGTGCCCTACAGGCAGGCTCTATTTTGATTTTAGGCATCTAATATGTACCTTAATATTAGATGTTTAGCAAAGGGCTCCGCTGAAAAAGAGGCTCTCATTCTACATGGCCTTGTTGTGGAGAGGAAAGTGTCTCTGCAGCCTTCCAAAGGGAGATCCTGTGTGCTCAATTTCAGTATCTAAACATAGCAGACAGGAATTTCCTCTGAGGACATGGAAAGGCACCTACTGTTCTGCTGAATAACCGGGCAGCGTAGGGACATGCATAGAGAGACTTCTTCAGCAGTCAGTAAAGCGTAGGTCAAAGCTTAGTGCCTGAGGGAGGCAGGCTGGCCCTCGAGTCTGGACGACTGTCCCACAGGGTATATTCTTTCCTAAGTGAGCTTGTAAGCTCTTTCTGTTGAATAGCTGCCCAAAAAATACTTCTTGCAAAGAGTGGCTGGGAAGTACACCATAGTACTTCCGAAGTGACGGCAGCATCCTTTTCTTCAGTACCAATTGATGTTGTACACTTTTATTTTTGTTAAATACAATACCAGTTTGTAGGTGCTCGGTAGCAGGTGCGAGGCAACAGCTGACCTTTTCCTGCTTGTTTTTCAGACATGTTTTAAATTATTGTGTGTTAGAATAATGAATATATATATACACGTATATATTTGCCTAGTGCTACCTATTCTTTAAGAGCAGTAAGGGTGTTCAGACTCCAAGGATTTCAGTATGTGGTGGTGGGTATTTGCTTTGGGTTGATCCTGTACACACAGTGTGTGGGGCTGTGAGGGATTGCCTCAGTGCCTTGCCTTTTCTTACCTCCTGCCTTTCCCTGTGTGCTGTCTGCGAGGCTCAGGGTTCATCTTGCCTGCGTGGGTATCTGCATCCAAGGCAGTTACCTCACTCCCTGCACAGAGGCTGGGTAGCGCTTGGCACGTTCAGGCAGCAATCCCTGTGCCCTGTTCGAGCTGTCTGATTTAGGGACAGAGAGAGACTCCAGCCTGTGAGCTCCCGTTCCTCTCCATGGCCCCTGGGCGGTGCAGACAGCTGCCTGGGACACATGTCAGCACCGCAGCTCCCTGGTGCGAGGTGAGGCCACGGCAATCCACAGCGCCTGACTGGGGAGCCACTGTGCCAGAGGCTGGGAGTGACGGGGTCCTACTGAGTGCTCCTGTATCTTCCCTTGCATCTCAGTCTGCCAGCTTTTAACCACAGGGAAATCAGCTTGTCAGCTTTTGGAGAAACTGTTGTTTTAATACAGCCATTTTAAAGCTTGTTCTTCGGGAAAGGACGCTTACCTAGCTGAGTCACAGGACAGTTTGGTATGTCTGTTTGAAAGCTTTGCTTTTCATGTCCTCTTAAACTGGATGCCATCCATTGATGTTTCTGCTTTGTTTCAGGTCCACTGTAGTCTTACAAGAACAGAATTCTTAGGAATAAAAATTGTGACACTGAAACACTAAGAGCCACGTGTTTGGCATTAGTTCTTATTTACACAAACAGAATGTAATTTGCTTGCATATTTGTAAAGTGACCAAGTATGACTATTTTTTCTCAGAGAAATTGCCTTCTTGCTGCAAGCTTTATGTTGGCTTGCAGACTTCTTTCTCAGTAGTTCTTTTGGAATGAGTTCATAGTTCTCCTTCCGTTCAACAAACCCAATCAATAATGTAAAGTTATAGATAAATAAAGTCATTATTTCAAGCAGGGTACTTCGGTGGAATTTCTTCCTGTGACAGTGCTGCTTTATGGAAGTTGCTATGCCTTACAAAATATGGTCTAAGAATAATTTGTTATTCTCAGATAATATGCTCTGGCTGATAATAAATATTGCAGCATTATGTAGATTTCAGTGGGCTTTGCATTGTAAGCAGCGTTTCATCCTTTTTGTGGCATGTTTTACAAACTCATTTTGACATGTAACATCTAACAAAGAGCAGATTTGCCTCTATATGCCTGAGACCACTGATGCTTATTACACAGCAAGAATAGCATCATATATTCAGAGCTAAATCTCAGATACACTCCAGAAATCTTTATGAAGCCAAGGGAGAAGGCATTAGTCAACCCCTAGAAGACCAGTAAGACTTTTTGAGTGTTCCTCACAGAGGCAACATGCTGTTCCCTCAGCCTGGTAGCCTTTCCATCCCTAGGCAGAACTGATGCAGGATGGCCTCAGGAGCCGTGTCCGTGGTACGTGGTAATGCAAACCCTGAACAGAGCATTCATCTTATTTCCTGCACGCTTGTGTGGTAAAATATGTTATTTTACAGCATGCAAAATCTCTCCCTCCCTGAATATGCATGACTTAAGATCTCCTAATTGCAGAAGCTGAGGGCAGAAGCAGGAGAGTCAGAGGGTGATTTTTAGCATGAACTTTAGACCAGTATGTTGGTAAAAATCCAAAGATGCAGAAATTCCTCTTTCTCTAGACTTTTTTTCTCCTTAGGTGTTGTAAGTGGAGGAAACTCCTTTGATGGAACCATTTTTTCTTTCAAATGTCAACGAAAAGAGGAACTATTCATATAAATTGATGATGCTTCAGATAGTGTATTGTTTTCTGGAGTAAGGGAGAGACAGAAATTTTAGAGAGGAAATCCTGTCTTCTTGTAGTTATAGCTGCAGTTAATTCACAGAGATGGGATTTGCCATTTGTATGTTACTGTTCTGACCTTTAACATGAATTCCTCTTTGCGCTGAGCTGGGTGCCTCAGAGTGCTTGTATGAAAATGAGATTAGGGACCCTAACCCTGTTCTCTTTGGCTGCTTTATGTGATTGATACATTGATGCTAATGTGATCATCTTACTTTATTCGTAAATTCTCTGGCATCTATTACTGCAATACGGTAGGAGTTAGTTTTGGATACTGCACTAGCAAAAAAGCAATTCCACAACAGACAGGTGGCCTAGCCACCATACCAATGTACTCTCTTAAATTAGTACATGCTTTTCAAATCTGACTTTTTTTTTCCTGGATCTCTTTTTTCTCCCTTCTCTTCTTCAGTGTAAATTGATTTCTGTGGTTTATTTTTATTTCTTTAGAAGTTTGTATCTTTGTTTCCATCAGCCATTCATTTTCTACACTGGTATAGTTTGTTTTCCTGCTTCGGTTGTAATCATTATTACTGTTGAGCTATTTATTATAGGGAATTTTCACCTCATTTTTTTCTTCCACTTGCAGACAAAATACTTTGTCCCAAGTCTCCAAGAAACATAAGCGAGGGTGTTTCAGCAGGGCTTGTGTGAACTTTGCTTCCCTCTTCTCTGGTACATCTGCCCGCCATGAGCAAATGCTCATTTTAAAACTGGCACACAACTGAATGGTGATTTTACAGATGGAGAATTGGCTAGTGCTCATCCAGAACTCCTCAGTAAAGGATTTTTTTTTTCCACCAGAGAACACTAATTGATTTGAAGTGAAATTGTGGGAATATTTTAATTTTACTTGTCTCATGAAGAATACCCAAGTCTGGGTTGCATTTTTTCATTGCAAGCAAGACTTTAGAGCGGAAGGTTGCATAGTTGCTGCAATTGGAAGAAAATTGGACCCCACACTAAGAAAGAACTGTCTATGGGTCTCTGACCTCCCCGGAGGCTGTAACATGGTGAGGCTTCTCCTTGGCCTCCTCCAGAGCTGTTCTACAAACTGAACTGACTTGCTAAGAACATTGAGAGGCATTTGTGCAGATACGTAAACGAAAGACAGTGATGGCATAGAGCCCTGTAAGGCATCTCTATTACGGTTGGTGCCCCCACTATTTCAGGGATGTTTCTGTTCTAGTTTTGTTTTTGTCAGCAGTCTCAAGTAAGTGTCCTGTGGCAGAAAAGAAGAGGTTTCTGCAGTGAAAAGTGTTGCTGGATTGGACGCTGGCTACTGGCCCAAGGGACCCCCTGAGCTGGTAGAGTGTGCTGTGTCTCAGCTACTTTAGGCAACCTCTGGGCGGGGCTGGACTGTCTGATTTGGACATAACCTTGACCAAAGTTCATCTCGCACAATGCAAGCTATCTAAAAGTTAGGCTCAAGTATTTTGGATTTCTTTAGTGGAGAGGTAAAATCATCTTACCAGTTATGATCATCTGCCTTTCAAAAGGTATCTGTCTTCCCCAGCAGCTGTAAAGGAACCTGGAGAAGTGGTTTAGGGAGAGTGATAAAACTTTACATTGCTGTAGTTGTATATGAGGAAACTCCCTCTATGTTATTTTCTAAGGCCATGCTGGAAGTGTGTGACTTGAGAAGAAGCTGAACTAGTACACCTAAATTAGACCTGCGGCACCCACTGCAGGTGTGATTTCTCCTACCTACGTGCACTCCCTACATGCAGTTCAGACAGCTTGTTAAAGAAGTACTGACTTCTTCTACAGTGTGTTTATATGGCACTGTATAAAGTTATTTCTGGCAAAATCTAAATTCTCAGAAAGATCTGTTGGCATATAAAAATGAATTGGCCTAAAGCCCTTATTAAGGACTTCCAGAGCCTGAAAGACCTGTATCCCTTCCACAATTGCTCTGTAGGCACTAAGTATGAACCTGAGTATTTCAATAACCCAATAAACCCATATTATTCTAAAGAGGGTTTTTTTGTTAAAAATGTGTGATGTTTGACAAAAGAAAAGTTCAATAACTTGACAGTTGGGCAGTAAAATCAAAGGATGCCATCCTGTGCCTGCACTAGCATATTTTGGTGTGAAAATTTTCTGCTATATTTCCCAAGGCCTTTTGCCAGGATAACAAGATTCCCCATCAGCCAATGATCATTTGAAACAGGGGAATGGCAACTGTAAATCAAAAGCATTAGAACAGTGAATGGCAACTGTAAATCAAAAGCAGCTTCTGCAGAGAAATTAACATCACTTCCTGCTTTGAAAGGGCTGTATTGCTTAAATGGAAGTGTTTTGGGAGGTAGGGATATTGTCAAATTGTTCCCTGAAGAAACCTAATTTGAAAATACGAGTGCTTTTACCTTGGTCTGCACAAAATCATATCTTCCTCTGTAAGAATAAGTTTCTGTGACTGTTGAGTAGGTCATTCTCAAGCTTTTACCACACCATTGCTAGGAGTAATATTTTCCTTTTGAGAGAAATATTTAAATTAATTGCCTAATAAGCTTGAAGAACTAAGGAATCCTGGTTCTGTTAAAAGTCCAAATCCTGTTTCTGTTTGCCATTCACTTTGTTTGATCTAATTCCTGAAACTAAGAGAAGACTGGATTCTAAAAAAAAGGAAAGTAACTCAACACTTAGGCTATTTGGGAGACCATTATCTTGCAGTGAAAGAGTTGCTTGTAACACATATTGGTTCATTGATATCCTCTGTATGCCTCTTTCACTTCCTTTATCACACAGAAACTTTCAAAGATCTTGTTTCCCGGCTTCAGTTTAGCATCTGTATTGAATTCACATATAAACGTCTTCTTAAACATAAGCTAAATTTGTTAATTAATATAATTTTTAGTCTGAGAGGTGCCAGTGTTTTCAAGGTAGCTGTCAAACTTTGCCATTACCGGAATTTTACATTTCTAAACATGTTTACACAAACATGCTTTGGAATAAAATGCCATGGATCAATAACATGAGATTATCATTCATATAGCACGTTTTATCTTTGGAGTGCTTTGCAAACATTAACTAATTAAATTGTACAGGTCCCCTGTGTGTTCAAATATTACAATTATCCATGGGTTAGTGACTTGCTCAAGGCCATGCAGCAAGGCAGAGAAAGAGTTGGGATCAGGTACATCTGCCTCTTATTCCTGTGCTTAATCCACTATAATGTGTTGCTCCAGAGTGAAGCTTGAGTCATTAGTTGTTAGATATGTGAAATGCATTTTATAGATAGTGAGGCAGGCATTCTGCAATTGCTTGAAGAGCATGACACTGAAGAATGAATTATAAATAACATTATGAATTACTGCTACCCAGTTAGCAGTTTGTACACCTGTTTGGCATCTCTTTCCCCAGTGATTCGTTATTCAGCTTTTTATGTTCTTACTTTCTAAATCAGCACAGAAAGCAGGGGCAGAGCAGTGTGCCTTAAGAAATTTAGAGCTGTAACAAATACTCATAGGTGTGGATTGGATAGCAGAACACTGCCAAGAAAACCCACAATAAAACTACCTGGGTGAACTACTACTTTGACTTACTGATAAGAAAAAGAAAGAGCATTGTCCTCTGCTGTCACTTGAGGCAAAATTACTTCTTGTTTCATTGTCTAGATTAGATTAAGTTTTTATCTTTTTTTTCCATAAGGCAGTTCCTGTGATTTTGTGATGGACATACATGTGGCACAATTAAATCTTAATAGCAGTGCTTACATTGATTTATGGAAATACTGTCCTGAGTGTTTAGATCAATGCATGCAAAAACACAAAAGTTGTAGGTCACGGGTATGTAAACTGCATGTAAAGGAGGGAACTGTTAAGAGGGGAACTCTGTTTGGCAAGGCGTAATTGACTGAGCATGTAAATACAGGGATAAAAAAAATTAACCTACTTTTTTTTTTTTTTCCTGCCATTTTCCTTTCTCCTGCATAGTGGGAAAAGTTTTTTCCCATCTATTAGTTCAATCCCCTTTGACTAGTAGTGATTTTACCACAACCTCATTTCTCACAGCAGGTTCTTTTTAGGCGGGAGGTAAAAGAGGAGCGAATGGAAGTTCTTGGATGATGGATATAAAGAGGAGGGGTTTTTTTGTGTTGAGGCTGTGTGCTAAGGTGGAGTCACTGTCCATGTGTGTGTGACTTAGAACATGAGCATTACTATTTTTAATACATCTCAGGAAGGATACTTGGACCTTACAGCCACCATACATATGCAATTACTCTAGTCAAAATACAAGAATTGAATGCTAGAACAAGGAGTAAAGCAGCACAATGGCTGATATTGTAGCATCTAATCCTGAAGTAATGACAGTCACAGGTTTCAGGGTCAAACGCTGCACTTCCATCATTAGAGCAGTGACAAAAGATGTGTCAAGCATGAGGTTCTGGGTCATATTTTTCTTTATTTATCCTTGTGAGATACACTGAGTTGCCACAGGATAAAGTAGTGCAAGGCAATATGAAAGCTGAGGCGGGCAGAAAAGAAGGAAGAGACCAGGGTGGATCAGAGGAGGCAGCAACAGCCAGAGCTTTCTTGTCTAACCTGTGTTGCTAGCTCAGGGGGGCGTGGAACAGGCTGGTAGGCCCTGAGGCCAGAGGCTGCCCTAGAAAGTGTTCACCCTATCCTGTATACAGGATCTGCTGCTAGCTAAAAGCCCAGCATTGCAAATAGAGCCTGAAAAATAAATTAACCTGGGAATGACCAGAAGCTGGCATCAGGCAGTAAAAGAAATACTTGGTTTATGTACTCATTAAAAGTCAGCAGTCCCAGTCCTGTCAAAATATGTCCCTCAATTACTTGCATGAAAAGTACAATATTTAGCATGATGCTGGGGTGATGCATGACAAATCAAGGACACACAATGCTGACAGATAGATATATAAGTCACTATGGTATTTCTCTTAAGAACTGATGAGCACTGCTGTTTCTGTAATCAGTTGCTTGTCAGGGCCAAAGAGTCAAACTGTTGATAAATAAATTCACAGGAGGAACTATAATAATGACCAAAATCTCAGTCATAAAAGTTTCAAAAGCACAACAATTTGGTAATCTTGTATAATAAATTGCTTGCTGAAAATTATTTACCAGGCTGAACAGGTTGATTCCCTTTGCACGCAGTTTTTCCACTTCAGCATTGCTTGCTCTCTGTATTACCACATAATTTCTGAGATCCTTTGCCATTCCTAAAGTATGGTCAGAATAATAGAATGTGGTTTTCCTTTTGCTTGAGAGGAACTGCAATTACATGCAATTCTGTAACAGGTACATCCTTGTCAATATACTGTATGACACAGAGGTTCACTATCCCCAAATGCCTGCAGCACACATGAAGTACTGCAGGTACCCAGGGCCAAGATGAGCCACAAGAGCACAGGCACTTGAGACAAGATGCAGATTTTCTGCTTTGGGGGAGGTCTGGTGGAGGTGTTGAGAGGTAATGAAATAGGTGATTGACTCCAGCAGTGCAGCAGAGCACCTGCACAAGGCATTAACACTCCCACAGTACAGTAAACTAAGAGTTAAAGGCTTTGAAGTTCAATGGGCAGAGCAATCAGCTTCCTAGAGCTGTCTCCACTTACATCCTGGCTGGGCACTTGGCTGTGAGTTGTCTCTGCTGTCTTTGGAGCTTGGGCTTCTGAACTGTAGTAGTTCATTAAAGTAGTTTGGAAAAAAAAAAGAGCAGCTCACGTTCCCAACTTTCCGTTGTGGAAATGAAGAGGTCGGGTTCTGAGCTTACCTATTTCTGCCTGTGGTAACACCCAGAGCGTGCTGTCCTCTTCCCATTGGCCATCTCTCTGTGTAAAAATGGGACAACCAGCCACCCACCTATGGCATAAAAGCCTGGTGGTTAGAGCACTAACTCAGGAAGCCAAATATCTGCATTTGTATGCAAAAGATAACCAGGAGTGGTCCTTTTCCTCTTCTTTATTCTACACTTGCATTTTGGATTGGGAAGTGACTGTTTCAGATCGTTTTTATGCTGATTTGTCTGAGATGTGTTTTAGACATTTTCATAGCACACATAAGCTTCAAGTTCCAGAGGCAAGTGTTAGGTGTTTCTCTCCATGGTTTCTGGGTTGTAGAAGAGGCTGGGTGTGAGGCCACAGCCCTTTGGCTTTCACGTCAAACAGAGGGGAGCATAGTAAGTTTGAGGTGTCTGTGAGGTTGGTTGAATGATGCCCGAGTGTCTTTTCCTTCAATGCCTGGATACTGTAGGTTCTAAACAGAGTTTTAGTTGCTAAATTTCCCACTGTCAAAAATTCAGCATGCAAATACTTAACCTCAGCAACTGTATTTTGGTCTGCCCTGTTGCTTAGTTGTTAAAAAGGGAACTTAATGAAAAGGAGTGTCCAAAATTCAGAGTTACTACTTTTAGGTAATGTATTGTTGTTTATATCACCTGTGCAAATAAATAATTTTTCAGTAAGACACAGAGATGATTGCAGACTAATTGACGTGGAGGAGGACCATTGGTGTTAATGGTTTCCAGTAACCATTTTTCCAGTGCATATTGCTTTCAGTTATCTGCCCCTGATGGGGCAGGGCAGATTTTGTTGCAGTGCTCTTTAATTAGATACTGACCCAGCTGTAAAATAAAGTCTGGACCTGTTTGATACCGTGGGACAAGTACTTTATATATTTCTGAGAAGGAAAAGACTACGTGGAGAGTGGACAAAGAGAGTGGGAAAAATCAAAACAGTGTGAGGCAGTGATAGAGCTAATAACTTACACTACAAAAATTCTTTAAATCATTTTGTCATCGACATAGCATATTTCTGTCATTACCAGAAATTTAGCATCTAACAAATAGCAAAAACAGTAAAGAAAGCCAATATTTACTCTACACTTAAAGCAGAGAAATGTGACAGGTTCAAAGCATGCAGTGCAAAATTTCGAGAGCAAATAGATTATTTGTAGGTTTCCAAGGGCCAGTGGAAAATGCAATTATATAAATCAAGCAAAGTTGTTCTGAAAATTTCCTTTTCACTTTCAACAATTCCTATGCCAACCTGGACATTTAAATTGAGCATTGCAAAAGATCCAAAACATTTTCAGTGCAAATGCATTCAACTGCTAGCATGCTAGAGCTTTTTTATGATTCATACTGTTACTTCAATATTTTTGCTAGTTTCTTGGGCATTGGCCTCAGACTACTTTCACAGTGCGTTTGAGGTCTGAACCACAGAGAGAGGGACTAAAGGAGCTAATTCATGTTCTTGGCTTTCTACAGGTTTGGGTTTTTTTCCCCCTAACTTGGTGGGACTTTTTCCAAAAACCATCTGCCTGATGCTTCTTGTTTGAGCGCATACAGTAGATCTGAATTTGTCAGTGAAAAGGAATATTTCACATACTCCAGATCTCAACCAGCACAGGAGTTTGTACAGCTAAGGCACTGTGTATTTGTGTGGTTCATTATTCAAAATAGTATTTTAGAAGATTGTCTATTTTCCCTGGAGTCCCAGTTCTAAGTCAAAATGTTAAAGCCTAAGTTTTTCAGTGTAGTGTTGGGAATAATATTACTGATGCAGCAGAATTCTGGGAGCAGACATTCACTGCAGCCACTATTTCCTCTTCGTGCAGTGTCTGCCTGCTGTAGATTGTCATTAGAGTTTACCTCTTCGTCGCTGATTATTTTTTAATAAGAAAATATGATCTATCACGATCCAGAATTACCACTGAGTGACATGTGGGCACTTAAGCTTTGACTTTTCTGCCATGAAAATTAATTGCAGAGCTCCTAATGACTTATTTATCATTAGCTGGGACATCTACAGAGCAAATTCAGTTTGAGAAGAGTTTTGAGTGAATGGGAAAATCCTAAAGTGCCTTCCACACTGCTATGTGCCTTACTTACTTTGCAGTAAGTGTTCCTCAAGCTTGTCTAAGCCCCCTTCGATTATTTGGGGTAACTTAAAATTCCTAATTGTCTGTGTTCAATTTCCAGAGAGAGCATGTGGGGCTGTGCCAGGTCAGCTGTTAACCCTTTTCGTTTTTTCAACTCCAGGTATGAAGCATTTTATTGTGTATTACATAATATTCTGTTTTATTGATAAAGTCTAGTAGCAGTGCCTTTCAGGTTTCTTTCCCTCTTTATGTCATGACTGGGGGATACGTGGGGTTAGGCAAGATCTGAAGTTGAGTTTTGCAATTGCGGTTTTTTTTATCTTGGGGCTCAGAGGGTGGTGGGAAAGCTGCAATTTTTATTTTTTTTCCTTTTGCAAATCCCAGTGTTTAAGATAAGAGCATAGAAAATACCTTGCCTGATGTTTAATAATATAAAGTGTTCAAAGTAGTCTACTGAAATTGAGTAACCAAGTTTATGTGCATCCATGTAGCTCATGTTATAATGAGTCATTGCCAGTTGCCATGAAGCAAAGCTGCAAAATGTACAAAGAGCTCTTTGCAGACATCTCCTTGCTTTTATTTCAAGGAGGGCAAAATTTTAAAACCCTACTGTGTAATGTGCCTAGTAGATGCCCTGCTTTTGGGTGCAGGGTTTACAAGCCAATCCAGTGCAGGGGGTTACTGGGAGGCTTCAGCAAGTGTTGTGATACCATAAGGGCCCTCGGGTTCACTCCCCTTGCCCAGGTAGAAATGATGTCAAATGACAGAAGGATGTACCAAAGCTGGTAGGGTTCCTGTTTTTGTGGGATTCATGGCTGTTGCTTTCGTGGGGCTTAAAATAGTATGCAGTGAAATGTCAACTCTCAGTGTGCTTGCTTACTTGCCTGTCCTTCTCCCTTCTTTTGTTTGTTTTCTTGGCCCCTCAGAAGATTCCTTTGGAGTCCTGTATATTATGGGGCAAGTATAAACCCATCAACTCACTGCTTTATCTGCTCTTAGTGACCTGTGTGCCCTCTGTCTGTGGAGTACAGAAGAAAAAATCTTTACACATTCAGTATAAGCAAGTACTGTGCAGAATAAATCAAATTCTTCACATTTATAAGCTTCGTAATAAAATTAGGAAGAAGACATGTTTAAGAGCAATTACACTTTCAAATTGCTAATGAGTAGTCAAATACAGAAGTCATTCCTCAAGACTACTCCTATCTCCAATTTGCAGTTAATTACACTACAACTGGTATATTTATATTAAAAATTTGCAGGATCTTATTACTCAAACATTTTCAAAGTAGCAGCAGGAGCAATTTCTCTGTTAGAGCTAATACAAATCTTTTAAGGTTTCCTTGGCTATAAAATTAAAGCAATACATTTATTTTTAAAGATCCTTAGAATTTTCTTTGATCTGATTGTATTATCAGTGCAACCTCAGAAATTATTCTAAAGAGCCTACTGGTCTCTCAAAATGTTGTGTTTCTAAAATGCATGCATATTTCCGATACAATTTTTAATGCAGGCTTCTTTAGCTTACATTAAATTTGCTATAATATTTTGCCTAATGGCTTCTATTCTGCAGGAAGCATTTTCAAGGAAACTTATGTTGTTAATTTTTTGCTCTTTGTTAATGTTGTCAAGATTCTGCTTAAAAAAATCTCCCAGGAATTTACATGGTACTTACATACCATAGTAATGAATATGAGATTCTACTAATGAGGGCCCCTGAAAAACATGCATGGTTAGATGTAGATGAGGGTGGCATAAATCATCTCATGCAGCAGTTCTAAATTGCTGAAAGTCAGTGTGCTTGGACTGGAGTGAGATGAGACTGAAAGGTAATATTTGGCAAGACAAATAGGTTCTAATAAAAACAGATATTTGGAAAAGAGCTGTAGGGTTTTTAGGTCTTTTTAAAAGAAAGAACCAAATTGATCAAGGAGTCACATCTGTCAAACCTCATTTGGGCCATGTGGACCTGCCTGTAGATTGAAAGGTGGAAATGAGGTCGGTGAGATTAACATTAAAGTCAGTGCATTATTTGAAAGCATGAGTTCTTATGGTGCACTTAAAACTACTGACAGTGCTAGGGGTCTTCCTCACAGCTGGTCCTGCTTCTTGGTATATGGCACTGTTGGAGTTTGGGAACAGTAACTGCTTGTCAGAAGTGAATTCTGCTGCAATTAAATGCAGCTATATGAGTGGATATATTTCATTTGAATTAAATTTCATGCCTACCAAGGTCTGGGTATTTTTCAACTTTGTATTACTAAACTTACCTTTTTCCATTAAATTGCAAGAAAGTTATCCTTCCATAAAATTATACTCAAAATTATGGTATTCCAGTTATGAAAGTACAGAAACATTCTTTGATACTTCAGTTTCTTTGTGATGACAGAGGAACAGAGTGGATCACAAAGTCATGAAGAAACATTTTTTGTAGGGGTTTTTTTTCCTATAGTCTCTTACTGTGTTCATCAAATCTACTAAAAGTTGTTTTACTTAAAACCAATTCCAATAAATCTGCATCTCCTGACCTCTATGGATGGCCAGAGGCTGGGACCTCAGTTCATGCACATCTAACTGTTGATTTCCTCTAAAATGTGGAGCATTTTGCCCAGACTGCCTCCTCTGATCCACTGGGAACAAAGTGATAATGTGAGTTTCACATGTTGGGGGCACATGGTGCCTCTTCATCTTTGCTGTATTGCAAAGGGTACTGCTCTTGCTCTTGTATAATCTCCCCTGATCTTCTTTTTAACACCTCATCCACAGGCTTAGCCAGATGGGAGATGCTTGGCAGCTGGAGGACCCAGATGCCAAATTCTGGAATACAGCTTTACTGCATTGGCAAGTGGGTTCATGGTGAGCTTCTTGGCTTGCACCTCTGCTAACTGCTTGGCTACTGTCTAGCTGGCAGCTGTGGCACTGCCTCTGGGGCTGTGTTCAGGTCAAGCTGCTTTGGAGTTGGATGGCTTTCCTGATCTGAATTACTTTGCTGGACGCCATTTTCACCTTAATTTGCTTTGGCTCTCCACTGTTCGAGGATGAGAGTTTGCAGTGTTCTGTTGTATTCCTGACATTTGTAAGACTAATTCGAAGCAGTCATTCTCATTTGTCACCAGTTCAAAAAGAAAATAAGCATTGCAGTGCAGAGTACACTGCTTTACTTGTTAGCATTCCCATTAGTTAGGAAGAATGTTAAGGCCCAAGTTTGTACTTGCAATTCATCTCCATGACCAAATTGTTAACTGAACAGCACAGGCTTTAAACGTTGTATTCCTTATGTCTAAACTTTGATTGCTTTCCGCCCAAAGTGAATCTAGCATCTGTCAAGCAGAAAAGAACCCCACACATTTGCAGAGGTAATCTGGATCATTTTTAAAGAACAGGATACAGAATAATGATGATTCATTATCATTATAGGAAGTAATAAATAGGAAGTTACTGGTAATAATTAAGAGCACTGCCAGCAGAAAATGCTTGCTCTTCCCTTTGCTGGATTTGGAATGTCCTCATTTCACATTTTAGTTTTACCTCAGGTTTTTTATTGGGCTTTTTGTTAGTTTGTTGTGGTTTGGTTTTTGTTTTGTGTTTTGGTTGTTTTTTTTTTCATAAATGAGGTAATGAAAAATTAATGCATCTAGGATAGCCAAAGCATTTGAAGCAATTCCCTAATCTACGTATTTTCCTTCATGCAACTCAGTGCATAAACATTACTTTCAATGGGAAAAACTGCAAAATCAGGAGGTCACTTACACTCTGCATATTTACAGTAAAGTTCAGATTAGTCATACCTACTATGAAATTTTCATTCCCTCTCTCAGCTAGAGTGGGACTGTGTTGTGCTACACTAGAGGCACTGCTTTCTCCATTACACTCTCAGAAAACTTCTTTAATGCTTGAGTACCAGTTGTGCTTCACTGTGAAATGAAACTTCAACTTGTATACTAAGGTTAAGCTTTGCAGGTTGATCTGACCTCTGAGGAGAAGCACTTGAATCCTCATTACAGTCACTAGAGGGAATTGCAATAGAGAACAACCAAAAAGGAGCCCTTACCCATCTAGTTTAGGTGTATACTTTTGCTGATGGCGTAGGGAAGGAAGTGCTTCTCTGGGAATACAGGCCAGTTACATCAGATCAATCATTATGGACATAGGGAACCAGTAGAAAATAAAAGCATCATTTTCCCTCACAGGTAGTCTCTGTAGCCCTTTCAGGATTGTAATGGAGCAGAGATAAGTCTTTTGTTAAACAAGCTGGCAGCAGCAGCAGTAATTTTGCCCCTTTTGCAGATGAGTTTCATTAACTAGCTCATCAAGAGAGTGGGTGACCTGAGACCTGAGCACAAGCTGATCTCATTGGGATCCTTGCTGCAGACCTAATCAGATTAGATATGAGGGGAGCAGTGGAGTGTCATCTCCCTTGTTGCTGAATATGGGCAGTTGCGGGGACAGGAACATGGAAGTCACAGGATGGGGAGGAGAGTGGGTAAAATAAACCGGTATCCTTGCCTGAGCATGAACAGGATTGGGACTGTAGGTTCTATTACCTTGAGCAGCATCAGACCAGAAACAGCTGTGGATACTGAAATAAACCTTACACTGTTCCCCTCTAAATGCTTAGTGTCCAGATTTCTAGTGTGGAGCCAGGATCCCCCTTTTCTGCCCAATCTTTTACCCTTGTGGTTCTTGCATTCCTGATTACAGAGTAGTAAACATTACTCACTTCCATGGACACTTAGGCAGAAAAACCTGCATCCTTATAGCCAGATTATTCCTGGGGTGATGCTCATTCTCTGGGTGAATTACCTGACTGTGGGGCTACAGTACAGCACCTTGCCAGTGCCACCACCATCAGAACTTTGCCTGCCTTTTGGGGCTTCTTCACAAGGCACAGGCAAAGTTCAGGACAGGCCTCTGCCTCTAGGTGGAAAATGGGTAGCTGCCAAAATGACTACGTGTGGACATGTGTCTAGTGGTTGGTACCTAAAGAAGCTCTATCTTAACAGTGAAGGACCTCATGGGTTTGGGGGGAGGCTGTGTAGGACTCTCCATGGGACGGTGCGTGGGGAGGTGGTCGTGGACCTAGGCAGGCTTTTGGATACCTGCCTCCCAAATCAGGGTTTCAGCATGCCCGTTTTCACACTTCACCACTTTCCAAACTGTATTTTCTTCCTTCAAATTAACAAGCTTTTGGTGCTTTTTGATGAATTAGAATTAAAGATGTTATTCCATTACCTAGACTATTTCTTTTCCCTGTTTCTGCCCTTTTGCAAATCAGAGGAGGGGTCTGATTGTTCTTAACTTTTCATCTCAGCCACAGCTTTCACCCCATCAAAGAGATTCTTGTCACTTTCTGTGTCCTGCAGGCCTTGGAAATCATATTCACATATAATGTTGAGTTAATTCTCTTTTGCCTTTTTTTATTTTTTAAAACACCGATGATTGTTGTCCCTTATGCATTCTATTCAAGCAGAGAAACAATGTGTGCTGTTCAAAAGGGAAAATAAGCAACCACAAAGATGTTTTTCCCTTCTCTTGCACCTCCAGTACATTCTGTAACCCAGTTACTGTAATTGTTTTCAAACTTCTTTTAAACATGCATACTGTCAAGAGATTGCAGTAAAACAAGTGTTTCTCAGAAGGCCAATGAGACTGCAAGGGATAAAAAAAAGGTGACAGGGCAAACAGAAAATCCCATGTTTTGCTTATCAATTTTTTTTTTTTTTTTTTTTTTTTTTTTGCCTAATGGCAAAATGAGATTCTTGGAGAAAGGATCTGTTTACTTCAATGGAAAACTAACTTAGGGTTTACTGATTCCCAAGGCAAAAAGAAGGCATAGTTTCCAATTTGCAAGCTATTCAGCGTGTGTGATGAACTGAAGTCATTTGTGGATTTGTATGTTGCGTTTTGACGTGATTAAATGTTTTAAGTCTATTGATTTCATGCTGGGGATTAATGATGCTGAATGAAAGAGCATCAAAGAATAAAACGTGTTTACATGCTCGATTAAAATACCTTAAAAAAAAGTGCCAGAGTACCTATTGTTGGATAGGAATGTGATAAGAGTAGCACAGGACCAATCACACATCCTGCATCGATAGGAAAATGCATTAACTTCTTTAGGCATAGAAAGAAGAAAGGCAAAGATTTGATAAGGATTGACTGTACCTTTCTGAATGCTTAACACTCATGTTTGACTAGGTTTTTTTGGAAGAGGGGATTAGAGAGGTTTCATTATCCGTTACCACAGATCTGTTTTACTGAATCAATCAAAGCATGATGCTTAGCTGCTTGGGATTAATGAGACAATCTTTTAACTGGAGAACTTGTTGGTAACAGCAATGTTAATAAAGGACAAGACCTAATGATACTCAGTGCAGCTGTGGACATGAGATACAGTAAAGATGGTGTTTGCTGCTTTGAATTTGCATAATACTTTTAGATCTGTTTGCCTTAGCATATTAACTCAAAAACATATCATTATCTTAAAATGTTCATAGTGCTAATTGGTTTGTATCTGCTCTCTGCAAGTGTTCCTAATGGCTGTCTAGATTCATGGGTTCTATCTGGAATTGCAGTTAGGTGTCACATTCTGTTTACCAAGATAATAGTAGATAAAGGTGAAAAAGACCTATTTACTTGCTAAATCCACCCTGTTGCAAGCACAATATAGGCTTTTCTAATAGTATTAAACTGTTGGCACCCCTTATGTTAGCCAGAATGCCAGGCAGAGAATTTATTTGTGGTGCATCTGGGGAGAAGGATGCCTTAATGATCAGGTTAGCATGTGAAATACTTGATGCACGTGAAATACTCCCTACTGAGCTAGGGAGAAGTTCAAATGTGCAATTTAATGCAGATGGGTAAATGTGTGACAAGACCAACTCAAGCACCCCTTTGCTCTTTCCCTCCCGATGCTCTGATCTGGATTAGCATATGTAAGATAAACTCAGCATCAGCCCCATACACCCCACAATTCATTTGTCTCCGAACAGGGTTGAATGATTACCCTGGGTTTGAGGCAGGAGGGGGGGGATTGACAACATGCAGTTATTTTTTCTTTCTCTCATTTCTATTGCTTAATACAAGACCTGAAGCCCTTGGTTACAGAACAAAGTGTCTGAGCAGTAACCAAGCCTGTGCAAACCCAAGAGAAGAGTAATGACTGTTCCTCACAAGCTTCCTGCCTCAGTGCAGGTGCAGGAATCAGGAGGGCCTGAATAATTCATAAGGTGCAAATTAGCCCCAGCTTGCTCCCACTGCTCGAATTTTGCTTCTGCTTACCTACCTAGTTGCTGGAAAGAACAGAATAAAGAATGCTTGGGAAACCAGGGAGAGAAAAGCAAAGAGTGTTACAGTTTAAAGGCCAGAGTCACAGAGACTGCTGAATGCTGGGTGTGTTTGAAGGCTTGGTGCTTGTTGAGGAATTGGGCTCAACATTGATTATTCATAGAGTGTTTTCTCAGGAAGAAGGAAGCTCTGGGGACCCATTCCATTGCTCTTGGAGAGGAAAAAACTTCCTTTTAAGAATTAGGTTTTTCCTGCTTTTATTGTTACAGTTTCTAAAAATTATTGGGTAAAAAAAAAAGTTAAAAGTTCATTTAAAGCCTGTTAAGGTATTGGAGAGAGTAAGTATTTATGGTGTCACTCAACTCAAGGGTTCAGAGAAATTTGATGAGAGAACATGGATGTTAGGATGGTTATTGCTTTGAGTAAATACTTCAAGGTATTGTATGAAACTAGTTATGTATGGAAATGCAGTGTGCAATCAATTAGCTTGTATTTTTATCATTTGAAAGGCAGCATTCCTCTCTTTTAAATAGTTAGTGATGGTTACCTTTTCTGTTGGATTAGTTATTTGCTTTTTCTGCCCAGAAGACCAAAATGAGAGGCGAGTAGTGTTTAATCTTTCTGCTACAGAACATTGCATCTCACCCAAACATCAAGTAAAAGGTTTTGCTGAGCACTGTTGTGGAAGAAGGGAATTCCTTACACAGCTCTTGGAACAGCTTGTGTGTCGCCGTGCAGTACAAAGAGGAGCTGGCCTGAAAAAGGCAGGTTGTTTCTGCTGTGTACCTGAATATCCCTTTGACATCTCTCATGTGGGAAACATCTGACAACTCCAGCAGGAGCAGGAACAAGGTAGCTAGTTTTCCCTATTGGCAGGTGTTCAGATGGAGAAAAACTCTCCTAATGTTTTTGCTATGCTGAATATGAAAAGATAACAACAGCAGGAAAAAAGATTCCTTTTTAGTGGCTTTGGAGGCTTTCTGGGGTTTTTTTTCATTTGTTTTGGGGTTTTTGTCCAACATTCACCCTTTTTTATGTATCCCCTCTACCCCACCCCCTCTTGGCTCTCACGTGCAGCAGCTAGATCACGTTGCCATCATCTGTTTTTGTATTTCCCTCATTTGGGTTGCTGGAATAGGAGCTGGCTCTCATTTCTAGCTGATTCTGTCATTTCCGCTAGGCCCCAGCTTGGGGAAGTGCCAAGACCAACAGGTGATCCTTGTAGCTGCAAAGCAGCAGGAAGAAGGCTGTGCGTGGAGGAGACGGTGCACCAGAGGGGCTGCCTGGCCCTGCTCCATCTTGCTGTATAATTAATGCCCCCCTCCCCAACCCCTCATACTGAGCAGAAAATCTGTGCAGAACAGCTCAGCTGTAGGGAAAATGGTAATAAAGAGTCCTGGAAGAATATAGGTTGTGTAAGTGCAGAGATGCACTCCCTCTTGGGGAGAAACTGTGGCTGCTTCTTGGTAAGGAACAGGGACAAAATTGTATTGGCTTCTGTACAGTAATATGCACTCCATCAACCAGTGCAAGAAAGTAAGCGTTTCAATAAATTTCAGTGTTATGCTCACGGGACTTCTTATTTGTATAGGAACTAGTTTGGAATGAGGTGATAATTTAGTTAAGCTTTTCTCTACAAGGAGTAGCTTGCAAAGTCACATGGAAATTATTTGGGCAGAGAGTTAACTCTGGTTGGGAAGGACCACCTCAAGATGTAGGACTGGGGCCACCTGGAGCAGGAGCCATACAAGCTCTGCATTCTCTGGACAGCACTGGGCTTCACAAGGATGACTTTTAGAACATGTGAAAAAATTCCAGGAATACTCAGGATGGCCTCAAAGAGCTATTATTTTCAGAGGAAACTCCTAAAGGACCTTTTTTTTTTTTAATGAAAACAAAGTTGTATTTAATAGATGACAGTGGCTTAGCAAAACCAGTTTTAAAACATACCTCCAAGGCTTAGGTTAACCCCTTGGCATATACCATGATGTACGATAATATGTCCCTGAAAACCGTAACTGCATGTTTGTATTTGTGAGGCAGGCTGATGTACTGAGATAGACACATGTTAGCTTTAATCATTTGAAAAATAGATGGTATCTCAAATTCTTGCTGCTTGTATACATGGAAGCCAAATTGCTTCTTTCACCTGTGGACTCTCTGCTAGTAGTTTGAAAGTTTCATGTAGACAAGGTTTAATTTTCCTGTGTGCACTTCTGTAGGGAGCTGGGCTCTCCCAGGGCACCACAGCACATTCCCACAGAAAGAGGAAGCAGGGAGCTGGGAAGCCTGAGCCAGTTCCACCAGTGAAACTGAAGTGCTGCAGCAGATCTACACAGCAAAAGCATCACCTTGACTGGCTGTTACTGCTATACACAAACCAGAAACACAAACAGCAGTGAGATCAAACTGTTATGAAACATCAACATATTTAGTAATGCTTCTAGCAGCTGTCTGCAATCCTTTTGACTAAGCCAGCAGTGATTTTTCTTTGTGTTGTTCTGCAGTTTGTCAGCCATCTGAAGGGGAGGAGGTGGGGGATACATTGCATCTCAGGGATATGTTGTGTGTATGCAAACCTAAGGGTGCTGCAACACCTGAACTGGCAGCAGATTGTTCATGAATACACACTTCCCTTGCACATGTCTCCCCATGCTAAATGGTGCAATGGACACTGGCATCTCAGTATTTTTTCCCCCTTGTGTCCTTTCCTTTCTCCATACTGGTTTACTGGTTTTGCCCACTACCAAAACCTTCGGTATAAGAGGCTGTTAGCAGGGAGTGATGTGTTTCTATCAGCAAATTTTGTGAATTTTTCTCTTCTCTCATCTGTGTCTTGAGAGACTGTCGTAATCCCTGCATTTGCAGTCAGTCCTGGTCAAACCTTAATAATCCATCTGGCAGCCTCCATTGTTACTCTTGCTTCCCCCTGAGTTATGGGACTAGGAGAAATGGTTTCTTTCTAAGATGCTCACCCGTGACTCTAGTGACTTCTAAAAAGCCCCATGGGCAAGGCAGGATGTCATGGAACCGGAAGCTTTTATCTGTGGGGTGGTGAGGAATGCTGGTGACTGTTCCATCAGGAAGCAGCAGTACCAGCTGGAGAAGCTGGAGAGTGAGCAGGGATACTGGCCACCTGCATTTGGCTACAGTACAGCCTGGTCTGGGCAAAAGCCCTCCATGGAGTACTGCAGGCAGGAGAAAAGCATCCTTGGGCAGCCTCTGTAAAGTCAAGTTTTCCAGTGCCTTTGGCAGGCAGCCTGAAGCAGATCCATTCCTTATGCCAGCCCCTTGGAGCGCTACCCGTTGTGGTTCTCCCTCCTGCTGCAGCACATACCTTACTATTATTAATATTCTGGAGGCGCCAGCAGCGTGCTTTGTTCTGGATGGAATGTGATTGCCCAGAGTGCAGGGAGCTGTGTGGCCATTGTTTTGGTATTGGTAGATGGATTTGGTAATGAGTGCTGTAGTTTTTCCTGGTCATTTTTTTAAATTCATCTTCCTCTACTCTGCCTCCTCCCTGGGCTGTCCCCAATGCGCTCAGCATCTGAAGGATGCTGTAATTCCTCTGGCAGAAGAGAGGGAAGAGTTCTTGGGACACCAAGATGCAGAGTAGAGGCAGGCTCACACAGCATCACAGCACTTCAGTGGGAATAGACTACACATTTGGCTGCACTTAGTGGTCTGCATGGTTCCCTTAAGTGCAGAGCCCCTCGGCGTGGGTTGTTGGTGCACTGTGCAGTGTGTAGGGAAAAGAGCCACTCCTGTGCATTTGGCCTACTGTGTCTTGGCCCAAAGTCATGGACTCTATTGTGCCATCACTGTAAAATCAGTGGAAGTTTCAAAACCTGTGGCTGCTGCTGCTGAATCCTTAATAGGCATATTTACTTTGGAACTGCAAAACTTTAAAATATATCTGCTTTCAGACTGCAAGACCTTCACACAAAAAGATTAAGATTAGCATGCAAGCAAACAGCACTTCTGGAAAAAATCAGTGGATTTGGAAAACACGCCAACAAAATGTCCAGTCATGGGGATTCCTGTGAAGTCAGTGTGGAATAAGAAGAGGCAGCGTGCACTGAACCTCATGTCCCCCAGATTAGTAACTGTTTAATGTTATTCCTGTAACCTGTATACTTCCTCCTGTTACACCACCCCCTCCTGGTTTTCCGCCCTGTGTAGTTCTACTGTTTCACCAAGTATTAGCTCTTTGTAGCACATAGTTTGTCTTTTTAACTACTTTGCGAAGTACCTAATGCTCTTTTGGGTGCCACATAAGTGATAATAATAATAGTAATAATAATAATAATTTTCCAGGTGTACTATATCAAGTTGTGTTGTTTTTTGCACAGACCCAAAGTGGGGGGAGACTGTTGAATGCTGATAACTCAGCTGTAAGGTAAGCCTCTAACACAGGAAGGGAAATGCTCTGGTTTATTTATGAGTACTCAGAAGCAATGTCTGCCTTCCAGTATACCCATGCTGGTAGCACATTTTACTTGGATGCAGTATTGCCAGAGGTCAGTAATAATCAGGGCTAAATTGCTTACAACGCAAAGGTAATGAAACATTCTCATTACACTCCAGTCCTCATTTTCATTGTTAATTCAATGTTGTTCAACTTTTCACTGGTTTCTCCCTTACCAGTGTGGCAGTGAGACAGCCAGGCTGAGCCATCTGCTGCTGGTGCTTGAGAGGTGCAAAGAAACACCACAAAGAAAATTGATTGACTGCAGTTGACTGTATTAGAGAGAGACCTTATTTGAACCGGCAGTAACTGGAGGGAAGTGTGAACTGGCTTTAATTCTTGAGCAGACCTCTGAATATTAAGGATGTACACAGCAGTTGGAAGGATACATTCAGAGTCCAGTCATGTTCGAGATCACATCCCCTTGGCTTTCTCATTGTCGCTGTGGTTGTTCACAGCTGAGGGGAATTCTCTAGCTTTTGGATTTAATGTTAGATATGTAATTGGGTGGAAAATTAATGTAAACTTAAAATAATTCAGTTTCACAGTCATTATACTCCTTAGTGTTAAATTATTAAGCTTTGTGTCTCTGATATCTCCCAAAAGCCCTGCCATTACTGATCGTCTGACTGTCTTTATTAGCTTATATTTTTTTCCCTAAAAGCAAGGCCTCATGTACAGTGTAATTATCCAGCAGTGCTGATTAATGGCATAATTCCCTTTCTCTGTAAAACTGCTGTGTAAATTATTTTCATTTCATAAAAATTACTTGTCAGGCAATTTTCTGGAGGGTTTTTTGATTTTATTTTTTTTTAGGTTTTTATCCACCCTTTCTATCACTGTGTCATGGTAATATTATCAAACACTGTTGTGTCTGAGCTTGGTACAAGCACTAAACTCTACAATGATTTCAATGGAGAAAATTAAAGTCGTTTCCATGCTATTGTTACTTCTACCAACAGACCTGATGAACAAAAGTAGCTAAGATACCCTGTTCTGAGAACAGGAGTGTTTTTGGAGGCACCTGGCTTAACGGCAATATCAGAGAGACTTCATGTGTTGAGCCAGCTGTTGAAATCTCTGCCACTTCTCAACCTTTCAGGTTTCTTGTTGCCACTTACAGTATGGTTTCTGGAACCTCAGCAGCCTACATGTCCTTTTTTTTCTTTTTTGCTGCTGTCCCTTCCCTTTTTGCCTTGTCAGTGGCTCCTTACTCTTGCTCTAGCCTCTCTCAGTGAGAATGAGAAGCCCACTCACCATTTTCCCATGCCCTTAGATATTTCTTCATGCTCCCTACACCTGTTTCCTGGGCTAGATGATACTGAGAAGATTCCCTGCATGTCCTTCCTTGAATAGGAAGTGGTACTATGCTCATCAGCTTTTCGTCTGGGTTTGATGTTAAGAAAACCATGGACAGTGCACAGTGAGGAGTCCTGCTTTGCTGGACTGCAGGACAGCCTAGTATTGCAAGCTGAACCTTCCCCTTTCTGATGAGCGTGTTTCCTTTGGTCTGCTGTTTTTAAAGCTTTATTTTAAAGCTGCTGTGTATTTGTAAGCACTCCAAATAATGCAAGAGTCCTCCTAGTCCTGTCGGCATAAGAACTAGCAAACCTACTCCTCTGATACAGGAGTCCTGCACTAGAGCTGGCATGCAAAAGCTGGTTTCAAAAGGGCAAGTTTCACTAGTGTATGTGTAGAAACAACTGACCAAAGTCTAAAATCCTTCCCACTGGGGTCCAAGTGAACCCAGTAACCTGGCTAGTGTTTACCAAAGCAGCAGAGTAACAAGGTTGTGATAGAGCGATTCTTCCTCTGGAATACCCGTGTCCCCCTCCCTCTATCCATTTTTTACCTTAGAGCATTAAAAAAAATAAATAGATTCTGCCCCTCAGCCTGTGAGGCTATTGCTTGACCTTAATGTTTAATATCTGTATATGGCCTTGCCCCTTTGTGAACTTGTCTAATCCCCATTTGAGCTCATCTGTATCCTTGGCCCCTGCAGTATGCAGTGGCTGTGAGCTCTAGGTATGCAATATGTGAATTTTTTTTTTTAAAAAGTTCTTCCCTATATTCAATTTAAGTCCCCAGTTCTCAGAAAAAAATAGTGAATAATCACTTCCTGTCATTACATTCTTGGTTGTGCAGAGTTCTACTATCTCCCCTCAGTTATCTGACAAATTTGGCATTCACAGAGTAACATGGTTGTGGGCCAGCTGTCAAAGAGGTGACTGAAATAATTTTCCTGGGGAGCCTTTTCCACTCTGCTCTCTCTTCTTGAGACCAAATTAATCCTAGATCTCCCATCGTTTGAATCTATTACTAAGAATAGGATAAATTAAAGAAACATGCTTACCATGGACTGCTCTGTCACTCATTACATTCAGAACATCACTTCTTCTGGCACAAATAGTTACAAAGCATAAAACTGCTGAAATACCAGTCATTTAGCTGCTCTCACCATTTGCTTCTAAAGAGATAGTAGCTTGTCCAGCTCTCATTTTTAGGTACAGCAAAATTATGCTTGTTGCTCGTTCAGCTGCTTGACCTGTTGGCATATCCCTATAGAGCTCCTCATTTCTGCAGTGCCAGGAAGAACTGGGATTACTGTGCCTATTGGTATAATTATTTCCAAATATCTCTTTAGCTTGTATTTCTAGAACTAATTTGTTGTCTTTTTACATTATTTTGTGTCTTTTGTTGTTGTTGTTGTTGTTTAATCCTGTGCACCTGTGCTTTTAGACATCCTTTAGCTGATGCTGTTTGCTGCTGTGAGCTACAGCAATGAGCAGATCCAGTCAAATGATTTTAAAAAAGTTTATTTAATGTGTGTAAAAATGAAAATGTATATTTTGAATTGCATATTTCACTGAGTTGTAGACTTCCACCATTTGTGTTAAAAATGGTCCTGATGTATTTTTTCCCTGGTTCTCCTAGTCTCAATGACCTTAACAGTCAGTATTTTTATTGACACATGGCTTGGCAAATAAAGGCTGAGATACTAAATGGACTGTCCTCTCTGATGTATTTCATAACTGTTTTCCATCAGGCATTTGTAATACTGATTTTAAGTGTTTAATTATACTCCAAGTCATTAGAAACCTATTACATATGTCTGATTTGGAAGTGAGAGAAGTAACTCCTTCAATAAACTTCTCCCCCTTCCCCCAATTTCACTATAACGTTGTGACTGACTATTTTCTCATTATTAATTAGTTTTATGGAGATCATTGTCTTTAAATCTCCCTAGGCCCCCAGCTAAGGGTGGCTGTTGAGGGTAGATGTCTGCAGGACATTAGGGAACATTGTTCAGAGCAGCATAAACCTACTGTGTTTCAGTACATCTCCATACTGCAGAAGGGATTTGCATCAGGACGTGTACTAAAGAGTAGCTCTACTTTAGCAGTCCTTTCCTAATAATTGTGGGAGAAAAGAAAAAAAGGCAGAAATCTGTTGCTTTGCAGTAAGGCTCTGCTTAATTGTAAGAGGTAGGGCTGTAAACCATGCTAAGTCATAAAGGTCACAGCTTCTGTGAGAAGTTTCTCTATTAATAGTCTATAAGTATTTTGTTTCTGCCAAGCTAGTGCTTAGAACCAAATTAGTCCCTCATTACAAGTCTGATACATTAAAGTCAAGGGTGTATCAGCATGCCCTGTGTTGCCTCCAGAAACCTTCCACTGTGTCTCACTCAGAGTGCATTTTCATAAATGCACACATATGTAAATATAAGTAGGCAAATGACTTAGCAATTTGTTGAGCAATCAAACAACTTCTAAAACAAATAAGTCTCCTTTTTCTTTTCCATTCTGTTTTCTCTGTTCTTTAGCAATATTTTGCAAATCACCACCTTTTTTTATCAGCTGTGTGAAAACAGTTGCCATGATTTCCCGGTGTCACCTGTTGCTTTCAGCGTAGCAGCTAAAGATACTGCCATGGATAAATAAATATTAGGTGCTTCTCTTGGTATGACTCCTTTCATCAGTACAGTTCATTCTGCATTTACTGGAGAGAGGTACATTTCTCCATCGCATTTGAAAACATTTATGTCTAAGATAAATGAGGTGAATTATCCCACGAATTGTCAGTTTCTCCCTGGGTCTGTTTTTCCTTTGGCCATCAAAGGAGTCTAAGCAAACCACTTAACTACGTTAGAACAGAAAAAAAGAATGAGTTTTAAAGAGAATGTAACAAATGGAGATGTTATCTCCAGGATAAAGATATTATCCTGGAGGCAAAAAAATCCCTCTTTGAAAATTATGTGAGTTCTAATCCTAAACGGCATTATGTCAGTTTTAATCCTAAACTGAGCACCCAGTGAAGGCCAGAAAAATGGAGTTTGAAGGATGAGTTACCTTGAATCACACACACCTTTACATTCAGTAGGTATATGGGACTGTGAATAAGGATTTCTTATCTGCCAAATACCACCCTGGTTATCATAGATTTCTGATCTTTAAGGATGCCCCAATCTCCCATATTTTTCATTCCATTCTATATTTCTATTCCATTTCTATTGTAAAAAAGAATACAAAAAAAAGAAAGGAAGATAGAAGAAAAAAATTGGGCAGTTAATTATTCTGTGTGTCATTCCTTTCTCTGAAAAGTGGTAGTAACATTGTCCATCACCCTCACTTGGGTATTGAGAAAATAAATTCATAAATCTGAACTCTGTTCAATTTTTATGTTGATTCTCATAGTAAAACCAATGAATTATAGATAAACCTGATAATAATTGAGAGTAAAGGGAATGGAGGTTTACTGCTTTGTTTGCTCTCTTTTGCTCTCTCTGGTAGCACAAAAATGAATTGTTTATTACTGTAGTCCTAAGGGTGAGACCACTGGTGATTTCTGCTGCTCTCATAAATTGTGTTGGGCCCTTGAGATGCAGTTTTTAAAGTGGCCATGGTTCAGCTTCTGTTTCTGAATTGTAATTGTGTTAGACCCAAAAGCAAAGATTTTGATCCCAGTGGTGCAAGTACACTCATGCAAGCACGCCTTCAGAGAATGCCTTTCGTTTTTGTGGGGTCCCACAGTGACACAAGTTTGACCATTTGGATGCAATTGCAGGATTTAACGTTTAGATCCACCAGTTTCAGGGAGTTTTTACCTACCTGCAACACAGAACTATTTCTGTCAGTGTTGGGTAGTGTGGGCTTGCTCTTTAAAGAGCATTGGGGTAGTGTGAGCGTGGTCTTCTAGAAGTTGCTTTGTGTCTGGTATGCTTCACTTGTGATGTGACAGGGAAGTCAAGTGTTGGAGTGTGTGTGAGTGGAAGTCTTCATTTGCTGATTTAATGTTTGAGCCCTCTAGCAGTGACATAACTTGGTGATGTCAGTTCCTTTCCCAAAAGTAGCTGGCGTGCCTTGGTTGCACAGATGAATGGACAAATCTAATGGGCGGAGTCCAGTCCCTGTCCCTAGTCATAGGTATTCACCACTAGTCTTGTGTGGGTACCCAAGTTTAGCTGAGTTCTGGTCAATCATACTAGGGAGGGCACTGGCTCATATTAGCTCCCTCTAACCACAGGGTTAGAGGTCTATGTGGCTTGGGGTGGAGAGGTTTAGGGTTAGAGTTTCAAAAATAGCACAAACATAATATGTTGATGCTCTAGAGCACCTCAGTAAGTGCCTTCTGTCTGTAACTGTTCCAAAAGGCTGTTCCCTGTCTGCTTTCTGATGTCCCTGTGTCCCAACCATGGCCATACATGTATGTGGGGATCCTCAAAATTCTGATAGTGTCTGTGAACTTAAAGTCTGGTAGCTTGGTTTTTAAAACATATTTATAGGGAACTGCACAGAGGGGACTGATCCAGCTGAGCTGGGATTGTTTGTCTTGTGTGCGCAAGGCTCACAGAATCAGCTCTAATTGCAGCAGTGTACAGATGTGAAGGAATTATGCATGCATGGACCCCTAGAAACCTCTGTTTAAGGTATTTCTGTGTTTCAGTTTTATTCATGTGAATGCTGGAGTCGTGATAGTGTCAAAGGGCATTTGAGAAATACTAACAAACTGGAGGAGGTACAGTGTCCAACATAAACCCATTGGGGGGAGGACACTAGCAACAGGATGGGGCAAGGACATACTGGCCATTGCTGGTGGCTGAGTGCCAAAGCTAAAGGTTAGTACTAGGAGAAAAGGAGAGGCGTTCAGACAAGGTGTTTTTCCTTGAGCAGTAGCTTTCTTTATGGGTTAAGTCTTATGATACATAAAGTAGCCTCGTAGACTCTAATAGACTCCACCAGCATAGTGTCAGTGTACCATGTCCAAAGAGAGAAATTTGTAAAATTGTTCAGTGCTTGAAAGCCATATTGTTTAGGTAGACTTTTTTCCCAGTTCAGATTCATTATGAAATGGCACCTTTTTGTTCCATTTCTTCAGTGTCTCTTTTCTTTTTGTCCTTTGCCCCTTCCTTTCTGAGGGGCTGTTGTTAGCTGAAAAAGCACTGTTTTCCAATATTTCTCCAGGTGACTGATAGGTTAAGGGGGAGGGGAAAAAAAAATCTTCTTTTCTTTTTTCCCATTTCAGGCCTCAATTATTCTGTATGCTTTGAAGAACCTTGTAGCTTAACTGCAGGAATGGCCTGATTTCTTTTACTGAAAATGCCTTCCAGTCACCTTCCCAAACTGTGCAGCTTGGAGCACTGAAGTCTTTATTTTGGGGGAAGAGAAGGAAGTATAGGGTTGTTTGGAGGGTTAAGGAACAAAGACCAGGACGCTAGGGAAGGAGAAAACCAAAATCTAAAGGAGGCTGCTGCCATCTAGAGTTGAAACCTGATGTTGTTTGCCTCTTCAGGAGTGGCATTTAAGTAATGTGTATGTGAAAACAATAGTAGAGGAAAATCCCTCCGAGCAATGGAACTGCTTTCTTTGCTTTTCATTTCAGTAGTAATAATAGGAACTTCTATAAGTATTTTTATTTTTAGTAAGTGCTTTTTTGTTTACATGTAATCTAATACATTAATTTCAATTAAATATTGTTCTCATCGCATCTAACTGAGACATAACATAGTGCTAAAAGGCGGACAGTACTCCTACAATACAAATACAATTATTACAGAATTAGGGATTTTTTTCAACAAAAAATCTTGGCTAAACTGGGTGCAGAGAACTAGGACTGAAAACATTTCCTTCAACATTGTATTCAGTATGATGTAGTTTTCATTCCTATATATGCACTCATTAGGATATGCAGAAATACTTACGTTTTACTTTTTTCATTTTTTAAAATGTTTAATTTTATGATACAGTGTTGAAATCCAAACTTCACCTAATGGCCAAGTTGAGTTGTAAAGGTGTTTTGAGTTTTCTTTAAATTTTAATTTGAAGCACAAACTGTGTAACATGACAATGGACCTGAAAGTATATGTGTAGCAGGTAACCAAGGTGATTAGAGGATAAGCTTCTAAGGTGGCCTGGCTTCTTTCTGGACAACTTAACATTTGACCTGAATTTTAAAGCCTTCTGTGGCTGTATTCCTGAAAGTAGTTGCACTGAAAGCTAATTAGGTTTAGAAGAGTACTCTTAAAGATGCTGTGATAATTGTGGTCTGCATTAGGACTCGTTAACACAGGAAGTGTCTTTTTGCTTGTTCTTGCTTGATTTAAAAGGTCTGCTCAGTACTTTCCAATCTGATGGCATTCTTTGCAAGGCCTTGCACAAAGTAGGTATCCTGGGAATACGGATGGAAAGGCAACCTGTGTGTAAAGGGTGTATGCAGAGGGGCTGTTCCCACTGAGGTGTTGCAGGGCTTATCTCATCTCCTTTGTGCCCTCCCCCTCAGATTTTTCTCCAGCTCCAGCCCCTCAGTCCTTTGTGTAACACAATATTGAAAAGCTAACATGCACAACAGGAGGCAGCTTAATGGGGGAGATGGAACAGTGCAGGTGCACAAAAAAGATCCAGTGTGAAGCTGATTGGAGTAAGGCTGTGACTTTTGACTGAAAAATCAAAAAGAAAAACTGCTCATTTAGTTTCTTACACTTTCCCCCATCATAATTGCACTTAGAATCAATAATCTCAGTCTGCACAACTTGAAGACTTGCACCTCAAACTGGGACAATGGCAAACACATTTTCTCCTGTGTCGCATTTGATGCCTTCACTTGTCTTTGTCTCCTCTGCTGCTCCCTCTGCTCCTCTTCATCCAGTTTCACAGCTGCAAGGGAAGATCCAGTGATGGGTCCTTCTGGGGAGAGAACCTCTCTTGCACAAGGCCAGTCTCTCCCATCAAGGCAGCACCCTACTGAAATCTGAGCTTGTAGGAACAAGCAAACATTGTTGATGAGACCAGGTACCTGTGCTCTCCTGCTGTGGGGCAAGCCAAAGCTCATGTTTTCATGAGGACTGGGAAGCAAGCTGCCTCAGCACAGCCATTGCATAAATCAGCATGTCCCATCCAGTTCCTGAAGTGATGAATCCTGTTGCATGCGTGTAGGAGTAGAAGTATTTCAAATAGACTGTCCTGACTCAAGTGTATGAGAATGGCCCATCCCTAATGTATGGCTTGCAGGGTGGTGGAGTGGCCTCATTCTCCTTGGTGGGCTGTAGATGGGGCCAGGGGAAAGAGGGCAAACATCAGGTAGAGCAGAGCAGGACTGGGCTCAGCATGTCATGTACAGGCTTGAAATACTGTGCCCTAACATTTGGTTCTGTGTGTGCTTTCAGAAAAGATACCTATTGGCATTACAGGATCATTATGTCTTTTCATCTCTGGTGCATCCTACTTCCAGAACCTTGATATAACTGTTAATTAGAAAAAGCATTTTGAGTAAGTTTGCATATTTCCATTCTCTATATATTTCAATTTGCCTCCTTTTCACTTGTGTCATTGAATACTCTCTTAATTTTCAGCTATTCAGACTTTGGCCTCTCAGTTCTAGTCAATTAAATGTGTAAACACACTCTGTACTCGGGGACCACATTTTAGCTAGATATATAGAGGCACTTGTGTCTATACATGCAGCACTCCCTAATTAAAAATCAGAAAGTGCTCTTCGTCCTTTCCTTTGGCACTGGCAGCATTCCTTTGACCTACGAACAGAAAGGAATATGATTCTGTTTTCATGGAAATTCAGCTTAGGATCAAGCATTTCACATACTTTGATAAATCTGCTCAGCTGCTTTTTAAAAAGAGGGCTGTCAAAAATCAGTTTATAGTTTTACTCTTTCTTTTTGTTCTCAGTTCTTTGAATTATCCTATTCTGAGTCTTGAAAATGACTTCACTTTCGTTAGTAGTTTTGTCTTTTTCCATTTTCCCCCAGTATTCTCTTGTCTTGTTATGGCAGCATAGACACAACTATTAAGAAGAAGTTAAATTCACAAAGTACATGAAGTCTTTTTTCTCTCATGTCCTTTGAACTGCTTGATCTCTGTATTTAATTCTGAAATCTAAAATGAAACTCTGTCACCGTATCTTTCTCTACCTTGCTCAATTCTCCACAGCTCTGAAGGAGAATTACACGTATGACACATTGCTCATACTATTTTTCTTTGTAGTTGCTGCAATTAAAAAGATTCACCAAAAACTTCTTGAGGGTTTTGGGGGGATTAAAATTCTCTGCTTGCTGGCCTAACATGATTACTGCCTTCTCAATCCCTTTTTCCTGCTTCTGGTTTAATAAACTTCTACACTAAAACAAGATTTCTGTTTACTTTCTTATTTGGGCATAGACATCTCAAATTTATGAGCAGGACCTTGGTTTAAAAAGTAGGTAAATCAGTTTGTTGGTATTCTCTGACAGATTGAACATTTATTCATTAATAAGTTTATTTCATTATTTGAGGTAAAAGCTTGCAAGGAAAAAAATACGGAGGGGAAGAATATTTCACAGCAGGTATTTACCTGGATTTTAGGTTTCTGCATGCTGGCTTCATTCTTTATGCTGGCCACCCATCCTCATGGCTTTTCTTATATGGCATCCACACAATGTAATATCATTAGATTACACATGCAGCACGTGGTCTCATCCTGCAAATGCTCCTGTCCTGCATTCACCGAGAGCGTGGCATTATTTCAGGGAAGGGTGCTGTGTTCAGTACATGTACAAATCTGAAGAAAACCTGGGAGGAGCAGCAAACTGCATAGATTGCTGGAGGGTGTAGCTGAGAGGGCAGAGGAAAAGAGTTAAATACATTTGGCTTGACTAAACAGCAGTTGAGGGCAGTGCAGATTCATGTCTTGGAAATGGAGTGAAGATGGAACAAGAAAGACTCAATTAAGACTGTACCGCAAAGTATTAGGTGAAAACAGTGACAGAAGATTAATTTAGTCAATTTAGCCCTCAATTTAAAAACTGTCAGCACCTTACTTTTGCATCACAACATATGGTGAAAAAAACCCCTTTAGATTATTTAAGAGAAGCAAAAGATTATAAGGATCTTTTGTGAATCATACTTTTAAGTGGGAAAGAAGAAAGTATGACAGTGAGCTCTCAATTTGTTGGGTGTTAAATTTGAGGGAATCTCCTAGTCTTACTGTAAAGAGTAGCATGTGTTGCTGCTGCTTCTTGAATGGCTTGTATTACATCCCCCTTTCTTCTGTCAAGATGTCCTTCAGGACCTTTGTTATTACAGGTGATATGTCCCTATGCAGCTGCCTTCAGGAGAGAGGATGAGGTGTCACATGAAGCATATGCAATTCAAAATTCTGCTACCTTGCAATGTCTTGTCTGTGCTGGGAAAAAGAGCATGACCTATGCTGTGTAGATGGCTCCCTGTACTCCCATCATGTTAATCCATGTTTCTGTAGCAGTTGTCATGCTGATAGTCCTGGCAGTTTTAGTTGTAGGTCTAAACCCAGGCAGAGCTGCAAAGGGATTGGAGAGGGATGGCTGGAATGATGGTTCCATGGCAATCAGTAGGAGGTTGTTAGTCAGCGTGACCAGAATTTTCTCCCAAGATAATAATATGTTAGTAGAGTTCTCTTCTTGTAAGTTAACTCTTCTATGTTTCGTAATTTGAGTCATTAGAGATTTTACTATTTTAATTTTTTTTCTTCTGATATTCAATGAACAGTTCTTCATCAAGATGTCCTGTTAGATTTTGATTAGCTCAAGTAAAAAGAAATTATATTACTGTGTTTCCATTTAAATAGGCCCTACTGTCCTTGAAATGTCAAATAAAATATGACGTGTCAATTACTGTATGTCAAGCACATGATGTATTTTCAGCCACTGTTGATTTAGATAGGTTTTGATCTGTGCTTGATGTATTCTAATGGTGCTTCTTCAGTTCAGTGAATGTCTTGAAAACAACATTGAATGGCACATAAATCACAGCACCACCTTTTTCAGGGACTTCTGCCAGAACATGAAGTAGCAGCTTTGAGTTCCTGTGAATATTTGGTTTATAATGGCTCTTTTGTCCCAGAGTTGGGAGCCTGTAGTTTCTGGCAGGTTTGCCAGCAGAGCAGAAGCAATCTGGTCACACAACTGTTTTATTCAATTATTTTTTTAATCATTGCTTTAAAAAAAGGAAACCTAACATTTTTCTAGGAGATCATTTAGAAATCCCATGCCAGTATTTGGCTTGCATTTTGCTGGTGATGTGTATATGGTAGAAAAGCATGAAGTAGCACCACGGGCATCATCACCATATTAGTGCCAATAAGGATTTCCCCTAACATCATTCACCTAAAATGTGCACCTACTTGAAGGATGAAACATTCACTTCTATCATTGCAAACAGTAAGTAGCATTTCTGACTTACAGCCCAGCCAGAAATTAGGACAGGTTACTTTCTGATCTTTTCTACTACATACTTCCAGAGTTTGCTGGTTGTGTTTGGAGCTGACATTTTCTCTTCTGCCTGGAAAACACGTGCATTCATACCATCAGCCATGTGATTCAGTCAGATTCCAAAAAGATGATACAACTTTGATACTGTAGTGGCAGGAGGAAGAGGGATAGGAGGAAGGGCTGGTATGCCCGCAATTGCTCCCACAAAAATGATATGGAGCAGGACTAAAACACCCAGGAAAAATCATTTGCAGTGCTCTGGGGCTCCAAGCCATGTTTTCCTCCTTTCCCTGTCTTCGCTCTATTAAAACGTAACACATTGCTCTAATGAGAAGCTGTGCATTTAATTTGTCTATACTTTCAAAGGGTATTGTTGAGTAAGATGGGCCTTGAAATAATGTGAGACTTCATAACAGAGTTGTCTTTCAAAATGGCTTTTAAATGCAGTGCTTTCAGATGGGTAGGGTTAGGTGTCAGCCCTTCAGAAATACAAGCTCACCCATGGGACATCTGTGTAAACCACATCTCTGCTCTTTGAACTCAAGAGGCTGAAATAAAGGCAGCCTGTCACAAAACCAGATGAGCACTGGACAGTTTTTTGTTATTGCTCAATTTTTTGTCACGGAAACAGAGACAGTAGGATTTACCACCCTGGTGTGAAACAGAGAGCAGCACACTATGCACCACTTGTATGATTTTACATACCCTCTCCCTGCCTTTTCCAGAAGATGTTTGTCAGGCTTCTAGTATGAAAAAATGTAAGAGGTCCACCTGCCAGGCCATCAGCCACTGAAAAGGTTAAAGATATTTTGAAAATTGCTATGATTACTGAACATAAAACATATTGGAATTCAGACAGCTTGTTTTTGTAGGAAAGACCCTAACAAGAGCAAGAAATAACTGGCCAGGGAACACAGCTGTTTAACACTACCTGGAGCAAATACATTGCAGAAGTGCTACAGCTTCATTCTGTGCCTGCTGAGGGGGAAGTGCATGGCAGGAGAGGGACTTTACCATGCCACAAGATGCATCTAGGTTACACTTTATTAACATTATTACTATTAAAAAATCAGTTCTACCTGTAATAAAGACTACCTACGAACTCATATGGTTGCATTTGAGTGGCCAAGTGTGAGATGTAAATGAGAAACGGATTTTGTGGTTGCTGTTACAGCTAATATGAAACTCATTGCAGACTTCACTTTCCTACCCAGCCAAAGGGGGGAGAAGGTGGCCTTGGAACTGGGAACTTCCAAAGGGGATTTAGGGATGTAATTGAGGTGAATGGCTTCCCAAAAACAATATTCCCGAAAAAAATGCTTAGCACGTCAAGTTGCGTGTCCAAGTTGTGGTCTTGTGTCAGACTCTACTTCAGCCTGCCACAACAGTCCTCCTCCATCCCTTCTGTATAGGATAAAAGTATGAAACGGGGCAAAGAAGTGGGAAGTGGTGTGGAAAGGAAGAGCCATGCTCTTTCTGCCCCTTGAAATGTGTTTCCTCACCTCTGAGTGGGTGTCACAAGGTGCCTTGAGCAGGCAGCCTGACGTCCAAGGCAGTGTCAGTAGGGACACCTGCCCAGAGTGGAGGTGGCTCCATGGAGCTATGGGGGATATGGGACCCCATATCCCCCAGGGTGAGATGTCTGGCTTGTCTTATTGAGGCAGTTGCTTGTGATGGCCATTGTTGTCTCATCCAGTCCTGTGCTGAATGCCACTCCTTCCATCTGTCTAACACTTTCCCTTATTTACCGCAGTTACAGCGATGCCATTCTGTTATGCTGGGAGTTTTGGATTTGGATTTGGTTGTTTTTTTCCTGTGCCTCTTCCAAATGAACAATTGTGACAGCAAAATGCTTTGATAATTATCCCTTTTTACTGCATGCAAAGGCTCCAAATGTTTTAGGAAATTATGGGTGTTTTTGATCTTTAAAGTTCTGGTATGTTCCATCCCATTTAACAAAACAAAGCAAAACAACATATGTGCAGAGTTGAGTTTTGCTGGATTTTAACAGACTCCGATTTCTCCCCTAAAAGCTTGAGTGTAAGCACACTAGTTGTTCTTAATTACTAAATTGGCAGCACTAGCTGATGCTTTATTTGGTGAGTGATACTGTTTGTAAAATCTCATATAGTAAACAGGCAGAGATTTTAACAGACTAGGAAAGGGAAAATATCTAGAAGTGGGTGTGGGGATTTTCTGGGTTTTTTTTCCTCCAAAATGGAAATTTAAAAAGTAGAACTGAATGTGGATTTAAGTTATTAGGCCAAACGTTCTGTTGGTGAAGATTTGGGAGAATAAATTTTTCAGGGAAATAATAGGAATTCCAGAGATGAATGAATTGGATCCTGGGTCAGCACAACTGGCTTTGGGCTAATATATGCAGGAGAACTGTGACAAACAAGGGACCACTGAGTCCTAAACCAGTGCTGCTGACTGCACAGTTAAGATACTTGAAATTCAGAGCACTGTCTTCCAGCCACTCAGGTCTGTTGACCTGTGCTAATGAGCAACATGCATAAATTAGCAGGGTGAATGGAGTGTCCCATTGTTACCATCCCTTGATTCTCAGCATTTGTAGGAGATGCAGTTGGGAGGGATATGACAGCTTCAGAGAGAGCAGATTCCCTTTGTTTCTTTGCAAGTTTCCTTTGTAGTGTGAGTGTGCTTCCAAGTGTGAAAATAAATTATAATGTTGGTAATGTAAATAATAAATACATCAAGTATTGATAACAAGTCCATGGAAATATTACGTCGCGCTAAATAGGACAAGGAGCATCATGTGGATGAAGGACGTCTGATCTCCATGTCTGCAAGAAATTCTGCTGGTGGCAGAGTGATTTTTCTGCATAGATGGAAACTTGGTTCCTTCCCTCATCCCTGAGATAATTTCAAATCAAAGCAAAAAATTTGCTAACCTAAAAAAGGGTGGCCACATAACCTTCTGTTAAAAAATGTTCATTTAACTACTATACTATAAGACTGTGAATTCTCTTTCTTATGTTGGGCAGCATTGTTTCCAAGTGATTAACCTAACTAATTCTTGTGGGATGAAGTGAAATAAAACTGATTTCATAAAGCCTGCAAGCATGGATTTTTTTTTCCCTGTTGCTAGTGTGTAGGAAAGGGCCAGGTTAAAAATTGGATGGTTGCAAAGCTTGTTCAACTTGGTATGTTTTTATCCTTTCCTGAACAGAACATGAAATGTGTGTTGGAAATAGCAGAATAATTTCTATCAAATAATTGAATACTTGGCATCCCAAGGGGAGACATACGCCCTTTCACCAGTGGGAAAGCATTCCTTGCCAGCAGAATGCATTATGTTACATTTCGAAAAACCTGAAGAGGCAACGTAATTTGAATCTTACCCAGTTTAAATCCCTGCATAAATTCACATACAATGAATATAAACACCCAAGTCCTCAGCTCAGTTTTTGCTTTAGCAGAGGTGGAGCATGCTTAGAGCAAAATCTTGACCTTTACTTTGATGGCAAAAGGCCATCAGGATTTTGTTCTTGCCTTTCTAAAGATTATTGTCATCCTAATGATGTTTGTAGTTTTCCCTGACCAGGGAATAGCCACAGTGAGGGCCACCTAGTTTTTCAAGTGGACAACCATGAGAGCAAGCCCATTATGACACCTTGACCCAGTGAAGCCCAAAGGAGTGGAGTTGCTTGGCTACCAACCTAATCAAGGCTCTTGGAAAATTGTTGTGGTGTATTTATCAGGAAAAACAGACTTTGAGTGCAACTGGAACAATTTCTGTGACAAGTAGATGTGTTAAAGATGTATTTCCTATTATGCAGTACAAAATGTACCCTATGGCCATATGCCTACTTACAGAAGAGATTTGATCTTCATCAAACCTTGCCTTGCTCATGAGACTTGAGAGCCTAAATGCAATCCTGCCTTGGTGAGAAAAGGTTAGGAATATTGTTCATGAAAAGAGAAGTTTCCTCTTCTGTTGGCAAATCCACTGTTAGAGTCCTCTGAAGAGAATGGGAGCTTCCCAGACTTTATGAGGCCCATGTCCAAGCTGGGTATCTTTGTGGCTGCTGAGCTGATGTAATGATAAACAAGAAATTGTTGAAATTTGGCTTTTTGGTATGTGTGAAAAATACATTAGTGCTCTGCTGCGTAATTAATTACAGATGGAGAAACTCTACTTACCACAGACTATTTGCTGTGTGGAAATCAGGTTGATTTTAATAATAGAGAGAAGAAAAGGAATACTGCCCACGTGATGCAACAGATCTGTGCAAGGCCAGTAAAAGGATGTAGTAACTCTTCCAGCTCATAGGTGATAGTCATGAGTTCCTCTCTCTCAGCAGTTGTGTGTCTGAGTGGTTTCTGCAGCTTTCATGGACACTTTCCATCCCAGTGTGCAGATGAAGCCACCAGAAATCTTTCAGATACTAGCAAATACAGAAACTGCAACTGTGTAAATTTCTACCTCTGTAACCTGTGATACTCAGTGACAAAACCTGGCCCTGTGATTCTCTAGAGAGACCGTCGCCAGCTGGGGAATTGGCAGCAAGTCTGGGGGAAGAGGGGAGAAATTAAGGAAGTGTCTGTCCTTGGGAAAAGACTGTGAGAAGCTGGGTCTGGTGAAGCCCAGAGCATTGCTTCAGGTGGGACTATTGCTATAAATAGGTGCAGCAAACCACAGATGCAAGAAGAGGTAGTGGGTTTTCTTCATGTTGCAGTAGTGTATTAGTACTCTGTGTACTGGGACCTCACTGTACTTCATTTTGCAAACACAAAACAGCCGTAAAGATGTGGCAAGGATCTGGTAATCCAAATGAAGGAATACACCATTGATATGCGTGGCTGTAAAGCTAGGTACAAGGTAGCATATTGAACAGAAAAGCTGACTTCTTGTATAAAATAAGCACATCAGGATTCCTTGTTAAAGAAAATGCTTAGTAACACAATCTGTGTGGCCCCTAAGGGGTACAGTTTAGATTTATAGGATGTTTTTCTCTTCTATAAAAAATTCCTTTCAATGAGAGAGGGTGTTCTGGAAGAACAAAACAAACAAAACTATAAATCTCATAATTTATTGATTAGAAAGTATGTTAGAAAAGAAACTCATATCCCTGAAGTACTATCTTGTGCTCAGTAACTTTTTTGTCCCCCAAATGAATTAAATTATTTAGTCCCTTTTTTCCTAGGCAGATCAAATAGGTACGATGGTTATATTATCTCAGTTATAGATGAATACTTGGCAATATATACTCTCACATGGGAGCTTGTAAAGGGCTGTGGGGCATAAAAAAACCTGGTCTTCTGAGATGGCTTTCTGCTGGGGGTGGCAGGCTGTCTTTACATATATATATATATATATATATAAACACCAAAATGTACTCTTCAGTGTGGTCAACCATTTAGTAGTTAACAAAATCTGCTTGATGACACAGAGTATGACAGATGACCACCTGTAATTGCATTACACATAGGTATCTAGGGTAATCAAATATTTAACTTATCAATAATAACCCTTCTGAACAGGAAGAAAGTAAAGGTCATTCACATGAGCTTCAGTCCCAGTGGAAACAATGTCCTCATTTAATATCACTGACTTGGCAAGATGTTAGTGGCAATTTTGTCAGCTAAGGATACAGAACAGAGAATTTTTAATCACCACTGAGGTGATCAGTTCCACATTTGTTACTCTGACCAACAAGAGAAGGTGGATGCACAGGCAAGAGTCATCATTGTACAGTCACTGGGACTGACTACTTTGTTGTACAATGTGATGAATCAGAATTAGAGATAGGAGAAGAAAGTGAAATCTGGAAAGCAAGGTAGAACACTTAGGGAGTCCTGCACTAGTAAAATAGAGGGTCTGTGCTCTTTGAACAAATAACCAGAACAAAGGTGAAAGACATGAATATATGTACATACTCATTTCCGTGATGAAAATTTCAGCTCATCCTGCGTCTGCAACAAACAAGTTTTTATTTCCCTTTTTAAATATTTTTCTGCTGAGATTACCAGTATTGACAGGGCTTGTTTGCAGTATGTGTTGCCAGAAAAGTGTGAAGAAAAAATGTGAATCAGAAACAGGAGATCTCAGAGCTCTGTGATCTCGGAGCTGAGTTGTAGGTGCTCAGTTACCCAATTTTCTGCTCTGTTTAGAAGGAAGCAAAAAAGAAAGAACAGACTCGGCATTGACGCAGCCTCCGTCTGGAGGGAGAGTTAGTGTAGCTGGTGCTGGAGATCCTGTGAATGATCTCTGCTGTTCTGCCAGCTCTGAAAGGAGGGGACAAAATAAGATGCTTTTTCTCTGCTAGACCAGGTTCGGCTCCCAGGCCTGAACTAGCATTCATTAAACATGTGTGGCATACAGGATTTCAGGAATTATTCCTGCTTTCAGGAAGATATACAATGCTTTGTCTTCAGATCCAAAGAACAGACCCTTGCCCATGCACTTCAGCCCCCTTGCAAGTTCATTGTGAAGATACATTTCCCCACTGCTTGAGGTTTCTTTTTTTTTTCTCATTAATTTTCACTCCAGTTCAGAAAAACATCAGGCTAAAGCAAAGTAAGCCAATTTTGGAGGTTTTTTAAGAAAAGTGAAGGTTTGTGTTAGCTCATGGTTACTTAGAAGTCTTTCATTAAAATGTGTAGATACATGTATTTATGAATATAAACCCTTTATAGGAACTATTCAGAAAAAACAAGCATTCATTAAAAACTCTCTTTGAAATATGAATATGGTGAGCTCTGGAACTCATTGCTCAGATAAATGGGCTTTTTTTTTTTTTTTTTTCCTACCTTTGAACATTTTCAGCCTTAAACAGGACAAGACTATGAACAATTTGGTCTACCTTTGAAGAACCTTGCTCAGCAGAAAATTTATAGTTTCCTCCACAGATGAGTTTTTCTGTTAGTCTGTCTTGTTACAGAAAGAGGTGTTAACATGGGCTTTGACATCCAGAGCAGTCTTTTGAGCTGTGTTCAGCTGTCCTGATGAGCTGGAAGGCTCAATATTGAAGCTGTGCATCTTCTGTAACATGCACATGTTAGAAAAAATACTTCTAAAGATATGTAAACTGCTGTCATGTGTCACTTCAGAATCTCTGACAAAATCTAAGGACAAGTGTCTCACTTAATATGAGTCCATGTGTCCAAACCAAGGGAAAGGCAGAGCAGTGAAACAGAATTATGTTTAATATTACTGAAAATGTTATGTCTGTGTGTAGAACATGATAGCCTTCCTGTCAAATGTTTCTAAAACCTCTACAGGTAGAAACAAACTCCATATGCCCTGGCATGTTAGGAGAAACATGAAATTCATCCTTGTTAAGGATCATCTCAGTAATTTAGTAGAGCTGGTCTGGGAGTTGTTGTTGCTCGGGTTTGGCTACTGCTGGATGTAGTAGTGCAAGTTTTCATACAGTTGTGAACTTTCTCAAAACCAGGAATAAACATTTTCATGATGTAGATAATGTCTAGGTGCAAGGTAGTTTGCATATAATTCCTTTGCTTTTTTACACAATAGTTCTCTAGGGTAAAACCTTGTCGGTTAATAAGGGTAAAATAGATGGAAATGTTTTGGTGGGGTTTTTTTCCTGTGACATTTCAGAGTTTATATAGATTTGATTCATGGGTTTTCTCTGTCAGAAGTGCTTTACAGTCCTCCAGTCACCAGATCTGGGAGGTGTGCTGGAGCATGTCATAAATGCTTACTGGCCCAGCTTCCTTTCCTTAGAAACCCAGAAGGGAGGAGCAGCGTGAAAGAGGAGAATAGGGTGTGTATTTGTGTCTCAGCCCACTGTGGAGCTGGGATGCACCTCAGAACGCCAAATTCTAAGATCTGGAGAGCAGCACAAATATAGATCAGGAGGATCAAATAAATGTCTCGTCTTAGCTCAGCACAGCTGATAACAAAAGTGATGAACACTTTTGGTGAGGTATGCCTTTTAAGGTTTACATTAGTGCTTTTCTTAGGAGGCCCCAAATTTCTTTCCTTTTGCCAGAAGTTTGTTCCATATATAGTTGTGCTTCCACTTCCACCCTAGCCAGAGCAATGTTGTGACACACTTGGGTTGTGCAAGGTAACTCAGTGGTTCAAGTACCTTTGTCTGGTCTCAACAGTAAATGCTGCAGATAAATAAGGTCAGAGATGTGCAGGGTGGTTTTTTTGCTGACTGCCCAGGGCAGGGGTTGCATAGGAACGTGCATATGGAGCTGGAGCAGAGGATCCTCTTTACTGGGGCACTGTCTCTGGCAGCAGCCAGCAGTGGACACCTAGGACAGAGCATAACAGGAAAAACTTCCTGTGCTCCTACTCCCATCTGCCCATCTGCTCCTAGTGCAATTTCGCTTGAGCTCCAGCTCAAGCACTTTCTGAACCAAGTGTATTTGAATTATTTTTATCTCTGTCTTGTTTATCCATGTGATTTTCCCATTTAATATGTGTGCTGTTTGTATATTTTGCCAAATTCCTCCTTTCCTTCTTGACAAAAAGTACAATTCCCAGGATAACATCACCTTAAAGTACAGTGATTGAAGTAAGGACTGCTAATAAAAGAGTAGCACATATATTCCTTTTATGATCACCTTAAATACTGTTTGATATGTTTTAATGTCTGACATTCCTAAGGCAGCTGTTTGCCTTTCATGAAACATTAATTAGAATCTAAGAATCAAAGAGGAGAAAAAAATACATGTGTATATACACAGTCACACCTGTTCACGAACAGGAGACAGTAGCTACTTTGTATTTTTTTTAAAAAAAAGTAAATATTTGACTGAGTGAAGATTCTTATCAGGAGATGACACTGATATTTAAGCATTTTATAGCAAAAAAACCTTCTGTGTTTTTTATAGTAGGATTTTGGCATCTGACTACTAGGAGGAGGTTTTTAAACTGTAATGAGAAATAATCCATATATTTCTTCATGGTGTAGTGTTACCACTATCCTGAGTGGGATGGTAACATTACATAACCTACCAGAAAATGAAATTATATTATGTGAAAAGCTGCTACAAAATAATGTCATTGGGAGCTGGGAAATGTGGTTCAAAGGCTTTTCAAAAAGGCACAGAGTACCCACATGTCTGTTAGCCTGAAAATTAAGGTCTTAACTAATAGAAGATACTTTGTCTTAAGTTACAACAGCTCCATGAATGAGTGGTGTGCAGCTGTGGGTGTGTTCATTCAGAGAAGTGCCAGAGAAGCCAAGCAAAGGTGTTGGGACTATGATCATCCCTGCTTCTGAGGGTCCTTGGTGGGGAGCTGCTCTGAGAACCAAAGGAGGAGTGACAGCTGCCTTGGGGTGGGGGGTTGTGTGTGAGCATGCTGCTCAGTGTGCTCAGGGGGTGCCATCCCACACTGATTTCAATGCTAGGATTTAAAAACTTTGTCTATAGTTAGTCACTTAACAGCTCTAGGTTCTATAAATGTTAAGCAGCCAAAACCCACAATGATTCTTTTTGCAGCCTTGACTCCCTTTGAACACTGAGCAAATGCTAGAGATACAAGGATTTTCTTAAACCGCTCATTACTATCTGAATGCAGACGTGTTGTACTCTAATTTTCTGCTTTTATTTAATTTGCCTGCACTTTTAATTACTATAACTTACAGGCTGACCCAGAAGCTTTGCATGTCTCATAAAATAAAGATTCACAGTACTGTATAGTGACTTATTTTTCCCTTTAAAAACATAAAACCTGTAAATATCTGAATGTCCAAAATTAAACTGAGGGTGGGATGTGAGTGGTTCTATCATGTATTGCCAAAGCACATCGTCAGCTCATAGTTATTTGACATGGTCATATCTCCCAATTTTTGTTTTCAGCCTATTTGTGTGGTTATTTTTCTGTGTGCTTTATACTCAAATATTACAAGAAGCAACCTTTCTGTGGAGCAAAAGCTGGATTTTCCAGTTGTTCCTGGTGTTGATTGCTTATGTCCATGTTCTCGATTTCTTCACACGTACTCTAAATTTACATGGAAGCATGTGGTAATCACAGCTAGTTGCCACTAAAAGGGGCGATGACACTCCTTTAACCCACGGCCACAGGTTCCCATCCTCTGCCATATGTCAGTGCAGGTCCTTGGCAGACTCTCCTACTTAGGGAGTCAAGCTACCAAAAGCTTCTCAGTTTGTTTGTTTTTTTTTGGCAGAATTTTCGTCATTGTGGGTCCTGCACTGGCTTGCTGCAGAATCAGGCAGGTGCCAGTGCCAACACAACAGAAAGCAGCTGGAGTGGGGCTGTCCTGATGTGCCATCTCAGCCAAATCCTGTACTCCAGCGCCCAGGGGCTGAGAAGCACGAGAGGATCACAACTCGTGTTGCACGGTCTGGCTTGCTGAGCCCCTCACCCAGGCTGAGCAGATGCTGCACAGGCCTGACCCCGTCTGATCTTTCTTCCCATAGTAGCCAGAGTGGAGGGGCTGATACATCCTGGGTCTCACCCCAAAGGGAAGAGTGCATCTGCTTTTAGCAGCCGTTACTAGAGTGCAGCCACAAATTCTCAATTAACTGCAGGGCCAGCTAGGGAGGAAGGCAGTGCAGCCTGGTTGCTGTAGAGGAGAGACTTGAGTGAAGTGGCAGGGATGTTGGGCACAAACTGGTGTGACCTGTTACCCCTGGATCAGTGTGTTTTCCATGAGGTCTTTGGAGGAAGGCAGGATGTGTAGCCGAAGAGTCTGAGCTCATAGTGGAGGGGCCAAAGAAGAGTAAAAGTGGTAATCACAAGGTTGCAGCTACAACGCTGGGACACTGCCTGGGTTTGTAGAGCAAAGAGCAAAGCATGGCTCACTGCACGTCCCTGGCTCCTTGCTGGCCCTGTCAGCCAGCCCTTGGCCGGCTCACTGGGGTACCAGCAGCACCCAGGAGCTCGTGCTTGGGTGGCCGAAGGTAACCCTGTGTGTTTGCCACGGGGTGAGCACACTGTGAGTGGGGAGCAGCCAGAGTGCAGGGACTTGTGGTGTGTCACGGGACTGAACACAGTTCAAGGCTTTAATAAACAAACTGTGTTCCCCAGGCAGCTCTGCTCTGCATATTGCTCAGAGGACACGGGATCGGTATAAAGACACCCATTACATGTGGTTTTTAAGTCTTACTGCCTGTGCCAAGGGCTATTCACAGTCTGCACAGAACAGAGGCACAACACCTAGGAGGTCATGGGCAGCATTTGTAGAAAGGAAAAATAACCCTGCAACCAGGGCTGTTATAATCCACATCTCATGCAGTGCAGATCACGTTCAGCAGAACTTGATGGCCATCTAGTGGTGAAGCCCCAGTCGGTGTTAGGTTTTGCAGGCTTCTTTGTGTCATAGAGACGAGCACTTGACCATGTGAGAGTTGCAAAGATGCATATTTTCAATTCTAACTGGAAGTAACACAGCTGAATTTTTATAAACCACCCTAAATGCTTGCATCAGTTTTATTCATTTCACCCTACCAACTGTACTGACTACAGGTGTTGAGCTGCTCATGGAGGCAGCCAGCAATCTCCCAGGATTCCCATTAGGTGCAACAATTTCTACACTAACATAGAAATTGCACTGCTTCTAGAAATAATGAGCTGCAAATAAGCAAACATCAAGCTGACAGGTCAGAACCCAGTTTTCTCCTTTGATAATTTATCTTTCAATCTTCATGTTTCAGCAGTAATTTAATACATCCTGCTGAGCTGTTACGTGTGACATCAGTCCTACTGCAAAAGCCCACCTTGAGCCTAAAAGGCTGCCTGAGATCATGGCCTTTGACAGAAGAATTTGCACCTCTTCCTCAGGGTACCCTGGTACCTCTTGGCTGATGACAGGTTTCTAAGTCTTCCCTCTGTGCAGTCACTGGGGGGACACTTAAATTTAAAAGAGGCTGCTACAATATGGTTTGTTTAGGCTTTGGTTGGGGGAGGAGAGGCATTGTGGTCTTTTTTGTGGTGTTTTTTATTTATTTTATAGAATTTTAAAATTAATTTTAAACAAAAAGGAACAGTAAGTTAGTTGGAAGAATAAATGCCTGTGAACTCCCTGACACATCCATTTCCAAGTCTTTGTCTATGATGTCTTTGATGTCATGCTGCCATCAAACAGAAGTTTCGGGAACCCTGTGCTGACCAGAGACACCTGGTACAGCCCCTGTCGCCTTCAAAAGGCACAAAATGCAGTTTTGAGGACTTTCCTTCTGCCTGTCTCATCAGTGAGAGTATTTTCTAGAAATTGCTTGAGAAAGAAGAAGGTGTCTCTTTACCTTTTGAATGGCAAAGGGAAAGAACATCAGCAAATCACCTGGAAGTTACTGTGAGAGGGACTAACCTGAGGAAGCTCAAAAAAGCATTTTGTGCTTTTTTTAGGGTCTTTGGTAGTATCCCCATTTAAAGTCACACAACTTCTGCAAGGCTAAAACAAAGCTGGTGGTATCAGGTAGATTTTGGCTCCTTTTCCACCAGTGAACACGTCTGCACTGGGGATCCCCCTGTGGCACAGGAGTTGAAGTGGCAGAGGAAAACCACCTTGGACATATGCTCTCACTTGCCATGTGGGTCTCCTCTGCTGGTTAGTTTGTCATTTGTGCTGCACAGCTACAAAGGGAAGGCATGAGGTGACGTTTGCTGGTTCTAGCTGACAGTAGCTTTTCTCCTTGTTGTGCTGAGCAAGCGATGACTGTGAAGCTCTCAGGGGATGGTGACAATATTTGTCACTTTCTGTGGCTTACTCGGTTATTTTCCCTCCTGTGGGATAAGCAGGGTCCTACACTTTTTAGAAAGAGGGAGCAATCCAGTTAAAAAGCAGAAGCATTGATCATGTGCCACCTTCATGACACTGCTCTGTGCCATCCTCTTCTGTATAAATATCCGGGAAGGCACAGAGCAGTTCCCAGCAGTGAGATCACTTTCTCATATGTGACAAATGGCTTTTTATGAGGTGCTGACTCTTCTCAAGGTTCATTTTGTCTTGGGGCTGAAAATTGCAGCAGTATTTTAAGCTTGATCCTCCTCCTATTTAAATGAGCTATACTATCCAGGATCTGAACTCCCTGTTACAAAATAGGGGTTTAAGACAGCTGATTAGTTACTTGCAGCAAAAAGGATGCACGAATACTTATTTTTGAAGATCAGGATTTCCTGGGTTTGAGCACTGGATTTTGTATTTTCCATATTGAGCTTTAACAGTTGATTTACACATTTGCTTTTATTTCAGCTGGTGGGATGTTTAGAAAAAAATCCCAGCTGGAATAGTGAAACCATTCTCAGTGAATCATATAACCCAAGACTTTTATTTGTTCTGAGAGTCAGATGCTTAAATGCAATTCCTAAGGCATTTCTGTGAGAGCTAGACATACCTATATTCCAGTCATATAGTTAAAGTGCTAATGTTTCTTACTCTCTTAGGGACAACTCTCTGCCAGCTAATGTTGTTACTATGGCTCTGTCCTCTTCTTTCTCCATTTCAGGGATTCTCTGCACATCTGTTTACATGTATCATATTATAGGCAAAAAAATAATTAATCTGGAGAATCTCTTGCCTGCAGGTGAAATATGAATATGTGTTAAAAGAGTACTGCTCTGAAAAAAAGTACTTTTTCCCCCATTAGTGCTTCAAAATAGGATTGTACTGTGAAAATATTTAAACAAAAATAAAAATATGTAATTTGGATTACCACTAATTCAAGGCTTGGAGATGCAGAGAATTAGAACATCAGTTAAATCACATGCTAATGGTGTGAGATGCTTTATGTAAACTTTTAATCCCATATAAATAATCCTCAGCAAGTTCTGGAGAGCTCTAGGAGTTCAGTGTATGCTGTAACAGCTACAGCTGTACAGGAGCTCCTGTAACAGGAGCTTGCAGGTCACTGTTTGTTAACAGAGGTGCTTCCCAGCAGATGCACCAGCATCAGTGCTCCTTTCAAATGCCTGCCTTAGTACTGTAGCTTCCCCAAAGGTTCATGCTCTTCATTCAGATCGATCTTGAGAGTCTAAAAGAGCAGGCTGATGAATCTGTAGCCCATTTACCTTGAATGTCAGTAAACCTGGGAAGCTCCAGAAATCCAGATGAAGGGCAGAGTTGTTCCAGTATTTAACTAAGCAGGCTGCTGTAGCTGTGGGTGACCGTGATTGCTGTGCAATATAATCATAGGTTGATAGGATGATCAGTTAATAATGATTTGTGGCTGGGTAGTGTAATTACTGGCAGTCAATGAGAGTTTGAATCTTGGCCTTCCAACTTGATAATAATTTATCTAACCAAGCCAAATGCATTGCTGTAGCAGGGCTTTCTTCAAGTATTAGGTTCAGCACACACTGTACTTAGAAACCCACGCAACATTACTTCAGTGCTGTATTTTAATTGCTTAAAATTTGGGTAACTGATAGGACGTAGGACATTGCTGTAAATGGAGTATCTTTGATAAGCATTTATGTGTTTCTGTGGGGATTGTTCTCTGGCCTTGTTCTAATAAACTTCATTTATCAGTGGTCTGAAAGAAAATAAATTTCATTGGCTTGCGCATGATAGATTGAGAATTGTTAAATGAGAAAATGGAAAAATTGCTGCTGCAGGGTGATCTGGATCTGTTAGCAATCTGTATGCAAACAAACAACAGGTGTTTGGCCTAATGCGAGGATCCATAGTTCAGATCTGGGTACTGGAAACACCTTTTCATAAAAGGTTTCAGGCTTTTTATCTATTTAAACTTGTCACAGAAAGAAGTTAGGGAGGCTATATATGAACTTGTTTAGAAAACAGTTCAGTGAGCTTGTGCCTGGACACATGTCAGATAGAAATAGAGCTCAGATAAAGTCAGGCTGCTTCATTATTAGAGCAGTATGTCAAGGATCAGGATGGGGTTTTTGGGCAATAAACACTTCTGAATCAAAACTTCAGTTATTTCATATTGCAAAATATGCTCTAGTTCAAGCACTAATTGTGTCAAAATGTAGAAATGGAAATAATTCATTCCTTGTTTATGTCACTTCTAATACAGTCACTTCTATTACAGCTGATTTTTTTGCAGCCTGGGATATACGCCGTGCTCTTGCTTCATTTTTTTTGCTTCTGTTCTGTTTTTCAGTTCCATTTCACCATTCAGTATTGAGAGCACAAGGCGTCAGAGGAGGTCTGAGTCTCCAGACTCCAGGAAGCGGCGCATCCATCGGTGTGACTTTGAGGGATGCAACAAAGTATACACAAAAAGCTCCCACCTGAAGGCTCACCGGAGAACGCACACAGGTGAGATTTGCTGGCACTGTGCACCATGGTTAAGACAAGCAGGTGCCTTTCTATCCAATTTAGGGCATAATGAGCTTGTCATCCTACACTAAGAGCAGAGGGCCTGTACCTGAGTGTCGAGATGTCTGTGAGTGCACTGGCATTCTAGTGCAGATCAGGAGTGTGCTTTTGAATGGAGCTTCCCTGTCATCCCCTCTTGGCAGCACAGGACTGTTGTCAGCACCAGCGAGACTCTTCTCAGATGAAACTCAACAGAAAAGTGGCCTCTAGGGACATACTTGCTGTGCTTCAACAAACAAAGGGTGGTCATTGCTTGGGACCAACCAGAGCTAGTCCAGAGAAAACGCTCAGGAGCATGTGGTGTGGTCATGAATCTTCAGCTGCATTTTTTTCACTCTACAGACCTGTTTCTTTTGAAACTACTTGCTTATACAGATGTAGCCTTTGGGTGCTAGGAGCTCCTGAAATCCCTCAGTTCAGTTCAAGGGTAAACTCAAGTCCTCAGTATGCCTTCTGGAGGCTTTCAGAGGCACCTTCCCCATACTGGAGAGGGAAGCCATCACTGTTTGAGAAGCAGTCACACTAAACCCCTACAGCAGAGATGCAAGAGAGGTGCCTAGAGGAGCTGGGTCCCATTCAGGGGTGACCATACTTAACAGTCAGTCAGTACCTTGTGTCCTTATTAACTTTATGGCCTGTTACTAATCTGTATGACAGGCATTTAAGGGTAGCTGAAACAGTGATGTGTAATAGTTGTAATTTTATTGTGGATAAACTCAGGAGCAGTCTGAAGTTATCAAGAGCAGGTCTAAAAGGGGATTGATTGGATGGCTAGAAAGGCAGTGGACAGAACACTCTGAGCCTCAGTGCTATTCCTTACTCTGATGCTGATTTGCTTAAGTTAAATTTATTGATCTCTCTGCTGTTAATGGACTTCAGCATTCCTGTAACTCCTTGGAGGAAAGATGGTGTTTATCCAGCATGTAGGATGGTGGTGTTCTTTGCTGAGAATTTGCTGGCACTTTCTGTGGTCTGATATACTCTAAAGAGTATGAGATATTATTTTAGAAAATTAAGTGAAGGCTTCTCCATTTCAGTTGAGGCCACATCTCCATCACTCTTTCCAGTATGTGTTTTGGTTGGTAGGACTTTCGTTGAGAGGAGTTTTAAACAAGGCTCCATCTTAATATCCCCTACTAAAACAATTTCTATAAGGTGTTCAAGTCCCTTCCTTAAACAACAGAAATGTTCTGGTGATCTGGAAATTTCATTGCATTTCCTTTCAGGCCAATTTTCCTTCTCCCCTCTTCTTTCCCATCTTAAATGTGGTCTTTCATCCCTACTCTTCTAATATCTTTTAGATACCCTTGCTCTGTCACCCTTTTCTGTCATTCTTATTTTACCTCTTTTATCCCAGTCTAACCAAACTCCGTCCCTTTCCTTCTCCTTGCCTGGATTTCTGTGTTGTTTCTTTTCTTGTCTGTATCACTCTTTGGGCATTACATGGCTGTAACAGATTCAAAGAGAGAGAGCCCAGCAGAGAAGAGCCGTAGAGTGCTTGGTTTGAAACAAAAATAGAATTTATCTGCTTACACCACAGGGAAGTCACTCTTCTCTATCCTGCCAGACTGGTGACCAGCCCAGGAGTATAAGCAATCATTGTGTGAGTTACCAAACTAGATGTAGACAACCTCAGAAATGTCACACCCAAGTCAGCCCAGAAACAGAAGAGGTTCTTTTCTGCTGTGACATTTTAAAACACTGAGAATTACGTTTGTTGAACGTCTGTAATTCTTCAGTGATCTCATGGGGCAGACCAGTGCCTGCAGGTAAGGCACCCAAATCAGTGTTAGATAGTCAACACTGCTGAATCTCAGGCCAGTGCACTTAAGGTGCTCAGAAGTAGGCACTGAAGGCTTGAGAGGATGTAGGTAAATCCCAGTTTATGCATATGCAGCTCTCCACCAACACAAAAGGAGTTTGTCTGCCTGCTGTAATCGTAGGATCCAAATCTCCAGCCGTGGTTCCCTGGCAGCTGGGTGTCAAGGCTGTGCTATCTGTCTGGCATCTCTGGGTAGTCAGAGAAGAGGGATTGGCACCTCTGGGGCATGTTATTCCCTCTTCAGGTATACCCCGGCATTGGCTTGCAAAGGTGCTTCTTTTTCACTGCTGAGTACAGAGGAAGCCCAGATAACTGCCAGGCTGTGAGCTGGCTGAAATGAATTCCCACGCCAAGATACAACTGCCTGAACTGTTTTGTAGTCATGCTGGAAGTTGGTTTATTACTTCAGGGAAAAAGAAAAATAACATTGAATCAAAAGCCTTCATTAAACAGTCAGCTGATAACTGCTTTATATTGACATTGCAGTAGGCATGATGAAAGAAGTGTTGTCTAGAAAAATGGTCAGTGCTGAATTTAGCCAGGGGATCCAGTGAGAAAACCTGTGTCAAGCTGTTAAAATTAAATGTGTTTTATGGGACACTTCAGAGGTCTTGATAAGAAGTTGGTGTATTCAGACTTACATCTAGCATTGGCCATGAGCATACTCCATGTACTAATCTCATCTTGCATTTTTTTATCTTGGCCTTTACTTTTGCTTCAGGCAAAAGAAGTTAATTATTCACATATGACCCACAGTAATTAGTGCAGTTCTGGATAAATATAAATGAAGTATGACAGCTATGCATGCAAGAGTGAGCAAGTTTCAGTAGGAAACTTTCTGAGAAAAGATCACAGAAACTGAGCATTGCATAATCTGTACCTTATTTTTTTTTTAGGCAGGCTGATCTTGCTGACAATTGTTTACCTAAGCAGTATGTGTTTGAGAACTTTTTTTTTTTCATTTACTCAATGATCTTAAAGATCTTTTCCAACCTACATGATTTTCTGTGTATAGCCACTGAAACATTCACAGTAGTTTAGACACAGGAGGAAAAACAATGTGATATTATGACAGGATGGACAGATTTGTTGGTTGGGAAGTATACTTCCTTCCATCCTAATGAAGAACAGAAACAACATTATAGATGCTAACAGCTGAATTTAATTCTCTTGGAGTAACTCCTAGGCTTTTTAAGTATGCTGTTGTCTAGCTCCTCAGTATTTGCCAGCAGTGTCCTCAAAACAGAGTGTGCTGGTGTGGGCATGGAGTCCACTGGGGGGCGGGCTTGAATTACATATTGTCTCTCTGACTGGGAAACTGCAAGTGAAACCTCTGGTAGAGAGAGCACTGCATAAATCACACGCATTGGCATTAAATTTCTCTTTCTAGTATCAGCTTCTTGTTGTTGTTTTGCCAAATCTTCAAATAAAGCTATCAGGAGGTATCAGGTGTGATGGAGAGCCTTCAGGGCTTGCAGGCAATCTCACAGCTCAGGTTTATCAACTCTTTCTGCAAGGAGAAACTGTGAGAAATTGGCTCACTGGACTTGCATTGAGTTAGTTTCTGCTTCAGTGAACTTAAAGAAAATTACTAATGTATGACTCCACAAAGGAGTAATCTTTAAAAGCAGGAAAACCAGCAGCCATGGGTTGCATTCCCCATTGGTGTTCATCTGTGTTGCACTTGACACAGGTGCTGGTGCTGGCCCCAGGAATGGGGAGAGTGTAGCTGCTGTTTCCAAGGGGTCTGAACCTGTGCAGCCCTGGTGAGACTCACCTTCTTCACTTTGCTGCTTTTACTTTGAAGATGGAGAGGGAGACAAGTCAGAATGCTATTTTATGATTTGTAGTGGCATTTCAGTCCTTTTAGGCAGTACTGAAGTTGCCATTGCCATTGTCCAATAGGACAGCTGAGTCCTACAGACTGAGTAATACTGGTTCTTTTCCACTGTATGAAAATCTAAACATCTGAAGTTGCTCATGGTTAAATCCAGTTCTAGCTCATCATGGCTACCCCCTTACCACATGGAGAAGCCTAAAGAGTTTAAAATGTTGTGTGAATCACCCTGAAGAAGTCAACAAAGAAAGAAGGTGGCTGCTTTGAGGTTGTGTGGGACATAATTTTATGTGTGTGAAACACAAGAGATTTGTTCCCTGTCTCTCACCTCCACAGGATTTTCATTTCCTGTAGAAGTAATCAGCATTCTGTATTTCTGTGCACCCTTATTTCAGTTGTTAGTTAAAAATTTCTGGAAGAACGTGACAGTGCAGCTTTCTAGGGTCAACAGCTGCAAAAGCCTGGGACTTTCCAGGTGGCATGAAGTGGGAATGGATTTAATCCATGGGTGTAGGCACCATATATCCACAGGCATGGCTTTGCTCCTGCCTTTGGAGGAGTGGAGGTTTGTAACCAGAGCACTTTTGTGGGACTCAGATACTGGGCTGTAAATGTTGCTCTTCGTATGTGAGCCCCAGTTGGCACTGGGTCTGAATCACCCTTCTCAGTGCTGCTGCTGCAGTAGAGGGGCTGCTCTGTCAGACTCCTACAGAGCCAGGCTGAATATAGCCCCCAGGCCAAGTGAATTTTTTAGTGTTTGGTACTTTGTCCTTGATCAACGCCTGTATCATTCCTGAGAGATGAGAGCAAATACCTTTGCCACAGATGTAATGAAGCCTATTTGTCAGTGTCAAGGGGTCTTCAGCAGTTTTATGTGGAGACAGTAAACATCTCAGAAGTACAGATTTGTACCTGAGAAAATGACAGCATTCCCTACCCAAGATGTTCCTTTGTAGCTGAGTTGAGACACCACCCTAGAAGAGGGAGGACTAGTGAGTACATGGGTGTTTTATTTAGTCTGTGCTTTTTCAAACATTGCATTCCTCTCACTCACTGTTGCTCCATATATTATTTTAATATGAAAGGGACCCTGTCATTAGTCTTTGTTCACATTTTCCTTTGAGCGCTTTCTGAGTGGACTTAAAAAGTCAGAGGCACCAAAAAAGCTATTTTTGTTCTGAAGGTTTTAGAACTCCATTCATTACCTGTTGTTTTCTTTAAGGTCTGTTTAATGCCTTTTGCTAACTGTAAGTTCCAGAGAGACATTTACCGATTTGTAATCCCTTCTTTAGACAAATATTGGGAAGAAGAAACTTTTTTAAAATAATCTGTCCGGATTTTTCTTGAACTGTGTAGATTTTTGGTCTCTAACACCTCCTTGTCACTTACCTGCCAGACTCACTCTTCAAAACCTCAGCTGTTCTTTCTCATGTCTTATGTTCTCCTTGTCCCTGAGCTGTTCCTGCACTGTGAAAATCTGTCAGGTGAAAAAAACCTCCAACAGCAGGTTCATACGCTGTTTCAGAAACTGGGAATTTAAATAAACAAAGCCAATTTAAAAACTAATTTGCTTTAAGTAAAATAGGAGGTTCTATTTGTGTTGGGTGATGCTTTTATTTTTTAAGAAATACTTTCTTTTAGTGTCTAAAATTTATTGCCAGTTTCAATAAACAGTAGAGCTTTCCAATGTGAAAACGAGTATATTTCACAGAAGTTTTTCTTTCTAGCCTTTCTGTTCTTTCTTCATGCAGCGTCTCTTTAGAAGATAAACAGATTATTTAATAAATGAAACCTCGGCCTACTCCCATTGATGTGGCAGGCTTCACATTTCAGGACAGAAATATATTTAAAAGCAGATGTCTGCTGGTGCAGTATGTACCAGGGGTGTAAGGGCAGGCTCACCGAAGCCACCACAGCCTAGGAAGGTGATACAGAAGTGGGAACCTCTGGATGTAGTGAGATAGTTGTCTGAGTCCAGCTAGTTACAGGCAGGTGTCCATACCAGAAGGAGATTGTACATCCAGTTCTCTTCCAATAGCCGCTCTGTGGAAAGTTAAATGATTTCATTTCTGGCACATTTTGCAAGCTCTGAATTCACCTTACACACAGGGAGTCGTTCCTCTGCATTGTAGGTCTGATGCTGTGCCGATATGGAAGAGTGCCCGTGTGGTTATTCCAAAGCACTTTGATGGGAAAGCAAGTCTAATTGTGTCTGTGATTACTTTCAGTCTCAAGGTTATGAAAAATATTTTCAACAGTGCCCCTTGACTTTGTAAATATGGGGTGCATATGTGTTTTGTCTGTGTGTGGCACAAGGGAATAATGATAATTTCATTATGCAGAATAAGATTTTCTCTAAGCCAACCATTTAGTACTTAATTCTCTACCTCCAAAGAACTGCAGTTCATCTAAGGTCTCTGGCGTGATTGTGGTCTACCATGTGTAGCCCTGAAGTGCCATGAAGGCAAGAGAGATGTCTTTACTCCCACTACTTCCAAAACACTTTCCCAGATGTTGCACCCAGACCTGGAGGAATAAATACACAGTACAGGGTTTCCAACTCTTGCAGCCAACTCAGTCCCCAGCAGAGGGAACAACAATTTGTTGCTGGTGATACCCCATGTCTTTTGGGAAGTGTGTCTGAAGTTGGTGGTGCCCATCCTGTCCTTGTCAGGGCAACCTTCAATGGGAAACACAGTCTTTGAGAGTGCAGCATGCTCAAAACTGCATGTAAGCATCATAAAAGCCTTTTAAAAATGTTTTATCTGGGTTTTCTTCTTTCCTGCCCTCTTTTTCTTGATGCATAAAAGCAAACAAGAGCTAGATCCTGAAAATGAGTGTTTTCACTCTTCACTTTCTTGCAAGCAGTTATGAATGTGAGTAAATTCTACAAAAACTTCTTGTTTCATGGGAAAGTAGAAAGATCTGATGAAACCTGTGTAGGATGAAGAGTTATATTCTGTATTTCAGTGTTTTCTCCACGTAGGATATGAAATAGTGGTCTTTTGGTCACGTTAATGAGCTTTCCCCTTGTCCCTTGTCATGCATATTTTTGTCACATAATATTTTCCTTTAGTATTATATATATTTAATTTGCTTTTTATTGTGATAAAAATTGGTATATCTTCTTTTGGAAAGTTTAATTCCCTTTCCAACTCACTTAAATGGGAGGTGGGTTTTTAAATGCTGTTTCTATACACAGCTCAGCACGCCAGTGCCCATCCTCTGCTTGAGCCTGACTTCTAGCACAATGCAAACACCAAATAATCAGTTGTGCAAAACTGTGTGAGACAAAGTTCATCCCTTGGAGTCTTTTAGTTGTTTGTTTGTTTTTATTATTATTTCTTTGGCGGGTTTTTGTTGTTGTTTTGATTTTTTTGGGTTTTTTTTCAAAATACAAAGGGAAGGTCTAGGTTTCACACTGAGAAATATGAGTATTTCTCTTGATGAACATGGTGGAGCAATGCCAGGAGGAGTGACAGTACCAGCATCGAAGGCAGATGGGTAGGGAAGTGGGACTTGTTTGGTGTCTCCCTTGCAGTTGTAGACCACAGTGAAGAAAAGTTGTTTTATTTGGGGAAGGCCAGACTAAAGCCCAAGCCTACTGCACCCCAGTTAAGGAGAGTAAATGTGCAGGTCTGGTGGCACCCTCCATACACTTGCTGCTGATGGAAGTATGGATCTGTTGCATCACCTTTCCCAAATACTTTAGAGAGTGAAGGCTGCTATAAGAAGCAAAACCTCAGTCTTTTCCCACAGCACTGGAAATTCAGCAGTCCCATATATTTGGTGTGGCTGTTGTGAAGAAGAAAACTTCATGTCATCTTCCACTACAGACACATATATATTAAGCGTATATGTATATGCACTTAGCATATACTTAAAAAGTTATATATACACACATGCCATACAGGAAACAAATTTCAGGATGGTTAATAAAATTATATTTTTCATAAACTGTTGGGGTTTGGTCTGGTTCCTGGATTCAGGTGCACAGGATGAAGCCTTTTACATTTCCAAATGTTTTACTTCTCCTATTTTTACAGGAGTTAAAATTTGTCATACTGCATCAGCAGCACCCTTGGCAATGTATGTAACTAATCCTTGTCCCCAAGGATTAATTAATTCATATGTCACATAATACTTGGTAGGGCCCGTTCTGGGGTCAAGTCTCTGCAGAAGCCCCAAAAAGAGAAAGTGTGGATTGCTGTGGATTCCCCCTCTTTCTTTCTTTAATGCACATATGGTTACAGAGCAGATCAGAGACTGATATAATGGATTTGCCTTCTTAAATTGCAGCAAATTGAATTTTGTGATTTTAGTCCCAAAGGCTTTTTTGCTAGGATTTATATTTAAATAGCATCAGCCTGGGGCAGCTGTATACCTAGAGTGGCATGTGGGATAATAGTAGTAGAAAGAAAGAAGTAGGGCTGCCAGCCTAGAACTGGTCTTGCAGAGGAAGTGAGAAGAAAGGACCAGGATGGCAAATAGGACGAAAGCTCATCAGTGCAGTGAAATGAAAACGTGTTTGTGTGTTTTGATGTGAGAAAAGGACTCCCACCTGAAAACTCCACAAGTGGAGTTTGCAAATAATGAGTTGGAGGGCTGCCAAAGTGTAATGAAGTTCTGTTTCTTCTAGAGTGGAGGTTGTCACTGTATATTTGAACTGAAAAAATTTTGTTCCCAGTTTTCACATGAAGAAACCATGTCCCTGTGCTTTGCCTAAGCCAGACCGAGAACAAGAAATAAAAACCTGAACTTCAAGACGTGTCCCAGGCAGCAGCACAGTATGTTCCTGTTCTGCTCGTAGAAATTGTTTTGCCAGACTTGCTCAACTTATACGAAACTATTCTCTTCCCGGAAAGATATTTTATTTGCATATTTTGACAACACTGAAACATAAAAGTCAAATTGCCTATGTTCACCGAAAGAGAGAGAGTGAATTAGTAACTGCATTAAGCAAATAATTGAATTAGATTTTTTGCATCAAAATGATTGAAAATATTTCAAAGTTTTAAAGGGTTTAAGCTAAGATCTAGAACTTTCATTACAGAAAGTAAGGTGTTCCTAATATGTAAGTCATAGCCTTGCTGTTCACTCTCAGCAGTTTTGGGAAGGCTGACACTCTCTGGTTTGGTTTTCCTACCTGCAGAATGGACTTCATATTTGTTACACAGTACTACTGTGAAGAGAGACTTTTATGAGGGATTACATTTTCAAAAAAGCTTTATAAGGCACTTCAAAGTTGTAAAGTGCTTGATAAGTGCTCTATTTTTTCATTAAAAAATTATACTAATAAAAATATCACATAAAATGTAAGAATTGTCATTTTTTCCTTTCCCCCATGTCTGAAAGCTAAGCTCCCCTCTTCCTCTGGGAGTGCCTGAGGAGGTTCATTATCAGATAGTGTTTTTGCTGTTAAAAGTTTCTTTTCTCCCTGAAATGTCTTATTTTTAGTAGAAATGCAAAATCTAATTAGCCATCATTTGTGGTTTTCAGTTTATGATTTCTTCTCCTAGAGTCCTGTCAGTATGGGTGCCGTAGGACTGTCCCATATGCTTCAGAACAATTCCGGTGTTTACATGGGAGCTGAAAACAGATGACATAAATACTACACATTACATGTATTGCATAATATCCTGTAGCAGAAACCAAACCAGGAATAACCAGATGTCCTCAACCCTGCAAAACTGCAGATCTGTTCACTTTGACTAGAAAATGTGGTGTATCAGACATAGGCAGAGGCAGGAATACTGGGTTATTTATTTTCTTTCAATTTGTTTTGGGCTAAATCCTTATGACCTCACTCTGTTTTTATATGATGAATACTTCTCCAAAACAATGACAGTAAAAACTTGGGGCATAAAGACATATATATCAGAACTGGGCATGTTCCACCTATTAAACTGTGCAAATTTCACTAAAACCCATTGTATTTTGTGAATGGGGTAAGCAGTGTCTCCTCCATGTCTCCTCCATGCCTCCACCCTCCCCATCTGGAATGCCTACACGAATCTATACATCAGGTTTTGTTTCCATGTCCTTTCTAACTTTGTCTTTCACAGGGTGATGAAAGCTTAAACATAGAAAAAATCTGACCAGATTGCTAAACCTTTACCCCTGAACAGTCCCCTATGTTTATTTCCTCGTTATCTCTTATGTGGAATAAAAGTCTCTTGAAAATGCTGTGTGCCACTGCAGGAAGGAGCTGCAGAGAAGTGACATAATAACTCAAGTCATGGTGACAGTTCCATGTGCAGAAAAAATGGATAGATAGGGATGTCTGAAGAGGACATAAATAAGAAGGGACATGGCACTTATCTGTAGTACCAGGAAGAGAGGAGAGTTGATGCCAGATGAAGAGAACTGTTTACAGCTTGAGCACTGGGTTATTTTCTGTCCTGGAAGTAGACAGTGTTACCTCACAGTTGCCAAGAGCCTGCTAAACTGCTGCATAAATGAAACTTAAATAATACACAAATGAAAGGAACTGCAAATGTGCAGGGCGTACATGGGGCATCTGCAGTTGCAGTAAATAAGGTTCCTTGCCTAAGGAATGAATATAAACCCAGCTCTGTTTCCTGGAGTTCCAGAACAGTTTCCCTGCTGGCAGAATAACCCATTACTATTTACATGGTGGTTTTGTGGTGTCTGTCTTTGAAACATCTGGTCTGGCATCAAATATGGATACCAGCTAGTTGATAGGCAGAGGATAACTGCTGAGGAACATCCCACATGGGAAATTCTGCATGGCACAGAACAAACCCTGGTCCCTTCATCTGTTACATGGCTTGTCTTGGGCTGGTACCTACACAGAGTTTTCTTAATAAGGAGTACATGAATGTCATCGGGTTATAAAGTAAAAGTTTGAGAGATTTAGTTCCCTGGGTGAATGGTCTTCCATATGTCAGGGTACATGAATAAAGACATGGGAAGACAAATGTTGGGGAGTGTGAAAAGTGGAAAATTTGGAAATGGCTGAACAGTGGTCGTTATTCAGCATTATTAATTAAATATTTGCGGAATTTTGGAGGGTTTAATGAGCAGCAGTTGTAGCCATGTTCTTAAGTGCCTAAGTAAGAGGAGTCATGGTAGGTTAGGAAAATTAATATGGTAAAATTAATTAAACTAATTTGGTTTATCACATCTGGACTACAAAAGGCATGGTTTGGGAGGGCTCTTAGAAATAGATGTTGTGTTAATAGAAGATTGAAAAATTACTATTCCCATTTGGAGCATTGACTCATCCCTTAAAACTTCATAATTAACTCCCCCAAATAATAGAAAATACTAGTTTTCTACAGAGAAGTGTCTAGAAATACTTTTTCATGCTCCAGGGTCCTGCTTGATCTGTGTTGTGATGGTTTAATCACGTTCTATATTTCATTTGACTGGAAGAATATAAAGCAAACCAGGCCCATCTTTAAATTACAAAGATAGTTTATTAATACACACAAAAACAACAAGAAAAGGGAAAAAAACAACAACAACAACAAATGAAACTTCTAAAACATCTTTCTTTCTCTTTCTAAGTTTTTTACCTTTCTTCACTCAACATAAAAAGACATGACCTGCAACTTCAGCCAGTTTTACCATTTTAAAAATAACCTTTTATCAGTTCTTTTAGGAAAGGAGTCTCTCTGGGTTCTATATAGACATCCCATGCTCTACATCTGCGAGGATTTCAAAGGAACTCCTGCAGACTGCGAAATCTTACCCATTAGCAGTTCTCTCAACACTGCACATAGGCCATATTTGCTTACTGGGGTACTGTTTAAGGATGCCTCCTCTAGTATGACACAAAGATTCTCTTTTTCTATTTCTAAAATCATCTCAAGACCCAAAAACAAATCTCCTCTTTCTTTAGGAGCAAAAAGCTTCATATCACTTTTAACTAGAACCTTACATCCCCCCAAAAGCATTTATATGTTACAGGAAAAAAACTAGTTCAGTCTCTATAGTTTTACCAGAAATGTCCAGCCAAAATTAGGCCACTCCTTGTCCTTTTGCCTTAAAGTCCTTTTCACTCTTCCTGTACCGACTGTAGCTCCATGCTGTGTCTTTCTATTCGCTATATTTGTTCTTCTTCCGGAGAAAAGATGATGTTTAGGAAAGTCCATCTGCTCACTACAAAAGGTTAAACTTTTCGGGCTGCCGGGCTGCCCACGTGGCTCTGCGGCGGGAAACTGAGTCGTTTAGAAGCCGTGCGCTGGTTTCTTCGGCTTGAAAAAGAAGAGCAAGGGCGAAGGGGCACTCCGTCCGAGCTCTCTCTCTCTCCATGCTGTCCGCCTCTCCGCGAGACAGCGGCTCCTAAAGCTCCGACCCAGCCTGCCCCGGCTCCAGCAACATCGGGCCCCGGCCCGGCCCGGCCTGGCCCGCCGCAGCCGCCCCGGGGTGGGGGGGCACCGAGGCCGGCCGGCCCGGCCGCTCCCTGTCCCCGGCCTGCCACACCGGGAAACCAAGAGACCGCTCCTCCCCTCCCAGCCTTTTTAAGCATTTCGCCAAAAGTCGCAGCTTGTCTTCTACTGGATAAATTGCTTGTCAATCAAAAAAACTGACCCCGATTGGAACAAAATCAGGCTTTTCCTAGCCTATGACATGTGTAAATGGTTGTTGTGGTGTACTGTTCACTATCCATGTGTTGCAGGGCAAAGCTGCAGAATAGTATTGGAATTTCTCTGTGTTTTGGGATATTTTTGTCAGATTTCAGGACAAAACAATAGAGCTCTCAAAGGCACGTGCAAAAGTAGAGGGCCAGCAAATATTCACAGCTTCAGGCATCTATTTTTAAATTGATAGGTTCTTTAAATCTTCACAGATTCAGAATATTGAACTAAGAGGATTTTGTCTTCTTCCTGTTTTCCTTTTCTCCTCCTCCTAATTGCCACATGTTTTTAGTCTCTTTCTGCAGCTCTTCTTGCTTCCAGTTTCCCAAAACTGTCTGCTCTTTTGACTTCTTCATTCCTGTGTTTCCACCACCCCAGGCAAAACTCATACAGCCTGCGTTTGCTCCTTAAAGCTGAATGAGAGTTTGAGTGTCAAAATGTGCCCATATTTTAAGCCCAAGAGCTTCTTAAACACTTAAACTCAAGTGCTCTCACAGAGACAGAAGTGTCTGAGTCAGAATGCTTGAGTGTTTGACTTCAACTCCGCTGCAATCCAGTCTTGAAATGCAGATGGATGGATGGATGGATGGATGGATGGATGGATGGATGGATGGATGGATAGATAGATAGATAGATAGATAGATAGATAGATAGATAGATAGGTATGTACTGCATTTAAGTTCTTCCAGTTTTGTCCACCTCCTCACTCACTGCTCTCTGCGTTGCCCTGCTGTGGCCCAGCTCCTCTTTTGGTTGCACTGAGGATTTCAACCGCGAGTGCTCAAGCTCTCATCAGGCAAAGCTGGTGTGGGGTAGCTGACACCAGCTTCTCAGCTTGTAGCAGTTCTGCTCCTGCTGGTCCTTTCTCTATCATTTGAACTCCTCGGTCTTCTGGTTTTGACAAACTCAGTCTTCATGTCTGGGATGACACCAAACAAAAGGTTAAGAGTTAGTATATGAAGGAAGATTTTTTTCTAGCACTCAAGCATGCACAGATAATGTAGTTGTTTAAGAGAAAAGTAGTAGTACTATTCTTTCCCTAAAAGTAAAACGTTGATTAACCTTAATGAGCAATCGTATCTTTCACAGTTGTCTTTGCAGTAGCCTTTTTAAGGTGCATATGAGTGAATATCTTCACATTTAAGCTACTTTGGCTGGTTTTTTTCTTTCCTACACTAAATATATGTATATATTTAATTGAAAACAAAGAGAAACCTCTTAGCTTGAGTTTGTAAGAGTGATTCTCCTTCAGTGGAGTAAATACCTTGCAAGGAATGTCGTCAGTCCTGTCTCTTTCACATAGCTCTGTGCGGGCTGGGTAGGCAAGACTCACTGAGGAGGGACGCTGGAAGCAACACGTGGGAACTCCAGCTGAGTGATCTGCACTCACATCCTTCCATCAGCTGACTTTCATTTCTTACCTGAAATTATACTGTTTTAATGCATGAACTAAAGAAACTGTTTCTGGTATTTCTCATGCAAACCATCCCTTTCTTCATTGGGTTCTGCTTTCTGCTCAGGGAAGGAAGATCTAGAATTCTGTATACCAAGGGGAAGGATTCCGTGGATATCTTTGATATCATGATTAGTGATCTAGACGAGGGGATCGCGTGCACCCTTAGTAAGTTTGCAGATGGCGCCAACTTGAGGAGTGTTGATCTGCTGGAAGGTAGGAAAGCTCTGCAGAAGGACCTGGTCAGGCTGGGTTCATGGGCCGAAGCCAGTTGTATGAGAGTCAACAGGACCAAGTGCTGGATCCTGCACTTGGGTCACAATAACTCCATGCAATGCTACAGAGTGGGGGAAGAGAGGCTGGAAAGCTGCCCAACAGAAAAGGATCTGGAGATGCTGATCAACAGCTGCTGAACACGAGCCAGTGTGTGCCCAGGTGGCTGAGAAGGCCAATGGCATCCTGGCCTGGATCAGCAGCAGTGTGGCCAGCAGGACCAGGGCAGTGTTTGTGCCCCTGCACTTGGCACTGGTGAGGCCACACCTTGGATCCTGTGTTGAATTTTGTCCTTCTCACAAAAAGAAGGACATTGAGCTTCTGGAGTGTGTCCAGAGAAGGGCAGTGGAGCTGGTGAAGGGTGTGGGCATAAGTCTTACAAGTCAGGAATGGCTGAGAGAAGTGGTGTTCCTCAGCCTGGAGAAAGAGAGGGTCAGGCGGAACCTTTTTGCTTTCTACAAATACCTGAAAGGAAGTATTTGCAAGGTGGAGGTCAGTCTCTTCTCCCAGATAATAAGCAAAGGACAAAAGGAAATGGCCTCCAGTTACACCAAGGCTGCAACAAGATAGGTTTAGATTGGATGTTAGGAAAAATTCCTCATCCTGGTTGTCCAGTGAAAGAGTTGAGTCTCCATCCCTGAAGATGTTTAAAATTTCAGATGTTTTTAAGTGATAATCCAGAGCCTTAGAAGTATCTGTTGTCTGAAAGTGTCTATGGTCAAAGAAGCCAGCTGAGGTAGTATCTGGCGAACAAGAGTTTAAAAGTGTGTTGAAGGATGGGCAGACAAGCGCTGCACTTGGAAAACATTGATGTGGTGTCACAAGAGCATTGGAATCAACCTGCCAAGTTGGATGGGGATACTGCTATATTTGTACAGTGCTCTGCACCAACTGTTTGTGGCAAGAATATCTATATAAGACAGTTTGGTGACGAATTTGAGCACATTTTGTAGCACTATGTCATTGGCAAGAGTGTGCGTCCCACCATCTGCCGTGTAGCTTGTGCCTGCGTGTCCAGCTCACAGCAGCTGCTGGATTTGAGATGCCCAACACTGTAGCCAGCCACTGGCAGTGAATACTATTTGGTGATCTGTGCTTGGTTGGGGAGTACAAAATTATCTAGGCTGAGTTGCTGCTGGTGCAACTACAGGTTGTGGTCAGAGCCCTGATCGCTGGGTTCTCCTCGCAGCAACTGTTTCCCACCCCCATCTGACATCAAAACTGCAGCACAGCCCAGATGGTGCACAGAAGGTACCAACCCAAGGAGCTCAAATGTTGCTGACAACCTCGCTGACATGTCATGCTGATGTCTGTACAGCACTGAATTTCCTTACAGAGGCCATTTCAGCTGGATTTTTCAGGGCTGTTTGAACTTTGTGATGATACTCTTACATGGGAATTTTCTTTTGAAACCAAGGGCTCTTTGCAAAGCATTTATTGACTTTTGAAGAGACGCAAGGAGGGAGGTTCTGCCTACGAAAAAGCGAGTGTTGCATCACTGGTTCATGTAAATGAAATAGTTTCTTTCAAGCTGCTCATGATTCATATGAGATAATGAATAACTGAAGAATGATTGTGCCTAGCAAAGGAAACAGTTGTTGCAGAGATACTCTTTTGTTGTCCAGGTTGTGATTAGCTGGTTTCAGAAGGGGAAGTAAAATTTTAGACACACAAAAGGAAGATAAATATGGACCTCACACAGTTTCCTTTAATCAGTTTTGGTTTGTGCTGAACTGTGGGATCAAGGTAACTGCCAAGAGCATTTCTATAGACACTGAAGGTGAGTGATAGAAGTCACAAAGAGGTATAGCCTAAAAACACAGCAAAAATGGGATTTAAACAGTTTGCTTTATGCAAGTACAAAATCCAGTTTGGCTGTATTAATCTTCTCCTCTGACATAATACAACATCATTCTTACCCTTAAATATAAAGCAAGATGGTGGAATTTTCCAAAAATCTACATTAGCCCAAGTCTGAGCTCACTAAAGTAAATGAGTATTTATGAACAGTGTTGTGCAAGTCCCATGGCTAAGTACATTTTAAAGTTGCACACCATTCCTAGTAAAATCTTCTGCAAAATTAATTTTACTGAAAGTAAGTGCAGTAAATAAAGAGGAGGTTTTGCAGATTGAATTTTTAAGTTTCATTGGGAAGTTGTAGTTGATTTTTACCAGCTTACTAAGAAATGTCTCGGAGTGCTGTTTACACAAATAATCAGAAACCTTCATGAACATTGTAGAATAATGGGAAACCTGTGTCAGCCCATAGTAAATTGCAGAAATATCAGGTAATCTGGTCATCTGGGGAGAAAGTGTAGCCTGACAGGATGAGGGTTGCAAACTTGTATGATAATCATGAGAATAATTACACAGCTCTCTGTCCTGATGTTAATCCTCACATCACCCCTGCAAGGTAGGATCTATATTATTGCCTTAATCCTGTTGATTTTCTTAATCATGTGAATGCCACAGGAATGATAAATCTCAAGGCTCTTTTCCATACATTCAGCAGATCCAGTACCTCATAATTGTGTAATTTGGCCTAAAGCAACCCCTAGGCAGTGCATGTTCATGGGAAGCGTGCAGAGGGGATTGTGGGGATTAATAGCAACAAGGGGAAAGTCACAACCTGTTTTTCCCCCTTCCCCTCTTTCTTTTGTTTCTCCCAGGAGAAAAACCCTACAAATGTACCTGGGAAGGCTGCACCTGGAAGTTTGCTCGGTCGGATGAACTGACGAGGCATTACCGCAAGCACACGGGAGTGAAGCCATTCAAGTGTGCAGACTGTGACCGCAGCTTCTCCCGCTCGGATCACTTGGCGCTCCACCGCCGCAGGCACATGCTGGTTTGAGAAACGCTACCTGTTCCAGCCGAGTTTAAGAGCTGGGTCTCTTAACTACCCACAGTGAATTCAGCAGGGCTGAATCCCCCTCTACAGTGTTAACAGGCAGGGCTTTCCCTGATGTCTGTAACGAAAGTAATAACAGAAATTTAAAGAAAGCAGGAAAAGAAGTGCCACTCTTCTCCTCGCCATCTGAAGTTAACCCTGTCTGCCCCTCAGCATGGCTACCCCCTGAAAGTGTCATCACAATCACCTGGGAAATAGCAGCCGAGATGCTACAGGAATGGGCATTATTTTACATGCTGCATCCTTTGACAAAAAATGTTTATAGCTTGTATGTTTTCTCAGCTGCCAGACATTTTGTTCCTGAAAAATCACTGCTGACTGGAGGATAGATACCACGAACTGATGATGATGATGACGATGATGATGATAAGAGCAAGACCGCTAGATCTGTATTATGCCATCTTTTCCCCTTGTTTTCAATACCATCTGGCCGGTGTCAGCACTGCACCAGAGCTGTGCTACAGACAAGCTGCGTGTGAGCAGGCAAGAAGATTCTGCTGGAGAGGTTCCGCTGCTGGAGCTGGAGGGTTGCTTGATCAGACTTCTGCAATAACGATGGTGGCATTTTAATATCATACTACAATTTGTCATTATGCCCTAGAGGACACCAGCCATTTAACCTTTTTCTTTTATCTTTTTTTTTCCTTCTTTTCTTTCATTGTTGTTGTTGTTGAAGTCTGTAAGATAAGCAAAGGGCAGCAGCATCTCTGCTGAAATACCATGTTAAGTATCTGTATCTTACCATGGACTTATTTAGATCCATTTTCTGATTTGTATAGAAAGACCCCACCTAAAAACTACTACCCTGTTCTTAATGTGCCGTTTTCTTTCATGCAGGTATCCTCTTCCCCACAACCATTATTTGAACCCAAGGAAATAGTCAGATCTTGTACTTGCTGGTACCGAGGTTAGTGGTATAGCCATTCATGAAATGGAATTGAATGTATCATCAAAACAAAACAGAGAAGAAACGGCTGCATCTCTTGCAGAGAAAAAGCAATAATGAATAAAATGGCTCTTGAGACAATAATGTACTCCACACCAGCAGAAGTGGGGGGGTATGTGGAAACCGCATGTAGGATTTAAGCATTTAAGTTAATCTTTTTGCTGGTTTCACTGACCTGCTAGGTGCCACAGTTAAGTACTTTTATTTCCTATAATACTTGTGTCTGGAAAGCAGGGAAGATAAAGGAAAGAGTTGATTGTTAAGGAGGTAGTGGATGAACTGTAAGTAGGACAGAGAAATACTTCTGCAGTGGTGCTCTGCAAGATATTAGATTTCTCCCTGGGAGTTAGGGAATAACAAGTTTTTGCCAGCTGTCTAGGATGATATAAATGGCCCTCTATATGGGTACCAGTGGCTGCCTCTGCTGGGATTTTCAATCCAAGACTTTTCAGATTAAATAAAAGGAAATTCTTGATCATTCCCATACAGCCCTATAATTGCAAACCAATTTGTATTAATTGAATTATGTAGGAAAGAGAGAAACTCTTAGTCATCAGTTATTCATGCAAACAGTACAGTGTTTTTCTGTTTTCTTTCCTCTCAAGGATCTGCCTATTCAGCTAAATTTGACAAAGAGGAGGCTTGGCAGTATTTTCTAAGTGTTGAGATTTTCACAGCTTAGAGATGAAAGATGTAAACATAAAGATCTTTTGCAATGCATTTAATTATGAACATTTTGTTCAAGAATTGCACAGATTAAATTTATGATGCCATTTGTTCATTTTTGAATGTTTGACCATCTCAGTTAATATCAAGATTCCTGAAGTAAATGTAGTAATGTTGGAGGGATTCTGAAATCAAAGTAGTCTTTAAGAAAAAACAACACAGGGTATGCATACAGATACAAAAGCAATTACAGTTAATTGAGGATTAATATGACTGGGATAGTACTTTATAATAGCATTCACAAGACCCCAGAGTTTGATTGTCTTTAAATATCCTTAAGCTTCCCACTGCTGAGTGGTCAGCAGAGAAACTCAACACAAATTATTTACAGCTGTTGTGGGAAAAATGCCTCTATCAATTCCCATTGACCATGTTGGTGATCTACTTCCACCAAATTTGACGACATTCTAGAATCCATCACCAAATCAGGGACAGAGTGGGGCTTCTGGGTAGGCCATGAGGCACAGAAGGGCAGCAGAACTGTGTCTTTGCCAGCAGCATTACTACTGTTGATTTTAAAAACTGGTTGTCAAAGTATTGTGTGTGAGGTGCTTCATGGATTATGTCTGAGGTCTGTTTTTTGTGTACTTCGGTATCATCCCCTTAAATGCATCTGTCATTTTTGGAATTTAGGGAAAGAAGTCAGATCAGGTAGAGCTCTGTTGATAAATTTTTTTCCTGCCCAAGAATATTTTATGAACTAATTGTTTGAATAGCAGTAATTCAGTTGAAGAACTGGCATACAGAATTCCTTTTGGGATCTGTCATTTTTTCTTTTTTTCTCTCATAGAAAATTAAGTTTGCTTGAGCAGAAACTCTTACTGGACATTCTGTTAGCATACAGGAGGATGTGATGTTACTCTCAAAGGCAGGGTGCAGCTGGGAAAGATCAGTGTTCCTCTTTAGGCTTCCCCTGTAGTCAATGAAGACAGAGAAACTACAAGAGAAATGGAGAGGTCCTAAATTTTAGCATTCAGCTTTGAAATGCCCTGTAGAGGAGCATAGATGTGACAGACCCAGGAGAGGCTCATTTCCCAAGGCCGAGGTTGGTCTGTGTGAATCTCTGGTTTTTCAGCTGGTTGCCTATTACTCTATGCATTAAAAATACTGCAACAGAAAGAGGGTCTGGTTTTATTCAAAGAATCCCAAAGTGATAGAGGGTTAAAGCAGCACTAATGCCAAGGGACACAGGCACAGTGTGGCAGTGGTAGGAGAATGAAGCCGAAAGGTAAAGAAGCGTGTGCTACATTTTGTTATTTCACAGGCAGGAAGTAAGTACATCTTCAACCTTTCCAGCACATGTGCAAGGGCTTCTCATGCTGATGTTACCTGTAGACAACTTCCACAACCAGCAGTATTCCACCACTGGCTTTCAAGTATACAGTATGGTTCATTCATACCAGCACCTGCAGGCTTTGATCCCACTTACTCCATGGGGTTGTTTTCTGGTTTTTGTCCCCTTGACAAGAATTTTAAGAGAAGTTACTTGATGGGATGGGGGTGTTTGAATGTGGAGCTGATGCCCCCAGATCCTCAGTGTGTCTTTGCGTTTATTGGCTGTGGTTCAGACCTGCCAAGGTTCTGTGCTCATGCAGTGACCATGGGCAATTGCTCCAGGGTAGTTTCCTCAAACATCCTGGTACCACACCACAGGTCTGACGTTTCATGGCTGAAGGCTTGCATCATGTGTAGCATGCAGAAATACCAGATCTCATCCTGACACGATCCAGTAGGTCCATCTTAATTAAGCAGTTGGGATACACAAATAAACAGTGTCCCATTCCTTCAGAAAGACAGAGATTTCAGTCCACCATGCCATGACATTGCATGTTACAGCTTGCAAGGGAAATTATGCCATGAGGTGTCAGATTTCATATATTTTTCAAAAGTTCTAAATGGATTTGTTAGGAAACCTCAGGAGCCAGCATTTTAGGAAAATGTAATAAGCAAACAGCTTTGATACAGAACTTTTAAAATTTTTAATTGTGTAATTATTTTTTGAGCACCCCTTATATTCAGCACTGTAAAATTGGCTCATTGCTACAGCAGTTTTTACTTGGGGATGAAGATGCAGTATTCCTTATTCTCTCTCATGCTTACATAATTGATTAAATAGATTTAGACTGACTTGTATATATGATTATTTGCTGGAGTAGTGTATAACAAAATTAACAGTGTTGAAAATTACATCAGTGATGTTGATGTTTGGGTAAACTTGCAGTGCAGAGCATGGACAAATATCTGGACAGCCTTTCTCCCCTTTAATAATGAGAAGAGCAGTGATCATAAGTCTCGTTTTCCATTAGCCACATTGAAAATGTATTCTAGTTGCCATTTATAAATTTATCTTCTGATAATAAATGCTGTTTAATGTAAAAAGAATCTCTTTCTCTTTTATTGAAGGTGGGTACCTCAAAATCAAAGTAAGTGTGACTAATAATATCCCACTTACTTTTTAGTTTGAATTTAGGTTTGGAAAGGTCATTGCATGAAACTGCATCTTCCACAGCAGTCAAGTCTTAAGATCGTTCAGTAAATCCATGCTACTCCCACATGCTCATCCTTACACTCATGCATATGAACCCCAGCACTTCCAAGTGTCTCTACCCATGTGCAGGTAATAAGTTTATTTAAAAATAAAATTTAGGGGGGAAAAAAAAAAAAACCAACCAGAAAAAGAAGAATTTTAAGTAAACACTGTTATAGAAAATAATACCTTAAGAAACCAGCTTATGTTATTGTGCTATGCCTTTGCCTCTGATATGTGACTGGAGAATTGCACAAAGATATTGTTGCATTTTCAGTTTTGCTATAGCATAGCAGTTGCTGTGTAATGTATGCTTTTGAAGTCATGATTGAAAAAGCTTAAATTCTCCACAATAAATCAGGTTTTGGCATAAAAATGTAATTGTAAGGATACTGCATCTTTAGAAATCAAAGTAATTTGAAGGTATTTTACTATACTTGTACCAGTTAAAATACTCTGTCATATATGTGATAATGGAAAAGTATTTTTCAAACTCACAGTTTTACGTGGGGTGTTAAATAGCATAAATGAAATACAATTTTAAACAATTCTTACCTTCAGTTTTCATCGGGAAGACTGTTAGGATAATGCCTTGCAAAGCTTAAACACAAAACACAAGAAGTAAAGTGTTCTGTTTTATCAGAGCGTGTTTTCTCTGCAAAATGGAGTGGCCACTTCTTTGCTGTTTTGCAGATGTTGTGTGATATAGCAAAGCTATACTGAGTCCTTCAGTGTCAAATAAGTCAGCACTCAATGTCTTTGACTGAATAAAGGAAAAAACCACTTAAACAAAATGAAAACCATACGGAAGGTTTGGCGGTTTGTGATTTCTTTTTTCCTTCTGGCATTTTACAATGAACTGCAGATACAGGAATGGCAAACACTCAAATGATTTTATTTCTTCTTGTATTTCCCCAACTACAGCGGATCCTGATTAAAGGTTGCAGAGCTGAAATAGGCAGCTGCTTTTTGCTGATTCCAGGGGAGTTTAGTCTTCTAGGTGCAGTAACATGTCAAGAATATCTGTTGTAGCAGGACAGTTCTGACATTATAAAATACACATACACTTCAGTGAGATAGTCTGATAGTCTGAAATTTGTTTTAAAGGTGAAACAGAAACTGAAAGTGCCTGTAATTAGAACTGATGGGATGTTCCTATACTTTTACACAGCAATAACTTAATGGGATTCTGTTAACAATAAGGTGAAAATGAAATTTTACTTGGAGAACAATAATGCAGCACAGAAACAAACACAAAGTGCCATTTGTATGTTCACATGTTGAGATACTGTGTTAGAGGTTTTAGTTATTTTCTCAGATAACATCTGTCATATATTTGTAAGAAGAAAATAAATCTTAGTTTACAAATGACTCGTAGCTGTACCGATTCTTGGTAGGTGTGATTGGAGGTCGTTGTCAAAGCAGTGTTTTAGGGGATTTCTTCCCAATTTGTGTTGAATATGCCCATGTATCCAGGGTATTCTCTAGTGAAGTAATCCAAAACCAGCAATAAGCCCAATGGAGCTTTCTTTAAGGAATATGGTAGAACAGGGATTCTCTTGAAAAATCACCTGCATTTAACTCTGGAAACACAAGAGTTCACCTTATGTCTCCTTTCTCTTCATCATGTAATGCTCGTAGTATTTAATAGCATCTTGGTTGATTTCATGAGTGGACAAAATATATCACTTCTCTTTCTTTTGGGGACAAATGAGTGAAAAATTTGGGACTGTCAGTCTAGACACTATTTGGATAGCAAACAAGAAGTCGATATTCCTGAAATGAAGTATGACAGTTTTTATATTGAGCGGCCTAAACATTTGCATCAGTAGACTAATTGATCTTACCAGAAAATGGCCAGCTGTGACTCTTGCACTCTTACTTTTTCTCAGTTTTTTTGTAAATATTAACTACTGCTAATGGATTCTTAAAATAACAGTCTAATGCCAGCCCTCATGCTTCTTCTATTTTTAAAAATTAATTTATTGGAAATCAAAATGTAACTGGTTGTCCTGATGCCTTTGCCAAGGAGGATTTCTTTCCATTGTCTGAATCTGCACCTGTCATTTATCCAGGCAAAATTTTGTATTTGAAAAATCTTGCATTTTGTCTAGACTTCTGCTGCCATCAGTGGGTTGCTGCTGGAGTCTCACTGAGGCTCATACACAGATAAAAGCGCAGGTGCAAAAACACGGGGCCCTCCCCACCCCAGCCTCCCACCCCCCAGCCAAAAAAAGTGCACATGGACACACATGTAACAATTAGATATTCATCCACAAGTTAATTACATGGCAAGTTTGCTCATTCAGTAACAAATTTAAATGTTAACCACTGGCAGAAATAATCCTATCAGAACATGAATATATTTACTCTGTTCTCCCAAGCTTATCTCCAAACATAAAGCACATAAAAGAATACAACTCATGCTGGGGATTTCAGGAGAGTACCAGGGAATGTGTCGTCAGAAGGACAAAGGAATCTAGTTTCTTACCCTGTCCCTGAGCCCTTCTTGGAGAGGAGTGTTCAGTTCTTTGTTCTGGAGCAACAACACTACGAGGGGGCACCCTTAGAAAGCTGCCATGTTGGAAGGTTTGGCTGATTCCAGCCCTCCATATGTTAGTTCTTCAGTAGGAAGAGGCATCTTGTCTTCACCATCCCAAAATGAGACAGGTTTTTTCCCATTTATTCTGAAAAGCAAACTCTGAGTAAGAGTTCTTTTTTTGGTTGGTTGTTTTTTTGTTTGTTGGGGTTTTTTTGGTTGTTTTGTTTTTGTTTTTGTTTTTTTTTTTTTTTTTTTTTGTCTGTTTTGGTTTGGTTTTACTTTTTGGTGGGTTTGTTTGTTTGTTTTATTTGGGTTTGGGTTTGGGTTTCTTTTTGCTTTGCCAGCATTATTCTATAGCAGCTCATGCTCACTGACTTTGAATTATGAAATAACTACCCTTGTGGTAACTTTTACATTATTCAATACAGAGTTTTTCAGTCCTCCAAAGAAGCAAAAGTGGGCATGTGAATTTTAGCTATTACAAAAATAAGAATAAAAAAAATACTGGAGATACTATTGTCCTTATGAATGAACTGCAACATCTTTCCCAGTTCAGAGTTTCAGTGAGCCAAGGTGCTCTCCGTTGCAAAAGAAGAGGCGGTTCACACATTGACTTGCTAAACCTTGCTCTGTGCTGTGACCTCAGCATTTAAAACAGTAATTCAGTGTCTGATATGGGACCACAGGCAATGGCTTTGATGGATTGTCATAAGCATGAACCATGAAATACACAAATAGGTTCAGATACCACTTTTCTCCCTTTCCCTGCCTTTCTAGATTCAAAAGAGCTTTGGAAAGACAACTTGAGCCAAAGCTTCATGGCTGAACTAATATTTTTTCACAATTCAGAGTTGTTGTCATTTCTGGTTTCAGACTTTTTCACTGCTACATTTCCATCTTAAAAAAACCCACATGGTTTATTTCTTCCCTGATTGTCCTATACATGGCTTCTTTGGTAATGTAAGTTCTTCATTGGACACCTACACAATATGCTCTCTTGACCTTCTGTCTGTCCTTACAAAGTTGTATTTCCCATTTGCACATTTGTAGAATATACAGAGATAGTAATGAATTACTTAAGTTTCATGCACCATCAGCCTTAAGACCTTCAACCCACACACAGGCACATGCATTCATACACATCAAGGGAAAGAGAGATTTGGACACTGCTATCAACATGTGGGGTCAAAAATACCATTAAATCAGAAAGTTCTTTCAGCTGTGTTCAGGAAAAAACAACAATACTGAAAAATATCATTCTTGGCCAAGTTGCTTATGGAAGAAGCAGATTCCCCTGTGGCGTTATTTGAATTGAAACCTAAGGATGGGATTATATTTGGCCCCAAATTGTTCCTTCTACTCGGATCGTTACTGTTGTATGTACCAGTGAGTGTACCATTTGATCCTCCTGTGTAAAAATACAAAAACATCCCGTAGTTTACCAAGCGATTCATTTGGGACTGAAGCTTCACAGCAATGGAATGAGTATGTGCAGCACCTCAATCTTTTTTCTAGATAAGATGCGAAAGGGAGGGCTGTTACCAGTAACCCCATAGAGATAGTAGTGTCAATAGAGCTCCTACATTTAAAAGGAACAAAAATACCAGTGCTAGCAGGCAAACATACTAGTTTTTTAGACTTTCTTTTGCCTTCTTTTCAAAAGCTGTTAAATACAAAAATTACTTTTCTTCAAAACTTAAAGTAAACTTCTGAAGGTCTAATTTCCCAATAGTTTCTTCTGCATTTATATACTATGTAGTGTTTTGGCAATGCCTATGTTATAAGTTTATTAATATTATGTAAGTGTTGTTCTTGTATTTATGTATAGTGTATGTATTGTAAATATACTCAGAGCTTTTTTCCTCTTACTGTAAAAAGGTGATTTTTGCCCTATGATAATGTAAAGGGAGTCCCCTAATGAAATTCTGTCAGAGGATGATAATTCCACTCTATTCTCAAAGATTTAAATGAACAAGTGTTATCGTTTTAAATGGTGTCTCAGACATATTTTGTTGGTGCATTGCTTTTCTGTATTCAACTTTCCTATGAATTGAGCTGTGAATTGAAATAGAGTTTAAACCTTTAAATGTATGCATTTGTACAATTATCTGAATGGAGGCATGAAGGTTAAATAAAGCATTTTGTATGGAACAAACCCCCTAATTATTACTGTGGATGACTCAAACCTTCTGGAATACCTAGTTATTAACTTTTTAAAATTAAATCTTCGTTTTCTATAAACATATAGTGATTTTTTTAATTGAATGTTTGCTTAAGAAATGGATTTTACTTGCTTTTCTGATCTTTTAAAAGCCACTATAGAGAGTAGACATTCATTCTCCTTGCACAGAATTTGCGCATCTGTGGCAAAGCTGGAACAAATAAAATAGCACTCAGCAGTATAAACAAAAATGTCCTGGGATTATATAAAAATATTTTGCATTGCTATACAGTTTGAGTTCCCCAAGTACTTTAAAAGGGGAACTCTTTGCTTCTGCCTCTCTCCTTTCCCTGTGTGTGGGGAGGCTGGTGCAGTTGATGTGCAGCATCTGTAAGGTACCAGTGCAGCCAGGAGAGGATTTGTTCACTGTGTGCTCCTGAAGTGAAGGAACAGCTGCTGGAGGAGGGCAGTGGCACACTGGAAATTGCAAGTTCATACCTGGTTGAAGAGAGCTGGCATTTGGGAATGCTCCTAGGGACACTCTGAGGCCTGTGGGCTTCTGCCTTCTGTCTGAACATTCCAAAAAAATGCTCCCTTTATTAAAGTTTGAGCCAGTCTAGGACAGGTGAATGTAAAGTCAGAGGCTTGGAGTTGCACATCACCCTTATTGGTGAAATTTCTCCATAAAATTAATTTTCCCCTTCTCCTGAATTCCTATCGGCTTACTTTTAACAATTATGATAATTTATCTAGTAAAGGCCCTAGTGTTGCATGGTTACAGGCAGAGAAACAAGTAAACAAAGTGATTTGGAGACCTTTGAGCCTTATGAAGAGATGTTTCTCAATCAAATCTGTGCTATAACAGATCTTCCATCTCTCAAACCAATGATGAATTTAAAAATCAGATAGTTGCATTGGCCTTTCCAAAGCACTTCTGCTTTCCACACAATAAGTTGTTTGTTCTTCCTCAGTGTCCTGTGTATAATTTCATTTTATCTCCCAAGAGTGACATAAGTATAAAATGTATCACTGCCTGTTTAGTCTGACCTCCTCAGTGAACACCCACACCGTCCTCTGCCCTGACCCATGTTCTGTTCCTGAAAAGTTATTTCTTCCACTTGCACAAACAACTGCTCAATTGTCGTCTTAATCCCTCCCCCTTTTTTCCCCTTTGTTACTGAACAGTCCATGTGAGCATGACAAGGAGTGGCCTTTGGTAACTACCTTCAACTTTGCACATTGAGTTACTAGATCAGATAAGCACAGTTCCCGCTCTGCCTGCAGAAAAAAATCACATCGGCATCATCCTTGAACCCAGGGAGATTGCCCGCCTCCCAGATGGAGCTGTGGCAGTGCAGACTTTCACCCGTTTAGGGTGCAAGTCCTCGTGTCCAGCCTCTAACAGGGAAGCTCATCCACATGAGAGGTCTGTCTGAAAGATCTGCTCCCTGCACTGTGGCCCAGTGGCATGAGATTTTGGTTGGAATTGAAAGGGGAATGCCAGGGGAAAAAGACATGCTGGTGGTCACCAAGTATTTGTCCTTTCCAAAGTGAAGCCAGTGCTGTGGTCCAGGCTGCCACAGATGTAATTGGTCTCTTCAGCAGTGCCTGCAGTTCCCATTGTGGAAACCTGTCCCTAAACAACCCTCCCATCCTAGCAAACCAGGCAAAGTTAAACCCTTTAAATAGACAAAGAGCCAAAGGCATTTGACTCAAGCTAGAGTGACTCAGTAGTTAAGCCAAAAATGCTAGAATCGCAGAATGTTTGGGGTTGGCAGTGACCTCAGGAGGTCATGTGGTCCAGCCCCCTGCTCAAACAGGGACACCTAGGGCCAGTTGCCAGGATGGTGTCCAGATGGTGTTTGGCAATCTGCAAGGATGAAGACTCCACAGCCTTGCTAGGCAACCTGTGCCAGGGGTCAGCCACCCTTACAGTGAGAAAATGTTTCCTGATGTTCATAGTAGCACCTGACCATTTGGAGTCCTCCTTCTCACTTCGGCCATTAGGCAGGACGGGTGCTCTGGTTAAGGTTTTGACCCAGAGCTATGGTTTTATACCATGGGTATTTTCTGTGAGAGGCCTCAAATAGCAGCAGTAGCCATATCCTTCCTGTTGAAGCGTACTCACAGAGGCATTTACTGCCTCACATACTCGTCTTACCAAAAATATATAGCCCATAATAACTAGACCTGCCCCTTACAAAGGAATGAATAACCAGATCTAGCCAGTAAGCTGAAACATGTCAATATATTTTATCCTTTATGTTTTCATTTGTATCTTTGCACAACCTTGCTCACAGGTGCACTGTGCCCTTTCCTGGTTATCTTTCTCATTTGCTGGGGATATTGATCTATAAAACCTCCTTGTAAAATATTTCAAATAAATTCTTTGTTTTTTCTGGGGTGACTTCTATACACCTGTATTTTTGGGCCTATGCAGAATATTAACAGACAGAAACTAACAATAAAGTCCAGAAACTACTGCAAAAGCAAACAGTGAAACCAAGATGCTTGCAAAGCGCTATAAATCTCTGCTGAGCTCGGGTTGCTGTTTAATCTTTATATACAGGTACGTCTCAAGGTTATCTGCTCCTGAGGGGCTCTCTGGAGGCTTTTGTGATTTGTCATCCGCTCAGCTTCTTATCAGTCACAGGTATTTCCCCTTGTAACATTTATTATGGGCTCCCCTCTGTGTTACTTTAAAATGCAATGCCCTGAAGAGACTCTGGTATGCAGTTTTTAAGGAGTTATTAAATCTTCCTCTCCCATGATCAACTGGATCGTAAATGTGGCACATGCAGCATTGCAGGTGCAGCAGCACTGGTGGCTGAAAACCCTCACTGGGACTGGATGTAAACATGGGAGCCTGCAGTTCTGGAAAGCAGTTTTCTGTCTCCATCTAGCAGTCTCTGGCTGGAAAAGTACAGCTGAATACGTTCATTGAATACGTTATGTATGTAGAAGAGAATCTACTGCAAAGAGCATAAATAAAATAACCATTGTGGCAGCTTAGCTAAGACACTGTGTCTTATTTTGAGGTTGAAAAAATCTCATTCTTTTCCATCAGGATGATCATGGCTACAGGACTAGCTCTTCCTGCTGTGCCATTCCATTTCAGCAGAGGCAAATCCAGCCCTGGCTGCTGCAACGTGTCACCATTTCTGAGGAGCTGGCAGACTTGGGAGAGAGACAGTGAAATTCCTTCATCAGCAAGATGACAGGAAGCCTCTCTGCTCATGGCCAAGGCTGGGACAGCAGAGGATTTGCTGGGAAATGGCTTCCTCTCTTGTGTCCACAATCTCATGGAAAAGTGCTGCTGAAAGAGAGGGCTGGCTGATGTGGGAAGCAGGATGCAACTGTTCCCCAGCTATCGCTTTATCCAGCAGATAAAGCTGCTTTAATTCCTCGTTTATCCTTAAATACCTGCTTTGTCTACACTGACATCTGAGTTCTGACTGCCAGCACGTATAGGCATGCAAGTACACGCACATACCTGCTTGGTACATATATATGTGTATTTGTACACGCACACACGCATGCACTGTATGCATTATGTGGGTATAGCTACAGGACTAGCTCTTTCTAAAGGTAGTTGGGGCACCAGGAGCACTACTGGGAATCTATTTAGGAGCCAGATGTTCATGTAGGTATGCAACAGCTGAGTAGCAGTTCTAAAGCCCTTTACTTTGAGATGTTAGAACCAAAGTGGGTGCAACATCCCTAGAAGTGTTACAGGCCAAGTTGAATGGGGCTTTGACCTAGTGAAAGGTGCCCCTGCCCATGGGGCAATTGGAACAAAGTGATCTTTAAGTGATGCTTTCAAACCAAAACCATTTTATGATTCTGTAAAGGGTCGAGGGAAGAGATGAATGCTCAGACTCCTGCTCTATGCCTGTCCCCCTCACCTGAGCTGGTGCTTTAAGGGGTGCTCTAAAGCCCCACATGGCCTCAGACCTGGCCTGTTCTCATCTCCCCCACTGGAAGCAGGTGTTCACCCCAAGCCTGGACTGCAAAGAGCATCCCATAGGAGACAGTGTGGCCTCCCCCATGACAGAGGGTTCCAAGGTCATCTGGACAGCCTGGGGTCCTGCACACAGCACCATCACCTCTGCACACAGGCGTGGACAGAGGCAGAACCCCAGAGGACAGCAGGGACGTGAAAGCAGAGGTTTAGCCTCGCATGTGCTGGGGGGTTTGTCTCACATCCAGGCTGGTGTGAGGTAAGGGATGTGAGCAGGAAATGGGAGCTGCTCCTTTGGTGCCCATCTCTTATTCAGCAAACAGAGGTCTGGTACTTTCGCTGCTTCCAGCAGGAAGGAGCTTCGTGGAAATTGAAAACCTTGAATTAGCTGAGACGAAATTGATCTCCATCTGTGCAAATTGGTAACATGGCTGTTTCTGTCTGCTGGTGAAGTATGCAATCTGTTTCTGAGGCGTTTTGTAAAAAAATAGAAAAGACTGGTAGAGGGTTTCTGCAGAGCTTTTTTGGTTCTGATTATTCCTTTATTTACAAATGATCATTTAGACCATCTGTGGCTTTTCAGTGTAACTGAGAGAAAACTCTGAGCTTCCCAGGACTTTACAAGTGTGCCAAGAGGGCAGGACTGCAAAGGCTTTTGGAGCTAATAAAACAAAGACAGAAAAGCTTCTTGTTGTGATGAGGTGGGGGAGGAGAACACAGGGCTGGGGCCTTTTTCCTTCCTCAGCCTTGCTTTGTTTCCCCATTTTGTTTGACATTTGTAATCAAAGCCTCAGCACCTTTGCTTTAGTTATAATAACTTTACTGCAGTTATTACATGAGCCTCCGCAGATGTACACACAGCCCAAGTTTTTAGCCTCCGGCACTGACCACTCCCCAGACAAGATGCTTGTTCCTATACCACAGTACGTGTGATTCTGCAAGTTTCATTTATCACAAGGCAGCAGTACAGACACAAGAAAAGTACAGCAGGAGCCAGGGGCTCAAGATGAGGTTTGGCACACAGTACATCAACATCAGAAAAGACTTGTTCCTTCAGCTTTCATCACTAACAACATCTGGGAAGATGAATGTAACTCAGTCACGGTTGCTGCAAATTAAAATAAATGAATAACCTGCCAAGTGTGGGACAGAAGTGCTACATTCATGTGTTTTTTGTGGGAAAACTAATGTGGCCCTTCAGGCTTGTCAGCTTTAGTTTGATTCACATGGATGGCCATGTACCCATAAAGTTTAAGGAGCTTTCAGGGCTTAAAATATTTTCCTTGACTGTCCTAGCTGGAAGGGTTTTGGTAGGAAGTAAAGATGGCATTGATAGCAATTTCATGCTTGAATTCAACTCAGAGAAATAGTGAGCAAATGTTAGTTCACCGGCTGTAACTTGCAGGAGTGGAGGTGATATCCAGTAGATCGATAGCCACTTTTCAAAGACACAGTGGAAGGTGACACCTTGCTATAGGAGTCAGGAATGGCCTGATAAATATATGAGGAAATAGCTCTCCTGGATAGCTGAAGAAGAGAAGGCTCCAGGGAGATCCTATAACAGTCTTCCAGTACCTTTAGGGCTTACAAGAAAGCTGGGGAGGGACTTTACAAAGTGATATGACAAAGGGCTTTCAACTGAAAGAGAGTCGATAGTTTAGATGTTGGAGGAAGTTCTTTACTGTGAGGGTGGTGAGGTACTGGAACAGGTTTCCCAGAGAAGCTAAGGATGCCCCATCCCTGTAAGTGTTCCAAGGTCAGGTTGGATGGGGCTTTGAGCAACTTGGTCTAGTGAAAGGTGTCCCTTTCACTAAGGTTGGAATTAGATGTTCTTTAAGGTCCCTTCCAACCCAAACCACCCTATGCATCTGTGAGACCAAGTACATTTCTCTCTATAGTAGCTGGAGTCTGAGATGGTGCTTTCATATGTGGAAGGAGCACAGGATGCAGAACTCAGGCTTTCACAGTATCCTTCTGCAAACATTACTGCTTTACTCCCAGCCACTGGGTAACACCAGTCACTGGTTCCCACCTGGGTGGCCAAGCCTTACACCACACTTCTTACCCTAAGCAGATTGATTTTCTGGCCTTTCTGCAGGCCAGGTGCAGAGAGTTGGGTCTATTTGAGGTTGTGAGCTTTAATTCCTGCCTGGCAGGGGGTGGTGGGGGATGGGATAGAAGGCAAATAACTACAGTATGGAGAGGTGGTCAGGTACCTGTAGTATGAACCAAGGACTAAGGCTGAAGTGAGATGTGAAGTGAGGAAAAGGAATGAAAGGACAAGAGAAAGTACCAATAACCCTGGGGCTGAGATGGGAGTGAAGTATGGTTATGCAGTGGTCCTAGGGGTCAAGGCTAGGGGGAGAGAGCATGGCAGTGGCGCTAAGATACGAAACACTGAATCAGGCAGTGCCAAACATAACCATTTATACTTTCATTACACCTTCATCTGTACATCACACATAAAGGTGTTTAGAAGTGTCTTTGCAAGCTTTGTAAGAATTATTGGTGCTGGGTGATTGCTCCTCTTTTACAATACGGTTCCTTACCCCCCAGATTCAAACTAAACAAATACAGAAACACACACTTCAAAAACTTGTACAGAAACACTCAAAATGTTAATTGCATCAGATTTACCTCCATTTTCATTAGAGGAATAATAAGCATTTTGTATCTCCTGTGAAAATCTAGGCCTTCCCATTTTCTTTGTCATATAAAACTAGTATCTCAAATCATGGTGGGCAAGACCATGAACCATGAGCTTAAAGGTTCAAATCAGGTTTGCATGAGGCAAATACAGCAAGAGTGGCATTTACTTATTTAGGACAGGTGTTACAAGTTTACTGAGAGATTAGAAAATGGGCTGATTCTTGAAAAGCACATATAAAATTACTTTAGGTCCACAAGAAATGTTTTTGTATTTCAAATTATGTTCTAGTCCAGTGTGAGCTCAAACCAAAAATTTTAGACATTTCTAGTGAACTTTTTGGAAATTTCTTTGCATCTGCCTGGAAATACTGAGCTTTTTTTTTTTTTTTTTCCCACAGCTAGCAAAAAACAGTGAAAGTTGACAGGAGTGTGCATTCACTATGAAGCTCCTAGGAATTTATAGGGTCCAAATAATTGATACCCATTAGATATCTGAAAACCTGCATGGATTCATTAAGCAGGCATTTAATGTCTTGGCTGGATCAGTGGAGCTCAGTGAACCAACAAATTTTCAAAAGTAACTCTCTTCTGAAAAATTGTTGACCAGTGTTCATCTTAATGTGAGCAAGTAGACTGTGCAGGCCAAGACTGGCAAAAAAATGGGAATTAAAGGCTGATTTCCACACCTCTCTTGAGCATACTGTCTGCATAAGGGGCAAAGATGCCACAGACTGAACCTGCAAAACCGAGAAGTCTGTGTATCATTTTTTAATTCTGTATTTCTATGTAGAGGTACATTATCATATTTAAAACATGCAACAGCAATAAACTAAACTAAACTAAACTAAACTAAACTAAAAAAAAAAAAAAAAAAGCGGAGGCCCCAGTGCTTGACTGTAGCATGAGCTTGAACTCTGGTGGGTTTATTGTGTATGCTAAACTGCAATACCAGCGACATATTAGCAGTTTATGAACTGGAAAACAAAGCCATTAAGTTCTTTTGGCACTGTGTTTCTGACAAAAAAAAAAAGGTCTGAAGAAAGGGAGTTACAAAAATGTGTTTTACACTGGAGGCCCATTAGCTCTATTGATCAGAGAAACTGCTTTGCAGCCTCCACCTGCAGTATTGTGTGTGAGGGCTTTATTTTATGCTCTGTTCATCACAACAAACAGACCTCCCGAGTAGCAATGTGTGTTCTTATATAAAAGATAATTTGGGGGCTCTGAAGACTTGAAACTCAGATTTGGTCATAATTATTGGAAGGTCACCTAGGAATTCTGGAGAAGTTTGTTTATCCTGATTCTAGCCTGCTAGGTCCAAGAAAATACACTTAATTCAATCCAGGTGTCTTTCCATTAAATATAATCTTGTCTTAATTGGTGCCACCTTGACCTCTACTTGTGAAGTCTGTTTTGTGGTCTACAAGTTTAGCTTTAAATGCTCAAACACACATTTCTCCATCTGATTCCCTGTGATTTCATTATGACAACACACTTCATACCAGGTTCTCTGTGTGTGTGAAATGCAGTGAAGGTTTAGTAACAAGAACATATCCAAGCAGGATAGTTATCATCCTTAAGCAGCTGGCCATGATGGTCTCTGTTACCTGAGAGTACCTCTGTTACCTCTGTTACCTCTGTTACCAGCTCAGTTATCACAAACTTTAGGATATCCAAGGTTAGGGGACAGATCAGTTAGTGGTTCAAGGGTCCTGCTCCCTGGGGCAGCTCATCCCATTCACTCTCCCCAACAGAGAGACCGCAACATCTGATTTATGGGAATCATAAATTGGCAGGAAGGATTCATGCGCCTCGTGAGTTCCAGTTTATGTCTCCACCAGTGTGCTTTCCTCCTTGAAGTAGCCCTCTTAGCCTGGCAGCCCTATATCAGGCCTGAATTCACCCTAGTGGGGTATTCACAGATGACCTCAGCCTCTCTTAGTGATTTGACACTTTAGCACTGCTCCAGTGAGAGGAGGAGCAGGAAGGTTGAGATGCTCCTAAAAAATGGTGGGCTGAGGAGCATTAAGAACCACAGCTCAAAGCAAATGCTTTCCCCTTGGCATGAGGATTTTAATCTGATCTGGTGTTTTAAGCTGATGAAAATGTTGCTCTGAATTTCCATTTCTGACAGGGGCAGAGAAACAGAAGCTCCTTTATTTCACCAGAAGCCGCAGTTTCCATTCTGGGAAGAAATACAGGAGTTAAGTAGCCCATATCACAGGCATTAGCCAAGTGGGAGCTTGTCAAATTTGATCAATTGCTGGTGGTAGGAGATTTTCTGTGAAATGTGGTAAAAATATAAATGCACTCAACCACTGACATGAATTAATACACTAACAATATTAAACTTTGGCTCCAATAGTGGCTGCTACTTCAGAGGGCTTGAAAAACTGAAATTCTGAATTATGTACCAAACCCAGGCCGCCAACTCATCTGGCAACGTTTACAAATGTCATATCAATGCTTTGGTAGAAAAGAACAAAGGTAGAATTCTGACACTACCCAGCAATCTTGGAAGAGATAGAATTTGGATGGAAATTCATGTGGAGCGCTTCAAACAGGTATGATCTGGATTGACCTGCAGGTTAGTGTTTCGGGTACCTTACAGAAGCAGGAGGTTTGAAAACTTTCAGGTAAATTAGATTAAAATCAATACTATTAATAAAACTGCACCATGTGCCATAGGGAAGCCAAGCACTGCTTGATACAATGAATACAAACATACTCATTGCCAAGATGATATAAAGTGCATTTCATGTGTAGAAGACAAATATTTTGGCTTTTGTCCAGAGCTGCAGTTTCTGAAGTCATGTGGCACCATGAGATGCAGCTCCCATTTGAACTTGGGGCAGGAAAAGATGATTCATGGGGTTGCAGAAAAAAAATCTAAAAATTGGAATTGTTCAAGAACAGAGAGAGAGAGAAGGAATAGATTTCTGCACCATTATTGTTTTTAAGTAAAGTTCAGAATTTGAACCATAACATGAAGATTTTTATAATGATATTGGTAATGCTACTTGACACCTTGGACTAACAGGAATAATTAATATCCTAGTGTACTTTATTACAAAAAAGATTTTCATATTTCTGCCCAAGAGCAATATACAGTTCCTAAAGCAAAATCCAGAATCTTCAGCTTCCCGATGGTGTTGTGGGATTCAGCATGTACCACCTTAAGGCACCTGGTGGGATCTTATTAGAGAAAAGGGAGGCCTGACTGGCAGAGGTGGGTGGGAAGAAATATGGGACATTTTAAATTTACCTAGAAAAGACACTAAGAGATTTAAAGGTCCTGGAACAAGGGTCTCTTGAGCAACAGTGGTGCTGATTTTTAGGATATGTTTAAGGGAACCAGTTTAAAGGATGAACAGTATTTTATGAATGTGTGTTAAATTTCTTTTTGGAGAAATTAGGCAGAATGAGGCAGTGATGAGTAGAGTGAAGGGATGGATTGGTAATGCCACATATCATGTTGACAAGACAAGGCCAAACCTCCTCTGTGGACCGCAGAATGTGCCAGTCTGTTATTCTGGTGTATGACACAAATAGATACCCAAAAACTCATCTGTGCCAATGGACCTCACTACAAGCCAGGCATCAATCCCACAATGACCATCTCTGTTCTCTTAGGAGAAATAAATCACCATTTCACCTGCAAGTGCTCCCAAAGGTTGCCCTGAAAGCCCATGTGGATATGTTGACCTCACTGTGTTGTAGCTATGGAATGTGGTACCAGTGCTCAACCAGAATCTGGAGCCAGAGGAGCAAGGCATGAACCCCCACTGGGGAAAGGATAGGAAGAGTGTTCATACAGAGAACCATTTCAGGTTTTGTGTGGGGTCCAATCAAGCTATATGCTGATACTGTGGTGACCCCCAAGCTACTCCAGAGCTGCTTTGTCTAAGCTGAAATAATTAACAAACTATTGCCAAAACCCTCAGATATGTATTTTGTTTTCTTTTTCTTGTTTTATGTTCAGCTGACCACGGTTTCCAAAGCATGCCATGTGCACAGGAGAGCACTACTCATTATGCAGGTGTTATGTTCCCCATTTAACAGATGTATTTCCAATGGTATTGAATTCACCTGGCTGGTGTTGTCTTTCACAATAGCTTTGGCTTCCTTGGTACTATGCCAGCAAAGGCATCTTTGTTTGTGCCCTTCACTCTAAGTGGTGTCAGCAAATTACTGGCAACAGCACATATTAGTGTCTTCATCAGAGTGAGGATTTATGATGTCACCGCTAAATCTGTCAGGGACATTACATCCTTATAATTCATAGCTGACTCTTGAACACATGAAAGGAATGGCAGTGTGCCAGCTAACAAAGAATAATTGCCCTACTTACTTTAGCCATGATAATTTGCTTGAAGAATAAAATATGCTGGTGCAACAAGAAGAAATTATTGCTCTGATAAACACAAAGGAGAAAAACACGTAAGTACTGAGCCATATATTAAATACTCATCTTTCTGGCAATGTCATTCTCAACTTCTGGTATTTTAAGCTGATGGAAGCTTTGATCAACATTTACGCTTCGTTCAGTCAAGACAAATATGGCAGCATTATTTAAATTTCATTTTATGACCCAAAGGATGGTAGTAATTCATGGCTGGAAAAAAATGGTACATGCAACAAGTTGCAGTAATTGCAGATTTTTAATGCAAAATTAATTGACTATGCCTGAGAAAGGATAATAAGGGAGTATTCCAGGAGTCTAATTAATTTGGAAAGGAAGCTGAGATCACTGATTAGAGAAATTGCTAAAACCAGGCCCCCCAATATAGATTTCTGGATTTTTCACTGCTTGAGTCAGGCTCACCTTTTCCTTAAACTTTTTCTCAGTGAGAAAAATACACTTGGTTCACAGTGAAGAATTAAGGCACAAACAGATTTCTGTGGGACACAAAGCAGTTATCTTGGGATCTGCACAACATTTTTTTTTTTTTAATTTGGAAAGTATCCATTACTGAATAAAAATACCTTTTTTATTTAGTGACAACAGCAAAAAACCTTTCCCCCTCTTTCTCTAGTCTTCACCCTGAAAGATGAGAGAAAACACTCTCTTTAAAGAATATTTTCGTTAAAATTCAACTTTGATAGAACACTTTCAGCCAATACAAATGAGCGTGGTTTTGGTAAAACAGACTTTGGTAAAGCAAGATGAAGAGGAGCTGAAGACATTTGCCCTATTAACCCATACCTAACATAATAAAGACTGGAAAGGACTTTGTAGTCAAAAAGATTTGCTTTTCAAAACATCACACTTAAACTCAGAGGGACAGGGGAGAGAGGGAAAAAGGAAGGGGAAGCATGGTGCAAGAAATCATCTATACAAGCTAGAAAGGCTGCCAGACAAAATATTAGTCTTCTGCTAAATTATACAGCATGATATGAAAACACTTGCATTTCTGAAAGGCAACAAAAGAGAAAAATACTGATGAGGAAACAGAATCTTCAAAGCCAAAGCTAGGGATGTTATTCTATGCTCCATGGTAATCCCCAGTTTACTCCAGCTCTCTGTTTGGTCCCCAGTGCCAAGGGACGGTAAGCTCCACTGATTTCACCACCACTATCCTGCAGCCTATGAATCAGAGGCGTTGTATTACCGCCAGGAAAAAGGAACCTGTTGAAAGAGATGTGCTCTGTAACCACGGCAGTCATCAAGAGGGTTATGAATTTTAACCACATTAGTGAGTAAAGTAAAGCAAAGCAAACTGTCAGCATAAACCTGTGAAGGGGAAAAATCCAGAGGGAGGCAAACTACTGCAGTGATGCTATTTCCATGATTATGTGACTCTGGAGAACAGTGCACACCTTGTTGTATGACTTATGAAAGAAGTCATAATTTGTGCTTCTTACATTTTGGAAGATGTGTACTAGCATAGTTAAGAAAAGTTGTCTATACTTAACTGCAGTGAGATGAACAGACACTTCTAGTTTCTTATCCAAAACTCATGACGCACAGTTTTTCCTGCTACTTTTATTAGCCAGCCAGAAATATTAAAATGATTGTTCTACAGTATGCCATGGGTTACCTGGAATACCTGAGTCACTTTGTATTCTACAAGCCTTTAGTTCTTTTAGTGTTCAATCTGAATGTTATCATGTTGAGGTGGGATTTATTGCAATAAATATTTTTCTTATGACTCCTTCCTAGTACTTGTTTGACGGTGATAAAAACTAAACTGACATATGTTCTTTGTGTGGTAATGCACTTAATCCATGCCTTGTCTCTGCAGTTTTATAATCTGTAGGCTACATTGCATAAAGGAATGGCTTTTACAGTATTTCAGTCTTTATAAAGCAACCATTTATGGATTAAGGGTGTCTTTCCCTACTGATACATGTTGGCACACCTACTTCTAATTTCCATTGCATAAGCCAAGAGAGAATTCTGCGTGGTAAGAACATGTAGGTATATTGATGCAGGTGCACTACATCTCAAGGGTTACCCTGAGGCCATCTGAAAGCCAAATCTGCTCTGGAGTGTCTGGAAGGCCACAAGGTTGATGCAGGGGAAGACTGTCCTTTGGAACATTTTAGTGCTTTATGTGCTCAGGCACTGCCAGCACGTTTATTATTCATCATCATGCCGTGACAAGGTCTGGGTGTACATGAGGAGGTCAGGCCAAGCAGACCTGGACAGACTTTTTGCAGGTTGACTAAGAGGAGCTCAGGTGGAGAGGAGGTGGGATTGTGTATTCACAGCTACAGATGTAGCTGTGGCATGTCTTGTCCAAAGAACACTGAGCACATGTACATGTGGCTAACTCAGGGAGGAAGTAAGATCTATGGCACCTTTATTTAAATAAAATGACACATGGAATTTGTCCTGAATACCATCTTGTTCCACAAACATGAACCTACAGACACAGAGCACATTTGCTCAAGTAGCTGAAGAAAACACTGTACCTGGAATAATTTCCATTGTAGGTTAGTTCTTCGGGATGCTAAGGTATGAAATATTAAGTCACTTGACCTGCTGTGTCAAAATGTACATGTTTATGAATAATCCACCTCAAAAATGTGGCTTGTGTCAATCCATCTGCCCATAATATGGCATCGTATTCAAAACATAATCCTGGTTCTTGGATTTGATTCAGATGTGACAAGAAACACAGCTGAATGATTTCTGTATTTGGAAGTATAATTTCTTAAGGTCCATGCATCAACACTGCTGCATCCAACTGAGGTCCCTCTATTTGTGTGCACATTTTGAACCCTGAAACAAACACGGCCTACACTCTCAGCTGTATCTTCAAGGTAACACATTCATACCTAAGTACTCTGTGAGCCTTGCGAGAAGCCAAATACTTTATGTATGGCATAAAACACATTTATGGTCTTTCACAGGTGAGCTTAAGCAACAAAAAAGGCAGCAACTTCCTCATAACCAACTGTGAGTAAAGAGGGTGGCGCCGGTTTAGGAGGTGGAGGTGCTCTTGAGAGCCTTTCAGCAACCTATTCAGGAATCATCGGAAGGCAAGATCAAACCTGTTGATTTACGGGCCAAACAGTTCATAGCTGTGACACATGCTGCAACTGGGAGATTATTGCAGCAGAAAAGCTGTGGTTTCATGATTGCTGACCAGATCCCAGTGCTATCATCCTTGTCCCATACGGACTAGATAGGCTGCACACTCTGTGTGGGGCAATGAGTCAAGGAGCCTGCAAGGCTTCTGAGTGGAGATGATGAGATGTTGAGAGAATATCACACTTCATCTCTAGATGAGGTATCGTGTGGTGATCACCATGTGAGCCAGAGCCCAGGTGATGAGGACCAGTGCTCTTTCAGCAAGCTGCAGTGACAAGGGCAGAAGGAAGGTTGGGTGGGATGTTGCAGAGGACAGATAATTGCTACCTTAAACCTGAGCTTCCACGTGTTCAACAAGGGAATGAAGATCTATCTCTTTGTTCAGGCTTTTAGCCAACTTCCCTCTCTGATAAAAATAACTTAACAGTGAATGGCAGTTTCGAGCAAACTGGCAAAAGTTTCTACTTCTTTTCTTTTCAAAGCTGAAGTGCTTCAGGAGTTCACAAGATGTTTGTCAAATCAGGGAATTTTTCTTTTTAATTGAATGTTTAGAGTAGCTCAAATACTTGGAGTAAATAAAATAAAACAAGCCAAAGAAGTGAGAAATATGCTACTCTTTGTATTGAGGAATTCCACTGATCCCCAAGACTGCTTTCAGCATGGTGATGTCTGTCTGCCTGTTGCTGTACCCCTCTCAACATGGGCAGCTGTACCTTTAACCTGCAGCAAGTCTGTGCTGCTCGGAGGACTTCCCAGAGAACCTGAGGAGACTGCATCCATGTGTTACAGGCCTTTGTTCTCAAATGCAGATGAATTAGTTGTGCTATTTTCCCACCAGAACTTGACTATCAGTCAAAATAGTGATATCAGCGCCTGTCCAGGTCTAACACTTTGCTCAGCAAAAATTGTTATGTGAAGGGAGGGGAGAGGATGGAACACCTCTTTGAGTTTTCTTCATTTTAATGAAACAAAAAACTCTGGAAAAGGTTTATATGCACATTCCCACACCTTCACACATGTTTAGTTTATATAGACAACATGTTGTAATCAGCATCTCTTCTACTCCTCCTCCCCCATCCTTTCTCTGCAAAGTGTCCAGAGGAGTACCTGCATTTCTAATTCTTCAGCATCCGGTTTCATTCACAAAAGCATTGCTTCTTTCATGCAGGAAGGCTGATTTGAAGGTACTTATGGAGCCTTTTTGCACTGGGCCGGATGTTCAACACACTGTTACCTCCAAGTTTGGCAACAAAATCCTACTTTAGGGAAGGAATTGCAGCTCACAATGACCAAAAGTGCAGTCGCACCTTGCTATTAAAAGAGCCCTTCTTTCTAGGCGACATTCCACAGAACTGAAAATTAGGTATATCTTTCTTTATGAAGGGGACTCTGTATTGTATAAAAGTACTCTCCTTGAGATATTTTCCAATATCTGCTTGATTATAATGTTCTATTTAAACAAACTAGCAAGCCTGTCAGAAATGGTACTTATTGCAGGGCAAGAGGCTTTTGACCTTCTGTGTAATTATTCCCAGCTCACCCTTGGAAGTCTGCATTACTCTGAACTGAATTTGTGGCATTGTGTGGTGCAAAAAGGAATTGAATTGTATCCATTAGTAAATTTGAACTGGAATGCACAGTAAATGTCAAGACTCTTAATTGAATTTTCTATAATGGCTTCCAAGCTTACTAAGGAACAATCAAAAGCTATTAGTTATGACTAGGTAAACATTTTAAGGATTTTTTTTTTCCAGAAGACTCTTTACTTCTATTTGATGGGCCTTTGTACATGACTTAATGTAAAGCTATGAAAGAATAGATGTGTTTGTGATAAAATTCGTCTGAGGACCTTTATGAGAACATTCAGGGCTAAACACTCAAGGTTTCAAAGTGTTAACTGTAAATCTTTCTGCATTAGTCTATATTATAGCAAAACCTTTTTTTATGCTAAAGTACCTGAGATACATTTTTACCTATGAGTCTAGACTGTGCCAGACTTTTCTCCTGTAAGATATTATCTCTCTCCTGCTCAGCAGTATTAAGTTGACTGTGGAAGCAATCTTCCTTTTTATGTGAAATCAGTGATAGACAATCTGCTGTTTTCTTTTCTAGAGCAAGATTTTCAAAGCTATACAACAGTCTTATGAAAGATCTGGTCAAGAAGAGCATAAAGAAAATTTCTTCCTTTGTAAATCTCTTACCCAACCTTTGACTGAAAGCTAGGCAGAGGGCAAACACTGTGGCTGCTTGCAACAGCTCCTCAAAAGCCAGTGTTATCTGACTGACAGTAACACATCCTTATCCAAGACTGAGAATCTGTTCAAACCCAAAGATAAAGCAAGTTGGCTGCTGCAGCAAGACTGGTTAAGATATGGTGCTGCTGCAGCCAGCAGCACAAAAGGGAACAATGTGTTTAGTGTTAGATGTAGGTCAGATCTCAGCTCACATAACCACGTACACATTTAAGTTGCACAGAGTAGAAGCAGCTTGCAGGAGAAGAATGAGTTGAATTAAGTGCAGAGCGAGACTTGAAATCTTAACAGTGATGCCCTAGTTCTGCCACCAGCACCCACAATCTCATTTAGATATTCTGAAAATGTATATGAAGCTATGTTCCACGGCACTTCGGGTAACTTCTGAACTCTGATATATAGCAATAAGCAGCAGCAACAAAACAATAATGAAAACAAACCAACAACAAAAATAAAACAAACAAACAAAAAACCCAACACAAAGAAACAAAAAACCCCAAGGCAAAATTCCAACCAACCAACCAATCAACCCACTTGCTGAGAAGTAATTAAGTAACTTGAGAGGTGTTGGTACTTATACGTCTGGACACCAAAGTACAAGTTCAGACATTGAAAACTTAATTTACAGCCTCCTGTGCTTTGTGTGCCCTGTGTCCCTGCAGACATAGGGATGACCAAAGGGAGACATGAGGCGTGGGGAAGTAGGCACAATTTAGACTGCCTAAATCTAGGCTCGAGTGCTTTAAAAGGCACAATGCTAAAAATTTCTTCATTCACTGTTCTTAACAACAGCTGCCTCTTAGTGATAGTGAAATAAATGTATGCTGATTAATGATTAGAAGATTATGCAGATTTTAGTAGAAGATAAGTGTGAAATCATTGAGATAGTTGCTTGCAACTGGTTCTTTTCTTCCCCCAAATGGAAGCATCCATTAAAGCTGTACAGTTCCTCTGAACATGGATTGCAGAATTAGAGATGTTGTCTCAGTGACTACGTGTGAGAACAAGGATGCTTTTAAGAATGCAGTGAAAGAGCCATTAGAAACTTTCTGAGAAGGAATCCAGACAGCAAGTTCTTCACAAGCAGGTTTTGAAAAGAATACTCAAGATAAAATGCCAAAAACATCCGACAGTCATTAAGAAACTTACATTTTGCGTCTTGATTTTTTATATATTCTCAAATAATAGTGTCATAGGAAACTGAAAGATGTACTCAAGAAGAAGTAATTATAGAAATATTGGTAAAAAAGATACTACCACTGCTCATTGTCATATGGTTTGTTCACAAAATTAATTCAGGTTGTGGGTTTATTGATATGAAGAGGTAAATTCTGAGTAGAGAGGAGGAAGCATGAAAGATAAGAACAGTAAAGGAAAAGAGGTAACTGCCTCTATGCCACTAGAAAAGTGAGAAGACAGAGATAAACAAAGAGCAGTATGAGATTATGCCAGTGATGACCTATTTCCTTTTCCAAATAGAAGTATTGCCCCACTAATTCTTCTGCCAGTGCCCTATCTACGTGATATCTGCCCCAGTGCTTTGCAATACAGCTTATTTATCTTTTTGAGGAGGTGCTGCATTTGAGTTGGATTTGCCTGCCCCATCTCAGGCAGCTGGGCTGAATCAGTTATCCAGACGTTTGTCATTGGTTCATCTCATCCCTGTGCTACCACCACTCTCCTGACTCCAAGTCCAGTAAGAGACTAACCCTGAATACTCTGACTGTGGTGGCCAATAACCACATCTATAACCAACCAGTTGATCCTAAAAGGGATGACTCATGCCCCCACAATGTTGTATTTATGAAAAACTCACAGGATTTATTAAGATTTAAAAAGAGTAGGAAATATGATGAAGGATGAAGTGAACATACATTAAACCCCCTTTTTCCATCAAAAGAACCAGCCACCTCCCAGTCGGAAACCTGACCATCAGGATTATGGCCAGGCATTGCAGCTGTTTGTCTCTCTTGCCTGGGTGGATAGTGATTCCATGGGGGCTGCTGGCTATCACCTGTCACATCCTCAGCAGAGCCTCAGGCTGCTTGGTAGGTTGCACACATACTGCTTATAGACAAACGTGGACTGCTGGGTGGCCTTCCTCTTCTGTGCCTGGTCTGTCAGGAACTCACTCCATTAGACCCGAGGTTTACAGGAATCCAGGGAATCACATGCCCTGCAGTGTTCATGAAACGTGAGTATGGCTTGCAGAGAAAAAAAAAAAAAAAAAAGAAAGGAGGTTGCAAATCCATGGAAATCAACCAAGCCTGTGAGGATCTTGTGGTTCATTTACTGAATTCATCCTTCCTGCTACAGAAAGCCAGCCTGGTGAGCCCAGGCACTGAGCTGTCTGCTCTGGCTGCAGTCACACCTCTAGGTCAAGCAGTGGTGGCAAGCACTGCCAAGCACTGCCATCATCTGTGCTTTTGTACCATTGGGGTGGCCTCTGCCTGCCCTAGCATTCTTCCAAACAACACCTGGGAATACTTGAGAGCTTAGCATGGCCCACAGACCCTTCCCAAGAGGCAGCTGGATGCTGCTGTCCTGTTTTGGAGACTAGGGGAGTTGAACAGTGTGGACAAGAAGTGTCCCATGCCAGCTAGCATCAATGCCAGCAGGTGGTTTCAGGGTAGATTTTTTATGTATTAATGTGCTGTTAGGTAGTATGGAAACTTCTTGGTTTTTGCAGCTTGGTGGCCCATGATTTCAGCAGCAAGTTCATCCACATGTGTTTTTAGAAGTTGAGACAGTTTCTATTTTATTTCACTTTATTGAAAGCTGGGGGCTTGCTAAGGGCTGGGAGTCAGACATTTAGGATACCATAGAATCATACAATATGCTGAGTTGGAAGGGATGCACTAGGATCATCAAAGCCCAACTCCTGGCCCTGCACAGGACATCCCAAAAATCACACATGTACCTGAGACCATTATCCAAATGTTTCTTGAACTCTGACAGGCTTGGTTCCCACTTTCCTGGGGAGCCTGTTCCAGTGCTCAATCACTTTCTGAGTGAAAAACTATATATAAACCATATGTTAGGACATATATGAAAGGACTTACACGGCTGTGAAGGGAGACAGCAAAGGTGAGTGGTTTTGTTTTCTTTCCCTGTGAAGTTTTGAATTAAATTCATTAGCTACTTGTGATGTGCAAAGAGCTGTGCACAGCAATCCACAGGCTGGGTGATGTGCAACTTGTCAGCAAGTGGTTGTGGGCAGGAGAGGTGATAAGATGTGTGTTTATCTAAATGTGCATATCTAGTATAACCAGAGATATCCTAGGGTATCACACCTGGCCTCTACTGCCTCTTCATACAGGCAAGGGTCACCCACAGGCCAGGCTTCACAGCTGCTGATCCCACGTGGATTGTCTACCTGCCTATGTTCAGGGTACTGGCTTAGGGGAATCTTTGCCTGGCGTAGCTGGAATATCTGCTGTCCTATCTGAGGAAGCCACAGAGGATGAAGACCTTGATGTCTCGGTGGTTGATAGTGGGTGTAGGGAAGAATTAACTGTCTCTGCAGGCACCTTGTTTTGCAGCTAAGTGCCAACACTTAACTGGGAGAGGTGTCTACCTGTGTTTTGGATGCATAGCTTAGGGCAGACAAATTGCAGTGAAGGAGTCTAATAAATTGCTTTGTCACAAGCATAACCAAAGCAGTAATGGGCTCTGATTCAGTGGAGCAGCCAAAGTTTGGTGGAAAACAGCCAGTATGATTTAGCACTGGCTTTAGAAGTTCCTTGATGTTGTTTGCTAATGGTTCAATTGTACTTTTGGAAGGACTACATGGAAGAGCAATCACATTGCCTTGCAAAGAAGCTGAAAGCCAATTACATTTATAAATGACTCAGTGAAGAACTAAAAAACGTCCACACTCACAGCCCTCATGGCCATCTTCTCTCCAGCAGAGGTGTGGGAGGGTAGATCAGGCAGACAGAGATGCTTCCTTTGGTGTTTAAAAGTCTGGGCTAAGGCTGCTCCCTGTTATCCCTATACTAGTTTCTAAAATTCATTTAGGGGACTCTCAGAGAGTCCCTATTTAACTTCAAGCACACAGAGCCTTCAGCACAGCAGCGTGTTGGTAGCAAGGAACCACAGTACTCCTTGAGACAAGCAAGGATTTCCTGGCACAAAGTGCTTGAGCACCCAGTCCCTGAGAGGCCGTGGATGAATTGCTGCAGACCCTAGCCTCTTACTAGCTACCACGGAGGCAGGGAATGCTTAAGGAGGGGAAAACTTGCCTGTTGTAACAACTGACATTGGTGATTAAGGTGACACTACCTCAAGTCCTAAGGAGAGCCCAAAATGCTTTCATTAGAGCTAAATCAAATCCAAGTAACTGTGCAGTATTACATAGCAAACACGGTCATCTTTAGTATGTCATTTTTTTCCCCTTTAAAGAGTTGGAAGAGAAAATTACTGGTAATTAGTTGAGCACTGTGATGTAGATTTTGAATTTATTCTACTACCTGGATGAGCTTATAAATAGCAGAAGAAGCTATTAAAAAAAAAATCCAATTCATGTACACAGGGAATCCCAGAGGATACTGCTGAAAGAAGCAAAAATAAGTAATTTTAAAGTTTGAATTTTAGATATTTGTACATAGCAGGATAAATAAGATGGAGAATGTATTGTGCAGATCCTCAAAATTGCATCAGGGGCACAATAATTAGCCTTTTACTTATTTTTTTTTCTCTAACCAGCTTAAATCATTAGCAACTTTTCTGTTTATTTGGATCCTTTTTGCTTTTTTATTGGTTTTTGTTTTGTTTTGAGAAGGACATTGTGTGACTGTGCAAGTACTGGAACAGAGAAAAGATCTTAAGGACTTGGCAGGTGAAAGCTGCTGTAAGTTTCACATATGTGCCTCTCCTTCAGTGTTCCTGAAATAAAGAGGAGATTTGTGGTGTATATATTTTTGACAGGACAACAAAAAATCAGACCTGACTAAACGAATCTGTGACTTGTTTCCACCTGCAAAGAGGGCCTCCCCAGACTGAGCACACTGGAAGTGACTCACAGTCACAATTAAGGAAAAATAAGTTTCTCATAAGAATTGCCTGTCTAATCACCAAGGATCTAGACTTGACAACCCAGGCCTGCATTCCTAAAATAGGTTATCTATGTCAATGTCAAGAGGGTGAAAACAGGAAAAATAGAACCACCTAGAAGATATTTTAGTGAGTCCTTTTCTTCCTCTCATTGGCTAGTTCCATTTTCCATCCTGGTGGAAGAAGGCAATACACCAGAAAATTCTGCTATATGCCTCATTTTCCTAGGGATTGAGGACATTTAAGTGGAAGACAGGTTCTTCTCAGAGTGCCATGCATACTATTCATGTAAGTGACTTTGATTGATCTTCATAATTTAAAAACAAAAGGACAGAGAAGTCTGAGAAGGGTTTAGGTGCATCTGATCCAAAAGCAAACAGAAGCCTCATACTTGCTCAGCCTAACCTGATTGAGCTCACCAGACTTGCTGAACTGATTTGCTGTTTGACCTGAAAGTTGCCTTAGTGTTCACTTGCCCCAGCATGTCCCAAAACACTGGTCTGAGTAGTTTTGGGGCTTAGCTCCAGTCTAAAACATGCTGAGATTGAGAGTTTGACAGAGCAGAATGTCCTGGTCCAGAGGTTTCAAAGGGTGCTGCCATGCACAAATCTAATACGTGTGTTGCAGACAGTAGGCACTCCTTTTGTCATCACCTGGATGAACATTTATGACCCCTAGACCCTGGTGCCTGCAACTGGAGCATTCAAGAGCTACACTTGGACGCATCATCTAGAACCTCAGCCAGGTCTGTTCCACTGTGCCACTTATAAAGTTACTGTTTGATTAACAATATATGCATATAGAGAATGTAAATTTTTAGCAGCTGGAACATAGTGGCAATTTATTCAGGCAGATGCAAGTAAATAAAAAAATGTCCCAACTTACTTTCTGCTCTATCAGAATATGTTAACTGTATGGAGGTGTCCCATTTTGTAACAGCGTATGCAAAGTGCTCTTTCTTCTATATGGCTTCTGGCTGAAGAACAAGTGCAACAGGAAAAACTGCAATGTAAACAATTCTATTTAACTACATTTATCTGGGCAAATACGCAGAAAAGTCTGGACAAGCTTTGGCTTTCAGAGAGAACTGAGGGTCAGAGTGCCAAGATTTCATTACTCTTATGCTGAAAGAATTGTTGCTGTGCCCAAAAAAAGTTGGAAACCTGCATCCAAATAATGAAAATGAATTTGTACTTAGTACTACATTCCTCTACTGGCAAGGAGAGAATGAATTGGGTGATGTAATAACTGTTTTCCATCTCAATATACTAGACAGTATATTTTCTTTGATATTTATTGTGATTTCTGTTAATGACTTGAAGAGGGCCTCAGGCTCTGGCAGAGAAGTGCCCTTTGTTAATAGCAGCATTATTAATTATAATAATTGCATATTTCAATAAATGTTTTATACTATGGCATATTTTGGTAAAATTTGCATCAATTCCTATTTTAAACTTGGTGAGAAACTGCTCAAGACTATGCATTTGCCCAATACTTTGTGGAGACAAAAAAACGGAAGTCAAATTTTGTTTCAAAATTTGACCTAATGCAGGGTGTCTGCTACTTAGGAAGTTCTTGTTTGAAATTTCTTGCAAACTGGAAATTCCAGAAGAATAATTAAATAAATGCATAATAACTAATTAACTAATTAAAAACAACAACAACAACAACCCAAAAAACAACCCCAAACTTGCAAGAAGTTTGGAGTTTTGCTGATACTTTTTCTTCCTCAAGGGATCAAGTATGGATAAATACAGAAATGTTGTCGTAATCTCCTCAAGCAGGTCAGATACAGCTTTAGTGACTGGCTCTTGTTACACTGAGTTACAGGATGAAAGAATACCAGACTGAAAACTGTCTGACCACCTAAAGTATCTTCAATCACAATTAGGTGAGAGAGTAGGAGGGATTGTCATAAATATTGCAGGAAATTGGGGACACCTCATGCAAGCATTCAAAATTTACTGGCAGTGCAACTTGCTTGCACTATGCAACTATCTCTGGTAGTTCCATTTAGAGCTTTTGATTGTGGGTTGATATTTGCCAAACATGCAGTTTGAATTTAATAACTCCCTTCTTTTGTTTTATCAAGTGAAATAGAAGAAAGCAGAAACTGTGCCATGATTCTGCACTTGCCTTATGAGTAATCATAAGAAAAAACAGATCAACAGAGGAGTTATTATTCTGTTTCACTGCTGAATTGTAATACAGGATTTAATGAAACTTATGCCTTATGAGCCTGTTATGGGGAGATTCCTAACACAACTCAGAAAAACCATAGAAAAGATTCCAAGGGTAAATTATTCCAATCTGAGACAGGAGGCGCCAAGACAAGAAAATACATGTCTGTGAGAGGAAGAATCCCTATATCAGATGTGACAGCTGTTTGCAGATAATGAAGCTGTGTCTCATGAAGGAAGCAGGTTGGATGTGCTCACCAGCTGGTTTTCTTCTGTGTCTGAAACGAGGCTTTAAGTTGTGTCCATTACATTTCACATGGTGGATGGAACAGAGAAGTTATAATCTGTAACTGCAGAAGAGGGATGGGAGCATCTGCTGGAGAACTTGCACCTAGAAGTCATAAGGAAATTAGCTAAGATCTTTGAAGGCCCACCATAAATTTTAGCAAAGCTTGGAAAACTAAGGAAATTCCTGAGGATTTAAAACTGGGATTTTTGGTACTGGTTTGGTTTTTGAAAATTATGAAAGGTATGACACAGGTAGCTATCAGATAATTATCCTGACAGTGTTGGTTAGAGAACACAGGGCCATGGTTTTTGGACTTCAGAAAAAAGGGTTAGAAGCCATAAGTGTTTTGCTTGGAAGGTAGGCTTTGCTTGTTGTCTTTCATTCTAAGTTGGCAGACAATGGTAACTATACTGATGTCACATACTTGGATTTCTCCAACACATTTGACTTTCAATTACATTTTGACTAAGAAACATGAATTAAATAGAACTAACACAGCATAACACATAACAAGTGTGTCATTAGTGACTCCTGGAGAGATCTCAGGCAGTTGTTACAACGGAAGATCAGATCTGCTTCCAGCACTGACTTCTAAACTGGCACTATTCAGTGTTTTCATTAACAACATTGATGACCATACAAAGTGTTTTCAAGTGGGATTCTTAGGTAACACAAAGTTTGTTGGGTTAAAACAATATCAAGATAACACAAAAAGGGCAGAATCAACATTACTGTCTGCTTAAACAGTTACAGTTCCATAAAATATGTTTCAGTACAGACAAGCACAAGACCTCTAGAAACAATTCCTTACACAGGATGGTGGGCTCATTAATTTTTTGATCATAATTCTTTTATAAGCCCCTTATTATTTAGTCTTTAGTCTTCTGGTCTTTTATGACCAGCTTAGATGCAATCAGGCAGCCATGGTTGGGGTATAATGTAGATGAGATGTGTGCAGTTCTGGGCCCCACAATCTAAGGAGGATGGGAAGGTGCTCAAGTATTGCAGCGCACAAAAGTGGTGAAAGGGCTGGAAGGAATGTCCTATGAGAAGTGGCTGAGGACTTTGGGCTTGTCTAGTTTGGAGAAAAGGAAGCTGAGAGGTGATCTCATTACTCATTCTACAGCTTTCTAAGGAGGGGAAATGGAGATGGAGGTGACGATCTCTTCTCCCAGGGAACCAGGGACAGAACATGTGGGAATGGTTCAAAGATGAACCAGGGGAGGATCAGACTGGACGTTAGGAAGCATCTCATTACTGAGAGGGTGATCAAATCCTGGAACAGGCTTCTCAGGGAGGTAGTCAATGTCCTAAGCTTGTCAATGGCTAAGATGTCTTTCGACAATAACCTTAATAATATGCTTTATCTTTTGGTTGGCCCTGAATTAGTCAGGCAGTTGGACTAGATGATTGTTGTATGATCCTTCTAGCTGAAATGATTCTACTCTATTCTACTCTATTCTGTTCCATGCTGAACTAAGTGTCCAGTTTCCTTTTTCCCATCACAGTTCATAAAGGAAAGAAAGAAAAAACATAGTCCATAGGCCTGATGTTATCAGCCTCAGGAAGTCAGTAGACTAACCCTCACACTTAAATCCAGTTTCTGAATTGGACCACATTCTTAACAGTATTTCTGACCCTATTCAAGGGATTCTAAATCCACTCTCAATCCTAGTTAAGCATTTCTAGACTTTAACTTCTAGGAAAATGCACCTAATGTCAAGGCCGGTTTTCCTAAACTGAACTTCAAGCCATTACCTCTTGTCAAGTCTTTGGCAACAAGATTAGAAAGCATGCCATTATTAGGTCTCACACCAGTATATGGGATAACAGCATTTCCTTTTCAGTGAATTTAGAAAGCTGTACATCTTAACTCTTAGGAAAGGTTTGCCTCCCAACCCCAAGGTCTCATTTATAGCCACACTGGTATTTCCACATTCTTCTTGAAATGGGGATTTCAGACAGGCTTGGTATCTATATCACAGTAACAGGCTTGTCAAGGCTCTGTGGACAGCCTTGGCACTTCCCAGTCTTGATGGGATAATCTCCTTTTTCATGGGATATTCTCATTTTTATTCCTTGGGGTCACTGGCACTGTTTTGTCACAAGAATACTTTGAGATTCAGTTTTGCAAATTTATTAAATATTTTTCATAGCCACATTTTCTATGGACAATGGTCAAGACAATAGAGTAAAACAGAATGGAATCTAATTGAATCAATAGAATAGAATAAATTCCATTTGGAAGGGACCTACATAAATCATCTAGTTCAACTGCCTGACCACTTCAGGGTTGGTCAAAAGTTAAAAGCCTGTTACTAAATGCATTGTTCAGAATTTGAACTTGTTAAACATAAATTAATCACAGCCCAATGCTCCAGTCTTACTGGATCCCTCTGCAAGGCCTCTTGTACCTCCAGAGAATTCACACCGCCTCCCACGTCATGGGGAGCTTTGTTTGCCAACTTCCACCTTGTGACAGAGACAGTGACAGTGTATCTCATATGTTGCATCGGCATTAGGTTGCTGAGGATTACTTCCCAGTCCTCCTTTTATTCTGTGTCCAGATACATTTTTATGCTTATGTACTTATTCTTCCCTTTGAATCAGCGCAGCTTCACCCCAGCTGGGGGAAGAGCCGGGCATTCATGTTCCCAGGGGGAGCAGATGACAGCTTGATCTCTCCTGCTCACATGCTCAACTGATCACCAAGTTTGAGTCAGTGCAGGCATCACTAGGGCTTTCCTGCTCCGTACTTGTGGGATCTCTAACCCTGCTTGATTCAACCCCAGCACATTTAATTTTTTTTTTTTTTTTTTTTTTTTTGTCCCTCATTTTGGGACAGGACGTGAGGACTAGGGTCTTTAATAAAAACAGCCTGAACAAAATTGCCATCAAATTGATACCATCATTCTGTAAGCATCTGCCATGCTGTCTGCCAGCTACTTCCAATTAAGAATATTTCAAAGTCACAAATTTTGATGAAGTACAGTGCACAGCTGTGGTCTGACCCTAATACATGCCTGTTCTGCTATGCTGTTTCAGCTATGCAGAGCTGAATAAAGAACTGAGATCCACCGGTAGTGGTGGAAGTAAGTGAATTATTTCCTCTTGTGATTTAGAGGGCAAAATCTTCAATGTACTAATGCTGGAGTCCTCTGAATGTCACTTTAGTAAATATATACTGTCAGTATGAGTGATTTTTGGCTCTTGTGTTTCATGAGGTAATGGTTTGCTTAATGGTTACATTTGAGCAATCATGATAAAGGAAAATACTTTATACATTATCTTGCATTGCCCACAACCTAAGGCTGAACATTAAATCATCTCATCCAATTTGATGCACCTGGGACACTTGAGCTTGCATATTTTAGAGGCACCAAAAGATTTGCTTTCTGAGCTTGTACAGTACTCTGAATTCTCTCTCCTACACACATGGCATTGTCCAAGCTTCATACAATTTAACTATTACTGGAAAGTGAAACAGATTTTAAATTAAGAGCTGCATTGGCACAAAGTGAAGATCAAGAGGTTTAACACAGGTGTCTCCCAGTTATCACGAAGTATTTACTTCAATTTCAATCATACTGGTCAAGAAACTGGCAGCAGCGAAAAGACCAGCAAGCCCAGCTCTACTGTAATGAATTTCTGAAGTAATGCATTTATTTATCTATCTATTTATTTATTATTGTTATTTATATTCAATCTGGACTTTGGTTGTGAAAGAGCCTAGGTCTTCTGAAGTCAGCCGAGCCCCTGCAAGCTGCATCAGCAGAAGACCTGATAGAAGGATGACAGGGACAATCCTTCTGAGAGTAGCAAGTTCCTCTGCTGAAGGTGCTCTGATTGTGACAATAAAGCTGGGACAGGCTTTATGTTAAAGCTGAAGTGTTCCATACAAGTGTATAATATTTTCTGTAATGGTGACTTGTTAAGTTTTATTTTCCACAAACTATATCAACTTGGTTCAATTGCAGGGGTTTCCCCCCTAATTATTTATTAAAGTCATGTCCACCTGCTGGATTATTTTGCCTGGTATGAAATCAGGATGACACATCTATAATTATCAAGTCATTCCAATTACCCTTTTGAAGTGCTGGCAGAATGCTTGGTTGGGTGCGGGAGAGTGTTATTAATTCTGATGCTGTTAAATTGTGATAGATGTTTCTGGTTGCTCCTCATCTTTTCATTTTACTACTCTATTGTTCAAAAAATATATATCTGTATATTAAGAAATGCCATTTGTTAGGTTTCTTAATTACTGGTATGGTAGAAAGTGCTTCCTCTTCAGAGGATGATATATACATATGATATATATATATATAATATATATATAATGGAAGAAGGTTTAATGACTTACTTTGTATTTTTGTAGATTAGGAATAAATTGTGTGTAAGATTTTCAGATATTTTGTTAAGGTATAGTTGTTCCAAATCTACTGGAAAGACAGAGATCTTAAAAGTTTACTCCCTCTCTATTTTTATTCTATATTTTCAGAGGTTGTCCAAGTTGTGGGGTTATCAGTAGCCCCAAAGATAACATGTCAGCATTAGATGTTGGGTGAGGATGTACAAGGAGTACTCTTGAATGACGATAGATCATCTCAGGGCAATTTTAGAAAGCGTTAAAATTATTTCATATTTCACCTTCAGTCTTTTAAAATGGCTGGGTTATAGCTCCAATGCTTACCATCTCTTCCTTATCATTACCAGTCATCAGCAAATATCACCTGTCACATTTTCCAGTTCCTGCATTACAACATGCATTTCTGCTTCTCGACGACTGCGAATTGCCCCTGTTCGATCCTGAACTGTTGAGACAGCTGGTGGGAACATCCAAGATGTCAATTATCTCATATGCTTGGCAGATGGACAAGACCTTTTCCAGAAGACCTTTCTGACAGACTCTTACTGAAGCTGTCGTATCCCCCACCTGACCCTCATCTTACTACATTTGCTTCTGTCAGAGGACTTTGCTATGTGTTTTCCACAACTTATCATATAACTCATATTCTTAGCAATGAACTGTGAAATGTAACAGATGGGATTGCAAACCCCCAAAATACCAGGAAGCAGACATTTTCCATGGTTGCTATATAATCATGCAGGGATGTTAGTGACATGTGAAATTGCTTGATACTTCCAAATCTTTCAAGAACACATGCAAAAGGGGTGCTGATTTTTTGTTTATAAAGTAATATGAATTTCTATTCCTGTTACCCATATTGGGCTGTAAATTCAGCCCCTTTTTTTTGAAAAAATTACCTTAGTGATAACTGTCCACCAGAAAACTTCTGAGTCATGTAAGGCACAAACTTGAAACAAACAAAAAAAGGGTCTACAATAAAAGTCATTAATGGTTCTGCATTGGTTTTTACACCCAGTGAGAAGAAATAATCAAGTCCCACCACTCTAGACTATTATACTTGTTCTTGCACAGGTGATTACTTTGTACCCTTCTGCTAGGCATGTCCCAGTAATAACGAGCGTGACTAATTGCACAGAAATTTCACCTTTTCGAAAAGCTCTCCTTCACACCAAGTATTTTTGGTGCATGTGGTACATATGCTTCATTTTAACTCTATGTGGAACATTCCAGGCATCTAGAGAAGATACATACATTTGAGACTGGTTTTAAAAGCTCATTAGAACAATATCCAACTCCTATTTTTAAGAAGAATGTTTACCTGAGGCTCCCGGCCAAATTCCAATCTTATTAACTATGTTTTACTGAAATATGTTATCACCTGAAGTTTTCCTTGGATGGAGTATAGATTTTTGGTTGTTGTTCCTTTTACAGAGCAGTTTACTTACAGGTAAAGAGTTCTGCTTTGAGGCGTTACCCCTTGCTATATTCTCATTCATAGGTTTAAATCAGGGATTTTTTTTATTCCTTTTTTTTTTTTTTTTGTAGAGAATACAGACCAGGATGCTTCAGGCCTTTATCACATCTGGACAGGATATTCAGGCTGCTTTGCAGGTGAGGAGGTGGAAAAGCTCCCCTGAGGATTGATTCTGGCCACATAGACTGATATGTTCAGCAGGTTAAAGCCCCAGTCCAAAATCATGTTTGGGTTTGCAGATTTTTGGACATACTCAACTTCTGCTTAGAGGCGGCTGTGTGTGGAATCAATTTTCTATACATGCTTCCTCCTGTTAACAAAATGGAATTAATCTCATGCCTGGGATTGAAGTATGGGCTTCTATGTTTCTAAAGTGACTTGGAATGCATTTTTTTGTACTTCTGGTTTTATGTGTAAGTAGTACAAAAATCACACTTCTTCAGGAATATTTTAATGCCTCTTAGAAATTTGTTCTGATTTTTTTTCCATTGGAGAAAACAGTTTTTATTATAGTTTCTGAAGACCAGACGTAAACATATATTTAATTTCACTTACAAATTTACATCCCAAACACTATAAAACTGTAGAAAATTCAGTAAGAAAATATTTATATCCACATTCCGGCTGTATAACACAAATATTTAGTCATCATTAACATTCCATGGCAGGTTAAAAATCAAATTGCATACAATATATTTATTTCCAAAGTGCTGAATATATTCCTTTTCAAAATATTTTCAAAGACATTATAATTATTAGGATGAATCACAGAATTTCTTTGCTTTTTGGGCTAGCCAGAAGAACTGTATTTATTCTCTCTTGCTTAGACTGGTAATCAAATTTTTGGCTGTTCTCCAGAAATGTTCATTAGCCTGAAGAGAGCAGTGAATAGACAGCAGAAAATTGGCATCTTGGAGTATTCCTGCTGGAAGGGTTGTTAAACACAATCACTCAGCTTATGGCCAGGTATGACTATGAGCCAGTCCAGAATTTCTGTGGCCCTCCCATCAGCTCTGGGCAACATCTGTGCAGCCTATGCTCCCTGTGGCCCAGTGCTATGTAATACCACTCCTGTAATCCATGAATTGCAATGCTATTCCTCCCCAGTTTAGGGCAGAGTACAGCTGTTCTTTCTGCACCTACCTGGAGGGAAGCCCCTCCACGCATTCTGTAGCCAAAACAGATCTTGTCACATTTATCCCAAAGTGTCCTTTACCATAACTTTCAAATGCAATGATAATACATGAAACAAAGCAGTCTTAAGATACAGTTTGTAATATTCCAGACTAGATGTCAGGACGTGGGTTTTGCTGCTACCTTCCTGGTGGTTCTGGGCAAGACACACCTTATTTTGTGCTTTGGACTCTTTGGCTTTGCACTGAGGCTAATTACACTTCATGTTTGCTCTCAGTTCTGAGATCTGCACTCTTTGGCCAGCAAGTCAAATAGTGCAGTGTTATGTGTGAGGAAGTCCTTGGAAAGCCAATGGTGGGACACTCTCCCACACTTGTGCCTGTGATGAAGCTCCTCTTCACACCACAGCTCTATCTTTGCCTCCTCAAAAGAGCTGTGTGGGATTGATTGTTACCCTTAACAGATTCAAACCATTTGCTGAAAACTGGTTATTTTCCATAATCTGCCACCCATTAGTAATAATCTAGTTGCAGTTAGGGGTAGGATAAAAGCATCCTAAACTCTTTAGTTTAGCTCGTTATTGCTCAAACACTGATCTGTTCCAAGATAAAAGGTCAACTTGCCTGCTTTTCAAAACTGCTTAATATTGTACATTCTTAACTTTTCTAGATTCTTCCCTATTTACCCAAAAGATCCCAAGGCATTTAGATTTAGTCACCTACATGTGGTCAGGATCATCTGTTCCTGGTAAATTACTTCAGCCTTTAGGTAAACAAACATCTTAATGCTGTTGGTATTCTCTGAAAAAAAATCTCCAGGCTCACTTGTGGTAAAAACTGCAGTCAGTGTCATTAGGAAGGGTTGTCCTCAGAGGTTTGTATGTATGTCAGGCAGTTCCACCTTCTTGCAAGATTTCTTCCTCCCCTTTACAAGGAGGGAGAGATTTCAATTTTAAGCATACAAGAAAATTTAGGCTAATTGAGTAAGTTCCTGAGGCTCACAGGCAATGAGATATTCTTTCTGAGCCCAGTATCTGGTTTTCTACTTTCACACTGAAGCCAGGTCACTTCAAAATCAGGCATCCAAGAATTTTGGAGCTGTGAAAGCAGCCTACTTCTGTGTCAGAGCCTACTTCTAGTCTACAGACTGAATTGCTCAGCTGAAGCCACTAGAAATTTGTTCTTGAAGTTTCTTAGCAGTTACTGTTCCTTTCCAAGCAAGATTGTTCTTTGCCCAGTATCTATTGTGACAAGCAGATACATCTGAGGGACTTGGAGAGGAGCTCTGGCTCTGCAGCACATATGTTGCTTGTAAACATAGAGAGAGCTCTTCTTAAGAAAAGTGTCTGCACAAGCACTCTGAGCAGGGCTATCTGGGTTCACCACAATTGATGATGTCATTGTGCTGCTGCTGCTTTTTATCCTCAGAGTTCTAGAAAAAAAAAATCGGAGCAGCAAGAAACTGTCATAATCAATAAAGATGGCAGAGAAGCCCTGGAAGATACATGCACAAGAGTAGTAAATTTCAGGCGACTATCAGTTATCTGCACATGTTGTATCCAGATTAAGGATTATGTGGGTCAAGACCACAGGGTCATATAAGCTGATTCAAGGTCAAGTCTTCTTTAGTATCTCAGTACTGGCAGCCCCAGAACACAAATATGTTGAATCTTAGGGACGGCTCATGTGCAGAAGCATCATAGCTGCTTCAGTGTGTCCTATAACCCAGACTAACAAAACTTGCTGAACAAAACTTGCTGAACAAAACTTGCTGAACATGTACTAATTCAGGGTAGAACCAGCTCGGCTGCCCCTGCTTCATATTCCTGGGATACAAACTAGTAAAAAATATGACATATGTTACACCACTAGCACATGCCTAGTAGGGTTTATTAGCCTTGCCTGACCTGAGTTACCTTTGTATAGTCATTCTGTATCCAGTTAAAGAATCTCTCCTGGTCCTCAGGGTGCTGGAAAACATGGATACAGAGGAACCAGAGAGGATTCTCTGGCTGTTTTTTGGGCTGTGTTAGTGCTTTGGCAAGTGCTTCTATATTCTGATGAGGACAAGCCAGTTGAGTTTGGCTGGACATGGATATCATGTATTCAGGCACTGTGCTATCCAAATTCTTCTTTCATCCTCAGTAGCTCAGATAATGAGGAGGTGCTGGTACATTTCTTACACAGTCACGTTTGAGATAATCTACAGGTTGATGTTCCTATGGCTATTATGCATTGTGCTGAAAATACAAACTCTAACTTAGAGAGCAACTGCTCCCAAGGCAGGCGGAGACTTGATGCTTCACACCAGAGGGAGCCAGTTGTGGAATGTCTTTGTGTGGAGTGCCCCAATTCTGGATTTCTGATGACAAGAAAAATTAACAGGTCCTCAGAGCCATTTAAAAACAGACTGGAAAAAAAAAAAATCTCAGTTTGCACAGTCTCACAGTTGGAAAGCCCTCAGCTGATTTCTTGAGGGCAATTTTCTTTCTTTCCTTTTTTCTTTTCATGTACATTTCTTTGAAGTGTTTTGCATGAAATTGTTACTGTATATTTTGGGAAGTATTATTGTCCCTGTGTGTTTTCTTCCAACGTAACTATAAATTTCTATCCAAATATGCTCAGATGTTTGCTGTCAGAACATGAAATCAACTAGTAGATAAGGATACATAAAGGTGGTTATTTCCATAGACAAATCAAAGGCACAAAACAAATGAACAACATTCTTTGAGTCTTAAACACAAGCAGAGCTATATGGGTGGCAGAATAAATGGGTTTGCCTTTTGAAGTGTGTTTCCTTAAGCACAAGTTTGAGTTTTGATGTCGCCAAAATTAATTTGCATCTGACTATTGATGTTCTTATCTTTTTTCATAAGAGTTTGCTCATGAAACTCCATGTCATATCTCAAACTGTGACAGATCATTAATTTTACCTGCTTAAAATTTAGACAGGTATTATAAAGTGTGTAATTTACCTGGTTTGAGAGCCCATGGAGGAAGAGAAGCAGCTCCCAAAGGGCCTCATCTCATACCTTAAATATATGATATCCCATATTCCATATCAGTCTTAAAATTCAAAGAATTGAAAGCCCTGACCTGGTGAATAAAGCAAGACTGAATACCAACTAGCTTGGATTAAGAGCATGACTTTCAGACGGCTAAAATTAATTACATTAAATCCTCTCCAAAAAACATAGATGTCTAACTGAGACTAGGTTTATATTAATAAATAATTCCCCACAACAGGACAGACAGATCAGTGCTCGATAGCAAAGGCCTTGCAGCCATGCTTACTTCAGGCAGTGCTCTGGACTGAACACCTCTGCAAGTCTCATGGTTCAGAGATGTGTGAAGGGCCTGTCATTTGGTTTAGCCTTCACACCCTGCCTTGGGGGCAGAGAACATCGGGGTGCAGCTGGAGCAGAGTCTCTGGTTTAGTTTCCTTTGGAAGGAATCTAGTTTGTCTCCCCCCAAAACTGCCTTGCAATGGTGCCAACACACTGGGCTACCACTACAAACCAAGGTGCTTGAGTATAACCTCAGTTTTTTATTAATGTCTGCTAACAGAGAGTGCTGTTGGCCATTAAATCTCAGTGAAATCAATGAGACTCACCAGGGACTGAAATGTTTCCATGGGCAGACCATTATCCCAGCTGCAAGCCACTATAAACACATTGATAAGCATTTTCTGTTATAACATATTGATAAAGGTTTTATACCAAAATGAGTCCTTAGGCAAAATAGTGATCTAAATGAGAACTTACAAGCAAATCACAGGACAATATATTAATCAATTTAAGCCAACAAGGTAATGACAGGCCAAAATGTTCTTCTATTTTTTTGAGTATTAATTTTCTACATATTTGTTTATACTTAAAAAGAAATTTCCCCAGTCATTTGTAAAACACAGGTATTGATAAGCTGCCACTGCAATAGTTTTTCTATGCAGCAATTCACAGAATCATAGAATGGGTAAGGTTGGAAGACATCAGTGGGTCATCTGCTCCAACCAATCCTTTTATGCCTTATCCCTTCCACCTCATGGTTTTTGAAAGATGGTGGGTTTCTAAAGCTGCAGCAACAAAGACCATAAGAACTAGTTTACCTCATTTCAAAAAGAAAGGAGAGACTTTCAGGGCTGATTGATTTGCCTAAGATCTGGAGTTCCTTTTGGACATGACGCCCTTCAATTCAGTGTCAGAATTTTAATGACTGGCAGTTGTAGTTACCATCTGTTATCAGGTTTTCTTCTGCACACCTGCTCTATGTGATAAATCAGTTGCTTTATAGTCAACGTCCATGCTACATGAATAGAGTCCTGCTGTTACTTTGACTTGGTATTCCACTAGTTAACAGACTGAATAAAAACAGTAAACACTACATGAATCAAATACTGAGAAGACAGAGGAGAAATATTTGGCTCCTGCCAGCAGCAAAAGAATCCATCTGGGAGGAGCTCAGGGTGGTATGGTAGAGGCATGACCTGTATATAAAGGAAAGTCAATAGAAAAATTTCTTATGGCAAATTTACTAGTGGTTTGGAACTGACTACACTGGTAGAATAATTGGGGAATACACACTGAATAATATTCAATGAGCTTTTGGCTCGTGTGTTTTTCAAGCTATCCATAAACTATTAGAAAAACTAAAGATACATGATTTAATTAACAGTATTTCATGCAGGGTTGAGAAGATAGTGATGAGATGTGAGGCAACACTGACCCACTCTAACCCCAGGCCAAGTGTGTGAGACCTCTGAAAGTTTTCCAAACAGGGTGTATGTACCTCATCACATAGTAAATATGACTAATTTTCCTTACCAATACAAGAAGAACAGACTAGGTTCTGCTAATGTAGCCATAAAACATTTCTACTTTTCATTTTGGATTTCAAAATACATTTTTGATTAGCATTCTCAAAGTATACCGTTTCAGTGACCTTCCTGCACTGAAATCACTTCCTGTTCTTTTGTCAGAGGCAAGTGGAACACTTAAAAAATTTACATTTTGTTTTGCATGCTGGTTGGCTCTTTTGCAAAATATCCTCAGGGATAATTGCTTAATTATTAAATTAATAGAAGAACATTATATAAAGTCAGGCAGAACATGTCAGTATGTAATTAAACTGTGGACAATATTATGGATCATGTTCTCAGCTGCTCTAAGGTACAGGGGGTACGCAAATGTACCTCTTTTTTTCACAGAGCCTGGACCTTTATATTCTCTAGCAATTCTGAGTCACCAGGCACAAAATCCTGTTCTTCTCCCTGTGCTCCAGACTATCGGATATGTATGAAATACACTGCAATACATTAAATAAGTGAAAGTTCCCCTGAAAAATTGGTCTGATAAGAGAGAGGAATGTTTTGAGAAAAAAATGCTCATAGCTGGAATTGCAATCATTGCAGTTACTGTGAGCTGGTCTTAAAGCAGATAGATTGAACTATAATCAATCAGTATGTTTTTTCCAGATGGCCATAAGTATGTGTTTTATAATCTGCATTTTAAGGAGTGTTTGTTTCTTAACTCCCGAGGTAAGAGTAAATTAAGACATAACACTGAAATCAGTTTAAAGAATATCACAAACACTATAGCCTATTTTCTTTCCAATATATAAATAAGATATGGCTGAGAGATTGTGACAGCCTGCTTTTCTCTGTGTCTCTCACAAGGACATGTACTGAATACTGTGCTGCCAATACCTTCATTACTTATTCATATGCAGAAAAGCCACGAGTCTCTCAGGTCCGAAGTTAATCAACGTTGTTCCAGAATTTGCCTTTGTGTCTTGGATGCCAGATAAGAAAACCAAAATTTATAAGAGCTCTGGCAGAGGCCTTGGACTTCAGGGATCTCTGATTGCCCTCAGTCTACCACTAACCCAACTTTCAGTAAATCCTGTTTGTTCCACGGGTGGATTTCTCTGATCTGTATTTCCAGACTTGGTCAATCTATAAAATCCCTTGAGATCCCACAAAACCTCCTTTCTTGGAAACAAGCTCATCTAGAGGCCAACTGGGCACGTAGCTTCACTTTCTACCAGGGCAGAGTGCTTCAAGTTAGTCCTTCCATCTCTAAAACTTTGATGATGCTCAGTTGGCCTCAGAGCATTGCTGGAGCCCAGTCTGCCTTCGTCTCCCCACACAACAGATTGCTCCAGAGGGTGGATCTCAGCTGCAAGACTCCAGGATCAGGCCCCAGCTGAAGCAGGCAGACGGCCACCCAGACCTGGCGAAATGCACGTCCCTCTCAGCAACTTCTATTATCCGCCCTTAGGACGGAGCGGATCTGGAGGGAGCCTCAGTTGTATAACACCAGTATTAGCAGCAGGATCAGAAATGCCCTAATTCCTGGAGTAATTTGGGGTTGTATAATGCAGTGAATGAGCTTTGCTTTAGCAAATGCTCTGGAGCAGGAAGGAGGCACTTGGGGAAACAGGATGAAATACACTGTGGTTCGAATGGATGCAGTGGATTAAACGGGATTTTAAAACAACACAAGCATTAGTTGTAGTAGCAGCAGAGCGTACAAGAAGGTGCTGCTTCGCCTTCTCTGTGGAAAAAAGAAATAGAGTAAAAATACACCGCAAAGTTGCAGGACAGTGGGAATCTTCAAAGCACTGAGAACATAGCATTACAAAGTCTGCAAACTCCTTTTTAACAAGGTTGAGCCTTTCAACAACTACCACTAAGTGCCTTATCCCCAATGACTTCCTCACTAAATTAGAGTACTGCTTAACATTTTATTTAGTATCTCAATAAGTGAAGCCATTTTCTTTATGTCCCACTTTCTAGGGGAAACAATAGACTCAAAAAGCAGGGAAGCAAAGTAAATGGTACAAAGGAAAGCTTAAAAAGAAGCCTTTTTCCCAATATGAATTTAGAACATCTACCAGAGTGCCCTTGAAACACAAAGAAAAAAATGAAACTAGCTTATCCTCAATATGACAGAAGCTCTTCTAGGGACAGTTTAGATTCAGACTGTCGGAGTCTTCTGGAAATTCCTCCCTCTCCACCAGCTGTACAAAGAGGGTAAGATAGGTCTGCTCCTCACGGAGCCTTTTGTGTAGGGAGCTAGAGCAAGGTGGGATGAATCTGCAGCTGGATGATTATGTGTTTGCCTGGGTGAACCCTGTGCAATTTGCCTCTGAGGACTACAAAACAAAACGCGGCGCAGCAGGTCAAGACGTAGCTGCAACTGCGGCTACAACTCTCCAGAGAACTCTTTATGTTTTTCTTATTTGGCAGTAAATGTGTGGGAACAATTTGCTTTCTTTCTCCCTCTACAGTTCCACCTTTTGATTTTGTTTTCTTCAAAGCACCATCAAAAGACGTTCCTTCAGGACAGATCTGCACCACAGGCACCACTATGGGTCGAAAAATAATAAGCTCTATATGAAATTCTGATTTGAAAACAGCCCATCAGACATGTATTTCAAACTTGCTGGATCTTTGCAAAATACATCCTGGGAGTTTCAGTGTATACTGAAAAGCTCAGTATTATTTTTTGTTTGTTTTGGGGTTTTTTAAAGAATTCTAAGAAAACCTTAATTTGTCTACTGGGCTGCCAATACACAAACCCCACATATACAGCACTTAGGAGGGAAACGTCCCTGTGATGTTCATGCAATATAACTGATATTGTTTCCTTCCTCTAAGTCACTATGTAAAATCTTCATGAGTGAGCAAATTCTTCCTCAGACCACCACATTCTGAAACCCAGTATTAGAGAAATGCAAAGGCCGTGAAAGGAAACAAGACTTGTTTGCTGTATTTAATGTCCTGCATCATGTGGCTGCTCACATGCATTTATGAAGGAGTATTTGTGTGCACAGAAATAGCACCACAAGGAATCTTGGCAGTGCTATTGAATGTTTTTTAAGCATATATATATATATATATACACTACATATACTTGTTTCTTGCTTCTTTAAATTGCCACCAAGTTGAACTATGAATGACTTTTGTCCACTTTCCTTCTTTTCAGCTCTTTCTGGGTATATTATTACCTCATCTGGTTTATTATTGTGTTCTTTTCCTTCTTCATTACAGTCTGTAAAAAGCTTTTGGGCTTATTGTTAATTTTCTCTCTCTTTTTTTTTTCCCGCAGTCTTAATTGTATATCTCTGAAAATGTGTTTCTGAGGTTTTAGCTTTGGCTGCGAGCACAGTAGTTATATTTATGGGTCTACCATCAGTTTGCTACAGTTCGAGTAATTTTCTGCTCTTTGCTTGTTATGTTTTTGCCTGGACTTGATATACTTTATGAGTTTTTCTGCGATATTGGCTTGTATATCTGGCATAGATAATATTTTGCCTTGCTCCTAATATCCTATCAGAGACCCAAAGAGTAATAATTTTTTCTTCCTGTGTAATGTTCAGAGATTATTTTTTTAAATGAGCTGGAAAGCTTTATTAGTTTACCAGAAATGAAAGCTTGTAATGAATCCACATGGAATTCTTTAATCATATCTTTGCTATTTTTTAACTGTACCTTCAAGTGGAATGTGTTTATATTTGCAGAGGAAAAAAACCAAGTTCTCTTGTTTAGCATTTCAGCATTATGCAGGAATTTTCAGTGCATGAGGTTGCTCATCATTTTTTCCTAAGTACAAAGAGTACTCAGAAGGGAGAGAGGAGAGAGGTGAGAGGTGTTTTTCCAGCCTGAGAAAGGTGAAAGAGCCTCTCCTCTTTGCCATCAGAGATTAAACTTCTGGCAGGCCAATTTGTGTGCTGTCATGTAGAGCTGGGTTGTGATGTTACGGGTGACACAAGCAGCTTAATATTGTACTAAGGCTTTTGGCAAGTAGTTCTGCTCTATTAAACTTTCTCTCTGTCATAAAACTCCAAGGCAATTTTTGGGCTAGAAGATTTTTACCTCCAAAAATTAGTAGATATCCACACATTTATAAACTTTGACATGCACAGCATTTCAAATAAATGAACATAATAGAAAAGCACACTTACCCATACTTGTTTGTACCTGAGAGATCCCTTATGGAGACTTTTTGAAGTCAAAGGTGAACTGAGCCAGGCCATGCTTGGAGCTGCAACTCAGACTGAGCTGACTGTAGCCCAGGATGGTCTGGATGGTGAGTACCAGGCTGTGAGGTCTGCTGGATGTATCTGCTCTCTACAGATGGACTGTAGGCACCCTCAGGGAGGGATGGTCATCACCTACTGCTATGCTTCTTCTTCTATGTGCCCTCCATGAAAGCTTGCTGACTTCACAGCCTTTACTAGAGGTGGGTGTTTTTGTAGACTATGAAGATCCTCAATGCAGTGTGATGGAAGAAATATCTGTGAGATTGTGTAGAAAAGCAGCTTAGAGTGGCACAACATAATGGTAAGGGAAAAGGTCCTCTGGGGCGCCAGGGAAATTTCAGTTCTAAATGTTAGACATAGTTATTTCAATACTGGATCCTAACAGATGGCAAATCTGGTTACAGGAAGGTGAGCAATAGGCCTGGAGTTTTTCAGCTGATAGCTGCCTTTCATAACAAAGCATTAAAGACTTAGCAAAAGATCTGGGGGCTGTCTGGTTAAAAAAATCTAGGCTAAACAACCTGAATCCTGCCACTTTCTGATGTGCAGAGGAGGTTCCCCTTCTCCCACACTGCTTTCAGCTGCCTTGCAATTGCTTAACACAGGGAGTAGCATTAGAGCATCATATTGTTATGAATTTTCATGCTTACTGTAAAAAATAAGATACATTTATTTTTGAAAGCCACATAAGGCTTTCTTTTAAAAGTCCCACTGATTTCCAGGTTGCCCAGATTGCTTTCTTAGATTTCTTAGAGAGATTGCTGTGTCTCTTTCATATGTCAACTGTTTTTTCCTCAGTTCTTATATGGCACTCTCATCACTGCCTTTAATTTGTTCCTAATGCAATCATACCTACATAGCTTCTTTTTACGATTTTCTTTTTACAATTTAAATAAATTTAAATAGGATGATTTTGCTGGCATTCTCTTAGTTTCTGAAAAACGTTTCTACAAAAAATCATAAATTAAGTAAAAAAAAAAAAAAAGACGCTTAAGAATGAAGTGGCATCAAATCAGAGAGAGAAAAGCAGCATCAGCTCACTGAAAACTTTTACGTATTCCTCTGTTTACCCATGCTTCAGACATCTTCTCAGGAAGGCTCAGTGTAGGAAGTATGCAACTGGTAGTAAAGAGGAGGGAGGGAGGGTGGTGTGGAACTGAAATAGCGGATACGCCGTGGAGAGCAAGCCAAGTGCCAAGGGCAGCCCTGCACCTGAATGGCCGCCAGAAGACAGTGCCTGCAGTTCACAGAGGTTCTGACAGTCTGTGGTTTGCTTCGGGGGGAGAGCTCTGGTGTCTTTTTCTGTGTGGGAGGAAACAATAAAACAACACCATCAGACAGCGCCTGCAGGTGAGTGAGGGCAGCTCCTGATGGAGGTAAGTTGTGAGGCTCTGTTCCACTCCGAGCAGAGCTGAGGCTTTAATCTTACAGCCCAGCCAAGTGCTGCAAGCTTTTGCAGAGACAGTCTTGCTCCTTAAGCTCCTCAATATTCACCTCTTCCTACAAGATACACAGGTACAGCGTGAGGCAGTTGCCATGAGATCTTGCTTTAGGTAAGGCTTCCTACAAGGCCGGTCCATATTTAAGGTTTCCTCTCTCTGAAAAAGGTACAGAAAGCCTTTAACTTCAGCTGTTCACTTCTGTCACATTTCTACATCAACAGGGCAAGGCAAGACCCTCTTGTATCTATCTGGAACTTGGGTAATGGTGCTGAAATCAGTGTTTGTCATAGAGAAAACATCTCAACCAGCTCAACTGAGCTCCTAATTTGGTCTAATACATACCCTGGGGTCCCTTCAATATGTATTAAATATATATGTAAATGTATTTTCATTTTTCTGACTTCTATGTCACATAGCACAAGCTGTCTCAAAAAAAACTGAGAAGTGCAAGTGTTTAGTAGGAGCTGCTGACACACTTCAGAATTCCAAATAAAGTGTTTCTTCAGAGAAGTGTGAGAAACATGACTTCTGCCCTCCTTGGTGCCTCAGCACTCGGTCAAAGACAGTTTTAAAGGACCTTGATTTTCAGGAAGTGCTTTTAGCACCAAGATCTTTTATGCTATCTACTTGAGCAACCTGAAACAGTTAAAATTCCTATATATTTTTGAATATTTAAATCAGGAGTTGATGTTTTTTGATGCTTCTTTTTAGTCAAAATGTGTTCTTTATTTCATCTCTTTATGGGAGATGGATAGTGCATTCATACTATGTGTAAAACGTGCATGGATTTTTAGATTGACCTCACTGTGGACATGTTTTTTCACATATATTGAAAGATTTCATTTATCATGTCATTGCAGTACCAAGCTTTTTGCACCACGTTACTCAGGGAGAATTCAGTGTCTTAGTAAAAACAGCACACTACGTCTGAGATTTTTCCATGTCAAAAGAAAAAAGAGTCAGGTGACACTGGAATAAAATGAAGCTTTACTTTTGAGTTAAAATGTTAAAAACACTATCACTTTTAAAAGGTGCAAATTCTAGTGCTGTTATTACATATTTGGAAGGAGAAAAGAGACAGGACAAATCACAACACTGTGTGACGAAGAGAAGGAATTTTCTGTTCACTTTTGGAAGTTCACTTAGGCCGCACTAAGAACTTTTTATTCCCCAGGGTCTCTGCCATTTCCCTATGCATTTTAATACTTAATTAAAAATGAAGAAATGAACATATGCTGAAGGGATACAAACACTAGGCTATGAAAATGAGTGAAAGCCAAGATGAGATTAACAGATGGCCGGGCATGAGGTCCCGTTTTAAGACACATACCATCACATTAAGTTACTGTCCTTCTGGAAATGCAAATGCAGTCAGAGAAAGAATAACGCTCCCTTGTTAATTTTTCTTCACTATGTATATGGAAAGTCTTTTTAGTTCCATTTCTACTAAAGTTTTATTTTTGTTGTCAAATAAGTGTTGGAGATAGTTGGATAACTGTCCTCTGGAGATGCCAATCTATTTTTATTATTTCTGTCCACTCATACAGCCTACAAAATCCTCAGAACTCACTTCTCTATCTATCAACACAATGGAGAGAAAGAGAAAAGGGATTTAAGGGTTGTGGCATGAACTTGCTACCAAAGATAGGTGACACATGGCTTTTACACCTAATTTTTCTTCTTCCTCAGCCTTTCTGACTTCTTCATTTCCCTCTTGTTGTGCTGTCTGTGTGGTCCTAAACTTAAGACAGAGTTTCTGTCAGCTTTTTATTTTCACCTTCCTCTGCCTACAGCCCCATCTCACTTCTGTTTTGTGCTCTCTGAACTCTAGCTTCCCGATCTTCCTCTTCTCCAGAATCAGCACTTTTCCTACTTTTTTCTGAGAATGGAGAATGGGGCTACCTTGATGTGAGGAGGTATTCTTTGATTTTAATGTAGGACTCTACCCTCCACTTGGGCAGATTTTGTGCTCTGCTAAAAGATAAGGGAAAACAACCCTAGGAAGAACCTCCTGACTGGCCATACACCACCAGTCCTTCAGAGGCCGCCTTGTCATCCACTGAACCGGCTATTTCTGCTTGCCTTACTTCCCATCCTCCCTCAGGACAGGGGGAAGAAAGGCTATACCTGGGGAGCTGTGGCCTCAAATTGATCTCCTCTGTTCTCTGCTCACTGTCCCTTTCCCTTGCCATCTGAGAAAGAAAACAGATGAAGGTTGTTACCTCTTAAAGACCCATTTGAAAACCAGAAAGGGATGTTCTTCTTTTGCCTTTAGCCTTGCCTTAGATGGCACCCACAACAAAGAGGCAGTGTCCAGAGGTTTTTTTTTTGGTCCCCTAAAGGAGGGTGGGATGGAAAGAAGCAAGGGTTCCAAAATCTGTCCATGAAATCCCATCACCATAATGTCCATGAAATCCCATCACCTAAAGGAGGGTGGGATGGAAAGAAGCAAGGGTTCCAAAATCTGTCCATGAAATCCCATCACCATAATGGAAAAGGATATTTGGAGGGCTGCTTCAGGCTTAGCAGTTCATGTTTCAAAAACCCCAGCAATCTGACTAGAAAGATGTCTTTTCTGTGAGGTGAAGTCTGATTTCTGTACATGAGCTGGCTATTATAGCAGGCAGACAGTAAGATCCGTTGTTACATGTGTATTTCCCCAGCACTGCACTTTTCCTTTACAAGCAGTGACTAAGCTGTGGGTATGTATGCCTGCAAAATGCTGCCTTTCCCCTACTCCTTCTGTGAGGCTCAGCGTGGGAATGGGGTACAAGGATACAGAGTGCTGGGGCTGTGTCTATGCCATGAAAGTCTCCAGAGCAAACCCTGTGCCAAACCTTGATTCCTCCGTGTGCCGCTAGTGCTGGATTCCATGAGCAGATTTCCTTGGGAGGAGCTAGATGGAGTGCTAAGGACCAAACCCAGGCAATAAGCTACACCTTGTGAGGAGTTGGAACATCAGGAGACTCATGCTAGAGCTCAGTCCCTGGCCTCCTTGTTTTTAGCAGTGTCAACATACCATAAAAACTCAGTCCTGCACATAATTATTTGTGTAAGAGCCATTTAGCCCAGAGACAATCAGAGACTGTATTCCAGACAGCCCAATATGCCACAGTCCCAAAACTGTCTCCCTAGGGATGGGGACTCTGCAGAATCAATCCCCCACCACTTTGCAATTCTGCAGTCATTTTAAGTCTGGTAATCAACTTTTTTTTTTTTTTTTTTCACAGATTTCCCTTCAAATGCACCTCTAATGGTTCTGCACGTATTTATTTCTTCATAATTGTCGGTTTCTATAAAGCTTAATGTCTCCTCTCTAATTTTTCAGCTAGAAATATGTGGAGAAGATCTGACATGGGTAGGGCTAGTAATTTTATAAACTCAGCCTTTAATTTTCACACAGGAATCTGTGAGGTAAGCAGTGTCTATGAAAAAAAAAAAAAAAGGAAAAACCCATGAGCCTCTACTGTTCTTTCAGGAATTGTACTGTACATTTATAGCTAGGATATCACCATCATAATGTCCTCCTTTCACAGTAATTTAAATAGACATTGATGTATTTCAAATGGCCAAATAAGGTGATTTCTCATTAATAAGTATAGAGGTAGAAAAAAAGTCCACAGATATTCAAATGGAATTTAATCATGGAGTTAAATGCAGAGTTGATCCAAAGTTTACCTTAGGCTGGATGATTCATGAATTGGTTTGCTTTTTCCCTTTATCTATGAACTGCTGAAATGTTTACTGCTAATAATAGCTCAGTACAATCAGCCAAAAGTGTGTTTCTTGGACTATAGACCTTTATGTAATGGAAGAAAGTAAATTTCCAGTATGTAAATTTTCCTTATGATTTTTCTTTTTTTTTTTTTTAATTGAAGTAGCCTTATATTAGATGCCCTAAGACATACACCCCCTATTCAAAATTACAAAAACTGATTTTCTGTTGTTCTTCTTAAAAGTGCATTTTAATATAGTATCCCTCTGATGTGTACAAATATCAACATACCCTAAAATGGTACTGAGTGATTTTAAATTTGATAGGCAATCTAGATATTGTCAAAGTGGAAACTGTATTTAAGAACCTGAACTAAGAGAAACAGTATAGTACAGGCATCTCCATGTATTTAGAAAGACATGAAAACTCATGTCCTCAGGGACAGTACCTGAAATATTCTTCAACACAACAGAAAGTACAGAAAAACAACTGCAAATTCAAGAGAAAACTGCAGGGTTTTCAAGGTGGCTATTAGTGATTCTGAAACATTCAGTGTACAATAAAGTGAAGGCAGAAGTAATGGGGAACCTGTAACACACACAGACTGTCTGCAGTAATACAAAAAATGCAATACTATGAAGAGCTGATCACCTCTGATAGACCCCTAAACTCACCAAAGAGATGTTATCTGAAAAGGCATTGCTTTGGCATTAGCAATGGCAAGACCTGGAGCAAGCCAAAAGTATAGCCTGTACTAAAAATACAGCAGCTGAAGTGACGCTATTTCTACAGAAAATGAGAGACCTGGAAAAATGCGACTGTGGTGGGAATGATTGCTGTCATCTGTTCCTGCTTAATGGAGATGGTGAGAAAGGAGGGAGGAACTTACAGTTTAACAATGCTTTTACCCAAACCCACAGGGCATGGCTAACACAGAATATAATGAAACTTTAATATCACAGGACACCTATCCAGCAGGTGGAATGTGGGAACTGTAAGTACTATGCTTCTTCCCATCAAAACAGTGCAGGTATTTTTCAAGCTGTAATAAGGCATCAGTATTTGCTGTAACCTGGTAAATTGCAGAATATTCTACGGATTCGTAGAGATTTCTCAAGCTTACAGCACATACAGAAAATGGTAGCTCAGTACTTGTACTGGTGTTCCAGGTGCAGATCCAGAACTCTGTAAAAGTGTATCAATGGTCCTTGCTTACAGGGTCTGTCTGATTCAGAACACTGTTTTACACTTCCTTTACTGTCTCACTGCTGAAAAGGGACATCTCAAACTGCAAGCTCATTTTAATTTTAAGCCTTTGACCACATGTTTCAGTAAACATTATATGAAGTTAGTAAAAGTAAGTCTTTCTAACCGAATTTTATATACTACAGGAAAGAGGAAATATTCCCCTGAAATCAAGGTGTGTGGATCCATTCTGTTTTGCGAACTAGAGTAAATTTTAAGCAATCGTAATCTCCTTTTCTTGTTTTTATAAACCCTGCATTGAGTAATTCTGAGTTCTCTATTGGATCACATCAGCAGACATGACATGATGTACTGTACATGTCAAATGCATTTAATTTTTTCACACGTTCTGTGGGTGGCTGACAAACACGCACATTCCAGGACCTTGAAAATCCTTCTTGTTCTGCAGAATGGGAGGGCATTATTTTTTTACAAAGAAAAAAATTACAGCTATCATATAATATTCACACTGAAGGACAAAATGATCTTAAAGGGACAAGAGAGTAAATCAGCGAAATGCAAAGAAGGAAAGAAAATATATATCAACTCTGCCAACTGTTTGAATGACATGCTCAACTCCTGAGGTATACAGAACAGGTTAAAAACAGGAAAGCAGTTGTGCTGGCACAGTGAAGAGGCACATGCATGTTCTAGTCATTACAGTTTTGCCAGCAAAATACCACATAATTCTATAGCTGATGCTTCACATTCAGCTTAATCTGCAATACCTTTTTTTAGCTACAGAATCAGCTGCCTTGGTCACACAAGGTTAGGACTATAAGTAGCTCCAATGAACTCTGGAATGTAATTTCCAGTAACAACATCTGGCTATTGAAAACTCCACTGACAGCTGCATTGGTGGCTGTGAGAGGCTATCTTCAGGTCAAACTGCTGTAGGGCTGGCTGAGCCCTCCTTTTCACCAATGAGATTTACTCTTTCCATCCTTTTTCCTTTGAATCTGGATAATATCGAGCTTTCAACCTTTCCTTGGAGTCAAGGAAAACACACTCATCGTATTAATCTATGAACTGTTGTAAGCTGAGCAATAACATCCTTATGCTTGAACAGTTGAATTTAGTTGAGCTCATGAAAAATAATTTTGCAAGCTTTCCCTTGCAAAAATCAGTCCAACAGCCATGTGTACACTATCTTATGAATCAGGTAAAGCAGCTTGTCCTGCTATCCTACCTATAGCTCCTTGTAATAACGTTGTCTCATCTGAGTATTTCTCATTTCTCCCTCTTCCAGGAGAAAAAAGTTATCTCAGTGCCTTGAGAAGTGAGGTTTAGTCTCAGTATGTAAGTTCCCAGAACACAAGGAGGGGCTAACCCATATATTTTCTGAGCTTCCCACCTTACCTTCCTCTACCCCATCACCTGTGGCAATGTACCTTATGTGTGTTGCCCTTGTGCTTCTCCCTCCCCACACAGTAGTCACACCAGAAGAGAGTTCAAGAGTGGAAGAGTCAGGCCAGCCTCACTCCAAGCCATCTGGAGGCTGGATATCACAATTAAGTCATCTGAAAGGAACTGACTGATTAACGGTTGGTTTGGTTGGTTGGTTGGTTGGTTGGTTGGTTGGTTCGTTGGTTGATTGGTTGGTGTGTGGGGGTTTTGTCTGAAAGCCTAGTTGACTTTTACCAATTTCAGGTGTTCCTTACTTCAAGAGCTTTAGTTCACTTCTCTAACCTGGCAGAAATTGCAGAGTTTTGCTAAGCTCAAGCCACAGACAATAAAGCTCATGTAAAAGGTGAGAAGGGTATGCAGGTAGATAAAGCCATACACTCCAGTCAGTTTTCAAAAGTGAGGGTGCTACTGGGACACCAGTTGGCATGTATGGAGAGTCCAGCTATATCTGAAATAGTTATTTCACTGATGTGTTTGAAATAAGAATGTTGATCAATGCCTAGAAAGGTGTCAGTCCTTTTCCAAGAATTGGATTTACTTTGACTTTGGCAAAGTCGGCCTGGAAAAATGTTTCATGTCTGTTTATTTAGTTGTGTTTATTTCTAAACTTCTAATTGCTCTGAGGTAATCACCTCATTAGAGATGATTTCCAGAGAATGCAAACCGAACTGCTAGGTAGCACTGTAAGAGTTCTTTCCAACAGGAATTAGGAAAGATCATTGGAAATGCTAGTGGTTGTGTTTATAAGGCTTAGACAACTTTTTTCCAGTTGGCTTTAAGGTATGATTAAATTGTTTTGCGTAGCCAAGAACTGCAGGAAGACTGCTGCTTGTGAATACTTTACTAGGAAATTGTTTTAGCAAGAACATTATTTTTGAAAATGTTCATTTGCCACTTATTCTGGAAATGTTCACGCCCAGCCCTCAGTGGGTTTTAGTGTTTGCAAAGGGCTCAATCAAACTTCTACTGAAATTAATGGAAAAATACGAGTAGTGGAAAAGTCTCTAAATATAATCAAGTATATCCTTGTCTGCCTGCTCAGAAGACTTAACTGTCATGATTCATAAACGAACCTCAGAGAAGGAGTGCAACAGATAAAATCCTGTCCTATCTGGACAAAACTGGGCTGTCTGCTAAAAGGCAGGGATTACATGGCCAATGCAGCCTTTATGTTCTTCCCCTCTATTCTCCTCTACTTCTGTCATCCTTCCCAAAACTAATATGAATTTCAAATTAGAGTTTAACTCTGAATAATAACTCAGCATTATCAAGGCCTAATTATAATCTCACTTTACATTTACTATTGATTTTGTGTAATCTTGATATACAGAGAGATAAGCGTTAGATCATTTCGCCCTGCTTAGATAGTGCACTGTTGAAACCGGTGGGAGCAGGAGTTGGTCCTTATTCAAAGTCTGTTGAAGGAAACTGGGATCTTTTCATTCATTTGGACAGTTTTCATTTCAGATTCTTGTGGAGGACCAAAGGGAAACTGTTGCTGAGGTACAAAAACTTTTTTCCCCCCATTCTGAATTAACATTAAAACTCAGTTTGTGAAATGGTTTAATTTTTTTCTTCCCTTTAAACTCAACCAGGTCTTTTAAAATTAGAGTGAAATTTAGTCAATTTTTCATTGATAATCTCTTTCACACAAATAAAAAGAGTCATGTTGTATAAATGACCATGGGTTATTAAGGAAAGATGACTGCAAATGAAAAAAAAATTGCATTTGCAATACTGAATATAGGCAGCATTTGTATCTGACAAAAACATTTTGTATGCTACTATATTGTCTTTGAACTTATTTCCCATGGGAGTAGCTGTTGCTCAAGAAAACAGGTGTTTCAGTATAATACCTGGAGGGCATCATTTAAGTAAGTTAAAACATTATTTGTTTAAGGAACCCACTCAAGGTTTCTTGCACTCTATTTTGACACAGTTCAGCAGAATATATTTATTAGGATTTAAATAGTCTATGGTTCCTAAATGCAAATGCCCACGACTGCTACATAAATATGTTTAGACCTGCTAACAATTTAAAACTGAACCTGGACTTCTCATTTTCCATGGTCTAGCTTTGATTCAAAACTCCTGCTGCTGACTGCTGTGAGCTGTGCCCACTCTGTGGAAGGTGGTCGCATTTTCACCCTTGGGGAATCAGATTTCTCTTACCTAACTCCAGCATCTTCAGGTTAGACAGAAGTCTAAGGTAATGACTGCAGTTCCCTTAGATAATAAAAAAGGAGGACATTTTCAAAGGGTACTCATCACCCCATCAACCGGTGTGAGGAATTTCCAGTTGGGCTGCCCAACTCTTGGTTGATGACAGAGAGAGCCTCTGCACCTTTCTGCAGCCAGCTTTTTACATGGATGGTATTAAGGGAATTAATCCCAGAGATGTGACTAATGATTTATGGAGCATGCCTGCGCAGGTGGCTACAGACAGCCTTGAGCTCATCCCATCCACACTCCTGCTCAGTCAGCTAGCTCTGAGGAAAGGCAAAATGAGCTCAGGTCTGCCTGCACCTGCCTGGGTAAATCATGCCCTTCCAAGACGAGGTGTAAGTAGCCAGTTACCACTTTCAGCTGCCCAAAAAGGTCTGCTGGTCATTCCTGGGGTGGGGGCGGAAATAAATAATCAATAAGAAAAGATAACTGAATGATGTCCAAAAATGCCCTCTTTCTGACCTTGAATGTGAAAAGAAGAAATGGAGAAGAGAGGAGCTGTGTCTCACGAGATAGAGTTAATGAATATGTGAGACTAGGATTTCTTTTTAAAGTCCATTAAGCTCTAATTATTCTGAAAGGAGCCAAGTTCCCTAACAGCAGCTTCTGCACAGTGGCAAGTGTTCTTCCCATGCACAGGCCGCTCTTCTCTAAGTGTAGAGCAGATTCAGAGGTGTCTAGGGCATGAGTTAAAATACTTATTTTTGAAGCTCTCTTCATCTTCTCTGAGTGCTGGGAGTTCTATTTTTATGGTGAAAGTAAGCACAGTAGCATATGAGTGCTACTTTTTAAATGGCACACTTGATGCACTTTAACAAGTTAAGCATATTGAATGTGTCTGGTGGTGAAATTTGCGAAGACAAATACAGAAAATATTTTTTTTGTTTGTGCCTAAGTATGTGATTTTGAAGCTGGCATGTGTTCTGTTTTAAAATGTTAAGCTTTGCTTTTGAGTATAGAACTTCTGCTTTTTTTTCCATTGGAGATTAGATGAAAACTAATCAATTCTGGAGACTGATCTCTTGTTATTTGGCTGTCTTTCATTAGAGTTCTGGGTCTCTTAACATAAAAAATCATACTCAAGGTTCAGTAAATCTTGATAACACTATACCTCCTTATTCCCATCTTCTACTTTCAATATGGTCACTTAGTTCAATGGATAACACTAATAAAGTCACAGATGCAAGAAAAATCTTTTGGGTCATCTGTTGCAAAACTATTTAGGAATACAGAAGTCGATTCTAAACTCTCGGTTGATATATATGACTTTTTATTTTTAGTCAAAATATGAAGTCTGAAAGCAAAACATTGCTGATGTCCATCAAGAACTTTGACTAAAAATAGTTTTATTTTGAAATTTTCACCTTGTTCTTTACTTATATATTGTAGAAGTGTCTGGAGCTTGGTATCTCACCTATTTTTCTCACTTTTCTTTGCATATCTATGTTTTTATGTGCCTGTGTCTAGTCAGAACTTACTAGTGTGTAGTCAGAAATCAATATATTGTTAATCTTGGCTGAGTTCTTTTCAGTCACTCTTTTCTTCTACTATGTCAATCTTCTTGTGTCATCATCAGATAGAGATGTCAGTGAAATATTAGTCCTGTTTGTCTAGCTTACACATCTAACATGCTACTAATTTTAGGTTCTTAGGGAACTTATTCTATAAAAGTAGGTGCTTATAAAGTCAACAGAAAAATGTAGGTGCTTTCAAAGTCATCCGAAAAGAATTACTACCCATTTAGTTTTAGATATATAAGTCAGGCACCTGCTTTTCTCTTTTATTATGCACTTCAGTGCTTGCTGTAACGATCCCCTAAAACTGTGAAAATTAGTTGCCTAAGATAGACAGCAGCAATCCCTTGTAGAGGAATTAATATGAACTGTGCTGAACTATCTGCATTTGAACTAGTTATATTCTTATACATCTGACCTTTATCAGACATCTTCCTCAAGCATTGCATAATAGGATTTTTTCACTGATTATAAAGGGTTGTTGTCTCAGAAGCATGTACCAACAGAGTGTAGGCATTGAAATTTGGACAGATTAATACCACTGTTTGTAATAGTTGCCTCTGTATGAGAGGCTTCTGAAAAGGGCAGGCTGGTCATTAAATTAGGAATCATGCCCTCTTAAGTTTTCTGAGAGACATTGTGCAAAAAAAAAAAAAAAAGTACAGCTTAAGACATACTTAAATATTTGAAATGTACATGCCAAATCCAGTGAATAGTTTTAATCAAAAACTTCTGTGGGGTCCATCATGATTTCCACCTGCACTCATATCTTTGCTAGTTACAGCTATCTTGTTAGAGATTATTATTTATTGTATATTTATCTTATGTTACCTGAAAGAATCTGGCTTTGTAGAATAAGGAAAAAGCTGAAGAATCTTCTTCAGTTTTACTGGAAGATAAAGGTACTCCAAGCACGTTCAGCATCTTACCAGGTAAGTCCACAATGAGAAAGAGGCTCTTTGTATCTTTATCATAAATCACAACAAATACTTTGAAATAAGATAGGAGATCCTCAGCTCCATGTGACTTCAAATTCTGTGTTACTAATTAACATTGCTAAGAATAAAGACCACGTGAAGAACACATCCCAACATCATGTGCAGTTCCTCGTTATCATGAACAAACAGGCTATAGAATGCTTGTCATAAACTGATCAAAGACTTTTCTAAATGATTAGGTTTCTTCCTTCCATAACTTTTCTTGTAAGACTCACAACTTTTTTATGGAATCATAGAGCCATGGAATGATTTGGGTTGGAAGGGACTTTAAAGATCATCTCATTCCAGCCCCTCTGCAGACAAGGACACCTTCCACTAGACCAGATTGCTCAAAGCCCTGTCCAGCCTAACCTTGAACATTTCAAGAGAAGAGGCATTTGTTTCTTAGAATCTTCCTTTTATTTTATACTCTGACCTCTCTTTGTCACTAATTTTTAACTATCTGCTCTGTTCCAATGTGGCAATATAGCTTAAAAGAATTCTTTTGCCTTCTTATGTTTGTCCCCTGAGTTTAGGGAGAGGCCATTAATTTATCCTCTAAGCCTTCAGTCTGCATGGTTAAGGAACCAAAGACTTGGTTCCACACTGGGGGACTTGGCACGTTAAGGCCACACAAATTTTTGATCTTTGCAAGAGTGGAAATCCCATGTGATGCATTTCAATTCTTTGTCCAAGAATTTGGTACAGCCCAGTGCTCATGAATGACATTCACTCACAAGAGCCAACCTGCCGACACCTAAACTAACCCCAAAAGGCACGGCAGAGTGAGGAGTGTGTCTGAGATTCTCACCATGGCCTGTACCATGATATTCATATTTCTGGTTTTACTTTTACTTGAAATACTTTGTCTGGTACACCCTAAAAATAACATGATAACTCATTGTCTTCAGAGATCCGAGTTCCTAGCTCAATAGAGAATCCAGCCAGGACATACTGGAGCATTTATGCACACTGCAGAAGTTCAGAATTGAAATGGCAAGTATGAATTGATGTGACTGGTAGAGCTATCCCTGAAATTGTTCACAATGGCTGTGGATTATTTTGAGATATGCTGAGGTATTCATGTAGTCTAAAATCTCAGTTTTAACACCACCAAAAAATAAAAGAAAATATTAACAGAATTAAAACCATCAATGTTCCATTATTTTAATAGTATTATGTCATTGCAATTAGTTGTTTAGGAAGAAGGATTTAGAATGCTTTTATTTTAAAAGCAAAAGTAGGGAGAATTATCACCTGTGTAAATTTTACACAAAAACATCAGAGCATGTTAAGAAAGTGTACAAAAATAAAGCAGACAAAAAGCGACATAAAATGTCATACATAGAAATTCTGATATTAGAAAATTTAGTTTCATACAAACGAGGTGTTCGTAAAAATTATCTTGTTAATCTATTAGAACATTAAGTCTTTCAGCTTGTCTTAAATCTTTCTCTTTCAGTCTGATTTATATTTCTAGGCCACTAAGAGAACATACCTAGATTTTTGCACAAAGTGTGAAGGCTGTTGTCATCCTGATTTTGAAACTCCGTGAAATCATAATTGCAATTACAAGATCGAATATAACCTTGTTATTAAGCAAATAACTAGTTCAAGCCTCCCTCAAATCTCCACCCAACAGTATACAATATATGAAGGTTTTCACATTCTTTGTCAGATTTATTTGGTTGTCAGTTCAGTTACTGATGCAATTAAAAAGTGCTAGTAAGTATTATATTTGTGGCAGAAAAAAACCCTCTGTTTGTGGACTTCACTCATTCATCACTATTTTAAAGACACTTTTAGGAGTTTGGTTACATAGAACATTCCATTCAAACTTCCCCAGCAGCAAATTTGCTGTAGTTGCCAGAAATGTATCATTCAGCAGCCATGGTGGCAGTTAGATTGGGTATTCTGGTGAAATAATTTTGTTTCAGTGTTCTAAATATTTGTGCACACACTAAAGTGAAATTTAAGATCTTCAATTGCTGGAAAATTAATATAAAATGTTTTTATCAGTATGTTTGTTAAAATATTTTCATTAAAAAGAAATTTTTTTTCTCATTGCAGAGACCCATTTGGTACCTATGGCTGTACAAATAATACTGCTATGGATCAACAGAGACTGCATTTAATTGTGTTAAAATAGATGCATATATAAAACAGGAGTAGAAGAAAATAGAATTAATCCTTTAATAATTAGTCAAGACATCTTCACTTTTTTTTCTTTTGAAAGCTGTGTACAAGCAATGTTAATTTATCTTACCTGTCTCCAGGGCATCAACTCAGTATATGAGTCTAGTGACATCTTGGATTCCTTAGGATGCACCCTCCCTTCAGCAGTCTCATCAGAAGAGTGCAAGATATTTGGATTCTGTTCAATGTCAGGTCAACACAGATTTTTTAGACCATCTAGGATATTAGTGGTGACACTGTGTGCTGGTGTTTATGCAAATTACTTGAGACCCAGACAGTTAAATTGTCTTTTGGGGTGAGATTCAGACATCAGCAGGGAGGTGTCTACATGTAAGTGTACCCTCTAACCTGTGAAAGCAATTTGAGCTCCAATCAATTCAGTGAATCCAGCTGACCAAATCTAGGCCTCTACTGTAGATGCAATTGAATGGCTCTCCAGACCTTATTGGTTCTACTAAGAGTCAGCTCAGCTAAGCAAATGTAGAAATTTTGTTCCATATAAGCTGTTCTAGGATATTCTGACTAGCTTCCAGCTGCCAGTCCAGAAGGGTTTGGGGTTCTCATATACGTATCTATCTGTCAGCTCCAAACAATGTCCCAGGTACCTAGAATAATCTCCTCAGCACTCCTGAAAAGACAGATGAATCAAACCTTGAATCACTGTTTACTAAAATGAGAACTCACACACCTATCTCATATGTAAATACTTAGACTTGTTCACATTAAATTTCCACAACTTGATTCCTGACAGAGTCAGCCAAGCCTAACCTTGTTGCTTAGTATGTCTCTAGAACCAGCAACTGCAACAGGTACCTCCAATGGGAAATTCAGACTGTTGGAAGATGAGGGATAGTTAGGGTGAGATGCCCACTTCTCTCCCTCAACAAGTCATGCAGAGAGCTGAAGATCCATGTTATCCATGAATGTTATGGACACTGTAGACAAACAAAGGTGATGCTGAGGTGAGGAATTGTGTGAGGCCTATGTACAGAAGAACTTTTTCAGAACTGTTCTTAAGATTCCAGGAAAAAGCCAGCAATAATACATACTGCTAGGGTTAAGTGACAAGAATTTAAAAAACAAGATTCAGATGGAAGTCACAAAAAATTCATTACTTAGGAGTCACACTTGTGAATTTTTGTAGTTCAGATACTATCAATGTATAGGGGACTGGAGGAGGGGTGACTGTGCTGGTATTTGACTTTATGTCTGTGTCGTAAGTTCAAATAAATATGAAACTTTAGTCAGATATTTAATTTATTTTGTTTTCATCTACTCAATGAATGAATAAGGCACAATTACAAAAGAATCCATAATCCTAGCACAAAACTGTATTTAGATGTATGTTTTGCAAACAAAAAAAAAAGAAAGACACTGGGAATTCACATTTTGAGAACTTCTTCTTTGTGGGCTAAACACACAAAGCAGATAGTTTCCTTTCTTTACTGTGTAGGACTGTCATTTCAGGCACAGTCTGAATGGATATGGAGCAGCTGTTCTTTAGTTCTCCAGACTAGAATCTGACAGACAAATTCAGTAAATCAAGAGCTCCAACAAAGTTAGGAGAAGGCTCCTATGCTTAGTGCTTTTACTAGGGCTAGCTGTTCATAGAAGGGTATCAGGCCTCTCCCCAATGTACAAGGAGATGCAAAGCCTTGATTTAAGATGATGATTTCATGGATCTTCATTTGTGCCTCTTAAAAAGCTTAAAAGTTCTTAACCCATTATCTGTAACCTTGTGTAAAATAATCTAAGGTTAACAACGTGGTACAAATTAAATAGGTTCTTATCTTTTATCAAAAATAGAAAGACAGTGGTAATATACAACTCTTCAATGGGACATCAGCTGTCACTTTGGATTTTTGAGATAGTGGGAGCCAGGACAGGTCAGAACACTGGAGAATTAGTGACTCTCTAGGATCTACATCTCTTGTTCCTTTGATTCCTTTAGGATGCAATCTTTTTAAGTGACCCATTTGTTTTCTTCTAGAGATCTAAAGCCTTTCCTACCTATTCTTTATGTCTCATCTTGAAGAGGAACTAATAAGATTATTTCTCTATGCTTGGCTGTGCCTTAAACCAGTCACTCCATCTTCACCCAGATACATCTGAAAATTAAGTCCTGTCACTGTGGGTTCAGTTATGAGTTATGACTACTATATTGCCTAATTTTGACACTAAGATTCTTCCTGAAGAAAAAAGGATCTGAACAGACTCAGATCTTAATTACAGCAAGTCTGAATTTCTAGACCACTAAAACGGTTTCAAAGTGAGTACATTTTCAAGTCATAAATACATTGAATACATTTTTAATTACATATAACATTTGTATTTATAAAACATACGAAGAAACTCTAAAAAATTCTGCTTGTGTCATCTTTTGGACTGCCTCTAAACTGTGCTTGCTGCAACAGTGGATGAACATGTGTGACACTTTTTTTCCTCAATGCAGTGGGCCATCTCATCTGCTTTTGTTGTAGTGTCCTATGGCACTGACAGGAATCACACAAACAAAACATCAGAGCCAGGATGCAAAAACCCACCATTCCAGGCACTACTTCAATGAAGATTTTTACATTAGTGAATGTAAAAAGGAGACTTTGAGACCCAGAATATCACCCTTTGGATTAAGTTAGAGCCAATTGGTCTTAAATTCTATGCATAATCTGCTGAAAACATAGAAATCAGCTTACTTCTTTCCATATGGGTCTATTTGATAGTGTAGGTAGGTGCCTATATTCACATGGGCATGTAAGCATATCTGGGCAGGATTTTTAATAAATAACTATTTAATTTGCAAAGAAGGTTGCCATTATTAAAGACATGTTAATACCAATGGATAAGCTGGTAAATCTCCTTTTATAAACTGCCAACATGTAGTGATATTTTATGGGGTTTTTTATGAGTTTCATCACAATGAAATGCTGGTTCTTCTTTATAATCCAATCTGGCTTACTGACTCATGAAGGGTGGAACAAAATGTCAAAGTCTTTTGGTCCTTCACTTAGAACTGTTTGTAATACTGAGTGATTATACATTTATCTGCTTATTAACATCAAGTACAACATTATGTGAACTCATGATCCACAATTACCATTGTAAAACAGACTTTAAAGAACAACAGGACAACCTTGACATGTAAAAAGACTTGAGGATCCTCTGGATCTGAGGATATACAAATAGAAATCTAGCCTGTCATTAAGAGGTGTATGTCAGGGGAACCCCAAACATCATGTCAAGAATAATAGAATTTGGCCAAAGGTCATGGGCTCTGTCTAGCAGTTGCTAAATATTGCCTGTTTGCTGTAATACAGGAGTACTTGTGTTAGCTGTTTTAGGATAGAGAGGAAAGGGGTCACATGGGTGTGCAAGTCTGCTTTCTCCCCTGTCAATTCATTGAAGTGAGGAATTTCAGTTTAAATGTTAAAACTGGGATAGTTGGATTAACAAATCACATTGTTTTCTTTGCTGGTCAAAAAAAAAAAAGGAAAAAAAAAAGGAAAGAAAAAAGGTATATGTGGATACACTGTATTTGGTGAGGTTTTTGGACATTCATGTCAGGTAGGTAGGAGTCAAAGTTTTATGAAAGCCTCTCATGGGAGTCTGTACTATGTGTCTATGCCTTGAGGACTGCAAGAAAACTCCGAAGCTCCTACACAGAGCTTTCACAAGATTTAAGAAAATGTTCTTATTTTCTGTAGGAATGAAACAGAAGACTTTCACAATCAACAAATAAAAAATGAGAAAGCCTTGCTTCCAAAGAGGCTGGTTATCCCTTAGGTTTTGAGTACTTTTCTGTCCTGTCATTTCACATATCTCTGGTAAGGACCCTTACCACCAAGTTATTACTCAGTTTTTTAGGATGAACCTTCTCCATTACTCCTTATGCAATTCATAGTAGTGAACTTATGTTGGCATCTAAGTATCAATTGGAGAAGAGACCTCAGTGAGATTATTATTCTTCTGTGTAATTGTACTAAGCATTGGACTAAAACTAGGGTAATATTTTATTTGATTTTTCTCACTAGAACCAAGTGAATTAAAAATCTCAATTGCAGCAGGGAAGGGAGGGAAATAACAAAAAAAGAAAGAAAAAACCAAAAATTGATGTCCTGTAATACTCCAAATTTTGGCAAGGAAAACTGTCACTTTCTAAGTGACTTGGGAACTCAAAGCTTGTAATTCAAAGAAGCAGGTTTTTAAAGTCAGCTAGATAGACAAAGACTTAGATAGAGACATGAGGTGAAGATTTTTTAATGCACGAATTAGCCAGCAGAATATAATTATTGAAATCAGTAGGAGTTTGTTCTTGAAATAATGCATTGCTTAGAAATCAGCCACAGCTGGGATGTCCATGTCCACAGAGCTTTTTGATTGTCCGTGTTCTGACCAACATGATACAGCAGCAAGCTCCAATGCGCTGTGCCCAACTATTTTTGAGGTACAATCCTCAAACACAGAAAATTGTTTTCCTATAAACTGTTTCATAATAATTCCAATGAAACTGGAACAGCCCAAATGAGAAACAATGAGACCTGTTCTGTCAGAATAGCTGCTATCTTGGCACTAAGATACTCTTTCGGGAGGTCAAAGTGAGTTAAATACTGGTGGTAAGACCCAAAGCTAAGTCTTTCTGAGGGGTCTGGTAATTTAACCACTATGCTATGGAGGGAAACAGCAAAATCTTTCTGGCCTTCTCAGATTTCTTGGTCTTCTTTTCTCCTTAGGCAGGCAGCTTGATATTGTGAAAAAGCCTCGCGACCTGAAATTGCCAGGTGTGGTAAGTGGGGAATGAGGTAGGTTGTCCTAGCTTGTGCTGTCTAATGTGCCTATATGCAAATTAGCTATCTAAATTTCTAATAGGTAAAAATTCAGCAGAGTTTTGGTAACAATTTAGCTAACCAGATGAGCATTGTCACGTCGTCTTCCTGAAAGTGACCTACACTGACTAGGCGTCAGCAAGATTTGTGATAGAACCATTTGTGTAGACTCCTACATTCTACGTACTCTATTTAAGGCCATGTGCTTTGGGAAGAGCAGTACTGTTTTGTCTCAAGTAAATGCAAACCCACTCCACATTCAGCAAATCTAAACTGTTTCTGAGTGTGTAACACTTTGAATACCTAGGCCTGCCATCAGTGAAAAGGAACAAGCATAATCAGAGGACAGCTTAATTCTGGAGTGAGACAAATCTCCCTCTGGAGATGTGTGTCTCTTTTGACAAGAAGGGACGCTATGTTGAATAACATCTAAGTAGCATGAAACCAGCCTTTCCAGTCTGGAGCTGCTGTGTTGTGGCATGCTTTGGACAAACTCTTCCTAATGGTTACCTTTTGCTCAAGGGATCTGTGCTTATATTTCTGTGCTACTGTATACACACCGTATGTACGCGTGTGTATAAAATATAAACATGCTGTTGGTGAATCTATTGGCTTCAGAAAGCATGAATACCAAGAAAAATTAAACTTATTATCTGAGTTACATAGCTTTTACAAATATAATTAGTGGGACTGAAACGACAACTCTAGCCATTGTCATTAGCAACTATGAAGGCCTAGATTTATTGTCATGATGTATCAGTTGTGAAAGGGACATAATCCACGATTCAGAAGAGGTTATACCCATGATCACAATTGTTTACATTAATAAACATCAGCTACAACACGTATGTGAATGTTAGTTGCTCTGTTACCCAGACTTCCAGAATAAACTTTTTAGTCTGTTTAGCCCCAACTCTTATGACCACAGGCACACCTGAGAACTTCATACAGTCACCGCAGAAACAGAGGTAAACAGAGGTCTAAATTCCTCAAGACAGTATGAATACAGAATGAAACTTTCAATGGGGGGTTTTCTAACTAAAATTTCTAGCTGTGCCAACTTGAAGAGGACACTGGGTAAGCCTACATAGTAATTAAGAGCAGTCTTGAAAAAACAGGACCTGTGATCCTACCATTTATGTTATTCCCTCAAGGACAGAATGAGCTGGTCCTGCCTGAATTCCTAATGTGGAGGAACCTGGGTGAGAGGAGAGAGAAGTCACCATGGCAGGGCATGGGGAGGCACACTTGCCCTGGCAGATCTGGGAGGTCATGATTTGTCCAAGCCTCAGGCTACTGCTGCATGCCTGAAAAATGAATAGAAGATGAGTCTGATTTTCAGGGTGACTGCATGGACACAGACACCTCACTGTAAGCAAATTTAAAGGAGTTTCTTGGAAGAATTTAAAGCCAAGGTTGAGATCTACTATTAGGATCACAGGATTTCTGTCTCACATGACAGGTTGCCTATCTGATGTTTCATTCATGTCCAAGTTCTGAGACTAAAGGTCTATGTAAAGATCTTTTTTTGTTGTTTTCTTTTTTTTAATGAAAACGTAAGACACATTGTCTTTTCTGTATACAGTAGATGCAGAGAAAGAGACACCTCCAGAAGGTGATTCATCTCATCATAAGATAGGCATCCAAGATAGGTCATACAATTTTGCCTCTGGTGGTGTTTATTTTCTCCTACACTAACTATAAAAGAAGCCTTGGTCGACTAGGTCACATTTAGGTGTCCAATTTGCAGACAGCTGGAAACCATCTGAAAGCACTGAGAGCCTCAGTAACGAGACCAGTTAGCCTGGGCTTAGCGTTGCATTAATGGGATGCACATGGAGTTTGACTTCCATGAAGACTGGGCAGAGCACTCAATGACTGAAAAAGGCTGCATAGGTACACCCTGTGAGGGATTATCTGAGGGAATTCCCTGAAGAGAGAACGCTTTATCCTACCTGCAGCAAACCTTAAGCAATAGTGGCAAAAATGCTGTAAAGCGTTTGGGAGAAGTGGTGAAGAAAGCAGAAAGATATCTCCCAAGGAGCAGAATTTCTTTATCTGTCCTGACCTCAGTATGAGGAATAGCCACAGGGAATAGGAATTCCTCCATGCATCTACCACCCCGAATAACATGAAACCAATGACAATGAAATATCTGCAATTTCCAGGCACATTTGGCCTAGGGGTTCAAGTGGTCACAGCAGGTTTCCTTCATCGCTCCAGTTTTTACAACATGCATAACAGGCCTTTATTCTTCCACTTTGGTTTATGGCTTCTTGTACAAGACAATGAACACTGATTGTTGGCCATGTTTATGACAGCAGTGTCCCCAGCAATTCACCAGCTGAATGGACTATCATCTCGGACTTCACAAGCCTCTTCTAGGTTTCATGGTTTTGACAGCTAAGATTTATGACTTTCAAGATTAACTCTAAGATGCACCTGCTTTCCCAGGCTTTGACTGAACACAGAAAGAGTGGATGGACTAAGTGAATGATGGCTTTTGAGTGGACTTCATGTGGAGATGTCAGAAGATTCTCCAGTGGAGGCTGTGCAGCATACCTGGATATCTTAGTACTCATTGTGCTGTGCACAAAGACTTGGTCTGGATCATCCAATGTACTTTAAATCACTGTTTTTATATTTCAGTCCATAAGTTATTCAATATGTGCAGTCTAAGAGGTAACCACAACAAAAAGTCTAGACAAAAATATTCTGTGAAATAACCTTGTAATCATCAGTCTGAAAAAGATAAGCTTCCTTGGCTGGTCAAACATGAGTGGGATAAATGGTCTGGCATATCTGTTCAGCTGCTCATTTGGGAACTCAAACCCCAACTTGATAGTGCTGTCATATGAACTAAGAGTTTCTGGGAAGACACACACCACATAATTAGCTAAACTATTGAATCTGGGTGCAGCATATGGAAATGAATGCCTCATCCATTTCCCTCATGTACGAGGAAAACATGCACTGCTTTGTGCATAACCATTCAGCACAGTTTCACTCAGTGTTCATTCAGTGCAGACCAGAAATGTTGGGTCTGCATTGCACCCTGAAGTATGTCTGGATGCACACCATGCACTGTCGCTCTGGCAGGTCTGATAGATTGAATTTATTGCTTCAGAGCAACATGCACACTTAGTACCCAGATGCCCAGAGCCCTTCAAAGAGTCCTGCTTAATTCTGGCAGGTGCTGTCATAAGATTTTCTTCACAATGTTCTTTGACTAATTGCAGCCTAAATAAACCCTGAAGTAATTTTAAAGGTATCTGAGACAGATGTACTAGAGGTGTATGTGACCTAAACACTCAATAGGGAGAACAGACACTTCTCAGAATGTTGAATCACCTTCCAGAGGTGTCTTACTTTCTTTGCTGACTCCCTGGGGGCCTGGAACAATGAAGTTTCTGGCTTGCATTCTTCAGCTAAAGGTGTTTGGGGGAGGAATTCAATACAACCCCTGGTAGAAGAGCACAGAACAGGCCAGACAGCATTCCCTTGAGCAGCTTTCTCATGGGGTCCCACAGGGCCTGGCTACGTGGTCTTCACCAACAAATAGAAGAGATCTGGGCCCTGGTGCCAAGTCAAGAGATGCTATTTGCCTCGTATCCCCTCTGCTCTGGGCTGGCTGCCTCTACAGCTGGCTGCTAGTTTCCTCTGGGCAAAACCAACTGGAGCAGCCCAAGCAGAGACCGGTAGCAATTAAACTGTGTACCACTAATGCTCAGGCTTGGTCACTGGCCCTAGCTGACTTTTCCAGTCTTATTATTGCCTTACACACTAGTATTTAGATTTTTGAGAAGTTCTAAAAATAGCGCTACATTAGTCTCTGCTAATATTAGTCAAGGATGCATTTACACCAAGGATTTGTGCTGCAGATTCTTTAGCAAAATACCTATCAAGCTTTCCCATTAACTCCTCAGCTACTAGTGCAGATAATTAGACTAATTCTGAAAATTATTGTTTATTTGGACAGCATGCTGCATACAGCTGGACATCGGAACCACTCTAGCACAGGCAGGTACTTGATTCCCCCAGCTGAATCTTTTTGAATATTTTAGTTAGTAACTAAATAGTATTTATTTAGTTAGAATATTTTGACTGTATATATCTCTGCACTGGTCATAAATTTTAGAATGTTTTTAGAATTCTTTGGAAAAAATGGCAAGTTTGGCAACAAAGGCAGCTGTGAAACCATTTGAGATACCTTGGCCTTATGCTGTAGCCCAGTATTACTCATTCTACTGTCACTGGCAGATGGTTCATGAAATATTTATTGAGAAATAATAAATAATAATAACAACATTGAAAACAACAGCTTATTTATACACATCTTCCCACAAGCTATTGAATGAAAACTTTTTCCCCTGTGAGGATAGTCAGACAGGGTGCAGGCTGTCCAAAAATTTTTTGCAGTGTCTGTCCTTGGAAGTGTTGAAGACCCAGCTGACTGTGGGCCTGAGCAACCTGATCTGGCCACAGAACTGCCTCTGCTTTGTGCAGTAGGTTGGGCTGGAGGGGTCCTCTGGTGCTGTGACCCCACAATCCTACAAAACCAGGGATAAAAAGAATATACAACAAATAATATGTCTACTGACATTTAGTCCAATATCGATTCAATTGTAAATGAAAAATACTAGTAGCAACACAACCCAAGATGATTTTTGTGTCTAATTAAAGAGACAAAGTGGTTAGAGGAGGAAAAGAGTTTTTGTAGAAAATCTAGTCTTAGTAAGTAATTTACAGGATTTTTTATTCTTTTAGTCTAATTCATGTATTTGCATACTTTGAGTACTGTTTGTAAATTGGTAAGGATTCTTGTCAGAATCTTCCCAAAATGTAAAGCAGCTTCATCTGGATACATAAGTTTGTTGTTGATTTCAGTAACTCCATCATAGCAAGGTTCAGCCAACTTCAGTTTATTTCCACATCAGATGAGTTATCTATATTCCTTTATTTTCAACACAGGAGCACGGCCTGTACCATATAAATGTTTGTTTCTTACTGTTCACTTATATACTTCTTCCACTGAAGTGGTTCTGTGTTTTGTTCCATAGTTCAGTGCTTGAGTCATTAGAAATTGTCCATTTGTTCCAGATTTTTTTGCCAATTATTTAACTAGAAATTGGTCTGACACGTTTTCACATATTTTTTCTGAGATGGAAAATATTTCAATAGGAATAATCACAGGCCTGTCTTGGATTCATTTGCTTAGTCTCTACGTGTAGATAAGAATCACACATTCAAAATGCTACAGATAGTGAACATGACTGTTATAGCTAAACATGCTGTTTTGAGATCAAAGGTGAAGTATATATGTCACCCGGAAGAGACTGTTTTATAATTGCATGGATAAAGACTCTTGAAAGGAATCCTGCTTATACTGGAATAATGTTATTGATCTCTTTATTGCAAACCAGTCCTTTGGGGATAGGCAAATTACCCAGGAAGATGGGGGAAGAACCCTGCTTCCTTTATCTCTTTGTCTTTATCTCTTTTACTTGTGCAACTGATAAAAAGTAACCCCTGATCCACAGAGCCTGGTGAATCAAGCAACCTACAACAAGAGCAGTGTCAGCTGCTCAGTTCCCTGAGCACAGCACAGGGGGATAACCTCAATGCCAAGATTCTGTAAAGAGCTGGAAAAATTAAAAGTTGCTTTATCACATGCTGCCTGCCTGTGTTCATTAATGTTAGGGACGGAAGCCTCTGTCCATTCTCTTTCTGTACTGAGTTGCTGCTTGGTGCTGCTATGGCACACCACATGTGTTTCAACCCAGAGATATATCCAGACAGTTTGATATCAGAAGCAGAACGTCTGAAACTCACACAGTACTTTGTGACTGTTGTGTTCAGTAGCAGATCTGTGTTTATGGGGATGCTGTCAATCATCTCACCATACTGGCCCAGATCATCAAACTCACAGAGGCTGAGGGCAGAGCAGGAACCCTCAAGATCCCTCTTCATCTGTAAAATGCCTCACATAAGGACCTTGGTCTGTAGTGGCCCTTCAGTACGCTGCCCATGCAGGATTAGCAGGATTAGCACCAAAGAAAATTGTATCATAGCAATTTAAATGTCTTCATATAATATCAAGTATTTTCCATGGTGTGTGGGATTAGAGAAATCTGGTGTTTAAACTGACACTGGCAACAAAGAGATCCAGTCAGCAATTTCTACTCACTTCTCAATTTGATAAAAATCATCATTGTTCAGTCTGAGTGAAGAGTGAAAAAAAAGCCTTGAGTCATCCCCTGCAGTGTTAGCTGTCAAACTATCAATGAAATATTTCAGTCTGTGCCTCTGCTTCTTAACCACTTACCAACTAACAGTTCAAATAATTCTTTTCTTTTTCATGGGCCAGTTCTTCTTATCCCTTACCCAAGGTCTAGCTGGAAAAAAAATAGGGAAAAGGAGTTTGAACTTGTACAATCAGGTTGGTTTTGCATTACTAAAGTACTTGTAACAGTGAGTAGTGTAATAATCACTCTGCAGGTGTGCAATTCGAAAATTACTTAGTAAATACCTTTTCAAATTCTTCTAAAAGTAACAAAAAATTTTCCAAAGTCAAGAAAAAAAATGTTTACTCATTTGATGTCTATCTAACAAAGGTAAAAATGAAGAGGCAAGAATCTAACAAGTGCTGAATAAAAAAAAAAAAATTTCAAGAATCTGCTTGTGACCTCAGTGTGTGGTTCTCCTTTGAAAAAGGATTCTCTAAAGTTTTTCCAGTTCCCATCCTCTACTCCAAGCTCTGTCCCTCTCTTTGCTCATTATTCCCAATTTTAAAGATTGCGTGGGTTAACTTAAAAAAATTAAAGAAATCTTTTTTAAATGGGCATTTTTTCCTGATTGCAGTCCAATGGAAAACAACCATAGGCCTCCCCAGTTGGTTTCCCAGCTCCAGAAACATGTTTGCCAGTTTGCAGTTTATGTAATTTGCACTTCAAAATGTGGGCACATAACCTCAATGCTCTCAGAGTTGTGGGAATAAACAGAATTTCTCCACAAATCTTCAGGGGAACTTTTAATCAAAAGTCTGCCTGGGGCTGGATGTTATCATGCAACATGAAGAAGCAGGATTGTGATAGATCTACTCCCAGAAAGGTTTAATCAAATCTGTTCAGTCAGAGTGCTCTACCCTTGAGTCACTGATGGGCACAGACAATGCAGGAGTGTTGCAAGAATGTCCTTAAAGAAGCACGGCGCTCTCCTGTCCCTCGAATTAAAGGTGGACAGCAGGAAACACCAAGCCCTGCCTGCTTCTTGCTCCTTGGGTGATGGGTGTTGTGTGCTCGCTCCGCTTTCTGGCTCCAGAATAAACAAGGTGGAGCGAATTCAATATCCTTTAAAGTCACATGCATTTGCATGTGCCTCTGGATAGTGTTTTCAAAACTCATTACTCCACAAATGAAGAATAACAAAAATATTTACGCCCATCAAAAGAGTAACCCTGAGGAAAAATCCATCAGAAATGGGACACAAACAGTACAATTTATTTCTTTGTAATTTTGTAGAGCTGCATATGAATTTGATATTTTGAGTGTTTAACTAAACATTTATCAATACTACTGAGATCTGATTTGAATCTCAGTTATGCTGGTGTTACTCTGAAATAACTCCACCAAGTTAATGTTTTTGAATCCAGCAATCCATTAACACCTTCAGTCTGGAATTTGCCCAAGCTTACACTTTTTTATCTGAGATTGTGGAATGAAGGCTCATGTTTGGAAGAGACACTAAAACAACCATTTAACAATTTGCTTAGGATGCCAAGGCATCAGAAAAAGATCGACAGTGAAAAGTGACTTAAGAATTTAAGTCACTTATGAATTTAACTTTGCTCCTCAGAGCAAAGACAGTGGGATGACTTACATATGGTACTGAAAAACACAGATTTTTTTTTTTTCCTTCCCTCCAGGTGTCTGGGTTTAGAAATGAGGGAGCATTTTATATAAGGTGGTAAGTCACAAGAGTGAGGCACAAAATCTCTGTCACCAGGTTCACCCAGAGCTGTATTAGCCCTGTGCAGTAGGACTCGTGGTATTGATCACACCATGTCCTTGTTCAGCAGGGCCAAGTTGCCCTAAAATTAATAGGAAGTTCATTTTCACCACCTGGTTGTAAAATTAATTAAGTGCACTGGTTGGGCAGTGATTGGAACAATATTTATTTTAACATTTCCCACTATTTCTTAAACCAAAACATCTTTTGCTTAAAATACATGGAACATTGAACTTTTAATAACTATGACTGTGTTGGAATGGGGTTATACTACTTCACGTGTATAAGGGAGGGGATTATTTTGAAGAAGTAAGAGGACTCAGGGTATTACAAATGATTTCTCAGTTTAGTAAAAGAAAACATAACTTTTAGGAAAATGATTCACAGTAACTCAGGTTTTGGTTTTCCTCCTACAGGAAAAGTACTGGGTAAGTAGGGATAGAACTGAGTAGGAATTTTCAACAATTCAGACTTTCAGCTGAAAATAACGATTCAGTCAAGGGAAACCTTAGCTTGGAAAAGATTTGGTTTTAACAGTTTTTTTCCTACCCACAGGATTTTAGGAATTCATTTGAAAATGTGTTTTTCTGTTGCTAATAACTTTGGAAACAGTAGTAGAGAAAAATTAACTTTTAAAAGAAGAAAAAGTGAATCCACAACAATTTCTAGAATACAATTTCTAGAATCCTGCTCTGTAGGAAAGCTGCTAAGAATTGAATGTCTTCTTCTTGCTGACTCTACATGTATTTCTTTTTAAACAGCTTTTCAAGTTATAGAAGTAATTTTAGAGCCCTTTGGAATACCAGGAATGTTGGTACGACCCCCGCTGCCCTCTTGGCACAAAAAGCCTCACTAACAGTAGGAAGCACTTGATGCAGGAAAAAGGGAGCTATCCCAAGCTGTACAGTGCAACCACCAGAGCCAGCAAAGGTTTATGTCTTCACCTCTGTGCTCAGACATGGAGCCCCTTCAGAGAGCCTGTGGGAAGGCAGAGGGGAGACAGTTCCACCTGCAGCATTTTAAATCGTTCTGAGAGGGGTAGATTTACAGTACCCCTCCAGGCTAGTGTAAAGGAGGTGTACTATCCTGCAAACAGGGACTAGAGATGTTTTACAAATTGTAAAAACAAGGAGACAAAGACAGAGCAAAGCCAGAAGTGAAATCTAGCCAATCTTGCAAAATGCTTGATTATTCCGTCTCAGAGTAGGAGCTGAGACTTCATCCCCTGAGTGAGCAACCTTTGAACCCATCATATGCTAAGTTTCAGACTGCAGTGATGACGGCTGTAAGTGTAAGGAGTACAGGTTTCATCAAAAGTCTGAGAGCACACATGAAAGCACAGCAATTACAGAGGACAGGAATGAAGGGAAAAGCATTGACTTGCTGTGTGAATGTGAAACAGATCTTGTATCTTTCATAAATATTTACAAAGTAATTAGAAAAAAGGAAAGAAAATACACATCAACAAATGAGGCACATCAAAACACTGTCACTAAAGCTTGCATTTCAAAAAAGTTTCAGAGAAAGAGAAGCACAGCTGTAGTCTATAGAAAACTTCATTAATGTTTTCAAATCACTCATAGGATTTAGGTGCTGAAAGGCATGCTAAATTGGGATTTATACATAATCAGATCATTGAAAAACATACAAATGGCTGCCAGAGAAAAGTACAATGTTCACTTTTGAAATTACAAAAAATCCTTTGTTTCAAAGAGTGAATTGACTAAAGTTTAGTTTCAGTGAAGCATGTTTTTGCTTTGGGTGTCATTATTTAGTTTGGCCTCCTTGCCAGAGAAACCTTTTTACTGACTGCAGTTCCTTCAACTGTTGTTTTTATTCTACAGCAACTTAAAAAAATTATAAAAAAAAAGAGAAAAAAGAAAAAAAAAAAGAAAATATCAAGGCTGCATCAGATGCTTCAAATTTAAATGAGAGCTGCTCTGTTTACCTTTAATTTTGAGATGGCAGTGGGGGTGAATTGCATGGGGCTTGATTGCTTGCCAGGATTTCTCAAACAGATGTATTTGAGCCTCCTCACTTAAATAATCTGGAAAATCAGGTTGGACTGGTTGAATCAAAATGCTGGCAAGTGGGTAAAGAAAACATCCATCCATCTCTCCATCCAGGCACCTCTATCGCTCCCATCGCCATGGTATCTGTGCACCTTCAGCAGCAATGTCATGCAGCAGCCTCAGATTCCACACACCACCAAACATGCCCTTGGCAAAAGCCCAGCAGCTTTGCCAGAGATAAAGGATTATGGATGTTATGCCTATGCATACTAAAGAAAGGATTTCTGCACTTTAACAGCAGTTTCTGAGGTTTCTAAGGCTAAGATATTCAAGCACACACATATCCTAAATCTTAGGACTTAGCAATGATGAATAGCTCTGAATGTGCTCTTAGAGTACATTCATTGAAGCCTTGTGATTAGAGAATGAATAAAACACATATTTCCTTTTATAGAAGATGCAGGTAGGAGGTAGTTTTTCAAATGGTTACTAGGTAAACTTGTTTGTCATAATTTTGTTTTCTTTTTTTTACCTGTCTCTCTCTCTCTCTCTCTTTTTTTTTTTTTTTTTTTTTTTTTTTTTTTTTTTTTTTTAATGCATAAGCTGCCTGTCTCAACACCTGTAGAGACAGGAATTATTTAGATCGGGACACACTCCAAGGAAGGGGGAGGAAATGGGGGCAGAACTGAACTCTGTGTTTGGACAGCCACCCTTGCTGAAGGTAGTTCCCATGGATACAAAAGAAAAACACATTTCTCTGCAAAGAATGAAGTTCCAGTAGATAAAGGGCATAATGTGTCCTGTACGGTGAGAACAAACTGTGATCCTCCTGAGCGGCGCAGTCCATAAAGAATATTTGAGAACAATACAGAGGGCAACCACAACCTGTATCCAAGAGTAGCATGACATGAAAAGATCTAAATAACAACCTTGAATCATCCCCCTCCCCAGCCCAAACTTGGCATATTGGCATTAAGCTAATTTACAGGTACACAAACAAACAGATAAGATGCTTCATGGGATTTTATATTGCATATACTTTGCAATGATTTAGAAGTCAATTTGTCGCCAAGAATCAGAGTAGGGAAAAAAAGGAGTATCAAACTTTTCAGTATTACGTGTTTATAGAGATGCACATGGTCTGAGGGGTTGGTCCTTTGCATTGGTGCACTCTGAGCAACCACTACTGGTCTCACAGCTCCCATCTTCCTTGTGTTCTACCAATTCAAGAGGTTACTTCTTTCCACTATTCTATACAGTTAAGCTGTGGAAGTCCTTCCCACAAGATGCTACAGATGTGGGATCTGAAATTTGTTCACACAAGGTTGATCAAACACAGGATACCACTCTGAGGGCTATTAAACAAAAAGCAACCAGCACTGGCTCAGGAAACACCTCCATAAGGAGGGCAGGGGCAGTCCTTGCGGCCGCTGGTGGAGGAAAGGTATGGGGAGAAAGGCTGTGGTCTGACCATTAGAGAAGTTCCTACCCTCTGCTCTGTCTCAAGGCTTCACAGAGCCATAACACACACTAGCTCTCCTAAATTTAAAGGTTTAACTGAGATTCTCCAGGTGGGAAAGATGTGCTAAGGGGCACCCCCATAGCCCCTGCAGAAGGGCTGAGAGGGAGGCACTCACTATACCCCCTGCCTAAAACCTTTGTTGCCCTCCAGAAATACCTCTCTTTCCATTGTCTAAAGACTGATGGGTAGCCAGTGTTCTCAATTCCCTCGATGCCTAAAGGCTTAAATTTAGGTAGGATAAATCTAGGCCCATCTTTCCATGTGAGCATTTACACAAGAAATAATTGTTGAGAATGGACTTCTAGAAGGTGTCTACAACAATAAATGTGTACCATAGAGGAACCAGGTTCATTCCAAACTGTGGAACCCAGTCTTGCAAATCTAGCTGGGAAATTCTGACTTCTGAGAATTTTGGTTTAATTTTTTAATACATTTTTCATTTGTGAAATAATACATTTTTCATTTCGTTTGCGTCTTCAAGTAACTGTAAACCTGAAAAGCGTTTTCAAAAATGCATTTCAAGAGAAAACAAACGACTTGTTTTCTTCTGGAAGTCCTCAAAGGTCACTAGGGGACAGCTTTTGTTTGCAGATTTCCCATTAAAAAAAGAAAGAAAGAAAAAAAGAACAGAAATGTCTGACAGAATGGTCTAAAATTGTTATTGTGGGCAAAAGCCACATTTCAATTTAAAAAATGCCAGTGACACAATGTCTTCAAGTTCTAATGTCCATTTTTATTGATAAAAGTGCTACCACTGCCTTTGTTAAAATGACTTGTAAGTAAAACAAATTGTTATTTAAAGATGTGTATAACATACCCTAAAATGATGATTTTGAAAATGATACAGTATTTTTCATTCATGTTGATGCAATTTGAAGTCTTTCAGCGTCTTGCAAAAATCAGGTCCCTCAGCTGTTACTGGCAGTGATGCTTCATATATCATGGTTATACTGTTACTGCTTTATATTGAAATAATGTCCAGACCCCAGGCCTGGACAGAGCGTTAGTCCAATGCAGAGAGGTACAAGGGAAGGACAGCTTGTAAAAGGTTTCAGAGAAATCACCATGACATGTTGCAATGAAAATGTAAACAGCTTGCAGTTTGGCTGGGATTAACACAGCTATGTGGCCAAGGTTGGGGCATTGGAGCTTTGTGCATGTTTATTTAATTTGGGCTGTACTTTGTTAGCTTTACTCATACGGAGGAGGAGGAGTAGTGCAACTCCTGTCTGAATCAATGGAATATTTATAGAGCATGAAGTTGATCATGACTAAGGTCATGTTTACAACGAGAATAGAAGTTGATGCATAGAATCCCAAGCCAGTTCTGAGGCCAGTATTATCTCTGAAAAATGATACAATAAAGTCAGACCAGTGTGACACTATGAATACAAGAGTGTAGAACAGCAAAACTGGAGACTGGAGGTCCCTGAACCTGGAAAACCCAGAATACTTGTCATAGATGGAGCAGCCAGAGCCCATGTTATGAAGAACATGGCTCCATCTCTCTTCCAAGCTGAATCTACAGCTCTAACAATCAACTCTTCATTTCTTTGTGCTTTTTTGCATCTGCACAGGGGTAAGAGCTGTGTTGTAGCCTACCAAAGGCCTGTTCCTGCACAAAGAGTGTATGTTGCATGCTCCTTGGTGTTGTCTGACAAGGGGGTGGGTGGTGTTTAAGGATACAGAGGATGGTGGAGGCAGCCCAGTGCCATTTAATGCAGTTATACTGTTTCTGGAGCAAATATGCCAGAGCAGAGGCTGGGCTTTATTTCAATGGAGAATCAGGACCCGGGAGCACCCTGGAGAGTTAAGCAGTTTGGTAGAGTAGCTATAGCACCTGACACTTGCCAGACACAAATTCCAAGTCTGTGAGGATGCCCTGCCTAGCTCCATCCTCCTCCTCTACCCTGCAAGCTCTAAAGACACCTGGCATGAGGCACTGTACAGCGGCCAGGCTGAAGGGGACACAAAGCCAGGAGCTCAGCATGCCACACTCTATTGTCAGCAGCCATGGAGGAGCCTAAACTGACACACACTGATCCCTAAAGGGTTAAACTACCTGGTTTCCCCTCCACTTTCTTCTTTCCCCCAAAAAGTCTCATTTTTTTTCCCAAACCTATCTGGTTTTGAGGGTCTTCTCTTCATCTCTCTCTTTGTGCTGAAGATGTGTGGCTGCAGTGTGGACTGCCGTGTCTGCAGAGTTCCCAGACATCTTGCTACCAAGATTTGGGTCACAAACTTTGAAACTAAATGGAGGAAAAATATAAGGAGTTAGTTCAAAACAGAATGTGTTTCCTTATTGTCTCATTTATTTCCTGTAAAAAGGTGTATGTTTTAATGTCCCTAGTTATAGACTCTAATATTATTTTGTATTTCAGATACTGTGTCAAAATATGTATTTGTGTCTCATCTCTATTAGATACAAAATGGCAAATGAAACAAGTAATTCTATCTGAAAAGCAACAGATTCAGATTCTAAAGTACTACAGCCTAAGAGCCATTGTTACAGCAAGAGTTAACAGCCTCATAAGAGTAGGAAGAAAGGATGGACAATGTCAGATGCGATCCAGTCATTAAAAGGTTTCTTGTGCTCAGTACAGAAGAGTAAGTTAATGGACAGGATGTTCTTCATCTCACCCTGGTGTATACGTGAAAGGTTAGATGAAGACGCTGCCTGCATTTGTTTCTTTACCCTGACAATAAAAGGAATAAAGAGTAATGCAGATGTCTATATTATAATGTTTGAAGTTAGGTGTAAACAAAATATTTACTTCTGGACTAGGACGTCTTGGTGCCATAAATGCTCAAAACTCCTCTTTCATACCTGCTAATAATTATGAACTTGGCCCAAATATCAAAGATATTTAGAGATGAAACATATTTTAGACTTTTCTTTTTCTAATTTACCTTCTGTGTTGTGGGGGCAAGTTCAGCCTTCAAGGCACATTTCAGTCATATATTTAAATTCTCCCTTATAATCCAGGCAAAGCTGAAGCCTAAAAGTCTCATGTAACCAAATTACTCTGGAAAGTCAGGTTTCACTATTCCTCTTAACTTTACTAAGATTTATGGCTGGGTTTATAATGTAAGAATTTGAAAGCTTTTTTCCTAGAAAAATGTATGTGGCTTCTCTGAGAAGATTAAAAATCATGTGTCTCTTTTTCACAGCGAGTACTGTGAGACAAATAATTTCAGTACAAAAAGAGAGGTGGTTGAACAGCCACAAACACTTACACAACGTATTGCTCTTTGAATGGCACGTAGTCACTGTGGATCCCGTCTGAAGAAAATGTTGCTAGGTGGCTGATAAATAAAAACAAAGTGGGTTGGATGCATAGCTGAGCCTGAACATGAATTTTCAGAGCTAGCAAATCATATGTCATGAACAAAGGAGCCAGCAAAGAAACAAGGAAAAGTTTCAGAGCAAAGCCAGAGCTACTTGCATTGCTTTCCAGAGGTAATTAGGCAAAGTCAGGTGCAGCAGCCACCACTGTTATGTGGCTGCAATAATTAAGACCATCAAGACAAAAGCAAGTTAAATTTAAGGTGGAACTAAGGCATATTTCTAACACAGAACTGCAGATGCAGCCAGTGCAAATGGTGGCCTTGGAACAGGCAGAACTTAGGTAAGGGATGAAACCAGGTGCAAGCACAGCAAGAAAGAACATTTGAAATTATTTTTTCTGATATTTAAGTGGGGTCTAAATCTATACAATTATTTGACACAAAATATATATAAATACTCTTTTAAAGTGATAACCTGCAAAATTCAGTCAATTTGGGAGAACTTACAGATGTAGAACTTGAATTCACAAGTCTGGCAAACTGAGGTGGATTTTGATTTATTCATAGAATATAATTAAAAGTTGGTAACTATCATCTCAAAGTAATTATTTCATTACTCTAACCACAATTCCATATAAGTTTTTCCTGCTTTGGGACCCTAAAAGTGGGATGAGGCAATGCCTCCTATAATAACTATAATTTGTTTGTATTGAGAAATTTCCAGTTTATTTTTTTATCATAATTTAGCACAACATACCTCCAGGCCTCAAACATGGACAGATTTTCTCTCTTAAAACAGAAAATAACTTTCTGACTTTTGAGTTCTACTGATCTAACCGTACAGCAATATCCATTTTAAAGCAAGAGAAAAACATTTCCTCCTTTGCCATGGAATTGAAATTTCCATTCACAGTGATGGCAGAGAAAAATGGATGTTCAGAATAGGTGACATTCAGCCATATGGAGCAGTGAATTTAAAAGGGACCTTATGCAGAACATAACTGTTGAATAACTCTTTTTAAAAAAAATGTACAGCTCTGCAGGGCAAGAAGCAAGAAATTCACATTAATGCTTACAGTTGAAGAGGTCCTTCAATAAATATTTGCTCCCAGAATTGTGACACTTTTATACTTGGAGTAGAGATTTTTGAAGATTTTTATGTTTCTTCTTGACCCCTGGAAGGCTGGATTCATGGTAAGTAGGGCATGTGATTTTCAAGGCTACATACCATAGTCTCAGCAAAAACAGGCAAAACTTCCTCAATGCTCTGGTGGTTACAAACCTCCTAATTTCCAGCTTCAATTTATTCATGGTGAGTCTATGCCATTTGTTCTTGTGCCAACCTTATCCTTTATTTTTAATAGCTTTTCAACCTCCCTCTATTTACCTCTCTAATGTATTTATAGAGAATGATCACAAGTCATCCCAGATCTTTGCTAAGTTTTTCAGCGTCGTCTGGTAAAATACATTTAAAAGATTCTGCTCTAACATACACTGCACACTCAGAATACATATTATGGTATAATTTTTCCTGCCACTTAGACAGAATGATCTCCACAGTTTATCCACAGGTTTCTACTGATGAATAGAGCAGTCACCCCAGCTGGGGTGTTTATTTCCTTACTAATATATGTCTCCTTTACCTCTATGTACATGTATACTATGCAACTTATTCTTGAAGAATAAGAATATTTTGCTCAGGCTACAGATGAACGACTATAGGAATATACAGTTTATTATTGTTAATTAATCATCTGTGCTACCTTTGACCTGAAAGCAAGGGCTCAGCAAAAAGCAAACTGAGGTAACACACAGTCATCCCATGAAAATGGGTAAAATGTTGATGAGACTGTATAAGCATCCAAAAATTACAACCCAGACTCCTGAGTTAGCCATAAACCCCATGAAATCAGGAAAAAATCTTGAGTTTTCATGCAGTTTTTGACAGTTTAAATTTTCATGACCCAAACCTTTCACTTCAACTTGGAAGGATTGGGTATCAGCATCATAAAAAAAATGAGACAGAATTTTCTTGTGATTAGTTGATTTCAGTGGAGGTTTAGATAAAAAATACAAAATATTATGAGACTTGTGATAAAATCTTAGCAGTCAGCACTGCTGAGTTATGGAAACAGAGAACTGTAGGTGGTAGGAGCCAAGGGAACAAAACAGGCATCACTTGGCTGTTGTTTACCTGGAGGTCCAGAGAAGAATGACTTTAGGAAAAAGAGGGGATTTAAAAGAAAAAAAGAGAAAACAGTGTTCACACTGTGGATTTAAGAATTGCTGTGAAGAGGATCCCTTCTCATGAAAACTTACTTCACATAGCACCTATTGTAAGTCTGGGTCAGGAAAGAGGCTTTTGGATTCTTAACATGTCATAATCTGCATATTTTGAAGTCCTGTGGCTGGTTAAAAGTGTGCTGGAGAGCAGCCTCTCTCAAAGAGGAATTGCACAGCAGAGATCACTGGAGAACAGCCTGCTCTGGTCACAGCTGCTCCAGCTGGGAGAGTGGTCAGCTGCACTCTTCAGGCAGTTTTTCAGCCTCTTCTGTAGCCAGGAGTGGATGCAACCCAAGATGTATGAGGTACAATAGCTTCAAGCAAGTGCCTGAAAAGTCTGTAAAGCCGGGGGAGTTATTTTGAACGGGATCTTGAAACCAAAAAGGAACTATTACTGTTGCTTCAATGGGGGTGATGCACTTTGTGTTTGTGAAAAGGTGCCAGCATCACACCACAGCAGTTCTAATCTGGAGGTCTGGGACTTCTGGAGGCCAAGGAGAAGCAATTGCATTGATGGCAGTAAAAAGTATATGGTATGCTGAGTTTTAGTTCAAAAGCAATATGACCAGCACACCTTCCAAGGAAATAAATAACCACCAAAAAAAAAAAAATCAAACAATGGAAATGGTTTAAAGAAGAAAACTCACATTTAATTGTGAATTGCTTCATGTGAGGCAAAGGAGCCAAACCCACTGAGTGTTGCAGCTATGCTTGATTTATTTAGCACAGTGGGTTTGCATCTATCACCTGACATAGTAATTTTAAACTATCTTTGAATTATCTTTTTTAATTAAATTTCTGTGGGATGATTGGATTTTCTGTTTGAGTGATTATTTGTTTGCTTAGAAAACACACTAGACATCTGTTTGACCTTTCTTTTACTTCAGATGAGGGCTTAGAAACACTGAATAACTGGGCTGTGCTAACAGCCAGTTGACTGTAGCTCCAAATCAGGAACATCCTTCCCTAACAGGAGTCTGTCCACCACACCAGAATTATCTGGTAACATGCTGGTAGCAGTCTGCATGCTTCCCACCAGCTTTTGCTGCTCATGTATGACATGTCATGTCTGTCTGCTCCTTGTCAGCCACACTGAGCAGCCCTGTAGCCTTTTCTGTGGCTACAGCTTGGCCACAGCTGAGATTACCAGAGAAGGTGCTGAAGAAACTTTAACTTGTTACGGGTACCCGTGACAGGTGCAGAGGAGAGGGCAGGTGGTGGCTGATGAAGCTGCAGATGAAGCTCAGCCTCAGCCCCTGTTTTGTACCACTACAGCAATAGTAATAGTTACATCTAGAAACAAACAGAGCAGGTTAACTTTCTACAGAGTACAACCAGAAATGGACATTTCTCTGTAATTTCAATGGAAGTAGAGCGAAGCAAACCTGAATGTTTCTGACTAGCCCCTCCTATAGTTCATATCACAGAATCAGAGGCACAATATTGCCAGCAGTTTTCGGTTGGTAAAAACTAAAGAGGGGATTAAGCTACTTGGCTACATTATCACTAGAAAATCACGTCCTAATAGAGACTGAACAGGCAGCAATCATTCTAATGTGAATTCTGGAATAGGACCAGAAACAAATTTTAAGAGAATGACCTTTCCAACCACTCATAGCCACAGTTAACCCTGGAATTAAGGTCCAGCTCAGATTAACACTGATCTATGGAGTCCTTAGCTTTTATTCCAAACAATGCATGAATTATCAAAACAGTGACCATTGCAGTGTTCTGGGTTTTTTTTCTTCCTTTGAGGGAAAGATAAACATCATTACTATTATTAATTACTAATAAAAAGGATCACGGGCAGATCTGGTTCCTCTGACTGTTTGCCACACTCTATTCTCTCTTTTGTAAGAAACTCCTAAGCAAACTTTTCAAAGTTGAGTAGGGGTCTGGTGAGCCATTTGGGAAAGGAATCTTCTCACCTAGTTTTGCCCTTGTACTGTGTAGACATCTACATCTGACCTAGTCACACTAGTTATCGCTGATGAAAGGAATAAGCATACAGGACATATTTCATCTGAACTGGCTTTATGTCTCTGTTATGATAAATATGCATCACACACTACAAACACTTTTTTCACTCTGATGAGTGTTAAGGAGAACCATGTGGATTAACTCAGATGTGAACATCTATGCTACAGGTTATGTGTCGACATTTGCATGTAGTTATTATACTCTACCCTTTCTTACCCTTATGACATAACATCACACGTGATCCTAAGTCTGTCTGTTTTGCCTACTTAATTGTTGTTTGCTTGTTTGTTTATAATGCATGGAATATTTATGCACTATCACATTTGCTCACACCGCAACGTTTTTGTACAGGCACACCAAAGTTCTGACCACAGAAGGTCTGAAACATTCATTCATTTTGGCACATACAAACATACAAGTGCTTGCTCATACCCAAGTAGAAATCATATTATGGGAGTTGATCTCATAATACCAACAAAAATTGTGATTGTTCTGTGCTAAATGACCTCAGTCATGACCTGCAGATTATCTGCGGATGATCTGTTCTCTGTGACTTCCTGACTGTTTCTCAGGCTATTCTGCTTCACAGTTACAACTGGCTGTGATGAACTGAGCCAAATGACTCAATTTCTTAGGATCTCTGATTGTTATGCTTTCAAAACCAGTCAGTTTTCACTTAATTCTAAAATGAAGATTTGTTTCTGATGGGAAAAAAAGATTTGCTTTATTTAGGATTTTTCTTTTAATGTTTTTGTCTCTCCCTGTTGTTTTGGGAGTGGATTTTTATGCTCTTCGTCCACTGGAAAAATCATCAGCTATTTTTCTGAATGATTGGAAAATATATTTCTCAACTTTTGAATCCTTTGATACTTTATTCTAGAAAAAGCCTTGTTACAAGAACACTATTTGGTCTGTTCAGTCCCTTTTCCCTTGCATTCTTCATGTTTTCAGGGAGAAAATGCAGGGAAAGAGGAAAAGACAATAAATGAAATCTGATACATTATTGAAGGAAGGAGGCCATATTCTCTGTTTTAATATCCTTTGAAAAAATTAAGTATTCAATCAAAAGATTTTTTTCACTTTTTTTGTATCTTTTTTATATAAACACATTTCCTCAAGAAAATGACAATAAATTATAATTAGTAACTCAGAGTATCTTAATATAGACTCTTGTTTCCTTATATTGCCAAAGCCAAAAAAAAAAAAGGATCTTTTCTGCTTTAAAAAATGGCTTATTTCTTGAGGATTTTTGGCTAGCCAACACTGATATCTCATCCAGCTCCTGTGTTTACTTTCCATTTTCAAGCAACCTAAATTTACATTCACACTATAAAAGTTTTTCACCATTAATAGTTCCCAAAAGAGAAGGTTTCAACTGCTACACCCAACCAGCCAGACAATACCGTTCCAGAGGGAAGGAAATCAAAAAGTGTCTGCAGGTATTTATACTCCACCAGATTTCCTAAGCCCTTCATGCATGAAGCTTTAACTTGAAGTTTTAACTTGCTTATGGAAAGCACCCTTCCCTCCTGTTTCTCCTTCAGGACAGTAGCTTACTCCACCAGCATTGTATCTGAAATTACTGAGGACACAGAGACAAAAGAGCCCACAAAGGCTTCTGGAAAGTTTCTGAAAGTTTCAGCCAGCTCCTGACTTCTCCAGTGACCCCAAGAGACACACAAGGGAGCATAATGAGCCTGAATGATGAGCTGCTTTTTGTCACGAACACCTTTCCAGTCTCTGTCTGCAAAGAAAGAGCTTAGCAGCAGATAACCTTTGCATTGTCCATTCTGCTCCAAATGGGCAGCTGAGAAGAAAATAGCTCTCAGGAGATGTAAAACTAGAGATAGTCAAAAAGAAAAGAAAGAAGGTAGAGCTCTGGAAAATCTCTGAGCATAGTGGGGAGTTCAGGACATTTGTGCAGCAAGGAAAGGCTTTTGGGGAATTATTTGTCTACGTGACTTGATTCTTGAGATCAACTTTCATGTGGCTTTAACATGATTGTAAGGTGGTCCTTCTCATAACTTTTATTCTCCTTGCCAATGGCATGAAGCAACAGGGTACAAACCAAGGAATTTAACTTGCCCAGCAATGTCAGCTCCTTTTTAGAAAGCTACCTGCTTTTACATGAATTGTACTACATGCACACCGTTTCAGAATTTAGACTATGTCTCAGTCTAGGTATAGTGAAGACAATGGAAGAGGGAGAATAAAGAGTCAAGCTTTTTTCCAGCATTCACTGAATAAAACATCCAGTTTGATACGTTTTTAAATATTTCTCACGGAAATGAAAACAAGCCATTGTTTTCTCTTAATTTTTGCTATGAAGTGTCAAAACAGTGTTAATGTGCTGTTATTCAGCATAACAAGAGTATTGCTGGGAAACAAAAGTCTCAAGCCCTTGATTGTAAAGGTATTAAAAGGTATGAATTAATGGATTTTTCAAAGGTAAGTCTTTAAGTGCTTACCCATTTAAGTCCTTACCCATTTTTAATCCCATTAAAGAGCTCTCTGCATCTGACAGATCTGCATCTGACATTTCTTACAGGCTGTTTTAAGGACTGGCCATCTGTTTTAAAGAAGAGTTTTCAGACAGTCATCTTGAAATCACTTGTATTCCTCTTGTTTTATAAAAATGGCAGTAATTCTAGGAGGTAACAGACATTAATGCACCACACAACTAGGCAAAGAGCATAGTTTCTAGCAGAGTTGGAGGTGTGTAGAGTTTAAGTAGTTTATGAATAACCTATATGCTCAAACTGTCTTACATAGAGATTTTTCAGAAATATTTCAGAGATATTTCACAAAGAGAGAAAAAAAGTAATTTTTTTTTTCCTATTTCCCCAACTCTACAGGACAATAATAAGAGCTTTCAAAATCAAGTTTGGGTTGGGGGGAGAGCTTTTTGGGGTTGGTTTTGTTTTATTTATTTGCTTTTTTAACACAAGCTACACTTTCTCCTCTCCAAGGTTACCTTCTGTATTTTGCAAAAATAAAGCATGTAAATGACTACTTCAGAAACTGGAACAGGGAATTAAAATGATATTCAAAAGGAGCTGAATTCATCTAAAACTGAAGTACACTGTCAACCACCTCCACTTGCTCCAGGCACTGATGCCATGATTAGCTATGCAAGAAGCTACCTGCTGGTTTAGAATTATATGAAGTCACCTCAGGGTATCTACAAGCTTCTCACGCACAAGATACTGACAGTTTCTTTACTTGGCTAGAAACACAATCGTTGCTACATCCAAGTACTATATCATAGATTGTTATTTCACAAGCTGTCATTAAAGTAGCTTGCCTTATTCTCACCAAACAATTAGTCTGCAAACAGTAATGGTTAGTTCCAAATACCCTCAAAGTCTACAAGACCTCTAGCATTTTTCAGGTAACAACTTCTCATCTGAAGTTTGAATGTGTACTGTTTTTTTTAATAGTACAGAATTAGGGGGCAAAGACTATCATAATCTACCTTCACAAAGCAACTTAAACTGGGGAGTGGTGGCAGGAAAAAGGAGACTTATTGTGGTACAAAGATGCCTGGTAACAAAGGTATCTGTGAACCTGAATAATAACATGTATGTACAAGAATTTGGAGCTAAAAGTGTTTTTACCTGAACTGGCCAACTTCCTTTGGAGAATCAATATTTTACTTGTTCATTGTCAGTTACTGTGTGCATGAAAAGCAAATCTGGACTGTACTGGGAATTTGATATAAGAACATATGTAGTTTAGCTGTCTCAAGCAGCAAAATATTGTTTATTCCATTTAAAGTCAGTGATAGTACATCATTCACAAGGAGTTTGACCTGCATTTGCTGGTGTTTTTGCACACTTTGTCTAATGATTCTTGATTCTTACCAACTCACAGCACACAAGGAAAGGATGAGCAGTTCCAGTTAGATCAGATGTTTTGTACCTGTCCATATGCAAATGCATCAATCAAACTCAGTGTGGACAATCAGCTTTGTCCTTCAGTGTTAAGGTTTCTCCTAGGCTGAAGTCAACAGCTCTCCTCTTTTGCAGCTCTTCTCTGAGATGAACATACATTTCCTTAAGAAGGTGCTTTGGTAATTGCACACTCCATTATTCGAGATTTAGTTTGGATCAAGTGACTCATTTTTACTTGTTGTCTAACCAGATCTTCATTGCTATAAAAAAAATCTAATCAGTCTTTGCTGTGATCTTCCCAGCTTCTGTGCTCATTTACTCATTCCCCACTGAAGTGGGTCCATAGAGCCTTCCTCATCCTGGTCCTTTTACATTTGTCAGATGGCACTCATGATATTTACATGTGTTTGCATGTCAGGAATCCCTGCTTGGCACAGCAAGGCACAAAGGTGCCTGCTAATAATTCTAGTAGGGAAGATGGGAATAGATGCTGTCAGCACCAGTCAGGAGTAATCTGCACCTTTGAAAATGAAACCATTTATATTTAGACATATAAATATAGACCGAAGAATCTAAATTTAATTCTTGGGCTGAAAATGTTAACCTCAACGAACAAACCCCTCTGCTAAGAGCTGCAGAAGAATGGTATTACTAAACAGTTGAAGAGGATGATCTGAACTCTTCACTGCATTAATCTGGTACAACTCCTTAAGCAAACATTTCTTTGAAAATTAACTTGATCTTAGCAAGCACACAGAATTCATATTTTAATGCAAGTGGTATTAAAACAAGATACAAGTCCTGGTCAGTAAAAAACCCTGTATTTTTATCAGTGAGGAACAGTAAGGCATACTGTCACCAGGATTATATGTCTGGGCTTTGAGAAATTCAGGAGTGTGCAAAGGACTCAGAACAAATGAGATATCACATAAACAAACACAGGTACACAAGCACACATATGTATGTGTATACATAAATACAGTCTCCATGTCTCAAAGATCTTATGCTGTAATCACGAACAAAGCACAGCATCAGGAAACCACAAAAATAGGAAGTAGAGGCAAAGAGGAAGAATGGAAAATAGTCACCCTAATGCTTATGTATTTACTGCTTCAGCTGAGATTTCACACTCTGTGTTATTCAAAACATACTCATTAGTGACTTCAAAGCACAGGGAAGTCGACATAAAGGCTCCTATTTGTCTACCATAGACCTTTAAGCAGGCGTTAGAAAACACAGGGCTACCTGCTTTGTGTCAGAGAGTGTTAACCAATGCAAAATGTCACTCACCAAGAGAAACCTTCCACATGAATACCTTTTCTGTTTCTTCCACATTTTGCTGTCAGCTTGTCACATACAAGTTGCTTCACAATAATAAACAGACCATGGCAGGTTGGATTAATATCAGTTTTTATTACAGTGGTTGCAATCATTAATTATCTGGCTGATTAGTGATGAGATGTGGTTCTTATCTAATAGGTAAGGGTATCAAGTTCATTAAAGTTCAGCAAATATAAAACTAAAAAATTTGGCTGTTGCAACTTTTCTAGAAGTCTCATAAGAGAAAAATCCTTATGCATACACAGTCACATGACTGTTGCTTTTCCCATTGTTGTATAAAACTCAAGCTTGCATTAAACAAGAAGAGCAAATGAAAATTAGTTGGAAGAGTGTTTCAAATTGCTCCCATCTTAAAATCGTTTTTCTTCCCAAAAAAATATTTAGTAGCTTCCTTAGTGGGTGTTTTCTGTTATGTTTTAAAATTATGTCTTATAAATCCCTTGAAGAATTATCCTAAAAACACAGGGTGAAACTCAGGCCTATTGAAGTCAATGCCAAAACTCCCATTGACTGCAGCCAAGCCAGGATTCCACCCACAAAAAGATTCAAAACAAGAAATTACAGAATGTCCCTTTTTTTTTTTTTTTTTTTTTTGTAAATGCTTAATCCCATTGTTCAGTGCCCTGTTCTTTGGTGGTTTTAATCTTCATTTTTACCTTGTCTTTGAATGAGGCTTTTAAGTCCTAACTCAGCTGACAAACTACATTTAAGTATGTTTTTCATACATTTATGCTGATATTTATAAAAATATTCACTGTGTGCTTATACAGTATCTAGAAAGAAAGACAGTAGTGCACTTATTTCTTGCTTTTGTGTATCCAAAGATTTTGCAGCTTCAATTTGCATATATATTAAAAAGCTTGATTAAGGCAACTGAAAATATCTACTTGTAAATGACTCCAGGGATAACTGTTTGCCTTAAAGAAAAAGCACAATTTCTGTAACACAAGATAAGAGTCTTTCTTAAATGCACTACATCTTGAATTTTAAGCGTTTGGCACCCAGATGACATTTTAAGAATTTAATGTTATTATCCAGGAAATAATAAAGTTGTTGTAATTTATACACAGAAATCTTGCTTGTGAAGCTCACGGGGCTGCTACATATGCAATGTATCCAAATCAAGGCTAAGCAAGGAAATGAAACCGTAAGCTACATGAAAGCATGCAGATTCTACTTTTCCTTTCAAAACTTGTAACTGCCAGAGCACAAGCTGCCTGACCCCTAATAGAACTTCCTTAGGAGCACCAAACCCCTGCCATCATTTTAATCACTTTTCCCAAACAGTCATTTAACAAGACTTAGCACACAAAATGTAAAAGCCATGGTATGAGTACAGGGAGTCACTGAGTCATTGAGAGACAGTCACCTGAAAAACTCAAATCCAGACCAGAAGGGAGAGGGAACCTCACATCAACATAGTAGATGCCTGGGCACAGCAGGATGGGCATATCTGTCTCTTGCACTGTCCTGAGCAAAGAATTCCAGGCAGCCTGAGCCAGGCAGTGCCTCCTTCCAGAGACATTGGGATTTAAGTGTCTAACCTCCATTAATGAGAAACAAATAACTGATGTTGCCATACCATTGCATCCCATCTGAGAAAGTTTTAATGAGATTAGGAATCGCACTGAAAATGTGTAATTAATCCACTGTTTTCATTCTAGCTCTTTGCATTTGCTTGCCAGATGAAAATGATAATAGGATGATATGGTGCCTCAAGCAAGAACATAACTGCCTCTGGCTTTAGGGTATTAGATGACTTATTCTCACAAAAGGAGATATTAATAGTACTCATTAAAAACAGACCGACTTTCTCTCTATAGAATCTCCCCTATAGGCAAGAAGTGTCTATTTTAGTGGGGCCTGGGCAGTGCTTATCAGCACACTCAGAACATGAGTTGGTTAGTCTGAGATTTTCAGGCAGAAAAAGGAACCTGTTACCCTGAAGAGCTTCTGGGATTCTGGGAAAGCAGATTGTCAGCAACTCGATGTCACCCAGGAGTATATCACCCATCACCAGTCTAAATTCTGCAAGAAACAAAGGTAGCATAACTGCATTCAGTTCCAGGTGACATCATGTTCTGAGTTAATGTAGGACCTGAATTCTACATCTGACCAATCTTTACTCCTCCAGATGAATTCAAGAAGGTGGTTTCTAGAGAATCTCAGAAGCTCTCTAACCTTTGCAGCTCTCTCACCCACCAGATTCCATACTGCCCCTCTCCTATCAATTATGAGAATCACCATTGCTCTGTGTCCTCAAGGTGTCACAGAAGCAAAAGCACATTCTTTGCAGAGGCCTCACAGGAGTGGCTATAACTTGCTTCTATGACCTCTCAAAGCCAAGCCCATTGATTTTTTCACAGGTGGAGTAGACTCCTTATTAATTGCAGCATTTCCTGCAGTAGACCTGCAATCACAACTTCCTTGTTTCAGAGTGACAGTATCGCTTCTAATCTATAAACTCCTGAAAGGCTTGACGTGTGTTTACTTTGAGAATCAGCTCTTCCCCTGCTCTGTGCTGCTGCTGAGAAAAGGCAGCTGAAACAATACTCCCAGAAGACAACAAGCTCTTGGTGTATCACGGAGACGAAACAAGTTTGGTTGGATATCTGGAGGATAAAGGTTATTACTTTCCTGTTATGGTGAACTGGACTGCACTTTCAAGGATCTTTAGGGGATACTTTTACCCCATTACAATGAACTGATACATTTACGCTACCACTGTTGGATTCACTAACTCTAGTGCAATGCAGAATGAGGAGCACCTAAAACAGGTAGCAAAAATGCCATGGATCTCATGTGCTGTTAATTCCTCAGGAGGACATAACAGAGCCTTCCAGCAGATTCACACATAAACTTGGTCCCTTCTGCTGCTCTCTCCCAGGAGCGAAGTATCATTGCCTTTTTATGCAGCCTGGCATTTCTATGCCTATAGGCAGGAGTCACAGCAAGTTTCTTGATGATCCACAAGGATTTTTGAGGGTATACCTGCAGAAGTTGGATACTGTGACTCAACTGTGCCTGGAAGAAAGCATCACCAAGACTGCCTCAGTTCCTTCTTTCTTCCTTGGGTTCTCCTCCTCCTCTTTTCTTCTCTGGATATTTGGTCACATGAAAATATGGCAACCCTTACATATGATAGCTTTAGCCTCTCTCTCTGTAGGACACAATTTAACTCACTTCTCTCTGATGGGAGTAGTCTAGACCCTTTCCCCAGAACTGTTTGAAACAGGTGTTGTGGAGCTTGCACTGGCACTTCCAGTAGGGTGTGGAGTATCTCACAGGTATTTCAAGCATCCATACACTCACTAGTCTGTAGGCATGTAAGATCTCACAGAACCTGTCATAGTGAGACAGTAACTTCTCTCATCTGAAATTGTTAAAAGGATTAATTGACAAGAATATGCTTTCATGTCAAAGCTGTGATTGCTCCTTCTTAGCACACATGAGACTGTCAAAAGAAACGGGGATTTTTTCAGGTAGAGCTGTGAGGACTGCGTGGTACCTAGTGATGGGACTGCTGCATAAGGATATAAAGGTTGTGCACAGATAGGTTAATTTTAGTCTATTGAGGTTCACCACCCCTCTTGAACAGGTTCAGGGCACTTAAAACTAGGCTTCTGCTTTGCTTTATCTACAAGGCAGACTGTCGAGACTGTTCTCCCCAACCTGATGTCCACCTTTGAAAGCACGAACCAGAAAACAATTTGGACTTTTCAGTGACTTTTCAGAGCAAGCGCTTACAGCAGCTATAGTCCCAGCATCTGGGAACAGAGAAGGCTGTTGGGGACAAGGAGCTCATCTGTCTATCTGAGCCTATCTGAGCTGCCTGCCTGCCAGGGACCCTGTGCACTAAAAAAGGAATTAATAAAACAAGGAAGGGACACACAGAGGGTAAGTCTCAGGGGATAAAGCTCAGGTAAACATACCAGAGCTGCTCATTAGTTCAGGCAAAGCTAGAAATGTAGCTGTGACAACAGAGAACTTTGGGCAAAGTGCAAAGGCTGATCAAAAAGTTGACAAAATACTCGGGTAGTTAGCTCATGCATGAGCTACGTGCCATCAGTACCTGGGGAAGGAGGCACAGATTGAGGATGACAGAGGGACAGCTGCAGAAGCTGAAGTTATTGCATGAGACTACACAAGGCAACAAGCTCCCTGTCAGAGATGGAGTGGTGGGGATGGAGTAGCTCACTTACCAGAAGATGTTATTTTTACCTTATTCACTGTAGACACAGATGTCCTTCATACTCAGCAGAAGAGTATCTAAGAGATAGCAGTATTGTACTAGTGCTTGCACGTTCAAACTATTTGTGTCCTTCAACTACAGACTTTGTTCCACTAGTTTTCCTCTTGGCTTTCTGGAAAGTCAGAAAAGGTAAGTGCACTTCTCTGGCCTCATTTTGTCTGCCAGTATTACCCACTAGGGTCAGAAACCCCCTTACATCATCTTACATGCTTGTTGCCTTCAGAGGAATGTCCCTGCCTCTAAGGAAAGCTCAGCTGTGTAGACCATGACCAGACTGATTGTGTTTCACAACATAAGAGTTCAAGTTGGAGGGAAAACAAAGCAAAGTACGTGTGCTCTCTTCCTACCCACTGCCTCTGACAGAGGTGGTGTTTTAGAAATCGAGTAAAAATACCAACATTTCCAAACAGTGCTAAGTGCTGTTGGACCCTAAAGCTGTATTCTGGCATTCACGGGGCGTAATTGGCTTTAAGAGCTGTTAAGGGGCTATCTGTAAATCAGTACAGTGGCCTCAGGCCTACCTTTGGAATAAAAAGCTCCACTTTTACAACAGCAAAGCCCAGATCCTCAAAGACATTCAGATGCTAAATTCCTATTGACCTCTCTTTAAGGTTTCAGGCTTCAAATTTCGGCATTTTGGAACCAAGTACACAAACAAGTTTCTCAGGTCTCTCTAAAATCAACATTAATCTTCCATTTGTTTCCAGCTTACAATTTATATCAAACAGTGAAGACAGAATTCAAGGTAGAGTATTTGACAGGTAATAATATTTCATCTGCTTCGTGTTTCTGGGTCAAAATCCAATAGGAACAACTAACACCAAATTCTTTCACTGTAATGTAGCCTTTACTCCTATAACTACTGAAGTAAGTTGCACCTACAAATGCTAAAGGCATATATCAACTACACGACAAAAGTAAATTCAAATTGGAACTGGCAGGATGCCTTAAAAATTCCACTCACACAATATGAAAATGTTGAAAAATAAAAAAGGTCAAAAATAATTTATTTTGGTGACTTGTAAAAATTTACAATAAATCGTAGAATCATACAATTCCTGTTATTTTCTTAAAAAAGAAAACCCAGTGATAAAATGCTTTGAGCAATTTGAAGTTGTATGAATTTAATGTTACATATAATTTATAATTAATTTTTAAAGGTATTACAAAATAGTGGAGATGTTTTATTTGAAAAGCTTGTAGAAATATAATGGTGAAGACTATCTGAGAACTTAAAATGTCTTGTTATGCTGATCTTGTCAATTCATATACACTGGTCATGTGGATGGGTATAATATTACATGTAATGGAGAATGAGAAATTTGCTGAAATCCATGCTTGAGGAGGGATGGAATACCAATTTTCAAGAAGTGCCTGGTAAATACTGAATATGAATATCTGAAATACTATTTTAAAAGGAAGATATGCTGCCAAATTAAAAAAAAAAAAAAAACTACCAAAAACCCAAACCAAAAAACCCCCCAAACAAACAAACAAACAAAAACAAACCGTGATTCCTGACTGAACCAAAACTGTAGTCTTTAAATGGAAACTCACCAAAAACTTTTTCCTTGCCCACTGGCCAACAAGTTGTCCATGAATATTTTTGGCAGTAAGTAGTTTAAATTAAAACCACAGTGCTCTATTTCATCACGATTTTTTGGATACCCAATGCCAGACACTGTAAGGTTTGAATGACAGAGCCACATCGCAGTTTTTAATTCCAAATGTAACCTGTGGAGAGGCGCAAGCATTCCAACTGTGTCTAGAGTATCTAGATTGCCAGACTTCAAATCCCCTGTAAACAGCCTGTTGCAGACCTAAAAATAGCTGGACATGTGTAGGACCTGATGCAGCAGCTTTCAGAAAGGAGATTCCCCAGCCAAAGGACAAGCAGAAGGCATTAAGAGTTCAATGAGTTATTATAGCTGATTTTCATTTTAGGTTTTTCTTCCTTTCTGTCTACCTCATTACCACACTATAAATAATGCTCTCAGTCAGGATATCATTTAGAGGACTCTGGAACATAGTTTTTCAGCCTTTTCCAGATGCAAGGTGTAGTTTAATTTTATTTTTATTCTCACTTAAATACTCACAGAGCTGCTATTATAGAGGTTTACACATGTGGACTTGTTTTTTGACAGCTCAACTCTAGTTATTACAGGAATAGGAGGATTTAATCTTCTTCCCCTTACCCTTGTGAACTGGTCTTTTGGCATCAAAGAACACCTCAGTGTCACAGTCTACAGAAATTGTTCCCTGAATTTTCAAGAATTCTTATGGAATTAATCTGTGGTATTGATGTGCCTTGGGTTGCATGAGAGTCTTCCAGAAAAAAAAGCAAATTGCCACAGGCCATCTTAATTGTTCTCTTGCAACAGCTAGCCTAAGTGTATGGAATACTTGGCTTCAGTCAGGCATGGAAGTAAAACTGGTGATCTTTGGTCATGATCTGGCATGCAAGGAAAATGTTGGGAGCACTGCTAGCAGTATCCACAAAGGATGTGCACCTTTAGCATCCATTCTGAGAACAGCTGGAGGTTCCCTTAAGAACTGCTTTTCCATAGCACTACACTTCCTTGGTAAAGGTCTCGGTATCAGCGTGGCTTTCCCTTCAGTTTACTACATTGCAATACAATGTAATAATTAGCACAAAGGGATAAAAGGAGGCATAGCAAAATACTCACTCATTGGTCCAGGAGGAAAGTGCAAACAATTGTGGCTCTGTCAAACTTACGTGCATGTCTGGTATATCAAATAAGTTCATTTGAAATATGACTTATGTATAAAGCTCATGATGTTCTTTTCCGATGATTACTTCGCTGGAATGACAATGTAAACATGTTATATAAAATGTTTTGAAGTCTTAAAATAAAAAAGCCCTGGCACCTGTTATGTATTGCAAATATATATGCCTGCTGAAATAGGCATATTTCAGTGTCTTATAGAACTTATATATGCAGTTCATCCTTTTTAAAGAATTTCATTGCATGGATATTTTGAGCACTACTCTATTTATATTCATCCCGCAGCAAAGTGCATCCAGAAACTACTCCGCTGACTTCAGTACCTATTCAGTACTTATCTTGAAAGAACTGGTGTTCTGTTCTGGTGCATTTATGTCCTACATATACCCTTAAATCTGGCATAAGAGCTGCAGATTTTTATGGTACCTGCAGGCAGTTACCATAAGGCTGTGTATTCCAGAGACATTTTGCATTACCTAGATGGACTGCATCAGTCATTTCACCCCACACAGAGCCAGAGGAGCTTTACTATTTCTGTGTGATACAGACAAAGCATCTTTCAGTGATCATGGAATCACAGAATCATAGAATGCTTTGGGTTGGACAGGACTTTTAAAATAATTGAGCTCCAACCTCTCCCACCATTGGCAAGGCATGTTACCTACTAGAGCAGGTTGCTGTGGGCCCCATCCAACTTGGCCTTGAACACTTCCAGAGATGGAAGTAATTTTTATGTCACAGAAATTTTAGTATGTTCAAATGTGATTATGAAGCATAAAAATTCACACCAAATTTTCAAACATGCAAAATCTCAAACCAAAGCAGAAGCAGTGTTATTTTATTTCTTGCAGGGGAAAGTAAATCAGTTGTTGTTCTTTACACAGAAGAAAGTCAAGGTGCTACAAATAGCCTACATTTTCACAGTGGCTCCTTCCTACATGATAATCCGTTTCTTAGCATTTACATATGTGAACATTTTTTTCTCTAAATGTATGTAACTGTAAAAACAATAGACAAATTTCAGTACCCTTTGATACTATCATTTTCTCTTTGTATGTCACAAATACTCCACTCTATTTTAAATTGAAATGTGCCCTGAAGCATACAATTGTGTCACTGCTCAGGGTAGGTCAAATGCAAAGACTCAAACACAGTCTTACTGAAATTTACAATAATTTTGATGGATTCCAAAACCAAACTGTGGTTGAAAGCCAAGCTGCCATTCAGATGGATATCAAATCTCATCAGAATGAATCTCCTAACTTCTTGTTAGCTTTTCCATCATGCCTGTACTTGAAACTTCACTGTAATTTGGTTTAGAACCTAATCTATTCCATATGGATTTGACAGTAATTTTAATGGGTTGTTTTGTGGAGTTTTTTCCTCAGTCATCTGCTTTACTGAGGCTAAGTACAGGAAAGACGCACACTAGGAAGTTAATGTGTACTGAAGCCTAGGATGTGATTCAAGGAAGTCATCATGAAAATAAATACAGGGAAGTTGTGAAATATGGCACAGAACTGTGCTATTAATTAGCAAACAGCACTTTCTTCAGCAACCAAGAAACTAATAAGCAAATGGAATGTCTCCTCCCTTTTGCCTCCCCGTATATATCTCTGCACTCTAGCAACTTGCTGTCTGACATTCAAACCCTGCTACGCCTGGAATTACATAGTGCCCATACTGAACATATATTCCATGCACCGGCACACACGAGTGACATAGGAGCCACAGCACCAGAAGTGGGGGGGCAAACAGACCCTCTCTCGAGTAACTCTGGGACTGACTGAAAAACAAGCAGCTCTAGGCATTCACCCAGGAGGCTGTTGTAGCAGCATTTCGAGGACTGCCTAGGCAGGCACCTGGGACCCAGTGCATGCTTGCCCTAAGTCCCAGCTGAGGCACCTACACAGAATCGTTAAGGTTGGAAAAGACCTCTAAGATCATCGAGGTCTTGAGGACTTCTGCCAGGAACTGCATGGAAGAATGTTGTCAGACCCAGGTCTTGCAAAGGCTTTGGCTAGCACCCTAACCACCAGAAAGTCTTTCCTCTTGTTGTTCTTTATCATTAAAATGTCGAAGAATGGTCTTGCGGTTTAGCCCCAGTCGGGATCAGAAAACATGGAGCCAAGCACCCCAGGCGTAGGCAGGAGCAACATGAATTGTAATCACTTGGAGGCACACCCGACCTAAATCAAAGTACCTTTGCTTCCTGGCTCCTGTTCCTGGCTTGGACCATGCACAAGTCACTTGAACTGTTGGTGCTTCTCTTTCCTTCCCTGTAATTTAGGATAACAAAACCGGTCTCCCTCCCAAGACTGTTGTGGGGATGCATCAATGCAGACTCCTAAAGGACAGTGAGATTGTGGGCTGGGAAGCTGTGTCAGAATGCATTGTACTGTTATCATAAATGTCACTCGCAGAGGACTCAGATATGTAACTACACCTGCACACAATTATTTAACTTCATTGCTTCATTATGTTCCAGTGAACTAGCTGCAGATTACTGTGTCAATAGTCTTAAATAATACTCTTTTCAGAGTTAGTGATTTCCTTAGTCACATGTCAAAATCTGGCTGAATATCTTTAAATAATTTGGGTCATTTTTGGCTTCATATGAGTGGCTGTGGTTTTACAAAGCTGAGAACATGACTCCCAAATTTTTATTGGGTAAGGTTTCAATCCCTGCTGTTGGCCATCACAAAATGTTCTAAACCAGTTGAAAAATTTTTGAAAATCAATAATCTGCACTGCTAGCCATATCCCTTCTTCTGCTGCAGAGCTGCCCATGTGGCATCACTGGTCAGAGGCTGGGCAGGCCGAAGGGTGAGCACGTGTTGGGTAATGGGTTGGCTACAGCCTGAGTCCCCTCCCACCAGCAGTCCTCAGGCATTCCCGGTGCAGCCCAGACTGTTGCTGCATCACTGGTGGCACCAGCCCAGCTTTAGATGGGGCTGTGTAGCTTGTTGCAGCTTTGCTGTGCAGCCAACATATTCCTGAGGAGCTCAGTCAGGAGGGAAGTGGGAAATGTTAGTAGTGTAAAAGCCAGCCAGTTCTCCAGAAAAGGCATTTGTTTCCCTTGCCAAAAGTCAAAGTCTACTATATACAAAGGAGGCATTATAGCTTCTCATAAAAAGGTCACAATAATCTTTTGTAATGGAAAGTGGAGTACAGCCTAAATATAGGATCTCTCCCAGAATTCCTATAGGGTGTAGATTAAATTCTGTTTATTACTAATGTGTGGATTGCTGCTATGCTGTACAAAACTCAGCAGCTGTAAGAGAAGAAACCCAATCTATTTTGTGTGTAGCTATATAACTGGAAAGAGATGTTGTTATATATATTTTAAAGCAGAGGAATTTCAATTCATCTGTACAATATTCCAAGATGAGTCAATGATCTCCAACCTCTTATGGAAAATGTGTCTCCTTTTTTTGTCTTCCTTCCTTCATCAGATGTATAACTTGTGCAATGTGCATTTGCACAAGTGAGAATAGTCTTATGTGAGCTTTCAAAATAGATTATAAAAATACATATTATGAGGAGTTCCTGGACAACCCCTGCCTTCATGTAAAAATTCCTGAGCATAGAATTACATCACAAACAATTACTGTGTCAAAATATGTAAAGACTGGCTCTTAATGGTCCCTCAATCAAGAATGAAGACATGAAATGGCCCTGAATATGCATTCACAAAATAAAGTTTTGCAGGCTTGACAGTATTCTGACACAAATGTGATGGAAACTGATTAATTACAATTAAGTATAATCCTGTTTAGAAAGCAGTAGTCATTTAATAATACATCATATGATGCCCAGGGAAATGGGAGTGGGGATTTCTCTCCAATCTATCTTTTACTGTTGTGTTCCTGAAAACTTCTCAAATCTCAATCCTATCTGGTTGCCACTACAAAAACCTCATGCAAGGAAAGTACCCTCAAGTCAACTTATCCACTTAGCCAGTGGTTTAAAAAAAGTCAAGAAAATGATGGAATTTCCAAACCTTATCTTGGCCCTGCTAATCTAAAAATCCTGCTTGGCCTTTCAAGTATTGTTGAAAATCTGGCAAGCATCAAAAAGAGCAAAGCAATACATAATATCTGTGCTGTTAGACATTCACTTCTAGGAAACTCTGTCCTTTTGACATTACAGATCTTGAAACGGGGAATTACTGGCAATTTTAACATCAGAAAACTGAGCCAGCATTTTGTGTGGAATAGCTTTTCCTCTTTTCTAACCATCCTAAAGCAAAACATTCCTTATCTACCAGTACCTTTTTTATTCCACTCTTAGTCATTATTCCAGCAACACCCCCACTTAAATAGTGTGCGTGTTACTATATTTAATAAAGTTCATTTAGAAGAAAATCAGCTTTTGCTAACTGACTTTTTTTTTTTTTGGTGGCAAAGAAACAATCATTAACTTTTATAGTTTCAGCTCATATTACTGCTTGCGTGAAACGGGGCAGCAGTCACTTCTACTGCAAACACAACAAAGCATTTGCAGAAGGCACGTGTCTTTTATTGTTTTTATGTATACGTTTTATTAGTGTGTGCTTGCACATGCACTTTTGTTCTATATGAGATCTGTGAGAGAAAAACTGAACAGCAACAAAAATAATCAAACTAGATATCCAAAGCATATATTTGGAAATTGCTACATTGATACACGCAGGACTATAGGAAAGTCATAATTAAAAAAAATATTAATATGAAGAACATGTTCCGGCCAGCCGTGAAAGCCCGCTGTATGTTCATCCTGAATAGCTTGGCTGGGATATCAGTGACTGACTTCATCCTACTTACACCAGGAAAAGAAACAAATAATGTCACTGACAACAGAAAGTGCATTTTTTAAGAAAAATATATGGTTGCTGGAGGCCATGACTCTGGTGGGGTGAGATTCCTCTCCTTATTTTTGCCATCTAAAAATGAATTCTCTTATCTAAACTTGTCACCTTGATTCTCTCTGGGGAAGTCAATGGGAAGTAGCAATTCATCTTATTCCACTATAATTGTTTAAGATAGGTAGATGAGCTGCCCTTTGTAGGCATCTAATTCTTTCCACTGATTGCAGAGAGCCAAGATAAATTATTTAGATTTGGTCTTTAATTTTTAGGTGATTAATGGTCAGTGAGACAAATACCACCTGACTCCCATGGGAGAAGAGGCAAATCCCTCACTGCAAGGCCAGTGGAAGGAATGAGCAGCCCAAGGCCTGGAGGCTGCAGACAAGAGTGTGGTTTCCTTACACTGAATCAGCAAGTCTGGAGGAAAGTAAATTAAGGGCATGACTTAATTCAATAATAAGGGAGAAAGATTTGGAGTTCTCATAATGCCACTGCCTTTGAATCCCTCTCTGCTTCCGTTTCTAATGACAAAGACTGACTTTCTAAAGAAAAGGATCAGGCTACCCTTTTTAATAGATCTAGCCATTGGTCTTACGGTCATAGGCTTGGTCATAGGCTTAATCATAGGCACTATTAGATCTCTTTCCAAAAGCATTTCCTGGAACACACACTGGTCTTTTGGAGAGTGCAACAGCTCATGTGGAGGAGAGACATCCACTAATAATCAACGGGGTTTAGCCCCTATATGCGAGTCTCTGTCCTGCACCTTTTGAACTGCCAGTGGATGCTGACCAGGAGCACGTTGTGCGGAGGTGAGTGTGCTCCACAGAGAGAGAGCTGAACTTTGCACAAGTAGACAAGGCAGTGGGAGATAACATTTGTTCTCTCTGACCACTTCATCACACCTAAGGAGAGGAATTCAATGTGTCATTGTGGAAGACTGAAGAGGTTCTGCACCCCTTGTAACTCCAGCAAACCCAAACCGAGCTACACTGGATACTTGGGCTTCCAGGTGAAGCTTATCAAATTCCCTAAGACTTACCTGTAACATGACCAGACCACTGTCCAAAGACAAAATTGGCATCACAGACTGCACACAGGCCTGAAGGAGGAACACATTCATGATGATTTGGTTTATGGTTAGATTAATTACCAGAACAACCACAGTGCAGTGCACAGAGCTAAGCACTGATCTAATCAGCTTGGCATGCATGTTTTATTCTACCACTCTCCCTTGAATTAATACCCTCTAAAACAGGTGTCAAAATGAGTAACTGAAAGGGGTAACTCCATTGTGATGATTAGCTAAAAGTTTTAAGTAATGTCAGTAGTTAAATAGGAAATTATTGATGACATTTTCTTTGACAAAATTCTCAAAAATACAACTAGCAGGGGCAGCTTAAGCTGAACTAAGAGAATGGTTTCTCTTTGTGTCATCCTTGCAATTCCGCTGCAAAATGTCAATCCCATCAATGAAACAGTTGTAGAAATTTTGCCACTCCTTTGCACTTCATGAGGAATTAGTGATGGACACAACCACCTTTTTTACACATTCCTATTTCACTCCTCTTTGTGGCAAATGCTCAAGCTGCTGTTTCCTACACCCAGGAGGATTCAGATAAGGGCAGCAGGTCTGCACCGTGTCCTGAGCCTCTTTTGCCAGCCATTTCCCAGTGCTGCTTCTGGCAGCTTTTCTGGTTTTTCTGCACCTCCTCTGCCTCTGTGGTATTTCTCACACTCTTATGCACAGATGCCGTTTGCTAATCCCTTTGCCTCTGGGGCCTGTCTTCATGATACAAGACAGCAAAGCCATACCCCGTGCTTGCCCTGAGCTCCAGAGAGCAGCAGAAGGATGTCAGTGTGGCTGCACTGCTTAAAACCTGGGCAAGTATCTGCACTGTGCAGTATGTTGTATGCTGCAGACACACTCAGCTGAGCTTCCCATCACACACCAGTGGCTTGGTAATGCACTTTTTTTGGCTGAAGTGCTCTGCTGTTTCAGCTATGCTTAACCGCATCGTAAAATTATCCCGAGTCAAAGGAACTGGGATAATAAATAATGCCAGTGAAGGTTAGCTTACTGAATAAAAATTTACTGTACTACACTGGAAGAGCCCCTGACCCGACGGAGATATCGCTTATAAATCTCTGGTGTTCAAAGCAATTAAAAAATAAATACTGTAAAAATCTGCTGCAATCAACTGTAATTTGTACTAAATTCTTGACTGTTGTTGTTCATGCAAAAAAAAAAAAAAGGGTAAAAAGAATTGTTTTTGATATCTTAATCTCTGTTTTATATCAGCTTTCTGTTTCTGGAATGTAAAGCAAAGATATTAAGTATCCCATAAATCTAAATCCATGCTACTGGGAAGGAATCCATGAAAAGCAAATGTTGTAAGAAATACAAAAGCTGGTTTCTTTGTCTAGTTAAGAAATTTCTAGTCACATCAAAATAGCTTCTCCTAAACAAAGTGGTACTTGCTTACCATTAATCAGTTGTACACTAAAGGAGTTTAAATTTTTGTCTTGGAAACATGTACTCTTGTGACATGCATAGCTAGAGGTAGCCACTTTATTGGATTTTCTTTTGAACAAGACACTTATTCCATGGGACAGGAGCAATACATGTGTTAATAAATTATTGAAATAATAAAACAGAGGCTAATCAAAGAAACACTGAGAAAATTTGTTCACTCTGAGCACTCAGACTGCTTTGAACAGCTGAAAAATCTTCAGCTTTTAACATCTCAGGCCTAGGGTATAGCATTGGCTTCAGCAGTGATTGATTTTTGTACTTAAACAGGATAGAGATACATGAAGACATACTGAAGTGATGCAGCTTATAAAGATAAAAAAAAACCCAAACAAACCTAAAACTGTACCCTGCACATGGTCTGCCCTTGCAGAGAACATCTTGAGCATCACATGGGTGCATGCCAACTGAAGAAGGGATCCAGAGAGGGAAAGCATTTTCAGAAAGTGACTGGGCCTCACCACAGCCATCATGCACACTTGCTTTTACCCTGTAGTCTTTCCCAAGTGCATTACTTAAAATGAATAAAGTACCTTTTGTTTTTTCTTTCTGATCTGTTTATTTTTTTTTGTTACCGTCTTCCCCAATGAATGTCACAATGCCTGCTCTTAACAAGTAAAAACCCCTAGTACTTTCCAGCAGTACGGTTTCTCCTGTCACCATGAATGGTCTCCTGTTCTTTACAGTTTTCTTCCAGAAAGATTTTTATTGGCCACTGTCTGTGACAGGATACTGCACTATACTGCACTATAAGGATGTATGGCCATATTCAGTGGGACTGTTTTTACACTTTGTTCTTACAATAAATTCACAGAACTTGTGTACAAAGATCTTCTACAAGTGGGTAAGGCTGCATCCCATAATCTATGTGTTCCTAAAAATAAAGCGGCAACTTCCTTGCCTCTCATACTCCTTTATGAGTAAGGAGAGTAAAATCTCTGTCTTCCCGTTTAGGGATTGAGAAGAAAGCAGCAGCCCATTTAGCACCCACAAGGGGACATAATGCCACCCAGGACACCTGAGATGTGTTTGGCTGTGGCCTGGGCAAAAGAATGAACAACAAGCAGCAAGCTGCTCTGCTCCATGAAGGCCGAGGTACTTTTCATGTGTGTACATAGCTATAGAACTTTGAAGCTGCTGACCAAAGGGGTCTGTGAAGTTTTGGAACACCTATAAATGTGGAGATGCTGAGTGTGGGCTTTTGAGGTGGCAATTTTCAGTATTCAAATACATGGATAACCCTTTCTTGAAACATAGCAGCAGCTGGTGGTGGTGCTGCTGATGGTGGTTTAATTGCTCTTTTTTTATAGGAATAGGATTGTTACAGGTCCTACACAAGTTCTAAAAAAACTGCTCTACAGCACCTGAGCTATAGGATAAAAGTGTGTTTTTGTCATGAACTATATGACTACTGGTTTGATATTCTCAGGACTTAGATGGTAAAGAGCTAGTTCAGTGGCTGAAAATCAGATGTTTTGTCAACAGTGTTCTGCAGTTACAAGCAGGTAAGTGTCCCAAGATGACCAAATAAATAAAGCCATGCTTGCAACAATTCCTTCACAGACTACATAGGATGTTCAGCACATTAGGATCAATGTGACAGTAATTTCTCTGGCTTTTGTAGAAAAGGAAAAGGAGACAGAAGAAACATAATTAAATAAGATGATATTTCAGAATGGAATAATGGAAAGCTGTGGGTATTGGGTTTGGATAGACTTGGGTTGTTTTTCTAGTTTGTTTTTTTTTTAACTCATAGCCTCAGTCAAATGTAAATAACTTTGAAATTTATACTACAGAAGACCTCGTATCTTACTCTTTTAAAATATAGAGTCTGTACATTTTCTGGGCAGAAACAGTACTTGCTGTTGGCAGCTCGCAGTTTTGCATAACATCTGTAATGAGCTATGAAAATTAGACAAACACCATGAATTTTGTCTTGCTTTTTTTTTTTTTTTCTTAATCAAAACAGAAGATCCTGATTATGTTTCCTTATGCTCCAAAATATACAACTTAAGAGGAGGGGGTTGTTTTTTCAAGAATATTTTCCTTTCCTTATCCCTTATATAAACTCTTTCTGGATCAAAACAACAGATTTTCATTCCTGAAGTCAACTGTATATGGAATCTTCAAAACACTCCCCTCAATTAAAAAAAATAAAACGTTTGAAGGAAAGGTATTTATGAAACCAGGTTAAAAAGAAATATGTGACAAATGAGATAGATTGAAGAATATACTTCCTTGGGCTTCAAATTTTATAGAGCACCAGCATCACTGTGATTTAAATTGGTAATGAAGACAATAGTGTATGGAGCCCCTGATAAGGCGTTTGTGGAACCCTTAAAGGGAGTGAAGCAATCACAAACACTCATGCCTGATAGATAAAGGGCTTCAGGAGACTTGTCCTCCATATGTTCTCTCTGCCTCCTAAATTACAAGTACTTATCCACAGGCTGTGCATCATTTTATTAAGTATGAGGAATACATTCTGAATAGGATGTACAGAACTATATGAGAGAATTGCATACCAAATACAAAAACTCCATAAGATTCTAATCCTAAATGTGGCAATTCATTTTATTTTTCAAGTAAGTTTGTTTTCTACAGAAAAAGTTATATTTTAAAAAAATTGAGAATCTCGGACTTTCAGATTTAAGTATTTTCTCGTACTTTCAGATTTAAGTATTTAAGTGTGAATATGTGGAAAATCTTTTTCAAGATCTCATAAACAATAAAAATAATTATTTTAATTGTTTATTGTAAAAGAAAACAAATAAAACCCCCAGCTTTTTATGCTTTGTATAGCTTCTTTGTTTTCTGCTTGGAATTTCCATAAACTCCTGAAGGTGCTTGAAACCCCCTTGCCATGTTATAGTTGCAATAAAATCAAACTTCACATCTCAGATTTTCTCCAAAGGCACTTCTTTCCTCTGTGTCAGGAAGGAGTGGGAAGAAGGGGAGTTAACCAGATTAATGTTTGTCGAGCTAGCAGAACGCTTGTCATCGTTGATCAGGACTCTAATTTATGTGACCACATGAGAGATAGAGACTCTCAGTCAGCAACTCTCTCGCTCACTACAGGAGGAAGACACTGGCCAAAATTCAAACTTATTATTTATTTTTGAAAATACAAATACAAGTTCCACTGGGATTTCCCTGATGAATAAGCGTAGCCAGAGAGGAAGGTAGAACTAAATTAGCAGAGCAAGAAAGCCTCATGCTGTAACCACTAAAATGGCCGATGAAAATCTTTAATGCAAAACAAAAAAAAAGCAATTATTTCTTATTTATTATGATTTAATATTATGGAACTTAAGAATTCTATACCATTTCCTAATATTAAGCAAAAAAACACAGGTTTTCTTCCTTTGAATTGAAGGTGAGGTAAGAAAAAGGACTTGCCTCAAGAAGCAAGCATGAAAAGATGAAACAGTATTTGACACCAGGGCTGAAGTCCTGGGTGGTAATAGGCAGGAAAGGATGAGTAATCAAGTATCCACGGAAAAGAAGACTGGCAAGGCTTGAGGACATCCCCGCTGGGAAGAACTGAAATGAAAGCTGGTGACTGGGAAAAGAGAGCTAGAAAATGGTAGCAAGCTCTGTGAAGCATCTGGGTTAAATACAGTGAGAGTAACTGTTCAAGGAGAAGGATATTGAAGATGTGAAGCATGTAGAATGAATTTCACCTCACCTCACTTTAAAAATCTTTGAGTTAGTCATTCAGATTCCCTTTATAGTCAATAAGTACTTCCAGGGAGTGAGTCACCTGACCTAAATTAGACGTCTATCTTGAGATGGGATGAATCACACACTCAGAGTGTCTATTGATATCTATTGACTATAAAAGGAACCAGGACTTGCTTAGATGCAGACATCTACGCTGCAGATGAATCCCATCCTTAGATATTTTACAGAGCAATGTGATAAACACCAGGAAAATCCATTATTTGGGGCCAAGCTTCAGACACAGAATGGGCACAGGGAATCTGGTACCCTCCCCCTCACAATGTAACTGGAAATAGGATTAATAGACTGGGCTTTAGGATAATCCTTTATTGAGTTGAAAAGGAGAGGCCACAGCGAGGAATGCTGCTCTGCAGAAAACTGCTGCTAATGACAATAATTAGGCTGAATCAGAGGCTCTGCTTAAAAGACAGAAGTAAAATATGTGTTGGGCGGAGAAGAGAGGGAGCAAATAGCCTGTCTTCACTTTGGAATGCGGGATACTGCATCTAATCAGAGACTGATATCAAAGTGTTAAAACTTTATTAAAAGCAGAATCTAAACAAATGCCTTTCTACCCTGCTCACCCTCCCAAATTCCTTAATGGAGAGTTTAAATGAAAATAAAAGTTCAAAATAAGTTCAGTCACTCTTGAGAAGCTCTTATATCTGAAGATTCTGCAATGAGAGCAATTTGTTATATATTAACTGGAAGATTTAAGAAGTTAAATTTTAGAAAGGTGTGGCTCATGCTAGCAAGAAACTTCCACATATTTCAAATTTCCCATTTTTTTTTAAATGTCATATGTTATAATTACACTTGCAGATTATTGAATATAATCTGTTTTTAAATCTTTGATTGTTTTCTGCTCTCTGATTTTAAATCTTTGATTGTTTTCTGCTCTGTAGTCTCCCCTATGCACCATGCCATCCCTTGGTTGAAGTAGACCAAAATTTTGATACTGACTCCTGTGGGTGCAGTCTCAAATCTGTTGTATATACAAGCACAAGATTTCCACCATCAGTAACATTTTTCCCTGGGAGAAGAAGATCAAGTAGAGGTGTTGATTTTGACTGAATTCTCTGGGGACTGCCAGTTTGAGAACCCTGGTAGAACCTCAGGTGTTATACAACATTCGTTATTATATCCACTATCTATATTATATATATGTATATATAATTACAATTTCAGTAGTGGAAATAGTTAAAAATGACAATTTTTCTTTTTGTTCTACCTTTTCACATTGAGATATGCTCTGCTGATACACAGCTTCCCTACTTTACAATTAGCCTGTAGCAAAATGCCCTGCCTGGGATCACACCTCTCATTTGTGGAGGAACTGTTTTCAGAAAGTGTTCTGTGCTTTGTGGGACTTACTGAGCTGTAATAATTAATAAACAGAGAAACAAAGCATTTGTTTAAGGTAGTCATGATACAAGTTAAAATATAGATATCTAAGTCAAATACTGTCATTAAGCAGATGTTGTACTTATAAAAAATTATATTGTGTCTACAATATAATAAGGTTACATCACTGATGACAGTAACTTTGTTTTCCTTAATACTGTAAAGAAATTTGATTGTGACTACATTACTGATACATCAGCAGTAAAAGGCAAGCAAATAAGCAATAGGTTAAATGAGGTATATGGTAAAATTTGCCCTTTAAAACTACAAAACTCAGGCAGGCTAAAACATGGAAACATCTACATAAAAGTTGCTTGCATAATTCATGGCAAGGCTTAGTATTACGTCCATTAGAGCCAGTATAAGGAATACAAAGACAATTTTAAAACAACCAGTGAAGCATTTAAATGTGCTCTGCATTCAGACTTTGTGTGGAGATTCCAGTGAATCTTAGAGTGCATTTCTTAGTTTAACATTTGTTTTGCTAATTCCTCCATGTCTCCATGGATTGTATTTACTGTTCTGTTGCTAATGCATTTTAAAGCTTTAAAGCTTTTAACCTTTAATCTCTACTTATTCAAGTGAGGTTAAGTGATCTTTTTCCTTACCTCATGTCCAAAAACAGGTCTTCAATCAAACATTCTTCTGAAAAGACCACACTCACACTTACCTATATCCTCATAAGCTTCCTTTTAAATGTGGAACCCTTTCTTAATGGTAATTCGTAAGAAACATATTAAACAGCTTGTGCAGCATTCAAGAGCAAAATAAACATTGTTTTTCCTCCATCCTATCACATTTAAAGAGGGAGACACAAAGCACATTTGACAGACACACAGAGACAGGGTGCTTCAGAGAGAAATGATATTACATTTATTTGAACAAGACTGCAATACTGCTACTGTACTGCAATACATAGATTTTACTGAGATAAGAGCAGAGCGTCAGGGAAAATAACAGAAAGGCTGTATCCAAGCAGATGTGTTTTTAAACAAATCAACTTCAGTATTAGTTTCATCAGTGTAAGGGCTGAGTTACAATTAACTCAACAGAGACATCAGGAAATAGCAATGTTTTTTAACATTCAGTCAACTTTTCCATTGGCATTCCTCCTTGATTCAATCCCCAACACACTTGTGCCTTCTGGAGATGCCTTCACCTTTCTCTTGATGAAGAGGAAGCCTGGGAGATAAGCTCAGAGCCAATGCCCAGCCTTTAGACAAAGAAGGTTAGGAGTTAGTCTTCAGCCACTCTACATTACAGGAAGGCACACAGGTACTTGAAAAATCTATGTCTATTATATCTCCTTTCAAAACAAGCTTTGCACCTTTGTTCTTGTTGTGCAAGGTAAGAAAGGAAACTGAAGACAGCAGGAAAAAAAGCCTACAGAAGAGGAAGCTTATGTGCAAGATTCTGTAGAGATCCTCAGATGGGTCTCTTGGAAAAACCCCTAGTTTTTCTAGAACTGATGTTTGTAGTGTAGTTCAACCAAATTCCCATTTACTCTTCTGCCTCTAGGATGAAATTCTCAACAAAGTCCCTATTTAGCTACTCTGAGACTTCCAAGTGGAATCTAATTATATGATCTGACCATGAAATCCCTCTTCTAAAATTTTCCATATTCTCCAAGGTTCTATATTAAAAGGGTATGTAGAAACAGGGATGACATGGAAGCACCAGCTGAGAGAAATGCTGACATGCTGTTTCATCCTATGTGCATCACCGAACGCAGACAGTGTCAGTCTTAAAATGAGGGCAAATGAATGAGAAATACAAATATAAGAGGCCACATAAACTGTGACTTTCAGTTATCAGAGGCAGATTCAAAGCTGATTGTTGCCAGTTCTTCTGTTTACCCTGAAATCTTTCAGTTTCCAGATAAATCATACAACAAAATATCCTTTTGGTATCCAAAGCTTAGGGCTGATACTTGCCTGTTTTGTTCACATGGTAGAAAGTTAGGGGAAATTTGAAACCAAATTAGTTCAGTAACTCATGGAAAGTGTAAATACAGTTGACTCTCAGATGATGTAACAATATAAATATCATGCTCAATGACATGGCTTTACAGCAAATACTTTATTTCAGTGTCTAACAATATTTTAAAAAGAAACCTTTAAAGGAATCTTGGGCAAGTTTGTTCACAGATGGTGTTCTAGACTGTTTCTTTTTTCATATTGATTTTAATTATAGCAATAGCAATAATAATAAAAGTTTCTGAGGTAAGGACTTATGCATTCCATTCAGTCACTGCCGTGTTTAATTCCTATCACTGTTCAATCACTTGTTACTTTATTTTTAGGGGCAAATTTATAGCAAGCTGCTGGATCACATGTACCCAAGTATTTGAAGTATCTGCAGCTGCTTACATTGCAAGAGATCCAAGCTGCATTCCTGTCATGAATCATAGATTTGTGAGGGCAGAGCCACAAATATATATTAGAAAAATGCAGCTTACATGGCTTGAAATCAGATTTTAAGCAACCTTCCTAAAGGATTCATAGTGCTGGAAGAGCTGGGGCACTCATTTACCCAGGTTACCATCTATTTCTCAACACAGGGCATCTTTGGTTCTCATTATGAGCTTCTGCCAGGATGTTTATGGGAGACACACAATAGTCACTGTGTGACTTTATGTAGAAAGGATAAATAAGAGATAATGAACAGAAAATAATTCAGGACCTACTACCCAGGGGGTTTCCACTTGCAAAAGCTGAGGGACAATGGATTTTGCATTGTCACTGATGTAAATACTCTTCTGCAGGATTTGCTTGTGCAAACAGGGCTTGGGCCTATAACTTACGTCATTTTGCTGTGCATGAGAACGTCACCAAATTGCACCTATAAGTTACTGGTGGTGAAATGGGTGAGATGGGAAAAGTGTGAAAAATCATTCTGTGGTGACTAGGTCTTTGTATCAGCAAGTGTGTGTGTGAATGGACACGGACAGTGTAGGTCATTCGCAATCACATTCTCTATTCTGAGAATGCCAACAATTGCCAGGTTACTCTGGAAATATTTGGGACTAAAATGTTTCCCAGCTGCTGCTCTGACTAGATAATAGAAATGAGAGTGATTGCTGTTAGTCACTAGTGATTGTTTTGTGATTCATTTTTAGCTTCCGATCATGAAGGAAAAAAATTATCATGTGACACAGATATCAACCCAACCAATACAAACAGAGTTAAACAAACAGTTCATGAACAACACGTAGTCTGAAATTAAAGTTTTCCACCACTCCCTTTGTTTTTCTTTCATTTACAGAACAGAATAATTCTGAAGAGAAAGAGGGTAAGTTCATACATGAGTCACTAAGCAGAGAGGGCTAAACTGCTTGCATAGTTTGAAAATTCTCTCTATAATAAGATTAAAACAGCAGTGTAAGTATGTTCTTTCAACAAGTAATAACTATAACATTATAATATGAAAATTAGAATGGATTAGAATCCCTTTTACTACATAAGAACTTATGCAATTTTAGTATATAAGCCAAGAAGTCTCAAATACTGCACACACAAGACAGGTGAGATTGTTAGACCATAGAAAATTCAGATCTAAACAAAAGCTTTGTCTGCCAGTTTTTATTTGAATCTCAAGATGCATATATTTCACTCTTTAAAATGTCCACAAAAGCACTTGTCCAATTTCTTTTCTATTCTCTGTATCTTATATCTCTTCGTGCTTTTCCTTCCTAACCTACAATACCAGTTTATTGATTCAAACTTTCCTTTCAGATCTTTTTTAATAGAAAATTAAAGTTCAGTCCCTTGATATCTTATAAGAAGCTGTGGTCACCTTGTTGCTTGGATTCTGAAGGAGATATATATATATATATATATATAATACCTTGAAGCAGGGATAACATATGTCTCAGATAATAAGAAAAGAGTGAAGAATAGTAAAGAGGATTTTCATGAAGCAGTATTTTGGGAAGATAAGAGTAATGTTTTATTTCAGTATGTAAAAGCATCTGGTAAGCTTGCTGTTGTTTAGTTCTAAAAATACACCACTTTTGACATGTATACATGTAAAGAGATGAATATGTGTCAGTGCTTTTCAAGTATCACACATTTGAACAAAGTCGCTTGATAGACACAGCAGTAGTAGCCTGATATCAGGAGAACAGTACACAATCACTCATTAAAGAGCACCTGAGAATAAGAGTGGACTGGGAAGGAGCCTTTTTATTTTTCCTTTAATGTTTTTCTTGTCAATGCTTTATCTACCCTACAGAAGGATGGATAGTTGTGAGTTCAAGTACCATTTCTGAGTCCATTCATGCAACTTGCCATTTAAGTTTAACTTCCCTCTAAATCAGCTATTTACATGATCTCTTAGTGTTGGGTTTGGAGATCAGAACAAAATGTAGGATGACTTTTGTTTTTTTTCATTTCTAACTATTATTATAATGTTTTATACCAGGTTTTAAAGGCACACACATCTGTTCAATGTCCATAAAGAGCTATCAAATAATAATGACACATTACTTACAGGTATGACAAAAGTGCTACCGTAAAAAGGTTTTCTGAGAGCAGCAATCTATTAGTGTCCAACATGCTTGACCAGCAGTCCTTTTCAGACAATTTCCCACAGGTGGTATGTGTGTGTATGCTTACGTGGACTCACAGAAAAGCCCTGATATTCTCTGTCAACACCAAGGGCAAGCTGCATGCCAGCCAGTTCTGCAGCTGGAGTGCTGCTGAGCTAAAATAATCAGGGGAGGTTTAGATTGACTATCGGGAAAAAGTTTCTTCACCCATAGGATGGTTGGACACTGGAAGAAGCTCCCCGGGGAAGTGGTCACCAAGCCTGACAAGAGTTCATGAAGGGTTTGGATGTTCTCTGGCACGTGGTGTGATTCCTGGGATAGGTCCCTTCCAAATCAACACATTCTGTGATTCTGTGAAATTCCCTTTCTTCCTCGTCATGGTGATAGGCTTTGTCTCTGTCTGTTGTTAAAGAACAATATATATGACTCTCCAGATTTTCCAAAGATTATTGTTTTGGATTGATGACAATGCCTAAAGAAACACATAATATAATTTCCTTCAAATTCCTTACAGAAGTTTGTTCAAATATTTGTTAAGGAATTGCAGGGCAAGCATTTTCACAGCTAATTTGAAATCTCTTTGATTTCTCTTCTCTCCAAAAATGTTGCAGTTAATCAGACAGCAGAAGCAACACCATATGTTTAATCTCAATAAAATTAGAGAACAATTTTATAGAGAACAAAAAGAACAAAGATGTAGTCAACGGACTATCCTAATTTAGACTGCAATGTTACCAGAACAAGAAACTTTTTTCCAAGAAGTCTGTAACATACCTATGACACCTTTTCCCGTAGTCTGCTTCAGACTTCTGGCTGCTACAATACAGATTATTTTTATCAGAAAATAGTAAAAAAAAAATCACAACATGCCCCTGTCTGATTCCTCAGAAAAAATATTAATTAAATTAGTTTCTTACTACTCCTATTTTAAAGTATTTGCAAACAGCAACAGTAAAGGAATAAATTAAATCACTTCTTATGTGAAGTAACAAGCGATCATACCGTTGCATATGACATTTAGTGAGACTAAAGAACAAATCATTTGCATATGCTAGTTTCAGTCTTTGTATTTAAAGTAAATGATCAATCAGCATAGAGGAGACTAAAAATCAATAAAGCAAATATATTTTCCTTGTAATTTGTCCAAAGGTTGTGATTTAGTTATAGTGCAACTTAGGTTGTTGGTTCAGTTACAGCATGTAAAACAGCATAACGTCTTTTTATTGATCACAAACTATGTGGCTCACAAAACAAAGACAAGAGGGTTTAAAAATGCCAAGTCCAAAAAACAATTCTGTCCTAATGGGTACACCCATTTCCCAAAACTGTGCCTTGATCTGAAGTCTGTGGGAGTCAACAACTGTCTTCCTATTGACTGCAATGGGTATTAAAATGGGGTTTTGAAATTTTACACAATTAAAAAACAGTAATAAAATCTTCATATGAGAAACATTCATTAGCCAGCATTCCTTTACCATTACCATGTGAGGATATGGTGCTTGTGTTGATGACAGTGACATTTTGCTATACAGAATGCAAGCAGAAGAACTATGTAAAGAAGAAATAACTCACTGTGAAGAGGAAAAATTCAGATCTTCCTCAATTTGTAAAGCAAACTTGCTTCTTCAGTATTTTATAAAGTCATCTTTTCACGGAGTACATTCTTGTCCATTTGCTCAGTGGAGGACTTTGAAGACCGAACCAACTGAGGTAAGAACCACCAAGTGTACAGATTTCTGTATGCATATGCACAAGTGCATGTGCACCCAGTGTAAAGTGCCTCTTCCTAAAATCAGTTGCAATTTCTGGCTTGGGAAGGCTGGCTAAGGGCAAAGGGAGAGAGAGAGAGATTTTGTTACCATAGACATAAAAAATTCTGGCACCAGCACTTGCAACTGCAGAACAGAACGGAGTCATGATAGTTTACATTTTTTAAATTTCCAGGAGGACATAATTAACATCCTATGGGCTTATCACTTAAAAATATATGCTATCCATTCCCTAAATAAAATTCCTACTTTTAATAACTTCTGCTTTGACCTTGCAAAATAGACAATGCCATGATCACTTATCCTCAAAGTCTTCATTAAATCCCCTCCAAAATTGCCTACTCCTAAACAGGATTAGGTTTATTTAAAAATCCAAAGTGAAGCAGTAAGTGACTGTCATCCTTTAAAATCAGAATGGTTTGGACCTGAATTTCCATGCGACCCCCTTGTTTATGTCCATCTCTACCAAAGAGATTACTGAATTTGCCTTCACACAGCTTGAAGTGTCCCAGAAGGTCCAAAGAAAAGCCAAACTGAGGAAATGAAGAGATGTATGTGTTCCTGGGAAATTGCAGTTTGTACTCTGCAATTCCTTAATACAGAATAGTAATTAGCCCATCAATCAAAAGACAGTGAGATTCTGGAAATTATTGTCATTTGGAGTCACTCACTGTCTGCTTAAGACCAAAATAAAAAAAAAAAATGTTTTTCCAAGTAATTTGCCTAAGGAATGGGACATTCAAGTACAAATCCTCGCTTCAGAATACTTTTATACCACGTGAAATAGTTGTGGCAAGGGGTGCTGAAACCAAGGAATGCAGCAGAATAGGTACATGGATGGCCTGAATCCAGCCTCTGCTGTCTGTCAGGAGAGGACCTCTTTCACACTCACCTCTGAGAACAGCTTCATTATTACTGTGAAGGAGAAAAGTATTCCCTGCCTATACGTTTTGCTGCACTCTGACCATATTTGCAGGATCAGACCCATGATATCCCTACTTTGAGATTCCTGCTTTGGCTTGAACTTAAACAGCTTCAGCACCTGTAGTGATTCAGACTTTAAAAAACTTTTCAGGTCAACCCAAATAACTATTTGTAGGTATACTTATTATTACTTATTAATCTTCATTTGTACATAGTTCTTTCAGTGTTAATTCCTGTGATTATGGAATTGCTTAGCTCATCAGAGAGACCTGATCACTAACATGAGGTGGGGAAAAGAGAACAGGGTATGTGTGCCGAGATAAGTGAAGTAGCTGAACATGGAGCTTCTCATAGGCAATCTCTTGCTTTGGCCTTTGCACACTCTGTGACGTTTCAGCGAAATCAGAGAACATGGTGCATTCTCATGGTATTTTAAAACGGGCCAGCCAAGTGTCAAAACAAAAAACAGAGCAACACAGCCATGAATCATGCAGACTAGTAGCGAAGTGTTCAGATTTCTTTGAGTAAAAAGAATGCCAATGCTCTAAAAAGTGCAGTCTGGGCTGTAGGATATTGTGTCTTTTTTTTTGTTCGCTTTTGTTGTGGGTTTTTGGTTTTTTCCTGCTGCTTCTTGTATATTCCTGTATTTGCAATCTGTAAAAAAACCTGTAAAAAACAGCCACAGTTGTTTACTGTACCGCAATGCAGTACTGAATTTGCAAGAATGCACGGCAGATTTTAACATTACATATACCACAGATTCTGCAATGAAAAGGGTTGACATTCCTGGGAGACCAAGTGCCAAATCAATCAAAGATGCTGTGGATGTGGAGGTTGATCTACTGATGGCTTCTTCCCAGAAGATGATATGAAAGAGACATTTAGCACCTTTCCTGCAAACTTGCTACTCTTCTTTTGCCCAGAGCAGGGAAAGACTTGGAAAGGATGTGCCCCATGTATCTAAAGTGTACAATAAGAAGCTTCTAAAAAGACTGAAAACAAAAGTCGAATTTTAGAAAAAGCTAATAACAAATAAAGAATAAATGAAAGAATATGATTTGCATGAACTTGGCAGAGGTATGAGAAAATGGTTATCTACTGGGGAGTGAAAATGTAAGAAGATAAAAGACTTTGAAAGTATATCTAAAAGACTTTGCAAAAATGTCTTTGGTTTGTTTGGCTGCTTGGTATCATAGTTCTTTGTCACATTAGTTTTCTTAGTACAAATAAATTTTGTGATGAGATCTGTTGCATTAAAGGGCTTTGATCATGAAATGACCTGCTAGAGCAGTACAAATATGCTCTCATTCACATTACCCTGAATTGAATAAATAGCATTCATTTATTTTCCTGTGAAAAAATAGCTATTATTCCTCTGTCCAACAGTTCTTCACTTTCCTGTATTGCAAACCAGTTTCTATTATTCTCACAGGGTTGTGTTGCCAGGAGGTTCTTTTGTGTAGCCAATGCATTATTCCAGAACAGTCCACTTTATTTTCTTTTTTGCTGGAACTTTGTCTGCAATAACTTTGGCCCACATAGTCCTAAATTTTTCCCATTCAGGTTTCAAGCATGTAACTGATATAGGAGGTTAACAGCTTCCTGAATATGCAAGAGGCATTTTCAAAATTTAGATTCAGTTTGACTCACCACAACGCTTCCTATTCTCATTTCACTCAATACTGAGAAAGACTGAAGTGACTGCTAGAGGCACCTCAGTTAGGCAGGATCATTTCAGGTCCTGAAGTCTTTAAATCAGTGCTAAACAGCTGTTTTTAAAGATACTGTCTTTCACACAGATACTATGTCTCTGATACAAAATTTACTCATGAAACTGTCAGACATTGGGCAGACCTGGTATTCATGTTGAGATTTATTACCCTTAAATCCTAGCACCCAGAAATTACACCATAAGGTATAGGACTTATAGGGAAATGTCTACAGGTAGCCTGGCTACAAGAATTTTTACTAGATGAAAAGTATATGAAATGGGTATAAATGGTATAAGCAGTCCTGTAATCACCAAATCACATTGGCTTATAAACTAGTGGGCTGCAAAATAAAATTAAGTTTGGGCAACCAACTTCAATTTCTAGTATTTTACATACAGCATGATTTGGAACAAGATACACCAAGATTTGGGGTTTTCTTCAGTCAAATTTGGTTTGCAAAAGTTTGCTTCCCTTCACTGTGTAAGTGCATTTCACTCTGCTTTGGGAGACCATTTCCTGACAAACTGACAACTGATATTCAGCTGATAGCAGAACTCTTTGTTACTGTGTAAAGGAGCTCACTATATACAGTTGCTGACAGTGCTGAGATTGCTGCAAAAACTCTTCACCAAAGTGTTTTTTACATACAAAATTGATGGGAACATTTTCTGAACCTTCTGTACTTCCCTCTTTCCTTCTTTTGTGCTTGTTTGTTTCTTCTTACTCAGTCCCATCATCTTCTGGCATTGTTCTTGACTAATTGTAATGGACTGATTCCTAACACGTGTTGTCAGTGGATTGTTTGCTGGCATATCTGACAATATTACCATCTACTTCAATCTCTTCTAAATTTCAGTGGGTTTATACTGTGGAAATTTAATAAACAGACTGGTGATTTAGAAAAAGAAATGTAAGCAAGATGTGTGGGATAGGACAAGGCCTACTCTACATCCCATATTCTTCAAATGCAATTGTTTCTTTTCAAAGCATCACAGCTGTTCAGCAATCAAGGACTATCTGTATCCCATATGCTAAAGCCAGATGTCAATATCACTGTGTGCAAATTTGCAATGCACTGTTCAGAACAGTCAAACCATATTTCAGGGGAGGACATTGTCCAGGGAACTGAAGCGGGAGAGTTTCCAGCAGAGGTCCCTGCCAAAAGTAGTAATAAATCCTTTCTTTAGGAATTGGACAAAAGTTTTGCATTATGTGGAAAACTAATTTTTCTTTCTTTACAAATAAAGCAGCAAAAGTAGTGTTTTAAAAAACACTCACCTATTTCACTGCCTGTGAGAGGCACAGAGTGTGAGCAGCTAGGATAAAAAACACCAACTTTTTGTGAAATGAATCCCACCCTCAGTGCATAGTCACAAGTGATTATGAAAGCACAGATTTACTACCATCCACCCCTACAGCACATGTTGTATCTTCCCACTCATTCCACCCCCTTTCATGAAGTATGCTCATCATATGTTTCTCCCTCTCTGATCCCTTTAAATTCTTTTTGCTCAGCCAGCACTGCTGAGGTAGGTGGAAACCTACCACCACTCCAGTGACCACAGCAGCACTTCAGAAGCATTGCTTCCTTGCTCACTTTCCCATTTACTAACAGTCCTAGTAGTCTTCCACTTTTCTTCTTGCTCCCTAGCTGAATGCTATCACTACAGACCACTTATTTGGGTAGATTCAGGGAGGTCACTGACAGATCCTTTGTCCAGCACATCTGTGTTGGAGGGGTAGGAAGTTGAAGCAGAGCCCTCCTATTAAAAAAAAAAAAAAAAAAAAAAGTGACTTCAATGGAAATCCTCATAGAGACCTATTCCTGTGATGCCATAAAACAATTTATTTGTGGGGTAAATCAAATGTTGGCAATAAGGCATAGAAGTTACAGGCAAAACTAATGAGAAATGAAAACAGAACTGATGCAGTGTTCAGCCTTCAGAAAGGCAGTTCTTAGGCAAAATGAAGGGGAAAAAACAGAATACATGCTGAATAAAATGAAGTACATTATTGGATTTCCTTTTTTACTGAGCAGAACCCTAGGGTCCCATCACATACTGAATTCTCTACAGTTGATTAAAATATAAATTTCACCCATTCTCCATACACAGTGCACCTATTCATCATCAATGAACAACTATCCTTACACCATTAATTTTTGTACATTTGCATCTGGGACTAATGCTGGCATGGAAGCCTCAAGACCCCCCAAGATGCAGAAGAGAATTATACTGAATCATGAGCATTAGAAGTTGCAGGAACACACATGAATGACCTCACATCTCAAATAGTTTGATCCAGGATGGTCTTTTTAAGTAAGAAAGCCTGCAAGGTTTTGTTGCGTGCGTGTAAATCAATAGATTACACGGAAATGAACTGCGTATAAGAGTAACTCATAGAGAATTTTTGTTCTGTGTATGCACATAACAGTTTGAGAGGCACAAAGCTTTCACCAAAATTGAAGCGAGTCTCCTCTTTTTCAGATATGAATATAGCTGTTGCCGCCCTGTGCCCAGTCCCCCATACCATGCAAAGGACAGATGTAATTTACATTTTTCCTTTCCTGGAAGATACCAGATGGTTAACAGAGTGCTTCAGAAGCTGAATTCAGAGGAAAAGAGATGGATCCTATTTCCAAGAACTGTGTAAATTAAGAATTTCTGTTTGAAGGTTTTTACAGCATTTTGTTCCCAACTGTTTATTGTATCCTGACTAAAGCAATTTTGGCATACGATCCCAATAGGATATCTGTGTCCTGATATATGCTAAAACAACTTCAAACCTTTGTCATCTGACTGAAAATGTTAACTTCTTAGGCGTTATCTTTAGTTTTGCTAGCCAAAGAATAAAAGAGAGCACATATTTGGCAGCACCCAAAAGAGTGACATCAAAATAGTCCCCAAAAGTAATTCAGTCTCCTCTTACTTCACAATAAAGCACAATTGAATCTTTAAGGGATTTTATCTAAAGAAAAATAGTTCTAAAGCAGCAGAGTAGCTTGACAGACCAGGTCCAAATTTCAAGAAGGTGTTGCATATTACTGAAAATCCTATCTACAACTTGAAGCACTTCAGTGTTTCAACAGTGGGAGTCTCCATGAATGGTAACTCTGAGCCTCATAGGAGCTGAAACACACTCTTGATTTTGCAGGGAACCATTCCCAAGTGATTTGGAGATGTCTGCTTGATTTCTGTAGATAAAAGGACGTGCTTCCACTGCATGAATGAGCCCTCCTTCTGACAAGAAAATGGTTGAGATCCAGCCAGTAGAAGACAGTATTGACCTGTCCCTTCTCCAGAACTTAGGCAGGTAATCCAGGATTTGGGGAGAGGCACTGCTCATAGGTTTCAGGCTCTTGTACTCTGTTTGAGATTAGGCCTTCACAAAAGCAGAGCTTGCTAAATACAGCCTGCCCTCTGCATATCAGTTTTATGGTTTAAACACTCATGAAGGATGCAGGAAGTTTAGATGCCTGAGCCTTTTTAGCTTGAGCTGTGTCCTAAACTCCATGCTGTAGAGCAGCTACTCACTCAACTTTCCTCCTCTTAAGGCCTTGTTTATTTAAGCAAGATTCAGATTTAAGCAGATCATTCCCTTACTGAGAGGAGGAGAACAACAAATAATTTGGGAACCTCTTGGGTAGGTCACTCAGCTGGGAGGGGGGAAGGTCCTGATCCCAGTCTCTACTTTTTTCTAGATCTCCCACATGCAAACTGTATGTATAAACATAGCTGGGAGGGGAACCAGGCATCTCCCTGCTCCCTGCAGAGACCACTAACTGTGAGCCCTCAGAAATCTGGGCAAGTTATTGCCCAATATGTGGGATACTGAATCATCCTCTCAAGATGCCTAACTTTCTTACTTTTCTGATTAGGCTGCCTAAACACCTGATTTAGGTGTTTTGACTTAATTCCCTGAGCGCTGGGCATAAACTTTGTAGGCGCTGCAAAGATAAAGTTCAAAACAGGCGTTATCAAACTAGCTCTAAATCACTTTTCAAAGGTCTTGCAGAAGTTCTAAGTCCACTAAATGCACATGAAAAAGAAAATCACCCAGAGTAGTTTCTATTTTTACATATTTGTTTTGCCTTAGTCGTTCTTGCATCTGTTTGATTGCTGGAAAGCTGTGCACTAGTGCAGACATTTCCTAACTGGGTGTGCTCTATCCAATTGCAGACACTTAGGTTGGCCAGGCAGCTAGAGAAAGACATCATCATCATTGCCATGAAGGTGCACAGGGCAAGGCTGATGAACTGTATGGCAGCGTGCCTGGCAGGATGTGACAATTCCCGACCACAAAGGCTGCCCTCAGATTCTTATCCTAAGGAGAAAACAAGAGAAATCGGACCACTCACAGGGGCATAATGTCAAAGAGGACAAAGAGCAAGCCTAAAGAGAATAGCAGAGAATAGTATAGCACTGCAAAGAATACAGTATTCATCCCCTGCTCTTGCCTCCCAGTGATTTTGCTGCCTTGCCCTCTGTACTTTTTATTCTTTAGCTATTAAAGGAATCAAAAATTCAGCATTAAAAACTGCAGCCTTAATCTGAAGGAATGGAAATAACTGTTGAGGCTGTCTAAACTTTCTCAGAGAAAGCACACAAAGGCATTTACAAACCTGCAATTCATCAAAACCCAGCAAATTATTTCTTATATATCTTTATTCTATGCATCTTCAAGGCTTGTGTTAGTTTTATGCAGAAGGTCAAATTAATTCCACATGTAATTCAATGCAGCAAGTGAAGCTGTACTGCAGCTTCACATGGCCATATAGACTAGTCTATTATCTAGACTATTATTTAAAAAACAACAAATTACCGGAGTCCAAAAGTATTTGTAATAAAACAAATAAGCGTTTCATCATGTTCCTTCCTGTGGCACATGGAAGCTGTGGCTGTTAGTCTTTTTCCATTATGTTTGAAATCCGTGACAGAGTATTGGAACTTGTTTTTGGCCTGTGGTTTGAGGGGGTGTTTGGAATAGATGTTTTGTGAATCCTTCAGGACCATCCTATCTTTTGCATGCAATTGGAAACGACTGGTCGTGATAATCTAGGTGGCTCCTTTTGTCCTGTGATCTTATCATTTGGCTTTTCAAAGTCTTCACCGTATACTTCACAAAATGTATCTTTCACACTCTTGGACTGGATTGCTACTCTCAGATTGCTGATGGAGAAAATTTAACTATTTGTTACAGAAAAAAATGTTTGAAGGGTCAAGGACTTGGACAGTATTCACTTCCAACAGTGGGATATTAATCAGAAAAAATACCTCTCACCACAGGTTAAAGAAACATCTTTCTCAGTTGTGTGACTTCAGCTGTACTTTGTTTCTACTGAAACAAAGGTATTTTTCCATGTAAGGCAAGTAGTTACTACTGTATCTGGCATCTACTTGAAACTCTATCAGGTCATCCTGATTTATTTCTGTCAACTAGTAAGCCCTTTGGCTAGAGACTTATTTTCCCCACAGGTGTAAAAAATGCAAAACTGTAATTTATAAAACAGAAGGTGACAGAATCCCATTTGTACAATACATCTAGATGCCAAAAGGTAATCTTATTACAAATAACACAACCTTCTCACAGCACTTGCTATATTATTTTCCGGGTGGTCTAAAAAGTTGATTCAGAGAATAATGCCACAACAGCAACTTGTAGTTCCTAAGGCCAAATAGCCAGATGTGTCAATAATCAGTGCAAACTGGAAACAGATGTAGGTCCTTGTTGAATAACAAATGTAATGAAAATACTTCCTTAGCTCTCTCATGCTTTCACACACACACAAAAATTATGTCTTCCATATTTTTTTTAATTGAATTATTTGCCGCTTCATTTTTATGTCACCAAGATCTCTTTCAAAATCTTACTCACTCCACAATGAACTAATAAAGATTAGTATATCTGCAGCAATTGCTTAATATCTGGTCAAATTGCTTCTGCCTAATCATTTTATCATGGAAATTCCTTATCATTGAGATAAGATGAAAATTGTTAAAGGCAGATGTGAAGGCAAAGTCTGGGTAGTCCCATGCATCTGCATAGTTTCTGCCTGTGTATGAGCGTAGACAGTCTATAGGACTAATAACACACCTCAGACCACTGGCAAAGTCCTTGACATGACTAAATAGACTTAAGTATTGAGTGAAAGTCAAAACAATGTTTCAGAAATAGTTCACACCATCAGGATCTCTCTGAGACCTTGTATAAAGCCACATGTTCAAACTTGATCTGTACCTTCAGTCTTGCCTGCAAGTGATGACAGCTCAGTTATGTGAAAAGCTACTTTAAAATGGAATACCAGCTTCAAAACAGAAAATAAATATTTTGTGAGCTAAGAATCTAGGTATTATTTGCTTACATTGTCGTGTTCAGGACCAATTAAAAAATGCCACCCCTAATTCTTAAGAACAGAGAAGTCACATTTTTCTTAACTAAAGTAGTTTGAAGATTTTTGATCACTACTGTATCCCAGAAAAATGCAGAAAATGCAGGATATTATGCCTTTTGAGACTAACTGGAGCTATCACCTTGTAAAGTTAAACAGGAAGCTGGGAGAAAAACGTTATCTGTCTTGTTCCCAGATGCCAGCATGTACATTGATCTGCATAAAATCTTTACCAGAGAAGTCATGTCTGCGTATGAAAAGGGCAAAGAGCATGGAGGAAGAGCTCAAAAATGTGAGTCATTCCCACAAACGGAACCATTTCACATGCAAAACCCCTGAAAGGTGTTTGAACAGTCATTACTTCTCTTAAAAATGAGGGCAGGAGAATAACCAACATTTCAGAAGAAGGATTACAAATTTGTTATCCTACTGTTTTTCAAGGTGCTTTCATCCTTCAGGCTCTGGCTGTGGTCTGCCAGCAGACAGACTCAGTGGCAGTGCTAATCTTGGGAATTCCCATCCCACCCAGTTTCAGCTATTAGTTCTTCTTCCTGCTCCTGCTCCTGCTCCTGCTCCTGCTCCTGCTCCTCCTCCTCTTCCTGCTCTTCCTTCTCTTTCTTCTCCTCCTCCTCCTCCATGTCCTTCTCCTTCTTCCCAGTGCTGCAGTGCCAGATGCTTTGCACTTTATCAGCACAACCGTTTGACAGATGGGGCTCTGAACCCCATTTAATCAGATATTTTCTTTAGCCCAGACCATTTCAGAATCTCAGTGCATGCTGTAGCTCTGGGAGCAGTCAGTCAGCACGAATGACATAGCCTCTGCTCTGGGATGAGAGCTGGGCAGGAGGACAGGGAGCAGAAGAGACAAGCTTTTTAGCTGTGGTGTTGCCCCATAGCTACTGTGTCCTCAAACTGCAGCTTCAGTAACAGTTGTTTGTTTGTGGGGGGTTTTTTTGTTTTGTTTTTTGCTTGGGATTTTATCAACAATATACTCAGAAGAACAAAACAAATTGTGTGAAAGGTATACTAGTATTTATCCATACACAAGTTTACTACCTTGCAGTAGGAATGTCACTTACAAGCAATAACTGTACATCAGCTCCCATGTGTCTCCTTGAATGCTAGAGAAAAAGAAGGTGGGCAGATTTAGGCAAATGGAAACAAAGCTGCACTCTGATCCTTGTATTAAATTTATAGTCATTAAATAACCAAAAGCATGTCAAAGTTAAAATACATCCCTTACCCTAGTTTCAAAATCTTTAAACTCAAAATCAGGTGTAACAGAGGGCTAGATTTGATCTAACAACACTAATTGTCATACAGCCATAGGAAAGATTAAAAAAAAAAGAGGTTAGTCACATTTTCCAGACGACTTCAATTCAGAAAGCAGTGACACTAAAAAGAACACAAAGGTCAATGTCCAGAGCCACCTGAATGTGGTTCCCAATGCATGTTGTTGCAAAAGCAAACTAAGACATTTTTCAGTTACACAAGTAGATATTTTTTAAGCTGGAGTTGGCCAGTGGTGTTATTGGCATTTGTGACATTGAAAAGTCATGTTTCATGTATCTAGTTCTGCTGCCCTCTCTGGAGTGGGTGTTGTAAACCCGGTGAGGACACACACAACAGGGATCTGTGATTTAGAAAATATGCCTTGTGAAATCAGATGAAAGTCATGCCCACAATCTCATAGCAGCACAGACTTTGCTGCACAGCCTTTGGGGCTGCTCTATCACACAGCAATATCCATCTGCCTGTCACAGGCTGCCACTGGGTTGCTAATCAAAAAGCCAGAGCTCATTATGAGGTATTGTAGAAGCAGCTGATTTCGAAATTTAAGTTCCTTTCAGTAGCAATCAAAGATCGTTTAGGCCTTGTGGTGTGCAGCTCCCAGCTCCTCTCCCACTCTCCAAGATCATGTCTCAGGAATGACTGGAAGCTTCAGTTCTCTTCCAGCAGAGAAGACACATCAACTTCACTCTCCCACAAGCTAGCTACATGTCATATTTGGGGGATGCTTAGTGAGAAACCTTTGCATCTCATTAAACCTGTTAATTTGCCCAAAGGCCTCTGCTACTGCATCACTCTGGAGCATAGACATGCCACTGGTCAGGGAAAAACTGTGATGCTGAATCTGAGTAAATCCTAAAAATATCTCACAGGTAAGCCATAGGGTGTATAATACCTCTCATGGTGTTACCTCTCTGTTTCAGCAGTTTTTAATGAGGATAAAGACCTCAAAAGTTGCCAGACATAAAGACAGGACCATATAGTAAATTGCAGAAGCAAGTAGGTAATAGCAGTCACTAGAAAGAGAAATTATGATAGGTAGATTTTGAAGCTGAAAGAGACCATGGCCGATAGTGTGATCCTCCTAAGTTCATAGGCCCCCAAACACAGTGACAATTTTTTATAACATTACTAAAGTAGTGATTGATATCTTTTGGAAAGATTTCCCACCTTGCTTTAGATTTGGGGATCTGGAGAATTTGTTGTGTGTATAGTCTGTTGCTAACAAGGGTTAATTAGCCTTGTGAAAAACTTCATCTTATTTTATGCTTAAACTGTTGACTTAACTTAGAGCTATTAGTTCATGTAACAGCTTTGATAGATTACAGAATCATTGCAACACTGACTGGACCAATGCCTAAATACCTTTGAAAAACAGGCTTAAGTTGTGTGCCCAAGTAAGCCTGCTGACAGAGTGATCTTGACTTCTCAACTCCTGGACTGGCACTGAAGTAATGTGTCCGTTTTTTCAGAGAACACTCAACTACCAATTGGTATGTAAAAAAAATTTCAAAATAATATAGAATAATAAAAAAATGCAGTATTTCTATGTACAAACAAGAACTAAAATTGTTTTTTATCAACTCGGTAACCTAAAAGCCCTTTGAACTCAGAATTTTCCTTCACTTGTAATAAATGATGAAGAAGAGGAAGTCTTTTCCAAGAGAAGATGAGTCATAGAGAACTCTTAGAAACAATATTCACTACAGCTGGCAATGAATTAAAAAGCTGTTTTATAACTATTTGTTTTTAGGCCTTCCTTGTTCCAATAGTCACAAAGCACATTACACTAGTCAGTTATTTCCACAGTGTCCTTTAGCACATTAAATTATTATTTCCATCAGGCTGTTCTGATTAGCAAGTTCATATTCTTAATGCTTGCTATCAAAAAGCTAATTTCACAAGATAAATTAATTTCCACATTTTACCTTAGTTACACTATATCTAATGTAGAGGCATCAGATAGAATTGATGTGAGTGAACTTGTTACATTTCTATTTAAGTCAATCACTGTCATCTCTTAATACAAGATAAGAAACATAAGGCAATATAAGTAAAAGGTTAATTTCATACTTTTGTAGATATAGAAAAAGGAATATGAAGTAAGTTCCTGTTTGTCACCACTGACTACAAAGCAGTGACTGTCCAGATATTGCTGTAACCTTCATTGTCTAAAGGGCAAAGGTGAAGCAAAGTTTGTAAGTGGAGGTGAAATCTTCTATTTGAACAACCATTAGTGTTGGTAAAAGTAGCAAAAACTTCTGGGCTTTTCAGTCTTTCTAATTTGAAAAAGGGCTTGTAGGTTTGAAGTCCTGTCTTCCTTTCCAAGTTATAACAACTGACCTAATGAAATTTCAACCTCTACCATTAAGTCTGGCCTTAGCTCAGGTGAAAACCTTTACCTCAAAAATGTCTCTCTTTGGTCAAATCCACCTTGACACTGACTAATATGTTTATCAAGATAAATCTTTCTTCAGTATCCATATGAGCAATAATTGCTGTTTCAGTTGCAAATTACAATTCTGAATTATATACAGCCCACTGTAAGCAGTCTTTCTCAAAGTTCTTGTTTACACTTCTCTTACAGTCCTGTACCTTGCTCACCTAGCTTAACTACCTAATAAATATCTTTCTCCCATAAAAGTTAGATATTCAGCGCTGACATAGCACTTTATGGATAGGGAAGCATTATCCAACAAAGAAAATAAAGAAAAATAAAAAGAAAAAGGAATCAAAAAAAAAAAAAAAGCAACTGTGCAGGGAAGGCAGATGAACTTATGGCTTCTGAAAGTATTGATTTCAGAGTAAAATTATTCAATCCAGAGGGACATGGTATTTCCCAGTGTGTAAGCAAGATATTAAAATACAACCTTTATACATATAGGAAATTATTCCTAAATCAGTAAGTATAACAACATCTATGGGCACAGTTTTCATGTACATTTGTCACTCTTAGTACATAATGTTCTCAAATTTGTATCTTCCCTTACTTGAACTTGGAAGTTGTTAACTTCTAAGTTTTTATCAAATATCAAGGCTTTCACTTTATCTTGGATTATGGAACTTTTAGTGAAATAGTTTTGCTCTGAAAAATTTAAAACACTGTCAATCATTGCTATGGTCCTGATTAATTAATGGACTTCTTGCTGCAAGATGTACATTCCTTACTGGTATGTCCTACAGTGCTTTTGCTAACCATGTTAAGGAAAATCTTCCATGGGACATGGTAGTTGCTATATCTGATGGGAAGAAAAATAGAGATAAATAACAAAGCATGGTCTTCCTGTTTTCATTTTTCACAGTTTCCAGAATGAAAAGATGCTACTTTTTTTTTAGCTAAAGATCTAAGTGAAGAAGCCATTAATCTCTGTGATATCACCTCACTCTTCTGTCAAAACAGGGTTTATTAAGAGCTTCATGAGCTATTTCTGCAAAGCATTGCATTGTGTGATACCGACACAGAGACTGACAGCAGGTTCCTCAGCTAAGAGATGCAGAATGATTGCATCTGCACTGCTCAAGTGGAGCCTCATTCAGGGAAAGCTTGACACTTCTGATGTAGCATAGAGCATCTCATGGTACTGCCATAGCCCTTAAATACAGCTAGCATTTTACATCTATCCGTCTATCTATCTGCAGCCAATATTATAATACCATTTGAGATCTCTAAGAATAATAGCTTAGCAGAACATGAAAATTTATGCAACATGTACTGTGAGGGAACGGAGAACCAGGAATGAAGCAGGGATCTAAGTTGTTTGATAGTGTAAGTGTAGCCTGAGAGATATCAAACATGGTTGTTGCCAGTTTGACAAATAAGAGTATGTATCTTACATAGAAAGCATCTCCTTTTACTACCTATCACCTTGAAAATACTTCATGTAAAGCCACAGTGATGTGTAGTATAGGACTTCAAACGTAGATTTCAAATATTGCTTCAATCTCACTCTTCATCTGAGCCAAAGTGAGTTTTTGCAATGGACAATGCTATTTAGTCTACAATTTATGCATGCGGAGAAATGGATTTGAATGGAACTATGAATGAAATTTTTTCAAGATATAAATTTCATGCACTCCTTTCAAATGTTGTGAATCTCAAGTACTGCACCAACTCTATTATGTTGAGCTAATGCAAAGACTGGAGTTGGCATCTATATAATTTTACCCTTTACAATTAGCCTTCTTGTCCTAATTGAAAAAATATCAGGCATCATTTTCCTCGTTTCAAAATTTCTCAGCCAAGTCAGATGAATAATCTATTTTGATTTTCATGGTTACTTGATAGCAGGTCTATTCCCATACACATCATCCCAAACATTCACATGAATACTTCACTCTTCTTTTCAGGACTTAAGCCATAGTATTTTTGTCCCCTTTCCTGCTTGGTCTCTCCAGAGTCAACATTACATCTGGTCAATGTAATGCATTTTTGCATTCTAAAATAGGGGGCTAGATTCAAAAAACTTGCTGAGTATAACAGAGATGTCTTTTTAAAAGGTGGCAGTTCTGAATTCCCCTGGATTTCTCAGATTTTTTATCACACAGAGAGAAGTTTGCAAGCCTGATTTTAAAGTAAGCTGACTTCTGCAAAAGAAATGAAAACTTCTTTTCCTTATATCATATCTGTTAAAGAGCAGGTTTTGAAAATTCTCTGGAAAATGTCAAATGTCTGTTCCTAGACATGATATCAAGTTGCATGACATTAGCCCATATTATAAAAGTGTTGGCAAAATAACTCCTCCATGTTGTTGTAACAAACAAAGAACTGGGTGGCTGATTTCATGTCCTACAGATAATTATGCTGTCTCCGTAACACTGGAATAGATTTTCAGTGGACATACAAATTGAATATTGTACCAAATCCAAACCTTTGCATGGTGGTATTGTACAGCAAGTGATTTCACCCTGGGATAGGCTAGAGAACTGCCAAATAATGTAACTCAACTTCATCTCCTCTTTCTTTGCAGACCAGACTGCAAATGATGCTAATTGCAGTATGTCAACAAGAGGTTATGTGTAGAGAGGCAGTGAGGTCCACTCAATGAACAATAAGTTAATTATGTATCTGAACATTTCATAATCTACAGAGTTTGAGTTTTAAATTCAGCTCAGCACACAACACAAATGCCTATCTCTAGGCCCATCCACAATACATATCAGTGCATATCAGTGTGTATGATCATTCCCAATTCAAAGGTTTGGTTCTAGGTGTCAAACCACCATGGAAGTTATTTTTGATTATTGCCATTCCTTCTCTGTTCCACAGGACCTTGTTTCTCCCTTTTTATTTTTGTTTGTTTGTCTGGGTTTTTTTTGTGTTGTTTTCTAATTTCACAGTTGACCACAATATTCATTCATTTGAATTAAGGTTTGTTGGCAAAAAAAAAAAAAAAATCTTCATTTTGGAACAGTTAGTTTTCATTCCTTTAGTAGTTTTTGATTGAACTTCTATGGCTCAAGACAGTACCTCATTTCAGTTGAATGAGATAAACCTTAAATCTGTTTATTGATGCATTTCCATAAAGACATTATTTTTCAGTAATCACTTTACCAGTTATTCTGCTGAGGTATTTCAGCCAATGTTTAGTCACAATAGAAAGACCTCCTTTATTCTGCAATGCAACAAGGAGACTGGAAGGTCTGTCCATCAAAATTTCACTTAGCAGCTGTACGTTGAGACTCATTAGCAACCTGGAAGACAAGAGCTGACAGATTCAAGTTATCAATGCATGTCTCCTCCAGTGACAGCAAATATCTTGTCAGGGGTGGCTTGCAGGGTTGGGAAGAGACAAATAGTTTGGGATTTGTTCTTCGGTGGTTTTGTTGGGTTTTTTTCCGAATTTCTTTTTTTAAGCTCAAAGAGATCTCTCTCATTTTAGTGGGCCTAACTCAGTATAAAGGAAATTGCAGCTGGCATTACCGTGAAGCACGAACTTACTCACCTGTTATTCTGCTCCTAAAGGCCTGGGCCAAAGGGGAATTCTTCATAAACTTTGTCGTTGAAATTTTCTTCATACTTAAAAAAAAAATTCCACTGGGGATGAGGAGGAAGAGCTCAAATTTCATCATATTTTTGAAAGAAAACAAGAGAACACAGAGCTCAGATATTTTGATATTTTTAGCTTCATAATAAGGAAATGTTTATTTTAAAATCCTGTGTGAACAACATAATTGTTTTTGCAATCAATATTTCTAAATAACAAATGAAGAGGAAAAAACAAGCTTTTTTTTACATTTCAATCCAAACAATTTTCAAGGCTCTGAATATATCAAAAAATAGCAATTACATGTGAAAATGAAGTTTTAGCTTTGAAGAACTACCTCCTTTTTTTCTAGTTAAAACTATTTCATAATAATTTAATTCCACTTCAAAATCCATTGAAGTCATTACAAACTTCCTTTGATTTCATACGATTTTGGATAAGGTCCATAGATGGGATTTATGTGGGCAGGGTATAAGAAAAAACCCAACCATTCCACTCTTTCAGACATACAGACATAGACCTTGACTTCAGAGACAAATACAGGTAAGGGCAACATTTGGCCCTGAGATGTATTTTCAGAAGTAAATGAAATAAAATGTAAGAGCTACAGCTGGGGAAAAAGCTAATTTTCTTCTCAAATTATTAATATTTATGACTAACACATTAAGGATTACCTATATTATTACATGAAAAGAAGTTTAGAGATTACAATGCAGATAATTTTTTTAAACACAGATTTAGATCTCTGCAACTCATTGATTTCTTGTTCTTGACATCAGCTCATTAGTCACAACACAGTGAGTGTCTGCATAAAATAAACATTATAGCAAAGAATGTTTTAAATCTACAAAATTTAGGCACATATTCCAAATAAATGATTTTATGGCTAGCACACTCTTATTTTACTTCTTTTTTCCTTTTACTTCTCATTGAGGAGGCCTATCCCCAGTTGTGCTTTGTTTGTTAGAAGTGATGTTGTCATTGTGCCAGTCCTGGGATGGGATTGATGTCACTGCTGAGCACCTGGGCTGATTTTAAGTTCACATCTCTCTGGGGCTTGGGGGCACATTCTTTGGCAATGCAGTGGAGCAGACATGTCGTCTCTCCTGCCCTCTTGTAGACACCATCAGAAAAGTGAACAGAAAGGGGTTTAGAGCTCCTTACAATGCCTTTCACCACCTTAGGACAAGTGAAGTCTTCAAGGCTGTCTTCCAGTTGCAGAGCACTGGAAGCACTGATTGAGCACTGAAGTGTGGAACAGGCCCTACGGGCTTGACACACCTGTGCTTACACTGCATGTAGGTGCGTGGGCAACCAGCCACAGCCACACACAAGTGTACATCTCTCTGTTTATCTCTGCTGTGTCAAATAGCTAATATGCCAAACTAAATTTGACTCAGAACTACTATTACATATACTAGAGCATATGTAAGTACATGTATTCAATTGTTTTGTCAAAAACCACACATTTTGGAGGGACTGCATGTAATGTTATGGCATGTCATTAAAGAATATGAAATGAGTACTTGGACTTCAGATGTTTTTGTGTGCTGGAAGTTTGTCCCCTTTATTCAGCTAAAACTGGTAGTTTCACAACACCTGATTTTTTTTGTGTACGTGATCATATGCACAGGTGCACATAAAAACCTTCTTTTCAGTGTTTTGTTTTGTTTTGGTTTGGTTTGGTTTGGTTTGGTTTTGTTTTTTTTTTACCAGGATATATTGAACACATATGACAGCAAAAGTCAACATAAAAGCCATTTTAGTGTGTACCTGGATTTTATTTCTTCTAGTAACACTAGTTCCACTTTGTGATCTGTAATCAAATAGCTCACAAGTAAGCACCTAGGCATGGATTAATCTCATTTAACATTATACCTCTAAATGTTCAGAAGTTAGCTGATTAGGTGCTGTCCTCAGTGAATGGCAGGAGACAGGCAAATCACCCTGGTGTAGTACAGGAATCTAGAATAGGCAGTTGAATCACCAGCTGAACATGCCTGTTTCTCTCCACTAATGCACAAAACAAGTAGATTACCTTTAGACAGGCAAATACTAGACACCTCAAGTCAGCAGCTCTGAGTCACATACCACTGGGCCACCAGGAAGTATGCATGGAGAAGCAGAGTAGCTCAGTATCTGAGCCTGGATGGCAATAACGTGTTGGCCTCCTTGTAGGCACCTGCAGTTGGACGCAGGCTGCTCTTCCACTCATGGCGTTGTGGGGGCAGTGATATCCACAGGGTTTAGAGTGTGGCAAATGTTCAGACAACATAAACATTCATTAAATCTTGCCCTTTCAACAAAATGGGGTACGTGCAGGACATCATGCTACCAGGCAACAGCCAAGGACTGCTCCAAGGGCTCAGCTGTGGTTTGCCACGGGCTCCCTGCATGGAGCAGGGCTCGACTGAGCAGCCTCAGGCACATGCCACAGAGCTGCTTGGTGGTGGGATGACCCACAAGACCAAAACATGCATTTCTTCAGTACCTTTATTGTGGACGATGATGATGATCATGATGATGATGAACCTTGCTGTGACCCTGCACCCAATGTTATGCATGCTTTCTGGTTAGAGGCTCTGTATCTTTTTCTTTCTCACTCACTCCTTACCCAGAGGAAGCTAGAGAGGGAGCAGTATTTCTATGTGTTTTTCTATCACACTTCTAGTACTCCCAGATTCCACCATGGAAAATCACATGGAATAACAACATTCATAGGCAAGGCAAGTTTTCCTCTTTCTGAAAAGACGTCCAGATAATATAGAGGTGAACAAAGTGCATAAAACCTAAAATTGTGGCACAAGGAATACGAAGCCACTCACTTCATATGCACTGGGTACTATATCATGATGTTGCTGCCTGGGAACCCAGTTTCATTCTTTCCTGTTATGCAAACTAATTTCTCTGAAATGTGTGAAGCCCAGTTTCAAAGTATTGCTTTAGTTCCTGAAATCGTACTTGGAACACAAGAATACAAAAGCTTCTCACTTACATAATTTGTAAAATCTTTCTTTGTACAAGAGAAAGCTGTAATTCACTCTTTGAGATTCAGGAATGCCATAAACCTCCAGAGTTGAGTTAACATAATTAATCACCAGAACCACAAAATTAATTTCTTTTTATTATCATGATCTTTGTCTGTTGTTTTATCATACACATTTAAAATATTTTTACTTTGAGATGCTCTCTAAGACATGTTATCTTAATGATAACTGAATTTATTTAATGTCAGTCATAGATTACACTTTCTCTCAAAACTAAACAGCCATTACAGAGTTGGAGTAAAAATTAGTGTGAGTATGTAAACTATGGGTGCAATGGTGCTCCTTGATATTTAGGAGTCAAGCACCTGACACCACACTTCCAGGCTACCACATCAGATATCCTTCTCTGTTTCTACTCCTACCAGTCTAGAGTAATGTAACTCAGCTTCAAAGGTAAGTGCAGGTGCAGTAGAACATTGTTTCCCAACTGGTAAACAAAATTACATGCTTTGTGTCTTGATCTCATCTAATTTTAGTAAATAAAACAAGTTAATAATATTTTCTCCTCCACAGCTCCATGGAAAGAGAGAAAATATTTTTCTTTGGGGTAATTATTCCATGTAATTGCTTTCCGCAAAAGACTCTCATTTCTGATATCCAGTCCCTTGTGAATCAAGACACTCAACTAAACATTCCAACTCTTTCAGGTAGAGATTGTATCATTCAGACATTTTGGCAAAAGGCTGGGGAAAAGAACAGCTCAGGTGAGCAGATGTGAGGTTGATGCTGAGCCTCTTGGTCTCCAAAAGGGACTGTTGCCTGATTTTCTCTGTGCAGGGAGTAGGGCATCTTGGCTTGCTTCATTTATCCAAAATACTGTGTTTACTTGTTCCCAGCTGTAAGCAAATGGGATAGCTATGCTGGCAGTGATCCGCCTCTATTGCAGGCTGTGCCAAGAGGCAAAGGAGAACAAGCTGCCTGTGCCCTCAACCCCCACTTCTCTCACAGAGGGTTAGGCATCATCTGGCCATAGCAAAGACTTCAGCTAATTCATCTTTGGAGAGAGAACTTGAGTCATGCAGTCTGTGGAATCCTCATTTTTCATCATTATGAGAATGCTTCCTAGTGCCAGGGTATCCCAGTGTTTATTCACTCTTCTGGCATAGCCATGTAGGGGGTGGATGCCAACACAAAGCAATCTGTGAGAGGCAGACAAACACTGTAGGTGAGACTGGTTGGGAGATACAGACTAGACACCTCCCTCAGGAGGGCCAGTCTGCTGCCAGCATGACTGGGAGCCCTTGGAGGCTTCAGAAATGTGCCCTTTGGTATCTTGGCTCATGAGTCAGTTGCATGGGTAAAACAATACATGGTTTTACTGTGCCCACCAACACATCTCCTGCCTCGAGCAGAATTAGATGGGCTTGCTTCTTGAAAATAATGGGGGAAAACTCTTTGAGCTGAGAGATTGATACATGCATTTGCAGTTAAATAAAATGTATGTTTTTGCCGGAGCATCTCATTAGGCAGCCACCATTTTGGCGTGCCGGTGTGATGAGCATGTCAGTTAACCACATAATTACAAAGGACATGCAAACAGGACTGCCTCTTGTACCTTTGCCTCTTCTGAGAGGAGCAATTAATATCCCACCTCCACGTTAGTAAATGTAACTTTTGGAATTAAATCAGGATTTCATGCATAACTTCTTGCAGCTACTGTCAGTTACATCTGTTAATAAATTATGTCTCTGACTGGCAATAAATCATAGTATATGTCAATTATTACTAATTGTCTGCCTGAAATTAGGATTTCAGTAACTTTTTAATGCAAATACCTCCATCAAGTTATTATATTGTCAAAATCTTACACCGAAATAAATTCCTCCTTTCTCTCTCTGTGTCAGAACTACACAAGGCTGTTAAAAAATTGAATGACATATTTTAATGATGATGAAAATTCCCTTTTACCTAGATCAGCCACATTTGAGTTGCACAGTTCACATTTTCAAGCATTTCTGCAATCCTACTTTATTTCAAACAAAATCTGGGACTGTTCTGTAAGTACAATACTTCAAGGACCTGAAGTTTGAAGAAAAATATTGATTATAACAAGGGTTCATAATAAAATCTTGAGATATAGCAACAAATTGCCATTTTCAGAACAGAAGGGAATAATTATTCTTCAATTTAAGAGAATACTGACCTCAAATTCTGCTTAGTTGCACTATTTGGATGATAAAATGCCCAAATTACTCCAAATTTTAATTTGTGACTGATACTAAAGGTCTAACTATGTGATGTAATGGAGTATTATACAAAGAGTCCCTCGTCCTCTCCAAGATCACTTTAGAACTGGAAATTATCTATTATTATAATAGTGCAAAGCCACTTACAAGCTAATAATATCTTTTTAGGGGTAGACTGAATTAGTATGGGTGCATGTTCCTATTCTGACTGCTAGTTCGCTGGGGTAGCTATTAGGTCTGAGAGTACCTGTTCACAGGATTTAAAGACATGACATTTACTGGGAACTGCATCTCTGAAATGCAGCCATTGAGCATCAGAGATACCTGAAAAGTAACTAGACTAGATTCTTGAATAACTTACAATTTATTTTTTCTTTATAGAAAGAAAAACATATAATTATTTGAGAGCTAGAAACATATAAATTGTGTTATTTTAAAAATAAGATTTAGAAAATGCTATTATTAAGGACTATATTTTGTTCTGTTGTGTTTCGTGGTGCTACAGAAATAATCATAGCTATACTTACATATAGCTTACATATAGCAAAATTTCCACTGTGATGATCTTTCCTAAAGCTTTTGAACTGAGAAAATACCAAAAATAAGAATTAAATGCATTAGACATTAATATCTTCAGGTTTTAAACTAGAAATAAATTTTATACTTTTTTGGGGGAGACAGGAAAAAACAGATTTGCCTGAAACAACGTTCTTGTCTCCTGGAGGTTCAAAAGCAGTTCAGGTACAGGCTCCACTGCTGTCCTGTGAGCATCGTTATTGTTCTGTGCTTTAAGATACACCCTAGGCTGGTTTTGGTGCAGGCTGGTAACCTGTCAGAAGGAGCATGAGCATGATTTAGAGGATAACATGGGCCAAGGAATGTTCCCTTAAGGAAATTACGGATGCAATTACTTTGTTTTGCGGATGGAGGACCTTTAAGCTGCTTGTGGGGCACATACTGACATCAGCCCTCAGGTCTAGAGTACAGTCCTGTCTCATCTACCCATGCACAGGCATAGGCACTAGGCCTCTAATAATACCAGATGCCCTGGGGTGTTGAAGATACCTGCACCTGACTTCCAATGCCCCACCTGTGAGCAGCCAGACTGAGCTACCTTGACTTAACCACCAGGCTTCCGTGTAAACACCTGTGAGAAGACACCTGCCTTCAGTAATCTGAGCCTGTGATGGGAATCCTGTCCCTGGATTCCCACTCACCTTAACTGCTTAAACGTTGCCATTTAGCACCATTTGAACAGAGTATGTTATTCTGCCTGATCAGCAGCTTTACTGCACAGATACCCTGTATCTGCTAGTGCCATGCAGGTGCCTTGGATATCCAGATGCATCAGGCATCTGAGTCTGCCTCTGACAGCATGAGGCACCTATGTTTGGGCACCTGAATCCTTTGTATTATGATGAAATTTTGATTCAATTTTTGTAAGAAATTACCTTCATATGGTTGTTCACTCGAAGTGCCAGAGTAAAACATTTTATCTGCAGATCTGCAGAGTTTGCTCATGATGCAAAGGACATGCAAACTTCCGAGATAGCAGAAGAGTTTTGTACTGTAAATGGCACTGCTATCTCCTCCCAGAATGATGGTTGCACTGAGGTTAAAGAAAGACCTTTCATTGTTTCTCTTTAGTGATAAACCCCATATTGACTGTGGTTTAAAAGAACTAAAAGGCCCAGTCAAGGCTTACCATCTGTGTGGCTCAAACTGTTTAAATACGATGGCAATATTGATATCGCTCTAACCTCTGTTATGCCTCTCTCTGCCATCTGCAGAGCTGGGAGAACAGGTTTTCTTTATACTCACCATGACGAACTGTGTGATAGATTGAAGGAAACCATGTTTATATAAATACATAGTGTGTATACAATACATATAAAATAACTTGAACAACTTGTCTGAACACCAAGTATCCAGGAAAGGACAGTAAGTCACTCCTGCTATCAAAATGCAAACAGAATTTTGTCCAGCCATAACCTTTCTGAAACAGGTGGCATGCAATTGTATGTTTGAAGGTTATATGTTTTATTAAACTTAACACCAATAACTGGTAAGAATGGAAAAGTCAATGTAGTCCATGATACCCAGAAGTCCAAGCAACAATGTTGAACTTCATTTTGATGCAGTAAGAAATTGTCAAGAAAAGGAGAGGTAACAATTTTATGACTGGTGTTGAAACTGAGAAGTACTATTGTCTGTGTTACCATAAAATATGCCTTTATGAGTAGAATGGTAATGAAGAAGTTCGTACATTCCCTTCACTAACTGTCAAGCATGTAAACACATAGGGAGATATAAATAAATGAGAGAATCTCACTGGCTTTGGAAAGTGTGTCACAGAAAGAGATGCTGAGAGAAGCTAAGCAGTGTCTGAACACAAACCTGTGTCAGCAGGGCTGCATGGAGCATCAGGGGCAGCCTTTTGCCTAGGTAGCATGATTTTGGAGTTAAAGTGTTATTTTAAGGTACTTGCTGCTGGTCTTTTTCTCAAAGATGGCACTTTAGGGTGAAGTAGGAATCTGAGAACCAAAGTGTTTTCTTTTGTCATTTCGCAAAATTTTTCAGACCCATGCCACAAGCTTCTGAGATCATTACAGACTTTTGATTGACTCCAGCAGTCTCTGAATCATAGATGTCGTGTAAGAACATTGAGAAAGAGGGCAATTAGTGCTAGGCACAGAATGGCATGACATGATAAAAGAGGAGAGGAATTGAGGAGATGTTGGCAATGTTCATTTCAAACTGCAGGACAATTTTAAGGAGGAAAAGCTAAATGTACTCCTCAGACTAGGAGATCACAAAAACCACTACTCCGAAAAGCACTATGACATTGGCTATTCACCCAAAACGTGGCAATTCAACAGCAAATGCACCATTATGAGCTTGCCAAGCACTAGCCTGCTTCTGACTCAGAACAAAAAGTACAACCTAGTGAATCATCAGCATCACTTCCTTCTGCACAATTCATTTCCTGAAGAGTTTCCCATGTACTCTTGCTTTCCCTTAAGATCTAGCATGGCTGAAAATCTGCATATCGAATTTCACACTGGCAGAATAGAAAGAGGAAGAATAATTCATCTCAGAAGATGTAATGCACATTCTATTTACCTGTATTTTATGGGAGTGGCAGCAGAAAAGCCAAGTCAATTTATAAATTAGGCCTGGTTTCATGGTATTGTTTTCCAAGTGAATCATCGCACTGAGTTGATCACATTTTCTAATTTAAAAGGTTTAAACATGCAGAAAAATGTACTTTTTCACTCTTTATCTTATCAGGTACATCATCAGCACACTACCACCCTCTTCCACTAAAAATATTATCCACTATGCCAACTATGAACATGCCTCAGGCTTATTTATTAAGAAACATTAAGCATTACCTCATACAGTGCATTGAAAATACGTCCAATAACAACACAACATCTAAGAAAAATGCAGAAACCATTATTTGCTGTTAGTAGGGTTACCAGCTAATTTTCATCTTAGTCTGGGAAAAAAAAGGGGCAGTTTTCACTTCACCATTTGATTTCCTGATGCTGATTGCATCACGTAAGCTTCATGTTCCTTTCAGCAGTCTTACAAGTGAGACCAGACTGGTCAAGTCAGTTGATTTTATTGTATGTCATTGTCAACACCTAGGTTTCAAATTTCTATGGCAAACAACAGATAATAAAATCAAAGGTTCACCATGCAATTATTATTCCTTAGAGCTGGCACAACTCTCACAAAGTCAAGAAATGATGAAGGCTATGGAAAATTGCAATGAGTAGGATTTCCCTTTGGCAAGTAGGACCCATTACTTACCCTGTACTAGCCATGGCTGTTTCAAATGCATTGTCCATCTGCACTTCTCTCTTAGCATGCCTGAATTTCTCAAATCTATGCTTGCCCAGCCTCATCCACCAAGCCTACACCTGCACACTAAAGCTCCCACACCTATTTCACCAAGACTGAATTCTCTTATGCCACTACAGAATTTAGGCATTATAAAACTCCCCAGCAGTGAGGAGAGCTGGTTGGGCAACAGCTCAGAGAATCCTCATGGTTACTGAAAACATTCTATAATTCCAAATGGAAACCCTAGTGATGGAAATTTCCCCAACTGACATTCTTCCTTGACATCCTTATACTTTCTGTTACCATGACTCACAAGCAATGACCTGATGTGTAGGAGGTAAGATTACTGGAGACTACCTTAAATGATGGCTATGGGACAGCTCAGTGAACACAAACTTCAGATTTTATATTTTTGACCAAAGAAAAATGATGTGCAAATCTATGGCCTGATCCCCAATCTTCTCCAGATTTCAGGGATAGGCACACTTCTCAGGGAAGCCACAAAGGCCGCCAGTACTCTGGTGGTGGCATGATCTTTAGCCTGAATTGGTAGATCTAATCTGGTTAGTTCACAACAAACTTAGTGCAATTAGACACCCACTTAAAATAGCCTCTGGCTAACTGTCTGACTTTCTGTCCTATCTGTGAAACTGGCAAAAAATATTGGGGTATCTGAAAACTTTGGTCCTATCCTGATTTTAAAAACACCTCTGTGTATATGCAGAATACACAATTCACCATGATAGAGTCAGGTTTTGAAAAAGAATAATCAAATAAATAATCTGGTGCAAAGGTAAGGATGAGACCATGGTATGTAAAAGCTCTAACATGAGACACAACATGACTCTGTCTTTATGGAATTTAGTGGTGTTACCATGCCAGTATTTCCTTGTTTCATGGAAAAAGCAAAAGATAAAAACACAAGAGTTTCATAATGGTTTCTTAATAGTATCTGGTTTAGAGGTTAGTATTTGTCAGCATCCAATATACATTTCTCACTAGTTTCCTTTGCTAATCAACAAATTACCTGTAGTATGTGAAAATATCCAAAGGTATGTGAGACATGGTTCTTTCTGTGTTGTCTCTAGGAATTTCCAGGTATCTCTGTCTGAAAAAAGGAGTCCTGAGATATTTGTTACTTGTCTTGCCAAAATGAGGGGTTTAGCAATTTACTGCTTTTGAGGCTAACAAAAGGACGAGTTAGGGGTTCATGAGACACGTCTGCCAAAGCCATTCTCTCAGAAGAGAGATCTGTGGCCCACCAGTCCAAGTACTGGTGTTTTATGCCCATGCTGGCTTGGATCTCTTTTGTGTGAAGTGGGAACACCACAGCTCCCTAGAAGCTCTAAGGCACAATGTCGTGGTTTAACCTCCAGATGTCAACTTAGCCCCATACAGCTGCTCACTCACTTTTCCCCAGTGGGATGAAGGAAAATATTGGAAGAGTAATTGTGGTAAAACTCGTGGGTTGAGATAAAAACACTTCAATAGGTAAAGGAAAAGCTACACATGAAAACAAGTCAAACCAAGGAATTAGTCCACTCCTTCCCAGGGGCAGGCAGGGGTTCAGCCATCTCAAGGAAAGCAGGGCTCCATCATGCCCAGTGGTGACTTGGGATGACAAATGCCATCACTCTGACTGTCTTCCTCTTCCTTCTTCCCCCAGTTGTGAGAATGATGCCATATGGTGTGGGTTATCCCTTTAGTTACTTAGGGTCAGCTGTTCCAGCTGTGTCCTCTCCCAACTTTTTGTGCAGGCCCAGCCTCCTCTCTAGTGGGGTGGGATGAGGAACAGAAAAGACCTTGGCTGTGTAAGCACTGCTCAGCAGTAACTAAAATATCCCTGCGTTATCAACACTGTTTACAGCACACAGCCCTAGTTTTCAGTGCGGCACCTACTTTGAAGAAAATTAACCATGTCCCAGCCCAAACCAGCACACACTAATAATTTCAATGTGCATTTTAAAAGTTCAATATGTCTGATAGGAAGATTGCATTACAACCAGTGGAAAAGTGCTTTGCAAGAGTACATGTTATATATCTTGCTAGGTGGCACATACTTACTTGGGGAAGATTGGGGCATATTTTTGGTGAGCTGAGGAAGACAGAAGGAAACAAATTTGATGGGGATATGTGCTCATATTAACATCAGTGGACTGTCTCCTGAAGTGGATATCATCTTGGAAAAAATAAGTTTGTTCAGTCCAGAAGAATTCAGCAGGCTGAATTAGGTGCTCCTTTCAGCGCTTAGAAAAGGTTCATTACTTTAGTTGCATCTCATAGGCTGCATGCAATAGAAGAGGCAAGTGTGGCTCTGCCAGTGCAGCTTTATGACCCAGCACTGCAGGGGATGCAAGTGTGAAAGTTCACTCAGGGTCAAAGACTTCTTTTAGCTGTCCAAAGTGATGTGTTATCAATGGTCCTCTACCAAAAAAACTGTTCCGGGGAAAGCTGCTACTGCTACTGTCACTATTTTTGCCTACAGCTCTTCTTCAAAGTATGAGCCATGAGCTGTTTTTTGAGAATTACATGAAGCCTTTCCCTTCCAGAGGCCAAGGAATGCAATCCACCCTTTCGGTACCTTGAGGAAAAATGTTTTTTCCAACCACAGTCCGGACATTGTGTGAAGGAGGACTTGGCTGCTTTTCTGGTTCCCTGAAACCTGCTTAGTAGAAGGCACACAGGAGCCTTGTCTGAGCCAAATCTCACATCAGGACTCCTAAAAAGGGCTAGGTCTCCCACAAACTTTGGAGTGGAACAAGGATTCCAGCACTCCTAAACTGAAAGGAAATGTTTGCAGCAATAGTCTACAGCTTCCTATGATCTTTAGGGGAAGGAATGGGAAACAACATCCTTCTAGAATATGCGTCTTCTGAAGGGCAGAAAGAGCTTCTGTGGACCATTGTTTTAGCAACACTAAAGGTGAGATAGGTAGATCTAGGAGTGAGAATACTCAGTTCAGTTATAGAACAATCATCAGTACCACAAAAAACATTTCCCTGACCTAACATTACAAAAACTGCTTTTGCTTTTCTTGAAGCGATGAACAGAATGCTACACACTATCTCTAACTAAAGAAACACATAACTAAGTATTTACTGGAAGGAAAAAAAAAAACGTTTGCGCTGTAGCGAAGAGGATTCTGCCAAGGGCTTCTATCTGGCAAGTACAGAGCCGGAGGCAAGACTCAAGGGAAATTTGCTCCAGCTCTATCTCTTGTAAGTTTCAGTGAGGTACAAGGGCAGTCATAGTGCAGATGTAGTTTCAGAGGCCAGTACTGACAATGGGGGCCAAGCTCACTCTTTCTGGGGACAGGCACACCACAATTAGAACAACTAAATCAATGGAGATCTTTCCTATTAACACTAAGTGTTAATTCTGCTCCATAACCACTGACTCCATAGGCATCTGACTGTACAAGAGACTTAAGTCCTTGCTTTGGATTAAGGTCCAGTGTTCAGGTTTAGGTGGACAAGACCACAAGAAAGAAACCTTGTAAAATCCTCTCTGAATCTGGTTCTCCTCTGAAAAAAAATAGGACCAAGCCATAAAATGTATCTATTTGGGACTTAAGTGTTGGCTGGTTTCAATTTTAGTGGATGACTAATAGTAGCAATGTGCACAACATTTGGAGCGTTCATCATACTTCCAGTTCCTACATCTGTATTTATTATATATTCTTCTTTGTGTTACTTACTACCCCTTACTACAACTACAGAACAAAGGTTTCTTCCCTTTAAAGAACAGTTAGTGAAGAACATAGTTTATACAGATCTCCCTAACCATTAGAGAAGCACAATTCCCCATAAAATTCATAAAATGGAGATTTCTTAATGAAGGGACTAGTAGAGGGGTCACAGATTTTTTTCATACAATGACTACATAATCCTTGTATATAATGCAGAGGGACAAAAATATGAATGGATTCAAAGTGGAAATTAGACAAACATGGCAGAAGGTTTCATCAATGACTGCTATATATGATGACCTGGATACAACTCCACACTCTTTTGATCATGAAAATCCACAAAATTATTTTAAAAATAGATACCCTACTAGTTTATTGAAATACATTCTAAGCAAGTGTTCCTGGGTGGTATCAAAGATAGAGCTGTGAGGATGTTTGTCATATTTGGCCCTGTGTTTCTCATGGTCTTATTCCCCTGAAACCACTGACAAAGATGGTTTATATCATAATTATAGCACCATATAAAATTTGTTTAGGAAGGTTCATTTTATTATATCTTCTTTGTGCTCTTTCAGCACCCTACTTTTCTCCCTGATGACCTATGGAACTTCAAGCTGTTGAATACTTTTGATTGGGATTCAGTGTTTTTTGGCCGTTGTCTCACTCTGTCCCTAGGTCACAGCTGGGGAGATGAATTTGCCTTGTCACTGCGTATTCCTGGGCCACTATCAGGGGTGTGCCTATGTTACCACAAAGCCCTTCCCACAGAGCTGTTCTCTGATATCCCCATTCTGGTTGTGTGCACAGCTATTTTTCTACCAGCTGGAGTTTCTGGTTGTTGTTTCTATTCTTGTCCAGCAAGTTTCCTGCCAAGTAGCCCATTGCTAAATGAAAGAATTATGCCGTCATCTTAGGAAAGGGAAAAGTGTTCAAAGGGCAGAGGCATATCCAAGACACGGGGTTCTAGCTCTATGCTCTTTCTATTAGAACAATCAATGGCAATATTTGGTGAGGCTCATTCAGACACAGGCAAACACAAACTTCACTCACTGTTCCTCTGCTTGTTGATCCTGGTTTCTGGGAGAGATGTGAAAAGTTGAACTTCACGTTCTGCCTTTCAGCGGTAGAGTAAACACCAAGCTCTGAAAAACTGTGTGACCTATTTGGGAAGGATTGCTTCCTAATGAAAGTACAAAACCTCATCTACTGCCCAATATGCTACAAACACAGGAGAGAAAAACAAAGTTTTGGAAAAAATACAGTATGAAATTCTAACATGGATAATTAAAATGATCAGAAAATCCTGTGGGAATTTCCTGATAGAACCTGGAGACATTGCTTCTGTGGAAGAAACGTTGCTCACAGTGAGTGATGTAAGAAGCAGTTGATTATACTACTATGTTGGGGGAACACTTATATTTACTGTTTGGCTAATTACAGACAATAGGCTCTACTTATTCATAGAACTTCTTGTCTTCAGTTTTCTATCTTGTATTGGCTGAATGCAGCTGACAAAAAAGATTGTTTGCCAGAAATATCGTGATCAATTATTTTCTCTAGCGCTGAGTTCTTGCACATTTTCTTTTTAATGTTTTTTGAATATATACATTTGAAATGTGTTTCCTTTTCTTATAAAAACTGTTGAAACATATTTTTCCTGGCTTCATATAAAGTGAAAAAATAGAAAAGGGTCTATATGTTATAAAAATATTACTTTGAACATATATGTAAGCTCTGCAATATATACATTATACTGAATATGTATATAAGCTATGCAAAGCTTAAAACTTTCATTTATAGTGAATGTGTTTTGAAGTGAGCTCATGTTTATAGAATTGTAGAACCAATAATAATAACCAATGGTAAAATAAGTTAAAATACTTATGTGGCAATGTAGGCACAAAAGCATCAGAGCAGAGCATGTTCTACGTTGGTTATGGAGACAAGGATAGAATTCAAGGGTTTCTTCTTCAGTTTCCCCTGCCCCTACACAACTATTCATTCATTGATTTATTAGCAGTAGCCCATGGAGATGTCATGCAGAATGAATTTCTCTGACGTTAATAAAAATCTCAGTGTAATATAAGTGATACCTTATCTGTGTTGCTAATTGAGGGCCAAACTGAGACCAAAGAGATAGAGAATGGATTGGGAAATAAGGGACTGTTTGATGACAGCAAGAGTGGCAGAATTTGGACCTTGGAGCAAGCTTCCTCAAGTGAAGACCTGGAGGCCAAATGCAGATCATAATGCTCAGCCAGAGTTCCTAAAAAATTTGCCTGCCTGGGGAGTGGCCTCAAATCCAGATAGGGTGAGTGATAAGAGCCCTGGTATTTTACTCACACATATGCATGAGACAGGGAGATGTAGCTGCAAGTAGCATCTACAAGGCACAAGCACATCCCACTCTCCCAACTCCTCCCATTCACATGTGCTTCCAAGCATGCTCCCACTTGGATGTTGGTCTGTCTACTCTTCATGATGTTTTGGTCCTTTCAAAAAGGAATATACTTTTTTGTTGTTGTTCCAAACTACTCTCTTCTGAGTGAAAACTTGAAAGCAAATTCCTTGAAGAAGTTTCAATAGTACTTTCCCTGATTTTTTTTTAAATATGTCAACATTTGGACATCCCATGAAGATAATTCTCCATGCATCTGGTATTTCTGCTTCCTCATTTCTTTAGCTGGTCCATCCAAAGAAGAAATTTGGCTTGAATTCAAAACATACCATAAAATTCTTATTTATAAAAATTTACATTTTTATAGTTCTGTGTTTGTCAGTTGGTGAATGTTTAAATGATTGTTATATAAAGAAAAAACACTAGACTACAACAGTCAATGGAGTATGTGTATATGATACATTTGCATAATTTTAATAACTACATTAGGATAACTTGCAATGACTCTTTCCCTATGATAAACCCCAATGGGTACATTTATACAGACAATCTGCTACAGATGTCATTCACCAGACTCTTGATGGCCACACGGCTTGAGTCTTAGATCATTTCTTGGCCTTGTCTCGAAGATTGTACCTCTGTGCCATCACTGATATGAGTCATGTGTAGAAAGGGCTGATGCAAGACAGCCAGCATTACCTGGCCTCCAGGTCAGGGCAGAGTTCCTGCCCTTGCTTTAGCCAGCACCATTTCATACACACACTAATGCTCACGCACGAGATTAACACACTTATTTTTACCTGGCATTACACGTCTTTATTTCAACCTGGCAATTATGGCATTAGGTTGATAGGAAGACAGATGGGGTGTCAGCATAGCAATCAAATTTTGCATGCCTTTCCCTGAAGTCGTCCCATAAGTGTTGAGACACCAGAGGCATAAAGGCTAAAGAAACCTGCCTACTTGCCATCCTCTGCTGCACTAACTTGTGAGGCATTATTTTGGCATTTATCATTAATATAGAAGATATTGAAATAAATGAAGTTATATCCCTCTATATGCCCCTTAATACTGGGGAACTTGTATCCTGTCCCTCTTGAGTTTCCATAGAGAATGTCTTGGACAATGGGACTTCTCAATTCAGAGCTCTAAATTCTGAATGAAGACCAAAACCCTGCTGCTCTTCTTATAACCAAAGTCTGTCCTGCATAATGTACTCTCCGATATTATTTCAGCAACATGTTTATGTTGCATATACTTGTAAGACCCACAGTTTTATTATTCTAGCTGTCATATATTTTTTTTTTCTTTTTAAAAAATAGATCTAGTATGTTTTTTATGCTACAGTTTCATGATTCATTCCAGCTTGGCTTCAGCACAACATTTTTCCACCCACATAGAAAAGCATGCCAAGCCTCCAAGATTTTGCAATATTCTTTTGTAGTATTACTTTTATCAGGAAATCAAGTAAATATTAATATAACTCTTTTTTTTGAAGGAAAAGAAACTCTGCTGACAACAGCACAACTTTCCATGTGATAATTTGAAGTATCAACATATATCTTCTTTGAAAAATTCAACTTATGTATTCCTAAACATCTGTAGTGTTAAAACGCTCATGGGTATCAACTTAATATCATAGGTATTTTTCCTTTTTGTTAATATAGATTTTTTTTTTTGATCAGGACTCAAAGTCTGTTCATTTTATTCACCTGAGAATTACCACTTGAGTAGGTAAAATCTAGCAGCTTTACAAGCACAGGTATATGCTATCTTGCAAACAAAGTCATGTTGGGATGTAAATTTTAATGCTGTTATAATTTATCCTAGATTCTGAGTGGGCATACCCTGCAGCAGTTTCAGTACTTCCAAAACTGTAATAGCATCATTTAAACGGACATATTTTACCAGTTTAACAATATAATTAAACCAGAAAAACTTTCAGGTCTAAATCTGATGTCAGAGCACAAGAATCTGGCTCATATATCCCCCAAATGATGGGGTTTGCATGATTATTTTAGAGACGGGTGAAAACATAGATACGTAAGATATACTGCCTAGTTTCACAATCTTTTTGCATGATGAATCACTTTTGCTAACTTACCTAGGTAAATAAGTATTGTGGCACTTCCAGTGAACACAATCCAAAGCAAAAGTTGCAGAGTAGAACCCATAAAATACGTAATATGGCAGATAAGCTTTCCAGTCATGCTGCGAAAAAAGATTATTTATTCTTTCCTGTCATATCACTGCATGGCAATTTTCAGTTCATGAGCCAGTAGCTCCTACTTAGCATCCTTTCTAAGATGTTTAATCCACTGCCACAGGCTACCATGCCTAACCCAGGGCTGTAGCTACACAGAAGCTTCGTTCCTTGTCATTAACAAAGTAGATGAGACACGTTTGTTATATTAGTTAAAAACACACACACACAGAGGCAAAAAAATCTATTTCAGGTTAACTAAAAGGAATTTACTGCATAACTTTCAGTTCAACCACCAAACCCAAAAATCCATTACTTGCACAGTTCTATTTTCAGCACATATAAATATGCCACTCGTGTTCATTAATAGTACAACCTACCTCTGCCTTTTCTTCCCTGTGAACAGGGCTGTTCTTCCCACTCCCAGCACTTGTTTACCACTTCCATTGCATTCATTATGAAATGGTGAGAAGAATTAATCTTGCCTCCATTTAAGCTATGTATCACAGGTGTCTGTATCTGGGCTTGAACAAGTTCCCCTCAGAGTGAAGGGAAAGCTCATATCCAAGCCAGTTTTCTAGACATGGAAGTCTTATTGAAGTGTTAGATGTTATGTGTTATCACCCTTAGGCCGCTCCAGAAGAGCATGGGTCACCCCTAGGTCTTGGGTGTTATCTTCAGGCTTTATGCAGATATCTTTTATTCTTGATGGCATCTCAAATGACACTAGAAGGTTGTGCTTAGGCAACCTCTAAACTCTCCATTAATTTTAATAGGAGCTTAGCAGCTAATTGAGGTGAAGGTATCTACACTGCAGACACCATAAATTAGGCTGAGCTGAATCCGGCACACTCAGATCAGAGGGAAACAGACACTCATCTAGCTGGGGGCTTGCGAAGACTTCTCTGACCTATCTTGCCTAATTTGGAGCTTTTCTGAATTCAGACATCCTTTTCACGAGGTGCTTTTTCCTTTGCAATTATACCTAAAATTCTTACACATAGACTGAAAAATTCCCTACTAGTGGTAGACAGAAAGTGAAAGTAATTTACATCTTTTATGCAGCCATTTACATCAATGTAATCCATGACTACGTCAATGTAATCCATTGCTATCTGGCATAATAAAACAGTCAACAGAGCACAAAGTCAAGAGGATCCTCTGCACACAGAGTGTGAACCCTGCCCCAAGGAAATAATCTAATGCTCAACTATCCATAAGAACTTCCTCTAAAAAGAAACACACATTTCCAGATGGCAATCCACCCCATCTGTAGCCTAGTTACATTCAACAGTGCATAGGAGAATACTCACCCAGAAAGGAAAAAAAAACAAAAAAAACCCCAAAACACCAAACCAAAACAAAAAAAAAAAGCCACAAAAAAAACCCCCACACAACCCCCCCCAAAACAAACAAACAAACAAACAAAACCCCACCAAAAACAAAACAAACAAACAAACAACAAAAAAAAAAAACCACCAAAAAAACCCAAAACCAAAAAAAACCAAAACGGTCATTCCTAAAGGCTCTCAGGACTCTGAGAACAAAGTATCTACGACAGCAGTCAAAATTTTAAATGGCACTCATATTGCAGACAAATGGAATAGCTGCCAATTGCAATGACTTGTTCTGGATCATTTATTCACTCCTCTCAGAGCTCTGCAGTGAGTGACTCAAAACCTGAGCTATCTAAGCCTCCAAATGCCCTAGCAAATCCAGACTAGTGGGAAGAGGTGCTGAGGAATGCTGAGTACTCTGCACACATTTCTGGCCTTTGACATCAGACTAGCTCTATGTTGGTCCTGTTGACTGAAGTTCCATTAGCAATGGAAGGGTGTTAGGTAGTTTTTTGGAACATATTTTTTAGTTAGTGTCATTCAAAAGGAATCTACCTTCCATGTTCTAAGAGGCTCCATGATGTAAACCAAAGCTTCATTGGCCAGCAGGTCAAGGGAGGTGGTTCTGTCCCTTCACTTTGTCCTGGTGAGACTCCACCTGGAGTGCTGCATCCAGCACTGGGGTCCTCAGTATGGGAAGAACATGAACCTGCTGGAATAGATCCAGAGGAGGGCCATAAAAATAATTGGAGGTCTGAAGAACCCCTCCTATGAAGAAAAACTAAGAGGATTGGGATTGTCCAGTCTGGAGAAGAGAAGGCTCCAGGGAAACTTTATTGTGACCTTTCACTACTTAAAGGGGCATTATAAGAAAGACAAGGATCCACTTTTTAGCAGGGCTTTTTGTGGTAAGACAAGGGGTAGTTATTTTAAACTAAAAGAGGATAGAAACAAGGAAGAAATATTTTATGAAGAGAGGTGAAACACTGGAACAAGTTGCCCAGAAGGGTGGTGGATACCCCAATCCTGGAAACACTCAAGGCCGGAGCAACCTGATCTAGTTGACGAGGTCCCTGCTTGCTGCAGGGGTTTGGACTAGATGAACTTCAAAAGTCCCTTCCAGCCCAAACCAGGCTATGATTCTATGATTCTATACTAGCTGGGGGCGGTCAGGAGACTTCCCTCAAAGTAGCACTCCCAACCTAAACTAAAACACTAATAGAGACCTGTTCTTAAACATCTCCTACCTTCTGATTTTTGTAGTACGATCTCTGTGTGGTACACTGTATATATTCATTAATCTCCAGCGATATTTCTGTCTTCTGACAGGAGTATTCACTGGGATAGAAAAAAATTAGAGGTCTGAGCAGATGTGGATATCAGTGTCTTTGCAAGATATGTTTGTGGTTGCCCAAGTCCATTACCCAAATTACAGATTTACATCAAAGAAGTTATTATAAGCAACATTCTTCAGGCGAAGTTAAACTCAATCTCCAGAAAATGAATTGTCAGCACTCATATGACTGTACAAATGGCTTCTCTTGCCACACTGAATACCTGCCACCTTTTGCCATTTCTCTGTATAAAGGAGTGTGCATGTGCTTTACTGATTTCATAAGTCACAGTGTTTTCAACACACTTCATTCATAGTTTCTTTGTTTTACATGTGGTGATAGAGCAAAGGGAGGATGAAGGGTTAAGCAGTTTCCAAAGGCTGCTGTTTAACAATGGTTGTCCTTCTGAATCATGGATTAGCAAATAATCATTTGTTCTGATGATGTAATATTTGTAACTTACAGTAATGTAACTGAAGGGAGGAGTTCTGTGAAAATCGGTTTGGACTGGTCTCTCTGGTTTATGATCCTTCCTGTTGCCCTGCTCATACACTGGCTTCATCTTACTCAGTAAACATGCTTGTTCCCTAATTCTCCTTCAAACTTCAATTTCCAAGCATCTTGGAGAAATCCTGCTTTCAAACCCAAAATCATTAAAAAAAAAAAAAAGAAAAAAAGAGGGGTTTTAGCCCTAAAAAGCAAAAGAAAGCACTGATTTACTTTGTAAATTGCATTCTAATTCAGCACAAAATTAACTCCCTGGAGATTGCTGATAAATAGATACATCTTTCTAAGCTCTCATCTGGCTAAGAATCTCTGGTATACCAAGGGTTTCTTTTTAAAGCATCTCCTGAAAGACTATATTAAATGCTAGATACTGTTACTAGAGGTAAAAAAAATACAAAAAAAATAGATTACATTAATATATTTGTTACTGAGAACATACAATATTTAAAATGTTTTTAGACAGCAGGTGAAATTTTTCTGATGAAAGCTACGAATGAAAGTTACTATTTTGTTAGGGCTGCAGACGTTCTCAGGAATACCTTGAATACATACTGAGAAATCCTGAAATGGAATTCTACATTTTTCCTGATTTTTCAGGCCTTGCCTACCACAGAGAAGTGAGTAGGAATAAGGATTATCTCGTCACCTTGTACTTTTTCACCCTATCAGTGACCATTGTTGAAAAATGAACCATTGTCATCTGTTGTCATACCATAACATGTAAACCAGATGGTTACTTTCAAGTATCATATACCAATACAGAGAGCATTTCTGCTAATGAAGATTAATAAATATTTACTTTCTAAAGATAGCATAGTGTGCCTCTGATCGTGTGCAATAAAATAAAGCATATGTGAAAGACTGGTTGTGTTCAAGATGAATAATCACACATAGACCATGGAGTGGACAGGAAGGAGGAAACCATTATTATGCATGATGGATTGTGTTTGTGGATTTGACAGTTGGAGGATGGATATTCCTGGCAAATGCCAAGACACCTCCTCTGCATCCGGCTGGAACGTGTCTCAACTTACAAATCACCTTGATTACACAGTCCTGACCACAGTCCACTGCTGACTCGAATGTGTTATCTGTAATAGCACCATGAGTTCTTATCATCATGTAAGAAATTTCTTGCTAATCAGATAAAGTGGACTTTTACAAGAAATTCAGTGAAATCAGTACCAGCCCCATGCCACCAACAAGAAGCATCAGAGCTGGTTTTTTTTACTATCAGAGTTTATAAATTGTTTTCCAGTTGAACTTTGAAGATTATGTGTACTATTCAAAAGAAGGGCAAGTTAACTCCAAAAACAAGTGCAGTGAGCATACATGTAGGATTATGTGAGAACGTTTCCAAACTGTGAAACAACTCAAACAGATTGGCATGCAATGATGCATAGGTCAATCAAGTCACAGCATGCTTCTGTTTGGTTTAATGGTAGATGCTCTAACATTTTTGGTTGCATAGTGTATAGTCAAACAGTATTACAAATGGACTTTGTGTGTGTGTGTGTGTGTTCTCCAGCTCACATTCTATTAAAAGAAATGTAAGGTTTTTATTTTTTTCCTTCCTTTTGTTTTAATCTTTTTAAGGTTGAATAAATTTCTGGTTACTTTCTTACTATTGTTAGAAAACCCTTTGGTAAACAGCTATACTTAATATCCATTTAGAATTTGTTGACCTTGAACTTTTCTGAAGAGTGTTCATCATATCCTCATACACTTAGCTTAGTTTTGCATCTTAAAGCCAAATTATCCAGCAGTTAGTGGTATTGCACTACCCCACTGACCCACCACCAACAAAGACCACTGGAATTTCTCCTTGCTTTCCAACTGTTCGCTCAGCGTTTAAGATGAGAACTAGTAGCTGAATGGCCCTCTTGCTGCTGAAACAGAAGAGCTAGTTAAAGTTATAGGAGCACAGTTCATGTTAAATATAATTTCAGAATTTCTTTCAGTGCTGAGTCACAACTGAAGCAAATATATTAAAAACTGCCATAGAATAAAAAGTTTTGCTTTTTAAAAAAAGTTGACTTGGAGGGGAATTTGCATTTCAACCGAAAATTTCTCATTGTTAGTAACAGTTAGAGATATTTGTTTATTTTTACGGCTTCATTGTGGAAGTCCATAATAAACCACATGCCCTAACATATTATTTGAACCAGAATTGGAGGATAATGGAAAGATACAGCGAACAGCTGGCTTCTCTAATTTGTATGTTGCATGTTTATGTGCTCCTGTTGTTAAGTACCAAACTGTTTCATCAGAACAAAAACATGAGATACTTTGATCTTGGAAAATAAGGTAAGGTGTTTCAATGATACACTGCAGTCACAATTCATCCTACCTAACGTTAATCACCCATGTAAGGCATGTAAATTAAGGGGTTAGTCATCTCAGACTCCCTCTAATGTCGCAGGAGGATGATGGGCACTTTCTCAGGGTGGCAGGGAGACTTGGTGGCTCCAGAAGGGTGGAGAGAGCCGGGATGGCTGGGCTGTAACACTGGTACCTCAGCAGTGAGCCAAGTGCAGGTTCAGGCACTACCTCATACCTCCTGCTTTCCAAAACAAATCAATGAAATAGTGTAATTGTTCCTATTTCATAATTTATTCTGGTGAGGGGTTTTCTTTGATAGGAAAAATAAGTAAAATCTTTGTGATTCCACAAAAACTTCTATATCATTAGAAAGCAAAGTGCATTTGCTCCAAATCCTCCCATCAGCTCTAGCTGTGAGCAGTACAAAATTACCAATTAATGGAGGAAAAGGTTCATTCTTTAGCAAACTATTTATGACTTCAGAAATAGGCTTTAACAGGATCGAGAAAGATCCAAGTCAACTCGCTCTTTGGCCCACAGGCAGGTCAAGCAGAAGTGGGGCCAAAATGAGGAGATTAGAAAGACACTTGAACTGCAAAATGAATTTAGGAAGAGGCACATAAATCCCTTAGGTGGTCTTTGTTTTCTGTGAATGAAGTTGTTTTTGTTACAGAAATGAGAACCCAGAATATATTATTGCAAGGCTATTAGAACACCAACATTATGGGATAATGCACATACACATACCTGTCATCTTCAGCAAAAATTAAGGGCAATGGAACAGGGATATAAAGTAAGGTGTCAAGGATAAGGAAGCCTCTATGCCTAAAAGTTTTCTAGATTCCCAGAACCATGGGCCATGGGAAAACGTGTAGGAAAGTAACTCTGAAGGTCATCTGCAGCAACTCCCAGCTCAAAATGGAACTATTGCAAATACTGAAACATCTCCGCTGGGTCTTTTCCAGCTGAGAGAGTGTTGGAGTCCTCCAGGGATGGAGAATCCATAGCTGCTATAGATTTTGTAGAATAAATAACCCAGAGACATAAAGGGTTATCACATGGCCACTCACTACTTTTGGACATATTTGTCATTTCAAAATCAAAGATTGATGCAGGATGAAGAAATAAGTTGTTGTTGCATCATTGCTCCCATCCAAGAGTTTTGAGGACCCTGGAGGTAGAAGCAGGAAGATGGGAAAGATGAGAGACTTCCCCCATTCCCTTAGTTCCACTCAGTTTGATCTCAGAATCTCTGTTCCTCCAGACCTTTCAGATCTACATAGCTGTATTCCCTCACAGGACTCCGCCAATTAATCTGATGTGTCTTTTTCCTGACACAAAATTTCCTCCCCTGGTAAAATTCCCAGATCTTACACTTGGCTCTTCTAAGTGTCGATTATGTCTTGACTTCTCCTAATCCTCCCTCTACTCTTCTGCAGTAAAATCCCTCCAACTTCAACTTCCCGCATGCCCTCTCTTATCCCTCCAGATTAATCCCCTAATTCCCAGAAACTTAAAGCTCCAATTTCTCCTTTCCATCCAATTTGAGCTTTCACTCATTTTCTCTCACGTGGACTCCCTTGCTCAAGCTTTCTGGCTCCTGCCAACCCTTCATTTCCCCACACAGAGGTGACTTTCCCATGCTGTTGCCATCTTCCGCTGCCACCATCCTTTCAGAGACACAGCTTCTATAGAATATAAAACTCCAGATCATTTTCTGCCTTAACCCTTCCTGCTTTCTGGATTTCCCCAGGGTTTTCTCTGCTTTGGCAGGAATCTAAAGGCCTCACACCCTTCACCAAGAATCCACTTTGGTGTTTGCTTAGTGTTTACATCCATGAAAAAGAGAGAAGACAGAAAGCATAGATACAGTAGAATAATATAATCTTCTTGCCCTCACTCATTGTGAATGCTTGTGAATAATTTGAAGTCATTGCCTACAAAACAGATCACCTGTAATGGAGGTTAAATGGGAAATGTATGGGTCCAGAAAGAAAGTGGACCTAGAAAACAGGAAAATTATATAACCAGATGAAAAAGCTTCTGGGCTCCTGATTAAGATGGAAAATAACTCAAATCAGCACTACTGAGTGTTACAAAGAACAACAAAAAGCAAGTGCAGTTTTAGTGTGTGTAGCTGGGCATGGGGGTGGAAAACAGAACCTGTGGATGGGGCTTTACATGCATAGTGTAAGGAAGGTCAGGCATCCAAGACAGTATTGAAATCTGATCTTTCACCTTACTCACCATTCAGGAACTTTCAGCCACTTTGCAATGAAAATGCAAATACAAAGGTAAGTATGGGTCTTATTTCACATTCACAGATCAGAACTTGGAAGAAGGTGTCTCCATCTCCTCTTCAGGTTAGCATTCTAATATGGGCTGGTGATGGAAATGTTTCTATCTATTTAGTCTATTTAGTCTATTCAGTAGAAGTAAAATTGTAGAGGACAAAGTGGGAGACCAGAATTTAATTTCCTCCAGTCTTTCAAGTATCAGATGTCTTACTTGTCTGAGTTGAATTCAAAAGGGTGTTGACCATAAAGTGTATAATTGGGTTTCTGCCCAAAACTACTTTGTGCAGTCTGCAGAATGATGTACCTCTGTGGAGGTGCCTGTCTATTGACTTTTGAGGGGTTTTGCTACACCTTAATATAATTTGAAGCGAAAAAGTAGGCTGTGAATGAAACCCCATCTCTTCCTTTCTAAACAATGTAATCCCTGAGAAGAGGGCATTTTCCTTGGAAAAATGTTGGTTTCAACCCCTTCAGTCAGACCAAAGTGTTGAATCTGAGCCTAACTTCCTAAGTAAATGACTTAACCAAAGAATTTTGTATGAAAGGTGGGTGGCAGATCCTCCTCCACTGTCTGTTCTAAAAATCACCTACAAATCATTTTCCAAGGAGCTTTCTGGGTGTGTGTTGGGTGTTTTTTTGAGAATGTCTGCAGGTTTGAGCTCCCCAGGAGACTTCAACAGAGGAATGCCTTGATTCATAGGTGGGAGATAACTATCAAGCTGCTTAAACTGTTCTGGGCATGTGCCAAAGCCGTGCTCTGGACACCCAGAAGAGTTGAAGCACAGACAGGCAGGTGCCTTCAGCAAGATTCAAATAAAACACCTTAGCACTTATGGTGCAAACAAGGAGAATTTCATCAAAGAAAGAGTGATTTTTCCCTATAATGTTTGCCCCATTAACGTACTCAAAACTTGCATTATAAACATTACTTTCATGCTTAAAATTACACCACTGACACCTTGCTGAACTAAATACATAGACTGTCATTTCCCAGAGTGCATTTGGGATTTACAGAATAGGTATTTCACTATCTAAGGCCTCCAAGGAGCCCCCATTTCTGGGCATGCTTAGACCATGTCTAATGCGTATCAGTAGCACTAGGTTCAACACAGGGCAGAGCTGCCACTGTCACTTTAATTCAAAAACACTGCTGTAGGAGAAGCAGTGGTAGTGGTGGTGGAATCCACTTTTTGCATACTAGCCTACAGGACTGATTGCCTACACAAGCATGGATGACCTAGGTTCATTAAATTCTGAAGATTACAAGCACAAGAGCAGATAAATCCTTCCTGGTGAAGCCATGGCGTTATCTGGCAAGACTTTTATAATAAGATAATTATTGAGTTTTCTCATGGTTTTCCTAATGAAGTATATTTTGAAGAAGTCATGGACATTTTTCCTGCCCCAGTTTGGCCGGCAGTTAGGTTAATTAACCTTTTCTGTTCGATAAGCTTCCCCACTCTGTGAAAGAATAACTCAATCCAGCGTGTCATATTCCAAATGGATGGAGACTGCACCACAGCCACCTACCCCCGTCTGTGACTAGGATGAATTTAGCCCACTGCCACTGAAAAGGGCAAACAGTGACAGCAGCTGTCTGTGGGACAGGATGATAACAAAGTGTGAATAACAAGCCTCCTTTTCACGTAGATATTATGCAGATTATTCTTATTTGGTAACACTTGGAGTATACTGAGAAACTTAAACACATGCTGTTTGGTTAAGTAAACTATGAAAGAATATGGGAACCCAAAAGAACTGTAAAAAAAAAAAAAAGCTCAACCTCATTGCCAGATTGGATTCAAAATTCTGCAAGGCTGGTGAAGGTAGGCTGGAGAAAACAAAAGGCAGCAATGCTATCTATGACAGAAGAAGAAAAATAGGAAACTCAGCACAGGGTTTAAAGATGTCTGTGGAGGTGGGTGAGTCATTGTTGCTCACACTTTGAAGTGAAGGAGACAAGCCTGTGCGTCACATATTATTTCCTCTTAATCTGCAGAGAACAGGCCATCCCAAGCCATTGATGGAAGCCAAACACTTGGAGCACAAACGAAACGTGACTGGACATGGGTTTCTCTTAGTCAGGCATCCTGGGAGCCCAGAACCGCAAGTCAGACTCTGTCAGCAGTTGAAATACCTTTGGTTTACAGGTTAACAACCTGGCGATAAAATGAACTGTGGCTGAAACTAAGTCTACGTGGGCCTGATGTAATTAGGAGCCAAGTTTCATACCGCTATAGGGCTGATACTACACCCACTGAAGTCAATGATAATCTTTCCATGAATAACAGAGGCAGATCTTTTCATCTCTTGACGCCTGTACTTATAAAACAGGAATAACGGTACTTTCTCCTTCATTTGCAGCCTCAAAAACATTTTACAATGAGGACTGAGTCTTTCTAGGCACTCCATGTGGCATTTAACACCTCCAGATTTTTCTCTTATTTGGAATTTGAAGCTAGAAAAACACATTATAACTGACATGGCATATCCAACAAGATGCTTGCTGTATGCAGACTACCAGAGACTTGTGGAGATCTGAATATCTAAGTCTATTACTACCAATAGAAACACTGTAAGTGCGTGCTACTGGCAGTTTTTAAAACCCCTGTTTAAAAGCTCCAGGGGTTTTATTTCTTCTTCTTTGAAATACTGCAGTAATATAAAACTTGTGAAGGCAGCATAGGAATTTGTAGGACTCTACAGGTGCAAGGCTGGGTCCACCAGTACAGATAACTACTAAGTTGAATGAGTTGGATATGTATCTTTTATTTATACAGTATTGTTTAAATGAGCAGCTCAATGCATTACACTATGATCAATCTCTAGCATGGACAGGACAGACAGCAAAAGAAAACCCTGCATGATCTGTATTGTATTGATTCATGTTGGCAATTGAGCTGGACTTGTCATTTCATCTTTCGGTCACTTACATGAATTTATGCTTGGTTTGGGTTTTTTTCCCTTCATGGGAAGCAACTCTACCTTGCACAGACTATTTTACTCACTGCTTTGGAAGAGATGCTGGCAGACCTTTTTGTTTACATTGTCTGTAGGGCCTGGGTCTTCTGTTTTCTTCTTTTTTTTTCTTTTCAAGTAAATATGTGTTTACTTGGATATGACATGCTGACAAAGCATTTTGTTACACTTTTGTAGCAAAGCCCCACACCATCAAATACCACACAAATATAAACACTACATAAAAGGATATTAAGTCTACTAAGTCTTGAATTGACAGTCATGCCCTTTCTAGGTTCTAAGGATCTTATTAATGAATATGATCAAATAAAATTATGCTAACATTTGAGACAAATATTTCCTCAGAGTCCTGAAATGTCCTCACTTAGACCTCTAGACCCTGACAAACTGTTGTTATGTCACAGCATACTTGAAAGCTCACAATATCACTAGAAAAGCCAGAGGTATCAGCCCTCCAGCCTTTGCTGAGCCATTCCAACTTGAAAACCTATGTCTGTCCTAGTGGAACTGCACATTTTAAGGCTAGAAAATTCTCTGAAAATTATAGACTCTTTCAAAACTTTTGTAAGCTAAATACTTTGTTGTTGCTCTTGGAAGAAAACAAATCCTTGGGCAACTGAGCATAGAAAATAGGGCTGAACAACCTGTTCAGAAATCTCAACCTGCCTAAGCACTGCAAGTTCCAGCTTGAAGAGGACTGATTGTGCTGAGGATGGCCTGAAGCCCACATAACGCAGCTAACTTCCGTGTCAGTTAGTTAGGAGTTTCAATGAGCTGGGTACACTCTTTCCTTTAAAGAGAAGGCTCCACTCATTTGTTTGAGTCTGATTTAGTTTTGTTCACAAAATATAAACAAGAAAAAGCAAAAAAAAAATACTGAAATAACCTGGGTGGCATTTTTTTTCAGTATTGTAGATGTCATAATCTCTTGAGATGCTTGTGAGGGTTTTATGGATGCCAATATCTTCTACTCCTTACTCAGAAATGTCCCAGATGTGGAAAATTTCCTTGAATCTCTGATGGCGGCAGTGGAAAAATGTGGAAAGGAGCAAAGGGTACTGATTCACTAGAGAGTTTTATTCCAAAATGACACATGGATGTAATATTGCTGGGATCGATTAGGTCACATTAACATAAAATTGGGTCAAAGAGGTAGGACGGATTTGGCTAAAAGATCTATTAGTGTTTTGAGGAAGGGGGACACTGCCTCCTACTACTTCAAAATAACATGCAATGTTTTTTACATTAAATAACAGCGGCTGCCAATAAGACAGCAGGCTGATTGAAAACATTTTCACATGACTGAAGGTAACCATGTGTTATAAACTAGCTGAGACCTGGGAAAACACTCTAGGCAGTGGTAGGCAGACAGGTAAACTTAGCCTCACGCTTTGCTTTTAGAAGTTCCAGTACGTACTGCCGCAACCAGTTTTTGTTTTGTTTTTTTTCCCAGAGAGCCAGTCTGTAACCACAGACAAATGTTTTTCTCTGTTGAAACTCATCCTTATGGCACGACAGCCTGGCTAATTCTTGGTTATACTATGTACGTAATAAGAATGCTTAAACATAAAAGGGATGAAAGACCAAAGCAGGAGAAATTTCTCTTGATTTTACATTCCAGAAAAGCAAAATCTGGCATACCCAGGTCTTTTTGTTGCTTCTAGATGCTGAAATGGGGGATGTGAACAGCAGCTATTGTTGCCGGTTAGGTTTCCATATTTATTTAAGAAAGCTTTCTCTTAGACTCCTCCTTTGTCAGTTTTTTTAACATATTCTCTCATACTCTGGATTGAACTCTGGTGAATAGAGCACAATATGCAAACTTCGTCTTCTAGTTTCTGTTGTCTACAATCTGTCATCTAGTTTCTGTCTTGTTCACCTTTTGTGACTAACCTTGTAAATCCTCCTTTATCTCACTTGTGCAATTTTGCCAATAAAAATTTCAACAAAATAGCATTGTGTTCATGTCCTATGACTGTCTCAAAGTACTCGAGTTAGCAGTTTAAGGTGTAAAAAAAATTTTTGTTCTTTGTTGCTTGCCCTAAAAATTCATCCTTGACATCTGAAAGTCAAGCAGCTATTTCTCCATCCTTTTAAACAGCTCTAAAAATTCATCTTTGGAAATCTGGGGCCCGGTTGAGTAAAGTACAACTATTTGCTTAATAATGGATGAGACAAGGCTGATCCAGCTCACTTTTCTATGTGCAAAGACAGTCAGAGCTAGGGAAGTAAGAAAATTATTTTCATAAGCAGCACAAGTGAGCACAACTGGAAGAAAACTTAGTCATTTAATTCTTATGAGTATTTGTGTTCCCACTTTCCATTTGGTCAAGGATGCCCTGGCTTACACAAGTGCTTACCACATTCCAGAGGGGGTTTGGAGCTGCCATTATGGACTCAGCTGGGTATCGTTGGCAGGATCATGCTTACACAGAGATGTTGTTCAGCTACACAGCTGTGCCAAAGGAGCCAATGCTCTGTTGTTTAGTCGTATTCCAACTATCTTTACTCATAGTGAGTAATTCTTTTGAAGTCAGTGTGTCTACGCATGTGAGTAATGGCCTCAGGATCCGGCCCTTCAACACTGCATGACGTGTTGCGTTTCAAATACTTCTGCACTGTTGTTTTTAAAACTTCATTGCGATTCACCTACTGGAATTATCTTCTGAATAGCTTCTTTCCATGGATTCCATTATGTATATTCTTTTATTTATTACATTTTCACTTTGATCTGTGTGCCAATCTAGATAAACTCAATAAAGATAGAATTTTAATGAACACAAGGAACTATGTGTAGCTGCAACAGCCAGTTTTACTAGTTTTATGGGTGTGTACATTTATTTTTACTTGTGTAATATCAAGCTTGCAAGGTTACATTGTGTGAAAACTTCATATTCATTTGATTGTTGTAAAGAATGAGATATCTCCATAATTTTCATGACTACCATTGGTACTTTATTTTATCTGTTTGAATATTTTTCTTCAATTGTAGGGAATTAAAGAAGACTGTTAAGAAAAACAGATACTAAAAGGAATCATGACAAAGATCAATATTTTTCAGAGACAGTACCTAGGAGTCTTTCGGAACAGGGACTGTTAACAATGAAATGTCTACCATCTGGCTCCAGGTAGGTTACAGGTGAATGTTTACAAGGTCAGGATCAAAGAAACTTAAAACTTATTAAAAGGCAGCCTGAAGTAGAAAGGGTTGGAAACAAGCAGCAGTTTTTGGGCATGTGTCTTCTAGTAGAAGAGCAGGGCAACAAGACTGAGAAGAACATGTGGAAAACACACAAGGACTAAGGCTTAGACATAGATGGACAAGACTTTTGGCATAATTTTTTACTGTTGCATACCTTTTGATAAATAATGCATGAGTAACTCAAATAAGGCAACCAACACAACCTCTTGGAGAGATGTTTTTGTACAGGTGTCATAGCCAGGCAAGTAATGATCAGGAGACAGAGGCAGCCTTCCCCAGTCCAAGGTCCAGCCACAGAGCTGTTAGAGGGACAGTTTCTATCACAATAGGCAGGGGACAAGACAAGGAGCAGGTTCCAAATGTGCGAGATGTTTAAAAAAACAAAAAACGGGAAAAAAGGAAAGAAGAGAGGTCTAGGGTAGAAGACGTCTTGCAAGAGGATCTAAAACAAAGCATCTCTGGCAACAGCAGAAGTTGCTTTAACAGATAACAACAACCAGAGCTGTTTAGGTACATAAAATTATTGATAATTTAAGAGTTAGTCTTCACTGTCTGTAGTGTAATACCATTAATAAACAGGATCATTACTTCATAATCAAAATGATTGTTACTAAAGGGATGATATCTTAACTACAAACAAGCAGTGTGTGTTGCTTTCCATTTTTCTGGAAACATTGGATTACCCAACCACTGAAGCCACTTGTGGATGTCTGGACTGTGGCACATGGACAGCAACTACATTGGACCAAAAATCATTTCTCATTAAGTAGTATTAACTATGCTACTAGCATCTGTAGTAACAATCACAGAGGCCTTCCCAAAAAAAGGGAACAACCAGGACTTGACTTGGTTCAGTTCATTGTAGTGAAGTCAAAATATGGTGCAATTCACTATAGTAGAGCTATAATGTTGTGGATCTACTTCACAGCACATTGATTCTGGAAATGAAGTTGATACCAGCTGTCTATCCAAGGTGGACATACCCACTTACCTGTCTGGGGGAAAGCTGGCATAAACCAAACTCATTCCCCTTCCAAATTCCAGTGGCAAATACTTTTATTGGAAGATATTTATATAATTGGAAGATTATTTAGATAATTAGAAGATTTTTTTTTTCTTTACCAGAGCAATGTTACAGTTTAGCAGTTGACAACAAAGAGGAATCAGCACCATGTGTCTTAACCAGCCCTCAGTGAAATGCCAGTGGAACATAGAGAATCGCCTCAGACTCACCATCATAATTCTTTGCTGTATACAAAAATATTATGGTAAACAAGGTAGATGCAGCTGGCATACAAATTAGGAAATAAGAGGCAAATTCTCTTTCCTAAGTTTACCTTCACCTTCCAGTGTTGTCTTAGAGACATGAAGTATCACAGTTCAAAGATCATCAGTTTCAAGAGTTCATCTTGAAATGATGTCTTCTTGATGACAATAATTAAAAAGCTTCTCCAGAAAATGACAGAAGGACTCCAGCAATGTAGAGGTTGTAGCAGCTGAAAAAATTGGTGCCACAGAAATAATCATAATGCTGTGTCCATGAGACAGAGTAAGCATGGAAAACATGGCTCTGCCACAAGGATCAGGAAAAGGAGGATGAAATACACAAATGAGACACAGCAAGTTGCTGCAATAGTGGGAGAATATGTTATATAAATCAGCCAAAGAGCAAGAAAGTATGCTTGCCTCTTAATTATGCAGGATGTCTGACTGTTTGTGTTTTGTCAGTGCTTTGTCCCAGAAATTGTTAATGCTTGATTCTGAATGCATACGTGAGAGTTTTTGGTCCTTGTTTTAATATTTTGCTCAACCCTCCCATTCCTTGTGTTAAGCTCATTCTCCTTTTTTCAGAGCTGATCCTTTGCTCAACATGTCCTCAATGCAGCACTGGAGTTACCTGGACAACCAGGTAACTGGTCTGTGTTCTGCATTGCTTCTGGGACAGTGCTGTCACTACACATCAGATTTCCAGGTTTTCAAAAATGGGGACACTCCAGTAGGAGGCCTGTCTATACTGGCCATAGGCCTGGAAGTAGACCACTTTTACACCAGCAAGGTATTCCAGAAGAATTTTACTGTGTTTGTGTTGAAACGGACCTTAAGGATCATCTAGTTTCAACCCCCCAGCCTGGTCTTCAGGACCCCCAGGAATGGGTGTCCAGAATCTCTGCTCCAGTGCCTCACCATCCTTATAGTAAAGAATTTCTCTATTCTATACTAAAGTACATTTCTATACTTTGTGCTTGAAGCTGTGAAGACAGCTGCAAGCACAGTTTACATATCTCTGTATTTTGTTCAGATCTGATCATAGTCTTCTGCCTTGTTTCAGGAAAGTATTAGTCTGATTTGAAAGTAATGGAGAATATCTGCTTATTTTCAAACAGAAATGATAAAGTAAGAATCATTTATTTCCCCTTACTCAACTCCGTTGTATGACAAAGCCTGTCTTCAAATCATTAACAGAAATATGTTGCTAAAAATTTGGGATTAACAACTGGATAAAAATCCATGCAATAAAAAACCCAACCAAACAACAACAACAAAAAACCCCAACAAAACAAAACAACAACAACAACTTGCTGATTTTAGAAGTGAGAGAAGTGAGTTTGCATTGGTCCTGATGCATCCTTTGACATAACCTGGGCAGTTATGGCACAACACAGTATAAACATGGGTTGTATCCCAACCTCTGCACTTCCAAAACCCAGTCCTGCTTGATCGGCTTCAAGGAAACATGAAGAATGAAACTAGAATATGGTGCCCTACAGGCTGGGTAAATACATAGCAAAGATGTGTAGCTTTGCAGGTTCAACCAAGGAAAGCCAAAAGCAAGAAAAAGGTGTTTGTCTGTTACCGCAAAGAAATATATACCAGGCAAATAATTTCACCTCCCTCATCCTTGCCTCAAAGAGAAAATAACCACAGAATAACCCTGGGTGTATACACACCTTCCCAGGTGAACGGGCTGGAATAGCAAGCAGGTATCCTGAGATCCCTGCAGCTGTGTGGAACTGTCCATGAACTCTTACCAAGAAAGAGTCAGCTTTGTGTGGCTGGAGAGAGAATTTCTGTGGGATACCCAGTAGTCCTGTTGGGCATCCTGTGCAGGCCTGCTAATGACATGAGGCAGCAGACACACGGAATCTATCAGTGGCTGGGACAGCCGTGGCAGGGCTTCAGTGATTCCATGCCTCAGAGACCTGACAGCTTTCCTGCCAGGCGCCTGCCTCTCTCCTGCCCCAGGGCTGCAACACCTTCTCCGCTGCCACATCCCTACAGGAAAACATTCCCCTTTCCACTTGGGCTGGGCATCCATGGCCTATGGGCTCAGCTGGGGCTGGAGCTCTGTTCCAGCTCTGCAGCCACCCTTGTGGGAGGAAGGAGGACACAGACATCTCACTACTGCACAGAAAGTGAACACTAATTGTATGGTAGTTATCATAGGAGAGGCCTTTTGTGTGCATTAATGTGCAGCCCACAAAGAAGGCACTAAACCCCCAACTAAATCCTAGGTTAAAAAAATTCCCATCCTGTGATTACAGAATCTGTGCTGTCCATGCATCTGTAACAAAAGATTCATCCCTTGCATCAGCTGTAGCAAGGTCTGATTCTTAAGGTGCCTTAAAGCCGATGGAATGACCTCACTCTCCACAACCTGCTTTATTGTTACAGTGAGCACAACCTTGTACTCTGTCAGCCATTAATTTGTGTGTGTCTCTTTGCTAACAAACTGATCTCATAATGAATGTTATTGACAGGACACAAGTATTTTTGTTGAAAGAAATGTGGATTTAAGACATAATATTTTTTAAATTAATGTCACATTCACAACTTTTCTTCTAAAGGAAAACTGCCTCTCCATTTTCTCTGATGCAAAAATAAACGAAGCATTTTGGCTTTCTTTTAAGCAGAATGCTAAATTCAACTTGATATCTGTGCAGCACATTTTCTTCTCAATCAATTCAAGACATTCACGGTAAGCAAAATATTACCAAGATAACAAAAAAGCCAATTATTCTCACAGACTTTCCTTATTGAGTATACTGAGGGCAACATCCAGAGCTCACTACTTGTTGGTAGGTATATTTCTAAAGGACAAGTGCTCTGAAACTACAAACAATGCAAAGTGATGCAAATGGAACAAATGTGATGCAAATGAACATCTCTAGTGCCAGTGTAAAATACTGAGATAGGGCTGGGAAACAAGAATCTAGACAATTAAAAAGCAAGTGGAAATATGTATTTTACAAATAAATGTCAGCATGTACATTAAATACAAATGTCACAATTGTTCTGAGAGAGAGATTAAAACTTCACCCTTTGGGATTAACTATTTGGGAGGAAACAGATTAAAGGGGTATTTGCCATCTAACAAATTTCTACAACACTACAGCAAAACCCTTTGAAACATAATTCTGATTTACAAAATTTAGAGCTTCAATATGAATGCTTATGAATATTCATGAAAGTCATCAAGTAATAAGAAAACACTGACATCAGAATTACAAGATTTTCTTTCTGCAGACAAAAAGTAGTAGGGTGTCATGCTAAAAATATACGAATCCAAGAAGTCTCCTAATAATCAATTTTAAAATAGGCATTTGATTTCAGAAACAGTTTCATGTGGTGGGTCAATGAATCAAAGGAATAAGGCTGGAAATGATCTTAAGAGGTTGCTGTGTTCCCAAATCACCCCTACAGACATTTTTCTAGCCCATCCAAAAAAGGAGATTTTCAATTCCCTCAAGTGAATCTATCTTTTTATTGTAATCTCCTTACTGTAGCAGACGTTTGCATCCCCTCTTCAGTCCTTTCAGACCAAATAATTCTCTTTCTATGGCTCTTCTTTTGTATGTCCTGTTTTCTAAACCTCTTCCTCTGCTTGTTACCCCCTCCTGAAGTTTGCCTGTATCCTTGTTCAAGTGCAGCACCCAAAAGCAGGCAGACTCTTCCAGCTGAGGTTTCATCAATGCCAAACAGAACTAAGCAGTCAATTCCTGTGTCTCACAGATGATGTTCTTGATCACATCAAGATGATTTTTTCTTGTTCACGACAGCCTCAGATTGCTGACTTGGCTTTTGCTTCTTAGTAATCCTTTCCTGTTGTGATGCTGTAAATCTTATTATTCTCTATTTCATTTGTGTGTTTGATTTTTCCTTCTAAACTGCAGTTCTCTGCATTTCCCCCTGCTTAGTTTCTCTCTGTGAATTTCAGGCCATTCCCACAGTTTGCCCTTTTGATCTCTGAAGATCTCCAAAGTGCTTGGAGTGTCATCCTATCCGGCCATCTGCAATTAACTGTGAGAGAGTGTGTGTGTGTGTGTGGGTGTGTGTGTGCACTCTCTAGCCTGCTGTCTAGACCCTTCATAAAAAGCCAGATTAAGGCCGGGATGAAGATGAAAGTCTGCAAGGACCCTACTCAAAGACTCCACAGTTTTGCAGTGAATGCTTACTCTTTAAGAAAGGTGTCTCAGGCTGTCCTTCTGCCCAATTATTTCCTGTAGCCTGTTCTTCCTTACTTTCCTGACAACGTCATAAAACACAGTGTCAGAAAATTCCCCCAAATATTTATCTGCTGTTCACCCATCCCTCAGTAGGTTAATTATCCACTCCAAGAAAGAAAAGGGCAACTTACTGTAATATTTTCATGCTGAAACATGAAGTTATCCTTCCATTCTAAACAAAGTTCTTAAGTAAAACAACTTTAAAAATAAATGCCTGAACTTTTCTATCAGTGATTTAACAATCATGTTAAAAAAAGAAAAGGTACACTAAACACGCTCATACTACAGGCATTTATAAATACCTCTGATCAGACAGCAAATGAGTAAAACTTACGCTTCACTTATAAACTGTTTGCTTTGGCATCTGCCCTATAATGTGTCTGTACAAAGAAAAGGTTAGTCATGCAACATAATTATTTTCCCATCTATTCTTGTCACAAAGTTTTCTGAAAGTGCAGTTTCTTTCTTCATTCTCTGTATGTAACCTCAGAATAGTATCTCATGGCCACAAAACTCTTATGTTGTGTAAATATCTGTTAGGGCATTTGATCTTTTCTCTCTTCTTTCCTCCTCTTCCATTAGCAGTTTTTATTGCAGCTGCTTGAATACAAGGTAATGAAAGCTCATGTTTCTGTTTACACTAGGTCCATATTTGTACACAGAACAAGCGAGGAAACAAAAACCTTGGGCATCGTTATAGAGGTTGTCATCAAACAACCACTATTTTGTAGTTTTTACTTTAATCAGTGTCAGGAATGACATTTCAGGACCTGACAATTCATGCATTAAAAGGATTTTTTGGGGGATTCTTTGAAAATACTCTTTTATTTCCATGTGCACTGAAAGGCAGTACACTTTAACCTGATAAACAATTTAAATTTGATAATAGCTTATGCTTGTGTATGGTGCATTACCAGATAGTGATTTGTGATTGCATAATGATTTCTGTTCTTCAGACAGGGTATGCAGCTCCCCTCAGTGTTACATGGGGACAGAGGTGAACCAGACTGTGACTTGCATACCCTGGGAGTCCTGTGGGCTTTTGCAGGAGAGCAGTGGAAAGCCTCCAACAGCAGCAATGGTGCTGTTGTATCATGAGGAACAAGGACGATACAAAAAATCTGGTGGAGAGTGCATTCCTCTTGTGGCTGAGAAGAGCTGCTCCTTTCTCCATGACTGTAGTAGGGCACGTGACAGGGAAGAAAATAACCAGAAAAAGGTTCTCCCACAAGCCTTCCATTTCCTGCTGAATTTTCTCTGCACAGTGGCACGGGAGGTACTAAACTCCACTGGCTCTTTCATCCTCTGGCCCTGTAAGGTCTGCAGGCAGCTTTACAGCAGAGAAAAGGAGGCATACTGGATTGCAGCTTCAGTTGTGACAAACCTGAAGGAGCAAATGGTTTATCAATGCATTATTGATATACAAACAGATCAATGAAAGAATGCGTACAACAAAAATTTTATTGACACAATTCTCATATTGTGCATTAAGAATTGAATATGGCAAGTTTAGCATAGATAGATAGATGGATAGACAGACAGAGGGACAGATCTGGAATGAGGAACTGTCTACCCTGTACAAAGATAAGTGTTTGAGGAAATATTCTATTTGTATTCGATCAGTACATAAATATTACAGTTTCCATGGTGTTGGTATTTGTCAAACTACTTTCCAAGGAGAAGCTCAAATACTGAACAGTTAAATGACTAAGAATGTCTTTTGAATCTTAGTTACTTCAAAAACTTAGTATGTAACAATATCCACCCAAAGCATTTACAAATTCCAAACCACCACAATTATTTTTGAAATTATAACCCCTCCCATGAAATATGTATAAACAGAACTCTCCCTAGTGAGTGCTTGAAAATCTGGCCCTTTGGCCCCAATGTTTGGTTCCTTGGTTAGCTAATTAATAGGCTTTTCCCAGAAAATAAATTTCATACAAATCCAAACAATGGACAAATTCATGGAAAACGTGAACAGCTCATAGGCAAATCATGAAGAGAAGAAACAGTTGGAGTTCTTCAAACAATATGATAGATTGTAAGAGTTCTTATTTTGCTTAGTACCAGAAAGAGTGGGATCCTAGTACATCTGAGAGGTGGTGTGGTAATAAACCTGTAGATGGTTAACATAACTCCAGAGAGGAAATTGCATTCATTATGGCAGCCATTTGCTCTCTCTTTATTTCTTGAATTCCTGTTAAATTTAACCTGGTTTTCCTACTTCTCCATAATACAGAATTTGCAATTTATTGAAATACATTACTGTACAAGTGGGGTCTGCAATTGTTATCCTCCAATCACTACATGGAGTACTAAAGAAATCACTACAGAGCAAGTGATGAACATGTTTAGGCACCCTTAAAAACCCCATTGCCTTGTATCTATATTTTAGTCACTGTTAATCGCCTTCAGAGGATACCATTTACACACTTTAAGCTATAAATTTTCCTGACTGCTTTGCAAAATAAGGGTCTACTTTATCTACCAAATAGAACTACGAACAGCTGGAAACTCTTTATTAAGCAGCCGGAAGGGAGTGAAATAAAATGAGAATTTAATAAAACATAAAAATGTTCCAATGACTGGTTTTGCATGAAAAATTCAAGCAAACTCCAAACACTTTAGAATGGAAGTCTCAAAGGCACATCAATGTATTTTGAGCAACAAAAACCCACCCTTGTGCTCACATATTTCATTACCCACTTGTTGGCTTCATCGGGCAATTTTGAATAAGACAAACTCTCATTAAAACTAATGGTAGTTTTGCCTAAACATGCACCTGCAGGATCAGGCTTCACTTGCTGAAACTCACATTTACTCCCTGAAACTAGCAGCAGATCAGCATGTTGATAAGCACTGAATACATTACCGCAGCAGAACATACAAAGCTGCATTTGAACAGGTGACATTTCCTTTTCAAGGCAGACCTGTTCAAAAGTTTAGCATTAATCATTTCTAAACAGGCATAACAGAATTATCTACTATATCTGTCAACTTTCTGCTTCGTATAAAGGTAAACTTCTTCAACCTGTAGAAAGTGATGTCAAAAACAATAAAGTAGGGCCACTGATTAATGACTCAGCGCAATTTAACTCTGCAGCATCAGAACTTGCTCTATCAATAATTGCTACAAGTCAGCAATATCTTTGTATATATGTATATACTGCTTGAAGTAAGAGACAATATTTGGTTTGGTTACCTCAGGCTCTGTTTTGCAGAACACTTTGGTCACAACTGACTTTTCACAGATGGGTGAGCACACTGAACACACTAGACTGGACTAGCAGTCAATATCCATGTAAACTACAAGAGGGTGCCACAGATGCACCTGTGTCCTTTGTTGAAAGGCCTCCGCAGGTGTTGTTTCAAGTACCTGAACCTCTACAATCCATTGTTTGCAACAAACAAAAAAGAAAAGTCCTTGCATGCAACCAGCAGTAGCTGTAGCACTCCAGAAGCACCTACTAGAACTCACAGGGATGCCCATGCCTCTGGGGAAGAGGCTTGCCCTTGATGCCCCTGGTTCCTGTTTGTACTGTTCCTGTGTGCCTGGCAGAGCTGTCTTTGGGATGGGGGCCTGTGGGGTGGGGGCCTGTGGGGTGCACCACAGAATTGTGAACTGACCATGAGTCTCTGGGACTCTACAAAGATTTATTCCAGCCACAGCTGGGACTGTGTTTGCAGATTTTGCTCTTTGTGCAGCCCAGCTGCACTTACAGTAATGAATGACACTTGCATGGGACCATTCTCCAGCATCAAAACTGGCCAATTCACAATATTCCATGTCATTAGTATTAAATTCTCTTACTTCCCAAACCAGGGTGGCCAGACTCGTATGACCACCAGGGAACAGTCTCTGGCCTCTGCTGAGTCCCCAGTCATGCCAGGGCATTGTTTCGGGAAGTTCTTGGTGACCCAGGCCAAAATCATGTCAGCAGCTGCTCTGATGACTTAAGTTCCAGAGCCCTGGCACCATTTAATTTACTGGTGGAGAGTAAGGCTCAGTGCATGTGGTCTTGGGAGCAGCCTCAGGGAGCATCTCAGAGCGAATGTAGAAATATCCCCTAAGGCTATTGATGGGACAAGCAACTCCTTGAGCTGAGCAAGATTATCAACATCTGGCCTATAATTAACAGCACTGTCCAAGCTGACAATACACTGATAGAGCAATACTTAGCACTGTCGGAGCTTGCTCTGTTTTGATTAATGACTGTACATTTAACTAAACACTATGCATTAACTATTATTAACAGCACATTCGTTGTTAACAACACATTACCTAAACGCTTTATTAGATTATTGCCTTTCCATTAATACATTAATCAATATGCCTGTAGATTAAAGGATTTGAAAAAATTGCTCATCTTTTTCTCAGAAATAAATGTACTGATTTATTATTCTGTGAGGATGCTGATTAAAGAATTGTGAACATTTAAATTCATTCCCTACTGGGATATTTTAACTAATCTGGCTGTGGAAATACCACTCCACTTGTATGATCACCGAAGAGCCTAACACATTCCTATGACCTCAGATCTTATCATCACCTCTACAACCTTTGCAGAACCAATTATCGAAGTTTACTCATCGAGGAGCTCCCATTCCACAATTAAAAAAATGTTGGTGCCAGAGTAATACCTGAATAAGTCCTCCTGATAACCCTCAATCTGGGAGCTTTTATTTGGAGGTTTCCATCTGTATTTGTCTTCAACAGGAGGATAAGCAAAACTAAGTATGTACCCAAATGTGACTGCCAAAGGCACTAACTTGAAAGACCTAGATAGACAAAAGAGTGTCTCATACCTCATTTTGTAAAACCTAGACAATGGACGAGCTGACAACAACTGCTTTGTATACAACAACTTAGCAGTTAGGGTGTTCCAGAAGAACACCGGAGACACAGAGCCTATGGTAGTTTCCCATCTGGAGAGGTTCAGCTTCCAAGTCCCTAGGGAGTGCTCCAGCCACCACTATGTTAAAGTTGCCAGACTGCAGCAAAAACAAACACTGAGATCCAGAGAGAAAGAAAGCAAGGAAGGATATGACTCTACCCATCACAAAGGAGAGGAGTCCTAGGTGCTGGTCCTTGTTCCAAGAATTGTTTGTATATTTTAGCTAATGATTATTTCATGTAAACAGTCTTCATATGCTGCATGAGAATCTCTGGGACTGATCCAAAGCCCACTGAAGTCAATGGAAATCTAAGTTAACTGAAGTCAATAGAAAGTTTTCCACAGATTTCGGTAGGCTTTGCATCACTTCGGGAATACTTCTTGGGTGGTACAGGCTGCATGCCAATGCACTGGAGGCATGCACCGATTTCATACTAACACACACGTTGTTGTGGCTTATTGCTATATTGGAAACAGCCTTTGAAAAGTATCATAATATCCTGAGGCAAACTAGAGAGTCAATTATTCAAAATGTTGGTCTTGAATGTTTAAAGGCCCAGTCATGGGCTCCTTGGGCTAAGTTCCCACTGCCTGCAATAAGAACTTGCTCTGAGGAGGATGGGCAGAGTCAAACTCAGACACTCACATTTGCAGGGATTTTGATGTGCTTGGCGCTGCCAAGCTGCAGTTGCATGCAGAGATAGCCAGCCTGACCTGAAACCTTGTAATGTGGGAAACGAATACCATTTAGCTGTATTAGCATAGCACTTCATATGGGTTAACTAGCCCTGCCAAGAGGCAGAGTTCACTAGCCCGAGGAGAAAACTGCATGAAGATAGACTATTTCCGACTCCTTCAGAGGTGGCTTTGCAAAGCAGTGCTGTGTGCCACGCAGACATGCTAGCTGTCCTCCCATTCCGAACAATGCACACTCTCCAATTCCACAGCAGCTGTGGCAGCTGCGCGCTTACTGTGCACCTCTCTGCCCCCTCCATGGAAGGCTCTGTCATGCAGATTGACATTTCCATTATCAGGGGGCACACATTGCGGCTTCCCTATGACCAGGCAAATCAGTCCCAGGCTGAAGTTTGGCATACAAAATTCTAGCAAAGAGATTTTAATTGCCTTTTTTTTTTTTTTTTCAGGAAAAACCCCCCATCAAAACAAACTGAAAACTAAGATCAGTTATCTTAGTGATCTCAGCAGTATGAAGCTTAGATTCCTGGACACAATTGCCAGCACAAGCCACCATAGTTTCACCACCAAGCCTTGACCATGGCCCTCATTCCTGCTTGCAGTTTGATGAGCTGCTGTTTCGCATCCAAGGATTCCAGTTCAGATTCCTTTTTCTAAAGACACACCTTCCATTAAAACTGTTTTTCTGGCAACTAAGCAAGTCTAATTTGCTCATTGCAATTTTAAGCTTTCTTTAATAATTTGAACAGGGTTTCAGTTAACATACAAGCCACTACAGTATCCTGACTGTAATAGCACCTAACACTACTCCAGGAATAAATTCAGATACACTACACGATTCTGTAATCCATTTTATGCGTTATTTATACTTTGGTGTTTTGGTGAATATGTTGCTGGATCCACCCATGTTTTTGACTTGGGATCTCCTCATGGCAAGTGTCAACGTCTCAGTCCAGCAAAATGTGTAATTTGTGAAATAACTAAATGAAAACTGAAGTTGCTCAACTGAGAACCCCACAGTATTTTCTCCAAAGAGGAGATAAGATCTTTGCCCCACAGAGCTAAAGAGATAAATTAAGCACTAGCAGACAGGTAGACCAGCCACATGCAGTATTTCTCAAGTGAGTTACCACATTGTGGGCATTCATATTACCAGCTGGTGAGGTGCAAGAAAAAGGAGGAGCAGTGTTTTATTTGATGTGAACCACCTTGGTTCTATGAGCCTCTGCACCCAGTAGGCAATGCAATGCAAAGTATCTTTCTGCAAAGCCCCACAAGACTGTCTGGAGGCTGCTGGCATAATCCTGCTGCAGGACACAGGGAAGACATGCTTTCCCCCTTTTGTAGGTACCCTGCACCCACACTGCCAGTAGCTAAAGTAGACAGATCCACAAAAAACAACAAGCACATCCTTTTGCAGGCCATCATGGGCTACCAAGGAGGGAACTACAAGGACACAAAGCCCCTTGCAGGTTCTGTCTGTAAATTTGATTTCATGTCTGGTAAGGAAAAAATCATCCATTGCTATGGCAAGACACCAATGCAAAGGCAGTTCTTGATTACTTCTGCTGGAAGTTGTTTCAAAATCCACTCAGACAGTTGCACTTGGAAAAAGAACTTCTCAAAACAACAAAGAACTGAAGTCTGAACTCAAGAGAGGGGATAAAGAATGGAGCTGCCACCATAACACGCATGCAGCTCTGTACTCAGGAGGGAAACGTGCATTAGGTTTTGTGAAAAAATCTGGATATTTAGAACCATGAAAGCAAACAAGGATTTCAACCATCATTTACAGCACTTTGAATTTTCATAATTTAAAACTTTCCAAGAGTCCTCAATAGGCAAACATCCTATGTGCTTGTTCTACTTTCATATGCCCAATAGTCTGTAAAACTTCAAAGAAATTAATTTTGGTGCTTGCTAAAAAACCTTTTTAACATTATACACCTTCAAAAATGTTATGGTGCCTGGTGCCAAGAGTCTTTATTTTTAAAATTCCCTACTTCAGTCTGAGTTCTAAACCCATTAAACTCAGTAAGAGTTTTGACGTTGACTTAAAAGAGTGGAAGATCAAACAATTATCTGACAGACTATAACAAGACTCAGGAATAATTAGGGAGTTTTGAAGCCTATCCATACAGGGGATTTTTCTTTGCTTTAAATAAGAAATGTATTCATAAATGTGTTTTGGAAATATTAATTTAAATTTAGAAGTGGGGAGATAGAGCACAAAGGCAGATTTTTGACTCTATCTTTTGGTCTTGTTCATACATTTTGTACATTTTTTACATCTCTTTTTATCAAAATAAGACTAGGGAAAGCCAGGATAAGAGTTATGTTGGTTCCAATGCAGTTCATTTCACTGAACTGTGTGGGCTGCTGTAAGATTTTTTGCTATATCTGCAGTTAAAGCCTAAGAGCAAATTGTTTCCAAAACTGATCTTATAAAAAAAATAATAAAAAGAAAAAAAAAATATATATATAGATGTGTGGATTCATATGCAGGTCCCAGGTCATCAATTTCTGCTGAGACATTTTGTCAAAACACAGTGTTTATTAATAGAGAACCTGCAGCTGTATACAACAAAGCAACAGAAAAATTGAGAATAGCTGCCACAACCTGTCCTAAGCCATTACTCCAGAAAAGCCAATCTGTCATCAGATGCTGCTGCTGATGTGCCACCCATACTCTTCTCAGTCTCCTAGAGCAGAGTAGTAGCTGGCCCCAGCTGTGGATATGCCACAGCCTCCTGAGCAATTGTCTGCCAAAACAAGGTCCTTTCCAGGTCATGCAGATGGGGGGACTGGGTGTTTCGGTTCCTTGGGACCAATATGACCAGAATGTATGGAAACAACTGTGTTATTGAAAGAATTTAGTGTCTTTGCAGGTATATACACATGAACACTTTATTCTTAAAGCAGAGGATGTCAGAACTTCTTTTAAAAATCAGGAAACCCTTGAGTATTCCTTCAACATGTGTCGTATTCTTCATGAGGAATAAAATTATTATTACCCTCTTCTGACAACACAGAGTGCCTGAGTTTTTCTAAAATATGCTGTTATTCCTGTCAAATCTACATATGCAATTTTACATACAAACTTTTTACACTGAATTTGTTTAGTATCTAGATAACAGCACAAGCCCTTTTTCTACCTCTGTGTGCACCCACAAAACCTAGAAAAGGTAATAAGATAGTAGGAAAATGTCAGTTTGTTTCATCATTTGTAAAAGACAAACTGTTGTCTCCTTATTGTAATTGGACAATCAATTTCCTATTTTATAGATGTTTTAAGGAGCCTGTCAGCATAGTAACACAATGCTGTAAAAGACTGTAAACTCCTAGTCCACAAAGTGAAATTAAAACATAAAATTGGTCAAGGTGTTGCATTTCTTGTGTTTATTTCTGAAAATGGTTTAGACACATCTTCGTCAAGCAGAGATGTAAAAAACTGGACAGCAGTTTTCCAGTATTTGAAATCATAGGAAAACTTGGCTTTCAACACACCCTGGATAGCTGTGCCCTGCAGATGCACCGTTTATCTGAATCATTTAAATAAACTGCATTTTGTCTTTTGATAAATTCATTGATCAGTTGTTTCTTTTGGTTTTGACCGGGAATCATAGTTTGACAACTAATCTTGACAACACCTCTGTCATAACTGCCAGAATGCATGGTATAGAAGGCACCCAAGCAAAGTGACCCTGTGGCAAAACTCTAACAGGAAGAACTTTGGAAATCCAGATGCCAGGGACACAACCCAAATATTCATGGATAAGACCATAAGACACGAATAAGCTAAAAGACTCTGTTTGGTTCTTTTTTGTCTTGACTGAGTTGGCAAAGCAGAAAATAAAGAAGTCTACATTAAGTAATAATATGGTTTGAAAGCTTTCCTTTTTTCTTTCTTTTCCAAGGATAAAGATAAATTTTGCTAGCAAAATAAAAATTCTATTAACTGCATTGCCTCCTGCATAGGAAGACTGACTTTCAACAAGGGGGAAAGTATCAATAAGTAAGGCCTAAGAAGGCAGAAGTTAAAGGCTTTTTGTTTTTCCATTTGATTCCAGCTGTCAGACCAATCCATTACCTGGCAAACCCAACTATTTCCTTTCACATAAGGAAAGGGACCAGCAAAAAGATGTGGCTTTCTGTTCCACAGAGAACTTGGGCAACCAGCAGGAAAGAAGAAGACCAGGACTTGGACATTTCTTTCCCTCCCCAATAAATCAATGTTGCTGTCCAGCAGTGAGAACTTGAGCTGGATGCACACCACACTGAGTCCTGTGGAGGGAAACAAGGGAGTGGGACTCCCAGCTCCTGTGCAGGACTTGCAGACTGACTGGGTCCTTACCATGAGTAACTAGATTTTAGTTAAAAAAAAAGAAAAAAAAAAAAAGAGATACTTTCTTCAGGTGCCATCTACATTTCACAAAAACATGAAATCAATAGTTCGGTTTCAGCTCGTTAAAAAGAAGAGATTGCCTCAGATTTGCTCAGTTCCCTGCACAGATAATTGTAGATAAGTCTTGGCTTTTTACATTTTTTTCGTTATATTCAGTGTCATCCCAGGCAGTTCATTCAAAACTGTGTAACTACTCATCTATAAATACTGGAGTATACAGTCCATTGGCTGGGGTTCAGAAAGCTATTCAGCTCATAGCAAGAATGACCTATCTATCCTGTTGGAAGACCTACCACAAAGCTCTGGATCCCACTACCTGTGTTGGCTAAAACCCCACTGACGCTGCTGGTTTCTCAGGCACTTGGTTCCCGTGTTGTGCCTGCAATGAGACCTAAGCTTCAGTGTCTACAACTTGGAGCTGAATCCAACCCCTTCAGATTGTCATGTAGGCCTCAGTTCAATTGCCTGGACTCTGGTCTTTGCACTTCACACAAGATACTTCCAGAATATCTCACATGGCTTCCAAAACATCTGGCCTACCCCTGTCCCATCAGCCGGCCCCCTGCAACCGCCCTGTTTGCCCCGAGAAATCTAAGGTCACCAAACATGAAATCCTCATCAAACACCTAAGCTCACACACCTGGCTCGAGCCCTCAGTTTCCATAGACACAGCCTACATCAATGAGGCACTCTCTTAGCTGGAGGAGATGTTTGAAAGGGGAAATAACCAGCCAGATTGCATAATCTCATTCATTAACTGATATTCTCTCAATTTTGTGGCCTTTGCTCAGACAATGATTTCAAAACCACCCACTTCAAAATAATTGTTTAAAATGTTAAACTGTAGTTTGATTTCTTAAACTGTCCCCCCATGTTTTCAACCAGTGATGCAGAAGGTTGCCATGCCCCAGCCATGTGCCTCCCCAGCAGCACAGGTCTGGGCTGCACAGCATCGCTTCCCAGCAGACACACTCTGTTCTCTGATGGGGAACTCACTAACCAGGGTGGAAATGACAGGAAGGGGATCTCTCCCTCCTTCTTATTCCATGTCTTCTTTGATTGAATCACAGACTTGAAAAGGCAATGGGATGAGAGAGCAAGGAATGAACAAAAGCAGCAGATATCCAGCACACAGTAGAGGCGCTGAAGGATCCTGTCTTAAGTCACAGGGGTTTGTTTCTCCAGAGTTGTCAGTGGCCCTTTAAGTAACCCAATCTGTTCTAGCTGATGTTGAGATGGCTACTTTAAAACAAAAGGCTTTCTTGGATATAATCCTTCCAGTTTAAAATAGATACAAGTTCAACGAGTTCTATATTTTATTTCTTTAATCCATTTCCTCATGACCAACATTTATGGGAAAGCTTTAAACTTTTAAACTTGCAGTTGATACAATTGCAAACATCACAGGTGCTTGTCTGTTACACTAAAATAAGAGCTGTTGCTCTGCAGCCATTGCTGGCACCGCAAATAAGCCCTTTACTGAAGTCTCAGAAACAAATAAAAATTAATTTTTATTAAGTCAGAATAATGCAGGATTTCTCATTATGTCATTTACTTGAGGGAATTCTGTTACTGGGGACCTGTGTGACTTATATAAATTTGCTCAGCATGGTTTCCAAAAGCCTCATTATTTAAAGCCAATGGTTCATATAGATGGATGTCCTCAGTAGAATATTCATTATTTTCCACTCAATTTACTTATAGGTCTTATCAAGTTTATGAAACAAAACCAAAGTGTACATTGGTAGACTTGGGCTTAAATCAAACACACATCCACAGACTCCCACAATAACTTAAAATATTCATCTAAATATCTGGTTTGGACCCTCTGCATGAAGAAATTTGCACTAACCCCTGTGTTCAGAGAATAGACACACCAGTGGAACAATCTACAAAGGGGTCAAGAGGATTCTCCATCTGAGACCCCAAAATAAAAACTGGATCTTTCTTTGAAAAGACACATCCCAGCTAAATGGTCTGCAATGCTGGAGATTTGCTCAGCTCTTTGTTATATTCTGTTTTCTTTAATCAAGTCCTGAAGAGGCTGCTATTGCTGTATTCTTATGTTGTGTTCAAATCAAAAGAGATGACTCAAAAGAGATCAAAGTAGCTGATGGATAAGGAATCACAGCATCTCATTTAGAACATCTTTTTTCCTTAAACAAAACCGATTGAGATCTTGTATGCTAAATTGAGTTCCACACCATCAGGTGCTCCAGAAAGGTGAGTTTTTTTGGAATAACCCCACGGTATTTGAAGTCCTGCCTCTTCCTCTGAGACATCAGTGAATCTCATCCTTTCCGTGGTCTTTAAACAAATTTTCCCTTAGAATGCTCCTTTGTAGTTTCTTCCCTCCTGACTGGTTTTTCCTTTTGAATACCAAAATAACGAAATTGCCAACACCCTTGCTGTATTTAACAGAGGGCTGGCTGCTGGGAGGTGTTAGACATACAGAAGTTTTGAGTGCTCATTGCCTTTCAAAATAAGGCCAAACTTTGTATTCTGGAAAAGGCTGACATGAATTTACTGTGTAAGATCCCAGAGAGTTGTTAAGTGCTGTCTGTCACTCCTTTCATGATTGAATGAATAAGGTTAGAAGTAGCAAACTGATAGTGCAGATATGCTGTGGTTTCTTGACAACACAGGTATTTTCATGAGCAATTTAATTCCATTTGGAGCACCTGTATGGTGAGGAGAGGGTGAGGAGTGGGATTGTTCAGCCTGGAGAAGAGGCAGCTGCTTGGGCACCAAACAGCAGCCCCCAGAAGCTAACAGGGAGGCCAGCAAGGAGATGGAGCCAGGTCTTTCACAGCGTGATGTGGCAGGAAAACAAGAGGTAGTGACCTTAAATTGAAAAGGGGGAAGGTTCAGAGTAGCTATAAGAAAAAGAAAATAAAATCTCTATGAAGATAACAGCTCCCTGGAAGTTTCCAAGACATAACCGGATTAAAGCCCTAACAACCTGGTTTGAGTTTGTGTCATACCCTGCCTTGGGCAGGAGGTAGGATGAGAGGCCTCCCGAGGTCTCTTCCTGTCTGAGTGATTTTGTGATTCTTATTTTCAGAGGACACATTTGCAGGTTGTCTGCACATACCAGTACAGTCTACAGAGGTATCTACCTTTGTCTGAACTCACTGCAATGATTACCCCAGGGTGGAGAGGAAGGTTGTATTTTTGTACAGGCAATGTGAGGACAGAAGAAAGCTATATCCATATAATCTACATTTATATTTTAGGTACGCACCACAGGTGCAATTTAAAATAAAGAGAGGGGCTTGTGATCTTTATATACTCTTGACAAAGATAGGTGCCTCCAGAAGGTGACCAGAGCATCTATTTTGGAGCCATACAACTATGATCAATGTCCCTGTCAGTCTTCAGGTTGTGAATGTCACTGATTCGGATGTACATACAGATACAGACACAGCTCTTTGACTCCTTTCACACAACTAGTAGCTATATATGGACACTGTTATTTTGATCAGCAACTGGTGCTGAGACGCAATATGTTCCTGTTGGCGGTTATATTTTCAGCCGTGTTGGAGAGATGTGAGTAATATGTTTATTTTGTATGTCAGTAATTTATAGTTTGCATTCCACAGTGCTTTCTGCGTGTTACTAGATTTCCGTTTTTTATCCAAGATGCTTTGTAGAGTGTCCAGTTGAGAATTTAACTTTAGGACAAAGATACTTTTTAAAATTAAAAAGGAAAAAAAAAAGCTTTACATGAACAGATAGCTTTAGAAAATAACTGGTATGTGCATACATTTGTTTAACCCCCTAATGTAAATACATACATTCTGAAATGTATTTTAGTCCTCTAAAGAGCTAAGAGCAGCTCTCAAGATCACATGACAAGCAAAACATTTGTTAATCAGAAAAATTACAGCCTATTCATACTAACTGTTTGATTATTTCCACTCTGACCTCAAAGATCCCATTGTTGATTGAACTAGTTATAGTAACTTCTGTTTATTTTTACAACTAGCTATTATGAGTGCAAACTATCCTTATCTCCAAATGATTGATAGGCACATTAAGAAGCTGTTCAACAGGTTGCTAGGTTTGAAGAAATGCTTAAATCATGATTAGTTATTCCTTATCAGCCAAGAATGGGAACTAAGCTCAGATAAATACATGGTGACGAAAGTTAGATTTTCAACATCAAGTGCTCTCTCACTGTTTTCTGTTTGCTATTGTTAAGCAGGGGTGCCACAGTTTCCTTTCAGTTTTATTTAAGGAGCATTTGGGCTTTCTTAGCAAACGCAGTTGTCATGTTAGTGTGCTTAGGAGAGCTAAAAATCTTGTTCATTGATAACTTGCATCAGGGTCCCTATGTAGATTTAGAAAGTGGAGAACTGTGAGTTATACTAAAGCATATTCATACTTTCATCTATTAAAAATCTTGAAATTACTCTAAATGGGTGAACATTTTTAAGTGTGTAGATGTCAGGCTCAAATTCTCATGGGGGATTTATAGCTTTAATTGTGCTATTGGGAAGAAGGTTTCTATCAGCCAAGGCCAGCTGTGCAACCCAAGGACCAAAAAAAAAAAAAAAGAGAAAGGCAGATGTTGGAGGTATAGCTTCCAGTGGTTTTACCAACATCATAAAGTCTCCTGTACCAATAGTCTGAAGAAAAATCACATATTTTAAATACATTAGAAATGTAACAATGTTATCCTCTGCCCTTTATTACTCCAGGTAAGGGCAGCGTGATTTGGTACGATTTGTGAAGTCAGTACATGAGAAGAAGTACAATTTATATATCCAGAAAATAGAAAGGAACTGAGCTCATAAGTTCTTGGTTCTGGAAAAGGGCTCTGGAAAATCCAAAATCAGATCTCTCAAAAGGGGGTTGGGTTAATGTATTTGTCAAAACGTGCACTACTCAGTTTCCACTCCTTGAACTGTATTAGCATATAAAGCCACAAAACATAATCTGACAACCAAGTTGCAGGAGACTTTCTGCTGCAAGGCTTGCCAGTATTGCTCCTCCAGTATTAAACCACAACTACTTCAAACAAACCTTCGACACAACTAAAGCTCAGATGAGAGCAGGGACAGAGAACTAAAATGAAAATACTCATCTGAAAGCTAAAACTTCTCTGTTTTTTCTATCAATATATTACAAAGGGTGAAAGGGCTGAGCTTCCACTCAAGTTTGCACTCAGAGTACCTGAAAGGGAGAAAGAAAAGATGGTTTTCAGGTGATTCTGAAGGTATGAGATGCTCAAGAGACAGAACCTGTAAGTAATGTATTTGAATACAATAGGTGGTGACGGCCTCAGGCAGGACTGTGTGAAGCAGCTTGGTACTAAAGCCTTCACAGGATGGACACACCATCCATGGTTTACTTGCAGTGCTCTGGGGAAACAGAGAAGGTAAGACCATGAACACCATTCTGGCTGGCTGAGAAAGGACACAGTAGCAAATCTTCTATACTCACTACCTCACATTTAAAGCCCTTGCTCAAGATTAAAGTGGCTGCTTCCATCCCTTTGCGAGACAAAGGAAGAGGAGGGAGGATACACCTCCTCCACCTTCTCCCTGGCATCCCTGCCATCAGCCAGGGGTACCCGTGGCATGCAGATGGACTCTCTGATCCTTCCCTCAGAAATGACCCCATGTTGAACAGAATAAATAAATATTTGTTAACTCAGGGACAGAAAGATACACAAAAACAAAAGAAAACACAGGACTATGGCAAGCAAGGGCTGCCAAACAGGAGAGGTGGATACCCTAAAATTTCCTGCATCAGCAAATCTGTCATAAAAGAGTAGTGACAAACTCATTAGAGGTTATGACCACCTCCAGCTATCACAGAACCATAGTTTGCAGGTTTCCCAGATTTTCCCATGAAGACATAGAGTAACTGGAAGTTACTGGAAGTGTGTCAAGCACTGTTCACTACATCACCAGAGAGATGCTGCACCACAAAACTGTGTGTCTCTGTGTGTGGCTGGCCTGTGAGGTTTACACAGTACAACTATTTTGGTAGTCAGCCTCAATCTCTGACTTTCCAGCCCAAATGGCTGGGTGTCCATACACAGTAAGATGCTTCAACCTCTCTGCCATTTAACCATAAAAAAAAAGCAAATTATGTTAACACATTTCCAAATTATCATCTACTTACTGTTTTGTGTTTATCTTACGCTTCTCCTCATTTACAAATGTCAAGCATATGTGGGATTGCAGGATCAAGGCAATGCTGGATTTTCCACTGTGTCCTCAGTTTGCAATTGCTAACAGCATTAGCACAGGGTAAATTAATGCTGTCTGTCACACACTCTCTGCACTTTTTATCTCTCAATGTAGCAGAAGAAAAATATTTGACCTCTGGATTGTAAAAGCCTTTTCTACACTGTTGGTCTGCCCACCTTAGAGATGTACTACCTTAAAGAAAGGAAACTTCATAGGGAAATCACAAATGCAAAATCTGCCTTAAGGAAATAAGTGGGTGGCAGCATATAATTAATAGAAGAAACCCTCCAGAAAATACTTGCTACAGACAGAATCAGTCTTTGCAGGAGACAGCCGTGACAAAATCCAAACCGTAATCTAATTTTTGTGGTATGCACATCTGAAAATAAATAAACAAAAGCAGTTTTTAGAATACCTCTCCCATTCAAGTCAGACTAGAACCTGACACAGCTGTGGAACAAAGAGGCTGCAAATTGCTTGAGTTTGGTATGACAGGTCTACCTGAAAGTCCCAGCTCTTCTTGGCTGTACTAGCCAAAGGAGTACGAAGGATTGTGGATTGTTAGGTTTAGGCTGACTTGGATGTGGTATGTGACCTGGGCTGTTTCATGGAGTTTTGTGTCATCAGTCAGCTGGGAGACTTCAATACCTCTGTCAACTTCCATGCACACCTCAGAGGAGGCAAGAGAATATGAAGTGTAAGAAGACTGAATGCAAGGAGCTAGTGAAGAGGTGTGCTGGGGGAAAGGAAAACACTGAACTGGGAACAATAACACTGCACCAAGGGAAGGAGACAGCAGCTGACCCTCAGCAAACATCAGCCATTTGGCAGGTCCCTGAGAGGTGTGGATATGTGGAAGCCTTCTGAGCTCCTAGGTCTGGGTATAGGTCATGATTCCAGAAAGGGGTAAAACAGGGATGCACACTGGTTTCTGGCTGCTTGGGCAGCCCCAGCAGCATCCCAGTAGAGTTCAGTGCGAGACACCACAGCCCAAGACTGCCCTTAAGCAGGCAAGGTTAAGTGTTGAAACTCCAGTGACCTTACTAATGCTCCATCCCTGGAAGTGTTCAAGGCCAGGCTGGAAGGTGCCCTGAACAACCTGGTCTTGGAGAAGATGTCCTTGCCCATGGCAGGGGGGTGGTTGGAACTAGATGACTTTTAATACCCTTTCCAACTCAAATCATCCAATGACTTTATGATCCGAGGGCTCTGGCCTCCAGCTGGAGTGCAGGACAGTATAAGTCCCACAGAGTGCTGCCATTTTGAGTTCTCTGGACTTTACACACCCTGTTCTTTCCCTTTTATCCTCTTCTCTCACCCACCTAGACCCCTTTAAGAGTACAAATGTAGGCACTTCTCAGCTGAGGTAAGATTGCATGTAACCTATCAAAATGTAACAATATAGCCTGAAGTTTTACAGGTGTCTGTCTATCTCCTGAAGGGTTTTCTTTTTGTTTTCCTGCTATTTCTGAAATGATTTTTGGCATTTTGGTCTGCAAAGAAATTCTTGGGCTTTTCTGTTAAAGAGCCCTGGCTTCCCATGTTTTCTGGTCAGATCTTGGAAGTCCAACAATAATGGAAAGCCTAGTTCTGTGCCCTTCCTTGTCCCTATGAAAATCTACACAAATTCAGGGAGTTGGAAAATTTTAAAATTTGAGGTCAGCACCTGCTCAGGGTTTATCTGAACAGGTGTTTTAACCAGCTCAGGCTAAATTTCTTCAGCATCACTGAACGCTTTGTTTCTCACAAGTTCCTACATGTGACTGCACTGCACAAACATGGTCCCAGGCAGGGCATGCAAGTCTGGGCAGGTATCTCTTCCTAAATCTCCCATGCAGGACTCTGGCCTCACTGTGCACGAAAAACCAAGGTCTTTGCTCACACTGTGTTCAACACTATGTTCAAGGCACTTGGCATCAAACCTTTGATGACTAGAGGATTCTTTACAGACCAGAGGTGGAAGCAGTGACCCCTGTGGAACTATGCTCTGAGTGCCCCCACAGAACAGCTGGGCTGAAGCAAAGCAGGCTTTCTTCATGGCTTAGTGGCTGTTAGCAATGGTTACCAGTTGGATCATGTTCAAGAACCAAGAGCAAGAAACAAGGTGGCGGGAGGAGGAAGCAGAGATGTGGTTTGAAGGGTGAGACATCAAAGTCAGAGCAGGGGATCAGAGTTGGATCTACTGGGAGGATAAGTTTTGAGAGTTTGTGTCAAAGCAGGGAACAGAAACCTAAGCTGGCTGGGTGTGGAGACAGGAGTGATGATGGCGTATGGAAAATTGGACTGAGACCTGGGACTGAAGAGCCAGATAGCTGAGAAACAGTGGCTGCATCTGTACTTACTTGCTCTGCAGCATATCTTGGGGGCCTCATTTCCTGGTCATCTGAATGGCTCGGCCTGTTGCAACACGCTGCAGCTTCCATCCAGCACACATGTCCAGGTTTCCATCTCAGCACAGAGCTGGAGCATGACTAACCACGCATCCAGACATGGGAATTAGAATGCACGCTTGGGTCCAATGGCATAAACGCAGACAGCAAGTCCAGGTAAGAAGCTTGAGAAAGAGGAAGACAACAATTACATGACCATGGTTTACTAATGGAAACGAGCAGTTTGGACATGAGGAAAAACTGGTCAGGATATGAAAAGACAAGACTGAGTGTTGGTACTGGAGGACTCTTCAAGCAAAACATTGGGAATGGGAAGCAGGACTGGGCAAGCACAGGAATGGAGTGGACATGGTGTAGTGGCAGGGAAAAACCAAGTGGACTTGGCCTGACACAGCCAAGAGGTTACATCAGTGTGACCAGGCTGGCTTGTGGCAAGTCCTAACAGCAGGCTGGTACCAGCTCTGCAGGGAATCAGACATCAGGAGAGAGGCTGGATGCAACTGGTGCCTACTTCAGACACCATCCATTGCCCATTTTATCCTGTTACTTAGTTCTTGCCTGACTTGTTAGAAGCAATCGGAGTATGAAGCACCCTGTCCAGTAAAAAGATACTTGACATGCTCTGCCTGATTGTGGCACTTGCAAGTAGAACTTTTTTTGCTAAATAAATGCATGCCTTTGCATTCATTATGATTATTTGGGTCTAGGAGCTTAGCCTGTTTCTAGTCCTAGCCTGAAATGCTGAATTCTTTGTTATCTATCAAAAACACAGGTCAAGCCTTCACAGATTTCTCTGTTTGCCTAAGGCCAGTCTCTGGCACCTTTCTTAGATTGCTTTCCTGCTGCTCACATTATTCTTTAAAACACTCATCTTTATTATAACATTTTGAGGTTCTTTCTCCTGACCACTTAAACCAAAATCCTAGTAGTCTTAAGAGCTTCTTTTAACAGTGATGATAGAAACTGGAAATACACCTCTCCAGAAACATTATGATGAAAGTCTCAGCTCCTTTTTTGTGGATTACATCCTTATAGAAGACAGCCACACTGCATATTTTGTCTCAGACAGGCTCTTCAATAAAACTCCAGTATAAATAACCCACCTCTGGACTTTATTCTGTGGCATTTTTTTCTGAGCTGCTCAAAAGAGTCTATTTGCTTCACAAATCTTGCTCAGGATTATAACTCACATTTGTAACTGAAAAAAAAATTGTTTCCCAGCAAGATGCTTGCCAGACCTCTTTTAGCAGTAGTAATAAGTAGTTTATGATCAGTTTCAACTGGCAAAAATTCCAGCAAAGCTTTTTTACACCTCATGGCCTGGGACCAAGTCTTCCTTCCCTATCTGAGTGCTGTGACATTTCATTTCTCTAAGTACCCATGACACATGATCCACTGTATTGCTATTTGGCTGGCCTCCCACCAGTTAGGCCAGTTTTGCTGTGGCTTATAGCTGTGGTGGAACAATTTAATCCCAGGTTTTCCTTATGTGAGGGGATTGGGGTACTGGTGTGGTAGGAGAAAGCAGAGGGAGTGCGGTGAGCCTATTGTAGTGAGGAATAAGATAAGTCACTCTCTTGCAATCTTGGAAGAGAAAATGATCTTCTTGGTAGCAACATGGTGAGATGATCTCAGCTGGGATGGACATTCAGCCATGCCACCAGCCAGACTGACCACAGCTCCAATGGGGAGGAGAAAGGAAGAAAGAAAAGATAGGCCGTGAATGGTCAGGATAACCTGGTGCTAGGACTGGGAGATAACAAGGGAAGATGAGGGAAAGAGGATGATTCAAAGCAAGGGAGATGAGGTGACTAGGTCACTAAAAAGGAGGTGAAGAGAGTAGATAAAGACATCTTGGTTGAAGATTCAGGAGAGCTGCAGTTCTCGATCACTTCAGTGCTGAATAGTGGACGGCTTGGACACAATCTAGTTTTCATCTAGGGAAACAGGCTTGCACCTCCAGATCGATGATTTTTCTTTTGGATTGGATTTGTTTTGTTGTATTTTTCCTTTGTAGTTGTAGTTTGTTTTTTTATTTTTTTTTTTTATTTCAAAGATTGCAACTTTATTTGCAAGTTTAATCATGCTTTTGAAGAGGTCTGAGCCAGTCTTGTCATAGGGCTGTGTGTAAACAATTTTGCATTTAAAATGATAACTTCTAGATTTTATATGTCTACTTTACTTCTGTGTACCATAACAATCACTGGCTTAGAAATTGGTTTGCTGACACAAATCAAGTTTTCCCTTCTTACAGTCTTCCTTTTCAAGGAGTTCCTGTATCCTTCCTTGTCTGCCAAAACTAGGCTACCAGAGACGCTATGCTGGTGGCGTCTCAACAGGAGGATAACGTAAAACGTCTTGTGGACCTCTCAGTCCTTGGAAAAGTAGTCCTGTAATAAGCCTTTGATACAGAAGCTGGCTACCACCATCATTACTCCTAGTAAGCAAAAGTCACTTTGTAGGTTCATCACAAAGGTACCTTTAGAAGTACTATTGACCTTGCCATCTTGGCAATTGTCCAGGATGAGGCACCTAGAGACCACTGTAACCTCAATTTTAAATCTATACCTAGGAAACTATTTGCAGATAGTTACAAGGGCTAGTATTTGTCTCAGAATGCACACCCATAGGTTCTGCTCTCAACTGGGCCTCAGCCAAGGTAGCTCATAATACTTCTATTTCCTCAGACAGGACACTGCAGAAGTTACTTCACTAACTTTGAAATGTACAGATTAACAGTTTTACAGAGGATCCCATGTGTGTACTATTAAAATGCTGTTACTGTGTTCTCTTTAAACAATAGGCATCTCAATCTAATGCAAATATTAGTAAAACTATTCTGATCATTTACAAGCACAGCTGCAGGCAAGAATACTCCCAGAAGTGCGTGCTAGGGTGCAATGCAAGCAGATTGGGATGCCAAAGGTCTGTGTGGCAATTGCTCATTTAAAAGTGCATTAAAAGAACTTGCTGGGGGTAGGCAGAAGAATAACAGAAAATACTGGAAGGGAAGGTGGGAAGCCACAGGCAGACCTGTCTCTAGGGGAAGAATTTTAAAGTATGGAAAAGAGAAGGTTGAAAATGAAAAAGAACCAAGGCAGTAGAAGAGACGACCAACTTGGCAGCATCATCAAGAATGAAAGGAAGGTGCCACCTGTGCCTGTGAGATGACAAGATGTTGAAACACTCTGGCTCAAGTAAAGCCAACCAGCGGCAGATTTAGGAGGAAGGACCAAGGTTTGAAAAACACATGGTTGTTCCTGGACAAAAGTGGCTTTATCACAGTGTCTTTCACTACCATTTTTACTGCTGAATCTGCTCCTCCTTTGAGGTATTCCAATTTCAAGTTTTTTTAGTAAAGGGGCAGTGGCACTGCTTGGCAAGACTCCTAAAGCAAGCATTACAATCCCTAACACCCTCTGAGGTATGTGTCCCATCAAAGCCAGCCAAGTTGGGAGCTAGTCAATGGATAGCTACCACTATGACCACACTCAGGTATTAGAAATATGTTCTCATTCCTAAGGAGACATGTTGAGTTTTCTTCACCTTTCACCTGTCCAATGGTTCATGGATTCCCAAGGGCAGGAGCAATAAAATATTAACATCTAATCTATCATACCACCAATGAAAACTATAATCTGGCTCATGACCTCACGTGAGTATCAGGTTGTTAACTAAAGAAAGGAATCAAATCTTCCTCTAATAAATACTCCAGATTGTGACAGGTAAAATTCAGGTCATACCTCTCCTTTGAAGTTTTAATGGCCACTCCAATTTTATGATAAAGCCACTTACCTTATGTTTGTAGTAATTTTGCAAAGCCTGAAGCGGCTCTAGTCATCTTTGGTGCACAGTTCCCAAGGACATAGCTCTCATAAAACTGCAAGCTTCAAAGGGATTAGACCTCCTCTTTTCTCTCCTCTCTGTCTCTGTCTCCCTTTTTTAAAGGAACATTTCTGAATATTTCCTCCCCTGTTTTCTACCTAGCTCCCTGCGGAACCTCCCCACTGAACCCTGCAACTAGACTTCTTCTCAAGCTCTGTCACTTACCAAACCAAACCAAACCAAACCAAACCAATCTAAGCTAACATAATGTAAAATAAAATAAAATAAAATAACAAAGTAAACTGGTTTTCCCCTTTCATTATAGTGAGGCAATTTTCTGGGTAATTTCTGCTTTTTGTCTTTATTCTATTGTCAATGCAGAGCAATTTGAGGCAAATCAATAGAGCCTGTGTATTTGCATATTTCTCAGGCTCTAAGAAGGACCACATGCAGCAGAACTGCTCCCCTGAATGCCATGGGGTTTTGTTTGTTTGCTTCCCTCCTTTTAAAGTCAGGGGGAAGCCAAGTTGAATCTGCCAAAGCTTGAATCCAAAGCTAATGTCCATCCTGGTAAATGAAACAGCTCTGGGGAAGGTTCCCAGGCGCTGGAAGGCAATTGTCTGTGCTGTTTAATTGTTAGCGCAGTGCCTGGCACAGCAGAGCCAGGGCCAACTTTCCCAAACAATTCCCCAGCGCAGGCCAACAGCTGGCATGGGCTGGGGCCACTCTCAACAGGCAGCTTGTGTGCAGATCAAGGAGGAGAGAGGAGGTCGGTAATATGGATGAACTATTTCCATCTGCCCTGGTCTCAGCACCAGGGAATGGTCCCAACCGTGCTTAATTCAAGAGTACAGACACAGCTCCAGTTGCTCAAACAAGGCTTGTACAACTGTGCTGTTGCAAGAAGAAAGCTGCTTACCCATCTTGCCAGCACAAACATATATATTTGCTTATAGACTGATTGTACGCATTGCCTTGGCTGTAAGACTGATTTGTTTCCTTTAATTGCTAAGCGTGGCTTTTTCAGATATTCATGCTTAAATGCAAGGATGAGACTCAGGGAAAAATACCAAACAAACAAAAACCCAAAAATATCTGTTCATTTTGCCATTTCTCTGATGGCATTAAGAACTAAAAGTCTGAGATGGAGCAGATAGAAACCTTCTGCACTGACATTGAGCACTGGAAAACAATTCAAATCAGGTGTCAGGCATGGGCCAAACCATCCCCAACCACAGTTGTGCAAATAGCGTACAGTTCAAAGTAATTTGGTTTTATCTGCAAATGTGGCAGTCCCAGATGTTTCTCCAGGCATGGTAAGGTGCACCAACCCAAACCCCTTTTGGCAGCAGTCGCTGGTGGCATTTGCATGGAAAGCATACTTACTCGGAAACAAGCTGAAGACAGGTCAGATGATCAGCCTCTTTTGAATCACCAGATAAAACCCTGTTGCCCACTCTGGGGACAAAGTGAGAAACAGGCAGAAGAAACAGCAGAAGTTGTCTCTAAGGGACCATCACAAAACAGCAATCCCAGACACAAGCAAATAAAGGATCATCTACCAGCCACTATATGCAAGCTACACAACGTAAATATACAAAATAATCTCCCGAAGATGACAAAACAGGAACATGTGGGTTCCCTGAGACTAATTTGTCTGCAGATGGTACATGTCAGAAATAGCTGGTATTCAGAACTGTCTTTTCAGGGCACGCTTCTTTAAGGTTACTGAAAAGTTCCTTTATTCAAGAAATTAGCTTAAATGTCCTAAGGCACAGAATGTACTCTGAAAATACTCACATTTCATTTGATTGCTGTTGTTAATGTTTCAGAAATGAAGTAAGTTTTCCCCCAGGGACATTGAGCCTGGCTTACCCATTTGTCTGAGCTTCTTCAAAGGAGGAATGACTCTTAGTTCTGGCCTGATAACAGCACAGGAGAAAAACCAAACACAGTATTAGGAAAACAGCAATTTATTAATTTTTTGGGGTGGAGGGGAAACCACAGGTAAATTTAGTAATGGCGTATAAATATTTGCATAAGAAAACTACTGTTATTTCATTACTTACATGAGAACACAGAACAAAAAACAAGCCAAACCAATTTCAACTTCAAGTGTATCTGAACATATTTCTATTGCTTTTTCTTACCCACACTTCATGAATTTGAGTGTTCATTCAAAGGATTCATCACAGATGGGCTGTGGGGAAAGGTTTGGACCATGTAAGGCTCTTACTGACTGATAATGGGCAGCAGAGGAAATGGTGTTAATCGGGCAAGAATTCTGCCATCTTCCACAGCAGAAATCTCACTGCATTCAATGAAACTGGAAAAAAAAAATAAATCTTTTAAAGCATCAAATCTGGATCCAGCCGCAGGAGACACTGCAGATTAAAATATTGGCGTCTAGAAATTTGTTGTGAAAACTCCCCAAAAGCAACACACTCAGACTTTTGGTCTTCTTTTCTGCCATACTTAAATACAGCTGATTTTTCAAATTAAGCCTATTTCAGCATATCATTTCAACCACTGATGGAGGTTGCCCAGTCGAGTCCAAAGTGTACAAGGTGCCCAGATTCACCTACAAGGTGGTGGCAACGCTCAGCTGGTGCCAGCTCTGCACAAACACCACCAAGAAAGAAGGCTGCTCCCACAGACCCAGACCTCAGAGTCATCTGCAGTGCCAATGCAGCCTGCAGAAACAGATTTCTCAAGCCTGCTCCAGTCTTGTGAGTTACTGAAGCTGCACATTTCTTCTCACAGAAGCAAAACATTTGATCCACCTAAAAGGGATTTAGCACCTATGGTGGGGTGTAATGTAAGCACACAATCCAGAAAACATTCATACTGCTAATGTTTGACTCTAAAGCTTAAATTCTGATAAATTTATAAGTTTAGAATTCCTTATGGGGTCCTAGAGCTGTGCTTTTGTAGATTTGTAGTAGAGCTTTAGGCTTCGCGCTGTTAAGGATTCAATGCTCATCCCCTTTCAGGATCTAGAAACAAGGTGTTACCCTGCCAAAATCCTCTTGGGATCTTAATGTCAAAGGCACACTTCTGGCTCACTTTCTACATGTCCACAGCATGAAGCTTCTCACAAGCTGCTGCTGTGTTTCTTTGCTAAGCCACCGGCTTGAACAAATTTGGTGATGGTCCCCTTCTCTGATGGAGTAACCAATGAAGCAGGATAGTGCTCCAGTGGCCTGGAGACGCAGTACTGGCTCCTCCTGGCCCTGAGAAAGCCAAAAGCACACGTCCACTATTTCCCAGGATATCCAGCAGGCCATGGACTATTCAGGGGCACAGTGAGAGCTCACTGCATTTGCATTCATCTTCCTCAAGCAGCAAAGACTGGAGGATTCATGGGACTGGAAAAAGAGAATGATAACTCTGCATCCTCTCAGCACGGGTACTGACCTGGGAGACTGGGACTCTGGTCCCTCTAAGGGGTCTATGTCCTTTTTTTGGTCTAGTGATCCACCCCCGTGGGCTGGAAATAATGACAAACCACAATAACAATAGCCAGCTAAACAAAACAAGTATAAACAGAAACAACAACTGAGACTGGGAAGAGAAATGGCCTTTGGGGATATTATTTTGAAGAGACTCGAGACTTTGATTTCCCAGGCAGAGAAGATGGCAAATCAGCCAGTTTGACTCCTTGTTTCTTGAGAAAGAGACAAACCACATTTTTCAAAATCTTCCTGTAGGCAAAGCTGATGAACTGACTCTGCTACAGTAAAAAAGAGTGAGATGGGAAAATAGGGAGGTCAGCACAAAAACACAGAGTGGATACCCCACGACTCCACTCTGAAGCCTTTCTAAGTTGCTGCCTCAAAAGTAGAGGATCTCCCTTGGCACCGCATATCTTTGCTTGATCCCATGGGAAGGAGAAGGCTCTAATCAGCTTCCTGAGCCCTGTGTGGGACAAAGATCACACTAAGTGCAAAAGTAGTCACAGCATATCCTATGTATTGACACAAGCACTGCACATACAGGAAAAAATTTGCCCCTGTTATACAGGCAAACAGGGAGACTGGCAGAACACAAACAAGCCATGTTGTTATTGTTTATGCTGTGAATTCAAACCTGAGGCAGGTGAGAAGGGTGCCCCAGCCAGCACCAGTGCAGCACCAGGCCACAGACAAGCAGAGCAGGACCGAGGCAGCACTGGCCCAAGCCTGTCACCCCAGCTGCCCAGTTGGGTGGGAAGGAGCAACAACAGGAGCTGGAGCTATGGGAGCAATCAGAAATATGAATTAAGCCCAAGACTGATGGGCAGCAGAAACAGAACAGGGCAGAGACCAGGAAGGAAAAGTGGAGAAAGGAAGCCTGCTTTAACAAGCTGCCCTCGATTTCAGATGCTGTCTGCTGCCACCTGAACAGGTTCTCCTGCAGAAACAACTCACATTTCTAACCTGCCTGGTTGAAGTTATTTTCTTTTTTTCTGTGAATTTATTTTGTCTCTGTAATATAGCCACCCTTCCCTCTCGCCACATCTCCCTCCCTCCATTCCCTCCCTCATTTAGGAGACTCCAAAATAAAGAAATTATCTACTCCTTGGAAATAGAAATTCATTGTTACATTTCTTTCTCAAATACAATACATATAACAGAGAGTTTTAAATTTCTCCAGCTGTTTGGAAATTTGGAGTGGACACTAGGGAGCACCCATTTTATCCTCAGGTAACGTGTGGAACTTGCTGCTGTGACAGGTCACCAAAAGCAAGCATTTGCCAGGATTCAGAACTGAACTGAATGTGCAAGTGAACATGCACACACACACACCCCAAAATATATTTATATACATATTTATATATACACACCAACTACTTTTAGAAAGGACAATAACAACATCAAAGCAATCTGGTGAACAAAGGTGCTCTTCATTTGCCACCGACTGGCCTTTGTTGTAGACAGACTGGGCTCTGCCTGGTCTGCCATGGGTTCTCCAGCAGCCTGAGTCTGCTCAAATCCTAAATCCCAAACAAGCAGTATTGGTGAGGGTGCTGGATACATCGTAGATGACAACAACCTAATGGTTAGTAGTGCAGGAGAAGAGGAATAAGTAAACACAAGCAAAATATGCAAGTCACTTTATTGAAAGCATACCCATTGGGCTGCTTCTGCTACTTACAGTGGCCAATAAATTCCCTCTGTCCTAACACACTCGAAGTGCCAAGATACATTATTCAGTGCATGAGTAATCAGTCACATTCTTTTGGCTAACAGTAAGTTGTTGAGCTGGACTCTTCATGAAGGTCAGTTGCAGCACCACTGTGGTAGCTGCAGGGCATGACAGAGCCTCATTACCCACCAGACTAAAACAAGGATCCATACAAGGATCTTGTGTGATGAAGGTGACAATCTTCCCAAGTGGGCAGAGGCACTTCTGTGGATGATCAGGCTGTAAAGTTACATTGGAAACTATGGGAAGGGACTCAGCACCCAGTCAAGTGGAGGACAAGGTGTTCATGCAGCCACCAGAAAAACCAGTTGGTCCACTGGATTTTCTCTCTTTGCATGGAATGATAATTTGGGTTCCAAAGGATAATTGGGGAGTTGAACTTGAGGGTGGCCTCAGTACCTTGGGGGACTCAGTGCCAACTGCTGTAAAGGAACTGAGCAGGGGCTATGGTGGCAGTGCTTTTTCTTGCAGATTTTACCAGGGAAGAGGTTGAACTGTATTAATACTGTGCTCTGCAGCTGTAGCGCTTGCCAGAAAAGGAAGCCCCTTTACTTTAGGTTTTGTAACATATTCTCGTGCACAGGTCTGTTCTCTCTCTCTGTTTGCATTGGGTTAAATGCTGCTGAAGTAGACGGGCCTAATTACGGCCTTTCATTCAAGATTAATATGAAGCCATTAGGCTGGTTTATGCAACCAGGTAGCTGAGCAATAGAAACATCTAAAACAAGTATGAGGCAATGCTGGAGGCTGAAACCATGCAATCAGCAGGCTTTCATGGTGAAAAGGCATGGGAAACACAGGAGTGAGTGCTGCCTTCATCCACTGACTTGAGACAAAACTCGGCAAAGAGGAGAGAGGGGCTACCAAACCCACCACCAGTCCAGCTGAGACCAGAGGCTGAGCTAAACAGGGGAGCGTGCCAATCCTGATGCCCCCATCACCCGTGGTACTCAGCACAACAAGCTCTAGTAGCTCTTTCCCAGTGACATGGATGATTGCTCAATTCATTGCCAGCTTCTTGTCCGAGCAGAAACGCCTCGAAGAAACTTGGGTGTTTTTCTAATGACTGGACCAGGAAAGGGTAATGGCACAGCAAAGCTTCTGGGAGCTCTCTCTCCTTAGGCTCCAAAATGTCGTGCTTACTTTTGCAGCTATGTGAGATGCAGGGAAATTTTCTCAGCAATTAACTGGGTCTTTACTAACTTGGTTAATGCCATCCTAGCTATTTTGTAAAAGGAGGGATTAGATGACATGTGAGAGACAATAATTATGAGAGAAAAATCAATTGAGGACAAAGTAAAGTTTGATTGTAAAGAAAGAACACAGAATTTCAAGAAAGGATTTAGGAATCAGAGCTTATGAGACAATAATGGAATTCTGAATAAATGACTGGTTTGAATATTAACATTTGCTAGCAAACTATATTTAAACTGACTCTTTCATTGGTTTTAAGATAAATTTCTTTTTAAAAGCCCAGCATGCTTCTTCTCTTGAAGCTTGGAGGAAAGAAGATATATGTACCTCCAGAGCTGAACATACACAACCACTTGAATTTTTCATGTGAACTGTACTTCCACTTCTAAGGGAGAAACACAGAGAAGAAGACACTGATATGGTAGGCATTGCATAATGCTGCTGTGGGACCTTCCTGCCTTTCTAGGGCATGAAAAGACCCTTTTAGAGACATTTCTTTTGGGCAACACTGTTGATGAGTGTGAATAGGTTTTAACAATTTTGAAAGTGGGAATGAATGTGTACACTTCTATACACCCAACAGTACCTTTGATTTCCAATCATGCTACTGTGGATGGACAACTGCAACCATTCTCAGGCAACCAGTCACTTCCTTTCAAGTTCAGATGGTGGAAAAGCACCAACCCTTATCCCTTTCACATTTATTATTTTCATCAGGGCAGGATGCAGAAGTGCCAGGTACTTCCCAAAGAAGCAGTCCCTATGCAGAACACATTCTTTGCTCAATATTGTCATGATTTCCAGCTTCCACTGCAAAACACGGAACTTTCATTGTCAGGAACTAGAGAGAGCACATGTACGCACACACATTAGGCACTTTGTTTTATTTTGCAAAAAAAAAAAACAACTCTTTATATATAAACAATTTCATTCTCTCTCAAAACATTCTACAACTATACAGCTGTTTGCTCCATCATTTGCATAGGAAATACCACAATACAAAAATAAGGTAAGGGGGAGGCAAAAGAAGCAAAACAGCAACCAATTTCTGCATGTGTTTCCACGTATAAACATTTGAAGCCTTACAAAATTATTTACATCGTTTGTCAACTATTTACATTGAGAGCAACATTTCTAACTATAACAAACAAAACTATAATTTATCAAGTATATGTAAAATTGCCTTAAAAAAAAAAAAGAGTCTATCATATACCACAAATAAATAAAGACAAACAACAGTTTTAACAAAGCTAGGTTTTCCTGCGAGACCCTTTTTTTGGTATTTTGATTGTCGATTCTAGCCTTTGGTTGACAGCTTAATATTACGGCTTGTGAAGTTCAGACACTTATTAGGTTTGTTTGGTTTTCTCCTGTTGTCTGGCCAAATCCTACCTGGTCTAACCTCATCTTTGGCCCTCCATCTACGATTTCAAGGCTGAGCACGGTGGATCAAAGTCATTGTTAGCATAAAAGGGCACCATTTCATTGACTTCAGTGGAGTTTCAGCTACTTCTGTCAGCAGTAAATTTTTCCCTGCGTGTGTCAATCTGAACAGTGGATTAACTAAACTGCACTGTAATTTCAAAAAAAATTACTGTATCCTTTACCTTCTAGTAAATTACATCCAATATCCACGTGAAACTAGATCATACTGGTGATGAACCAGCTTAACATGTCTATGTATGAAAACTGCATTCTAAATCCTTCTTTTTAAAGTGATACTAAGTTTAGCTTATAGTAAGAGGTTTAACATTCTATGTTCATTTTAACTATCCCCACTATTTCAGCTTCCAATATTGACTTTACAGTTCATTCTGCATGTTTTGCCCTTTTATGCAATTTGAAAACAAACTCCTGCTTTGAATATTCAGTGCACACCATTGAGTTAACAGGTACAAAACATCTGACTAAATTGGTACTATTTTGAGAGGTATTTAAGTAACTTTTTTTATAAATGTGCCATGTTATCAAATGTAAAACAACTGCTTTTTTCAGATGTTTCTTAGAAAACTTTTGTATTAAACCTAAAAAGCTGATTTGCATATTTACAAAATCTTTGTCATAGCAAACATGCAACACACAGAACAAAATGCTTTGTTCTATGGCTGTTTATGATTTTTTCTATGTATTTCATATCCACAGAATGGCTTAACATTAAAAAAAAAAACAACCCACATGTACTTAAGTATGTCCAGTAAAAACCTGACAGATTACAGTTCATGGCTTTTCCACTGTGTGCATTCATCTGCATCCTCTCGTTAATTTGTTTACTAAACATTGTCACAATAATGACAGTGCTTTGGTCAAAACACTGCAAGAGGAAAAAAAAAGTATAAAGCTGCAATGTGTCGAGATATAATACTTGTAAAGAGATGAAACCTGCTGACTAAAGCCATATACATCATGAAAGCAAACAAACGACTGAACACTCTGGTAATTGTGATACAGTGTCTTCCCTTTTTCTGCATAAATATACAAAATATACATTTCCAGTTCCTTTTGAGATCTCTTTTAAATGGATATACTCAAAAATTCAACTAATTTCAGTTGCGTGTCGAGAGTCAATAGGAAATTGCATAGATACAAAACAGCCTCAACGCCCAGTCCAGCTCTCAGTTCTGATGCCTCTTCATGTGCAGCGCCAGGTGATCGGAGCGGGAGAAGCTGCGGTTGCAGACGGCGCACTGGAAGGGCTTTGCCCCCGTGTGCTTCCTGTAGTGGCGCGTCAGTTCATCCGAGCGGGCGAACCTCCAGTCGCAGCCTTCCCACGTGCACTTGTAGGGCTTCTCACCTGGAACGGAGCACGGAGACACGGAACTGTCAGCTGCCACCCTTCAGCAGACAACCCATGCGAGCCCACACTGCTCCTCCATAACCAGCGAGGGGCTGACATATCCTAATTATTCACAGCGCTATTCATCGGGCCCCAAACTAACAGCCCCTTTGCTTTTTTCAGCAGATTTTGTTCTTGAAAATGGGATTTAATACCTCATTAAAATGTACAAAACTTTCAAACATGCAAATTGGAGAGAGCTATGGCACAGAAACACAGAGTTAAAAAGCCTGCATGAGACCAAAACATGTTTCTTTACACTCATCACAGTATGAGAGACAGTAAAAAGTAAAAAAGTAAAAAAGTAAAAAGTAAAAAATAAAAAGTAAAAAGTAAAAAGCAAAAAGTATGAGAGGGGAAAAAAAAAGCAGTCTCATGTGACAATATAGCCTGGTTTGTAACTTACATTTGCACCTTTCAAAAATGGGTAAGTTAAGTTATAGCGCTTTTTTAGGAGGTCTGAAATGGGAAAGAAGACTTCTATAAGGATTCTTCACAGTGTGCAGATCTGTTCAAGAGCTGCTGATGCATGAAGAAAGGGGCACAGTGTGTTACAAACACAACGGGGATAGTATTTTCTAAAATGTCACAAGCAATAAAAACTTGTGGTATCCTGCCTGGAGCTAGCTATAAATAGGAGAAAGCACCTCCAAGTCCAAAGCACCCATTTTCAGAATGAAATGTCTTTAATCAGGTGCTTAAATAGCCATATTTTAAGGTGGCAAGTGCTTTCTGTCTTCAGCAGTCTGTACTGATGTAGGAGAAACACAGCATCTCTGAAAACTTGCTGTGGTACAGCAGCAACTTCAAAATATCCACCCAGTCTTGAATACACGGGCCCAGGCACCTAAAATATTTGCATTCATCCATTTTAGAACTATAAACATAGTATTTTAAACATGCCTACAGTTTACAGGTGTTTGTGGAAATGGGAGAAACACGGATTCACAAAGCCATGACGACTTCTGTGTGAAACCAGAATTTTACACAGGTACATACACCTGCCTAGGAGCTTGTGTGGGCATGATGTCACCATACAAGCAAGCTTCATATAAATAAAGAGGTTAATGTTTGATGTTGTTTGACAAAAAACCGCTTACAGTTGGGAGAGTGAATTGCTATCTATGTATTTTGCATTAATTTGACCCATTTGGCAAGAACAGAAAGAAAACCAAGAGTATCAAAGCACTTGGCAGTAGCTTCATCTGGAGCAGAAACTGACCAAAGCTGAGCTTTTCAAACAGTTCTTTCTAATCCATCTTACAGATCTTCTAAGTCTCCACTGGTCCCAAGCCTTTACACTGAGTCTCAATCCTACTGCAGAGTGAAATGCCTCCCACTTTTCCCTGTTTTACTAACACATACACACGTGGAAGAAAGAGAAGCGCCAGTATCCTGAAATCAGAGTGTTTATTCCTCATCAGTTATGCAGGTAACACCATCTGAGAAGCTCCAAAACATTACTTCAGAGGCACTTATTCATCATGCAGATAAAATTATAAAACTGCTTTTGTCTGGGAGTTTCTACTGCTTCATCTGATCAACCAGAAACTTTTCATCTACTACTGAGTTTAGAACCAGCCCTTTGCTCATATTGGGGATGTGACTTTGTACCGGGAATTGCTGCCACAACCAGAACCTGATCTTTTCAAGAAAAGCTTACCACCCACCCATCCAACAATCTCTTTGCATCAACGGCAACAGGGATTTATTGGAATCCTGGTGGAATCATAACATCCCTTAGGAAAAACAAGAGCCTGGCATCATCTCTCACAGAATTTGTAATCATTTGGTGGATCACAAACAGAAATCATCACAGATTTCTGTCACAGCTGAATTAATTCTGCCTGAGTAAATTCTGATGCTTATTGAAGACAGGAATGATCTATCATATAGGGTTCTTTTTTGCTCCATGCAACCCATACTGTAGGCTAAAATACAGATTTAATTCAAATCCAGTGTGTAAAGCTTTTCTAACACCAGTGAAGCCAGCTGAGAGCACATTTGGTCTTCACAGTAGAATTACAGGAAAGATCCCTATTCAGTGAGGGATCTTTCACACTGTACAGGTGATCCTCAATTTTTGCTGGGTAAACAATGGAGGCTGTATAAACCTGTGTTGCTGATCCAAAGGCACAGCACCAGGGAGATGATCTTTGAACACCTTGTGTTAAAGCACAAGTGCGCACACAAAGGTCACACGAAAGTATTACTCCTGTACTTGAAATGTCTTAATTTAGAGACAGTGTATTTAGTACCTTTTCTCCTTTTTATCTCCTTTTCTCCCTGTTTCCTTTAAATCCTTCTTTCAAAGTCTTCACTCAAAACTGCCACATTATACTTGATCCTGAACTCACAGTGCTGTGAGCCTGACACCCTCACTGTCCAGGGAGAGCACACACAGTCAGGTCTCTACTTCAAATGCTTCTTCTTGAGTTTTGCAGAATTATACATGGAATGACATGTATAGAAGATAAGGAGGGCAGGAAAAACAGCACTAGTTAACAAAAGCCTAGGAATATCCAGACTGGACAGGAATGGGGACCTGGAGATTAAGATCTGTTTTCAAGTCTGAGGACATATGAAGTACATGCAACTTTCACTGAGTGTCTATGGTGCACTGTAAAAGCAGTCTCAAAGTTGTCCTGTGTAGGTGACACCTGACCCTGTCAGAGTCCAAACAACAATAAAAAAGCTGTCTCCTGTTAAAACTTTCCCTAACACGCGAGCAAGCGTCAGCAGGTGTTGTGAAGGCTCCTGGCAGAGGAAGTGCCGGCGTGCCAGCAGTCCGGGCAGCAGCGATCCCTGTGCCCTGCTGCGTGCCACAGCGTCCCAGGCAATGTTCAGTCCCATGGCCAGAACCCCCAGCAAACTCCAGGGCACTCAACTTTGTAGAGACACTGTTCAGAAACTCACCACACTGTCATGGTCACATCACTGCCTGCCACAGCCACGAATCCTCCTGGGCAACAGCGTTGCTCCGGGGAAAAGCTCAGGCAGTGCCATGCAGAACAGCACTGCTCCTCCTTGCTGGCAGGCTTCTGCAGACCTGAGCTAAACCAAGCGCTGCTCAGGGGATGAGCAGAGGCAATGAGCTGGTGCCTTACTCAGATTGTTTTAATAGTGTTACTTTTATGTACTGGAAATTAAAGCCAGAACGCTGCTTTTAACCCCTGCTTTGGCCAACAGTGAGAACTGGAAAATATATTTTTAGTGCCAGTGTAGAGGCCTGGATTATTTTGAATAAATCCTAGGGGTAAAATACTGAATATCTATGTTTGTAATGCTAGTTTCCGTTGGAAAGTTCTATTTAAGAACTGAATCAATTTAAAATGTTTTCCTTTTGGGCAAGGAGGGGGGGGGGTGTAAAAAAAAGTAGGTGGAGATTAATTTTCACTCCTTTAGAGCAAGCAGAAGAACAACTAGCTGGTAGTGTTTTCTCTCTCTCAACCTATACACATGCTTTTTGTCACTTAGCAGAAATAAGATTTTAGTTTAAGTTCCTGCAAGCAAGGGAAAAAGAGTCTCGCATATTTTCTGAAGTGATCCTACTTCTTTGCTGTGCTGACTTTAGAGGTCTGAAAAATCTGGTTTGAAAACTTACTTTTTAAAAAAACAGGTATACACAACAAGGGACACTGAACTCTTTATCCGCTGTTTTCGTTGGCTACATAGTAATGTAAGATTTGTTTACTTTAATGATTGTGCGAAATACAGTAGCTGTAAAGTTTCAGAAGTATTTGGTTTTCCTCCAGCAATTTAGGCCTTCTATAGGGTGTTAAACCAAGAATGCCACTGGTCATCAAGCACGAGGGCAGTACGGCTCAGTTACTGGAACACGATCACAGTATCAAACAGATATTTCACTGTAAAAGCAAGAAAACAGCTAACTCCTCCACTTCAGGGGAGCTTCCACGGGATTTGTTAGAATGTCAACACTGTTCAACTAAAACACCATGGAGGAAGCTGGTACCGATTTCCAGCCAAATAGCACACTCCAACCCTTTCTTCCCAAGCCAGAAATATTATACACAGCACTTCTGGGAAACAGAACTGCCTTCCTTTAAATTATACTTCAACAGGATAGAGATTTCATAAGTTTAATTGGATTTCTGCACAACCTCCTTCCAGTATCAATGGTTTAAAATATCTTGCTGGCTTATACATCGCAAAATATATTTTTAAGTTCTTGAGTTCTTAATATGTATCCATTTTCCAGTTTGAAAAAAATACATTTGTGGAGCACGAGAATGATACTTGTATTTGAGCACAGAAATTTTAAGCCCTAATGTTTAGATTGGAAGGTCTTTTAAAGAAAGCACACAGCAAGAGATAAAGGAGTTTAACCTGAAAGGAGACTATTTTGCTTCCAAAGTGCCTATTTGGTATTAAAAAAATATTCACAATGCTGTGAGATTACAAGGATGTCAAAAAGACATTTAGACGTTCACATATAACTTGCTACGCTAACCAACCACTTCAACAGATAAAATCTCCCCCAGCAGATCCCATGGTTCAGGTTTCTTATCAACACCACAAGAGAGTGGTCTGGACCAGTAAAGTACACACACTGTGTTGTCTCTTCTCCTTTTAATTTATCTTCTCATTCAGCTGTGCCAAAACGCACCAACTGCTTTCCTAACATTTCATTCTAGGTGCTGGCAGCGACCCTCACAGCCATGCTCATTTGGGTACAGCACAGTGCCACCAGTGGGAGGGAGGCGGTCATTTTGAAGACACCCTCTATCTTCAACACACAGCCTCTGTTCAAGAACATGTCTCTGTTTAAAATTGTTTGGAAAAAACAAGTCACTGACAGACTCCATTATTGACGAATCTCCCCATTAACAAGGAAATAAGCTTCCTCATTTCACCAAAGAGTTTCATGACTTTAAATCTGCAATTCACTCCTAGGACGGCTTTCTTTAAAAATAAAGTTGTAAACAGCAAGGGCTGGATTTTCAAACCTAAAGTTAGGTAACTCTATTGGTATGCAGAAATCCAAATACAGATATTACACCAGCCAATGCCTGCAATTTCACTTGTTTCCTATCAGAGATTTCTGTCAGAGCAATGAGTTTGGAGCTTCCTTAAGGAATAACAACTAGTATACACTTTCCAGAGACTCCAAAATTACAACATCTGATTACAGCTCATAAGGGTATAAAAGTATAAAGACAGCCCCCCGGCCCCAGTATTGCCATCATTTTAATATTACTTGTGCTTATTATGGAACTATTTCTAGTGGTAAGTGGTTGGCCTTAAAAAATAGGTCGGTGTGATACAATTGTGGCACGCAAAGTAGAAGTTTCTGTACCAAAACTGCACCAGTTATGTACATAACCTTTATCATGGTCAGCTTTAAAATGGATAATTAAAAAGATTTCTGTTGTCTCAAAGCTTTCTGGTGCATTTGTTTTCAAATTTTTCACACATTAACATTTTTCACACATTAACATGTCTTAATTTCCTGACAAGCTATAGCCTCAAATTTTAGGAAAAAAATAACAAATGAAATGGGTTTTTTTTTGGTTTAGTTTGCTTGAAATAGTGTTTCTCCGGCTCACAGCACCATAGTTTTAAACTTTGACTGCGTGACTGGACCTGGAAGTAGTTACTGGGGTGTATGTCTGCAAGCACTCAGAAGGTTTTCTCCCCCAGTATTTACCCAAAATCAGATCTTCTTTCTCTTATTGACTAAGTGCTGTAGTCATCATTAAAAGCGGATTCTTGGTTTGGTTGGGTTTTTTTCGGTTTTTCTTGAGAAAGAACCAAAAGCTGGATTTTCAAAATAAGTAATCCTCAGGTGTTTAAAATATCTTTACTGCACTAAAATTCTTAGTTGTCCAAAATGGAGATGGACGACAGGGCTGACAGCAAGCCAGGTATAGCCAGATTATTCTGTGAGTGACAAAACAAATTTAGTCCTTGAAACATCTGTCCACAAATGAATGAGCAACATATGCTGCACACTTTTAAATGCAACTAAGTCTCTGCCTACTATAGTGGTGGCTAAAGGGGTACCATTAAATGCTACTTCACAATGAAACAGCATCATTTTGTAGCAGAGAGCTTTGAGCTCAGCACAAAGTCCGATCACTGATAAATGAAGCATGAACAGGAATAAAAGATAACTCACTGGTGATCAAAGAGGACAGTGAAAAGAATTCACTGTCTAACTACAGAGGTGCAGAAGGCATTACCTTCTCAGCACTCCCACCCGTGCTAGAAGCACACTTATTTTGTTAAGTGTTGTCTTACGCAGTTCAAGGATTAGTGGGGAATCTTGACTGCCCTGTGCAACGGTTTATTTTCTTTCTGGTATAACATTCTGTCTTAACAGAGGTGGTCTCTCATCAAGGAGATATGCAAACACAGAGGAAAGGAATTTTTTTTAAGTAGGTTTATAAGAAATCCATGCCATTCGGGGTGCACGGCTGTGTCTACACATCCTGTGCTGAAGAACACATTTCCTCACCTATGCCTGTGGTACAAGAATTGCTCTTTAGCTCTCTCACCAATAACACTGGCTTTTGTACAGTCAGATAAGAGGTGCTCTTAAACTGGAATTTATTAAACACATACTGTAGACTTCCAGATTTCCATCTACTGTATGCACACACACACCACAAGAAAAAAAAATTAAAGCAATACATTAAAGGTATTTTAACTCAAAGCAAAGCACTGTACACTTGCCAAAATCAAAGGTTTTAATATGTCCTTAATCAGAGTTGTTAGAGATCCCTGAATATAAATAATGCAGCCTGACAGGACAGGAATGCTGCTACCAAGATACTCAGACTAAACTAGGACATTACTTAAATGTTTCTAATCTTTCACCAATGGGAGGTGCAGGTCATCTAACAAACAAGCAACACACTACCCTGGCTGGAACCAGGAGTCAATCGTCCCAGTCAAGCCTCAGAAATTAATTACAATAAGGAATGTCTGCTCAAATAATGGAAACTTTTAATCACTGGCAATTGCTGTGAATCTTGGGACTATATTAGCCTATGTAGGGCGGTCTCAAAATGAACTATATTTAAAGCCGGTCTCCTAGGTCAACAGTTTCTTTATCAAGAATCAAATATCCTGGAACTGAAGTTTAATCCTCTCAGGGAGCAATTGACAGAAACAACAGTTCTTTTAAGCTTTCATGCTTAGAGGGACTTTCTAGGCTTTTAATCAAAAAGAAAATATTAGGCTTTTCTTTTTAGTATCTAAAATCTAACAGGAATACCCTCACCTGACACCTTGGAATTTAATTCCCACTTCATAAAAGTTGTATGCTGGATGCTGGTGAGAATGATCAGTAATATTTAAATTAAAAATTTAGGTTTATGCTGCTAAGATTTCAAGCTCTTTTGAGCAATACATTCAAACACTTCCCATTCGGCTTATGACTACAGATAAAGAACCAGATCAATTATTCCCAAGGCCTGTGATCATTCATGAAGTGTTTGAAAAAAAATATTTTCCCTTAAACTGTGGTTTGCACAGGAAAATAATGTACTTCCATTTCTCACACAGGCAACTAATGGATTTAGCAGAATTCATAAATAAAAGATACTAACATACCCTTCAGCAGTCTCTAGCAACACTGCACTTTAATGCACTTTGTCAACAGTTTTATTTAACCCTCTTCCAACTTTTCCTTATGGTCTCTATCAATGATGGCATTTACTGACAGCTCCTTAAAGTGTAATCTATGCAACTGACCCATTTAACAGGTCAAAGAAGCTGATCTGCACAGAAGTATTACTTAATTGCTGTTTTCACAATTTCAGGATCAGGTTTGCTACAAGCAAGGCAGAGTCTTTTGGGGCCTCCATTCCTCATTTGCGCACCGTGAGTGAAATCCTTCACCAAAGTCTTGGTAGCATTTGAGTTCCTACACGTTTTCCTGGAGTGCTTTTCTTCCAGCAGGAGCCCAACTGTTACTTGTCTTCCCTTCTGAACCAGGAGCACCCTGAATTCCCAGGCAAATGGCACCATCCTTAACACGTGCCCCTACACAGGTATGGTGAACTGAGAGCGCCAAGTCCCAGGGACTGCTGAAATCTACTGCTTACAACTGGTTCTAATTCTGATGTACCATCAGTCTAATTCTGGATCTATTAAGGCAGAGATCTAAAATAAAATAAAACGTTTAACACCTTGAGGAACCACACAAGTCAGCAGCTGTTCCATGCCTATATAAACATTTGAAATAACCAGGGACAGTGGAAGTATTTTGAGTGCATCTCATTTGAGAAATGCCATTTCTCTTGAGTTATCTCGGCTTCCACTTCCCATCACCAAATACAAGCTAGATCTATAGATAGAGATGAAATAGTTCTGCAGTTAATGCTAGAAACTATTAATGGCAAGCCCACCATGTGACCAGAGAACATGCCTGTACAAAGACTCTGTATACGGAAAACCAGTGTGCAGCTGGAAAATGTCCACAATGTGCATGCCTTGATGTGTTCAAAACAATCACAGATTTTCCTCTTAAAAACACACACAATTCTGAATTGTGCAGCTGCTCACAGAAATAATTACCCCCCCCCCGACCCTGTAGCCAGCTGTTCTGCAGCATTACAGGTAGTGTACAGGTATGGTATTCCAGGTGCCTGCACAGCCAACAGCCAACATCCACAATTCAAATGTTTTGCTTATAAAGAAATCTAAAAGGACAGGTTATAGGACCGTTGTTTCTAAGCGATCACCTGATATATATACTTGGATGCCAGAAGAAGAACTGAATGAAGTTTATCTGCAATATGCAAGGAACCACTTTTCCCTGAGATCTGGCACACGTTTCAATTTGGACATACAGCTGTTTTGCCAGAGCTTTCAGGTGGCTTTGCTGCATAACAGCCGGCGATAAATGCACAACCCCCTCGCACATGAGACACCGCGGTTGCACAACGCCGGGCACGAAACAGGATTTGTTCCATGACCAACAGGTAACATTATTTTAAAAGAAATCCCCTGCTTCAAAAGGTCAAAAATCCAACCTGTTCTGAAAGATGTTCCAATAGGTACTTCCAAACACTGAGTACCATTTTACCTGTTTCAGAAGTAATTAACATCGAATTCAAGTACCGTACTGAAGTGTTTTAAGGTATTAAAATGTACCACACATCTGCTCCAGAACCACATGGAAATGGATGAAAAGTGTTCTGTATCTTTTCAACACTCGAACCTTTGCTCATATTCTGTTTTGGAGTTGCCAGTTTACCAACTAAATTTATTTCATCGTGAACAAATGCTAAAGCATTACGTAGGGAAAGAAAAACGTGTGCCTGCTTCAGCAACCGGTACAAATACATAATCCTATCTTAGCTTTTAACAGGAATACTGGATTCTGATCAACAGCAAGAGTCCAGTGTAATTACATTACATCAGCATAACTATATCACTACCTGACTTGGTGTAAGGTAAACAGCTTAGGAACACAAAAGAATAAAAAAATAGATGGGCTTTTCCTCTTGCCCATTTCCTACAGTTTTGTTTAGATGTAATTTATAAAATCTGACAGTGTGTTCATATCTGAACTGAAAAAAAAATAGACTACAGCCTACATTCCATCTATCAAAAGTAACATTTTCCTTAGGTTTGTTCTCAAAGAACATCTACTAAACCCAGGGAAAACCTTTCAGAAGAGAAAGGCTGCTAAATAAATACTGTGAAAAGGCTGAGATTTTCCAATACAAAGGGAAAACCATGAGGTCTGTCTTGACTTTTAATGGCAGACAAACTTTGCTGCAGGCTCTTTTATTTTAAGATGACAGATTGCTGAGAAGGGCAGGGACTACTCAGGATGAGAGAGACTGCAGCCAATTTTAAAAGGTATTGTTAAGAAACTAAGAATAAGGAGAGAACAACTCCAGTGGTCCATGATTACTAAAGAACGGGTTTAGCCAGATAAACAGGTCTGCCATCCCTGAAGGGATTTGAAAGAATATCACACACAACTTTATTAAAACGGCTTACGTGACATTTGCTTTAGACTTTGAAGGTAAAAGCTTCACAGAGTCCTTCAAAAATGTTTTAAAACTAAAAAATCAAAACTTATTAGTGCTGTATGAATTCACAGTTCTGGGGGGATGGGATGAACAGAGGCACATCCTCTGATTTAGCCCTCGGCATCAATCCCTTCAGAGATCAATAGCGAGATTCCCTTGCAGTCTTGGGGAAGGCTTGGGGAAGGAGCAACTTCACAGGATTCCCTGAGTTTGCACCCCTTTACTTTAGCATTCCTTAATCAATCAAACGTTAAGTCAGAGATCTGGCTCTTAAAACACAACTTCAATCCTATGTTAAGGCAGAGATCAGAATCGCTGCTGGAAATCTTCAAGTATGAAGTGAATATTCAGGAGAGTTAAACTAATCCAAACTCTGAAATACTGCAGGTAACAGGATACGGACTCACATTCTTGCATGTAACACGCTTTAGACAGTTTATCCCTTCATTCACCTCCCCAGAAGACCCTTTGTATTACAGACCTGCTTAAGTTCACTAGATTTTTATCTAAAACAACATTCTTGTTTCCATGAATACATCAGCTCCTCTGACCTCTGCACATTTATCCACATTTCTAGGTAAAAAAGTGAAGGCAACAATAAACATTAGTGACCCTAAGCAATATATGTTAGCAATGAGGTATGTATTTCTATGCATACAAGAACTAACTTTGTAAACTCTGAAGTCATTACCACTCAAGGTACAGAAAAACATATAAATTGACTTAAAAAAGGAAAAGTGCTCATGTTTTAAATGCTGACTATGTAGTGTTAATGTTTAGACTCAAGCTTTCCTTTTATCTCTCTTCCTAGTTATTTTGTAAGAGCAATCAAGATATTTAAAACTGGTATTTAGTTCCTGGCTGAAGTGCACAAGGGGTACACTTAAATTTACAGATTATTTATTAAACAGAGATTCTACTCTCTGACACTACTCAAGATTTACAGCCGCATGAAAATATTCCTTTCTTACTGAATTTACTGCTATCAAGTAAGTAGTGATTATATATTAAGAATATTTTTAACCATGTTGGTGTTTAGTCTGTCACTTATGCAAAACAATAATCTTCTACTTGCTTTTAATTTTTCACTGTACAACACAGGTAGCTTTCATTTCTGAAAACAAGATTTCCTTAGTAACACTTAGCCTGGACATACTCAACTTCTTCACAATAATGTAACAATCCATTTATAATAGCTGCTGAACAGAAGGCCTTGTTTCCATAGAAATAGTAAAACATTTTGTTAGACCATGGCTCAGAACAAGTTTTGATTTAAGCTTAGGTGAAAACTCCTTGAACGGCACAGCTGTAGTGCTGACAATCCGCTTCAATAACAAAGTTGCTTGAACTGTGTTTTGCTCTGATTGTAAGCCCATGCATAAAAGAACCAGGGTTCACTCTCACTTATAAAACCAGGAGTCACAGTCCCTTCATTTAATTTCTTTACAAAATAATTCATGTGATTTTCACTGATTTAGCATGAGTGGTTCTGTACCAAGATCCCAGCAAAGCACTGTCCTAAACAGTTTCAGGCGTGCTGGTGCTGAGCTATGTTTTTTCCTTCTCTCCCTCTCTCCTTCTTCCCCCTGCCTCAGCAGGTGAACAGTTGGGAAGAGCATCTGGGGCAGTTCCACCTTCCAGCCACTGTCCTCAGCACTCACAGCTCCTGCACCCACACACAACCAACACCCTCCTCAGCTCCGCTCCTCGCGGGCCCAGGAACAGGGACTGCCTCTGTAGCTGCAAGCAGAGTTTGATCAGGGTACAAAAAACAACTGTGACACACTGACACTTTCAATTTTCTTCATTTTAATGGTTTTTCCCTGACAGAATAAAAAATTTAAGATTTGAAATTATGTCCTTTTTTAAAAAAAATAAACATGGAGAACCACATGTCTTTCAAAAAAATAATAAAGCCCACTTAATGCCAAAGACAAAGTAAATGGACATATCTTGGGAATTTTCATGATGTTTGTGAAAAAGTCTAAGACTAAATAATCCTAAAAGGTCAGAAAGAAAGCCTAAGCTAGAAAATTTTATCTAGTCAGATAAATCTTCAAAAGTAGAACATCTTTACTATGTTTAATTCACTATTCAGGGCGGAAGAAAGATTTTTAACACTTTAATGGCATTTTAGACTGAAAGTTTCCATCTACTTTTTTGTCAGCTATTCTGAGTTCCATTGAGGTTTAACAAAACTGCATTTATAAAACAAATTTTACTTCTCACTGACCAATCCTCAAATATTTTGTAGCTGAACTGCCAATCTGTCCACACCACTCTAGAGAAAACAGGGAGACGCTGGCAGACCCAGCGTGCTTGCTTGGTCAGAGAACGCGTCAGGCACGGACGAACGAGAGACAGCGAGAGAGTGAGCACATACATACCTGTGTGAGTTCTCAGGTGCGCTTTTAAGTGAGAAGACTTTGTATAAACTTTTGTGCAGCCTAAACAAAACAGAAAAAAAAAAAAAGGCAAAGAGGCTTCAGTAGGAAGAACAGAAACATTCCACACTGTCTTTAAAACTTCCTCATTCAGGGCTGGGGTACTATCTGGACACACTTAAATTTACTACTTTCTGGCATCATTTTTGCCATTTAGAAGCGAAATTTTATATAGGATGCTCCTACAGATATATTGCTTTACACAGAAAAGAGAAAAACATGTATGTTTCTGGTCAACTTACTGCTTTGTAATGTAGTATATAGACCAATAGCTGCTACAATCTATGTACAGTAACACCTGCTACGTATAAGTCATCAACTTTGCAGGAGTGGATTATTTTTTTTAAATTTCCAAGAGGACCTGATCAAGCCAGACTCCATGTCATCATCACCCAGGGCTCAACACAACTCTTCCACTGGGCATTTACTGCATGGCACACCAAATGGGTGATATGGCACCAAGAGCTGGTAAAGGGGGAGCAGCAATTTTTCTCTGCGCTGCAACGGGTGTGCACGCCTTGTATCTGGGATCACGTACTACACGGAGGCACACTTTACAGCCAGGTCCCTCTTCCTCTTCAGTGCAGGAGGTAATTTCAGCGATGGATTTATGAGGGCAGCTGAATCTCCTGCTCGTAACAGGGAAGAATGGCTGTGGCCTTGGCTACTGGGGACTGAAATTATTCTTACAATGCCAGAAAATTCAAACAGAGCTTACTGCACTGGACAAACTGAGCGTCTGCTCCATCATGAATACTGGACAGTCACACTGATTTACACTAGCAAACGCCAAAATTTTTGGTTTTTATTTTCTACAGAGCCCATATTTTGTAACATGGTAAAATGAGCCCAAGAGAATGACAAATGACATGAAGAGTACCTATTATTTAAAGAATGTGAGAGTCTTCCATTCAAAATAAAATAACGACAAAGACAAATTCTACTTGGACAAAAAAACTATTTGCTTCTCCCTAGGTGTAGACCACAGTCAAAGAAAACCACTTATACCTCATCCGTGATTATTCACACCTTTTTTTTTATTGCAAGAGCTGGGATTTTCTGGCACAGATTGCTTACCTGGGTAGTCACAGTAGTGGATACGTCTTTTCTCCAAATCCGGGTTACTTCTCCTGTTGTATCTGACAGGTTGGATGTTCTGGGGGGTTATGGGCAGAGTTGCAGGTAAATTCGGGTTGTGAATCGCCAGCTTGGAAGCTATAGTTGCGGCGTACGATGGAGGAGGGGTTAAATTCTGCAGCATCTCAGCTTGTCTGTCTGGACTTCCAGGCTCTGAGCTTGGGGGTGAAGGAGGGAAGTAAGTGGCCTGCTGCTGCAGGAACTGGTTTGGCATAGTGTAGGTACAGGGGGGGATGCCCTGGAACTGTTTCATTGCAGTCTGTGGAACAGCCGAGGAGAGTGTGTTAAGGCCCGCCATGGCTGAGGGCATGGAGACATTGTTAAGGGAGTCCATCACGGCTGCCTGAGGAGTGGTGCTGGGCATGTCTAAATCCGGTGAGCTCAGGAGCTGATACAACTGGCCTTGCTGGGGTGTGATGGACAGATGGACATCTGGAGTAGGAAGCTCCTGCTTGATGAAAATGTTGTTCACATCAGGAGTTTGGTGGGAGCTGAAGATGCTGGTGAATTCTGGGAGGGCCTGAGTGGGAGCAGGGGCAGGGGCAGTAGTTTCGTTCTGGTGACTGAAGATGGTGACCGGCTCTGTCTTGATGTGAGTTACACAGGGCCGCTGGGATTTGTACAGGCCAGTTCTCAGGTGGCTGATGTCGGGCAGGAAGACGTTCATGTTGATGCTGTAAGGCAACCCTTCGCTGTCAGTGAAAAACTGGTCTACAACCGAGGCACTGTCTCTTCTGTATTTCTTATGCTCAGGGATGACGGGAACGGGCGGGAGCTGAGGTGCCAGGTATTTCTCCATTTCACATCTAGTCTACAAAGACAAAACAGACCATAATCCACATGAGTTGTTACCAGCTAAGAAAAATGACGGCATCCAAGTCATGTGAGGCTTTACAAATAAAAGGCAATACTGTTCATCCAGCCGCAAGACACCTACAGAGGAAGTTATGAATGCTCACACTAATGAAAACCTGCTTGATTTTACAATCAGCACACTGATCAACATCATCAAGGACAAGGAGATAAAGTCAGGGTACAAAGCGTTCACACATTAAGACAGATCTGATGTTTCAGCATACACAAACTTTTCATCTTTTATGCCTAAAAGACAGTGTGAGGCGCAGAAGTGACAGGCACTGTGCCTAATCTGCAGATCTCCTGCTCTGGAATTCACTGCTCCAGCAGGGTGACTGCCTATCTGTTTCACCCGCTTCTCTTTGAAATGCTAACTGTAAAAGCCACATCCTCAGCTGACTATTTGAATACTAACACTTCAAATAATGTTTATATATACATATATATATATTCCATACTTCATGATTTTTCATCCCTAGAAAAACGGGATTTAATTAGAAATACAACACTGAAGTGTAAAGTTATTAATAATATCGAATAAAAAGGAGACGAGTTGACTCCATCAGAGTACTCTTTGTGTAAAGTGTCTCCAGGACTACGCTTAAACCAATAATAATCTATGCAGTGTATAATTGTCTAATGGCGTGATAAACATGTCCCTATCCATGCCTCGGTTCTCGCAGAGCTCTTTAATTACTGGAAAATCATCCTCTTAGCACAGTAGTGCGAGGGAATCCGTGGGTGGCTGGAGCCCTATACATTACTGGTGTACAGTCATCGGCAAAACATTTATCATGCACTCTCCAGTGGGCAAATGCTACATTCCCCCCTGCCCTGTCAAGAGAGGGCTCATACCAGACCCGTTTAGCACCCCGCAAGCGAAAGCAGCTGACAAACAGCAACTCTGCCCGAAAGTGGATTTTAGGACTTTTCTTCAAAGACCCCTAGTAAACACCACAAACAAACACAGCCGCCTTCCCGTCCCTTTGATCTAGATCTGCCCCGACATGCCAGGCTACTTTTTCCAGCTCTTGTTTACGAGTCGAGGGCAGCTCGCTTTGAAGACGGGGAGTTATTTACTCGTTAGGGGAAGACACCACCGAAAGGCAGCGCCCGACAGAGCGCAGCCCGGCACCGGGGCTTCCTCCCCGCCGACCCGGGCCACGCCGGTGCCTCGCAGGGCGCGGGGAGCCGCCCCTGGAGCGGGCACCGTCAGCGGGCTGGAGCCCGGCTGCGGTTGGCACCTTCCCGCTTTTAGCTCCTCCAGCTGTTTGCCTGCGGATCCGCTCCCAAACAGCCTCCTGGGACAGGCACATAGTCCTGGGAAGTCCCCCCTTACCAGTGAGTCGTGCGCGCTGCCCCCCCGCCCCCCGAACATGACTCCTTGCGTGGGCGAGGAGGACAGGCGGCCGCTCTAATTCTGCCGCCGGGCAAGTGCGAAGGCAGCAGCTGTAGCTTTCAACACACCCGCGGGGGCAGCCCCGCTCCCCCCGCGCCCCGGCCGCTGCCGCCGGAGCCCGCGCCCGCCTCGGCCGCCTCGCCGCGCTCCGCCGGCGGGAACACGGGAGCGCTCCCCGCTCCGCGGCGCTCCGCACGGGCGGGATGGGCGGCGTGGCCGCTCCCCCGCACACACACACACACATATACGAGCACACGCACGCTCTGCCGCTGCCGCCACAGCCCCGGACTTCGGTGTCCGCCGCCCTCGCCCGGCCCCACCCAGTCCCGCCCGCTCCGCAGCGGCCGCTCCCGCCGAGGCGAGGCGGGGTGGCCGGGGAACCGTGCGGGCACCGAGTGCCCACCGGCGGGCTGTGCCCGCTGCCTACCTGCACCATCTCCTCCGCCGGCAGGTTCGCGCCGCCGCCCCCGCCGCCGCCCCCCGGGTGCTGCTGCTGCTGCTGCTGCGGCGGCGGCTGCTGCTTCAGGTCCTCTCCGGGGAAGATCGCTGCCTCCCGAGCCCCCAGCACGGGCTTCAGCTGCGCGAACACCGGCTCCTCGGGCTGCTGCACGGGGCCCAGGCGGGCGGTCATGGTCAGCACCCTGGTGGCCATGGGGCTGGCGGCGGGCGCGACGCGGAAGAGCTGCCCGCCCCGGCGCAGGGCGAGTGACCCGCGGGCGGCTCCGGGCGGGCGGGCGGTGGCTACTCGTGCGCTCACTCCCCAGGAGCACCAGCCCAGAGCGCATCCACTCCGGTATCGTCAGTGCCTCCGCCCGTACCTGGCCGTGGGTATCTACCCGGTGACACACGCCCGCCTCTATTTCACCCTACTCCGCCCCCGGCCCCCCCCTATACCCCACCCAGCCCGGAGAGGGGGCCGGCCCTGCCGCCCGCCCTGCCTACGGGGAGTGCGGGCAGCTCCTCCCCACCGCCCGGTCCGGTCCGGCCCGGTCCGGCCCTGCCCCGCAGTGGCGGCACCGGCGAGCGCGGCGGGGATGGCGGAGCGGTCCCGATCCCGGTCCCGGTCCGGATCCCGGTACCGGCTCCGGCAGGACGGTACCGCCCGGCCAGCAGCCGGGGAGCGGTGCCCGCGCAGAGTTCTCGGAAAGGAGCGGCGGGCGCGGCGCTCGCCCCGGAGTGGAAGCGGATTTTCAGCAAGTGCGGCGCTCCGCCGAGGCTTCTCTCGTGCTTTTACTATTATTTATAGTCTTGTAAAGAAGCACTCCTAATGTGGGCACTTTAAAACAACTGTCTTGTCCTACCTTTCATCTTCAAAAGGGCTTTAAAGGCAGTCGTTCAGATTTATTATTTTTTGTCCTGAAGGCAACTCGTACTCGAAACCTACTGCTAATAATTATCAGCCCGGCAGTACACATACACCCGTCCCCCACCCCCGCCTCGTACACTGTGAAAATAAAGGTTTTCAGCATTTTACAGATACAGCGCAGAGGACAAGGAAGACGGGTAGAGGAAAAGAGGTAGCGACAATACAATCTTCTCTTCCCCCCCTGCTCTCCCTCCCTTCCCATCGAAATGAGGCAAGTTTCTATTTACTTGTTTTGAGGTGTGGTTTCGACGCAAAGCGTATTTCCCCGTAGACACCGGACGGTGAGCTACAGCATGTTTCGCTGAAGCAGAAAAAGCAGGGACGCCGTCCTTAAGTGCAACACCGACCGGCTCACGTCCTATGGGAAAAATACAGCGTGTAGGGGAGCTTTGAAAAAAAGCACAAACTTTCCACCTTTCTCCCAGCCCTGTCAGCTCTGCGCCTTCGGTTTGCAGGGAGAGAGTCAGGGAATCCACAGAAACGTTGGCAACCTCCCCCTTCCCGTATTTATCCCCTATCATTTACAGACAAGGTTCTTTTTTAACACGTAAAAAACCTTTTTTTTTTCTGGTCAACCTGGCACTCCCTCCCTTTGCTGCCCAGTCCACAACGAGTAGGATGTCTCAGAGTCTGCATGCAGAACGCTAATTACAGAAGCAGGGAAGAGCTCAGCATAACATTTCTTTACACGAACTGTCTGTTTAGCAATATGTAGCCTCTTGATGCTTGTTATTACTAACGTAGATCCGGCTACTCCCGGCAGCGCAGCATTTAAAGCCGTGCAGGCTCATTTCCATCCGACACCAACACGTATTCCCGTTTAGGCGATATGCAACTTCAGTGTCCTTTACTGAAGACTCACGGCTGGCATTTCTTTCCCCACTCAAGCCAAGGAGCAGGTGTTTTAACCATCAGATTTTAAAATCGTGTCTTGTTTTTGTGTGAATGCCTTTCACTTAACCCTACTTTAGGATTAAACTTCAAACTACCCTTTTTGAATACACAGCATGTCCCCTATGCCAACCCTGTTAGGCTTCACATTATGTTTTTGACCATCTGAAAGGATAAATTTAATATAAACTGCTCTCTAACAGCTTTAAAAGTGCCAAACTAGCAATACTACACTTTTGCTGCCTGGAAACTAGTTCTTATAGATCAGGGACAACACAGGACTAGGCAGGATCCAATGTTGTCCATGTACTGGTAACTTTCAGTCATTTATGTGAATCCTGTGGCTGTAGTAACTGAAGTGTTTCTGAGACTTGCATACCTTCTTTGCATGTTTTCTCTAATCTGATTAAATGAATGATAAACATAATTTTTAAAGTTTTGTTTGTTTGGGTTATTTTTGTTTCTTTTGCTTTGTTTTATATATATGCATTTATAAAGGGCCTGGCCTGGCAAAAACTTTGGCAGGTTAATTAGAATGGTATCACAGAATAAAGCTCTGTGTATACTTTAAACACTTTCAGAAGCATCTCTGAATGTGTTTTAATTTTTTTAGAAAGGATGTAATTAGGTCTGAACTGCAGATAAATAAATCCAGTCTCATCACCATGTTTTTGTGATACTGATGATCTAGGTCCTACAGTCTTCTATCAAGCACCAATCAGTGGAAGATGCCTAAAGACTATATAATTTTTAAAGAGCAGTTTTTTATTTGGTAGTTTTCTACTACCATTAATAATTAAACAGGAAAGTCAGGCTCTTGTTGCTGCTCAGGTTCACTGCTTACCTACATATTGCTGCACTACTTAGTTTACAGATAGTCTAAATGCACTTTTAGATCCAGACAGAAAAATTATTGACAGGCCATTTCAAGAATTCCCATTGTTACTAGATTTTACACTTCTTGGAACAAATAATTTTTATTTACAAATTTAAAGTCAATAATAAGCGGCCAGCTAATATTATCTCCTAAATTAAATTGAAATGAGAGTTTGTTCAGAATTAATCATCATGAAAAAAATGAGTTTATGGCTATAATAATTTTAGAATATTTCTACTTCTTCACTGATTTTGCAGACTGAGGTAGAAGTGAGTTTACACCTTAACAGATGAATTTGCAGCAGAAAACTGAGTAAGCTGTTTTCAACCCAGCACAGCCCTGTTTGTGTAAGTAAGACTTCAGGCAGACACGTTTAGTAGTTTTGGTAAGTGATCATTCCTCTGCAACACAAGACCTCAGGCATCTTCTAAAAATGACGGTTCAAGGTCCTTGGTTATTGTCCTGCAGAGCGAAAAAAAAAGGAGGAATAAAGCATTGATTGGTAATACCTAGAGCCAGGTATGTGAAAGACACTTCTCAGTGTCCACAGGTCAGTGTAAGGGAAGTGCAACTCTCTGCGCTCAGAAGAGCATTACCACGTTCAGGGAAAAAGGGTTAAACTTTCTGAAACTATGTTAATGCTGCAGGTTCTGAGCGGGCAAGGATCCAGGCTTTCTGAATGAATGTAGACTCAATTACTTTGAACTCTCTTGTTCTGTACATTCCTATTCGCTTAGTAGTGCTATGCCCATTAGGGGAGACAGGAGAAAACAAGAACAAATGTCAGGTCCCAGGCGGTTGGGAGCTTGGCAGTGGAGAGCAGAGCACTGCTTTGTGGGATTGGGGTTGGGAGCAAAGGAGTTCAGCAGGGGGGCCAGGATGGAGACAGGGTCTCTGGTTTCCTAAACTCATCGCTCCACAGGACATACCTCTTAGGAAGAGTTCTTGTGTCCCACTGTCCTGCTGGAGGAGTAGGGCCAGAGTTACGGGGACTTGCACATGTTGTTTGGAGGCATAGGGAAGGACTGGAAAGACATGGACAAGTTGTTTCATAATGATGAGGTGAGGGAAAACCAAAGGACCTCAGCTGAACTAAGCCAGGCTTGAAAGCCACAGGCAGATATCTGATTATAATTTCAGGAGCTTTTAGCACATAGAGAGGCCTATTCTGATTCAGCAAATACCCACCTCATTTTTTCAAGTAAATTTACTAGAGAAATGGGCATAAACTTTCTTCTTGCAAAATAGTAGCTGTCTGTACTTTCGGCCACTCATTAGACTACATCTCCCCAAGGGAAGAAATGGTTTCTCTTTCTACCTCTAGCTTTCAAAAGAGAGCCAGCACAATCCTTTTACTTTAAGAAAGTCATTATTTTTCTGCTGCTAACTTTCCTCTGAAGGAAAGGATTGCCCCAGCCATGAGGTACCATCTTAGCTCATGACAGGCTGTGTGAATGCCACTCGCGCTATATAATCCAGCACCACCACACCGAGGAATGCTGCAGGGTGACTTTCTGCTAAAGCGAATGTGGGAAATCATGAAATGAGTCTATTCCTGTGTACCTTTATCTCTTGCTGTTTCAGGATTAGCTTACAGAAGTGTTCCCTTTGCTTATGAAAGGCAAGCCTGGTTCCCATTTTTCATTTCACTTTACCAGAAATACTGTGATAGACCATATGGAGAGAAGGATATTCCTGCTGAAATAACAAAGCATTTGAGCAAAATAGCGTTTGAGTAAAAACACATTTCATCTTGATTTCTTTCCCCTCTTGACGTTTCAGTAGTCATCCTGTTCCACCTCTGCTCTAGTGTGCAAAGCCTTACAATCAGGAAAATAGCTCTCCTTGGACAGTGCTTTGTTTTGAAGGATGTACAGAAAGTGAGATTTCATTTTGCCAACCCTCCTGTATACTCTAGAGGACAGTTGTGTCAAATCTTCCCATTTCCAGTGGAGTTCTCAGGCTTTCTCTGCTGCTCTGCTGGGAGTGAAGCGTGTACCTTCCTGAACTATCTTGGCATTTTTGTTAATGAAATTGAATTGGCACATCATATCAGGTAGAAACCTTCTCAACAGAGTGACTCCAGAATGGGATTTGAGAGTTCTCTAGGAAATAAAGAGTATAACAAACATGTAAAAAGGAATTATTCCTTTATTCTACAGACTCAGGGAGAGTCACCATTGCAAAACTTGGTACTGACTTTATAAAGAGAGAGGTGTATGCAAGGTTTTATTTTGCACAGTTAAAAATTAAGCAAACTTAAAGTTATGTTTGAAGTTTGCTGAGATTACTAAAAGCATGCAGATGCAGTTGTACTTGTGGTTTGTTTTTATCCTTTAGCTAAACATATTTTTCTTCCATTGTAAGATGAGTAAGTTAAAATAGCAGTGAAGTTTTGTGACAACTAAATAAAGGTATGTAAACTTACCCACAAACAACCTTTGAAAAAACTTTTTGCAGCAACAGGTAAAGATCCTACCATGTCTGCATTTTCTGTGTTTTGACCTGAGTCAGTCTGCACTGTACAAAGCCTAATTACAGATTAATTATATAAATCTGTCTATGCAGAGGTCTGTTCAAGTATTTTCCCTCAAGTTTAACTTGAGCATGTGTATACACACATGCATCAGTCTGATTTGCTATTTATCAAGGCCAGTGCTGACTTGGCAGAACAGATGTTTCAAGATGGAAACTTCAACCGCTCATTACTTGAATTCTTGGATTAAGAATCATCAACCTGTCTGGAGGGAACAAGACATCTTACTCAGTAGCTAAACCCAATCTTTAGCCAGATTTTAAGAAGTCTTAACTTCAGGTAAACAGCCTCATATTACTTAGGTTTCAGGTACAGTTCAAATATTTTCAGCCTGTCTGATGAGAAAAAATACAGGAAAATAATTTATTGTTACCAGTTTTGGTTGTTGTTTTTTTTTGACCTTTGTATGTTCAGTCTATGTCTGAACTGGAGGTTGTTTATTACAACAGGTCTTTTTGAGAACAACAGGTCATTGACTCAGCTTTAGGAGATGAGTCCTTCCTGTATTTTCATCCGTTGTCATACAGCTGCTCAGCTCTGACTTGTTGCATGGAAGGGCCAGAAATGACGATGTGCTCCTTCAGCATGTCATTTAATTATTTATGCACTATTAGAGCAGATGGAAATCTGTACATGCAGGGTAATTAGACAAGATTAATTAAAATGCTAATCTACTTTAAAAATAACATTCACAGGTTTTGGAAAGGTGGTTTGCCCATTATTTTAGTTTGGAAGTTGAGTGGGAGGTATCACCATTCTTTACTTCCATCTCCCCTGTCCAACATGGAGGCTGCCTGCTTTAAAAGAGCAAATGGTGTTGGCAATGCTTATTAGCAATGGTGGTCTTATGTGGTGTTTTAACTGCTTGAATAGATGAGACAAACTCACATTTTTTCCTACTAAAGAAAGCACTTTTTGCCTCCAGAATGTTTATGCTGAGGATCTGTTAACAAACACTAACTATAAAGCTGCCATAATTGTGTATTTTGGCTGAAATCTCCTGATTAGAGAAATAAGGTTGTAGAGAGTGGTTTGGGTCTTGTGAAATACTGGTCTGCTGGGTGGGAGATGGAACCTATACAGGCTTGGACATGGCAGAGGGGATGGTCTGGCTGGACAAGCTAGGAGGGCATTAAAGGAGTGAGCTGCTAGGTTAACAATCCCTAAAAGCATAATGAGGTCGGGCCATGAATGCTCATTTGGAACTAAATCGTGATGTTGAGAGAAAAAATAATTAAGGGATGTGGTCAGAAAAAGATTCCTTCACTTCTTATGCTGTGTTCTTTCAAGTAGGGGAAGAAAGGATTAACTCCTTAACCAACTGCCTGTGAGGTGCTCAAAGAAGATTCTGGGGCCCTTAGAGGCCATAATCTGCAGGGTACAGTGTGCTGCTCACTGTGATCCTGGAGAAGTGCAGAGGCCCTGAGAGACAGCTTTGGCTATCCAGAGGAGCTAACAAGCCTTTGTGTTTATGTTCCCTGTGGGACCTGAACTGCCCCATTCAGAGAAGTGTAGAAATCTAAATTTCAGTGTGCCATGGAGCTCTGCCCTTAGGGGTGAGGCAGGAGAGTTCATGCTATTAGTGCAAATGTCTGCATAAGTCCTAAAACTAAGCCATATCTGTAGTCAGTCCTGTATCTAGGGTAGGCAAATTTTGCATTAGACAAAGCTGAAATAAACTGTAGGCTGAGTGAGGTGAGTGCAGTCCTGAAAATCTACAATCCCATGGAAGTCAAAACACCTCTTCCTCAAACTAACAAGCCCTTGCCTTCTGCCTCTTTAGAGGGCATTTTTAAAGCAGTTATAATTATAGACACTCAACAGCTGGGAAAAGAACTAGTAAAAGCAAATATAACTTTGATGGCAGTTATTATGGAAAAATAACATGGAGAAAAAAAGATGCCTAAGAAGTCAATGACCAGCATTGAAAAAAACATTTAAAAAAGTCCATGAAATGTATTAAGAACTCTAACAGTTGTATGTTTTTAGATAAATGATGTAGAATTGCTGATAAACAAAGAGAAAAAAAAGCTTGATATTTCTGTGCTGTATTTGGGGAAAGAGAAGGAAATATGTTTGTATCATATAATGACAAAATAACATTTCAACAGTAATTCAAGAGCATGTTGAACCAGCTACTATTTATGGTCTTAGATGAGCATATCTGGAAAACTTAACACCAGGAATTTTAAATGAAATGATCAGTGAGCTTTCAGGATTGATATTCAGTAATTGTTTGATGAGACATGTTCTAGAATTCTGTTAAGAAAGTTAGAGTTAGAACCAGTACTTAGAAAATGTAAATTAAATGATGTAGCTAATTATGAACTTGCACTGTGACATTAATTTGAGCAGCTTAATGTGGTCAGTATGTGAATCTATTAAAATAGATAGTATTATTTATGTCACACAGTTAACACTAAGGAAAACAAGATTTTGTTGAATTACCTTTGGATTAAGTTGATCACAAAATATAACACAGTTTATGAAAAACACATTTTTACAAAGTATATCACCGGATTCAGCTCAACATTTTTGACTGAAATTCCTAACTGACACATCTCAACTTTTTTTTCAAATGGAATATTGCCAGGCTGGTGTATAAAGTCTCATGCAAGGGCACTGATTGGTTTTTAACATGAAGCTATTTGCCTTTCTAAAAGAAAACGTAGTAGTTGATCAAATTTTGAGATTAAGTGTAGGGGAAAAATAAATAATGAAGGTGGGAAATCTGTCTACTGAGACAACAAATTTCTTGGTATCTGGGGTGCTTCTAAACTATACATCTTTCAGTAGAGATACAAATGAAGGCATGAAAAAGTTCGTGGCTTAATTATGGCTAGTTAGCTGGATTCCTCAGATGGCCAAGAAAGATGCGAATCTTAGGTGTCTAAACATCTAAGGTGAAGCTTGTAGAGCTCTTGTACTGGGTTCTTTCACTGAAGTGCTCAATTGTTTTCAGCATCCACAGCTCAAGTTGGGCTGCAATCAGTCCCTCACACTGTAGCTGCTGAGCCTGCATGCACTTGCAGTGTCTATTGGAATATTCGTTGTGTAGCCAAAGGAGAGAGCTGCGCCTCAGGATGGAGGCAGACACTGCTTTCTTTGGAATACCTGAATTTTAGTATTTCAAATTTTGGTATTTCCTGCACGGTGCAGGAAACTCTGGTGCTCATTTTAAGAATGCAGTTTTCAGTCTTTCCTACTTATGACCCCCTCCTTATGCCTCCTTTTATTTTTGTAAAAAACCAACCAACCAACCAACCAACCAAACACCCATGACAAAAACTTGTATAATTAATTCAATATTGGCACCAGCAAACTTTTTTCAGTTACATTTTGAGGAGTCCTAGTAGTTCAAGGGCACAAGCTCACAGACTGACAGCTGTTCAGAAGGACTTTTACAGCACACACTTAAAACTTGTATGCAGTCTGGATGCCTACATAGAGCAGAAACTGAAAATGGATTCTTTGAGCTATTGTATAGAGATCTACCGAGGCTGAAGGTTGAGTTATTGAAGTTAAATCTAGACAATTTCAATCTTGATCAGACTCTCATGGTGAGGTTGCTTCACTATCATTGTTTGTGGTCTGATGGATCTTTCTTGTTAGCATTTGTGAATCATTCAGATGCAGCTTACAGAGCACTGATTGCATGTGCAGCATGGCTCAGGAATTCCCATTAAAGTAACCAGGTAATGCAGTTTTGTTGCTTCATTTCAATGATCTGTGCAGGGAAGCCACCCTAGCTCAAAGGAGCAGAAAGAATTAATTAGCATCTCCTCTCTATCTGAACAGTATGCCCTTGGGGAGGAAAACCCCCTACAATTGGAAGGAACCAGCCTTTCTGCAATCAGAAACAGCTGCTGCAGCAGCAAAAGCAGGATTTTCAGTCAGTCAGAGGATATTAATATTACCACAGGATTCTCACTTGCTTAATAATAAGGGTAATAGCTCAGGTGACCATTACCATCTTTCAAAAAACCCTGGTAACTCAATTGACATGTTTTGAATAGAAGTTTAGGAAGGAAAAAGTAATTTCAAAAAACTGTCAATAGCAAGTACTTATTTTCTATGCATCTGCCTCAAGACTAAGTGAGGTGTGGTGACCTCAGTCTGTGAGAAGACACATTAAACATCTTTCCATAAGTGAGCTGGTTAACTGGATGTTGCTTGTCAGGAGGGATAACAGCAAAGAAGAGATTACAGAAACATACCTCAGGTTGCAGTAGAAGAGTGAGTCAGGAGTTGGAAAGGTGCTTCCCAAGAAAACTTATGAAGGTGGGCTTGAATTTTCATCCCAGTCACTCCATAGAAGAGGATTTACAGTATACAGTTAACATTTTGTGATGAAAGTGTTTAAAGTTATGACCATCAAAACTCCAGAAATCAGGGACTGTATCTGAACTCACTACTGAAGCTAAAAACTCATCAGAATATCTGTTGTGTTTAGTGGCCATCACAAGCTGACCAATAAGAAAGATGAGTGAACTAAAGGCTCCCAACCTCAGAGGCTCCAGTCCTCCTCTATGAGAAAGCTGATCAGCCTTGATAAAATGTGGCTGCACGTGAGTCCTATCTCCTGTTCACTTTGGGGCTTACAGAATGGGTGACAACATTCATCTTGCTGGATGAGGAAATGTCTGTATTTCTAACTGTGTAGTGTAATAGAAAGGCACAGCTGTGTCCCCTTTTGAGGTTTCTGTTTGCCTCTTGAGGAACTCATTCCATCAAGGAAGCAACTGCCTCTACACAGTTTGTTTAGTTGCATTTACTCCAGGTAAGGCATAGCCTTACAAAAAAAAGTGACAGATTTGCCAACACTACAACAATCTAGAAATAAGATGATAGGTGAAAAATGACAGTGGCTATCAGTGATAGCTCAAATGTCTGTTCACAGTAGGGACTTAGAAGTGACATACATCTATCAGATTGCTGGCACACAGAGATATCTCTCTTCTCAAATAAGTCACATAAGATGTCCACTAAAAAGTCAAATGAAATGTTACAGAAGAGGAAACATCTAATGACATAGGACAGTATTACATAGCTTACCCTAGTTTTGCTAATTATACTGTTCCCAGGAGCTGCAGATGCATTCAAAGTCCTTTAGAATGTTTTTAATTTCTCAGACATATGTTAAGTAACAGATTATAGTAAATAATATTCAACAGAGCTAAACAACGTTAGTTAATACAATGTTACATTCCCCCTCCCCCTCATAATTGTTTTCCTATTTGAAAACATTTAGAACCTGATTAACAGAAATAAATAATTTTTTGGGGTGAAAAACATGAAATGCTTTATTAACATATTGGTACTCATGGCTTCAGCTTCAAGTGTGAGATTATTTTCTACAAAACATGCTGGAAAAGCATGCAACAAAATATTCAGTATAATATTTGATACAGCTTTCCTCTGCACCTAGTTTAAGGATATGAATTTATATAGGTAATAAAGGATACTGTTTTTCAAAACGAGACATTTAATTTACAATCATATGTTACAACCAGCTTAGTTAATTTCCACTAATATTTTTTGAAAGTTTTTTTCATAATTTGTTTTCAAAAATCCTTTTTGAATTATTAAAACATAAATAAAAAAGAAATGCTTTCAGAACACGAGGCCGATATAAAAACCTTTCTCCATTTTAATGATGCTTTGCTAATTTTTTTTTAACTAGAACAGCTCTAGATTAAAAAAAAAATATATATATGTTTTAGTATGTTCACATTTGACCTGTAAGTAGTATTTTTGCTGGGTGACTTAATGGAAATTTGGTGTATGCCTATTGTGTTGTGGTATGGAAAACTGCTGTTCACGAATGTACAGCTCATTTCAAACGCATTTACCTGACCAGTTCACAACGTGCTTAGTTAAGCTACAGAGCCCGCTTACGCACGAACTCGGAGGTAATGTGGCAAGTGGGATGAGGCAAGACTTTAACAACATGTCTTAATCCCTGTGCTGCCTGAAAGATATAAATAAGATAAAGGAGAGGAAAAGTTGATTCAATCAAAACAAAACAAGGCTTCTTTTTCTCTGGATTGCATATTGATAACTTTGTAGAGTAAGAAAATACAAAGCTTCTTTTAATGATTAGAAAACCTTGTTTCTGTGCACTTCAAGAGTAGGGCCTAATGATTCATACATCTGGCACATGGTATTGGGTACAAATCACCATAAGATACAACATAACTGCATGTAATGTGGAAAAAAATCTGCATTTTAGTGCACAGGAGAAACAAAATGGTATTAAAACAAGCATTTAGTCAGGACCAGGATAAACGTCTTGTTCTACATATTTTAAAGTGTTTTACCATGCAGTATTACAGTTTTTTAAATTTTAAGCTATGCTTTCAGGTATGACTTTACTGACAAATTAAAGAAGTAAAAGTGGAAGGGACAAAGAAATTACCTCTTTTCCTTTTGCTTCATGTTCATGGTTTCCTTTTGCTTCTCGTGCCAGACCATGTGAACAGAGCAGGTTGCAAATGCGCAAACTGTCTTTCATCAATACCATCTGCATCCATCACAGCTGCTTTAAATCTTACGTTAAAACAACTATTTGAAGATAGTGAAATTCACCTATGAGATAATTCATCATAGTAGGTTAGACCAGCTTGGTCAACTGTGTTCTGTCAACAGAAGCATTTTGCAATGATCCATTGCAGCACTTCCAATCCAGGTGACGTTATTTATAGTATGAAGCAGTGGCAGTAAACTTTCCCGGTATCTAATTTAAGAATATCAAAACCAGCTCCATGTTCTTTATCCCAAGGACATTGTGGTACTATTAAACTAGTCTCATGTCAGTGTTTTCTCAAAAATATCACCTTGAGACACAAGGTGATGCAATGTCCTCTTCCCTCTGCTCTGAATGCAGGAGCGAAAACAGTGCTCACAGAAAGGTAAGTAATAACCAAACAGCCAAAGAAGTTATATGTTCACACTGAACTATGCAACTTATGGAATTCCCCTCTACAATTAGTTGAACATTAAAATGTATTTTTTAAATATTCACCCTCCATGAGATGCTATGGCCCTAATTTGTTTTATTGGATTAAATGCACCTAACTGGCAACATACAGCTGAAAAGTTCTACCCTTGGCAAAGGTGTTCAAGTAATCACTGTATTCATACTCTCTAATAATTGCCAAAGGTTTCTTATTATTTCATAGGGTCAAGTGCTTTAGAATGGGGTAAATAAAAACTAGAATACTGGTATTTTTAAGGCAGACACCACAAAATTAAGAAGGAAGAGGTGTATATTAAGTTCAGTATTGTAACTGTACTGAGGAGCTTTTTGCAATCTGTAGAAGGTACCTCAAGCCAATAAACTGGAAGCTCAGAATGTTGTCTCGGCAGTCTCTTTTCAAAGCTGAAGGTCACTTCCTTCTTCAGAAATGTCCCTATTATCATCTTACCCAAAGGGAACTTCTGTGAATAATCAGCAGGGATGACCACGTTAAATCCTATCCATCATCTGAGGAAAATGGTACATACTCAGTTTCCTATGGAAGCAATATAACAGCTGTAGAGATGTTAAGCCAATAGCCTTGCCAGGTTTGTTCATACGGAGTTCCAGTTTTTGCTCCAATAAATCTGTGTTCAGCATCACACTTTTTCCTATTCCAAACCCACCAAGTGGTGTTTCACATGAGTGAAGCAATGGTAGAGCTGTTGTCTCTCTGTGTAGAGTAGGACTTTGCGATGTCATGACTAGGACAAGACAAGGTGATTCCTGAGAATGCCAGCACATCTCTGCTTTTGGTACCTCCATGGCTGAGGGGCAGCCGAGCAGGAGAACGTTATAGTTACATCTTTATGTTTTCAGAAATTACATAGAACTGATAAGAACACAGAAAATCTCTTACATGCAAGAATAGCAGTGAACAAAGCTGAGAAGGTGGATCATGTAACCCTGTTTCCAGAAGCATCCACTGAATCTGTAAGCTTGCTCATCAAAGATACTGTCTGTTGTTATGAAAATCAGGACTGTCATTTAAATCAGTAAATGTGGTGCTGTCCATGGGGAGTTTGCACCTTTCTATCATGAAACTGACAATTCTTTGAGCCAGTATAGTTGATCAGACAAGTCCATGAAGATGATGTAATAAATTAAAGTAATATATTTTTAAAGAAAATTAATTTCAATATACTTTATTGGCATCTAACCAGAAGCACCTTAAAACATGGATGTTTACAGAAAAGTATTTTGCTTTGGACTAAAAACAATCAAACACAAATAATTTAACTTTTAATATTAAAAATGTGTATGGATTTATATATTTCAGTTTACTGCTACGAAATAATAATAGCATATTATGAACATTTCTTGATATTGCTGCAGCTGGAAACTTATAAGAACTTTGTTTCTTTGCAATTTCACATAGTTTAATGGGTTGAAAATACTCTGTACTTGTTTTTAAATCACTCAGCTATCTCAGAATTACTATCATGGTGTTAATCTGTTTGACAAAGGTTTCATCCTGCCCAGATGTGAAATGGTGCGTCAGAATGAAAAACCGCTATATTTCATAGGATTGGGTATTTGGCTTTCTTGGACAAGAGATCTAATCAGCTCACTCAGGTTTCCCTAAGGGAGGTTTCAGACAGTCTCTATTGTGTAGGAGGGCACCCTGGCTGCGCACTGAGATTAGCCTGCAGAGATTTTATGGGGTTGAGAAAGAAAGGTAAGCTCCCTCCTGCTGTTGGTAAACACTGTTATTGTTCTCCATTCCCTGCTGAATGGCACAAACGCAATTCTGCAACGTTAATTACTGCAATAATGAAAGAAATGACACAAAATGACAAGGAATGTGCTAATTCAGTAAGACTCAAGTCATTGACATATTAGTCCCTTTATTGCTTGTTACTTTCAGGCACGTACTCTTTTACTCATAAATACAGAGTGGATTCTGGGGACTTAATATTTAAATAATAAATTAGTAAAATAAAGATTAATGTGAAAGAAGTGGTGCCCGATGGTCTTTTAGAAGATGTCTGGTCAGTACCTGAACATAGAACATGTCTGATGAAGTATATGAAAAAAGGACTTAGCCATCCTTGCAGGACTTGCACGCTGCTTCCCTTTCAAAGTCCAAAAATGAAGACTTGCTAAATGTTATTTATATGCTAACCAGGAAGGAAAAGGTGGCAAGTGAATAGACTGCACTGAAATACTGTGTTTTCCCCCTGCTTAGACTTCCCACAGTACCATGGAGGAGATGAGTGATATTAATGTTTTTGTGAGCATCTTACATGTAGCTGCAGATGACAACGTGTGAATCTGTGTTTACACTGCTTGGAAACCACAGTCCTGTGAAACAGAGTGACAGGCCTCCTGTGTCTGTGGCCCTGTACGGGCAGTGGGGAGCACGAGAAAGCTTGGGCACAGAAGCAACCCTCTCTCAAGGTCTCAGAGAGAACTCAGCATATTTTTGACTCTTTTTTTCTAAAAAGGACCACTGCACTTAGGTAACAATCCTGTTTAAAACCCACATGTACACTGCGTATGTAAATTCCCTCGTAGAAATCAAGCATTACCTAACAATAATGCACAAAGAAACAAATTCTTTCAAAGAACTGAATAAGAAAGCAAGTCTTGCATGCCACAATATGTATCTCTAAAATCACGAAAAGCAGACCACTGGGAATTGCTAACAGTTTCAGCTGCAACACTGAATGATCTAAGTAATCCTTTTTCTATTGAACCAAAAGGAAAAATGAAAAGACTTTCATTGAAATACAGTCATAAATTCCATCCATAAGACTTTTCCTGCAATTAAGTTACATTTACTGATCCACTACTCCCTTAAAAGGAGCATTAACACAAAGACTTCAATTATTCATGGTCAAACAAAGTTGATTCTATTGCTACAGTCAAAGCGGCATTCTCTTTTACTGTGGTTATTTGTGTAGTATCTTCAAAAAGAGCACATAGTCTGTGAAAACATGTAAGTTTTTGAGTAAAAGCTATTTCCATGATCAATCCTAACTTCTTGCATTTAATACTTCTGCCATTTGCTCCTTTCATGAGGATGAAATTTTCTGGGAGTTTTTGTCCCCTTCATCCTTTAAAGGGTAAGCTGATTGAAAAACACAATTTTTTTTTAACCTAGTTCAAATGTCCTGAGAAAAAGAAGTCTTTCTCTCACCAATAAACAAAACCCACAGGTATTTACTGTTATGGAAAACTTATCAGTGAGGAAAGAAAGACAGGGAACTCCACAAAATGAACTCTGTGGAAGAAAGTTTGTGGTTCTTGTGCTGTCAGCAGAGGGCTTAAAAGAGCTGCAGAGGGTCTAACATCTATGAAGAGCCGTACCCACTTCTACTGCTAAAAGCTTCTGCAGTACTCGCCACTCACGCTTCCACAATTCCCAAGTGCTGTCTATTTCCGCTCACGATGCTGGCCCTCGAGAGTTGGCACCCTCTGCTGCTGCCGACTGCTGCCCAGCTTCAGTCTGAAATACCCTAAGTGTAACTGCCTTAATTAAGCTGCGGAAGTATGTGTTTTAAAGGTCAAGAGTTCCCAATCAATCCTAGGAATTTAAGAAGGGGATAATATTGCCCAAAGACACTAAGCAAAACTTGATCTTCTAGAGATACTTGTTTCATTTTCAAAGGTCGAGAATGAATACAGATTCTTGATATTCTTTGGTATAAGAAAATACCAGGGATACATTTCTTTGACTCAGTAAGAAGTCTGGCATATGATCTATTAAATGTAATGTTAACAGGGAGAGAAATGCTTTCCTCAGTAGACCTCCCTAATAAGCACAACCCTGAAAGATGACAGGATGTTACAGACTCAAACTGTTGTGTATAAATCTGTTTTCATGTAAATGTGCTACAGACTGACAATTGATTGAGACACATATACATAATAACATAAATACTTCTTCAAAAGGTGGTAATTTATTTCTACAATGTCATGCTCTCTGAGTCACGTCTTTCAAAGACATGGAAGTTAATGAATGCCTAACAGGAGTAAAAGAATTCTGCCTGACCATCTTGCAGATGTCAGAGGTTTAATAGATTTAAGTGTTCTTCTTTTTTTTTGCTGGAACTAGATATAAAAAAGTGTAACTGAAACAGAAAATAATGGCTAATGTGTAAGACGTAGAACATTGTATCCCAGTGATACTGACAACTCTCAATTAATATCTGAATTCATAGATATTCCTCTTTTAAAAGGTTTCACTGCTGTTTTGTACAGAAAGTCTTGAGAGGAATGAAGACTACAAATCCAAAAGGCATATTGTTTCTTTGTACAGGAAATATTTAGAAACTACACTGCCAGTGAATTATGACCACAGGATTCAGCAGTAAGCCTTAGAAGTAGTTTAGGTCCTTATTAAAAAAAAGCAATTATGTTTTCAGTTTTTTCCTCAAACAAGAGATAAACTTGATGCACTACAGCTTGGCTTCAAACAAGGGACAGAAAGGTGAGAAGGCAATTAAGAGTGTTAAAAAACCCCTAAAATCCTAACCTGTTCTAAAGCATTGTCTTTCTTTCCTGTTCAACCCATGTATTTACGAAACCTATCACTTAAGTAACACCTACTTAATGTACCAAGAAATGTAATAGTGGATAGAGATTTTTTTTGGCTTTGCTCCCTTTGGTTTGAAAAAGAGGAACTGAAGATGATTATGTGGGTTGGGCACTTCAGTCACAAGTTTCTTACATGCATGACTACCCTTCGAAATTTCTCTTTACTTCATTATTTTGACTCACACATCATTGACACAAGGCCTGTGACAATAGGAGACTGCAGAAACCATAAAGAATAATTTTGGAGTAATTCATTTGACAACTATGTTTGTGGGAAAGAACATCAGTAAAAGTGCTGTACAGGTACTGCAACTGAGCCTTTTCATAACACGAAGAGCAAAAAGCTTCATTAATTTTTGCTGTAGGGCATCTCACGTTTGAATACTTATATTTAAGTGACATTCTAGCTTTCTCATGAGAAGCTTAGAAGGTCTCCTCCTAGATAATTAATTAGCCTTGCAGTCTAGTGAAGACTCAGGAAAAATACAGTCTTCAACTAAAAAAACCCCAATGTATTGATGACCCTTACACAAGGATCACATGTATTACAAGAATTTACCAAGAGAATTGTGTTATCAGTATATTCTAATAAATTACGTTTATTTTTGCACATTTAAAGATAGACCTTGTTAATAATTACAAAAAAAACCCCCCAAAACCTAAAAACCACAACCCTTTGACAGAGTAAGTCACTTTGTCATCTGAAGAACTGTTTAAATATCAATAAAATTTCACCACAAAATCAGCCTAATTTCATCAGCCTTCTTAGAAAATCAGGCTGCCTGGAGGACACAGAAATTTACAATGCACTGTTATTCTCTGAGAGTAAAAATGTTCCTGTGTATTGCATTTCCATGGAAGAATTAAAACAGAATTTTGCCTTTTGGATGGTACAAAGTAAACTAATGTCACTATTTGGTATCAGATTATTCAGGAATAACACCAAAGTAATTTAATTGGAATTCTGAAAATCAATCATCTAGTCCATCTCAAAGTCAGGTCCAATTATATCAGTTTGCTCAGGAGTTTGTTGAGTTCTGAGTATCTCCAAGGATGAAGATTCCACCACCTCTCTAAGCAACCTGTTCCAGTATTTGACTATCCTTACAGTAAAAGCATTTTTCATAATAGCTAATTGAGTTTTCTAGTGCTCCATCTGCTGTCCATTGTCTCTTACACTATTGCTGTGCACCTCTGAGCTCAGAGTCAGGCTCTGTTGTCTCTGTACCATCCCATTTGGTAGTTGGAGACTACAAATTCCTCCTGTAAGTCCTCTAATATTAATGCTGTACAAGGCCAGTTCTTTCCACCTCTCCTTCTGCATCAGGTGCTTCAGCCCCTGACCACCTTGGTGCACCTCTGCTGGACTCACTGCAATATGTCAGTGAACAAGCCCAAAACTGGATGCAACACTCCAGATGTGACCTCCCATGTGCCAAACAGAAGGGAAGGATCACTTCCCTGCATCTGCTGGCTATCCTGCTGGTAATAACCACCCAGGATGTGGCTGGCTGGCACGTTACTGACTCATATTCCATTTGTTGTCCACTGGGACCTTAACATCTGTTTCTGTCAAGCTGCTTTGCAGCAGTATTGGCATATGGGGTTACTACATCCTGGATGTGGCGCTGCAATTGCATTTGTTGAACTTCATACAGTTCTTGTTGACCCAATTTCCAGCCTGTTGAGATCCTCAGAGACCTTTCCTTCCAGTGTATAGACTACTCCTTCAAATCTGGTATTGCCTGTGAACTTGCCAAGGGATGACACTATTCCAGCAGGACATGGCATTGTTGATCATGTTTTGTTCAGGTGGGTGTGTCACCCACCTTACAGTCTGTATCTAATCTCACCAATTTGTCTATAAAGTTACCATAGGAAAACAAATTGTAAATACTTAGATTCCAACTAGTATCCTGCCTAAAATAGCTCACAGTCCTTCTAGATAATACCATTTATTAATTATTCACTGATAACAGACTAACAGAATAGTATGGGAAGTTCAGTTAGGGACTGAATCATATAATGTATCTATTACAATCCAGAAAATTAGTATCTGTACATGAGAGCTATTTCATAGGAAATATAAGTTAAGGATTCTAGTCACATAAAAATAGATATTAGATAAAACCTAGACTTCAGAAAAGTAGTTACTCAGAAATGACTGTACTGAAGGTTCATGAGCCCAAGTTTGTCTGATTTTTCCCCAGTGAACAGCAGTTAGTCTAATAAAAGATTATTACCTCTGTCTACACACTTGGCCTCACTCACTCACTCACAGAATGAGAATTTTAAACCTGTGATGTGCAATTGCCAGCATTTTTACGTTGCTCTCTCAGAACAAGAAAAGGAGAAAAAAAAAAAAAAAAGGGAAACTGAAGCTTTCCTGGAGCAGAGGAAGTACTACTGTGCTTCAACTGTTTGGACAATGAAGAAAAGTGTGTCTGGGAATCATATCCTTGATATAGCTCAATATAGTAAATAATTATTATTCATATCCAGGTTAGAAAAATAATCAATTTAAAAGATATTGTCAAGGAAAAAGGTGTGAAGAAGAAGGAGCTTTCTCTTAAATGAAATCTGAGTAATATTTTTAGTATGCAGTACTTAAAAGATCTCTATTTACATTATACATAGAAACATACCATATGCAGTCAAAAATGCTTTGAAAAATTAGAGAACTTTTGTATAGTCAGAGTAGATAGTGGAGTGGAATAAACAATGTGTTCTTGGACTTTGGAGCTTATTTTCATACAATTAAATATGGTAAGTTACCCATTTTCCCATTACACACTACAGTCCTCACCCATCATGGTTCTACTTTTATTATAATATTGATGTAACTACACTACTGTCTAGCCCATTAAGTATCAGTGCTGATAATTAAGATGTATTTTATTGCTCCTTTAAAGTATTTTAACACCTGTTTGGTTATACAAATGACATCAAGTGATAAACCACAAATCAAGGCCAGTAAGAATTTTTTTTCCAGCTGACATGAATTTCCTTCATAGAAAGTACAATATAGTTTGATACTAGTGCATGTATATTTTGAAAATTTCCATTAGCCAGAATAGTTGCAAGGAATGTGGAATGAAACACAGGGTCCAGGAAAAACAATATAAAAAGGCTGAAACATGCATTAATTTGAACACTCTGAATAACACATCCTTTAACTGCCCAGATTGTGATGTGTACAACACACTAGTGTTTATTTATCTTTTAAAATACAAATAAATCTTGGTAAAATTATTGCATGCATCATTTTCACACATTTTATTCACATGACAGATCTAGAAATTATTTTATGAAGCATAAAATTATTTGACAGCTAAAAAAGAAACAGTTAAAACCAAAACAGTTGTTTGCTTTTATAGCAAAATGGGCATCATTATAGTGAAAATAACTTTCTTTAATGAAAAGCTCCCCAAAGGATCATTTTGAATAATTTTGGAAAAATGCTATGATGATGTTTTCTTCTGCAGTTTCTTGTACCATACAGGTGCCTCTTTATTTGTCTGTAAAAGAAAAAACATTTAGTTGTGAGACAGTGAAGAAAAACACGCAATCTACACAATTTAAACAATCGACACAAGTCTCCCTCCTTCCTATGTAGTTCACAGTTGAGTTCTTTGCTTAAATGCAAATATCAAAAACAAGAAGGGTTTTTTTTAACAAAAGTTACAATTACAACATACCAGTATTAAAACCTCCCTATTTCCAGGTTGTAAAAAGCAGATTATACAGTGAAAATGAAGTAATTTTTTAAAAAAATACCTGTCACAATGAAAACAAGCACCAACTGTGCCATAAATAGGTTTCATTTGAAATAACATCATCTGTGTTTTCCAGCTGAGAAAGGAATGGATCTTAGAAAAGAGATTTTAGGTGTGCTGAAACTGACCAACACTTTATGCAGAAATATAAAATTCTGCATAAAAGTTCTTAAAATTTTTTAATTGAAAATAAAAGAATACAGTAGTTTTCTAACTCTGTAGAAGGTATTTTAATTGCAGAGAATTATCTGTGAGCAACTTTTCCTTGTCTTCATAATCCTATGAGTTACTGCTACACAATCAGGATTGTGTATGGCAAATTCAGTGGTGGTTTGTATAAAATAAAATAGTTTAATTTTTAATAGAAATAAAACGAATCAAATGGAGCTGGAACAAGGTAAGTGTTATTCTGCTTCCAGGGTTGGGTATAATCTCTAGAGTTAGCGAGCACTGTCTCATTCTGCTGTCCCTAAACTTGTTCCTTTCTAGTTCCCTTTTCTGACTGCTCTCTATTCATTCTTTCCTCCAAGACTTAAAAAGCATTCAATTAAAAAATTTACTTTATTAATTTTGAAGATTTCAGTAACAAAAAAAAAAATCTGCTGTATCTGTGCAAGCTTTTAGAATTCTAGAAAATGACCTAAACTGGCAGGAGTTTCTAAGAGCTACTGATTTCTTTTCCTATCTAAGAAGAAAACCTGTGCCATCTGCCCATTTTTAGTTCCCTACTCCTAAGTCTGCAAAGGCTAGAGTTTTTCACAGAGAAATTGGTTACCATTTCTTAATGTAAATGCAGTTTTTCTGGATTCCTACACAGTTTCTATATCCCTAAGTAAGATAGGACAGGTTATGCACTGAAACCCCAGATCATCTACACAAACTGCTTATGTTTTGGATCACTGAACAGCTCCGTCAAAAACGAAGTTTGGGCAGTATGATTCAGCACTACCAAAAGGACTATGGATGAGATAGCACTGGATTTAGTCTAATAATGCTATTCAAGCAAAATTTGAACTCCTAAAATCCCCCAATGTCCTCACATCAGAGTTGCTACCACTTCCTACTTTTTGTGTTATAAACCCAGTACGTGGTGTGCTACACGACAAACCCAGTATTGTTTAAGGCACTGTATGTTGAAATGTCTACCAGGAAAAAAAAAGGAAAAAAAGACAAAACAAGGGGGAAAAAAAGACAAAAAAGACAGAAAAAGAGTTCTTTGGACCAAATCAGCACATATACTATGCAGTGTGGATACACCCAGTCCACCCCAGAAAAAGGTAGCATCATGAAGTTTGTAAATAAGTCCTGATTTGTTTTGTGATTCAGCTTTGCAACTTGGCTGTCTTGAATCTATCAGTTCAGACACAGTCATAGTCAGAAACTTCTAAACCATTTTCATGAAGCTTTCCAGTACCAGAGGCACGACCTCTGAAGTGGGCCACTTCAAATATTAAAATCCAAGCTTTTAGTTTCTGAAGGAATAAAACAAGGTTTTATAATGGTTTTTTAACATCAGGCTTCCTTAGCAACAGAAGTGATATCAATACTGGCGTTCTGTTTTTTTATGTACATTTAGACACATACACAGTAATATAGATCAATTCAAGTATGCAGGCATACACCTATTTCCTTGCTCCTGCTTCTCAATATAGATATGCACAAACTCCATTTATACACAATCATGGTAAATTTAAATTAGTATACATGGTCTGTGAATCCCTACAACTATTAAAATCTTGCTAGACACTCAGTATTGTAATACAACAATGGTATTTAAAAAAAAAATGAATGCTGTGAACTTAAGATATAGAAAGTAACCAAACACTTAAAAAACATCACCAACTCTAATTTTTCTCCTCAACATTGACTGTTTCCATAAAAAGATGAATTAATTATACATCTCCCTTAAGGATGAATCCACATTTTTCTTTTTAAAAAGTGAGGAGAACCATCAGAAGTTTTGGCACTTACTCTTATCATAGTACTTACAAATAATGTTGGCTTAGGTGTAAATATATTTTCCTCTTCATGTTCTGGCAGCAGTTTTACCAAAGGGATTGATTTTTTTCCAGCTGCACTTTTTACATCAATATGAGACTGAGGTAGATTTTGTTCATAGTGTTTACCATGTAGAGTAATAATAATCTTCTTCATTGTGGCTAGTTCCTATAAAACCACAAAAGAACAATGCTAAGTTATTCAGTTAAATTACATTTGAACCTATAAATATTGCTTTGTTAATAATAAATGTATATATTCACCAAACGTGGATCACTAAATGTAAAAAATAATATATGCTTGCTATAATTAAGATCATTACTTAAACCCTAGCAAAGTAAGAAAATAAAACAGGCACAGAGGATATACGCAACTCAAATTCTGTCTTGCTTAAAGGCTGTAAAAGTGAATATTTACTGTGTAGTAAGAAGCACATTATCTCTTTTAACTTAGACTTCCATTCCATTTAAAAGAATTCTTTTGCATTTATTTTTTCAGGCTGAGGGAGTGTACAAATCTAATTTGAATGACTGTGACAACTTGTACTTTTGAGCACTAGGTCTTGTACAGAAGTTTTATAAATACGTAACTAGGAATATTTCTTAACATCCAGATTAGAAAAGAAAAATCAATGAAGAACCTTTAGAAGTTATACAGCAAAAAGAGGATCAGAATGGAAAAGAAGTTGTGTGAAAAATGAAAGTTCCAGTGTGGAAAAAGGAATGAGAACATACAGAAATGCAGCCTTTTTTTTTGGATATCCTAGTAATTTGCTTTGAAAACAATTTGAATTAAAAATGTAATCTTTCCTTAATTTCCTTGGCTGAACAAAACAGATTACTCAAAATGTACAGTAGAGTGAGAAAGGGAAAACCAGCATTTTCTGACTTTAAGTGGACATCTTCTTTTGTCATCTTTCACCACACCTACCTCCTAATGTTCCCCCTCTACCTCATGTAATAGGTATGATTATGATAAAATAAGTTACAGAATTTAAAGCATTATTATTATTACTATTAGTAGTATTATTTAGAGCATTCATTATTATAGAATTAGAACAGCAAGATCAGTACAAAAGCCTTTCAATGTAAATTTTAAGATGATTTTACATGTTTTAAAATATTAATGTTTTTGTTTGCTTTTTACAAATGGTGTCTTCAATAAGCAACACTATTACTGTATTAGCCTTATATAAAATTAACATTCTGTCCCACCTCTCAACCAGAAAAAGGTAATTTGTGTTTATAGCTGAATGATAAATATTTGTTAAATCTTACCTATTTAATATCTGCTGGAAAATTACATTGATGCACATTCTATTTTCATTGAATTATTAGTAATGAACTAAAAAAAACCCCTGTCTTTTAAAATATTCCTGCCATATACCTTCTCTCTGTCCACTGCTGCCTTTAATACAAGAAACAAAGTCAAAAGAAACATGCTGAAGCCTTTAAATTGTTGAACACTAACTCAGTTACATGAATGGAAGTTACACTCCACAGACCAGCTTTATCGAGTGTACAAATTGTTCTTGTATCTCAGTCATTTAATATTAACTATTTGCATAATTCAGCCATGTGTGGTGGCATGTTGAAACAGCATGACTGCAGAGCAGCTGTTTAAAAGGACTGCATAGCTGATGCCAACATGTTTTTCAAAGTTGTAAACTCTGCAAAGATGTTGCCAAAGCAACACATAGACAGAATTTCTTGATGAAAATAACTCAAGCAAGTATACAGCAAATAAATACACCATCACAGGAGATTAAACACAAACAGTGTTTTGACATTAGCAAATGGTGTTCCTATACTTAAACTGTGTTATTCTGTGGACCAAATAGTTGCACGTTTGAACAAGGCAAAACTCAAAAGCTGTCACACAGATTTATTCCAGAAACAGAGCTGAAATTTTTATGTGTAGGGTCAAATTCTCTTGTGTCAAGATCCACTTGGCAGTTTAAAGTCTTCTCTACTTAATAGAATCTGTCCTGTACTTGACAGCACTGTCTGTTTTCAGACTTGGAATAGGCTCTGGAGAGTCAGCTCTCACACAAGCTTCCCTTGTGACAGGAGGATTCTCTAATGTGAAGCTATAGGAAGGAATGACAGGGAGGGGGGCAAAGAAGCTATTTTGACATCACAGCCAAATTTATCATGAATATTTAGCTAAGGTTGCCTTAATATTTGTTTTAAACCCCCTCCACATTTCAAGAAACTTGGCGAAATAAATAGCACAAGAAACACTGAATCCAATAGAATTACTGGTATGTGTACTGCTAAACAAGGAAAGAAAATTGCCCCAACATATTTGCAAGAGATTTTCTGTTTTCAACGAAGGATATACTGAAAACAAAGCTCTGTCTTGAACTCCAGTGATTTTAACCATCTCTTTAGATTTGTCTGCTCCTGAACACAATCTTCTTACCTTCACTTTTAAGTTCCAAACAAACAGTCATGAGTATCTGCTACTGCTGGCATGCTACCTTCATTCTATATTTTCCAGTCCCCAAATCCAGCAAGTTGGTCTAGAAAGCTAGCAAGGAAAAAGCAGCTCTGGAGATTGTACTTAGCAGAAATATGTGAACTTGTTTCAGTAGGAACAAGCCCTTATGAAAGAAGGGGAAAGTACGTAGAGGGTTCAAAGGAGATGGGAAGAATCTTTTGTGGAAAAGGACATGTACTAGTTTCAGGATACAATAAGTAAAGGAAGATGTGAAAAGAAATGGATGATTAAAATTCTTCTATTTTTTACTGTGTCAAGCCCATGTTTCTACGTCCAGGCAGAGCTGTGCAAATTGTTTACTTACAATATTCCCTTCAGTTACCTGGTGCACTGTAGAAAACAGTGTTGCTAAAGCTCTGTGTTTCCCAATTTCTCTGGGGAAGTATTTGGTCTTTGCCACGCTGGCTCCTGGACATATAAGCCGTGCTACGCAAGCTGTGTGTCACTATGTTGAGGCTTCCAGGTCTGAGGGCTTTGGCTTTGGAGAGCCAGACAGCAATCCTTCTTGGGAGGATTATGAGTACCAACACCTCTGAGTGGACTCACCCAGCTCCTCCCTAGGCTGGCTTTACACCTTTAGTCTCACTGTCACAAACTACAGGAATACAAGCACCCACTCACCGCTTACGCAACATTCTGTGGGGACGTGGCAGTGCGGATACATGGAAAACAATGCAGTTGGCAAAAAAAGGTGGGTTAAGATGACACAAGGAAAAAAGTAACCTATGCAGCTGGCACAAAAACAGTGCTTATATACAATTAGTGTCACCCATACAAACAAGTGTCAGAGACTATATTATTAAATATTTTGAAAGTCTGTGCCCAGCTACCTGATGAATTTTTCTTAAGGAGGTTGCTATGTGTACCAGCTCAAGTCCCAGAAATCAAAGTAATGAGCTATGTGACACTTTTAAGTGGGATTTCACTCGAACTTAGAACACCTAAATTGCTGGATCTAAACCTATGTATCTAACCATGAGCTAAGAATCTCATTTTCCATTACAGACAATGTAGCTTGGAAAGTGACTCCATTCAGAAGTCGGACACTATTGGTGTTGTAACATTAGCCTTGCTGATTAGGCTGCTGTTAACTATAAAGCACAGAAAGATACCTCACCACAGACACCTTCATTTTGATACCTGAATTTAGTTGTGATAAGCTGAATCCATTTCTCATCTCACTCTCCTTATCATTTACTTTTCTCAGGCTTCTACTTCACCTAAAACAACTTTCATCCTGAACAGCCAGTGTACAATCATAATTCCCCTTACACACAGATTTGAAGTATCAAATTATTTTCTTAAAAAGAACTGTGTTTTTAGAACAAGCTTTCACACCACAGATTATCTACTTGGTAACTCTTCAAAAACATACAGAGATTCATACTTTAGGACAATCTAACATACTGTATTCCACTTATGGATATTAATTCATATTTAGTAAAGATTACTTAACTATAAAAGAATACTTGAAAATTCTGCATACATAACCAGAAAGGAGTTGGAATTCAAAGTGAGTGATTAGAACGAATGGACTGGGAACTCTGGGAGTGACGTAGCACGAGGTGAAGTAAGGTAACATGTATTGCATTGTAAATAGTATCAGGAGAAACTACTTGCTTATTTCCATTTATTTTTGGTAAGTTATGTCCAACAACCTTAGTTAAAAATAGCAAAAGCAATTTTGTGTGCCAATACACAAGCAGAGAAGGAGATATAAAGGTTGAACTTGATGATCTTTTCTAACTTTAGTGTTTCTATGACTCTTTATTTAGGTACAGACAAAGGACAGACAGCAGTCTTTTCCACAGTGTCCATTAATTAAAATGTTTCTGGTTTGGCATATTTCCTAAATTCGACACTGCTAATTTATTAGGCTAAATGCTGGTGTTGTGGAACTAACTGAAAATCATCAAGCTTTAAAATAGTGTTAAAAGAACCAAACCAAAGAAGTATAAGTCATTTTAAAAGGTAAAGTAAAAAAGGGTATTATCTGCTCATATTACTCATACTTCAAAAAATTCAGACACTTTTTAATGATGTTTGAGCTTAAAATAAAAGTAAAAATAAGCTGTAGTTTATTTAAAATAGATTTTACCTGTCTATTATGGATAATTAAAATAGTACCTAGAAAAATGGACACTGAAGATCAGTTTTGGAATACAAACGATAAAGTTTGATTCCTTCAACTAGCAATGCAACTAGAAGATAAGCAAATGCAAAAGTAAGACATGCAGCCATATAAAATATAAATGTATTTCAAGTTACAGATACTATGAAGGGAACTCCATTAACATTGGTTTTGATATCCTTTTGATACATGCTCAAACATACATGTACCAAAAGAGCACCTTACATCTTCCTAATTCAAAATTAATAGAATATTAAATATTATAACAAAACCACGACTTACATCATCAGAGCAAAATTAAAAAGAACTGTCTCATGTGGGAAATGACTGAGGCATAAAAAGGTGCTCTCTTATCATGTAACTGATGAAATATGTGAAAGAAATGCCTACATTAAGCATTGTAATCAAGTATTGTATCAAGATAGTAATTTCATTTTTTTTCAGTGATTTGTCAACAGTATAAATTTTTTTTCTGTCTCTGTCATGTAACTATAATCAAAGGAAAAAAGAATCCTCTGTGTGCACTCAAAAGCTTGCAATAGCACTTAAAATTATATATGTGTATATATAGTTATAACAACTATGTAAATTTACGTAAGCAGTTAATGGGACATATCTATAGATCATGCTCAGGAAGCAGATGCAAAACAACAGTCTCAAGAAAAAGTAACTGGCTAACAGGAATCAATCACATCCATGTCAATTCTCAGGTTCTTACGGCATGGAAGTCTTTCACCACCAATAATCTCCATACAATGATCTTAAAAAGAAGCTTTACATATATCAAACCTAACAGCTGGAACTCCTCAGTAGAAAGAGACATATACCTATGTGGTCTCAAGATAGCTCATTTTAACAGTAAATTTCATGTCTTTTTCATATCACTAAAATAACAGAAACCAATAGGTGTCAGATCCATCTGACTCTTTCCTCATGCAGTAAAGCTCACGCTTACTGTACTCAGGTAAATGACCTCCAAGGCAAAAGTGACCCTGATAATAGTATGTCCAGTTAACTGAACCTTTATCATGGCAAGTGGCATTCTACTTTTAGTTCTGCATATAGAATTCAGGAATTCTATATGCAATTTTCAATTGCATATATTTATGAATTTACAATTGCAAACTTCATCTTAGATTGTAACTCCATTTTGAAGCAGAGAACTCGTATTGTGGAAGAAGAGATTTCTGCCCTAGAAAATATATCAGGTTCTGGCAGAACCACTGAATTTTGATGACTGACAAGTGTTCCTAGAGAAGAACATAGCATAAAAGCAGAGAAAACAAATTTCACTGTCAAAATCAGAAAAATCAGATGAAAGAGGGATAAAACTAAAGGTCTCCTCCCTTAGAGATGCTGATAAAAAATTAAGGTCTCTCAAAATTTGTGAGTCAAGCATGAAAGTGATGATTTTAGATGTGTATTCGCACTCCCAATCTGTAAGTCTCCTGTACTGTGAGAGCAAAGCATATATGGTCAGGACCTCCTTTGGAAAGCTGGTATTCTTCACTTTAACTGCCATATGGTCCCCATGTGGTTAAACTATAACTCAAAATAAAATATGTATCCAGTCTGGAGTTTGACTGTACATCCCCCATGCATGGAAGGGATTGAACAAAAAACTGCTTCACAAAAAGACTTTTAGTGCACCACAACTTGAGTCCAGAGACTGGACTCTTCTCTACGTGGAAGCCAAAGAGTAGCTTTGAACACAAAAGCCTGGTGACTATTACTGTAACTTCTAAAATAACATTAGCAATAAAAACAATAAGTATATTAGAACATACAACTGAGGGAAGAGAGCCATACTGACATGAAAAACATGTTCATGGCAAGTCAGCGCAATCTGTCTTCACAAGCATGTTTCCTCCTAGTTATTCAGCTATTGCAGTCTTCAAACAAGTCTGCACAGGGAAGAACAGAGTTCAGAAATTGAACCTACAGGTTTGTTAAAAAAACTGTTTTGAGAAACTTAAACCAGCATTTAAGAATTTTATACTCATTTGGTAGTGTTCTGTAAAGAGCATATTCTGGAATGATTTCTCAGTCTCTGAAGAATTAGAAGTTCATGTTCAATATACAAATGTTCAAGAGAGGATTCAGAGAAAAAAAATATATACTTCCTATATCTCCTTATTGAGGGAAAATTATCCTAATCTGGAAAAAGGTAGGGCAGGGTGGTTCAGAAGGAACCATCTTCACAGTTATCTGTCTCAAGGTGTTCACTAGGATCAAGCTTAATGGGCATATCAGGTGACGGTAGGGAAAATACTAAGGACATTGCCCTCTATGAACTCCTGTGCAGTTCCTTACTTGGATCCCTCTTAGACTCCTACTGTAAATTTTGTGAAAGCAAAGGTATATTAAAAATAAAGTTGTATAATTTAATTGCTAATACTAAGGTGGAGAGGGATCTTTGTGAGAACGCTTATTGCAGTTTGGTTTTGGAACATGTGACTGGGTACTTGGCTGGATTTCCTCACATGCATCTTTAGATACATGCAGTAATAATATTTAAACCTAGGCAAACTAGCTTGTCTGATTCCTCTATATTGCTGTTGGTGAGAAATTCAAAAGTAATATTAAATTTGCTTATTTTAAATGAGGTTATGGTAAATCACACCATAATAGTGCCTGTTTCTTTTTTCTGACTGCAAATCCCTAGATGATTTTCAGATATAGATACCTACATGATGTATTTTTAAAATTAGGCAAGATCCATCTCTGCTACTTAGTCACTTGATTAGCAACTTCTCAGATGCTTTTTACACTGGCAGTACTCTTTGACAGCACTGGAGTTCACCAGTTAAAATGGAGGTAAACAAATGGAGCTTACTGTATGGATTCCTGGGATAAACATATTTCTGCACAACAACAGACTAGATGACTGAAACAGAACCTGGTTCCACCTATCAACAGACACAATGACTTGCATACATCACTTTGAAGTTTGAGTATGCTACTCAAACTTTGGAGTGCACTAGAGAAAGGAGACATATGTGTCATTAACAAGGAATGAGACTCTCAAGCAAAAGTAGTACCTACAATGTCTCCTCTCCAGAAGTGCTGACAATTCACACAGAGAACTATTTTAGAACTATCTTTCAGGGGTTTTATTTCTGCTAGAGACATCTATAGCCTGGAATGAATTATCTGTTCCCTTTTTTGGCTGGAAGTGGAAAAAAGACCAACACCATTAGCACGAATTCACAACACTGGACAGTAACATCAATGATGACAAGTTGTGAAATAGAAGAAAGACACTGCAGAAGTGCCATTTTGACATGACAGCAAAATGAAGGCAACGGTCAGTCAGTCCATTCCCTTGTTTAAGACTGCAGATGGATAGGAAGCAGTGGCACAATTGCTGCAAACTCAGCTTCAACAGTGGAACTCCTTGAGCTCGTACCTACCAAGAGCAGAATCTAGAACATCCATAACAGAGCTCAAAGAAGATTTTAACAACTGCCTATGAAATCAAGAAAACATACAAGTCATTGTTCAGTCCTTCAAGTAAGGCAGAGTGTATTTGATATAGTTGCATCCTAATTGCAGCTGTGCTGGAAATACAAGAAGTCAGCAAGAATTCCACTGTGAGAATTGCACATATGGTCATCTAAGGCACATGGATACACACTGTAAAGCTGGAACTGGAAGACAGTATGAAATGTCCCGATCAAACAAATGAACCCGATAACTGGGTAGTGGAAAGATGCCAGACCATATGCAAGATGTTGACAGCTTCTCTGCACTACACTTAATCACTAGTTCTCTATACCCCAGTGCATATAAAAAGCTTAAAAAACTGACAGTTCTGTGACTATATGTATCTACAAACTACTTCCAGTTTTATAAAGTGAATGCATTAGAACTGTGGCAACAATAAAATGTCCCAGTCACTGCAGAGAAGAGCTTCTGTCTTTTTAGATACATAAAAATCTGTTTCAGCTGTATCTTAAATTTGTTCTTAAAGAGTTTAATCTAACTTCTTAACAAAAACAGGAAATAATTTGTCTCATAATTCATAACTAGCATGTCAAATTTTCAAGGTTTTTTTTCACTTTTGTATAGTAGATCAGAAATACATTTTTAATTGTAACTAGGACTAATTCTCCAAATACTTTTTTTTTAAATCTGAGCCATTGTGACATTTATTTACTCAACATTTAATAAAAAGTATGCTTTCTTGAGTAACTTCACCTAACAGGAAATGGATGCCAACATGCTAATGTGTTACAACAGCCTTATTTTCATAAATTATTATGTAGAAATTACTGTATTTTTTGAGATAGTAATATTCTAGTTTAATTCTCCCTGTCTTTCCTATTTCTTACAGAGTACCTAAATTCACTTTCCACTTGGTAATAGTCAAATGCTACCATGAAATGAACAAAAGTAAATTTTTTACACGCTGGATATGCAGTAGAATGAGAGAGAAATATACATAGCCAATACAGAGAAAAAAAGAATATAACATGGGATACATGTTGAGAAAATCTGAACAATTTCAGATTAATCAACAATTAACAATTTCTTGTTTAAAAGTTTATCCCTTTGATTCTAGCTCTCTCAAAAGCATATAATTTAAAATACACATGCCAATTCCATCCCATAATCCATATATATGTTGCATTTTGCCTGTGAAACCTCCTATTTAGTATACAACTGCTCACTGTATACCACTGTGAATAGAAAGATAATTCTTGCAAGAATATATATGAAGAATAGGAACACATTCTGAAAAATACAGCTCAAAGAAAAGAATCAGTGCTGTTGAGTCCTCCCTCTTCCTAAATTCAGTACTATTTAGAATTCAATTTTTATTAAAGCTTGACATTAACAAAATAGATAACAAAAAGATGAGAAATACTCCTTAGGAGAGTATTTTTCTTTGTAAAAAAATGAGCCAGAAGCTTCTTTACACTCGTTTAGCAATGTAAATGTCACTTTGTTTCTCCAAGCTTAAAGCTGAGAATAGCTCCGGGGCTTACTTGTGATGCAGAAATGTCCCTGTAATCTACTTAGAAAACATGCAGAACATTAATAGAAACTAGAATCTTGGAACATAAACGTAGCATAAGAAAAATGATAATTACTCTGTGGCTTAACATTTAAAAAGAGAGCTAAGCATTGTACATCAGCATTTTTTTTATATAAAACAAGTTGCAGCACATAGATGAGCAGGAAGTCATTCACTTTAGAAACACAAATAATTTTGACATTATCGTGTACAATCTTTTTACACAGAAAAGAGGGGGGAGAGGCAGAGATAGAGATTGTTTGAAGGCACCTGTTACCAATCACATCTTTTCATTCGTGTCTTCCCAACCCCTGCAGATACCCCTTCCTTCCCCTCTCCCCAACAAAGCAGTTTTCTCCTTTTATCCACTAAGCTTCCATCCCTGATTAAACACGTACTGCCCTCCCCCTTACGACTCCAAAGCTTTTTATGACTGTCTGAACTTCTCTCCACCTCTGTTTTTTTGCAGATGGCAGCTGTTGCTACTCTCCAGGTTCCTAAATCCAACATATTGGCTTTCTGTCCTACGTTATTCCTAGTCAATCTTCTTCAGCGTAACTTAATTACAGCTAAGGATAGTATTAGCCAGACTTTAAAGTATGACTAATAATGAAATGCTGAAAACTCATCTGGAATTCTCAAGGTCATTGCTATGATGGGATTAAAATCTGGCCATGGAGAATTTAGCAGTGAGGGGCAGTCCCCAAAGGCAATATGAAAGTAAGAATGGCATACGTAGTAATATAAAGTGGAATGGTCAAAGTAAAGTAAAGAAGAGATACTTCAGGATACCTTGCATTTCCACAAAAGATAAAAAGGATAAAAACATCTGTCTTTTCTTTCACTCTTGTGGGCAAAAAACCAGGATAACTATTGAGAAGTGCTAGGATTTTGTGCAGGATACTGACATAAGATGGATGCAAGAGACTACTAGATTCTCAAACACTGTGAACATTAAAATTCTGGAACAATGTCATGGAATTCTGAAATTCATATGGCCATGTTTCAAATCTAACATTCATAAACATTTATTTAAATCCCTGGAAACCTTAGCCTGATAATTTATAGAAGCTCTGAAAAAATGCTTAGAGCCCTTCACAAACTACGCATATCCTAATATGACTAATTAGTGACTGTTTCTCCTCTTGATCACGTGGACTCTCTAATCTTCAATACACTTGGAGAATGCATTTGGCAAACATTTATCAAAAACAAAAATGTAAGTCAGATTTTTTACATTTTAAAGATAATGAAATAACTATTTTCTGTTCTTAACTTCATCTTTTTCACATATTCTGTCTTTTTCTCTGTGCTTAGTTATTACCTACACAGTATTGCCTTATGCTTATCTCCTTTTCTTGCATCCCACCACATCCTCTGTTTGCTTGGCCAAAATAAGCTAGACCTTTAATCTCACTCACATAAGACCTCCAGCCTGTTGTGAAATTTTCCTTTTTCCCCCCCCAGAAAATATTATATAAAAAATACAAAATATCCATCTTAAAGATTAAATAAAAACTTTTTTTAATTTATATTTTAAGTTTTTAAGGTATTATCTTTAAGAGACTGGCAGGACATTGTAAAGTGGCCTTTTTCAGGAGACATTGATTAAAAAGTGAATGTAAATTCTCAGAATGATACAAAGTGAAAATGTAATTGTTTGTGAAACTGCTTCCAAAATGCAATCTGTTCCTATATAAGAACATGACTTAGAAAAAAGAGTTAATTTGTGTCTAGTTAGGAAAAATAAACAAGAAGGAGATTTTCTTTTCAGGCTTTTGAGCTGAAACATTTAAGAAACAAAAAAATGGCTGTGAATAAGATACTGCATTAGGACACGTGAACTCTTAGCCTCTTCCACAAACGGGAGTTTTGGACAAAGCACCATTTCTTTTATTTCGATTATTGCTTCTGCAAAACAGGAACAGTAATAGTTTTCTGCTTAACTTGTGGGTATAATATTTGTGAGATGGGTGTTCAATGGTAAAGGTCACAGAAATATTCAGTTAATAAATAGGATTATTCTGACACATTGATAAGAAGCTGTGAAAGCCTGGGAAGGGGAAAGAGTAACATGGTTTTAAAGGAAAACTTTTAGGTTTTCATTTAGGTTTACTCATAAATGCTGAGTTATACATCACATGTGGAATGCTCCTCACCTGCCGACTGGAAAATAAGCTCAACATATTAGTCACTCAGGCAATTAGCATTTTAACATTAAACTGGTAGACTATTTTCAGCACAAACAGCTCACTAAGAATTTTTTATACTTTAGTATGTTTTACATAGAATAAGAGTTTGCAATGATTAACCAAAATAAATTTTAACCCGATCTAGTTGGAGATTCCTACCAATCCAGGTACATATATTTAGACAGATTTAACACTCAATTTGAGTGACACAACAATTTACTGACATACGCTAACTGGATTTAAGTAAATAAATAGCAGTCAAACTCCATGTGTCTGTAGCCATTTAACTGATTGATATCAACCAGGTTTATTTAAACTACTACTACATGTTTTCTACTTTGTCCCCTAGCAGACAGTCAGAGCCTGGTTTCTGGTTGCTAACTTCACTTGAAGAGCTTTGGCACAGTAACACATGAATGTGTCAATAAGGCAGGTGACTAGTTCAGCAAGTTTACATTCTATCACTTGTATGCACAGCTGCTAATGTACAGTGAGTGCACAGATGTGTAAAGCAGATAAAATATCAGCAGGTTGTCATATCTCCTTACCTGGTGTATAATACTCATGAGCTGATAATGAATCATGTCTCCATAATCAATTGCATTGTAGGAAATTAATGGCTATTGTAAAGAGCCTGAATCTGCAGCATTTATGTCATAAATGTTACCCTTCTATTTCTTATGACAATGATTTCATAGTATTAGTTTTAGTTTAGGTTAAAAATTACTGTATTGCCAGATTGCATCACATACTGGTGATTTCAAGCAGTTAAAAAAATAGTGTAAATGAAATATTCATACAAACAGAACCTGATCTTAGGACTTGAAGGAACACCTATTAAAGTTTTCTATTGGTGTCTCTTACACCAGTGTCTCATTTTTTGTTTTAAGGTCTCCTACAGTATTTCTCTTTGAAGCATAAGAAGAACTCAATTTGTTCTACTTGCTCTGCTTTTTTTTTTTTTTTTCCAAAACCCAGTGGATTGTGAACTTCACATTAAAAATATAAACCCCAGCTAGTTAATTTTCAAGATTTCAGAACTCTGTTTGAATTGGAAAAGCTAAAATAGATTTAATTGTGCACATTATTGGTTTTCTTTATTATGACACATCTGCATCTTAAATTTCTGAAGAAATAGTACAATGCTTTACATCAAAGCATAGCAAATTTATAACCTCTTAAATGTAACCTCAGGAAATTATTACTAAAACTTCTTGCCAAACATCTGAGTGCTGACAGACTGCCCTTCCAAGTTTTCATCTGGAGTTAGAAAGCCAAGGGATAAAGTCTAGAATTGCACTTCTGATGTTAAAAAATCCTAACAACTGCATCAAGCACGAAAGGCAATGGAATTGCCAGGATCACAGAGCTCATGGTAAATATTTCTTTTAGTCAAAGGCTGACCACTGGAAAGAAAAAAAAAACAACAAACCAACAAACTAGATAAAAGGAATCATATATCAAGAACTTCACAAAAAGATTTGGTGGATTTATCCCACTTAACTTTAGCACTTAACAGAGAACTGCATTTCAGTGCCTTTAAGTTACAGATGCCCTTTACATGCACAAAAGGATAATCTTTGCATGCAAATAAAGGATGGCACAGAATTTGGTGTTCTATACAGTTTTGGACACAAAATACCCTCTTTATCACAGGTAAGTAATATTGACATATAAATATTTTTACTTGTTTTTTTTTTCTTTGCTGGACTCTTTCCAAAGATCATTCAAACTGCTAACTTAACAGACAGCAATACTTTTATAGATTTGTTTTTTTTTTTTTTTTTTTTTTGTTTTGTTTTGTTTTTTTTTTTTTTTTGCCAGGTTAAGTTTCTGTTTAGTGATTTGAATGGTCCTACTGCAGCATTAGAAATGGGTCAGAGCTGGTGCAACTGGAGGAGGGAGGAGGAGGATCAGGAGCAAAGGGGTAAGGCAGTGTTATAACTGTTGGGCCAACTCAGGCATGATGTATAATTTCATCTGGATTTATGCTCTGAAGAAACATCTTTCTTACTCGTTCTTCCCTGATTATACAAAGACACGTGGGCAGTAAATTCCAAAGATGGGGACAGGTAATGCAGTTCATTAGTTAGTAGGAAGAATCAAAACTACAAGTTGGGGTTGGTGTGGTTTGGTTATTTGAGTTAAGAGTGTCAACAGTGTAAAATTTAGCTGATTAAAATGAGAATGGAGACTACAAATAATAATGCCAAAAAAAATTAAGCTGGAGATCTGAAATACCCCTTTTTTAAAAAACCCACACTTTTTACTGGAAGGTTATTAATGGGAGACCCCACTGTTCCTTCAAACAATGTTTTATGCTTTTCTGATGGATCTGGAAAAACAATTAAATAATAATGCCTTGTGAAATCATAAAATATCTTATGCTAAAATCAACTGAAAAATCTGGCTACATTAATTTGTTGTCTTGCACTAAGGCAATAGGTGTACAAATGGCATTAGAATACTGTGCAGCCCAGACCCTTCTGAGAGCTGAAAGAAGACAAGGGGCACTGGGAAGGCTTTATTATGAACCTCCTGCATGATCTCAGCATCATCCTACATACTGATCATTCATGACAATGCCACTGAACTCCCTCTAATAAGAAAGTTTGCATTTAACCGCATGAAGAACACAAGAAATTTTATCTAACCAGCTGATTCTCAGTGATCTAAATGCAAAACTAGATTAAAAGGTTTTCCCCATTCATTTACTAATTAATTCAGACAAAAAAGAAAGCAGCAGGCCAAGACAATTCAGAATTTGGGCCAAGAATATAGTCTGAAAAAACCCCAACCTTCCTTTTTTCTCAAGAACTTAATGGGTGGACAGAAGCTTTTAAGGCTTTGCATAATCAAATAAATAGTTTTCACTTTGATTTCCCACAGCAAAATATAAGATTCATCATCAAATTAGACATCTATATAATTTGAAATAATGAACTATTTTATGACATTAACATCTAGTGTAATTTTTTCCTGTAATAAAAGAGCTCATGTAAGAATCCTACATAAGTTCTTCCAAGATTCAAAGCAGAACTTACAACTTTCTTCTTCTAAAATTAAAATCCGTGAAAAGATTAATCATGAATGCAAGTTCTTTATTTAAAAAGTGTATAAAATGCTATAATAGTCTCCAAAGCAGCATTATGAATGTAGCTGATATCACAAAGAGATAAAACAAACTTCCAACCCCTCAAACTCTAACATTCCATTAAAAAGAGTTAATAGTGTCTGAGACCACACAGGCTGGAATACCTTAAGTCAAAACTGTATACCTATTGAAACATGTTGCTGGAAGACAGCATTAACATTGTTTTGGCATTTTGCTTGTACTTTTAGCATTTACTTTTAACATACCCAAACTTCCATTTTATCGTAACTATGAATATCTTTGGTTTATCTATGCAAGAATTCTAATGTTTCTACTTGCAAACACGAGAGCAACAAGGTAATTCCTAACAAGACATGACAGTTTAGTATGTGCAATGACTGAACAAGGCTGATAGTAACCCTGTTACATGATAGCACGTACCAAACACATAAACCCATAATTCATCTTTTTTTTTTTTTTCCAAATTGTATGAATCTGTATTTACAGGTTGCATGTCAGTTTTATTTAAAATCACAAACTATTTAAATGCAGTTAACTCTACTAATCCAAAGTGAGAAAATTTGTGTTCCCTATTTCTGTCAGCAAGGATAATTACTGGAAAATTGTAATGTTACTGCAAATTTAAACCTTTTATTAAGATAGCAAAGAAGTAATAGTCAAAGACTAAAACTCGCTATCCTATGCAAAGATTTCAATACATGAGATAACTGCCTTTTAGAGAAATTCAGAAAGTATAAAACTACTGAAAGAAGTTTGCATTAGAAGTAAAAAATAAAAGGCTGCATTAGGAATAAACAGAAGTGACAAAAGTTAAACCTACACAAACACAAAACCTACCTTTTCTTTTCAAACATTTTCATGAAAGAACTTTAGCTTATATTTTGTTCCTCAGGAGATTCTTTTGTGCGTTGTATTGGCATTTCATATTTTTCTTCCCTCAAACATGCAACTTCTAATGTTTCTTTTTCACTATTTATATCCTTTTCTGCAGAGGTATCTTTGAAAAACATTATCACTGTTTGACAAAACCAGTATGACTAATATGCCCTATTTTTAACAGATGTAAAAAGAAATTTGAGAAAACAGTACTAATTTTGGAAATATTTGCTCAATTTCTTAACATTCAGGGTATGAAGAACATGGAAGAAGTCTGTTTCAGACTCAAGTATTTGCTCTTCCTTTTCAATCAAGCTTCCTCTGCCAGCCTTTCTTGATCATTTGACACAGTTTAAAATTTGAAACGTGAAATGTCACAAAGAAGCAAAACTGCTGCATATCAGGAATAGTTTATGAGGGTACTTACAGGGAATAACATAGTGTGGATGTAAACAATGTTGCATAGCTTTATGTTAGAAATGTTACAGTTTTCTTAGAAAACATGGCAAAATTTTTCTTTTATCACTTTCTACTGTTTTTAATCAGCTGCAGTGCATGCTCATTGATATGATACTACTAAAACCAGACACCCAAGGTGTAAATGCTTTGAGAGCGTAACTAGTTGGCAGCACCCCTGCTTGGGAAAGAGTAGGAACAGGAAATTTTTAAAGCAATTAATGTGAAATTAGGCCAAGGGCCTCTCATATTGGAAAAAACACTACATGTTGTTTATACAATTATGTCATGTTTCCTCAGAGTATTTTTCAAATCATAAATATAAGTATATGATAAAGCATGAATATAATGGTAATGTTTATAAACTAGAAATGTTTAAATCATAGATTACTTTGGCTTGGAACTCAGCAAACAGAATTAGTAGTTTTCATTTAAGTTGAGGCTCACTTGGACTCTGCTGTCAGTGAAACTGTTGCGTTTTGGTTCTAAGAAAAAGGAGTTTTTTAAGTGCTTGGGAGAGAAACTAGTTTGGACCAATTAATGACATGGATTTTACTGATCAAAGAAGGGAATGTGATGAATAGCATGAAAAGGAGACAAGGGAAAACAGTTGTGGAGGTGGACTGAGACTTCAGGAGGGGGATAGTCAGTTTTTCATTAATATAATATATTAAAATGAATGACAATACAATCTCTGACAGCATAGTTTAGGGGAATTGTAGCTTCCTTGAAAGGAATCTATCTCTTCTCTTACCAGTAAGAGAAAGATGTTGTCACAGAACTATTGATATACCTCTATGAACACTTTCTGAACAGGTGAGCAGCTAGGTCCCATCATTCTGTATCTATAATTTGCACTGTTTTTCCTCATATTCATAATTCCTGATTTTTTAATATTGTATTTTCTCTGCAAATCCTTGCCAAATCATTCAGCAGCTCTGGGTGAAGATTTAATAGCTGCTTAGATCAGCTTTTGGTTTTATATCTTCAGTACTCCTACCCTTCAGAAAATTCTATGATATTATTCACATTCCCAGATTCCCGCAGTAAACTTAATTGATTTTCATCCTTTGTTTCAGACATTTAAGCAGATTTTCTCTCATACTCCATGACGTATTAGTCTCTTAAGATTGTTCAGATAAAAATCTTGACAAGAGCCTTTAGGGTTCCCTAAATAGCACAATTTTGCATAATTTTAGATCTGAGAGTCTACTCCAGTCCAGTAGCACCCTCATTCTTGCTCAGGTGAAACATAAAGTACATAAAGTACATAAAAGAGTACCCTGACTCTTCTCAGAAACCTGTGTAACTATGGTCTCATTTCCTCCCCCTAACCCCAATTTTGGAGTTGAAAAGGATTTCAGAAGAGTGTATGGGAAATGAATTGAACAATGCTTTGCTCCAATGTCTGGCTGCAAGGACTGGGGAGCACAGAGAGATCCTGAGGCATACTATGGCACATGCAGACCTTGCAGATTACACGTGTATCAATTTCACTGTCTTTATCTAGATTCTCGTTAAGTGCTTGCAATCACCAAATGCTGTTCAAGGCAAAAAAAAGAGAAAGAACAGAGACAATAAATCATCAGAGAACTTAACAACTGAGAGTACAACTGAGACCCTCCCCAGTACCTGACAGATATGGTCACCTGTGTTGCTGAAAACAACACAGAGAAGAAAACCCCCACAAATCAAACCAAAGTAAACCATTCTTTTCTCCATGGTTTAAGGGCCAGTAGCAAAAAAGTGCACTTATGGTAGAAATGCTAAAAGAGGAAGATTACCTCACGGTCATTTAGAAGTCTCTCCAAATCTGCTGCCATTTGATTCTTGACACGCAGCAAAGCTGTCTTTTCTTTATTTAAAAGACTGGTAAAAAGAGGATAGGAAATGCAGTAATAGCAACAGATAATCTCTTTAATCTTGTGTTCTGGCTGAAACGCATTTTCTAAAGCTAAATACTGGCAACAATAAAAATCTGCTCAAGTAATTGTATCAAATGATCCTTCTCTATATTCAAGCTGAAATTTTTGTAAATGGGCCCAAATGTACTGATACACACAACATCTTATTTTAGTCAAATAGAAAAAGTATTCGAAGCCTTCATAAAATGCTTTTGTTTTTATTTTTTTTTCTCTGAAGGGTAATTGAAATGATCAGAATCTTATCATTTCTTGGTTTCTACTAGGCAAAATGAAATTATTTTATATGCAAAGTAAGTCTCGTTATACCTACACTTCCGTATCAAAATGTGCATTTCTTTGTTGTATTAGTCACTAGTGGTAGCACACTGTATGCAGTCTTTTTATACTACTCTATTTAGAATTCTGAAAATAGCAAATACAAGGAAGAAAAACACCCAGTTCTTCCCCCTTTAGCTGTGTAGTTTCTGCAGAAATGGTAAATGTATTTTTGTTATTTTTAAAATATTATTCCAGGATAATGCATGGGATCAAGTTTGTCCTATGAACCAAGTATGAAAACTGATTTAGCATGAAGGCATGCCTTTATAGCAGAATGTAAAGTTTAACTTTAATCATTCTTTGTCTTCATAGTTATAGAACATGAACACTTGACATGTTTAACGTACACATTGTGATTGCAGGCAGTAGTTCTATAATAATTAAATGTATTTTCCTATTATCCCCAGTATCAGTTTCTAACACTAAATTTTAGACCAAGGCATGCATAATACCAGTATACAATCTATTTTGTTAAAGCAGTCATACAGATTTTCTTGGAAGACATGTTATATATGCCATTAGCATGACTTAACTGAATAGGTTGTACAATATAAACTGTAACATAAATCAACAACAATGAAATATGCAATTCTGCATATGGAATGCAAACAGGTCAGGAGTTCAAAAGCAAATATATTAAAATTTTATAAATGAAGCAATTACATATGTTGCAAACACAGATTACCTAATATTTCCAATATTTGATCCAGAAATTATCAAAATAATTGGCCGTGTATCATCTGCTTGTTTCAAATAAGCAACATCATCCTTTGCCCCAGAGATTTTCTGGCAGTTCCTTACAAGCTCTGAGTTGTAAATTATGACTGTCAATTCCTCCTAGGCATTCATTAATTCTCAGAAAAAAAAAGTATCATTTTGCCAAATTGCTCAGTTTTTTCAACTATTTAAAAGAAAAGTACAAACATTTTAAAAACCTATAAAAATATTTTAGTATTTTAGAAGAGTTTTATTTTCTGTCACATTTTTAATCATGATGAAATTGCTGTACCTTCTTTTCTTGGGTTCATGTGTCGTAACTTACATGTCACTTTTTCCTGGATTGCTGTATTTCCTAAGAGCATAAAACTAATCCTTCTAGAGGCTCACAAACTTATTAGAGAAGCAATAATACAAGTTTCTCTATGACTTAAGTAGTGTACTGAATAAGCATCAGTGTTCATGACTGAACCAGAAGTTCATGTCTGAAGTTCAGTTTCATCTACAGAACAGAACCTATTCTACTTATACTGCTTATACCTTCTGAAATAATATGACATGAGTGATCTGTGTAGAGCAGTTCTAATTTTCTTTGTTTATAGTCAAATGTAGGACACAGACTACATCATTCAGTGGCACTTGATGTGTTTTCTGTCAAACACATTGATACAGAATTACCAACGCATGTGCAGACTTTAGATTTTGTAGTTTTGCAATACTTGTGCTTTTTCATCATTGCAGACAGAAGGGAATAATTCATGTACTCATGAAAGAATACTGCAAGAGGTATATACACATTTAATAGAGTGAGAAAGCGGTTACCAGACAGAACGATAATAAATGACAAGGTTAAACATAAATACATTCAAAAGTTCCATCTTGGGAAGAAGACTGACCGTTTCAGTCCTGGGTTTTAAAATGTCCTGAACCAGCATCTTGGATAGCAGCAAAGAGCTGGCTTTAACCTACCTTATACTCCCATTTAAGAGTAGTTTAATCTAGTCCAGTGTGACAAATCAGAAAGAAGCTTTACAAATTGTTTTAGCTGACCCAAGTGAGAACTGTGGAAGAATCATCCTTCCCTTGCCACATCCTGGTAACCTGCTCTTTCTGTTGGTACTAGACAATTTGTCACCACATAAGAAGGTCCCTTCACTAATCTGGATGGACACTGGAGTCTTTTTAAAGGTTATCTTTCACATGGACCACCAAAATAACTCGGTTTACCAAGTTTGTACAGTGGAGACCTACAGCTGAAGGCAAGGATGAGGTGATGGAGTGCCTCAAGTGTCTTGCTATGATTCTGAAACCACAATCTATGAGTCCAGGCAAACCAGCTTCTCACACTGGAGCTCAAGGGTTGTAACCTTCATCTAAGAAGATGGGATCATGATGTGCTCCACAGTGGTACTGATGGCCACACCCTGAATGTGGAGAAGGTGCCCACTGTGAGATGTCATAAAACTGTGGCCCCAAAAGTCCAGATTAGAGAACTAACTGAAAAGCAGTGCAGATCCTGCTTTTTCTGTGTGCTTTTCCAGAAGAAACCAAATTGTCTGGGAGGACATCCAGTTTCATTTCATTATGCTTTTAAAGCCTAGCCAGGTATGAATCCAGGTACCAGGAATGCAGGCTTACCATAACATACACTTGTTATATGCATACACACTGCTCATAGCAACCACTGGCTTGTTTTGTCTTGCTTCACTCAGGAACTAAGCCAAGGTAGGTTGAATATCGTATCTAAGACATTTTTAGGTAACATGATTTTTCTGGAGAATGGATACTAACATTTCCCAGTTTCAGCCTTATAAACTATTTTCCATTTGGGCAACTAAACCATTTTAATGCTTAAGTGTAAATATATTAGTTACTATCCTGTTCAGAAGCTTCTACAATTAGATACTCTGAATAATATGTTTATGCTGGACACACAAAATAAACATGGGTTTACATGGTACTGGATTTTATTATTACTTCTATTCAGTCTGAAAAAAAGTATGTTTCTTTTCCAGTGAACTGTGCACTCCAGATGCTGAAAGAAATGGATTGTGCCTTTCTGTTAATTTGCCCTTACAGCATGAAGATGAATAGTCCAATATTGATTTTCTTTTTTGCATTTTATATTCAGATACAGTACTACCATTTAACAAAACAAATACAAATAGTATATATAAAGGTTTTGTACATATAACTGAATCTATAATATAGCCATATAGTGAAGCTATCCCTTGTCTGCAAATTACAGATGAATAGCTCAAAATAGGCAATTAATTATTAGTCTAGGTCAAATTTTGTTCTTAAGTCACATAGTTAGAAAGGGAGGTATAAGATGTTTTGCAAAAAAAAGTTCTTCCAACAGAGAATACATGTCAAATCAGTGATCTCTCATTGTGAAGCTAAATAACCACAGCTCAGATTTTTAAACAAATTTGGGAGAGTATTGCTTAATGATTTTAATTGGAATGCTTCAGGAGGCTTAAAAACCTATACATGAAGCATCCAAATTAAAATTACTTTTTCAAACTATTAAAAAAACCAAAACCAAACAACTTTTTAAAAGTTGTATTACAGGTCAGAAAATGTATAAAAAGGGCATATTTCTACAAATTTTGCTTGGAGCATTTCTCTGGTAAGTTGCAGTACTATTGGAATAGATGGTGCACATTTCACAGAATGGTAACGTTCTTATAAAAAGCTCATTGCCCATTCTTTGATGGGAAAAACTCATCCAACAGTCGACGCTGAGCTTTATGTTTGGATGGCAATTAGAGAACCCAAAATGTTTAGGTAAGGAACGTTTCAGTACAAAGCTTCTTAGTGAGCAAAATCCTTATATGGCTTCTGGATTTGCCACACAGTTAAGGCTTTTGAGTAGTGCTTTTGGGTAAGTGAACCTCTTTTAAAACCAGCCATTGGTACTGAGAAATTTGAGTAACTGCATTTAAAATAAATACCCTCTCTTTATGAATGAAGTCCTTTTAACATCTCCCGTTATTTATAAACCTAGATGTTTTTAGCAGAAAATGATGTACTAAAACTACAATTACTTCACTACACACATAAGAATGAAACTCAGAGATTTGTTTTCTCACAGCATGACATAGTTACAAGCATTTCTTTTCAAAATGAGTGCTAAATGTGATGTTTTCATTTCTGCCTAAAGAACTGTATACTAGAGAGATTTCTTTATAGCAGCAAGGAGTCATCCTCACACACAGCACTGCTCTTATTAACCATCACTATTTACTTTTATTAATGAGAGTGCTATGTGGTCTAATATAAATACGAAATTACTTAACAGGATATTTTGAGATATGCAGACCACCTATAAATTCATCCTGCAGATGCCCTGTCACTCAAGACCAAGGTTTTGTATCTGAAACATATCTGCAGGTGCATGGCTCAGTTCAGAAGTACATGAAGTGTTCTGCTCCCAGAGCCAAGTTCTGTTTGAGGCCAAGTGCCAGCACAGCCCATGGCCTGCCTGGGAGAATCCTAGAGGGATGGGAATGAGAGTGGGAGTGAACACCACATGTGGGCAACACCTGACAGAGCCTCCATTACTCCTAAACAACCTCTCCTTCTCTTTGAGTGGTAATATGCTTGTCCCTTCACACTCAAACCTCAGCAGTGGTATCAGCATGCCTTTAATAACCTGGCATAGGGGTCCCCAAGTTGTTCATGCAAATCACAGCAATAGCAGCATCCCAGCATCCTAGCATTTACCCCAACCACAACTGCTCTGCAGCTCTTATGAAAGTATGGCTAAAGACCCACAGAGCTGTGTAAAGATGTCCACAACAGACACACTTCTCAGCAAACCAACAAAGTATGTTCAGCTCTGCTGGATGTACTACTTTAAGACTTTAATTCTGTCTGGTAAATATTCTGTTTCTCTCTGTTCAGTGAGAAGTTGAATGAGGCTTTGAGCAACCTGATGTCCTTACCATGGCAGGGAGGTAGAACTAGATGATCTTTAAAGGTTCTTTCCCATCCAAACCACTCTGTGATTCAGTCTCTCAGCTACTGATACAGGCAACCTTGAGCACCACTTGAACAGTCCTTCCAAGTAAGGAAGACATTTTGATATGAAGGCTCTAAAAGAAAGCCTTAGCTCTATAGGTGTGACACTTAAGGATGAAGGCAGGTAAGCTGCTCTAGTTAAAGTGAACTTTGAAGACCATGCTGGAAAGAGACTTAAGATGGGTCTGCAGGACTTGTCAAAAATACTACATCCAAATGATCTGCCTGAGTCTTTCCCATTCCTCTTGCAGAAATAACTGCTTTCAGAAATGACACTTTAATAGAATTATGAGTGTGGAGAATCCTGAACACATATGTTGCCTATTAAGGGACCATTATATAAGTGAATTTAGGCTATTTTGTGAAAAATTGATGAAGATATGGCCCAAGAACATCCAAAATGAGATTTATCCTGTCATAGATAGCCTTCCTCGTGCTTGTCTTCCTCTCGTGCTGATTCAACAACAGTCTGTTTCATCACAGAATCAAACTCATATCCAGTACAACCAACAAATTTCTCAACAGACAAGGAAATACAAAGTGCTGCAGGTTGCTGCAAAACATTTATAGGTTGCAAGAAAGTACTGACTCATCATCCTGGGAAATCTGCTGGAACCTAATCACCCCGGGAGTATGTTCTAAAAAGACTATTGGCCATGATCACTCTGTACAGAAGGTAATTATGGATTAAGACTAAAAAAGTAAATTCACTTGCAAATAAGTCCTTGCTGATCTCTCCACACTCAAGTTAAGTGGGAAGTGATGGAGAACACTGGCACCGATAACACAGATGTGCCTGTTCTGCATGGGGAATCCATGATTTACATAATGCAGAACCATCTCTCTTGATGAGCAGATGAGATAAAAACACAACACAAAAAGAACACCCCTCCACCACTGAATCACCACACTAAACAAGAAGGAAGGAAAACTATGATCAAGCATGGAGCAGCTGTAAGGATAAATTAAGTATTCAGTCTTGATTCTGAGGGTGCAGGCATATCAATACAACATTAATTTGTCTCCAATCTGGTACTCTGAGATTAAAAAAAGAGTATCCAGAAAATCACTAGTATTTTTCAAGGTCTGTCTGAAAAGAAAAAATTCAAGCACTATTTTTCCTTTAGCTGGTTCTTGCGAAATTGCTGTCTAGAAATGAAACTAATGCATTATTGTATTTAAAATTTTAAAAAATAATCTACCTTGTGTAACTGTAGCATAAATTAAACCTCAGTTTAAAGGCTGCTGCAGAATTGCAGTATTAAGTATTAATCATAGGTAATGGTTGAAAGAACAATTTCATTTTGAATTAGTTTTACAAATATTAGAAGATTCCCTTGGCTCTGAGATTCAGAGAAACCAGGCTTCATAACCCGTGTTTAATACTTTTCTAATAGCACCAACATTCTCTGCAGAATTTAAGGCTCTCCTTGAGGAGCATTAATTCTCTAAACTCATCCTCTCAAAAATATTCCATGCACAAACCAACAAAACGCTGTTTAATAAACTAAGAGGGATAGGAATAGTGGGCTAAATCTTTTGATCCAGCAGAGCTTCACTTAGCGTATATTTGGTAGGGATTATCATTAATTTACTCAAATCCCATTCTGATTCAGTTCTGGAATAGCTGAGAGTAATCTGAAATCACCTAAGGGATATTTTAATTTAAAACTGTCATCAGCAGATTCCAAAAGGTTATCCTCATGACAAAAAATTTCTTGAATGTAATGGTTCTCTGATTAGAAATCCCTAACCTCTAACCTTCTTCTCTCTTATGGGAAAGCAAAGGACCACCATTATAAATCTTATCCCAGATTATGATTTTTCATGTGTGCCAGGGAATACCAGCTAACAATTTAGGACCTTTGTTTAAATGTTGAGTTCTGAATAACAAAATTAGGGACTCCTAATACACATCAAAAACCCTAAGACATTAGGCTGTTACCAAGAATTTCTCTGGCTTATGAAACTAGGCAAACTTGTGATAGTGAAGTAAAAGCTATTTTCAGTTTACAAGGAAACTACAGGAAAAAAAAATCTTACCAAAATATTTGATGTGCAAAATAAGTGTTACTTTTTTTTACTATAATATTTTTTGTCAGGCCACACTTTCATTTACAGAAACACAGAATAATGGTGAGCACACCCACCGTGGAGTATTGCTGGTATGTTTACCATGACTGCTCACACGTGGAGCAGATCCACGTTCTTTCTTAACCTGAGGCCATTTAAAATGCAAAAAAATTCCTTTACAGTTAATGAAGAGTAATAGGCATCTCTAGGAAATAACCTACTCCACCCAAAATCTGAACTACATTTTGGAAACGTCACTTCCTCCATGAACTACTTAGGAAAGTTGACCTAGGGCTCTAATTTAGGTACCTTAATTTGTAGGGTAAATTTAAGAAGAATATCTAAGCATATAGATTATTGGCAATGAGCCATTTAACTCAAAAAAAACCCCCAATGTTAATAACACACTTAAGTTCTTTTAGATTTTAATGCATGAAACATACTCTTTCAGAAATGACCTCACCTATTTACTCCCTTTCTATCTTCCTTTTGAGAGACTTTTGGACTCCTTTCTGAATAATGAAAACACTCCCTTATTATTACCATAATCTAAAAATTTGTGACCAATTCTTTGATATTTTTCACAATTGGAAAGTAAGACACTGTATATAGAGAACACTGTGATTTTTTGTTTCCTGGAAAAATATAATTTGTCTTTGAAGTGTTTCTTGTAATGTAACAAATCTAGGAAAATATTAAAAACCGCTTGATTCTGAAATTAAAAAAAACATGTATTCCTACTGAATCAAAATTAAGCCCAGTGAAAGATGTTTTGTCAAGAAGTATGAATGAATATTTCAGTTTATTTATAAACTTATTGATTAATATATAGATTTGCTTGGATAATAAGCATTTTTAGATATTCCTCAAGGGATAACAAATACTATCCCAGACCACCAAAACATTCTGAATAGATACATATGTAAGACAGTATGTAAGATTAAGTATTACCTAGGGTGAACCCTGTTTTTTTTTATTTTAATTGCTTCAGTGGATTAGTGGAAACCCTGTATTTTTTATGTAATTGCTTCATAATAGAATCACATTAATGTCTCCTAATAGTTACTGTTTGCTTTTCCTAAACCAAGACACCACATAAACACTTAATACTTAAAATGTAATTCTTCTGTAGAGCAGTGGGACTTGGCTGTCAACTTCCTTGAAAATCAAGGGAGATATTATTTTGTAGCAGCTTTCCTCATAATCAGATGTTAGGGAAGTTGCTGGCAAGTTGATGCTGACAAGTTGCTCAGTGGTCAGAGAGCTCTGACAGATGGATACAGCAGCAAATCAGAGAGTCTCCATGAGAGCATATGCCCTAATTATGGCTGAAATACCCTTTACTGTTATTTTTATTTCTATTTCTATTATTTTTCTCTGACTTTTTTCTTTATTTTTACTGTTTTACAGCTGTTGTGTCATTCTTTCCTTTTACTCTTCTGAACTTCTCTACTTCATGAGAGCTCTTGTCAACTCCAAACTCACTTTAAACCTGTTACAGCTACTTTTCCAAAGTTAAAGTACCCTTTTCTGACAATGTGAGAGAAATAACAAATGCTACAGTTCCAGCACAAAGACTGGAGTCAGTTGGTCAATGATGGAGTCTTAACATCTCAACTTTGTGGACAACAGCATCATTTTTTGATAATGATAAAAATATAAGTGATTTTACCTCCAGTTTAAGAGAAAGTAAAACAAGAATGAGTGATTTTAATTACCTGACATCTTTTTCAAGTTGTGCAATATGTTCTTTCTGTAGACTTATTTGAGAATCTCTCTGTTGCACAGTTTCAATGAGGTATTTGTATGGCTGTTGTGCTTGGTTCAACAAAGAATTTGCTCTGTCAAGCTGCAAAAAAAAGGTATAACTACTATATATTTTTTTTTACATTATAAAGCACAATTACTTGATTATTACTGGATTACTACTGGATATTATTGATTTTTGCCAATTGTGTATTAATATAAACTCCAAACCTGCTATTACACACACAAAAAAGGAAACATACCACCTTCAAATTGATAGTACATTATCTTCTCACTTTTCTGTTCTAATTGTGTGCTATTTTCACTACAGTAATGGTACCACTCTCTACACTTCCCTAATCTGCATTTTTAAGAGTTTTAAGGTAACAGCTTCAATTGATTAAAAAAAATTGATTAAAAAATAGAGTCAACGCCTCTGTTTATGGTCTTATTGTCTTACTGGGGTCTTTTCCTCCCTCCTTTAAAACGCTGAAAAGGTTGTATCACAAATACTGCACTTAAGTAGCAGTATTTGAGCAAAGTTCAAACCAAAAGCTGATAAAATCACTTTTACATCAGCTTTTCAGCCATGTTCTACACTTCATCTAGATGACTGAACAAACTGTCAGTCAAAAGAACAGTAATGGGCTACCTAAACATGCTGTAGTCTACAGGATCTCTGGTTTGTTCTTAAAAAAAAAATCAAGAAAGACAATAGGCTGGAGTAAACATTATATAAAGAGAGCAAACAGAAGTTTTAGAACTTCACACAAAAACCTCCAATGTTTAACTTTGTACTGGACTGTATTGTGATTTAAACTATACAATTATTTGGTAAAAGATCAAAAATTTAATGGCAGGATAGAAAGGAGCTGAAGGTGTTCCTGTGGAAAGTTGCAGGAAGTTGAACTAAGGTCACTAATACTGACTCTTTCATCAGTGACCTAGAAGCAAGTATAAAACTACTGTGGATAAGGAATGTATTGAAGTGAAACACAGAAAAAATTAATATAAAGAGTAGTGATATAGAAGAATACCAAGCGTAACAATGGATTCACCAGTTTCCTGAGGTCTTCCAAGTAAGAACATTTATGAAATTCATGTAATTTAAAAATATGTAGAAATTCGAGTATTTGCACTCTGTGAAGTACTTGGGTGTACTAATTCTAATTTGTAATTTCTGTGGATGTAAAAATCAAACTCTCAACCACATTCCTGAAATAGTAAGTCTACAAACTACATGTGGTGGCAACATCTAATAGCAAACCTAGTTGTCCTTTTGTTCCTATGAAAAAAATTAAAAGACAACCTTAAAAGACTTTTAAAAAAATAGTTTGCCCTAATTCTGGGACATTTCAAGCTCAGGTTTGTTAAACATCTTCGAAAGTGATTTAGCAGAAGAGCTGTGTAAGAAGTAGCAATGCCTTATTGAACAATTAAGTATCAAACAGAACAAACTAGCTTGGCTGGCTGTTCTTCTGTTCAGAAATCAAAATGTTGTCTGTCTGGCTCACATTCTTGTTTAGCCTGTAAAGTAATCCTCCTTTCAATATTAGTTGCAAAACACAATATAAACTTCTTTGAAAACTTCTATCATGGAGTTTTGGTTAATTATGAGGCCATTTCTTTAATATCAAATAAAAACACTAAAAACACTGTTTAGAAAATATTTCATTTTATGAACAGCTGTTCCGCAATGTTTCTATATATTTGTATTTTTGTGTAGTAATGATTTACCTCTTGTGAAATCTGTGTTACTTGTTCCTTCTGATATTCCAGATCTTTTACAAGCAGTGAGTTTTGCTTTTCTAGCTGTAGTAATCTTCTTGCCAAGTGAACACTGTCAATAAAAAGCAAGCTCAACTTGAATTTTTTCCAAAATAGGCAAAAGAAATTCTTACATTTATGCTTCAGGACTTGATTGCCTTAATTTTTCACAAATACTTAAATATTTAACATATATAAACTACATAGTCAAACATGCTGCATAGTCATAGTCAGAAAAACAGAAAATATTACAAAATTTAACAGCACTAAAATAACATTCCCACAGTTATGCTATTTTAATATTTTATACAAAGTAATTACAATTTGTAATTACGATACAATTTGTCCAATACTACACAACTGTAGAAATACTGTCAAAATTCTTCATCTAATTATGATTATTTACTTTTTAGCAACTTTACAGACTCACTTTAATTCTAAAAAATAATTGTTTAAAAATGCTCATTATGTTTTGCAGTAAAACACTGAAAAATGTAATATTTCATCACTTTTAAAAGAGAGGCAAAATTGTTTCATCTGACATTTAATATGCTAAATAATTAAATGTTATTGCCAAATTTGTTTTGAATAAACTCTTATGTAGAGTCACGGATTAACTTTGTAGAGAAAGGATAATCCTACTTAAACAAGCTAGTTAAAAAATTAGATCCTCAACCTCTTGCAAGCTTCAGAATCAAAGAGTTTATAATCCATTCAAGAGCACAGGTCCATAGGCAGCAATGGGAAGATTCAATATGCACTGCAGAGCCTACTAGCAGACACCTAACCTAGTCTTTCCAAACTCTTATGAATCACAGAATGGGCAAGGTTGGAAGAAACCACAGTGGTCATCTGGTCCAACCTTCAGAGCACGTTGTGCAGGACTGCATCCAGGTGGCTCTTTAGTAACTCCACAACCAGTTCCTGACTATGGTACAGAATCTGTGAGAGCATAGTGTTGTCTAAAGCAGACTGACAGGGAGAGTATAGTTACCCTGAAGCTCAGGCTTAAGAGTGCATAAATCTTGATGAATATACAAGGTTTATCTGAAAATTTGACCAGTCATACCTCCATCTCTTCCTCAGTAAAATGGAATAGACTTCTGGATTTGGCAGAAGTCTTAATATTCTTCATCTGTGTTATAAACATACTCTTTCATGCACTAATCTCATCTAGTACAACAGAGAAAGGAACCACTTCTTTGACTAGTAGCTATTAAGAGTGTAAGGGAGAACTTGGATACCTTCCCATGGCAAATTTAGGAATGCAGCCCATTGTAATTTTCCCAGCTACAACTATTCAGTGAACTTCACCTGAATTTGCAAATATTCAAGGATAACACAAGTACATCTTTCAAGTTTACTTGTCAGAATGTTTTTTGACTAGTTAAAATTGAAAGCAAAGAAACAAAGGGACTGATGTGCAAGGACATCTTATGATGGAAACATTTGATTCCAACTATACTAGAAAATTACACAGTGTTCAAGAATGTGATAATTCCTTGTTAGCAAACCACCAAAGTCACCCTGGTAGTATTCTGCATTCTCTCATTAACACCTTCCAAGCAGTTCCTAGGCATAGGTGAGAAGTCAGCATGGGCACAATATGTTGTTCACATGTTGCTTAACCTACACTGAGAAGTGTTTTATGGCAACGGGCTACTACAGGCCATTTGATCTTGTTGCTTCAGAGTATTCCCAGCATCATTTAGCATGCTTAATTTAGTACTATGGTTGTACAATGCCTATTTCTGAAGTAACAAAAGAGTAGTGTCTGGCAAGTGGGCAAAGAGGTATAGACCCCACACTGCTTGAAAAGGTTGGTTTTATACAAACTTTCAGAAACTGAAGTGCATGATGTGAACTTAGAAGAGCTCTTCATTTAGGATCCCATATGTCAGGGATTAAAGAGCAGGTAGTGGACTCCAGAAAGATTATTCACATTTGTAATAGATTATCTTCCCTTAAGCAATCCTAGAGAGCAGAAAATTTATCTGTGTTTCTTTAATGGTGCTAAACATAGAGGATGGTGTCAGAGTCTGCTTTTACAAACTTTGGCACCCAAAGGCATCACACACATTATCTGCATAGAGGTTTTCCTTGAATCAAAACAGCAGGTAAAACATACACAGTCTTTTATGGCTTTTTGAATCTTTTTAATTCTAAAAGATAAAGAAAGTCTATGAAGCCTCCAACACTATTATGAAGGATTAAATCAGCTTATTAGTCAATGCCTTTTAGAACAAAAGTGGAGTGTATGAGTCATTCCCATAGAGCCACTTACTAAGCTCAGAAAGCGTCTTCCAAGCATATCTGAAATCCTGGCCTGATCATCAGATTCAGCATTCAAAGGAAATTTAACAGAGATTTTATACATGTAAATAATCTAAACTGAACTTAATAAGGTGAGGAAAAAGAAGGATCAAAGAAGAACTTGAAAAGTGCCTGAACTATTGACAAAAGAGGAATAAACTGATGCTTTAGGAAATGGTGCTATAAAACTCTCAACACTTTTCTAAACCAGCTGTGCAAACCAGCAGGGTTATGGAGGTTTTTTGCACACTCATCTTCCAGGGATGGTGACTCTACCACCTTCCTGGGCAGCCTATTCCAATGCTTGACAACCACTTATGTGAAGAAATAGTCCAACCTGAACCTCCCTTGGCAAGCCTGAGGTCATTTCCTTTTACCTCGTTGTTGCGTGGGAGAAGTGAGTCATAGCCACGACACAGAGGCTCACAATGAGCCATTCAAATGTCACTATTATTTATTAAAGACAACGCATAATATAAATTTATTAGTTCAAAATTACTATGATCAAGAGGTATGTTTTTCACATATGCATCATTTTAGCCTATTGATCAAATTTTCAAATTGGACAAACCAGAGCAAACTAAAAAAAATGCAAGTAGAATCAGATAAGCGAAGAGAAAATAGTGATGCTCTGAACCATTGTCCTTCTTAATATCCTGACAGATATGTTTTTCTTACTATTAAAACCAATGATTTTTAGGGTATTAATAATGCATATCCTGTTATATAAATGTAAACAATATAACTAATCTGTTTTTACAGCTGCTTAGTTTTATACAATTATAATTAAGCTTTCTGAAAGTCAATGAGAAGAGATTTTAAAATGACCTAGAAAAATATGTATATGCTCATTCATATGCATCAACATTAACAGGTCCTAGTCCTCAATCTATTCCTGTAGTCATTAAAAGTCATTAAAAAGCTCTTTATGTTAATCAAACTGGCTGGATTCTAAGACAAAACATAATGCATGTAATCTTCATTTAGTTTATCTCCAACAAGCAAATTCATGAGGTACTTTTTTTTTTACCTTTGCTTTAGTCGTCTTTTGGCTGTTGTAGGAACATTAGCACCATATCCATATGAGAAGAGGACCCTTTCAGCTTCAGCTTCATCTTCCACTGCAAAAAATTGCAGAAAGCTGCTGCTGAAGAACAGTGCCAGAACTTCTAAGCAATTCTATTTACAACTCAACATGCAAAAACATTTTTCTAGAAGGTGAAGTTTCAGTTGGTGCAACTTCTGGACTTGAGTGGAACAGTTTTTTTCACCATTAGCATTAAATTTAGTGCCATGCTTTAATTACTTACAACACTTTTTATTTTTATGATTAATATAAGACTTATGCAATATGAAAGTAAAGAAAAATAGTTCAGTTACCTTTAACATTCATACTGTTGGTATGGTCACAAAATACATACAAAATACATACCACATAAGTTTAATTCAGCAGTAGAAGGTTAGGTTGCTGAAGTTTTTAACCTAAAGAATTAATTTTCTGTGTATACATGAGAAGGCAGAGGAAGATAAAATTAGGAAGTGTTTAAGGTGACAGGACATAACCAAGTCCATGGGACCAGAAGGGACATCTGATGCTGCTAAGAGAGCTGATGTCACACTGAAGCTGCTCACTATAGTTTTTGAAAGGTGATCACAAAGTTCACCACACTTGATGAAAACAAATGCCATCCATTTCTTCAGAGAAGGGCAAAAAAGAGATTTTTATGTATATGCAAAATAGAAATATGAAAAGTAATCTCTGCCTCTATAGGTGACTGGTTTCTGAAAACACATTTTTAAGGGTTTTAAAAAGATTATAATTGCTTTGAAAAGAAATCCCAGTAGCAGCAAGATTAAAATGTATACATTCATATTTCAAGTTCTGAAATTCTGATTTCCTCTCTCCTGTAAGATGAAATGGGCCAGGAAAAAAAAAAAAAAAAAAAAAAAAGAGAGAGAGAGAACACGGGTATGTGTGAAGTATGTGAAGTAGACAGGGGCAGAGACAGGGGGACAATGAGGAGGGGTAAAGGTGAACAATGAGAAAAATGGGAGTGGCAGGGATGTGAGAGAAGGAGGGAGAACAAGTAAACACCAGCCCAGGCACCACACAAAAGCTTTGATGAAACATATAGTTGGGAACAGGAGAAACAAATGTAGGAAATTATGTGAGTCCTATCTGACTCATCTTTCTTAATGCTCAAGTGCCTCAAAATCAGAAATACCTTCATTTCTCAACAACTTGCAAAATGCTGTAACTTCTGTTCTCACTTGTCTAATACCATTGTAATGGTATTTTAAACAAGGATTCTTAAAACACATTTAGAAAGAGAAAAGCCTCCAAAAGAACACCTGTAGTAATTCACATACCTAGTTACACTAAAAACAATATAGAAATTTCAGTACGCATGACAGAAAAAGTTTACTAATGTGGCACTACAAAGACACCAGCACTTCAGAGCTGTCTTAAATATGACAGGGAATTCTTCAGTGCTGTAAACACCTCTGGTTCAGAAAAAACATAAAGAATAATTTAACCTGCCTTGTTAATATCCTTCTTTTTGGTTATATATTCAGGGTCGTATATCTCAGAAAAATGTCAGTAAGATCCTGTCCTGTAAATTTAGATCTGTCCATGGTGTCCAGTAAATGTCACATCATGAAGACAAACACAAAAGAAATTGGAAATGTTGTAGGTATCGAAATAATATTCTGTATCAGTGTGTGCTTCTCTTACAACATTCCAGATTCTTCACCTGATTTTGTGGTGTAAAATATACATTTTACAAGCTAGGGGACACTTAGTAATGACAGTTTCTTATGCTACTCAGCAAGTGCCATTGTGAGCATACAGATAGGTTCAATCTTTTTCTTAGAAAGATACTAACCAAGAAAAACAAGACAAATCAAACAACTACAACAAAAGTACCCTAATGTGAAGATTGTACCCTGAAAAGGAAGAATAGACAAATGCCAAAGAAATTTACTACTCTTATTCATCTGGAAACCTCTCAGGCACTGTAGGAAGTGGCTATATAACTTCTTGACAGCTTTCTGAATAGGCTGCTTCATGTAATTTCAATATTAATAAAGTAAGGCATAACGATCAGGGAGTAACAGTAAAAATTCAGTGATCTCTTCCACATGCATATTTTCCAAAGAAAAAAATAAAAAGTTTATATATATATATACACATAGATATATATATATGACAAAAGCCATCTCACATGTGTAAATAAATACACAGTTTATTAAAAACTCCAGATAACCCAACCCTCACTGGCATCCCTAAATAATGTAAAACAGCAAAGGCTTCATGACACAGGATGAAGAAAAAAAACATTATATGCTGTTTAAATATAAAGAGGCAACCACAGGAATGAAGATTAATCCTTATTATCACTAAAGTTTGTAGAAAACTCTGTCTTCCACATAATGCTTCAGTCTAAATTATATTCCCCGAAAGATGGATTGAAGTATTTCCATAACACACTTGATTTGAAAAATAGTTGTATTTCCTTTCAGTTATTTTTCTACCTTCAGCTATTTATGACATATAACTATCAGGGCATAATTTGAGAAACAGAAGGAACTATAGCTGTCTTTTCCTTCAAAGTGTTTTTTTTCCTAAAAAAATACTTCCTTTTCTTCTGTTTTCCCTAAGATACTAGACTTAACTAGTATTAATCTTAACTTTCTATAGCAAATACACTGAAATTGCAAGTTCATTATTAAATAGAAAATATATTGAAATAATATTAAGCTATAACTGTTTTTTTTCTCCACGAAAATCAGAAAATAAAGTCATTATATTTTAAAACAACAGTTTGTTTGGAAACTTTCCTTTCTTTAGCATTCTGTAGGATAGAATGTAAATTGTAATTAAAATAGATATTTAGGAAGTTAAGAATGATCTGGTAAAAACCTTCACTGCTGTCCCAAGATGCTTAAGAAAATGTAAACCAGTGCAAACAAAAACCAGTGTTCTGAACTCTACCTTCCCCTTGGAGAAAATGAAAGTAAGGTCCAAATATTCTGTGTTAATACATAAATACTCCTTAGGCAAGCTTATATATATACACACTTCAAAAAACCTGTTACTGACTAAAACAGAAGCGTGTATACAGCAAACATGCTTATTATGGTCAGACTGGAACCTTTGGGTAGTCAGGCCATTCTAAGCACAGGCTGCAGAGCATAAACTTAATAAAGCATGTGCAGTCTGAATTACTAAAGATACCCTAACATCTCTGCATCTTGGTAATGCACACTTTGCTAGACACTACTGTTTATATATAAAGCTTATGCAATAATCTTCTATATGGAATACTTTATAAACTGTGACTATTTTTTGAAGGAGGAAAGAAAGAGAAAAGGAGAAGAATACAGTTGAATTAGTCTGAAATTTTAGAATGTCCTACTCCGCTTACACACTGGCTAGAAGATTTCAAGATTAGAGTCAGAGTTTCAAATTAGAAATTAATTGCTTTGTGGATCCATTTAGGCTGAGAACCAAATGAATAGAGATTTTACACAAATTTTGCTGTGTTTGGGAACATTTTAATTTTTTTGAATGAGAGATAAAAAATTTCAAGAGTAATCAGGTATTAATTTAATCCATGATTTACTACCCAGAACAGACAGAGCTGCCACAAAAAACTACTTAATGTCCAATTATTATTACTTCAACAGAAGGAAGAGTTTTTTTCCTCTTTCAAATTAGTTTAAAAATCCACATTAATCGCTGTACTGAAATATAAAACCTGTATTTGTCTGTCAACAAAGAGGGCTTTCTGACATTTAAAATATACTTAAATAATAGAAGAATCCTAAAGACTGTATCTAGTTATAATGGATTATTAGAATAAGGAAAAGAGAAATGACTGAATACTGAGATGATTTTCAATAAGCACAAACTTAGACATATGGGTGTTTGATACACATTTACAGGTGCACTTAGAAACCTGCCATTAATATTTTCTATCAAAATAATTCTGCCTTTTACTTGTCAGACATAATGAAGAAGAGTGACAGGCACCGTAATACTTTCCAAGTGTCATGAGAAGATTGATATCGTAATGCCAGAAACACCTACAGATAAAACAGTTTGTGACAGAACTTACTTTCTGCTGTCTGCAGTATTATCTCATCAAGCTCTTTTTCAAGTTTTTCATAAGTATCTAGTCTTGCTTGAAACTCAGAATTCTGTGTTTGAAGCTCAATAATGCGGGTTTCACTAGAAGACTGAAGACTATAAAATTCCTTTGTAAGCACCTGTGAGAGTGAATAATGGAAAGATCAGGGATTCAGCATTACAGTGATTTTTCAAAGAGGCAAAATATAATATACGCAAAATGTGTACCAGTATGACATTAAATATTTGATGTAAGTTTTGCACAGCAAAGATTAAAATACTTTAAAAAGCCGTTATTCTTTCAATAATATTATCTTGCACAGATTAAATTCTCAGATCTTAGGCCTATCTGCTGAGGCCTTAGTAATTCTAAGAAGCTGTCTGAAAAAGCTACAAGAATTTTAAAGGAAACTTAGGAAAAGCCAGGTAACAACTAAAAAAACTCACACACAGCAGTCAAAACAGTGCAAATTCAATTATTTTTGTTGCTTTAACTGGTTTCTAATTCCAGTCATCAATTTATGAAGATTCCTTTGAAGAATGCAAATATAAAAAATTTGCTATTAAAGCTGTATCAGTCTTATTACTTATTAATAAAAGGTAATATGCCATCAACATTCAAGACTTGTGTAAATACTTAATCCACTAGGCTTAAACAAAAAACTCCAATATTCAAAAGTCAAAGCTATGAAGGCCTGTATAATAATTGAAATTTGATAAAGTACTTGATAATAGGAAACAACATTGACCAAATAAATACACACCTAACTGGAATAAGAAAATCCTTGGTATGTAAAGTAGCAATCTACATACTTTGCAGAAAAATTCCCACCAAAACAGGTAAAGTAATAACCAAGTGGTACTGCTGTCAAATTTCATACTAACTTCCTAAGTAAAAAGCACAACCATTCAGAATGACAAGTGAATATAGCTTTGGATACAGAAATACATGCACATTGTGTACAGCAGTGCTAGAGTCACTGTTGAAACCAGGAAAGAATATACAATGCTTAGAGGAACAAGCCACTTGAATATAAAAAGTTCAGTCTAGTGTCACGGAAGAAATAAATGCATACATTAAAACTGGGCAACATATGAACCATCTGTTTCCTAGCAAGAAAATCTACTCTATACCCTAACTGAAAACAAGAGTTGGTCCAGAAAGCTGTAGCTGAGCCACAAGATACCAGTGCCTACACTATTCATAAAGACCAACGTCCTCTAACGGTAAACACCGTTTCTTGTAGGGAAAAAACCTTAGTGCATTAATGCTATATACACGAAAGAAAAATTAAAAAACCCAAGAATTCAGTCAAAAAGAACAACAAAAAAAAGCTTCAGACATCAAATATTTAAATTCTGCAAGAATATTTCTTAATGAAAGAGCTATTAAATGCATATTTCTTACTGAAAGAATTTAAAAGTATCTCTCCAAAGAGAAAAAGAAGTGCCAAAAGTTTTAGTGGAATTGAATGCCAAATATTTGAGTTACTGTAAGATCAAAAAATTTCCACAAAGAAAATGAACATGTAACTCAAATTGAACTGCATTCGCCAAGTTTAGACATGTCTGTGCAATTAAAAATCTGTTTAGCAACTTCTAAGTTTAGCAAAACTGGCACTCCCAGTGCTTGTGACCACAACTAACCTCATCAGCCAGGATCTGAATGTCTCAATATGGACAAAACAAGAAATTACAGTCTATCTGAAACTCTAATTCTGTTTCCACTCTATAGTTCCTTTTCATAAACAGCTTAGGCAGGTTCAGCACAAGAAATGTGGGGACCTGAAGACAGGCATCCTTCCCCCAAAAAACAAAGGCTGCCAGAGATGTCACTTTCTTCTGTCCTGTCCAGTTTGTATCCTGACACTTGTTTGAAGCATACTCTACCAATCTCATTTAAATCTCATAAATAGGACTCTGTGAAATGTTTTCGAACACTAACTTTGGACAGGTGAAATAATTTTGTTTTAAAGTAAGTTTTCTCTGTGGAATACTCACATTTCCAAGATTAAAATAAGTGAACAGGATATGATACGTATGTTTTAAAGATAATAAATTCTAAGCTTGTAGAAATAAAACAGGCCCAAGTGGTTAAAGCCCACATAAACAGGTGCATTGGCTGCAAGTGCCCAGGCTGTGTCCCTCAGCCAAAGGGGCTGCACGTCAAGAAAAATACATTTAATAAAGCACAAAAATGCTGCATAGCACTGTGGAGTGAGGGGAAAAAGTGAGAGTGAGCCCTAGTGCTGACACTGAGGTGAGAGAAGGAGAGGAGGAAGTGCGCCAGCTGCTAGAGCAGAGATCCCCTCTGCAGCCCATGGTGAAGCAGGTTGCCTGCCTGCAGACCATGAAAGACCACATCCAAGCAGATGTCCATGCTGCAGCCCATGCAGCTCCACACTGGAGCAGTGGACATCCCCAGAAGGCACTGCAACCTGTGGAGAGCCCAGATAGGAGAGTCTCTCCTGAAAGAAGCAGCAGGACATGGAGGATCCACACTGGAGCAAGATAAAAAAGTGTGAGGAGGAAAGACCATCAGAGAGGAGCTGTTATGGACCAACCTGAACCCCTATTTCCCATTCCTCCCTGCATTGCTCTGGAAGGGGGAGGTATAAGAGTCAGAAATGAAGGAGGGAAGTTAAAATAAAAGAGAACAGGGTGGGGAAAGATGTCTTACTTTTGGCTTTGTTTCTCACCATCCAACCTATGTCAATGGGTATTAAGTGAAATTAGTTTTCCTCAGGTCAAATTTGTTTTGCCCATGATGGTAACTGGCAAGTGATCTCCCTATCTTTGTATCAACCCATGCTCTTTATAAACTTATTTACCTCACCTCCATCTGCTTCAGGAGGAGAAATAAGTGACTGGGTGGGTGTCTAGCACCCCACCAAGGTAACTCATTATGCTAGGACTAGCAAGATTATGTCTTTTCAATGCTGTATAACCATGCTCACCTCGACTTTCCTTGCTGTGAAAAATTTATTCCAGAATTGTGTACCAATAAAAAAGTATTTTATTATGTAATGGTGCTACTACAAATCCCAGCTGCAAATAATGATACTAAATTAACTGTACTTGTTTCGGTGAAACTGTCTTCTCTGCCTACAATTCTCACACAGACCGACATAAGCAGCTTTGTGACACAAGCAGATAAATATACCCCACAGGAATGAGGTACTGTCTTTAACATGTTTCCATGAGAGATTGTTTTGCTTTTTCCTCTCCCCATGGTCTTGTGTTCTGTTAAACTGATCAAACATAGTAAGCTTTGTCATTTGACCCCGCTTCTACAGAATTTGGTGGAGATACTAATTCAACCATGCCATGTTGTTACTTTTCCCCCAAGCTTTTCCACTTTACATTCTAATTGAAAACAAGTATCTATGCCCTGTAAAGTGTCTCTTTATATAACATACCTCCAGTTTTCTCTGGTATTTCTCACATTCCATTTGGCACTGTGAAAGATTCTTAGCTGTTTCTTGTTGCATGAGTTGAACATGTTCAGTTTCAAAGGACTTTAACTTACTTTGGTGCAGAAGTTCAGCTACTTTGCTTTCTGTGCCAAGCTGCATTTGTCTATACCTAAAAGAAAAATGAAAAAAAGTTTTGATGATTCAAAAATAAGCAAAGTTGGAATATATCCTAGTTCTGTTCATTACAGGTATAAATTTCAAAAATTAATACAGTATTTTGAAGACCTTAACAGGTATTAGTATGGTTATCTGTGTAACTACTGTAACCTGTATTTGAAACATCATTAGGAAAATTCAATATTATAATGACAATACTACACAGGAGGTAGAAAAATCAGTCAATGGCTTTTCTAAATACATTGTTAATGCAGAATCAAATGACAATGACCTTACGGTATACATTATTTTCCTTATTTTTAAAGTGTTAGATCAATGTGAACCTCTTCCTTGGTACACAAATGTATGGACTGAAGTCTTTTCATTGGAGACACTAATGAAATGTTATCCTCCCCCTTCATCACCATGTGTTATATGTGATAGGGAGAAGTGGCATTAGACATCAGTGATACCAAAGGTATCCTTTGAGATACTGTGGGTATCAGCTACACTGCTTTTTTCCATACCCAAAACTATGAAGAAAAGTCAGACCACAATGGTGTAATAATTTCCACAGTCACTCAGAATCACAGAACCTTCTCAAAAACCAGAAATGAAGTATAATTTTTAGAAAATCACTATTAGGTAGTTATAAGTGACAAATAAGATTCTACTCAGAAGTGAAATTCATCTATTTTATTCATTCATTCTACTTAACAGGCAATCTCAAAAATGAAGTGTAAAAAAGTTTCCTGATGGAATACGATAACATTAGATAGTTGAAAATTTAGGTGATGTGAAGAACAGGAGAAAATCTAATGAATCTTAGCATTAAATAACATATGAAATTCAAAAGAGATACATGCAAAGTAAATCACAGGTTTTTAAAAAGGTCCTGACCATATACGTAAAATGATGAACTCCTAGCTGACTGTTTCCATTCGTAAGTGAGATCTTGGGATTCATCATACTTGATAAAACCATTAAAACTTTGGTTCAGTTTTGAATAATGGACCAAACAAACATTTCGGAAATTACTGTGGAAGAACTACATAATATACAACTCACTGTGTCACTTTGCAATTCCTTGTTGTTGCCTGCATTACTGAATGCTGACAAGCATTCCAGTACCTCACAAGGAACAGAAGTGTCAGAGCATCAGGGAAGGGCAGGAAGGGTTACCTCTCACATCCAGCAACATCGCACACTCACACAATTGCACTGTGTGGAATAAATCTCTCAAGCAAGCTAGGACTCTACACCTTGGAAAGAGATGAAAAACAAGAATTAAGGGGCCTGTCACATCATGAGAATGGAGAATGGAGACAGGAATCAACTGTATTTTCCAACAGATGAATGAGAAGTCATCTAATGACGCAGAATGAGAACAAATATACATCGCTCTTCATGCATGAAAGCTGTGGAATTCCTTATCATAAGATGCTGTGGATGCTAAAAATTAACATTTATTTGGGAGAATACTGAAGAACTTGCAGCAGAGAAGTCCTTTGAGAACCATTAAATGCAAGATGGTACTTCTCACACTGAAGGCACTAAACAACAAATTGCAGGATTGCCAGATAAACCTTTAACCCAGCATGGCTGTTGTGTTAGCTGTCATCTGTCAAGGGTTGCAACACAATCCCACCCTTTTTAGCACCTAATCTTTAGGTGGGATGGAGAGTGTTTAACAAAAACAAGGGGATTACTTGAAATAATTTCCCTGAGGATTTCAAATGTAGGAATGTTTCTAAGGCAGAAAGAGGGAGCAATTTTCACTGGAATTAATTTGAACAGAACAAACAAGTGTCATTATGATGTCCTTGATAATTACTCTGTATTTACTATGTGTAAACACTCTGTATTTAGTATATGTAATTTACTATATGTAAATGGCCCAATGCATGAATAAGATTGTTTCCCCACTGTATGAGCAGAGCTTGGAAATTCTGCTTACTGAGCTTATGAAAAGTTTTTCTTTTATAAACATTTTTTTTTTAGTAGTATAACATTTGTTCTTAAACAGAGTTACTGCACTCAAGCTGCTAAATGCCAGTTACCTATTGACTACACCAGTCAGTTTTGCTTAGGGATGCTTCTCAAGTGCTGATACTTTCATAACTGTTGCTTGGCTGTATGGTCCTGTTTTCATTTTACCACACAAAAAAAAAATTCAGCACTCTTGAATTCACCACACTTTGCACATGACTCGCTGCAGACATGGTACTAAATCTGTTCCGGTATACATATTGTTTACAATCCTGGGAAGAATGCTTTGTTCCAAAATGAGTTAAGTCTTCATGAAGATACATTTCATTCAGCCAACAGTGCAATGTAACATACAAATTTAATTTAATTATTAGTTATATTTATTGACTCTTAACAACAAATTTGCCCCTTCCACCTCAACACACGACAAACAGCAGTGCTTTCCTGAACACAGCCTCAGACCTTCAACTACTCTGAGCTTCAATGATCTATACTGGACTGAGCTGACACACCAAAAACATGCATGAACAGAGGCAATCCATACTTTTCTGTACCTACTTTCTATACTTGGTGGAGAAGTCTGTAGTTCTCTGATGATTCTACTCAATTAACTGGGTGCTTTCAGAGCATGCTTCTCAACCCAATCCTGAGCACTAACTCCAGAAAGAAATTTTATCCTTTGTTTTGGAAATTTGAAGCAGCTTACATGAGCGTGATGTTTTGCACTGGTGAGGTTATGACAGGTCAGTTTTTTTTAACCTTACTACACTGTTGATGTCAGTAGTAACTCCTTCACCATAGCACCATTCAGAGTTTCTTTGTCATATTTGCTTTTACTCTGCCAGATAGTATCTCTGCTTTCTTGGCTACTACTTCAGCACAAGTGTGTATGCATGTGTGTACAGAGTCATGTAACACAATGTGCTGAAATACATTCCTTTATCTGCCTAGATGGTCTCTGAGGGAAAACAAGCAACAAAAAAACACAACCAAAACCACTCTATGCTCTAATACTACTATTATGGAAAAAAAACCCAACAGTGGAATGTGGGTATGCAGGATTTTTCTCCATCGAGAAATTTTAGCAAACTTGATATAATGAAAGGGTAGAGTTTTTACTCTCACAGAAGAATGAGGGTTGGGAATCAAAGAGAAATTACAGACTGAGCCAATGAAAAAAAATCCCACATGTAATAATCATCATCTAGAGTGAGGTCTCATTTCCTTTATGTCTCTCTGCCCTTAGGTTGACCAGTCAATGATGCCTGAAGTTTGCTAAAACAGTGACATAATGGTTAACAAAAAAATTATTTCTAGAGTAAAGGAGAAGAGGGAATACTCACAGAGGGACCTGAACTCTCTTTCGTAAGGTTTGAAAGATTTTTTAATCACAGAAGCTTGTTTTTCAAGTAGTGGATAATGGTATAATAACTTGTCAAAATATGCATACCAGAGAGCAAACAGAAAAATTTAATGGTAAATCATAGTCTGGATACTCTAGAAAATATGGCAACCAACTGTTTTTTTGAATGGGGGAACTATAAACTATCCATCTACAAAACCTGAGATGTACAGCAGTACTCCTTAAAAAGGTAACCGAAAAATGATGTACATTAGAATAAATTTGTAAAACTACCCTTTCAAGAAGTGGCAAATCCTAGTATTAAACTTGTTAATAAGAAAGAATGCCAAACAAGGAAATAAAAATAATTTATCTTATGAAGAAAGTCCTATCAAAATTATACAAAATGAAAATCTAATTTTGTAATTTTATAATTTTGTAAACCAGATTATACTAACTTTTTAAAATCAGATTATACCAGCTTTGTGGGATATACTTTAGAAATTATTTTTAAGTCTAAAAATGGAAAAAAACCTCTGTAAATTGTGAAATCACCCTGAATACACAGTTGGGTCAGTTCCAGATCTAAGATCTTTAACGCAATTAGAATATACTCTCATATTTGTACAAATGTCTGTGCTTTGGTTCAGTGTCAAATTTGCAAAAAAACCTCAATGCTACAGACATTTCCTCCCTAACCTGTCCTCTTGCAAACCTCCCACTTCCAGCCCCAACATGTCCCCTAATGTTCCTGACCTTCTCCCTCTCTGTCCCAGCACCAGCCCAGACGTCTCTTGAATTCCAATTCTATTTTCATTCTTTATTCCCAGGACATCTGTTTTTCTTCTTATCTATGTTCATAGCCTATTCAGCTTCCATTCCTATCTTATAGCCCTACTCCCTGCATTCTGGATTCCTCTCTAGTTCTCTATCACCCTCATAGTTTGGCATCCCCCTCCTCAAATCCTCCATCCATACCTCTTGCCAATTTGAGGTTCAAATCTCAGTTTAACTTTCTCACCTTCTGCAACTGAGTCTGCCAGTTAAGGCCTCCTCATTTCCAAAGAACCTCAATCTAAGGACAAAAGTACACAAATGAACTTTCTTTCCTCTCCTTTGTGCCAACTGGAGTCACAGAAGGAGTAACAGTGGTCTAGATAGACCTCAATTAATTCAGTCCGTCACAGACTGCACAAATCCTGTCCGTACATGCAGCAAACTGCCAGACTCAGTTCAAACAGAGGTACTCACAGGATCTTGATTTTGCTGGTTCTCTTTGTGATCCTTGGTATTAAAAACTGGTTGGCTTATTTCTGAGCAATCGAAAATTTCCTATTAATTGTGTTCATGTGCTACTCACTAAGTAACTAAAACTGTAGGAACTCAAATCCTTAGTTTCCAAATGCTTTCATTGTTCAGTTTTTGCAGCACTCAGATTAAATCTGGTTAGTCATACAGGCTGGTTTCACAAAATGAAAGTCTGTTTCAAAATTTACTAAAAAATGGGTAAGCAGTCTGTCACTCATTTAAAAATACGTATTTTATGAAGTTTTTATAGCAACTTTATAGATATTTTCAGTCTTTTCTAGTTTTTATTACTTCATTCATGTCTATCAAATACATTAAATTATTTCTAATCTGATCTAAAATAACTATTTGCAACACTTTGCAACAACAAATTTAAATACCTCCAACACCAATAACAACAAAATGCTCTGAGTATAATGATTGAACACAATGTGAAGCATGTCATTTAGAAATTGTTTAAGCAATTAAAAATTTGTTTGTTGAAATAATTTTCATTTAAAATTTGCTTTTCCCAAACAACATGCTGAGATTTTTTTTTCAGCACAATATTCCTGGTTCAGTTGTAATTAAAAAAAAAAATCCAGAAACATATAGCTTAGACGATAAAGGGTAAACTTGATTTAACATTCAAGTTCTTACCAGATGTTACATTTGATTCGTATCAAGTAATTAAACATACTTTTGCATGTGGTTCAGTAAAATCTGAGAGAGAAAGATTTAGAAGCTTTGTTTAAAGCTGCTTGCTTCAAAGCAGATTTTTGTGTTTTGCAGCATTCTAAGCATTTATTTTGTATTAGCCTCTGATCCTCGTTCTGTAAAAAAAAACAAACAAAACTTTCACATACTATTTTGCAGTTTGTAGGAAGTGCTAGCTCCAAACATCCACACTCAGCAAGATGAACACTTGGTTTACACTCCTTCTAGCTTCAGGACACCTAAACCCAAAATCACTTATGCAATAAATAGGAGCTCTTCAGAATCTATGACCCATATGTTCTTTCCACCCTAACAATACTAATGCCCAGTGCACATCAGACTACAAGAATGAACAATATGAAAGATATGCCTTAAATGTATGAGTCATGCTGACTGACAGAGACAGAAATCAATTTTTGTTTCTTTTTTCTTCATCTTTCTTTTTTCTTCTGTCTTTGGACTATGCAACTGTGCTTTCTTTTATTTGACTCTGTGAAACATAAGATTCTCTTCTGCACCAAGACGCAGCTTCGAGACTATTGGGTAGAGATAGAGACTGCTTCTGCCAAGCCTGTGCTTGGGAGTCATACTCCAGTCATGAAAATTTCCAAATAAAACTTCACTAGAGAGTTTTCTCTCAATCCTAGAGCTCTGAAGGGCATCAAATCTAGCTTTTCACGTACTCTTAAGTGCATTCTTTATTCTGGGCAACTGTAAAAAAGGAAGAGAACTCCTCAGTGCTGCTGATGCATGCTTGGTTTGCTCACCTACCTAGACTTATTACTTGGTTTAAGTAATCAGGATATTTATTGACTCTTTTGTTATTGGTTTCTATGAAATAAACGCAAAAGATGTTCAAATAACCTAACGAACTTTACCAGTATACAGACATTCATTAAGGATGTGACAGCATCCTTAACAAAAAGAAAGAACCTGAAGAAACGAGTGAGCATATAACAAAGGATGTCATGTAATTTCACTGTTTCCTCCTCAAAACCTGTTTTTTAGATACATAAATAGGAGAACAGAGTCACCTCAGTAATTTTTAGGAGTCTAATGGTAGTTGCTTTTCTTTTTGTCTATACAAATCAGTCAAGATGTATAACCTTGTGTTCTCATTTATGTTTCTGGTGATAAAAAACATAGAAGCATGAAACACATGGCTGGTCTGAGAATACCTAGATCAGATATTTCAGGAGATGTAGGCACAGAGATATCCAGTTTGGGAATCCAGAAATGGAAATTGCCACCTCACGAGATCCCTTGAATGAAGCTCCAAAATAGCCCAAAGATGAAGCCCAAAGAAAGACTAAAGATTCCTCTTTTTCAAACAGGAAGGCTATGAAATGAGTTCTCTGAAGGCTACTGAAGAGATACCAGAGGAAATAGCTTCAGAAAAGCCTCCAAAATTCAGGACAATAATCTAAAAGGCAAACATAGCCAAGCTAAAGGGTGCAGATATCAGCACCTCAAGCCAAAGTAAGTCAGAAGAAGCTGAACAATTCTATGGTTTCTGGCACAGCCTCAACACACTGCACAGTTATCTTTCGCATCTGTGCACATTAGCACATACAAGTTGTGGATCTTGGAAGTATGAGAAACATGCTGAACTGAGGTGGACTATACATCTGGATGAGCAGCAGAATAAGCATGATTAAATTTCTCATTGTCTAATCAACATCTTTGCTCAAACAAATAAATACTTCATTTAAAAAAAATCATTTTGAAGTGACAGATTGAAATGGATCCCTGCAGTGCAATATGGTTTTGTCTATTGTACGTATTTTAATCCAACAGTAAAGAACCTGAAGTACGTTTATTAAAGCCTCATTAAATCTTCAGTCATATTTTCTATTATACTTTTCTCTATTTGAGTTCTCATGGCATCCCAAACCTTAATAATTAACTTTATTAAACCAATATTTTCATTTTGTGGTTTACTTCGTTCCATGCAAACAATGTCATGCTAACAAAACTGAATTTTGTACTAAATCAACAAAAACTCAAGGAATAGTACAGATACTTATTCAGAGACCCCCAATAATGTATATTGAATAATGAGGAAATAATTAACTGAAATTGTAACTGTAAGAAATATAAAACAGATCTGAATGAAGAAAAGGCCAGCAACTTTCTTGATAGGTAACATTAAAAAAATGAAAGGATTAACTTTTAATATTTCTTTATGCTAAGTTCCAAGTTTGTGCCATACATTTGGAATTATCTGACTTGATAATTTTTTCTGCTGTTCATAATAATTTTTTCAAGATATTGTACAATTTCAATAATTCTTCCACAATTTACCTCCTTAAACCATGTATTAGTAGTAGTCTACTACTTTATTATAATATTCTCTAATAGTAATAGTACTTGTGTTTCTGGAAAATAATTGTAATAAATTGATATTGTAGCAGATAAAACATACCTGAACAGGTCTGATATTGGAAGCTACAGAAATTATTCATTACACTATCATTACTGCACTACAAGTATTACAAACATTATTTTTCAGTGCTCAAGAAAATTAAGAGACTGGAGTCAACAGTTACAGAAAGACTCTGAATCTGTTGTCTGAATTGTTTTTTCCTCTTGGATAAAACATACAAAAATTTGTCTCATTAAACCCTACCTTCCCATGAGTCAGAGAGGTTATATTTAATCAAATAAACAGTTAAATCAATATAAATATCTTCTAGTATTTCTTTTGATTCCACATGGAGTGATTACCACTTACTAGCATAAATAGCATCTATTAGTTCTAGATGTATATGCTCCTGTTCCTCTGATTCAACAGAAAATTCATTAAGATACTTTTAGATGTATATCTATATATACTTAACCAAAGATAATTACTGTATGATTTTTAATTCCAGTAATGCAAAGAGGGAAAAAGTCTATGTGAAATGAATGACAGAACAGTAGTTACATAAATGACAAGAGCAGTAACTAAAGGTCTCGCTCTTTTTAACAAATAAAATCTAAACACATTACAACTACAGACTACAAAAAGAAGAAAAATGTTTGGAATGCCATATACCTCCTTAAAACAGTCAGAATATAAACATACAAATATTTAAGTTCTTAATTCCGTAAATGCAACTTTTATGAAATCAATAATATAATCAATAATCAATCTGTTTTATACAGTGAAAAAAAAAAGATGATCAGCAAAGAAAAAATAAGAAAAGGAAGGGTTATCACTGAAGCTTCCTGGAAAAGGACAGGGAGAGAAATGAGAAGGTAGGGACAAATCTTTTGAGGGCGGGCTAACTGGAAGACCATTAGACAAAGCTGGTAACTGCTGTGCCACCAGAGAGACTGCTTACTTCCCCTCCGTTTTCCCCACTGAGAGTCTGGCAGAAAAGGTCAGAAGGTTAGGGTTCAAACTGCCATAATTTAGCAAAGGATTGGTATGTCCTTTATATCACACATAACAGGTTTGATTTCCTGATAAGCAGAGTTCAAGGTACAGGCATACCTTGTTATCTTTCAAGGACATGTTCCTAAAAGTGCTACAGTTAGCAATGAGGGACAGCAAACTACCTTTTCCCCTAATGATTAATGTAATGGATGGTCTTGGTGTTTGCAATCACTTATGAAAGCCAGCACATTGCTGCATAATATTCCATTTGCTCTTCAGTGAAATTATGCCTTAAAAATAACATATGAATAGTACAAATACAAACCAATTCTTAAATAATCAGGGTTGGATGGGATTTCAGGGGATATCTAGTCCAACATCCTGTTCAGAGCCAGGTCACCTATGAAATCAGATCAGGGTTTTTCAAAGTGTTAGCCACTCAGGTCTCAAAAACTCAAGGATGGAGACTGCTCACAGTAATGCTTGTAGGGAAAAAAGATTTTCTTTAGACTAAATCAGAATTTTCTGTTTCAACTGACACTCTCTCATCTCTCTTCCATGCCTGCTGTGAGGGGCCTGGCTCCATCTTCCCAGTCCAGAGGCACTGGGGAGACTGCTATTAGGAACCCCAGAGACCAGGCTGAACACATCTCCCAGCCCCTTCTCCTGGGGCAAGTGCTCCAGCCCTGACCATTCTGGAGGCTCTCCTCTACATTCACTCCAGTTTATCACTATGTTGCTTGTGTTGGATATCCCAAAACTGGTCTTTTCTTGATGTCTTGACTATTCTCCTGATAATACAGCCCAGGATTTTGTAAGAGTATACTGCTGGCTAATAGTGAGCTTGCTGTTTACAAAAAACATTTGCTCCCTTCAAAGACAAGAAGGATGATCCCACACAAAATAATCTGCATTTCCTTATTAGCAATTGAATGCTACATAAAAAAACTACTAATATATTGAAATTCACATACCAAAGACTGCTATAAATGTACTTCAGCAGTTGTTTTAAACTAAGTATGATACTAGAAAAATACATGGCTTTCCATCTGTTTTTCAGAACTTAAAGGAACTTCCATTAAGCTGCCTGCAGGCCATCAGGCATGCTTCAGTGCAACTGGGCAGCTCAGGGGAGCTTTTGTTGGAGGAGCAAAGGATGGAAAGACACGGTAATGGCAACAACAGAGATGGTCATCAAAGGATACTAAAATGACTGACAGACACGCAGTGGGTAGGGGAGCACAACTGGATGTGTCTTTTTTCAAATCTAAGATATGTAAAATGTCCTTTCCCAAGCAGTCACAGTAATCGGAACCACATTACCATTAACAGGAAAACAAAGCAGTCAGTGTGAAGACCTCTCTTCATAAGCATGACTTAAAACCCAAAAAAGCTCATCAACTGCATTTCAGGTCTAGAGACAGCTACCAAATAATAAAGTGTTGTATACTGGTTTATTACAAGTCCTAAAGTGTAGATATTTCTGTGTGTCATTATCCAGAAATGAAACATATATTGGTTCTAAAAAATATTTTCCTGAACTGTACATGTATTTCAAATCAAACATAGTCTTTGTAGGAACAATAAACACACAGACAATGGTATTAATAGCACAAGAGAATATGGAAGATCCTTTTACAGCCCAAAACAAAGGAATGAGCTACAGTCACTTTATCCATGCTTATAAAAGCTTGGAGTCATAAATGAATCCTGCAAAGTTAAATCACCAAGCTGCTTATGACACAAATGAAACAATCTCATTTCATCTGCAAACATGAAAAAGGTCAAGTGAATCTAAGCTTTCTATAAAGCAGCCTATCCCAATAAATTCTTCAGTTATCAAATTATCCTATATTACCTGCTGAGGCATGTGAGAAATGAAAATACTTAAAAAATGCAGTAACTATTGTGATAAACAATCCGTTAACCCCAAGCTGTCTCCATTCTTGAGCGTATTTGCTTTCACAACATTCTTTTCTGTATTTTATCAGTCATCTGACAAGTTAAACAAAATTTTTATAGAAAGACCCAACTTCACCTTTACAACTTAAGTTATTAATTTGGGAAGAGAAGTATTGTGAAAAGCAGTTGAAAATAAAGAAAACAAAATCTAGGTTTGAAAACAAGAAAAGGAAGTCGGGATTCATGAATTATTGGGATACTAACAGGCTTTGCAATACATGCATTCTAAGAAGAGTCTTAGATGTGATAGAACCATCACTTTTCTCCTGAGGCACAAAAGCAAAAAGCACTGAAATTAACTTATTTTAGTGCATATCAGTCTCAGACTAATCAAATTTTCTGTTTCTCTGCTTCCTCTAATTAAGTCCAGCTCTCTTCTCTCTTCCTACATATCTTTGTCTTAATTTTTCTGTTTTCCTCCTATTTGCTCTGTTCTCTCTCACCATTTCAACAATTCCTTCTTCAGCTGAACTATCACAATCCCTGCAATAACCACACCCAAGAAGCATAATTTTCCTTCTTCTTGTAGAGGACTTGAAAACAAATGTTTGTTCTTTTGGGATTTTTTCCCTAATGGGGCTTGTGGACAAAGACACTCGTGATCTCCAAACATTCCCTGCCCCATCTGAGTATCATATCAAAGCCAGCACCTTTTTGTTGTGGAAGAAAGAGAAAACTCCTACTACTCTGTGTGTCCAGCGCTTTTAACATTTCATCCCCATCATTATCCATTCTTCCTAAGTGCCCTAGAATGCGGCTCCGTCTATCATGCAACTAAAGAAGGAACTGCAAATGCAATTCTTGTACTCACTGAAGAGCAAATGGAAAGTTTCTTCTGACATCTCACAGTGTTAACATTAACTCTTCAATAAAGGAACCCATTCACTGAACAGTATGTTAAAACACGGCTTTAACCCCTTGTAGTCTTATGGTTTACAAGACTTCTACTGAATGAGGACCTAAATACTGATAGAACAAGGTAATTTCCTTTCAAAATTGGAAAAATGAACTGTTGGCATTTCACTTCAGCCTGTCCATGTTTTTTACCAGTTCTGTATGAATATTTAGGTCATGACTGAAAACCAGTCTATTTACCACTGCACTTCAGTTAACCTTATTTTGTGTGATCTGCAATACTTTTGCTGTGTTTATTACATGAAGGTTTTAGTAGGTGAAGATGTTTAATATTTTTCCGAAATTATTTAAACTCTATTCCACTCTGAGCTCCATTCTTAGCATTTCACTCTTCTGCTGTTAAAGTCTGAACCAGGTGAGAACCAGACTTTACGCTTAATCTGAAACCCCTTAACAGGGTAATACCTCAATCTGCCTTAATTGAAAATGGAGTCAATCTTTCAGAAAAAAAGAAAATTTGCACACTGTCAGCTGTTCTTGGAGATGCAGTGTTTATAGGTACATGACACTAAAGCATGCTTGTCTTAGCAATACCAATGGGATACACAGTCTAATACTTTGTTATATAAATGGGCTGGAGTTTGGCCCATATTTTCACTTCTTTCTAATCTCAGAATTCCTGGTAATCACAATCAGACATTTAAAGTCAAGCAACAAACAGTGTACACTGCAAATGTGCATATAAAAATCATACTTTAAAGAACAGTTACAGGTAAATTGCTTCAGTTACTCTAAGATGTATTCCCCACAAAAACACCATGAGTATAGGTTAGGAATCTTCAATACAAACTGCAGAATCATCATCCTGAAAACAACATAAAGCATAAAGGTTTCATGAGTTAAAGTTTGTGATTTGCAGTGCAAATCTTAGGGGTGAACTTGTGCTGGGAACCATCACAGTGACACAGGCTCTACTACATTATGATTACAAGTATTAGAGCTTTTCCATCCAGTGAAAAAGCTCTTAAGGCATTGAGGTTCCCTAGGATCACTCTACCACACGATAAAAAGTATTTAAAGGTTTGAAGTCTATTAATATCAAATGCAAGCACGTCAGCTATAAAAGCAGTGCAGAATTCCCTGCAGAAGAATAAATGGAAAAAACTTCTTGCTGGCTGACAGAGTTAAAGGGCCAAACACTTCAAATTGCAATATGTAATGAAGCAGTAGTCACATTACCTCAAAAAATGTCAGTGACCTAACCATAAAGTAAATCAACAATCTGATCGACTCAGACACACACACATATTGAAAAACACTTCCTCATATCAGATTATTCAGGTGACTATGCTGAGTAGGAAAACTGACAATCCAGCAGTACTCCTGATAGGGAGAACGCTACTAAGAACTTTATTAGTTATATTTCCATTTGCTGAATCCTCATTGTTACAGGATGTTGGGGATTTACTGTACAGATTATTCTGGTTGCAAAAGCAATATAGGAAAAACACTCTGCAGCTTTCCCAGCTAGAAATTTTAAAAAAAAAAAACCTTCTCAAATTCATCTCTGATTCATTAGAATTTGAAGAGAAAGAACTACACACATTTCTTGTTGGTGTCTAATCTTGTGTTACCTCCAAGTTCTTTGAAAATAGGTCTTAAATCATCACTTTTCACTTCCGTTATTTTTCAGCTGGGAACAAACCATCCTAGTTACTGATTCACTCAACACGCCTATCACATGATGAATTTGATCAGTTATTCCTAAGTGAGGAGATCTCATTTTGCCTATTTTTAGCAAATGATACAAGAATAGTGTTACCCCATCGTTATTCATATAATGATTCTGAACTTACAGGCAGAGGACAGAATACATTGTCTTTTTCTTAAGTTCCAGGGATATGGAAGTGTAAACTGTTCTCCAGAGTGAAGCTTAAGCCTTACATCAGCAGATTACTGGAATTAAGTCCTTAGATGAGGTAAAAGGTCTCTGTCATGGGAGTGAAGGTTTTAAGAAGTTAAGATCAAAAACACTTTTACTCAAAATAGGACCTCCACCCAAGCTTCCTGTTTTTGTCAAGGAGTTCACAGACTTTTTCAGATGAGAGTCTTTCTGGAATTTTTAACAGCTTTTCTTGTTGATGTTTTGGACCTTGCACGAAACATTCCTCTTTAAAGCAGAGTAAACAAAAAACATTAGTGTCAAATTTGAGAATTATCATCAGTGAGAAAGCTACCAGTAGAAGTGACACTCTGGAGAAGTGAAGATAAAGCAGAAATTACAGTATAGTTCTGGACCTTGTGCTCTACTCTCTGCTTCGTGTTGAAAAAGTCTAAGTATGCTAATGTAGGACTGTGGATTGTAGGTGACATGCATGAATTTTGATAAAGAAGGGAAACTGTCATTAGACTTGAGGGTATGAATGCTCAGATGTGGAGACAAATACCTAAGGGAATTTGTATTTCATTAAAAAGATGTTACTTCTAGATGAACAGTGCTATGATTTGAAATCCAATTGGCCAACCAGGTTTTCTAACAGATGTCTGGGCTTTTAACAGTGAAGGGCATTTTCGAAGATGTCACTCAATACGTAAGGTAAGGAGACCAGTAAATTAGTCTCCACTTAGCTTTGAGACAAAGTTAATAACGGTGGATGTGCAGACTAGTATAAAGCCAGATCAGATTAATGCAAAAATACAATAAACTGTATACATAGTCTTAGATATAGCTAAAAGTAACCACAGAGACGAGCTTGTTTCACCCACACAATGTAAATGACTTTCCTGAATTCTTGTTTGAATTCAAATATGTTGGTAAGAGTAAAGGATATCTGCTTTGAGAAAAACAGCATTTTAGATACACGTCAAATTCTAACCAGGGATCATTCTGATATGGCCTATGGCTTAAACTGTTTAAACAATTTTCTTTGAACTTTCAAGGGATATTCTCCTTTCAAAATAATAAAAAGTTTCAAGCAAATTCAACGCTGCCTGTAACGTCAACACTGGGAAGACACAGAATATTTAGCATTTTATCCCGCCTTAAAATTGCTTATTCAAAATAGAAGAAAATGTTATTTATGAATCTCTGTTCCTTAGCCACAGAACGCAACACAACTCAACAGAACAGAACAGATTATAAAATATAATCTTTTTCTGAAAGCAAATGAAGTATTGGTTATTTGCCACTTACCATGACACACATCGTTATAAATTAGTGAATGAATAAAACTTTTTACAACTGCAGATATCTTTCCCATCTATTACAGCTTTTTATTTTTGGTCAGTGACAAGAAGTACCTTTTCTGAGTTTCCTTGTTGGACTGTAAAGAATTACTTGTAGGTTTGTGAAGTTAATGGCTTTGACAGAATTCAGAAGTTATTATGCCATCATTAGATTAGGGGCTTTAAAAAATTCAAAACAATTATTTTTCTTATTTAGGTAAAGTCATATGCATTTTTAGCATTGTAGGAAACAAAATCATCACCACACAAGTGCAATAGTGTGTGTCAGGTCTTTTAGTCCATTAAGTGCTACACTGTTGTGTTTCTGTAACTGTGGCACCATTATATAGGATTCTATATAATTTGGTACTTCTGTTTTATTGATACTTTTCTGTTACTTTCCAAATTTCCATTTACTCTATTATATTATATTCTTGCTAAACATGATAACCTATCTTTCATGCGAATTATTCTCTGCAGCACATGGAATGAATTTAAAGACTCCTGGCTGATCATGTCAACATTAAAATACGATAAATATGTTGCTTTGGAACAGCAAAGTCAAATACAGGCCACAAAAGTTTGGATTATGCACAGACAACTCCCCTCTTCACCATTCCTTGGTATGTTATCATTTACACACGTTCTGTAACACATAATACAAACAATTGAAAAAAATTTCTTGTAAATATATATACTTAAAATGAGAAATACAATAATTAGGCACATGTGAAATTATTAAAGGCGGAGAACAAAACTATTTTGTTCATTTAGATATTGCAGATTTACAGAATTGGAACACAATCATTGACAGTTTGTACAACTAACATCTACGCTGCAAGTACCTTTAACTCCAGTTTCGTTTAAGGCATCTTAAATTTTTTTTTTTTTTTTTTTTTTTTTGCTTTGGCCTAAGATAACTACTGTTTGAGTGTTTTCTTAAAACACTACATTTCTCAGCTGTAACAGCATCTGTCATTCTTGGCGTGGAAGCAAGCTCTTGTATGAATGTGAGCAATCTTTTTTTGCTTCTTTAGAAATGCAGGGTATGTTCAGCAACTGTACTATGGATCTATAGGAATCTAAAGCATGTGTTTAAAGTAATTCGATGCATCTCTCAGATCATGATCAAATACAGCATGCACTATGATTAATAAAATAAACAGCACACTGAAGTACTTGTACTCTTACAAAGACATAAAATAAGACCATAAACTTTGTGGATAGGAAAGTAATTAAAATATACACTACAAGGAGAATTATAACTTGCATATTCACTTATTTTTATGTATTTAAGAAAGCATAGTCTATTGCTAGTGCAAATATTTTGGTAAGATTTTATATTTCAAATTGCAATAACAAAAGCAACAATACTTAGTGCATTTCTCCAGCTCTAGTGGCATTTACAGTTCTCATTCTGCATTTCTCACTGACTTTAAATTAGTTTAGGCAGCTTCAAAAAAACAGAAATACACAGCTTGGGACTGTTCAAAAGAATACTAAACAGCAAAATAAAGTTAAAAAAAGGAAAAAGAGAGACCATTTGATCTTGAAGGGACTCAAGAAAAAAAAAAAGAAGCCTTTCTACAATACTATTTAAAATAGGTTTCTTTCACTCTTTGTGTTTGAGAGTTTTGCTATGGAGTTTTAACAGCAAAATTTTCTATGCGTGCCAAATAGACTGTGTTTAAAAGTATCTTTTTTCAAGCTCTTTTCAAATATTGTTCCTTCTATAAGTATTATTAGTTCTCAAGGTATTGCATTATTAGAATGCAATTTCTGAAATTGTTATTTGAACAGAAATTGCAAAAATGGCAAAAAGAAGAGGTCTTGAGAACAACTGAGTTCATAGGGATAGAACTTACATTTTTCTGAAGACCTAGAAAACTATTTATAAGCATCAATGTTGTATTGGCAAAACCATTCTTCTTTCATTTGGAACATCACTTCAGTAATCTTTTTATTTCCTTATTTTAGGAGATTCTCCTCCATTATATTCCCTCCACAAACTGATACACAAATTTATTTTTAGTTTTGGAAAATACGGTTCTATTTTTCAAACAAATTCAGTTTAGAAGATTTTTTGTTTTTAAATGGTTCATTTCCTATTTTAGCATTAAAATGAGAGTAACAGAAAATTACTACTTTGTAACCTTCTTTAAAGTCACTAAATTGATATGAAATGTGCATGCATGCAAGACCAACAAAGAATCTCTTTTTAGTGATCACACATTTACATATATAAAGTTATCTGACTGTCATTTCACAGGAATGTACTCGTACGTGAGTAAATGCTCTAAGAGTCTGCATTATGAATCATGCATTACCGTTTGTACTGCTGGCATCTTGGCATCAATTTGAATATACAAGGATTTATTTTGTAGGCTGGTAACTTGAGTAGGAAGGCCAATACAAGTAAGCATAAAAGCTGCCTGAATTGCAAACATTATGGAAAGATAACAAGTACTAATATGATGAGAGAATTTCAGTATTTAAGTAATGCTTAAATATGTCTATTCACTTCACACATAAATAAAATCTTGAAGTGCAGCAAGCAAGAGAAAGCTTAGGACATTATTTGAACTGTAACATAATCTATACTATTCTCTCCCTTAAACCCAGAGTGTAGTAAAAAGGCATTCTTACAGATCTAGCATATCCTCTTTAACCTGACACAAAAAGATAGTCTGTATGACTAGTAATTAGCAAAATAAATGTGCCTAAAATCTATGAATTTCTAAAAGACAAAAAAGGAATATCACTTAGCATTTCCATAACATTTTAACATGGTAGCTGCTAAATAAAGTGTACAGAAAAGTCAAAACAAGGCAAGTAAAAAAAATTACAAATAAATCAGTGTAATTTGTTTTGTGACTTTTCATAATTAGTACAGGGAAAAAATTTCCCTGACAGGTTTGTATGGTTAAACTGTTAAATGACAAGAACAAAGAAATAACTTGCAAGTATTTGCACTGTTCACAAATGTTATTTTCCCCCTGCAACTCAGTAACGGAAGTTCAAACTGATTAGCATCATACACCAGAGCTAAAAATCACAACTTTTGAAACCTACATCCCTTCCTTTTTTAGCAATTCCATTTTTGTATCCTATTGACACAACATTGAATAGCTGAAGATCTGAAATGTAGATTAAAAACTTAGTTGATGAATGATAATAATTCAGACATTTGCAGCTCCTTTGTAAGTGTGCTCAGCACAGGCGCATTTAGGTGAGTTGTATCTCATGTTGAGTATTTGAAGCAAAAATGACTGCACACCTAGTGATGTGCTTCTTTGAAATGGCAGGGAGCGTGATTCTCACAGAACAACAATAATGTAGTATAATCACAAAATTAGTAAAAATGTATATATGGATGGAAGACTTAGAGCAGGGCTACAAAACTTAAGGTGATGGCTCCATTCATCCAGACTCCTACAAAACAGAGCAGACTGAGGAGAAGGATCTAGATTTGTTACATGAGATTAGAGTAACTAAACTTCTAACATGAGCCAGCTATGCAAAAGACAGAAAGTTCCAGGAATCACTAAGGTACATCTAGTGGAAATTACGGTATCATACGAGATAGAGCAGGAAATTATCTCAAACATTATTCAGAATTCCAGTTATCTGTGTTAAAGTGAGGTCAGGATTAAAAGAAATGGTACTCAGATGTCCAAGAGAAGAAGGAATCTATCCCATGAGAAGTCAAATAAGCTACAATCTAGAAAAACAAAGTCTGACTAAGATTTTAAGAGGACAAAACAATAGATAAATTTGACTAATGCTATCATCGGAACGCTGTGATATAAACCAGGAGAAAATAATCTTGAAACGGAAATTAAAACCCCATCTGAACATAACAACTACAATATGTTCCACTGGGACTAGTATTGTTCAGAGTTTAATTTCTGAAGATTACATGGAATGACAAAATAATCAAAGATCCAAAAGGCTTACTCTAAAAATGATGTCTATAAACCTTATAGGTAACTACTATATTACCAATATCCACATTGGTAGATTTTTTGTTTTTTTTTTCTTCATTTAACAATGGAAAAACAAGTACAAAAAAGACATTTATGTAGCTAAAAGATTCTGAAAGTTATATTTTAATTGCATTTTTATAATTTTTGAGAGTTTGTCTGACTTTAGTAAAAAAACCCCAAATTTGTTAATTTCTCCTCTTCTGTGGCATTTTGCTACACTCATGCATCGTGCATATCACGACTTGTTGCCAATAGTTCTGGACAAATTGATACAACTTCCAGGTAACACCAAAACCTGTTTAAATAATTAGGAAGACTGAGAGGAAAAGGACAAGGGTCTTAAACTTTCTGGACAAGTGCTCAAATCATGTTACAAAAGAGGCAAATCTTAGCCTTTACCTCTTCTTCTAAGTGTTCTGGAGTGAACTCTGATTTTGAACAAGTTAGCCATGTTCTAATAAAAACAGGCCCTTCAGGGACTTGAATAGAGTTCAAGCACCTCCTACCCATATCAAAATAAGCACTTAGCTTTCCAAACCAGGAGACTTCCGAGCATGCACAAGGACCTCTACCTAAATGTGCTCCAACTTGGAATGATTTTAAGTGCCTCTGAGGTTAGGTGGTGCTTGAGAACAGGAGGTATTGGTAAGATTTCACTGGAATCTAGTCAGGGAAAATCTACCCCCAGATATATCGCTATGACAACCTGTTGGAAAGTCATTAGCGCGTGCAAAACCTGTACTTATCAACTATACATTACATTTGGAATACAGTGTAGTGGATTGCCCCTGACTGGATCCCAGGTGCTCACCAAAGCCACTCTATCTCTCTCCTCTGCATCTAAACTGGGCAGAAGAAATGTAATGAAAGACTCATGGGTCAAGATAAGGACAGGAAGAGATGAGTCCCAGTTACTGTCATGGACAAAACTTGGGGAAAAATTAATTCATTACCAATCAAATCAGAAAAGGGTAATGAGAAACAAAACCAAATCCTAAAATAAACCATATTCCCCCCCTCTCTTTTTCTTGAATTTAAATTTGTTCCCAATTTTCTCTACTTCCACCCTCCCAGTAGTGCAGAAGGACAGGGAATGGGGACTGCGGTCATTTCATCGCACATTCCTGCCAATCCTTCCTCCTCAGCAGATGACTCTTCACACTCTTCCCCTGCTCCAGCATGGGGGCCTCTCCCATGGGAGATAGCCCTCCACAAACTTCTCCAGTCTGAGTCCTTTCCATGGGTGTAGTCCTTCCCATGGGTATAGTCCTTCAGGAACACACTGCTCCCTGTGAGGTCACAAGTCCTGACAGCAAACCTGCTCCACCATGGGCTTCCCACAGCGTCACAGCTTCCTTTGGGCAATCACCACCCCTCCCACGGGCAACAGCTCTGTTACACCACAGGTATTTTCTGTCCTTTCTACCCTTTCCTCTAAAAAAACAAATGCAAAGTTTCCTCTTCATTTGGGTTTGGCAAATCTTTTTGAGTTACTGCAAGACTGAAAACTTTGAACGAGTATGGTATCTTCCTACCTTCTGCAGTTTCATTAACCATGTCCAATCCTTTGTGTAATCACATATCTAGACCTACATTGGTAGAATTTCTGTCAATCAAAATACTTCCAATCACAGAAGACAGCAGAGTTCATTAAAAAAAGGCCAAAAAAAAAAAGCAGTATATAAGGCATATAACACCTCATAAGGAAAACATTCCATTTTATGACCAGTCTTTGAGAAATGCTCAAAGGCTTGAGGATTCTGCATTGGAGGAGGACTGAGTAAGAGTGATGCTAAATCACAAAAGCTCCAAAACCCATGAATTTCTGAAAAGAGACTATGCTGAACTCCTTTTACTCAGAAAAGCATGTGGGACTTGAGCTGTGTAGCTTCTGCTGCTTATGATGTGGTTACCTACACCTGAGCCTGTTGTACAGACTCCCTTTATAAGTCAATGGAAAGAAACAGGTACCTTACAGACATCATTCCACCCCAGCACAGGCATTTAAAATTAGAAAAGACTGATGACAGCCACAGCAAACACTGTACTAAAATCCATGCTGCATTTTACTTACTTTGTTCAGAAACTAATGTTTGAACTCATCCAAAGTCTAACAATATGTTACATTTTAAAAATACTTCAAAAAACCCACAAAATTCCGAAACAGTGGTATGAACAAAACTGAGATGCCTGAATATGATGTTCAAAGGTTTTCAGTGTTAGAACTGGAAGGAGATGTTCACCTTGTACTGAACGAAATTTATATATCAGTTACCATCAATTAGATTCACGGTTTCCATCTCTGCAAATAGCTGTACAAAGGTAACTGGATGGGCAGAAACAAAGAAATGGACTCTGCCACCAATTCCAACACACTGACTTCCACTCACCCAATCCCTTCATGCAACTGTTTTGTCTTTGCCTGGCTTACACTGCTCTTTCAAAGAGAGAGACTGGGAAACTGCATCATGTATTTTACAGATAAATCACACTCAGTGAAGCTTTCATGACTGCCAATTTTTTATCTCTTATTTACACTATTCCCTTCCCTACCTCTCATCTTTATTTCCTTTACTCTTTTGCCTATCATCAATCCTCTGCAAGTTTCACAATGTAGGCATAATGGAAGGAGAAAAACGCTTTTGTCTAGCAAAACAATTAAGATTCTCAATCCCCTAAAGTAACTTCTTCCCCTCCTTTTTCTGATTTTGTCCTTGAAGAAAATTTACCATATTTAGTCTGGGGGAGCAGGTGAAGAAGGGTTTTGAAACAGGTTTCCTTTGTATTTTATACCACATAACTAAGGAAAAAGGGATTCCAGGAAAATTTTAATGAAGCACTTACTGATCCAAGCTTTATATGTTTTCCCCATAGTCTTCTGATTCTAATAAAAAGTCACAGAAATTTTTACGGGTGATAATTACAGTAAGACCTTACTGATAACATGGTGCTGCATCATGGATGACATATAGATGGTTAACGTTGGAACAGATTAATCAGAGAGTTGCAAAGTTACCTGTACCATAACTTACAAATGTTGCTAACAACTAGAACATATTTAGGGTGGTATTCAAATTCTGCAAAAATGTGTGTGTATCTAAGCATAGGTCTGACATGTGAGCAAAGTATCTAAGGTCCCCTTACATTAAATGTCCCAGATGCCAGGAAGCCAGGACAATGAAATTAAAATATAAAATATTCTTTACAACAACAGATATAACTTTCTCAGAAATGGAACACTGGTCATTTTGCATTGGGGATTTTGTTTGTTCGGAGTGGTTTTTTTTTTTTTTTTGGTTGGTTTTTTGTTTTGTTTTGGTTTGGTTTTTTTTTCCTTTTGAATCTAAACATGGTTGGTCTCCCCCATTTTCCTCCCACTCGCACTCCACCCTCATAACTCGTCAGTCCTTTTTAATCATAGAAACCACTTAGTCTTGAGATTTTTTCTAATAGTTGAACTGTCAAGGTAGCATCAGGAAATAATCAGGACATTTACATAGGGCATGGCATATATAATCATAAACACGTTAAATCACATTAAAGTAGATGTGGCACTACATCAATTTTGAAAAAGTTATAAAATTGAAAAATTTTAAAATATAATAACATGAAAAATTGCAAAATTCAGTTAACATACTGAAGAAAGGTATTACTTGCCTGGCTAAAATATCCAATTAACAATACATTGTGTGTAAACTTTAAGGCTTTTTCACAGAAGTATTCTCCCTACTTTACAAGATGGTTAAAACAAAACCTGCTACAGGTGAGGAGAAAGACCCCAGTCACAAACAACCCAAACCAAAAGACCTCTGCAAATGATTTCAGGCTTATCACAAAAGATATTTCTGCATTCTGAAAGGTCTATTCCTTCATTTTAGTACAATACTCTTTGGAAGCAGTTTCTAAAACTAGATGTAACATTCATTTACATGTATCTGCCAAGTTTTTAAATGTTTTAGAAGCTAAACTAAAACATGTTGAAAATGACTCATTGTGGTACCAGAATACATACTGTAGGAAATAAGAACTCATTTACAAGTGGGAGAAATACACTCACACTTCATCTGTGGGAATTCACTAGACTTCCCTTCCAGTAAACATTGTATTTTAAAATAATCATGGAAAATATGTTCTTTTAACTGAAGTTTATGAAAGATTTAGACAGCTGGCGTAACAAAAGAGACTTACAAAGATAAATGTAAAACTGTCTTCAAAAATAATTAGTAATTCTGCCAAAAGATATCAATTTAGCAATAAAAAAAGATGCCAATTTTTTTTCTTACTTTAATGGTTAAACTAAAACTGTTTAATACAGTTGTTCAGTATAAACAGATAACAATTTGAGACAAAGGACAAAAGAAAGATTTGATTATTTTACAAATGCAGGGCAGGGGGACAGCCCTGGCAGGCAAACAAATTACCATAAGATAGCTCTTTTCTAACTTGGAGCATGTCAACTACTGTTGTAGATCTGCACGTTCTAGTAATACAACTACCTTGCAGCAAATGCACTACTTTAAAATGTTTCTTCTCTTTGAAAAGAAGAAGTCATCTGGCACGGAGAAAAAAACTTGAAATGTACCCCATTTATCTATGCATACAAAATACTTTGAAAACAGAAAAAAAGAACTCTGACACAGAAAATTAGACCCAGATTTCACAACTTGTGACTGGGAACAGTGTCATAAAGGACAAAGCTAAAACCAAAAAACCCAGCCTCATTAGCTTCTATAACGTAACTGCAAGAACAAAAATGTTCTAGAGGAACATGCAACAGAACATAAAGCCCCAGTATCTTCTCACCTGGTTTTAAATCATTGAAATGAGTTATCAATCAAGGCTCCATTCCACCTAATACTGGGCATTTCACAGGGTCACAGGATTTTCATTAATCACACTTTGGTTGCCCTTTACCGTTCAGAGAAACCCTCTATCATGGGTGTACTCAAAGATCCAGGAGTCAATTACCTGAAGTGAGCAGCTTATAAAGACAAGGGAAGGACTATGGTTTCTAATTATTTTTATCTACTTACAGTACCATTTTGCACAAATAAAACCTTTTCCTCTTCCCATTTTGAGTGGGACAAATTCTTCCACTCTTTATAACCCACAACCAATTCTAGTGACCTCAGCAATGAAGCATTTTAAATCTTACAATCTAGATTATATTTCTGGAACGGAAATGCTAAAAATCTTAGAAAAATCAGAGCAAACACTAAGCAAAATTTCAGAAGGGATGAATATTCAGTACACTTCTATATCTGTTTATCCATGGCAACACTTTCCACTAAACAATTAAAATATCTATGTAAACAATTCCAGATGACAAGTTCCACATCAAAGCTTACACTAGATTACATACATACACATGCAGTAGTATTTATATTAAAACATTAGCCAAGAGCTGCAGCATTTTGACAATACACCCAATGTTTAAATTTTAGAAGAGATGTACAAATAGGCTTGTAAGTACAAGTATGTACACTTTACATGTCTATTATGAAATCCAGCATTTCATATAAAGACTAAGTGCCTGCCAGGTATAAGCGTTTTGTATAGTGTCCAAGCTTCATCTCAAAGCAACCTATTTCTAGTTACGTTTATTCCTACAACTATACTGCCACTTGACAGAAAAATTTTACTTCCTCTTAAGAGAAAGTTTTTCAATTTTGTTTATTCCATGGGTATGAAGCTGTATTAAACTATGGCAATTTTTCCCACTGCTGGAGTACCTCAAAGGTACAGTACCACACACAGTCTGTACCTTCTCCACGCTTGATGAGTCAGCAGGGTGGTCCCTGCAGCAATATCTTGACTTGGCAACATTTGTTTCTTTGGTAGAACAAAAATCTAGTATTAAGGTTCACAAGAAAGGGCTGGCAGTATAGACACATGAACATGATCTTTATGGATTCTGCTCAGTGGTAAGAACTAAAAGAGCCTTTACTGCTATCTGTAAAGCCCCTTGATTTAGTGTTTCGTATGCACCCCTCCATTCCATCTTGGTTTGGTTTATTAAGTCCCCAGATTCTGAGTCCTTACTGCCTCTCACCACACTCCTCCCACAGAATCCCAAATCCTCTCCCTAACCACCAGCAGCCACCCTCTGGAGCAGACCAGCATATCCACTTTCACACTGTGTTCCCCTTGGAGGCCCATCCAGAACAAATGTTCCCACCTCCTATTGAAAAGCCTATTGGTCTTGCTAAGGTTCTAAGCTGCGTTTTGGTTTTTTTTTTAAATCTAAACCAGCTTTCCCTCACTGATATCATAAATAGCTCAAAGTAGTATCACCCTCTTGGTACCTCCATGACTCAAAATGCCATGTCACAGCTGTCACTATGGCTAAATGATGTTTGGTATAAATGTTCTGATATCTCACACTGTCCCCCGTACAGCTACCCAGATCAAGTTATTCCTCAGGAAGCTCTTGAATTCTGGCTGACCATGCCTTGAACATTAATTGCACATTCATTTTGCTGGTTTCACAGAATATACTCACACTTATATAGTCATATAAGTAGACACAACTGTGCCTTTACATCATTCAGCTAGAAACACAAATAGCTGTAAAAATTATCTAAATAGCTTCGGACTGAGTAAACTGAAGGACATGGCCTTCCCACTATCCAATATGTGATGCAATACTTCAGTACTGAACACATACAGTTTCAAAAAAAATTTACTGGTGTCCCTGAATGTAAACAACTCCCTGAGACAGCCGTGACAAAGTCTGGGATACATTCTTGAGGCAATCTTATCTAGAAACAAGAACATACGAAAGGGAAGTCAGCCCCTCCAATCCTAGTCTTTCCTTTCCCTCCTCATCAAGGCACTGGTCACCAGACATGCCAATCTCAGGAAGACAGAAAGCAACAAAAGAGCTGCCAAGGACTTGCATGGTTGTTCCATCATCTGTGAACAGTGGACTCACCAGCTGTGAGCACTATACATAAGTATGATACATCACTTTCTTTTGGGAAGTCCTTGATGTGATTAATTAGGCATATTCAATGCTGGATGTACTAATGTCTAAGGCAAACGGCTCCTTGTGGTTTATGGTATGAAAGAAAGTACCTTGGTCCACTGATGTACACTCTTCTGGGTGCCTGTGCATGAACATACTATGATGGTCCTTAATTTAATCATGGTTATTCATTTGTTCATTTACAAATTAGCTACTTATCCTCTATTCCAGAAGCACAAATCACCGTTTTCCCTATTTGTAAGAGTTACTCACGTGAAACGGGTGTCACCATCATGGAAATAAGGATCAGCCTAATACTTTCTTTAGTTATATCTAGCATTTTCTCAACTATTCAAATGTGATTCTGCAGAAGACAAACTCTAGCCAACACCTAGCTCAAAGCTCTCACTCTTTAATGTTAAGTCGTCATGTCCAACATTTCAGAATTTATGATGATGTTTTAACATCACAAAGCTATAACTTTCTTCTCACACCACACAAGCACCTATTGGACTGTTCTTCCAAAGTTTGCTATCTGGAAATGAGTATAGCATCATATCTTTTTCCAGGAGGTAATAAGAATGATTTGAACTCCTTTTCCAGGGGGTAACCACAGACTGAGAAAGCAACTACAGACGATAATTACTATTAGAAGAAAAATGTTGTGGTTTTATTAGACTTAAATATAATATTACACAAATAATGTAATTTGAAGATCAAAATTTTTGTACAGGCACACAGAAAATACAATATTCCTGCTTTGAAGAATTTAGCTTTTGAACTGGCATTATAATACACTGTTTGGGTAAACACATTCAATTAACGTTCCCTGGCTGTATTTATGGTCATGTTGTTATTTGTGACCTGTTTTTCTTATGTATTCTAAAAAAACTCTTTTTGGGAGTTTCCTATAAACAGGTTATTTTCTCACGTGCCACTGAAGTGTTAATGCTTTGGGTTCCTTAATGCTGGTAAGGACTTCACACATATTTCACACACATTTAGTCCTTCAAGCCCAGATGGTTAGAAACAGAAACAAACATTATTTGCATAGATAACCTGATGTATGTAACAATCTTTGAAAAAAATACAAAAGAACTCAGATTAACAATTTCTTCAGATAAAAGCTTTCATTTGTATCTTGTCATTACATCCAGCAGTCCTCTTTTCAAAGGGACCCAAAGCACATGTAGTAAAAAGGCTGGGAAGTTGCCCTGTGTTTCACAGCTCCTGTTCTACATAGAATGGCTGTAGTGTATCACACAAAAGGCATATGTAGCCTGAGAAAGCTGGCTCCAACTGCAGCCAGAAATGTAGAAAAGCAAGATAAACTTCTTCATATTCTGTATTTCTCCCTAAACCTCTGCCACTAGTGTTCAGCTGCTTCCCACGTGAGCATTTCCTGAAAGGTGATGTGTTTTCTACCTGTAAAGGGATTCTCCAATTTATCTTGAGCTTTTCTAAGTCTTGTTTTGAACCCACGTAAAATTTAGTACCTGAAACATGATTTGGTAAGGAGTTACAAAGGACCCCTACTTGCTCATCCTGGCAGTGCTCACCATCAATGAGAAGCTGGGTGCAGTGAGTCACAAAATTGGCTGTGTACCTGAGGAATACTAACAACTATAGCAAAATCATGGACTGCAGTGGAAATGTCAACCTAATAATTTAATAAATATATATAAGCAGCAGCCATACCCTTATAATGCAGAATCCCTCTCTGAAGGTATTTGCAACTGCTTTTGCATTTGTTCTCAAAGGACATGATATATTTCAACCCTTCTAGGCTAGCAAAAATACCCTAAGGACTTAAAAGAGTAAATAAATAGTTTCTTAGGTACTCAGAATAGCCATTGCAACATTTTAATGATTTGCCTCTACTGATTCTAAAGGTTTTAAGATTAAAACATTTGGGCTAGCAGGAAATAAAAGGTAAAATGAGAACAAGGCTTAGGGAAAATCTTTATGATATGATGATATATTGATATTACACTTTTTCCAAAGCATCCCTCAGAGGCTAAAAATATTTTGCTAGAACTACTTCTTATGAGCTGGGGCAAGAGCAACTGAAATAAAAGATTTTTAGAGCTATAAATATAATCATTAAACATTCCTTGCACAGTAAGAGAACAAACTTCAAAGCCTGTGTTCCAGATGTAATGCAGCTCAGAAAGGTCAGACATCAGACTAACTTAGCATTCCTATGAGTCTTGATGTAGATAATTCTTCAACATTGTCCTGGGTTATGGAATCAAAAATGTGTATTCTATTTTCATCTGCTGAAAGCAGTTGGGGAATTGTTCTTTATTTCTTGTAACTTTGGAAGGAGGGGGACGGGGGGAGGGGTGGGTGCCTTTTGGGTAATGGGCCATCAACAGACTATACCCCCGGACTATACCCGCTCCCCCCAGAGCCCCAGAAGCCCCATTTGCATGCATGGTCCTATTGTGGGATGCCCCACCCAGTGGGGGGAGTCTACAATTGCTGCCGGGAAAACTGAGCCGGCCGGGGACAGACTTCACTGGCTTCACCCCGATTCCTGGGAGGAAGACGGCACCCCATCTCATCTTCGCCAGACCCCATCTCATCATCGCCGGACCCCATCTCACCATCACCTCACCCCTGGACCCCTCCTCATCACTCCTAGACCCTTTTTGGCTACAGGATCGTCCCTGCTCCAACAGAGCCACGTCTGTCATCCCAGGACTCACTTCTGGACTGCTTCCAACACCCTGACTAACAGGGTGCCAGGTGGCAGCTCTGATTCTGTCAGGGCTTTCCCAAATTGTTGTTGTTTGTTTGCTGGTTTGGTGGGGTAGTTTTGTTTCCTACCACATTTGTATTATTGATATTCCTAGTAAAGAACTGTTATTCCTATTCCCAAATCTTTGCCTGAGAGCCCTTAATTGAAAATTTATAATTTGGCAGGGGTGGGGGGTTTGCATTCTCTATTCTAAGGGAAACCCCAGTTTCCCTGGCAGACACCTGTCTTGTCAAACCAAGACAGATTTTGGCGCCCAAGTGTGGGGCACAAGGGCATTGAGACAGAGGAATAACAGTTCTTGTGTACTAGATAGAAGTCTACTGCTCAAAATCATGTGGTCCAGCTTTCCCTGGTTTGGCTGGCACGTGGTTGTGGCTGTATTTCTGCCATTTGCTGGCCCTTATCTAAACATGGGCCCTATAACCAAGGCTACTGTGGCTGGCATCCAGTTTATTTTGTGGGTTAATAAGGTGAGGAATTCGTGGATTTTTAACTTCCTTTGGAAAGCAGGCACATGGATTCAGGGCTATCATAGACTAACTCTGTGTTTCTGGGGTTACTTTAATAATGGTACATATTGTGAGGAAATGGCACCTGGGGAAATTTTCTCCCAATCCTTCACTCAGTTTTTTGGGTCTACTCCACCAGCTTTTCAAGGGTTAAATTTCCCTCTGAATGCTAATGACGTCATACAGTGGTTGGTGCTGCTTATAGGCCTATTCTATTTGGTATTCAGAGATAAAGGGAGACTGGCCTGGGTAAGCACTCTGATAACTACCCCAAAGAATAATGATGCTGCCCAAGAGCCCACCCCTGTCCCACAGCCAGCCTCAGGCATAAACCACCCGGTTTGGGTGAAGGCTCTGATAAAAGAAATGCATGAGATGAACCAAATGCTGAAAGAGTACATTTCCCCAGCTGGTGAGAAACCTTCGCCCTGCCCTGACAAAAGAGAATCTGATACAGAACCCGCAGACATTACAACTGTCCAGGTTCCAGCTGACACACAGGGGCAGTCACAGCCAGCAGCAGTTGCCCCTGTGGAAACAAGGAAATCTAAAGTGAAAACAGCAAACCCAGAGAGTAAAGATAAGAAGGGAGGGCCCTCACAAGACACAAGGGAATCACATGTTCAGATCATCACTGAGACCCTGTCGTATGAAAGTCTCCGTAATCTGCAAAAAGATATTGTACGGCGGGGACGTGAGGCTTACACTGCCTGGCTACTTCGGGTTTGGGATCTTATGGGCACAGGTGTCCAACTAGATGGTGGGGAGGCCAGGAATTTGGGACCCTTGACCCAGGACTCAGGTATAAATCAGGTATTTGTAAGGGAGCCTGGACCTCTTTCCCTCTGGCAGCGGCTTTTAACGAGTGTGAGAGAAAGATTTGTCCACAGAGAAAGAATGCAGGAGCACCACCATAGAATGCGCTGGAAAACTCTGGAGGAAGGAATCCAACAGCTGAGGGAAGTGGCAGTACTAGAGGTACTTTTTGGGAGGAGTGGACAGCATGATAATGATCCTGACAAGGTTAGATGCACAGCGCAGATGTTATGGAACCTGGCAAATCTGGGGCCATCTCAGTATACTACATTCATTGCAACCATTAATGCTGAGGACAACCGAGTGACAGTGGGGGCTGTTGCCAATAAGCTTAGGAATTATGAGAGCATGATCAATGGCCCGCTGCAGGCTCATATCTCTGCCGTGGTGAAAGAGCTCAAAGAGGAAATGAGGGAGGTGAGGGAGGAGATGAGGAAGAGCAGTTCCAATGTGGCACCGGTGCGAGTCACAGGCCCCAGAGTCAGAGCCCAACGACCCCCAGCCAGAGAGAGAGGGTACACCCCGAGAGCTGACCTGTGGTTTTACCTGCGTGACCATGGGGAAGACATGGGAGTGTGGGATGGGAAACCCACCTATGTCCTGGCAGCCCGGGTGCGTGAGCTCAAGGAGAGGAACACTCACCAAAGGGGTGCCACTAAAATGAAAGTATCCTCAACCTCCTATGCCCAGGCTGTCAGTAGTCAGGATGCTGGAACCTCTAGTATGTATGCTCAGGGAGGGAATAACCAGTGCTAGAGGGGCCCTGCCTCTAGCCAGGTAGAGGAGAGGGACAATCGGATCTATTGGACTGTGTGGATCCGATGGCCTGGCACATCTGACCCACAGAAATACACGGCTTTGGTTGACACTGGCTCCCAATGTACCCTGATGCCGTCGGGGTATGTGGGAGCAGAACCCATCTCTATTTCTGGAGTGACAGGGGGGTCCCAGCAACTGACTGTATTGGAGGCCGAAGTGAGTTTGACTGGGAATGGGTGGCAGAAACACCCCATTGTGACTGGTCCAGAGGCCCCGTGCATCCTTGGCATAGACTATCTCAAAAATGGACATTTCAAAGACCCAAAAGGATATCGTTGGGCTTTTGGAGTAGCTGCTGTAGAGACGGAAGACATCAGACAACTAAATACCCTGCCTGGTCTCTCAGATGACCCTTCTGCTGTGGGACTGCTGAGAGTTGAAGAACAACAGGTGCCAATTGCCACAGCAACAGTGCACCGTCGGCAATACCGTACTGACAGAGACTCTGTGACTCCGATCCATGAGATGATTCGTAAACTGGAGAGCCAAGGGGTGGTCAGCAAAACCCACTCACCCTTCAACAGTCCCATTTGGCCTGTGCGTAAGTCTGAAGGGGAATGGAGATTGACTGTGGACTATCGTGCATTGAATGAAGTGACTCCACCACTGAGCGCTGCCGTGCCGGACATGCTGGAGCTCCAGTATGAGCTGGAGTCCAAGGCAGCAAAATGGTATGCCACTATTGACATTGCCAATGCCTTCTTCTCCATTCCTTTGGCAGCAGAGTGCAGGCCCCAGTTTGCTTTCACCTGGAGGGGCGTTCAGTACACCTGGAACCGACTGCCCCAGGGGTGGAAGCACAGTCCCACCATCTGCCATGGACTGATCCAGGCTGCACTGGAGAAGGGTGAGGCTCCGGAACATCTACAGTACATTGATGACATCATTGTGTGGGGAAACACGGCAGTGGAAGTTTTCAAGAAAGGAGAAAAGATCATCCAGATTCTCCTGGAAGCTGGCTTTGCCATCAAGAAGAGTAAAGTCAAGGGACCTGCCCGAGAGATCCAGTTCCTGGGAGTGAAGTGGCAAGATGGACGGCGTCAGATCCCCACAGAGGTCATTAATAAGATCACCGCGATGTCTCCACCGACCAGCAAGAAGGAAACACAAGCTTTCCTAGGTGCCATAGGTTTCTGGAGGATGCACATCCCTGAGTACAGTCAGATTGTGAGCCCTCTGTACCTGGTTACCCGCAAAAAGAACGATTTCCACTGGGGCCCAGAGCAGCAACACGCCTTTGCCCAGATCAAGCAGGAGATTGCTCATGCGGTGGCCCTTGGCCCAGTCAGGACGGGACCAGAGGTAAAGAATGTGCTTTACTCCGCAGCTGGGAGCCATGGTCTGTCCTGGAGCCTTTGGCAGAAGGTGCCTGGTGAGACTCGAGGCCGGCCACTGGGATTCTGGAGCCGAAGCTACAGAGGGTCTGAAGCCAATTACACTCCCACGGAGAAGGAGATCTTGGCTGCCTATGAAGGAGTTCAAGCCGCCTCAGAGGTGATTGGCACTGAAGCACAGCTCCTCCTGGCACCCCGACTACCAGTGCTGGGGTGGATGTTTAAAGGAAAGGTTCCCTCCACCCATCACGCCACTGACGCCACCTGGAGCAAATGGATTGCCCTCATCACTCAGCGCGCCCGTATTGGAAACCCGAATCGCCCTGGGATCCTGGAAGTGATCACCAACTGGCCGGAAGCTGAGAACTTCAGTCTCACCGAGGAAGAAGAGCAAGAGCAGGTAACCCAGGCTGAAGAAGCTCCACCATATAACCAACTGCCAGCAGAAGAAGCACGCTACGCTCTTTTCACTGACGGTTCCTGTCGCATCGTAGGGATGAACCGGAAGTGGAAAGCAGCTGTGTGGAGCCCCACAAGACAGGTTGCACAGGCCACTGAAGGAGAAGGTGGGTCAAGCCAGCTTGCCGAACTCAAAGCTGTTCAATTGGCCCTGGACATCGCTGAAAGAGAGAAGTGGCCAAAGCTCTACCTCTACACCGATTCATGGATGGTAGCTAATGCTCTGTGGGGCTGGCTGGAAAGGTGGAAAAAGGTCAGCTGGCAGCGTAGGGGAAAACCAATCTGGGCTGCTGATGAGTGGAAGGACATCGCCACCAGAGTAGGGAAACTACCTGTGAAAGTCCGTCATGTGGATGCCCATGTTCCCAAGAGTCGGGCTAATGAGGAGCACCGGAACAACGAACAGGTAGATCAGGCCGCGAAGATAGAAGTGTCTAAGATAGACTTGGATTGGCAACACAAGGGAGAGTTGTTCCTAGCTCGGTGGGCCCATGATGCCTCAGGTCATCAGGGCAGAGATGCCACTTATAAGTGGGCACGAGACCGAGGGGTGGATCTAACCATGGACAGTATCTCTCAGGTTATCCATGACTGTGAGACGTGTGCTGCCATCAAGCAGGCCAAGCGGGTGAAGCCCCTCTGGTACGGTGGACGGTGGTCCAAATATAAGTATGGGGAGGCCTGGCAGATTGATTACATCACCCTGCCCCAAACCCGCCAAGGCAAGCACTACGTGCTGACCATGGTGGAAGCCACCACTGGGTGGCTGGAGACCTATCCTGTGCCTCATGCCACCGCCCGGAACACCATCCTGGGCCTTGAAAGACAAGTCCTGTGGAGACACGGCACCCCTGAGAGAATCGAGTCAGACAACGGGACCCATTTCAAGAACAGCCTTATAAACACCTGGGCTAAAGAACACGGCATTGAATGGATCTATCACATCCCTTATCATGCACCAGCTGCCGGGAAAGTGGAACGGTGCAATGGACTACTTAAGACCACTCTGAAGGCACTTGGCAGAGGGACCTTTAAGAACTGGGAAGTGAACTTAGCAAAAGCCACCTGGATGGTCAACACCCGAGGCTCCATCAATCGAGCTGGTCCTGCCCAGTCTGCCCCCTTGCACACAGTGGATGGAGATAAAGTCCCTGTGGTGCACATGAGAGGTATTTTAGGAAAGACTGTCTGGATTAACCCCACCTCAGGCAAAGGCGAACCCATCCGTGGGATTGTTTTTGCTCAAGGACCTGGTTACACTTGGTGGGTAATGCAGAAAGATGGAAAAACCAGTTGTGTACCCCAAGAAAACCTAATCCTAAGTAAGAACTGAGTGTAGGGGTTCATTTTGCATAGTAGTTCATTGCTTTCGGTATGATGCAGATGATAATAGAATAAGGGGTGGATAATGTCCTGGGTTATGGAATCAAAAATGTGTATTCTATTTTCATCTGCTGAAAGCAGTTGGGGAATTGTTCTTTATTTCTTGTAACTTTGGAAGGAGGGGGACGGGGGGAGGGGTGGGTGCCTTTTGGGTAATGGGCCATCAACAGACTATACCCCCGGACTATACCCGCTCCCCCCAGAGCCCCAGAAGCCCCATTTGCATGCATGGTCCTATTGTGGGATGCCCCACCCAGTGGGGGGAGTCTACAATTGCTGCCGGGAAAACTGAGCCGGCCGGGGACAGACTTCACTGGCTTCACCCCGATTCCTGGGAGGAAGACGGCACCCCATCTCATCTTCGCCAGACCCCATCTCATCATCGCCGGACCCCATCTCACCATCACCTCACCCCTGGACCCCTCCTCATCACTCCTAGACCCTTTTTGGCTACAGGATCGTCCCTGCTCCAACAGAGCCACGTCTGTCATCCCAGGACTCACTTCTGGACTGCTTCCAACACCCTGACTAACAGGGTGCCAGGTGGCAGCTCTGATTCTGTCAGGGCTTTCCCAAATTGTTGTTGTTTGTTTGCTGGTTTGGTGGGGTAGTTTTGTTTCCTACCACATTTGTATTATTGATATTCCTAGTAAAGAACTGTTATTCCTATTCCCAAATCTTTGCCTGAGAGCCCTTAATTGAAAATTTATAATTTGGCAGGGGTGGGGGGTTTGCATTCTCTATTCTAAGGGAAACCCCAGTTTCCCTGGCAGACACCTGTCTTGTCAAACCAAGACAAACATCAAGACAGTTACAGTTATGAAGTGACTGGTTACAGGGCTCCTCACATTCTGCAGGGACGTTATCTTAGCTAAGAATGTTAAATTTTAAGATCCTGATTAGGAATCTAAGAACCAAAAAAAACTGGGCATGCCTTTGCAAGTGTGCAGTCTTCCCAACACTATTATTCATCGATTTCATCAAATCAGTTAAGTAGGTTTTCTCCTTCTGTTTATTAAAATGCATCCTAGAACTATCCATTAAGATGTAAAGTTCAAATAAACATAACCTCAGAAGAAAAGGGAGAGATTAGGAGCCTCCCTAGTAATTTCAGTAGAAATATAGGATACACAGACTTTTTCTGTTACGAATTTCAGTGCTGCGTCTACAGCTTGGAAACAAACTAGACTTAGTCACCTGGGAAATGGACTTTTTCTTTGCTTCTCCATCATATTATTCTCTTGGTTCTTTCACTGGCTTCTTTGCATTGATTCAGAATTTCCAAGAGGGTGTCTTTCAGCAATTTCCATGACATTCATGAATTTTACCCTTTTAGTTGTACCTCGTATTTAACTTTCTCATCAGGAGAACAAGATGAAAGTAGTTTTATGGGAAACTTGCAATAGTTACTTTGGCTAGGGCTGAAGTCTACACAAGGTCTAATAACATTGACCATTGAAAGGCTAGGCTTTATTCCGATAGAAATTCTAAGTGTTAAAAAATTACACATCATATGATAGAAGTCATAAATGAACAGAGCAGCAGCAAATTGTTATTACCAAAAAGCATTTTGGAAAGCACTAACAAAGTTAATTGAAACTGAAGATTTAAAGTAGTAGTGATTTTCAAGGCCTACATAGCTCATCAATGCATTACAAAGCACTTCCTATACAAACGTAGCAGCCATGTGTAGGGAGTAAGAAGTTCTGACAGTAGTTTTTATCACAGGGTGACGATGGCAGCTTTGCCTAAGAACTACTTTGGCCAGCAGTCTTCAGTATGGATTTTTTAAAATTCATTATTGAAATCTTCATTTGATACAAATATTCTTGAAGAGATAATATGCCCCTATTTAAATATTAGTAGTAACTCCAGCACATAATATATATTGAGTTAGTAATTTTAATATTAGAATCCTGTCACTGCAGTCAGCAACATCCAGATTATAAAAATATGTTAACAGAAGGGGAAAATAATCAGTTTTAATGGTTTTGTTAACAATGAAAGTATAATGTAATAAATGAAAATCTAATGAGATTCCTGGATGCTTCACAGAGATTCTAAATGCATTCTAACATTTATTTGTTCAGGAAATTTATCCGATTATCTTCTCACCTAAGATAGCCCTTTAGGCCTGTGCAGAATCAGTAAGAAGATATAGGGATCTTAATTTCATCTTATTTAAAAACCCATTTGATGAACAGAATTGATCCCCTCTCTCCATCACCTAAAAAGTTTAAGACAGATGACTAATATCAGATAGCATCTGATGAATTCTAAAAAGTACCAGCATTATGAAGAACAAAAAAAAAACAAAAACCAGGGATAAAAAAGATTCGAATTAAAAAGACTATGGAGAGACTACAGTAAGTCTCTAAGTTGTACAATCAGCTTGCAGATGGCTGGAAAGAAAAGCAATAAATCTGTAAACACAAACATGCAGACAACTTTTTGCACACTTCTCTTAACCTATGAAGCAGAGACAAATGTCAAGAAATGTCAATGACTTTTATTCTGTTTTTTTTTTATTTGAGAAAAGCATTTCCAAGTAGAAACAACAGAAATACTCCTAAAGGTATTTTTACCTGCAGCAGATCATCCATTATATATTTAATAATTTTTAAAAACTGAGCTGTATACATCAACCCAGAAATGCTTAAATAATAATAATTCAAAATACTTTTAAATCTTATAGAACAAACCTAAGACTCTATATGATTTCTGTAGGCATCACCCTGACTTAACACAACTACAGAAACATGGTTTAAAATTCATCATCTGTGCATCTGTGTCTATTCCAATAAGAAAAAAGTACATAATTAAAAAATCCTATTACCCAATGGTAATAGGACAGAGGCAGGAATTTAAACTAGCTTTTACAAAATGAAGGAATAGTGTCCACTGCAAAGTTGAAGGAACAGCATTACCATAACACGATTTCCTTGGATACTCATTTTCTGTTTACTGCATACCTATTTTGTTTCTCTTCATTATTCTACACTTCTAACTTTATCATTACAAAAATAGGAAAAGAAAAACCACCTCAAGTACATGACGTGAGCAGCAATTAGCTGTAAAAAAGAACCATTTTTTTTTCTCACTAAGAAAAAAAAGGTTTTGTAAGAATTTCCCTTGTGTTTCCAATAAGTCTAGAATTTTTAAACCAGTTTCCACTGATGTAGCTGAGTCCTAGAAAAAGATATTAACACACCTTTTAGAAGAAATGTAAGGAATTGACTTTAAAGGAAGTCGACAATCAAAGGCAAGAGATGGTTCTTGTAGGTGAAGTGCTCTAGTATGAGTTCACTCCATATTAGACCTCTGAGTCCACTTTAAGAAAAGGAACCATTTAAGTTTGACATTGCACCTTACAGGAAACTTGAAAATTCAACCATCAGGAAAAAAACAAACAGCAAACCACAGTGAACTTCTATTTTGGTGTTTTTTTTTTTTGTTGTTGGTGGTGTTTTGGTGGGTTGGATGTTTTTTCTTGTGGCAAGGAGAAGTAACAGATTAATAGTCAATAGTTTGAAAATAACACTCCAGAAGTGTTCAAAAGAAGGAAAAACTGGAACATATTTAGCATCTGCATTTAAGTGTGTAGATGATGGAGTTGTTACAGAATTCCCCTGCTTATTCTACCCCTAGACAATTTCAATTGAGGTAATACAGCTTTGAAACTACAAAAAAGTCTTAAGTCACATTACCAAGAAGATGTGAAAATGCTTCCCCTTGTTCATATTTTTAGAACACGTGTGACATTGACAAGACTTTAATTCAAAAATATCAAAGAATTTAAAGTTTTTGTCATTGCCATAGGTAAATGAAACACAGATTCTCAGACAGAAATTACAGATGTACAACGGCAAAGAGAGCAACAAAACTTGCATGCTAACATTACAGTGATTTACTTTAAGGCTGAAACAGCAGACCCTTTCTCAAAATAACTCTTTCATGAATATTATCACTTTGGTATTTTCTTGGCATTTGTAAATAGCTGTTCACAGAAAACTATCACAAACACGAGTAAAAAAAGAAAAAATGAAAATAACTGCACTTGACTAGAAAATTGGGTATTAGTTACACTTCTGATCACAAGATTTGCCAGGGGCTTTATTTAACCACCATTCAGGCCAGTCAACATTCCACATACTTCTGAAGTTTTCAAACATATTTGTTTATACCGATTATGATACCAGTGGTAACTACGATGAGTCACCTTGTTTTTACTAAAGTAGAACAAGCTGTTATAATCACTTAAATATAGAACTGGACAACACAGGTATTCCTTTTTAATCTTAGGGGTTTCTGGTGAAATTAAAAAATTTCTTTGTTCCAGAGACCTGTCATATGTGAATCCCCAGTAAATTCAGAATTTGGGTGGGGTCTTTCAAGTCAAGGTATTTATACCATCACAACATGCCAGTTAGTTACTTTGCAGTTCACTTAGGTAAATGATTTGGAATGTGGAGAAAGTCACAGTCAGGTCTTGACACCTGTTACGTGGTTAGAAGTGAGGTAGTTTTCAAGACAGACACCTACATTTCAAAAAAGGCTAGTATGGGTTTTCCACGTTCCCAAGCAGAAAATAATCTTCTGAGGAACAATCTACTTCTTAAAACTCCAAAATCCAGAATTAATCAACTTATTAGTTTTTTCAACATAAGACGAGTTTTATTTAGCTGGAGGGCTTAATTGCTATGAAAAAAAACCTGTAAGAGCAGAAGCATAAGTGTATCAAACAAAATTCCTACGTTTCTAATTGCAGGGGAACTTCCCTCCTCAAAAAAAGCAACAAGATGAAAAAAGGACAGACACATTGTATGAGTAGGAATACAGCTGAACAGAAAAGTATTTTCTCCAGGGTTCTTAAGTTTAAAAATAAATATAGAAGAATTGCAAAGTTAGTATTTTTATTAAATAAAAGTGCAAAATCAAATTATGATATGCAAGACTGATTTTCAAGAGGAATTTCCAGTTACACATGAAATCCCCGTGTCTTAGTAAATCTTACCACAGTGAAAGGTAGGAGTCTCATTAGAAAGAAACTCGTGTTGACTCACATTAGCATTTTATTTTAACTCAGGCAGTCAGTTTTAAACCAAGCTTCCTGGTATTCCCTACTCAAACAGCTTTGATTTCCACACTGTGGAGTCATCATCTCAGAGTTTGCCAACTGAATTCCTTTTTGAGAACTCAACAACCCCTTCAATGTGCTCTAACCACTAAAAGGCAATCAGCAGCCTTGGGCCCATTCAGCTGAGCTATCAGGTTCAGAGTTTGACCACTGCTGCTGCACAGTATAAAATCCACATTCTTGCTATGAAATGAATAATTATGTTTGCCTCTACAGGATTGCAGGCGAAATAGCAAACTTTTATCTTGTTACTGCATTGATAATGGGAAAAATTCACCACCAGAATTAAGTCTGTAACTTCATTTAAACGAAGAATTTGTAACTCAATTTGTTCTTTGTAAGCAGAAAGTTAGTCACTTCTCCTACCTCCACTGCCTAGATACAAACACTGTTACACATTCAGATTTTTATATGCTTTTTAAAGACACTTACTGTTCTAAGAGTTGATCGTATTTTCTTAAAGAATCCTTTTCAGCAATAACTGCTCTCTCTTTTTCAGCAACAGCATTATCTCTTGCTTCTCTCAAATTTCTGAAGGAAACAAAAATTGGCATTTTAAGAATCTGTTAGAAAAAAGACTGCTTTGCTTCATTAATTACTGCTCTCTGATCTGAACTTCAATACTACCTTCTTCAACCATCATAGAATGACAGAAGGATCTATCTATTTACCTGTTTATTACAGAAGCTTTACTTCAGGTTATTTTCATATATACCAGCAAAGCTTCCTGTTCTGAAATTCTGAAAAACAATTACCAAATCATCTATTTCTATGTGGAAACATATAAATCTAATTATTCTAGGAGAGTAGAAATAAAAATTACTTATTTTTTTGCAGGAATTCAATAAATTCCAATAATTTTCCTTGGTACTTTGAGAATAACTGCAGGAATGCTGTCGGCCAGCTGAGATGATTCACAACTTTTATGACAAACCAAAAAAAGTTTAGGTAAGCACAGAAATCCTACTTCCAAATACTACTAATTGTCTCGTTACTCTGATATATAGGCTATTGCATATCATTGTTGTCTCCTTCTAGGTTCTATCACTGGCAACATTTTTGACCTGCAAAGAGCCATAAAATAACATTTTATTACAATCAATTGATAATCCTTTTTTTTTAACCAAGGATCAGTCAAGATGTTCAAACTACCTCAATTATTATTTCACCAACACAAATGAGAACATCATGATACATAGTATTTGTGTTTAAAAATTGGAATTAGTTATCAATAATCTGTTATGCTGCAAGCAGGCTACAGATTAACACTGCAGAAGTCTGTACTGAGGGGAAGCACTGCTTAGATACTGTATATAAGCTCTGTGTCCAGTATTTAGTGTAACACAGCACCAGCCAATTTGCCAGAGCTAACAGTGGCTGTTGAGGATCAGACATCTGTGTTATGACTGTTTTTAAGGATTTTACTCTACTGCTGGTTTGCTTCTATGATGAACATTCACTAGCATTTGGAACATATTAGATGATCTTAAAGATTCCTTTCAGTTTTGTTTTATCTAAAAGGAATCCTACTCATATGCTACAAATGTGAGCAAATCCAAGCACAGCTGCAAGGCAAGCCAAACCCATGGCTAGCAGCAATGACTGGGGGTTTCACTTCAACACTACATACTTCATCTGAACTGAAATGCTAAAATGTGGATGCAACCTAAATCCTCCTACTGAAACTTTTCCCTCTCCCCACAGCAACTTTCTGACCTAAAGGCAAAGTGAAATTAAAGTCTCAGGGAAGTTTTGAATAAAAGTGAAAAGTCAAGACACAAAAGAAATAGAAAATTATTAAGCCCATTTAAATGTTAACCTAGGCCATTGTGTCACACTAAAGGTATATAATTTTTGGTTTGAAGAGAATTTTCTAGAATAAATGTTATCAGCAGCACTTTTCTGAATTCAAAGTAATTCATACAAACAGGAAACAGTTACTTAGAAAAAATAAACATCAGAATTATGTAGCAGTTAACAGGCTATTAGAGAAAGATAACAAAATTTTCTGTAAAAATTGAGCTACTAGGCAGAATTTAATGCAGAAATTTAGTGCAGAAATTCAGAGACTGACCTTAATATTAGATTCTTTAAAACTGACTCATACAAAAATACGGCAATAAATTTTGATTTATTAGATAATAACATTAGGATCAAGCATATTATGTCTTAGAGTAGGAGTCCAGAGCTGTATCCTTAAGACCAGAGTAGTGGAAGTGGGATAAAAATTAAACAGGAGAGATACAGAGGTTAATTTAAAGAATAAACTATTTTGCTTAGCTGAACAACTAATCAACTGAAAATGCAATAGGAGGAAAAATGACACAAGTGAGATACTGTTCAACCAACAAGACAGATCCACAATCACAGATGCGATGCAACTTCTGTTGAAATACTCTTTCTAGAGAGCCAGGAGATGTACCAGTGATGCTGCCAGTTGTCAGCTGTGTGACTGCCATTTCAAAGGCGAAGCACCTACCCAAATTGCTGCACACTGGGGCCTTAGGAGGCATCTAGCCAGCCTATCACACAAGTGAAAGTAACCTTCTGAAATGGGACAGGAATACTATCTAGAGGATCAAGAATGGGCATGGGGGGGAAAAAACGGTATGAGGACAGGGGAGGCAGCAGCTCATGGGCATATTTATTAGGTTTTCAAACAAACCTCTTGGCAACCGCACATTTATTGCACTTTGTCACATCCCTAAACTGTTCTAGAATGCACAAACTGGATTCCAGTCAGATTTGACTACATCAGAAAATGTGGTCAGGGAAAGCATCTCACATGCTCAACTACTAAATTGTGTTTCATCTATGGGACCAGACTACAGGTAACCCAGTGTCAAAGCTCTTGCACATTCACATGCCCTGTGAATTCACTCACGCTTGCTAATGCAAACACAGCCCATGTTTACAACGACCATACAAGTGAAACTGATGCCAAAAAAATAAGGCATAAAAGCATCACCTTTTAATTAGTGGCCCCTCCCATTTTAGTTTCTTGAACTGATTCATCCAAGTATAACATAAGCTCCAATAAATTCAAAGGAACTATCAGGCTTGGCAAAGTGGCAAAGAATATGAGCAACTGAATATTGGATTAGCTTAGCTGTAATACCATTCCATGCTTTGAGCAGGAGGATGAAACCAGCATCTTAACTTCATTTTCAGGCACAAACAGCATCTCATCACATTACACAAATTCACTGCAAATTGTTTTGCTCACAATCTGAAGTTCCATTTGTCTTACCATTGAGGCAGTGTGCCTTACGGTGGATTTTTTAATATTTTATAGAAAAAACATGTGCTAGAAAGCCTTTTTTAAATTTCTCTTTTGCCAAACATGTAGGCAAATCTAAGGGATTTGCATTTCAGAAGTAATTATTTCAAAATGAGGAACAAAACTTCTGTAAAGCAGTTCCAGATACAAATGAAATATCTTTCAGTAGCTTTCTCAATGATATACAGATGCTTGTCAAATCTCCACAAGGAGTGCATGTTTTAATTCATACTTTGTAATTCAAAGTAGATTTGCATACAGGAAGTATGCAAATTTGCACACCAGGAAGTGGTGTGGACGTATATCTGTGTGCATGTATTTTACTCACACTTGAAAAACTACACAATGATGTAACTGTTTTTTAATTAGAACCTTTCCATTGACTGAAAGACAGCAGAAGTCATGTTCTTTTTCCACTTTTCCCAGCAGTAAGAAAACTACCTATTAGAGGAACAGATGCTGATGCCACAAATATCTTTTTACTACTGTCATTTCCTTCTCCACACGACACTTTCGGGACATCTACAGTCAAGTTAAGTTATTAAGCACTCCCCACATTTTAAAGCAATAAAATGCGCAAAAAACAAGCTAAAAAAGTAATTTGGTGCCAAAGGTCCAAATCCCTAAGTCCCTAAAAGGCTTATGTATGTGCATGTAATTCCATGGTATTCAACTAGATGGCACACATACAAACTCATCATCCAAGTCTTCGCAGGACTCGAACCTTCTTCAAAAGAGAATTTTACAATAATTTACAGGAAATCAATGTTTTTTTTGAATCACAATGCTCTTAAAAAACTCTTTATTTCATACAGGCCCAAGTCTTATCTCTTTTGGGATTTTTCTGCCTTACTTTCTGCATCAACATCTTCTCTTCTGGATTCCTGGCACAGTTTCAAAATTGCCCCTAGAGCACAACAGGTAAACTGTCATCTGGTATTAATTAACTAATACTATACATCTGAACAAACTTCAAACCACCACAGTTTATGTACAACATGAATTTTAATAATTCTTTTCAAGTGATAATTTTGGCTGTCCATCATTTAATAATAAATATAACAACATACACTTGCTGCACTATTTCAATTTGAGTTTTTACAAGACTCCCATCAGTTTTTCAACTGAACTTAAGTTGTTACATTTTGAATACCTCTCAAAGAGTCAGCCAGTTAGGATTATACCTAAGCACAAAAGAGTGCTTGGTCATTTCTGCCCCAATTAGGTTATTTGGCCTGCACCTTACCTACCTGTTTTCACGTTCATACATCTCTTTTGAGGCGCTTCGTAGTTGCTCAATTTCTTGATTTGTTTTCAACCTTATTTGTTCCAACTCTTCACGGAGTCTCTTTTCGTATTCTACTTTATGGTGGTCTCTGTAAATAAACAAATATATTGCACTAGTCAAAATATCAAAACTTCGGGTACAGCTTTACAAGAGCAGAGTTCTTCTTGATTTTACATTTTATTTCAACGCTTACTCATTTACCTCTCAATTTACCTCTTAAAATACTTCTCAGCCTATGTTGCTACATAAATTAAATAAAAATCAACCAGGAATAAATAATATTTAACTGTGAATAAACAGAAGTTTTTTGCACACAAATTTAATTTTTAAAGTAATTTAATATTGATTAATCACATAACATAAACTTTCTTCCAGAACTTCTTTGTCAGTCTCTACTCAAATGCTTATTTTAAGTAACCACTTAACTCCTTACTTTCTTTCTTCATCTCTGGGTAAGGATTAATTAACTTATTGACTTGCAATGCTGCCGTGCCACTACAAGACTTCTTTGTGTACTATCTGCAGCTCATACAAGCGGAAAAAACATCACAAGAAACATTCAAGGTTAAATGCAGTGGAGATTTGTGAGGTCAAAAAACCCCAAGATTTAGGAATTTATCCTGTCAATGTAACATATAAATTATTTAAAACACGAATGTTTAAGCAATATGAAAAGATATGGATAAAAGAGCTTAATTTCAGAGAAACACTTTTTTTTGTAACTTTGGAACCTCATGACAGATTGTCAGGAATCTCATAAAGAATCTCTCCTACAAAAATAGTTATGTTGTAAGCACTTAACAGTTAAGGAATGTCAAAATTTTATAGCATCTAGTTAATGTTCAAGAATAATCAATCAGCAATGAAGCAACTGGTAAAAATTACATTTTTGTTTGGAAACAAAAGCATATTATGAAGATATGCGCATTTACAACTGTAAAAGGTTTTAGATTTCATTTGATTTCCAACCATGTGATAGCCAATAACTCTTAGAAAGCAGTACTTGAGCTGGTTAAAAACTCCCTCACATTTACTAAAACCCCCAAAATATTATGCTTGCTGTCCAGGTTTTCCTTTTATTTTCCTTTCCTTTTATAAAAGAAAACTTCCCAGGTTTTCTTTTTATTGAGACACTGTATTTCAGCTGACCCTTTGAGATAAAAGTAAACTTATTTCTTCTCCTTCCTCAACTGTGCCACACTATAGCAAACACTATATGAAGATCTTATACACAATAAAGAGATTTATCATAAAAAACCCAAAAAGAACATGATTTCTTAAAATACTATTTCAAAGTAAACTTAAAATTTTATTTAAAATACAGAAGTTCTGAGTGAACATACTTCTGAGATTTAAACATGCATAACAAATTTAAAAAACTTTTGAGTGACTGCATTGAAAAGAAAAATAATATTTAAAAATCTTCTGATATGGGCTGGCAGTCTGTAACTGATCATTTCAAGAATGCCCTTCTCTTTTCATTTAGGTAACAATTTTTTAGTTTTCTATCAGGAGTCGTATTAGCACACTTCCTCTTGGTGATACAGGACACAAGATTTATGGATATACCTTGAAAACAAAAAGGTTGTAGGGTAAACCTACAAGAATAATTGCTATAAACTCCCAATGCTGAAAGTTTACTTCCACTACTATGGCCCTACAAAGGTTTAAAAAAAATGTTTGTAATACGTATTATGACCCAAGAAAAGTGTTCTGCTTCTAGTTACATAAATATGGGTTAGCTTTCTGAAAAATTAATTAAATGGGATTTGTGCAAGAAACAAGGGAAAACAGTTAAATGACCTGTCTACTGATAGAAGTGAACAGACAATAACTTGCCTGGATGCAACATATTTTTCATACATTTCTTCCCTAGCTTTTTTGGCATCCTCTAGCTGAATCTGTAGTCTTTCAAGACGATCTTCTTCATGTGCACAGCGAACACTAAGTTCCATGTTCTGGCGATTAAGATAATCTTTATCTTTTTGCAACAAGTTGAGGGATTGTTGTATGGTTGCCAGCTATAAAAGGTATTAAAAAGAATACTTTAACACGAATTTCAAGATAAGTATTTAACCTATTTGCAATTTAATTTTAACTCTCTTCTGTGAAATCACCTGAACCAAAAGACTCTATTTACACTTTAGTTTAAGTAAGCTGATGAACATTTAAGCTGAAAAAAAGACTTCATTAACATTACAATTTTATGAGTTTTCATTATTTATTTCCAGTAGTTGGCACCTGAAAAAAGAGGTCCTTTCATCTACATCAGTATCTAAACAGTGCTGTAGTACTGATTAGCAGCGGTACTGAATAGTGCTATGTCAGAAATACCAATGGAGAATCTTGGTGCCAACCTCTTATACTGATTACAACATTCTCAGGAACAGCAGTGAAACATTTAAGGGCACCAGGGTGATTACTGCTCCACAGAGAAATGGTAAAACTGATAGTTCTGGGGCTGATGTAAAGCATGACTGTTGTCGACAAGGCAATGCTCCAGGCCCGCCCCAAGGGCAAAGAGCTGGCATTGCTACAGTAGGCTGAACTCATGCCAAAGCAGGAACAAAGATACGTTGAGAACAGTCCTCTCTGTCATCAGATCAGCCATGTTTCCTGCACCAAAAAGTAGTGAGAGAGAGTAGTCTCCATCCATTCAAGGTGAACACAGTAAGAGAATAGCCAAAGAGCATAAGGGCACTGTTGCAAGGTGGCCCAACTCCATAATCATGATAACAAAACACACTTCCACCCCCTTCAAGAATTTTGCCATTTAAGCTCCTGAGGATTTCACACACCAAGTTCAAGGAATGATACATTAATAACTTATCAGAAACATGTCTCCTACAGCTATAAAGACATCATGTACACGGTTTAGACAGAATTCACCTTTTCTAACTCATAGAAGGACTAAAGGTTACTTAAGGAAGATACTTAAGGAGGTAAAGACATGGAGCAAGTAGTTACAGATAACAATTTAGATACAAACAGTGCTCTTAGAGGCACGCTGCTCTCCATCAGCCCACTTGCTGAGCACCACACTTAGGGTGAGGTATAAATGCCTGTTCTATACTTGATTTAAGAAAAAAAGGTAAACATGGCCTCTCATCAAGTATCATGTTATATGTATATCTGTAGTGAACAGACATCATGGACTACTACACAAATAAAGCAAGCAGTTACTGCTCCTATGAATACTCCTCCTCTGGAACAAGTACTGTGCAAAAACTTCCAACTGGATGCTCTTCCAATCCAGGACTTGATACTGTGTTAGTATACACAAAAACTAGCACAAAGCTTCCAGGAGATTTAAGTAACACACAGTTTGAAGAGGTATTTTAGTTTAAAGTAGTGCTACTTTTATTCACTCTGATTAATTTAGTATAAAGTTAATGAGAAAGGCCATTGTTGCTGCTGTTCTGCAGTACTTCATATGTACATACAAACTTGATGTACAGGACAGTACTTTTTTGGTAATTGTATGCTGGGAACAAACCTGACTTTTGGTATCCTCTTACAATGCTAAATTGAGGAATTATCAGACTAACAAAGCCTTCAGACTGATACCAAAGAGGCATTTTCTAATAGAAACTCAGATTTTTCCCAAATTTTTCTGACAACCTCTACAGCTGCCTGTAAAATTAGGCAAAGCAATGCTATCCTTAAAGTGGCAGGTTTAGCCACTATCCTATCCATAACAGTTATTTACACAGTGACACTTAAGGAACACCATCTCCCCTGAATACTCTGAGGAGTAGTCTGTCTCATTTATTCAGATGCTAAAGTGTTAACACACAAAGATCTTCCATACTGTTCTTGCAGGGCTCTGCCTCCCTGGCTGAACCCTTGCCTGCCCATGGGAAGTGGGGAATGAATTCATTGACTTGTTTTGCTTGTGTGCAGCTTTTGCTTTGCCTTTTAAATTGTCTTTATCTCAGCCTGTGAGTTCTCTTGACTTTTACTCTTCCAATTCCATCCCACTGGGATGGGCAAACAGCTGTGTGGGGCTTAGCTGCCAGCTGGGGTTAAACTGTATCAAGCATACTCATAGCATTCATCTTCCACTGGTAAATTTTCCCCTGGGGCCTCCCAGGTTCCTGAGCTTATTGGCAGAGTTGAGTCTGTCTTTGCTTCAGCCTTCTAAGTCACATACCTAGGAAAATGGCATGCATATAATGCCTAGGAAAAAATGGGAAGCACTTGACCAGTGTTGAGGGAGACAGCCTATACTGCTGTGAGGCTGACCAGCCATTTGAAGGATCACAGCAAGTGATCTAGACTTCTGATTACCAGAATCCTCCTTTAAGGAGGAGCACTCAGTTGGGTTGGTAAATCAAATCTCAGTCCCTGCAAGGATTATGAAGTAAATTCCCCTGGAAGTTATGTCCATGCATATGAATGAGAAGGTGATGGAAAAACTGGTGGGAATTTACCAAGGCCATGTCTAGCAAACCTGACAAAAATGTTAGCTCTGTGGATGGGGGGACCACTGTCCATGTCATTTACTTGACCTTTTCCATGGCCTTCAGCCACCTCTCATAACAGCTCTGTGGAAAAACTGGGAAAATATGGATCAGACAGACAAACATCAGTTGAACAAACTGAACATGGGACAGAAATGTGCTCTGACAGCAAAGAAGGCCAAGTGGCTACAAGGCTATATTAGCAACAATGTAGATGATGGGTTAAAGAAAATTATTATCCTGTGTTCCACATTTGTGAGACTACACTTGGAGTGCTATATCCCATGACTTGGAGTACCATCCCTAAAGACATGTATTAACATACTGAAGCAGGACCAGAAGAGCTCTACCAAGATGGTCATGAACTGCAGCATATGATGTACGAGGGGTTTAGAGAAATACCTGGAACTTTTTTAAGCCTTCAGAAGAGAAATCTGTATGGGGAAAGTATTATTGCTATCTTCACCTAACCAAGTGGAACACATAAAAATAGCCAGACTCTTGGCCGTACATAGTGACAGGACAAGATGCAACAGAAAAGAGCTGTAACAACTGATTAGTTTTTACAAATGCATTTTCACAAGAGGGTAGACAAACACTGGAACAGACTGTCCAAAAGGCTGTGGCATCTCCATCGTTGGAGACATTAAAACTTGACAAAGCCCTAAGCAACTTGACCTAATCTTGCTCTGTACTGCATGGGTGGGTTGGAGCAGCTGGTCTCTTGAGACCATTCTAATTAAATTATTCCATGACCCTGACAAACCTGATAAGACAAAAAATCAAATTTCAGAGATGAAGAAATACACAACTAGTAAGGTAACAACTTTACGTTTACCTCTTTTGCTAAGTCATTTCTTTCTTTAGCTTGTGTTTTGTATGACACCTCCAGTATTTCATAGTTTCTTCTGAGTTCTGACAATTCATGCTCCAATACATCACGTTCACTATGAAAGCAAAGTTAAACTGTTAGATGCATAAAGTGTAATGAACAAAATTCCTGTGCCTTTTTCTCAGCCTTCTTCCAGTTCATGACACTGACTTCTTCCAACCAGTCACTCACAGAAAAATTGGTGATAATCTTAACCTTTAATAGTTATTAACACCTGCAACACTATCATTTTATATGAAGCAATTGAGGATTATTTAAATACTCAGGAAAAAAGAAAATTCTACAATACTCAAATTCCTGTCCTAAATTACTTCATTCTCCTCTAATTTTTCTTCTTTAATATAACTTTGGGCTATACATTTCTTCTCTTGGCAATGATCTGTAAGTACCCTTATCCATTGTTTTAGCTTTATCAAGCTTCTGCTGCTATTTCCCATGACGTTCCCTTGAATCTTTTGCAGACATGGAATTCCAACGAAAAACTGAAACGGTTTCATTCCCATCTTCCTAACAGAGCAGCAAGCAATGTATACTTGTTCTCAGTAGGTACTCTCCCCTGCATACAGCCTTGATACCAAAGTAGTTGTCATGTTTAAAACACACATGACACAGCTGCAAAAACTGTGCTGGTGTCCTGAGCAAAAGTGTTTTCTGCATGCACAAAGAAACATGACTGTCTCCACTCTCACCTTGTCAGAACCAGTGAAATGAATGAACCAGTGTGAGTTTGCAGTTTAGAAAAAAGCTCACTAATATTATATTAAGCATAGCATTGCTTTAAAACTGAGATAACTTGTAGTACAGCAGAACTAGATTTGACACAGTGTTTTTTGAAGGCAGAAACAAGTCTGGAAGTGATTTACTCCTGCAGTGCTCCCAAATATCCTCATGCAGTTATGCCAACAGAGCTCTCCCCTCCCCTTCGTCTGTGCCTACCCAGCTGAATACAACCTACTCTCTTAAACACAGTTTTGGCACGTTCATTCATGCTTTTCTCAACTCAAGACTATTTTAAACGCACACTGTTAAACACTGGGGCCATTCACATGAAAGTTATTACAATCCACTTATTAAGATGCAGTTGCATATAGGAAGCAAACCATAGCACCAATCCATCCTATTTGCAAAAAGATGCCAGACAGACTCCAAGGTTGTTTTTGTACATATAGCTGTGAACCAAAAATGCTGTGAATCCAGAAGACAGATTCCCCTTCAAATGACTTAGTGGGCAAAGTAATTTGTGTCAGTAACTATGCCTGAGTTCATTCCATACGAACAACTAAGGAGCTGACAGGGTTTTTTCTATTCATAATCCCATTTTTGAATCCATTTCTCAACAAATGTGCCGAAGACCAGATTTCTTGTACTTGTGAACACACTGAAAAAGCTATTTGGAAGCTGGACTGTGAAGTATACATCTATGAGCATATTTACGAGAAGCCTATTTTCACTATTTGTAACTGATTTTTACAGGATGGATAGTCAAAACATTGGTTATAACAGTACAATCTGTATTTTAAAAAAGCTAGACACTGGAACTTCCTGCAGTTAAACCAATTCACTAAGCTAATCCTAAGATTATCTGATAGAGTTCTCATAACAGCCCTTTCAAATTTATGGTTTCAAGGATATCTTAAGTTGTAAATATTAATTTCCAAAGTCCTGCCCTCCTAACTCACTCTGCAAGCAGCACAGAGTAGAGCATAGGGCCTTTTGTTAGATCATTGCTTTTAAACTACGAATAAAAAAGGAGTACTTGTTCCAAGATGCTTGCCAGCATCCCACTTCCTTAGCTGCAACGAGACTGCTAGTCTTTCTTGAAAACACAGTAAATCTGAAAATATAAACTTTTAGGAAGATAATTTGATGCAGTGGTTTTCAGAATGTTGTTCATTTTATGTCTGCAATATACTAAAGGAGGTAATTGAACCATTAGTGTATGAGGTAAGGAAAAATATCTGTGATGTGTGTAAGTCAAAAATAAAACTTAAGAACTCTGATCAGTCAAGGCTGATCTTTATTAACATTTGTATGTTAGTTAAACACTTGAATTATAGAGATACTTACCATTTTACTTTGTCATAGTTCTGTTGTCTGTAATCACCTTGCTGAATCAACTGCTTGGTATCAGCCAGTTCCAGTGTTAAACGCTGGCATCTGACCTCGAGCTCTGACCGACTCCTCCTCTCGTCTTCATAGCTCTAGGAAGTGAGACATTTTGAAATGATCACAGCTGCACTCGTATTTACTTAAAGTAATCACTAACTAAGCTTTGTGAAAACCTCTTATGAATATTCAGGTGGTAATACTTCCATTTGTCTCAGTATTTGAAAATTTAGCACATCACAAAGTAACCAGATATATTGATATTCAACTTATTTTTATCTTATTACAAATATTTGATTAAATATACCTATTTTTTCCAATGCATTTGTCCATTAGCACAACTTTCAAGACCAGTAACCCTCATATAAACAGCTGGTGGTCTGCAAACCTATACTAGGAGCATGAAAGTCACACCACCTTTACAACAGTTTCAAACAAGTGAAGATACTTGTGAAGATACTGCTAGTTAATTTGGGAAAAAAAAAAAAAAAAAAAAAAGAAAGAGGATGGTTTGTTCAGCAAGATTAGCAACATCTTTCATTATCTGAAAGATTTCAGCCAGTTGCTTCCAAACTGTCGCTATTGTATCTGGTAACCTATGTTTGCTGAAGCATATCATAGAAAGCTTTGGTGGAAGAAAAAAATTAAAAAGTTTACTTAATGGTCCATCAGCATTAATTTCCATTTTCCTTTCTTTTTCCTCCTCTCACATACTTTTACAGATTATTCTGGAAACTATAACAACAAAAGCAAAGCAAGAGAACACACAGAGTATTCATCTTTTAGAATACTAGGTATTCCTTTTGAAGATCAACAGATTTAGTAATCACACTCATTCTCTCCAACTCTCCACAGCAATGGCAGACTTTTATACCTTAATCCCCAATCTAGACTCCATTTTTCAGTTTTTTACTATGTAGGTACTTTTCCCATAAACTTACTTATTTGTCCTAAATACTGTACTACTTAGCAATTTATTCTCAAGAACAACCAAAATAATAATGCTCATTCACTCATACAAGGTAAAGCTGATGGACTACAAAAAGAGTTGCTTGTTAAAAATTTGAGAATACCCATGGGCGTCTAGATTTTTTTCCATATCCTACTTCCCAGAATACTGCTGAGTTCAGTTTTTTACTGCTGTGATTGATAGCAAGCTCAACAATGGATGCTTGAGGAACAATTATTCTATCTGGTTATTATGAATGGACATCACAATATTATTAACTGAAGGTGAGCACAGCCTTAAGATGTCATTACTAAACCAAGCATTTGGCAACTGCAGATTATGTTTATTTTGCAGTAAAAGGTGCTGTATGACTGCATAATTTTTCAGCACTGCTGAAAGCTATGCAGTTTTAGGAGGATAACTGTCCAGCTAGTTATTAATAGATAAGGAAAGTTTACGGCAACAGCATATATGAAGTATATGACAGAAGGACACTGATAAACTTCACAGACATCATCAGCTGAAAGAATGCCTTCCTGAAAAAACAAACCTTGTAAGTCAAGCCCCTTAATCTACTAGCCATATTGTAACTACTCTGTTGATAAAAAAAAAAAAATTGTTTTGTATTTCACATACTTACTTATCTTCTACTAAAGATAAAGTAGATTTCTACTAAGTCTGCCCACTTTTACTAAAATCACTTCAGGTCACAAATCACAAAAATCACAACACCCAGAGGGTTTTTATGAGGATTCTGTATCGTCTACTATTAAAAATACATTATGGAAAGATGGGATTGTTATTCATCCTAACACATACTGGTATATATGGTTTATGTTTACCCTAATTAATGGTTATATATTAAGCAAACTAACACTATAAAACACCCTCTTCTTTAATCAGTTTACATGTCATCATTTTTAAGGACGGCATTATTATAATACTGGTCAGATATTTTTAAAAGGTGGTGTGCACAGGTTAGCTAAAGTTTCAAATATGTAACCTAATGGTGCAAGTACCCTGTTATGCAGTGCAAACATGACTCATCTTGCAACAGGAAATGTTGGTAAGGGCACTTAACTTTTAAGTGCAAATTGAAAGATTAAGTTTAGAATACAATTCTTCTGTGGATATCCTATGCCATTCTGCTGCTAATACCACGCTGGAATGCACACACCCTTCACTGAGTGGGCTACTGAAGCTCCTACAGTATTATCTATCTGGCAGCTAGAAGATAACTACCAAAAGTATAACATTAAATTGGTTAACCTCTGGAAAAAGTTGTCATAAACAGCCTTAAAGCAACAATTAACAGAACAGCTAAATATCTGCAAAATCAGTTCCTTCTAATACCTGAGACCTAAACTTACTTTTGAATTGTATTTAATAAATCAGTTATTAATGTCACGGTAATGTCATGTAATAATACGTAATTCCAGGGAAGGAAAGTTAAATTCTGCTTTTGAAAAGTTATACTAAGACCTATCTTAATTATAGGGGTTTGTCATGTTTTTTTTTTTTTAAGATCTAATGTAATTCCTGAAGAAACACTAATTATACTGCACAGGACACTGCTTTTCATCTACCAAATCTTAAGGTGTTGAAGTAGTATTTTAAACACATGAAGAAACACGACAAAGCAAGCTGATACCCAGTCTAGGCTGTAAATAGGCTGACACACAAAGCCCCCTATGTGGTATGCACTTCTCCAGGTAGCACATACACAAGCTTCTGGTCTTCCACAGCAATACATCTTAAAGACATACAACCAAGCTGCTTGTGCTTAGGCAGAAGAAGCCTTGCTTTGCATGTGATGAAATTAATTTAGCTTCTAACAACGTCCATATACACTGAACTGATTTTAAGATCTCTGCAATGAATAAAGCTTAACAAAGCTTTATCTTTCCATTTATCTTCAAAAGATAGCTTGAACATCTTGATGAACAACTATGTCCTGCTGCAGCAAAAAAGGTGCTTTTAGAGGAATCAAGATTCAGAGCTCTTACAACGACAGAAAAGAGGTCCTGGAAATAATACCAGTAATATATTAGCTTAAGTAAGCCCACAAACCTTAAAATAACTAAAAGACAAACAGAACTTCGTTACACTGAATGTGATGGCCATAATACCCCAAACACCTCATGGCTTTTCTTCAGCCTCTTACTAATTTTTGCTTCTGCAGAGAGCAGAAACTCAGACTAATGAGATGGTTAAAACAACTGAAAAACCAACTCGTCCTGTGTGAGACAGATAGGCAACCACTGTCTAAAGAAATTCTTGACAGAGCTGCCTAAGAAACCCAGTATAACCAGTACCAGTATTAACCAGGTTCCTACAAGGCATGAGTCAGCTAAGTGCTTTTGTTTGGTTTACAATCACTGTCCACAGATGATGTTTCAAGCAGTAAGATTGTCAGCTTGCCTGATCTGCACCACTTAAAACCCCAGACTGATAGAGAAACTAAAGATCTAATGGCAGACCTCAGTTTAATGATACTAATCTTTACTGCTTTCCTCAATCTGGAACAAGCAGCAACTTACAGCAGTCACTGAAATAAATGACTGAATTTCAAGTACAAAATCCAGGTGACATACTTTTGGAACTAAGTTAGTGATGCATAATACATGACAGGGATTAGTTGATATTTCAAAAAACCTTTGGAGATAAGATAAATAGAAATGCAGGGAATAGATTTATCAGCCAATCAAGCAGAAGCAGCATGACTTCTTTACACCATCTACAGCCTGTGATAAGCCTGTGAAAGAAAGTGATCTTGCTTTTTAAAAACTGGTTTCTTTCAAAGGTCTTCATCTTTGAAGAATCACTTACAAAAGCCAGCACTTTGTTCATATCCTAAAGGCCCTAGACCCTAGTAAAGGCACTGTACTATTGTGATGTGAAAACAATTCCCTCCCGTTATTTGGAGGAGGTGCTGCTTCTTTGTAAAGATGACATTTTGTTTCAATTGTTTACATACTCTGCATTCAAAAATTACTGTTCAATACATTATTTATTGGAGTGCAGCAGCCCAAATGTCAGGAAGAAGCTATACATAACTGGATAAATAAGACATCTCTTTAGTATCTTGCTATGAAATTGGTACTCTGCTTGTAGATAGGAAATTGGTAATCTAATTGTAGATAGGTCACTATTTGCCACTATAAACGAAAATGTTGAGCTACTCCAAAGTAGAGAAACTCTGCAAGGAACATATGAAAGAAAAGCTTTGGACTAAATGCTTCTATAGCAAAAGAAAGTAGAGGAATAAAAAGTTTATTTCTCTGGATCTGAGCTTACTATAATTTTCAATGAAATATTCTCAGGTGAGAAGGATCCTTGAGATCATTACAGAGCAGCATAATTAAACCATCTCGTACTTCTGAACCACAGCTAGCAGTCAATGAGAGCCATAGCTATGTATTGAAAGAGTAGAAAGGTACTGGACAGAAAAAAGAACTGTCAGAGATATGAACTTTCCTTAAGTCTTGGAAACATTAAACTGCTGCCTCAAGCTCAGAGTTACTGGTAGAGTATCGTCTTTGCAGCTGCCCTCCTGAACAATATTAACAACAGCAAAAAAAAAAAAAGCTAAGCACGTATTTCACCTAAGACCAAGACCTCATCTCTCTCAAGAGAGTTGTGAAGATCAAATGATCAAGGCACTGCTTGAAAGAAGTGGTGTCAGGAGGCTGGGGAAGGGTTCTAGAGTGCAGTCTTTACAGATATGCAAACTTTAGGAGAAACCCCAGGGATCTCAGTCCTTTTGGAGTAGCAAAAACAACCTCAGTTTTCTAACATTCAGACACATCTAGTGCCAAGTGATCTTTTGAGTACAAAAGCTTAGTTTATTCTTTGAAGACTATAGATATGTTTTCCCTGCAGCTGGAAAACATTATCACAGAGAAAATTGTTAGTTATGTCTAGCAAAACCTGACAGCTACTAATCCTGATTCAGAGATGAAGTCTTAGAAAAGATCTTTGTCCTACACATAACCAGCTTTGTCTGTAGGATAACCACAGCTTTCAGATACTTTCATGCTATAAATTTTACTGCAAATCCTGAAGGCAACTTTATATAAAAAAAAAAACTGAAGGGAGCCCTGATAAAACTATATCAAATTCCAGGAAAACATTGCCTGGAAACTCCCAGCCAGAAGAAGAAAGCAATACTTAATCTTCTGAAGGTACAAAGAAAAGTAAGATTTCCTTCCCAGACACTCTCCCAGCCTTGAGAGAAACCCACTAGTAGTAAATTACATCTGTTTGAGGGTAGGTTCTAACCACTTTGGAAACAAGCAACTCTGAAAATAGTAAACTGATGTTCAGCATGAGAATGCACACATCAGAAGCTGGTTTTATTTCTGGGAAGCTCCTGGTAATACACCGCTATAGCTGGACTTCCTCCTTTATCTTTACCTCCAAAGCTGGTGGTGCCAACATTATTTATACTTGAAGTACTGAGCACTGTAAAAGAAGGACTAAAACAAGCCTGTACCATACATTTAGTAACAAGTCAGACAGCAGTACAAGAATATGGCTTTCACCAGTCCCACTGCCTACCCCCAGGCTGTGGCTGCTGTACCTGGAACCAGAGGAATTTTGCATCTAAATCACAGATGCAACAACTGAGTACAAGGAGCCACTAATTTACCTGTAAAGCACAACCACTTACACTGACCACTTTAAAAACAGAAAGCAGCAGAACAAATATCTTTTATCAGACCATGTTCCAGTGCTAGAAATTAGTCTTCACAAGCCATTTTCTGCTACCACTTGTCAGAAACAGCTCCCTACCCTACTGGGTCTGTGTTACAGATTCAGCAGCCTGCTAAGAGCAGCAGCACACCAAGAGAGGTTTACAAAGTTTTAGAGTCAGCATGGTTGTCTTATTTGATGAATTCATTTTACATTTATATTTTCCTAAAGTTGACTTAATAGATTAAGACAAGCTCAAAATTTCCTTCAAACATTTTCAATTCTTGTTTGGCTAGATAATCTTTCCTATGAGTCTAGAACAAATTGTCTCATATTTCTTACTACTTTATTTCGGGGTGAATACGTACATGTATAAAACCTACCCAAACCTAGTCTGTCAGCCACAAACAACCAGAAAAGCTAACAGAATCTTCCCCCCCAAGATTTGGCCTAAACATATTTTTTCGTTCCTTTCTATGTCCCAAAAAGAAGGAAGAAACCCATGTTGAAACTCATTAAGAAGAGCCTTAATTATCTGCAAGAGTAGAAAAAGGAAGGAATGTAGGAAGCAGCTTATTCTCACAAAAAGAAAAAGAAAAAAACCTCAAACCCCAACTGCCTTAATTTCAGTGACGACTGTATTTCAAACTTCTGCACTACTAGTTTCCTAAATAAGTTTTAAACTCAGAACAGACTTTGTTGATAAAATTACACAAAGAACAGAAATATTGCAATGATAGAGAAAACTTAGAATTTATGGAATACTGGATGGAAACCCGGAAGAAGGATTTGCAGAGTATTAATTATTAAATAACAGGCAAGAAACTTCAGCAGCTATATTTCATGTACCTGAAAAAACAAGAACTACTGGAATACAAAAAAAAAAAAAAAAATCCAGTAAGAGTATAACAGCTTAGGTAAGGCTCTGAACAAAACTTTATTTCCTACTGATAAATTTCCTTGCAAAAAAGCTTGACCTTCGTGAAGAGCTCAAAAAATTACCCCCGTAGGACACCTTGAAATCACTTTTTCATAAACTGCAGGAGATACACAGGTATGTCAGCTCCTGTGTACCAAGCACATTAGAGATTCTAATCCTGATGATGCCCCTCTTACCTTATTTTCTGAGGCACCTTGTTACAGTGACACTCAGCAAGTCACAAGGTAAAACTTGAACTGGCCAGAATCAAAACACGGAGACTCTTAAACCTCTCCATAAAAGAAAAGCACAGTGCATTTCGACCTTTGAGAAATAGATCAGTGGGAAAGGTGGATAGTGCCACCAAGTGGTGCAAAAACAACTAAATTAGAAGTCTGTATCAAAGAAAGGTCCATGTCCCAAAAACACTGTTTCTAGCACAACTTGAATTATTGTTATCGACTATCTTGTTAATTTGCTTCAGCAGAAGTTAATAGATGTCAGTCAAATCTCAAAGGCTGAAATTCTCCTTTACAATATTATAAAATCAAAGCACATTAAATGTACAATGAAGGAAAATGCTTATGCAAGACAAAAATTAACAGGATTAGTTTAATCTCAATTATGACCAGAGATAGAGACGCAGAATAATGCTGAAGTACATAAATGCATAAATTTTATTGACTACTTTCTCTAATTCAATCAGAATGAGAAATGAAAGTACATGAATTTCACAAGATAAACTTGTATAAAGAATTTCTCCTACACCTGATTATTCTGTAAGCAAATTTCACAGCAAAAAAAAGGGCAATAACTAAAACATATTCTCAGAAGTAGTAAAATGACAGTGTCATGTAAGTCTCTGTTAGCCATGACCCAGATAAATGCACTTTGAGTACCTAAAACTGTTGTCCCAACTCCAGATTTGTGCAGAACTAAGCTAAAATACAAATCACCCTAGCTATATACATACCAAGAATAATACAAATATTGATAAATACACTGCAAAAAACATGCTCCTTATACTATTTCAATTCATTAGCTCTTTAAAAATAAAAATTAAAAATATGTATATAATTTGTTTCTCTACTTTTGGTGTTTATACCTTTCCTGAAATCAAATTATATCTGTTTCTTTAGTATAGAAACAAATAGGAGAATTAAAATACAAAGAATTGAAAAGCATAACAGAGAAGATGCAACTCCAAAGAACTTCTAAAAATGCATTTTTATAACATTAAGACAACAGGTGAAGCAAACTGCTATCAAGACATCCCCATCTCAAAAACTATACACTGAAACATCACTGTGTCTTCAGCTGCTGCTGGGCACATCTCCTGTGCAGCTTCCCCACCTCGAAATCTTGCCCTCAGAAAGCACAACACAGCTGCTAAGAGACTACCCTGAGCAGTCTCATGAGCAAATCTTGCAGGGTAGCCATAGCATAAAGTTAGCTATTACACAAGGATGCATACAGCTGATTTTCTCTTTCCCTCCCTCCCCCCCATAATAATTTTTATACAGTAAAAAAGCTTTTTATATCTTATTACATGAGTAATGATTTGGAGAAGGAGATTTTTGCAATGTATGTATTCACAGTTTCTGAACTGAGATAACTAATGAGCACAGACCTCTGTCAGACTCTTCAGTTGGGATCTGTACCCACTTAGTTCTTCTGTTAGACTCTCCTTTTTCATCTGTAGATCGCTTAGCTCTCTTTTTAAGGAACAGACTACTTCATAGAATTGGACCTAGAAAAACAAGACAGATATTCAAAGTTGAAATTAGCAAAATTGCAGTTGCAAAACTACAAACCCAAAACACATCAGCTCAACATTTTATGACAATAATTTACCAAATTGTTTCTATAATTTACCAAATATTTCTTTACCATAAAAGTAAAGATTATATTGCTGTACAACTAAGGTAGCTTCCATTCAGGCTGACCAATCAAAAAAATACAGTTGCTAAGGGACACATGGCCCCATGCACTTCCTTGTGCTAAACCTTGAGCCTCTTTGATTAACAGTGCAAAAAGAGGGAAAAAAGCCTCCCAAAACAAACAAAACCCCAAATAAACCAAAAACCTATTTAGTAATAACCAACTTAACTTGCTAAATTCCCCCAAGCCAATATAAATTTTTATGGGGCGTGTAGAAATTGAGAGATTTGTTGTTTTGTTTTCTGCCAGCTCAGTCTGCTGAATTTGCACCAAGAAAAATATAAGAGCAAAGACAGGGAGCAGGAATAGCACATAACCAGGAAGAACCATGACACCCTATCCACACACATCTTCAGCAGTTAACATGCTGGTGTATGGATTCAACTCCATCAGGAAACTAAGGCTCTGAAAGGCTTGACTCCGCTAAATTAACACCAAAAAAATCCAACCTTGTAACAGGATTAAAAAAAATCAAAATCTGTAACGCATACTCCTCTCTCTTCCCCCACGCCAGTCACAGGCATTGTCTCAGGCAAGTAAGACTCACATCTATAAAACTTTTCCAGAACTTTTCTTCTGATCAAGAAAAAAAGACTAGAAAATACAGTAGTAAAACCACAAAGTCAGTATTAAAAAACAAAAAGAGACAAAACAAAGAAGAGCTTTTTTGATATACACCCACATACACGTACACAGAGGTTATTATTCCCAGATTAACTTGATACCTTAAAATGTTGTATTTGGGGGTGTGTGTGAAAAGAATAAATAAGTAGGCACTGTTTCCATGCAAAAGCTATTGCATGCCCTCCATCCCTAATGCCTTCTTTGATATATGATTAAAGAAATACAGACAAGAAAGCACAGATTAAGTAAGCATTCACAAGAGCAAGCTGTACTGTGCTTTCATGCAGAAGGAAGACAGATCTCTGTTTTGCTACCTGTAAACGGCAGAGGACAAAGAAAAGTTCCAGGTATATTTCACATAACTGACAGCATACAATTCTAAAAAGCACAGAAGCCATAGAAATTTGCAAAGTAAACACAGGTGTAGTATACTTTATATGATAAGGCAAGCGTGCAACACGACTGAAAGATCAGTATTTTTAACTGTAGTATCTAATGATTCAATTGGTCATTTCTTAAGAAAAAAGTAACCTTGATTATCACTTAAATGATAACCATTTAAAGCACTGTGGCTTTTTAAAAACTACACGTGCTTTTCCAGTAGGTTCTTGTATTTTTACTGCAATATTCCTAGGAAACCTAGGAAACTTGTGTTATCACACCACAATTATTTCTCAAAACACAACAACCTTAAAAGAGACTTCCCAGTAGAAACCAAGATTACATGTGATACAGGTATCAAGGATAAATGTATTTACACAGCCTTCCCAAGAAAAGATCATTGCATGGTAATAAGAAAATGCAAATGAATGCAGCAGATGAGGATGAGGTTACAGCAGTTCAACTGTTGTTGCTATTTAGTTGGTTTGACAGTCAATAAACAGTCATGTAACCCAGCAGTCAAAGCACACACTGCCTCTTGCAAACGAAATATAGCAGAAACAAAACTTAGTCTAAAAGGGATTTCAGGAACAACTGTGTATCTTAAGAATCACAAATTTATATTGATGTGCTTAAACAGTTACCACTTTCTAGGCATTCTTTAAAAAAAACTCTTAGCCTGTGCCCATCACTTTTTACGGAAAACTAGAATTAAGTAAAAATGGGTGGGGGCAGAGGCTGAAAAGGTTGGCTTCTGTTAAATGAAGTTCTGTGAAAGCAGTTGCATTAGTTAACTGCCTTCTTAAACAAACAGCAACTGAGCTGCAGTTAGCAAAATTATATACCTGAAAGACACAGCAATTAAAATCAGTTCAAAGAGAACTTGCAGAAACCATTTTTTTAAAAAATGATTTTTTTTTTTACAGTGGAATACACAAGAGGTGTACTTTACTGAGCCAACTAACTGCGGCTTGGCAGCTGAACCACTTAACAGTCTGAAGTATTTTCAAATTTCACATAGACTGTTTCTAAAAACATCTTAGAAATGACTAAACAGAAATCTGAATTTTTACATATACATTCAAAACAAAGAAGTATGATTTTAAGAAAGATGCGTAAACCACAACTTTTCAGTTGTCATCGTTAGCACTAAACACTACCTAGGCTTTGTTCTAACATGTCACTATTGCACCCCTTTGTGGAAGAATAGTGAAGAACATCTCACACTTGCATTAATTCCAGTGTATTAAACTTACAGTATCTCTCTATATAAAATCTCCATTTAAGTTCTTCCTGCTGCTTGTCCAGTACACCAAGTTTCAAATAAAGTCTAAGCAATATATACATGTTTACTTCCATCCTGGAGAACTGCAAGGCAGTATTTTATAATTGATAAAGAGAAAAAGAGACTGAAAATTTCTTGCGTAAGTTGTCTAAGCAGGACCCTTTCTCCACAAGGAAATAATACCGGTGGGCTATATTATTTGTCTGCACATAGACCTAGAGTCAGAAATTTTAATTGCCTAGAAATGCACAATTTCTCCTTAGGCAAGCAAAGCAGGAAACAGCATTCCCTTCAAAGTCCTTTCGCCAGCCTTTGGGAGCCAAATGGATGCAGACAGGATGTGTGAAACAGTCCTGTAGCCTCCCAGCATCTGTATCAGCTGCATAACATTAAGTAATGATAAACAACCACCCAGCTTAACTGACACCTTTAGGTTCACATTAATCCCCTGCTAAAAGAAGCTGAAAAAACCAGAAAACAGTACTTTACTACAATACATCTTTAGAATGCCTTATCCAGAAAAAGAAAAGGTCTAAAAACGACTTCTTCAAAAGAAAAAGTAATGTGTGAAGAAAAAAGGAGCTTCACTGAACATTTAAGTAGAGGAGTTTTTGTCACAGATAAAAATATAATTTACTGGCTGAACACAACAGTAAAAGAATAGAAGGTTAAGGGTAGAAGGTGGCTACTCATCTCTCCTACTTCACATCTTTTTGACAGCCATTTTCTACTCACAAATTAAATCTAAATTGTGCTGTGACAGCTTCACTTAAAGCAGCTGACAAGGTTACTAACTTTTGGTATCTATCCTGGCCTGGCTAGAGAGTCTTTTGTACTGACTGTCAGTCAATTCCTGAAGTCCTGAACTTCTTGCACACCAATTTCAATAGATCCAGTGACATGGATTTCCATTTTTTTTCAACTATGGTGATGAAGGAATCAACAAAACCCCATCAAATACTTTTGCAGAGGGCAGTGGCTACAGCAGACAGCTAGGGGGTGATAACCTAACAGTACCCAAGCTACATGTTCTTGTTTATGCCACAGAGCCTTATGATTTTCCTAGCACTTTCAAAAGCCCAGCTTTTTAAAAGATGTTCACAAGAGCATCCTTTAGATAAGGGTGACAATCTCTGTACATATCCAGAGCACAGTAAAGCATAACTTTGATCTGGAGAATTCATTCATGTAGCATTTATACCTCAACAAATGTACTAAGGTTTTTAATTTTGTATTATTTACCACTTCCTTAATTAATAACAAGCTCTGTAGAGAAGTACAATGCTAATATTTTGGTGAATTAAGGTTTGTACGTATAAATCGTCTTCATTCTCATAAGTCAACTGGGATGCTCTGGACATGTCCCACAGGCTTTTTATTGCAAACTAGAGTACACTGTGGCCTCTTCAGACTCCCACAAACCATCATTAACAAACATCTTAAAGCAAGAAAATGAATCTTGAAGTGTAGTTTAAGGTACACTTTGTCTCCTGCGTTTAGTTGAATAGGAAAGGGACATATGGAAAGCATAAGAGAAAAGTAAGGGATGTTTGCAAGAGCAATCCCAGCTTGTGGTTCTGGCAAATCAAATTTCAAATACCTGTTTTCAGCCTGCTGTATTTCATATCATCAATGTATGCTCACACTTTAATTGTAACATCCCACCTGCTTAACCTCCTTAAAACACATCAGCAGTCCTACTCTCTTTCAAGAGATCAGAATCAGAGATTAAAAGGTTCCTCTCTTTACTGCAACCCAGTCATAACAGACTGATCCAGAAACACATCTGCTTCTGAAGGTTCATTATTTCTAGTTCAAGATGAAAAAAACCACAGCTCACCAAAATTTAGTTTGTGATGGATTAAGCCTGCCCAGCAGCCTATATGGCTGCTCACCCACTTGCTGCCTCCCCTTGGGAGCAGGAGAAAGTGAGAAGAATGAACAAAAGCAAGAAAACACAGGTGTCAAGTTCTCTAAACAATTACTGAAGGAGAGGCAACCTTAAAAACTAAAAATGAAAAGAGTAAAAGCAAAGAATTCATCACCCCCCAGAAACTGGGGAAACTGATCAAAACTGATATCCAGGCAGTCCCTGAGTAATAACCATCTTGGTTAGCCATCACCCCCCACCTCTTCTTTCTTCTTCTACCTATTTATGCTGCTGAGTATGACATTTTATGGTATGGAACATTCCTTTGGCCAATTTGGGTCAGCTGTCCAGCTCTGTCCCCTGTCAATCTCACGACCATTCATAGCTTGCTGGGGCAGGGGGAGGCAGAATGCAGAGAAAAGAAAGCCTTGATGTTGTGCAAGCACCGTCCAGCAATAGCCAAAACACTGTTTTAGCCAGCACAGCAAGATTCAGACTGCTATGAAGAAAGTCAAGTCTGTCCCTGCCAAACCCAAGATACAGGTTAAATTTTAAAGCAGTACAAAACCCAATACTTACTGAAATGTATTCAGGGATAGAAAGCTGATCTTCAGGAAGAGACTTTAGCTTCTCATAGCACTCATCTGTTAATTCCAAGTCTCGCAAGCTACGACGGATATCTCCAGCCCTCTCTCTCAACTGATGATTTGTTTCCTCCAGTTGTTTCTGTCTCAATAAAATAGTTTCCATTTCTTGCTTCATTAGAGCCTGATGTTTCCTTCAAGATGGATTTGAAAACAGAAGATATCAGGTAGTGAGTAACATAAGTAACAAAGCCTCACAATACCCTGGCAAAGAAGTGAGTTCTGCTCATTTTGTAGAGGGAAAAACTTACAAAGATTAGGTAATCAGCGCCAGAATGTATACCACCATGGTTAAATAGTCATAGCAGATACAATATATATAAAAAGCAAGGAATTTTATAGTCATTGACAGTTCAAAGCTGAATCTGAGAACAGACAATCTCCACATATGCTTACTTGAATTTATGTACTAAATTTAATTTACCAATTAAAAGGTTAAAAACATGAAAAGCAGAAATCTATTACCACACAAACCCCAAGGAGCTGGTAAATCACTTGAACTTGGGTCTTACCAAGTTTCAGCACATGCACAGTCATATCAACCCTTAATTTTCTAACTACTAACACACAAAGCTGGAGTCCTTCATTAAAACAAACAAACAAACAGCAACAAACCTCCCACTACTACAATAGAACAAGCAGCCTTACTTGCAGCCTTAAAACACCATCACTACTATTATCATCAGCGATAAGGTTTTATACAGCAAGAGAAACTGCACATCAGTTAATAACATTAAGAAGTATTTATTTTATTTAAATCAAACACAACTAACTTACTTTTTTATTTTTTATCTGCAACTCTTGAAAACATATTCAAATCACTCTTTAAAACATGGTCATTTCTGCATTACTTAAAAAGGAATCAAAGAGTACTAACCAGTACTACAAGGCAACATTGACCCCACTGGTAGGGTACAGCTATCAGGAGGTCTGAGGTCAGCAAAGCAGTCACGCAAGGACACACTCCATGGTGTGTACAATTCTATTACACGAGAATGAAAAGTGAAGTAAAAGACTAGCTAACTAATGAAAAGATTGGGAAAAGTAGTTTAACTTTTTTTACGCCTACTAAAAACAGTCTGCACATCAGTACATTTATACTGAGCACTCTTTAGATAACTCAAGTATGGCCAGCATAAAAATATTCCTTCCACTCTGGTGCATCTAAGCACACAGAGTGACAAATGTTTTTGACAATAAGCTGCTCGCAGCTGAAAGACTTTGCTGGAACTACTTTCAGGTCTGGCTCCACAGTCCTAAATCTGTTCAAGCCTTACTACAGGATAGGACTTGGAAGTATTTACATCCTGTAAGCTCTACTTTAACATGACACTATGTAAGTATTGCTCTTCCTTCACAGGTGTGGAGATACTCGATTGACAAAGTGTTTGGAAAAGCCTGCTAGCCAATTTATTTTTCAGGTTAACTCCAAATATTTCAGAAAAACAACATGGAAAGTCAGTTTCTACATCGTCAACCAAAAGCATTTCTGACAAATAAGAAGTACAAACTGGAAAAGCTAAACATTATGGACTTACCTTATCCCAAGTCTTCTATGCTGCAGTTTCAAAAAATATTAAAAATTCTGTTTAAATTGACGGAAATTCTGTCACCTCTGCCTTTATTGGTTTTAAAAACACTTTTTCTACCTCGTCCTACTGAATTTTGAATTTAGGTAACATAAAACAAAATCCACAAACTTCAGCCAGTGAGAGTTGAATTCAAATTTACTTTTATGTAAGTTAAATATGTGAATTCAATTTTTAGAATGCAAACATTAATATAATCTGCAAAAGAAATCCTATTCCTGTAACTAATAAGTATCTGTTTCTGTTAGTAACTTATTTACACAAATTCAAATTAATTCATGAATTTGTTAAAGATGAAGTTCTTAATTTTATTTCCATCGTACCTGGCATCTTCTTGCTGTAATGCCAACTGACTATCCAGTCGTAAAGACAACAGCTGCTTTTGATGGATTGCATCATTAAGCTTCTCCTCTAGCTCCTCAATCTAAATATAAAGAATGTGAGTATAAAACAGAATAAGTTACCATATTAATTTTCAAAAAATATTTTACAGAAAGATCAAGTGGAAATAAAGATATGAAGATTCCAATGCTGTGGGCAATGCAATAATGGCTGTTGAACAAGACCTCTAAATATACTAGGACTTTGTCCCAATGAGCTAGAAGTAAAAAAAAAAGGCTTAATTCTTAAACGGGGCTTTTTCAGCCAGATAGCTATTTGTTCAACTAATTTCAAATTAGGCTAAAACTCAAAGCAGAAAGCCAATAAAAACCAGTTAGCATACATGTTGTTAAAAAGAAACGCACACAAATGTGGCAATGTTTTTACACCTTTCTTAATTCCATGCACCTTCGTGCAAGCTGTACACAACAAAATCTACTGTTAGCATGCTTGTATATTCTATCTATATCTTCATTAACAAAGCATTAAAGAGTATTCAGATCACCTTTTCTAGTACTCCACAAGTTCAGGTTCAAAGCTCTGTTATGCTACTAACATGAGTGACAAAATTATTCATCATTTCTGAAAGAAAACAGGTGTTTTTCCTTTGTATTTAGGAAAAATAAAAACTAATTAGATCCTCCCTCACATATAAGTAAAATGACTTGAACAAGTCAGCTGAGTTTTCCATACCTTTGTTTCCCCTTTTTCTTATTAAAGAACACAAACAAAACACACCAAGAAAACCCCAAACCAACTAAGCAGATCTCCATCATGTAATTCAAAGAAATTCTTTCCAGAACAGAAGTTTCTATCATACTCTAAAAGCATCATAATCAAGAAAAGATTATATAATCAAAGGAGAAACACTACTTACCTTGGTCAAATATTCAACTTTCAAGTTGTCAATCATCAAGTTTTTTTGTGATAATTCTATTTTAAGCAACTGAAGATTATGGAGCAACTCCTTCCGTTCAATCAGCTGCTTAGTGATTTTTACAGTACCTTCTCTCTCTTCAGAGGAAGAAACATCATCAGTTGGTACTGTGGTTTCCAAGCTGATATCCTCAGATTCCAAGGAGCTAGAAACATTTACTTTCTTGATTATCTTAGAGCTTTTATGCGACATTTTCTTCCACTATTCGCAAAACTTGTTTAAGCTACACTTTGAGATGAGCCTCCTGAAGAATCAACTGCAAGAATCAAAACAATTTAATGAAATGGCATTATGAAAAACCAGCTAAGCAAGCAATGCTTCTCAGTATCACATGAACTTTTTTTTTTTTCACCCAAGAAAAACACTTTGAGAAGCTCTGGAGAGCTGCTGCCTGAGGACCCTCTTCCTGAAAAATCATTATCAATCATTATCATTATCAATCATTATCATTATCAATCATTGTTTTGACTCCACTAAGCTAAATACCAGTGTGAACACCAGCGCCAATCTAGCTTATTGGTAGGATGCTATAGTTAAAGAAAGACACACATGTTGCCAAAAGCACATGCACCGAAAACTCCCGAGACCCACGAGGTGTGTTCAGCGCCTTGTAAGAGGCATAACACGACTTACTGGAAAACACAGTAAAGGAATACTTTGATCACAGAACCACATAGGTTGGAAAAGACTCCGAGATCATCGTGTTCAACCTACGACTGAATATACCCTTGTCAACTACACCATGGCACTCAGTGCCATGTTCAGTCTTTCCTTAAGGACTTCCAGCGATGGTGACTCCACTACACATCCTAGCACCGTATTCCAATGCCTAATTATCCATTCTGTTTAGAAAATTCACCTAACGTCCAACCTTAAACTTCCCAGGTGTAGCTTGAGGCTTTGATCACTTATCCTGTGCCTGGGTGCCTGGGAGGAGAGCCTGGCCCCGACCTGGCTACACGCTCCTTTCAAACCTTGCTGGCCTTTGCCTCCTCGGCAGCAGCAGCTGCACTGTTCTTGCCAGGCTGGTAAACCCAGCAGCCACACGGACTTTTACAACCACCTGGCACAGACCACGGCTGCTACTTACAGACGGCGCTGCTCAGAGCCCAGCAGGGAGAGGAGACGCCGCGCTCGGAGCCCGGGCCAGCGACAGCCGGGCTGCCCTCCGGGGCCACCACCACCGCCTTCCTTCCCCACAGCAGCCGGGGGCAGCTCGGGAAAAGGGGATACCGTTCGTCCCACAGGATGCCCGGAGCTGCGGCAGGCAGCGGGTAGCTGCCCAAGCGGTAACTCGGCAGCGGCGGGGGCTCTGGGGCAGCAGCCCTGCCCGACTCAGGCCAGTCCTGGGGTCTGCCCCGCACACCTCGGGCAGCGGCGGCAACGCACGCGCGCGCGCTTCAGCCTCCCCTCAGCGCGTCGGGGGCGGGGCCGCGCTCCACGCCATCACCGCGGCGACCGGGGCGCCGCTTCCTGCGCCCTTCCCGCGCCGCTTCCCGCTTCCCGCGCCGCTTCCCGCCGCCCTCGCGCTCCCCGCGGCCCCGCGCGCCATGCTGACCTCGCGGACGTTCGTGAAGCGCACGCGGGCGGGCGCGGTGGTGAAGGTGGTGCGCGAGCATTACCTGCGCGACGACATCGCGTGCGGCGCCGCCGCGTGCCGCCTCTGCACCCCCGCCGCGCCCGCGCCCGGCACCGCCAGCACCGACGGGAGCGCGCCCGGGCTGGAGGCGCGGCCCAGCGGCCCCGCCAGCAGCCTCTGTCCCGGGCCGCACTTCCTCCTGCCCGACACCAACCTGCTCCTGCACCAGGTGAGCGCCTCCGGCAGGGAGGGACAGATGGTGTGGCCGCCTCAGAGCTGTGGAGGGCCCCGCCGCTGCCTTCCCCTGGGCCCCACGGGCCTCCACGTGGAGGCTCAAGCCTTCCCTGCGCCGGCCTTGTTAAATCCCTGTGGCTGTAAGTTTCCGTGTGGGTTCCGGCGTCGCGCTGGAGAGGCGCGTTTTGGCAGCACGCTTGGCTCCTCCCGTGCTTCCTGTTGTTGCTTGATCCCTGCCTGGGTACTCTTGTCTTTCCCTGCCAGCTCCTGAGGAGAAAGCTGCAGCATCAGCGAGCCTGGTCTGGTCTGAGACTATGTTCCAGTTATATGGAGGAGAGTGTGTGTGGGGGTTTAGTTTGTCTTGTTTGTTTTGTCGTTTCTTTTTTGTTGTTGTTTTGTTGGGTTTGGTTTTTGTGTTGTTTTGTGTTTTGTTTTGGTTTTTTTTTTTTTGTTTTTTTTTTTTTTCTTTCTGTCCGAATCGTAGGAATAAAGAACAATATGTATTTATTTATTTTGTTCGTTGTGGTCTGATACGGGTATGAAAATTCAAGCAGAGAAAGTTGGTGGATTCTGAAGTAGCAATTGGGATCTTCATGTCCTCACTGAATTTTTTTGGATCTTCTGTGATCATTCAATTTTTCGAAATGCTTGTTCTATTTTTCGGAGTGTAGGTTTAGGTTCTTTATACTGTGATGTTGATTTCACATAATACTAGAAGGTGCAAAATCATCCCACGTGCAACTCTGGAAGCACAGGGGCAACTTTACTCTGCAGCCCATCAATAGCTGTGCAAAGGTTTGAGTCTGAGCAGGGCAGACAGTACATTTTGAGGCTGGGAGGATTTCCCAAGCTTGATGTTTAACTTATTTCTTTCATTGTTTTGGAATGTGTAGAAGGTAGAACAGGCCTGTGCACACATTGGAGACTAACTAATTCGTGAATCCTAACATGGAGTAAGTACTCTGGAGAACTGGCACAACACTTGTGTGTTTTAGCAGAGATCCCAAAAGTTGCAAGGATATTCATCCCTAAACAGCAGGTCAGGGGATGTTTTCAGCCTCTTACAAATGCACTTCTTGGTGTCTGTTGGTAAAATTTGCATGTGTGTCCTATAGAATGCTCTGAGAATGTGGCAGTGTGTGCTGACAGAAGTGGGGATTAGGAAGTCTTGGTAATGGTAGGGAAAGGTTTTGCCTAGAAACTGAAAGAGTTTTGCCACAGTATGACTTGGCCTAGTGCTTCAGCTTATGCACAGAATAATGCTGGATTTCTTCTCCTGTGAACATGGCTCTAAATATTTCAGGTCGTGTAAACACCAGGTTCACAGGAGTTTGGTCTGGTATTGTTTTTAATTCTTTTAGCTATGCCCTCTAGAGCCTTATTGCTGTCTCTTTTTGCAGGTGGGTTTGCACAGTTAATTGCCGCAAGGTTAGGAAGTGAAGCTCCCATCTTTTTCTTCCAACAGGTTACATGGATTTCTAGTGTGTATTTCACTGTCTTGATGTCAGGAGTTGGCAAAGAAAAGTGCTGAAAAATTTAACAAAATTCCTTAAAAAAGAAAGAGGTCTTTCAAAAGCAAAGAGCAGCTCACAGGATGCCCATTGATTTGACTCCGTGAAAATTAAAATTTCCGTTTAACAGTGGGATTGTTTCTGGAGAATTCAAGCCTACATACATATAGGCATATCAGCTGTGTAAGAGTAGTTGGGTACCATTTTATGGCTTGTATTCCTCACAAAGGCAGACAGCTGCAAATTATGTCAGATTTCTGTCAGATTGTGCATAGTTGCGTTTTGTTTACTAAGGGTAAATTTTATAGGAACCCGTTTTATGTAAGCAAAATTTGTAGTGTACACTGCAGCCTTACATTTGGTTGGTATCCTGCACACACTGGGGGTGAGTTTTTAGAAGTCACTTAGAATAAGTTCTTAACTTAAGGTCACAGAGAGGCTGGAAAATCCGATTTGACTTTTTTTCCCACAAGGAGGAGAAAGCAACTTAACACACTGTTCAATTTCCCAGTGGTGAGAGAAAAAGGCAGAAGGAGTGCCACTTATTATTCATGTTAGCTTTTCATGTATTAGCCTAGAAAATATTTCAAGTCCTGTTATTGGATAGAATTAAATAACAATTTTGATTCATTTCCATTTTGTTCCTCAGATTGATATCCTTGAAGATCCTGTTATTAAGAATGTCATTGTGCTGCAGACAGTCCTACAGGAAGTCAGGAATCGGAGTGCACCAGTGTACAAGCGAATTAGGGACGTGATTCAAAACCCAGAAAAACATTTCTATTCTTTCACCAATGAGCATCACAGGTAAGAGGTGGAATGGGTATAACAAAATCGTGCTTATATCCAGTAAATGAAAGTGGGAAACAAAACTGGAATGTGTGGACTGGAATAAAAAGTAGCCTGGTGTCATAGAACTGTGTATTTCTAAGTAATCCTGTTGGGAAGTAGTTGGTGTTCCAGGAGCTTTCCTGTTTATAGTTAGTATAGATCTATATATGTTATGTAAAGGGGGTTAGAATACTGAATCAGCTTTACAGACAGCACTGTTATCTTGAGATATAGTAAGGTAAGGTATTGATAAGGTACTGATTCTCCGTTTTAGTGTTCCTTTTAAATACATTCCAATGCTTTATCAGTGTCATCAGCTTAGTCTATAGCAGAATTGAAAAAATCCATTAAGTTAGTGGCAGAAAGCTCTAAGAAATGGAGATGCAATTAATTTGCCTTTATTTGTGCCCACAATTAGTTTCCAATACTGCAGTATCATACTTCTAGGAATCTTGAATCCGTAGCTCTAACAGCTTAAATGCAAACCTCTTCAATTGTCTCTTCATGTCTCCTGGCCCTTCAGTGGCCTAATGAGTGTTGCATGTTATAAATACGGGTACAATAATGACTCTTTTGGCCTACAATCAACAGCCTTGATCTTGTTTGTCTGAAAATTTTAAGTATAGATAGATGCTGAGAAGCTGGGATTTGTTTTGGTTTGTCAAACAACCCCTCTTTGCTTTTAAAATTTATTTAGAGAAACATACATAGAGCAAAAGCGGGGAGAAACTTCCAATGACCGCAATGACAGAGCCATTCGGGTAGCAGTGAAATGGTACAATGAACACTTGAAGAAAATAGAGGATGAGGAAAAGATTCAAGTTATCTTTTTAACAAATGACAGAGCTAATAAGGAGAAAGCTCTGGAGGAAGGAATAACTGCTTATACATGTAAGTAAAGTAGTATGTATGTTTTAATTTATTGCTTAGATAAACTGAGCAGTCATTTTATACCTAAATCCCATACATCTCTTGCATAAATATTTATGTGTGTGCTTTTGTAGGTGAGGAGTATATAAAAAGCTTGACAGCTAATCCTGAGCTTGTAGATCGTCTTGCTTGTGTATCTGATGAAGGGGTATGTGTTTATTTTCTTTTTATAAAATAAATTGATTGCAAATGGCTTGCAGTACAATATTGCATCCTGTATGTCATCAGTTACTGGCATCAGTTTAGAATACAAGCAGTCTGAACCTTATTACCATTTTGACAATTTAACTTTTTGACAACTGAAAAGTAAAAAGGAAATATTGCAGCCGTTTTCAGTTCTACTTATATGCCTGTTAGTATGTATCTTGTTATCTGTAAAAAGCCAGTCACTTTAGATAACTGTTGTGAAGATGAGAATAATAACAATTGGTTACATAAAGCGTATAAATGAGAAACAATTGAAACAAAATGGAAACAAAATATATTGCAAACCATTTAGATCTTTGTTTCAGATCTGCTGGAAAATATATGTTAAGTTGTTGATCAAAAGTATTTTCATTTGGTGATAAGTTGACATAAATGCACGCTGCAGCTCAAAGATGAGTTGCATGCTTTTCTACTTCCTTGTGTTTTGTGTTTATCAGAATCAATACTTATACGTTCACATACAGCTGATATCGCTGAACAAACACCACTAAAATGGGAAAGTTAATTTCATCAGAGTTAGTTTTAACAGAATAGAGCCCTATGCAAGAGTGGGAAGATAATGGAGGGCTCAGGTATTCTCAGCAGTTAACTGTAGATCATTCAGGTGTAAGCATTTGTCTGACTGCTCCAAAATTTGGTCACAGTAATGTATTTTCATTATAATGTATATATATAATGTTTCCTATAGCTTACAGTATATACACTGTGTACCATACTCTTTACTACGCTAATATTTTCTTTGTTAAGTATCTGTTTAGTTACTATATCCAAATCAACATAAAATTGTGCAGTATGTTTTTAAGTAACTGCAGGAAAACAGGAAAAGTTCCTAGAATGGCCGCATTTTTATGCTTTTGATGCTTCATTAGAAAAAGTATTGCTTAGTAATACTTTTTCATTATTGTGCATATTCATAACTGCACACAGTTACAGTTAGGGAATCTGTTAGTTTGAGTGTCTCATGTTCCTGGTTTATAAATTAACATGAATATAAAATACTGAAAATGTCCTGTCCTATTTTTCTTTTTTTCATAAAGAAAGAAATAGAAGGTGGAAGAATAATATTCCCAGAACATATTCCTCTTAGCAAATTGCAGCAAGGAATAAAATCTGGTATTTACCTCCAAGGAACTTACAGGGCAAACAGAGAGAATTATCTTGAAGCTACAGTTTGGGTTCATGGAGATGCTGAAGAAAATAAAGAGGTGAGTTTTAATTTTACCTCCATGCTGTAAACTTTAGCTAGCCTTTGTAATGACGTAAAATTTAATTCTTTTGTGGTGATGTCTCTTAAAATGGAGCATATTAGTAATTTTTTACTCATCTGGTTTTTTTCTGATGTTCATGCTGATGTTTTCAGTTTTTATTTGTATGGATATAGACTGCTGAAATGCTGACTATGCTGTTTTTGGAAAAAGAATAATGTGTTTAAAATTACAGTTTGATAAAGTAACTGATAAAATAAAGACAAATCTTGGTTGTTAATAGTTTTTCAATTGACCTCTAAACAGTTTTTAAAATCAGTTTGAAATACATGGTGAAAGACAAAGGAACAGGTGTGTAGGAAGGAGGATCTTCAGAAAAAAAGCCATCGTGAGCCCTTGTGGGGTTCTCCTGCTTTGTTTTCCCCTGCTATTTTCCTGCCTGGTGAGAGGTAGATGAGCTGTTTCCCACTCACCTGTTAATACATCTGTCTGCCTGCTGGATTCTCAGTGGGTGCAATTGTACAGATGCTATTTCCAAGCAGTGGCAGTTGCCTACTCCCTCCCTATCTGTGGCATCTGGAGGTACTTCTCTTGTCTCACTTTTTCCTCTTTCTCAGTAGTATGTGGAATCTCCTATCCTGCAAAAATAGGATTGTCTGACTTAATGAAAAAAAAACCAAAAACAAAACCAGGGGGAAGACATATTTCGTATAGAAGCAATTGGAATCTTGAAATAAGATCATCTGTACTGTAAGAAACCTCAGCAAAGGAAAAAAGTGCATCACAAGCATACTTTAAAATGTTCTTTGGAACATAGAGCCTGTCATACATGTTTAATGTTACACTGCTCTAGATTTGGTCTTCTGTTTTCATCATCATGAATATTTGCATTTCCGTTTTGTTTTCTAAAAAAATCCAGGTAATTGTACAGGGGCTGAAACATTTAAACCGAGCAATTCATGAAGATGTTGTAGCCGTGGAGCTGTTGGCAAAAGATGAATGGGTGGCACCATCCTCAGTGGTCTTGCAAGATGATGGCCAGAATGAAGAGGACATTGAAAATGAAGAGGAGAAAGAAAACATTGTATGAAAGAAATAATTTTACTTAACTGTGGTGTTACAAAAGAGATTAAATCTGTGGTACCCTTACAGTGTTAGGCTTTAGGTTATGTATTTCCTTTATAAAATGTGAATACAGAAATTATAAAACTTAACTATAGTTGTGCAGTTGTTTTAAATATGTGAAGCTGGATAAAATGGATCATTTTCAGTTAGTCTTTGCTAGAAATTACCACATTACTTTATTAAGATTAATGAATCTGAAAGTTACTGAATGGTAGTCATCTAAGGATGTAAATCTGTGTTTACTGATGTACAGATTAGGGTTTGTTAAAGTAGGTGTTGCTGAGAGTCACCTTTTATAGGCAATACATACATTTGGAACCCATTGTAAAATATTTTTGGGTCTTGCAGTAATTCCGCTTAATGTGCATTCAGCGCACAGGCATGTATGCCTTATCCAAGAAGATAATTTCTTCAAAAACTAACTTTCCACTGAATTTCATGGGAATGTTTCTTAATAATATGTGGAGAATTACTGGAGAATTTTCAAGCAGCGTAAAAGGACTCCAAAAAATTAAAATAATAGATTGTAAAATAACATGGAAAATGTTATTTGTTTGGGTTGTCTTAAAGGACAACCTTTCAGAAAAATGAAGAACAGCAGAAAAAGACTGCAGAATGCTGCTTCTCCCACTGTTTCTTCTGAGTCGTATCACATACTGATGTGATTCTAGTCATGTCACATACTGAAAATACTAAAAGTCATGCAAAGCACAGGAGGCACAGGAGGTTCTATTTATGAAGTCATAATAGAATTTATGTCCTTATAATGAGTTACAAAATGTTGCTACTAAGTTTTAAGTTACCCACTGTAGTTGAGCATGAGTTCAAACAGTTTTGTGTTTTTAACCTGTGCTCTACCAGCTGAAGACTTCCATTAACAAGGACATGCTGAGGCCTACGGGAAGGGTGGTGGGCATTATAAAACGAAACTGGCGGCCGTATTGTGGGATGCTTTCCAAGTCACAGATCAAAGAGGTAAGGAAATAATCCACTTATTCTAAGTGCAGGGTTGGGGTTTTTTCTTTGTTTGGAAATTATTTGTTCCTTTTTTTGGTTGTTCATAGGCAAGGCGCCATTTGTTTACACCAGCTGATCGCAGAATTCCACGCATTCGAATAGAAACCAGACAAGCAGATACATTGGAAGGGCAAAGAATAATTGTTGCTATTGATGGTTGGCCCAGGAATTCCAGGTATCCTAATGTAAGTTTAGGCATTTTCTTCTGAACTTTTAACTGTCTGATTTTTTGTGTTTCTTAGGTAAAATATTTATTACCTGCAACACTGAGTAACTGCAAACAGTGTTGAGATGAGGTTAAATTCCTTGAGTGCCATTTGATGGTGCAAATTAAGGAAGTCCCTGGATGATTTAATTTGCACTTACCACCAGCTTTGGGGTTATCATACTTAAAAAACTTATTAATCCAGTTCTGCAGTGAATATATATGTACTACTTAAGGTGCTTTGTAGAGATTAGCCAGGGACTTTAGTCTGGGTTCCTAGAAATGCAAATCTTTCGCTCTGATTTTGCTCTTTCATGCACACTGTTCTAGCAGATACTTGACAAATGCACCCAATGCAATCAAATTGCCAGTAGGGTAAAAGCAGTTAAAAGTTCAGTGTAAATAACAGAGTCTGTATGAGAAGCTGAGGACACTGCCTTCCATTTGTATTGAACACTAGCCAGGTTTTGAAGAGTTTTCCAGTGGCTCATGTGGGGAATGCACAGGTTGTATTGAAGCACAGCATGGGTATCTCCTGCTAGTTTAGAGAAATTAAGGGAACATGGAATATATGGAAGAAGCATTAAGACAAAGACAGCATTACTGCAGAGAAGTGAGGAAGAAGGAAGAGGTGATGTGGTATTAGGGTGTGATATATGTGGCATAAGGCAAACCCATAGAGAAATTATAGTGTATTAGTTCTGCTGCTTTTGCAGCAGTTGTTTTTCCTTCCTGCAAAAATGATTTCACATTTATAGGTTTTGGAGTCTTAATTGTGGAGGATTTAGAGCCATTCTAAGAAAAGAGTCTGGATGGACTTTGTTCAGACTTACTGAATTAAGTAAATGTTTAAAATTATATTTCTCTTAAAGATGAGAAAGCTAACCAAATTAAAAAGGATTGCTTTTACTGTGTAGTTTAATACAAGAAAAACGTAAAGGTTGATGTTCTTAAATACCTATTTTTGAACAAATGGTGTTGCTTGATATGTATTGTGTGTATGTACCTATATTATTCCTCAGGGTCACTTTGTAAAGAATTTGGGAAGCGCTGGAGATAAAGAGACAGAGACAGAAGTCCTTCTGCTTGAACATGATGTCCCTCACCAGGCTTTTTCCCAGGCTGTCCTTAGTTTCCTACCAAAAATGCCATGGAGCATTACAGAAGAGGTAATAATTTGTAAATTACTGTGCCTTCCCCTTCTATGCAAACTGTGACATTCTTGAATATCCCAATGCACCAGAAATAGACGAGAAATGTTGTCCAGGACCATTATGTCTTAGTGGGAACTTTTCAGCTGGATTTCCTGTGGAAACAAGACCTCTTCAAGTTTTTGCGTTTTGGCTGAAATCGCATTTGTTGGGGATGAATGTTTTAAGACAAAGATGATACTACAGCCTATTTAAAGAATAAAATGAGGTTTTTTGCAAAAGAGAGAGATAGCTTTTTTGCAAGGATAGATACTTGCAAAGTGTGCAGATCCTTTCAATTATCTAGACATCTAAGCCTTAGAAAGCAGGACTTGAGAGCAGTCATATCCAAGACAAGTTATTCAGCTAGACATCAGTCAAAATTTTACTTAAAAAAATGGCAATTCCTCATCCTGCTAATTCTAAGATTATGGTGAAACTATGGTTGTGTTCTGATTCTCTTCCTCATTTTGGTAAAAAAAAAAAAATAGTACTTAATCTGCTGTATTGTTTTTTCCTGACATTGTAGTCTCTGCATATCTGTTTTGATCTTGTCATAAACTAACTGCCCAAAACAAAGTAAACATTCTGAAAATACTTGGTTGCTGGGGGAAGTCTTACGTAATGTGCCTTTCTCAAATGGTCATTTTTACTTGGAAAAGGAAGGTGCTCTTGAAAATGATTTTTTGTTTCTTTTAAATTTCAGGATATGAAACACAGGGAGGACTTAAGGCATCTGACTGTTTGTAGTGTTGATCCTCCTGGTTGTACAGATATTGATGATGCATTACATTGTAGAGAAATAGGAAATGGAAATCTAGAGGTATTGTATCAATCTAGTCATTTATTTGCTTACTTCTTCCTTTATATTACAAACAGTGCAGTAGTGGTAAATGACACGTGCAAAGCTCCAGATCTGTTATGAATAAATTAATGGTGTTTGCACAGCTGCAAGATGGTAATAAAAAAGGGAGTTGATTTGCATCAGATCAGTGTCAAAAGTGGGAATTTAGTGTCTTCTAAATTCACCCTGCTTTATCTTCATTTGGCATGAGAATTTGCCATAAAATTTATTTACTACTTTAGCTAAGTATTATAAACAAGGATATTTACAGCTAGGATAAGGAACTATGAAAAAAAAAACAACAGAAAAGCTATGCTACTGCTGTCATGCCTGTGGAGTTACTATTTTATTTTTAAAAAAGGCAGTAAAAAGCTACAGGCTTAACACCAGCTCTCTATTCCCTTATTAGTGAGATTGTCTTCTTTAGAAATTAATTTGGAGTTGTAATAGCAGGGTGTGCTATAATGAAGGTCTAGCAAACAGAAAAGCAAAAACAAATTTTCAGTGAGTCTTGAAGAACATTAAAGAAGTTATTTGGGCCCTCAAAGAAAAGTTGCATTGGTTGTGAGTATAACTTCCCCCTAAATGTAAAAATGCCCTTTTTTTGAATAATTGCTGCAACTGTTCACTTTTTTAGTATCAGTATGATAGGTTTTAACTATTCTTATTACGAAATATGGGAGCTGCTGAAAGGAAGTGGGAATGGATAAATTGGTTTGTAGAAATGTGGGAAAGTTTCTTTCACTCTGAGAACTGGTTCTGTTTCATGAGGTGCATAACGTGATGCCTGTTTTTTAGGTTGGTGTACATATTGCAGATGTCAGTCATTTTATTCGCCCAGGAAATGCTTTGGATGAGGAGTCAGTAAAAAGAGGAACAACAGTGTATCTGTGTGAAAAAGTAATTGTTTTCTACTGCTTCTTGTATGATTAAGTGGTTGGATTTTCATTGCTTTCCTCTATTAACTTTTTTACTCCTCTCTGAACTAAGGAGAAAAAAAAAAAAAGTAGACAATTTGTCTAAGACAATTTTATTTTCTGTTTTATCTTTTAAAAGCCACTATCTGGACAATATTCCGTTCAGCTCTGGTTTGAAGCATTATTGGCATGTAGTTCTGAAACTGGAATACTGTTGATTTCAATCTGAAATGGCAGAAGTGAGCTGGTTTTGCCTTTTCCATTGGTTTTTGCATTTTTTATGATTGCTAAATCTCTGAAGGTTCCTATGTTTTGCATTTATTAACACTGTAGACTTAGTCCTTGTTATTTTTTCCAGATCATGATTTCTTTTCAGAAATCACTGTTACTAAAAAGATGATAACTAAAATGAATCTTGGAATGAATTTTCTTAAAGTGGCTTACTTTTCTTTCAGTAATCTGAGCTTTCTTAGCAAAAAAAAAAAAAATAAATTACTATCTCCCAAGATTTTATAATATTAAAAATCAGGAAGTTAAAATACTAACTTTTAAAGTACTGATTTTTGTTCTTTACTTTTCAGAGGATTGATATGGTTCCAGAGCTACTTAGTTCCAACTTATGCTCTCTGAGATCTAATGTGGACAGGTATACGATCCATACTTCTATCCTGGCAAGAAACTACAGTTGTTTATGTAAGGATTTTAACAGATTTTTCCCCTCCTTCTCTCTCTGTCATAGGCTTGCATTTTCATGCATATGGGAAATGAACCATAAGGCTGAAATTCTAAAAACCAGATTTACAAAGAGTATTATTAATTCCAAGGTAAGTCATGTAAATATTACTATAATTCTGAAGTAGAAAGGTGTAAACTGTATTATAAAAACAAGGATCAACAGACTTTATTATCAAGTTTTCTTTCCGATTAATGATTTTGATTAATGATTTTTATTTTATTCTAATTTCTAATTAGAATTGGAAAATGGTGCTGAAATACTAAAAATAAAGAAAATGTTTGATTCTTCTGTGTTCTTCTCAGCCTCTCAGCTGCAGTGTTTATGTGTGCAGTTACTGTGTATATGATGCATATAGGACACGGCTGATACCTACCAACTAATCAGTTAAATTCAGTGGATTCTGTAGATGATCCATACCTTTCTGAAAATTTGACTTACAATGTATAAAACACATGTGATCAGCAAAAAAACCCAAAGAACACTGTCAATGCCTGATATTTCTTAATATCTTTCATAGATCTGTCCTCGTTTGTCTATAATTCTTTGTGAATAACAGGCATTTAGGTATTGAATGTAAAGCTTTGTATTGTTGTGAACCAAGTTATGACAGCAAGCTGCAGGTTCTGCAAGACAGAAAGAACTATGGGGTTTTTTAGAGCGTTCAATTATGTATCATGATGTCTGGTTTTTTTTAACCTCTTCAAGGCTTCTCTTACCTATGCTGAAGCACAGATGAGAATCGATTCAGCAGCTATGAATGATGATATTACTATCAGCCTACGTGGACTAAACAAATTAGCAAAAATTCTGAAGAAGAAAAGAATTGATAATGGGTAAGCCATGCAGTTGTACCTGTTACCTTTTCCCCCACCTTTTTTTCTGACTGTTCTTGCTGTCAAATTATATTATGGTTCTGTGTCCATTTTTCTAGTGAAAATCTTGTGAAAGAGAAGTATTTTGCCATTTTGATTTGCATAAGAATGCTTATCCTTATTTCCCAAAATACAGAAACTTGGGATATTAACTTTTTCTTCACAAGATCAGTCAATGTGGATCTCACAGAGTCACAAAAGCACAACTAGAGCTTTGAAATTTTGGGAGCTTCTATGGTGTTTATTCACATAACATTTCCTGTAAATTTGAACATTAATTCCACTATTTTATTTTTAATTTCTGCTGATTTTAAATTATAGTGTCATTGTAGCTCCAGATGATGTTACAGGCTTGCAGCTCAGCTGCTCTGTCTGCTTTACTGTCATTTTTTAATACCACTTACTGTCTTGCAGAGCCTTGACACTTGCATCACCAGAAGTTCGTTTCCACATGGACAGTGAAACTCATGATCCTATTGATCTGCAGACTAAGGAGCTCAAGTATGCATTTTATTTATTAGTTAATTCAGGGTGGGGATGGAATTAAAGATGTGTTTAATTAGCAACATTTAGTTAATAGCGTACAAAGTTCACAAAGTAATAATGCAGGACAGTCATAGAATTAGAGGACGGCGTGAGGTGGAAGGGGCCTTGAAAGCCTACCCAGTTCTAATCCCCCTGCCATGGGCCCTGACACTTCCCACTAAACAAGGTTGCTTAAAGCCCCATCCAGCCTGAGCTTGAACACTTTCAATGATAGAGCATCCACAACTTCTTTGGTCAAGCTGATCCTTAGAAAGAGAATTCCTCTATTTTACTGCAGTATTGATTTAGCGAGTCTTGAACTGTATGCTTCATATGTGAACTTCTTAGGAAGAAATCAAGGGGTTTATCTGTTGGTCTTTTCAAGCATTTTAATGACCATTTTTCTTTAATTTGACGTTTTAGACTATTTTTTTTTCTTCTGACTCAGTATTTGGAGCTTAATAAGCATTGTTTAGCCTTAAAATTGCTTGCCTACTTGTGTAAATGTTCAAAACCACTAATTAATATTACATAATATTCTTAGGATGGTGTAATGTTTCTTCATTAGGCATTCAAAGTAAATGTCTAATGCTTTTCTAACAATATAAAATATTTATCTTGATAGAGAGACAAATTCCATGGTTGAAGAGTTCATGTTGCTTGCCAATATTTCTGTAGCACAAAAAATTTATGATGAGTTCCCAGAGTTTGCCTTGCTCCGGAAACATCCTGCTCCTCCCCCATCAAATTATGACATCCTTGTGAAGGCTGCAAAGTCCAAGGCAAGTTTTTACCATGCTAATTAAGTGAATTAATTATGAAAAGCTGTATTTTCTCTCTGGTTGGCCACTTAACTAGGAATAAGAGCTGGATATTAGTATTTTAAAAGTGTATCAGCTACACTTTGAAATCCCTGGTATTTGTAGCAGGATAATTGTACCTTTAGGTGAAAGGAAGAATCTTGGGCTTTTTAAAACCTTTCTTAGGTAAACATACCACTCTCTTAAGTCTTGCATTGTAGCACTTGTGAGCTGTGAATGTTTCTCCTCTCCAAGTCACATGTGGTTTTTGAGACAGCTTTTGGCTTTGGATCACATACACTATTGATGTACTTAAAAATTGATCAGTCACATCAAATAACATGTTTCTCTTAAAGTCAGGAAGTAAGAAAATGTGTTTATAGTTTCCATCTTCTCCATAGATCAGCCAGAGTTCTATTTAGCCTGAAACAACTCTAATTTAATTAATGAGTCTGGACAGAAAAAATTACTTTTCCAGTTTCAGGATCTTTTATTTGGGCTAAACTTGTAATTTTGTAGTTACTGTGATGTACATTCACATTTCCTTTCCCTTCCCTTCAACTCTTTCCCAACCCCTTTTTTTTTCTTAAGGTCAGGAGAGAAACTCCCAGATTCTCTCAGTGTGACATAAATAGACAAGCCTAAACCTAGCCCATTTCGTTTTCCACTGCTATAAAACTGGAATAATGATAATGATTTCATTTGTGTTCTGAAAATTATTTTTAAAGTACTGTTTCATTTGGAAAGCTAAATTCCTGCGCATAGGTAAACATTCTTTTAAATAAACCAAAGTGGGTTTTTTAACTACTTTTGACACAGCCATCACTATTAGGTATTAATATGTTGTACTTATAATTTTTAAATAAAAATGGAATTATCTTGCCATGATACAGGCATGATTTGATCTCTGGATAATACTTTATTGTCAGTACTGTATGTGATGGAAAGAGCATTCAACTGATCATGTGATGAAATTTACCTTGTGTTTCTGGAAAATAAACATACATTATGTATTTTCACATTGCCTGAATTTTTATCAGAGAACACTGGCAAATGGAAAAAAAATGTCATACACAGTACTAGTTTTACATTTCACTTTTCCAAGTAGACATTATAATAATTTTGCAGAGGAGATACCATTAAGTCAATTACTTACCCTGTGCTTGGATGAGAATCTTTGTGTGGCATAAATACATAGGGTTTTTTTTTTTACATTCTTTCTGATTTAATAAAGGGATAGAAAAATCAAACCAAAGGAAATAAAACGTTGTTAATATTGGCATAAAGAAAGTATTTCTTAGTTCAGAATGGGTGTCTTTTCTGACTTCCTAGGCTACTGACTCAGCATTTCATTTTTTGCACAGAGCACTAGTAATAATGAGGGGGTGACTGTGCATGGATGGATTTTGTTTGTTTGCTTGCTTTTGTAGTAGTCGCATTCCATCATGTTATTAGGTGTTATACCTGTGCCAGTTGCTAAGATTATCCTAGATATAGCTGTTATATATCTGCTTATATTCTTAATATTTGCTAGTAATACCTGACCTTTTTTGATTCTTTTCTTATCTCCTTTCAGAATTTAGAAATTAAGACAGATTCAGCAAAGGCTTTAGCTGAATCATTAGACAAAGCCGAATCTCCTACATTTCCCTACCTAAATACACTGCTGCGAATTTTGACCACTCGCTGCATGATGCAAGCTGTTTATTTCTGCTCAGGAATGGATAATGATTTTCATCACTATGGTTTAGCCTCACCTATTTATACTCACTTTACCTCACCTATTAGAAGGTACTTGTATTTCACAAAAGTTTCAGAGAAAAGAAATAAGTGATTTAGATTTATTTGCGAAAAAATTGTGATGTTGTCCATTAAAAAAATGTTTCTGCTCAGTGTTTCTGCTCAATGTTAGATTTCAGTGAAACAGCAGTAGCTTACATGGTGGTTCATCTTCATGTACACTCCCAGGTTTACTGACAAGAACTCCTAGGGTTTAGTAACATTTTAAAAAAACCCAAAAATAATAGGAATGCATCTCTAATGCACATGTCTGGCATAGAAATGCCTTTCAGGGTCAATCAGCATTAGTCTTAGCCAGAGACGGAGGCGGAATTTGCTCAGTTATTTTTGAAATGGATACTGTGTTTAAATTTTGAGGAGACTGTATTTTCTATATGAGAACACTGGGAATTTGCTCTTGGCAGCTCTAGCGTGCAATGAAATCACACTTCTTGGAAAAGTATGTTAGTTTCTTCTTCTGACCACTGAGTTTAGAAGAAAATAATTGTTATCGTGCTCCTTAGAAGCATTTTTACATGAAATCTCTTAGATGTGGATTAAAATTTCTATGCATTTATATGGAGAATTTTTGGAACTTCTAGGAGTCCAAATGACAAATTTTAGTTCTTACCAGATGTATTAAAAAGCTCCTCACTGAAGTTCTAGTAAGTTATGTAACAAGAAGTTCAAATGTGATTATGCTTTGCAGATCTATGGCATTGAAATACTATTCTACACTAAATTTGTCTAATTTCATGGGAAAGGGAAGAAGGGTTGGCTTAAAATGCCATGGTGAGAGATCCTTCTTTAGTCCAAAAATACAACTTTATTTCTTTTCTGGCACAAAAAAGAATTTATCTTAGCAAACATAACAGTATACTGGCTCTGCAGTGCATCTTTGGTCAGAAAAGAGATGGATGCTCAATTAATAGAGGGAGTTGCCAGCAGACATCATTATTACAAAAACTTAAATCTGTAAGATTCACAAAAACAAACTTATGTTCAGAAACTTTATTAATTCTGAACAACTGTGTCTTACTACATCATTGATGATTTTAACCTCATCTTTGCAGGTACGCTGATATCATAGTCCATCGGCTTTTGGCAGTGGCCATAGGAGCAGACAGGACTTACCCAGAACTCACAGATAAACACAAACTGGCAGAGATGTGTAAAAATCTCAATTACCGGCATAAAATGGCACAATATGCTCAAAGAGCCTCTGTGGCATTCCATACACAGGTAAGTGGTTCTGAGGCATTATGCTGAACTATGGACACTGCTAGGGCAAAACCACGCAAGAGTGCAGAAATGATAAAGGCTGAGGGATGCTTCTGACAAAAAGCTTAAAACGTTGGTCATTCTGAAAAATTCAGAATGGCATCCTGAGGATTCTTTTAGTTTTTTGCTTTTATAAATATGAATGCTTAATCCTACTGTAATGTTATAAATAGTTTATGTGATTTTTAAAATCTGCTTTCAGGACATGCTGTGTAATTATCACTAAGTATAGATGTGTATTTGAATGTTCTATTTTTCTGAAAGAGTATTTGTAATTCAGAAGAGAATGTTCTAGTGCTTTTTTTTTTCTTATTTGTGTGTTCTACTTTTGTTACAGCTGTTCTTCAAAACCAAGGGAGTAGTAAATGAAGATGCATATATATTATTTGTAAGAAAAAATGCGATCGTGGTTCTGATTCCCAAGTATGGGTTAGAAGGAACAGTCTTCTTTGAAGAAAAAGACAAACCAACACCAAAACTAGAGTACAACAGTGAGGTATGTTCTTACTATTATTCTTAAGGTTTGTTCTTAAACACCTTTATATTTTTATTTGGTAAGCAAGCAGAATGACTAAAATCTATTCTAGTTCCATTTAGAAGGGTAAGAGAGGCTTTTCTAAATGCAAGTTCATTAATCCCTAGCATTAATGCCACTGTAGTCTTTGTAAGTCTAAATAAGTAGGTTCTGACAGGAATTTGTTTTTGTAATAGATAGTACTGATATCTGATTAATTACTGCAAAAGATGTATGTACTACATATTACAACACTGAATAGTCATTACAGTAATTTTTGGTTATTTTTATTTACATGTAACGGTGATATTTTCATACAAAAATACTGGTTATATAATGTTTTTATGTTATAAAAACATAAGCTGTTGCAAATAGTGAGTATTTATACAAAATTTGAACTTTCAGGTGCCATCACTTACTGTGGAAGACACAACATTACATGTATTTGATAAAGTCAAAGTGAACATTATGTTAGATGATTCTAACATCCAACATCAAAAAATGCGGATGGTCTTGGTAGAACCCAAGGTAAGGCACAAAATTCTTAGAACCATATTATCCTTCAGTAATGTTAAAAAATCATCATGTAATAAAATTAGAATTTAACCCAAAAGAAAACACACAGTTTAGCAGCAGTTTGTAATGATTGCTTCCTATCCACTCTCAATAAAACACAGGTCTGCCTTCACTGGCTGTTGAAAAGAAGAGAGTCCTCTAAATTAAACCTCCGTTCTGGGCCCATCAGGTTATTTCCACTGTTGGGAATGATGATGATTTGCTGATGTATTGAATTTCACAGTTCTGTAATCAAATGTCCCTCTGATAATCTGTCAAAATTCAGGAGGATCTTCTCTTTACTCCAGTGAATTACAGTGTAACTGTGATGGGTGGCTCAGCTCTGTGTAATTGCTGGGTGTCAATAGCAGTTCTGTCTTACAACTGCCACAATGTAAAAATTCTCTTGATAATGTTGTAAGAACTGTGCTGTCCTAATAACTGTCTCTAGTCTCAAGACTTTTCAGTTCTAGCTTCTTTGTGGATTTGGGACACTGGGATTTTCATTTACTCTCACACTTTAGGCTTGATAAGTATTTTGCATGACATTACAACATCATGCTCTTCCAGTAAGGTACATGTAACTTTTTTGGTAAACAGATGTTTGCAGCCGTTGAGTATTCCTTATCATAGGGGAAAAAAAGACAACCCAAAATAAGCAAGAGCTTCTTTCTGTTCATACAGTCAAACATGATTACCTTTTTCCTTGAGAAATCAGGCTTCCAAACACATGTAAATATATTCTGATCTTCAAGCTGTTGTATGAGCTTGAACCGTGGAATGGTTCGGGTCACAAGGACCTTTAAAAGATCATCTAGTTCCAACCCCCCTGCCATAGGCAGGGACACCTTTCATAAGGTTGCTCAAAATCCCATCTAACCTTGGCCTTGATGGTCAAGGGATCCTTCCAGGGACGGAGCATCCACATCTTCTCTGGGAAACCTGTTCCAGTGCCTCATCACTGAGAATAAAGCATCTTTTCCTAATACCTAAACTAAACTTACCTCTTTCAGGTGAGGGCAGGGGGAAGCCATTCCCCCTTTTCCTGTCACTGGATACCTTTGTGAAAAGTCCCTCTTCAGCCTTCTTGTAGGCTCCCCCTTCCAGGTCCTGAAAGGCTGCTCAAAGGTCACCCTAGAATCTCTTCTCCAGGCTGAACAACCCCAACTCTATCAGCCTTTCCTCACAGGAAAGCTGCTTCATTCAGCCCTCTGATCATTTTCGTGGCCCCCTCCTGGACTCACCCCAAGAGGTCTATGTCCTTCCTGTGCTGGGACCCCAGAGCTGGATGCAGCCCTGCAGGTGGGGTCTCACCAGGGCAGAGCAGAGGGGCAGAATCCCCTCCCTGGCCCTGCTGCCCACGCTGCTTTGGATGCAGCCCAGGACACATTTGGCTCTCTGGGCTGGGAGTGCCCATGGCTGGGTCATGTCCACCCTCTCACCCACCAGCAGCTAAGTCCTTCCCAGCAGGGCTGCTCTGATCTGTCCATCCCTCAAGCTTGTGTTGAATTGAATCCCTGTGATTTCAAAAACTGGGAGTAGACAATGAAAACCATAGCAGAGAGGAGCCCTTATATTCTGTTGTACATGCTGAGCTGCCCTCTGCTTGTGCTCACCAACTCTAGCTTGTCAAGAGCTTCTCTTGTGGGCATGACTCAGGAACATTGGCAGGGCCATGACTCCAGTCTGAGGGACACTGAAAACAGATACAAAGTAAGGCAAGCTGCTGTTCGGGGTGCTAACAACCTGCTGGCTTTGTCAGGAGGTGTGCTGCTGCTTCTCTTTGCCTTTTTCAGCTTTTATTTCAAGTGAGTGTTCTACCTGTGATTGTTCTAAGATGGTAGACCATCGTTTAGGTGACTATCTAAATCACAAGTTTCTGATGTTGACAAAGTATTTGTAAAAAGTCTGTACAAGTAAACTCAAGTTTTACCAGGATAGCAATAATAGAATAAAAATGTTTTGACTTCTGTTCTTTTCTTACTGTAGATATTAGGAAATGATATGCCGGCAAGTCTCTCTGCAGAGGCAAGCAGCAAGGACGAACCACAGAAAAAGAAAAAGAAGCTACAAAAATAGCTGGATATAAAAATTTAAAAGAAATCGCAAGTACTTGCATTTACATATTTTTCCCTATGGGCAAAAAATGCTAGAAGCAGGGTTTTTTTACTTTTTAAATACACATTTTAATAATCTGTAAAGATTTTTTTAAGCTACTTTTTTATGACGATGAATGCAGAACAAGTTTTAAAATTATGTATATCTACACCTTTGTCCTGTGGGTGAAAATAAATACTTCTGCAAAGTGAAGAAGTGATTGTAGAGTTTCTTGTTAGTAGCCTTAAGGAAGGTTTGAGTCTGATAGAAGTCAGCACTTCTGTGCATTCTCTTTAGCACCTCAGAACTGAAAGAAGTAATTGAACAGTATAGGTATTAAAGAAATGTCTTTATTCTGTTTCATTACTCAATTTACAATTAGACATGTTAAAGGACTCTCGTTAAAACTACTGATATTAATTTAATGTAAACAATGACCTTTTTGTGCAATGTGTGCCAACCAATGCATTAAGAACAACTACAGAAACAGAATGGTCAAGTGAATTCCATGGTAATTTGCACAGCAGATTTCTTCTACAAATCAGTTGTACAAACATAATAAAAAAATAGGCATGTTTTCTTAAAATAAATATTTCCCATCTAACTGAAGACTACAAAACAGGACAAAAAAATACAGGCAATCTAGGTGGGGGCATCCTTAATCCCTTCTCACATTCACCCATTTCTGCTCTTACTTTTTTTTACCTTTAAGAAAATACTAATACAGGATGAAATTAAATACTTTCAGGATTGCTTTTTTTACTTGTGAATACTTCAAAAGTCTCTGATCATTGAACAATTATAAAAACAATCAAAAAATTAGTTAAAAAGTAAAACCAAATCTTAATTATACATGTAACTCAGAAAAATTCAGAAACAGATCATAATTTGGGCTACCCTGCTTAATGTTCATTAAATTTACATTACTATTTTAGTAATCACAATTGCAAAAATAAATCCTTTGTACAGTCCTTTCGACTGATTATTGTTAAAATTATCATGAGAAACAGAAATGACACAAGGTCATAGGTAACTTGTCAATCTCAGACAAGCTGTATCCTGCTTTTGAGTGACAAAACTTAGAAGCTAAAGCTAAGAACATTTTGAAGGCCTTATTCTATGAAATTAATTTCCCAGAAGTCTGAGTTTGTTTTCTACTTTTAACAACATTAATCCCTTAAGAATTATCAATTCAATCTATTTCCAGCTTCTAGTAGGATGCTGTTTGAAGACCATGAAATAGCTGATTTATGAGACTAGATTCCATTACTGTCAATCCCACATGCATTTACAGAAATAGTGATTAAATTGCTACAGAAGTAAAAATAATGCACATCATGTTTGCTCATGGTTATCATGTTTTCATTTCTAAAGTAATTTTTTATATTTATTTTTGCATTGTGAGAACAACAATCAAGTGACGCAGACAGACGTTTCCCTTTTTGTTAAATACGCTTTTCAGAAAGCCTTCACTAGGAAATTAATAATGAAAGTATTTCAAGAACTGTTCTATTCAAACAACACACAACTCTTAGGTCTAATACATTGATTTTAATGCCAAAAGATTCTGTTCACACCTCCCCGTTGAGTTTTTTTTTTAATGCTGTTTTGCCATCAAATTTAGAATTGACCAATAGGTTTTAGGCCTAGTGTGCCAACAGCTGCTCATCAACCACCATCTGTCACTTTGGTACAAGCTTTTCTATGGGTTGTGGAATAGAACAGAAAGCAGAACTTCCATCCTGTATCTCGAGACATCCTTGCTATGAAAAGAGAGGAAGACTGCTTCACCTCCAACACTTGTTAGAATGTACTTCTCTTTTTCATTAATCTAATGAAGGTTACCAGAGCTCAATATAGAGCCTGGAAATACCAGTGTATCTCTTCTTTCCCTCTTGGTCACTAGGGCCACAACATTACCATATAGATTTTCTTCCCTATTCACATTTATAAATTCCAGAAGGTTCATTTAAACAAATACAAGCAAATTCAACCAAATCTGATTTGATTACACAAAGGGAGTTCTGGGCTTCTGACTCCCCCCCCAAATCCATCATTTTAATTCCTTGATGGTTTTTCTGAAAGGATCAAAGGTTTGCTTGTATTAATGCTTTTGGTAATAAATGGCATGCAAAGGTTAATTTTATTTTTTATCTAAATACTTTGGTAATTTCTGTAAGCGACATAATAATACTAGGAATTTAACATAAGAGCGAAGTAAAAGTGTAACAGTTTACTTTTCTAGAAGAAAGGGTGCACCGTTTTCTTAGTGATGTACTGAGACCAATGAATCTTACTGCACCATCTTAGGTTCATTCCAAAGAGTACCAGAGCATCAGTTAGGACACAAGTGTTCTTCAGAGACACTGGCAGTGGGTGATCAACTCCAAGTTTAGTACTAATACAATTACCAAAGCAACAACACTATCTTTAAAGGTAACCAATAATACATTTTACTTAAGTACCTGGTAAACCTAATTGACATCAGATTTCTGTCAAACCAAGGAAAAAGCCACTCAGAGAAATGCTAAACAGCTTCTTTTGACATAAAGCTCATTTTATATTTCTAAGAGAACTAAACTTGGTGTTTGCTCTCATCTCACCAAAAGCAGTTTACTTCTGTCCAGTGACTTACTCTTGGTACTAGTGGTAGTATTTATGAAGCCACACAATATATCTGGTTGGAGAAAAGCAATCCAAAACCAGACTAATACCCCTTTCACTTTTTCTGAATGTCCCTCATGTTTAGGAGGGACAAATCTTAAAATGGTAGGTGATTTTGCAGTTATAATGGTTCCTATGCAAGTTATCCTAGACTGGCTCATGGAATCCACCCTAGTCACCAAAGGAATACAATGCTGAAAAAAACCCCTATTGTTTCTCTGTACCAAATCTAGACACCTTAATTTTCAAAAAGAATCACTTAATGACACTAATAAATTTCTTAATAAGACCTGAAAAATCCCACATTATTTAAAAACTCCCTTAATATATACCAGTTTATTACATTTGCATTAGAAAAGCAAAATAGTATGTATAATCCAGGTAATTGAGGTCATATGTATAAAAATTAATTAGAAACCACAGCATAAGTTCTCCATCAAAAAACTACATACCACTTTTGTGAAATCCCTGAACTTGATTTTCATTTTTATGTTTCCAAGCAGAAATGTTGCAAGTTGCATTTTGACCAAATGCTGTGCTATGTGTTTTGGCTTTTTGAAAACAGGATTGCTTCTCTGGAGATTTTGTTCTCAGCAACTGATTGTCCTTATGGCTTAAAACAGAACACTCCTAGGTGAATAATAAAAAGTTAATTTTAAAACCATTTTAACAGAAATTCTCCAAAAGAAACAAGATCCAAGCTTACTATCTGCAAATTTCAAGAATAGTAAGTACCTTAAGTACCACCTCTACCCTTCTGAAATGAGAAAGAAATGAAGTAACGTGTTTTCTCTACCCAGATCTTTGAAATGTGCTGTCTGCAAGAACTACCACATTTCATGAGGCTTCACATGAATGTCTGAATGGACCAGACTTAAATCTTTCAGCCAGCAGTGTCTGTGCTTTTTTCTTTTCATTCCCTGGGGAATTCTCAGTTGTAACATCTGAATGAAGCACTTAATACCTTCACACTTTACTCCTAATCTAAAATGCAAAATTTGGTTTAGTCAGGACCCATCAAGTTCAAAGACTAACGGTGGGAAGAGGCAGCTGCGTGACATTGGCAAGTCACTCTAGGAAGGGTTTGATACCAGACAATTGAGTACATGCACACATAAAATCCATGTCCAACAGGGTCACCAGGGCAGGAGGTCAGATGAGTATTTTTAGAAGTTAATGATAAAATATCTATCTATTGTTCTTGTAAGGGCACATTTGTCCTAGTCTTAAATGAACAGAGTTTAAAATTTTATGTCAGTGGTCTGTAAGACACCATCAGTCTGCACTTCATCTTAGCAGAGGAATGACTTTCAGCATGTCACATCCAGAAGAGATGGGCTGAATGGGTTTACTTGAGGTTTTTCATAATCTGGTACTAATGGTCAGTACTGTCGCCCCTTGAAGGACTTTCAAGACATAGCAGACCATAAACAGCTAAGTTTGTAGCACCATGTAACCATTATTACTTAGAGATGAGAGATGATATTTGCTCTCTTCTCTAAATAAACTAGCCTTGCTTCCAATTCTCTGGAAGTAGAACTCTTCAGATTAAGGGGTTAGGATATTTACTAGATATGCATTATCTTTTGTAATATGCTTTTCAGACAGGGCCTCAAAAGGCTTGTAATCAAAAGACTGTATCCACACAGAAAATTCCCCACTAAATCAGCATACTAGGTATGGTCTAGGACTTTATAAGTTTATAAAAATTAGCAGCAATTTTTCCCCAGAAATGTCCTTCCCCACAGACACATTTAAAACTTAGCAATAAATGAAGCAGCAAGAACAAAAGAAACAAAAATTAGAGACAGACTACAATAGTCATGAGCAGCCTCACTACTACTATTGATGCATATACCTCAATTTCCTCCAAAACAACCTTTGCTTTTATCAAAAAACATTAACTTTATTGCCAGTTTAAGGTATTTGCCCTGCATTTATTCAACATGGTCTCTGAAATGATGCTACATTAACATCTTTATTACCATCTGACAGTCTCTCCCCTCAGGCTCCCTGAAACCAAATAAAATGGGGAATAGATGTTTAAGATGGGAAGCCTATCCACTTTTTTACCATAATTCCTACCTTTGTTCTAAGCAGCTGAGATTTATTCTGAAACATGACAGTATTCACATCATTTTCTCTGCAACTGGTTTCAGCCCCTGCCGTATCCATAATGCTGTTTCCACAAGTCTGTGTATTGTAACCACTATCCACCTGAAATAAAAAAGCAGGGCTTGAAAAAATGTACTGTCATTTAACACAAATAAATCCCTCAGCTGATATGATTTGCATTTGATTAACAGAACTTAATCCAACAAACCAACTATGACCTGTTAATAACAAAAGAAAATTGTAAGCAGGTCTGTCAGCATTAGTTTGGATTAAGTTAAATATACTACTGTACATAGCAACACAAAAATAATCATAATTGCTATGCTAACTCCACAGAAAGAGGGGATGGAGGGAAGGGATAAAAGTCACAATACCACCTGCATGCCATATCCAGTAAGAGAAAATAACAATTACTTCCAGATCAGGAATATATTCCAAGTTATGTTGAGCTCAGTTTTACAGAGAAACAAAAAAATGTATCTGTACCTGAATACTACTGTTGTCACAAGGAATTGCACTGCTTTCTGCAAGAGGTGACATGCACATGCGAGAGCTTTCAATACTGAAAGTAATGCCTGTCATAAAGCTGGTCATTGGTGTATTGCTGCTGCCAATTGTTTCTTTTATCCAAGTGTTTTCCTCTGACACTTCAGCTGCATCAGCCATGTCTACAGTATTACTTTCCTTTAAGCCTTCTATATCCTGAAATGATGACAGCCTTTGATGACAACCTTCTGAGTGATCTGGTGCAATAGACACAGTTGCCACCACAAGATGTGTACCACGTGCAAAAGTATCACTGTCTTCCTGATGTAAGTTTATTCCATTATCCATTTCTGGGAACCGAGCTTCTGCTGGAGAAGTGTTTTCCTTGTCTTCCTCATCCTCATCATGATTCTCAACTGCAATTGGTATTCTAATGACAGAAGTCTGATATTGGGCAGTTCCTCTACAGGCTCCAAGCCTCATAGGAGAGCAATTTTTAATTGGAGAACAACCATCTATGTAAGGACTTCTTGTACTTGGGGGTGTCATTCTGTTTGAGGAAGATGGAATATCTGGAGAACGAAATGTAAATTTCCTTTGGTCTGAAAAAAAGGACCAAAGTTTAACTCCACCTGGTATCTGATAGAAAAACTCATCATTCTCAAGGCTCTACAGGCCATTGAATAATTTATAGCCAACTACAGAGTATGTCACTGACTGTTGCCTCCCAACCCAACCAAACAAGCAACCCCAAAAACCAAACCCACCACCCATACATTTCAGCTACCACAGTAAAGGCAAGTTTTTATCCCACCAAATTTCTTTGACATGATTTGACATTTTGTATTTTCAAATATCATTACTATACAGTATTCAAAGAAAAATGGGTGAAGGCTGGTTGTATGTTTTTTTTCCTAAACAAGTATCAGTAAGCAATCAGTAGGCATTTAAATTTTTGGCAGCAATGAAGATAAAACAAGTGAGAAAACATCTGTGCAATCTCCATATATAATGGTATAAAATACCATTAATCAAAATTTGTAAGTCATGTATAAATATATATAATTATGCCAAATGTGTATAATCGTGTATAAACAAGGCATTAAGCCTTACCAGGTATGGACACAGCATGAAACAGTGATATTTTCCACAGCAATGAGGACACAAAATGTTTGTGATTTCTTCATTAGTTATTTCATTGCAAATAATCTTCTTGATAGCATGATTTGAAAGCTCAAGGCTAAACATTCTTTGCCCATTGACATTAAAATGCTTCAAGCTGGGCAAAATCAGAATTGTAACCTGACTCAGTTCAGGCATGTGGCTTTAAAACCCCTCCCATATTAAATTAACCCTTTTAACTTTTCATAATTCTTACTGGGTCTCAATGCCTTCTTCCAAAGTATTTTCCCTAGTTGATCAGTTTTAAGCATATACATTTAATTGTTTTACATATTCCACTGCTGAACAGCAGATGTAATATGCTTCATAGGAGACTGCTGGTCTGCCCAGCACAGGAACTTGTCTCCAAAGAGAAAAAGGTTCCACTAAGAATTTAGAAGTTTTTATAATAAAAATATATTACTCAAGATAGAGTAATACATATACAATTTAACCATACCTGAGAGTGGTGTTTTTCTTATGTGAAAAGCAATTGGTGAAAAAGCAGGAGAACCATTATGTGCAGGAGACCCCTCTGAAAATGGGGGACTGGTTATACTTCCCAGACTATAAGCTCTTGTTCCTCCTTGAATAGGACTTGATGAAAACTGAGCCTTCAGAATAAAAAAAAAAAAAAAAAAAATCAAACCCACAGAGCATTATTTTCATAATGTAAGCTGTGGCTAATATGTATATATAAAATTGTTCTAACTAAAACACTTAATGTGGCAGCACTGGGAAAGACTAATCCTTTACAATGACAATCTCTAGTTTAGCTTGAATATTCCAATTGCAGCTCTTCACCTGGACCTTATGCCTCCACCCAGAGGAAAAGAGCAATGGACACATAATATCACCCAGGACTATTTCATCCACTACATTTAAGAACTATGAGAAACCTAGAGAATTAATGCTATCTGTGTATCTAGTCAATTGTTTAATCTAAATTTCATACTCATATCACTGTGGTTGAAAGTCAGCCACTATTTATATTTTAATATAATCCAATCTACTTAATTCAGCAGCAGACACAAACGTGTTTCTCTTTAAGAAAAGAGAATGACCTTGCTTAAGACTATCATGCAAACAAAACAAAAACCAAACAAACCCAACCAAACAACAAAAAATCCCCAGACCAAAACCCACCGATCACTTCTGGCACTATAATTATATTGTAGGAATTCTTTAATAGGTTACCCTTTACTTTAAGCTACGCTATCCTAGTGTAAATAGGTTTTTTCCATGCACTTCAAACCACCAAACAGATGAAAATGTATCATCTAAACCACTTTAGTTGTGCTCTGTCCACGTGGGGATAAGCTTCATCTTGTTTAATTTAAAAAATGGACAGTACGTTCTGTGTTCTAATGAATGTCTATTCATCTGAAAACTCTGGCCAGTGGGAAAAAAAAGGGCATATTTAGCAGTGCACTTCAAAGATCCACAAGTTATTTCTTTCACTATAAATGAGTTCATGAGATTTAAAGGAAATATATCACATGTTCATATCAACTGGTATTGTAGGCAGCAATTCATGGATTTAAACAGGACTTTTGTAGATACATTTTATGAAAAATAAAAAAAGGTTTTAACATGCTTTCACCAAGTCTTTTGTATGTTTTAATTCCTACTTCCTTTTCATAACAAAATTAAAACTTAATTCCCAATACAAAAGAATAGCAGCATTTCTAGAATGCTGAAGAATAGCAGAATTTCCAAAATAATTGGAAATAATAAAAAGGTAGTAATATATTGTTTCAAGACTTTTGTTCACATTTTTGTCAGAGTTTGGGAAAGATAACCAAATAAGAAAAACCAAAATTTTACTCTAACACCTACTCTCTCATAAAGTACATCCCACCCAGCCCACAAAACATGCTACTTACTGAACTAGATGTGTCCAGGGGGCTTCTGCACCGGACTGGAGATAATTCTATTGAACAAAGCACTCCAAGTGGCTGACTACCACATGGACTGTGCAGGGAAGGGGACAAACATGCAGATACATTCCCATTTTCTTCTAAAAACAGCTTTCTTCTGAGTGATGAAGAGCTCAGATTTTCCTGAGACTGATCTGCAAATTCATCAGTTCTAAAATATTCACCTAGAAATGCGGGAATAAAATAGTTTCCAATAGGAATACAGAAAAAAATACATTCCATTACAGAGACATATATAATTAAATGAAAACATTTAATCTAATTTACCAATATACAGCAACTAATTAATCTGTTTAGGCACCTATCCCAAAGGATTGCTTGCCATCCCTACAAAAAGTCACCTCTGTCTACTAAGGTTCATTACACTTCTGCCTATTATCCCTTAATAGTAAAATCTGAATTTAAAGAAATAAAAAATATTGGCTTCTATCTCCTTATTGATCTTTCGTCAAAATTGTATTATTCCTCACATCTGAGATGTCAAACAGGAATTATTTTACTACCCAAGCAAACCTAGACTCATTTTCAGGTCTCCCATACACTTTGATGGTCTCCATGATACACCCAGAGGCAAACCAGGTTAGACTTGAAGAAAGTCCAATTAGTTAGCTGTTTACAGAAGGAAAGCACAAACTAAAACCCATTAAAATATGCTCAGATTTACCAGATTATTTTAGTTGTTTTTTTTCTCTTGCTCTATTCTAGTTGGATATTCCCCGTAGGAGAAATTTTTCATGAACTCCCAAACTATGTAATGATGGAAGCATATGTTAAGACTAAAAAACAAAGGCAATAAATATGGTTCTGTTTTGTTTGCCCACAGTCAGGGTTCTGAATTTCACTGCTGGGATAGGAGCATGCAGCCAGTATGCTCTGGAGCTGGCTGTACCCACTGTTCCCACCTATGAGCTGTAAGATCAGGCCCTTCCAGCCCCCTTGCCTGAGAAGGTGGCAGTATATGCTTGGTGTACCACTTATCAGACAGTTAACTTGGGCTCCTGCCTCCTCACTCAGCAGTCATGACTTTTTTGCCACCATACAGCTTCTAGTCCCCACCATGGTTTCAGGTACACTAAAGCCAGAGTTACAGCTCAGCTTTACTCAAGGCAAGGTTGGGCTTTGAGACTCGTGGCCGTCATCTGTAAACCAAACAGCTCTGCTAAGACAAATTACTGCTCTGTTTGGGAGAGACACAGGCTATCTTCTGCTTATTACCTTCCAGGCATTCAGAGCTGTTAACCAATTTCATAGACTCATAGAGCATCCTGAGTTGGAAGGGACCCACAGGGATCATCGAGTCCAACTCCTGGCCCTGCACAGGAACTCACAAGGGTCACACCGTGTGCCTGAGAGCACTGTCCAAATGCTCTTGAACTCTGTCAGGCTGGACCTGTGACCACTTCCCTGAGGAGCCTGTTGCAGTGCCCAAAGACCCTCTGGGTGAAGAACCTTTTTGTGACATACAGCCTAAACTTCCCCTGACACAACTTCAGGCCATTCCCACGGGTCCTGTCACTGGTCACCACAGAGAAGAGATCAGTGTCTGCCCCTTCTCTTCCCCTCATGAGGAAATTGTTGAAGACAATGAGGTCTCCCTTCAATCACCTGCAGGCAGAACAATTTCCAGTTGTCCTCCATATCCCTCCTTTTTTATCTTTACATCCACACTCATATAATTTAAATCATGTCCCATGCAACATGCAGAAATTGTCTATTCAGAATACTTACTTAAAACTTTCATTCATACATTTTGTTTTCAGTATTTCACAAGACAAACCCAGCTAACAATATAAAACCAAGTTTTCTACTTATACATTCATAATTAAATTTAGATATTGCATGACATACCTAGTATTTTCTCTAAATTAAAATCCACTGGCAAAGACAGTACTGTCTGACAAGCAGCTGCAATGAATAAAACCAACAAAATTAGCTTACAGTGACCTTTTACTAAAGCTGTAGAAACAAAAATTCTCTTTCAAATTGCACTGCAATTGAGATATTTAAATTACAGTTGCAATAAGGAAAAGTGTTAATTAAAGTACAATTCTGATTTGACAACACGACATGCAGCAGACTAGGCTTAGAGATAAAAACCCAAGAGTTTTAAGAGTGCCTCTCTAGAGGCTTTTATGTTAACTGAGAAGAGAGGTCTCTGAAGAAAGGATGTATTCAAAAGGAAGTGGCACAAAAATCAAAATACCTTGGGGAAAAACAGTAACTATCTAAAACGATGCAGTTTAAAAGATGTATTAGGATTTCTGATATTTATTTGGCATAGAAAATAATGATGATTCCCTAACCCAAAACAATCCAACATATTAAAGGTTTTTGAAAACTGTAATTTACTTGTAAATCTGAAGCTCACATTCACGTTTTAATCCAGAAAAAGTACGGACACTGAGTTGGAAAAAATGCACTCCACAGTCTACAGGGGACTTATTGTTTTACTTGAAAAAATACAACAGAATGTAATAGAATTAAATTCCTATGAGAAATGGATATTAAAATTAGTACTACCATACAGTTAAAGAAAAACTATTTCTACTGTAACACTAACAAACAAATACTATTCTTCTGAAATTATAGAGCCATTAAAAATGGATTATTTTTCTTGAGAGAAAGCCTGTAATTTTAGGCACTGCCTTTTACTCACCATTGCTTTTCCCAGGTGGCAAGCTCAGCTGTCTTCTAATCGGAGAAATGTTATTTATATCTATGGCTGGAAAATATAGAACTTAAATTTAAACATGCACTGCACATAGCTTTGAGATGTAGCAACATTAAGTTAGAATACTTAATACAACCAAACAAATTTTTTGCATCAATGTTTGGAAGAGATTAGAAAGAAGTACTGAGAAAATGTTACCACAATAGCTATCAAGAGAATTTCAGCATGTTTCTATTCAAAAAAAGCTTAGTGAAGTAGCATCAACATTGCCCAAAACTTTGTGTCCTCCTGTCTCTACATGACAGAGATTTAAAACAAATTAGTTCAAGCTTAGCTAAACAGGCTGTGTTCAAGTAACACTTTTCCAGAAAATCATTCAGTCTGGAGTGGAGAAAGGTGTAAGATACATGTAAACTTTTTTTATGCAGCTGAAGAACACATTGGACCATTTTCCTTCACCATTCACTTTACCAGATTTCAGATGCCTTATGTTCTCTGCCCTTAAAGTGACCATCTTACAACTGACAATTAAAAATATACTATCCACAAGCTACATCTCCTTGATAAAAAAAAATGAACAGCTTAGCCTTTTCCAAATCTTGCAAAAATCCTCACTTAATTTAACACTCTCATACCAAACAACAGGGCACGCAAACAATACTTTATAGCTCACATTTTCCATCTTGTAATCCATTTGTTCTGTATTCTGCTGGTTATATATAAACTTCAATAAGAACATTAAGAACAAAATCTAACAGTGGCATAAATTCAACAAACTGAGAAAAGCCACGACTAGTGGCAGTGAGCTAGCAGGATAACAAATGTATGCTGCTAAGTAAAAGAATACAGAATTCCATTTCCAATATGCTTATATGGTGAGGAAAGCAGCTGGATTAAGAGGACGTGCAAATATCTGAAGAAAAAAGTAAAGTAGAAGACTTGGCTATTACCAGTATCAACACAGTTGATAGTTATAGATACAAAGTTATTAGTCAAACCACCTGCCAATTAAAAAACTGACTCCTAATAAGTCTGTCCTTTCCAATAAAATCCAAACTATGTTAACCCATGACAGCTCTGTAAATTAAAATTATTGCAGACAGATTATTAAAGTAGAAAAATTTAAGAACAAAGACCAAGAATAACAAAAAGGGGAAAACGTATTAGACTTTCAATTAATAAATAATTTTTAAACAAAGAAAGCACTTGGAGACCACAGCTGAAAATCAATCAGTTGTGCCATATTTTACCATTGGTTCTTATAATTTAAATTGAGGTCGGAAAAAAAAAATATGCTTGTTAATTTCTCCGAAAGCTATATTATTTTGGGTGGACACAAAAGCAACTTACATTTAGTTGAATTAAATTGAGAAACTTGCTTGCCTTCATGTTCAGTCCAAGGAGAAGGAACTATGAGTTTTTTTGTGAAAAACTGGAGTAGAATAAAAACAAACCATCTCAGCACTTTTTAAAATTTTCAACTTAAATTTAGACTAGTACCCTGAACAAGAAAAAAAAAAAAAAAAAGAAGTAGAACATTTCATTATTTTAGGCCCAAAGAGATTAAAGAAAAAAAATTTGGTTTGAAGACCCCTACGTTCTTTATGACACATAGCACCTCAGATCTTTCAAGTCTGCAGAGTGAAAACTATACAGAAGTTTCATTTAACAATAATTACTCATTTTACAAATTGAATTGTCACTACCATGCTTCTTGCATAGTAAGTTTAAAAATAATTATTTTTAAATTTTCAGTTTGTTAAGTTTTATTTTGACAATTGAGCTATTTCACAGAAGTGACAGACACTGCAGTAACAGTGATAAACCAAGGCTTTTTGGCAACACTATTAGTGTTAGTGTACTTGGCTGAATTAGTGGTAAAACACTTCTGACTACTGGCACTTCAGTCTTTTTCTGTGAAGAAGAAACTATCTATTGTCGCAGTTGCACTGAGAAACACCCTGATGCTGACAAAGCTTTAAGAAACACATGGCAAATCCTGTTCTAAAATAAATGCAAGATTCAAAGTAAATGAAAAAATTCAGCTTGAAATATGCAACTATTAAAAGTACAATTTTTATCAGAGACAGGATTTCAAGCTGTTCAACTGCATAATCCATTAGGTTATACCTCACAAAGAGGAAATACCCCTTTTAATGCAAATTTAGAACAACAGAGCATCCTAGCTGCAGGTCAACTACACAGCTTTTTTTATGGAATCATAAAACATTTTTTGTTCATAGAGACAGAAACTGATAGACCTGCCTAACAAAGACTTATCTATTTTTTTAATTGAAATAACATTGAAGACTTCTGTAGTGAGTATTTTAAACACTTCACTTTTCCTTCTCTGCTAGCCAAACGAATAGTGAAAAATAAAATGAAAAATGGATGGAAAAATACAAGCTACCAGAATGATGTCTTCCATCCAACAAAGCAGACTTTGGAAGAAATAAAAAAAAAAAAAATCACAAAAACTCTCCAATATTTAAAAAAATGCAGTATATCATTCCAACAGTTACTGTAAACCCCCAAATTCTAAATCAGTTTTTAAGCTGAAGTTAACTATAAGAGTTATATTACAGCTACATTACCACTAGCCAAGAAAAAAGGAAGGAAAAAATCTGTTGTTTTGACCTACATGTGTCTGAAAGAAAAGGGGAAGAAAAGAAGTGTGTGGATTCCAACTACAACTGCAAGGGATGAAGGTGCAGAATTACTTTCTTACTGAAATATAATAGGCTTCTGGGTTTCAAAATCCTGTAAAAGACGTGGATCTTTTCTGTACACAGATCAATATTTGATAGCACCAAGTTCTATTACCTCCTCAATAGCTTTTTGCCTTCTGTCTTCTGTCTCCTTATCAGTTCTAAGTAACAAATAAAAACAACTCAATTATCAAAACCATCAAGTAAGTAGGAAAATACAATGTAAAGTCGAGCTATAAAATAATTTATAGATGCTCAAGAGAAACTTTAAAATTTAAATTGCAATAAACAATAAATCTTATGATGTTTTTACTCTTACATGCAATAATCTTATACTATAAATTTAAAAACATAAAAGCACTTCTCAATTCAGTTGATTTGAAAAAGATTTGTACCATTTAAAAGTACATAATAGCAAATATTCTGTTTACTCAGTGTGTCTGGACAAAAAATGAATCATAACTGATCTTCCAAAATAATGTCATATGAATATTTTTAGCTATTAAAGTTAACATGAGATTAGACTTGCACTATAAAACCAAGCAAACTAAAAAACTGAGCTGGTAAGGAATTAAAGGGCAACTGAAAACACTCCTGGAATTTGCACAAATACCTGACACAGCCCACTTTCCCAGCACGGAGTTCTCCCATGTCAAATACTCAGTCTGCCACACTTTTTTCAGTATCATATTTCAGTTTCTAACAATGAATAGATTTCCTTGTGCAGCTTTTAACTTTGTTTTTTAAAAAAGTATTGTAGTTACTTCAGTTACTTCATGATGTGTGAGATTCTGTATTTATATTTCCTCTAACGGTCACCTTCAAGCCTGACTTTCAGTTACTACAATGTCATTTATTGTGAAATTTTTTGAAGCTTAAAAATGTTCATCGTTGCCTTAGCTGAACCACCCAATACTTTCATTTTAGAAATCAGTCAGATAACAAGATATTAGATACACAAGCACACACAGATGTACCAAATACAGAAACTCTCACAGCTCTTTTATGCTTATCGGACTTCAAATATATCTGCAGTGTTTGGACATGCCACCTTCAATTACATCTGCCTGGATGATGCTAAAGTGACAGATCTATGGAGGCACTTGCAGAGTTATTGTACCAAAAAAGCAAGCATATAATCACTGTATTTATGTATATGTATGCACTGAAACATGCAAGCATGGACACAGCAAATCTACACATAGTCAAACTAGCCTCTTTCTAGTCACAGCAGATGATTAAAAAAAAATGAACCACAGTGATTATGAAACAGTGGGACAGACTGACAAGACCCACTGAGACAATGCATGTTTATATCTATATGACTTATCATCACTGGAATTGTCACCCAAGTCATCTCCATTAAAGCTAGTTTGTCTGAATAATGTTCCAGAAACAATGTAATTAACTCCCTAAAAACATAAGGCTTAAGGCTTTAAAATGTATAAAAAGCATTAGTCTGAAACCTACTGGCTACTAGAGGAAGGACAGGAAACATTAAGACCTGGTGATTCAGATACAGCTGGGGACAGTTATAGAACTACAGCTTTCATTATTCAAAAAGAGAGGTGTAGGTTCAGTCAGACACTAAAACGAGTAAGTTACTTCACAGTATTTTTTATGATGAGGGTGTTGAAACATTGGAACAGGTTGCTTGGAAAGGTGTAGATGCCCCATCCCTGGAAACATTCAAGATCAAGGTGGATGGGACTGAGCAACCTGATCTAGACAGGACCGGTTTACTATTCTATTCTTGCAGTGCTTCATGCCATGAGGAGCAGTTCTTCGTGCAAGTTTGCATCTGAGAAATGTAGGGGAAAGTCTACAGGATTCACCATTAAGGCCTCCCCTTGGCATGTCATTCTCTACCACGCACGTGTAAAATTATCCCTCAAGAAAAGTTCCAAATAACCAGACTGTTTTACCAACCCATTTTCCTCATGCAAGTTATTTTCAGAAAAAGGAAAAAAGTTGGGATAAGGTCTCCAAACTCCTTCAAGTAACTAGCACTGGTGGCCTCCCCTTCACACAAAGTCTAATCTACACCTTTGAAAGGGAGTACTGGGGCTTCCCCGGCTAGTGTTCCCCGGTTACCCTTTTACAGGAGCCCCCGAGCACAAAGAACCCTCACTATGGAGCATTCTGAGAAGATAAACTGTGTTGTAACAAGGAGCAGAAGAGGTAGCCTGGTAACGATCACTAGCAAAACATTTTCTTGCTTCCACTAACTGCTTTTATCTGGCTTCTTCCAAACTGCAATCAGAGTGGATCAGCAGCTCTTAATATTAAAAGGAAGCAACGCAGAGATAGCCTCACCTAAATATTATATCCACATCATGCAAAAAATTGTGTTAAAAAATTTGAATAATCTTTAACTTTTTAATTTAATAGTCTTTAATTTTATGCTGAAATGTTAGTAAAGCAAAAGAACAAGTATTCTAGTATTAAAGCTAAGTTAGCTGCATAAAAATAGATTGCAAGTTACCTAGCATGGCTCAAATACATTCCTTGGCGTTGAATGTCTTCCGAGTCTATTTCCACAGGATTTATTAGAGCAAGCTGATCAATAGACCATCTGAATTTTCCTGGTGTCTAAAAAAAGAAATGGGCATCTTAATGCTTGCTATTCTAAAAGGATAAAAATAAAACCACAGGACAAATCTCAACAGACCTATTGGTCAATCACAGCTTCTGTATAGTTTCTGTCAAAAACAATCAAAAGTGTTTCTATTTAAATGATCTACTCTAAGAAAAAGTAAGTCAGTCGGGCTTCTTATCCTGCTGGTAGAGGTATCACAATGATTTACAACGTAATATTAAGTGGAAGGTTACAGCTGAGGTATTTACAAACTGAGGTGTCAGTTTCTTCTCAATTTCTAAGGACACATCTACTAAAGATACATAACTTGGGATGAATTTATATTGCTCCTTGATTACCACAGTCCAGACTGTGGTTCCATGAAAACCCAGTATCCTAACTCAAGCTATCCAAATAATAGAGCAGTCTTCCTTCCTTTCCCTTCCCATTTCTAAGAAGACCAGAGCTGCGACACCATGTGCATCCTGCAATGTCTGCCTCATAAATGCCACACATGGAGCACAACAAAACCCAGTTCAGAAATAAAGCAGCTTCACCCCTTTATTTAACAATTACAAAGTACTGTTCAAATACATTTGGAAAATTATGTACCAAGTGAGTTTTTTAGTTTCATTAGCAGTTTCATCTCTATGGCTTATCAGAAAATAATTTCAACTGCAAATCAGTATGCAATTTGCGACTAAAAAAAAGTTATAGATACACAAAATCATTTACTTGAATACATAAAGAGCTCACACAATATAAGTGCAATTAAATTTTGCTTGCAACCAGCCTGCTTAGCATCTAAGTAGAAACTGGTTTTCTCCACTTTAAGTAGGACCAGAGTACCACATCCAACAACTGGTCTTTACCTACTTTCCCCTGGTTTTAGCACTCAACTGCTAATAACTAAAGACAAAATAAATTTAGGAAGGGAGGAAGACTAAGCAGCAATATCAGTATTTAAAAGCAACATAGTTCTGTAAAGAGAAGAAACTCCAAATGCCACCCAAGTTCTTTAGCTCAGTACACATGTTGAAGTACACTAAATGAAATACCCTTTTTAATGTATTTGAAAATATTAGCACTCTATCTGTACAGTTACACAACTAACGACTAGATCTTACAGATGAGGATTTCGTTGACTTAAAGACCAAAGGACTGGAAACAATCTGCTCCTGAAGAGTATAATAATCACTGGGACTTTCAAAAGGATTCAGGATTGTGACTCGTCCTGGAGTTTCTGGTGTTATCTGCATTTTAGCTTCTTCTGTATCACCCATAACACTAAGCTATACCTGAAAAAGATGGAGAGCAAAATTAAGGAAAACAGTGAAATCACATTTTTGACATTTCAGGGCACCCTGAAGGCTTTGGGAAGAGAGAATTAATCATTTTAAGGCACCAGCAAAATTTCCAAAACGAAGTTAGCTGTGGCTTGGATCTAATGACATAGAGGTGATAAATAAGGCTGGTACGAACAATTACAAACAGAAACTACGAAAATGAATTAAGAAAGAACATAAAGAGGGTGATTAAGAAAAAAACCCAAACACCCAAACAAGGGCAAAACAACAAACAAACAAGACAAAAACGCAACAAACAAACAAAAAACCCCTAACTAAGCAGCAGAAGAGACCAAAAGACCGTCCCTTCCTGCACACGGGGCCAGCCCGGCTGCGGGCGGGCGGACGCGCGGTGCTGCCCGAGCGGCCGGAGCAGCAATAACGCCCCGGGCAGGTTCCGCTCCGCCCGGGCGCTAAAACCGCCCGCCCTCCGCCTCAACGGGCCGGGGGCAGCCCCAGCCCTCGCGGGGCTCCGGCAGGAGGGCACCTCCCGGGCCCGGCCGCTCCCGCGCCTCCGGCCGCAAAGGGCCCCGCTGAGCCCCTTCTCACACTTCTCCCCGGGACGGTGCCACCGCGCCGAGCCGCTCGCCGCTCTCCCAAGCCCCGCCGCCGAGGAGGCGATGCCGGGAATGCCGGGTGAGCCGAGAATGCCGAGGATGCAGACGCAGCCACCTCCCGCCGTTATTCGGCCGCCGCCGCCGCGCCGCTCCCGCCCCTGCCGCGCCGGGCAGCCCTTTAACCAGCCCCGCCCCCTATGCGGACTCAGACCAATCACAGAGCGCGGTGTGCGCCACCGGGCCAATGGCAGGGCTGCCCCTCTCTCGAACGGGCCAATCGCCAGCGGCGCCGCCGCACGAATTCAAAGAAAGCCCGCCCCCGGCGTGCTGGCGCTGTGCCGGGCCGTCACGTGGGGCCGGCGGGCCCGGGCGTGCGCGGGGCGTTCCGGTTCCGGGCGCGGCGGGGTCGCCATGGCGAGCAACGCCGCCAGCCTGAACGCCGTGAGGGAGACCATGGACGGTGCGTGACAGCCGCGGGGCAGGGACGCGCAGGCTGCAGGGGAGAGGGAACGCCTGGCCCCGCCGCGGGCCGTGCACACGGGCGCCTCTCTTGGGAAGAGGGGCGCGAGTTGCGGCTGCCGAAAGATGCAGCGCGTAGCAGTTTTTGTTTTACTTCGTGTCACTTGGTGAAACGGTTCAACCCTCGCAGGGCGAGTGTCTTTGGAGCTGATGTGGCTTTTTTTTTTTTTTTAATAATTTAGCTAAGTATTTAACATAGAATACTAGTGTTTTTTTAGTATCAGTATATATTTATGTATGTGTGTATATATATATTTGCTCTTGTTTCTCATTATTTGTTACGGTTAATGTAAATGACGCGACCAGGCTCCGTGCATTTCGGGGCTGGAAATGCGCGGGACAGGGGAAGGACCGGCCCTGTGACGGTGGCAGCGGCAGCACCTGAACTGAACCGAACCCCGTATTTTGTTCTTGTTCGTGACTCGTGTCAGAAAACCAAAGTGAACTGAAAAAAAAAAAAAAAAACAAAAACAAAACAGTCCAAACTGCAATATAGTGAAAAAGCTTTGAGGACAGTAAGTCAGGGTTACAGAACTAAAATAGATTCTGATATGGAAAAAAACCAAAAACAAACCTAAACCTACGTACTGTTGTGGGATGAGGAATGTGAGAGAGAAGGGGTACTGGGAAATACTTTAGAGATTGATAAACCATGAGAAATGTGAGCAGGTGAGTGAAGTTCAGGCGCTCATTTTCAGCCTGACTACGAGGAGTTAAAGCTGGCATGTTTTGGAGTTGTTTCTCGGTATAGTGTGAAACTCTGGAATTTCACAAAATGCCTATACTAAAAGCTTATGCAGGGTGGAAAGCAGCCAGGCAGTCTGTTGAGGGTTGTTAAATGTGAAGTGTTTCCCTGAAAATGCCCTAATGAGGAAGTAGAGGTTAGGCTATGTTCAAGGGATAGTGCTATGAATTTGTTATTTTGTCAGCATTTTCTCTTCTCTTGAAGTTAAGACTGCTGTTAGAAAAGGGTTTTTTGGTACAGACCTTCATGAGTTGTGCTGGTGTAAAAATCAGCATTTCAGCCACTGATCTCTATGCTCTGACCTGCTGCTGGAGGCAAGGCAGGACTAGCAGGATCATTATGGCTCCTCTGATGCTGCAAGAGAGTAAAATCATTTTGTGCAGGTAGAGAGACACTTCTTTGGGAAGGAATCTAAATTCTGGTAACTGTACTTGACAACTTCCTTCTTTCCACTTCTGCAGCAGGCAGATTTAAAGACAATGTAAGGCTCTTGAGATATGGAAAGTACACTAATCTTCAGATTTAGGAGCCCAGGCTTCCTGTGTAACTATGCATATATTTTGTTTTGTATAGATACAGACATTTAGCAGTTGTTGTCCGCAAAGTTGTTAAGAGTTCAGAATTGTTGTGGAGAAACTGCTACATCTCTCTGCCAAAGACACTGCCTCAACACCTAAAGAAAGGACTTCATCAGTACCTGGAGTCCAAAAGCAGAGTGTCCTATAGCCTACCTTTTACCTAATTTGGTAATTAGGCATGTTATTTGTTGAATTCTTCACTTTTTTTTTTTTACTTTTTCAAAACCCATTATCCATTATTAAATTTCCTGAACCAGGAAAGCATGGTGTTTATGTTAGAAGCTGTAGCTTTTAGCTTTTGATGGAAAATTGAACGTAAATATTGTTGAAGTTCGAACAGCAATGGACATCTGCCGTGCTCACACTGTAGAATCTAAATTTTGGTGAAGAGTAATCTTGATCATTGAAATTTCATAGCCTGTAGGGACTAAAGTGCTTTCATTTTTTCTGTTGCAGTTCTGTTTGAGATTTCAAGAATACTAAACACTGGCTTGGATATGGAGACATTGTCCATTTGTGTGCGGCTTTGTGAACAAGGGATAAATCCAGAAGCATTATCTTCTGTTATTAAAGAACTGCGTAAGGCTACAGAAGCTCTAAAGGTAGTGCTCTAGTTTAAAAAGCTTATAAATTTGTTTTTAAGAGTCAGGTGTACATGCAACTTGCTATACTTCAGTTTGTAAATTGTACTTTGATATGACTCATTTTTAAATCAAGGAAATTAACTGTTCAATAGAGAAGGCAAGGAATACAGCTGAATTCAACATGAAACAGGAAATGTACAAATAACATATTTCGTAGAAATAAAATAATTAGACTAACTCTTCTGAAGAAGAAACCACAACCAAAACTCACGGATTTTTATTATAGTCACCATTTGTCCCCTTACTTGCATAATACCACAGATTTCTCCTTTAACCAATATCACCTCATTTCTACAACCTCAGCTCTAACAATATGCAGCAGTACTTGTAAACAGGTACGTTGCAGCTTGCTAACATTATCTTAACATACTGCTTTTGCCCCCTTAACCTGTGCTTTGAACCTTCCCAAAGACCAGAAAGAGGGGATTTGTGATGTGTGTATACATACAGCTTTTCATATGTGTGTATTTATCTGTTTAACTAATAGAGGGTAACCATGGCTTTAAAAAAAAATCTCACTTGCCTTTTGAGGGATTTTCGTTCTTTACTCTCTACCTAAGCAACACAGTCAGGGTTTTTTACTACTGCATCTTATATTTGGTTATTTTGCTTCTATTCTGGAAGACTGCATACTTTCTTTTTAACTTAACATTTTTCTATGCTCATGCATATTTTGTATTTTTGTCTGTGCTTAAATGTGTGCTTACATATGGATTTAACTGTGTATATAAATAATTAAGGGCTGTTTCACTTCTTACATTGCTTTCACTGGTTTCCCATTCCTGTTGCTCTCCTTTGCCTGCTTGTCCCATAACTGGTTTAGAATCTTCAGATGTCAGTCTTCAACAACTGTGCCTTGTTGTAATAAAAATTTTTACTGTTGTAAAAATTCAGTAATAAAAATACTCATATTCTTAATCAAATAATTGGTAGTATGATTTATGCAGTTATGATCAGCATCATTCTTCTGAGTTTTTTGTCAATAGTTTATCTGTATGGGTGGTGTAATAATTGCCATAAATTATATAAGATAAACTCCAAAGGTAACTGTATTTATGCATTTGAGCCTTTCTTGAACATATTAGGATAAAATAAGCAGATAAAAGCTGCTCAGATACAGGATGTAACACAAGCAAACAGCAGTGGCTCTTCTAGTAAAGGGTAATGGCAGTTGGCGGCATTATTTTTTTAGGAAATAGTAGTGTTCATTGGAAAAATAATCGCAAGTAGTTGTTTTTTTCTTTTTTTAATAGATCCTTAAGTTCTCTAGGTAAATGTAAAAAGTTACAAGAAAAGATTAAATTTAATCTGCATGATGTCTCTTTTAGTGACTTGGGATAATTTTTTTTCTGTTTCTAGGCCGCTGAAAATATGACAGGCTGACATGGGAGATCTCTGCATGAGAAGAGTGCCAAGTTAAACTTACCAGGAGCTCTGAGGATCACCACTATTAAGAAAAAGAAAATGAAATCAGTGTATGTCAGGGTTTCGGAGTACTTCTGTAATATTTTTCAAAAGAATGGTGTATTTCATAGCTTTGAAAAGTTTTTAAAAAGTTCACCAGTTATGTTATTACTTGGTATTTTTGTGAACTGTTTGTGAATGTAGTGCAATTGCTTGTTTGGCATCTGTACATCTAAAATCATGCCAGATATTATACATTTGTTGAATTTACTAGTGTGTGCCAACAAATCTTGTTACAATGGGTGTAGCTTTGTTAATGCATCCTTTAGAAGTGGTAGTATATCATGGGTTTTATCTTCTGCTTTGATGAAAAACTTCATGTGCAATTTTAGTCTTGCTTTATGGTCCGGATAGGAATGAAGCCCATACTGACTTTATTTTAGAGTAAGGGAAATAACTTAAGTCTCAAGTTGAAAGTAATAAATAAAGCATTTTTTAAAATATACGTAATGAACTGTGCTTTTGATTTCGATTCGAATTGCTGGGAAAAGTGTTTAACTTAGATAACAAAAGTTCTTCAGCTGTCCATAGAGATATGTATGACGTGGAATGTTTCACAGAGAGTAGATGCTACATTTGTTAACACCTGTTCTGACTGCAGGATCTAAAAATATTAAGGCTTTATTGTTACTGCAATACAATAGTCAGTGCGTACATGAGAAGCATCTGATTTGATTGATGAGTATCAGTAAGAGTTAAACAGCTGCTTGGTACAGGAATGTCTTCTCATTTAGCACTGGAAACCTTCACTGATGCCAAAACAAGTGTTAATGTCCAGTAAGTATCTGTGCACCCAAGAATTCTACTTTGTAAGAAAATGGTTTCTTGTGTGTTCTTCATGTGCTGCTGTGTAAGTTTGGGGCGGGGGGTGTTAAAGATTTTTTGATCTTTTGATATGCTGTTTTCAAAGTGTAGCACTAATGGGACCTAAAGCAACCTGCAGGGTTAACAGGGCAAAGCACATTTGGAAATGAACCTGGAATCTTAGTTAAGCCAAAAGTTATATTTGTGCAGAGATAAAAAGTTCTTTTTACTTGAAGAGTTTACATCATATACACTCCAGATCATAGCTCAACAAAAAGCAATAAAGGAAGCTAAATATGTCATATTGCTGACAAAGAGAATAGAAAAATATTTTATTGCACTGAATCACTTACCTTTATTTCTACGTAGCCTGGCCAAAATGTCAATGAAGATGCTGTAAATAATCAAACCGGGGAATTTTTAAGTGATTTCATTTTGCACACTCAGCATCAATTTAAAAAGGACTTTAAATGTTCATAACCTGAATATTGACAGTATGAAAAGATACCAACAAAGAAATTTATCTTAGGAAATCTGAAAATTCAGTAAAATATCATGAAAAGTCCGGGTCAGATTGCACAAATGAGCAATTAGCTCTCTTACTTAATTTTCTCTAGACTCAGTACTACGTGTCAAAAATGAGAAAAGACTTGGGAAGCATTCTTGCCGGTCTCAGGAGTCACATCTCAGTCTATGAAATGTCCCTTGTGTAACTTAAACTGAAAATTTTCTGTAAATTATATCAAATGTACCCAAAATCATAATGAAACTTTATTAGAATATATGTTTCTGCTGCTGCATTTCCTTTTTCTCTACAGCCAAATCTTTGGGTAATACAGGAAGTCTGATGACTTCCCTTGAACGTCACTCTATTGATTAGTTTTATGTATTTTGAGGGTTTTTTCTAATTTAGTAGCTTGATTTTGGTTTGGGTTCAATGTCCTTGAAATGCTTAAAACCAGCTTGCAACTGCAGTACGACAATTTATACATAATTTATAAAATTGTGTATAATTCTGGAATTGTCCAGTAAATTGCTTCTACCATTTCACCATTGGTAAGTTTACAGCTTTTATGTATTTAGACATTTTCTGGTAGACCATTTGTCCAGCAGAATTACAGAGGAGGGGCATGTCTTTGACATTCAAAACCCCAATTTGATGTCTATAAATCTAAAAGTGCATTATTTTCATTATTATGTGAAACAAAATGGTAACATTGGTTGCTTAATGTACTAAAGGGAGAACGTATTTTGTTTAAGTGGTGTAAGAGAACTTGTGGCTACTTTTGGTTTGGGGTGCCGTCCATAAAAAATACAGTTAGTGTTTTTTTTTTTCTTCTTCCTGGTGAGAGATAAAAAAGAAAATCCCACTAGTAGGAAGTTTCATACTGGAAATATTTGTGCTGTAAGGTAAGTCTATTGCTTTAATAGCATTCCCACTATGTGAACATGAGTGCAGTGGCTTGGCACTGGTGACTGAGAAGTCTTAGCTGCATTCACATTCTACTACATTTAACCAAGAAGCTGAGCAAACAGCACGTGCTTTTCCTCTGTGCTCCTTACTTATGTGCTTTTGGAACTCCAGAGAACATAAACATAGGAATATCTATACAGGTCCTGACCAAAGTTGTTTTTTCTAACACAATAGCTTCTTTTGTAGTCAAAGGCAGCTGTCTGAGGAAGGATAAGAACAATGCAAGCACATTTGGTTACTTTTCTTCTGTGTTCTCCAGGCTTCTAAATGTCTTCTATTCCAGGCTTTCCTGAACATCATATGGTTTGTCTATTTAGTAATTTTCAATGCTATTTTTTCCAGTAGTTGTCTAGTTTCCTTTGGACTATATATGCTTCCTGAATAACAGCAGCCTTTATCAATTGATATCTGTTGCATAAAGAATTGTTCATTCTTGTTCATTTTCAGCCTGATTTTCACTAGTTTATTTTAATGTCCCTCGCACAGTAAACTTTTCTACCATGCCATGTTGTGTAGATATGTAAGTCACCTTTAAATTTTGTCTTCTAAACTGAAATGCATTAGCATTTGAGTGACCAAAAGCGTGGAATAGCTCCCATATTTACTGTCCTTTGAAACTTCTCTGGGTCTCGTGTATTATTTTCTGAGAAGGGAACCAAAACTTCACAAATTAGCCATGCAGCTAAGTACTGGCCTACTTGATTATTTGTTCTTTATTCCTTTTCTAGTACTTCCTAATATTTGACTTGCTTTTTTAGTTTGATCTGAATGTTGAGCTGCTTTCATGGCATTATCTATGGTAACTGCAGGATCTCACTCTTTAGTAGAGTGATAAGCTCAGAGGTTATTTCTTCATATGTGGAAACTATGGTTATGTCCACGTGTATAATTTGTATATGCTGAATTGCATCTGCCACTTTTTCCTAATCAATCTTCCATGTGTTTCTCCAGTTCATCACAGTTTGCTAGTAGTCTTGCTACCATCACTAATTTTATCATTGGGAAATTTTGTTGCTTTATCCATTTTTTGAGGTTAATTATAAGCAAGTCATCCAGCACACAATGTATCAAAGACTGCAAAGGACAACTTGTGACCTAGGGCAGGAGCTGACCATTTATTTTCATTCCTTTTCAGTGATTGTGAATAAAATGCATTATTCTTACACCACGTGACTTCAGTGTCACATACGGCAACTCACTGTGAGAGTTTAAGCACAGTTGTGAATCCAGCCCTGCAGAGAGCATGGCATGCTTGATAACTATCAGGATCCCCAATTTTTCTCTTCCAGCTGCTGCTCTCTGGGTGAGCAAATAACTGGTTCAATCCTATTTGCTTTTTGATTCAATCAACTAGTTCCTTCTGAGTTTAACTTGTGTGCTGTTGCAGGCACACTTTATTATTCCAGGGACTGCTCCCAGCAGGCTGCATACCAGAGCCTTCTGTTCTTCCCCAACACTTTCCACCTTCAAACATCCCATCTGCTTTTACATGCTCATAATTTCATACGATAGAAACACTGCAGTCCTTATTATTTTAATATACTGTAAATTAAAAGGCACAAAAAATTACAATAACCCAAGACTCAGCAGTGATCCATGATGTAGCAACCTGCTTTAAAGAGATCTAATGCTGAACAGAGGGGCTTTACATTACTGTGTGATCTGAGCTAGGGACTTTGGCAGGTTACTTTACATTGAAGATTCAACTCTGAGTCACAAATATCAATGTTTAATTAAAGTTTGAAAACAGAATTTCAAAGAATGAGAGGTATGTCAGAGTAATTTCAACCTTTAGAAAGAGTGAGGGCAAGGACAGAGAGTTGCAGACCAGTCACCTCACATAGCAGCAAATTTACTTCCAACTGGTAAATCTGTGATTTTATCAGCAGAGAATTAAAGATAAAACAAGTCAAGTAACAAGAGACAGAATGAGAGGAAATGGCTATTACAGGATGCTTATTTACAGAAAATTGCTTCATCATTTCAAGTAGAAATAGTGAAGTAAGACCATAGTGCTATTTACTGCTTCCAGACCCACTGTTTATACTTCAAGAAAGTATGAGGATGATTTAAATGAAGCCATAAGACTTTTGGGATGAGAGAGAAAGCCTGAAGAGGTTTCAAAGTGCTCAGGGGGTGTGCAGGTTATCAAAGAGAAGTTGAGGAGAGCCATAATGACCCTGGTTGTGCCCTTGAACAAGTCTTGAACATAAAGGAAGTATTGTGGATGCTTTTTTTTAACCTTACAGAGAAAACCAGATTCAGTAGGTGTTATTGGAGAAATCAAACCTTAAAAGTAAGGCACAACTTCCCAGGAGTGAAAGTAAGTAAACTTTGACATGGCATATTAAGGAAATGACAACTGGCTACTGCTTGATGTTGTTAAAATGAAATTAAAAATACTTCTAAAAGACACGTTTTAATCCAGTCTCTGAGGCGAAGTCTATAATGCCTCTCTGCAGGGTGTCAGAGAGGCTGGCTGTAGCAGTTCCTTTTGATTGCAGAGTCTGTGAAGGGCAGTGTAAAACAACTCTAAGTAATGTGAAGAAAATTAGGAATATTTAGGATGACTATCAGTGTTGTTTCTGTCAGTAAGATAAATGGAAGCCTGGTTTCCAAGATATTTAAATGTTACCTGATCAAAAAAAACACCACAACTATTAATTATCTGAACTGGAAATCTGGAATATATTGAGTTAGGCACTTTTATTATCACTTTATAAATATTCTTATTTTTTCACCTCCAATTTTTACATGTTAGAAGAGACCAGCTCATGAAAATGGATCTCTGAAAGAGCTCAGTGGTGTCATTATGTAGGCGAGTGGGAGTTTAATGCTCAAATTTAACTTTCAGTGGAGCAGATGGAAAGTGAAGGAGTGAAGATGATGATGCCAGGCTGTACTGTGGTTACCTGAGGAAGCACCCAGGAGGACCCCATAGTAGGGAAGGAGGCCTCAGGAGTGTGAAGAGACTGAGGGACATCCCAGCTTGAATTTATTTATGATTATTTTATTTGTACACCAGATCCAAAATTAGTATATTTGAAGATACCAACAGTTATTTTCTTATTTAATGGACAGGAGATAGAGGAAAGAGAGACCTAAGTGATCACATTGCCTTGGCATTTGGCCTTGAAGCTGGTAAGACAATAAGGCTGCCAACCCCTCCTGCATTGCTGCTTGTTGTAGCTGGTGAGGATGTGACTGGAAGGAGCAAAGTTATCAGCTCTCACTCCATCCCACTTTCCTGGGCTACTGGAAGAGCTCCTCATGACATTTCATCTTGCATTCTTAGAAAGCTGCTTGGTACACACCCTGGCTTTGCTCCCAAGCCGGTTTATAGGGGCGTGTGGTTGTAAACAGGATTAATTATAATTTTGTGAGGGGACAGAGAAATAGTTTCATTCCTGTGATCAGCGAACTTACATTGAATTCAAAGCTTATAGTAAGCAGCAGGTATTTACTGTTTGTGATTCACATCTGTGAAAACTCCAGCATGTTAAAATAATATGCACATAAATACTGAGACTAAATGGTACATAAGTTCTGCAAGATCAATGTTAAGGAAAAATATTTAAAATTTGCAAATACAGTGCTCTGGCATGAGATTCAATGAGGGATTTAAAGAAGAATCAAACACTGGTCTTGCACATTTTGAAGTAAAAATGTAAAAACATCTGGGCAATCATTTCTGGGACATGTAAAGAGGAGCCTTGCTATTCTCTTAAGCAGAATTCAGGATACACTTTGAATTGTGTAAGATATTGGATATACAGAGATACGGACTGAACAAAATCTCAGCCTCTTTTCAGAGCAAATGCTTTTCTAATTCAAAAAGGAATGTTTTGTTTAGCTTCACTTCAGGTAAAACCTGTCACAGGCACAGGAACAACTCAAGGTACATGCACAGCTATTTATTCTTACATGCTGTGATGATTGCACTCATTGAAGGCAGAAAAATAACTGGTGCATACACAGACTGATAATCTGGCCTGCACTTTTAGCATGGTATTTCAGGTTAAGCATTTCAGTGGTAAGCATGATATCAGTAAAAAAGCCACCAGTCTTTGTCCATCAATACCTGTCTGCTCTCATTGAATGACTTCACAGCAGCTGTTCCATTTTTAGACATGTTGGGCCAGATTCAGCATTGACCCTGTGAAGTTTTATGAAAGTTGGTGAAAATAGCAATAGAGCACATAAATCAACAGGGAATATGGACTTTTTTTCATCTTAACTGTGGCTGGATGGGGGAAATAAAGAGATGATTTTGTTGGGGAAAATCCTTTAGTTTTCACATGGGAGGGCACTCTAGTTAAAATAGGTTGTTTTTCTTAATCTAAATATTAAAAAATAGCAATAATTAAAATAAAAAGGAAAATAATTTTACTAAAACTCCAAAGTTTTCCTTCAGTGTAGTTTTATAATTTGTCATACTATATCTTGTGCTTCCAATTGTCTTCTGTGTGTTGGGTTTTCTGACAACTACATCTGCCACAATTCATTATTTTCCTCTCTCCCCTCAATTTTAATTCTCTCATTAGAGAGGGTCAGGCTTCAATGTTTTCCAATTTCTCAGCAGTCATTTCTACAATATTTCCTCAAGATAACCAGGCACTACTCAATAGTAGTTTTCTTGGAGACTGACTTTTCTGCTGGAAATGATTTTGATAGAACTGTTTTGATTGGTCATCATATGAGCACAACTATCAAAGAAAGTGGAGTTGTGCAATATTGTACATGCTCAAATCAGCTCTGTGTGCTGGGGCACAAACTTCTTTATTTAGGTATTCCTAAAATACTTTTAGAATGTTATATTGTGCAGTGTAGGTATCCAATGCATTGGTAGATATATGCTAGTGTTGTTTGTAGAGAGATCAGAGAGATATCCTTGATTCTTCTAAAATGCATCTTTTATTTGTGTTTTGCTATTATTGTCCTGTGATGTGTCCAAGTCACATTTGGCACCTGTTTTTAGTTTTAGCAAAAAATCTCTAGGGGAAAAAACCACAGACAGTGTTTTGCCCTTATTTCAATTTACTTGGCTTTATCTGTCCCAACTTTTGGGATGATCAGCAGACAGAACCCGATTTGTTACATACCTTGATGTCCACAAAAGTGATTAATTTGTCTGTAAAACAATTAAAGTTTGCTGCTTAATAATTTTATTAAAAGGGTACCATTATCATACATTTTCTTCGTGTTTGTGTCAGTAATTTTTTTAAGCCCTTCCAAATATTTGTAAAAGGCAAAGTAGGAGAATAAATAGAAGTATTACTGGAAACTGTTGCATAATCCACTAGATGGCAGGCAAACATTTGTAACCACTGCTGCAGCGTTGTAAAATATCCCTCTATTAGTTTTGTATGGATTCTAATAAAGAGTATTTTAGGATCAATTTCCAGTTTAATGAAGGACTGGTGCAATTTAACCTTTTGATTTATTTTAAAAACAGTTTAAACAGTAAAAGGAAGAATAAAAGAAGTGTGCTATTGATTGCATGATTTTGGCTCACAGGAGACAGAATAGAGGTTTAAGAACTTAACATTTTGTAATTTTTGTATTTAAATTTTACTAAGAAGTGATATAGCAATAGTAAGATGGCCACAGAAGAGGGAGTTTTCAGCATGGCAAATAGGTATTGGCATCTTTTCCCTTTCATTCAGAGTAATAGAAATTACACAAACTGTCTTAGAAACTGCACTTGAAGGAAGTTCTATCACCTGCTGTAGTTTGTAGCCACTTTGGCTTTTCTTGTTTTTTGTGTTTAAATACTTTCTGGCAGTTAAACAGCAATCTGCAGTGTTTAAGACAAGAAGGCACAATCAAGGTAAGGGTGCCACATAGTAACTAGGGTAGGAAGATATACCTCCCCTGCTGAGGATATACCAGTGGATGTACCCATACCATAGCAGCATCACAGTTTAAAATAAACACCAAATAAATAGTCAAGTTTATTAGATATGGTAGATTACATAAGAATTAAGACAACTCCTACCATTTCCAGCAGTGAAAATAGAAGGTAGAAGCAAGATGAGTACTCCCACCTGCCCTCCAGTGAGGAGGTAATTTCTGTCCACCAAATATGATTCTGAATCTCTTTCTTCTCTTTGTCCTCCAAAATGAGAGGGGAATGGAGGTAGGATGGAGATTTCCTAAAGTAGAATATTTAAAGAGGTAGGATAGAAGTACCATATTAATCTTCAGCCTCTCTCCATGAATGATAATCTTTCAGGAACAAGATGTAGCTCCTGGTATAATTGGATTAGCTTATCAAGGGTTAATGAGTGAAAAGAGAGCTGTCCCCAGCTCAGTCCCAGTACTCCTCACACCCACTAAGCTCTTTCCCAAATATTTAATAAAATTGCAATTTTATACTTTATGGTGGTGGTATTTTTGTAGAAAAAGAAAAACAAACCCCAGATTATTTCAACTATCCTTTAACCACTGTTTTTCTCTGCAGTCAGTGGAGAGAGGGAAGCTCTCAGTGGAGAGGGGCAAAGAGAGCACTAAAGTTATTCTGAATTGCTCTCTAAAGGAAACTCTCTATTGACTGAAAAGGTAACCCAAGGAGACTAGTGTCCTGAGGCTAAGATTAGTCTTTGCAAATATTCCCATTAGATCACCTACTCTGACTTCCTGTATTTCACAAGCCTTTGAATTTCACCCAACAACCTCTCTATTGAGTTCAATAACTTGTGTTTAGATAAAGCATATCCAACAAGACATTTATTCTTTAGTTGAAGACATTAATAGAGATAGTGTATCCACTGATTCCTTTGTTGGTTTGTTCCACAGTTAATCATCTCCTCTGTTAAACTTTGTGTGCCTTATTTCTTGTTTTAATTTATCTGGCTCAAGCTCAGTACACAGCTGCTTGTTGTGTTTTTTCCTTCTTAACTAAAGAACCCTCTAGTGTGTGGGATTTTCTCCTGAGGGAGTTATTATAATCAAGTCACTACTCTATCTTCCTTTTGATAAATTGAAAGGATTTTCTCTTTCTGTAAAACATTTTTCTTTTTCTCTCATTCATTGCAACCTGTGGGGTTTTCCCCTTCCCTTGAGTCTGATAGCAATCTCACCCGTGGTGTGTGGAGATAAGATCAATCTTATTTGCTCTAAAATCACACTCACAATTCCTTTTCCTTAATGCTTCCTCAGCAACCCCTTAAGTCCTTTCTGGAGTTACTGTTTCACAGAAGTTGGTCCTCCACTTTTCAAGGATGGCCTAACTTGTTGCCAATTCCTTAGTTTTTCATATATCTTTATTAAAATACCTTTTATTTGAATTGGTCCACCTTACTGAACAGTTCAAAACCCTCTTTCTGTCTGCCGTCTCTTTACATTTACCACTCTGCCAGCTTTTTAGTAAACTACAAATCATATCAGCCAAAATTTTGTCATTTACTTCCAGGTTATCCGTGACAAAGCATCAGCTTGGCAATAGAACCTTGTAGCACACTGCAAAAATCAGGATGGTTGCTCCTGCTAGTGTGTGATCTTGAATTATAAAATATGGCCTCAAAGTGTGCTTGTTTCTATGCCCTTTCCTTATTAAATTGAGTCTCAACATTGTCTTTGTTTTTGAATACTGATTTTTGGAAGATTTATCCAATCCTGAAGCCCATGAAAGGAGTTTTTATTAGGACTGTGTAAGCCATTAAAAAATAAAAGGCTGTCATGTTTTCTAAAGTCAGAACTCCCATGAAAGTCCAAAAGCATGCAATTACAGATATAGTAGTGACTTGATTATAAACCAAATTAATAATCTCATCAAAGAATGAAGTAAGTTTTATTTAACAAGACCTATTTTCTACAAAACCATGTTGACCATCATTAATTACATTCATTCCTTCAATTTTGTATTAATTGAATCCCACATCATCTTATTAGCTTTTCCATTAATTTTTCCTGGCTTTTATGTGATGCTTACTGGTTTTAAGTTACCTGGGTCATCACAGTTTCCCTTTCAAAAGAATGGTACAATGTAAGCACTAATTCAAGAATTATCTAATTTTCTCCAGAGTTTTAAATACAGAGCACTAGACTCAAGATATTTTGCTGTTTTCCTTAATCCCACTATTTTCCTTAACTGTGCATAACTAGCTCCTTTGTAGCTCCAAACGTGAGCACATTAATCTAGGATGTATTATTTTAATATTTCTGTGTTCTACGATTTTCTATGCCTTACTCTTTTAGCTGCTGTTTTAAATATAGAAAGTAGACAGTGCACTTCTCTGACCACAGACAGTGTCCAAGTATGGAAAGTAATTTTGCTTTTACTGGTTAAAATGAAAATTAAGGCATTCCTGATTACTGTGGGTATTTTTTTTGCTGCAAACTTGTAGCTGTTGCAAATGAATCCTGTTTTAGGGCTAACTGTATGGGAGTCACCAGATGGCACTGTTGCAAGTGTCTGATGATTCTTTTGTCTTAGAGGAGACTATGTACAAATAGGCCTTGAAAGATATACTTAGTTGTTATTTGTTTATTTTTCCCTTACAGTAGCTCAGCTGAAATCTAGCACAAGCTAAATATTTTTTCACAGGCTTTGTGATAGCCTAAAGGTTTTGCCTAAGAACAAGCTAAACATAATACAGACTACAAACCTCACAAGTGGCCTAAGTGGTGGCCAAGACTGTGACGTTCTTCAATTGTTCACAATGTTTTTTGAAAGTTGGAGTCATCCTTTGGAGAGTGAGAAGCTTAAGCAGCTCCTACACAGCCTAGCAACATTTAAAATGTCCCGAGCCACAAAAATGTGAAGGGAAAGCATTCTGTTATTTGCTTCTCTGAGTCAGGCGGAATGGTAGGGGCATTTATAATGTTTCATTATCAAAGTCAAGAAGAAACAGGGGAGTAATAAACTTATTTAAATGTAATGCAGCTTCTGATGAAGTTCTGAAAAACTTCATAAGCCAATTTCAAATCTGACACCCAGAGAAGAGTAGCAAGACAGAGGACTGACAAGCACAGTGACAAAAAATTATGAGGCTGTGTAATGAAGCTCATACATCTCCTACACTCATTTACTTATCAAAGTATTAATTGTAGTAAATTCATAAAAAAGCAAAACTTGCAGGAATATATTGAATACCTTTGCAGATATACATGCTACTTTGATGGGTTTGGATTGCATATTTCCCATAAAATTATTTTCATCTAAAGCTCTGAATCCAGCTCACTTTTTTAGGTCCTATTTAAGCCTTATATGTCTATTTGCTTCTCAGTACAAGAATTATGTCTGGTTATGTACATGTGAATGTACATGTACATGCTTAATTTTTAGTTTGCAATGTACATATTCAAAGTGTGAAGCTTCATATTTGACACTTACTTATCTGGTTAAACACCACTGAACTACTTGACACTGAATGTGCAATACTTTTCTCAATTAAAATACCTGGTTGCATTCAGTAGAATAAAGATAACCAGTTTCATGGGGAATGTCCCCATAAAACACTTGTCCAGGTGCAACCTATCCCAGCTAAGGAAAAAGAAGTTATAGCCATATTTATCAAAATGTATAATCCTTGCATTATATATAGACATATATATATATATGTCTATATGTTTTAAAGTATACTCACACCATGTCCAGCATGGACAGTAATTCACTGGGGAAATATAATTTGATTTATTGACAGTCAGCAAATCCTTGTTCATACAAAGTGAAGCACAGGAACATCAGTATATACATTTAACATAAGCTTTGTGTTTTAAAGCCATGCCCAAAATATATGCCTAGAGTACCATTTCTCTCACTGGAAGGTGTGAGGCTTAACCAGAGCTGCCAGTCTTGTACAAGTGTTTCTCGAGCACAAACATTTAAGGTGGAATGTTAAACAAATATTTTAATCACTTCTATAAGGTTATTCATAGCCACTTCAATCCAAGTTCACTGGCTTACCACACTCTCACTGTGACTTTCCATTTCTAATTAGGCAGCCGTGTTGCACACCAGTGATTTTGTTGCATCTCCTTTAGCTGATGGTAATCTTTCTGCAAAGAAGTAAGAACTGTTACTAGAACCCCGTATTAAACCATAGATGAAAAAGAAAATTCCCTTCGGGAGAGGAGGGGGACATTTCAGGAGATAACACCTTTTGCAGCCCTGCAAGTAAGTAGGGGTCATCCTCTCTTTTACCAGGCACTGGCTGGAGTTTTCCAGCTCTCTTGGATGTATCTCAAATTACCAGTTTAAATGCCTTGACGAGTAAGGGACTCCAGATAAAGGTACAAAGGTGTTTCATGTAATATGGAGAAAAAAGATTTCATGTAATATGGAGATACTTCAATGGATTCCTTGAGTTGTCTGTAGACAATTTTTTTATATTTTTTCCCTGTATCCCTTGCCAAAGATAATCATAGTCACTTTACTCTTTGTGTTCTTCAGTGGTCATTTACGTGCCATCCTCACTACACCTTTTACTCACTTATGTGCCTGCTGCTGCTGGGTTGGGGATAATATTTTCTCAGGCCACAACTGATATGTTAATCCATGCAGTACTTCTGTCACTTCCATGTGGATTATTGTAATTCCTCTCTGGTGTCTACCTGATTGCAAAACTTCACAAGTTCTGTTTTACATAAAATGCTGTGGCTGACATGCTTATTCATCTTAAACCAAATTAGCATATCACTCTGGTCTTTTGATCCATGCTACGGCTGCCAGTCAGAGCAGTGCTCCCTTCCTACACGACCTGGCATGCATTGATGCGTGATGATGGATTCTGACCACAAATATGAATGCAAGCATATAGTTTAGGCAGCAAAATATTGCCTTGCACCTTTTGCACACTATAAACCACCTTTTTCTTTGCTTTATATTGATGTGCTAACACTTCTAATAGCCATGCTTAAGAATAATTAATGTATTCCTAGGCATTAGGAATGGAAATGGACTCCTCAGGCATTGTAGTTGAAATAATGTGTCCTCCAGCTGCAGAAAGTCATGCTGTAAAGTTCTTTTCTAAATGAGGCTTTTACTGGGCAAATAGGACTCCACACTTTGCTGGTTTCGCTTTCAATATGGAATATGGAACTGTTCAAGCCTACGTCTGCGTGGCTTTGTAGGGAATAACATGATAAGGAAAGGAATTCACAAGCAGCTTTCCCCAGACTCTATCCAGGGTTTGGAAGTCTTTAGCAATACAGGAAATGAAGACTAAATGTCATTTTTCCTGACACATTTCCATGGGGAATAATACCACCAAAGCACAACACTGTTCTATTTTAGATCTAGGAATGCAGTTTGAATTTTTCTGTTGAGAATAAAATTTAAAAAAACCAAAAAAAACCAAAAAAACCAAACCTATAATTATTTGAAATGCACCTGTTTAAGAAAAGATGAAGAAAAAGAACAAATGTCTCAGTGTTACTGTACTCTTTCAAACCTATATAGCCCATGAAAGCACTCATCTTGTTTCTGCTTTGGGTTGCAATCCCATACTGAATATATTTATATTTCCTTTACAAGCTACAGTATTCAAGTCCCATGCACTTGAATAGTTTGTGATGGAGACCTGTTTTCCACATGCTATAACCTGACTTTGCAGATATTTAGCTTGAAGATTCACCTTGTCTAACTTCACATTTGCCATAATGAGGTCTACTGCTGAGCTGGTTGCCTTAGGCATGTTGTTTGTTGATGGAGAGATGCAATTTTGGGGCACAGTCTGACTTGTTTTGTGGATAAATCAAATTATATTAATTTGCTAATTATCTAGATTAAATTAGACACAGCCTTTTATTATCGATCAGATGAATTTCATTCTTGGAGACACAACTACCATTAGTCATATAGTATTTTAGCTGAGTGCAGTGCAACTGGTTGTATGAATAATTGTCTGCATGTTGAGGGCCTTATACTACAAATACCTGAACGTTGTCTAATTTGAAAAGTCTCAGTAAATCACATAGTAACTAAAAGACACCAGGGGAAATTCAAAACTATTGTTATAATCTGACAGTTATTCAGTGCTTTCACCCTCCTTACTAGTGAGTTACACCTGTATTAGGCAAGCAAAAGAATAAAACCTCAAAGCACTATATATATATATATGTACAGACGCTTAAACACAATGAAAGCTATGTTACCTATATTCTACTATACATTTTTTATTCTAGTCTATAGATTGAAAAAACCTGCAACACAGAGGGTTGTAGTAACGGTGTACAACCTGGGTCACACTCTCCTTGTCCTAACATGAACATGCACATGAATAATGAGACCCATCTTTTTGGCCTTCTCTAGTAACAGAACTGAAATTAAACAAAAGTGCTTCCTTGATTCCTTCTACTATAATGCTTCTCATCTCAGCAAAGTTAGGCACTTGCATGATACTAAAGCCAGCATTTTTATAGGCATTTTAGATATACAGGCATTTTAAGTATAATTATTTGTAAAAAAAAAAAAATCAAAATATTGGGAAAAAAGTAGAACAGACTTGCTATTTAGTAAAATAGCTTCAATTCTTTTAGTTAGATTGTCCATGCCTCAAAGTCACTAATATGTAATATTTACTTTTTTACAAGAAAATTAAGCAACTGCATTTGCCAAGTAGAACTTTTTATGTTACTTGACTATTAATTTTTTTTCTTATACAATGCTATATAAAAGAGAAAGAAAAAAGAAGGAGAAAGAGAAAGAGAAAGAGAAAGAGAAAGAGAAAGAGAAAAAATAGAATTTAGGTTGTAATTCCTCAAATGCCTAACATAAACAAGTATCTCTGGAAAGTTACTGTGTGTTTTTTTCTTAAAGAAGCACACACACACATATATATTTAAATCTACACCAGATAATTAGGTGCCTTTGTACTATTGCATAGACACCGTAGTGCACTGAAACATCTAATATTTAGCCTGTTCGCCATAAATATTAAATCTTGATTTATTCATAGAGCTGCAATGAAATACAAACATGTATACACACGTATGTACCACCAATTATAAAAACTGATATACACAGTGGAATATTCTAATGGGTTGGTCCTCTGTTTATTCTCAAAATTGTTTCCCTCAGGCTCCATTTCTGTTACTGTACCATCTCAAGTGGATTTGAATTTGAAAGTGTTCTCTAGTTTTGAATGTTAATGGATGTCATTGCACTGTGGCTCTACAAGAAGGAAGAACATTACTATCAAATAAAAACACTGAAAGTTTGAAGAAGGTGTTTTTTAAGCCACAGCTCTGACAAAAGTAAGGATGCTTTCATTTTTGCCCATGAAAACAAATTAATCTTGCTGTATAAATAAAGAAAATTTATTTATTTATGCAGAAAACGTACTAAAGCTTGTTCAAATGTGCAAAGTAAAGTAATCAGATGAAATTAATATTGATAAGAAATGATAATTCCTATAATGTTAACACTGTGCACAAGGTCAAGGCCTATTCTGGGTTCTCAGATAATGAAAAGAAAATCATTCTGATGTTTCTTAAAATTTGACTTATGCTAGCAATGAATATTTAAAAAAATGAATACCTAACCAATAATCCATCCTCGGTGAAGATTCAGCTAAACCTTGCAACAGAAATTGCCTTTTGGTTCAGCCTATTTATTTTAAATCTAGGACTCTTATTTGGGATTTCAGAAGAAAGCCATTTTTTATGGAGATTGCAGTGTAATAGATGAAATGCTGGTAGGGGTTTTTTTACATAAGATTTGGCAGAAGGAATATATCTGATCTCATACCAAAAATATCAGCAATCTGTATGCTAAACTGTAAATCATGCTGCACACATTAAAAGCTCTCACGTATACAAACAAAATTTGTCTGAAGTCATTGCTTTCAGAAACTAGACAGCCTGGGACAATAGTAAGTCCTTATTTTTTTTTTTTTTTACTTCTCTTTCAATCAGTCTTTCCATATTAGCACTTTTTTTCTTTTTTCTTTTTTCTTTTTCTTCTAAAGGATATGAAAACAGGACATAAGTTATTTAGCACACTGCATTTCAAGAGCCTAGGGTCTGGATATTTTTGCCCTTACTTTATTGAACACTTTTTTATGCCCACAAACAGTCCTACTGGGGTCTATGAAATTGTGCATATTGGTATTATACACTTAGAGAAGATGTAAGAATTTTGCCTTTGGACCTGACAAATATGAAATGTAAGCTGTAATGTGTAAATCATATTTTCTGGAAATTTTTTGAAAGTATGGCAGGGAAAAACTGGTAAGATTCAGTGTGGTGCTGACAGAGATGAGAGAACAACAACACGAAAACTTTGTATGCACCTTGGCATTCACATGTAGTGTATTGATGCTTGGATGCATAAAATATTTTGTTCTGGTTATTGTTTAGTAAAAGCTCAGGCAGCCAATGGTTCAGTTAATCAGTATATTAAATAAGAAGTTACGTAAGTATGATTTTTCAGCTCTCTCTCTCCTTGATCTTTGAAGTGTGTCACTCTTTCATTTTGCCATTCAACAGCCTGACATGCAAAAGCTTTGTTCAGACAGTTTAATTTAATCACTGCCACTGGTTCAACAAGATGATAAAATCCCCTGTGCTGTACAACATCCAACATCCAGCTCACTGTTATCTGATACTGTTTGAAGCTCTTCTCATGAATGTGTGCTGATAACACAAGAACTCCAAACATGTCATAAACAATATATTAATACCCTTGATTGAATTCCATTAGAATAAGAACGAGATGAAGTTTAGGCTATCCAAGAAGGCCAATGTAATAAAATGTAATTTGGACTAATCTTTCCAAAGAATGCCTCGTGTTTGAAGATGACAGTCTCCCATCAGAAGCAGAAGTAATTGCTTGTTGAATGCACTGGGAACTCCTTTGAATTCTGGCCTTTGTACTTTGTGCACTTTCCAGGTGTCTCCTGCAGTAGACAATCTACCCTTTTGTTTCAGCAGAGAGATGGCAGGACTGCAAATAATAAAAGAGGCAGTGTTTGTTTTAAGGAGCAGTGGGGGGCCGGATGAAATTTCTAGGAGCTTAGGACTAGAAGTGGGGCTGTTTACGGCAAAAGCAAAGCAAAGGACTTAATAGGTAACGTAATTCAAGTAATCTGTTTCCTTAAATTGAATCGGGAAGAGGTCAAAGGTATTTCAGTCAGTGCATACCTACAGATAGCAGAAAGCATAAAGGTTAACCTGTCTCTGGAGTAGATCTTTACACAACAGAGTAGCAACACTGAAAACTTGTTTAGCCAGAGAATTTAACTGGTTTAAACCAGAATTTTCAGGATATGTAATTTGTTAAATTGATATGGCTTACATACAAAAATTTTTTCTTTGGTTTTCTTCACAAGGAAGAATTTCTTAGATTACTTCATAAGCAATAAACTAAAATAAATGGCAGTACTCTGATTTTGTAATGAATTTTTTTTTTATTTGCAGCATTTCCTGCTTTTTTATTAAAAAATTACCAAGCATTGACAATATCCTTTCTGGTCCAGAAAATCTTTAAGGCAGAGATTTTCTTAGATATTAAAAACAAAAACAAAAACAAAAACAAAAACAAAAACAAAAACAAAAACAAAAACAAACAAAACAAAACAAAACAAAAACAAAAACAAAAACAAAAACAAACTCCAGGAGGCTCTGTTTAAAAGAGGAAAAAGAGGAAACAGTTTGGCTTTCTTTAGCTAGTTTTCATTTCAGTGCTATAGTCACACCTGAATCTCTGTAACTGGGGAGTAAGGATAGCCCAAATACACAGTCATAGGAAACTAAGTGTCTGGAGCTGTCAATGCAAAAGGGCAGCAAGGTTATTCATAGATTGGATCTGTGAACCTTTCTACTGGACCCAACACCACTTTGCATTCTGGTCCAGTGAACACTCTTCCAAATCCACCTCCACTCTGAAAAGACAGGTTGGTGGCATTTCCCCATTCAGGCTTTATTTTTCTGCCTCTTAGTGAGCTCTCAGCTCTGTTACGTGTACATCAAAATATCAGCTGAGACTACTAAGATTACTCCTGTGAAAATATTTGCTCATACCTACAAAATTCAAAGGCATCACAGCACCTTGAAACCCTGTTTCCTGGTAGCAGTTTGTACAGGTGGAGTAAATTAGCTTATTTTTCTCACTCTTTCCCATAACCGAGGATATCAAATATTCTCTTTGGCAGAAGAATAATTTCACGTTTTCTCATTTTGTCTCAGTGAATACTTGTAGTTCCTAGGACTATTGTGACAGCACTTTCACCATTTCTTACTCTCTTTCCGAGAAGCTGCAAAATACAGCTTCTTGAGGAATGTTAATAGCTGCAATTTTAATTTGGGGTAATTTGAAATAAATACAGCTGGCATTGCAGACAGATAAACTCTGATTATGACAGAATTGTTTTCTGTGACATCTCAGCTTCTTTTAGGCTAGAATCTGCAAACACATATGCTTAACTTGAAATCTGTGAAATCAGCTGTGCCTCGCTGGAGCTGCTTGTAAGTTTGGAGAAATCAAATGCTTGGGGGAGGCAAATGTAAAGTTTTTGCTGGATTAAGACCTTCAGCACAGCATTTTTGGTGTTTGTGAAATGCACAACATACATCAACAGCCATTAAAATATGTTTGAGGAAAGAATTCTCAAGATTGATTGTTTCTTCAAAAATGACTCAAAAAATCAATCAGAACTGTTTTAGAAATATGCCTACTATGCACCAAGATCTAGTTGCTGTTGTTTTTTTTAACAAAATTTATCAATCCATTAAAGAGGAGACAAGTAAACAAAAATGAATTGTCATTTGTGTTATTTTATTAGTGTCACATGGGATTACAGCATATTATTGACTTTAGGAATATTTTACCCGAGGAGATTTGTTTTAACATGCACAAATCAGGATCAATACTAGATATGCGAATAATTTTCATAAAAAGTTACAAGGCAATTTTTTTTTTGTTTACAAATCCCCTGATTATACTTATAGTCTATGAAAAAAATCATCATTGTGACCTAGCTAAGATTTAATTTTTAAAAAATGGATTATTATTTGCATTGTTTCTTACTTTCCCAAGTGCATTATTTAGTGACCAAATGTAATTTCTGTGCTCACCCGGTTATAGAGTGAAGTTAGATCGCCTGCACAATTTTTGCTGACTTTGCTGCCTTAGCTTGCTTTATCAATTCCTTCTTTTCCCCTTTTTTCATTAGAGATCACATATAGTTTAAGAGCTGTAATCTGAAACCTTACAGCTCTAGTGGATACTTAAAAGACTCATTGATACACTTTGAAACCTAGTCAATTGAACAGCATTAGCAACAGCAGCATCTAGCCATTAGGCTATTAGGATCATTTGCCGAGGCACTAAAATTAAATATAGGGACACTAGCAATTCCCCAATTATATTGTGTTAGTGAATGGCAGTGAAAAGGATATTATTTTAGTCAGCTCAGTGCCACTATTGCAAGAATCAAGATGCTTTCCATTTTGTGGATGTAGATATGTATTGGCCAGGAGACTTTGACATTAATTTAATTCCCTCTGCAGGCAGAATAGATCAACACCATGGACAAGATTCAAATCCTACCAGCCAAGGGCAACTTTTCACAGGCTCTATATTTAATAATATATTTGTGGGATTTTTTAAACATTTAAAATGATACGTATAAGTTAAAATACTATCTAGAAAAACATCCATATTGAGGTGGCAGAGTGAATGGTACACAGTTCAGGCAAAGAAATTATTGGTCTCTGTTAGCTGGTTCCCACAGCTGTGACCCTCCTGGTCCAGCCTCCCACATGAAGCCTGCATCTTTGCAGGAGAGAGTGCTTCCAGGGAAAAGAAAGAATTTGACCCAGAATCATAAAAAAACAAAGATAAAGGAAGTCCTGGTCTAGAACTGGGATTAATACTAGGAGTCAGCTATAAATATGTTTCTTCTGTTTTGAGTTGTCTGCAATCCTTTATTGCAGTAAGAGAGAAGGAAACTCTTAGAAGTTCAGTCAGTAGGAGTTAGTTTTTGTAGAGGAAAGCCAGGCTGTACTAGATTAAGAGGTGCTAGTAGCAATATAAGAATGACTTTATCACACTGAAACAGAATTCCCATTAGCCCAGTCCCAACAGAGACAACAGCAAGTGCCTAGGAATCTACATGCAATGATACACATCCAGCACACTTTTCCTGAGCTCTTCCTGAACTAAGAGACAGTGCTGGTTTAGACTTTCTTTCAGATAAAAATAAAAGAGCTGGTCTTGGATCAAGCAATCATAACTTGATTCAAATTGAATTCAATGGAAAGAAAAGCTGAATATATCTGTAGCTGGGTATCTTAATAATAATTTTAAAAATTAATGAATTATTTAGAGTAAGGTAATGAAGTCACCTACATGTGGATTTAGATAGTCAAATCTACAGAAGACTTGGAATTTCCTTTAGTTAAAACTGTATAACTAAGTTATACAGTTCTATGCAAAGGAGGTTCTATGCAAAGAAAGTGAGGTAACATCTAGAAAAACAAACCAATGCAACAGAAAAGATTATATATCTTGAAAAGAATTTAGGGGACAAGCAGAAAATATAAATGAGAGGTAAAAGAAATTTTCAAGGAAAGAAACACAGAATGAAAGTGAATTCTGGAAGCATGGGAGCCAGTAGCAAGCACCTACACTGGTATAGCCAAAAAACTATACTCAACAACTCATGTCATTCCTTCTAGCTCTGCTTTCCTTACTAGTGCTGTTACTCCTAATTTAATGTTTTTTTCTCTCTTGCTCTGCTTTGCATCCATGTGGCACCCCTTCTGTGTTTATTTTCAGCATTCATCCAGGTTAAGTACCTTTACTGAATTTTGGCAAGGAGTTAAGTTAACTCATGTTTTCCTATAAAAAATTTCTTTGGTATCTTGTAATTCTTCATCTTTTCACTCTTCCTCCTATGCCGTATCACTACGTTAATTAAATAGCTTAAGAAAATGTCTTCTTTTGCCTCACTCCAGCTTCTCTCATACAGTCCAGTTGGTTACAACTGCTTTCAACATTTTTAATTGTAGTTAACAATTATTTTGATTCTGATATTCTGGATTTTTTGAGGAAAAAATACTTGAGAAAATAGCTCTTCTCACCTCAGAAGTCATGTATTAGAACAACATTGAGAACAAGGAAAAAGGAAGCTCTGAGTATGGGTTTGTTCTGACTAAATGGATGGTTTACAGAGAGAAACTCCAAAAGGCTGTCTTGAAGTGGGAAAGTCCTGAAAAAAGAGCAAGGAGAAAAGAGACCTGAGACTCTAAGATGACCCACTTTAAGAAAATTACCCCCTTCCCCAGTGTACCTCCACTTGAAATTGGACACTGGAACGTGTATCTAAGCACTGACCGAAGGAAAAAAAAGCTAAAAATATTGAGATTTTGACCTTGGTTCTATCAGCACAATTTTTTCACTTTTTTGCTATATCACGAGAAGGGACTCTTCTAATTACAGGTTTGCTTTTACAGGTATTTGAGAGCAAGACCTTACTTCTAATTTGTATTTACATTACAGGTTAACTTAATAGTTTAGTCTGTCCTGAGACTGAATGGAAATGGTGGATAGGGAAGCTGTAAGGAAAGTGAAAATGCCATCCTACTGGGGTGCGGATAAGTGGTATGCTTTTTCTTCTGCGAAAATTTACAACAGCTCTGAGTTTTTGTGAGTTTTGTAATCAACCTGTGGAGCAAGGAAGCTATAGAAATGTCTGGATCAATGTTTCTGAGTTTAGTGAGGGGTTTTGGAAAAAGAACATGGAGCTTTTCTGTCAAGAGAGAAATACTGCTCTTGTAGCAGACAGCTTTTCATGGCACTTTACAGCTTTATTTTTCTTTTCTTCTCCTTCACACTGTAAAGATAATATGTCTTCCAACAAATGCAACTCAAATGTTCTTTAGATAAAATAAAAAACCTTAAATAAGTAAAATGAAAACAAAGTTTGGATGCTAATATCAATGTACAAAATACATTTTTTTCTGTCTGCCCTTAATATGCTTGTCAACTCCTCAAGAGCAACCAATGCAAACCCTGGAATTATGAAATTAGTTCAGAATAGATCAATGTACCGTGGTAGCAGCATTGAATTTTTCTTCATCAGCAGCTGAATCACACTGCTCATAACATTTGCTGGACAGAGTGCTCATGAACTAAATTGTTGCTTCACAATCATGCGCTATTAACTTTTGCTGTAGATGTGTTTTTGCCACTTGGTAATTGGATTTAAAAAGAAGAAAAGAAAGCCAGAAAACTTTTATTGAGGTTTTTGAACCCTGTAGAGAATAGTGAGGTTCCCTTTCAATAATTTATAATATGGCTTACTCTGAGATTAGTTAAGTGTGCATACTGCAGCTATAATAATTTTGTAATGAAATATAAAGCAAGCATGAACAAGAATCTACAGCAAATATTTTGATTCCATCAAGCCCCAAAATCAATTGGCACTTAGTCCCAGCCAATCATTTCATCTACTGATAATATTACATTTGCACCTGCTAGCAAGCTAAAGGCTCTCTCCACCTTCAGCTTTTCCCTGTACCTGTACAAGTAAACGATTAAACAGGTTTGGGGCCTGGCCTTAAGCACAGTCCAGAATCACCCATCTTGTCCAAATAAGTTGTGGCAAATAAGGAGCCACGACATCTTTGGCTCTTATGTGTATCTTTAATGATAGCTGGGCAGAATTCTGCATGAGCTTAGGGCTCTTCTCAGTAAGAAGTAGAGATAGGGTTATTGTGTTTGGAGATAAAGGAATTTTAGTTGTATAGATGCAATCAGTAGGGAATAATTGCAAGACACAGCCCTTGCATGGCACAGTCACCTACTGCAGTGTGCTCTCAACTGGCTGCTGTCAGTGCCTCAAAGGCCGAGATCCAGTAAGTAAAGCTACACCTGACTTGGTCATCCTAGCTGCTTTTATAGAGAGAAGTAGGCATTTCTAATGGTGTAAGATACTTATTTCAAGATGAGGTTAGTCACATCCTTTTTCTTTCTGTTGATTGTATAGAAAACTTGCTGTCCTAGGGTGACTTTATGATGCTTGTATCCCCAGTGGTCCGTTCTGTTTATGTTGGATGGTGTGTTCTGTACCTTTCAGACTGGTTCCTAGAGCGAAGGGGGAGAAAGACAAGCGTGCAGTTTGTTTGCAGAAACTGCACTCCCTCCTACGCATTCCACTCCTGGACTGTGTTGTCTGCAGCATGGACAGACAGTAGGACAGAGGTCTCCTGTGCTTTTAGGTTTTGGTTAGCTGAGGCAGAGAGCTCCCTGGACTGGTTTGGGGTTTTTTGGGGTTTTTTTTTGGGACTGTTTTAGCCTGCTCTGGACTGAAGGCCCGGGGGAGCACTGGGGGCTCAAGCCTGCAGCCCACTGGGGCCTGGAGCTCAGCATTTTCCAGCGCCAGAGGAGATGATGGGAGATTGAGCCAGTTGAGCTACACCCATGGCAAAGACCTTTCTGAGTTTGCCATCAGAGCAGCGAGAGGTTTTGTTGTTTCATGTTACTCATTTTTTATGCTTGTGGGCATTTTGTTTGTTGAATAAATTGTTTTTTCCACTTTTCTCTGAGGAGATTTTTTTCCCGGACCAGTTGAGGGCAGGGGCCGTTTGGGTTTGCTTTCCAGAGGGACCCCATTCAGAGGTTTCCTCCCAAATTTGCCCTAAACCCAGACAGTCAGATAACTTGCTCAGATAAACCAGTTGAAGCAGGCAGCTGCAAATGTCCAGATCAAAGGAAAATGGGTTCAGTCATTCTCAGGCCTCCCAAAATCCTTGAGGCAATGGAGCTGATCTGCTTTTCAGGCAAAATGGGATTATCCAAGGTGCAGAGCGGTATTCTGGGAGAGCAAGAAGACTGCAAGTTCCTTCCCCCATGAGTAGTCCCTGATGTGGTGTATGTACTGCAGGTCACTTGGTGTGTTGGGAAAACCCTCCAGCTGTGCATGGCTACATTTGGCTGAGAACATATCAGTGCAACTGTGATCTAGAGACAGACCCCACACACAGAAGTGTCTGGAGAATGTGTGACACTACTCCTTTGGAGACTCCTAGAAACTTGCTGAGCTGGGAAAGTGGTCCATGTGTGACTATTTGGCTTCCTTTAGCTGTTAGAAGGTGTAAGAACCTGTTCCTCCACTGGTCCCAATTGCATGAACTTCTTCACCCCTATGCAAATAATGCAGTAACTGGCTTTGTCTCTCTTTATTTGAGTGTATATCAGTGCTGGTTCTGTATTCAGTCAATTAAATCACGTGCCCAATTGTTGTAGCACACTATTAAATATTAAGAGAAAGGGAAATTAAGTAACACTTCACCCTTCTTAACAATTTATAAGCCCACCTAACCTAAATGACAAATTTGAGTAGGATGTGTTGCGTTAGGCAGATTTAATGCAGTGCAGGATTTACACTTGGCTGCTGCTATAGCAAGTTAGTGTTAACCAGACGTGGGCAGGGTGGGGCAGATTATGTGAACCCTTCATGGCCAGGAGAAACTCATCTAGAGAGAAAGCTAAGGCAGTTCCAGCCTGATTCTTTTTAATGTCACAGTTCATTTGCAGAACCATAACTGGAATCAAGAATTAAAAAGCCTTGTATAAAAGTCAGTAACATTAAACCTTTAAGACTCATGTTTCATGTGTCATAAAAAGTCTATGAAAGGATTTTATATTCTGTACAGTGTTTTAGCACTTTCAATCATTTTTTTTCCAGCATAACTTTTGTGAACACTTTTATAGCCTCTAAATGAAAAACTAAACTATGTGTCATTCAAAAAAAGGTTTTATGGATCACAGAATTTAATATAAGTTCTGCACCATAACAAGGAACTGATAAACCTATATTAGAATTAATTTAAAATGTAGGAAACAGTTTTAGAAGATTGTGCATCACACATTGTGCTAAACAACACCAGTAAGTAAAAAATGCATTCTATAGACACATTCTTGGAGAGTGAACTGCAATGCCTTAACAGAAATGGTTTAAGTGGTTAAAAAATTATGTTTGTCATTTATATTCAAATCTAAAATTTTCATGTAAGTGAAAATATTTTACATAATGGAATAAACTGTAAAAAGAAAAAAATCATCAAATGCACACGACAGTAAAATCTGAGTTGAAACTCTGTCCAATAATATACAATATGATATAAGGTCTAATCTTTCTCCAGGGAAAAGACTGTTACTCCCCAGTGTCATTAACATTTATGAATTAAGGCTTCTTTATGAAATGGCAAAATTAAAATTATATTCTTCAGGTGCTAATCCTATAATATACATCTGTTTTACACTAATGGGGAAATATCTTATTTCTTTAATACATGATGGTTATGTGCTGGTATCAAAGGAAGAATGTATCTTAGGAAATATGTATAAAAGTAACAATTTGCACATTTCATCCCCTGTAAAATGCTGCACAGGCTTAAGCAGTAATTTTCCAAAGACTTTTGCAAGGTAAGTAAGTATAATATGCCAAATATATAGACTGAAATCTCATTGATTATTCCCTGTTTCTCATGCTATTTCTGTTCAGGTCTATCTGTTCGTGCTGCAAGAGGGCCGAAAGGGAACCTCCCTTCTACATTTCCTGTTTGGAAGTGTATTTTTCTGCCATTGACCATGCCTATAACTCCATAGAACAAAGAAATAATATGAACTATAACAATACATTGTGAGTGGCAATAAGGAAATGCATAAAAATAGCACCACATTCATTCCTCTGAGGTTTAATTGTTAAAGATCTTCTTGTTGGGGCTCTCTGTTATGGTTAATGAGAAAGCAGTTGTTCATAAGGGCTGAAATGAAGCCTATTCATTCACCACTTCTGCTTGGCATTCAGAGTTCTGAATGTTCCCAGCAACAGACAATCTCTCTGAAGGCCATTCTTTATAAATGCTGGACAGTTTGATCTTGGCTCAGTAAGTCTTATCAAAGGAAAACAGCAAGTGTGGGAGCACCTCAAAGCTCTTATCAAAATGTCTAGGCCTACACTGCACACATCTGTTCAAGAGCTGGCTCTTTAAGCTCACAGGATGATCAGCTCCATGCACACATGCCCAGTTCTGTGCCAGGTGAGACCTTTGGAAGCAGCAGCATGCAGCTCACTGGGTACTTCAGAGTGACTCAGGCGGTACCAGAAGCTGCCACATGTGCAAAGGAATCAAGGCCCAGACCTTTCTGCTGGCTATGACTGGAACTTGGACACCTAACTCTCAAGTAGCTACTGTATGGGATGTGGATAAATTTAAGTGAGTGAATGTGAAGCACAATCTCAATCCTACCCTGTGTCTGTGGGATAAAGAGCAGCCATACAAGGAGGACCATACTGGAAGACCAGGATTGAGTGCCATATTGTTAGAGCTGTGATGGGGAATATAGCACAACAGCCCTCGGGTTAGGCTGGTCACCCGAGATGAGGGTGGTTCTTGTCTTCTGCCCTCAGAAAAGCCCCAAGCCGAATGCATGAACAACACGGAGTCTTCAGATGTGCCTTTTTCAAGGTATTCCTTTTGTTTATTATTTCTTATTACTTCAATTTTCTCTGAGCCCGGCTGAGGTCTGAACAGCACGGGCAACAGGTGACGACTCCCCCCTTGATGTGGGCTCGCCTCTTTTTATACAGATAATTACGTACAAATTATTTACAATTACAAACCAATATTTGCACTCTATACTAAACAGGTTAGTTCTACACTAACCCAATCCCTCTAAAGCTACTTTGTGCCACAGTCACTGCAGAAGATGGAGACAAAGAAGAAGGAGAAGACCCCAGGGCACCGCCCAGAATTCTCCATCTTGTCCCCATTCACCCCTATACTTGAAACCCTAAAGGTGAAAATAATATTACTTTTTACTACCCTTTGTGGCTTGCAATTCCTCTCTTAATGTTGGAAGTCTTTCCCATGGATTAAAGTCAAGGTGCTTACCTTTCTGGTCTCTGTGCCAGGGTCTGTAACCCCCATATACAGATCACAGACCCTCCTGTACAGGTTTTAAATTTTTCTGTGCAGGTTACTGTCTGTCCAGGGTATCCAAAGGAATGCCCTGGACTCCCACAAACAACAAACCATTTATTGACCCAGATAGAAGTTCCCTTTAGTTAAGTGTCAAAATTTTGTCAGTGGCATTACCTATGGTTGGACACATCTTTTCTTGTGCTGACATGACCCTGAGTTTCCTTTTGCTATCTTTTAGAAGGTCAGGGACACTTCATATTTTTTATTATTTCTGTAAAGTACAGTTTGGTGATATGGCCACTCACATAGGTTGTAACTGATTTGCTGTCTTCACATTTCAGACACAAACAGTAGGCACAAATTGAAGCAGAGAAGTAAGTGGTGAGTATGTGTACTGCTTGTCTTTGTTGCCTACCTGTGCAGACTGTGAAGAAGCAGTAAATTGGCTGTCCTGGGGTGACTTTATGGTGCTTGTATCCCCAATTGTCTGTTCTGTTTATGCTGGATATTAAGCATATCACATATTATCTTTGTCAAAATTTATCAGAGACCTACATACTTCTTTTGTGTGCTTGCCCTATCCTTTTTACACTCTGATGTGCTCAAGGAATCTTGGGTACAGTCATCACAGTAATCAAAATCTGTGTATATGTCACATTTTTGTCTATCTGTCCTCCTGTTAGCATCAGTATTGCCAGGATATAGTGTGCTGAGGAAATGCCTATTGAACTTAACTGCTGGGTGCCTCTTATATTAAACATTTAAGGATGTCTTAAATTGAAACATAAGTCTATGATTTTCCTTTTCAATTAGGTATTTAAACATGTTTAACTTTTGGGCCTAAAGAGTGCTGTAATAGGCTTTACTGAATTTGTGACAAAATAAATTGTTTTTTAAATAAAAAACAAAACTAGTGTTTTGTTAACTCTACATCAACAGCAATAATTTTGATTTGCCATGTGTCTGGGTTTTGCTAGTTAATTTTAATTCACAGGCATTTCATTAGGGAAATTCACTGTAAAAGAAGTAGCCTTGTGGCTTTATGAATCTTCTAGGGAATTTTAAGCAACAGGATTGTTGACAATGTGCTACTTCCCTGAAAAGTCAACCTTGTAACTTGTATAACTATGCCTAACCTTAGCAATACTTTTAAAATTACTTGTACACACATCACCTTCCCTACATGTTTTGACAAATGACACATTTCCTTTGGTGCTTCTTTGTGGGTAACAGCGTGTGAGGATATGGTACTGGCAAAATTTATTACAGTTATTTTGTAGTTGATATTAAAGAACATGATGTATTATATCAGGTGTCTGACCTTTAAAGATGTTAGGACCCAATTCATTACAACATAAAATTTACATATTATTCACCATTCTACTGTCCTTTTATGAAGAAGTCATGATGCATACGTACATGAGATTTAGGGCAGGCAACTATCCCTGCACACTGAAGACTAGAGATTGAAGACAATGTGAAATAAAAAATATTGCAGTTTAGAAAAGATTCACTTTTTAAATCCATGAAATGGATGACTCTGGCTGTACCTTTTTGAACAACATCTTAGAAAAAATAAATGGAGCACACAGAGACAATGCTGTATTGGATATTAGCTGTATTCCTGTGTCTTTTGTAAATCCTGACAAGACCTACCTGTCTCTGTTCCTGTGTTTGATGAAGTTTTGCACTGATATGATATATGAAGACTCAGGCTGGGCCATTTCATCAGTGAGAAATTGATGAGTATTTCTGTGCATTGTGTTTGCACATACTCAGCTGGAACCCACTCTGAACACTGTACCAGCTGTTTTACCTTTTTTTTCTCTGCTTAATTATTCTTGTTTGGGGGGTATGAACGTGAATTCTTTGCCACAGCAGATAGCAGCAGCTGCAGTGCACCACTTTCTATGACTGATACACCTCAGGTGTGCAGCTGATATTGTGCACCTGGTTGTTGTGCAGTCAGTTGTGGATATCTGGAGATGCACCCAGTGTTCACGCCAGCAGCTGTTCTGCTGCATTTGTGCCACTGCTCCAAGACCTTGCTCTTGGAGAGCACCCTATCATTTCATACCAGTAAAAGCACAAAGGCAGTACATGGGGTTGGCTAAGACACTTGATACAGCAACTGTAAATGGTCCAAGCTTGAAAACCTGTGTAGAGGAGTGGTAATGACAAATAAGCAGTACACATTGACTTTTTTTGGACCTGGATGGCTCTTCCATTCCAAACATTAGCTGTAACCTCTTATAAAGGCTGTGCTGACTTTTCTACTGATCTGTGTTACTTTGTTGGCATTCTATGGCTTCTTGAAGCAGCCTTTTCCAAAACATCAGAATTTACTGACAGATTTCAGTATTGTGTCAAGATCATAGGCTTAATATGATTTTCACTTGGAGAAGAGTGGATCAAGACTGGATCACTTTGCTTTTTGTTGTTCTTGGAGTCAGACTCCAGGGGTAAGACCCAGATGCGTAGATTTAAGTAGATTAAAGTTCCTTTCTGAGGGTCTTGAAAACAATCTATTGCTCTCCTTTAGCTAGACAGAGTCACTTATGATAGAACTGATTTGCTAGACTCCCCAAAATTTGGCTTTGTGCTCAGTTACCTTGTTTTATCTAAGAGTTGCTGATCATATAGCCCTCAGCAAAGACTTGGACCTGGGCTTTGAATTTGAATGGATTATGGATTGAAAATTCCACCTTCTGTTAGGATACGGAACATGGGCTCTTTATTGTTATCACAAAATGTGATCATACAGGCAGGCAGTAATGTGCATAACAGATGAAAAAGAAGACTGAGACAAGGACATGTCCTGCCTGAGTTAAGCACGGTTTTACTTGCTAAGGCAATTTTGCAAGGATGTGACTAAACTACCTTCAGAAGCTGTATAGACTGATATAAAGTTGGGTAGTTAAGGCTGAACATAATTATGGTTTAATTTACTCTGACTAGACATATGCATTATGAGACTATTTTTATTTATATGTTCCACCTGCATAAATGTTGCTGTATTTATTTTAAAAAGTTAACCTGAGCACTGGACATTTATTTTGTGAAGAATTGATGGTGTCTACTTATTTTCTTGCAGATAATAAAGTAATACTGGAAGGACTTATTTTACCATAAGTTAGCCTTCTAGATTCTGGGTGCCAATTATTAAGCTAGTCCTGAATCTTTCTGTAGCCAGTGGGTAAGGACAGACTCTCCCATTCAATTTATGCCTACAGAGGTTTACTGGTTCACCAATCTCCCTTTAGTCAAGAGAGAGACATGATGACCAGCTTGGGGCTATCTTCTAGGTGGCTCAGACTTGATGAAATAATCCCATGTGTAGTGGCCAACATAAGAGATTGCAAAAAAAGGAGAGAAGGTGTCGTGTTCAAGGGAGCTGAATGCAACCATAGGGAATTTTACTCTATCTGTGCATCTGTCAGGGAATTCCTGTGGGATGCTTGGCAAGTCACTGAACAGGTGGTCAATAATTGTGTATTTCTTGTGTTATGGGTGTCTGGAGTCTGATTTACAGAAGCAATAAGCATTCACAACTGAAATTGAAGTAAATTGTAATTTTACTGTAGAATGCTACATGCTCATAAATACTTGGTGTTGTTGTTCTTAAACTGAACATTGCAAACTGGTGAATACTTTGGGGCCCAAATTCTTTGTACCATTATTCCCAACTGTAAAATGGGAATAATGACACTCATCTCCCAGAGGTGCTAGGAAAGTTTTACAAAGAAGCCCTTGGAGAAACAAGTAATTCTGTGTTCAGAGCAGGATTTGAATTGTGTGCAGCAAGACCCTAGTTCATATGCTGAACAGTGAGGAGGCAGCAATATTGAAAACCTGTTTGTTAACTAAGCCTTGGCCTTAACATGAATTCAATGAAGCAAGGGGAAAAGATAGAATGTGATGATGCCAATTTAAGAGTTCTTAAAATGCAGGTGCAGGAGCAAATTAAAGTTCTCAGAGGTAACCTTAATTTTGATTTCACAGGTTTTGACTGACAGAATCTCGTGAAGTTCTTTTACCACATTTTGGTTTATTTCTAAGACAATAAACTGAAAAGAAGTCCCACCCAGAACTGTCACTTTATGTCATATGAGCAGCCATCAGTAGTGCTTTCTGGATGGTGGACATCAATCACAAAAAAACATTAGCCACTTGAGTTAATGGGTAGGAATACCAGATTACTGTGTTTGTCTTGTTAGCGCAGCAGGTTCATGCTCTTCACTGAATACATCATGAGTTATGCAGGGCATACAAATAAAGAGAATTTCATGGTGCAGATGCCTTGTGTGGAAAATATAGTAGTTTTCATAGACACTGGCTCTCATCAGACCAAGGAGTTTTCGGTTTCCTTCTGGGCACAAACTATGCATAGCTTCACACTTTGGACTTAGGTCACCTTCTTCCTCCAAGTTATACTTTTCTACAAAATTTTAACACCAGCTCTCCATTTTCTCCACAAATCATGCTCAGTCTCATTCCCTCAGGGTTTTCAACAACAGATGCATAAACCCCATTTTTCCACCATACAGCTTCTTGTCCAAATTCTTCTCCCAAACTGCCTGCCCAGCATCCTTATCCTGAGATCTACTCAGTCCACCTCCAAATACTTTTTCACATAGTCCGTATCCCATTTGTCTCCATGTTTCCTTTTCCAGCACACTTACTTACACAGGAATAGCTGAAGTGTAGATACCTTCATTTAGATAACCTGAATTTCAGTTCCAGTTGCAAGAAAAGCCATTTGCAGTTGTGATGGGGCACGCCTGACATGGATAGAATCTCTCAGGAATTAATCTGGTAAACCTTAGTCACTTATAAGCACATTTTACATAGCTTCAGAGATTTGAAATACACTCAAATTTGAGGTAGGCTTACTGAAGGTGAAAATCCCCACTGCAGTGATAAATAGGACTTTAATTGCTCTGTAAATACTCCCAGAAATGTCTGGTTGGGAGTGTGCTTGAAACAGTCCTCCCTGCACCCCACCTCAAGACTGCTGTACCATGTCCCTGCAGGGTGTGTCTTACAGTCCCAAACAACAGCCTCAGTCTGCAAGAGACAAGTTTCACTTATTTAAGAGATAGTTCCCCTGTCCTTTGCAGAAATGCATTTCTGACGTACTTTGAGAACATCTATGTCATATCCCAACAACATGGGACAGTTTCCTTATAGTCTCCAGAGCTGTGCTGCTACATGTGGAAGGTGTGAGACAAAAAGCAAGGGATAAAACACAGCAAGAAAAAGATGCTTAGCACCAAAATTTTCACCCTAAAAATTCTTGCAAGACAGTTGGAGAAGTTCTGGGTAGTCTTCTTAACAGATTGTACTGCCATGCCATCTAGAAAGTCCTCATCTCCTCAGGAAGCTGTGCTCATTCAATGGTTTCAAAATTCTTTCAGATCCTTCAATGAAAGATACCACATAGACTTTATGCAAATAACTAATATCTTCATTAAAAATATGAACACTATCCCTATGAAAATGACACCAAACACCAAAGACATGCCCTTTATACTTTTGCTGATCTTTGCAACTAGAGCATTCAACACACTTTTTTTTCCCAGCTATTGAGAGAAATAAAATGAGCACCTAAGCAACAAGAAAACTAAATGAATAAACATTTGAACACAGAAAAATACAAACTAAAATAACAGGTTTTATTGAAATAATATAAAATGATAATAAAGCTTGTGAGCTTGTGAGCTACAAGCTGGCAAGACATCTTAATAGAACACATAAGTACTACAGAAAATCTACTGATATTACAAGGCACTATTTTCTGTAACCAGGGGAATAAATTGTCACATAGAACCCATTTCAGATTTTGATGCATTAGCTATGGTGTGAGGACAGTGTATGAGCAGGCATTTTATAGATGAAATGTCCATTTATGTCCTATTACAGGCTCTCATGATCCGAAGAACTTTGCTTTTAAGACCCATGCACAACTTGCAGTTCGGTAACCTTCATCCAAGCCAGCAAGGCATTTCTCAGCATGGTAGCCACGCTGTGAGCACAAAGACTGCTTCAACTCTGCTCCTAGAAAATGTTGGCCATTATTCTGATTTCACTTCTGTCAGATTAGCACTGGCATAACTGTACTATTCCAGAGGGTTGGCTCTAACATGATAGTGACAGAAAGGAAATCATACCATGAAACCAAGGCAGGGAAGATGAGTGAAACTGCAATGAAAAATAAATGGGAAAAAAGGGTTGTTTTTTCCAGAAGAGGATTGAAAAAATTACGTGTGTGTGAACATCTCATTCAGCCACTGACTACACTTGCCTTGGACAGATATGTGGAAATTCATGTCCTTTTGTAAGTAAAATATTTCTTGTCTTCTTAGCACTCCATCACTTTAGGATACTAAATGGATTTCCAAGCACAGCCTTCGAACTGTATTCTCCTCACCAGAATGCCACTAAGAGGATCTCTCTGCTTGATCAAGTTAAATTTCTTCGGTGCCTGCCCTGGAATCTGAGTCCTAGTATCAGTGGAAATTTCTTGCTGCCATGGACTTAACCACAGGATCTGACCTAGATGAATATTCACAAAACTCATAAACCTTCACTAAACTTCAGCTGAACATGACACCTTGACTATGAGCACGCTTAACTATTGAATCCTAAAAGGAAGTAAATAAATAAATAAATAAATAAATAAAATAATTTATTTATTCTTCTTTATGTATTATTATTATATAATAGAAGATAATATAAATACTAGAATAAATAATAGAAGAAACTGCAGTGAAAAACTAACAAAAGAGAGAAAAAATTAGAAACTTGTTTATGAGCAGTGACAGCTGCTGGGATATTTAATTGTTGTTTTATCATAGCAGTTTTAAAGGAAAACTTCTTTCACAGAATTACTTTTCAACTCAACATGTATAGAGAAAATAAACTAGTCCTTCCAAGTCACTAGTTCCCTTTTTAATCCACTTCTAGGAAAAAGCAAAGGCAGTCTGGATGTTGTGTATGCATGCATGAAATGTGTGTATGTGTGTGTATGAAAGCAGAGTCCTCCGAAAAGAAAATCACTCATTAATTTAGCCTCAATAAAAAAAATTAAAATAATTTAAAATATCGACAATTGCTGTTTTACCTGATAATTGAAGCAAAAATCACATCTGTACAAGCAAAAGATGGACCTTACACTATATTACTCAGTACGGGAATATTGGTCCCACCAACTCTGGGAAAAAAAATGAGGTCATTTAGAGTGTCCCTTCCAAGTCAGAATATTCTAGAAATCTGTGAATCTGTGAAAGAAAACTGAACAAAATTTAATCTTAACAAAAACACGTGAAAAGAATCTCGAAGAAGGAAAATTGCTCCAGGAAGCAATTTATCATGCGAATGTCTTTGAAAGCCTCTAACAATCATTATTAGGTACCTACAGGCGTAGGTGCAGTGCATCGCCTGGCTGCAGGTACCGAGGGGTCTGTGAGCAGCGGCGGCGGCGGCGCTGGGCTGGGGCTGCCCGTGCCCGGCCCGCACCGCTCCCCTGCCTGCGGGGCGGCCTCTGGGCTGCGGGGAGCACGGAGGGGGAACCCCCGGCACAGGCTGACCTGCGGAGAGTTCAGGAGCCCCGCTGGGATCAGCTGCCACCGGCAAGTCGGCGAGAGCAGCGAGATGCTCCTGAGCTGGTGCTCTGGGTGGGAAGGGAAGCAGGTTCTTGCAGAGGAGTGTACGGAGTGGAACACCCCGAGCGCTCCTTCGGCCACAGAAGTTCAACAAAGCGGTGTGACTGCGTGGGAGTCAGTACTTCATTGCGTGACAGTGTTTGCGAGCTGTAAACCCGGGAGCTTTGGAACAAACGCGAGTAAGGCGGGAGTTACGTGGTGCCAGAAAACCACCACGGTTCGAACCCGCGTCACGGAGAGGCCTCCTCTGACAGCCGCTGCCGCTCCCGTCCCATTGTCTAACTGCAGCAAGTTTGTTCTGCCCGAACAGTAGCGACTGATTCACTCGGTACTTTCCCTTTTGTTAGAAGAAAGCCTGGAAATACGTAGTGCAGTTTATAGCACTCCTTTTTTTTTTTTCATTATATATTTTTTAACATTCACAGCTAAGCTTTCGAGATTTGATAAAGCAAAGGCAGAAAATTAAGGAAAAAAATAAACAAAAAAACCCCAAAAACCAAACAACAACCCAATAAAAGGAAAAAAAAAGAAAAAGAAAAAAAAAAAAAGAAAGAAAAAAAAAAAAAACAAAAAAGGAAAGGAGAAGAAAAGTCGACTGCTGTTTGGGATCGCCGTTCCCGCTGGGAAGCGGAGCCTGCCCGCAGCAGAGGGTGCTGTCTGCCCGCGGTAGCGCCGGCTGCACGGGAAGGTCACTCAGCCTATTGATAAATCACTGTGCCGTGATTCCTAACTGACAGCTCAAACTAACATCAAGCTGGATGAGAGAGAACAAAAGGCCATCAAGCAGCCATTTTCTTGACACTTTTATTCAATCACCAGCAGATTGCTTACGACAGCAATAGCAGCTGTTTTGTCTTCATCTTTCCACATTTGATAAAAGGTGTCAACTCAAATTTTTGTAAATAATTCACTTACCCCTACTGCACACACCAGCACTGTTCAGCATATGTATTCTGTGCGAGCAGATCACTGAGGCAGGTCAGGGCTCAATGATATCAGCTGAAGGTCATCTGTGATCTAAACGGAAGCACTGATAAAGCTACAGTCCCTCAAGGTCAAAGATAAGAGCTACACTGAGATATTTGTAATGTGGACGAAAGGTTAAACAATAGAGAGAAAAGTATGGTATTGTTTCAGTTAACACACTAATGATTTTTCTATTGTTCCTTAGGAGACTCTGTTCCAGAGGATTCAGATGCTTAACCCTTTTTGAGTGCCACGTACATGTAAGTGCTGGATGTGAGCAATTAGAGAATATCACTTCCCAAAGTTAGTGATGTTAGGCAGTAGCTCAGAGCCTTAATATGCTGCTGCTAATACAGTTGAACTGCAGAAGGGAGCAACAGCAATTTTTATTGCAGGCTTTGAAAAGAAAAAAACCCCCACAACTGGATGTTGTATCAAACAATAACAGTTAAAAAGATTAATCCATTTAAGTAAAATACAGCTTACCTTGAATTTCTCCTTAAAATAAATTTAAGTCCCAGACCTGAGGAGAATTAGAGAATGTACCTAACATTTCCCGCTGTAACATCTTTCCTTACTTTAAAGGCTTAGAGAAACTAATAGAGAGATCCTTGAATTATTGCAATACGACACTCTATCTGATGTTGGCAGTAGCCAAAGCACTGAGATTAAAAATGATACATCCTTCAATACTAGGTTGTTTTTTCTTTTTTTTTTTTTTTTTTTCACCCAGTTATATTACTCAGAAAATAAATCTAGACAACAAATAGTCACTGTTTATCACTATTTGGTTTATACTTTCTAATAGCAAAAGTATATGTGCATTTGAGATTCTGTCTGTGCTCAAACAGCAGGGAATTTATTGTATGCAATTGATGTACATGAAGATCAGAGAACAGTTGCCTTACATTTTCCCATTCTTTCTGCTTCAGTGCTGTTCTAAAAACAACTTTCCTTTCTCCAGTGTATTTCTCATGGAGAAATAACCATAACTAAACAAAAGTAGGTCTCTTTTTATTTTATCTAGCTAAGCAAGATGGTACAGGAGTACTTTCTTACTGAAAGCAGGACTCCTGTCTGCATTAATATTATTCCCTCCTTACCCAGCTATATATGAGCTAGCAGAAACAGTGTTAATTAGAATTAAGCAAGTGATTTTTCAGCAACTCATTTTATTTGTGGATATTTCTTCAGTTTCTTCTGGAATATTTACATTAGTTTCTTCAAAGATACATTTTTCAACTTGTTTAATATTCTTTGTGGCTTGAAAGGTCATGAATTGACTAGGAAAGGTTTTTGGCAAGTTCATGCCTAAAATCAAATTGTGTTTTATGGCAGAGACTGATCATGTAGTTCATGTAGCAATATTTCCTTCTCTTGGTTCCTGTGTCCTAGATACAAAAGGATGGCTTGAAAATAACAGTAGGATTTTGAATCTGTCATCAAGTATGCAAGACTAAATACTTCAGAAACTTTCCATTTTTGGTCTTGCTACTATCTTGTTCAAAGAGTCATTCTTACATGAAAGTAGACCACTAAAAATTAGTGTCTGTGTGAAGAATTAAAATGTGATGTTCTTTCATCACAAAAGCATTGCTCGTGACTGCACACTTGTAGCAGTGAAGGGTGCTGTTATATTATTTAATTGTCTTTGTGGAAAAGCACTAGCAAAGATTTATGAGGACACTGACCATTTACTTTAACCTGTATCATGTTATGTAGAAGCAATCAATGTATTCCATTTACCAGTTTACTAATTCTGCATTTACCAGCCTACAGCCCCTGACAGTAACTTTAGAGAATAATCTGTGGGCTTTAGATATGTTGCATCCTTAATATAACCTTAAACCTCTTCTTCCTCAAGCATTAACTCAAACAAGCTGGCATTAATCTTCTTAACTCATGTTTACTTTCCATGAACATATAAGAAGTACATGTGCCTATTAAGACTATTTAAGCTGTATGTAATTTTGCAAATGGTCACAGAATTATGTTTCTGACCTTTGCTTCTGGACCCAGCTATGTATCAGTTTCACTGCCTAAACCTCATGCTGGCCAGTACCAGGCAGTCTCCCTGGAATTTACATGCCGTGTGTTAGACATAATTTTAGAGAAAAAAAATTAGAGGAACAATTTTAAAGTTCTTAGCCTAGTTTCCTAGCTTGTATAAATCAATGCAAATTGTTTCAAGGTAAAAGAAGGAATAGGATGAAGATCTGTTGTTGAATCTTCAACTGAAGTACGAGGAGGGTTGACAGAAAAGAGGATGTAGAGAAATGGCAAGGGAAAACAGGAGTGCTGAAGAGTGAAGGAAAGAAACATTTAAGGAGCAGAGACACCAAAATGGGCATGGAGGGTGCTATGGGACACGGATACAGCAGGCTGAGGCTCTGACTGGAAAAAAGTAGGGCACAGTAGAGGCCATAATAAGATGAAATCTTTCTTACTTGTATTGAACTTGAACTCTTTTTTTTTTTTTTTTTCCTGTATCTAAAACTATAGGCACTTAAAATGAATTGCCAGCTATTTTTAATTTATTGTGAGTAATGTGATTTTGGCCATGACTGTGGGATCATTTGTGATAATTGATTCTGGATGAAAATGCCTCTTTCTGATCCCTTAATTTGCACACAAGGTTGACTTGCACTGAGCTCCAGGCCAAGAGCATTTTACTCAATTCTATGCCCTCCATAATCTTTATTATTAGATATCTTTCTAGGTAACTATCACTCACACATTTGAAAAATAAGAAAAATAACAGTTTGACAATGTCACTGAATTAAACCCATAAACAGAATATGCCTTGTAGTATAGAAGACCCCAATGCCACTGACTGTACTGCAATCAGTATAAAATGAAATTAACTAAATAATGTTCTTTTGCAGCTCACAGATCTTCACCCTATTCCATCCTTTACCTTGAAACAATGTAAGTTGAGAAACTAGGCTCTTTGCATAGCTTTTTGTTAATACTGTACACCATTGGGTATAGCAAAAAAGCACCATGAATACTTATGGTTTTAAATCCAGATCTTCAGGGTTTGTTTTTTTTTTTGACAGATGATCAAGCTTGCCTGTTCAGTCCACAATCCCTAGTCCTTTATTTGCTCCCAAAATAAAACAAAAATGTCTTTGCCTTTTAAATAAATTCTGCTGCCTTTTAAATACTCTAGCAACCTTAAAAGAGAGGTCTGTGTTGTGTCTTGACAAGACCAGATCTAAAAGGGTAAACTTTAAGTATTTTTAGGACTTCTCTCTGGCACCAAGACTAATTGACATGGAATGGCTGACATCTATGTTGTTAAAATCCTTACCCTCCAGGGTAGCCACATGTAAATTGCTACCACTTAATCATGGTCCTTGGTTTTTGCTGGCTCCTAAATAATGCTCGGGAATGTCTGGAAGAAGGTTGTTTGGCCTGGGCCAAAACCACAGAAAAAACTGTTCTGATGGTTCAGCAACATGAAGAACCAAGATCCAGAGTGTCCGAATATTTCTAGGAAGCAACGATTCCCGAGAAAGCAGAGGTGACTGCTGCTCTCCTTCCTCCATGCAGTTAAACTGCCTCTCACGTTTGAAAAAGTAGAATCTTCTATGACTAACAGAATGTTTTGGGGTGCCTGTGTACGACCTCCCCAGAAATTAATACAAATTCCTTGCAAAATTGATTGAATTTTTAACTTGAAATACACATTCAGGAAGTAATCTAGGGTAATATTGTTTTGCAATGCTTGTTTACTACCTAATGGAAGTGGATTCCTTAGGAAGAGGTTGAAATGTTTAATTGTAGAATGTGTATGGCATTGAGAGCAATGTATGCAACAGATATTACCTTTGTGTCCAGAGGGTGGACAACCTTGCCTGAGTGCTCAGTAAAGGTCAAAAAATGAATTAATAAGCTTATCTTTCCAGAAAACAAGCTTCATTCTAGAAGGCATAACATTAGTGTTTACCAGGCTGCCCTGGGGAATCACTAATGATGTACAAAGCTTTCTATCTATAGGTCACTGATTTTAATCCAAACCAGCTCAGCAAAGACTAATTTTTCTTAGGAGTGCCATTGGTTTATGTGTAAGTTGAGTGGGTTTTCCAGACAGTGAGACATACTTACAAGCATAAACTTCTAATTTGAAGCATGTTTGTCTGACACATTAGGTGTTTTAATTTTTTTCCAAGTGGCTTTTACATCAAACTTATAAGATTTTCATAGCTAATGATTTTTTCAGAAAGTATCTAATTTAAATGTAAAACTTTCAAATGATAGCGTGTCAGCAACATCTCTGAAGAAATAGTGCTATTAATTAATCTCATTTTGAAGAACACCATATTTCTAATTAGAATTGGTTTTGAGAAGAAGGGTTATAAGTGCATGTCCCAAATCACAAACTCACCTCCTTTGGTCTGTACTGTTCGTCTGGGACACTCCAACATGTCTGTAAAACGCCTGCTGGAAAATCCTGTATCAGAAACGCTAATCACTTCACTTGTAGAAACTTACAAGTAGGAAAGAAGGAATCCAGAACATTTCTGGAGACATCAAAAATGCTAAGTGATGTGCTGCCCTGCTGGACAAACTGGTTGGGGATGTGCCAGTCAGTGGTAGTCTTGGGTGTAGCTACTGTTAAACAGTGCTCTACAACACCCTAAAGAGAGTGAGGAAGGCAAGTAGCAGAGCACAGCCCAGAGGCTCAGAATGCTCAGACTCTGGTTTCTTCAGGAAAGTGATGAGTGAGATCTTGTGGGAAGCAGCAATTAAGGGAAAAGGAAATTAGGAAAGCTGGCAGGTCTTTCAGACAAACCATATTCAAGCCCAAGAAAGGGCCACTCTGATGCTCAGGTAAGCTGGTGGATGTGTCAGGAGACCGTCTTGGCTGAACTTGGAACTCATAACTGAATTCAGTCAAAAGACAAAAGGCAGTATAAAGGCAAGGTTTGTGAGGACAGAGTGCAAATAAGAACACAGAAACATTTTGCAGAAAAACTATGGACTTGAAACTGGCCAAGGACATCGCGTAGAGTTTCTACCACCTTGTACCCCATTGCTGCAGTTTCTGCTGAGCCAGTGTTGTACCCTGGCAGTGATGGAGGCTAGCAGCATCCTGAGCCGTAGCAGTGGGACTGGAGACAGCTGATAAAGGGAAATTATTAATCTCTGACTTCTCAGTAATCATTAACCTGTATCCAGAATGATGCAGCCAGGTTTGGCTGCCCAGTACAGGAAAGATATTGATAAGCTGAGGTGAATTCCATGGAGGGCCACCAAGGTTGTTTGGCCTTGCAAAGGTGAACCTGATGGACCAGGATTTATTCAACCTGGGAAAGAGGCAATTGCAGGGGCACCTAACAGCGCCTATGGGTATTTTTGGAAGGGATGGAGCCAGACCCTTCACAGAGGAATACAGTGGGGAAAGGGCATAAACTGAAGCAGAGGAAATTCCATCTAGATGTGTGGAAAGAAATTGCACTCTGAGGAGAGCCAAGCACTTGATCAGGTTGCTCTGAGAGGCCATCCAGTCTCTAACCTTGGAAATTTTTGAGTCTTGACTACATAAAGTCCTGAGAAACCTGGCCAGAGCTACCTCTGCTCTGAGCAGTTGCTTGGAGTGCTGTAGTGCTGTAGACATCCTGTGTCTTCATGCCTGAATGATCCTATGATAGTGCTGGTAAAGCTGGCACTAATTTAGCTGCCAGTTGTGAGAGAGTTCAAAGCTTTGATGAGAGAAGAAAACCCCAAAACCCCACAGTCTAGTTTCTTAATAGTATTACTGAGTTTTGATGCATTTGACATATGATTTTCATGTTTCTGAGCAAAAGTCTTGCCTACTAAACATGGGCTAGACAGTGTAAAAAAGTGGTGGTGAATCACTCGCAGTCCTTAGTTTGAATAAGAAATAATATTTGTCACCAGCTATTACCAGATCTCATGGAACAAGCTCCACCTTGGATGCAGTTTAATAAACTCTACTGAGAAACCTGAGAGCTAAATGGGCAGGATGCAAAAGGAACAGCCCACAGTCTCCAAACAAGTGCAGTTGACGCTTACTATTGAGACAGCGTGGGAAAGATGTGCTCATCCAGTGCTGGTGATGTACCTGCCCTGTGGTTTAACTGAGCACTTTGGTCTTTGAGGCTGTCAATTTCATAAGGACTAAATTCACTTAAAAAAATAACTGACAGATGAATTTAGAGAGCGTTTTGTTGCTCCAGCCCTGGAGTGGGGACCAGGAGACCTGGGTTCTATTCCCACGTCTGTCACGGGCTTCCTGGACCATCATCTTACATCTTTGTTTCTCAGTTTCCCCTTGGGCATAATATGGATAATACTTACCCACTTTACAGGGCTTAATTCATTAATGTCTGTAAGGTGCCTTGAGATCTGTGTGCACAAGGCACATTAGCACAGCAAAGCATTTAGTATATTATTTTATTATTTAAGACATCTGGGACCATTTCCACTGATGTGCTCTATCCATTTTGCACTGCTTTGGCGTTGCAAAGCAGCCATATTCCTCTTTAACAAGCCAGTGAGGCTGAGTTTATGACTGACTTAAAATATCAGCCATTGAAAGCATCTGAAGGCTGCTATCAAATATGGCTGTTCTTTTTCTATCCATTTGCTGAAAGGATGACTGATGATTTTTCTCTTCAGGGGGTGGGATCTGTGCAGAATTTTGCATGTTTAATGATAGACATTATTCCAATATTGGATTAATATTTTGGCAAAGTGAAAGATAGGAATGACATTGGTGCAAAAATACATAGGTGTATATGCTAGGAAACTCTGATGTGGACAAGAATGTGACATCTTCTGGCAAATTGAGATTGGCCTGAAAAACAGTGGAGATGTACTGGGCCAAATCCTGGTACAAATCAATGCACCATTACTCAATCTCTTTCCACTTTCTCCTTTAAATGTTGGTGGTTTTCTACATTGCTTTCATAAATATGGTCACAGAATTTCCTTAAATAAACTAGTACACATCAGTTGGCTTTTTGGTAGAATAGCAATTGTGCACCATGGGGAATTATTCTCACAAAACAATACATACTAGTTCAACATCATACATGTTTATTCACACACACAAAACCCCATGTGTGCACACATTTATGTGTTCAGTGTGAGATACAAAAGGAGAGACCTAAATACCAATTAGCCACTCGTAGTTCTTCTGAATGATAAAATTGTCATTCATTTATTTAAAGTGACAATAAAAAGGAATGGTTTAGCAGGAGTTTTACCCTTTTGTGGGACACATGGAGTGAAGCCCAAGTCACAGCACAATCTTGATATTGATCTCTCAGTGAGAGAGTTAATTTGTCAATGACTGTAATTTGCCAAGCTTTATGAATCCATTCTTCTTCCTTTGGAGGAATATTTCTCTTCTAGATCTGTGCTATTACTTTTTTCTTAATGCAGTAAAGATAAAAAATGACATACATCTCTGAAATCTTTCATATACATAGAAACAAGTATGGGACTGGTAAAAGAACATGGGACTGAAAGGCACAGCAGCAGTCTTCTGTCCATCTCTGTGCTTTTAAGGAGACTGTGCCATGTAATATTAATTGTTATCCTCCCATAGCTGCCTTGAAAACTAGTAAAAATTTTGCCCCCACTTCTTCTGTAAGAAGACAACTCCAAAAGCTCAGTACTCAGAGGGACAGGAGAGATCTTTCCACTTCCCCCCAAATCTCATCATGTACAGATTTAATGTTAGACTTCCTAACACTGTTCTTTTCCCTGATTGAATTCCAAGGAGATAAGCTGGCAGGGCTGGGGGTCCAGGTTCCCTGGCAGGGGTGGGCACATGGCTGGATTGCTGCTGGCTGAACCGACATGTGACCACAGTTTTAGTCTCCTTTCTGCACTCTCCTTCTCATTCCCCTGACTAGCCTTTTTCTAGATTTTTTTTTGCCCCGTCTAAATTCGTCTTTCCTGAATAAGCAGAGCCACACACAGTATTCCAGGTGAAATGTGAATTGTGTGTGATTACATTAATATTTTCCTATATTTGATGGATATAACTTCCCTGGTATTTATCCAATTCCCAAATTTTGGAAATGAAGCAGGTGAGGCAGAAGGCAGGCTTGGTTGAACAGAATCTTCTATTGGAATTAAGGCAAAAAAAAGGAAGGTGTATGCCCAGTAGAAAAGAGGCTAGGAGAAAAATACAGAGATGTTGCTTACCACTGCTGCCAGGATATATAGATGGCAAAAGGCAGTGCAAAAATAACATCAACCCATTAGAGGATGAGGATGGTTACCTGACAAACAGGGAGAGACACAAGGCAGAGGTGTTTAACACATTCTTGCCTCTCTTTTCAACATGGATGACAGACCAAGGGAGGCTCAGCGCCCTGAGCTGGAGGACTGTGACTGTGATAATGATCAATCTATGGTTGACCCTGACGTTGTGCTGGATCTGCTGCTCCAGCTGGATTCCTACATATCTATGGGGCCTTTTGGGATTCATCCAAGAATCCTCAAAGACTGGTTGATGTCATCGCAAAACCTCTCTCAATGATTTTTGAGCAGTCTTGAGAATCTGGAGAGGTCCCAGCTGAAATCTGGACAACATCCCAGTCTTCAAGAGGGCAAGAAGGAGGACCCCAGAAACTACAGACCTTTCTGTCTCACTTCACTGCCTGGTAAAGTTATGTAAAAGATTATTCTGGAGGCATTGAAAAACCCCTGAAAGACAACGCAGTCATTAGTCACAGCCAGCTTGGCTTCATGAGGGGAAAGTCCTGCTTATCAAACCTGATTCCCTTTCATGACAGGGTAACCCACCTTGGTCAAGAGAAGCCAGATGATGTAATCTTTTTGGATTTCAGTAAAACTTTTGATACTGTCCCTCACAGGATCCTCCTGGACAAAATGTCCAGCCCACATCATGTGACAAGTGAGCAACTGGCTTATGGGACAGGCACAAAGGGTTACAGTGAACAGGGTGACATTAGACTGGAGACTTGTCACTGGTGGGGTTCCACAGGGCTCCACCCTCAGCCCTGTGCTCTTCAACATCTTTGTAAATTCTGTGACTGTGTGATGAGCTCTAGGAGCTCGTTCTTTGCAGATAAAACACACAGGCCCACATAAGTATTCTGTGACTGACTGACACAGCCTGTTCTTTCTCCTCTGTCATTTCTAATTTGTAAACTCCCATCTCAGAATCCAAGTTCTTGTTACTAGTTCTTAGTTTTGTGACCTTCCATTTTTTACAGTAATCCATTTCAGCCCATTTCTTGTATTCCAGCAGTGAAGGTCACCCAGTCCCTCCTGTAGGATATTTCAGTCTAATAAAAATCAGCCTGATTTTGTCTTATGGCAAGTGCAGAGATGTTGAGCCATGTGGGAAAGCTGAGCTCCAGTGGTGCCCACACATTTCTGCTCAGAAACATGGGACTGAGTCTTGGGTCTACAACTCAGAGGGGACAAGAATGACTACAGCTACACCCAGTGATCTAAACAACAACAGTGTTCTACTAGGTTCCTAAAGAAGCTTGTAAAGGGGCTGCAGTCACCACAGTTTGGACAGCTAGGTACTCTAATTTTGCAGAAATTATCTTCACCCTGTGTTTTGACTAAAACATAGTTAATTTTTCAGGTATGAAAATTGGTGAGTAAACACTTGCATAGAAAATGTTCCCCTAAGCCAGCAGTAAGAAAGATGATGAAATGGTGCTTGAAGTTATAGTGGAAATATAATTTCTGATAACCAAACCATTAAAAATATTAGACTTGTCCTGGGTTGGGCTAAATCCAGCCAGGGAATAATATCTTTGGTTGTAAAACCAAATAGATTCTGGCCATGTAATATGGTCACAAATTCTCATCTGGTATGTGCCATGGTTTTTACATGGATAATATTCTGAGGCAGCACTCAGGGATGCAAGAAGTATTAACTGATTGACTCATCTATGCAACAAATCTCCTACACTATTTTTATATTTGAATATGATCGGATAGGTAAGTATTACTGATTTTTTTTAAAATTTTATTTTCTGACCAGATTGGTCCCTTTTGTTCTAGTTACAAAATCATAGATTTAATGATATATCTTTAGTTCTGGCAGCTGCTTTTGGAGTTTCACTCCAGTCACTCCCTTTTCTTTCATTTCCAATGATCATGAGAATACTAATCTTTAAGAGTACCTACAATTCATATGTCTATTGTCCTGTCTGTAAAAACTGAGATAAACTTCAACCCTGATATACTGGTCTACATTTATGTGTATTTTCAAAGGTAGGTATTTGTAAAGAAAGGGTGCAAAAATCTACATTATTAAAACCTTACAGTAACTGTAATATTTTTCAGACCTTTGAAGATAAAGCTGATACATTTGATAGCTCTATATTATTTATTTATGTTATGAGAAGCAACAATCTAATCTCATCTCATAGCTTCCATAAAAAAAAAGGCTGAACTGTAGAGTGGTCAAAAGGCAAATGTGGCTGACATTGACTAGTGAGTCAGCTCTTGTCTTGATATAGACTGTCACTGTGGAAAGAACAGGGATACTTGGCAACCACAATCATTAGGCACAAACTTCAGAGTCACACATCAGCATTGGCTGTCATTCTCTGAAGCCCACATATTACTGGGTTTAGAATTAAGAAATTTTAGATGACTGGTAATCTCATAAAATACCACTTTAATTTTGAGAGCTTTTACAAAATATTATTCAAAGAAATGCATGGAAATTTCAACACTAGTTTAATGCAGCACCACAATTAGAAACACTGTTTTGCGACATGGTATTGATGTTTAGCTGACATCAAGTAACTCTATCCCTTGCCTGAAAGTGCATATTGATAAGGACAATAAACAGACATGAGACTAGGTGCCTTCCTCCAAGTAATGATTTATCAGTTACACAGTGTGTGAGACAACATCCTCTTACAAAAGAGAAGGGGATGCAAAGGAGATCAGGTGGTAGCACTTGAATCTGCCCTTTTGTCCATTAGGGTAAGATAGACTGCAGTAACACAATTACATACAGGTACATTATATATTTGGTAACCATGCTGTAACTGCAATGCTGCTAATGGCCAGCAAAGTGAGGACTGAGTTGGAAATAATGCCAGCTTTAGGGGCAGAGCTGATGATACCACTGTTTGCAAATTCATGTGCTTTGGTTCATACCTTTAAGTACTTGCATGCGTGGTGCAGTTTTTCACTGGGTGTGATGATGCTGTGTTGGAACCACAGCACAATTGGTGTTAGAGTGCCATCCAAATCAGATTTTCAGTGTTTTGTGCAGCTGCCACAGTTGAACTGGACTATATACCCCATGCAAATACCAATTGCTGTCTAGGATGAACACAAAAATAAAGCAGATGCTTGAGGCTGAAGTTTTAAAATGGGTAGATGCACTTATAGTAATTTTCAAATTCACTGAGTGTGCAGCAGTTAATGTCTCTTCACCTCCACATCTCAGAGGCAGAGGTTTTCTTGAACTCCCTTTATACAGCCTGCCTACTTCCTAGAATATAATCAGTGTTCAGGGAGATTCAGTTCCTCCACTCTTGCCTTGATTTTATTCTTGTAGATAATAAAAAGATAACTAATATCAACAAAGAAACAAACACACAAAATCCCCAGACCTTTCCTCCAGACGCCCTCAACAGCCTGCAGAGATTTAGGACCAGGATCAGATGCCCACACACGGGTGTGGACTTACATGAGATATCCCAGCATTTACCTGAGAACTTGGACTCCAGCAGCTGTGGAAGAGGGATATGGGTTTCCTATAGATTCTGTGTAATTTCTGTCACCCTATGTCGATGTTCAGCATGCCAAGGACACCTCAAAAAGGTGCCTGTGAGTGAGCAGCTAAGCCATGCCTGTGGTGTCCATAGGGTATGGGGTCTAGGCTGGCACTGGCTCAAAGGCTTATGATGAGATTCATGCCTAAAGTAGGTTTATACTGTTGCATTAGATATTGTGAGGTATTTCATCAAATTCTAGTTGCTGCCCTGGGAGGCTACAGGTCTCCCAAAAGTTGTGTGTCATGTCTAGCAGCCCTTGAGGATATCTCTGATCCATGAGCACCTCTGAAATGACCACAAGTGCCTTTCTTTAGGTAACTGGATTTCACCTAGCGTGTCTATTTTAGAGTAAACCAAATAGCTCCCCAGTTTCTCGGCACCTATACTGACTCTACAGAGAGCTCATCTCGTGCCATTTATGGCATCCTTGGTAGGCATACGGAGCTGTCAGATGTGACATGGGACCCAAGGGAGACATGAGCACCTCTGGAAGGGCATCTGGTTCTTCCAACACAGAGACAGTTCAAATGCTACAGGATATTGACATTTAGACTGAGCTGAATCATGCTCCTCACTTAGGAGGAGATCCTAAACATAGCCACTGGCATATGGAAGATCTGATCTCCAACTGAATCCTACCCTGCAAGCAAAATTTAGCTGCTTGAGCATGAGACTGCTGTCACATGAGGTAGCCTGGGTTTTCTTCTTTGTCTCCAACTGTAAATGAAGCTTGAGCTTTCCATAATTTTTTTGTCATACCCGTCACTTTTGTAAGCTTTCTAAGTGGCATCTCAGGTGACTCTTGGTGCCTAACTTGAATGACTAAATGGTGTTGGACCCTTGGTGTTAAACATTTCTTCCTTTAGTCTATGAAAATCATCACCTTTTTTCCTAATCTTACTTTTGCCCTCTTCGAGTCCCTGACATTTTTTAGACACCAGCAACAAGCTGAAATGAAATTCTACAGGTAAGTTTTACAAATATTTTCACCTTTTAGGTGAAAAGTCTAGTCTTAGACATTTACATCTGAACTCCTACAATGCATCTAGAAAGGAAAAAAGTACAAAATTAAAGATCCTCCAGACCCTTTTATGTGATCAGAGAATTTTTACAGAAAAAAAAAATCTTTATTCCTCGAATTGCTAGCACTCTCAGCAGAAGGAAGTGAAGAAATCTTTTCCTCCTGTGATTTTGACATGTAATCTTGATAAAGAAGGAGATGGCTTTTAAGGAAATGAGCCAGGGTATCCTTTTCCTCTTTTCACTTAAGAACTCAGGCAAAATATTCCTCTTTTCTATGCAAAAATCTCTTCCATGCACTGAGACAAGGCATAAGCATTTATTCTTACCAGATAACTCCCTGCAAGAAACCAATCTGCAAAGACCTCTGAAAAATATCCCTTAATTGATAAAAAAAAAAAAAAAAAAAGAAAAGAGTAAATTGTAAAGATGGAGACATTTAAGATTGTGTATTAAGGACATGTCATCATTTTAGAGGTTCATAACTTAACCATAAAAATTTGCTCCAGGCTGAAACTTGGCATGGAAGGCTGCCATATTTGTAAGTAGGTTATTTCATTTCAGGCTACATTACTAACGCACTAATGCAATGTGAGCTGTTATATTTATTAACTTGCATTGATTTTTTTTAGAAAAGGACAAAAAGTATTCCTTTTCTGTACAGGTGGAAAAGGAATATACCAAGCTAGAATTTGCCTTCCCATGTGCCAGCCTAAAAAGGAGGAAAAAAGAGTAGAAGATGTATTTCTTACAGAAATATAGGAAAAGCCAGCAGGTGTTTGTTTTCCAGTCAGTTATGGGATATTGTAAATGAATAATAACCTTTTATTACTTTGCATTGTTGATAAATTTAGAGCTCTGTAGACAGAACTATCTCCATAAAAAGCTCCTGAACTGACAGAAACCTTGTTTTCAAATGGATTTTGGCTCAAATGTTGTTTTCAAATGGTGTGAGCTAACAGTCTACTATCAGTTTCTGCAAGATTTTTTGTGTTTGGAAAAATAAAACAATATTTTTGAGAAGGTACCAAAACAAGTATGAGTATGTGGGGGCTTCTAATGATTTTAAAGTGGTCTTTAAATCCTTAAAAATCTCAGATTTGGATGACTTACTGGGCAATATTGAAATACAATATCTACAACGGATTTCCAAGGCAGGAAAAGAAAATACAGAAATAGATTTCCTGGGACTTGTGTGGGGTTCTTTATATACTCAATCCCCTTCCAACACGCAGGCCAACTGCCTCTCCTAAAGATTTGTCTAGTGTGGAAACCCTTGCCAGAGTGTAATTTTGGTGAAATTTCTGTCACTGTTCCCTGTCATGAATATTTATTTACTTCCCTATGGAAATCATTGCTCATATGAAAGGGAGTTAACGGTTCTTAATAGCCCTTTCTGATTTGATTGATGTTTTTGTCACTTCCTCCAGTAAATAGGTTTCTATTAGCATACCAAATATGCTATCTGTCCTCTCGCTTCTGCAGGCACTTACCTGACCACTTACTTAGGATTTAAATATCCCTTTTAGGGGTTTGCTCTCTGTTCAGGGGCTCTTTTCTGCACAAGTGTGTGAAGGACTTTCTGCATTGAGCTTGGGTACCTTACAGCAACCCCATTGGACCTGTTCAGACTGGCTATTTGGAGGAGTTCAGTAAAAACAGTAGAAATTTGTCCATATCTTATACTAAGGACTTGAAAGGGTAACACTAGTAAGAGAACAATGTACAGAGACATTTAATCATATATTTATATTTCAATTCTCTAAATTTATAATGGGATGATGTTTCAAGGTAGAACAAAGGCTGGAATAGTTTTTTTTCATGGAAATACACCCCAAAGTCATATATCATTTATATGCCATATGCTAACTTCAAAAAAAGGAGTGTTCAGAGCTAGCAATGTAGTATTGCTGCTAAGGAATAAACTCTTTCCATTATTAACCATCCTTTTCAGGGCTGAAGGGTCCTAGTTCCAAAACAAATGCCTCAGTGTCACTCAAGTGTTGTTAATAGTGCAAATAATGTAAATTTTGTGTATCATACGTAATAGCTCTTATGTTGGGTTACAGCCAACAGCGTAATGGAATGGATATTTTGGTCTTCTCTGTGCAATACTCATTTATATGTATGGCCCAAATGTGTACATTGTTGCTTATGTGTTAAGCAGAGGGAATATCTGGATTCCCTGGACAAACCAAAGGGAAAGCCTTGGCTTTTTTTTGTTAGTGTGAGTACTTTGAGGTAAAGACTTATATCAACGTGTGGTTTAAAGTGCAGTTGCCTACTAGTTCATATAAATATTACTATTAAGCTGTAAATCTGTATTCTTGTGAAGATAAAAGAACAGAGCAAAATAATTTATGGAAACATAAAATAGGATCTATGATTGTAGGAAGCACTAATTTCTGGATTGTCCTTATTGCTTAGCAATTTTCTGCCTCAGAAATTCTTTTTTTTTGATTGCAAGCGGATGCCTGTTTTTTTCCCTGTGAGGAACACACAGGACAAGGTGCAAGATTAAAAAAAAAAATCTATTGCCTTTTGAAGGGCTCTGGTGGAAAGCAGGCATTTAAATCCCAGAGAAGGAGGCACAAGACCACTATCTAGTGCTTGGAAGTTTATGTGTAGATGCTACTAAAGTCATCTAGGCACCCTTGCTTCTGAGGGCCAAAGCTACCTCCATGCCTGAACTGAGATCTAGGTTCATAACTTAGGGATTCATAATTAACATTTTCACTTTTCTCTTCACCAAATCCCTCACAATTTATAGCACTTCTTTGTGTAAGCTAGTCTTAATCTAAAGGAATAGCTAGCAAAGTATAATGGAATACTTTATGAGAAATGGAAATCCAGATTCACTGCAGTACAGCTGGCGTAAGGAGAAAAACACTGTGTGCAGTTCCATTTTTTCCTGGAAATGGCAAAAATGTTTTTTAATTTTTATCAGTGATTTTAAGCTGTTGTAATTTATTTAGTATTGCAGGGGAAGCAAATGCGAATTTCATGTAAGAGAATGATAAATGATCATCGGTCTTGAAAACAGTGTGGATGCTACTGTGATTAACATACTGTTGTCCCTAAATCAGACCATATCAAATTAGACCATATCAACTATCTCTCTCTAAGATAATTTCTTGTGAAGGGGGGAATATTAAATGGTCCTTGGCACTTGGCCTTGAACAAAATATTGATTCCTGACCCAATATTATGTAGTGGGATAAGTGGTCCTCACTTTAGAACCAATATTTGGATTAAGCTCTTTCTGATTTACTATTCTAGATTAAGGATACCGTGGTAAAAGATGTAGTCAGCAACTCACACTGCCTGATCTCATACTTCTAGTTATGGTTTTGAACAGCAATGCACACAATCTTTATCAGATAAACAGGGAAGTTTTTATAAAATAAACTCTCCTCAGACAGGCAAAGACCTTCAGTTTTGTATTTAAGAATTCTGCATTTTTGGAGACACATAAGGACTTTAATATAGTACTTATTCATTAGACTGGAGATAAATACGATTACCAAATTGCTTGAGTTAACTTGGGCAACTGGGTACAACCAACAGCAGCTACTGGCAATTTTCATGGCTTCCTAAACTTGCATTAACCTGAAATGTTGTTTGCTAAATCAAAAGCCTAGGTAGGAATTTCATACTTTTTGTCCATTTATGAAAATTTAAAAAAACCCCAAATATCCATCATACTCCTTTAGCAGAAGGAGAAACAATCTTTGGTAGTTTACTGCTATGCTACATTTCCATTCAGTAGGATTTTGTTGTACTGATATAAAACCAGAAAACACCAAATAGTCCTTCACTGCACCAATGCTACAGCAGCAATTTTCTGCATTTTAGCTCCTTTCCAGAGGAAAAACAAGCAAGCAGTACTTAGGCTAAAATATAGTCCTATCATTTTTACATAAAATATTGATAAGGAATAAACACTTAGTACCCCTAGTGTGAATTCACTGGACTTCACGAAACCCTAATATATGGATTAAGAAATGTTAACATAATCCTTTTATGGGAACTAAAATCAATTACATGTCAGCTTTGTAGTATTATAAATGTATTTAGTCAGCATAGAATTTTTCCAGCAGCGCTCGTTGCAGATTGAAATTGACTAACCAGATGTTAAATATTAAATAGAACTAATCAAAGTATGGTTCAAGAGATTTTAAAAACAATGATCAAAGAGAGCTATTTATTACCTGATTCATGTTTCTATTCAAACACTGCTCCTATGATGTTATATCTACCTGAATTTAGTTTGCTGCAAGCTCTTAATTTTTTTCGGTTAACATGAATGAGAAATATAATTCAATAAAAGTATGTTAATGCAGTACCATAGGCAGAAAGGCACAAAGCTCAGGGAATTACAAGCAAAATTTGCTGGAACAAAGCGTATGTTAGGAACAAAATGAACATTAGGCCTGATCTGAAGATCACCAAATGTAGACACATTCTTTCAATGAATTATACACATTATGGGCGATTATGTAAAAAAAAATAAAATTATATTGTTTGCATGATAAATTTCATGCATAATTTAAGCAATATTGTAACAATAGCAAGAATAGCTTCTGGCTGTGATGTGAAAGCAGGAGGGGCCCAGTCATTGCAAAAGAAAATCGTGGGTTATGCTTAATTGCAGAATTGTTTTAACATAGAATGTGTAACTTTGGGCTCTGAAATCCACAAGAAGTCACATAATTAGCTTTTTTGTTTTCAAGGAGGCTGAGTACTTCTCAGTCTCACTGAAGCCAGGAGAAGTTCAGATGAGAGGCTGGCTGCTCCTCTACCTTGCACTGCACAAGGACAAAGCAGCTCCACATGCAGTTGAAGAGCAAAATGGATCAAACGAAATGTTACTTTATACAAGGCATAATCAATATGTGAAACACATTATCTTAAGAGTAGGCAGGAGCCAAGCACCTGGTATTTGTTGAAGGAATATAACTTAAAAGCATAGTTGCACAAAATGACTATGTGCACTGTTGAGTTTGATAAAATAGTGTGTCTGTCCCTATCCATTTTATAGTTTAAACATATCCAAGTCATCAGAGATGGTGGAAAAACATCTTTGCCAGAGGAAATTTTGTTACTTTCTTTTATTGAGTTTATGTCTTGATTTAACCAGTGGTAGATGCTATCAAAGGCAGATGACTCAAATGAATGGAATACTGCTCTGATTGTTTGTGGCTTCTCCTGCACTGTAGTGGTTTCCTCACATCATTACAAACACCACATCAGGAAAAATCACAGCAAATATCAAACAATTATCTGTGATTTTTTGTTCCTGGTGCCTCTTTCCCTCCTGAGACATATCCGTGAGGGATATGGCACAGAGCATAAACTCCAGGTCCACAGCCAAAGGCGCTTTGTGTTGCTGAGAGGAGGAAAATGACTCATAGATTCCCTAAAGTCTCTCTCTTCCTTCTTTTGTATTACAGAGAGCCAGCTGGGCACCTAAATTGAGAAACTCTGCCAGCAGCTGAGGGACAGGTGCAGATCCCAGACCACAGCAAACTCTCCAGCCTTTGGATGTGAAGGTCAACAAGACCTGGATCACCTGGATCCTTGTGGAGAGGCCGCAGCATAGCAAGTGTGCCTGGATGCACCTTTGGGCTTCTAGTCAGTAAAACTTGGTTTAGGTAAAATAGATAACAACAGCCCTCCAAAATAAATCTGTCCTTAGTAAGTATGTTCAGTGGCACCATTTAAAGTAAAAGAAATAAGTATCACTCCCCATGTTGTCTCTTTCTGGGCTGATTCTTAGTTTTCTCCATCAGAGAGTAGCTTTCCAGAGTGGCAAGATTATTTTCCCCATAAAGCTATACTCCATGCCACTCCTCTGGTCATGAAAAATATCCTGTTTTCTGTCAGCTCTAAAGTTTGGATGTGGCTTCTCTCACCCTCCCCACTGCAACCAGCTCCTTTGCTCCTTAGCCTTCCAGCCCGCTCTGTGTATATCTCTGTCTTCCCACCTTAAATTGCTTCCAAAACTTCCCCTGGAATGAAGTTTCATTCTCAGGAAAGATGTAGCCCTCTCTTTTCAGAAGGTTCACCTCTGCCAGAGTAGAAATGACAGAAGTAAATGAACAGGCACCCTTCCTTTCTAATGGTTAGGTACAACTTTCATAGCAGTACAAAAGAAAAAGAAATACAAATACATGGATATTATTTGTATATGTATTTGCCTATACATACACATATACATAAATAATGTAGACACACATAAATATATATGTTTATGCACACACAAAATTAAGAAGAGACAGAGCAAATCAAACACAGTACCTCTTGTCACAAGGATACGTTTTTCATCCAACACTTAGGAGTTATGATGGTAACTAAAAAGCACAATTAGTGTCCAATGGTCCTTAGACAAATGGGAAAATTTGTGGAAGCTGTATGAAGTGAAATATTTTATTCATTAAAATATTCATTTTTCACGAATAAAAGAATTTCTCTCATCTTATTCTGAAAAATTCCCAAATTCCTTTGCTGAATTTTTGCTTTTCTCTGACAAACATGCTATAGCCAGGCAGAGGTGTAGAAATTTACAACTTCATAATTCAGCTTTTTCAAAGCTTTATGTATTTATGGAAAGTGCTAAGCTTCCTTAATTCTAGGTGACAGTACTTTTGCCACTAGTGTAGCATTTATTTGTCTAGCCTTGAACTGAAAAGCATTTAGGACTTTCAGTCTTGATAATCAGCCAGAAAATATCTTCTGCATAAAGGATCATTTTAGATCAAGTTTTATGTTTAAACAGAACAAAAAAGATTTTTATGTACGTTAGTCTCTCTTTTATGGTTTAAAAATACTAAATAATGGATTTTTTTTTTTCCCAAATACTGCAGTAAACCTACTTGGTCAAACCTGGGTAGTCCTTGGGAAGTAAAAAGCAAACTAACCACTATACGTAAAAGCTACAAAATGCTTTACTTTTATTACTCTTGTACAAAAAGGCCCCAAAGCCTCAGAGCTATGATTCTCCAAATCACTGCTTTCTAAGCTTGACTGATTGATTTAAAAGCTTGCAAGAGATTTATAATGATTCACTGTGTAAGCCACTGATTTTATATTTAAGTCAGAAGACTGCTTTTAAATGACAGAAAACTTTAGACCTAACATTGGACTCAGCAGGTGATCCACTGTTTGCTCAGAATTAAAATGGCAGCATTTTGCTGGCACAAGTGTTTGAAGTGGGGTTTTGAAGCACAGGCAGAATGCAATTTATTTAAGATTATTGCAGAGAGCATTGAAATCTATGCCAGCATTTTCAAAGCTCCCCCTCTCTGTGTTTAATGTGGTAGGTATGCAAATAGCTGGATGATCAGTATTTTTTCCACAGGTATTCTCAAAGATAATTTTAAGCACCTGTCTTTTGAGATTCTGTACAGATGGCCAGAATTTGAAACAAGATTAATTACTCTAGTAATTTTGTGTTGGTGTAGAAGCAGAATTATTTTCACAGGCTGATTGATTGTGGGATAAAGAAACAAAAAGAGACTGTGCTGTACAGTGGAAGTAACAAATCATGTATACCCCAGTACTGAAGAGGAGTGGAAACAAAAAAGGGAATAGAGGAGGAAGGAATGAGGAAAGAGAGGTTATTGCTGCTTCTCTTCTAAGGCTTCACAGAGAACACAGTGACTGACCTTGACTGCTCTGCAGTGTGAGATTGGTTAGACAAGACAGCAGATTTGGTGAGGCCACTGCAGTTTTTAGCCACGAGGAATAGCAAACTTGTTCAGGATACCTTGTCAAAAACATGTCTCCTGTGTGGTAGGGCTGTATAGGGCAAGTTAATGTGCTAGTTAGCCTGAATTTGGGGAGATTCAGGCTTGTACCTCAGGTGCCCCCCATCTTTATCAGGATGACAAGAAAGTATTTGCTGTCAATACCCAGTTCAAACAGGATTTACCAACAGTAACCTCTATTGCTATCTACCTGAAACTTCTGTATTTGTGAAAGTGAACACTGGCGTTGTTACCAGCCTGGCATGGAAAAACACTTTGGACTACACCAATATAATAAATCTGGCACCAAACCCACACAATTATTTCGACAGGATATCCTGCCTATTCTTCCTCTTCACTCTTCAGGCAGTGAGCTTGCCTCTGAGGTCCCATTGTCTGAAATTCTGGATCAAGTGAGTTGCTCCCAGAACCTCTCTCTTTGGGGACACTGTCACAGGCATTTTCTTGATATTTCTTTCTCCAAGATATTTAAAAGTGAGGTAGGAATTGTCTTCCAGATTTAGGGCTGTAAGTGCAGGATAGAAAATTAAGCTATACACTAGTTTCAAAATAAGATTAAAACATTTTCAAGCAACTTTTTTGCCAAAAGTAATGTGATTTATGAGTAATGAGTTGATAGGGTCTTTCTCAGACTATAAAAAGTCTAGAGATTAGAGCTTCTTGAGATGCACATCTGTACATGGTGCCACATACATGACTGTCTCTGTATAGAGGAACATTTAAAAAATTTTCTAAAAACAGCAAAACCCCAAATTCCCTGTTATATGGTTCCCAACTCAACAGATCACACAGGCTTGGGTGATAGTACAGATACATGTCCAACCTAAGAATATGTCCCTTGGTAAAGGTGTCAAATAGAAAAACACTATTTTATAGCTCTACATATCAAAGTGCTACTTACTTTCTGTTTTCCTGGTACAAATGATGAGGATCAGGGTCTTTGTTTCGATTTCTTTTGTCACATAAACTTACTGCAAGACAGTAAGTCAGGTCACTTCTCTGTAGTTGAAGAGGTAGAGAACGACACACTACAAACAGCTGTGGAAGAGAAGGGCCCAGTTGTGATATCCTGTGCACCACTGAAAATTGGTCTTTAAATTAAAATTTGTGGAAAAAAGTGATAACAGCAAGCACCAGAGTTCTGACCAAGCCATAGTTGTGAGGTTCTCAGCTGCATGACACCACGAGTAGGGAAAGCAGGCCTTCTGTGCTATCAGTTCCTTATATTTAATTCCTCAGCAGATGGCAAAATCCCACTCATAGCTCCCTATTTATTCTTGACTACTCTTTCTTGCTGGCTTAACATTTTATAGACTGTTTTTCCAACTGTTCATTTCTGCAACACAGCCCCTAAAACATCATGGAAATATTTTGTCTTATGGCCATTTTGTGACTTGGTGTCACTGGTATCTCATTCTAACCTGGTATTATTAAGCTGGTACTTTCCAGCTTGTAAGTAAATGATATATGTTTAGATCTTAGTTTGTCTTATTCTGAGAATCTGGTGTAACTGCACACACTATTAATCTCTCTACAAATTGGCTGCAATATCTTTTTCTTTAGAAGGCAGATTTTAGTCACTTTATCTCTTTTTAACCCAGGGAGTAATATTTTATATTTGAAACTTCGAAGGTGAAAAATGTAAGCCTAGATTAAATACTCTGGAAAGTCTGAAGAGAATTGAATGATTTTTTTCCTAAATTCAAGAGCTTTTCTTTTCTGAAATGTTTATGAAATGTCTGCTGCCTGTGCCCCTGTACTCCAAAAGTGAGTAGATGCTAAGATTGTTAGTTTTATATTATATATATTTATTTGGAAAAAAACCCCAAACCACCAGGAAAATTATCTATATTAACTGTTTTATGTTGATGGTTTTTCCTTTTTCTTGTTTAATGTTGCATGTCTGATAGAAGAGATGTCTGAAACAACAATTCAGGACCTGTCATAGTTTCAATCCATTTGTTAATATTGTTTTTGTTTTAATTAGAGATAGGAAGCCAGTCTTCTTACGTGTTTGATATAATTCTTCTACAGTCACATCCCAATCCTCAGTGGTTTGTGAACACTATGGAAATACAAACAATACAAAGCATTTGTTTTTAATTATAATTCAAGATTCAGGTTGCAAATGATTTGCATTATAGCTTTTAGCATAGGCTAGATTTACAGCAAACACATTAAAATAATTAACATTATTCTTAAATATGAGTCAGTAAAATTGAAAGTGACAGATAGTACTAAGCTGACGAAGATAATAAAAAAACCTTAATCTAGTTGAGAGTGGCTGAGCAATAAAAATACACCTTTGCAGAGAGCAAATGTTTCATGCCAGTAAGTCTTCACAGAAACTGTCCTGGGTGTATTCAGCTCGGGCAGACACTGCCACTCCTGCACCTGCCCAGGTTAAGCCCAGGCTCAGTCTGAGCTAACCCAGCCTTTCTGTATTTTCAGCTCCTCAGGAAAAATGATGGCACAGAGCTGCTCAAAAGGCTCTGTCCTTGCAGCATCTTGGATCAATACCTGTTTTCAGAGAGCTTTGAGGCACATGGTGAGCTACAGGGCAGGAGAGGGAATAAAGCTGAATTGTCAGTTACTTGAGGATAGGGAGATGTGTGATAGATGGCACCTGGTTGATGTGTTTTCTGGCTAGTTTTTCATCAATGTATGTCATCTTCTTTTTAAAGAGGTAGCCAAGAAGGGCAGCCTAAAAGAGGGCATTTCTTTTCTTTATTTTGGTGCATGCATGGGAGTTGTAGGATACAGTTTAAAGAACAGGGAGACCTTGGCTCATCCCTGGGAGCAAATTCTGGGAGAATTTTCCCAGGTGTTAGGCTGTTGGCAGGGAGGGAGTGAGAGGCACCACAGTGATGGAACCTGTGGGATGCTTGGGATGGTGGCTGCCCATGGAAAGCAGAAAGCTGACAAGCAGCCAGAGCACTGAAGTGAGGAAACTCTCCCAGCTTCTCCCAAGGACCTGAGAAGACACACAAAACTTGCTGCAATAGAAAAGCTGTTGGCCAAATACAAGCCCGAAGAAAATAGCACATCTTGCCAGTGGGCAAGGAGGATAGTGGTTTATTAACTCTTTCATTTCTATTCTCTGTCATTTTCAGTGAGTTTATTTCAAAAAACCCAGAGAGTTTGTGTTTGGAATTGGGTTTTTGTTTGGTGGATTTTTTGGGTGGTTTTTGTTTGTTTGTTTGTTTTGTGTTCGTTTTTTGCATTTTAATTTTTGCTTTTGTTCTGTTTGGGTTTTTTTTGTGAAAGTGAAGGGCTTATGAAGATTCAGCTGAAAGACTCTGGGTGAGCTGGGGTCCTGTATCAGGCCTGTATTAGTTAGGAGGGGAAGATATCCATTACACCATCACGTGTCAGCATCTTTCTTCTTTAATTGTAGACTTTTATTTATGTGGATGTTCATGTTCTGTCTTGCTGCACAGAAGCTTCATAAGGGCAAGTCTTTGGGTCCATAAATAGCATTATATGCAAAACTCTGTTGATGGCACTGTACAGAAGCTACACTCCTCTTGTTCTATCCTCCTGTTTTATCTAGACTGTCCTTTCTGGCTGCATGGATCTCCTTCCCCACCTGGAGACGTAGAGTACAAACCAGATTTTGAGCTGGTTCATCCCACATAAAGCAAGAGTAGGAGGGACAAGCAACAGCCACATCTTAATCAGCATGAAATAGAAAATTGAGGCAGAATCTAGACACGCTTTCTGCTTGCTAGTTGTTTTGCTTTGACATGCATAACAACAAACATAAAGAGCATGCCAGTGTTTTTGCTTTTGAGCTGGGCTGCATTGAGGGTTGCCCTCTTTGTTCTTCCTACATTTCTGTGACTCAAAAAAATACCCAAATGCCTTGGTATCCAACTAGTGTAAATACACCAAGGTTGATGTAATTCAATCGAACAGCTCAAGATCCAAACACCTGATAACAAGGAGAATTGTTGTGTGAGTCTTTCATATCTGTGTAGATGCTAGAGGCTGATACCATGTGGCACGAGCCAGGAACCAGTGCAGCTGCAAGGAAATGGACCCACAGAGACTGCACCAGCTTATCTCACCTGTGCAGAGGTATGAGCTCTTGGAGCAGAGGAGTGTTGTGAGGTTTGAGAGCTGCTTACCCAATATGATCAAACAGAATAGAAATTACTCATATATTTACCGTGTTTTACACGTACCTGAAAAGTCTGGAAGGAATTCTGCTAAATGTAGCTAAGTTTCAACGATAAGGAAAAGTAACTATAGTTCTGTGATCAATTAAAAATATGCATCAAAGAGTGTGGAGGCAACCAAATAATTGTATTTGCCGCAATAGGTTATGGCTTCCTTCAACAGCTTGGAAACCCAGGGTGAGGGATATGAACAGTTAATGAAAACATACAAAGGAGCTGGAGGGGTGTGAAACACATAGTTTTGTTATCCATTTCAATGTAAAGAAAATAAAAATTTGTGAATTTTGAAGGTAAAATTTAATCCTAAATTCAGTTTCTTTTATTCGTTGCATGATGTCACCATAACCCCTAGGTGGTATTCAAACTTTATAAATCAGATTTGTCTGTTATTTATTCTATTTGTCATGCATTTGATGTGTAGTGCAATTTTCAGAGATTAAAATGATATATCCCTAATTCTTGGATGCTCTTTGATCATGTTTATTCCTTTGCTCCTTTAAACATTGCTGAATAATTGTATATGCATTCACAGGCTGACAAGTACATTCCCTGTTTGATGGGCTAATTATGGAAGCACACTAGTGTCGTCGTAGTTAAGTTTGTAACTAGCTTTGAGCTGTAAGGCCAGTTTTGATCTCTCATCTAACTATACTGGAATAAATCCCTGCAACAGAAACTTAAATTACATGGTATGGTTGGAAAAATTTTGTCAACTTTTGTGGCTGTTGCAACATTTAATATTTTAGTGTTAGAAATTTTTTCTACTTTTTTGACCTCTTAGAAATGTTGCTTGTCTCTGTGCTTATCTCTGGGAAAGTATGTCACATTCATGTTGTTACTGTTGGATAGGTTTAGCTGGTTCTGACTGAGTTTTGGAGAGCCTATTAAATCTATCAAACATAGGAAGGGGAATTTCAGCATTTCACTAGCAATCTTTAGAGGATTGTGTACAAGTTCTGCAAGACTCCAAGGACAGCAAGCACCCAGACTCCAGAGGGTGGGTTATTCTCCTGCATGACCTGCCTGTCTTTGTACAGACTTATACTTCACAGCTCTGTGGAACTGAAGTGCTAAATAAATCTTCCAGAAATGAGTTTAGAACAACAGTGTCACAGAAAAATCTTCAATATCCCCTGAAATTCCAAATGAAATGTGTTATGAAGTTGTATTTGTGTGAGCAGAGCCAGCCCTGAGCCTGTACCTGGTAAGAGACTTGGCTAAATCAGGATGCTATAGCTGTGTTTAACAGCTGTTAATCTCCCTGTAGTAAAACCAGCTAATGCTGTTGGCAAAGCTGGATCTCACTTGGGAATAATAAATTCTAATGTGGTATCTAGTAGCAACCATACTTCTTCTGATCCACCACAAGAGACTCCACAAGGACAGAAGACACAGTGAGACATGAACCAGCCAAGATGCAGAAACACATTCCTTGTCCTGATACATGTACATATACACACACACACACCCACCTGCTGGTGTCTTACTTGGATGCAGAGCCCTTTGGACCCTTCCAGCCTCCTCACACAGCAGAGCTAACCAAGGCTGCAGGAATGCTCATTTAAATACCAAAAAAACCAGACTACTAGAAGATAAAAAAAACACCCCCAACCAAACAGAAAAGCAATGAACCAAACAAACAAAATACACAGAGAAGTTTGTTGGTACAGGAAAAATCCATCCCATCCCTCACACCTGGCAATCAGTCTTTCTGTCTACAACACAAGAAAGCTGGCAATTAGATGCAAGGAGAGGCTGAAGCAGGCAATTGTAAGCAGCAAACCTTCTGAGGATAGGGCCTCCTGTCAGGAAACTCACTGAAGGGGAACCAGTAACTGGCCCAATTAAAGGGAAAGATGTTTCTGGGACTTTGATCTCCGACTACCATTGTAATTCTGGTATAGTGTTAGGCTCTGCTTGCACTCAGAATCTGTCTTGTGCTGTTCCCTGGTGGAGGGGTAACCTGTATTTTGTGTTAACACATTTACACTGATGCAGTTTAGGTTTGGATATAGTTACATATCCCTGTATGGTAAATGTGTGTGTTTACATGTATATGTGTATGGAATGGTTAGACAGATACAGGTACAGATATGAAAGTTCTGTACAAGAGTAATCTGCATTCTGTAAGAGTGAAGCTCTGCTGATATACACATACACATGGATATATATTCTGACTGTATTCACACTGGGGTGAAGGCTATACTAGCAATTTTGGCTTGTATTTTCTGCTGTCCAGTATGGAATTTTACTTTTCACAGTTATTTCAATTTTGACAGAAGGTGAAGAGTAGAGGCAGTGACAACACCAAAGGAAAAAACCCTGCATTCACTAATAGAGTTCCTGTTTGAAGACCTGGCTTAGGAAATTTTAGCAAGTAAAGTACTCTTTTGTCAGAGTAAGCTCTATTTATACTGGGAAGGCTTAGTGGAATAAAACAACAAAACATGCCAGATCTGGAAACCTCACCAGGGGTTACACCACTTCTGCTAGTGTAGCTTTTGTGGGCAGAGAAAACCCCAGTGTGGGATTCTTTCATGCCTCTGGATAGGAAGGTTTAATGAAAAGGAGGCATGTATGGGTCTGTTGGTTTGACACTGAATAAACACGTGCCTAATTATCCTTAATATAGTTTCCTCTCATACTTTTAACCATTTTTGTGTCAAATTACATGGCTCATTCCACAGACACTCTGGATGATTTCTAAAACCCTGTTTGCAAACCCCACTGTTCTTTTTCTAGGAGGTGAAATATGAAAAAAAAAATTGAATTTCAGTTTTCCAAGTTGCAATGTCATTATGACACAATGTTCATTAATATAGAGTGTGGTGGTGTGGTAAGAGCTATTAATTCAATCTCTTTCTCCTGGTCTTTTTTTTGTTTCCCAAGGAAGCTCAGTCTGTTTTATCTTTTGAAAGTCTAATAAGTATTTTGAACAGGTTAGAACTATAAATCTAGTATTGCTAAATCCTACAGAAAAAAATTGCTTATGAAATATATTGATTACAACTGATAATGATTTTTCCACCCTCTCTTCACTGGAGGCAAATAAATAACTATGGAAGTACAATGGCATTGTCATGGCTGGAGCTTTTGCTTTAGTACACTATAGAAGTCTGTGAATACCCTTAGCAATAAGTCTTATTTTTCAGTGTGATAATGTTCATTGTCTTCTAAGTTCTGACTGAATTTGATAGTGAATGCTAGTGATTAACAATTACATGTCCTCAGAATTTCTGATTTGTTTCCTGTGTCAGGATTGTGAGTCTATTAAGAAGCGATTAGGGAGGATCTCCTTCAAGTCTCCTTCACATCAAGATTCTCCCTTTTTTTGGTTCAGTTAACTTGAGGTGGGAGTTGCCTGTGATATTTTCTACATTTCACCTTCCGAGGTTATGGGCACTATTCATATGCCAGATCTCCCTCTGAGATGAATAAGTACGACTTTTATGAATTTTTCTTCACTTGTAGAATTTAATTTACATGAATAATTAGAAAGAGATGAGTTAAAACTCCTATTTAAAGAGGTAGCATCCTTTTGTTAGCCTATTGTCTGGCTTTGGAACCCAGTTGTTTTAAAAAGGATCTGGGCTCTTCTCCATAGGGGTTTTCCTCTTTGTAGTTTTGCCTTGATCTAAATCAGCCTGTTGTAAAGCAGATTTTGGGATGGAGACTGACAAATAAAAACTCTTATCTGGAGAACTAAAGGGACTTTCAATTTTCCCTCGGAAATGTTTGCTGGCTTCTTTTTCTGATGTGGCTAGGATTTGCTATGAGATTTATGACGATGTTGTTTAATTCATACATCAAAATAAATAAATTAAGTGCTTAACTTCATTTAGTTCTTTGTGCCATTTCCTGTGCTGTTAGGGCTTTAATGAGCCCAGCTGCTCTGTAGAGTTGCTGAGGGTGGAAGCTGGCCTGGGAGGGGAAGGAACAGCTTCTCTTTGAAGTGCTGTCATGGCAGGATCACTAACGCAAGGCTTCGAAGGGGAAATTCCTGTTTCCCTTCCTATTCTACTTCAGTGGTCTTGACGGCAGCAGTTAAATAGGGAGCAGCACTAAGGTTTACAGACTTGGCTTCTCAGCCATTTGATGCCAAACTTCCAGTGGGTACAGGGGGTGAGAGAGAGGCAGAGAGAGAAAGAAAAGGAAAGAAAGGGAAAGAAAGGAAAATAAATTTAAAAAAATAAGGGGAAGAGCAAGATGTTTGTAAACTCTGGTTCCCTTCCAACGCTCACTACTGGAGTTGGAATTGCTTAGGTTACCTGTTTTTTCAACAACTGGTCTTAGGCTATGAGAGGAGACGAAGCACAGCTTTATCTGTGAGGGGTAGAGGAAGAGGAAGGTGACAGCTCATAGTAAATGGTGCCTCATCAATATTCAGAAGGCTGCTCAGTGTTTCATTGGTGTTCAAAAGTCAGGTGTTAAGTACATTTAAATTCAGTTACAGCAGTTCTCCTTATCTCCTGGAAGAAATGTATTGCTGAACAATTATTGTCAAAGTCATTTGCAGTCTTGTGTCTGATGAGAGCAATTATCTATCCTGTGTTTGCATCTCCATTTGTGTGTGTGTATGTCTGAATAAAATAATATGAAAGAGGGAAACACTGGATTACTCCCTTTCCCCACCACCCCTTCAAATTTTGGAAATGCCCTGAAAGACCCTGGCATCCATCACTACTCAGCAGATGGCCAAAAATTTTGCCCTCCTAAAGATTGTTCTGAGTCTCCTTTTTTACTTACCCTACGCATTTATTTTAGGGTAGCTTATCCTATGAATGTTCTGTTCTTCTTTATAGTTAAGGAGAAGGTGCTGGATCTCTCACCATCTCAGGTGCAAGATTTAATTTTTTAAATAGCTGAAGTTAGCTGAGCTAAATCCTTTCAAGAGTACCAAGCCTGAAGATGCAAAACTGCAATGTCGAATCGGCTGTTCTCAGCAAAGTACTTTCAAAAGGTCCCTTTTCACATTTCAGGACAGAGGAACTATCCTATTGTTGTGGAGGAAACAAAGGAAAATAAAGACAAAACTGAGACAGTAGTAACAGTGTAATGCGTCTGTTGAGAAACCTTAGCAAGGTCTTTCTTCTTTTTCCTGAAGACAGTCATCTTCTTTTACACCTGCAAAGCAGGTGCTAAGCAATTACAGTGTCGCTCAGGAAGGGTATTTTAAAATTTTAGACTTCAAAATTTAAAATTTTATGCAATCTAAAAACTCTATCACAGCTGTAGAGCAGAATCTGCTTGCTCTTGTAAGGTGTTCAAAATATCTTCTGTACTTGGACTCTGTGCATCTTTAAAATATTTAGGGCTAAATGTACTGCTGAATTTAAGAAAAACAACTGATTTTTTTCTCCCAAGAACAACATTCCAGGGAGAGATGGGTTATTTTGTACCTCTCTGCACAAGTTTTGCAGCCAAGTATCTACAAGCATGTAGGCAGTTAAGTTGGCTGCATCCCTGGTTTTTTGGAGAGGCCCAAAATTCTGGGGAATTTCACCCTCCATCTTGGACACATTATAGCTTGGGTTGCATTTTAACTTTATAGTTTATGACATGGGGAAGAGAATTGCTCTGTCCCCCTTGGGTGTGGTGGTTTTGGAGTGGATGTTCAGCAGACCTCCTTGAACCCAGCATCTACTGCTCACACCTGTTGGCCCCTGGGACTAGGACCTCCCTTGTCCCTCTAGTCCTGAGTTCCCAAAACCAGGTAGCTGCCTCAACACTACTGAACTGATGCCTCTTTCCTGCTATGCATTTTGGTTATGTTTAAGCACATGCTAAGTGTGGACTAATTTGCAATCTTTGCATGAGTCCTCTGTATATTAAAGAGGACTTAGTTTAAATGGCAGTGTTCAACAGCATTATGAATATTTTTTGTTTGCTTGCATTCTGTAAAATTGTGGGGTAGCATCATCAATTTTTCTGTTCTATTCCCACATCTGTAATAGACAAGCCCTTGGAGCGCTTGGTTACATAGCCAAGATGGTTAGATAATGTAAGATAATTTGCATTTTTTCAAATAAAACATACTTGTATGCTTGACTTTGCAAAGTTAAGAGATCTAAAATGCTTTTTTGATCTTAAGCATTTTTGCATTAAATTTGTTCATCAGTAAACTTTGGGAGTTTTTTTTAAAGGCCAACTGTATTACAGATATCAAATTGCTCCCAATGGAATATTGTTTTCTGATCCTTCTAAGGGACTTCTGTCTTCTAATGGAAAGACCTAAAGGCATTCTAAAAGCTCAAAGGAGTGAATGGAAGCTCTTTTCCTTTGATTTTTACACATCTGTAGTATCAAAAACTACTCAGCTCATTCTTTATTCATCTAAGTTTGCCCAAGAATCATAAAAGATACCTTAAATGTGTTCTTTGACCTGAATTATGATACAGATAATACTCTGAAATACAGTATGCTTCCCCACACAGTAACCAGGCAGCATCAATTTACATCAGTGCTTTTGCTATACAAATGTGTAAGGCTCTATCCTTTTTTTCCCCTCTAATTTTTGACTAGTCCAGAAACAAAGAATCTGTAATTTTTGCATTCTCATGTGATTTTTAAAAACTGAGAGTTTCATTCTCTCAATTTGCTCTTTTTAGCTTTTTGATATTTTTAAGGAAAAGGGAAAATTTAATACTTGTTTTCTCCCCTAGAACTTCAGACAAGAGTGTAAAGAAGCTGGCAGTACCTTATGAATATTTTCATTATTTGTGAAGGGGAAATGTATCAAAGCAATCAGTTTTGTTAATCATAGCCTTGATATTTCCTCCTTAAACTTATGGCGCCACATCTATCTGCTTCTACAGTGGCCTACCAAAAAAAAAAAAAAGGTGCATGCCAGGCTCTCATTTCATTTTAGTTTTCCTTGCTTTCTTCTGTTGACATTTCTTATCTATTCTCTGTCTTATTTTATGATCTGTTCGAATTCCCAGTTTATAAGGTCTTCAGTCTTGACCTCACAGATTTGTTGTCATCCACAGATTCTCAGCATCTTCTTGAAATCTCCATGTGGTTTCTATCCATTTTTATTATTTTCTAATCTCCTCATTTTACGGTAGAAGTAACGTTTTCTGAAATCAACTACCTGTACACGTCTCAGCAAACATTTATCTCCCTTCTCCCCGTATAAACCCATGTGTTGAATGCCACACTTATGACTGCTGTGACTCTTCATTTCTCTACTCATGCCGTCTTTCATTTATGTCCAGTGACATTGTTTACACCTGCAGCAGTAACTTACGTTCATTTCCATTTTTTTTTGACTGTCTCCATAGGTTTGGCTTTTAAGTTGGTTCTACACCCAAGTTGTCCTTGCTGATTCAATCACTGTTAGACATATCCTCAATTACAACTTCAATTTTCTGGCCTTTCTTGACCCTTTTAAATGTTAGTTCATTACTTATGCTGAGTTAAAACCTTGACTTTCATGTCTAAAACATGTTAAAGTCTAAAAAGTCTAAAGCGCTTCTCCTTCCTCTCAAAAAAACCCCAAACCCAACCTACTGCTTTCCATCTGGAGATAAAATTCTTGCTTTACAAGAACAAATTCTCCTTGGTATTTACACACTTCGAATGCGTGTCGTTAGATACCATTAGCACAGAGTCCTATGCATGTATTGGGTCTTCTGATGCTGGTTTTGTTTGCAACATTAATGTTCAAAAGTTCTAAACTACTTTTCCTCCCCATTTTTATATTTAATTACTTTAAAACAAATTACATTCTAATGTGGTTTTGTTTTGATGTGGCTTCTGCAACATCTGAGTTGCACAATTTAATTGTGTGTTGTGTAAAAGAACACTTCCTTTTATGATTGTTTTTTGTCCTGTTTTCTAAAAAATAATTTAAGGCCCAACACTTCAACAGTGACTAAGCCTAAAAAAAAAAAATACAACACTTGCTATGATATTATGAAGGACACATTTTCTTAGAAGTTGAGTAAGTACTTTGTGTTACTTTGCTTCTTAAAATTCTCTAACAGAATATTTTAAATAACAATTCTAGGTAAAAATCAGATGAAGATGATCATTTATGGTCAAGATAAAAACTTCTAAAAATAGGTCTGACAGAGCATTAACTGCTCCAGGAACTGATATTTTATACCAGTTAACCACTGATTAGTTGAAAAAGAAAGAAAGAGATTAATCAGCCATCACACAATGACAATTAGGCAGAGATAGTAGAAAGGGAAATTCTTTGGAAATCTCTATGGAGGTATGACAATGAGGGATAGAAACAGATTAATATTTTTAAAGGTTATTTATGAAGAATGTATTTAAAGAGGGAAGAAGAAGGACCACAAGTAAATGTATAAAGCAGGAAGACACTGGTAATAAAAATATATGTTTGTATTAAAAAATCTGCTTTTAGGTTCTGTTTGTTTGTTGTTTGGTTTTATTTTTAAACAGATGTATGTTCTAGCATCTTTGTCCCTCAGCAGCAGAAGGAGATTCATTATGATTGTTAGTTTCCTGTGGTGATGTTGCATCAGGTATATTTTCATCATTACTGCTGTTAGTACCACCATCCAATGCAAAAATTAAGAAAAGAAGAAAATTATTTCCTTGTATAGTGAATAAGAGTCTTGATTTCAGTGAAAATGAAGAGTCAAATCCCCAGAGGGCTTAAGCATCTACCATTGACTCATTGGGCCATTGATTCATTCTTTTCAGACTCCTGTCAGGATCTGGATATAGTAATAATGTCACTACATTGCTGTGCAGTCCTGAATGCAGTGTGCTAACAGTCTTCGTTCATCAACAAGGTTTTCCGTTGGGTTTGTATTTATTTATTTATTTATTTCTAATCTAACATTTTTAGTCCTTCCAGTTCATTACTCAGTCAGGAACATTGTTGTCTAGTTTATTTCCTCACTGTCTTCTATCTCTTCCTCTTGCATTTAAAGAAATGGTTACTGATTCACTATAATCACTGACATTTCCTCTGCTTTCATTTGTTTCTGTACCACTAGCTGTTTCCTCAATTTCATTATTATCAAATAGCTCTTCAGTGATACACTGCTGTTCCTCATCTTCATGTTGATAATTTTATTTTCACATGCATCATCCTGAATTTCAACATCTTCAGTGCAGTCCTCAGAAGATGAGTCATTTTCAGCAGACAGATTTTCATTATTGGAGTCATCTATAGAGTGTGTTGGTCTATTCTCAAGGATATTGTTTGCTCCTCTGTTCCTTTCATTATATCTTGGAAGAGATGTGCTTGATGTACTTGCTTGGTCATTATCCAGATAATTAAAATCAAATGTACTTATTTTGTAGATTAAACAAGAACATTTTTTATTATGATTGTTTGTGTTTGAAGCTTTAAAAACATCTTAGTATAAATGTTGAACTTAATTTCACTGGCTATTTAAACATTTAATGTAAGAAATATTTTCATTCAATAGATAAAACAATGTTAATTTTTAATAGGTTTGCTTCACTGAAATATATATGTTGACATAGCATAATTTTGTACAAAGTGGAGCAAGACAGATGAAAGTAGAGGCTCTGGTAGCTTCTGTGTAAAGATTGTCACTTGCACGTGTTACTGGTAGAGGCCAGAACTCTGGTAGAAGGTAAGAAAGGTAAGCGTGGCTGCAAGCTGTGTGTGGGTAACCTTCCTAGCCAGAAGGCAGAGAGGAAAGGGCATACATGCTATAAAGCAGAGCTGGCAGAGTCTGAGACTGTCCCAGATGACCTGCCCAGCCTAAGCAGGTCATGTTGACTCCCTCCACAGTCCTTGGAGAGAACTTGGAGGAATGTCTGTCCATATGTTGTAGGTGATCGAGCAGAAGGTGCATTTCTCTCTGGAGCTTTTTCACTAATGACCGGTTGAGACTACGTGTCCAGTTTCTGAAGCTAGGTGAGAAGTATCCTTCCCAAAAGACATGCTGGTGTAGGTGTCTCATGCTCATGAAGAAGTACATTCCTACTCACTTTTGAGAGCTGTGTTCAACCACCAGTTCCTGGGAGATCAGCTCTATCAACAGGTCACTGATGGTTGTTTTTTCATATCTACGTCACAGCAAGGTTCTTCTGTGATTGGCATGCAGCACATAATATTTCAGCTTCCCTTGAAGTTTTGCTTTTTGTCAGTAACTTCACATTGTTTTAATTGCCAGTAATATGGAACTGTTTTTAATTCTCAAGTATTTAAAAATAAGTTTAGTTAAAATATCTGTTTCCTACTAGATAAGTTTTACAATATTCTTTGACTTCAAACACAGTGAACTTCACAGTGTTCTAAAACAAATGGCAAGCTCTTCAACTATGGCGTCTGGCAAATGGCAATATTTCTCTTAAATCCTATGTAATATTTTCTGGGGGTTTTACTTTTTAAGTATTTTTAAATAGATTTAGAGAACACCAGGCTGGGACAAACCTCAAGGATCATCTGGTCCAAACTTCCTTGGCAAAACCCCAGACATGTTGACTCCACATCCTGTCCAGCTGACTCTTAAAAGTGTCCAATGTTGGAGAATCCACCAGTTCCCTGGAGAAATTATTCCAATGGATTATGCACATTGTGAAAAATTTTTCTCTTGTATCCAATCAGAATCTCCCCAGGAGTAACTTTTATCCATCAAGCCTCATCTTTTCTATGTGTTTCCTTGTAAACAGGGAGTCTCCATCTTTTCTTCTAGGGGTGAAGCTCCTTTGACAGTTCACAAACTAACTCTTCCTTCACTGACAGTGGATTTGTGTTTGCATCAACCTGAGTTTTTGTTCTAAGGGCCGCGGGCCCAACAGTTCTGGTAAAGACAGAGGTGAAGAAAGAGGCTGAGAACCTCTGTCCTTTCAGCATAATTGGTCACTAATTTTCCTCTCTTGGCTTGTTGTTGTTGTTGTTGCTTTTGTAGGCATTTCCAAATCTGGGGAAGTAGATTTGACCTGTGGAATTTTATTATGCATATCTGTAACACTGTTATGAAATTTGAATCAATATGTTCTGTAGTACTTAATTCCCATCAATGTCAGCTTCCCTAAAATCACTGTGCTTGTATTTTCTTGTACACATTGTGTCCTCCTGACTTAATATTTCTAATACTGTTTGTACAAGATGTTCTGTAGATGCAGCCTTATGGTGCTAATCATGCTTGGCTCATTCTCTTGAACTGGATCCAGAGTAACCTCATTTTGCATTATGGTTATCCTCTTTGAAGGGTCCTTATATCCAGTAGGGAGATTTAAAGTCTCGAAGAGTGTGATCTAGTTAGGGCCATTCCTTCTTCATGTTTTTACATAAAGTAGGGAGGGAACTAAAACACTGTAAAAATTTGGTTAAAAGACGTGCATTGGTAGATTGCAATAATAATTGCCAGCATTGGCCTATTGTTTTGGACATCCTAGTAATTTTTTGTCTTCTTTTTGTTCACAAAATTTCTTTTGTGCACTTTTTTGGGCTTTCATTAAAAAAAAAAAAAAAAAAAACAAAAAAAACCCCAGATGCCAAAAATTAATCAATCAGCAAACAAACAAACAAAAAACCCAGTGAAAAACCAGCAGCTTTAGAATGTCTGGACTTGGAGTTAAAATAGGGCAAAAGATCATCCTGTGCCCTTTAATGTACATTGCCATCCTGGAAATATATTATGGATCATGGATCATGAAAACAAGTTCTTCTGCCTTGAAGTTCCAATATGTATTTTGAAGAAGAATGGTCATTTCTATGTTGAGATAGCAAGTTTTTTGCGTATTTCTTGGCTTCTCTTGAGTTTTTGCACACAGTTTTGCTTTTCTGAAAACAGATTTTTAATTTTTCCTTCTCTATTTTGCTGTCTAAATAGTCTGTATTACTTGATTATTTGTAGGTTGCGTGTAAGTATATAAATGTGAAGATGGTGTCACTAAGAATAGTAACATAAAGAAATCATGCTCATGACATTGCCAGTGCCTGAGAATTCCCAGCAGACCTTTTGGTTTTTTGCTGTATCATCTTTCATAATACAACACATGCCCTCTTCTGAAAACAATGGAGAATTCAAGAAAAAAAGGGGACATTATCTTTGGAAATATGCAAAATTCAAACAGAATAATTTCCGACAGTAATAAATTCTCTGAGGAAAGGAAATACTTTTTACTAATTTGATGAATGAAACTGAAACAACAACCAAAATAAAGTTAGTTTTTAAAATTATCTCTCAGTTTTACATCAAACCTTTAGGATATGAATTGTTTCTATTAAAAAATAAACATGAAAGAAGAATTTAAAAAAAGAGAGATCTGAGAGGATAAAAAATTTCAGCTTGAATCTATTGAGCCAAAATCATTTGCATAGCTCCAGTTACAAGTCAAAACCGAGTCCTATCTCATAGCAACTAGGAATTGTTTCCCCATTGAAGCTGATCAAAGATATTTGAAGGTCACTTTTTCTCAATCTGGACAGTATATATGTCTCCAAAACACTCTGTTGGCATTGTCATGCCAATCTGGCCAACCAATCTGGTCAAGGACTAAGCAAATACAAAAGCTTAGCTTTTGGCTTGGCTTGAGAGGTTGTTCTAGAGCAAGCCAGGGACATTTTGGCAGGTTAACATGACTAAGACATGCAAGATTCAGCTCCCAATTCTGTCATTTACTGCTAGTAGCATTTCAAATGCCTCAAAAGGCTAAAGTAATTTGGAATATTCTTTCTTCTCTGCCTCTAAGAAAGGGTGGCCACAGCCAAAATAATACTGGAAATGCTTCTTTGTAAATGCTATTCCTGTGTATTATCCTTGAGACCAATCCAGTCAGAATCCAGAAGGAGCCAGAGTATATGGCAACAGACAATCTGAAAAATGATGGGAAAATTTTTGAGCTTTTGTGTTTTCCCCATTATATTCATTAGCAGAGTAAGTCCCCTCTCTCTGGGTCAAAGCTGAATCTTGAAGGTGGACAACATTGCTGTCTTCAGCTTTTTCACTGGTTGTATACACAAGGGAAATTTAGCAAAGATAGGGCCCTGTTCTCAGGAAAGATTTTGGGCTCCAAACAGCCAATGCTCACAGACCTGAGACACTTTTCTATGCTGTGGTAAAAAGCAAAACATTATTCTTACCTTCATACTTGGTTTTTATTGTTGTTTTGGGGACTAGAGACATAGTTCTAGGTAGGATTCTGGAGAGACAAGGTGAAAAGCAGAAGGAATTTTGTGCCATGTGGTACTGCAAAAATTTTATCAGGTTGCTATTGATTATTTTGGTGCAGGACACCACAGTTACCTGACCAAGAATGAAATTCTGTATTCAGAAAGTGACATTGAAGTGGGATGGGGGAGAAGGGGTGGAGAGGGTAAGGTAAGGCATGAAAAGGGTCATTCTTTTTAATGAATATTCCTTCCTTATTGTTCTGCTGTTGGCTTTGCTAAAGTAAAACATCTTTGTGACTGGTAGAGCACTTGGGAGTCCTTGGATAAAGGCACTATGAGTGCAACGTATTCTGAGCAGATGACTTTGAGCATCTCCTTCATTACTCTATGAATCCATGCCTCACTTGGGAAGTGAGCTGCTTTTTGTATGATTGGTGAGATGACTGATTTTCACCTGAGTTTGAAAATTTCATACTTTTTTGGGAAGTGAAAAATAAAATACTTTCATGATGGTCTGCTGTAAAACATTGCAGCTATTTGCCATGATGTTGACTTTCAATAACTGAAAATTAAAGGTCTACTGAAATAATTTTGATCCTTAGTGATTTACAGAGAACCAGTCTCACCATAATTCAGAGTAACTTTTTGTCCCTGCATAGTTCCATGATTTGCAAGCTGTTTCTGGTAGCCATTGTTGTCAAATCAATGATATTTCTTCTCCTCCTACTAACTTTTTGGCCCCTTTCCCTCATAATTAACTTCTTCATCAGATTTACGTTATTTAGGTCTACCTTTCTAAGGGATACAAACTCCTGAATGAAAATACTGTGCCGTGAGTATGTTTTTAACCCATTTGCCTGCCTGACACAGTTGTATTTCTTACCTACAAAACTTAAACGGAAAATGCCTGTCCACACAAATGTTCCAAAACAAAATGAAAATTAAAACTAAACCCTCATGTCCTCAAATTTCAGAGTAAATTGCATGTTAATAAGACTTAATAATGCAATTAACTTTGTTCATGTACATAATTAAGTAGCAAAATACTCCTAGTTTTTAGGAAAAAAGGAGGAAGACAGTAAGTGAATGCTGCAGCTTGGATCAAAGTGTTTGGGAAACTGCAGTTAACTTTAATCTTGCTGAATCTCTTTGTAACAAGGAAGTATTTCACTTGTTAGAAATAGCTGTTGTACTCTATTTGCTGCTCTCTCTTCTGTCTCTCATGTAATACTTAAAGCTACCCACCCCTTCATGAGACTTTGTGTTTCAAAATGGTGAAAAGAAAGAAAAGGTCAAAACTTTAACTTTCATTTTGACCTGCAAATGCTCATATCCACTGAGAGAATGTGGTTTAATCAACTGTAAAATAAATCTGATGATTCCACTTTAGGTGGTCCTCTTGAACAAAGCTTATCTCAGAGACATCTTACTTCTGTAGCATGTGCTTTACCACCAAAATGCTGCTCAACAGTTTTTATCATAGACATAAAGCACAATGTTACTTAATAACTCTGCAGAGATGGAGACCTTTGAGACCATCCCTCAGTGGCTGATACACTCGTTCATCTCAATCAGCACCATTTGGTGCCTTACAACTTTCAGAAACAGTCCTACAAATTTAACGAGTAGGATGGTTTATCAAGATACAGAGCTGGATTGAGAGCCAGAAGCTTTAGTCTGCTCTCCATGCCTGGAGATGTTAGTACGTGTGTTCTGTAACCTGCAAATAGTATGCTTATAATCTCATAGGCAATGTATGAAATAGAACTTAAACTTGCTCTCAGAGATGTGAAAATCTGTGTTCCAATTATTTGAATTGCTATAAACCACTGCCGTAAACCATGTCCCAATTGTCCTAGAAAAAATGGAAAAAATCAGAACAAAAAGTCGGTGATGGATATATCAAGTTTTGAATTTCAAAGTATAAAACCACAGCAAATTATAGACAGATGAGGGAGTAGCAGGAAACTGTAAGCCAGTATAATGAGAAGTGTTGCCAGCACTACCAACCTAACTGCTGCCAAGCCTTTCAGAGGCCTTGCAGCAAATGGGTTTGAAGGTGGATCTTTATGGAGAGCTCCCAAGAATGAAGGGTAGCATGAAAGAAAGTGTTTGACAATGCAACAAATGAGTCATGGGCATGGGCATTGTTCACCAGCTGGTGTTGGGAGATGACACTGAAATATAGAGGTAAAAAATACTGTGGCAGCAAAACCACGAAGGACCTGGGTGGTAAATGATGTAGTTAGGAGAAAGATATCTGAAAAAAGATTATATGGTCTAAACAACAGTCTAGGAAAATGAAAGGCTTGCCTTTGTCATGAAATGTTGCCATAATCAAAGACCAAGAGGATGAAACACTGGGCAAAAATTTCTAATTGTTTGAATACGTATAAAAGGCTGTGTCTTTAAGAAGATACACATAGAAAATCTACAGAATTTAATTATAGCTTCCGGCAGAGTGATAGGCATGATATTTGGCAGGTATACTAAAGTACTGTCCAGAGAAGCTGAAAAGGAATAGCAAAGAAAGGATGTCTTAGCCCCGCTGACTAGAAACTTAGAAAGTGGTGTTGAAAAGAAGAAAATCAGTTTTACTGGCCAGAGTTGCTTGCCAGATGCAATGGCTAGGACTTAACTCCATAAACCTCATCATTGAATTTGCTCTTGTGTATGAGATTTTCTTAAAGTTAGGGTAGCAGGGGCCCATATGTCTTCATAACCATCCTCCACTCCCAAAGGTAGAGGCTGAATGAGACTCCCTCAAAAAGTTAAGAAACTCAAAAAACAAACAAAAACCCTCCCACAACTCCCCCAAACAAGCAAAGAAACAAACAACAAAAACCAACCAACCAAATAAATGAACAGAAAGACAACCAAAGAAGTAAGAGGACTGGGACAGCAAACTGGATGACCAAGGGAAGACTTGATTTGAAGATGTTTGAGGAGTAAACAAAAATTGAATGTGAACTTTGCCAGTGAGGAAACTGAGGCAAGAGGGAAAGGAGTTTCAGCAGAGGGCAGTTCTAGAGATATAGCATGGATTTGAAAGAAAATTCTCAATACTGACTGTAAACACACTGTTTAATGAGGTTAGAGATGAAGGGGAAGAGAGATGGCAAGCAGGGGTGAGTGGGAGGCAGAGGGTGTGAGAAGTTTCAGCAGTGGTGACTACACTTTAAAGTTAAATGGAAGCGTTAGATGTGGGCATGTTTGGGTAGCAACACACAGTTAATTCTTGTCACACCAGGCTGCAACTGGCTTTGCTCTGTTCAGACCCTGATCCCACAGCAAACTGAACTGAAATTCATTTGTCTGAGGTGTATAGGATGTTAGACAAAATGGCTTTTCTAAAGCAAATACTGAAATACTGGAATGTGTTAGCAATTCAGTAATACTACATTATCCTTTCTCTTTATAGTTTCACTACATTTTTTTCAGAGCTTTATTGAGAAAATTAGGCTTACTGGGATCATCTGTTCCAGTCTTATTTATATTTCACTATAGATACAAAATTCTTACTTCCCCTACAACAACTTAAATATAAAATCTAAAAACTGCTATAAACCAAGAGGCACTTTTTCTCTTGCATAAAAAAAATCCAACAAAAAACCCCCCAACTTTTAAAAAACCCCACCATACTGAAATTACACAATTACCAGCTTTCAGTTTGACATATTTCATACTTGGAGATGTTTCCTTGAATTATTTTTTTTAAAGACATTTTATATAACAAGTTAAAAATAAACCTTCATGGTGCTTTAGTAGCATGAACTGAGATTAAAACTTCAAAGACAATTGCAAATGTGCTGCAGTTACTGAGCATGTGACTCTTCGAAAACATTGGTCTGTAATATCAGAGTTAAATGTCAGAGCTCTGTATTTATCCCAGAATGGTATTGTTGGGCCCTGTTCAATGACACCAAGGGAACAATGTTTCATTGTATCATTTTAAATACGTTTTCCTTGTGCTTTTTTCCCCTCTGTTAAACAGACCTATTACAGTTTGGTTAATATGAAGTGTACAACAAATTAAAACCCCCATCCTCTTGCTGGGAACAAAATAATGAAGTAAGAAGTTGAGTCTGTATTCAAGATAAGGGATTTGCTTGTTGAGTAACTGGTTTGATAAACTTTTGCCAAATATACACTGCCAAATAAAACCCAGCACTGCTAAAAATAAATTAAAACAAAAGATATATATATATTTCCAATGTGCTTTTGAATATTCAAGAATGAAATATATGAGTGCACACTTTATTATCTAAGGGCCTTTGTTTTCTTCCCCCTTTCCCCCTCTCCCCTTTATTATGGTCCTGGATTGCTTCTTTTTATCTGGGAACACTGAGTGCAGTTTCTACAGTGAAGACAGATGAGAAATAGATGTGGCAATATTTTCTCAAAGTCAGCTCTTGGGAGGTCAAATTTATGTAAATTACTGCTTGTCGTGCTAAGGATTTCTGTCTCCTTTGTAACATCCAGGTTCAATATGCAAATCTTGGAGCTGTAGGGTAAGGGTAAAAGCTGAGGAGCTTCTTTTCCTTCCTCCTTTTGAAAGAATTCCCTGATCTTCTCTTGGCACCCAAATATTGTTTATCTTCTTTCATTTGCCATTCCAGCCCACAAATTCCTTCACAGTTACATTTTAGCAGAGGTGATTTAGGACTTTGACATTTCTGCTTTATTTGGCCAAAAGAACCCAGCTGGAGATGTTCCCAGGTAGGCCACTTCCCTGCTTTAAAATTGCTGCTTAACCTTCTTCTGCATTGTGTCACCAGAAGGATCTGGGCTCCAGGGCTGGGCAGAACCACAGGCTGTGCAGCTTCATCATTCCATGTTGCAGTACGACACAAAAGAAATGACACTCACACACTGAGATGTCCAAGGCAAAAAAGTGAAGTTTATTTACAGACCTCAATATTTATAGAATTCCAACAGTGACCATGGATTGGAGGAAGAAAGTCTTCCTCTCCAACCACACTGGTCAACCCAGCAGTACATCAACAGTCTCCTCCTTATGAGAAGAATGTAAACATGAAAGGACGGTTACAAGAACAATAGGTTGTTCATGTGAAAATCATGAGAGACTCCATTGCAAAAGGTAAATACGGAAGGCTGAAAAAGAACTTTAGAAAAACTTTAGAAAAAACAGAGAAGAACAGAAAAAACCCAGGGCAATAATTCCATTTAGCACAGGCCCCACTCCAGGTGTTGGACAGGGGGCACAAGGCAACGGCCATGGTACCTGTACTTGTACTCACACGTATTCCATTTCCTCAGACTTCTTTCCTCAGCATCCATGATACTTTTGAAAGCTCACTTTTTATTGTAATTTAGAACATAAGATCTTTTGTTTAAATATCGTTCTGCTCTTTTATAAGTCCCTTAAAATGTGACTCTACATTGATAAAAATAATGGCAGTGAGATATAAGACTTGCTGTTAAACGTCTAATTTCCATTCACTCCATCTCACCTCCTTTCTCATTACTGATCTAAATACTCATCATACTAGCCAACACAGGAGAGGAAGGGATGACATTGGTTCCTTGTCTTCCTGTGTAAACATGCAGCAAGGGTCAGGTGATCATCACTAATCTGTCCTTTTTATAGATTATTATTATTATTATTATTATTATTATTATTATTATTATTTTCTACTTAAGCTGATGTTTGTGCACTGAGCATTAAAGAGCTTGATAGCTGGAGATACAAATGCTGCTTCTGTATTATATTTGCAATTTTTTCTCACAAGTGGAAGTTCTGGAACTATAATTCTCTTAAAAGCTAATAACTGCATTGGCCACAGAAAGTAAAGCATTTTTTCCTCCTGGTGCAGCCTGTGGTTTTGGTCAGTGTCTGTTCCACCTCCCAAAACAATGACTACATTGCCCCCTTGCCATCTCTACGCAAGATTTCTGCCTCACATTTGACTGAACACTGTTAAATTTTGCTCGTTCTTCTTTCTGTGGATGCAGTTTTATGATTCTGGAACTGCCCAAAATCTTCTGAAAAACAAAGTTCTACTTGTGTTTAAGGAAGTTTGAACGTTCAGTTGTGCCGAAGAACAAAACTGTCATCATCCTTTTGCTTTACGTGGTATTTTAATGCACCTAAATCTGAACAATAAAGTAGGGAGCAGCAGAAAAATAAAATGTGTTTGCAATTACCCACGTAATGTAAGTAATATGTAATGTGTGGTTACACACCTTTTTGACTTAGGTTTTGAAGTCTTTATGCACAAATACTATGTTGCTTTAAAGCAGCATGATGGCAAAATGTGAGAAATGTGAATAATTGAGGCCAAGCTACAATTTTTCTAGGATAAAATGGAATCATTGGGCCAGCTGGAGAGGGAAGAAAGCATTTTCCACGAGCTTTGCCAGATGGGCTCTAAGGAAGCTTTCCTCAGGCTGCACTAGGAGCCATCAATGTATTTGCTAGAATACAAGGTTTTTGGTATCTTCCATCAACTCTTTTTGATAATCATCTACACTGCCAACCATGGGCATTTAAAAAATCATGAATGATGCCCCAAAACTCAGAATGGACTTCATTGGGAGGGTGGGGGGGGGATGAGGGGGCGGAATGGGGTTTATGGATCTTACTGAGCTTCTAGCTTGTTTGATGATTCCCAGTCCATTAGCTTTTTTTAAGGGTGCTGGATCTCATCAAAAGAAAATGAAGAATTCGATTATTTTATGATAATATGGGTTTATGAGAAAACCCCAGAGTTCTGGGTCATGTATGGAAAAATTTGGGGTTCACTGGCACTACAAAGCGGCCTGCACACGTCTGACTCCTCTGTGGTCAAATTAGCTATTCCTTGAGTGGACAGCCCAGGGAAAGAACAGGAATAAAGTTGTGAAAATGACAGGTAGGGAATGGCTGCTCATTTGGAGGGCATAAAATTTTCTATCGTTCTTCATTCACAAATTTTATAACTAGGTGAACAAGGGTTGAAGAACTGGATGATCATGCTTCAGCATCTCCAATGCATTCAGACTTCTGCTGCATAGTTTGAAGCAATCTAGCAGACAGTGAGTTATGTGAAAACTTATTGTCATGACAAAGACCATAAAAAATGGAAAATGAGACAATTAAAGAACCCGTGACAAATTTTATAACAAGTATAGAAAATAACACAAAGGTAATCCATTGTATTATCTTTTCAAGGTTCTTCTCACATGTTGTAAATAGGGTTTATAGTACTAGCTATTTTTTTGCTACTTTGCCATCAATCACCCTGAGGCATTGCTAAACTATTACTTATCTGCTGACAGGTAAAACGAAACTTTAGTGCTGATATTACTGAAGTTTTATTAGTAAGCATCAAGAGCTCAACAGTAACCAAAAGACAAAAAAGTAAACTTTGTTAAAATATTATGCTGAAATTTTTAGGTTGCTCACTTCTCTTTTGCTCTCATGGCAGTTTTTCTGCTTGAATCATTTGAACTGACTGGAAAACGAAGACAATGGACTCATGGCTGACAATTTTTCTTTTTTTTTGTGGTTTATCTTTTGAATAACCATTTTGTTGTACTGCTACCTGATATCTAGGGAAACTTCAGGTTTTGGACAACCACCCTTTTAAAATAGGTGTATAATTTTTGTGCTTTTCTTTTAGTTTCCCAATGTGTCCAAATTCTGGGTGCAGGGAAATGTTACAGTACTGGACAATTAATGAGCTGAAACTGAAGTATCTTTATGTAATTCTTATCACTAAATCAACAGATTTCTGCATGAATCCTGTTTCCCATTTGCTTGTCAACTTTGACAACAATGACAAAGAAGATAGCATTACCACAAAGGTGGGTATTGCAGAGAACATCAGCAGTTTAAATAGCACCACCAAGTCAAAAAGAACCCTGAAACTGTGAATTGTACTGAACATGTTGCACTAAATATTTGAAATGGCTAAATTGTTAATTATAACCATCTAGGTTATCTGTTGATAAAGGTCCTCTCAAAATGTATCTTGTCCAATCTTCTCCTCTTGTTCAGCACAAAATGAAGCTGGAAGAATTTCACCAGAGTCTGTCTCTGCAAGCATAAATTTTAAATATATTGAAGCTTTATTTTTGCTTCATATTTTTCTTTGAATAGAGGAGACCAAAAATCAATCATATATCTGGGATTTAGCTTCTTCAAATAGAGGTCAACTGAAGAAGAGCTGGCTTGGTATTAAAGATAATCTACAATGTCAAGGTAAATGTTTAAAGCAAGCAGTTTTTAAAATACTGATTTTAATAAGATGTGTGACCCTGATGCCTGTTATTTAGTCTTGCACATCTTGCTAACATTAGCTTTTCTAGACTTGGCCTGCAGAGAAGCCACCATCATTTGCTTCAGCAGCAGATGTACATATTAAATATCTTCATACAGCAATTTCTCAGCTTACCAAAATTCTATTTGCTTGCTTGTTCCAGTGACAGGCTCAGCCTGCTATCACATCTAACTGAAAATTAAAATTATTTTACTGTGGACTAGAATGGACTTAATTCTAGAAGTGTTGTTTTTGACAAGTCTAGTTGTTCCTTAGTAATTTACTACTGATATGATACTTACAGTATTATATTATTACAACAATGCCTGTTTTTACCTTTGACTTCTGATGCTTCTAAAGGCATGGAAAGACATAGATTTCACAGATAACACTGAATTGAGATGGCATGTGAAAATCAGAATGATACGGATGATAAAGAATGTTATAGTGGTTCAAGTATCAGCAGGAAATAAAATTAAATTAATCTTGAAAAAATATTTTGAAATATAAAAAGAAATAGTCTGGAGTGCACGGATAAGAAGACAGTTCAGATAAAATTTTAGAGAATGCTGAATTCCGTGGGAGCTTTGCCATTTAATCAACTCAGCTGATACTTAGCCCTTGGCAAATAATATGCAAGGAAATCAAGGGATGGTAGATGGCAATAAATTAAGTATGAAATTGTCTGAAAAAATTTGCTTTTATATGCAAGTTGGTATGTTGGATGTGTAAACATCCATGTTAAGGAATCCAATCCAAAAAAATATATTCTGGAGTTGATATCTCATTGGTTTAGCTTCTGTTCAGCCACATCATTCATTTTGAACATGCACTTATTCTGATTCACGGAGTCATGGGTGACACTGGAGTTAGTTTGGAGATGCTGAGCACAGCAGTGTGAAGAGGATTGCACACACCTTGTGATCAGTGCTTCCTATCAAACACTTGCAGTGTATTTTGGAGTCAATACCAGTCTGCTGTGTGATTTGCTTTGTGTGCTTTTCCTGATGGAGGACTGTGGTTTCTATCCACAGAAGATCAGCACTCCCACCCAACCAGGTGTTGCTTGAAAACTGACTGAAGGTACACTCTGTCCCCTCATCCAGACAGTGGATAAAGTTATTAAGCAGGACTGGCCCCAGTACTGAGCCTTGGGGAGCACCACTAGTGTAACACCCATTGCCAGCTGGATGTGACTGCATTCACAGCACCCTGTGGCTGGCCATCCAGACATTTTTTACTATTCATAGTGCCAGGAAAGAAGCACAACATCAAAGTTATACTTACTTGTAGGATTCTCAAAGCAGAAACTCTATCCATTAATACAGAGGACTGGAAATTTTCCTAAATTTTTGCTTTTGCTTTTCCTAGAAATTTAAGAGGGATAAAGGCCTGGTATGATTCTAAGACAGGAAAAGCATTTTCATCTTATTTTGCTGGGCAGAGATAAAACTAGAAAGGTGAAATGGGGAGATCTAAATAACCTTTATTTTCACCTATGTCTTAAATTATTTTGGGATGTATTCTATTAAAAATAACTAGACTATAAACATAGAAACACAGTGAGATTTGCAGTCATGTTGGAGAGAATACAGGCAAACCAGCGGTGTCTGTCATGACTAGAGCATATATTAACAGGTTGCTTACATCCTCGGGCTGAGGAAGAATTGAGTGAACTTTTTTTTTTTTTTTTTTTTTTTTGTTTGTTTGTTTGTTTGGGTTTTTTTGGTAATTGTTTTCTGTAAAAGGAAATAGTTTGTAGCAAAACCACATTTACGTCATAGTCCCCATACCAGAAGGATCATGGTGGTCCAGCAGCCTGCAGCAGATGTAGTCTAGAGCGGTTGTGTTGAGTTCAGCAAGCAGGAAGAGCTACTAGTGATCATGTGCAGTGGAAATAACTATGTAAAATGGCATGGATACCTAACAAAGTTACAGAACTCACTGAAATGTATTCTCTGACTGCTTGTTTTTGTAAAAGGGCTTTGAGCCATTGCCATTTTTTCTAAAGTGTCCACTCTGAAACTGAAACTGCAGAACTGACTGCAGAAAACTTTTGTGAAAGAGACTCTCAGCTAATGACAGGTAGGATGTCCCTCTGTCAAAGAAGATCACTGGGTTAAGGTGGAGATTAGAATTTCAATTCCTTGTAAAATTACTTATCCACCAAGTTTTGGGTTGCTTTCTGTGATTAGTAATTTTCTTTGAGAAAAAGGAGAGATCCCAAAATGATTAAATACGGATTTTTTAACAGCTAAAAAGGCTATTTTATATCTTCTTTTACCTGAATAGAATAAGGATTTAATCCCTTAGATCTAAAAAAAAAAAAAGTTTGGTCAATTTTTGTCATAAATAATTTTATTCGGCAGACTAATTGACAAGAAATGCCTTTGCACAGTAGTTCAAATAATCTGCTTCATATAGAAGGTCTATATAAGAAATATACATAGGAATTAAAGATCACAGTCTATAAAGAGAAATAAAGATTTGAAAGCAAAAATTTAATGTGTTGCTTGGGACATAACATCCTGAAATAACTATTGAATTCACAAGCAGCTCAAACCTAATGTCTCATGCTAGGGCCATGAAGAGATTTAAGTGTGTCTTGTGCGGTTTTTTGACAAGTCAGAAGTATATCAACTGTGTGCCACAGCAGGACCATATTAGAGATACCAGGAGCCTAACTCATGGAATGATTTGAGGTCTCCACCTGTAGAAATGAAAATGCATAAATGTCATAACTCTTCCTGTGCTCTGCAGTGGAGGCAGCTCCACCGTGGTACCTCACTCTGCTGTTTGCTGTCTGATATATCTAATCTGCCTCAACTGTCCAGTCTCTTGTTATGATTCATTTCTTCAATATGTGTTTGTCCTCACACACAATTTTGCTACTTTACATGTAGAAGCAGCTCTTTCCCCTACTGAGATACAAATATTGGAAAGTCTGAAGTGCAAAAGTTATATTCTGAACTACTGAAATTAATCAGTATATTCTGTACTTGTGAGAACAGTTAGGATTTTACACAGCAAAAATGCATAGGGGGCTTCTGTTTATTTTGTCCTGTTTGCATATCTATGATTTTCATTTTTCCTTACAGTTTTATATCATGTCTCAACATTGGCTTCGATCATGGACTGAGTTTTCTTTGCCTTCAGATTCTACTTGCATATGCTTGTTTTCCTTCTGTTTCCCTCATTATCCACTTTTGCTGTTCCAAATATTGCTTCCTTTATAGGTCTGAAAAATGTTTATTTTCTTTTTAGTACAACTTTTGTGGTAATCAAGACTTCTTAACCATCAGGGTCCTATATTCAAGCTCTTATGAGAAAAACTGCATTTTCATTCCTGTTACTTAACAAGAAAAATGAAGAAAGTAAAAGAGTAAGATTTCAGCACTTAGGAATCTGGATCAAAACCGAAACTTTCAATATAAGCATGGTATATTCCTGAAGTTTGTAAAGAGAGTTGAGAGATATATTTAGACTGAGGTGTCCTTGTTCCTCATCCTCTAGAATGGAATTGTCTACTCAGACCATATTGCAATGCCTTCCAACAAAGCTGCCTAGGACTTCCTCCAGCAGAAACCTAAGTCCACTGGAAAAGAAAGGAGGAAAACGTATACACTCATGCCTTGCCTTCATATAGGTTTGGAATATGGCTAGGAGATAGACTTCTCACAGATTCCACTTTATACTTAGCCAAAGGTGAACACCTATAACACTCAAATAGAATTCTTGCTGTCATCCTCACCGCCACCGTCACTGTGTCAGCCAAGCCTCCCCACCTTCCAATCACCCCCACACCTAGCACTTGTCCTAAACATCTTCATCCACATCTCCTGACATTGAAATCTCCTTTACTTCAAATGAGTTTAAAATTCAAATGGCTTCTTAATAGATGCTAGTGAAATGCAATATTGCCACCATTTGTCTTTGATAAAACACCATTTGTCATTATTGCTAAAGCCTCTGTTCCTCCTCCCCAAAGTCTGCTGACAGGAAGGAGGTGTTACTGCTGCCTTTGATCCTGTCACATGTGTTTTGTTTTGCCTTTTTCTTTTGAGTTTTCCCATCTTTAGGACTTGCTTAGATGATATTTGAGGGTGTCACTTCTCCAGCAGTGGAAGTTCTGTCCTTCTGCTTCATCCATCCCCGAAGGTGTTGAGAGACAGAAAAGTAGAACCCATCCCTTCTCTGCTAATGCTTTGCCCTTCACAAAACACAGAGCAGGAACAGCACAGTACATTTAATATTCTTCGGAATTTTAATGCTCTCCTCAGATGTGAGAAATTCAGTTCCTCTCTTACCTTTTCTCCCAAGGGCTGAACACTACAAAATTTAGACACCACAAGAAGAACAAAGGAGTTCATTGACTTGCTTTGTCTCCCCAGCTACCAGAGCTGTTTGTGGTTTTTGTTAATCTACTTTTACACAGAAAAGCATATGATCACTAACAAATAGTAACTTAAGCTAGACACCTTAAGCCCTCATTTAATTTAAGAAGGTCTTCTCAATTTGGCATTAGCAAATGGATTTTCTAAGGCAGTTGCTACTGCAGTGTCTTTTCTTCTCCTCAAGGGAAGTAGCCCATAGAACCATTTTGTGAATTTATCTTGAGATCCCTGGCTGAAGGAACTTTAGCAAAGATTTAGTGTTTTATAGACAAAGGTTTCAGACTGAAGTATTTTGAGTAGAAAACTGAAGCATTCCTGAACAGGCATAAAGAAAACATAGGAGACTGGGAGTTTAAAAGAACAATTTTTCAGTTTTCTCAGATACTGTTTTCAGCAGAAAGCCACTTTTGAAAGATAAGAATCCAGGCAGTGTTTGGGAGAGCTCGGAAAAGCCAAATCAGGACCTACATAGGTATTCTGTATTTACTACCAGCACATGTCTGGAGAGTTTGGAATTTGGTCCTTTATTCAAGTCTGTCTGTTACAGTGATCTGCCAACTGATGTTAACAAAATACTCCCACCAGTTTCACTGAGTGATGGATTGAGCCCTGAGGGCTCTGCATGGTTGTGCAGGCCGGTACTGACTAGTTGTGTGTCTGCTAAATTTTTTTTAGCCATCCAACCTTGCCACACAAAGAGTGTTGGTAAGCCACATAATGGAAAGCATGTAAAACCAGTTTTTAGGTAGAATATAGCCCTTGTGAGTAAATAATCGTACTTTCCTTCCTCAAGTACTGCATTAGAAACAATATTCAGTATAAAGTGACTGTATAGATAGCCTGATTGTAAAGCAAGATTAATACAAAAGGCAAGAAGTCTGCAATAAAACCTCCTAACTTAAATCATCTGCATTTGTGTACAAGCATTCATATTTAGCAAGAGTCCCAAGGCTGAGATTAAAGCTGTTTGGTAGGTTACTTCAAGGCCTTTTTATTGCTAAATCTTATTATGTCTCTAAAATGTAGAAATTAATCACCTGTCATCAAAGCTACAGTGGATTATTGACTTCTAAATGTCTCTAAGAAGTGATTCATGACAGAATGAAACAGGAGACTGAACTGAAATTCTTTTTGCATGTGATAAAAAGGGTCTATTAAAAGTGTTTGAGCAAATGCTGGCTATTAGGTAATCATCACAAAGGATTTTGTTATCAAAACGTGGTGCTCCTTGAATAACCTTATTCAGTTACATGGATTTGCAACACCAATCCCCTAACGGGGAAGATATCTGGAGAATTTAGATTGTTCATCTGAGAAGCCTGACATTAGCTAAATTGCAGCAGGATATTCTGATCTACCTGCAAGACAGTGGTGGTGGAGTATTGTTTGCACGTACTGCCACGTATTTTAACCCAAAATCATGTTGGTATTCTAATTAAGAATCACTGGGTTGTGACAGGAAAATTTCTTATGATTTGGATATTTTGCTGTATATTCAGTGTCAGTTTTTCTTTGAAACATGTCAAAAAATGCCATGAGGATATACTGCTGAGGGGAAGAGAAATCTGGCTTTTGATTAAGTCAAAGTGATTTTTTTAAGGATTTATAATGGCTCCCATTCAGTTATAGCTATCGTACAGCTGGAAAGTGACTGTGTGATGTGGTCTGGGGATGCAAGCTGCATTGGCTGGGTCTTATGGGAGAAGTCTAGATATTCCTGACTGCTCCTGACAAATCTGTGTTTGTCCTACTAAAAGGTCCTGCTGTAAATTAGAAGGGAAGTACCCAATAAAGGTGTGTTGATGTGCATTTCTTCTCCAAAAAGGGAAATATTAAAATTATTTTCTGAGAAATCAAGATGGAGAACATAGGGACTTTGAAGATACCCTAGAGGTTTTCCTTATGTTAGAAGGCCAGGTTTACAACAAACATCTTTGGAAAGGTAATTTCTTAAGGTATTTTCAGAGTTTCCATATGTTGCACTATGAGACTGCAGAGAGGGCCTCAGTTTTCTTCTTTTAACAGGCAGGGACACAGGCTGAAGGGTACGTCCTCCCTAGAATTTCAGAGCATGTGCTCTCACAGCAACTCAATACACTGGCACCAAGTATACTCCCGTTTATCTGTTGCTCACATGCATTGTAAGACAGACACTCACTGAATTTTCACTTAGAGTTGTTTTATTGTCTAATGTAAGTTAGGGGAATATGAAAGAAAGATGTTCAGAAGACTGACAGTTATGCCTTTAGGTATGAAATTGGGGGAAAGAGAGATTATAACTGCAAAAAAAAAAAAAAAAAACCCAACACTTTTCCTAATCCATCTACAAACCCAGAATTTCTCTCTAGCTGTTTAGTATCCCTCATCAGAAGTTGCTGGACATGCCTCAGATGCTAAAGTCAACTGTCGAGTTCCTACAGTCATCTTGCCATGTGATGGTTTCCACTGGGCTCAGAAACTGCATCTTCCTCTATCCCTGCTTCTATTCTTCACATTGATTTTTACAGAAAAATAGTGACATTGATTTGGATAAAAATGGAAATGCTTTTGATAGCACCATGTGGTGTCAGGCAATTTGGGCACTTAAAATGATTACTCTCATTCAGTCTAGCCTTCTCAGAAGTGAATTTTTGTGTGCATGTCTGTGTTTGCTTGCCTCCTATGTGCTATGAAGCCTTTTTTAAAGCCTTGCAGTGCTTACAGGGTTTTCTGCCTTTGCTCTTTGCCAGTTCGCCGCTTCTGTCCTCACTGTTACAACTGGGTTGCTAATTTTGAACTTCAGTGGCTTGGTTGTGACTAAGAGTGTTACATGAGACCTTAGATGCACATACATGCTGTGCATGTGTACTGTGTGCCCGTGATCCATGCAGAGATGCCAGACTATTGATACAGAGGACAGAAACAACTTGCTCCACAAGTTCCGTGGACATGCCAGTGCGAGTGAAAGTTTTCTGTTCTTGCACCTGTCCCCCTCCAAGGTAACTGACATTCCTCAGTAGTTAAACTGTGCAGTGCACGCTCCTCCTCACAGCCTGACTCGTGCTGAACGTGCTGCTGTCTGGTGTTAGTGGTGTCTCCTGGGAGCAAACTGAGCATCACACATCCTGGAGCTGTGCAGAGGGTTGTTGCATCCCAGTGTGCACAGGCACACGAGGTTACTCACCTGGACACACAGCTTTGCAGTTTCATTGTTGAGCTTCATGAGCTTCTTGTTGGTCCAGTCCTCAAATTTCTTAAAGTGCCTCTGGATCAGAGCTCAGCCATTCATTTGTGTCAGCCACTCTCTTTAAATTCTGTATTGTCTGCAGATTTGCTGAGGATACAATCTGTGTCATCATCCATGTTGTTAATGAAGATGTTGGAAAATATGAGCCCCAGTACTGACCCCTAGGGTACTGTGCTTGTTACTGGATAGCAGACATATGTTGAATCATTGATCACTACCCCTTTGGGCATGGCAGCACAGCTGATTTTCAACACACCTGACAGTCCAGTCCACTCAACATTGCTATTAACATAGAAAAACCTATCCTTTTTTTCTTCATTTTAGAATAGATAACAATGGAGAAATGTCAACTATTTAAAATGTAGCGGGTGTGGCCAGTGATGAAATCAGAGTCCATATAGGCTTCATACTGTATTCAGTACATTTTGGGTTAATTTTTGAGCCAAATAACACTGTCACATCAAAGTGACTATGAATTATCTCCTTTTAGTTTTAATTTTTTAAAAAATATGTATTATCTGTCAACACGATGCCCTTGTTTGTTTACATATTTTTACTAGAACCTGTGGTCCATTTAAGGTCAATAGAAACTTTCCTGAATTCCTAAGGATGTTGCTAGGTAGTACTAACATATTTATCATTTGTATTTGCAAACAACTTGTGGCAATGCTGTAGAAATGTAGGCGAAAATAAGAGTTAATAAGATTCAGATGTGACTGATGCAGACACCATAGTTATCATCCTACTAATGTCTGTGGCAAATCTGAGAAATAAATTTCCTAGAAATACAAACTGTTACCATTTGAAATGAAACACTCTACTGCTGTCTGAAAACCCTCACAGTGATATTTCCAACTTCTTGTACACTTTTAGGAAGGAAAACAGAAGGATTCTTTTCTTATTTTGAATTACATTCTATTCCTTCTCTTAGAAATATGATACCCTTTATCTTATGATTTTTTATTTTCACTTGACCTTAACTTTTAACCAAAACATTGTTAAAGAAATTTTTCGGCCTTAAAGTGGAGGTGGGAATTCAATGCGGGCCTATTATTGAAGAACACTGGCTTTGTCTCTCTGCCAGAGACTGGATAGAGAGTTTGGCCTCGGATGAGTGTGCAGCTTAGAAAATTCAGAGATGCAGAGATCTTGTTACTATCTCCAGGTCTCTTAAGGTCTTTTAGGGTCTTCTGTAGGTTTTCCATTCTGATAGGCACTAGCTTTCCTGGCTTTTTACTCCTCTTTCCCGTAGATGCCAAAAAAGTTGAAGGAAGAAGTAGATAATAAGAACGCATTAACTCCTTGCTAGTGTTTTCTCAGCTTGTCTTCAATGGCACACCTATGAGATGAGGAGAAAAACCTAGCTGTTGGAGGAACAACTTAGAAAGACAGAATGAGGATGATAACAATAGAGTGGGTGACTCTTTGCTGATGTATTCATCTTTAGATGGAGGTATGCATGTGTGTGTGTGTCTATCAGGGAAATGAGACATGCCTGCTTCCCTAAAACACCAGGAGTATGATTATACTTACAACTGTCTGTGCTGAGAATAACAGGAAATCTCTTTTCAGTGTTTCATGTGAAAATGAGGGGTGAAAGCTCTTTGTGCTCTAGTCTGTAACACAAATATTATTGTTAATGCGTTATATGAAAAAATGGGACACGTAATGACATTTTCTGAAATTATGTGTTTGGAACTAATTGGTTTTAAGAAGATTCTTGTAAAATATTTTCTTTGTGGAGTACTTTCAGATTCACAGACACACTGTGACTACATGGGTTGCCCTTCAGAGCAAAATCAGTAAGAGCTTCCCTAAATTCCAAACCTTATTCAGAAACCAGATTCCTTATTTTCAGTGAAAGAAGGTAGGCACTGAAGAGAGTCTTTCACTATTTTCCTTGGCCATGGTAGCTATACCCCTGTGTAACATGAGAAAACCTCTTAGACCCTGTCTGTATGAAAGAAGCATCATCTTTTTATGATGGGGAATATTGAAAGAACACCTTTTCCCTCTAATCTTAAAATGGTAGCCAGGAAAAGAGTTTAGATGAAAGCCTCTAAATCACAGTGATCCCTCCCTAATTATGGTGTACCTCAGTCTGGTTACTGCACCTTTGAAAAGGGAATCTGCTGACAAGTGCAGCACAAAGGTGCAGTTCATGAATGGCTTTCCTGAATGGATCAAATGGTCTTAGGCTGGTGTAAAATATGTACAAGTGAGATCATAATTAGGTTCATTAAATTAACTAATAGCCACCCTAACATCTCATAGTCTCATGGCATCTGGCACTTAGATACATGTTTTATTAGGTAAGTCAGGAATGGGGATGTGTTTTTCTGTTTACTCACAGTTCAGTAGTTCAAAGAATTTCTGGGAATGTGTTGTATATATTTGTGCCCCTTGAGACACATTCTCTTTTGTTTCCCCTACACTGATCCATTGTAACTCTCTGATGTCAGATGACTTTCTTGTACAGCAGTGTTCTCTGTTGAGCACTGGATTTATGGAGAGCAAAATTTGGGGCACTCCTTCTCACATTTTCTGCTTTACTTCTTTTCCAGTGAACTTCTTGCTTCACTTTTGGTGGCACAGTTGGAGATCCCTGAATCCTTCTGCAGAGCTCCATTTTCTCTAGTAGCATATGGCTATCTAACAGGTGGAGCAGGCACTGTACAAATGAGAATTTGCCTTTGGGTCTTTTCATACTTAAGCTTCTGTGAATCTGGCTGTTGCATTTTTTACTAATTTGCTATTTTAAACTTGGGAATTTTTTTTTTACTCATCTTAATCCAGTACATTTCTGATGTGTCTGAACAAGTTTAAAATATTGTTACAAACTGAAAACCCCCTATGCACAACTTTATGATTCTTCCTCCTCTTCCTACTCCTCCCTCTCTACTATCATGTTGTTCTGGTTCATGAAACCCTTTTAGGCATGGCAGTACCTTTTCCTTGTCTCCTATGAAGCTTGTCTCCTCTCTAGGCTCCTTCCTCGATGCCTTCCATCACCGATTTGTGTAAGCCACCTGGCTCTCCTTAAGGCTTGATCACCATTTGGATGCCAGGTACTTGCCCTGTCTCCAGCTTCTTTAGGGCAGGGAGGGTGGACAAGACCCTGAGCATCTCACCACTAGCTTAGAGGAGCCATTAACCTTGCTGGAAAGGATAAGGAGGGTGGGTTAAGCAGTAATTTTCATTGCTAGACTTACACCAAGTAACCAGTGAATCTGACCCACTGTGTTTATGCACACAAGTCAGTACCAGGCACACTACTGAGAATTAACAGACAATAAAATAAAGGATGCGTTAAAAATACCTATGACAAATTCAATACAAGAATTGAAATACAGGGTAAGTGTAAAGGTGAAGTGTTGGTGAAAGTCTTAAATCTCAAGCTGACCTTTTTTTTCCACCCACAGCACTTGCTGCTGCAACTTCTGTGCTGTTCTGTGGTTGCTTTAATTTATATGACTAATGACATGAAAGATGTAAAACCTGTAAAAATACAGTGTTTGGCTGCTTAAATTAAGTTTATGAGTTTTTCTTAAGCCTGCCAAACAACTTAAATATTTCATGGCTTTCACAGGCTACAGTTCTAATATTTATAACTCTTGTGTGCAGATTTCAAAAATTATAATTACAACTCCCAGGATCCCAGATATAGCAGATGTTCAATATTTTGTACGATGTTGGCAGAAATGCTTTTCATGCTCTTTTTGATCTCAGTACCCCATGTATTGTATCTGCTACAACAAGCTGTTGATAAGAGAGTTTATTGTTATTTCCCTGTAAAAGACTCTGTAGGGCAGATTCAGGATGGCATATAAAGGAGAATGAATGAGGATTCAGCCCTAATGAATAATGAGGAACCCTGTGCAGCGCATTCTTTCAAATGGCGCCCTAGCAAATGGCATATAAGATGCCTCTCATCTCATAGATCCACATAGGACTTTTGGAGTTAGTGTGACCCTTTCATTTTAGGCTACACATCCTTGCCCCATTCGCCTGTATGATGGATCATGGCATTTCTCATTCCCTCTTGTATATTCACCCCTATGGTGCCTGTGCTACCTCTACCAGAGTGCAAGAATAGCCTTATTTGAGTCAGATGCCAAAGCCCATATACATGTTTTAATCAGAGAGCTGATGTGTGAGATAAAATTGTGGCACCGGCTAGGACTTCTCTAGTGATCTGCTTGCATGAGAAGAAGAGAAATGAGCTTTAAGCAGCTGGGCTTGTCTCAGCTCTTGCCATGTTTTAGTTATATTGTATGCCCTATTACTGTAATTGGGCTTCTTTTCTCACAGTGATATTGGGTACTCAGTTTAACAGTTAAACTTCACTGTCACTCAAATGATTGTCCCAAATTTACAACACCATAACTGTAATCACACTCTACCCTTTAACAGACAGATTTTAATGCAGTCCACAAAGGTCAAAAAGGAAAAAAAAGAAAAAAGAATATCACATTAGTAGGTTAATACAATATCCTACAGTCTTACTGTAAATGCTTAACAGTAGAAAATAGTAGAGGTCATTATATAAATCAAATGATGTAAATTTAATTATACAATTATTCATTTAGGTCACAGTTAGAAATGTGCAGAAGACATTAAATTTCACACCATTTTTTAAGACTTGCTTGTAAAAAATTCAAATTAGTACCTGGCATCTGATTTTCAGTATTAACTTAAAAATACCCATACAAACATAAAAGTTAGATTGAAAATATGACAAATTCTGAAAAAAATATAATTTAGGGATGTACAGACCTCTTCTATTATCCATGTCTATAGTACCACTGCAAGAAAGCTAATGTACAATGTTTTCAGGAATTATTTGTGTTGAAGCTTGCTTGTTTGTTGTTTCTTCTAGTTGTACACACAATGTAATACTCAAAAAATGTGAAATGTTGCCAATATCTGTTTACAAACAAGGAATCCAACAAAATCAAAATATACAAAGCATCCAATATAGAAAACCCTTGAAGGTGGCTGAGATTGTCTGGATAAGGAAATTGTAAGTAAAATGATGTGTTCAAATTGTTAACTTCAGATCTGATAAAATTACTCTGGACAACAATCAACTGTAGGAGATTGTTTGACAGTTTTAACACAGAGATCATTTTGTGAGTTTGAACAGCACTACTCAGGTAGTGCTAATATATTTAAAGATGTATTATTTAGGGAATATTTTAGGGCAATATTTTATATATTAACCATAAGTTGAGTTTAAAAGAGTGGTTGCGGATATCCGAGGAAGTTAACTCACAAATATTGTACTTGTCTGTTTATGGGGAAATATAAAAATCAACACCGAATTATGGAACTGGATGTCTGGAACCACAGCAACACTTTCTAGCATGCTAGTCAAACACCCTTTCACTGGTTTTCCTTTCTCATAACCATCTCTTTAATTCTCTTGGAAGTTAAGTTCATTTACCATCTTTCACATGTTTGAAATAGGTGCTCCTCTTGTATCTCCAAGGTGCAAAAGTGTCTTAAACACAGACTTAAACATCAGTGTTTGCTTTGGCACAGTTTCAGTAATTTTAGTTCTGTGTTTTTGCATCCAGTATTTGTAAACTGAAAAGGTAACTGATCTTCTGAGCTGGGTTCTTCTGAGAACTCTAGGTTAAGAAAGCATTCTTGACTCTGTGTCTCTCCAAAAGGTACATTACCACTCAGAACTGATGCAGAGGAGTTACTCAAAAGCCTGTAAAATTAACATAGCCATGGGCAGTGGACTGAAAATGCTAATTAATGTCTCATCGTGGTCTGTGGGATGAGGCAAGATTCATTATGTCCTGGCTGTGCCACTTAGTTCAGTTCTGGAGATTTTGTATTTTAACGTAACTGGATCGACATTTCTGACAGAATTTAGATAAATTTGAATTAGTCTGTTCAGAGAATATTTTCACATACTTCTGTGGCAATTAAATGCCTTGCAGAGGCCTCTAATTTTCCCTGGACAAAATTGCTATTTATGGGCGTCATTAAACCCATGCTTCACTCTAGTAAATCTTATTGTTTCTACTTTCATTTTGTCCAGTTCTAAGTTACAATTTTCAGTTGATTATTATACCAAGCCTGAGTTTGCTGGGCTGCTCTTTGCCCAGGTATGAGTTTTTCTGGGATGACAAACAGAAAAAGTTCAGATATCTTAAAATACCCAGATAGTGTGTGTGGGGGGACTATTTATAGTAGCTTAACAATTCATCTGGGATAAAGTCTTACAGTATGTGTAGACTGATGTCTTCTGTTAGTGAGTTATTACGAGGAGCTGATATTTGGAAAGGACCAAGTCATGCTTTGTGGCTTTTTAGTATCTTCAAAACATCTTTATTGCTTTTTACTACAAATGCTTTGTTAGTAAACGTGTGGAATCTGGGGAAGTTTGTAAGCTCTGCTACATCTTTGACTACTGAAAAATGTACAGACATGAAGAATGCAGCTGCAGCATTGTGAGGGGAGGCTCTTCCTTGCACTTGCTCTTGAAAGGACCACCTGAAATAATGCAGACACTCTGTTTTGATGGAGAAAACAACTGAAAATGCAGAGGCATTCCTGCCTCCCGAAGTACTGTAGATATACCTGCATCTATTAGTGTTGGTGAGGTTTTCTGACACCTTTTAGATGTGTTATAAAACCAAATCCTATCAAGGAAAAAGATACTTATTTTTCAAGTGGGGCTCGGATGGTTGGTGAATGAGGTATGGAACAGTATGCTGAAATATGATGCTAGCAGAAAACACACAACAGCTGTCTCAGAACCTTGTCCATCTTGTAGACAAAATGTGGTGATTTTTGCTATGGAAATATATTGTACAATTGTCTAATAAATGACTAATTAAAACAAGGATGCCAGAAGACACAATTACTTTTCTCATTATTTATTCCTTGACTTTTGATGATTTCTCTTTACAACTCTGAAGTAAAATTTCTGACAAAAAACCCCATCCCTCTGAAGATTGCCTCCAAAATAGATGAAGCTGGTATAACCAGTTAGCCTGGATTCTTGGAGAGGTATTCAGCCCTTTACAGAACATACTCAATTGTTGTGGGGATTTAACATTCTTTTTCTCTAGATAGTAATTAATCATGATTCTTCATCTCCCTTTTAATTATGTGATTGATGATTTCTGATACATCAAAAAGAAAATTAAATAAATGGAAATCAAGTGGGAAGTAAGACTGGAAAGAAATCCAAAACAAACAGCAAAACCAGCAGTGTGAGCACCCAGTGTGCTGCATAGAACCAGAAGGTGTGGAGGAGGAGATACAATTTTATACCGATAGAGTTCTTCTATTATTATAAGTCCTTCTATTATTATTATTATATATTATATATTATATATTATATATTATATATTATATATTATATATTATATATTATATATTATATATTATATATTATATATTATATATAATAATATATATTATTATATTATTATTATAAGAGCAACAGTTAAAAGTTAGAAGTGAAACAAATTAAAGTCCTCATCTTCTCATGACTGTAACCCCAATATGTGTAGACAAGCTTGTTCCTCACACATGTGATTGTAACATAATGAGTGACAAGGCATTATATGGCACGAGGCACTTGTCTGGAACCTTTATTTATTAGTATCTGGAGTTTTTTAACATTCTTTGTCCCTATTCTCCTTTTCCATCTCTACTCTGAGACCTTAATGAGATTGCCATCAAGTGTTAGTTGACTCTGCTCTAAACATATTTTCATTGTCAGTTTTAAAAGAAATGTTCAGAATATTTATCTATTGTGCCCAGGAGAGGGAATACATTATATGGTAATGGCTGAACTCTCTTACTCTGGGAAACAAGATTAATATCTCCCAGAGTGAGGATAGGAAGAGTTTTGTATGTGGTGAACTCCATAGAGCAAGGAATAGGAAGCTCATGAATGCAAGAAATTCAAATGGGTCTGTATCCCAGGGAGTAAAAGAGAGGCCAACAGAGCCATTGTTGACTTGACAATGTAATCCCTAAAGGTAGAGAAGCAGAAGTAGTCAGGATGTCAGACACACATCGTGTTCTCTGTTTTTCATAACATCTTTGAGAAAGAGGTAAAGGAAAACAAAAAAAGAGTAGGGGTCACAAAGACCACTGCACACACCACAGCAAGAAGACAAGCAAAGGCAGAAGTGCAAAAGGCCATTGGCAGGGCACATTTTTCTATTTCTAAATAGGAGGGTAGAAGAGATGAGCAGCAGGAGTCTCATAGTTGTGAGGCAGTGATCAGCAGGAGGAATGGAACCGGCTCTGGATGAAATGGGAATCATCAGCTGGATGGTCAAACTATTCACAGTCTGTTGGGAGGTCTGGCCTTCTCTTTCATCTTGAGGACTTTGTAAGAATAGTTCTGAAAAAAAAAGAAAACTGGACAAAGAGTTTTTCATCAGTTTGACTGGGAGTGCTTTAGCTTGGGATTTTGGGGTGTTTGTTTTTTTGGAGGATTTTGATTGTTTGGCTTTTTTTTGTGTGTGTGTCTGGATGTGGTATTGGTGTTGTTTTGCCTTCTCCCTCCTCCAAGCTAACATGAAAACTTGATAGGAAGTTTGAATCATTCTTTGGAAAAAGACAGGTTTAATATCCCTATATTTATCTTCATTTCTATAAGCCAGCATGTTCTGAAAGTTCCTGCTGACACACAAAACTTGCTTGGAAGAAATTTGATTCAAACCATTCACTTTACTATTGAGATGATATTATCAGTGATTTTGTGAGAAAAAATTCTTTAAATGGCTGTATAAATCTCCTAAATGGGAAAACAGTTGCTCTGATTTGTGCTTGGTGTTATAGTAGATATTCTGTGAACAAAGAGATGGCTCTGCTACGGGATAGATATCAGATCATTGACATTTAACCCAGTGACTCTTGAGCCTAATAGGAGGTCATTGACGAAAAAACACATTTGGCAATTTCAGCTCATCTTCTTTCTGATGGAATCTTATATCATCCCAAACAATTACACATATACTGTGTGGACGTACATGCACAGCTGGCATAAAGTTACTCATGAAGATGACTCTGAGAATACTCTAAATTGGAAGAGTCTACAACAGCAATAAAAGCTTAACATTGTGTGTCATTGGCCTGGAGTTAATGTTGGACATTATTTGAAGGACTGAGAAACTCTGGGGATCTGTAATAGACAGCAAAGTCTCTCATCCATAACTCATAGCTTCAATCAGCTCAGGTCAGCTGTGGCAAAAAATCATCACTTGGCACAAGTCTGTGATAGCATACAATGAGTTGATAATGTTTTTTTGGTCACACAAAAAAAACCCCATCACCAACGAGACCCTGCTGGTCTCACCCACTGAGGATGTGGATAATCTTACCAGAGTCAGAGGGACCATGCAAATAAAGCAGCTGAGGCATGGCATCCACAGCTGCAGTCAGGACAAACCCTGTGAAGTCAACTTTTTGGAAACCTATGGCTCCAGCCTAGATACTTTGGGATCCAGCAACTTAGGAGCTGCTTTACTTGTGGCTGGAGCAGTCCTTGCAGGTGTCTCCAGTGTGTTGTCTCTAATTTTTAATGGAGATGAATTCTCTTTCATAAAATTATCTTGAATGCAGACACTAATGCTGACACTTTTCCACCTGAATGTAAACTTGAGGATCTTACCAGATCATGTTTGGTTGAGACTTTTAGTGGCTTCAAACATCTAGGGGCCCAGGTAGTGAAGACTCATGTTGGTACACAGTTTAAATAGACTGTCTTTCTTGACATTGGAATGAAAACTGCCTATTTTGCAAGGCTGCCAAAACATTGTGGGAGAGATTGAACTTCTCTTGATTTTGTAAAGGCTTTCTGTGGTCTGTAACTGTGGTTTTTCCTGTCATTTAATTCAAGGGGAAAGGTATGGAGGGAACTGTTTACTCTCAGGGGGAAGTAATGGTGAAGTTTGGTGGCTTCAGCTAACTCACGTAATTTTGTACAGGAGTAGGAAAATGTACAGCTCGGGCTGATAAATGGGTCTGCCAGCTGGTGAGGTATTTCCTTTAAGTCCTCCAAAGAAGACTGCTGGTATTTACACCCCAGATATAATTCTGAAGAGATAAGGCAAACAGAGAGGGAGATCAGTGTATTGGGCTACCTGGTTTTGAGGGAGTCGGGTCAGTTTCTCATAGGTCAATTTAACTCTTCACAGTGGCAGGTTTTCTGCTTATTAAAATGAAGTAACCACAGCTAAATACTATCTGCTGAAATTCTCTTGACTGGTCTAACTACTGTGAAAGGTCAAAATATTTAATAGCTGGTGTGATGACAGAAGCTGGAGTTGTACTGTAGCTAAAGATGGTGAGAAACAACAAAATGGAACCAGCAGTAACTTCTAAGACCCTAAGGTGTAAAGTATAAAAATTAAACTAGATGACATCAGCATTATATAACTTGCTTACACCATGCTAACCTGGTGTTTTGATTAGAGCGGATGCCACAGAAGGAGTTTGAAGAAAAACTTTTGGAGAAATTTATCAGTTTAGAGCTGACAAAGTGGTATTGATTTCAGCTCACAACTTGATACCTAAATGTAGTCAAAGAGGAGCAAGATGTTTAAGCTCCTACTACAGTAAACCAAGCTATCACTACAGTCAGTGACCTCTACAGGGATATCTAATGGTTTTTGAGACACTTCAAGATATTTCACCAGTCCTTGGCTGTCTCATGAGTGTGTAAGTCTCCCATAAATCCTATGCCGTATTTGCCAATCCCAACAGTTGTGTTGAGCTTTGCATGGTGTCTCCAAACACCTTTCTTGGAGGAAATTAATAAATCCTTGTCCTCCACTGAATATATTTGAGTTTTGACATCTAGTTCACATGTCGATGCCTAATTTATAGGGAACTACAGGTGGGACCTGATTTCCACCTCAGGTATCTCTTTACAGAAAACTGGTTTTCTTGGAGCTAGGAGCAGGGTTGGAAGTTTTCGAGTTACAGAGTCCAAAGCAGGAAGTGAGTGTAGTGTGGTTGTCAAAGAAACATCATTCAGTGATATTTACATGGGCAAAATTTACAGTAAAACTGAGGATGTGATCTGCTGTGAGTAATGCAATGTCAAGCTGCTTCTGAGAGGGGCAGTCCTTGTTCTTTTGCCCTCACTGTGCCATGGACTTCTCCTTTTTCTTCTCAGTGAATCAAATGTCTGTATCAGCAAGATGAATTATTTCAGATGACTGAGAGGACAAAACCCCTGAATTAAAAAAAAAAAAAAAAAAAGTATTTTCAGAGTTAGTTTTGCACTTGAACACCATGCAGTGAATCAACTCATCCTGAAGCCACTTGCTTACCCAGGTGAACCAAAAGAAGGAAAAGGAAACTGAAGACTTCCCTTCAGCTTTTTGGATTTATTTGACATAATTGTAATGCTAGCATTGGCCTAAAGACATTGGAACAGAGGGAAAGCAACTTATAACACCTAAGCAAATCTATTGCTTATATGTAGTTATATTTTACCAGATTTGTTCTTTGTTTTATACACTGTCAATATGTGTCATGACGGAAGCACTGCCTCCTGGGGATGATAAGGAAGATATGTATTTCTCCACAGGCTGTTAAGTAAACTAGAGTGTGTGTGTGTGTGCGTGCATGTGCACACTTCAGAATCAATATAGAAATGCTTGAACCCACAACTCTTGCCTGGTGATCATGGTATCATCAGAAATGTGTATTATGAAGAGAAATGCTTTAAAACAAATGAATTTTTTTAAATTAACAATTTTAAACTTCAAGTAAATATTCAATATATTAGAAAATAATTTTTAGTGGTTTAAGGGTACTTTCAATCTGTAAAGCTGTCTTTTCTGCATTTGATCTCATTCTCATTCTGGCAAAGCATTTAAGAATACAAACAACAAAACGTTTTTTTTCTCCATCTTCCTTCCAGGTCTTGGGGCAAGTCACTTAGTTATGTTAAGATGCTTGTTTTGTCTTTTAAATGTTTTGTGAATCTGTTTGAAGAAAATATCAAAGGAATCCTGAATAAATGAAAAGCTATTTGATGTAGCAAAAGGGATCTAATCATTGGGATCTGTGTTTGTGTATCCAACCAAAGAAAGTAAAAAAGCCAAAGGAAATTAGATGAAACCAATAGCTCTCTGCTAATGTCTTTGCTTATGTATCAATATCTTCTTTAATGAAAAATCAAAGCTGCTATTGCAGCTGTAGTAATAGTGCTTTTGGAGGGGCAAAAGGACAAAAAGAAATCAGTATCCATTTTTGGAAGAACAATCACAGATTTAAAATTTGGTTCTATTGGGGACTACTACTACTACTTGGGGATGTAAAAATTCCCAGGATAATAACCATTTCCTCCAATACAGATAATTTTATTACTTACATTTCAATCAAAATTTGGAACCACACTGCTCATAAAGAGTGTTTGCAAGGATAAAGGTATAGTGTTGCTTTCATCACAGTCTGAAGTGCAGAAATGCAATCCAAGCCTGAATGTCTAAGAAAAGACACCTTCAAATCTGTTGTAAAATAATTATTTTGACTGCAACTTATAACTCTCCTTGTTTTTATATAACTAGATAGCCTACTGCTTTTACAATATGTTGGTCCCTTCATGTGCTAGAACATAGCTGAAGAATAGAGTTACGCATATTTTCATCACAGTGCTCTGAAGAACTCTTTTAATCATATTTTGTTCACTGGCTGGGGGAAAATTTCCATAATCTTTGTTGTTAAATTGGTATTTGATAAATTGGTAATCACGGCTATCTTGATTAAAACATGATTAAAATACTCTTCAAAGTAGGGGAAAAATATATATACTTTCATGGCTTAGATTGCCTATACATTTTAGGATCATTTAACAGGAAATCGGTTTCACCTCCTGCAAAAATTCTTGGTAATGTTCTGCAAATTATTACACATCATTATGCTCAGCTGTGTTCCTTATAGGTGTGGGATTCCCAAGGACTTAAGATCCCTGACATGTTTGGGTGTGTGTGGGTTTCTCCCTGTGCAGAACTGCATAGGTCTGGACTGTAAGAAATTACATGAGCTTGTGAGGTCTGACCTACGGAAATGACAGAAATATGCTAATTGCAGGTTGTCCTTGTGTTTCTTTCTCCATAGTCCTACAAATGCTTAATTATGTAAACTGGATGGGTTTCAGAGGAGTCTGAAAGATCCAAATTTTGGAGTAGCCAATGAAATCGAGATGAGGAAATAGAAGACCTGATTAGGCATAGGTAGCTTTGTTATTCACTTATTTTGGGAGAGCCTATCCATAGACCACCACATCTAAATTAATGGATTAAGCTGCTGTTGCATCATGATTACTATCCACCTGGAAATACATGTTTCCTGCTTCCCCCCTTTACCCAAAATCCCACGGTGACCATGTTTGTACCGAAGTCCATTGTTGCTTGGGATAGACCAAACTTGTCATTTGGATGATTCATTGTGGATAAGGCTGAGCCATTCACTCACTGTCCTCCTTCTGACCACTGCTTTTGTCCTGGACCAACTGTGTTCCTGGGTATTTTCACTGAGCCAGCCACACTCTGCTCTTTGGCTGGCAAAACGGGGGCGACATGAGGAGTATGTGGGAAAAGGTAAGAATCCCTTAAACTGGGAAACTGAGGGAAATCCCAGAAGGCAGCAGGGAAAATTTTCTATCAACTCAACTGAAAATGAGTTAGCAAACCAGACAACAAAGTTCCACTTGACCTAAACTTCCAGCAACAGTGGAAGCCTGTGTACTCACATTATAGACTATGCCCTTACGCACAATATTCTGCATGGAAGATACTGTATCAGTCACATTGTAAAAGACCTAGATCAACTTAAAAAAATAAAACCCAATAGAATGATTACAGCCGCTGCATAGAATGACAAGTATTATCAACAAAAATTAATCAGGCGCATCTTTTAGTGAACTCAATTAATAATGTGCAACAACAGGGTCTCTTTTCTTAAGATGAAAATTAATTAGTGGAGGGAAGGTCACTTGGAGATGCTGACATCACTCATCAGAATGCTCTGGCAGCTCTAATTATTTGTCTTCCAGGCTTGGGTGATCAGAAATTATTGCAATACCTGAGCAACATTTTGAAAAAGCTTTGTGCATGGCTCTTTTAATTAGACCTGGTATTTGATTAATGCAGTGGAAGCATTTAGATCAGCCTCTTATCATTGAGTGACTTAGAAGTTTTAGGGTATTATAGTGTGCAAGACAGGGTCACTAAAGTACATTTTTAATTCAGACTTTAAAAAAAAAAATCAGCTTTAACAATTTAAATGAACATACATGTCCTTTCCCTTTTTCTTTATCATCTTGAATGAAATTATATACTTTTTAGCATCAAATGAGGTAAACTGCATAGTGTGTGAAAATGTAATTTGTGTGTGCATAATAATGCACAATTTACATTTATATATATAAATTTCAAAGCACCTGCTAAATTTGTGCAAGCTGGATTTATATAAGATTATAGCAAAGCAGAACATTGAGCTGTAATCTATATTGCATTGACTTTTTATTTATTTTGTTTTTATTTATATGTAGAAACACACACACTTATGTGTACATAAATATATATGAATCATTTCCTGTTAGAACTGTGTGAATATTTTAGAGCAGTTTTCAATGCCTTTGAAGCCATGCACTGGCACTTGTTCTAACGAACCTAACTGGTGGTACAGGTTATATTGGCAACTGAGTAGTAGGCAAACATAAAGATAAATATTATTAAATACAATAAACATAATAATGAATAAAAAAACACTACACATTCAGAAAAAGAGGACAGTAGGAAAAAAAAAATCCATCAAAGGTTTCAATCAAACAATAAAAAGCCACCATGGGATGACAAATGCCCTTAATAGATGGCAGCTTTCCATTTCCTGTACCTCTGAAATCTTGCTGGTTAGGCTGGAAACACAACTGGCTTTTTCTGTCCATGGCTCCTTGCTGCCCAAAAGACCTCATTATTCTAAAGTGTTCCTAAAGCAAGTCTGAGCTTCTGATATACTGACTGTTACAAGTCCACAAAATGCTTGTTATTTATTGTTGGAACTTGCTAATTTTATTAATCAATTTTGATTAAGAATGAAGTTTAAATTTAAAGCATATACAGATTACCATTGAAAATACAGAATACTATTTCATAAGCAAACGAGAAGGCAAACTAGTGATATGTTTTCCCCATGTTTTTAAATCAAAATAAACTCTGAAATGAGTACAATTCTATGGAAGTTAATGTAATTGTTCTGGCTGAACACTAGATTTGGCCCATTATGTTGTATTCTCTCTCTGATTTCCTCCCAGCACGGTTTTATTATGACACAGCTTTAAATCATAAACTTATTCAGTCTAAGAGACTATAAAACAGAGTAATCAATTTTTATTTTTGATGTATTTGGTTATTTACAGCTTCATTGTCCAACTAGGGAATATGCAGCACTGATATACCACCACTGACTTCAATAGAATTATACCCTTTTATACTGAGGCTGAATTTGGCAATAACTGCTAAAAATGAACATATCCAGAAGATGTAATAAATTGCAATTTCTCATAAAACTCCGTGAAATAAATTGCTTCGAATCTCCTATTACTTAAAGTTCTAAAAAATTATTTTTTACTGTATAAGGTATATTTTGTTAGTATCACCCAGATGGTAAGGGGTCTAGAAATTACTTTCTGGGTGGAAGGGATCATATACTGAAACAAAAATACTCTTGCAGTATAACCTTAAGATCAGTCAAGGCCACAGAGGATAGTTTTCCTCGAAATTTATGTTGTGGTAAGTCAGTTTTGGTTTCACTGGCCAGCTGAGCTGACTTGCAGGAATGAAGGGCTGAGCTTCTGTTGCCCAGACTTGCAGAATTGTTCCAAACTTTGATTTCTCATTTTCCACCAAATCTATTACCATAAAGCAAGTAAACGTCTCTGCAGTAGTTTGATCCTAAGTGCTAGATTTCAGTGATCTTTTAATTTCGTTTTTGTGCTCAAAATTTAGTATTGAAATAAACTTCATCCTACTAAATGAAAATATATTGAAAATCTCAAGAAGGTTTTCAGATACAGCTAGTAGTTTGAAATTTATTTTCTATGAAGCAATAATAAACTCTTCCTGGTAATTTTATTTAGGCTTACACTGTATCCAAATTGGGAACAGCTGTTTGGCTTTTTAGACAATGCCCTGGAAATTTTCATAAACATTTGTGGAGGCAAATTCTGGAAGATGTCATATTAAATGAGGCAAAACATAAACATTCTGGTTTTTCACATCACATGGCCAGGTACTTAAAAAGATGCTAATATGTGTTAAAAAGTTACAAAATATTGAAACAATAGAACAAAGCAAATAGTAATGTAGTGAAGGAATACAAGATAATTGATCTTCACTTATAATTTTGGCCAATTTAAAACTGAGTTTTGACTAGTGAGCCAGTACCTAGCTTACCCAAATTTCACTGCTTTGCTAGTAGAAAGAGCACCTTTTACCCTGCTAACAATTTTAATTTAATGTAATTCTCCCAGTAGTATGCTATCACACCTGTTTGCAGGAAACCTGTTTCAAACTTCTGTGTGAAATGCATCACACCAGAGAAGGGGTATGGTTTAGTTGCTTACTCAGAGGAGTCCAACGTCATGTGAGATTCCATGTGGTACCTCCTCCATCTCCAGATGCCATTCCTAGAGCTGATCACATCAGTACCTCAACTCCTGGCCCAGGATGAGGCAGACATTTGGGACATCCTCCCATAACACACCTATCTGTTATTTTACTGTATCTAAGATCTGAACTTGAAAAGAATGAAAATGTTCAAGCAAATGTTGGAAATACACCAAATTCCAATACAATTTGACACTGGAGAATAAATCGGTTGTCGAAATCTCCTTGAGCTGTGCACAAAACAATGTCAGGTTCTTGCAACTCAGATTTTTGTGGCAGCTTTATTTAGCAGGTGTTTCCAGTCAACTTGTTTAGAAATGCACTGTATGGTTTTTATTCATTTGTAGCTGTCATATGAACTCCCTTTTTTTACCACTTATCACTAAAAAGACAAACTCCTAGAACTTTATGGCTGAATATTGTTGTCAGTTTACTCAGGAAATTTCTGGGATAACATTAATCTAATTAGCAACAGTAAACTGGAGAACAGAATTTAATCTCGATAATGTGAAGGACTTCATAGGCACAGGCCAGCAAAAATGAAATGCGTGAAAATGAACTGCAGTTAGTCAAACACTTGGGTTCATTTCACAGTCTATTATTAAGGTTAAACTTTGTCCACTGTTCTTCATTGTTCATTAATAGATACATTTTATAAAGAGCCATACTTGCTGATCTTGTATGAAAAATTTGTGTATAGAATACTATTGCTTCCAGATTTCAGTACATCATAGCAGCATTTGGCAAATATTTATATAAATGTACATTTTTGATGCTTTCTTGAAACAGAAATCTATTAAGTTTTTTTAAGGACTGGCTTTGCTCATTGTTTAAAATGAGTTACTTTGTACCAGATGCCTGGTGTAATTTATGTTAATGTTAATTAACAATATTTGAAGCAAATAATGATAAATAGATGCCCCCCAAAACATTATGCATCTAGTTGTCTAGGTAATCAAATTAGCACAAGCTTTGCCAGTGTTTAGACATAGGTCTTTATTAGAAAAAGTATACATCATTCCAGCCGTGATATTTCTTATGCTTATTATTTTGATCAAACTTGAACCACAAAATTACTCTAAAGAAATTTACTGCCTTTGGAAACTATTTATCTCTGATTCTGGAGCCTAAGCTTTATTTCTCCTTCCCGCAAATACAAGATTAAAAGAACTCTATATTTCAAAAACAATGCAAAGTATTTTGTTTTATAAAATCCTTTGTTAAAAGGCCCTCAGCTTTCACAATAACAGTAAACCCAGGTATTTCCACCTATTTATAAAATACATAGAAGTCTATCCTTGAACTGCTTTAGTAACACAACCATTTCATGAAAATAAGTTTTTATGTGTTTTGATTTTGACCTCCATACCAAATGCTAACTGATGGACAAAGGGAAGATACACATTTGTACATATATTGAATTTGTGTGTTACTTTTTATATCAATTAAATAAATATTAGACAAACTTCCACTACTCTTTGTTTAGCTGTGTGGGGCTCAGCTGTGTTGCTTCTAACCCCAACTACATCACTTCAAATTACCAGTAAATTAACAGAGTAACACTTTCAACCTCAGAGCAGATTTGATCCAAATAGTCTTTAAATGCCATTTCTGTTCCTATTAACCTAAAGATCGGCATAGCAGATATTTTCGTAAGGCTGCCCAGCAATACAGGGCATTAATGGCTAAGTTGTGACAGCACTTTTCATGATGATTTATGATTCAGTGTTTAACTTGATTACTCCACTGCTGACTCTGAACACTATTTCAATTAGTGCACAGAAGGTCACATCACAAATATTCCTCTATAATCTATTCCTATTAACACTAATACACAGAGTAACCAAATCTTTTCACCCTTGTTGATTCAAACCATCCATAGCACTAACTGCAGACTTGTTTACCAGTTTACTGCTCTGGACACATCTGAAATGGTAATTTTCAGTGCTTTGAGTATCATTAGTAGCTGTACCATGCCATCATGAATAAGGATCCCTTTACTCCTGTGTGTGCATTCATAATTATCAAAGGTTTAGGTATTTTAAATAGAAGGTACATTTTAAGAAAGAACTCACCTCTAAATTATTATTTCACAGCTAATCATAAAGGGGAAAACAATGAGAAGACATTTAAGAAGCACAACAGGAGAGGTGAGCAAGTTACACTCAGGATAATATATAAATCCAGGGGTAGAGGTTTTAGTAAAGATGAAATCTGGGAGCCATGCTTTGCCTGAGGGTTATCTACCACTGTCCTGCGCACACTTCCAGTGTTATTGGCAGTAAACAGGAACAGCTAAAGTTCGGAAAGCTAAAAAAGGGAGCATGAGAGAGCTAATCAGTTCAACCAGAAACCTTAATTCTCCCGGTCCTACTCACATCTGCCTTCTGCCATGTCTGAGTCTTGAAGAAGTACTTTTGTGCCTCAGACTTCAGTAGGAGAGACCTGCTGATGCTTCCAACTCAGATTCTGGCTGCCTCACTTTTGTCAGGAGGGGTGGTCTTTTATTTGTTTTGTATTTAAGTTTTGTTTGGATCAATAAATTGAACCTCCCTCTCTCCATATTCTCCAAGGGGAGTTGCATTGGTGGACATTTTTAACAGATGAAGGTCAGTCTCTACCAAAACTACAGCAATAGCTGCTGCCCCTTCCTATGCTGCTCCTGCTAGTCCTGTATGCCTCTGAAAGCCTTCAAATGCTGAATCCCAATAAAGATTCCCAGCTTTCGGTTTGAGATGATGGGCTTTGTAGAGGTGACACAAGCTGTCTAGATGAAGTTCTGCATTGAATAAATGATGATTTTTTCACTAAGCAGAAGAGGGAACAAAATTCCCTGATGTCATGGGCAGCACCTTAACTGGACAAAAGAGCGGGATTACTTCCCAGCCTCTGCTCCACACATCGTTTAGGATTAGACACCCTCATGGAAATAGCTTGTATTTCTAGCCTTTCAGGACTTATAAAAATGCACATGCAAATCTTGTCAGTGTTTTTGGGAAGAATATATCCACAGTCTTATTTTTTGAAGAATTTTTTTCTGTGTCTGGGAATGGACTATGTTTTGAGATGACAGACTTTGGTGGATGTGACTGCATTGTTTCGTTTCAGATCAGGAGTATGCTTTTAAGATCAGTAATCAAATTGTTCCCACTTTCCATGTTGTGGTTGGTATTGCAGAGCAAATTTAAGAGTGCATGAACTGGATTCCCTTTGGGATGAAATTAGCACAAGGAATGTCATCTAGGAGCCACCAAAAGAGTTCCTGCTGCTAATTTATGTTCATCTTGTGGACCAGATTATAAACTCTGTAAATTTCCCCCTAAACCTTTCTGTGTATGTCAGGTCCTTAGCAGCAGCCATTTAGCTCCAAAGACATTGTGTGCAGGTCAAAGAAAGGGTGTCTTTAGACAGTAAAAAATCCAAGTATAAAACCTGAAGTTAGTAATTAACACTTTGATTTTTTAACAATGTACACACTGAGAAGGTAACAACAGTGTTTTGAAATCAAATTATATCACATTATTTTTACATTTATTATTTTATAGGTAATCTTCTTCTTTTTTCTCCACAAATATTGCATTCAGAGCTAGCTTACACAAATCTGTTGTTAATTTGCACACAGATGTCACTCTCTGCAGGACACAAGACCAAAGCAGAGATAGCCAACAGTACTATTTGTTGTGGCATCGTATTTACAGAAGCAACCTGGCTTTCATGTTTTTTTTAATAAAACAAAAGCAAGCTCACCAGAGAGAAAATGGATGAAACTCTAATTTGCTGTTCATGGATGTTTAGGTACATACCTATTTATTTGCTGTATTGCATGTATTATTTTTGAGAAACATAAAATTGTTGAAAATTGAAGCGTTGGAATAATTTCTAGAACAATGCTACTGTTTCCCACTGTGTTGTAAAGTGTGTCTGACTGCAATTTGGGACAATGTTTTTCAGGGGACTAAAACTGTGACTTTTTCTTTTCCAAGTTTTATCATGCTGAAACTTCCAGCAAATATTTAAAAGTGAACCATGCTGACAACCTCTTTTCTCACATAGCTGGTATGAACTGAATTGAGATCTAACACGTATTGAACTGAATTGAGCAGCTAACATGGATATCTGCAAGTTGTTGGAGAAAAACTTTCAGGAATTACAGCTTGGAAACAGATGTGTAGTGGTAACTTACAGATGGAGGCTTGTAACAGCCACACACTGACTTATACCCCAGGCAAAATGCAAGTATGCTTAGACAAATTTATTTAAGTCTATAAATCTATAGGTAATCTATACAAATAGCCTGAACTTGTAGCATTTAAGGCTGAAGAAACAAAAAATTGTAGTGATTACTATGTAGAATAACTTTCCTTTATTTGTACTGTAAGAATTTTGTCTCTGCTGTTATCAATGTGAAGAATTATATGACAGCATAAACAACACCATTTTCTTTTGGTATTTTATCTCTGATATTTGTGATTACAGCACAAATAGGAGCAGTATGAAAGGATCGGTGTCCTTTAAGAATTGAAGAAACTGTCAGTAAAACTCTGCCCTTTCATAAGAGATTTCTGCTAACACTGGGTATAAGTACATAGAATTAAGTGCAATGTTATTACATGAATAACTCAACTATCACATTATTCCATTCATTATTCCACGTTAGTTTTAAAACAGTTCACTAGGCTTTTTGTAGAGAAGAGGGCCTGGCTTGTGTACACTTGTAGGTACACAAGTGTTCATGAATTGATATGCATACATTAAAGCATCTCTGGTAATAATATTGCTTATGAAGTGTCACTTAAACAACATACAGTTTTGTAAGTTTAAATTGTATTTTGAGTTTCTGTCCAGACTGGCAAGATGTGAATTCAAGGGCAAGGGAATTTGATTTATTCTTCTATATTAACCTTTTCTGCCTGCAATAAATATAAAGGGATGCCAGTAGCAAAAATTCTTTTACATCTTTGGTAGCTTTGTTGAACTCCCTTATTGTTCAAATTCTTGTTTTGTGCTGTATGAGATATCCAAGTGATTTGAAGAAGAGTAAAACTCTACCAAAAAATCATGCTTGATAATTGCAATAAAATTTCAGAACTTAATTTCCTAAAATAATCACTCCAGTAGGTGTCACATGACAATGGAAAACTAAAGAAACCAAGATTCCTCTATTTCTTGCTTGGTGTAAATTCTAAAACGTCTTCAGACAATTCAGTATTCCATGTGATGTGTACCCAAAAGCAGTGCTTTTAAATACATCTATGGGAAAGAAACTGATGTTTCTTGGATTAAAAAGAGCATCATTACTTCTCATGCTTAAGTGAATGTGGGTCCACTCCTGGTATGTGTAACAAAAAGTGCCGGTCTTTTTAACCTGTATTTAGCATAAAGTAAACTTCTGGAAGGTCACATCAGTTCTTTGGCAAATGCACTGACATTTTCAAATTTTGGAAATGGTCTGAATCACTGCAGAAGAGAGGGAATGAGAACTATAGGAGAGCAGACTGTAGGGAACCTGTTCAGAGGTGGACAAAGGAAGAAGAGATTAATAGCAAAAAAGAGAGAAAGGACTGGCGTGGGCAAAGCAGGACACGAGCTGTGCCTGGACATTACAGAGGATGGGGAAGGAAAGCTTGCAAGCACTAACAGCCACTTCTCTCCAGAGCCTTAAACAGGGTAGCTGAGTTGCAACTCAGTTGTACGGGACATGCCTGCACAACTGCAAAACAAACATCTTACTCCTAGAGTCCCTCTCCCTTACTCCCTCTGGAGTCTAGGTCACAAGGAAGTAGAATTTGTTTTCACTTTTGTGGCTTTTATAGTGTGTTTTCTGACATTGCTCATTACTAATTCCTTCTTTTTCTGCCTTTATTTTTCTTGTTTCATTTTTTGCTTAATTGGGAAATTGCATACTTAGGCAGTAATAAATTTGTGATAAATTTCTTTAGTGTACAATCTATGCAGAAAGAAATACATAATAGAATTTTCTCAGATACAGTAACTTGCAAAATTAACACTGCTAAGTTCCAGAGATTTTCAAGTGACATCAACAGCTGCTTAGAAATTTGCTTTCCTCTAACATTTGATGTTACAAAAGTCCATTGATTGGTGAGTAGCATCAGGAGGAGAACTTAGGGAATTGCTAATGTTCAAACTATTTTAATGGTCCTCACTAAGGTGTTGAATTAAGGTTATGCAGGTGCTGTGCCATTCCTTAAATCTGATATGAGTATTCAGAAATTGATTTTTTTTTTTCCGTGACCCAATTTTTGCAGGTAATTATCCTTTCTGTTGTTTTCTCTAGTGCAGGGAATACCTCAGCTAAGATTTTCATCCTGAGATTTGGCATATCTCTTTCCAGCCCTCACTACAAACAGGAAACAGTGGGAACCATGAAAATTGGTTTGTGAAATAGTTGACTTTCTAAAGTATTGCATATTCACTGGATTTAACTTTTAAACAAAGACCCACAATATTTTTACTTATCTGGCTTCTGCTGCTCATAACTAAAAATAAATAAAATGCATAAAGCAGTGAACAATGAAAAACATCCTTCTGCAACATGAAAATCACCTCTGCCAAAAATTTGATTGTGTCCTAGGGACATGCAGAGAAGGAATTAAAAGGAAAGATCCTCTATCAGCTCCTTTTTGTTTGTGTATTGTTTGTCACTGGATCCGTTTATTAGCCTGGAGATAATGTGACAGTTGACTCGAGCAGTAACACAGCACTCATTAGTAAGCTTGACAGGGAGGTGCCAGCAGCTACTTGAGATTGTATTTTATCAATCTTCATGGCTCATTTGGGAGGCTCACTACACTGTGATCTGCTCCCAGTGCTCACTGGGACAGGGGCAAGCAACTGCGAGTGCTACTAAGAATGGGGACTTGTAGAAGTTCTCAGTGATGAGATAATCTCTTAGTGAAGAAATGTAGTGCTGACCCAACAATTCTGCAGCTTCTACCTGACAAATTCAATATCAAATGTAGGACACTTGTGTAGAGTTTTTAATGTAAATTTTCTAACATTTCTGTACCCCTTAGGATAGTTATTTGCAGAACTCTCTCTAAAAGGAAAATTGAATAGATGGGTAAAAACATTAATGCCACTCTTGAAACTGTTGTCAATCAAAAGAAGCAATGACAATACTTTATAGATTTCAGTGTTTGCTCTCTCTTCCTTGACTTTTCCCATGATATTTTTTGGTAGATCGTGGTAATTTTGAAGTAATTTAATGGGTTTTTTTTAAATTTTAAGATCATACTGGTTTGCAGCACTGTGATTCATCACAGTGATGCCAATCCCCATATGAAAAGATTTTGTATTATTCCTTCCACAGATACTAAATTGCAGTAAATAACACAAAATAATACTAAAAAAAAAAAAAAAAGTGTTTCTCCATTGCTCTCTGCATGTTGGGCTCTTCAGCGTCATTAAGAACATGTTTTCAGTGCCCCTGGAAAAGATAGTGACATATTCATAAAATACACACAAAAGCTAAGATTCTAATTTATTTATGCTGTTCGAGAACGAGTACTTTGGGTAAAAAATTAACTATTGCAAGATTCATGATAAAAACATGACTCTTGGCAAAACTGGTGCCTGTTGTGTGTGTTGCTGAGATACCACGTGCTGCTGATAGTTTCCTACTGCTGTGTGTTGGTAATGTCCCCCAGATTCCCAGCTGAGGAAACAGAATGTCAGCTTTTGTCATGCAAGAAGAAATGTTTTAATGTGTTTAGGAGGTTAGTGCAGTATGAATTACTGAGCTACCATATGTCCTCTAAAACACATGGCAAATTTATCTTGCCAGAAGAACTGCAACTAAAAAGCACTTGGTTGTGCGGACTGATACCAGGCATATTAAAAAAACCCAAGCAATCCCCCCACCATGCTTATGTGCCATCTTTAGTAATAAATTTTATAGAATCAGTTAAGAATTACATCACAGCAATAATGTATAGAACAGTTTTTAGAATATGCATAGAACAGTCTGACTTATTTATTCCAATAGTTCTTGTGCATTTGTATAATGTTGAAATTCCTTTTTTCATATTTTTAATATCTTATCCATATATAGTGTGCTTATATTTACAAAAATAATACTTTCTTTTAAAGGATTGTATCATCCCTGTACCAGAAAATGGCTAACCACAAATTTCTGTACTAAAATTGAAAAATGTCTGTGACCAGTCAGACTCACTGAATAACAAAGACAAGAGATACCAAAGCTGACAGAACTTAGGGGTTTGAGTGAGAGAGGGAGAACTGAGGAAGAAAGATGTGAGGCTGGATGCTCATTTGGGGAGCATGTATATACGTAAAAGATACTGAAAGGGAAAGAGAAGCCACTCCTTCATCAATGAATGCTGAACTCTGATCATAATTTGAAGGATAAATGCAGCATTCACAATGATGTCTAAAATTATACCCTTTGAAGTGTTTATAACACTTTTTAATGATCATACACTTGTTGATATTAGTTACATATTTGGGTTTTGTATAATCTGGAAGGAATTTTAGTTTATAAACCGAGAAGTCAACATGTGAATTAATTTGTTCAACAATCACCACTGAAGTAATGTTATGCCTGTAGCAGAAAACAATCAAAACAAGAAAATTCACTGCTAAGTCTTCACCATGCCATATGTCCTCTAATATCTAATTACAACAGGGGCACAATAAGCAAGTCATTAAACTTGCACCCTATTGTGCATAGGTATTAGACGACATGTGGTGCATTTAAAATAAAAGAATGACATTCCACTCAATTCTTTTATTTGTGGCAACAGTTTCTAATGTAGGAAACTTTGGTCTCCTGGGAAAATTTCCAAGATTATAGTTTTTGACAAAAATCATTTAAAAAACACCCTCAGACCCCTGGAATCCGCAATAGCCATCTGTATTAAATATACATCAGCTTTGTACAGAAGTCTTGAAAGTTTTCTATATTCAAACATTTCTGATTAGTCTTTTCACCATTTAAAGAAACTGAGTTGACACAGGATAGGAAAAAAGGTTGCTTTATGAAAGCTGATTAGAGGATATTAAACAAAGAACAGATCTTACTAGCCCCTTTTTGGAACAGAGAAAAATCCATGCTGAAGTACTACACAGAGAGTTGGTTGGATCAGTTTTACTGAAATCTTCATTACCAACCCAGAGAAGGGACTAGACCAAGAAATCTCTCAGTTTGTAGACGATTTCAGTAAAATGTTACACTGATGACAAGGAACTCCAGAATTACTCTAAAAATCTGAGTCATCGGGCTAAAACATGGCCAAGGAAGTCCAAAGAAGCCTTCAAAATGCTGGTCATCCCAAAGAAGGAAAGGAAGAGAAGAACAGAAGCTCTCATTTTCTTAAACTTTAAGACTTCGTTAGCTCAACATCTTGAGTTGGGCCCCTCCATGGACAGACATAAAGAATTTTAGGAGTATGGGGAATTAGGAGGTGGAGATTTATGAGGAAACATTCAGTTTTTAGAGGAGAAAGTTAAAGGTGATACAGCTGAAATTCACAAAATCATAAAGGTGAATAAAGTGCAAGTAGGTTAATTGCATTTATAAATAGTTGAACATTCCCCTTTCTGATACACAATTAGAATATATCAGAAGTATTTTAAGATGACATTTCAAATTGTGATTTCAAGCTTTGCAGATCCCATGAAAGAGAAAAGCAGCTTAGAGCCCAGGCTTGAGTCTACCACGATTACAGTTGCTATTATAATTATTATTTTGCAGCACTTTTTCATATTTTTAAAATTTACTCTTATTTTGTAGTTTCAAAATTCTCACTTTATGTCCACTCAATAGATTTTGGTTCCTCATTTAACTCTAACTGAGTAGACAGTGTTAAACCATGGAAACCAATGGAGTCCTTTATGGTGCAAAGTATGATAATGTGAACTAACCTAAATAACACTATTGATAATGCACAAGATTCAACTGAAACTCTCAAAAACATATTGAACCATGTAGAAGTCAGAGTTCAATAGAAACTCAAGATACAGTCTGATACCATACATATATACATCATCTTGCACATTAAGACCATCACCGTTTTCTGTAATATTTCTACACTTGCTACTTTCACTTTTCTCTGTTTTATAACGGCTTTTTAGGCATAAGTCCACTTATCTTTCTGTTATTTTAAGAATTCTTTGGACACATATCACTCTTCTCTGCTGCTGCAATCCTTCCTATAGTTTCTGCACATAGTACAAGAAAGGAGGTTTACTTTCTGTGGTAATTCATTTTTCCTAAATGGTTCTGTTCTCCCCCAACATGTATAGTTCGTTACCAAGTTGTTGTAAACCACCCCCTAAGTTGTCATTCATTGTAACCCAATTGTTACCCAACCCCTCCTACCCTCAGTATCCCATTGGTCCAAGCCTTGGGTCTGCCCCCTGGCTGGAAAAGCCTATTTAAGCTAAAGACGAGAGGGGGCAGGCCTCTTGGTCTCCTGGTCTCTTGCTTGCTCTTGCCCTCTCTCTCCCTTCTTCCCCCTTCTCTCGCTCCCCCTCTCTCCTGTGGGAGCCATGCCACTCCCCCCTGGTGTGGGACACCCAAATAAACCCTGTCGAATCAACACCCTCGAAAGCCGTGTGGTGTCTTTCCTGCCTGTGTGCTGCCATTAGCTGCTACATGCTGCCAAAAGGAACTTCCCCTGAAAGTGCTGGTAAGGCTCCTGTACCCCACCTCCCTTCTAAGACCCAAAAAGACTTGTTGCCAGTTCTCCTGCAGATGCTAGCCGGGCAGAGGAAGAAAAGCAGGAGAAAGCAACAACTTTCCATGGCCGAATATCTTTTGCACAGTGTGCTGGTTTTAGCGGGGGTAGAGTTAATTTTCTTCACAGTGGCTAGTATGAGGCCGTGTCTAGGATTTGTGCAGAACACAGGGTTAATAATACAGAGCTGTTTTTTGTTGTTGCTGAGCAGGGCTTGCACAGAGCCAAGGCCTTTTCTGCTTTTTATACTGGCAAGCTGGTGAGGAAGTTGGGGCTGCACGGGAGGTTGGGAGGAGACACAGCCAGGACAGGTGACCCCAACTGGCCAGAGGGATATTCCAGACCACATGGCATCATGCTCAGGATATAAAGGTGAGGGAAAAAGGGGAAGGGGGGGATGTTCGGAGTATTGGTATTTGTCTTCCCAAGTCACTGTTAGGTGTGATGGGGCCCTGATCTCCTGGAGATGGCTGAACCCCTGCCTGCCCATGGGAAGTGGTAAATTAATTCCTTGTTTTGTTCTGCTTGCCTGACTTTTTCTTTCCCTAATAAACTGTCTGTATCTCAACCTGTGAGTTTTCTCACTTTTTTCCCTTCTGATCCTCTCCCTTATTCCACTGATGGGGGAGTGAATGGTTGTGTGGGGCTTGGTCGCTGGCTGTGGTTAAACTGTGATACAGACTATTAGTATAAAAGAGGAGGAAAATTGAAAACAATTATGTTCAAAACACAATGTAATAAAGCAGAAACTGTGGTATTAAAATGGACTCACTCCTGTATTACTTTAGCATCTAATTTCAGGCTGTGTTTTCAAAGTGTTTTCTTTCCTTGATACAGCCCTGATACAGACATTTGAGATGTACAGATAGGCCATATGAACTTTATGAAATGTCAGTAATTGCTGTGCATGCACATAAAGTCACTATTTTAAACAAAAAAGCCTACTTAGAGTCCCCACTCCCCCTACAAAATAGGTGAAGAGATTAGCCCACATTAAGGTCCAGTGGCTTGCAAAATTGAAACTGTTGGAGCAGAAAAAATCCCTGATCAGATATTTTAAAATCTGAATGATAAGATCAACAATGGGTTACCAATAAACTTCAGAGTTTTTAAATAATTCATCTTGTATCTAAGGTTTCTTAATGTTAAAAAGAATATTTTAGAATACAGTATCAAAGTAAATAACTAGCAAAAATATAAAAACCAATTTCTTTAACTATATTATCTTGTCCATTAGGTTAAAGCTCCATGAGATTTTCATAAAAACTGGACTATCTCCAAAAGTTTTTCACCATTACCATTTCAATATAATAGACCAAATGCAAGTACATGTGCATGTGTGCCAATACCACACAATATATGTCTATATTGCTGCTTTTCATTAATATCATGGAGGGTTGCACAGAAGAAGAAGGGAGCAGAAGTACCTGAACTAAAAAGCATTGTAAAACCCAAATATCTGTAAATGGAAAAGTATGAGGCCTTTAAGTACAGGGACTTCATTTATTGCCTAAGAATGAATAAGGTTAATATGTCTTTTGCAATCCACAAAAATAAGACCTTTAAATATCTTGCTTTAGCTAAACACCTCCATGGTTTGCTAGGCTAATGGTGATATCCTTTGGCAGGATCCTGCTTTTCATTGTCATTTTCATATGGGATTTCTTGCTATATTAGTCATGCCATTGTCAAATTTTTGTTTGTTATTTGTTTTTATAGGATGAGTTGCTACCAAAACATAAAATTAGGATTGTGTTTTAAGAGGGCAGCACTGTACATAAAGGGGTTGGTTCTGTTGAGTGTGGAAAAGAGAAACATGCAGAAAATATAGAAGAAAATGATCAATAAGATGGAAATTCTTCCCATGGGAAAGTTTTCTTTGGTTTTATGAGATAGATTTTTTTTACACAGGAATTAAATGACCAATTAAAAATAAATAAATAAACCATATCTTTCCAAGCATATTATGATCTAGAATAAAATACTGATGTTGGCTGCCCTGATATACAGATAATCCCAGATAAGTATGCTGCAAAACATTACACAGTGTTTTAAAAATGCAGCAGCATACAACTTAAATTTTAAGCCAAAGAATTACTTGTTATTACAACAAATGACTGAATAAAAACTTAGACAAATACAAGTTTATCTAGTCATATTGTGGGTACAATGCTAAAACAAGTTAACTGTACGTGTTTGGGTTTTTTTCTGAATGCTTGAAAATGCAATTGGCAGAAAAAAACTATCTGAAAGAATACACAGATTTTCAAGTATTCAAATGCATTCTTTCCTCAGCTCCTCTGTGACAAACCTCAGATGCGTGTGTGTGTAGAGAAGAGTGTCTTGTCTTTTTTTTTTTCCAGGGTTAGCTTGGATGCCTTTTTTTTTTTTTTTTTTTTTTTTTGCAAATAACAGCCACAAAGTCATATTTTCATGTTTAGAAACTGCATTTTTGAAACTTTTTGATCTTCATTTTACCCTTAAAATAAAGACTATACATGACTCATCTTTACTTCATATGAGAAATAATTCAAACTTGAGATAGATTCCAGCCAACATTTTAAAAAATGGTGATTTATGAGATGGATAATTCAAATTGCCTTTAAAATTTCTGTTTTACATGAAATATTTTGAAATATACATTAACCTTTGAGATGTTTTGGGCTGTTGGCCAGAATCACAAGCCTTCTTTGACAATAGTAGTAAGGCTTTTTTTCTAAACACCGTTACCTTGCCATAAACCAATGCTACAAAAATAATTTAATATTTTTCTCAATAGTGTCATCTGCCTTGAAGTGTTATTTGGTGTGGTTTTAGATGTCTAATCTCTGTGTTGGATGAACTGTGTGCTCGTGTGGATGGGAACAAAGCTGTTCGGAAAACCAGTAAAAAGCTGTTGCACTAATTTGTTGGTTAGCTAACCTTTGCTGAGGAATGGCTCAAGGTGTTTTTTGTCAAGAGTACTGCTTGCTTTGGTCACACTGTTTGTGTGGTCCAGATGCCTTGGGTAATCTGAATAACCTGAGAAAGCTGTAATAAAATAACTGCGGCTGCTATCATTAGCTCCTCTTTTCCAAAGGGTACACTATAACTTATTTTCTAGCTATGAAAAGTTAATTTGGTAAGACACCAGAAAAAGCGCAAATAGGTTTTAATTGAGTTGTGGAGATTTTTTGTCACCCGTGGATGCAAATCTTCTAAATTAATAAAAGAATTTAATTTTCTACTGCACTACCTTCAGTTCTCTTTCACGCCTCCTATTAGCTCCTTTTCTCTTCCTGTAGTGCCCACAGTTGCTTCCCATACACTTGAACTCCTGGCTGGGCAAGTGACCATGGAGGGCTCACTGATTCCACAGGCCATCAGCACAAGTGAGTTAGGGCAGCAGGGTCATGGCTACCCAGGGAGACCATTCGTAGCTCATCCGCTAATTCTCAAAAGACTTGCACCAATTAAATATCTTTGGTTCTTCTGTTACTTTATCAAGCTTGGCTAAAATTGATCAGAGTTTTGTCAATGGCCAGGAGCTGATCAGGTCTGATGGATGAGTAGTCCTTTATTCATTCACAAACCTCTTTTTTTCATTAGGAAACCAGCACAAGCAGCCCGTATGTGCAGCGTGTTAGGCAGAGGTGAATTTGGGGTGCTTTTGCCAACCCCCATAGTTTGTTCTGTCTCACTTGGTAAGTCATGTTTTTTTTTCTCTTTGAAAAGTTTTTTATTCTGGCTCATGCTATAATGAAATCATATCATCTCATCCCTTTGAGATTCCAAAGGCTTCCTGTGGTTTTGCTGCACGGACTTTATAGAAAAATTGCAGGTCAATTCATTTGAATATTCTGACTGTGGTGAGTTCATACATCATGTTAAAAATCTTAAGAAGTTTTGAGATCATGTCAAGAGAAAATTAAAATATTCTATCTAATTTAAGCAAAAGGCAGCCTTTGTGAAACTGGTAACCCAGCTTTCTGGGTTTTTTGCTTCTTTTTAATTTTGATTAAAAAGGAAAAAAGGTCTGCATTTATACTATTTTGGCCTAGATCTGTTCAATTATCTGCCTCAACCCCTCCTTTCAATACCCTTTAGTTAGTTTTGACCAAATTTTACAGTAGACTATAGGTTTCATGGATCACAGATCAGAAGAAATGTGTGATGTAGATTGCAAAGTTGGAAACAGGGACCCCATTAGTGACCCAGCTGAAGAAAATATTGCAACCACTGTTCAACCATTGTTAGACATCAGAGAATCCACACAAAGCAGATGTGCTTTCTCTGAGCAGGAAATGTAGCATCTGTAGGGGGAGAGAGTATCAGCTGTGCCATACAAATCCATAGGAAACTGGGCTTGTTTAGCTCTAGTACTCACTAAACTGTGAATGAGAGTGCTACTGAATCTGTCATACGTGAGAGAGCGCACATGGATATTCCTTCAGCTAGATGAAAGCAAGTCTTGTTATTTCCTAAACACTGTTACAAATATGGATTCAATTGCAAAGTTTTTAAAATGTGCATTTCATTTGCTAGAGATCTTATGTTGCATTTCATCTACTATTCTTTCTAACTCCCCAGCAACAACACAACTCAATACAGCAAGATTTACTGTCTCTCCAGTCAGATTACTGAATGTTCCTGGTTTCATGAAATATTACGCCTACAACTGCAGTATGGGAAAGAAAGCTAAAAGGCTGAGAGGAGCTTCTCTCTCTGGTATATTACTCTCCATTTAAAAAATGCACAGGTAAGTAGTATCACATGCTTTTTAGCCACTGATGTTATCTAACAGAAAGTTTCTATGTTCTATCTCTAGCACTGGACATCTGAGTTGGGTAGGTATGAAGAAATGATGGCAGCATCATTTTAGGATGTTTTGTAGCACACTCTTTTCTAAGATTTTTTTAGAATCATTGTGCTACTTCTCTTATTTGCCACTTCTATGCATTTGATTTGATGCACGTTTTTGATTTTCCTTTGGAGGGAAATATTCCAGTCTCATCCTACACGTCTTTTGTTACCCTTGGCATCTCTAAAATACTTAGAGTCTGACCTGTGCTGTTGAACTTGCAAATCAATTAATGTAAGGATTTTAGTACATCCCCATTGTTTTACAACACCTCAAAAATGCTACAAGGCTTCAATGACTTCATTAATTAAATCTGAAGTTCCATAAATGCCTGTAATCTGGACCGGAAGAACTGAAAAACCATAATTCTTTTCAAGAACTGTTCTTCCTTCCCATTAAAGTTCTTCTGTTTTAGGACTCTGGACCAACCAGATTAGTTAATACTGCCAAGAGAGTAGGTGAAATGGACTTAGACACTATGACCCAATTATTATCTGTTAATCTTTTAGATTGCTTTTTGATGAAAGCAGACTTGAGAAGCAAACTTTACTGAAAACAGTGTATAAAATTACTAGTTTGCAAATGGAAAACTTTCTACAGGAGCTGCTAGCTGTTATAAGAGTACATTAGCTCCATTGTACACTGCACAGTTTCTACAGTGAAACTCTTCAAAATGAGGAATCAGTATTTAATTTGGTTATCTATAGCTAGTTAGTCCTTCAGTAAATTTTAGAGAAGCAATTCAGCATCAAAAGTCTTTGATATGAGAAACAGGGTTTATAATAAAAAAGATAATGGGGTGACTCAATGTTGTTGAGCTGGTCAGTAAGGAATGTTCCTCTCTGTGGTGGTGGATCCTCTTGGGCAGCAGAGAAGGGTTTGGGAGCCCTTTGAAAAATCATTTTTCCAAGTGCTCAACCACATCAGTAATACCACAGTCTAATTCAGCATACTCTAATAACCACATCTGAGCCCTCTAGAGGGTATTTGTTTTAGAATAGATTTCTACAAAAATACCAGTCTGAAAGTGTGTATATATTTTCAGTGGTGCGAAGACAGTAAAAAATTATTTTTATAATGAGGAAGCATTTTATTTCCCCGTGTGAAACACTGATGGAAATCACGATAAATAAATGCAATGTCAGGTTAAAAAAAATGTTGTAGTTTCATGTTGTTGGTTTGCAAATTGAATTTTTACATAAAATTTACACTAAATGGAACCTCATTATGCAGTGATGAGGTCCAGTATGATCCAAATCATTAAAATCACTGTACTGCTTAATGATTCACTAAGTGGTACTGCAGTACCATAAATTTAGTACTAGTTTCATGATTCAAAACACCAGACTGAGACACCAGCAAATCGTATGTGGATCATTAAATTTACAATGAATGTCAGAGATGAAATAAGGGGGAAAAAACACTTTGAGAGATAGGGATAATATGTGCTCTAAGGTGACATCCATCAAGATAAATGATCTTATACCACTTCTGCTTGGATAATAATGGGGGGTTGTTTTTTGTTATTCTTCATTTCATAATTTCTAAAGGAGTTGAAAGTCTAAGCCTTTTAAGAATTAAAGTATCTGTCATTTTTTGAGTACTTTGTGATCTATTTTATTTGTATTTATACAATATACATATGCTGCTACATTCTCCTCTGACCCCATTGAGCCAGATTCTCCCCTTGGTATAATCAAAATAGTTCAGCTTTGCACGTTCTACAATAGTGGATTAAAATAGTGTAGCTAGTACAATAGAAGTGCTATTAGAACCCTTGAAAATAATGGTTTGAAGATTTTTATACATATAATGGGTGATCAAATGAAGATCCTTTCTGATGACAAAAACAACAACAATAATAATGACATATATTTATATTTCATTAGTATACACATTCTAACTTATGGAAATCACTTACTAACTTATGGAAATATAAAAAATGCTATCAAAGAGGCAATATAGTAATATACAAGGTACAAGCGCGGGGTACTTAATTTTATCAGTTGTAGGAGACTGAAGATTTCCTTTGATTTGCTATTTAATTGTTTTAATTCTCCACAAATAGCTGTTCCCCATCATGAATCAGGCATAATCAAAACAGTAGACAACATGTGGGCTGCATTTTACAGAACCAACATATCCTAAGGTCGGGGGGGGAGGTAATGCATAGATTTGAAAATAAAAAATATACATGGAATTTAAATAAATAAATAAATAAATGTCAACCACAACAGTGTGACTGGATGGGAGAATTTAACTTTTTATCCAGAAATATATAAATTGAATGGAATGATATATTGTTTAAGGTATTTTACTCTCTCTGAGATCTAATGACACTACATGGAAAAGTAAGAATTCTGAAATTGCTTATCTAGGCAGGAGGCAGGTTTTTCAGATTTTTGCCCTACTGTCTTCCTTAAAATTTCTTTGTATTTCAATGCACTGAGATGCCAAATGCAGCAGAAAATAGGAAATAAATGCTGTGAAATATAACACTTCACCAAAAAAAAAAGCTAAAAAATACAGAATATAAAAACATATCTTTAATTTCAGAAACTTTATAAACTGGTTTATTTTTAATGCTAAAATGCTGACTTCACTAGCATACAGCATGTGAAAAAATATGGGACTTCTTTCTGCATTTTATTTCTTTCTGACATGAAATAAAATTAAGTGATTTGTTATGCAGTCAAAAATGCAAAATATAAATATTCTTTTACAAAAATTTGACTGTGCAGTGTGTGTGACCTTAAATCTACCTACATTTTGAATCGCTATTATTTTCAATTATTAATAAGAACAGTTTAGGAAAATATAGGGAACATCCACAGTATCAGTCTCTGACCCTTTTTGTGTCCCTCAGTAATGTGTCTCCTGGTCAGTGCTTCTGTCCACCATTTTTAGTACTCTGGCTTCATGAGCAAAGAATTTCTCTGTTGCCTGCCCTGACTATCTCTTTTTTCATTGAAAATGTAAGTTTTTTCCTATTCTTGCTGACTTCTCAGTTCCTTCCTTAAATCCACTCTGTGGAATTTTGATCAATACACCGGACTGATACCAAACACAGTCCACACTTTGCATGATGGAAACAGTGATTCATGTTATTACAATAATGCAAGTTTAGGCTGATTTTAGTAATTCCTTTTGGATCAAGTATCAAAGTGGAAAAGAAGCAAACACTTTTTTCACACATCCAAGAGCCTAAGCCACAGAAAAGTCTTCACAATCTGTAAGGGTCTTGAATTGGTTTGAAATTATATTTTAAACACTCATTTTAAATCACTGCCAGCCATAGGATTTTTTTAAAGGATTGTTTAAAAATATAGTGTCTGTTGTAAGGAGGTTGCAGGCTGTTTGCACTGTGAAATTGTACTTTAAAACAATTTATGCCAGCCAACCTGGATTTAGTTTTTTTTCTTCACACTAGTCTTGTAAAAGTGGAAAGTGAGATGAAAGGAAAATGAATTCATTTACTTTCAGACACAGGAAATGCTACTAAATTTGGATATGTGAAAATCTTGAACTTTCACTGGGGAAAAAAAATAAATGATTTGAGGCCCTAGTGATCACACAGAGGATCCAGACAATTTGACAGGTATGAATTTATCTCACTTGTGAATGAATAACCTTTGGTAACTCACTTGAGACTTAAATATTCTGAACACATTTTCTCTAGAACACTTCAAAAGACACAGTTCATTTCTGTCTCTACCAAACAGCCTCTTTGGTTACCTTCAGTTTACTGAGTTTTTGCTTTGCAAGTTTGGAAAATTGACATAATAAAAGCCTACCAGTGATTTTTACTCATGAAGGAGTGAAACTAGGTTAACTCTTTGCTTATTCTAAAGTCAAAAAAATCTGGTTTTGTATCAGCTGGGGGAGGCTTTATTGATCTCCTCTAAATCTTGCTTCAGCTGTAAATGAAAATTCACCTCACTTTAAAATACAGGCATTCATTTTCAAAGCAATGCTTGAACATACTCAGTAGGTGACTTTGGTGTAAGTTGTTTTGTGCAAGGTGGACCAAGGTGCACCTCCAAGAAAAGCTGCATACCCTCAAATGAAGCAGAGAGCTGAAGATATAAATGAAAGTGGAGGAGAAGGATAGCACCCCATCAGGGGCTAGAAGTGATCTCAGTTTTCTGAGTGTGCCTTGTAGATGGGTGAAGCACTCTAAACTGGTAGTTTAAGGTTACTTAAACTTAATGGCTATGTCCCCTCACCAGTCACTAACTATGAACTGGCAACTGTGATACATACAAGAGGGTCCAGTTACTCATCTTGGATATGCCTTTTGAAATTTAATTATAAAATAAATATAAGAGAACTTGGAAATTAAAGTTTGAAGAGAGAAACAGAAAAGGGCAATGAATATGAAAGTCACCGGTGCTTTAAACTTTGATTTATGTTTGTCAAGGTTAAATGTTTCTGTGCATATGCTAAACCTCTGTTGCAATGCAAATTTCTAAATAGTCTTGTGTAATATGTGGAAATTATTATGATTTCAAATTTTTCAGAAGGATGAGTTATTCAAAATGTTTTATTGTTTCATAATTTTCTGCTCAGTAGGCTTGTGGAACTAAGAAGCCATGAGATTACAGAATGGCCAAGGTTGGAAGGTACCCACAGAGATCACCAGCTTTGGATTCTAAAATCTGAATTTAGGTTTCTAAATGCAAGCACTAATGTGGGTTAGATACCTAAGCTTTCATCTTCTCAACAAAATTAATAGAAGGTGAGAGTTCTTAAAAACACCCCAAAGTAGGTAATGACAATTTAGTCAGATGTTACCTTGCTTGTTTTGACTAACATTCAGCTGACCATAAAGTGAACTGTATTGGGTCTGCCTGAGATGGAGCTCATTTCCCCAGAGCAGCCTTCCCAGGGCTGAACTTTGCATTGGCAGCTGGAAAGGGGCTGAAAACACCCCAGTGCTTTGGCCACTGCTGAGCAGTGCTGGCACTGCATGGGTGCCCTCTCTCCAGCATTTCACCCTCACCAGCAGGAGAGGGATGGGCAAAATCCTGTGAGGGGACACAGCCAGGACAGGCAGCCCAAACTGACCAAAGGGGTGCTCCCTACCACATGGTGTCAGCTGGCATATAAAAGGTAAGAAAAAGTGCAGGAAGGGGGAGAACTGGTTATTTACAATCTTTGTATTCCAGAGCAACCCCTACATGTGCTGAAACCTTGAGTCCCAGGAAGTGGATAGCTATCACTTGGTGATGGAAAGCAGAGAATAGTACATTTGGGTTTTTTTCCTTTTCTTGTGCACATGCAGCCCTTATTTTTTTTTGCTTTAGTATCCTCTCTTATCTCAACCTACAAGATTTTTTCCATCTTATTTTTTTCTCTCCATCTGACAAGGGTGAGGATAGAGCAACTTGGTGGGCACCTCTTTTCCAGCCAAAGTCAACTGACCACAGGAGCTTAGACTCTTAATTTACTTATAGGTACTGACATTTTGACAATTAAATTGGGGCTTGCACCCTGCACATAATAGTCTTGTGAATTCTTGTCCACCGTGTTCATTGTTGTCAAATTCATGCTTCGTAAATTCACCAGCCTTGTAGGCTCCTTCTCATACGGTACCACCAACCTGGAGAATATACACATCCTTTTCCCTCTCTCTCTACAAAAGTCCTCTTTTGTTTGCATCTGAGGAGATCTATTCTGCAGGTCTGAAGGAAGTACACTGATAGCAGTTCTTTTTATATACATTTATGAGACTAAGTAACAATTTGTTCATTGCAATGGTGTCCTGATAGGGCAGCAATGGCCCAAGCAGAGAGTACTTCTGTGAGTGATATGCATCAGTGCTGATGTTCCTGTTGTCACCTGAGTAATACATCTGCTGCAGGTCTGACCTTCTGAAACCACATTAAGGAGACAAGTATGAGCGAGGTGACTGATAATAGCTGATGCATGTGCTTCCTAGATCTGATGCTCTCTCTGCTTCATCTTTTCTTCTGGAAAGCACTAAAGCTAAAAAGAAAACATGTCACTCATCTAAAAAGGATTATAAGCTTTCCTTGAAAACAATAGTGTAATTTAAACAGGCTAGATCAATAAAAGAAATATATATGTCTTCAAGCAGCATAGTGACACACTTTTTTGTATCTAGAGTGCATTGTAAAGTACTCAGCATACAATGTCTTAACTAATACAAAAAATGACATATCAATCACTTTTATTGTGCTCCATCTTCATATGACATTTCAGCTCTTTGTTTAGATAATAATAATTGTACACAACTCTGTAGAGCTTTGTTTCTTTAGTCTACCCATGCCTAAAGCATTGTTATGTTTAATAGGAGGATTTCTACTTACAATATAATTACATAGTATGTATAATTACATTGTATGTATCTAATTAGTCTAACACTGTATTAGGTATTGATTGACAAGATGGGCTGAAACATAGCAGGAATAGACTTCATGGTAAATATCAATGTTTGGTTTATAGCTGTAAAGAGATTTAAAAACATACCTTGGTTAAAAATGGTAGTTACGAATTATGGCAGTTTTAGTTTCACACTCCAACTGATTTACCAGCTGGGCTGCATCCACAGCGTGAAACTACTGTATGAAGATATGGAATTACATAGCTTTCACAGGATAAACTATTCATTTATATATTAAAGGATTTTCCATATAAGCACTCATGCTCTGAATTCAACACACAATTTCAAAACTATATCTTACAGGAATATGCATAAAAGGATTGAGAAGATGAGTTCTTGTGAATCCTTCTAATCTCAAAAGAATGTCTGTTGCTTCCTCTAAAACCCTCACAGCTCCATGAGCAATCTGTTTATAAAAGCCTGGAAGAGTAGATGGTTGAAGATAACAAGATCCTGTCGTATCAAGAAAGAAAGGAGCTCTCAGAGCAAAGTAGATCTCAAGTCACAAGGATCTACATTTGTACTTTTAACTGAAGCAATTACAAACTTTACCTAAAAGAGAAGTTTGTTTCTTGTGGTGCTAAAGTCTGGTTTGTGGCCTAATGCTAAATAGGCCTAATGCTAAATGCTAAATATCCACGGTGGATAAGCATTTGAGGAACTAAAGTCTGTGTCACAAGTATTCTATTAATTAGAATTAGCAACTGATAATACAGTTAGAGTTTTGAAAACTCAAACATATATGAGCCCCTGTGAAAAATGTTGCCATTGCTATTGGCACAGCAGTATAAGTGCAAACACTTGTGATTACATTTGTCACAGTGATATCAAAGAGTGAGGGACAAGGTGTCTCAGAAATATGTTATTTGGAATTTTACGCTTCGAAGTGAGTGCTGCAAAAATTTGCTCTGGTCATTTTACAGCAAAGGCGACCAAGGTGCACGTATTCTTTCAGGTAGGTTACTTAATAAGGAGGTTCATCAAATTCTGCTTGTTTGGGTAGTTCTGAGTGGTGTCATACACTGTGGTTAAACCTGGAAGCGATAAAGCCCTGGGTTTCTACAGGAAGGCTTTAGTCATAAAGAACAAAGATGTGAATATGTTGAGTAAGAAAAGATCTCTTCTGGTGATGCTGAATAATCGTTGAAGTAACCAAGACTCTAACTGGAAACTAACCAAGAACCTTGTGCTGGAAACTTTAGTCTCTATAAGTAGTGGTGATAGGTGACTAATTCTTCATACTTTCACTTTTAATTTTTTTTTTAATAATTTTAAATTATTGCTCTTAATTTCTGTCACCTGTGTTCTGTGAGGCCATCAATGCAGACATTGCTCTGCTTCTTGCTTAACTGAACTTGAAATTAAAAAATGAAGGAATAAAAGGAATAAAAAGGAAAAAAAAAGGAAAAAAAAGGAAAAAAGGAAAAAAAAGAAAAAAAGGAAAATTAGGGAGTTGCACATAGTCAATATCTCGGATATGCCATGCCACTAGTTTTCCTGGAGTTTCCCTATGTTGCCACTAAACAAAGAAAACTGGTGCCAGCTTATTCGGGAATAAACAAATACATAAACTCACGCTGACCTTGTCTTTTAAGGTTAAGGTGTGCCTCATAGGATACTTTCACTCATGAAATGATATGCTTGCAGATGACCTTGTAAATGTTTATGCATTTCCCTCCATTTTTTCATTTTAGAGTTGTCCTGATTAAGTGCACTAGAGTCACTATATATTAATGTGACAGCTCAAATTACGGGTAGCTTGTAGAATATAAAAGTAGGCAAATTGGATAAATGGGGTTATACTGGGATAGGTAAATTAATTAATTTTATAGGAAAAAACAGAGCCTCTCTAATACTTAAATATCTAGAAGGTGATTATTTGTAAATAAATAATGCATAGAGAATACTTTTAATAAATGTAGTTGGTCAGATTTATTATTCTCTGCCAGCAAGTATTTTGCAATAATTTCAGCAGAATGTTCCAATCTGACACCTAACCTAAATCTTCACCACTTTGCTCATCCTACCCCTCCATTTTCTGAATTCTCATATTTCTGAGTCGGCACATAATAGCAATGACTGCTATAGAACCTTTCGCATTTGCAGAATTATTTAACATGGAAATAGAACCTTATTGACAATAGTCCCAAAATGCCTCTGTCTTAGGATGGCTGCCTTGAAGGTGAAAGAGAAGGTTAATTTTATCAGCTCAACTCCTCAGTTCTTCCTACTTCAGATCTTTAAAGGCTACAGGATTAGACTACTTGTATTTATGATTTTGTGATGTGGACTTCTGTCCACCATGACTGAAACTCCTACAGTAGTCTCTGCCCTCTCCTGAAATTCCTGCAGCAGCCTCTGCTGTCAATGCATAAAGATTTTCATTCATAACAGACATAGATGGATTTATTTTATCCTTCTAGCTTACTTGTCCAGTTCCAGTTGAAGGTTTCATATTGTCAGATTTGTTTAGAGTGTCAGACAGTCCTAACAAAAATCTGAATTTACAGCTAGTCTGACAAGATACCAAAGAACTACATTGAGGTCTGATGTAAAAAGAATGTCAAAGTGCCTTGAGGAAGGATTAACCCCTAACTGTGACTGTTAAAATGTTAGGACCTAAATAAATGATGTTTATATAGGTACAGTTGTGTCTGCCTAATGATATATCTTTACTATGAATGGTGAAATTAATGTCAATAAAGATGGCTCTGTCTGCTAAATTAGCATACAATTCTCACAAAGATTTAATAACTTCTACACTTGGAATATTCTGAAACACAGACCATATTCCTGTCATGGTAAATTAGGTCAATATGGAGAAACATGGAGTCATGGGATGATGAAACTTTAAAGAATACATTCTGATGTCTTTTTAATTTAATTTTTTTTCTGTGACATTTAACAAATTGAATGTTAAATGCTGAGAGACACAGAAATGGTTTGTTTGATTACTAACAAATGGAAAAAGAGTTCCCTCAGCTGGTTTGTAACATGTTGATATAAAGCCAAGTTTAATGATAGATACTGGAGATGCTGTTTGAGGTCCCTCATCCCCCAGGTATGTTAAAGGTGTATTGGTGTGCCATAATACAGTCCACATGGTTTACTAAGCTTTTTGTGTACTTCTATGGAGCTACTTCAGGAACCTTCAATTTTGCCTTTGCCATATCCCATGAGGAATTTTTAGAATCTCAAGACTGCAAAAACAAATGCAGAAATTCTGCAATCCACATACCTCAGAAGGTATCTCTTTGTCATCAGCACATTCCAATGTCTTGAACAACTGTTTTTTCATGTTAAAAAAGGTAAGAGATTTGGTAAAGTTACACAGAGCTGAACACTGAATGAATCCCCTTCTCTACTCGCAAGAGTGGAAGCCACGCTCCAGACACAATGAGAGCAAGAAGAGTTAACCTTTCATATTTTAATGGGTTGGGTTTTTTTGGTGGTTTTTTTTTTTGGCGTTTTTTTTTTTTCCTTTTTTTTTTTTTTCTTTAGGTGCAAAACAGAGAAAGCAACATAAGTTTCTGCATCCAACAGCAAAGGTGACAATGAAATTTGTGTAAAACTTCTAGGTCTCCAGCCAGAGCAGCCTGCAAACTCATGATTCAAGAGCACATGTATCATATTTCAGACCAGCATTATATAAGATAAGTATTATTCAGTTCATGTCAGCAGGTCCTAAACTGCAGCCATGATTGTTGTAGTGCACTCTGAATGTTTTTGTTAAACACTCAGTGCAATGAAGTCATTTAAAGGATTACCACAAAATGTAAATCATGAAGTCAGGATACATCTTGGTTTCCTGCTAATACCAACAATATTTATAATTAGTAAATTATTGACCACATAACATCTCATTTATTAATAAATAAAAATAGATATACATAATTCTATTCCTGAGACAAACATGTTTTGAGATTTGCTCACTTGGAAAGAAATTATGGAATGTGAAATAGCAAATAGGTCTCCTAACTTCTGCCCTGGCTGCTCCTAACTAGATAACACTTTTGAATTATAATTTAACTGTATGACATTATATATGCAATAATAAATTAGACACTTGGGGCATGGGACAAGGGACTTAAAACTCTGTCTCTGTCTCAGGACTGTAATTGTTTATTTACCTCTGTGTGATTCAAACCTGAAAGTATCCTCTTACAGCCCAGCCCAGTGTTTATAAAATAAATTTGGGTACGATCACTCTTTTTTCTTGCTCTTTTTGTAAGTAGCAACTGTGGTGAAAGGAGTAAACATAATTTTTATTCCAGTGATGATCATTGCTTCATAATTGTTTGATTTTTTTTAAGACAAAAAGTACTTTACTGTGTAATATATAAATAAATTGACATATATTTTAATTTTTTTCCATAAAATAATCTGGCATTAAATTTGATGGTATATGGAGGAGTTAAAATAGAACAGAACTGTGGCACTTATTGGTAGGGGTCTTTTACATAAGAGCATGAAATTACTTGCAGTTCTGGTGACTTATTATGTGAAGTGCATAAGTTGTGTCTCTCTTATGAGTGCATAAGTCCAGCTGAATGTGTAGATCATTATTCTTACCTTTTACCTCTGCCCATTTCTTCTCCCCGCTTCCTCTCATCTCATCAGAACAGGAGGTCACAGCTCTGAGATGTTGTGGTACTGCTGCTGCTTCCTGTAACACATGCAGTTCAAAAGTAAGGCCTCAGGCAATGAGGATCAAAAACATCTAACTTGTATATGAGTTTGAGAAATGGGAAGTATGGAAACAGCAGAGTTGCAATGCAATGATACATGCTGGGGACTGCCCACCTGGAAAGCTGCTTTGCAGAATAGTACCTGGGGGTCCTGGTGGACACTAAGCTCAACATGAAGCAGTTGGTGCCCTGGCCACAGGGAAGGCCAATGGTATCCTGGATTGATTCACGTGGTTGCTGCTGGGGCAAGGGAGGTGATCCTTTCCCTCTGCTCAGCACTCAGGCGAGGTCATTCCTGAAGTACTGTCTCAAATTCTGAACTTAGTCCTGGAGAGTAGCAGACAGTACTGGACCCTTCTCCAGATACATTGGAGAGAGTCCAGCAAAGGGCCATGAAGATGATGAAGGGGTTGAAGTATCTCTCCTATGAGGAAAGGCTGAGAGAACTGGGACCATTTGGCTTGGAGAAGAGAAGGCTGGGGGGAAAGTTGTCAATGTATATAAATATCTGCAGGGAGTGTGAAAAAAGCGTGGAGCCAGGCTCTTTTTCAGTGGTACCCAGTGACAGGACCAGAGGCAATATGCTCAAGCTGAAACACAGGATGTTTCCTCTGAACATCTTTCACTGTGAGGGTAGCTGAGCACTGGCACAGGTTGCTCGGAGAGGCTATGGAATCTCCGTCCTCAAAAGCTGTTTGGACATGGTCCTGGGCAACCAGTCCTAGGTGGCCCTCTTTATGCAATGGAAGTTAAACCAGGTAACTTCCAGAGCTCCCTTCCAACCTCAATCATTTTGTGGTCCTGTGAAAGGCTGAGAGGCATGTGGAATGTAGTATTTAAATCTTTATTTGGGAATGCCAGGTTAGAGACTGGCGATGCCAGAAACATCATGCTGGTGGCCTGGCTTTGAAAATTAATTTGAAGGCTGATTTCTATATGTAACTTTGTAGTGCAGTTCAGAAACGAGTTTGATGATGTCTGATATACTTAGATTCAGGTGGTGGGGATATAATTATTTCAGGGGTAGGAAGCAGGTGATTTCTAATTTCACACATGCTGCAAAGGAAGCTTCACTTAGGTCGCCCAGTGTAAAAGTGCTATCACCCTTAATGCCTTCTCTTGAATTGTTTCTTCTGCCTCATCCCCTCACACAGAAGGAAATATATTTATTTACTACTTGGACACATGGTCTCAGAAGGTATCTTCAATGCCTTTTATTTGCAGAATAAGCTGCTAAACCATGGCAAGAAATGTTATTTAATATATATTTCCTCCTTAGCAATAACTAAAGCCTTTTCGTGGATAGAATTAAAAGGCTTCCTACAGAACTTGCTGGCTGCTGAGAGGCAGCTATGTGCTCCCACTGATTTATGTTGTTATTCCCACTGAGTCTTGGCCATCTAATCTGGGACCTTGATAGCAAAAAAGGAAGTCAAGCCACTTAAAAGTTTAGGCATTACAAATCCCAGCACAGTAGCACCCAATTCATTTCCTATATCTTGCCCTCAGTGTCTAACACATACATTTTATCAGCAGCTTGTAGGGCATGCAGTCAGACAATTTCCATTATGGTCAGTGAAATAGCATGGTTAAAATCCTGTGCAATGCTTTATAAATTTAAATTTAAGCATAAATGTTCTGTAACAAGATTATTGTATCTGATCTGATGGTTGGAGAAAGCTCAGTCATTTTGTATTGTCAGCACTTGGAGCAGTCATTGATGTATTAAGCTCTTACACAAGTCATGGCATCTTACTTGAACCAACGTGCAGCCGCAAGGGATTTCAGTTGAAAGAGTAGATGCAAGATACACATTTATAACAGTGAGGGCAATCAGCTTTGCAATGGATTAGTGAAGAGTATGGTAAATTCGTCATCACTTGGAGTCCTTTTATCAATGTCAGGTGTCTTTCTAAAAGAAACAATCTATTTCAATAACACTTTATTAGGTTGTATGCACGAATAAGGAGAAGAAATCTACAGTTTTCATGCAGAAAATTGGTTTAGATTAGCACAGTTTCCACTTCTGTTCTTAGCAATTTATGGTAAGTAAGGTTATGAGAAAAAAAAAAAAAATTGAGACAAACTACCAGATTGTTTCCCTCAAAACCACTAAAACAGGAAGTGAGCTGTTACAGTATTGTCCTGAAATTGCTGCTTTAACAATCAAAGAGTCATAGAATTGTCTAGATTGGAAAAGACCTCTAGGATCATTGAGACCAACTGTTAACCTGCTAGTGCCCAGCACACCACTAAACCATGTCCCTAAGCATCACATCTACACATCTTTTAAATATCTCCAGGGATGGGGATTCTACCACTGTCCTGGGTGATCTGTTCTGATGTTAAGCAAATCTCATAATTAAGAAATTTTCCCTGATATCCAACCTAAACCTTCTCTGGGGCAAACTGAGGACACTTGGTCTCATCCTGTCACTTGCTACTTGGGAGAAGAGACCAACTCCCACCTGGCTACAGCCTCCTTTCAAGTAGTCAGAGAGAACAAGATTCCCCAGCTTCCTTTCCTTCAGGCTAAACAACCCCAGTTCCCTCAATTGCTCCTCATGGGACTTTGCTCCAGACACTTTCCCAGCTCTGTTGCCCTTCTCTGGACTTTTTCCAGCACCTCAACATTTTTCTTGTAATGAGGGGCCCAAAACTGAACACATGATTTGAGGTGTGTCCTCACCAGCACCAGGTACAGGGAAAAATCCCTGCCCTGGTCCTACTGGCCTGATCCTGCTGATTTAGGCCAGGATGCCATTGGCATTCTCGGCCACCTGGGCACACGCTGGCTCATGTTCAGCAGCTGTTGATCAGCATCCCCAGATCCTTTTCCACTGGGCATCTCTCCAGCTACTCTGCCCCCAGCCTGTTGTGCTGCCGGGGGTTGTTGTGACCCAGGTGCAAGACTCAGCACTTTGCACTGTTGAACCTCATACTGTTGGCTTCAGGCGATCAATCCAGTGTGTCCAGATCCCTCTGTAGAGCCTTCCTGCCCTCCAGCAGATCAACACTCCTGCTCAGCTTGGTGTCATCTGCAGACTTACTGAGGGTGCACTCAATCACTCCATCCTCCTGTTTGGATCCCCACTTGTGACTGGCTGCCAGCTGGATTTCATTCCTTTCATCACCACTTTAGGCTCAACCATCCACACAGTTCCTTACCCAGTGAACAGTACATCTGTCCAAGCCATGGGAAGTCAATTTCTCCAGGAGAGTGCATTCTTCCACAGCAAATCCATGCTAGCCCAAATTCTGAAACTCCTGACTCCATGGGCATCTGAAAACTTTTTTCCGTTTGTTTATATATTTTTAAACATTGTCATCCCTGCCTGCATATGATGATGGATCTAGCACTTACCTACACACGGGATAGAATTTTTCGGAGCAAATCCCTTTTGTCAAAATGAGTTTTGCAAGTATAAATTCCATTACTTACATGTGTGAATGCTTATGACTACATATTTGAAAGCTTCTTTCAAAATGTATTCTATTAAATAAACACACAAATTAGCAAGACTAGTATGATTCTCCAGATGAAATCTTTCCTTTAAAATAGATGTGATATTTCACCAGAAGTAAATGGAACCACTTATAGAACTGGGTTGATAAACAATATTGAGTTTGGGTAGATTTGTAGCAATTGATGTTTTAACAAAATTGGAGATGCATTTTAACAAGCATTTTAGCTTGACTTGTCTAAAATAATAAATTTCAGTATCCCAACCTAAACATGATAAAGGTATGAATCAACTTTTCCACCTTCTTCAAGCGGAGATCTCAGGCATGTATTGTACCTGTGATGGTGAAAAGGTGTTTGGATATCACACACAGATGGCTGTCAAAAGGTAGCTCTTAATTCAATATCACATGGAGGGTTTACATGCTGACAGAGAAATCAGAAAAATATCATAGAGAAATAACTCTGTTATTTGTGTTCTTTGCAACAATTAGCAAAATGATGACTTCATTTATATTGTGGGTTTTTTTAAAAAGAAACAAACTGGAAACACCCGAGTCTATTCTTAAGCAAACTATTCAGATGTATACTAATTCAGAGATAGAATATATGCCTACATCCTAATTTTAAATGAAAATCTGCCATTTGCAAAAGGCTGAAGAATCTGCCTGTTAAAAACTTCACTGCAAAATTCAGGTTTCAAATATTGGAGTGCAACATGCTTTTAATGCTGTACTATGTTCCATAAAAATACATTCTTTCTGTTTGTTTTGCTCATTTTAGATGGGATTCATGACTTCTGTTAAATGAACTGAAAATAAACAGGCATAGGGAAAGTGGCTACATTAGCAAGTGCTAGTTTTTACAACCCAGTTTTTTATTTTGGCAAGCATAAATCTTGGATGACCTTTAGCTATTAGAAAATGTATAGTAAATACCTTAATGCACCACAGCTGTGAAAGGTTGAGAAAGTACTGTGTGCCAGTTTTTAGCTCTTGCATTTGCTGTTATCATTCAAGATGCGCATTAAAAATTACCTGCAAGTTGCAACTCCTTTCTGTAAATTTTGTTCTTCCCCCACTCTCCCCTTGTGCCAATTCTCTAAGTCTTTTAGGTTGCAGCCTAATGCATCTGCGTCTCTTTCTGTGTCTTAGCAGTCATTTCTCTATTCTCCCTCCTTCTCATTGCAATATTTAAGTCATATATGCATGATGTTTGGGATGCTATAGACCTCCAGAAGATTACCTGATGACAGCTCTGGTGAAAAAAAATTCATTACAGAAAATGGTTGGATGTTTGGGATGTTTGTTTCTTTAAGATAGAGACTAATGAGTGGCCTATATCTATCATCATTGTTTGCCAGTATATAAGAATACTGTAAAGAGTTCTTGAGGTGAACTTTGGCATAAGGAAAAGTTTCCCCACTCCTGAAGCTAACAAAACTCTTTGAAACAGATTAGACGTGGGTGTTCTAGAATCCCGTTACTTGGATATTTTAAAGAATAAATTAAATAGACTCTGGCAGGTATGGTCTTGACCAAGCCTCAGAAGAAAAGAAAGGTCTAGATTAAATCCTAACTCATTCCTGTTCTGTATGTAATTACACTTTCCAGTCAGAATAAGTTTATTTTGTCAGCATTATTTGGTTAGAAAGCATATGCTTCATGACTTTTTGGTAATTGTTAATAACATTGTTTAGTGAATTGTTGCCAAATACCTTGCTGAAGAGGTTTATCTAATGGATGCCATCTTTGTTACTTTACTGTTTGGGACATAGAGGAGCTTTGATAATAATGTGTAAGATATATATTTGATAATGGCTGTGTATTTTTGCCTGGGTTATCACATATAGAGATCAGGCTGCTCAGTGAGACACAGTGCTCCTTTCTGATTTTTGATATGATTTGGTTCTTATTCACATCTTTGGGGGTCAGGGAAAATCATGATTTAATAGACTCAGGTTTTATAACGCAGAATTGAAAAATGGCTGAGGTTGGAAGACAGCTCTGAAGATCATCTAGTCCAGCCTACCCAAGTAGAGTGGGCTAAAGCAGATGTCCAGGATTGTGTACAGTCAAGTTTTTATTTTATCCAAGGATGGAGACTCCATGGTCTCTTTGGGCAACCTCTTAGTGTTTGACTGCCACTTCAGAAAAAAAAAAAAAAAAAAAAAAAAAAAAAAAAAAAAAAAAAAAAAAAAAAAAAATTCTTGTTCCCATCCCATCACCTCCTGCAGTTCAGCAAGTTCATGCTCTGGGCTTAGGAGAGCCCAGTACCAGTTCCATCACTCCAGATGGTTTTCTCAGTGTAAGAATTTGTGTGTCCTTTTGTTGAATTTCTTGAGATTCCTTTTAGCAAAGTTTATTATACTTTTCTAATGATTAAGCTTAAGCACCTAATCCAACTACTGATACACCACATTTTACTTGTATACTGCTGAGTGTTGTATGTCAGTACACAGTAAATATCACTTCATGTATTTTCTCTGCATATTTCTGCAATTAGAAGTGAATCAGCCAAAGCTGGGCTATTTCTCACTTAAGTTAACTGATTCCTTTTTTTCTATACAGTCCACTTTTCAAGCTTAATTACAAACTTTGGTAAGTTTACCTGAGGAAGTATTAGAGAAAACAAAGCTCTTCAAAGAGAGTTTCACTCCATCCGTAGAAATACATCTAAAACACATATATTGACTCACTATCTGGAAATCCTATTGTTCCCAACTGACTATGGATGGAATTTGAATGAGCAGTATTTGTCAACTACAGAGAAATGAGAAGTGGTCACTCTAAATGAGGGGATCTGGGGCTATTGTCATTCTTACCTAACATGGATGAAATACACATGGATTTACCCATTAGATAACAGTCTTGTATATAACTTTAAATATTTTCCAGCCCTCGCACCACAAAATGTTTTAAAAGTAATAATGAAATAAATTGTCCTTAAAATTTATTTTACAAGTATTGACAAAATGTCTCTATATTTTAAGTGCAGCAGTGCTTTTCACTAAGTTTTAAATGTTCTAAAGCAAAATTTCCTGATTTTGTCTGGCCTTAAACACTAAAATATGCTTTCTTCAAGTTATCATCTAAATTATTGTCCATACTAGTTTCCAAAGATTGATCCATTTCTGCCCTACAAGAAGGTAATAAAGAATCAAGTTACATCTGGTTTGATTTCCCTGTAATGAAACAGCCAATTGCCCCATGTCAGAAAAGATCTACTGTAGGTATTCTTCTGGGATTTACCTGGCTTTTGCCAGTCAATAAAGAAATAAGATCTAACATTTCATTTATAAAACATGAATTCCTCTGGGTTAGAAGCATCAAGAATGATAATAGGTTTTTACTCGTACATACAGAATATTTTAGCAAGATTTTTTTTGCTACCTACCATGAAGAAAACAAAAATTACCGTTCTTTGTGATTTTAGGACTGGTATACTTATTTTACTATGCAACAAGACAGTTTTCTGCATTACTTACAAATGCTGAACTGAATTAATGAGGAAAGAGTTAAATAAAATTACTGTAACAAGCCTCACAAGTGAGGTGAAGGATGTTCCAGTTTGCAGTAGAAGGGTTTTCAATGTACAAATTACCATATTGTAGCAAATTCCTCAAGGTACATTTTTTATTCTTCATTTATTTATCTTCCATGAATACTTAAACATTTGATTTGACTCAGCTTTTCCCTTGTCTTTGTTGCCTTAGTTGTATCAGGTTTTTTAAAAAATTCCTCATCCAGATGATACTTCTGATCAGAGGTAGTTCTGTTCAGCATTTGGATGTCGAAAATAAGAAGAAATTAATTCCTCAGCTTGGAAGATATTACAGCCACTTTCCCGGAAATAATACTTTTGTCTGCAGACAAGTTTGGGTTTTTTTATCTAAAATTCGTATCAGAATTTTTAAAATGGTAATAGTCCTAGAAACAGCACGTGCTTTAAACTGAGCTGTTAAATGGTTGTTTGTCCACTCCCTCTACTCCAGCTGCTCAACCAGTGTTTTGCTGGGCCTTTTATTCCCTGGTTCCCTCCAAACTTTTAAGTCTCACTTATCTGAGCACCCTGAGTCAACCCATGCCAACAAAATATCTTCCAAATATCCCTGTCTTCTTCCACTTCAATGCTTGTTACCTTCTTTGCTCTTGCAGTACTCCAGAGACACTATTCCCCTCCTTTCTCCAGTTTCCTCTCTAATCTGCAAACTGGGCTGGGAGGAACATAGGCTCTTGTGCCAGATGAGCTGAGTTATATAAACGCTGATTGATTGGGAGACCCATCTGGCCTGTTCCTTTGCCTCTCTCTGGGCCCCCAGCTGCCAGGTGGACCAAAACTCTGTTCTGCCTCTTGACGGGCCAGAAAAAAAGGTAGTTCTGTGAGACAGTCACAGTTCATTTGCAGAGATGTGCTGCTGTGTATGCCAAAGCCCTGATCCCCCCACTCATCCTGGCATGTTTTTCTTCCTCTGAGAGAGCAATGAATCCCCTTTCTGTATTCATGGGGTCCAAAAAGCAGAAAGGTTCTGGTATGTCTTGGTCAGAAGACAGCCTAGGGTACTTGCTTCTGAATTTCCTTGCTTTAATATAGTCTGTGTCACTCACTGGCTGTATATTAAAGCCTTGGCTCTAGCTGAGAGGAATTCAGGTAGGTTAATTAATTAAACATTTTCATGCTGGGGGTTACAAGACCTTTCAGGTCCACAGGGAACATACAAATGGTGCCATCCTCTGGGATAATATATCATGCTTTCTTGCCTTTGTGACTGCCTTTATATAGCCCCAGAGTGGATTTTTAATATTTCTGGAACTTGTTGCTGATCAAACAATGTCCATGAAGTACTTTAACAATTTTTATCTTAGTCTTTGAAAAACATCTTGTAGTTTTTACATAGCTTCATCTCTGACCTACCTTCCATATCTTTACCCATGGCATGAATAGCCATCACTGTCCAAATAATGTCAGTTGAGAATAAATACCCTAGCAGTTAAGAAGAAAATACCTTCTTACTGCTCTTCTGTATGCAATATTCTTTCTTTGATACCTCCTTTTTTTGTTGTTGTTGTTTTGGTTTGGTTTTGTTTGTTTGTTTTCAAATAACCATAAATGACGTCTAAATAGGAAAAGCAAATATATCTACATCTAAATGATATTCAAGATTGCAGCACCCTTATTAGCTGTTCTCAAGAAGTCTTGAAGTGGCAAGTTTTAAAAATTACCAAGAACAATGTTCCAGAAATTCATGTCAGTGATGAGCTCTGAACTAGTACACTGGCATTGCAAATCTCTTCACTTCATGTGTTTCTTCTTGCTCAATGTGACATCACACTCACTGAGAAATAAACTCTTCTTCTTCTTTCAAATTCTGACACAATCACAGCACTGGGGTTGGAAGGTGAAGCTTTTGAGGAGTGCAGTAATTTACCATTGTGCCACTTCTGCACTCTAAATTAAGGGTTGCAGTGACAGTAACTATTGAGAAAATTAGGATGCTAGCATGGCAAGTCTTTTTTCTACTCTGGCAGAGTATTAAAATTTCTCACTACAAGTATTCAGCATTAATAGATAAGTTCCTAGCATCAAAGTGGAGGTAAAATGTGAAGGAGCTTGTTAGAACATGAATTAATCTTCATACAGCAATGAAGAGAGGTAGTGCTACATTATGAGTTTGGGTGGAAATTCTCAAGTCTCTTCTCTTTCAGGTTCAAAGTTGTATACTACAGATTCACCAAAGATGTGTATTATATATTACAATTTTCTTGAGTTGCATATTATTAGGGTAATGAGGGGCATTTGTTTTCATTTTGGCCAAATTCAGCCTTTTTTTTCTCCCAAAGGAACTTTCTTCTTTATTTACTATATGAAAAAAAAATTCTGTGAAGCACTGAGGTGTTGTAGTTGCATCTGTATGTCTGTCATATGTCTGTCAGTTGGTTATTTTTGTAATGCTGCTTTGAGTGGGGAAGGGGAAGAACATCTCCCTGTGCAGACCCAAGCACTGATTTTGCCAGCAAGCCAAAATGAGGCAATGTAAGGCAGATATTTGGTAAGTGTAAAGTAAAATTTAATTTCAGCCATTTTTCCTTTAATGAATCATTATAGTTCAGTTACTGAAATATATTACATTAGCATAAAAATTCACTTTTAAACGAGACAATCAGTATTAGCAATCATATCTATTCTCTATAATAGTTTATTTACATGTTGCAGACAACTTAGACAAAACCAGTTGTGAATAAATATTATTTTGTTACATTGCTAAATGTATCTTTTTGTATTTCCAAATCATTTAGGCTGTCTTTGAGCTTAGTATCCTTGAATGAAAGCAACCAAGTTGTTTCCTTGTTTTTGAAATACTGAACTGCAATAGAATTCCTGGGCTGGCTGAATATTTGTGTGTTACTCCTCCTAGACATCCAGGCTTCCAAACTCTATAGATAAATATGTGAAAATTTTCTTATGTGTATTCATACATTTCCTGCTTTTAAAAGGATGGACATTATTTTTAGCACCGCCAGCAGGGGAAGATGGTCTCTGTCATAAGTAGATGTTTTCAAACATATATTGAACTCATGACATCTGTAGCCATGCTCCCAACATTTTTTAAAATCTTTAATTTCTGACCTTCTGTAGTTCAGAAGTAGATTTTGAACATATGTAGATAGTCAAAAATGTAAAATCTGCCCTTTGAAATCTGCACAGCTTTCTTTCTTTCTTTTTTTTTTTTTTTTTTTTTTTTTTCCCACTCGTTAACATAGACACCTACTTCCAGAGAAACCAGTTTTAGCTGTAGGAAAGGAAGGATGGAAACCACTCCAGTAAGAAACTGAAGTGAGATCTTACAGTGACTAGCTGGGATGGTTTCGACAATACCTCATAGGAATTGTGCAAATGGAATTTTTCAATTCCACATCCTTTCCTGTGGCTCACAACTATGAATAACATCTTAGTTTGAAAGATTTAATGAAAAAACAAACAGGATTTCCTTTGACAACAAGTAAAAGCTGCATTTTATTCACTATGTCCCATTTTTGGGCACTTTCTTTTCTGAAAGATCAATAACAACATGTGGCCTCTCCTCGTTGTTTACACACTGATTTGACTTGTTTTTTCATTACTAGAATCACTACTAATGTGATTTCACTAGTTTTGGAAATGTTGACATATTCCCAAAGCTATCAATAGCAAGAGGTATATAAACTCTGCAATTAGAGTTTAGTTTTGCTTTATCTGTTGTCTCTCTTGTATCTGGTCCTTGTTTTGCATCCTTATTAAAGCTGAACTTGTCACATTACTTGAACATACACAAGACACTTATCAGAACAGTAAAGTGTCCTACGGACATCACAGTTCGCACCGTAGTTCGTACTGCAGCCTCAGTTTGTACTTCTGCTGTAACAATTACTTATTTTATGTTTTGCCATAACAGTGTTATACTGCTCCTATACACACCATAATTGTAAGACATACTGTGCTTCTGCATTCATTTAAAGAGCGACTACTTGATAAGTACAAAGTAATTAAGCAATAAGACATGACAGGCAGTGCATTTCTGGGGAGTTATTGCACTTCTCAGATGTCTTGAAAGATATGAGGCTAAAGGTTGAGTGACTTCAGCCACCTGAGAAGTGGAATAATCCCCCAGAAATGCATTGCTTACCACAGTTTATTGCTATTATGAAATGGAAATTATGAAACCAAAATAGGATGAAAAGATTAGATCTGTGCATTTATGGAGGATTACTTATACAGGTATGACATCATTGTCAGCTCTATATGTGTCCTGAGAGTTCTTAAAGACGCTTTAGAATCAGCACGTGAGAAACACAACTCATCCAAAACTGCTGTTTCAGCACTCCTCATTACCAACTTTACTTAGAGCAGACCCCCAACATTTCCCCACAAAATCATATTTGTATTCTCAGTACAGACTTTGTCTCTGATACTAATCACACAACCTCAGGGGGTGTGGTTATTCCGAAATAATCACACCCCCTGGAGGATTAGAGGCATTTGGTTGCTTCCTTGCCTTGTAACACCCCAAGGTCATTATCTCATGATAATCACATCTTCTGGAGTTGCCTTATTGCTGAAGTGTAACACTAAATTTTAATTACAATGAAATAGAGCTCTTCTGGTAGTTTATACAATATCCTGTGTGCTCAAAGCCAGATGGAAAAAATGCCTAGCTTTTACTGTAATAGCATGTGGTGGGCTTGTGCTCCAGCACAATAAATGGTTATGTTTTCACTGTTTTTAAGATGAGAAAATAATTTTGAACTAAATTTGCAACACACCACTATCAAATTTAATTTGGAATCTTTTTGTTCTGATTTGTAGTAAATAAATTTTAAACTAAAAAAAAGTGTGAAGACATACACTGATAACATTCCAAATTACCACTAGAACTGATTACTGAGCTTCACATGAATTTTCTAAAGGTAGGGAGAATAACATTTGGTTCTTTAGACATTTCAATCAGTCTTCAGAAAATATGACTTTTGAATTGAAATTTGAGATACTAAATTTCAGATATGATTTAAGATTTCTGATTCTTTCAAAAGACTGCAAAACCAAAATAGAACAACATTCATGCAGCATTCAGACAAGGAATGCACCTCTCATATCTTAACTCTTCAACTCTGAAGGTGGAAATGGCATTACATTATTAGAGATTTTCTGAGAAAGGTGAAGCAATTTAAATTTTCAATGTTCTTTTCTCAGTCAGAGTTAATCATCATATGATGGTTTTGCTTAAGAACTTATATGTATATGAATTTATTATGCATTTTCAATTGTTTACATACCAATATCTTAAAATATTTTTAAACCACTCTCTGCTTTTCAGATTTACCCCTTCCCCGGTAAGGATACTTGAGGGTATAGAAAATACAATTTTTCAAATTAAATAGATGCAAACGTATAAGATATATTAAATCAAATAATTTAAACAACAGAACAAGAAAACAGACAAAGTAAAAAACATAAAATCTGTTGGGCTATTACCTGAATGCATTATGTTTATATTTGGTTCTACACCATTTTGATCCCACTTAGAACTACACTTGTATCTTGAGGCATTTAGAGATAGATGTTTGCTGTTCATTCTTAGTAACTCTTTTGATATAACACAGCATTTTTTCAGAACACTTTAAAACATCATTTTCATTCTCTTACTCTTTTCTAGATATCCACAACAAAGACAATATGAAATTCCTTCTGAAAATGATCAAAATGTATGCTCCTAGTTTTGTCAGATTTTATTTTGTTGTGTTTTACCTTTCCGCTCAACAATTTGTCAATTAAATGTTAATATTGGATTTACGTCTTCAAGGGGCATGTCCTGACATTTGTATTGTTGTTAGCATACATTTTATTTTGTTATTAACTCAGCATGAAAATAAAAATATTCTGCTCTAGTATGATCACAGATAAAGTGTGCTGTTATGTGTTTGTAGGAGAGACAGTTTTGGGTAGATTACTCAGCCTCATATTACCAGTGCCTTTTCTCCCACTGATGCCTTCTTGGAAACCAGTGACTATCCTCCAGCTGACTCATTAGGAATGGATGACATGAAGATATTAAGCTTCTACCTGTTGCATGAAAAGAGTGTGCCTCAAACCAGGGAGTTCTTAGTGTTCCTCATCAGTATATGAGGAAAACATTCTTATTGAGGAAAAAAAAATCTATCAAAACATCCTTTAGTACACCTCAAAGGACTGGTATGTGACAGATGTCAGAAATTAAATTTCATTAGATCTAATTCTTGTTTGTCCATTTTTTAGATTTTTTTTAATGTTCTCTTTGAAGAGAGACAAATTCTTTCCTTATATGCCCTTTGAAATCAATAAATCACTTGAGGAAGAATTAGTTCTAACCTGCAATGTCAGAGATCTGTTGGCTTCACTAGGATTATGGTGTGTGGCAAATAGTAAAATTTGACCAATCCTTCTGATACAAAACTAAATTGATTCTGTAGTATGGGACAACAAAACATAATCAGGTTTCTACTGTGCTGAAGTTTGCTGTCACTGACAAGCATTCATTATTTTTTAGTATTGATGCTGAATTGCCTAACAGAGAAAGAAATGTTTTATTTTTGTCACTTTGCTGAGGAATAATAATAATAATAACAACAACAACAACAACAACAATAATATAGTGTTAGGAAACCAAATTATTAACTGTTGCACAAAGTAACCATACTGTGAATATTTCACCGTTACCAAAGCCTCTTATCTTGTTCTGCTTTTACACATAGGTCATATTATGCACTGCTTTGTGCTAGTTTGACAAGAACTAATGTGGATACTTAAATATTTTAAAGGCTGCACATTTCAGAATGATAAAATACTCAGCTGATCTTCCTTTCCTGTTGAATTTGTGTCTAATGATAAAATAATTCAATTTTTTTTTTTGTCTGTAAGAAATTTTTAACAAACACTAAAAGTACTTTTGAGGAAAAATCTTCATATAGGGCCATGCAATGACACTTTTTAACTACAGTTGTTTTTTATTCAGCCATAAAATCTAGCTTTCATATAGAAACCCACTTACATGTCTTACTTCAGTGAAGGTTATTTGTAGACTGAAGGTCTTTTCTTGTCAAGATATGATGAATACCATGTGTGAAGACAGAAGAGCATCAGGACCTGTATTAGCCGGAAAACCCACTGATCTGTGAATAACCTAAAAAAGAAAACCTGAAGATTAGCAACGTCGCTTTTAAGAATGATCCATCAAATTCAACAAGCAGATTCACAGAGATGAATCATCTAGTTCCTTTTATTCCAACAATACAGTAAAGGTTATTTCCCTTCCTTACAAATAGAAGTTCTGAAATACAAGAAATAGAGACTTGTGAGTCCTTTTTCAGTCATAAGGGAATGAATTTACATTTTTTTCATTCAGTGTGGTTTTTAAACATTTTTTATAATTTGTCAGTTGAAGTAGGTGTGGCTTAGCCCATCTAGTACATAGCTAAATTTTGTAATTATGGCCCATTTTAAAATGAGGTTGTATTTTCTGCAGAGATAGGTCCACTGTCAAAACTGTTTTTAAAAGTACAAAATAGATTTTATGCAATTTTTAGCAATTTTTGTTAGTTTATCACAGCATATTGCTTCTTCCTAGCTTGAAAATCCACTGTGATAACTTTCTATGATGTCTGAAAAAACTTGGAATTCATCTCCTCTCCTCTCCTCTCCTCTCCTCTCTCCTCTCCTCTCCTCTCCTCTCCTCTCCTCTCCTCTCCTCTCCTCTCCTCTCCTCTCCTCTCCTCTCCTCTCCTCTCCTCTCCATTAAAGGAGAATGAACCATTCAAACCATTGGTGGATTATTAACTACCCTTATCATGGAAATTTACTCAGAAATTCTTACTTGTAGCTAGAACTTTCATGTCAAGATTTCTGGTTTTTAGGCATTGATTGTTTGAATATCAGGCTGGAAAGTTAGTGATAAATAACCCTTTCTTTACAAATACTTTATTTTATGTTGTGATACTCAATAAGCATAATCCTTGTTTGGCATAAGAAATGGTTAAAAAAAAAAAGGAACAATGTTATATGTGATTCAAACTGCTTTTTTTTTCTGTTGACTTTGCATTCCCCTTTTTAACATTTGCTTGACATTTGTAAAGAAGGTTACTTTCCAGCACCTAAACAATTCAGAAAGAGCTGGGATTCTCATAAGAATTTTGCATCTTGCTCCTATTTCTGGGACGTCAGGGCCAAGAACTACCTTCAATAACCAAATATTTTAAAAAGAGAGTATAGATGTGAGATTATCTTTATAACTTTACTGCATTTGGAAAGTGACTGGACTATCTCCAAGCCACAGTTCTTACATTCTAGAAAATAGGATAGCTGGTTTATCATTATGGACAAATGGAGAACAAATTAAATAGAGTGTTCGAAAGAAATTACAATAAAGCATAATTTTTATTTCTTTAATGGCAGAGAAGTGAACACTCAGTGAAAAAGGTCATGGGAAGCAGTTACTTTTTACAAGGGCTATGAGCAGAAAGCAAAATTTTATCAGTTAACTCTCATCAGCTAATATGAAGATGTGATAAGTAAATTTAAATATGGATATATTGTGGATTTCTGTACATCCAAAAGGGTCCGCTGCCTGTGCTTGCTGCAGATGCCCTCCATTGTGCAGGAGAAACATTTTGTCCCCCTTAGTGCCAAAGCATCGTTGCCATAGATGTCTGTGTAGTGGGGAGGGGGAGACCAACATGACACTTGGCTCCTCTAACAGCCGGGAGGATGCTGAGCTCAGGGATACTCCTCTGCCTTCCTGACAGGAATCCTGAATTCCTCAGTTTCTGGGTTTGCTGGCAGAAGTGAAAAAGTTTTTTCTGTTAAAACCCCACACGTCAGCTCACAGCCAGAGTTTGACCAGTCATGCATTAGCATGCATTTTCTCCCTAAAATAATCTTCCTAATAAAATCCTGTGACAAACAACTTTTATGTACTTCCTCCTTTCCTTTCACCTATGTAACTGTAAATTTTACTGGACACAATAAACTTTTCAACTATGAACAAAGGAATTGCAACATTTTTTAGGAGCCATCAGGTGACAAAATTCCATTTCTCTTCCCTTTAAATAGGTAGTAATTATTTATACTGTGATATAAAGCCTTTTTTGCAATGTTATTTATATAGTAATTTTCATTATGCAAATGAAATAATAAAATAGCAGCAATGTAACATAGCTAATGATTTATAGTTACAGGAATGAGAACCTTATGGCTTGAACCATCTCAGAATATCTGGAATAACCTTGAGGGCATTTGAACACTTAAGTATCATCCATTTAGAGCTCTTAAAACTAATAAAGGATAAACACAAAGTGAATCTAGGGTATTTATAATAAATTCACTATTTAGAGGGGCTCCAGGATGTGTATTTAGAATTTCAGGTTTTGTGAGGGCTGGGCATATCTAAATATTTGCCTTTTTGACACCTGAAATTAATAATGAAACTCAGCATGGAAGTATATCCAAAAGAACTGCAGAAGAGAGAAATTCCACTGATTACAGAAAGCTTAAACAGTGAAAAGGCCTTGAAACATATGTCCCACCAAAAGGAATAGCCATAAATCACATGCGAACATAGGACTGCAGCAAAGAGAAGGGCCCTAAGTTAGATTCAGGCAGCAAAAGTCTACCTGTATTATTGATTTGAACTTGAATTTAAACAGCCACCCCTTCAATTTAATATCGCATTCTGAGGGCATTAAAGCAATCTCACTGCTAAATAAAACAGAGAGTTAAAGAGACGTGTTGCTAGATATAGCAAAACAATGAAACAATTTAATTAGGCGATAATGTTTCTGGCACTGGAGTATACACAGCAATAAACTTTTTGTGGTTGATTAAATGCTGAAGTGAAGCAGAGCATGAAATCTTTCTCAGAGTAAGGAGCTGCTTCTGGCTCTTCCCATTACCCGTCTCCACACTTCAGGAAGGCAGCAGGTCTCACTCCCAGTTCTCCTGTGACAGCTGCGGCTGCTGGGAGTGCAGACCTTAGAGGATCCAGCTTCCATTCATTTTCTCCATCAGTGTGTGCTCCTGTAAGCAGTAAATTGGCTTCCTTCACTTTCACAATTAGGATACAAATGCATACCTCTCCATTGCTCTCAAAAGAAGAAAAGCAATTGAATATTTTTAGGAGCCAAAAGCAAGTGCTGCTCCAGCTCCTTGTTCATTTCTTTCCCCAACTGTTCTGTCTTTTTCCAGATATATTTTTACTGTTTGTGGGTACACTGCAATTCAGTAGAAGCATTTTCTTTGGACACATGGTGGAAGAAATCACCTCAATTATTTAAGAAAAATAATTTCTTAACACTGGCTGTTTTAATTTTATAAATGTAAAAAAACTTCAGTTCGAACTCCTGAAGATCATTTCAGAATCCTGACACTTTCTGTTACAGTACTTTGCAGATAATCTAACTTTCAAGGAATGTCCTTGGTTTGGCCATTACATAATTCAGTACTTTGGAATACTTCTGGGATGCTCTGAAGTTATATTTTTATATTTAAAAGTCTAATTGCTATGTTCCTAGGTGAGCTTTTTAAATGCAAATTTAGCACATCTACCACCTCCATTCCTCTTCTGCTCCCATGATCATCAAATCAAGCACCCCTCTGTCAGTCTAGGCTTCCTTCAGATTTGTAACCTGAACTGAAATCTTAATGGGTCTTCCAACAATTAAATCTTTGACAAAAGCTGGTATTTCTTCACCACAGAATGGTGTGTTCAACAAAATGGCTTCCCTGGGGCCCAATCTCCATCTTTACACAAAAACAGTTCTGGTTCTCTGGAGACATTATATTTATTGAATGTAAACGTCATAATAGCTTGACAGGTGTTGAGCCCTGTCTGAATTTTGTGATCTGAAGCTGCAGTATCCTACTGCCTGTCCCACAATTAATCTTATTGTCTTTGTAGGGTCCCAGGGTCTATCTGCCCAGATAACAAAGGGCAAAGTGACCTGTCAGTTAAGCTTAGAAAAGTGCTAAATCCTGAAAGGACACTTAAATCCAGCACTTAAAAGGACCTCCTGTACAGAATTGCCTTTCCTACCTTTCAACACTCTCCCTAGATAAGATGATGGAGGAAGGGCACAAGAAAATCAAAAAACAAACTTAATAACACCTTCCCTTCCAAAGACCATGATTTATAACAAGATTGTGAGAACATTCTGAAGCTATTTCATGTTGAATTACAGTATACCTTTACAAGTGGCTGCTAAACTAGGAGTTCATGACAGGACTACTTGTGTTACTCTCACACTGTTCCTTGTGCTGCCACTAAAATTTAAAATGCGGTACATACAAAATAGATCTATAAATTTATGTAGTAACTATCCCAACAAATGCAAACTCATTCTTAGTAACCATAAAATTACCTTCTGTTATCTATCACCCAGAGAATTATAGTTTCATCACTTAGAACAGCCAGCAAAACTGAATAACTCTGCCTGTTTACCCACTATTTCACTGTTATATTCTGTGCAAGTGCTGCAGCTTGCAGAGAAAAAGGATAAAAACCAAAAAAATTAAAGCTGAATATATGGTGTGGTAAATAAGGGTTGTGTTATCAGCTCTGCACTGAATATCATTTTTTTTTTAAGTTAGCGTCTACCTCTTTAGCTTTTAGTTTGAGCCACAAATAAATCAATATAATTTTGGTCCCTAGATATGCCAACCAGGTTACATTTATGGAACATTCCACTGTCAAATTACTTTCATTAAACATGGCAACAGAATAACATACACAAACTGCATAGGTTTTAATAGCATACAAATTGATATAACTGTCTCTTTGACAGAGTGCTGGGAACAGTAAACTCCAGATTGTTAATAAAAATTTTCCTTAGTTCCTCCTCCCTGCTCAGAGTTGAAGGTGGCTCCTCTACCACTGTCACTAGAAGTGGTGGTTGGGTGCTGGCATGAGGGCATGACTCCTTGCCATCACAGGCGAATGCCAAACCCACATGTGCAGAAGAGCCACTTTCCATACCCTGGAATAATATTTTTAGCCATGAAGCATCTGAAGCAATGATCAATGTAGAGACAAACACTGCTGCGTGTTTTGTTTCACCCATCACAGCTACAGAGATATAAGCACTGAAAACTCAGAGGAAGCTGTGACTTTAAGTTACAGATTAAAGCTATTTGGGAATTTGGAGTATGTTTCAAATAATTGTTGCCTGATCACATATATTATAGCATATTCAACATAAAAGGCTCAATTCATCAGTTGAGTTGTTTTTCACTAATTATTTGCTCAGTCTGATTAGCACCACTAATGCTGTATGTAAAGCTAGGATCTGAATCCACACAAAGAGGCACTGCTTTTGAGGAGCCCTTCAATAGAACTTTTAAATCCTGCCTTCAAATAGTTTTGCATTAAGAAAAAAATTAAAATGTGCTGTCATTTGGTTCTCACAGCATGGATTCCCAATACATATTAGCTAGATTCTATTCTCCAGTAAAAAATCTGGATAGCATTTGTTGTGATCTTGTTCGTCTCAAAAATGTGATACAGAAACATTTCAAGCTGTATTTCACTGTTTATCTAGAGCTTACTCATTCAAAGTGTGACAAGAAACTTTTTTTCTTTTCAAAATGTGTAAATAAAGCTTGACATCAGTCAGAAATCTAGGTCTTTTAACATTAACATTTGAAAATTGTAAATTGTCTGCCACAGAACTTTGATGATAATGGTCTTATAAAGGAATAAACAGGAAGGTCAAGCTGCCAGTGCCTTGTATACAAAGAAGAACTAGAACGTGCTGTCTGAATAAAGCTAAAAGTAATGTTAACTGATCTGCTACAAAGCACCAAGAATAATTTAGCATTTTAACCAAGCAATTGAAAGAGCAGATGAATACTTTTGCTTTACAATAGAGAGCTTAGACATTTGGGCAGTGAACTTCCATAAACCATACTTTTTTTTTGTTTTAATATTCATGTTTATTATCCAAATAGCCTTTTTTTTAATATAAATTAGAAAAGCTCATTAAAAAGCTTGAGTAAAGCTCAAAGGATGGAAAAATAATCTCTGACATTAAGATAAAATGCACATTACCAACCCTAGTATGATTGTTTGCTCTAATGTGGAAGCCTTGGATTTGCTGTATAGCATCTGATTTGTCCTTTCAAAACTCTGCATATCTCTGCCTTATTATGGTCACTTCCTCTTCATTTTGACTGACTTGGTTAACCCAGGTCTCCCTGCCCATTTTATTTTTTTTATCTTTCCATTACCATTGCCTTAGTGCCCTTCCTCACACATCCTGTTAGAGGAGATGACAACCTTTCTTCCTCAATTTTCAGTCATTCAGATGTCTTCAGTGTTTTAGAAATATTTAAATTATTTTTTTAAAAAGCGTAAAATGAAAGGGAGAAAAAAAATTGAAAAGCAACCTGGTGTTTTCATTAAGTTCTTGTCAGCTGACACACCTCTGCATCCCTTTGGTTTACACGAGGCTTTTGTTTCTTTACAAAATCACAAATTGCAAATGAGTGACTCGATGGTGGTCAGTTTAGCACGAAAGTTGTGTGGGACAAGGACCAGACTTTTGCATAACTGGTGTGTGCAATGCCTCCAACAGAAACGGAGCACTAATATATAATTATCCTAAACTTTAATTGATATAGTGCCAATGCAGCATTTTGTACAGTGCTTTATTAAAAATGACATCCTGAGACACCTTCAGTATTAAATACAGCTACAAAATTAAATAGACTGTAAAAACTATAAAGCAAATTAGAACTAAGATCAGGAACATTTTGTTTTCTGTGTCAATTCCAGTAGTGCCTGATTACTCAGAAGTAGATTGAGAGCTCCCATGAATACAAAGACTGCACTTGGGAGCATAGAAATGGCCACTTTATATAGCAGCTACGATTTCTGCTCTTAAGTTTATTTTCTTTTTTCTTTTTCTTTTTCTTTTTTTTTTTTTTTTTTTGTTTTGTTTTGTTTTGTTTTGTTTTGTTTTTAAATTAAGCCAGCATAACTGTATACCACTTCCTGTTCTATTTCTTCCTAATAAGTCCTGGGGTTTATCTCACAAAATGAAAAGAACAGCAGATTTTCTCTCCTTTTTTGCTAGTATTCTGACACTGCTCTGTATCACTGCAAGCAGCCAACATGCTTCCTCAGGTGGAGGTGAATTGTCCTTTTCTGAAGGGGTATTTCAGCAACCAGCAAGAGTGAAATATTCTTTTCAACAGACCTCTCTGCAGGTTTATTTACAGATTATTCTCACTCTGCAGATGGATGGCAGCTTTTCAGAGCTAATCAATTTGCCGAGAGTCTTTAGCAAGGTCAGAGTTGTAATAATAGCACAACTGAAACAGTTTAAATCCTTTTTCTACCCCCAAAATGTTGATGTTTATGGGAAGACAAGCAAAGAAAGCATTATTGATGTCTAAAATATATCAGATTCATACCATAGTTAACTGATTCCACTGAGATGAGAGCATTGAAAGAATTTTAGTGACAACAAAACAGATAATTAAATGACCCTTTTTAATTATAACTTGTTTCCTAGAAATTTATCTAAACTCCATAATTTATTGTACCTCTAGTTATCTAGAGTTGTTGAAAATTTTAAAAGTTAGCAAGGTGCTTAAGAAAATGAAATACCGATTCACATGGTCCAGAGACTGTCTTCATAATTATAAGAACGCAGACTGAAAGGTCAAGGTCTTTTCCAATATTTTCTCAAAAGTTTTTCCTCTATAACTAATAACATTAACTTTCTTTTTTTGACTGTTTATATTTTCTCCCTTCTCCAAGTGTGACTGTACCCTGAAATTAATAGCAGTAACTGAACACTGGAGAGAATTAACACTTTAAATAGCAGCTATGGAAATGTGTGTTGGTGTTGAGTTTAGGTGGGGTTGTTTGCTCTCCCTTGTTATGAGTTCGAACACTTCATTTGATGATGAAATCATCAAACCTTTCAAACTAAGGTTAAGTTTATTCAAATAAGGGTACTCAGATTTCACCAGGAAATTTAAGAACAAAGCCTGCTCCATTATAATTCAACTACTTAAATTTAAACAAGGAGTAATTACTCACTCTAAAGAAGACTAAATGAAGACCTCAAGATATTCACTACATGTGGGAAAGCAGAAGAGCTTCCTAGATGTCTGCATATTTAGGTATATTTTCATGTCAATGTTTAGCAGTTCATTTAAACAAGCTAGACCTCCATTTCAAGCTAATCCATATAAATATTTTTAGTACTTTTGAGATATTGTCCATTTTTTTAATCATTGTTTTCTGAAACATCTTTTACAAAACTCTGTTAGATATAGGATGAACATTATTGCCTAGCATTATAGCTGTATCCGAATTAGTAAAAAAACCTTGCATGGCACAACCCATATCTATACAGCCAAACTTTTTTCACCTCTCAGAACAGACTGGTAACCTCTAAAGAATGTGCTGAAATACTCCTTGATCCACAATAATCTCAAAGTCATGCACAGGGACACTATGAAACAGCACAGTTCTGAAGCTGCGATGTGCACTTCCCCAACAAGCAAATGAAATACATCATCTTGTGTCTGTGCTCAGGCCTGCACCCTGGCTTTTTTCAGTTTGCTGCTACACAAAAAAAATTCAAACATGAAAACTACTTTGTGCTTTGTTTATCGATTGCAACACATTAGATGTCATAAGAACTGTTTTGTGCAAAATAGAACAGAGTTCATTTGTATTACACTGCATTCAAAATTAGTATAGATGTTTACATCATCAAATACTCTGAGACCACGTTAGAGACCTGGAATACATCCAAAGGTTAGAAGTAATGCAGAAACTTTAGCTTAGACTGTTATCAGGATGGAGCTGAAAGGTAAATTTTGTAGGGATTAAGGCATGTGAAAAGAATTTAGTATGCACAGTTGCACATTCTATTCTATCTCTCAATTCATCTTTCTCAATCTACCTTAACATGCTTCTCTGTCTCAACCACCAGTTATGTTTTGGCTCCTTAGAGCTTTTTGAGGGAATGACTGATATTTTACCTACTTCTGCATCGCAGCTGTACCAGTTGGGCCCATCTTGGCCTTGACCTTAATAAATTAAAATAAGATTTAAACCAACATGAACATTCAGATGAATGAATAACACTCAACAGTGTCATTGAATATGGATGGCAAAAATCAGCACCCTTTTCCCACTTCCTTTCTTTCCTAGTTGAGAAGAAAAACTAAATTAAAGCTCTGCTTTATGGTGCATGCAAATCTCTGGATAAATACAGACTGCTAAATTGGATGTCATGTGTGTGTCAATAGTGCAACATATCACAGATACAGGTAATCTCCTTAAGGAGAAGACACGGTATTTAATGTGTCTGATGGATGCCTTTTTATACTACAACAATATTGAGGACTCCATGACAAACTCCTGACAGCATAAACAAATTTCAGGCATGCATGATAATGATGAAAAACCTTAAAGCATTCATACACTTTACAATGGAGTGTCAAAGGTCTTTTGTAAGTCAGTGTATCTCAGTAAAGCAGAAAAGTTTTCAGCAGGAACTGCATCAAATAACCTGTCAATTACATTATTTGATTTTTGTGGCTCAGCTTGTCTTTAAGGTTGTTTTTCTAGAACTATGTCAATACCCTTAGAGTTCTTACAGTACAACATGCCAGTAGCTGCTGTTTTGGCACAATTTCTGATACATTGATGCTTATCAATCTAGTCATGTAAGGCTCATCTTCCAAAGGGAAACGAAAGATCATAGCATCATATTTCACAGTGGAGTGGCTGTCATCACAATATATCATGCATGTATTCAAAGGTCATACTGTAAATCTGTTTCATTAGGACCAAACATGGAAGAAGGAGAAGGCAGCACATGAGGGAATTGCTGATGTTACAGAGATGATAAAGTCACTGCCTACATGTAACACCCACAGCCATTGCTGCCTTTTGCTGTATATTTGTACTGCGAAAAAGAATTTACTTCCACACTTTCTCATCTTCACAGAAGATTTTCTTCTCTGAGATAGAAATTCTACATTCTAATATTTGTTAATCAAGACAAAAATTTCCTAAAATCCAGAAGTAGTAAAATAGCAGTTTGGGGGTTTTAATCCAGATTTATTTTAGTGTCTTTTGTTTTCACTAGAGCTTACCTCTTTATCTTAAATCTATATTAGCTCTGGCCAGTATCACGCCAATGGTAGGTTAGGTATGTTTTTCTCTTTAAAGGAAGTTGATCAAAATGAAAGAAAAATTATTTAGGCATTAATTTTTCTGACTTTTCCCTGTCTATGATGATGTGCACATCTATGGATGGATGTGCACATCTATGAATGAATATGCAAGGCATATTTCCATATTTCCATTTCCTCTGTTTTGCAGGGCATATATCCACTAGCCATACCTAAAAGCATCTTAATAAGGCATCTTAATATTCTTCATCCTTCTGGTCTCCTCTGCTTGCTTGACTCAAAAATGTAATTTCCAGAAGTATTTACAAACATTTGAAAACTGACCTCTTCCTGCATTGAAGTGAGGTGTAAAACGCTGGACTGAAGTGAGCTCTGTGAGCTCTGCAGTACTGGAAGTTTAAGAGGCAATTTCACAGGGTCCAGACCAGACATTATCAGAGATCACCATTTTGCCATTTCTCCCATTGTGTTCTAAGCAGCCCACGTGACCACCAGGACATGGGCAGACTGTGATTCACACAGTGTTTTTTTAGTAAGGCATTTGAATCATAACCACTGATTTATTCGCATATCCATAATCTTTTATTCCCACTGGTCAAACTTAAAAAAGGTTGAGAGACCTTTGACTTACGTATTTCGGTAATGGCTGTTAAAATCAATTCTAGCATTAAAGTCTCTAAGAATGAACAATGCATTGAGTGGAAAATTGATTAAATGGTCAAAGAACAGTCCTTTGTGGCCTCGTTTGCTTTTTCAATTAGTACAGATGTCACAGCTGGTCTGGGTGGCTCTCAAACTTTCACAAAAAAATGTCCTTGAAGCTTTGTCTTTCTGTGAATCTTTTCTTCTTAGAAAGATGATTTTGCATTGAGGTTAGCACTCTGTAAATTTTTGTACTCCATTTCCAAAAGAAACCAGTCATGAAAACGAATTGTGCATTTGACTGATAAGACACTAACAGGAAAAAAAAATAAAATCCTTCTAGGTGAACTAGTGTCTTTTAAGGAATTTGATTTCAATGTTCTGGTGGATTCCACTTGAATTTGTTTCCCTCCTTTAGGAATTATGGGGGTCAGTTCATGCACATGTTTGGCAGATGAAAACTGACAGAGAGATGACTCATAACTGCAGTTACCTCAGATTGCTTTTGACCAAATTCCTGGGTCTACAGGTGAAGAACTGATGGGAACATGTATGAATTCATTTAGGGGAGCTCCAGTAAGTCATGTGATAAAGGCACTTAGCTGGGATTTAGAGGATTGGAGTGCAAGACCAATCCCAGTTCTGCTACAGACTTACTATTTGATGTTGAGAAAGTCATCCTGGGAATGATTTCTCATGAGCTTTTAGTGTTGGTCTAATTCTGCTGTCATTGACTTCTGCATAAAAAAAGTTCCCAGCATGCGCCAAGACATGGAATATCATGTCTGTATTTGTAACCTATTGGTGTGTTGTCTCTTAGAAATTATAAGTAAGGTAATAAATCCCTAATTTCATCACTTTAAATAAAAACGTTAGGGATTACATTATTTTCAGTGTCCAGCTATATAGGAGAAATGGAAGGAGACAATAACCTTAACTGCACTGTTTCTCCCTTTTACCTGCTGACTGCCATGTAACATTCATAAATGCAAACACTGGGATTGTTTCTTTATTTTAGCTATGCAAACAATTTAGTTATAAGAGGCAATAGGTTTCGTTTTAGTGCCTTAATGTTTTATTAATTTAATTTTCCACAGTCAAATTCTTTTTTCATTTTGCCTTATGGCCTAAATTTCCCTTGATATTTGTAATTATATTTGTTTGTGATTATACTGCAACATACTGTAATTCTCGACCAGCTGACAATGAACAAGAATTTTTATCTAATGTCTTATTAAAAATAAAAAATAAAGACTGACATGGAGATTCCTTAATTTATTTTTTGCAAATTCAGAAATCAATTGCCTGATTAAACTTTATGCATTTAAAACTATACATTTCAACACATGAAAAACAGGCAGGTCCCTTGTTGAGTGGCTTTAACTACCACCTAAGTTGCTGCAAGTTGTTTCAACCTGTGCATAGACTGATTTTCTCCCATGATATTTGGAATAATGGAGAACCATATAATGGATTAAATGGCTGGCCTTTCAAAGTGAGTGATCTGCTTACAAATGAAGCCACTGTCAAATACTTCAGGTTATCTCCCCAAACAATCAGATAAATTTGCAATTTAGACATAATGAAACAACAACTTTGCAGTTTGGGTAGCCATAATTGGGTGTCCTAAATGATAAGGCTTATTTGGCATTATTTTACATTGCATAATATAAATTGTGTTTGTCCAAATGCTTGCACTGGCCTCTAAAAGCATGTGGATTAGCACTGCACTTTGATAATAGTTTTTTGGTCTACCTACATTATGTCCTCTTGTTCCTTCAGTCACCTAATATGAGGATAAAATACTTCTTTTTCTGCAAAGGTAGCAATAAGAGGCAAAATTATGGATAAATCTTCATATCTGTGCCCGTGAGTAAAACAGAATGTGTTCTGAAGGGATGTAATTTGTATGAAGGCCTAGGACTATATTTGACCAGAGCTTTTTTGTCTGGGTGAGTCTTGTTACTTCTTCGCATTTTCAGAAGAAACTGTGGAATATAACTTCTGCTTTTCTGTGTCACGAACTTTTAATTCGACTTTGGAGAAATATATCCAGAATTTCACATTTACTTGCGATGAAGTCTGACCTGTCTTAAAATACGGCATCCTCTAGGAGACCATTCCTATAACTATAACCATTCCTAACTATAACCATTCAAACCTATCCATAATTGGGAAAGGAATACGACAAAGTTTCTGTTGGAAAGATTAACAGAATGTCATTATTGCATGCTTTAGATATGATTTCAATTTTCTTCAATTATGCAGAAATATTATTGATTTTTCTGAAGGTGATGTCTTACAAACAATTTTTACAGGGAAGGCCAAGTGTACACTCTCCTCTGTCTCAGTTCCTGCCTTAGGTTTTCCAGAATGTAACCATTCAGTCTGTCCATCTTGAGATAGAGCTGAACTGGTGACATAAAGAATATTTTTTTCCTTACTGGTATTCACAGGGATTCCTGTTGTTAGTGATTTTCAGAGCAGTACATGTAGATTTTTAGACTACTATAATGAGTAGGAGGTTATGCAAGTGGCTACTTGTTCAATAATACAGAGTCATCAACAAACTCTGCCACCTTGCAGTCCTCTTACTTCAAATTATTAAAAAAATATATTAAACAACTTGATCATAGTACTGACCCCTGAGACACTCGATTATTAATATATCTCTTCTTTGAGGTTATAACTATTTATTTCCGATCATTTAATCACTTTTTAATCCATGACAAGCCTTTGCCCCTTACTTCATTGTTATTTATTATCTTTAATATTCTTTTATGAGGGACCTTTTCTAAAGCTTTTTGAAATCCAAGTAAATTATGTCCATTGGGTCATGTTCATCTACTGCCTTATTAATATTTTCAGAACCTTCTAACACATTAGAGAGGCACAATTCTGTAACAGAAAGGTTGTTGGTTTTTCCCTTGCCATATATATTACAATTCCCTAAATGTTGCACTACTTTTTGTCTATTTAATTTTCAGTCATTGTAAAAAGCTGTAACTCTGAAGACATCCCCTAAATCCTTAAAAAAAAAAAAAATCATGCTGATGACTTTCCCATTCTCAGGAAGCATGGTGATTGGTAAGGGTATAGTGTAGTTTGTATTAGGCTACTTAGGCAGTTAGTCAAATAATTTGAAGGACGGCTCCAAAACTTTCTGTGAAGAAGATTCAGTTCCAAAGCAACCAGTTTATTTAATTTAAAAAAAATAGCTTCTGAAAGAGGAGCTTTATCATCTTATTTCTTCAGTTGTGCTGAAATACAGACATACATTCTTAGACAGCCAGTTCTTGCACTCATTATCCCCACTTCTTTAGTAATACACACCAAGAAGCCAATGGAAAGAATTATTCTGAAAATCTTCCTTTTTGAAAATTACATCAGAGAACTCAGGAAATCTTCTCACCCATGACTGTTTTAGTACTTTATTCTTTCCAATGTTGCCATTGTATGCTATGGATCTTTTTCCTATGTGCAAGGTAAAGCTAAATGACAGCCACATTAGCCTTTCCCAGGGTGGGCTCTTGGTCAGGAAAACACTGATGAAAGGGAGAAAGAAACAGGAGAGCTTATGATGGTTTGTTCACCACAAGGAAAGTTATTTGACTCTAGATCCAGGGCAGCCACCAGGACCAAGCAGCAATATCCAAACAGTCTATCTGCAGGTAAGACAAATGAGAAGCTCATGGGTATCATTCTAATGATTTCAAAAAGATGCTCTGTCAAAGAGGGAACATGGAAAATGCAGAGTCCTTCCTCTCTTCTTATGCCTGAACATAGAGATTTCGGAGTGAATTTGGGACAGAACTGCACAGAAATAAGAACTGTGCATAACCAGCAGAAAAAAATGTCCTTTCCTTGAAAGATGAGAAGGACATTAGAGCTGCAGGTATTCTGAGTCTGTCACAGATTCATGGACATGTAGACAAGCCATTGCAGGCAAGCGATACCTGGTGAAAAGCTCGAAGAGAGCTAGGTCTCAGATCACACCTACTGTGTTATGCAAAGGATGCTTTGCCCGGGATGCTGTGCCCTGGAATGTGGTCAAGCAACTCAATGTCCTATTTGCAAATCTATTAATGGTGGACCAAGAGGGGGCCCATGTGCTGTGGGGAGACAAAAGGAGATGCTGCTGAAGGCAGTCTCCCCTCTGATATGTTTCACCTGTATTAATCATCCTAGAGTAGAAACAGCCTTGCCCTCACAGCCATGGGCATGATAAGGAGTGAGTTAAGTGGGCAGTTGGAGTCTGCTCGCCGTGCTGTAAAGACCTAGGGACAGGAGGTCGTGCAAGGGACAGAAAAGGTAGGATATTGTACATAGGATAGACAGGGTTAGGCGGCCGTGCTAGGGACAGGATGGAGCCAGACCCAGAACTGAAAAAGAGAGACAGAGCCAGAGCTGTATGGAACTGCTCTTAGAAGCTACAGAAGAAAGATATGGGAGGCTTTTTTGAATAACAAGGTGCAAATACTTGAAGCCTTCTGATGATTCTAGTGAAGCACCTGAAGTGCAGTGTCCATGTTGACCGACACATATCAGTGACTGTGGCATCATGCAGGTTTTGGTGTTGAATTATATTAAAGCCAGTCTGGCAACTAATCCTAAATCAATGTCCTGATAGTGAGGAAAAGATTTGGCAGCTAAGCTGCTGAAATGACTGGGAAACAAATGACTCAGTCTATCACTACACACTGTAAAATCACAGAGTTGGGTTCCTCTAACATATTCCTTACTAGAGTGTGGGCATGAAGTTTCTTCCCTTGGGTAAGAGGATGCCCACCATGGATACTCCTAGAGGTTCAGTGAAAGAGATCTGCCCATGAGTGTTGGTGTGGTGAGTTACGTCAGTCTCTACTTAATAATGGTTTATTTTTGATAGCTTTATTATAATTGCCTTTAATATAATTGCTTTGATATAGTTCATTATCCTATGCTATACACTAATAGTAGTTTTAGCTTTTATACTGTGTAATAAATAATTCTGATTAAGATCATTTGCCATAAAAAATAATTCATTTAATGTAAATATATCTGATTTACCAGATCTTTCGATCTTGTGGGATAAAGTTGCTTAAATTATTTACAAAGTCTGGGGCTAAGACTGGACCCAATCACACCTAGACTCCTCTTTGAGAAGGAGTTTAGGATGAAAAGTGTCTTCATGGGTCTGTGGTAGGGCTTCTCTAGTAAACTTTGTCTGAAGCTCCCACTCCATCCACAACAGTGTGAGACTAGAGCAGGAGCTACTGGGACAAGAATCCAAAGTTCATCCAGCAATTGTTACAATTCCCCTAGACGCTATTATACTGGAACTGTGTGTTCCAGACAGCAGCCAGAATATACAGATTTCTTTATACAGAATATATTACTCATATTTGAGATTTGAGTCTTCTCAGCAATACTCAATTGACAGCATTATGTAGCAGACTATGGGGCTGAAGTTCTGACTGAGCTGTCAAAATTTGTCAATGATGACATTTTGGGTCAAGCTGGAGTTTCTGTTCCTGGAATTATATTTGCCAGGTTCAAATCCGAGCAGGCTTTCAGGCACTGGGAGACAAATAGACCTAAAGGACTTAATACTGTGCCCATCACATCCAACAAGTCAGGAGTTAAGGAACAACTGTGGTTTCACTACAGCAAAAGTGGTTGTACCCAGTAAAACCTGGAGTACTGCCCTCGTAATTCAGATATGGACACTCAGACGTGGTGAAGGAGTATATGGTTAATATAAATGACAAATTTATACACAGACAGAAATAATTTTTCCTCAAAATATTACAGGAGGGACAGCAGTATAAAAATATCCATTTGGCAGATAGGAATGTAGGAATCTCCTTAGGTTTTTTCAGTTTATAATTGCACCTGGTCATTTTTGTTATTTCTTGGAAATTATAGAGCTGCACACCCTATTGAGACCATATTCTTTATTTAATTTATCATTGGACTTAATATAGCCTCCCTCCAGGACTTGTATGCTTTGTTTAAACAATATGGATGGAATTCTTCATAACTTTCCCAGCATTCGAATAAGCATTCACAAATCCACCCCTGTGATGGGATGGACTGTGCTGCAGGAATGCAGTTGGTGCCATATGGCAATATATGGCCCAATATGTCAGTTCTTGTCTTTTACCAGAGAGTGTTTGAGGTCATGGTAAATATTGCATTTTGGCTATTAGCTGAGTATGACTCCTAAATTACACACTTTTCCTAAAACCTAAAAGAAAAAAAATAGAGCTGCCTACTCAAGTCATCTTGCTAGCAGTATGATATTATATCACCTAAACAATAACAAATTGCTGGGTCTGAGAAGATTAAAATAGTGCTGAACAGGAATTCAGCAATATTTACAGATCCCTAAGATGGGAAAATTATGATAGTAGATTTGGTTTGTTGCCAGTGAAACAAGTCAGGTTCTGAAAACTAGGTCTTAAAATTAGTCAGATTTCTTCTAATGAAAAACTATGCAGAATTATTTTTTGGAAGCAACTAAAAAAGTAGAAGTTTACACCTCAAATTGAAATATTTTTTAATTTCACCTTCTTTGGCTCATTTTCAGCACATTCTGCTTTTTCATTGCAGGAGCTTCTTATCAGATTTTCCATTTTTAATACCTAATAAATCTCTAACTTAATTATAGTTAATATAGTGTTGTCAAACACTGAGAAATCATGAGTAAGGCTTCCAGAATTTATAGGTTTGGGTTGGTTAGTGGGCTTTTTTACTACCTGTTTGGGGTTCTCCTTGTTTGACTTCTAACTTTCACAGTTTTAGGAAATGGTTTGGGTTTTTTCCTACTTAGATATCAGCACTGGAAACATGATTTTTTAATGGAAGTTATTAGCCTCCTAATTAGTATAAATCTAGGAGCTAGGTCCTTAGGAGAAGCATCAAATATCATGAAGCTAATAATAAAATTGCAAGAGCTGGCAATATTGTTATCCAAAAATGAGTTAAGATTCCTTATTTTGCCAGAACAATAGTCATTTGTCTCAAATTTATCAGTAGCCTTTTAACTTTTACAGTTATGTCAGAGGTGTGGAAACATTTATTTTTATTTCTTACCTACAATTTACTTGTCTCTCTCTTAATGATGTTGTCTGGGTCTTCAGGCAAAATATTACACATCAACTTGTCATTAAGTCACAGTTTTGAAATAGAGCTTTTTACTCCATCCTGTGTATCCACTGATAATTAAATAAGAATGCCAAAATACTTCCTTTGCAAACAAGATATTTCCTTTTTTTACTTCTCTTGCATTTTTTGGGTTTAGTTTTTTCTTTCATTTTCTTTTCCTCTGCTATTTTTTTTCTGTTATTCATTCACTTTTCACAGTCATTAATGTGCTCCTGCCAGAGAACAGAAGGAAAAAGTACAATTGATGATTAAAATATGATTAAATATTAGCTGAACTGTTTACAAATTTGTTGACAACATTACAAACTGGTACTCTGCTATGCTGGCTCATACAGGATATGTGAAAATGGCACAAAAAAACCTCTGGCACAAGGTGGCCAGATAAGCTGTGGATGTTTTATCCTTGACAGTGTTCAAGATCACATGGATGGAGCCCTGAAAAACCTGGTCTAGTGCAAGGTGTCCTTGCCCATGGAATAAGCATTAGAATGAGATGATCTCTAGAGTCCCTTCCAACCCAAACCGTTCTGTGATTCTATGATGAGAAAAGAAAGTGTTCTTTCCCCCATAGGAGTACCTGCAAAAAGGTAAGGAGAACCTTACACACAGGGTTTCAGAAGTTACCCCTTGGTAATTTGTTATGCTCACTGCTGCTGTGTACCTCAGCAGAACACTAAAATTATTAGGTAAGCATTTGGGTGTACTTGAAAAGATAAGAGATTATCAGTTTTGTGAGAGATTAAATACATCCTATCTGTGCAGAGCTGACAAGATTTGTCATAGGCAGGAAGGCAAAATGGAATCTGGCTGTGTCAGAAATGAGCAGCTGAACCTGTTCTGGTCTTGTTCAGAGAAAAGGAGGAGTGGAGGACAACGAAGAAAAGACAGCAATAGGGTGGAAATCCACAACGGAAAAAAACCCATCAAAGACTATCCCTTAAAGTAAAACTGCTGCCACTGGGAGAATGGGAAAAATGGAAGGCTGAGGTGGTTCATGTGGAAGGGCCCAGTACAATCTGCCCAGTACAACCTGCCCAGAAGCTGCTAGTGACCATCCTCATTGGCCCCTGTACCTTGTACCCACATTGGCTTTAAAATTTCAAATGATGTGCTATGCCATGTTAAATGCTCCATCATTAAAAAAAAATAAAAATAGTGCTTTTTTTCTACTGTTATTACCATACTGTTCCTATCAGACCTCATCTCTATATCTTGGCAGCTCACTAGAACACTGGAGAGTAGCAGACATTCATGATGAGAAGACTTAGATTTGTAGATATCCTTAGAATGTGCAGTATTTTTCAGTCTTTTAAAGAACACAGCTTATTTTGTACTTCACTTGTTCTCAGAAGTAAGATTTATTATCAGAAGATGATACGAAGGTCATGAGTAGCACTGAAATTAGAGTTGCATGCAGTTTGGAACTCATTTCCCATTGACATGGCTCTGTATACAGCCTTCAGAAGCAGAGTCAAAATTCAGGAGACCACTGAAGTTCATAAGAAGCAGTTGCTATCCATTTAAAAAAGGAAAAAATGCTTAGGTGCTAGATATTAGAAGCCTAGATTATTACTGCTTGGTTTTAATTCTGTACATTTTTATAACACATCAGATCAATTATCTTCTCAGTTTTATTGCACACTAAAAGACCATCAATTGTTATGACCACTAAATCTTAGTTCAAACACAGGAGTGGCAATCTGCTTTGGACTTCATCTATCATCTCTGGCAAGAGATGGGAAGACTTTGCTATATATTTTTAGCTCATATTGAAAAGAACATTGAAAATAGTTTCATTACAGGGTAATATGAAAGAAAAAAAAAAAAGAAGAAGAAAAAACCAAGCACCAGCCCTTATTTTCTGTAGGGAAGAATTACCTCAGAAATTTTAAAACATTTTATCTCAGATATAATAAAATAATTATATGCTTCAGTGTGTTTATATCTTACCTGTACTGTGGTTCAAGCATATGCCAGATCATGCAGTATGTTCTGGGACTCATCTTTTTTAGAAGACTATGCTTTCCATTTTCATGTTTAGCTAAAGTATCAAGCTATGTATCCAAAAAGTAACAGCAAAGAGCAGAACAAAGCTCAAGGGGTTGTCTCACATCTTCCCAGTCATGGGTTTATTTCTTCCTCTATCCTCCTAGCTTCCACTTGTTCAGATCAAAATTATTAAAGGCAGGCAAATATAAAAAAGCTTCATATTTAATTTTTTTATACCTTATCTAATATTATACACAAGAAATATTGCATATTATAATTTTTGTACTTTTATGATTTTATTAGATGTGTTAGATGTTTGAGAAGTGTCTTTGTGTGCTAGAAAAATAACAGCCTTTCCCCACAACTTGCCTGTTGCCATTCATGTTCCTTCAATTTTTTGTATTTAATTTCATGAAACCATATGATGCTTTTTCAGCCGAATCATTGTGCAAGTGTGTGCAGGATCATAACAATAAACGCTTCTCAACACCAATTAAGAAAACAAGACAAGTAAATCCAGTAAAAATGAGAGAGTTTTTGGTAAAAATGAAAAAAATAATGAAATAGCACAGGAAATATTAAAATGAGCAAAGTGGAGCTCCTGAGATGAGATACACATTGTAAATATTTGATCCCTTCTTGTTTTAGCAGGCTATCTAGGAAAAAGAGTTGTGCCCTGACCCAGGACACTCTTTTAAGTATCACCTGCCTTCAGCGGTTTTGGGAGTCAGTCATTCAGATGGACAAAAGTTCTGTGGATAGCTTGGCAGGTCAAGGGAACTCAGGTCAACTAACTGATTGTTAGTCTGTGAAAGGGATATGACTCAGACTGTCTAGCCCACTGCTCCTGCCATCTGCCTCTCCAAGTATAATCCATCTCAGGTACTCATAGAGGATCTGCTTCCTCAGAAAACCTGCATTAGAAAAGGGGAAAATCCAAAAGCGTCCTCAAAAGCAGGTGGGTAGTGGAAGCAGGACTCTCAAAGTCTTGTGTGACAAGATGAAAAGCCATCCTTCCTATCCATCATTTAACAATGGTGGTGGATTGCACACAGAGGGCCAAGGACCTGCTACCAGAGGGAATGAAAGCTACTGACAGCCCTCCTACAAGTGAAAATAATTAATGAAAAATTTATTACCTGTATTATAGAAATTGCTGCTGGATAGTCCCCAGATAAATTAAATTAATAAAATTGCAGAGTAATTAAGCCGTATCTTTCTGTTTTCTTGCATGGCTGGGGCTGATGCAAGCTCAGCAGAACAGAGGAAGGGGAGGATATAGATTTGAAGGGCTGGAGCTTGAAAAGCAGAAGACTGAGTATATTAAAAAAGAAACTTGAAGCAAAGAACCCATAGACAATGTGAGCATAGGCTTTTATTCAAAAGTTATTATGCTTCATTTTATGAATATACAGTTTATGGAAGTTTCAGAAATGTGCAGAAAAAAACCCCAATGTTTTTGCAAAGGAAAAAAATTAGTCCTGTGAGACGAACAATAGAATAGAGTTACAACAAATTTTTTCAGTGCAGTGACATATTATCTGTTATAAATAACACTACATATTATGTGTACATTCTATGTAATTACTCTTTGAAATGAAAAATTTGCAGATTGAACTTTCTCAAACTTTCTGACATAAATTGCTTTACTACATATTGATTTAAAATTAGAAGGAAAACTTCTGAGAAAAATGAACGTTTGTTACTTGTCTTGACAATGTATGAACAAATTCCTTACTTTTCTGAACTTCAGTTTTATTAAGTAACTTTCTATAAGACAAGTTTCAGCAGATCAGCACAAAATTTTCTTAATTTCATTACAGGCTGTAAATTAAAATTAATGAGGCTGACACCCACAATTAACAATGAAAAATGCAGATTGTTATAATTACTTAAGCAATAACATTGCTTTACATAGAAGACTTAAGGTGCTCCACAAATTATTTACAAGTGTTACATAAAACACAAAAAATGACAATTTCAATTTATTTTGTCAGTATAAAAAACAAAAATCCTTACTAAAACCTTTCTCAATTGGGAATCTCTCGCCATGCATAATTAAGCAAATTTGATTGCAATTAAGCCTGGCTTCTACAGTGGAGTTTTAATTAATGCAAATCTGGCATCTACATCTATAAGATTAATTTTTGTGAATTAAAAGAAAACAACAAAGCATATTTGAAAGTGCAGTTGTACTGTTGAAAGGATGGAATGTAAAATCTGATTATTTTTCAGCCTTCCATGTGGATAGCCTTTGACTTACACTTTAAGGACGGATATTTTATTTGGATCTGTTGTTTTGTTTCTCAAAGCATTCATTATTAAGCAGGATCATAGCAATTACATGAGGCTTCATCTAAGGAACATCTTTAAATGTAATTATATACATTTAGAAGTAGAAATTAATTATAATATAGGCTAAGGAGTGAGGGCACCATTACACTACGCAGTGTTTTTTCTGAAGTCACTATCCTCTCTTGCATTTGGGGCATAGAGTATCCTGTGGCAACTGTAGGAGTACTGGAGAGGTTTTCAGATATATTTTAATAAGCTCTTCCTTTAAAAATCCCCAAAATTGGAATTCCTTTTCAACGATGAGGAAAAGAAAATTTTCTATTTATTTAGCAATGTGTTTGAACTGATTTTTAAATGTTTTTTTCTGTCTTAAATTTGTTTGTGCTTAACACGTTTAAAAGAAAAATTCTTTATTTGGAATTCTATTCCTTAGAAAGTGTCCTATTTTCCTTTGAAAGAGCCACCTATTCTGTCAGTCTTTCTATATAAAATATTCAGCTTTAGAATCCACATGGCTTGTCTTCCTCTTAAATTCAGTACTATGTAATTTTATTTTATCATTTGTGTGATAAAGCAGTCAAATGGAAATGGACCATTAGCAGGACAATCATATATTGCATTAAAAACTGTTCTTCTCTTTGGCATGCCAGAAGGTAAGTTTCATCCAGTCTCTCCATATGGATGTCAGTCAGGTAATTCCAAGGAAGCATTTATCTGGTTGGTGGAAGTGCTCTGACTGACGTGTAATTTTCTATTACTCTATTTTTTTTTCTTGGTCTTGCTTTTGGAAAAATATGGACCAGGCATGCAGAGAAGGTATCAATTCTTTTTTAGTCAAGGATGAAAAGGCTGAGTCAAGCTGGTGTTGGAGAAAAAGTCAGTGCCAAGATCCAAGTGCCTCTGGGAGAAAAAGAACTCCAAAACTTGCATGCAGATTATTGGATGTCTCTGACCCTGATATGAGAAGTAAAATTAGAAGCTGTGTAGTTTTTCTTCCTATCTAATACAGCTTCTTTGTAATTTCTTTCCTTGTCCTTGAAAAATCCAAAAAACCTCCATTTTATTATTATGAAACACCATCTGAACTGAAAATTTTCCAAAGATATTCTGTCAGAGGAACTGTTCTTTTATGGCTGTGTGAGGGAGAGTACAAAATCAAGTCCTTAAGGAGCTATAAATGCTTCCACACTTGGTTCCCCCAGTGCAATCATTATTACAGCTCCCAAAGGCAGCCTCCAAAGCACCACACTCAGGGTGCTCACAGGGCACTGGAAACAGCAGGAGGTGAGCCTAGCTTTGCAATCACATGTGCCACTTCTGCAGCAGTGGATTTAAAAACTTCAACAGTCTTTTTGTTCTGCTATGTTTTACAACACAGGTCTATTTTACAGGTTTTCTTTAATTATATTTAATTTCAGAGTATTAAGTCTAGTATTTATTTTGGTTGAAGTCAAAGAGTAGTATTGTGAGACATTAATAGCAGGTTTAGACTAAATTTTCAAAATGATCAGCTCAAAAAACAAGGTTACAGACAGAAGATATTCTGCAAGTCACTGGTTATGAACCAACATCTGCCTTTTTAGATCTGGAAAAGCAGCAGTATAAGTGCTTTGTGACTTACATGATCTTTTTCGCTGGAACAGTAAAGTGTCCATCACTCTCTCCCCTCTCCAATCTAAACATTTCTGGCACTAGAACCCTGAACTGTGTGCTCCCCTAACGTCTGTGTTTGCATGATTGTGTTTGCATGCTTGTTTCTTTTAAATTGTTTATCCTCAGTGTGTGCAAAAGAAAGATATTTGTAATTATATTGTCTGTCTGTATCCAATGTTTGATAATTCGGACAATGATTTGAAATGGGCACTAGTTTATCTAAAGGTTACCCCTGCTCTTTTGTTAAAACGACTGAAGAAGGATCAAAGGAGGGATATCAAAGGGCAAGTTTGTTTCTAGAGCACAGTGCTTAAAACAGTCTTCTGCTTTTGCAAACCAGTGAAGTTTGAGGGGTTTTATTTGTTTGCTTTCCACATTTTTCCCAATATTTTTCAGCAGCCTCAGCCATGTAATTTTTGAATCTCAGTTGGGCAGACATTCTCACAATAAATTTAACATTCATGCCCACACACACACACATCCTCTTAAAACAGAGAAGGAAAGCAGCAACCACTTTGGTTAAAATTGGAATCAGAGAAAGAGATTTTGCTTCCCCTTTCGATCATACAATTAATTAATTAAGCTTTTCTAGAAATTTTTATGGCATTGTGGATCAAGGATGAATCAAGACATAAAAACTTCTGAGATCAGAGAGAGATTATCAACCTTAATGAGAATAAGGAAAATTAAGAAAACATTAATAGCAATGATACCAAAATAAGAACTAGAAAACCAGTCCAGGAAATCTATTCACTCTTGAGCCAGTCATTAATCTGAAGACTAAGATTAAAATACAAGAAGTTATTTCATCAGATTGTTGTGCAAACATGCTGATAAATTCTCTCTCCTGACTTGTGTTTTTGAGAAAAGCCTAGGGCCATTAGGCACCCAAATCCATAAATAAATTCTTGTGTTGGTCTACACCTTTTCAACATCTAAAAAATAATAAAGGTACATTGTGCTGGTATTTCCTGTTTAATGTTCATTACGCACTGAAGAGGTATTGAGAAATAGTTTTTCCCCAGCAGTTATGAAAGAATTACACTCTTTTCTGAGTGAATGAAATAAGAGCAGATTTTGTGAGTCTATGCCAAAATCTATTTAATTAGGTCATCATTTTTAGGAAAATAATGCACCAGCAGCTTCAGAGAAAGTGCAAGGCATGACATATTTGAATTAACTCTATTTAATTAAAGGAACACCTTCTGAGGGTCTCAGATTTCATGGTAAAATCCAGTTGTCACTGTGACTGCTATCTTATGCATACTGGAGCTCAAGTTTTGTGTTGCACTTGTTGGTCTTATTTTGTGCTAGAAGTACCTTGTTTTATATGAGCACTGATCACAGCAAGAGGAAGAGACCAGCTACCAGGGACAAAACTGGAGGAATTGCCCTTAAGTAATGAAATGCAGTGGAGATAATGGAAACGGAAAAAAAGCAAAGAGGATGGAGGAGAGTTTTGAGCAGTTCAGGGAAGGGAAAAAATATGAAAGGAAAAGGAAAATAGAAAAAGGAAAAAAAAGAGAAGAAAAAGTTTTTAAGTGATGTGTAACAATCAAAAATTTAGGCCTTTCAAATGGAAAGTAATAACTACTGCTGCCGTATTTCCACGTTTGACAACTTTCCTACTCCTCAGTCTGGAAGTGAAAGTTTTTGTTTGTTAAGGTCTCAACCAAGGGGGTGTTCACTAAGAATAGAAATACAGCTGTTTTCATTTTTGTAGATAAAGTAAAAATGGTTTTGTTAAAACCACAGAAGAAGTTCAATTAAAAAAACCACGTTTTCCAATTTTTTTTTTAATTTATACCTTGATTTCTGAAAATAACATTTTTGCCTTGTTTCTTGATAGAATTGTATCACCCTTTTGACTGTGAATGAAGACAACTTTTTCTTAAGTCTGTTGGGAAAAAATGTTGGAGGGTAGTCATAATAATTTTGATCTGATGTCATAGCACTGAAAGCAATTAGGGATTTTTAAAAGAGATGCCCTCTTTTGAGGTTATTATTTGAGTTTTTGTGACATGCTTGTCTGTTTTTTTGGTTGGTTATTTGGTTTGTTTCCGCAAATGTAAAAGATAATTTGCTTTCAGCAGTGAGGGTATGAAAAAAGAATTTTGGAAGGGATTTTAAAGTGTGAGGAAGGGAGAAACACATGAAAAGGTAGGGAGAAGAAATTAAAAGAAACTGCTGTGTAGAGTATGGGGAAAAGGATCTTCAAGGGATATAAGAAAGACAATTACTGGATACATGAATAGAATGGAGGGTTCTGTGGAATGAAGATGAAAAGTAAAAATTAACTGTATGCCTAATCTTTCTTTTATGTCAATGAGAAAAACCAGCAGGATTCAGCTTACCTGGCCAGTATATCACATTATACACTTCTCTAGAAGAGCATAAACAAGGGAGAGGACATGGAAGACTTTGATTCTCTTGATAATCCTGAATTTCTAAAAGGAAAAAAAAGGAAAAAAGAAGAGACTGGTACACTGTACATTGAAATTCAAACTATCACATAGTATTTCCCTCTTTGAAATTAGCATCTGAGGCTTGTTATTTGTAGAATTGAGCTTTTGCAGGGAAATGCAGCCTAGAGGCATATTTTCATCATCTAGATTTTCAAGAGGATATTTGTGATGAACACCTGAGTAAAGAGGTAATTGTCTCCAGAAGGAAGTTTTAAAAGTTCCAAGTATGGACTTTTAAAGGTCCAAGAAGGAGAAAACACATAAAAAATGAGAAAGAAACCTATTGCCTATAGAGATGGAAGTCTCTATACAATCAACTAATTTTAAAATCTAAGATGTCTCAGTTATATGGCTGTTATGCCATAAATGCAACGTATTTATAAGATAATTTACCCTGGTTCCTTATCTAGAAAGAAGATGGCCCCAGAGACAAATATAGATTTATTTTGCCCAAATATTTTAAGTGTTATTTTTTTCTCTCTCCTATTAATTGATTTGTTGATTTAAAGTTACTGACATGGAAGCTTAATCAGTCTAATAAGTGATATCTTTTCTCTCGCCTCCTCTCTGTGCTGCAATGATTTTAGTGAAAATATGAAAATGACAAACATTTCTTATACATTGAAATTGAAAAATGAACAAAGATATGATTTAAAGGAGCAAATTTGATTAAAGTACGTTAATCCATTACAACCCACAAAATTATTTTAGTCCCAGGGAGGGATTTCTTCACTTTCTTATTTACAGAAGCGTAGCATCATGAACATAATTTGCAAGTGGCTTTTCAAAGGTATTTCTATATTATTTAAGAGATATACCTGGAGAATTCTCTATGTTTCCTTACCACATTTCATTTTTCATGATCTTTGCAGATCATCTCATTCTTTTAATAACATGAATTTCTCTTGCTTATTCTTGCCATAGAAATCAAGGGCATTATCATCTGTGTTAGTATTTGATGGACACTAAATTGAGAACCGGGTATTCTGGATTTCAACTTTCTAATAGCAATGTCCTTCCTTACAGCATTTTCAGTGAGCAGAATTCTGCAGTTACTACCATGAAAAAGTTTAAAACAGAAGATCAAACACAATTTACTCATGTAGCTAGTAGTCTGCCATTTTGAAAAATACAGTACAAAAGCCTGAATTCGATTAATTAGCTTATGATTTTGACTCAGTGCTCATGGCTGAAGAACATAAGAGTTTAAGGTCTTGCAGATGAGCTCATGTGTTACAGTGCGGGCGGTTGGTGGATTGCTGCAACCTTCCTGAAGCGTCCCCACGATGAGAGCGCTCCACCAGGCACACAACAAACACCACCCTCACACGCAACAGCAGAGGCAGGAAGGGCCTTTGTGTGGATTCCCAGTGGTAGGTCGTTTCACCCACACACCACAAAGGCCCAGGGACAAAAAGCTTAACTGTTATAGGGCCCAGGCTTATATGTGGGTAGAAGGGGGTGGAGCTAACAGTAACAACCAATCACAGAGAGGTGTGGGTGGGAGAAGGGAGTACAGGACCAATAGGGAAACACGAGGGTAAATGGACAGGGGTACAAACCAATGGGGTTACAAAGAACGGAGAAACTGCTAGAAACCTGACCATATGAGGTCAGCTGGGGGAGTAACAGCCAATGGGCCAACAGGGGGGTGTGGCACTGGGGTTGATTGACAGCATGCCATTTAAACAGGAGGTCCATAGGAGAGGTTAGGGTGGAGGGGACATTCTTCCAAGGCATAGCCCCAGGAAGTCCCCTAGCGGGCCCACAGGTCTCCACATTCATCAAGTTGTTTATAAGGTAAATCCATAAGGACAAACTAGTTATAGTATCAGTATTTTAAAATGTTTCTGCAGAAAACTTGCTTCAACATTAATTGCTGCTCACAACAGGCAAAAGCAAGCATTTCAGTAATTTGAATTGTGAATGGTCCCATACACTTATGAAATGCATTTTTAAAGAAACTTCTGTAATAATTTTTAAGGAATTTCTCTGGAAAGCTGTAATTAATATGACTAGTAAAATCACTATATTTCAGTAATTAAATGTTCATGCTTCTTATACAGCATGTCACTAGATGTCACTCTGGATTCCATTATTTGGTATTCTGGTGATTTCTAAATTTTTCTGCCTTTCTGTATCTATTTTCCCCACAACAAACCTGAACAGACAATGTAAAATGTGCATGAATAACACAGAATTGCTGACTGAATGTCAATTTTCTAGTGTGTGACTTCTATTGATCATTCATTATTGACATGAAGGTCTCTAGTGTCTCTCCTTTCCTCTTTAAACTCTTTCTCAGCTAAAATTTCCAAACAACAGAACCAGAAGGCCTTGAAGAATGAGATGATTCAGGTCTCTTAGGATGTCTTACAGAGTACTTTAACCTCAGGAAGGCATCAGAGGTACCTCTTTATAAAGACTCAACAACTGTTTGGAATAAAAATTCAAACACTGGGAAAAAAAAGCACTTTCTACTTAAATTGAACCACTTTCATTGACGATTTTTTGGTGTAAATATGACTAGCTTCTTTTGGCAAACACAAGGACTTTTTGAAACAGTTTCCTGAATGTATGCATTTCCCTTCCTTGTAGCCAATAAAATATAAATAGCATTTTCACAGTGACGAATGACATGTAGTACAGTATTCTATGATCATGGCTCCAGGATTTTATTTCTTTTAGCTTTGTATACATTAATTAAGTATACACAATCAGGGTTGAGTGCAGAGACAGCTAAATAAACAAATGACACTGTAGAAAGGTCTTTCTGCATACTAATCATATCCTACATCTGCAAGCAAAAGCTCTATAAATCGATTTGCTCTTTCACATCAAAAGACAAACAGTGAGGCAAGTCAGCAGTTCCTTTGTCAAAGTCACAGAGATTGCTGTTCTTCACAAATGCATTTCTACAGAGCTGAATTCAACCATTTGATGATTAGCATTATTGGCAACTCTTCAAAGAAGATTCATCAAGTAATTTGCAATTGGATTGGTTGCCATTTTTGTGATTCTACCCCATGAAATTGAACAAAAAATGATTGACATTTGAATTCTTACTTGGAGGACAAAGTGAACTAGCATAAGAAAAAGAAGCAAGCAGATTCCCAAGGGGTTGAGAAGCTGATGTGATGTCTCTGGTGATTCCCACATGGACCAGATCAGATAGGTCTGAAAATTAAATTAATAGGTAAGGCAGAGGCAATCAGGAAGATGTAACTACCTGTGAATATAAGAAAAAATAAAAGTGCTAATTTTTAAAGATGTCAGTGTGTATATCTGTGGTTTTGTAACCCCTCTAAACACTAAATCATTAATGGGAGAAAAATCTCACTGAAAAGGAGGGAAAATCAGTCTACCACTTTACATCCTTTGCGTGCAAGAATTGATTTCTCTGCTATCAATGCACATTAGATATGTATGACAAAAATAAAGAATAACACAACATATTTGTGTGTGCATGTAAATAAAATGCAGCTGTGTGAGAAGCTGCAAGTGATGTGGCTGAGTACAGGAATTATTCAGACCTTGATAACGTTACTTGCTCACAAGTTTCCGTTTTTCAAAACAAACCCACAAAGCAAACAAAAAGTACTTGCTGAAATTCTTATATATTTTTCTCCTGCTATCTCTGTTTCAGAAATTATGAATCAGAACCCTCTCTGCCCTGACAAATTTACAAAGATGTTTGGATTGCTCATTGAGTATGGTATTTCCTAAAATAGGAGAAGGGTGGAACTTAATACAGAAATGTATAGATAGAAAATTAAGTGTATATGAGTTCATTTGCTGACAATTCCATAGCTTTTTTCCATCTGCAGGATATTTATTGTATGGGGCACTTTTTTTTGTTATGATGAGGCCTATACCTCCACAGCCTCTTTTTTGAAATAGATTTACTCTCCTATGTTTTGACCTCTAATGACCACAGATATTTTTGGACAGACTGATCCATCTGTTACCTACTTACGCTATATAAACTCAGCTAAATCTTTAGCTAAATCTTTACAAACCAAACCAGGTCCTTAATTCTAAATTTTAACTTCAGCAAACTTCCATAATCTAAAATTAGGACCCACAGATAGCTAAAGGCTGAACTTGAAACCATATTTTTATGGCCAGTATATCCAAGTATATATATATGTATATGGCCATATACATAACCAGTTTATGCCTTTTCAAAAATACTTGTTGAATAATAGTGATGAAGAAATTGCTTCTCTAGTCAAGACACAGATAAGAATTCTGCTTTAGAGAACATACATCACCTAGAAATTGAATTTCAGAACACTTTGGGTTTCATCATCCAGGATTAAATTGTCTAAAAATTTTCACAAACTGAAGGATGGATTTTGAAGACAGTTGGATCCCTACATGCAGGATCCAGAGGCTTCCTGGTCTGATCCTGAGTCTGGTGGAAGCAGTCATTAAAATATGTTTCTTTTACAATCTCAGTGGCTGACCTTAAGACCAAGGGTGTAATACCTTTCTGCGGTGTAGTGACTACCTCTCTATCCTGCAATACCTCTCAAACTACGTATCTTGCTCCATGGTTGGATTAAAGCAACTGTCTGATATTGTAAGAAATCGTACAAACTAAGGGTGTTAACCAGCTCCCCAAGCTTTATGTGTCTGAGGTACTGAGGCTAGGTATGTGGTGGCCCTGAATCCTGCCTGTCATACGGATCTCCATTAAAGAATGACGGGGGATAATCAGTGTTAAAAGTCCTATTAAAGGTGATAGGGTAAAGATACTTCAAAGACTGTCAAGGCATATATGTCACTGCTTTTGGTGAAACCATCATACATAAAAATATAGATACATCTGTATACCTACATGTGACAACTTCAAAATAATCAGATGAAGAAAAGTATCTGATATTTTCCATGTTTTTTCTTAAAATGACTGTCCATGGCACAATGGCACACATAATATATTTTAAAGAAGCAGATGCTTATTTCCTCTTCATGATATTTATTTCTCTCTTGCAAATTGTGTTCAAATGTCAAGGTTGGTATTATCTCCCAAATCAAAATAACAAAGCTCTCATCTCAAGGAAGTACAATGTCTTTTAATCAAATGGAATTAAAAACAAAACAAAACACAATTCAACCAAACAAAAACAAACAAACCAAAAACAAAACCCAACCAAACAAAAACCAAACAAAAATGAAAAGCAAAAAACCAAACCAAAAAAAAACCCCACACAAAGGAAAAATAAAAAAATCACTTCAGGCTATGATTGTCCCTATTTTAAGTTATATCAAATAAATAGTTTGAGGAAAATTCAACAAAACTAAAACCACTGAATCTGCCTGGCGATATGAGAATTTCTACTGTTTCCAAGGAAATCTTACTTATTTTAAAGGTCAAGTAAACAGAAAGAATCAGCAATGCTGATTGGTATTGATATTCAAATAGCTTTGATCTCTGCCCCACTATGAGATCCCTCACAATATAATTGGAAACTATGAAAAACAATGACAATATAAGTAACATGTTTTCTAAAAGATCTGTGACTATCATATCTAGGGCCTCAATTGAAATAATTATAATTTTATACCTTTGTTGATTTGATTAATTCGATATCATATTCACTTCTGGAATAAATAGATGTGAATCTCACTGAAGTGAATGTATCTGCCTTTGGAACAAATATGGTACTCTGTAACAGACTATGCATAAGATATGATGGCCACATCTAGAGAACTGGAGATCACTGTTATTACTTTCTTATTGAGTCTGAAGAAAATAATTCATCAAATATTTTACCAGATGCTGATTCTTGTATGTACTTTAAGTGTTTGTTACACATTTTGGATGTGTATTATTCAGTGTATGTCTTCAAAAAAAGCATTCATTGCCTTTGTCATCCAGGTTTTGCATAATGGTATATGAGCTCTTATAGAGTACCATCCTCACTGTTCAGAAAGTTACTTCTTTGAGTATTATACTTCCAAATTATACTAGCATTAGAGAGAGATTGTTTTTATGTGTGGAAGTCAGGATATCATATTAATTGGCTTGCTCATAAAGCCATGAATTGATGAAACTAACCATGGTTCCAAAGGGAATTCTATGGTAATGGATTTTAAGAAGCTATCTGATTCTGGGGCTTATACTAGTCAGACTGACTATTCTCTCAGTAGCTGCTCAGCAATTACTGCAGTGCTTTGTATTTTCCTAATTACACCAGTGCTAGCCACTTTCAATGCAGTGTTTGCAGCCTACAATCTCTGGTCAATGTTTGCCAATCAGATGTAAAGCAACAGGCCACATGAGTTGCAAATGCCAAACAACCAGCCCTACCTTTGCTCTGGTGGCATTTCAGCTCTGAAAACCAGTCCATTTTACTTGGTGCTCAGAGCACTAATTATGGAAATAGCTCCCTCCAGATCCCTGAGACCAGGCACTCAAATTTACCCTTCCCACACAGTGCAGGTAAAATACAAGTCACCTTAAAAATACACTCACAAGAAGAGTAATGCCAAGCTCCTAAGAAAATAGATTTTGTTGCACTAGAGCAGGGAATCAAGACTAGTGGTTAAAGCTCTAAAGACTATTTCCATGTGAATAGTTATGAAATAAAATACTTAAATATTCTAACAAGTGATTCAGTGCCTAAATATTAGATTAGACTGATGTTACTTCTCAGACATCTCAAACACATATTTGTGATGGTAACCTAGTTTTTACTTAAAAAACATCATGTTTCCTTTTGGACACATATATCCAGTAGACAGGGAACTTCCTGCCCACATGAAAGATATCAACCCTGTCTGCCTTGTGCCATAGCAAAGATCTCTGCTCCTCCAGGTAAATTCTGTCTCTCAACAGTGGAGTGCAAAGAAAACTGTACAGCTTCTGCAAGAGGAAAAAGAGTATTTTCAGGATACTGTATAGGCTGGTAAATAAGGCATACTCTTTGCTTGAGGTTGGACTGTGTTACAGTTCTGAGTTAGCTTGTTCATGGCAGGATATTTTGCACTGGAACTGGAAACTGGATCCATGGATCGCCTGTTGACTACCCGTGGTACACCACAATGTCCTGGTCTCCTACTCCATACTAGTGTCTTGCCATGGACACTGAAGAAGGGGAGTACTTCTTTACTTTCCCCTAAGAGAATTCTGAACATTTGATGATGCAAACATGAATACAAGAGTTTGGAAGTGATTCATGGTCCTTTAAGTAAAAAATAGCATTTGTGGAAAAAGATTATATATCCTGGGGAAAATTTAAAGAAACATATGGAAAAGTTCTTTTTCTCTCCCTCTCCCTTCCTCCCTCTTTTCCTCATTTCCCTCCCCCTTTTCCCTACTCTCTTTCTCTCTTTCTTACTAGCACTCTCCATTGCTGTTCAGTTTTTCCTTCAGACAGCCCTTCACCCCTGAGGCACCAGTAGATTTTAAACCTAGGAATCCACAGTAATTTATTTCTGTTTGCTGTCTCCTGAATATTGCACTGATTCTTAATCAGGTGCAGTGTTAATCCATTTTCTAAAGAATAGGTGTCTTCCTTCATAAGGAGCCATTCATAATTGACACTGTTGACTATAATAAAGATAAAATTTTTCTGAGTACTAGAATTACATTTCTCAGCTGTGGCTTGACCTATATTAGAAGTAGCAGCCCTGTTCTTGATTAGGATAAGAAACCATGCATCTACTAAAATAAGCAAAAGGGTTTATCAAATTAATCTCAAATTTTATATCTGTTTGCGAAGTTTGCACCACTGCAGAGAGACCTGTATCTTCTTTTAGTTGAGCATGTATGAAGGATGACTGTAAATCATCAGGTGTTGAAAGTTGGGGCATATCCTTGATTAATGAAGTGGATGGCATGATGCCTCTTGAGCAGAGTAACAGAGTACCAGAATTTGTGTGCTTATACATTTTTACTTGCTGGCGTTGACTCTGACTCTTTAACTTTTAACATGCCAATTAAGCATAAGGTTTAAACCACTTAAATATCTGTCTTCAGCTTTAACACATTAATCTTCTACCGATGAATGGAACAATTTAACAAAAAGTAGAGGAAAAATGAAAGTTTGAAAAGTAACAAAATTAACTTTAATTTGCTTATAGAGTTACCATAATAGGCAAAAGCACTCTTTCCACCCAACTACAATAAAATATGTTGTAACTTCAGAAAATTCTATTCTTTTGTAGTTTGACCAAAGGGGAAAAAAAACGCCAAAACAACAAACCAAAACCAATAAAAATACTAGTGTGGAAAGTCTGTAAAGTCACAAACCTTTACTATCCCTATTGTTCAGTTACCATAACCTGACCTAAACTCTTTTTGCCACAAAAATACTTCGTGTAAAGTTATTTGACTTTCTAGGGCTTCCACTGAAATGTGCCTAAACATCCTAGCAGAACTTATGTTTTTAAGGAGGGTAGAAATTTCATTAAGAGGTACCTGTGATGTGTTTCTCTCTCTCCACCCTTCTCCCACAACTTTCCACGTCAAATATTGTGAATTTTCCCGTTTTGATAAAATAAACATTGACATAAATCCCTTATCAACTATAAAATGACACTGGACTAGATTTATCTCAATATCTAGGACCTGCAGCTTGCAAAAACTGCAAGTAAATTTCTATCTCAACTCAAAATAGCATACTAGTGTATGGCTAACAGATGTATCTAATGTGTTTTGGCTATCTAACATTGGTATTTTGATCTTTGTAGTTCCAAACATTTTCTTATTTGCAATATTATATATTGTTTGTTCTTTAAATTCTGTTTTCATCTAATTTCTTAAAGAAACTAAGGGTAGATTGGTATGGGAAATTTGAACTGATAATCACAGGGTCATAGAATATTTTGGGTTGGAGATGGCCTTTAAAGGCCTACAACCTTCCTGCAATGAACAGGGACATCTTCAATTTCATCAGGTTTCTCAGTGCTCTGTCTAACCTGACCTTGAATATTTCCATGTACATCTACCACTTCACTGGTCAGCCTGTTTCAGTGTTTCACCACCTTCATAATAAAATAAAATATTCTTCATTAGTCTAAATCTACTCTCTTTTAGATTAAAAGCATTGCCCTTTGTCCTCTTGCAACAGGACCTACTAAAATGTTTGTCCCTAACTTTCCTATAGGCCCCCTCTAATTATCGAAAGTTGTAGAAGGGATTACAGGTGACCTTGCCCCTGATAAATAACAGCTGTGTTAATTGCCCAATACAGCCTCACCCCTGATGAGTCACAGCTACATCCAATAAAGATAAGTGTGATAAAAAGGAGCGGGATAGCTGAAGAGGGGCAGTTATGAAGAAGGACAATTCTGGGGAGGGAGAATCACTGCTGTGAGGTTAGTCTGGGTCTGCAGTCACAGTCTAGCCAGGTAAAAGCCTGCATTCAGAGTCTGCAAACCAATATATGCAGTCATAGTTTAGCAGGAAACAACCAGCAGTCGGAGGCTGCAAGGGAAACCTAGAGCAGGAGCTTGCTGCAGCCAGAGACAGTGAATAGTTTGAGTTAGAATGGCTAAGCTGTAAAGAGGAATAAACCAGGACCCTTTTTGTGCTGTGATAAACAAGTTTTGGCTCATTTCTGCCCTCTAACAAGAGGGCTGCTGCATCAGAAACTGTGCAAAAGGTTGTTCTGGAGTCTTCTCTTCTCCAGACTGAACAACAACAGACTGAAGCTCTTTCAGTCTGGCTTCATAGAAGAGGAGCTCCATTCCCCTGATCATTTTTTTTGGCTCTTCTCTGGATCCAGTTCAAGGTCCATGTACTTCTTATGTTGAGGAGCCCAGAGCTGGATGCAGTACTCCAGGTGAGGACTCACAAGCCTGGAGCAGAAGGGCAGGATCACCTCCCTTGATCTAATAAACATGCTTCTTTTGATGCAGCTCGGGATAGGGTTTGCTTTCTAGATTCATGTCCAGCTTTTCATCCACCAGTACCTCTAAGCCCTTCTCCCTTTATCCCCCTTCTCCCAGCCTGTATTGGCACTGGGAGTTGCACTGATCCGGGTGCAGAACCTTGCACTTGGCCTAATTGATCCTCATGAGGGTCACACAGATCCAACTCTGAAGCTCCTCAAGCTCAATAAATACAACATGATATTCAAATATTCTCTGTAAATATATTTTTTTTTATTTCACTATAATGATAATGATGTTTTATGCTATGTTTTACTATAAATCCCTTTTACAAACTTTATTTAATTTACAGACTACCATTTGATAACTGTTTGACTTCCTCATTTCAACAAAGGGATACATGAGTTCTGAGATGCTTTTATCACCTAGTTAGTAGCAATAGCATCTTTGCTAACTTCTGTGGTACATATTATATTCCATAAAGAATTTCCATTTCTTCTGCTCTTCATGTAAATGAAAATGGCTTTGAAATATTACAGCTGGAAGAAGATATTGCCTGATTTATATTTTCATTTTAAGGGTTTCCTCTGTTCCTATTTTTGAAGTTTTGTGTTTGGGATTTTTCTTAATTTATATATAGTAATTGAAATACTGGCAAAGACAAAGAGTTCACCTGGTACAGTGGCCTGTATCTAAGAGGGACCAATACAAGATGTCTTCAAAGAAGCTTCAAAACCATATAAGAGGCAGCAGTAGAATTACATACATTTGAATGGTGAAGCCTCTGTCTGGTTTAGGCCCCGAGACATGTTTCTGTTTGTTTCTTTCTGTAGATGGTCTTCTAATGCTCAAAGGAGGCTGACAAAGTCACTATTTCAAAGAGTCAAAATTAAACTGCAACTATATTGTCCTTTCTGTTCTCCAAGTGTACCTAGGAATTTTCTGTGAAGATGGTTTTTGAAATTTCTTATAACAGAGACTAAGAAATACCTGCTGTGTAATGGAAAGAAGTAGAAGGCTCATCTATCTCTTCATAGAAAATTCAATGGTCAGGAAATGTCATTACAGTGCAACACAGTGAGTTGTTTCTTCAAACAGTTAGTTGTATAAAATTGTCTGTCTCTTTAGCCATTTTATCTTTTCTGTCTTTTTACCCTTGTGTTGTTGTCTTCATTTATCATCACTTTCCTCATTCCCTGAGACTTCAGGATTCTTCTTTTCACTCACAAAACGTCTTCATCATTCCTGTGTTAGTCTTTAACATCTAGCAATTGTTTTCTTACCCTCTTTCAGTCATTATAATGAACAGAAACATACTTCAGCTACACATAGATCAAATCTACTAGAGGTTTGTTTTGAAAGTATTTTGAAAACCACTGTAGAAATACTACTAAGTGTAGAGAATAGAAAATCCTTAACCTTCACGGAGCCTACCAGGTGCACAACTTTCAGACCCAGCTCATTTCACTCGCTAACAAAATAGTACCCTTGTCGCATGTTTCCTTTTATTGTCTTTAAGGGGATCGAATCTATCACCATAAATCTTAAATAACTCCAAAACTACAAGTAAAAATACATAAATATATGTAACAGATGCAGAATTGCCTCCTGGGATGCATGTATTATGCATACAGAACTGTCATAACATCCCTCATACAATCACATTTTTTTCTCTGCTCATGGTCTTTACACCTACCTCATTTTGACAATGTGCCTGGAAGTAATATGGATACTAAAATGTAACTAACACCATAAAAACACATTTGCCACTTTTTGAAATTTACTAATTTATACAAATACAGAATCAAAGAAATCCACCTAGATTAGAAAAAGCAGTAACCACATAAAAGCATTTCCTTTTTTTTTACCAAATTACTGAAAACAGAGCTATGATCTTCAAGAAGAAATTGTCTTGTAATAGACCAAGTTTAATCCACATAGTACAATTTTACATCTTTTTCTCTGTTCTAAAGTAAGAGGTAAAATATTTTTAAAAAACCTTAGGTTTTATTTGTAATATATCTCTCTAAATTTGCCAATAGTATTGTAAGTGGGTCATATTGATCCCTGATCTAGCTCATCTAGTTCAAAGTCTACCTTTTTAGCTGAAAAGTGGTAGACCATCTAATTCAAGAGTAAAATATTTTGATGATTTTGTTTCTAATTGTTTTTTATAATTTAAGAACAATTTTTTGATGTTTCTTCTACTTGGTACTGGTAAACTCTACTCAGCACTGGCAAGCTCACACCTGGGGTACTGTGTTTAGAGATATGGAGGTACTGGACAGGGTTCAGTGAAGGGCCATGAAGATGACGGACTGGAGCACCTCTCCCGTGAGGAAGGGCTGACAGTTAAGCCTGTTTGGCCTGAAGAAACTGGGGAGGGAAACTTGTCAACGTCAACATAAATCCCTGAGAGAAGGGTAGGGTGCAAGGACAGAGCCAGGCTTGTTTCAGTGGTGCCCAGTCATAGGACAAGAGGACACACTGAACCACTGGCTCTAGGTAATCCTGCTCTTGCTGGGGAGCTGGACAAGATGATTTCCAGAGCAACATTCCCTGAAGTTTCAATGTTTTTGTAGTGTCTTTGAGAATATTTCTGCTTTTTCTGTTTAACAGAAATAACCACAAAGAAAGTGTTTTACTTTAAAAAGCAAAATAAAATGCATTGATTTCATGATCTTGCATAGAGCTTAATGAATGACACAAGTTGCTTTGGGCTTTGTCAAACTCTTAGATGGAGAGTCAAAGATTTTTTGATCTCTTATGAGTTACATGTCTCAATAAAGTCTACTACATTAGGTAGGATATTACACATCACTGAATGAGTGGTAGACTAGCAATAACAAAAGTTATTCAATAATTTCAGGAGGTAAATGCATTACTTCTTTTATGGCTTTATTTCTTTCCACTATATCAGACAAAGTGACTGAACATGACTGCCTGTGTCTTTGCAGATTCATAATGTGTGTCACAAGAGACACAGATACTGTCCTCAATATTTTTATTTTTAATTCTAATTGATTTCCAAAGACGTACAAGAGTAAAAAGATTTTGAGGACAGCTCTGTTAATAAATGTACACACACATTGCAGCCCTTCATATCAACAGTATTGATAAATTGTTAACAAAAGTGTACAAAGAAATTATAACACTTTTAGCAAACCATTTCTAAGTAATGTTTCAAAATTTTTTATTGTATTGCATTTATAGTAATGTGTGCTGCCTTCAGATTAGCCATGTTTAATATTGCAGCTTTTCTTCTACCACACCTTTCTTCCTAAGTATGTGATATGAACCATGACATTACAATCTTAAAGCTGTAACAAGAATGAGTTATGTTTGTACTATTTCCCATTCTCATTATATTCTTTGTCACACAATGAATTAATGTTGTGCCATTCTCTGCTCTCATTACAATCTTTTCCTTATGAATGGGGCATCAGAATTTTAATGTCTTTTGTAATCTCTGAGTTATAGGAGTGTGTTACACTACTATGACCTTGCTAATAATTTGCATGGTCATTGGCTGGCTGCACACTGCTGGGTGCGAGGTTAGAGCGAGCAGCCAATCCAGGGGCTTTGACAGTGGCGGCTTCGGAGTGTTCCACTAACCTGACATGAAACCCAGGGACCCAAGTGGGTTAATGCTGCTCCTAAGGACTGCTAAACACAAGGAAGTGTTCATTCTCTTCCCAGGTATGAACGAAGTATCAAGACTTCCGTTACCACAAATTATGAAGCACTTACAAGAATGATTATATGAAAGCTTTTTGCAAGTGCTTTCATTCTTCCTTTGCTTTTATGTTTTTCACGGGTTTAAAAACTGTTGTGTATTGCTTCGATATTAAAAAAGAAATCAGATTGAGGCTTCTAAATTTCTGTTGTTTTTAAATTGAAAGCAGTTGGAAGCCAGGAGCTTAAAAACTTGCTGATGCATTGAGTATCTGATGCACTGAGTGTGTGGCTGACAGATTGGAAACTTCATTTAAGTCCATCTTTTCCAATTTTGAAACCCAGAAACAGGGTATATCCACTTTCCACTACCTGCGCTTTTAGCTAAAATTCTGAACGTTTCCAGTTATGTATTTAAATGACTTCTTGTCTTTTTAGAGAGTCTCACTTGATAGAGTTTTGTACTATTAGTTTAAAAAAATCTTTATATTTGAGTCATAACAAAGTCTGATATAAGTCAGAACATATTGCAGAAACATGGAAAAAATATAAATTATAAAAAGGATTCATGTTTATCAAATATGCTTTTCATGTTAGTTGATTCTTGAAAGCATTTTCCAGTTTACCCAACATAAATTATATATATGATAATGAATAAATATGGATTTTCTTTTTTTTTATCCTATCATGTAATAAAAACATGTTCATAGCCCTAAGGAGCTGCTGTTAAAAGTTGTTTTGTGATAAAAAACTGAATCAGTTAGGAAAATGTTAATAGTGGCGTGTTGAATACGATGACAGGTAAATTGGCAGATGTCATTCAGTACCATGTTGAAATAAAGCCAGAAACTTAAGTCTTTTTGGGAGAGTATAATTTTCCATTTAACAGAAAAACAGCTGTAAGCAACAAACAGTGTTTGACTTAGATGCTGTTGAAACCCATAACTACTAAATCACAACCCACCCATCAGTCTGAGATACTAAGAAGGTTGCTTTGGTTAGGAAACTCAATAAGAGTTGTGCAAAGCCATTGTGACCTTACAGAGACTGTGGGAATGAGAACACTCACAGGAGCCTAAGAGCTTTGCTGAATAGCAGAGGATATCTTGCACACAGAATTCCTTACCTGTAGTCCAGTCCTATTTTCTGTCCTGGGGTGATATTTGAGTGCTGTAAGAAACACTGATCAGCAGTGGTTCATACACACAGCTTCTTTATTTAATTTCTTTTTCTTTGTTTCTTTGGAACTCATCAGTATGCATTCTCAGCATCTCACAATTTTAAAATTAATTTATCATTGTAATATTTCCAGTAAAATAAAGAAATAAGTTACGGCTTGCAAACTGAATTTAGATAAAAGGACTTGACTGTTTTGGCCTACCAATAATATTGTTAACTTTGTCTCTTTACACACAGTCAGGTGTGTGAAGGAAAAGCCAGGATCTGGAACCTAACCAATGGCCAGTTAGGAACATGGGCTCTTGTGGGCAGTTATTTTTTTTGTTGTTAGAGGATTTTAGGAAAAGCACTCATTTGTCAAAATTTAGAGTGTGAGGCAGAGAATGCACTGAAGAGCTTCTCTACTGCTTTTGCAGCCCAAAAAGCCAAACATGTCCTGGGCTGCATCCAAAGTAGCGTGGGCAGCAGGGCCAGGGAGGGGATTCTGCCCCTCTGCTCTGCCCTGCCCTGGTGAGACCTCACCTGCAGGGCTGCACCCAGCTCTGGGCTCCCAGCACAGGAAGGACAGGGACCTGTTGGAATGAGTCCACAGGAGGTCCACCAAGATATTTAGAGGGATGGAGCAGCTCTACCATGAGGAAAAGCTGAGAGAATCAGGAGTATTCAGCTTGGAGAAGAGAAGGCTCTGGAGCGACCTAATTGAGGCCTACAAGAGCTGGGAAGGGACTGCTTACGGGGGTGTGTAGTGACAGGACAAGAGGGAATGGCTTTAAACTGAGAATAGGTTTATAGTGGATATTATGAAGAAATCCTTTGTTGTGATGGTGGTGAGACAGTGGAACAGGTTGTCCAGAGTAGTTGTGGGTGCCCAATCCCTGGAAATGTTCAAGGCCAGGTTGGATGAACCAATGAGCATCCTGGTTTAGTGGAAGGATCCTTGCTCACGGCAGGAGGATTGGAACTAGATATTTCAGGTCCCTTCCAACCCAAACTATTCTATGATACTGGAAGAATCTGAGAACGCCCATTTTGAACCGTCTCAGCAGGTGTACGTTTTGGAAAGTCATTGGGCTTTATCTCTGCTGTACAATCCTTCAAGAATAACCTACAAATTAGTAAGAACTTCCACTCTAGGACTGCTTTATTATAGTGTCCCAGGAAGGTGTAACCAGGAAACCAAACCTACCACTTGAAGTTAGCTTTTCTGGGAAGAAATAGGAGGGATTTTGCTGTGGCACAAAACACAAATCACAAAACAATATTGCAGATTTATTAGTTTCTGCGAGAGTTATAGGGCAATGACCTTCATATATTAGCTCATTTGTTTCTAAATGAATATCTTTATATGTACCTAAATATTTTTCCTTTCTCTTTTTGTGTTTTTGGTGTCCACTTATGCTCTCGTCCTTTGCATTTAAATCGGATGTTCCAGTCAGCACTTAATTACGAACAAATGCAACTGTGTAACAAAGTCAAGTGAGGAATATGTGTCAAGTTTTAAATTTCTCTTTAGAGACTTGACTTAATTTGATTTGGGTAGTGTAGTTAGGCAAAATGAAGTTTACATAACATTAATTCTGTCCCAGAACAGTGGTGTCCACAACTTTTGTGAGGAAGAAAGTTCATGTGTTTTGAACTTTGAAGCAGTCCCTTTGCAGATTAAACTTCAAATTCTGATGTTTTCTCCCATTATGTTAAATGTATTAAGGTAGATGTTAGATAATTACTTCAGTTTCCAAAACTTTGTGTGGCTATTTTCCTCCAAGGAAAACACAAGTTGGTTTTATGCACTAAAAAGTGTTGATTCCATACAACATGTGCAGTAGTTCAAAAATGTTTTGCATTCTAAAGTCTCTTTTTCCATAAGGATTTTTACTTCCATGAATGATGACCTTTTTTTCCTACATCTTTTCCATCTGATAGCCTCTGGCCTTTCTGGACTTCAAGAGAAAAATAAACTCTGATTTTGAAAGAAAATGGGAAGAAGTACAAAGGTATATATAAATGGGAATTTGTTGCCAGATGTCAGAAAACTGGACTGACTGGAGAAAAAAGACCTGACCCAGGGTACATGACATGACTACAAAACCAAGTTTGTTTGTTTGTTGTTTTTTACCAGATTCCATTGCACACTCTCTTTTTTTTTTTCTTTTTTTTTTAATAACGTTAAGAAATCAAATTTCTTATTTATCTGAAAGACTTGTATTTACATATGCTTACTTCAAATCAATACCACACATTAAGTTTCTGCAAAATGTATCTTCTCAGAAAAAAAAAAAAGTGAAGGGCTACAAACAGTTGTAAGTAACCTTGGCATTCTTGCTAATAAAAATAAATGCCTGTTTACTCTAGAAAGTTCTGTATTAAGCCCAGCAGTTTACAAAATATTAATTGACATGACTGCTGGTGAAGCATAGATCTTAGTAGTTTCATCTGTTCATTTCTGTCTTAGCCAACTGTCTAGCAGCAGAAGACTCTGAAAGGCTTTGCAAATTTTGCAAATATCATCTGTAAATTTTGATAGAGTGAAAAAACATAGAAGTTTCCATATTACTTTTTAGTCGGCTTCAAGCAAAAGATTTTATAAAAGAATATATTTGATTCTGTTCTGAATGCATATAGAATATATGATATGTAGGCTATATCATATATTATATGAATTACTAATTTAAGTGTGTGTATATATATATGTAACTCTTGTATCCTAGAGAAATGTCGAGTGTTTTAGGCTCTCTACCCCATAGTGACTTCCTTGAGCTACAAGTTCTCACACTTCCAACTTTAGAAAAAAAGTCTATATTAAATTTCTATACAGTGATAAATTGTCCAGTGTTCTCTGAAAGTGAAAATTCTCACAAAACCAAAGACCAAGATGCAGCCACCTCTGGTTAGAAGTACACTAACATTGCACTTCTCAACGTTTTAGGGTGTGAAGTGAAACAATAGCTCTTATTCAGCTGAAATTGTGAGGGGAATTTAGATAAGCAGAAGGCAATTATACAGGTTAGAATTTGGCCCTAACACAGGAGCTGACACCACCTATCAAGAGGTATGTAATCACATTGCGTTATTTTCTCAAGAAACACTGTACAGAACAATGCTAATTTTCAATGCTCTTGTGAACAGCATTTTGCAATTTGTGTTAGTTTTGAGACTCCATGAAAATTCTCCATAACTGCTTTTAAGACATTTCCCCTGGTGCAGAGTTTTATTTTCTTTGAGAACATGTTCTGAAAAGCACTGACAGCCTCTTCAGCGGAAGGGCCAGGATTGTCAGCCATTGATGCAAAAACCTGAATCTGCTTTGACACCCCAGAATAAGCTTCTGGCAATGTTATGTCTTTCTTTTAGATGTTTGGATAAATCACACAGCTCACAAGCTGCATCATACATTATGCCTAAGTTATAAACAAATGTTGCTGAGGTAAGGATATTTCTCAGTCCAATGTACTGAATCTCTAGATGTCTCTTAGCTGCCTCAGGGAACTATTTGCTCAAGGCTTGGCTGTGTGCTCCGAGTGGTTTATATGGATCTTCCAGGAGACCCAACCAAACAGATGTCTGTATTGATGCTCACTCCTTTCTTAAGCACCTGCCTTTTTCCACCAGCAGCAGTGTTTGGAGTAACTGTGATCCAGTGGAGATACACTAGAAAAGAGAAAGAGAGAACTTGTGTCATTCAGTGGTGTTGTTCTTTCTGCCTCTAACCTCAAAAAGGCTTGTGATCATGGCACATGAGGACTTTCTTTCCCAGTGGCTGTCCTTATATGATACTTGATTGCTGCAGGTTCCTCCCTTCATGTGGTTTGTGGTTGCTGGCAGCTGACCTGGACTGAACAGAGGATCCTCTTGGATAGAATGGTACTGTTGATATATTCACAAGCTTTGTAACAGGCTTGCTTCACTACCTAATGACTGTTTAACCTTTCCATTTGCTCATATGGAGCACCACCTGAATCACATGTCTTTCCTCTGGGTTCTGTAAGGCCCAAACTTCAGGGTCTGCTTCTAGGCAGGAACAGAGACTTGGTGGAGATTGTGCTGGAAGATGAAACCATTGTGAAGGAGGATTGCCAGGGCAGACATCAGACAACATGGGAAAGATATGTGAAAGCTTATCTTTCTTCTAGTTTAGGGGGCCTTTTCACAGTCCTGAAAAGCATGTGTACATGTAACAAACAATAAGTACAAAACTAGCTGTCCCATTTGGACATCTACGTTCTTTTTGTTGGTTGGTTGGTTGTTTTTTGTTTTTGTAGTATGATATTTATTCCCTCTACCTCTGAGTATTTAAAAGTCCTATTTTTCCATGATTGGTGGACAAAGAATCCCCGGGAGATGATTCATCTCACTTTGCATGTGCTGCATCTGCAGAGAACTGTGTTTTGGATGTTTTTCTCTATTCATTGTAAAGGGACATTTAGACTAATCTATTCATGTAGTCTTCAACTTCTAAATGGTTACAGTTATACACTAGAAGAAGCACTTACAGACAATTGAATCACTATTTTAGTTGGGGTTTTTTTAAGTGTTATAGTGCTACCTATGTATATATGATAATCAGACTGTTAAAATAGTCATCCTGGATACAGAAGATTTATGCTTTAAGATCTCTCTATTCCAAAATGCTGTAACTCATGTCTCCCAGTCAGGTAAACCCACCACTGGTGCCTGTATAAAATCTGTAACAGCTAACAGTTACCAAACACTAAACTCTTTAGGAACGGTGACAAATCTAGGTCATACCATAACCACAAATAACACAAAATACACTAATTGAGATTTATTAAAAAAAAAAAAAAAAGAAAAAAGAAAAAAAAAGAAAAGGCAGCAAAATGTTTATTATCCCCATTCCTATACTAGTTTGGTTCACTCCGTGTGTTATTCTGGATTTAACATTCCCATTTTGTTGCCAGATGTCCTACTTCCAGGAGACAGGCAGTGGGTGTTAGAAGTGAAGAAAATAATAAGAACTGCAAAGGTGAATTAATGAATGATGATGTTCATCTGGCAGATAGCACCGCTAATGCGTACCTTTTTAAAAACCTTTATCAAATGACAGTTGATTTCAAAGGCACGAGAGAACATGTATGTGTATTGGTACAGTAGGTATGGCTGATTTCTGTTTTTAGGGAACATAGGAAGTACAAAAGTTTCTCTTCTAAATTCAGCTGTCTGTATGAGAGGCAAGTAGATAGTCAGTATCCATTCTTTCCCAAAAGTAATGGGAAGAACTGGACATCTCCAGAGCAAATCTGCTCAGAAGATTATTTATTCTACTTTGTTTAGCAACTTGTATGGACTACATCACAGGCTGGAAGTACCATTCTCTCTGGGTTGACAACAGAGGAAGTTAAGTCAGTTCACCTAGGCTAAACATCTAACTTTTTCATGAGTTAAATTACATAAATGTCAACCTCACTTGCATCTGTTATTTGGTTTCCTTTGAGACAGTGGTTTAGAGACTTACAAGACTGCTGAAGAGTGAAGGCAGGCAAACCAGGCAAATGGCATGATGAGAACCAAAAGGCATTAAGACAGGTAGTGAGTTGAGAAATAAAAGATGGGAGATCTAGAAAAGGGAAATGAAGAGATCACATACAGAACATTTTAAACTTATTACTCCATGAGGTATTTTGCCATTGAAAAGGTAATGGCATTGAGCCAACCTTCTTAGACAAGAAAACCCCAAAAATAATTTATAGAGAAATACTAAAAGAGAAAATAGGTATTCAATCCATTTGCTGGCACTTCAGAATATAAAAAAATAATTGGGCTTCAGGCAGGAAAGGTTAGCGTCATCCACTTCTAGATATCCATCTAATGATGTTATAATAAAAATGAGAGGTTTCCTAAATAATGCCAGGGAATTTCCAGTACTACTCAGACACACTTGACCTTACTTTATGGAATATACTGAGAACAAGTTCAGGAATTCTAAAACAGATCTGAAAATAGACACATCCTAATGATAGCATGATTTCCTTCCCATACTAGGAGTGGGTAACAAGATAGATCAACACTAAAGACTATAAAAGGTCAGCAAAATATTTATGGAGGAGTAAGAAACTTGCTTGCTTTATTTAGGCTTTAATTTAAACAAATAAGTAAAGAATAAACTCATTAAAATCTGAAGTTTCTGAGAATTTGGTTTTATTTGGTTCTGTTATTTGGTTTGCTTTGCTTTTGCTTGGTTTGATTGTAGGAAGAAATGGCACGGTACTCTTAAAATCAGATCTGAATTTTACAAGGAATCACAATGCATCCATCCTCACACAGTAGAGGAAGATGGAAATACATGGAAACATGTAAAGTATCAATGAACTGGAGTGAGATATTCGGAAAAAATACACAAGACAAACGCAATGCATTTTTTAAATTCTGAAATCGTGGACACAGCTGAAATTGACTTGAATGATTGTTGTAAGTGAAATAAAATCTCAGGTGTTCCCTCAAGTGGAGAGGTGAAAAAAGAAAATGCTGGAGAGTAACATTATATGTCCAAATACAGTGCCAATGCCACAGTTTCAGGTTGGAAGACGGCTATGACAGCAACTTTTTGTGCATAAAGTTATTAACAATTAATAAATAAATTAAAAAAAATAATTAGAACGAACTCCTGCTGCAGATCACTGCACAAAAGGAGACAAAGAACTTAAAACTGCAAGCTTAACTCTTGAGAGACTGTCCAGGACATTTATAAGGACATAAAAAGGAGAGGAGAAAACAATGCATGCAATATGTTTATATGATTCATGGAATCTCAAAAACAATGTAAAGTGTTTGCAAAGGTAATTATGATGAGAGATTCTAATAACTTTATGGAGAAAGTAGAGGATACTTTTGGGAAGGATATATCCCACCAGCCTCTGTACCTATCCATAAGCATGCAATACTGTAATCAGAAGGGATTATATGTCTTTACAGCCAGATATTCCTGTTAGCAGGAATAACAGTGGGAGTGAAGGCAGGTTGCTGAATTTTATAAATTCCAAGTATTATTAGGGTACAGCCATTGCATGAGTCTATATTAGTGTGTATGAACCTCAAGTGTAGCCATAAATCCTGAGCATATTGTACCTCTCCTAGAATCCTGAGGGCTCTTAGACCCCTACTCTCAACTCTGTCATGTGAAAATTAACTGAATTGTTTAATTTTATTGTCTTAATATTTATTCAGCGGGACCTTGGATATAAAACATGCTGCTTTTTTTTCCAGTTTCTCCAGATGAAATCACAATTGCCTGTTGGAACATCTTTTCTACTCCAGCCTGAAATCAAGCAAGTGAGCTTAAAATCTGAAGCAAACACAGAGAAGCCCTCACACAACCTCACAGCAGGGTGGCCCAGGATGCCACCAAAAGCACAGCAGTGCAGCTGAGATTATGTCTCCCTGCACGAAAAAACTTCTCTGAAACAAAACTAAAACCTCTTGGTTGGCACCATCTCACTGGGGAGGAGGCAGATACCAGCTGAGAGGCAAATCCAGAGCCTGCTACCTTCCGCCAGGGCATGTGCCTGCCTGTTTCCTAATTTGGAAACAACAATGGTGGGTTGCTTGAGGTCACCCAGGCAGAGTAATCACAGAGAAATATTGTGGTGCTGTGGAAATGGTCCAAAGGAAAAAAAGAGAACAGTAGATGAAATGCATGCAAATTGTGGTTTCATATACAAAAAAAAAAAAAAAAAAAAAAAAAGGCATGAAAATATTTTCAGCCGGGGCCTTTATCATGTGAATGAGCGACATGAAAATTACATAAGTGACAAAAAATTGATGTCATTTTTTTCTCATACAGGGAAGTATCTTAAAGAGTATCAGTGAGGTTTAGGTTCAGTCTTCTATCTAAGCTTTAATAATTTGGAAGATAGTAAATTCAGTGAGAGGATTAATTACAAAGATAGAAAAGCAATAAAAAGACATCCTAGAGAGATAGGATAAAAAACAACAAAGTCAATTACATGCTGAGCTGGCATGAGTTAACAAACAAAATAATCTGAAATACCAATACCACACAGAAACTGAAAGGATTTATGTGGAGTGAAGAAAGCATTATTAAATGGGAAATTGACCTGTTATGTGGAGCAATAGCAAAAAAAAGCCATCCATTTTGGAATGAAGCACCTCACCACAGAGTATGAAGAGCATAGTCCTTTTCACTAGGACTCTGTGTGATCCCATGCACAGTACTGCATTCCTTCCTGGATATCTCATTATCAGGACTGCAGTTTGGAAAGTGCCAACATAATTAGGAAACAAGAAGTTGTTGACATTGGGTGGAGGGGGTGGGAATTAGTAAGCTAAATGTGAAAGCTTATGTAGCAATGTTTAAAGGAAGAGCATTACACATTGAAAATGCCCTGGAACTGTCAGGGCCGGAAAAGAATTGTGTGATATAAGTCCTGGCACAACTGAGCTAAGGCTGAAAAGAAAAATAGTAGATAAATGCAGGCAAAATAACCACGTATATTTCCTGCCAATTGCCACTATTAGGCTATCTTCCAAGGGAAGCTTTTTCACTTGGGACATTAAAAATTGGATTGGACAGACTTCTATGAGATGTATTGTTTTATATGGCTTAATATGTGGCTTTTGTCACTAATATGGGCCAAATATATCAAGACTGCATACAGTTCCTGCTGCTATTAAGAGCAGGTATTCAAGCACAGAATGTGTCTCTGTGATTCTTCTATGGTCTTCTTCAGTGAGATGCCCTTGCATTTACCCTTTTCTAGAGATCTTTGGTCTTTTCAATGGCACGTAACTGGCTGTAGGAAACACTTCTAACTGACTTGTATTTAATGTGAGATTTCTAGCTGAGGAAGTGGACCATGTTTGAGTATGTGCTGTTTCCAATTCGCTGGACATATTAGCAGTTTATACCGTGTTTGGTTAAGAATGTTCTCAGACACTATTCTAAGATGTTATTAATCCTTTTCATTATTGTTTTTAATCATTGTGGGTGCACACCATGTGCCAAGAATAGGCTGCAAGGTTTAGTTTCCTTGCCTGATAGTTTAATAATTCTCTCTTGAATAGGAGAACTTGCCTTCAGAAAGATTTATCAGGTTAAAAAAAGGTTTTGATTTAATATTTGAAGATGGAGTTAGCCTCCCGCTGTGCTTTAAGCATTTGAAAACCTGCTGCAAAGTGGCATTTCAAAGACAGCTTAATATTAAATTCAGTTTGCAATATTCATATCTAATTGTTGTAAGACCTGTTGTTCTGTTAATAAGTGGCAGAATAACAATGTTATTATGTTTGGTTTTCACATGCATTTTTAGACCTTTGTTAAAGGACATTGTTCTTGCAAAGGCTTTCCTCAAAGAAAAGAAAAACATTTACATATACAGTAGATAAACTCCTGCAGCTTCAGAGCAGTCTGGGTGTTTATCATCTTGTGCAGAACTGATTTGAGTGTTATTCTTCTCAGCTATTCTCAGAGTACACATTTTATTCTCATTTAAGCATTGGCTAGTTGTGTTATCCAAATCACTGCATTATGAAAATAAAATATACAAGAATATTAAATTATATGAATAGGAAAATATGCTATTTTTTATGAACCGCATGCAATCTTGTCCTCTGTGTTTTCTTCTACAGCAGAGGTAATGTAATAAAGGATTTTATATGACTTCAGCACTGATGTTATTGGGTGATTTAAAACCATTTTCCCACTGTAACTCAGCTGTTCTGCATTTTTAGAGATTGTTTTTACCGATATTACTGAAAATATCAAGAGAGTAGCTGCAGAAGTGACACTGGCTACTTGCTTCTGTTGGACGGCTTTTATCTGGCATAAAACTATTAAACATACAGTCATTATGAATCATTAATAGCCTGACAGCAAAGTTGACTGCAGTGGGAAAATCAAGTCAGTTTTATTATTCATTAAGACATTCCTGAAGGAGCTAACTTTTCACAGAAAGAAAAGACAATAGAATTATAATATTTCATCCTTATGAATGTGGTCATGTGTTAAACTACTTTGCCTTCTTATAATCAGATTTTTTCAGTTACTTATGCTAATCATTTTGGTTACATTTTTATTGCATGCATTCTGCTTAATTCAAAAACCTGTCTTACAGGATACCTAAGTAATGTCCGATTTTCTTTATAATAGTTACATTATACACACCTTCTCATATTAAATTTTAGTTTCTCAAAGGAATTTTATAAATTAAAATCAAGCCAATCACGAATTTAAACCTAGTCTGAAGACTGCCTCACACTCCTCTTACACAGGTCTTAATCTTTCAAACATAAAAAAAATCACAGGTTTTGTAGAGAAATACATAATAATGGCTGAAGTACACACTCCAGCAAAGACAAGAGCACTGAGACATTTGCTTTCTTTCTCTTTCTTTCTCTTTCATTTTGGCCTCCTTTGATACGGGATAGTATTAGTAGCTCCCAAGTTAGAGCCAGAGATAATGTTGGGGGAGGGTGCTGTAGAGAGATATATGAGTCTAGCTGTTTATCTAAATTCTTTATCTAGAGAGATGAAGAATCTTAGGGTGAAATTTGAGGTGTTCTTAAGGTGAAATTTGATTTGTGAACTCAGCCTGACTTTTAGAGATATTTTGAATTCAAGTCCATAAGCAATGTTGGTGGTGTTGGCTAAGACTTTACTTGCTTATATGAGTGAAACCTCCCTCCAACTTCTGTGTTTTTAAGCCATGCACTCATTCAGCATCCCAATCTCTTCATTTTGCTGTCTTCATAATGGGAATTCCAATACCATACAAAAAAACCCTAAAAGTCTAATATATGATGGTATTTTTATATTTTTGGTCACAAATATAGCAGTGGATTTTCCATGCTCACAAAGAGAACACATTGACCGCCATAGATGAGATTCTGCCATATTCATGCACACAGAACAGTGTTTTACTCACAGCTTTTAATTTGGTACAGTTTCTGAGTATGGCTGGAAAGATAAGCTTATATGGCTGTGCAGAAAAACTTATTTTGAAGGAGTAAGTAAATTCAAAGCTGTGTCTCACATACTAGTGTCACAACTTGGGAAATGCAATGTTACCCCCAAACTTCTTAGACTGCTCAAGACTGGCATTTGAATATGAAACATATGAAAACACACGATTTAAAACATCACGTGGTAAAAAGGTGCATTCTGAGCAATCACAACTAACATATCTAGACTTGTAAGTGCTGACTGTTTGCAAACATTAGTTCAAATTGCTGTAAAATGACACTTTAATATTGATGACTCCAGGTAAACTTCCAGTTGAGATCATTCTTTTTTCACGGGCATTGAGACAGTGCTATCTATTCATAAGTCAAAAAGACCACACCAAAATTAGAGAAGTGGTACTAAAAGAGCACTACAGAAAAGTTAACACTTCGTGAGAACAATCTGCCTTCTGGTAGGTTCCAGATGTAGGTTCTGGTGTAGGATCATAGAATTTTTAGGTTGGAAAAGACCTCTAAGATCATTGTGTCCCACTGATCACTGTGTCCAGCTGTTAACCCAACACTGCCGAGTCCACCATTAATTCTTATTTAATGCTACATCTACACATCTTTTAAATAGCTCCAAGGGATGGGGACTCTGCCACTTCCCTGGATAGTCTGTTCCAATGCCTGACCACTCTTTCAGTGAAGAATGTTTTTCCTAATATAAGGTCTAAACTTCCCCTGGCACAACTTGAGGCCATTTCCTCTTGCCCTGTTATTTGTTACCTGGGAGAAGAGACTGACCCGTACGTTGCTACAGCCTCCTTTCAGGTAATTGTACAGAGCAATAAGGTCTTCCCTGAGACTGCTTTTCTCCAGATTAGACAACACCAGTTCCCTCAGCCACTCCTCAGGAGTGTGTACCTGGCTACATGAGAGAGTGGAAGATGTGCACGCTGAGATACCAGGCAACAAGGAACTGCTGGTCTTGTTGAAGGCTTTGCTGGAAGGTAAACGATCCCTTAGCCATCAGTGACATTGGGATTATGGGCCTGACTGACAGATAGGATGCCAGTAATTCTTCACAGTGATTGGAAAGCACATAAAAAGGGAGCAATTGTGAGGGAAGAATATCAATGCTATTTCAGCCATATTCTGTCATTGTTCCCTATGTTTAGGTGAAGAAGTCTCACTGTCTCTTACTGTTTCAGTGTACCTCAGTTCATCCAGGTGCTTACATTTAACCATTAGCTTTATTCCTTTCATATGCAGTTTTAAACAGTGGTCCATCCCTCTCACTCCTTTCCCACATCCTCCTCAGAAAGCTGTTTGAGTTCCTGACCTCTCTGCCTTTCTCTCTCCACTGGCACTTCAAGCCTACTTTTTCTCCCACTGTCTCTTCTTCTAAGTTTGGAAAAAAACATTTTTTCAGTTAATTGCTCCAGCATTCCTGACAACCCATTCTTAGCAAAGTTCCCTCACACCTTAACGTGAAAGTACTTTGAGAACTGGTATGTTTAAAACACAAATGTAGGCAGGCACATGATATATACTAATCTGTGGAGCAGAATGTAAAACCCCAGAACAAAATCACCACTTTATTGCTGGTGTCATCCAAAGAGTCTATAAATCTGAATTTTATATCTGCAACACATGAGCAAAACCTGGCCTGTATTTCTTTTTAACATATCTTCATTCTAATCATTCCTAACACTAACTGCAAGTGTCTCAAACTTGACAGCTAGTTTAGCATTAGACAACAATAGAATATTTCATTTCTGTAAGTTTAGTTATCTTGTTAAAATTCATATTTGCTTGTAAAATACTGAGAAAGGCTTTTAATCATTTGCTGTCAAAATGCCAGGTGGGTTTTTACATCAAGAATTGGTAAAGTCAAAAGATTCTTTTAAAGTATTTTTTAATGTAAGTTATATTTTCATACTGCCTGAAAAAACAATAAAACATATGGCTGAAAAAAGAGAGGGAAGCATGAAAAATAAAAATGGGGCTTACAGATCTGTGGGGTTTTGCTCTACACAGCACTTGTGGGTGTGATGGAGCTGAGGTTAAACAAAGGAGAGTTTCAGACCTAAGAGAAGAGAAGAACCTGAGAGGAGCTGCCTGAGATCAGCTCCTGCAGGAATCACATCAGAGAGAATGTAAGCAGGATGGAAATGGGAGCTACCTTATGCTGCCAACCATGAACAAAGACGAAAAGTCAGTGAAGGACTGGGGAGGAGGCTGAAGGAGGAGCAGGTGGGAAAGAACAATGAATTGAAACATAGTCACCTCTGTTGGCAAAACAATCTTCTCCGTAGCATCTTTTCATAGCCCCAGCTGTTTCTTCACTACCACTCCCCTGTTACTGCTCTCAGACCTGGATGGAGAAAACAGAGAAACTATTTTCTGGTATCTTTATTCTTAATGATCTGTTATCCATTTGTATTTATAGGCCATCCATGCCCAGGAGCCTTTGGGCACATAACAAAATATAACTAAAACACAGCTTAGTTTTAAAAAAGGCAACATGGCCCAATTAATTCCCCAATTAATTAATTTATTCTACATCGCTTGAATTTTGGTCTAAGGATTTTATGTAGGACATTTAAAAAAAAAAAAAAAAAGAAAAAGAACAGTTCCACTGACAAGACAGGTAATTATTTTATTCAATGATTTTTCTCAATGCAAAGCTATTAATAGCTGGATCACTAGCGGGGGGCCAAATTCTGCCCTGAGGTAAATCCAGCACCATTTCACCAACTTCAAGGGAATTACTGTTTTACTCAGATCAGAACTGGGCTGTTAAATTATAGCTGCCCAGTTATTCATAGAACTGAACTAAATTATTTTTCTTTCCTTTTTTCTATCCCTCTTGCTCTTCAAATATAGAAGTCAGCTCTAAATCACTAAACCAAACCTGTAGTATATGGGTGTAGTTTCTCCTCTAAGGAAAAGAGGAGAAACAGTCTCCTTCTCAACCCCTTGAGAAGCATCCACAGACCCCATTTGTGTCCACATGGTTCTCTCTCTGTAGAAATACAGGCATGGCTTGACAAGACCTCAAATAAAGTTCACATTGTCAGAAAACAAATGACATATGTAAGGTAAGAGGACAAAGGAAAGGCAGACATATTCAAATATTTAATGTACAAGGCTGCACATCTTTTATCTTCCTCCCAAATCCAAAGCTTCCTAGATATTTGTTGGAAATACGTCACTAAGTACCACAAAGAAAGCTTTTGTGTGCTTTGATTAAGCTTTGGATTCTCTGAAGAGTAAAGGGGTTTAGGTTTTGGGATCACTGTGCCCGTGTGCTGTCAGCCTGATGGTGGCTTCTCATTCCTGTGAAGGGAGGGAACAGGTATGGAATGAACACTGGTCTGCCCCCTCTTCTCAGTGAATTTACACCCACATGTTTTCAAGTGCCCTGCTGTGTTTAAACACCTCATTACTAGGTAGCAATTATGTTATCTTTTTGCCATAACTTACTTGTTTTGAACCTGGATCACTGATCTACTTAGACTGACACTGATAACTAAATGCCAGGCTGAAAGGAAATTTGCCTCATACAAGGCAGTAAACTGATACACATTGGTAGCGTCCTTGAGAGAATGGGCATTAATATTTTTCTATTGCATAAAGAAACTTTGTGTCATGAGATGTCTGCCTTCTCTGTAGTATGAAACTAAACTTGTTTATAGCATGCTTTTTTCACTCCAGCAGTAAGACCTTTTTCATTAACATCTTCCTTCCATCCCTTTCTATCCTTCTACATGTCTTCAGCTACAAATAGCAAAAATAGTCTATAAACCCCGCCCCCCCACTCCCCCCCAAATTCAAATTGGAGTATAATACCACACTGAGAGGAAATGTGATTTAATAACTTGTTAGCTTGGGAGTAGAAAAATTCATTTTCCGGCTTTATTTTAGAGTGCTCAAGTGACCTTGAACAAATCCCTCTATCCCTCTCTTCGCCTAAATTCCCCATTTATATAACAGAAGAAATGATTTGTCTTTACTTGTCACTATAAGGATAAGTACAAAAACATTATAAAGCTCCAACTGAAACAAAAGAGAGTGTCTGAGTAGCAGATGTTTACAAAAGAGCAACTTAAATTTCAGGTACACTCCTTGCTCCCTCGCTTCTCATCTCCAGAGTTTTAGAAACAGGAGTTAGTAAGTACATCTGTTTTTCTCACTTGTAGAGCTGGATGTTACCAGTAGTTTTACTGAAAATGGACATATATGATGCAGGTTAAAATCAACCCAAAAATTACTTAGGATAATTTCATCTTTGTTGTTTAAAACCACTGTAGACAACATTTATCAAAACTGAACTGCAGAATTTACTACCACTGATTAATTTACATACTTGAAAAAATAATCTCTTAACAGTGAAAATATATTTTTCAGTACAAAAAGCCTATACTAATCATCAAAACTTAAAATTTGTAGAATGCAAACTATTTTGAAAACAAAATAAAAAGTTTTAAAACCTCATTAGCAAGGAGTCCAGTCATTCTTTAATTGTAAAATGAGACAGGAGAATCCATGTTCATCCCACCGGGCCTGAATACAGTCTGTAACTCTATTTCATTATAGTTTGTAACTGCACCCCTTTGGAGGAGATTGTATATTTCAGAACATTATTAAAAGCTGTTTGAAAGCTAAGGAAAAGTCACCCTGGAAGTAAATAATACTGAATAACTATGCAGAGAAAAATCTATTGTGGGAGTAAGTGTAGAAATCTCAGATAAATACACAGGGTGTGCCCCAGTTACTACACTATACTTCAAATCCAAAAGTGCCTTGTGTTGCATGGGGATTGTGAGACCTGCTAGGATGCATCTGTTGCCAATTATTTTTATGGGAAAGATCACTCTGTTATTGGTGCATTTACAGAATTTGTGCTGCGTTCACTCTGGAACTTGTCTTGTGACATTCTAAAACTTATTTTACACTTGTGGTATGGAATTTGATGTCTTTGAGCTTTTAAACTTATTTTTTTAAATATCTACATTGTGAAATATTTTCTGTACACCCAGTCAAACCAGTTCCTTAAGCACAGGGGTGTTAATACTGTGATTCTTCAAGAAGGAATTCTACGCCTTCCAAAATTATTCTCGTGTCTGTACTACACAATTGTTTTGTAAATGATACTGTACACACTGAAATTGAAGATAATAATATTTTACTACCCCAGAGACTAATGAATATGCTATTCTTGTGGCTTTTGTACTGTTTACTGAAAGACAGGTAAATGCCCTGACTTGTTACTCCAATGTCTGTAAGCAATTAGTTAGGAACTCAAATAAAAAAGCTTTAGTATCACAATCCAGGTTTTTCATTTCCTTTTACATTCACTTCAGTTGTACATTGTGAAGAATTTTATCTAAGAAAAGATATGGGTCTAGGCTGCCTGCCAAGAGTTTTGGGTTCTTAACAGATTGTTTTTCCCTATGGGGTCAACTCATTTTCTGCTTGAGACGTCCACTTTTGTCTGTATTTCCTGAAACAAGTCACTTACATGCCTAACTCCTATACATCTTGAGTGCTTAAAGAAAAGAGGCATGTTGGTAATGTTGTCACCAATTGTTATCACCAGTTATCAACCATACTTAAATATAATGTCAAACACTTCTAAATCATTCTCTCAATGCTATTCTCAAAATAATATTTGCTTCTCCAAGTATTTGTCAATCACTGCCCAGTCTCACACCTCATCAATGAAAAAAGTGATTTCAGACATCAGGGAGCCATGTAAGCACAGGAATCTCCCAGTAATTTTTCATACAAGAATTCAGGCGTGGATCCACTCAGGCTCTCCTGTCTGAATGTTCCCCTGTTACAGTACAGGTTATCAGACAATTGGGCTGTAGCGAGCATGATCATGATGGACATGGCTGACCTTACCCTTGGGATTCAGTCCACACATAAGACAGGCGTGATGCAATTTAGAACTTGCATGCATTTAAAATAGGTCACTGGGCTCAGGTTCACTCAGAAACACCTGAAAACTTTGCACATCTTCCCAAAACTGTTCTTCAGTACAGATTTAGGGAGTTGAAGTGCAGTTTGTAGCCAAAGTGCTCTATATGATCTGTTTTGAATGTGAGAGGAAAGATTTTATTCCCTAATGACAGCTGCAGGTCACCACCTTTTTAGTTCCTTGGGGTATCCCTTCCCTTGGCTACTGGTCAGAAGTAAGGTGGTCTTCTGCACTTTCTGAATCATGTCTGCCAACTTTGTGTGGACAATCTATAATTTAAGACACTGAAGATTTCCCTGGCTGTGTAATACTTATGCCCCGGAATAGGCACTGCAATGTCATCCACAGAAGAGACTGTGCTCAGACTTGAGCTTCCTATACATAAAGTACCGTAGTTGGAGAGTTCTAAACATATGGACGTGAGCTTGTGGTAAGAATATTCATCAGCTTTTTCTGTACACGCTGCAAAATTTATCTGTGTTTACGAATTTGAACACCTGGTGGATTTTTTTTTCACAACTAATTGTTGTAAGGACAAGACTCAAAAGTCAAAAGGAGTAGCAATTAAAAAAAAAAAAAAACAAAACTGAGTTGGAAATAAGGTATCTCTTTATAAGTCTTTGCTTCTACTTTGGAGAAGTATTGATGAAAATATGCAAAAACTGTTGAATATGCAACATTATTGAAAGTATATTAATGACATAATGCAATTTTTCTGGATCAAACATTAAGTTATATGGTGTTCCCTTAAATATGCTATTTAATATATTAACCAATAAACCGGGAACTGGGCAAAGTTCACGATGAGGGTGACTTCTCTTGAGAGAAATATATTGCTAGTGCAAACATATAGATTTAGAACCTGAAGAACAAGTTTTCATTTCTTTTATTTGTGAATAACAACAAAAGAACTAGTTCATCTTTAATTTTTGAAAGATGAAAAACAAACTATGACAACCACTCATGGTACATAAATAGAACATCAATGATAAATTATAAAACAGATAATTTTCCTTAGTGAATAATGAACAACAAATACTGAAAAATTAACTATTTCATTTATGTTGATAGAAAACTTAAGAGCATACCAAACTAAGTTTCCTTGTTTGATCAGCAGAAAATGAATGACAGTTTCATCTTCCAAGCTGATAATGAGTTCTGGGCCAATTTGCAGTGTACTTTGCCAATGAAATTCAAGAAACATGTAACATATTGAATCATAGTGATCTTTCTGAACTTCTAATTATACTGGGAGTTCATCTGCCTCTAGATATGTTAACTGTATTCTTTTAAAAGTGTACGTTTATTGAGATATTAAAGTGCATTCCTTCATTTAGTTTGAAGATTGCATAATACTTTTGTATGGAAAAAGGCGTATGTGTCAATGAGCCGTAAGGCTATGTATACTTCAGGTGTGTATATCTCAGATATTTTCATGTTTGGGGCATGCATGCCAACTATGTTTAAGGAATTTACACCTCAAAAATGTTTTTTCTTTGCAGGCCTTCAGGTTATGTTTCAGCTAAGCAGCATTTAACACACGGCTTTTCAGCAGTACGATTTGAGTCTGTGACACCTTGCCTCATTTTTGTCTCTTTACACAGTGAGATGGTGCTGTAAGCAGTATAACCTGATGCTGTGTGGCCTACATTCAGAAAGTGTATATCCATATCAATTCCAAGACAAAGCTTTGCTCAGTGAAGGAGACAATTTCTGTAATGCATACACACATATACATGAATAATGTATTTCTTCACTTAATTTGCTACTTCTGCATATTCCTGTTTAGACATGTTGAAGAAACAGGACCCAAAAAGCCCTTCATCTCTCACAGTTTTCTCACAGAGAACAGTTGTTTCAGAAGAGGTAGGAGAGGGACACACATTTTCCCATCACTCAGTGAACAGTCCCACAGCGCTGTGCTGTTTTTTTTGTCAAAAGCTCCTTGCCCATTTCCTGCAGAGGCTTCTGACTGCAATGCCCCACAATTTAAGTGTGTCTGGAAGCTGGGGGAGTTTGATGTTTCATAAAACTTTCACGTTTCATAATGTCTTACAGACATTGCAAAGCTTTTTGAGCCAGTATTGGGGGGTCATAAAATTTTATTGATCACTGACAAAATGCCCAATAATCTGCAGAAGGATTGACGCAATATTTTAAAATTCTTTATTTTTACTTCTTTCCTCTTCACTTCCTTTTTTTCAACAGTAGCACTTATTTTTCTTTACTTTTATCAGATGCCAACTGAAAAAAATGAACAAAAGATAAACATATTTCTTAATTCTTTTTAGAACTGGCCACTTCATTAGGAGGTTCCTGAAGTGTGCAGAAGATAACTTCTCAACACAGCTGGTGGCTAAGCCCACTAGGGAGGGTGCCTGACTGGATCTGGTGTTTGCCAACAGAGAAGGACTAGGTGGGTGATGTGAGGAGGGGGGTCAGTAGAACTGCCACTTACAGAGAGTAGACTTTGGCCAGTTTAGGAGTCCAGTTTGTAGAGTCCCTTGGGAGGCAGTCCAGGAAAGCTGGACATTCCTCAAGAAGGAAATCTTAAAAGTGCAGGAGCAGGCCATACCCATGTGCTGAAAGGTCAGCCAGAAAGGAAGACCTGGCTGAACAGAGTGATTTGTCTGGAACTCAGGGGAAAAAAGGAGAGTTTATGACCTTTGGAAGAAGGGGTAGGTCACTCAGGAGGACTATGAAGATGTTGTGAAATGACTCAGAGAGAAAATTTGAAGATCTGAAGACCAGTAGAACTTAATCTACTGGTACATAAGAAACATTTTAAAAATGTTTCTATAAAGAAGTGAGCAACAAAAAGACGGCTGAAGGGACTCTGTTCTTTAGTGGATGCAGGAGGAGACATAGTGACAAAGGAAAAGGCTGAGGCATTTAACGCCCTCTTTACCTCAGTCTTTACTATTGGCCAGACCAGTTGTTCTTGGGGTTCCCAGCCCACTGAGCTGGAAGACATGGATGGGGAGCAGAATGCAATTCACAGAATCCAAGGGAAAATGGTCAGCAACCTGCTACAGCACACAGACACACACAAGTCTATGAGGCCAGAGGAGATCCACCCAAGGGTAATAAGGGAACCGGCATAAGTGCTCACCAAGTCACTTTCAATCATTTACCAGAAATTCTGTCTAACTGGGGAGGTCCTAGTTTACTGGAAGTTAGTAAATGTGATGTGCATTTTCAAGAAGAGCCTGAAGGGATGTAGGGAATGACAGACCAGTTCAACCTTAGTGCTGCAGAAGGTCATGGAGCAGCTCATCTTGGGTGCCATCACAAGGTACGTACAGGACAGCCCGGAGATCGGGTCCAGCCAGCATGTGTTTATGAAAGGCAGATCCTGTTTGACTGACCTGCTCTCCTTCTATAGCAAGGTGAACTACTTAGTGGGTGAGGGAAAACAACACACTGTAGGGTGTTGTTTACCCAGACTTTAGTAAAGCCTTTGACACCATTTCCCAGAGCATTCTCCTGGAGAGCCTGGGTACTCATGGCTTGGACAGGTGTATTCTTTTTTAGGTAAAATACTGGCTGGATAGCCGGGGCCAGGGAGTTGTGGTGAATGGAAGTAAATTCAGCTGGTGGCTGGTCATAAGTGGAGTTTGACAGGACTCAGTAGTGGGGTGAATATTTTTATCAATGATCTGGAAAAGAGGATGGAGTCAGTTAGTTTGCAGACAGCACCAGCTTGGGTGGGAGTGTTGATCTGTGGAGGGTATGAAGGTTCTGCAGAGGGATCTGGACAGGCTGAATCCGTGGGCTAAGACCAACTATATGAGGTACAACAAGGCCAAGTGCTGAGTCCTGCCCTTGGGTCACAACAACCTCATGCAGCGCTACAGGCTGGGGGATGAGTGGTTAGAAAGTTGCCTGGTGGAAAAGGACCAGGAGGTGCTGGTTGACAGCTAGCTGTACATGACCCATGGGAATTGGAGATCTTACCACTCTCTCAACCACTGGAAGCTGCAGCAAGTTGGGGGTCAGTCTTCTCCTAAGTAATAAGTGATAGGAGAAGAGGAAATGGCTTCAAGGTGCCAGAAGAAGTTTAGATGAAGTATTGTGAAAAATTTCTTCATGGAAAGGGCGGTAAAGCATTAGAAAAGGCTGCCCAGGGAAGCGGTGAAATCATATCCCTGGAGGTATTTAAAAACCATGTAGATGTGGCACTTACAAACATGGCTGAGTGGCAGACTTGTTATGGACACGGTTTGGAGGTGAGCTTGGCAGTGTTGTGTTACTGGTTGGGTTTGATGATCTTACAGGTCTTTTTCAATCTAAATGATTCTGTGATTATTTATCAACTTCATCTGTGAATAAACACATGAATGTTACCCAGCACTCTGAGGCCTACATCCTTGCAGTTCTACCCTAAATAAAGGAGACCTCAAAAACACATGGGCATTTAAATACCAATACTTCGAACGCAGGCTGAACTGAAATGCAGTTTTTAAGACCACACAGTCTTTCAGCTCTCTTTTCCTGAAAAGAATGCAGCTGCCTGGTAGATAGCCTACCACTATCAGTTTGTGTCATTTCTGTCCCTCCAGCCCAGATCTATTTTTCTTTCCCTCAAAAATATGACATGAACAAAGAAACTCCCTAATATTCCCAAGGCTCAAAGCAACAAATACTTTACAATCATCTAAATCAATCAACTTGAGTTTTGCCTGCAATGGGAACTCACCCAAATGTGGTTCCTACTGAAGTCAAGTGCCTTGGTTACATAGAAATGTCCTCATGCTGCAGTTGGGAGGTGGATCCCCAGTTTCCGCACTTACTGTGCACTGATCCATTTACACCATGGAGTGATTTGAATAAGACAAATTTCTTTTCAGATTAAGTTCAGAGCAAAGGAGAATATCCTAAACTTCAAACAGTGAAGATGCAAAGCTACCAGCCAAACTAGCTGCGATCTATATACATGCTCCCACAGTGCAAACTCCTGGCCAAAGGGAGTTGTGATGTGTTCCATCTGACAATAGTCTTATATCTGTGCAGCCAAACAAATGGCTGTTTTACAAAATTAGAATGGATTTTGAATTTAAACTTTTAGTTAAATGAGATAAATTTGGCTTGGAGCTCTTAGACAAGACAGAAATTCTTGAAAACGCAGATGCCTCTTTGAGAAGGCCACTGATTTCTGTACTATTTAAAGTGGAAATTTCCTCACTTATTCACCTTCTCCAGGAATTATGCAAGTCCATTTCATTAATATATATGTGTTCTTCAAAACATTGGGGGAAATTGTCACTTGCTTCAATTTTTATCATTTTCCTGTTTATATGTATTAATTCCTTTCCTTAATCAGACTGCCTTTGGCTTATTGTCATGCAGAGTCATCCACAGGTACCTCTCCATAGAATTGGGCTGTTGCTCTTTTTTCATGCTCACTTGTAGCATGCATCCATTCACAGCAGAGAAAATGCAGTGCTTTAAAGATCCTCAGAGTGGAGCTCAACCACAGTCTACCAGAAACATAGGATCAGGCACTAACACCTTGGTGCAAGGTCACTCCAATTCCTTCCTTCTGTTTTTCTCTCTCCGTTTTATTCCAATGGGAATTCAACAATACAATCTTGAGTGGAGTCTTCAGACTATACCATTAGCTTATTGAGTAACTCCACCTGCTTTTAAATTTTAATGATGCATTTTTAATGTGATAAATGTATTATACTTCAATGGTTTTATATGCAGGTCGAATAAACTATGAGTTTTGTTACTCTTCAAATATTACTTTCCTAAGAACATCTTTATAATTGTATAGCTTATGTAGTTGCACATGTTCCTGGTAGTCTGAAAATGGATTTGGTTCTGTACCAGTGAACAAAAGCTACTTTTGAGTGCATATGCTGGTTAATTTTTTTTGTTAACTTAAGAGCCATATCACCTAGGCTGAGAAAGCATTTAATCTTGATGATTTCTAGGGAAGGGAGAGGAGGTTTTTTTCTGTTGGTTTGTTACAGCAGAATTCAGTAAAAAAAAGTTTCTGACATTTTGTTTTAACTGAGTTGCTGAAGTGTGTACTGGCCAGATACTAAAGGCTAACATAAATAATAGTTACTGATTTTACAGAGAGAAGTGAGTAGCTATAGTGAAAAATAAGACTTTTACTTTTTAATGTAACTACCAAAGGTAATTGACCACCAAAAGACTGAGGTGCAAGAGACTAATACAGGAATTTGCTCAGAAAATTGATATGTATACATAAAAACATTTGTATGTTATTAGTTATTAGTTTTATTTTGCTATTTCAAGTAAAGTATATTTGACTTAAGAAATATTCCCAAATAATTGTTACTGAATGGACTGTTTGTTTAATATAGAATGAATACAATTTATTACAATTTTTTACCCTACCTTGTCAGATTCATTAGTTGTGACCTAGAATAGTTCTGCATGGTTCAAATTAGTTATATGGACTTTTTGCTCATTCTCAATTGTTGATTCTCTTTTAAGAGCTTTAAAAAATGTGCCACAGGGATAAAAGTAGTTACTTCTGGACATTTATCTTCAAGGAATTAAACTGAGACCAGAAGCTCAATCTTGTTTTAGTGTAATGAGTTCCAGTTGTTGTGTTTTGGTATGTTTTAATAAGATTAATTACCTTTTGCCTGGGCTGATTCTTTTCCTTCATTTCTAGCAAAGAATGGACAGTCACTGAATTACCTGAGCAAGAAATAATATCTAGTGTAGGAATATTATCCAGCTGGCAAAGAACTAATGTTACTGGTTTACACCAGCCTCCAGGCAGAAATGGAGTCAAACATCTGTCACATTGCAGCAATTTTCATCTGGCTAATGGGTTGTTGGCTCTATATGCCAGCTAATGTAACCACAACTTACTTTGAGGTATTTCAGACCACTGCAAGATGGTTTTCAGAAAAAAAAATAAAAAGGTCTTAACCAGGTCTTAGTTGTTGCCCTTCTACTATTTTCTATCAGTAATGGATGCAATGGAAAATAGTTCAACCTTCATAGGATTCCCTTCACTGCCTTCCCTTAGAATAGATAAGTTCCCTGCCAGAAAACATCTGAATCCATGAATGTCTCCAGTGGTTGAACATTTGGCAGTAGTTGCATTTAACTTCTCTTTAAAGTCTACGAGATTAATCATCTCCTAAGTCAAAGCATAAAAGTGATTACAAATGCAACCCATTTGGTTACCATCATGCTCTTCTTAAGAACATGGTCAGACACTCTATTGAATGATGGCTGACAGCAAAATTGCACTCAGTGACCCTGATTCACTCCAGCACCTCGGTTATACCTTCTCCCTCAGTCCTCTGTAAGTGATTTTTTCCTACATAGGCTTAGAGGGTTAACCTTAGAGCTGTACACACAAGTGCCACCAAAAATTGCAAATTTCTCTAAATTGTAGCTTAATTCTGAATCACAGCATGAGCAATTTGCAACAGCAGCTGGTCCAGTGTGCCTATGATATTGGATTAATTCCCATCATAGAATGTTCATGGAAATTCTGAAGAAGACTTTATAGATCAGAAGAGTGGGCCTTGTTTGTTCCTGAGGGTTACTTGGTGAATTTTTTTTTTAGGAAGAAAGAAAATAAATTTCACAAACCACTGTTTGCAGTTCATGCCACCTTCTTGCAGGGTTGAAATAAATTTATTTGGGGTAACAGAATCTGTGAAATTAACACAAATATCCCTCCTTTAAAAGTTTGGATGTTATATTTGTCTGTTTTCCTCCAGAAGCCTTTATATTTTCACACTACTAATGAATGAGTGCTTAATTGCCACAGTGAAGCTGTCTGGGGTTACTTCCCAGCAGAGTCTCTTGCCAAGGCCAGCTGGAATTCTGTTTGCATTCTGCAGCTGATTAGTGGAAACTGCTAGTGCTAAACATAAATAAATAAGAGCCACACACACCAAAAAAGTATGGAGTTCAAGAAGTTTGTAGTGCTCTTCTGAAGTCAAATAATTTTCTTCAAATTAGAAAAATTGACAATGGATCAATAAAATAACTCCTGATATATCTATAAGAAATAATCAGCTGTGATCAACCTAATTGGGTACTGAGTGCCACCCTTTTCTCCACAGAAAAGCAATTGAAACTGCTTTTTTTTCAGACATTAGGGAATCAGAGTGAAGGTTTTTTCCCATCAATCTTTAAGTGACACTTTGGAGTCACATGAATATCTGGGGTCTTTTCTGTTTCACAGAAACAAAAACTATTCAAACTGATTTTTCCCTACGGTTTGTTTTTATTTTCCTTAAATATTTAAAGCTTGAAAAATCATTTTGATGCGGCTACAAGATAGATAAAATCTAGCATTGCTTACCTCAGTTCTCCATTAGATTCAGCTCTATTACTTCTCTTGCATTATATAAGCCCTGGATATCCTTGGGCTTTGTGTAGTAGGAATCATCTGCTTACTAAGATACTGTTAGAACTTCAGTAGAAAAATGTGGGGGAAAATGAAGAGAACAGCTTTGATTTCAAAGAAAGAAGTTGCCTTAGTGTCTGAATGTGGCCATTCTGGAGCTATTCAACAATCCCCTTTTCTGGAAAAAAGTGTCCTACATATATATTTCTGTAAGTATTCCTATTATAAGCAGAATGTCTTTCTCATTTTTCTCAAAATCCAAAATGGTTGTTCATCCTGCGAGTTGTTACTTCCTGTGTAGAAATCTAACAAGTGGGATTTCAGAAATATTCCTAAAACCACAGTCATTCGTTTGCTGGCTTCTCAGTTAGTTAATCTATTCCTAAGTTTTGTTTGAAAAAAAAAATCTGATAGTTTGACAGCCTTCCCACTGGGATAGGAATCCTCAAAACTCCTGACCTTTCTCCACCACAGAACATTCAAACCCTGGGATGGGCAATGGGAGATGCATTTGTATTTCTGAAGAAGAAAGGCCAGGAGGGGTTATTTGATAAGTGTTTAAGATTGCCTGACATCCCCACTGCTGGTTCTTCTCAAACAGACTGGTGTGCCTGAATTATATAGCACTGATATATGGGTGTGTCTCAGTTCAAAGTATCCAAAATAATGTTAAATCTTTGTCGTGGCTCTCCACAACAGTATTCTGATTTTTTTTTTAAGTGTTCGAAATGAGATTATGTATCATTTTTCTAGGGGTAAGGTCTGTTGGCATGGTGCTATTGTCTGAGTCTCTTACTATACCAGTTCTTATGGTAATGATCACATTTTACTCGAATGTAAACCAGAATAAACAATGAATAAAATCAGCTAAGACTACTTAATGTATAAATTTAGCAACTTCAAACACTGGATACTTAAAAAATCATCTGATTCTTTTTATGATTTTGATGCTCCTGGTGGGATTTTTCTCCACATACATTTATTAGTAAACTCATCTACAGTTACAGTGAAAATTATATTTGTCTTTGGAGAGTGATTCATCTCAGCCTATGATGGGTGTCTAAAAGAGGTTGGATGAATTATCCTCCAGTATTGTGTAGAAGTAACTCTTCACAGACTAGTGAAGAGATAGGTGGCTCTCAGCTCTTGATCTGGGAAAGCCAAATAAAACCCCAAGACTATTGCCAGCAGAAATACTGATAGGAAGGTTTATACTGCTTTTGGAAAATCTGTGAGATCCACAAGCTGAAAGAGGTTTAAAATTGTAAATGGAGCCTGGATGACACATTGAAGACTGAGTGCCTGCATTTGAAGTTGGGAATATAGTGGGAAATACTGATTTATATCCAATTGCTATACCTTGTTTCTTCTTTATGAAGAATTAAGAATGGACTTTTGGGAAAAGTAAAATATTGAGAACCCATTGTGAGCTTTTTGCTGAAAATAAATGGGATATTGGGGAGATCTTCACTTGTTATACTAGTAAATGGTCTATAAGTCACTTAGGTCTTACTGGGACTTATGCCAGTACAATACATCATTCTTTTTAATTAAAATACTAGTTCTACCCAAAAGCACTAAAACCCATCAAAAATTTCAAAAAAATCTTGTCCTTGTTAATGTGAAATGTTCTTTCTTCTGAGTCAGGGACATGATTTTGTCTATGGCAGCATTTCCACAAGAAAAACAATGTTGCATAAGGCATTAGTCTTTACATGTGTATTTATTTATGTGAATATATGATTTTTTTTCAAGATGTATTTAGCAGAAGTATGCAGTAGTATTTAAACAGACTCTTCCATTTTTATGACTGAGTTATGCAATGCTTCTTTCCATAGGCTTACTCCTTAAACAAATAATTTATAAAGCACTGTGTCTCAGGAACTGTGTTCTGATTAGTTTGTTTAGACACAACAGTTTTCATAACTGTCACTGCACATTGAGTTTCTTATATTTGCTTTGGACAGCAAACTGCCAACTACCTGCAAACGCTAGCAACTTCATACAATTTGTTTTGGCAAAAGGTCACCATGCAGAAAATTTTCTGTAAGATGTGGCAAGTCAGATTTCATACACACTATCCTCACTGGAACTAAGGCTTGAGTTTGTTGTTTCTATAATACTCATCAAAGACAGAGCAGCAGAGAGAGAAATACTAGTCAGGTTGCTCTACTCTTTCACTACTAAAGTTTACTGCACTGTGTAATTTTTGATCATGTATAAGTCCTGTGTAGTGTCCTACAGCTAAATCATGTCTGATCATAGGAAGAAACCATTAATTTAGATTTTAATCTCTGTTGCATTCAGAACAATTCCACCAACTAAAGTAAATTTATTTACTTTTATGCAAACGAGTTCAGATTTTTACCATTTGCTTTAATTTTTGGAAGGAAAAATTAGCAGTTCACAGTGACACTCCATCGTCCCTCTTTTATCTGTACATCACTGCAGAACTGTTGTTTTCTGTTCTTCTTTGTTGTTACGGCAGCATGCTTTTCAAGATATCATTTTAATCTGTCTCCTACAGACTCTACTGTACTGTTTTTCCTATAAAAACCTTATAGATAGATATTTTTCCAGTTTGAGGTGTATCATATTGAATAGATAAATGCCTTGAACTGCATGTGGAAGCATCCAGATGATGATACTGACATTTTGTAATTTTCTTGTTCTTCTTTTAAGTTTTGTTCCCCAGTACCTTTACCAGCAATTTTTGAGTCCTGGATGGGCCAAAGTGCTCCATCCACACAAAACCAAAATATACATTTGGCAGTCTTACTTCAGTATAGCACTCTTACCTACTGACATAAATTTGTATCTAAGGTAGATTTCATACCTTTCAGTAAATGCTTTTCTGTGTGCAGAGTCAGAAAAAAATGCCATATATAAGTCCAAAATACACTGTAATTTGTGTGACAGGAGTTCCCTGGCAATATGCAAAATTATGTTAGCTTAGAACAAAATTATGAACAACTTATACCCAAGAGCAGCAAAGCGCTATGGTTGGTTGGTTCACAAAAACTCAGAGAACCCTCCCTCCATATGCACATATTTTAAGGAAGTGCATTGATTAGATCATTACTCTGACACTGACACTGCAGACATTCATAATCATGAGTTACTTCATGTATAAATGGCACACTGCCATTAATGACAACATTCACAAACATGTTTTGTTTGGGGTTTTTCATGTACATCTCTCTATTTCTGTTACTAAACTACTTGCAACACTAAAGAAAAGCAGAGAACTGGAAAGCAGAGAACATTCCCGCCCACAGCAGTTTCAGACCTCCTGGTTAGGGCTCTTTCTGGGAAAAGTGGGTGATACATCTTTGAACTGAGCTTGTTAAATGTTAATCAAGTTATGCTTTTGTTTTTGTGTAACAGGCTCATACTCCTACACCCATTCACAAACGCCTGTTCCCAGTCCCTGTCAGAATTTCTTTCCCCTCAAACAAAGCCAGCAGACTCAGCATTTCATTCATCTGTGGAAGCAAAAAACTTTTGAAGGAGTCATGGGACAGGGAAAAGAATTAGGTGGAGAGGAAGGAGGAGGACTCCTGAGGTGTTTTGGCTGATGATAAAATAAATGTTTCCGTAAGTAGAAGATCCACCTCAGGACATTTTGTCACTCCTCCAGCTTCCTGTTCTTTTCCTTATCCAGTCAGGCTTCAGTCTACTACTTAGGCCAACAGACAAATCATTTGTGTGACAGTTCCCTCACTAAGAAAGAAATCCTTTTGGGAGAAGGTGAGAAGAATGTATTTTTCTTGATTTCTTTGAAATTGATTGCCAGTTGTGCTTACAAAGCAAAATAACAATCCTAGTATCATTATTCTGAACCTCCTCAAACTGAAGCAGTGAGTAATTTAGGACTGTTGCCTCCCTGGTGAATCCTGTAGCCACTCGACTGTGGTGAAATCGTACCTGCTACCAGTTGTATCCAGAAAGAAAAATGTGTTGTCCTTAACTCCTGAAAGAAAAGATAATGACACTGCTTTTCTGAAGTAAATTCTGTCTCTGGATTTCCAGTGACACAAATGAGATTCCTGGTGAACATAAATACTTTTCTAGAGGTCTATATGATGCACATATTCTGCCACAGTCATGTTGATAACCATGATTTTGAACTGGAATTCAAGGACCTGACCATTAACATTAAATTACTTTCTTATGGATAGTCACTGCACTAGAAAAGAAAAAAGACAAGTTAGAAGTAATTGTCTTCCTTGTCTGTTCCTCTAGTCACTGTATTCCAGAGTGAAATATCAAGGGAAACCTTAGAAGTCAAATCCCAGTAGTGCTGGGAGTTATGGCTATACTGTAAGAGCAACAGGGACAGAACAAACACAAGCTTTTATGAAAGTCAGGGGTGAAGGCTGTATTCCAGACTCATTGCATCATTTTGTTTCTTCCATTTTTTATTACTTTATGTTTCCGTGTCCTTCAGAGGAGCATTTTATTGGCTAAATCAGAAGGAGTCAGAACAGGACGTTCAACTTTCTTGTGGACTGTCTCTTTTGGGAAGTCACTTACTGTTTTCCACATGCCACTCATAGGATGGGTACTTATTTATAGCTACAGACAGAATCAAGCTAAGCTGCAAAGTATGTTGCTATTCTTGACTAAAAGGTGCTGTGCAAAATCCAAATAATCTTTGTTTCTCTACTCTTCATCATGACATCTTTTGGCTCCAATTTTACCCCAATATGCTCTTCTGTCTCTCCTTAAAATTGTGTTATATTGTTCTCCTTGTTCCCTCCAATCACCACATCTTTCCTTCCACATCAAGAAGCTTCTCAGTAACAGTTCTGGCATTTGGGCACAAGGAGCATGCCCCACTCAGAAACACAATATTATTTCACTATAAAATGTGGTTGTCTTCAGTTCAGCTCTGGATGTCATTTGCAACAGTTCAATCGAATATTCACCAGCATAGCTGATGATGGGTCTGATTCCTTTCCCATGTGTCAGACTTAATCCCATTGCCTCCAACAGCATTCAGCTGGTTCTAAGTGAGTAGTAACAGAATAAATACAGCTTGAGAAGCTTTACGCATCCATAGTAGATCAAACGTGTGCCACATCAGTGGACTGCACATTTTTGACATTACCAGCCAAAAAAGCCTAGATAAAGCACATAAGCAGTCAAGATACAGTGAAGGTATTAATTTATCAAGATTGGGCAAAGAGAATTTGCCAAGTTTCAGGGCATACTGTAAGACCCTACCTATGGGCAAAGCATTTCCGTTTTTACAAATGTAGGTGCTGCTAATACAATGTATTTCCTGTAACTTCTTTCCATGGGGAATAGCTTAAAAGCATGGAGGAGCAAGAAAAATCCTGGTGTTACTTCATATTTTTCCTGATATAGAGTCTTTAACTCAAGCAGGAATAGTGAGCCAGATAAGAGGATTCTTGGTAGGTTTGCATCAAATTATTTTCAACAGCATTTGCTATTTACATAACACTAGAGAAATATTTTTAGATGCTCTGTCCAACTGAATTTGTCACAGTTATCTCAGGAAAATCACTTCTTCTTTCTTTCCAAAGAAATTTCCCAAAATTTCCTAAAAAAGATTTTCTAATTCTTAGGGATAGAAGTAAAGAGTTCTAAAACAATTTATTACTAAAAAGGAAAGAGAGGCAACCTAAGAAATTAGAATTTAACTAATTTCTTTAATTGAAATATTCAAAGCCATCTTCTGGTTTTTTTTTTTTTTTTTTTTTTTTTTTTTTTTTTTTTTTTTTTTTTAATGAAAGACTTCTCCTTGGAACAGTGATAATCAATATGGACTTGGGCTAGAGACGTCACACTTATGTACTGTATGGAATTTTTTTTCAGACATTACTGTCATGACAGATAAGAGAAATTCAGTGCATGAACTGTACTTAGAATTAAAAAAAAAAAAAAAAACCAAACAACTGACAAGTTTCTAGACCAGAGATAAATTACTTTGGTGCCACCACAGAATGAAAAGAATTATACAGTAATGGACAAAACACTGGTATAATAGCAGAACACAAAAAGATACCTGAACAGGGATTTTTCATCCTATTAAAGAAGAAAAAAGTGGAATAAACATACAAATTAGAAACAAATTTGAAGACTACTCCTCCATATCTCTCAGGCTGGACATCATGCATTAGTACAAAAGGGAAACCAAACACTGAATGAATCCATTTTTGTGCTTACTCCACTCCGCATAGGGCAGGAAGTGTATAGACCTGTCAAGGATGGTCACACAGATGGAATTTAGAGCTGTTGTGCCTGCACTATTGGACCAAGGTAGCACTTATGATGAGAGATAAACAGTTATTTTAACAAAGACAAACAAGTCTTCTAAGCTGACAGTGATTTTAATGTCAGGCAAACAGTGACTAACAGAGGGTGCTTCCCCCAGCTTCCCTTGTGTACCACAGAGAAACGATAGGCATCAACGTTCTTCCCAGGAGCAAGGAACGAGGAAGAAAAAATGGGTCTGTGTCAAAGGAAAGCTGAGGCACCAAAGCCATGAGGCAAGCAATGTGTCTGCAGGCAAATAGAAACGCAAACCCTGCATGGTTATTAGTGCATGGAGCAGGGGGAGGCAGTCCATAACATGGCTGAAAGATTGTCTGATTCCCTTCCTCCAAATGGGGCTCCGCAAAGCTCTTCTACTTGATTTTGTGCAGGGTTCACTAGTGTACTATGTGTGGCAAGTATAAGAAAACTCTTGAAGTCATGCAAAAATACAAAAATATAATGTGTATTAGGAGTAAATGTGAACAGTATGGTATTACACCAGCACTTCACCAATAAGAAAAATTGCACAAAGCTGACAGCACAGAGTAACTGAGTGGTTTCATAGGCCCAGCGATGGGGGAAGAGCAAGGAGCATCTATGAGTTCAAGAAATAGAAAGAAGTGGAGGAAAAAATACTGAGAGGAAAAGAGCAGAGGGCAGATATGTTAGTCTGGATATGGCTTCATGATCTTATGTCCTTGTAAACTAGCCCCAAATGGTTGGGGTTTTGAAAGTATGTAAATAAAAGTATTCTTGGAGTACTGTGAACAAAATAGCAGGATAATTATTATTAAAAATGATACTCTCAAAGCTTGCTCCATTTTTTATTAAATAAAAAGTTGTACTGATGTAACATTAAGAATGAGATTTTAACTGAAATATTTAAACCAAAGGTTTCTTCAGAAATCCTAAAATTATCCTCATGAGTATATGCATAACAATAGGCTCTTTCATTATGTACAGAACTTCTGCATCAGTCACTGAATAATAATTATTTTCTACTGTAGCTTCATCCCAGCCTACCTGGAGTTTCACATCTCTGCAGCAGAAAGTTGTTTTCTGAATAGGCATCTCCTCAAACAGGCCGTGATCTACCAGATGCTAAGAGGATACACAGAAACATGAGGGAGGGCTTAAGCCAGCATATAGGAGAGAAACCAGATGTGTGAGAAACATTATACAGGCACTGTCAAAAATGAGGAAAGAAATAGCCTGAAGAAGCAGATGGGTGGACACAGTGACAATAATATCAAACAACAAAACAGACAATAAAATTCCAGGCAGGGGGAGAAAGAAAGAAAAAATCTCCTATATTTGGAGAGAAGAACAGGTAAACATGAAAACTTTTGAAAATAAAATGAGGATTCAAGTGTTCTTCTAAGATGTGTGTATGCAAAGATGCATAGCAAAGATAGCATCAGTAGTAAAAATTGTTATCTGAATTTCTCAGGGTCTCAAACAGGTTAGTGACTGTGGTGTACAACTGTGATTAGAATTATAGATGGCCTCAAAATGAGAGGTACAAATACCCAGATCTTTTTAGGTGTTCCTTAGATATTTTTAAATAGTTATACAAATACACTGGTACAATCTTAACTGATCTACAGCATTTTTAAACAGGCATAAAAGCATCCATGCACAAAGCTGTACTGATTTTATTGATATTATACAAACATTAATGGTATCTTTAACATTTAGTTCACATTATGCAAAACCCTTGTGTAGATAACCATCGTTAAGTTGATTTGCAGCTGTTACTAGTTGGCAGTATCTGCATTCTGTTTTCAGTGTACTCTTAGTTTCTGCTTCAAACACCAAACTTTTGAATTGATTTTTGATGTGGGTATTTTCCCTCAAAAATCTCAGCACTGAGGAGAATAAAATGGACCAGCCTAGAACAGGTTTACTGATACAATGGATTTGATCTCTGTCTGATAAATGTTGATACTCAGGCAAAGCGAGTGCTTCAATAGCTTTTTCTATGGTTCTTTGCATTTCATTTGCATTAATTAAAATAATTGACTAAGTACAGAGTGTATTAGAATCCAATCTACTATATCTTTGGAAGCCATAACATCTTTGGGTAGTATTAGAAAAGTGATGTGCCTAAAGGCAATTCACTTGTTTACAGCAGGTTGGGAGACATGGAAAATGTCAAAATGAACACAAAATAGGCAACAATATGGAGGAAAAAGAAGAAGTAAGACTAAACAAATGTTAAAAGTTTCCTATAATAATTTTCAACACAGTGACTTCTGAGTTACATTGTTGTAAAAGAAAGAAGAAATCAGGAAAAAGTTAGGATAAATTGACTAATAAGAGCAAGACATCACTGAAAGACACAATAAGGCCTCAAAAAGACAGTGAAAGTAATTTATTGACAGCCTAGGTAAGCATTGCTAAAAATTTTAATGAATTCTGAGCCTCAGTGTTCACAAAGGAGGATTGGGAACAGATGCCAGAAACAGACATAAATTTAACAGCAGAGGTGGAAAGCATACTGAAGAAACTCAAGACCGTGCCAGAAGAGGTGACCTAGAAATTAGAACATTTAAAGACTGACAAAACTAAAAGACCAGAAGGTACACATTTGATGAAGCGTCCCAAAAGAGATAGGCAAACCTTTAGCAAGTTTATTTATAATCCCTTTGGAATTGAAAAGGGCAAAGTAGCACATATTTAAGAAATGATCTAGCTAAAATCTAGAAAGCTTGACTTCTAAGATAAAAGGTGAACCAAATACTTTAAAAAGTAAAGACATCAATTAATTACATGGATTTTCAAAAGCTGTACAAGGCCACGTGTGTGAATTTCAGAATCACTCAGAAGTGCATTTCTAACTTAAAACCATATGAATCATTGTTTATCTACTAATATTTTTAAGTCCTGTGTTTCTTCTTTTGGTACCCTCTGTGTTAATGAGCTCTATAAAACGGTGGGTGATCACTAGTAATGTATGTGAACACTGGAGACTTTCCATACAGTTCTAGCAATAAGAAGACATTGAAAGCATTGGATCATGCACTCTGAGAGAAAAAGGGAAAAGAAAAAAAGGAACAAGACTAAATTTCAAGCCTTACACTTTCCATTCTGAAGGTGTACCACCATTTGTATGTGGTTTTATGGCTCTGGCAGGACTGGGTCCCCACAATTCCAGAAAGAAGTTGACCTAGAGAAAGGCCACAAAGATGATCAAAGGGCAGAAAAACCTGTCCTGTGAGGAAAGGGTGAACGTGTTTGGTCTTTTCTCCTTGGTGAAGAGAAGACTCAGGGTGACCTTTTCACAGTATTCAAACACTTAAAGGGCAGGTGCAAAGAAGGCGGAGACTCTCCCTTCGCAAAGAACCACATGGAGAAAACAAGAGGCAACAGGTTCAGGTTTCATTAGGAGAGGTTTGATCTTGATATAAGAAAGAAAAATTTTATGGTGAGAAGAATCAGTCACTGGAAGTGAAGTCCTCATTCCTGGAAGTGCAATTAGACAGGATAAAAAGGATAATCTCATCTAGGCTCCCTTTCCCATGAAATGTTGAACTAGATGATGTTTCAAGGTTCTTTCAAACTTGGTCTGTTCTATAATTCTATTCTATCATGAATTAGTTCATTTGCAAGACTGGTAGGAGCTGTTGGCTCCCTTGAAGGCAGGGAGACCCTGCAGAGAGACCTTGACAAGGAGATATTAAGAAAATGCCCACTATTACACACAACCATATATTTTCTGTTCTATATGCTGGAGATGCTCTTGATATTCCTGGGAATTATCTGTGCCTCTGCTTCTGGCCATGTGCTTTTTCAAGGCTGAATCTGACATTGCCAGGCATTTTCTCTGCAGTCCAGAATATTTTAGCCCTGCACTGCACACCTACAGGATGCTTGAAATGGCTGCAGTTTCCAGCCCACTACTTCTGTTTCTTAACAGCTTTTTTTTTTTTGAAAACATAAATCTGGCCCTGCATATGATTTTTAACCCTCTGAAAAAACCAACTCATTGAAGTTTGAACTCATTCCTGATTTTATCAAAGGATTTTCCTGTGATATAATCCTCTAATCCAGAAGTTTTATGAACTTAATTAAATTCAACAAAAAGAAACTATAACAACTAAAGAATTGAGATACTTTGCTTAGTTTGCAAAAAAGGTTTTATAGAAATTCAAATGGATTAACACTGACAAAGGCTATGGAAAAATTAGAGTTCATGGCAAAGTTTTTTCAGAGAACTCAAGAGAAGTTTGCTGTGGGCCTGTTGATCTATGGTACTGGCAGTATGTTACATTAATGTCCTAAGGATTGACATATATATTATAGAGGGTAGATATAAGTTCTAACAGTTGTGAATGAGAAAAGTATCAGACAAGTGTAAGGCCAAAATATCACTATTAAGACAGATTTTATTCACCTTATATAAAAGTAACCTGAAACACAGAATGTGCAGTAACAGGCTGAAATTTGATGACTGCACAAAACTGGAAAATAAGTCAAAATGAATGAGGTGGACACTAAAATAAAGAGCAGTTGGAAAGGCTAAGACCAAGGACAGATATATGGTTATGACATAATTCAGAAAAATATAAGAGAAAGACACTAAAGATGAAAGGAAAGATTTTCAATTTTCAAACAGCAATACAGAAAATCTAGGTGTAGTGGAATATATCACGTAAACCTTTGACCTATTGCTTACAAGCAGTAAATTGTAAGAAACTGGAACTAGGGCCACATAAGAGGACTTTGGAAATGTAATCAAGTGGGAATTATTTGACTGGTGTAGAAATGCGATCAGGAAAATAATGTTTTATTTGGCATAACATCCACAAGGGTTACAAATATTGAATAAGGAAATTTTGATAATGACTAAGCTCCTGGGTGAGATTTCACTTAAATTAACAGGCTTCTGAATATATATACAAACAAACAAAAGGAGAAATATCTGACACAAACCAAACAGCTTCCACTTGGTTTTAGGTAACATTCTGATTACTTTAACAAATACCTCACACAGTTTATCACACTGTGCTGTTCAATTCTGTGAATGTAAGTTCACTGAAGTGCACCTTGCAGGAAAAAAATTCTTGCCCCAAAGCCCAGAAGAAATGGATAGCCTATTGATAAATGGCTGCATCCAACCCCATGTCTAATCTTCCCAAAATCTTATCATTGTATTTTTGGTGTAGGTCTCCCACCAAGAACAAGTTGTTCTTCCTCCAGAGATATGTTCAGTTTTGAGACTGCTGAACCTAGGATTAGGTTATCCCAGATCTGAACACTCTGCCTTCAGTCTGAGCAGCAGAGCTGAGATGTCTCAACAGCAGGCAGGAAATGTTTCTCCCTGAAGGCAGGGAAAGATCTGGTTTCTTTTCTTTCAAAATTTCTGGTCTTCTTTCTCCTTTAATGGTGCTAGGGTCAGAGTGAACTGGAAGAGTTCCTCTTCCAGTTCACTGTTAAGCTATGCATCTTCCTCTGAAATCCTTTTTTATGAAATATGTCTAGTTTATCACCCCAACAGTGAATGCAGGGTTTACACTTCTGTTTGATTTCACTGAGATTGTCTTGCAGACTGGTGAGAGTATCTGATGCATCTATCCCAGTACATCCCTAGTGACAACCGATATGGAGAAAACCAAGGTACTCTGCAAGTTATTAATCTCAGTCTTCAAAGGTACTCAGGCTTCCCAAGTCTCAAGTCCCTGAACCTCCAGGTTGGGAGTCACAGAGCCAAGTTCCTCCCACCATAAAAGAGCAGGTTCAAGGCCACCTGATGAAACTCAATAGGCACAAGGCTCTGGCCTCTGATGATCCTATGGTCCTGAGAGAACTGACTCGTGTGATTGAAAGTCACTGTCCATCCTATTTGAACAGTCATGGTGGTCAGGTGAAAACCTCAGTGATTTGAAAAAGAGAAACATCACATCTATTTTAAAAAAGGAGATAAGGGGAAAAACAGGGAACTACAGACTGATGCACCTTACCTCTGTTCCTGGGAAGACCATGGACTATATTCTAATGGAAGCTGTGTTAGGGCACATACAAGGCAAGGATGTGACCCGAGACAATCAACAGGGCTTCACAAAGGGCAGATTGTGCCTGGTCAGCCTAGTAGCCCTCTATGACAGAGTGACTTTGGTGGTGGTCAACAAGGAAAGACTGATTGTTGTCATCTACTTAGGTTTCTGTAAGAACTTTTATACACTCCCATACAACATCCTTAGCTCTAAATTGGAGAGACATGGGTTTGATGGGTAGATGGACACACCCAGAGAGATCTAGTTAATGGCTCTATGTCTAGGAGGAGGCCAGTGATAAATGGGCTCAGGGCTCTGTCTTGGGGGATTGTTGCTATTTAAAGTCTTTATCAATGACTGAGACAAGAACATCAAGTGCACCCTCAGCAAGTTTGTATGTAGCATGAAGCTGAGTGGTGCAGTTGACACAACAGAAGGAAGGGATACCATCCAAAGGGACCTGGACAAACTTGAAAAGTGGGTCCAAAAGAACGACCTAACAAGGTTCAAAAAGTTCAAGTGCAAGGTGCTGCACCAGGGCTGGGGCAATCCCAGACAAGAGTATGTTGGCAGCAGCCCTGCGGAGATACTGGATGAAAAGATGGCAACGTGTGCTTGCAACCTTCAGCAGTGATTCTCTGCCTCTACTCTGTCTTCTTGAGACCCCACCAAGAGTATTGCTTCCAACTCTGAGGTCCTCATCATAGGAAAGACATGGATCTGTTAGTGTGGGTACAGAGGATGGTCACATAGAGTACTAGACCATCTCTTCCACAAAGACAGACTCAGAGAACTCTGGTGGAGAAGAGAAGATTCTGGGAAGATCTCATTGTGGTGTTCCGGCACCTAAAGGGGGCTTACAAAAAAGGAGGTTGGCCTTTTATGTGGGCAGATAGTGATCAGACAAGGTGGAATAGTTTTCAGCTGAAAGATTTCATTTAGATATTAGGAGAAAATTCAGGAAAAGATGATGAGGCACAGGAACAGGTTGTCCAGGGAATTTTCAGGTGCCTTATCCCTGGAAGAGTTCAAGGCCTGACTGGATGGGGCCCAGAGCAAAGTGATCTAGTGGCTGGCATCTGTCCCCATGGCAGGGAGACTGGAACATGATGATCTTTAAGATGTCTTCCAACCCAAACTATTCTATGGTCCTATGGTCCCAGTTGAAATTCTACACACAATACACTGAAGATCTGGATGTAGAGAATGTTACTAGTTGTTCCTGGCTCTTGTGCCCATCCTCAGATATCTCATGCATCCTGTACACATGAAAGAAATGCAGAATATAAACAAGATGAAAATCCTGGGTTGACTCCAAACCATCATCACTTATCTGCATGTTTCTCATATTTAGCACATGATTTACCAGCAAGTGCTACAGAGAATTTCAATTTAACCTAAACACAATGCAAAGTCACTAGAAACACTGAACATTTGGCAGTTTTTTTAGTGTTCAACTATAATTAATAAGTGTGGTAACAGGTTTTTGTGAAAGGGTACAGCAGACAGCATCGAGAAAAGACTGGATTTTTTTCTGTGAGAGATCTGCTTTTTATAGTAATTGGGATATAAACACCTAAAATCAGGATTTTATACTGAAAGGGCAAGCTAACCTTACTAATGGTGATTACTCACTGTATAATAGAAAAGGAAATAAAAGCTTTTTTATAAAATGTATCAAATCCTAAGAGTGCTGTTAAACTCATTAAAGAAAAAATGAAGTTAGAGAAACTGGTCTTATTTTTTTTCACTCCCAGTAGAGTTCATTTCTACTTCAACAACTAAGCCAAGGTCACATTTAACTCACTTCAATTTCACCCAGTGCACAAGCTAATGTCAATAGTACAGCTGCCATGCAGAGCTAAAGACTGATGGTTAGACAAAGCCATTTACACAAGGCTGGGTCTTTCATCTTCTCTCAGCTAGTGACATAAGAAAGCACTGAGGTTATTCTCAACTAGAGACTAAAACTGGCATATTAGAAAAAATGTTATTCTCCTTAGCTGTCACACAAAGGATCTGAAGAAATGTAGAAATGTTTTTTTCCTTGGTCATCTAGGGAGATCACAAAGTGACTCTAATAGCCTTCACTCTGAAATTTTCACATGGTTTAAGTGATTGCCAAGTCTGATATTTTCCATTTACACTTCATTGCCATCAGAAAAAGAAAAAAATCAATATACCTACCTACTCAAGTGTGTCACAGGATGAGCTTATAAAAGAAGACATCAGTCTTTTTAGGGCATGAAAAATATACTTATTCAAATATATCTTATTTAAAATGACATAAATTGCAGTGGTTAGTCAAGATTCGATTTCCTCTAATATATAAGACTTAAAATATTCCCTGACTTGCCAAGGAATAAGAATCCTTCAAACTGTTGATATGTACAAATGTACTCGTTTTCTGTTGTAAGTTATACCTGCCACAGTGTACCAATATTAGTGACTACCTTTAGGAATTTTAATGGGAAGGTGAGATCTAACATATTATCACATTTCTCTGAGATGGTGCAAATAACTGGAACTTTGCCAAAGCAGGGGAGCAATAGCTTTTATTACTATTATTTCAATTATACTGTGTATGAATTTGAGTTGCCCTTAGCTTGTTGGCCCTAATATGATTCCACGTGATGTCATGCAGCTCTAACAAGCTCAAACACCCTAAGCAGAGCTATCTTCCCCTTGCATGCTATAGCTCTTACATATTTTATCTGCCCTGTTAAAGATTTCTAGCAATTTCACTGCAACAGTATGCGATGTCTTTGTTTTAGATTAATAAAATATCATAGATACGATGGAATTGTCTTGTCAAAGATTTGACTGCTTGGACACTGTCAAAAACATTTGACAAGTGAGAGCCAAATTTGTCCCTGACTGTTCTGCTCTCAATGGAAGCTGACAGGTCATCATTCACCTTATGATGTCGTTTCAACCCCATTATCTTTTCTACCTTGTTTTAGCACCTCTCTCTGGCAAAGGTAGTGAGTAAGATGTTGAAGAACTGAGGTGGTATTTCAGGCTATCTGCCAACAAGTGCTGAATAATAATGGAATCTGTTTGCTTACAAATCGAGCAATTGAATTTAGACATTGAGGGGGTCACCTCTGTGATTTGTCCCATCCCCAGATGGTCAATCATCTAAAAAGGCAGAATTACAGGGTCAATCGCGGAACTCTTTCCCCCATGTGGTAACACAACATACCAACCATACAACTACTAGGCCATCCCCCACAGTTACAAGTATTTCAAGGTCAATTTATCAATTTAACAGCTTCATCTTCTTAATCACTAAACTTCTGTCTCTTTGAGCTTGTGCTGAAAGACTGTGGCTGCTAATTAAAATGGAGCTTTACTAGCAAGTACACAAATTAGATCCTGTCAGTAAGTTTATTCTAACTATTGGTCATTTCTAAATGCCTTTTTAATCCCTTAATTTTTACATTAAAATTCAAAAGCCTAACAATCTTAATCACCCCTACATCAAATTCATCATTAAGAACAGGAAGCCAGATGGTATAATTTTGATTTACCGGACTTCAGCGTGAATTAATGTACTGAGTGCCGATAATGAATACATCAAACCTGATATTGCAGAAACCTATGAATCTGGCATGTTAAATTAATAACACACTTTGCACAATGAAAGCATGTAAGCTCATATAAAACTGAGGAGTAATGGTCCCTTTTATTTTAAATGGTCTTTATTAGCCTGCAGTTTTGACTCTTAAAAAAAAAAAGAGAGAGAGATGAACATTGGGGATAAGAAAGTTCTGTCTTTTTCCTATCTCTCCTTTTTTGGACATGAAGATATGGAGTGAAATGAAAATAAAAGTATAAGTATCCACCCTATTGCAAACTTTATAGTTGTGAAAGATATACTAGTGAAGACAGGGCCCTGGTGAATTGTCTTCAATTTGTTTTGAAGTTATGGTCAAAAGTTTGACTGGCTTGCTGAAATACACTTATCCCAAAAAGTTGTAGTATAATGCTGTTTGCTACATGGGATAGTTATTGATTGCCTGGAGTATGTAATAAATTATTCAGATTATACCACTTTTTAAAAATATTTTTCTTATATTCTTTTATTTCTAATGTATACTGCTTCTTGTTCCAATATACATATGGTGACTATGAAGCTGAATACCACTTTATTAGAACACAGGGTCAGGAATTAGTTCTACTGAAAAACAGCGGAATCATAAGTTTTGAAATAGTTGCTATAAAAAACCCAAACTACTAGGTAGGAAAGGTCCAGGTCTACCACTTTTCCTGATTATCTAGCTATTATATAGCATAGAGATGGCATAGAGTCTAGCCTTCTTGAAGAAAATTGAGTGACCAGTGAGTAGCTTGTGTGGTAGAAGTGAGAGAAACACAGGGCTAAAATTACTTTCATATGTCCCCTCTGAACACATAATTTCATATTTATTTAGTGTAAATTTAAAATGTGTCAGTCATTACATATTCTTTTGGACCTATATATAAAAGGAACTCCACCTAATTCCTATTCACACCAAAGACAAAATTGTCTTTGACTTAAGTGAAAACAGGATTTGGCTCAAATACCTGACTGTAGGATCTGAAGCTACCTTTTCAGATATATAGTAGCGACACAAATAGAAGAAGTATATTCTCCAATATAACTTCTAGTTCTGAACTACATCTGAGTTATATAACTCCTAACTGAAATATAGTTAGGAATGTTTTTATGGTGAACAACCTGAAATGTACAAATGTGGGCCTATAGATCATAAGCCAGAAAGGCAGGATGAGACTGGTCTCTGTTTTGGAAACCACAGACTGTTTGCTTTAACAGGATTTAAAGAGTTAGAAGATGCCTAGTCCAGGACTAAGCAGGATAAAGCTGACTGAATAGGTTAACACGAGCATAAACATTTCCCCGGGTTTATTCTGTCTCTCAATTTTCACACAGTAAGTGAACGTTTCAACAGTCTCAGTGTAGCTGTAGGAAATATATTCAATATAGCAAGGGTAGCATAATACAAGGGAAAACAGTGCAAACCTGAATAAGGTGCTGCTTTGCAGCTAGTCTTCCTCATTGCATGAGTGTGTTCTTGCACTTACCACTATGGCATACAATTTGTCCTGCTTAGAAATAAACTGCTAAGATTGATTCCTAAACAAAACAAGAGATGCATTACGCATTTGTCTAGAGAGGATATAAAAAACCTCTTACGGGTCTCCTTTATGTATTTAGTGTTTTTACCCTTAGAAGAAGTAGTGCTTTACTAATATTTGAGGAGGGATAAGAAAAGTTGTTCCCAAAAAAAGAAATTTATGCTGAAAACTGTTCTAGAAACTTGGATAGGAAAAGTCAGTTGTTCCTGGATGGAAATGTTTCTCACTCTTAAATCTCTAGTTGAAGTTCATTTGACAAACCTATTATAAAATGAATAAATGTAGCTCTGTGTGATTTGTCCATTGTCAACACGTTAACACAATTTATTTGAAGGTAGATTGATGAAGGATGGCTGAAGGAGTTTACCCTCCTGAGTTAAAGAATAGAAAATCCTTTTTCCTTAGCATTTCTCTTTTTTTCTTAGAAGTTCACAAGAGTAGATATACAATTATCCTCGACTTGCTGATGCAAAGGAACAGAGCATTTAGTTTCTTGTCACTGTCTCTGAAATTCCTAAAGGTACAATTAGCATTTCATTTGACATAATGTTGAAAGGTTCATAGATTGATCTTCCCTAAAATGCAGCAAGAATTTTTTGAAATGCAAATTTTGACATTTATTAACTTTTATTCCAGATCTGTTTATAGACTGTAAAACTGTGCATACATTTAACTCAAAGAAGCTAAAAGGACAATGTTTAGGTGGATACTCTGTGTTATAATAAAAGTCTATTTTATTGTTTCAACAATGAAATTTTTATTATCAGAGATTTATGATATCAGCACAGCAGTTTTTACTGCATGATTCACAGTGTTTTTATAGATGTATATTCAACAAAACAAGGAGAGAAATTGTACTGCAGTGCTCTCTCTCAGGAGTGCATTTCCCCATTGAAATAATGTCAGCAGTTTTCCACCTTCAAAGCCCTATGTTTTCAAATCAATTAACAATTCTAATTGTGCTGGAACAGTTGTTCACTTAGCTTGGCAAATGGGACAGGAAACATTATTTCCTTTCTTTGCCTAAAATGAAGACTTTAATCTTCTGAACCATATTTAACATATAAAAAACACACATCTGAAAAGTTTGGCAGTTTGGAAACTCACTCAATTGTAAATACTGTTTTTCTCAGTGTTCAGGCCACAGTAGAAGAAAGGAGGAAGAGCACTACAGTTTCCCCTCTGGCTGCCAGCAAACCATCTTAAGATTCATTCTGAACGTTTCAGGTGAGATTTGTATCTGTCTGGACAGCTGTAAGAGTTATTGCTTTTGTAAGATGGTAAAACAAACACTGGTTCTGACCTAACTAGTGATACCAGAATGCAGATCTGTATCATATTACACAGGACTGACATAAAGTAGGTAATACAACATGCCAGAGCCAAGACTTAAAGGCCAAATTTACATTCCATTTTATTTATATACATATATATTGTGTGCTTAAATAGAGGCATAGTAAAAGATATAATTACTATGACTTCATGCAGAAACTAACATCCAACAGTTAAAATAAATGTGCCTGTTTCTTCTGCAAACCCCAAAGCCATTTACCAGGAGGGCAAAATAAAATTATCCCATTTTACAAGTGGTACAATTCTGTGGTACAATGCAGAATCATTTAACAAGCCCTTTTCAGGATTTAAGATATTGCTTTATGCTGAACAAAATCAAAATACTTCAGCCAAAAAAAAAAAAAGTACAAATATGTTTTTAAAGCTATACTATATCTTTGCATAGCACACTTTCATTACTCAGAAGGTCACAAAATCAGTAATAAGGTCATATTAAAAGAAGTACCAGTACAGATTATCTGTATGAAGGATCTGGTGAGCACTAACATATGTACTCACCTCAGTCCTAACCTTATGAAGGAATTTGTCAAGAATATCATAATACTCTGTACATTAAATTCAGGGATGGTTAGAACACCATTTTTTACCACAACTGTGGCCATGTCTTACTGCAATCCAAGCAGTCTTCACATGCACAGCACTGTTGGACATACTGTTTTTAACATTGTACTTATTCAGATCCATTCCAAGAAAGAGTTAAAGTTTTGACTTTCATGGTTTCATGTGGGTTTTATTCCTTTTATTGTTTAGCAGTCATTTAAACATCTTCAGTATGTATTTCTTTGCTTGTGTGATAGTGCATTTAGACAGGACATCAAAGTAAAAACGGTAACAAACTTTTAGGAATTAATTAGAAATTCGAGGTCTAGAGCTCAGCTTACATGCGTACACAAAGATGACACACTATTTCCCATGTCTTTGTTTAGCACTGACACAACTGACCCTTACGACTCAACTCAATAAACACTGCTAAGATAGACAGCACTTCTCTGTAGCATAAATTTAATTTTTCACTAATGAGGAAAGTGTCTCATATGCCAGAGGAATGGCATCGTAAAAAGATACTTGTCCTGGTATAATTTTTAGGTTTCTGATTCAGAGCCTGAAATTTGACTCGAAACAGGATTAAAAGCTAGATGAAATTCATCGGAAACTATGGTCCTCTGGACTGGTGAAGAAAAGACTACAAGAAGCAGGTGGGTAATGATCAGTACCTAGCTGCCATTAATGAAATTGTAGTAGCATTTGACACAAATTTAGCTCTTTTTGTCTGCTTCATCGTACATCTCTTTGCCCCTCTTTGCAGAGCTTGGTATCAATTCCCTATTTTGTAAATGATGAATTAAGCTAGATATTATTCAGGTTACTCAGTCACAGTGACTAGCATCTAAATTCAAGAACGCCTGCCTACCATCCCAGCCTGCCAAATCTTCAATTTTTTCTGTCCTCTCAGTGGTGATGTGTAGTCATAACACCTAAACTAGGTAATGATAGGGGACAACATTAATGTGATTTATTCAATGATTTTGTCTAAGCTGATAACAGACATTACAGAAGAATGCAGATATGTGTGTGCCACTCAAATGCATAGACATGTTTCACCTTGGGTGACTATACCTTTAGAGCAGTTCTGTTTCCAAGAATAGATTTAGGCACCTAATCTAAGACTCAGAAGGAAATTAGATCAAAACAGCATCCTTGGAAGTATTTGTTGCTCACTGGGCACCTTGATTTGTCACTTTCCAAGAACAGCAAGAGGTACACTAAGATGTCCTAGTTCTTGCCTAATACTGCTTTTCATTTTGTAAATCGAGCCTTTCCCTGTTCAAACTTCACTGGGGCTCCACGCAGTGGCGTTTCTTACTGATTTCATTCCAGCACTATCAAGTTGCCTATAAAATACACGGGAAAATTTTGTCTTTCTCTCTGAAAAACAATGGTTTGTTGTTTGTTTGGGTTTTTTTCACATGACTAGTGGCTAGAACATCCACACGGGCTGTCCCTGTTCCATCACATCCCCCTGGGAGAAGGTTCTAGTCACTAGGATAGTAGCAGTTATGAACACCTCCACTAAGTGTGAATGTTTAGGGAACCTATTTTAGAAAGAGAGTCCTGTGTTTCTTGTTTCTCCTTGCAATGACATTGCTGACTTTTGCATTCAACAATCATTTGCTTATATTCAAAAATGCCAGATATTTTTGGGGAACAGAACCTGGAATCACTAAGCAGCCAGCATCACCAGGTTAGAAAGCCATATTCTTCAGCCTGTTCTTCTTTCTGGCCCGACAAATCTCGAATTCACTTGTCATAGTAAGGCATATCTTACAAGCAGGTTAAAACTAGAGTCATTTCTTACAACATGTATTTAGCTTCCAAGACTGAAGATTCTATGACAGAAATGTAAAAAAGTTTGTGTCCCAGAAGCATATTTTTTCCCAATTTCTGTCAACCAGTGTAATACAATTCTGTTATCCTTTTTTACAAATGTTGCTTTTTTCTTGCATAATTTTTTAGGGAGAGAAAACAATGCTCATTCCCCAGAGTAGAGGGGGGAGAATTCTCTAAATAAAAGATAACATCTGAGCAGACTTCAGCACTGAATCCTTGCTGTCTGCACTGCTTAACTCTTAGTTGATATCCTTCTTATGCTGACTGCAGGGTAAATCTCTCTATAGGAGACTAGTCCTAAGGAGTATAAAATCTGTCAGTCAGATGGCCTTGTGGCAACAAGCCAGAGACTGGTACCTGGTCCTTTTTTATTTGCTGGTGTAGATACATCCAAACTGGCTGTAGTGCTTCACTGTGAGATGTAGGTTTGAGAAGACTGCTATGTCTGTGGCTACACAGTGATTTTTTTTTTTATTTGATTTTTTTTTGACTGGAAGTAAAAACATTATTAAATACTTTGGGGAAAAAAAAATATGGAGGAGCTTTCCTTCAAAAATGATTTTTGTGGTGTGGATTCTTAGGTGGCAAAGTGCCGTTACAAAGTCCTAGGGAGACATGTCAACTTAAAGAAGGCGTGGGATTTTAGCTAACCTATGTCACTGGTGTTACTTAACTGGTTTTAGCTGCTCTGGGCATCCCTCTTTGAGAGAGGAAGGTATCTCAGATACCTAATATGATGTTACAATTTCTGTTCTAGGGACATTGTTAAAGTTAAGAACTATGATACTTGTCTCTGTCCTTTACCAAACTTAACCTTGTCACAGTTTGACCCTGAACAGAACTCCTTGACCTGGAAGCTGTAGCTCATGGAGAACTCCTCTCATTTGTTCTTCTGGAGAACAACAAGCTATTCACCTCTGTTGTGCTGCAAGGCTTATTCGCTTTATGGTCAATTCTCAAATGTCTGTGAGAAGATTATCTGGGTTATGTATTATATGTGTCACACTTAAAAAAAGAGAAAATCCTTTTCTGACCTCATTCCATGCTTATAGTCTCATTCTTAAAAGGTAAATATACTAAACAGGATGTGCTAGCATTTACTGTAGATGGCAGGGGGGGAGTGGGGTTTATCTATGCTTAACTTTATTTGAGGATCCTGTCCCCTCCTGTCACTGTTCTTGCAGACATGGCAGTATTTATGCTTGAAACCTGCTGCTACAGAGTTACAGAGAGTTTGGTATCTAAAGTACTGTGAACACATAAAATACTGTAAAAGTCATTGTGATTTGGGATGGCTTATTCTTGACCACTCTTTGCCCCCACCACTGTGTAATTCATTCCTGCTATTCTCTTTTTTCCTATTCTTTGTACCTCTGAGCAATTGATTTCTTTTGATAGGAGGTTTGATTGATGCTGTCTTGGCTAGATATCAGCTTTTTGAATTTTGTTTCAGTGCTTTGTATTGTGGCAATTGTGTAACATTTGAATATTATAGGCGCCTGAGACAAGATTAAATAAATAAAATTAAGAGTTGTATGAAATGTTATCCCCCTTTGTTTTTCTTTGTATATTTTGGTTTATTTACTGAATAGCTACATTTTTCAACTGATATTTGCTAAATATTTAGCATTATAATAATAATTTGGGGATTTCTATCCTGAATGTTTTTTTATTTTTATACAAAGTATTGTATGACACTTATTCCAACTAAGTAGATTATTTTTCCTGACATTTATTTCTTATAGTTCAGCATGACTTAGACATAATTCATAATAATAGGATGATAGCGTGTTTACTGTTCTTATTTTAATCCTTCAGTTTTATCTTAAAATATGGAATTAGAGAAAGAACAGCTTTCCCCTTTGTTAGTAATATTTATTGACAAAAAACGTTATGAAAATATTTTGTCTTCTTTTATGGAATTTTAGACTTTTAACATCAGTTGAACAACTGCACTTCTGGCCTTAATATACACATATGCAAGTCTCTTTACTACTCTGTCTAAAAAAAGAATCAAATATTCAGGGAAGTGACAGACAAGGCTTAGTATAACCTGTCCACCCTTTATAAGATTTACTCCATCAGAGGGTATGTAATGGTTGCTGGGATAATGATTACATTAGTTATTAGATTAGAACAGAAAATATTAAAACCCTCTGATTAGATAAGTGTTTTTAACACAGTTGAAACTAATATGTATTTCTGTTAAATGAAGTAGAGTTAATGGCATGCTTATGACAAACACAAAAGATATTTCTATTAATTTCTCTGTTTTACCATAAAAAATGGAGTAACTTTCATGATTTAATATTCATATTGCACATCCTACGGGGCATTGGTGCTACAAAAATCATGTCTTACTGAAACATAAACATGCTTCCAGTGCCATATCTAGAAAAAGAGACTTGAAATTCTGGCAGTGAGGTCTCATACAACTTACCCTGTATGAGACAGTAACTACTACACAATATTTTAAATTAATGAACTTGATTTTCCTTTTAAAAGTACTCTGAATATCAACATAAAGCATTTTCATTTCACCCATTTTAATGGCTGGGAAACTGAGATAGGCTACCAGAGCCAAAATGTGTTAGTTGTTGCACCAAGAGAGATGCCCAAAGGCAGCGAGGATCTGGTTTTGATACCATGATACTTTCAGCAAGGGAACTTGTGTCCAAAAGCTGTACATTGAGTAGAGCAGCATTTTCCAACATCCTTGATTCCTTTGTTAGGCTTTTACAAGGATTTTTTTTGCTGGACTTTGTTTTGGATGCAGAAAACAATTCAGTGTTTGGGAGAAATACTGGCATAAGTAGGGGATTTTTTCAGTTGAATTGCTTTGCTGATTATTAATTCTGTTATTTAACAAGTATGTTCAGATATGTGTAGGGAATTTGGTCAGTAGCTTGTACTAAGAGAAAAAAAAAAACCTCAAACATTCACCAATGTTTTTGATTTCCCTCATTAATCATGCAAAATGTTGATCATGCAATTATGATATGTAAAAGTTAAAATGTCAATAAAATAATAATACACATTTCAGTACTTTATTAAATAGAGGGTGAGGGGAGGAGTGTCATTCATGATCACTCAAGAGCTGCAGGAGATAGGAGTAAGTTTAAGGAGGAGGTGAAAGTTGGAGGACAAGAGAATTTCCCTGGAAAATCTTTGTTTTGAACTGCTCTTTCCTGGATGACCTCTGTATTATGCATTGCTGATTTAGACTGTGATCCAACATATAATTATATGCTCCCTGACTAAATTTCATAAATGTATCTTGCCTGCAAAGGTTTTCAAGATTAAGCTTTCTGAGGAATGGCTTTTTCACACAAACAGTGGAATCTTCATTACACTTTTAAATTTTTTCTTCATTTTTAAATCTTCTAATGGTGGTAAACCATGTAGTATTATAGGAAAATGCAAAGAGTAGACATATTAAACTTTTAAAAAATCTAAATACATTATATTTTTCTTTCCTGCTTTATTTGAGCACAATTATGCACTATATTCATCTATTATTGGGCACCAGTTACTGCCAAAACATGTCTGGATATATCTATATCAATCTATATCTATATTTATACCTAGGACACATATAACCATTTACTACTGAATTATTGTGTATAACAGTAGTGCGGAAACTTTGCACCTGTCAGTTCTGGCTGATTTTCAAAATTGTGCGTGAGTGTCAGAAAAATGACCTGCCAGTCTGTGCTAGTGATTAAGGTCCCACACAAATTCTTCAGTGATTTAAAAACGGTGTTTATCCTTGAAGGGTTATTCTGTATGAGCCTGTCCATCTCATAGCTAGCAAGTGAAATGTTTACTGTCGGAATTCGGGATAAAATGATAGCTCCAATGTCAGTAGCACAGTACTGTCCATTTTGTGGCTAGTTTAAAATCACATAGGATGAAATACAGGCCCTGTTGAAGTCAGCATGACTTTGACATTGATCTTCCAGCAAAATTATTTTTGCTGATTAGCTTTATCTACTGATAACCTGTATTATAATAGTTTTTTGGGGGACCAGCTGTTTACTGAGGCCCCGACAGACTTCTCCCAATTTTAAATGCAAAAGACACAGGGCCAGACTGAGCTTCCTAAATTTTGTTTGGGTTGGGGAGAAAGAGATGGGATCCACAGTCCTCTTGAGAGGGTAATTCAGAGCACCAGCATTAATCTCTTTTTTCAAGGTCTCTTCTGAAGTAACATGTATCTCTTCATGTTTGTTGAACATTGCAGCAAGCCTTAGAAGATCACAGACTTCACCTAAATGCTGAGGCTGGACCACAGAAACAGCAAACTCAGGCAGGGCACTTTGGTTGTATCTTGAGGGATGTCACATGGCAGGCAAAGATCCATCCTCAGAGAAGATATGAGCAGGTCCTTGCTGCAGCTTGAAAACAGGATTAGTTAATTTTTTCAGCTAAGTTTGAGAAAAAATTTGTAACCAGAGAAAGAAAGACCTGGAAGAGCTAAATTAATGTTTGTTTCTTCTTAATCCCATTTTTTTACTTGGCAGTCTGTAATGGTTTCATGTTCACCTGTTTGCCAAATTTAGTCCAGTGGTCTGAGTGTTTACTCTCTTTTTCCCTCTGTGAGATAGGATCAGGAGAAAAGCAAAGCAGGCCCAGACTTAAAGGTATAGATTTATTAACACACACTAAAAGGAGACAATGACAATCAAAACAAAACTTTCAAAACATTCCTTTTCCCCCACCAGCTTTTTTTCTTTCTCACAGTGTATGAAGGAAAAACTCAGAACTCTAGGTCAGCACCACTTATAAAATAGTTGTTAATTAATCCTTTTAAAGAGAGAAGTCTCTCCTGATCTGTTGCAGTAACTTTCCACAAGACAGAACAGTCTGCTTGTGGCTTTTTAACTAAAAGCAGCCACCCAGGGGAAAAATCTGCAGTTGTGAACCTCCCATATTACGTAGCCTTTCTCGTGGCTACATATGGGCCATAGACTCATGCATACTGGGGTATCATTTTAAAAATGAACAACTCAGACAAAAAGGATATTCTTCATCTCATGGAACAGAGATCTCTTTTTACTTCTTCACTGGCACAGAGGGCTTCTTATCTCATCTTTCTCTTTTTAAACACCTCACAGGATCACAGCTACTACTTCAATATTCACTCAGTCAATTACAGACACCTTTGTTCAATCCATCTCCCCAATTCGTATTTACCACGGTTTAAAGGAATATTCTAGCATATTACAGTCTGTTACCATGGTTCACATAAGATTTTCAGCCTAAGACCAAGGCATCTTCTCATCTCTTCCACCTGAGGGGTCACTCTTCCTTCGCTGACTCTAATATCTTCATGTTGTCCTTTTACATGTCCCTAGTTTGGCCTCTTCTCTCCCTTAGAGAAGGGTTAGGGCTTTGGAAGTTTCATCTGTGCAAGGAAAGAGTTAATATCTTGCCCAGGGCCTGCAGTGGTCACATGGTGGTCTCTGCCGGACAGCAGCTGCTAGGATTTCAGAGCTGCAAGGATGGGGGAAGAGAACTCACGTCCAGGGATCTCGGAGCAGCCTGGCTGGTGGATGCCTCCTGCCCACCCCTCGGTGACAATCAGCGCGGGCCCGACCCAACCGGGCCCGTAGCTGCTATCAGGGGCCCGGCACACATCTCCCTCGGCTCAGCTGGTGGCGGGGTAGGCTTTAAAGTTAGCTGATGTTAAGGTGTAGCCTCCCCTTCCCCCACTGGCAGCTGATGGGGCCCAGGGCCACGGCGAGGCCAGGTCCAGCTCCCCCCAACAGGGAGGAGCAGCGGGCCAGGCCGGCCTAAGCTGTTCCACGGAGTGGCCCCAGGGGGCCAGTTATTACCTGCTCCTCCAGCCAGAAGGGAAAAAGGGCCAGCTCACAAGAGTTTCAGCTTAATATGGGTATTCCTAACGTCACATCCAGCTTCCTCAGTGGTTAAACAATATGTCAATATCTAAAAATTGGTCTCTGATAGGTCCCTGTCCTTTCCACAGGAAACTAACAGGTCCTTGCAGGGTTACAGGGAACTGTTTCCTTTAACTAAAAACCAAGCTGTGTTAACTCATGACACAGTCTGAGGGATGCCATGACACAGACCTCCATGATACGCTCAGAGTAGCAGCTGGTGAGGCTGATGAGGCCTCTTCCTCTGTGTATTGAAGACATTCCAGAAAAAGCATTTTGATGTATGTATTTACATTAATGGAAGACAGTCATACCAGTTACACAGAAACTAATTGTTCGCTTAGCCTGCTACTGATCTGACGAACGGTAAACAATGATAGTGCAGCAATCACTGAACATACTGAGGCATGGTGAAGGAATTCAGTGCCCAGAGGCACTTACAATCAGCATTCATTTAGAACATGTATCTCTGCAAATGCAACCTGTGTGCAGTAGGAGGCATAACTGGACAGAGATTTTCAGATACAGACACTGCTTGAAACATCTGAGAGTGTTCCACAGGACCACAGTTAAGAACCACACATAAGGGTCTTAACACTACACAATCCTATTTTTGGTGCAGAAAGGGACAAAGATTCATCTCTCTCCATCACTCTTCCACTGTGATGAGCAACAGTTCTGTATTTACAAGAGCAAAATATTGCAGAGACACTGAGTGAAACCACGCTTAGAAAACTAAGGATAATGTAGGCCCATTAGTAAATAGAGGGAAGACCTTGATAACAGAGAGGGCAGAGAAGGCAGAGTTACTTAACACCTTCTTCGCATCTTCACTGGTTAGAGCAGTCCTCAGGAATGACTGGCCCGGGAGACCAGGGTGAAGCAAAGTTAAAAGACTTTCCCATGATTGATGAGGTTTGGATTAAAGAACACCCGAGCCAACTGAACATCCACAAGTCCTTAAGCCCTGACAGGATGCATCCATGAGTGCTGAGAGAGCTGGGAGATACCATAGCAAAGTCACTCATGATCGTCTTTGAAAGGTTATGGTAATCAGAAGAGGTTCCTGAGGGCTGGAAGAGAGCAAATGTGATCCCTTGAAAAGTCTTCAAGAAGGGCAAGAAGGAGAACCCAGGAAACTACCAGTCAGCCTCACCTCAGTCCCTGGAAAGGTGATGGAATGGCTCATCCTGCATGTCATCCCTAACTGTGGGAAGGAAAAAAATGTGTTCAGGAGTCGACAGCATGGATTCACTAAAGGTGAATCATGCTTCAGGCTAAATCAGACTAAACCTGATAGCCTTCTATGATGAAGCAACTAACTGGATGGATGAGAGAAGAGCAGTAATATTGTCTTCAATATTATGTATGTGTGTATTATTATGAAAGGGTCTCCAGCAAGGCTCTCAACACCTCACGATATCCTCATAGTCTAAGTCAGGAAGTCTGAAGTGGATGACTGGACAGTAAGGTGGATTGAGAACTGGCTGAAAAGCAGATCCCAGAGGGTTATTATCAGTGGCACAAGATTTAGTTGGAGGCCTGTCACTAGTAGTGTCCTCCAAGGTTCAATACTTGGCCCACTATTGTTTGATTTACCCATCAATGGCTTGGATGAAGGGACAGATGCCCCCTCAGAAAGTTCACTGGTGACACAAAGCTGGGAGGAATGGCCCAGAGAGTTGTGCAAGCCTTCAGAGGGATCCTGACAGGTTGGAGAGGTGGGCAGAGAGGAGCTGTCTGAAATTCAACAAAGGTAAATGCAGTGTCCTGCACCTGGAGAAGAATAACCCCATGCAGCAGCACAGGCTGGGGGCTGACCTGCTGGAAAGCAGCTTTGCAGAGAAGGAGCTGCCAGTCCTGGTGGATAACAAGCTGTCCATGAGTCAGCAGAGTGACCTGGCGGCCAAGGAGATCAAAGGTATCCTGGGTGCATTAGGAAGAGCATTGCCAGCAAGTCAAGGGAGGTGATCCTGATCTACTCAGCCCTGGTGGGGCCACACCTGGAGTGCTGTGTCCGGTTCTGGGCTCCTCAGGACAAGAGAGGCTTGGAGCTCCTGGAGCAGGTCCAGCACCAAGGAGGGCAACAAAGATGATTAGAGAACTGGAACATCTCTCTTATGAGGAAAGGCTGAGCAGGCTGGGCCAGGTCAGCCTCAGGAAGATTCAAGGAAGAAGAGATCTCACCAATGTATTCAAGTATCTGAAGAGAGGGTGTCCAGAGGATGGAGCCAGGCTTTTCTTGGTAGTGCTGAGCAACAGGACAAGAAGACACCAGCAGACTGTGACACACAAGAAGTTTCACCTGAATATAAGGCAGAACTTCTTTACTGTGCAATTGACCTAGCCCTGGGTCAGATTGCCAAGAAAGGTCTATCCTCACTGAAGATATTCAAGACCCATCTGGGTACAATCCTACGCCACATGCTCTAGAATGGCCCTGCTTGACCAGGGAGTGTCCTGGTTTAGGGCAAAATTAGGAGGAAACCTCCAAAGGGGTTCCTCTGGAAAGCAAACCCAAACGGCTCCTCCCCCCAGCCAGTCTGAGAAAAAACTTTCTCTCAGAGAAAAGTGGAAAAAACTATTTATTTAACAAACAAGATGCCCACAAGCACAAAGAATGAATAATATGAAACAATAAAACCTCTGCCCGCTCCAAAGAGAGATGGCAAACTGAGCCAGTCCTTGCTGTGGGTGCAGCTCAGTTCACTCAATCTCTCACCAGCCCCACTCCCTCCGGAGGGCCAGGCCCGGCAGCCGCAGGTGCCAGCCCTCGCTGCTCCTCTGGGTTTGTCAGTCCAGAGCAGATTTAAACAGTCCCAAAAAAAAGGGAAAAAACAGTCCAGGGAACTTCTCTGCCTCAGCCAGCTAAAACTAACTAAGAGCACAGGAGATCTCTGTCCCAGTGCTGTCTGTGCCTCAGACAAACGCCGGAGCAAGGCCGTGTGGGAGTCAGGCAGTTTTCTCAAAACAAACTGCTGCTGCTCCTTTCTCCCGCTTTGCTCCCAAAACCATTTTAAAGGTACACAACTCAATATACAGCACAAACAGAACAGACGATTGGGGATATAAGCATCATAAAGTCACCCTATCACAGGGAGGTTTAACCCTGGTGACCCACAGTGGTAGCTTCCAACCTCACCCATTTCTGTGATTCTGAGATTCCTCTGGATAGGTAAATGGTCCATCCCTTCAGCAGGGCCATGACTATATCTAACCAGTTTAGAAATCTGAAAAGCTACTTCCCTTGTGGGACCTGATCTAGAAAGTGCTGAGTGTTTTCTGCATGCAAGCACAAACTCTTGTTTTCTGCTCAAGAGAGATTTGGGTGTTGTGGTTCCTTTTATTCCTTTTTTTTTTTTTTTTTTTTTCCAATAGAAGGAAGAGAATTTTTTGGTCCTTCTTTCTGTTGAGAAGGACTGAGCTGCAGGCCCATCAGGATATAAAATCAAGAGCTTATGAGCTGAAAGAAGTAATGGATCACTTTCTCTAAACCCTGTTGGCTGACATGGATTTTGTCAAATTATTATCTTTTGAGCTGCACATCTTTGTCAACATGCAGCTTGTTTCCTTGGGCTGTGCTCTGATTTCTAAAATCTGATATAGCTTCTACAGCTCTTGCTGTAGGGTTTTGTGGGAGAGAGTTTTGATCAGATTTATGTCGGCTTCTTTTCCACATCCTAAAATGATATAAAATAAAATCTTGTACAAATCTGTTTTATATAGCAAATTTAAGATGTTACACCTGTAACATAGACTTAACCATGTTCTAAACACAAATAATAAAAATCATCTGAAGTCTCTGCTTACAAATTTCCTTTAGAAAACATTTACTGATTGTACCTGACTTGTTTTTCTATGTCAGTGCGAAGACAAAGCAAATGCTGATTAAAGCAATTAAAAGTTTCCTTTGTTTGCACAAAGAGATGTATTCATATGCAGCTTTTTTCTTTGTCGACATCTTAATAAGCACCAGCAGATTGAAATAAAATCTGTCATCAGTTATATTTTTTTCTTGGACTAACTGTCTACTTCACATACATATTAAGAAAGATTTGTTACCAAAGCTTCCTTACATGTTTTCTATTTGTTGTTGTAAAATGGTAAATGTTGAAATAACACTAGATCTATCAATCTGATAATATAATGCAATTCATCTGACAGCTGAAGAGGGGAAAAAATGTAATGACTTATATAGTATTTGAGTAGTGTATTTTTTGTTGTTGTTGTGTTTTTCTTCAAAAACACAACTGTGCTATTTGGGTGTCTGCCACCACGGAGGGATATAAAGCATTATTGTGGATGGAGGATTCTGCTTTAGCAGAATATAAATTAACTGCCGTGTAAATATAAACATCAATTAAGTTCTGTCACTTGTTAAATATTTATTTACTAAAATGATTTAAGCAGAAAAGCTTGTTGAGGGGAAAATTGTCTGTTTTTATCTATATGCTGCTGGTACCTCTTAGAAGCCTGCTTTGTTTCTATTGTTTCTTTATATATAATCTCTTATGTGTGGTTGCAGAGGTTGCTATTTCAAGCAGCTGAAAATTTAAGGTGTATTTCGCACCAATGTTGAGCAGCATTAGGCATGTAACTCCCATTAATGCTAATGGGAATTAAGCAGATAAATACCTTCTTGCCTCGTGGATAAGTGACTTCCATTTTTTAAGGTGACAGAGACTTCATCTGTGCAGCTGAGACATGATTGCACATGGCAAGATCAGAGCAGTGCCCAGATACAGAGGGGAAGAATAAAACATCGGCAATTTATTTATCCTTTTATTCTGATTATCTCATTGATATAAACTGTCAGTAGCTTTCAAAAGATTGTTAGGCTTACACAAACTCACGAGCAAACATTGTTAAGTTGCATGATCTTTTTCAGCTAAATGATGTACCTAGAGACATTTATGACTTTCAGTTGTTCCTCATTTCTTTCTCATATTAAAAATATTATTCAAAATTGGGTTTCTTTTGACTTCTATTGTCATAAAATAACTATTTCAGAATAAAATCTCATGAAATAGAAGTTACAGAATGAGTAATTTGTACCACTGGAATATCCCTATCATCATTTTTCTTTCCTGAAAGAATAATTCTGTTTCCCTCATTTGTTCTTTGTGTTACACTGGATCTATTTATTTGACTCAGGCAGATGATAATTATTTCAATAAGAACCTAGATATTTTAAAGAAATGTCTATAAAAAATTCAGAAGAGAAACCTGTTCTGGAAATATGGGTTGATTGGATGCAAATGAAACTTTCTGGATTATGACTTTACTTCACATCAGGCTTAAAATACAGAATATTTCCATCTGATATTTAAATATGAGAGAGATCAGATATAAAGATGTAAGAAGATGTGACAAGTTCTAAATAAGCATTAAAATCTTAAACTTACATGTGCAGAAAAACAACTCTTTGGAGCCAAAAAATTTAGAAAGAGAAATAAAAGTTTTTAAGCTTTCAAGACAAGACACATACTTACTCCTAGATTTACTCTTTAGTCAACACAACTAACCGTGTCAATACTGAACCAAACTAGTATGTACAAACCACCCAAACACCTTTAACTGGTCATTGTTAAAAGGCCCAAGAGCTGGGTGCCTAATTGCCATAAATGCTGATTCCCCTAAGTTCTTTCCACATTCCCATCTAAATTTTCAATAATGATAGCAATCAGACAAACCATTTCAAAATCCTAATCAAATGTCTTCTCAGAGCATTCATAAAATGAAATGCTGATGCTGCACATTCTATTTAATTGAGATACACTTAGACTAGGAAGTCCGCTTAATCAGGACGTCTCTCGGGGAACAATTTAAGTCCAATGATACTTAATGGCAATGACTACTGCTTAATGTGGATGGCAATTCTGCTTAATTGAGATTTCTTCCAGTGATCTAGTAGTTTACAGCTCTACACTTTTAAATAACTAAGACTAATTTTGTTATGGTTTATGTTTTACTATATGTATTTTAAGTAAATGTGATGAATTGAGTGGAATAACACTTAAAAAATGTTAGTCTCTGTAGCAAATCAGGCCTTACAGCATTAAAAATTCCAGAGTGGGCATGGCAAAGTAGAAGGACATATGGTAAAAATGTGTAAACTGAAAACAGTAGTGTTAGATGAAAAGAGAAGATTGTCTCATTTTTTGTCTGTGTAGGAAACATTTAAATTATTTTTTTTTAGTGGAAGAAGGGTCCAGAATTCAGTTTTGAATGTAGATCGATGTCTTCTGAACCTTTGAGTGTCAAAAGATGGGGAAGCAAACAAATGAGGCACGTAAGTTAACAACAAGCAGCAGATACAGCACATCCACTGTGTACATACCATGGAGGGCAAGAAGAGAGATCTTTGAGGTGTCTTCACGGATGTTCCTGGCAAGGTCCTCACATGTACAAGGTGTGCCATGAAATAAAGCAAGAAGCAACATGTTTTACATGGAGCTATTCAATGAAGACGAAGACCAGTGTATAACAAGACTCTCAACCACCTGAAAAATGGATAAGGTAGAAAACCGCCAGGATGGATGTTAAAGGAAAAACAAGTACATGGGAAAGGGTCTAAATCCTTCTCAAGACTAGTTACATCTCTAACCCATGGAATCTTTACATCACTGAAGTAAAGTGGAGTATTATGTGTCCCTCATGGATACCTAATCTAGTGGCTGCATACAATTGTTAATGAACAGTATATTTGATCTGCATGAAAGCCCCATCCCCTACAGAGTATGTGAATGTGAAAAAGGTAGCTGAAATTATTATAACTTTACAAATGCTTGATCAGCATAACTGTTACTGCTTAACAGGACTACTGTGCACCTCTTTTCAGCAAACGAAAGCTTTTTAACCTTGGTGTATCCAGAGTGTAACTTGGGATGTGAAACCACAGACTCAAACGTGAGTTAGTGGGAATTTGTTAGGGCAGCACAGCTTTAGGCTGCTTTTATAAAACAGGGAAGTTCAGTGCCATTACAGCAATTACTAATTTTTAAAAAGTACCTTTTCTGCAATGGACCCTGCCAATTGAAGAAACATTGCACAGCTATTACTGTTGACAAGCATATTCATCGGCTTTAAATCTAACCTGCTTAAACTTTTTAAAAACATTTGAGTAAATATTTTGCCTTTATGGCAGTAGGATTTTGTGGCTAAGGAAGTCGTAATGCTGCCACATTTCACCCACTATCTGCATATAACTGAAAATGGTGCTTAGTTCTAACCTTCAGCACTCTATGCCTTACCCTGTCCTATGATGAGACTGCACACCATGCCAAATTGTGTGTTTGCTTTATGATGTGCAGAGTAACAAAGAAACCTGCTACAGTCTTTAAGAAAGTAAAAAACACAATCATGTTTTGCCTAATATTGCACTTCCTTCCACTATTCCCTATTTGGTAGCTGCAGCAGAAACTCTTAGAGGTGGAATTTAAAATATGACAATCCGTCAAGGCTACAAAAAATCCTGAATAATCTGTAGCAAATCAACGACTTCCATATCATCAGCAAAGGAAGGTGGTTCAGACTTGTTGAACCCTAGTTATTATAGGCTTGAACAACTCCTGATATAGAGGAGAGATATGCATGATTATGCAGGCAAGCACAAGTTAAGTAAAGCTGACTCCTGCTCACTGCAAATCTAATTGACAATTTTGTTGCCCTTCTCTGGCTATTTAAGAAGAGTGGTGAGGTCAATGGTAATGACATGTCTCATGGTTGGAAAATGCCACCCACTTGGTTTCTTTTTACAAGGCATTGATTTCAGACTTCTAAGCTCAGCTTTGTTACAAGGAAAGAAGAATTTTAAAAAGCCTAGTGGAGTGAATTTTCTGCTTGCAAAAGGTGACTAGCTGACAACGGCAGAGTCTGTATTGCTCTGTTTTCACAGAGGAGATGCTGTACCTTTGCATTCCCTCTTTCAGTATTGCACTGGCAGTTCATTGTCTGCTTCCTCATGTTTTCATATGTACTTCAAACTTGATCTTGTAGGGTCATTCCTAGGAGGAAGATTTTTACACTTTAGACTAAGTCTGGAGACTTATAAAAAGCCCTAAATTAATTATATTTAAGATAAAAGATTTTCTTTTTTTTTATTATTTTAAAGGAATAAGGATATTAATTTCTTGTTGTGATCATCATGATTAACAAAAATGAAGACTAGAAATACAAGTAGCATAGAAATGAATCTGCCAAGCCTTCTATCTGTGTAAAAATATTCTCAGAACTAACACTGATGCCTTAGATTTTAGCTTTCATAGTTTCAGATTCTGTGCCATCTAAGGATGTGGTTTGGAGCCTCATATTAAGTGCTAGTAAGCTCTCTTCACAGAACAAGTAGACAAAACAAATTATTTCCTGCTGAAGACCAAGGACAACTTTCAGCCCAAAAAGCATAAACAACGGTGGACTTAAGGGAAGAACAAGAGGGATGGGACCTCACAACCTGAAGCTGTAATTGGACAATTATACCCCAGCATGAAAATAGACCAAAACATATAAAAGTGTAAAATCTCGTGATTGAGCAGCCATTTTGTGTGGCCATTCCTAACCCACCCTGGGTGCAGCCTTGGTCAGGCTCCTGTAATGCCCAGGGTGGGTCCTGGAAGCCTTTTAATAAATATCTACTTTATTCTCTAGCTCTGTCCAGCCTCTGTTTCAGGTCAGCCTTCCTAAGGCATCAACACAAACAAATTAGTCTCCTGCTGCCCTGACTTGTAGGGTGAAAGTTGCTACACATTAGACTGAGCCTGGAGACTTATTAAAAAGCCTCAAATTAATGACACTTCTCAATACTGTTAAAAGATTTTTTAATGTTGTTCATTTTAAAGAAATAAGAATATAGCTTTCTTGTTGTGATCATCATGATTAACAAAAATGAAGCAGAATAGAAACAACTTTCTTTTTACTCCATGCTCTGAGACTTAGAATTCAGATGGCATTCAAGTACTTTCAAAACTTACTGATTAAAAGCCTGATTTTTAAACACTGGCTATTTGCAATCTTATAGTGCTCTTCAAAGACCACTAGACAGTTTATGAGAAGTGCTGAGAAACTTCTCAAAGTATATATGTGGTGTATTTCTCCTCAAAATATCTGTTTTACAAACATTTAGTTATGTAGAACCCTTTCACTGAAACTGGATTTAGTTCCCACCTGTAACACCTATATTTAGGTGTGCAAAAATACATGATTATGTGTGAGCTAAATGTCTGCCAAAGGAATTGATAGAATTTTAAAAGTGGCCAAAGGCAAAAGTTGACAAAACATTAGTGCCTAGTACTATTTAAGATGCCTCAGACTATTTGAGACAGTCTCTTGTGCTGTTATACAAGGCAAAGAACCTGTGGCAAACACACTTTCTTGGAGTGTCAGACACTGGATGGAGAGGTCAAACCATTTCAAATGGTACCAGTAATTTCTGGTTTGGTACAGAGTTGAGCCATTTTGAGATTTCTTTGAGTAGCTCTCCATCGCCTACAAGAAAAAATCAGATCCTTTAAATAATGACACCTACATTTACACAAATAAATTCAAATTTACACCACTTAAAAATCATCCAGTGATGATCTACAAGAATTTTAGAACCATTTCTGGGCCCAGTTAGCGAATATGCTTCCTTGTACTACATATAATGAAATGTGAGAGGAGTAACACACCCTCTCACCTTAGTTCCCTGGCCATGGCATAAGGTAAGATTTCCATCTCACCTAAGGACTCACAAAAGTGAAACTTATGCCCATTGTTTACTCTCTGAATCACACTGAGTAATCCCATACTCCATCTATAGTCAGTGAAGGTGCTACAGGTACTGCAAAAAATTATTCTTTTTGTAGAAGCATTGCACACCTGTCTGCTTCCCCCCATCCGATGACAAATTTAGATAATTAGTAGTAGCATCTTTGTCTAATACCTTAAGATTGATATCTGGACTTCAGTAAGGCCTTTGACAGTCTCCCACAAAAACCTCACAGACAGGCTGTTGATGTATCGGTTGCATCAGCAGTGAGGTGAATGGAAAACTGAGTGAACCAAGCCTGAAGGGTGGTGATCAGAGGCACAAGTCTAGTTGGAGGCCAGTAACTAGCAGTGTATGCCAGTAATCAATACTGGTTCCAGTCTTGTTCAACGTCATCATCATTATTGGTCTGGATGAAACATCAGCGTGTACCTTCAGCAAGCTTTCAGATGACCCAGAGCTGAGATGAGCAGCTTTTACATAAAAGGGTCATGCTGCCATCCAGAGGGACCTCAACAGAGGGGTGGAATGGGCAGGACAGGAACCTTACAAAAGTTCAGCAAGGAGAAGTGCAAAGCCCTGCATCTGGGGAGAAATAAGCCTATGCATCAGTGTGTGCTGGGAGCCATCCAGCTGGAAAGCCGCTCAGCAGAAAAGGACCAGGGGATTCAAATGGGCACCAAGTTCACATGAACTAGCAGTATGCCCTTGGTGCAAAGAAGGTGAATGACACCTTGGGTGGTATTAGGCTAAGAATTCCCAGCAAGTTGAGTGAGGTGATCCTTTCCTTCTACTCAGCGCTGGTGAAGCCACACCTGGAATTTTGTGTTCATTTCTGAGCTCCTCAGTACAAGAGAAACATGGGGACAGTCTAGTGAAGGTGCACTTAGATGGAGCACCTCATCTGTGAGGAAAGGCTGTTTAGCTTGAAGCAGAGAGAGCTCAGGGGGGATCTTACTGAATTGTATAAATACCTGAAAGAGGTATAAATAGCCTCTTTACAGTGGTGTACAGTGGCACCTCTTGACAAGAGACAATGAACACAAACTGAAACATGGGAAGTTCTATCTGAACACTGGGAATTGTCTTTTACTTTCGTGGTGACTGAGCCTTGGCGAAGGCTGCCCAGAGAGGTTTTGGAGTCTCTGTTTTTAAAGATAATCAAAAGTTCTCTGGACATAATTCTGGGCACCTGGCTCTAGGCGTACCTGCTTGAGCAGCAGGTTTGGACAAGATGACCTTCAGAGCAACCTCCCAACCTCAACTATTCTGCAGTTCTGTGATTAGAGTATTCATCAGAGATGTGAACAACTCGGATTCAAGCCTTCCTCTCTGACTTCAAGTAAGGAAATCAGATCTTCCAGATGTGAATAAACTCCTATCTAGGCAAAACTTTGAGGTTTGGCATTTCAGGACTAGTTACAAAGCCTTGTATATGCTTTAAATACCATGGCCAAGGTTGCAGCGAGATGCACACAGGTCTTTTAACAGTGCACTATTTCCTTGTTGAATCACACCTCTTTACTCTGTGCCTTTTGAAGCATGGAGGTGCTAATAAATTTATATTAATAAACACTTGCAAGGCTTCCTATATAAAGTGCTTCACTTCACTTCTTGTATTGGATAAAAGGAAGGTGCTTATCTGCACTGCCATGGGGAAAGAACTGTGACTCAAGTTTGTAATCATTCTCTTGAATTTCTCTTTTGTTGTGCTTTTTTTAGGGCCTAAATCAGCCTTCCCAGCTCACGACCAGTAAAGTTCTGACAAGACAAATTCCCAAATCATTCCAATCCTGTTCCCTGTAGTTGAGGGCAAATAAAAAAGTAGGAGTTCTGAAGTGTCTTAAGTAACTACCCAGGCAAGAAAAAAAGGCACACTTCCCATTTTATTCACTGTGTGTTTCCACTGCATGCAAAATATCTCTTTATTTTAACATTGTAAAGAAAGCAACAAATGGCAGATAAGGTTTCATTTTGATTCTTAACTCCAGTGAAAATGATCTCCTGTGGGTACTGGGCAAATTAGCAAACATTTAATTGAAACACAGCTCAGAATGAAGACGTGCCCATAAGCACCTAGGAAAATTTAGGTGCCTCCAGGGTTCTGTGCCAGGTGAGGAGGGGTTATAAGACAGAATAATAGAATGCTTGTATTTGCAGTTCTGCCAACTCTTCCTGCACTTAAAAAGCTGGCCCTGAGGTCGTATGAATGTGCTCAGATTTCATTTTAAACAAAAAAAAGGAAGTTTCTGGAACTGAACAGGAACTTGAAAACAAGAATTTTAAAGACATAAAACCAAAGCAAAAAGAGAGCTAGAATTCATATTTGTAGGCATGTGTAAATGATTTATATATACACATATATACATACACACACACGTAGCTAAACCTAACTCCTTCTTATTAAGATGATCCTTGTTTTTTTTAAGGCTTTTGCTCATGACCATTTACAGTATAGGTTGGTAGAACTGTGTCTATCAATTTTTTTGGTAGACTATATATATTTTTTCTTTTCTCTTGAGGAATGAACTGCAACCCATACATTAATTAAATGTTACCTTAAGAAAACTGTGAAAATAGTTCTTCAAAATGCATTTTCCTGGTGCAATAGAGAGATGTGTGTTTGGTTTTACTGGTGTGAGCATCAAGAACTATGGGATTGTCAGTATTATAAGAATAAGCTCGTTCAAACTTTCATCGTTGGAGTCTCTCAGAACCTCATCTAACACCAGCAAATAAAACCTAGGCTGTGCATTTACTAAAATGAAAAAAAATATACAGTCTACACACATTATTTTATTGTTTAAATGGTTCTCATTCATGTTTCATTTCAATAATATTTCCCCAGCTTGTAAAGCTTATGTTACATTGAGCTCCTCTTTAAATTCACAATGCATAAAACTGCCAGGTGGCCTAATAACAGAGTGCATTAACAGATTGAACTATAAATCAGATGGTTGTGTTCACATACTGTAAAAACACCACCATTTTCTTTCAGATCTGAGTTTGTACACAGATTCCTCAGAGAATATGATTGCTCTCAAATATTAAAAAAGCCCATACAGCTCAATTTTAACATCAAGATTGATTTTATATTTCAAACATAAAATTGTTCTCCTCAATCCTAAAAGAAAATATACACAAAATATGATCTAGTTTTGACACAGGAAAGAAAGGAATAGAAAAGAAGAGGGAGTTTGAATGTTTTCACTGATGCCAGAGCAAGGATGTAACTCTAAACTGAAAGTACACCATGCAGCCCTTGTTACCACTGAAAAATATATGACCTAAAAGAACTGAACCTCTCTAAAAAGCATCAACAACAGTCATAGGTTAAAAATATTCTGCTGAGGGATAGATAATATTTTCCCATGAATACATTGACTGGCTTCTTAAAGTAACATTTTCAATGAGTTTCATTTTGGTTTCCCTTACTAAAACAAAGTAAATTTATTTCCATGAGACTAGAAGCACCAAATAAATTTGAAAAGGGTATGATTTCATTTTAGAAACCTATAAGAATAGCAAGAGGCCAGCATTTGTACATCTGTGTTTATATATATATATATATGTAAACACACATCTATGCAGAAAAAAATTACAGCAAAAAGTAACAATGAAATGTAGCAGTTGAAATTCACAACATCATAGGATAATTCATGTTTCAGGAGGACATTTAGTCCAATCTTCTACTCCAAACAGGGTCAGCTGTGATGAAGTCAAACTGTGTCATTCTCAGGTCTTGATGCAGGGGCTTTTTTGCTTCAAAACAATGATTACACTATCTATTTTTCAGCATCTATTATTACAATTGGTACATTTGTGGCTAAGAGTACTAACTAGGATCATTTCAATCACTAACTTCTGAGTAAGATTGCAGAATTTTATCTCAAAGAGTTTGCAATCTAAGAAAAACATGTATATAGAAATAGCATTTATGGGCCGAGCCATGTGAATTATTTCTTATGAGAGGAAATATTCAGAAAAATAAAGCAATCACTATCTCATTCAATACAAGAAAATTATTTTCATCAAGAGAGTGAAAACTATAAATCTATACCCTAAAGGCACCCATCAAGCAGAAATTTGTCAGAAACAGGGCACCAGAAAATAAATAATGACTATTCAGATAGTGGTGAAACAGAATAGCAGCTCAGGTTGTTAAGATATTGTCTGAATTTTATCTTTGTGTATAGTGATATATTTCTGAATGTGCCTGCACATGCAGGAAAGACTGGATGCAAATGTCAAAAAAAAAAAAAAAAAGAATAATTCTTAACAATGCTGGTCTGGCTCTTGGAAAATCAGCTCTTACCATTTTCTAATGTTTAGGGGCATTGTGTCTAATCTCTGGGTCAAAGTCCATGGATAAAATTTTTAAGACACACAAATTATTTAAACTGAATCACTAAATCATGATTTAAAATATCATGATTTAAAGTGTTAAATAGTTCAAGTAATAAGTCTTTCGATGTTACCTAGGAAGTTTAAGGTTTTCTATTGGGCTTAAATGAGGATGGAATAAAAAATAAAGAATGATTTTGGGCAGTAAAGTTTTTGGACATAGATGACCAATTTGGTCCTCTACAGTCCTGGAATGGTACCTCAACTTATTTGTCCCATGGGAATATTTGTATCCCTTCAACATTTTTCACAAGGTACAAATGTACATCACATTGCTAAAGGTAGAATCAAACCCCAAATTAACAGCGTAGAAGTACAACATTGAAGGTGCTTCTACTGGTGCTCTGACTGGTAAAGATTTTTCTAGACAAAAGGAAGTTATGTCTGTTCATCCTGTGAAAGTAGATAAGAAATCAAGAATGGGATTCACCTAACTCTACCTTAGACATTTAAAAATTATTTTCTTAAAATACATGTACACAATCAAATAACTTAGCTTAGGTCATTCTTGAGTCTCAGTTCCCTAGTCTATTTATTGCTTCACTCCTAGGCTGTTTGATTTGGTTTCTTTGTTCCCTCAAAATAAAACAGGCTTAGTTTTGTTGATTGTTTGTGCCAGTAGTCATTCCCAAAAGACAGAATAGGCAAAACTGAGCCAGCCTTGCCTTTCTCTGCCATATACAGCTCCAAAACTTTTTCTCAAGCACTGCTTTACCTCCAGTCAAGCCTCAGGGTATGAAATGTACCCTCAGTTTTGTGTTATAAACACATCATCATAGTAACCTGCAACACAAGTTTCACATAATTTCAAACTCTTTGAAATAGATGAAGCAAAAATACAACAATAATGTTCTGGTTTTGTGGGGGTAATAGACAGGGATAGGGGTCACCTGTTACAAGTGCATTGTGGATGGAAACCAGCTGCTTCAAGTGAGTCTACCCATAAGCAGTGTGAAAGTGAACCTCCTGAAAGTGAAGGACTGAATAAATACAGCCACTAACAGAGTCCTCAGGAGCAGACATGGATGTTGTTAAGTCTACATATAGTGCTGGCCTAAGTTGCTAATTCTGGTTTCCATTATTCTCTGTGGACTGTAAACTGATCAGCTTAAACTTAAGCAATTCAACTTTAAATGCCTAAGATGAATGAGATGAATGCATAATCAGTGTATATGATGACAATACAAGGAGTTGAGAATACGATAAACTTTGGGAATCAAAAGATGTGTTTAAGATTAAAAGAATTACACAATTAGTAAAAAGTTTAGAAATGGCTTAGAAGCAACAGGCGCTGAATAAGAGATACAGACATGCAAAAAATTGCTGACTTGTTCTTGCAACAAGCTGTTGATTTACATTCTCTAAACCCAGAAGCTTTATTTAATTTAGTAGTTTATCCTGTTCTGGTCTCTAGTGTCTTCCTCCATCTACTTAAAGGCATTTTTCTACAAACATTACATTTTAAATAAGTATTTCAAAATCCACTGTGCTGGTTGAGCACAGGCTAGGGAAGGGATTCTGTTGCTCGCTGTACTTCATTTTTCTGAGAAAGAAAATTATTAGGGAAATCGGGTGCGTGCCTATACTTTGGATAGACTAGAGGAATACACAAATGCAGAGACACTGCCATGAAAAAAAATTCTGGTTTTGCCCCAAAGATCCAGGTTTAAAAGGAAACACCAGGGGCCCAAGCAATCTTACTAAGTGATCATAATACAACCACCAAACTGGGAAGTTGAGCAATTGTTTGTATAGCTACGCCATAGATTCACACCTGCCTGCCAAAGCATTGCAATTTAAAAGCTTTTACTCTCACAAGGTCAATTGTGGTTAGTTCTCTTGTTGGGACCCTGGAGCATGGGTTGGAACAGCTCAAATGAATCAGGCCTGTAATATGCAGACTTCAGCTCTTTACCATCTGACTGTACATTATTGAAGTCTCTGCTTTGATTTTTAAATAGAGAACACTCCCACATGTAGAAGAAATCCAGGTAAAGAGCTCCTAACATTGGAAGTGTTCATTAAAATAAATACATGATAACCTCAGAATGGTGATATGGTGCTTCTCCCCTCCCTGTTACAACAGCTTTTTTCCTATTCTTGTAAAGTCTTACACGACTGCAATTTTTCCCTATAATATAAGAAAAAATTAAGGCTAAAAGGTATCTTAAAACATACAACAGCAGATATTTATAGTTGTAAGTGTTGCAAAGTGATGCCCCTTAGCAATGCACAACATGAAATTTAAATAATGATGATCATAAGAAAGCTTAGAACAAGGAAGGACAAAGGAGTGACGTTGAGCTAATGACTGCAATTTGCCACTGCTCAAGCCTTTGTAGGATTTATTTCTTCATTTCAATTTGCATTTCTACAGTAACAAAAAGTATTTATCTCAGCACATGTACCTCAGGAAATTATTTTAAAATCCAGTTAATCTGCCTACTCAACCAGCATCCTCAGCATATGCTATTGGATAATTGTGAAACTCAAACAGTTTTCATACTCTGTTCTTAGCTCATCTAATCTCTTCCTCTTGGCACCCAGAAGTCCTTGACCTTTTCTTTTTTTTAAAACAGCTTGCACTAGAAAGTGCAAAATTTAGGAAATGCCGATTACAATGGGCATACTGAGTTTGTTGTCCCTTGAAACAGACAAAATGTCCATGCAAAAATTAGATAATCTAACAATGATACAATCTGGATATCCAGCCCCCTCCCATTTCCAAAGTTGTGAGGCCTAGTGCCTTTCTTCATGTCTAGCACTGCAGCACCCAAGGCACACAAATTAGTGAGGCAACCATAAAGTTTGCTGAGGTGGTTGCCCAAACAAATTTTTGTTTCTTTCGTTTATTGTTTTCAGATAATGCATTCTTGATATCAGACATTCAATACAAGTATTTATTCAGCTTCATTTGATTTCTTATTATGTCCCACTCTTTTGTCAATAGTGCTTTTGGAGAGAATATTTTGAATGCTCTGCACAGTAATATTCTTACTGTGGATGTCTTGATAGAAATAGGGATATTGATGCCAAATGGTGGGTATTGATCTAAATTTGTTTCTTGCCTGTACCGAGTCAAAATAGCAGTAGACAGATTGTAGCTGCTAGTGTTATGTTTTGCTGTACTGTTCTGGGCTGGAACAACTTTTTATTGCTGAACGACAGAAAAAATTATCTAGAGTTTACCATTGATATTTTATTGATATTCATGATTTTCTCTCAAGGATCAATTCATATTTTCCTCTGATTTCATGGAGACATTGTGGTTTATAAAAAACTCAGAAGAAGGAAGAACAAGGATTTCACTAAAAGGATCTGTGAGGGTATGAAGTTTCATTTGCTCTCTAGATATGCAAAGATCTATGCACCCACAGCAAATCATGGCAGTGAGAGCTGAAGAAGATTTTTTCTGTTTGTACCCCCATCAACCAGGAGCAACCAAAGTCAACAGGATGCAAGACATGGCTCTAAATATGCAAGTATGGAAAGGTTGATAGAGAAGTGTCACAAATGTATAGAACAGCTCAGACGGCCCCATCTGACCTATTCACATGAGTTCTGTGATTTTATGCAAAAACAATGTAGTCAAGTCATGATAAGCATAAAGAAGGGGAAAAAAAGACTAAAAAGGTTTAAAAAGGTAACTTAAAACCATAAAGCCTATTTCATACAGTCTACTGGATCATGCAACATTATTGAACAAACTTTTAAGCCAACCCTAGAGCCTGTGCCTCTCTTGATAATGAAAGAGTTACAAGAAATTTACACAGAGATGAGGAAAGCTGGCAGGAGAAATTAAACTGGATTTTCTAGGATGCAGCAAAACAAAAGAAACATAGACAGCAAACGGAGAGAAGCAAAGGTTTATGGAGAGGCAAACATCAGCAGAATCTAACAAGATCAGAATCAGATAAGATCACTCACAATCTAACAAGAGCAAAGAAACTTAACTATTAGTAGTGTTAACACATTAAAATCAACGTGTAGGGGGAAGAGCAATATCAACATTTTACTAAAACTGGCATGACTGAGACCAGAAATGGTCCCTTTCAGTCAGAAGCTAAGGAAGTTTTAGGCCAGTCATGGAACTAGTATGCTGTAAATGTCAAATATTAAATAACAAAATATAGAATCTTTGCTTAGGGAAAAAGTGGAAGAATGTATAAAAAACTTTGAAAGTCACAAGCCTGTAGAATCAGAATCAAGTACCAAAATTGCATAGATAGCATCTACTATACCCTTATTTAGTAAAAGATGCAGTAAAGACTATTCACAAAGACATATGGACAGTAATCTGTTATGATCCCAAATTCCAGAAAAAAGAACCTATCAAACCATCATCCCACCTACCTGGTTAGTCATTGGAAAGAAATGTTATTACATAACTGATTGAACAACTGGCCATCTCTGCAGGGAATACTATTACAGAATAAAAGAAATAAAAGCTTTCTAAAGTGGTCAATGTGCAACTGAAGAGATTTTCATTCTAGAATGCCACCTTACGTTCCTCCAGTTTTTTCCTTTAGTGGTGTACTGTGTAGTTTTTTGGGGGTGGTGCATATGTTGAGCTCTTTGAGAGCAGAGAGTATAAAAAGAACTAAGTATAAACACCTGTAATAAAGGGATGTACTCTTGTTTCCAGTAAACTATGAGAAATTAGCAAATTTAGTCAACAGATTATTTTGAAGTAATGTCTAAAATATGAGATCCTGTTTCTCTCCTTTGATTGTAACAGGTGACCAAGGCAGACATAACATGTTTAGATCTTAAATGCCTAAATTAGAAAGATAAAACCCACTCAAGTCCCTGGTTTCTATTTTTTTAGAACTAACAGTGCAGTTCTGATGTGTTCTTAAGGCTTCTCGTGCAATACATCTAACTGAACAGAATTCAACAGGCCAACAAATCAATGGCAAGGTCAAAGCAATGAGTTAGGAAAGCATTGTTTGCCACAGACTTTTGAAAGGCCAGGTGGGAAGAAAAGGCAGTAGTTGACAGATGAAAAGAAAATCATGGATTCTTCTCTTCTATGTCTTTTTACCTCTGGGTGAGACTCTTGCAGTAATCATTATTGAAATTTTTCTTTTATTCTGCCAGTTTGAACTTATCAAAGAGTAAAATGGCATAATTTTCACTTGGGCTCTGAAAAAAAAAAAACAAACCCAGTTATTGTTTTACATTAGATTGGCTCTTTCCTGGTAAAGAAGTCCTTTTGAATCACACTAAGATAGTATGTCCTGTCTGATACTTCATTGCAATATCTGGTAGGATTAGACTGACATTTGTAGTGATTAATCTCAAACAGATGAGAAGCTGGCACAGGTGGCTTTCTGCACCGCTGACAGGCATCTTAAGGTTCTTGATTTTAAATGGTTTGGACTTTTTTTTCACATGGTATATTTTGGGACTGTCTTCACAATTTTTTGAAAGGAACATTGTTGAGATTTCTTCAGTATCCACTGAGTTATCTGTATTTTGTTTACCCAGCTGTATATGTTCGCATAACTTTTCTATATATTGATATATTAATAGTGGAATCTTCAGTATTCTGCATGAAGCCTGTTTTTCTGTTGAAACAGAGATTTCAGACTATTATGATAATGCCAAAATAATGCTATAAATATGACTCATAATCTTTGACCCAGTGGAGATTTATATGAATTCCTGTATCTCTGCTTTAGCATACTGTCTTTCAAAAAGGAAGATACTAAACTGAATATTCTGAATATTTCTGGAGACGGTGTTGCACGACAGACAACCTCACAGAGGTGTGATTGTCAATGCTTTTCTTTATCTCTAACAAACCCTGTTGTGACCGTTAATGAATTGGCTCTAATGCAGATGTCTATAAGAGATTGCTGAATGCATGTTATTAACCATTGTGACCTGCACTGTATCCTGCCACCCTAAGTATTTCTTCCTTTCAAAAGCACTACAGGTTGTAACAAAATACGGTCCCTCTTTAAAAGGTCAACACAGTGGAAAGTCACTGGAGTCAGACTGGAATAACTGCACAAGCCAACCTGGCTGAACTTGTTTTGTCTGAGTGGTAATCAAATTTCTATCTTCATATAAACTTTTGTGCTTGCTTAGCCTTGTTTTAAAAACAACACCTTCTAGCAGCTGGGATCAAATCCAACTTTACACAATTCAAAGATGAGCTATATAAATATTACTTAGCATGAAGATGAAAAGTAGAATTATACTTCTAACAGTGAATGTATTTATCCCAAAATATTGCTCAATAACATAACCACAGCAGCCATTATTTTAATTAAAAATACCTTCTAATCACTATGTGTTTTGGAATAAGGAAAGAAAATCTCTGCCACAAATGTATGTGGATGCAGAGAGTAACAGCTATCTCCAGGAAGAAGACAATGATGCTGTTATTGCTGGTTATTCATCACCTTTAACATGTAAAAAGCATTGTGTGTTTGTATTGGGAAAAAAAAGGAGCCAAATCTTATCTTCAATGAGTTTTTTTTTATAATTGCAGTATCTATTATTATTAAAAATAACCTTCATTTCAACTAAGAGCTTGGATTATAGCCCAGGGCCTTACAACAAATCAGTCTCAGTGGGTCAGGTTAGGTATCTAAAACTTCAAATTGTTTCTTACATTAAAAACAAATAGTTTTTAATGTAAGTCTTACATTAAAAACAAATAGTGTTAGAACAATCTGAGATGTTTTCTTTGCATTTGGAAATGCTCAGAATTCAGCTTAAGATTTACCTCAGCTATAACCTAGGCTGTAACTAAATTTTCTCTGTTAACACAGAAAATTATGAAAACCAGATTATTTCTCCTTATTCACACTGTAGGATGAGATGTTCAGAAATGAAAGCATGAAAATCACCTTTCTCCAATGAACTTTATATAAATTAGAAGTTAGTTTTTAAAACACTGTGTAGAGTGCATCAGAGAGAAGGCTAAGCACTGGATAGCTGAAATAGGAAAGAAAAGCAACCTTTAAGTGTCTTGTCTTTCATGTTAATAATATCGAACTTAGTGAGTTCTTTCCAATGTTTTACTTGCGGAGCAAATATTTTCTCTTTCAGTTATTGAACTCATGGTGTGATGTCAGCTAACAGCACCTTCAATTTCTTTAACTAATGAATAAAGATCACCAGAAAAGTGATGAACTACTATAAAGTTTTAAAGGAAGGTGAAAAAAATGAGTTCTTCCATATAGTTCAGAGATTATTTTCTGGGGTGTTTTTGAAGATGAGCAATGTGAGTTTGATTATGGTAGATTCCAGAACATAGAGAGAGACAGACATTTATATGTCTAAGAAAGGTTTGATGTTATTTTATTGACACAATGTGGTAAAATTCAGCTGATCTGTCTGGAGAATACTTGGGGTCTGGAACTACACAGAAAATGAAAATGTTCAGGGAACCTGGCTTCTATTTTCATTTTTGTTACTTTAATAATTATCAATAACAATTCAGAGAGAAATTTAAAATGTTACTGAATTTATCACTAACCTGGCATTTACAGTTTCAGCAGCACTCAGTTGTGTGTTTTCCCTCCTGGTAAGGATCTAAATACAGTTATAAATGGATTTGACAACTTTAACTGTGATGAAGTTTCACAGAGATCCATTTATACTTAGAAACCAAATAGTAGCTTATACCCCAGTAGCCTACCTCCTACCTTAGAGTCTCCTTGTGGAGGCAAATGAAGAATATAGAAAAAAAATAGAGTGAAATAATCATCTGCTGAGGGTGATACCGAGTGTTGTTGATTCAACTTGTCACATTCTCCAGGGCTGGAATCCTCTCCTCTTAGTTTGCCCTCAGTTATTTATTTGCCTTCCTGCAGATTTAAAAAAAAAATAAAAAGATCAAGGGGATCAGTAAATTGTAAATTTGCATAATTGTTAGGGATGGATTAGGAGAGATGTCATTGTTAATTGGCATTTGTGGGGTCCTTGCCTTTAGATTCATGGCTATTCTAGAATTATATTTTAAGTGTCATTGCTTCTGTTGACATTGAAGAGCAGCAGATTTGTATTGTTTATGTTTAGGTGTCTGCTTTGGAGTACTACAGAAGCACTGTTGATCTCCTGGTCCCTGCAAAGTAGTTTTAATGCTGCTTTGTGTGAAATATTATCAAAGACTGCAAAGGAAACACTGCCTCATTTAGCCTACTGGAGTTCTAAACTGGGATTCACCAAGTCTGTGTGTATTTGAACATATCTTGACCTTTCCTAAGATCTGGCAAATCTTTCTGGTTTGGGATTTGTTAAATTTGGGATGTGTTACTGTTAAGTATTAAGTACTTAAGTTAAAAAAATAATCATACCAAATTTAAATTTTTTCTTCCCTTTTCTTCCCTTTTCTTCCCCTTCCCCTTCCCTCTCCTCTCTCCTCGCCTTTCCCCTCACCTCGCCTCGCCTTTCTCCTTGCCTTTCCCCTCTCCTCTCCTCTCCTCTCCTCTCCTCTCCTCTCCTCTCCTCTCCTCTCCTCTCCTCTCCTCTCCTCTCCTCTCCTCTCCTCTCCTCTCCTCTCCTCTCCTCTCCTCTCCTCTCCTCTCCTCTCCTCTCCTCTCCTCTCCTCTCCTCTCCTCTCCTCTCCTCTCCTCTCCTCTCCTCTCCTCTCCTCTCCTCTCCTCTCCTCTCCTCTCCTCTCCTCTCCTCTCCTTTTTCCTTTCTCCAGAATATCTTGAACATTTATGTGACTATCTGAATCAATTACTTTCCTGTTAATCATTGTTCCACAAATCTTCTTCAAAAATGTTTTGTGTGATGCAACTGTCAGCTGGTCTTGGTATAATTGAGAGGAACATATCCAATGACAGATGAGATCTATTTAAGTGATGATTAATCATTAATGCATGATATCAAATAACTTGGTTCAATGTTATATCTCCTAATTTAATCTCTTCCTGATATATCTTAGTTTAATCTCTCATTGATTCAAAAGGAATTTATCTAGTTCTATAAATCACATCTCATGCTCTGCATATGCTGTTCATTCTAGAAACAACATGGCATAAAATCCTCTACTTATTCCCAGTGATTAATTTTTCAACCATTTACCAAACTGTTTGTTGTGGGGGTTTTCCTGCCAAGGTCACTTGTTGCTATTTTGGACTTTCTTGAGTAAAGCATTTATTTTAAAAATACAGATAAGGTCCTTGGTTAATATAAATTTCATCACAGGGGTTATGTATATTTACAGAAAAGGAAATTTTTCCAGATGGTTGCAGTAATGAGAATATGTCTAGGAAAAACAAAGAGTAAATTAGCAAAACTGAAGTCCAAGAAACAAGAGACTGCAGCTACACAAAATAAGGATAAATATAAAAGATACTTTTAACAAAACATATATGAATGTAAACTTTAGCATTGGATGATTTTTTGATGGATTGATGGCACAATGCTGAAATTTGGCACACTCCTTGTATGAAATAATGATAGGTTTAAAATGTGCCTTTTCAGGTTGAAATAGCTTGTACAAAGTCTACAGATTCCGGATTATAATGGTTATTCAAAATAACCGTTTTGTAGCCTTCAGTTTACTCCTCATATTTCTGGAGGAAGTTTCTAGAAATGTTTCTAGAAAACACAGACAGCTAGGTGAGATCTCAGGCTAGAAAGACAGAGTAACATTACTGATAGAATTCAAAGAGAAGGACAGGAGAATTCTTCCAAGGGCCAAATTTTAATGATAGAAAAGTAAGCTGGAATTTGTTTGAAGTTAAAGTCTGGCTGAAATGTATCTGCAAATAAAATTCTTCACCAATTTTTTTTTTCAATAAAAATTCTTTGTTAAACAGAAGTAGTCCTCAGGCATTCTAGCAACATTTCAGTACAACCAGTCAGCTCCTGTGAGTACTATAGTGCACATATGTGCTACAATGTGTGCAGTCAAAGGAATGGTTTGCAGTCAGGGATTTTATCCATAATTAGAAGTAAGTTAAAATAATCCATAATTAGAAGTAAGTTAAAATACAAGAAGGAAGAAATTAAGGAAATAACAGAATGAGGATCTTTATAAAGTTCAATTGTTACACAGCTGGAGACTGCACTACAGTGCAGTGTATACACAGACAGTGGGTATGGAGTGTGCAGTTTGCTTTTCAGCATTTTACTGTTTAAGTATTAACCATGCAGTATCAAAGGTATCTTTATTTTTTTTTTTTCTCAGGTTGACAAGCTACTTACTCTAAGAAACCTTACTTATCTATAGGGCACATCAAGGAGAAAACTATGTTGTTTTCCCTCCTGTAACGTAGGGCTCCAGAAACATGTTCTTCTTAGAACAAGAACCAAAATACAAATTTAGGGCAAACCTTATCTTGTGATAAATCAAACACTCATATTTTGTCCATAAAATCTGAAATAAGGGCATGCAGAAATCAGAGACCTTCAACAACAGGGTGGGTTTGAGGTTGTAGGTTATGAGGACCTGGAGACCTTTAGGAGAAAATGAGAATACAGTATCCTTCAGTATGAGCACACAAGAGCAAAACTGACTTTGTGAATTAAAACATTGCTTGAGTTGCTTATTTGAGGAAGTAGATACTGAGTCAAAACTTGAAAATTTTCTTTTTTGGTACTTTTAAAGTACAACCTGACATGACAGAAATGCAACTTTTCTATCCAGTGTTCAGCATTATCAACCTGACCCTGATGACTGTCTGACTAAGCCACATGCAATTATTAACATTTATCCACTTCCATAAACCTCCTTTCTGTGTGACCTTTAATGGATTCTATATCATGTTGAGACACATTTAATCAGAAATGTAATGTAGGAGTGTCTTTGTATTGCAGTATAAGTTAGAATAGACATTTTTTTAAAATTTTGAACAAATGTTTACATCACTCATAAATTGAGAGAGTTCCTGTATCACCACTACAGAGAAATATCTAATCTCTCTTCTGGTGCATTAAATTGTTGCAAAAGAACTGCTTCTTGATAACAATGACAATGTAGTTCCCGTAAAAACTTCAATACAACATGAACATAGCTCATAAAGAGTATCCAGAAGTTTGGATTTAACTTTGCACTATAACCTAAATTTTGGGAGCATGATGAATCCAGCACCTGAATTAGAAGCCTCATGCATGAACCAGTTAGAGCATACTATTATCAAATATTTGGAAATTTATTTACAAACTCTTTTTTTCTTATTTTCCCCTAGCAATGAGGTATAAGAATGATATTGCACCCTAATTTTGTTTTAATTTGTCAAGTAACTTCAACAGATCTTATGTGACTATTGTCTGGTATAATACTTCTCAATTACCACCAAAACATTTTCTCCACAGAATGTCATGTCGCACATGCTGCTGTGCTTATGAAAAATGATTAGTGGTTAGTGAAAACAACTGTCTTAATAAAGAAAAAGAAAGTCCTATAAAAGGAGTTTGGAGGCTGCAATGAGACTTAGAAGTCAACAAAGCTAACCATAAAGTCTCAGGTTGGTTGTATCATATAATTTTGTGAGTTACAGGCAAAAAAATGTTTTAATAAGTGCAGTGCAGGTGTTTCTTGTGCACTTTTCTTGAACAGCTCTTCAATAATGATTTAATACATGCTATAATAAAGGAGCTTGTACATGGATCTAATACATTTTATTTTATTGCACTCCACTTTATCTCAACCAATTGCCATCGTACTTTATCTCAAATGACGAAACATTTTCTGCCTGTAAGCATGATAAAATCATTTCAGTGTTTCAAAGTGATAGTTAAGGAGTTCTAAGAATATAGATATGCTTTCTTTGTCTGTTTCTAGTCAATAAACAAATAATGATCTCTCATGGTTAGATTACAGTGCATTGCAGCAGTATAGCCAGATTGCAATGTCAGCTCTATGCAGAAGGGATGCTCTACTGAAGGCTAACAACTTTATCTCAAACAGTTTTCTAAACATTATCCAGAAAAGGAATTCTTCCTCTGAAATGTCGCCTCCTTCAGAATTTCTTTTTTTTCCCCCTCCTTTTTACCCTTCCCCATTACATTTCTGTTTGGAAGATTTTTATTTCCTAGAATCTGAGGAGAGCTCTAGATGATTTTGAGACTCGCTCAAATTCTTTCTACCTAACTGAAAATGAAAATTGCACCTTTCTTCTCTATGGTCTTCTCACAGAGGCAATTTTTATACATGACGTTGTTTTCTTCAGTCAAACTATCGATGTGGTACTCCTTAACAATGTTCTTTGAAATCACATTTTGTTTTAAAATCAGTATGGCCATAACTGAGGATGTCATCTTGTTTCCCTTCTCATGTTTTATTTTATTGAGTCACTGTGGATCACTCGTTTCTATTCTTCTTTGGAGGCCTTAACTCTCCACATGTTGTTCTCACATAAACAGATTAAATTACATAGCAGCAGACATCAAATAACAGAGGTGGGACTAGCACAGAGTAACCATGTTCCAGCTGCCTCATACCAGCCACCCTGAGTACCAATGGCAGCTAACCACAATAAACCAGAAGTCTTCAAGTTTAATTTACTCTCCTTTTCAGTCCTCATTAAATCCTGGGCTGTCATCATTACCAAATGAGTTTGTTTAAAATTAATTCAGATATTTCTACATTATATTTCAGTCACTTATGGGGCTGAGTGAAAATATAGCCTCAGTGCAGGAAATGTGTATTTGTTTTAGTTTTACCATAATTCATTCTATTGCAATGTTTCCTTAAATTATGCCATACATTTATATATTTCTGCTTGTTTTGTTTTCACTAGCTAATAACTAATTTGCTTCTAGGTGCTAATGATAGCCAGGGAGCTCAGTAGAGATAAAGCTATGCCTGAACAAGTAAGATGAAAATTCAGAAATTATATTCTTCTTTCTTGTTTCTTGTGATAGAAAGGTAAGAACATAATATTTACGGATTGACTGGCAGCAATTCCAATAAATACTATTTGTTTATGAAACCTGCCTTTGCTTAAAGTAGAACTGAAACAGCTTTCTGTTCAATTTATTCAACTTAAAAAAATTATGTCATATAATTTCCCTCCTGGTCACATCTTCAGCTCTCATTCAGACATTTTCAGGAGTTTACTAGTAGTCATATTCTAGTACTAAATACAACAAACTGGAAGATCCCAGGTATTTTAATGGTGTGTTATAGACATTAAACACACAATCGTTACATTAAGGGTTACGTTTTATTTTTGCTTTATTGCCATATCCTAAAGTAGGGGAAAAGGGACATGGGAGTGATAAAATTTTCCAAAATTTATATTCAGCAATTGAAACATATGTGAATTTCATAACAGCTTAGCTGCTTTTTTTCTTTTCCACGTGAATATTTACAGCCCACGAGGAAAGAAAACCAACATGCCACAAGCACATCTATCGCATTAATTGTTTGGTCCAAATAGAATATAGATACTCCAAGTAGCTTGAAAGACTCTATTCTAATAAGACTTCCAGCTCAGTATTTTTGGTCCCAATGTATTCACATGAATATCCTACAATTTTTCTGTCAGTGAGAACTGCTAACGTGCTTGAACAGTTGAATTTAGACACCACTATACTAACCCTAGTCTTCTGTGACAGAACTTTTCAGTGTGTTTGCTTTCTCTTATAATGGAAAAGATAAATCTACTTACAAAAAAATAATAAAAGGCTTGTATAACATTGAGAATGAGGTGAAGCCACTGGATATAAAATATGATATTTACTAAGAATAACTTATTTCTCAGTAACAGCTTTTATAGTATAGGACAAGTTATATTTACAAAGCATCTAACCTTAAACCTGGAAATAATTTTAATGAGATCTCTCTCATATTGTCCATTTTAGATTACTTTTGATATCGAGCTTATGAAAACAAATGTTTCACTTTTTCTTTTCCCTTTGCAGTGTCAAGAAATTGTGCTGGCGTGGGACACACCAGATGAGTTCTCTGCAGTGGATCTGACCCCAAATAAAATTTAATAAAGCTGTACATGCAGTTGTCAGTAACGCTGGGCAGGACCAATCAAACTAACAGATTCTCATTCTGGGCAACAGAAGGCAAGTAAAATTCTACAGGGTTTATGAAAGAATGTGATAATTTTGACTGACATGAAATTTATGCTGTTTGTCTCTGATTTGTTGCCTAATCCCTCAAGTATATTTGCATTTCCCAAGAGTTATATTTTCTTTGTGAGGTCTAATTCCATCAGAACAGGGCTGCATTTTAATACAAGTAGACTCTTGCTGAGGTCAGGGGAAGCAAAAACATTGCCTTTAGATGAAAATGCAGTCTTGCACCAGTGGTTTTATTTCCAAACCCTGCCTGTACTGATGCCCACAAATGCAGGCTCCCTGCTCATGGGCTTTCATCCCCTCTGGGCTGCTTAAGGGGCAGAGGTAGTGCTGGCAGCTCAGGGCTCCGTGGCTGCTTGAGAACAACCAGGACAGGTCAGACAGATGGAAGCCAGGAGCTCACCTCCCTGTGCATTGTTGCCTGTCGGCTAGCAAGAAGCTTGCTGGTAACTGTCTTGCAAATAAAATCAGTAATCAATATTTGAAAACTAAGAAAGATCTCTATTTCTGCTCTAAAGCTGGAGATTTCTTTCCCATGAAAGGATGGCACACAAACAGCTGGTGCTGTATAAATGAGTGGATAAAGCAGCAGGTACAGAAACAAGCAGCTGTCAGCTGGATTGCTCTAAAGCTGACATGTTTTGTCAAAACAGAGGGCTATTCTGCTAGGGGCTGATATGTTTGAGTGTGTTTGTACTTCGTTGTGTCAGTCCTTTTGTTCCCTCAACTTTGCTTTGGATTATCAAATGTGAGAAATGGTGAATCTCACCATTTGAATCTCACCCTATTTGACTATGATCAAATTAAAGGAAAGAAAGGAAGTCGGTGGGGAAAAAGGAACAGACAGGCTGAGATTGGAAAAGATATCTTGGTTGTTACTCTTGGAAGAAGCATTTCCTTCAGCCTTAAAGGATAGAGAGTTCCAGTCTTCCTCAGTTTGAACAACAGTATTTGAAACTATTGCTCCCTTTTCTAAAGGGAATAAATATTCCACAATGGAGAAGGGGAGTTCACATCTCACATTTCTCACTTTCTCACCTCCTATGTAAGAGTATGTAAAACTTGGGGAGAAGGAGATTGAGAAAGCCACCTTAACAGTGGTAATTTTGGGCTCTGATTGTAATACTATGAATGGATTTTACACGTGTCCAGAATTTGACATATCTTGTATTGTAAATCACAGTGTAATCACAGTACATTTATTGTACAATATTTTATATTGGGAGTAAATACTCAACTTTCCACCATTCAGAAAAATCAATTTTATTTTATTTTTATTTCTATTTTGAATTTCCAAACATAGTTAACAACACTGAGAAAATTATATTCTTCAAAATAAAATTTTATAGAAGCTGACAGAAATTTAGAAAATTTCAAAATTAATGTTTCTTGCCATGTCAGTTATGGAGAACACATTCATATCTTATACAGCAAATTTATGCCATAACTGTGATCATCACAAATTGATTTTCCAAAGAAAATTTGGAGAAGAGCATTTCTTATAAGCAGAACTATTATATTCAAGCAGAAAGTACTCATCTCCTGGTTGTAATTAACAATTCATTGATGTGATGTCAGAAAACTGCTTATCAATCTATAAGAAATAGTAGGAATGGGATCTGTCCTGTAAGGCTAAAAAGATACAGGAAAACTAACATTCCCTGGGTAATCCAGTAGCACATAACCATTACAGTATATTTCCCCTGCCTTAATTTCCTGTTGTTATTTTGGTTTGTTTATTAGTGATTTTAGATTAGAAGAATGACTGTCAAAAGTTCTGGAGTAACTCTTCAGGGTTTTAAATTATACAGGATAGTTTTCTCAGCCCTCTAAACCTTTTAGCTATTCTTGATTCTGGTGAACATTACAGATACTTATGAATTGACTTAACAGCCTGTAAAAAGGGTGTGTTTTACATTAAAGAAGAAGCTGGAGTAATGAGAAAAAGGCTAAGCAGGAGAAGAAATAATTTCCCAGGCAGATAACAACATATGGTGATTTCTACTGGGAAATGCCTGTAAGGATTCAGAGAATGAGTACTGTATTATGGGGCTTTTAAAATCCAATGGCAGCACCAACATCTCTCAGAAAATGAATGCTGAACTATATCTCAATGTTTTAATAGAGACAGGACAGCAAAATTGAAAACAATGAACAGTGTATGGATAACTTTGAAATAGTACTCACCCTGTCTCACAAAGACTTGCTGGAGAAGGCAAAGAAATGTTGCAAAATGATCAAGAAGGAAGGAAATACTTGAATGGATTTCTCCTACTCAAAATCTAGTGATGGACACAACCTCAACAATTTAGGGACTACAGATGAAAACATAGTATTGAATCTCCAGCTCCTGCACATTTTGCTCATTCTGATGAGTTCCAGCAGCTCAGGGGCTGATCTGACTTCATGCAAACTGAAGCAACTCCACCTCTGTGAGTAGCATTAGCAGTATGGTGCTAATGCCTGGGTGATCCTCTTTCTATCCACCATTTGTTTCCAGTCTCTCAATGATATCAAAAGTGGCATAGGAGTTTCCATACCAATTCCAAAATTACATTCTTTTTTGAACTGAAATGAATAACATTTTCAGAATAGGATATGCCAGATTTAAAAAATTGATTTCACTGGAATGCTTATAAAACTTCTTTAAAAGAAATCTTCCCAAATGTGTGTGAGGTGTTAACTATCTAGGTGTCCTTTTCCTTCCAGTCTACTTGAGGTAAAAAAGATATAATTAAGGCGATTGTTTCAGTGGAAGCCACAAGCTTTCTGAAATACTGTCACTTGGTTTCCAAGTGCAGAAACTTGTTAGTAATTGCAGTGATTCATATTCAGCATGTGATATTACAGAGGACCCCAAATGGTTGTAATCAGTGACACAGAGCCTAACTGGAGGTCTGTCACTAGTGATGTCCTCCAAGGTTCAATACTTGGCCCACTGTTATTTGACTTACCCATCAATGGCTTGGATGAAGGGACAGATGCCCCCTCAGAAAGTTCACTGGTGACACAAAGCTGGGAGGAATGGCCCAGAGAGTTGTGCAAGCCTTCAGAGGGATCCTGACAGGTTGGAGAGGTGGGCAGAGAGAAGCTGTCTGAAATTCAACAAAGGCAAATGCAGAGTCCTGCACCTGGAGAAGAATAACCCCATGCAGCAGCACAGGCTGGGGGCTGACCTGCTGGAAAGTAGCTTTGCAGAGAAGGAGCTGCCAGTCCTGGTGGATAACAAGCTGTCCATGAGTCAGCAGAGTGACCTGGGGGCCAAGGAGATCAAAGGTATCCTGGGTGCATTAGGAAGAGCATTGCCAGCAAGTCAAGGGAGGTGATCCTGATCTACTCAGCCCTGGTGGGGCCACACCTGGAGTGCTGTGTCCAGTTCTGGGCTCCTCTGGACAAGAGAAACATAGAGCTCCTGACGTGGGTCCAGCAGAAGGCAAAAAAGATTATTAAAAAACTCTTATGGGGAAAAGCTGGGGGAGCTGGGCCTGCTAGAGACAACTGAGAGGGGATCTCATCAATATTAATAACTATCTGAAGGGAGGGTGTCAAGAGGATGGAGCCAGACTCTTCCCAGTGGTGATGAACAACATACAAAAGGCAATGGGCAGAAACCAATGCACAGGGAGTTCCCCCTTAATATGAGGAAGAACTTCACTGTGCAATTGACCATGCAGTAGGACAGATTGTCCAGAGTGATTGTGGAGTCTCCCTGACTAGAAATATTCAAGAACCATCTGGATTCAATCCTGGGCAATGTTGTCTAGGATGACCCTGCTTGAGCATGGAGGTTGGACGAGACGACCCACTGTGGTCCTTTCCAACCTGTTCTATGATTCTGTGATTCCTGTGCTCTAGTCATTCTCAGTTGTAACCACTTAAATACAAAAAATATTCCTTCTAAACAAGAAATGAAGATATAAAAAAAATCATTGAAACTAAACATCCATTTGTGACTTCTAGTTCTTTTCACATGAGAGTTTCACTTAGTTTTATAAAATTAGAATTTACTTGCAATTCTCTATTCGTATCTCTCTTTTATAGAGGATATTTATTTTTCATGGAGTGAGGAACTGCTTGCTTTATTTTCATTTCGGTAGTCTGCCATTCCCTGAAAACTGTAGTGTTTGCAGTTATCTGAGTTCTGCTTTGACTTTAATGCTCTTCCAGGTACAGTAGCTTCACCTTACCTTCTTTGAGGTAGGAGTCATCTCATTGATTGTCTTGAGTAAAAGGAAATGGCTCATGCATCTTTCGTACATTATAACAAATGTCCTTTTGCATTATAATTGAATGGTGATTGTTGTGTTCAATCAATGAGAAAGGTTAAGGGAGCTTCTCTGCCAGCATTTTTAATGGAGAAGTCGATTAAGATTCAGTTTAATCATTCTGGCTGCTTCAGAATTAAAGCAACAAAGACCATCAATGGCACTATAATTACCAGTCTTTCTGTAAGTTTACACTGCCATTTATGCAGCCATAAATTTTCTTATAATGCACAATGTGACCAGGTTAACTTGGTTTGTTTGTAATGCAAAATATTTCCCTTAATTGCATTGTGGATAAGAAATAGTTGTGATGAAGTATATATAATACAGCCTAATAGAAAAGAGAAAAAAAGAAAAAGGAAAACCAACCACTCTGTAGAGTCTGACTGAGGCAAATCAGCCTGATAACTTGTGTTAAATAGTTTAAAGTCATGGCCTTAACCTTGGGACACTGGAGACATATTTTACTTCATTGAACATGGAGACTAGCATCACTCCCAGGTGAGTAAAAAGGGTCAAATATATTATTCTAATCCCTGTTCCAAACAGAGAAAAGGTCATTATACACTACCTATTGCATGCTGCCAAAGAGTGAAAAATTCACATTGGGGACATGGGTGCAAATCTATTTTAGACATGGCCTTTAAAATGTTACTGAAATGAATGATTATGTGGTTTTGAACAAGGAAAAAAATCTTGAAATTGATCTCGTTTATTAATTAGTTTGAGCTTATAAAGGTCTTACTATAAATAGCTGGAAGACCAGAAGAAATTGCTCATTTCTAAAGAGAGTGAGGCTATTAAAAAAATTGTTTTCTTGTAAAATTAATACCTATAGGTATGGTTATCCATTTCATAAATGATTCTGAATGTAAGATGACAGGACATCTTGATTTTCCAGCTCTTCCAGTAAATTAGAGACATGGGACACAAGATACTTTTGCTACTTTTCTATCTTCTCTTTTTTTTCCCCCTCTTTTTCTCTATAATAATTTCAACCAAAAGGCATTGAGGACATTTTTTCTCCATAAAGAGGGACAAGCTTTCAGCAAACTTCTCACTAACTCAGAAACATGCTTTCCCCATGCAGAAGCACAATTTCCAGAGCTCATGGAATCAGAATGGTTTGGGTTGGAAGGGACCTTAAAGATCATCTATCTCCAATTCTCTGCCATTGGCAGGGGAAACTTCCACTAGACAAGGTTGCTCAAGCCTCACCCAACCTGGCCTTGATGGGTCCGTGTAATAGAGAAAAATAATTATTCCTCCTATCTGTATAGGTAGGTAGGTAGATTTTTCCCCTGCAAACTCATATTTTATTGAAAGCTCTATTTCCAGAGTGAGCTAATTAAATTTTTATTTCATATTATCTAGCAAAGCTATTTGTAAAGTTGCAGGAAAACCAGAAACAGTTAAGTTAGTTCCGTATCAGAATCACCTGGATTCAGCCTCAAATGTCAGTTTCAGATAAATGAATTGTGGCTCATCTAAAAGGAAAAATTCCTTTATGTTGATTCAAAAAATACTATTGTAATTTTTTCCTACCCACTTTTATAACTCTTTATTTCTATTAATAGCATATTTTATATCTTGTAGTTGTGAATTTTAACTAAAGATTAATTATATTGTGCCCATAGCTTGTAGATTGCTGTTGTCTTATAAGAGCTTTTTCTTCCTTTCCAGAAAATCATAAACTAGTTAGAGAGGATCATCTGACTAACAGCAGTTACTGAATGATAATTAAAACAAATTAAAATATCATATCACACAAAAATTATTCAGTGTACAACTCCTGAGCTTGCTGTTTCCTGCATAATTTAGTCTTCTTGGAAAGCTGGGTTTCAAGGTGTAATCAAAGATATCGATATGCACAAGTCTGGACCTCCTACTGGCTGTAAAACTTCATATACACATGGTAGTAAGGTACTGTTCTTTAATGTATTTCTGTATCAAGCCAGCTCTTTCTGTTGCAGGAAATTATGAAAACCACTACAGAAGACAATTTAAAAATCTAAATCCTTAAATCTGTCTCCAAAGAGGTAAAGACAAACATGTAAATCAGCTGTTTATGAAACATTCATGTTTGAATTTAAAAGGCATATCAGTATACAGTGAGCATCACTGATACTAAGTCAGGAGCTTAATCCTCTAAAGAAAACAAAACTCATACAGTGCGTAGGCAGCCTGGCAAAGTTCCTCCAGATTTCATACATGCGAATTAGGGTGCGGAGGCTATACTTAATTTAAAAATAAGATTGACTAATCTATTTGAGTGCTTACTGCCTTGTAAGCAGAGAAAAGAGTTGCGTGCCAGAATGGAAATCATATGGGCCGGGAATTCCCCTTCTGTTGACCACAGAAGGTATAGGCATAATCCATCAAGAACAGAATGCATGCCATACTTTGTTCATTAGCATTTAAAGAGGCTGTTTGGCATCAGACAACAAATACTATTCTTGCAAGAACTTGGCAGCGGACTGTTTGTCAGTTAATGACAATCCACAGCTTTTTCAAGGAAATACTAAATGTTCCCAGGGTTATTTCTGAATTCTTTTCAGCATTAAGCTTGAAGTGGGGCTAACACATTTGTATAGCAGTGACCAACTTCCAAGAGAAAACATCAGTTCTGAACCTGAAATTGAAACAGATTTGTTGGCAACACATCAACAAATTGTGATGGAATTACAAGATGTGTGATATCACATTCTCTTATCTTTACATTTATGCATTTCTTAAAATACATCAGTGTGTTTAGCATCTCCATAGACTACAGTCTTGAAAATGATGCATGTGATTTAGGACTTGGATATCGATATAGAGGGTATGATAAAATATAAAGAGAAAGAAACATTAAAAAAATAAACAACCCAAAGCTTTTTTAGCATTAAGTTAATTATCAGTGGGGGTGAGGGGGTGTTCTTAATTGCTCTATCTATCTTTTCTCTCTCTGTCTCTCTTTTTTTGGTCATAGTTGGGAACAAATTACAAAGCCCAAATGTAGGTCTGATGCACAGCTGTGATGTTCTACAAGTTACACTGTCTTGTAGGTGCTGCAGATTTTATTCTGTCCTTCTATTGTAAAGGCAGAAACTATTTGCTATCTCAGGAGGAAGATCTTTGTTTTTAATATTCCATACAATAAAGCTGCGGGTTACTGCTACCTTTCCTTTTTTTTCCTTTTTCTTTTTTTTCCTTTACTTTTAAATATCCAGTCAGAGAATATTCCCAATTAAAGCAGTGCATTAAGCAGTGAAGTAATCTAGAAGCTGACAGAGGCGAGCTTATTCAACTTGAATTTCAAGCTTCACTGCTAGAGCTGCATATAGATTTTAAACTGAAAATGTACTGCTCTCAGTCTTGAAGATACCGCTGATGGAAACCTTCATGGAAGGCTATCAATAAATTATATTTACATACACTTGAAGATACTTTCACATTGAACAAGTCCTGGAAAAAAGTCTGAGGGTAAATGAGGTCATGCTCTAGCATTAGCAAACTTTTCTTTCACAAGTTTCATTTACCATGAAGATGAGTTAATAAGTACACCACTGGATCCTATATCCCATAAACTTCATTGCTGAAGAGGGTTGATAGCAGATAATTCCTGAATTAAATGAATCTATGATTTTTTACAATGCAAATATGGGTTACTTACAGTTCAGGAAGCATGTTGACAGTGAGAAAAGAAAATAATGATTATCATAGATACTATATAACCTTGTAGCTGATCTGCTTCATGCAGAGAATCAGAAAAGTCAAGGTAGTATTTTAACGCGCTGGAAGTTGGAATACAACTAAGGATCATTATGATATACACCAACATTCAGATTTCTGGCATACCATAAATTACACTCTGTTTTTTGCTGATGATGTAATTGCGTTAGTCACATTTAGTTAGCACATGCTACAATCACACTTTAATCTGCTGTAAGAGTGGTATCCTATGGCCAGCCTCATTGTGGGACAGGATGATCCAACAGAGAATTCAGAATCCCCATCAGCTCACAAGATAAGACAGCTGTGCTACTACTTGCATGAAGAACCATACCAGTTTAGCAACAAAAGAAAAATTAAGTCATACTCGGGAAAATATGAAGTATGGGTCACTCTGCTGGTGCCTGGAGCTTAGATGGTGGATTTGTTCCTGGTTCTGCTACGGACTTCCTGTGCTCTCCTGGTAAACTAGGAGTTTTCCCATAATCTTCCAGAAATAACAGGCCTTCTCTTCTTCACACATATGGAGGATAAGGACTCTAAGACTGAGAGACACATAGAATTTATGATTCTGCAGAGCATGGATATTCATAAAATATATAGAATAATAAGTCATTATGAATAAATCAGAACCAAACAAAAAAGATTAGACATAAAGCACATGAAGCTATACAGTCAGAATGAGAGGAATTCAGCTAGCTGAACCTTAAATCTCTGACCTTGTCCTAGCTTTTCTTTATAATAAATGGAGATCTGTAGCCATGTCTAGAGCACAGTTCATCTAATCAGACAAAGAGTCTTATTTGGAATAAGATGTTCTGCTCTATTGCTCTCCACTGACTATAAAGAGCCTGCAATCATTAGCTCACCTCTAGACATCCTCACTTAGACGGATCCAGTCCTCAGACAGTAGGAGAATGTGGAGCACGCTCCACACGCAAGAGCTGCTATTTGGCAGCATTTTGTTACTACAATGTGTTTTGTGAGCAGTGTGCAACTGGATAAGGCCTCAGTCTTGAGCAGCACTTTAGACTCTGGGATGTGCAGTGTTGAACTCGGATCAAAAGGGACACAGTTGGAAGAGGTATAAATCCTTCATATGTTGGCTGCCAAAAAGGCAACACTGTCAATGTATATTGTTATAGAATTAATAAAGTTCTACATTTTTGTATACATCCTTTTTGGCCCCTGCAACTCACAACAAAATCATTATTTAACATTTAGAAGAGTCTGATCCTATATATGTCAAGGTAAGAAAGAGTAGAAGTATATTATGCAGAATGATTGGCAATCATAGGCTGAGGTAGACTGATCATCCAATTAAATCATAGAATATTAAAAAGGTCAAAGTAATATACATCTAACCTAATTAATAGACAATGAAATAAAATTCTGATTCTCACTTTTCAGTGTAGTCCAGTCCTGAAAACAAAGTACCTACTTTATTTATGAAAGTAGTTCCTTTTACATCAGGGTACTTCATAAAGGCATGTAGCTCCTTGCCTATGGATTACCTTGCACAATCAGAGTCTAAGACTTTAGTTCTTCTACTGTACTGTTCAGGTAGTTTTACTAGAATTCTTAATTTTTTTCATTCCTTATCTGCATTTTATAAGGAAGCTCATATAATCCTTTTTGTCTTCATGAACAGTAGATAAAGATTCAACCCTTTAAAACTTCATTAATATGTTGTCCTAATGATATCAAAGGTATAGTATAATTCAAACGTCAGTTCTATGTCTGTCTTCTGTGGTTTATGTGGATTTCTATTAATATTTAATTTGGTTCATTACCTTATTTATTGTGTGTTGGTTAAAGGAATTCGAAGATGGAGGTGCTGTGTTAACATAAAAGTCTCCTCGCACTGAAGCAGGAACCAAATATGATGCATGCACAATAATGTTGGGACTTTGTTTATAATAAACATTTTAAATGACTGACTTTTTCTCTACTAATACTCTAAGTAGGATGATCTATGAGATTTCTAATTTATTCTTGTTTAAAATTTAACCATGCTTTTTTAAAGCATATCAATTTTGTTAATACCATGTAATTAAAACATGTCAGTGCACAGCAAGTTTTAGTCTAAATTAATGACTATGAGAATTATTTTAATTAAATAACCAATTATAGAAAAATCGCAAGCATGAGAGCTGACATTTAAATGAATTTCATTTAAATTGCTTCTTAACATTGTCCCATCTAGGACACTAATGCAAAATGAACTATTGTATCAACATAGATTATCACTATTTTTGTATGCACATAATGTATTCATATTCAATCACTGGAACAGAGCTGAATATTTTGTATTGATCTGAAATGTCTATGAAAAAAATACAACAGAATAAGCTGAAGTATGAACAAAAATCCCCTGTAGTACTGTGACACAATACAGCTGCATTTCTTGTTTGCACACATATACTTTCATATTTCAGTTCTTTGTTCACTTACAAATTCCATTTTCCATTTAATGCAGGGTGAACTTCTAAAATTGCTGAATTTTCAAGTGTCTTTTTAAATTCTGTCTCTCTTGTAAATACACATGAAAAATCATGATGTGCTGTCTATCAGTTTTCATTTTGGATTTTACAAAGATCTCTTAAAATATTTGCTGGAATACATTTTACTCACTTTTAACTGGAAAGGATAACCTACATAGTTAACTAAATTACTCTTCTGTACTGCACAAATTGTTACTGCATTTGTCTAACAATCACATTCGATTTAATCAGATGCATGGTGCAAACTGTGCCAGGAAACTCCTGAAGCTATATTTAAAGTGAGTAACAGTGTAATACATTGCAAAATTATTCTTCTCTACTGTAGCTTTAAAGATGTCACAGGAAAAGGGGAAAAAAGAATCCTGCATTTTTGTTCATTGATTAACCAGTAATGTTATGTATAAATAATGTATCTGACAGTATGGCAGCCCACTTGGGACATTGTGCCATTTACTACAAAATAGGATGCAACATGCAACTGAGCAGCAAGAACAAATTAAACATCTTTCCTCGGTAACTTCAGCATTTTTATTAGGTGGTAAACATCACAGTGAGAAGAACAGCAGATGTAGATATTTCAACAATATTAACATTAATCTAAGTAGAGACACAAAATAATATTTATACATTCCAAAAAATGCTTAACCTGTGTAAGAAACGTGTTGTCCTGATCTCTTTATGTTTTGTGGAAATCCTGTGGAAACCAGTTGATATAGCCATGGTATAAAACCAGAATTTTGTTCCAGAGTATTACAACTAATTCAATGAAGTATTATGTATAATTTTCTCTTGTTAACTTGTAACACAGAGATATCACTGCAGTATGTATTGAAGAATTTGCAAATTATATTAAAACTACTGTCCTTGTGATGTGCTGGTATTCTAAGTCAAATTAAATTAATATATTAGAACCTGTTATTATTATTATTTTTTTGTAAAGGAGGAAAAAAAGAAATTTATTTCATCTTGTAAAGGTTGACTTCATAATCAGATATTTATCTCCATGTTCATACATGACCATTTTTCATTAAATTATTTTCCCCCAAACAAGTACAAAAACAAACAAAAAAAAACCTCCTAAACCAACAAAGAAAAAAACTTTACCAAAATAAAAATATTGGACAGCAATTTTACATAGTTATCACTGAAAACAATGGTATTTGTACTCTTAAGTTATTCCACAGGAGTTAGGTAGACAAATCTTAATAAGAAATACTGTGAGATGTCAGCCTGGCTCCCTTTGCCCACCGTGGAATTTCCAATCACTGCATTAAATATTGTTAAATGGAACAAGTGAGTATTATTCAACATGATTCAACACCCTAGACCTTGAATTTGTAACTGTTATCACTAAATCACGTGATCACTAAATCAAAGTATCTTTCTGTGTATTGAGCTAAATACCCAATTTAGACTCTCAACTCGTTGTCCTTTTCACATACTGCAAAAGCTGCAGCAGTTTATTTCACATCTACCGAATAATTAATCTAATATCCCCTCATACTTAATAGTTACAGTGGTTAATGTTTATACCTGGGGTAATTCCCATTGCACAGTGAAGAGGATTATCCACTTGATTAAAAATAAATCTTTTCACCCCTGCACTTGAATCTGTACCTCCCTGGGGAAGCTGACCATAATTTCTCTCTTGCTGTACCTCATTCGACAAGTGATGAGACCATTTTGCATGGCCAATATTGCATATAACATTGGGCTTTAAATAGGACAGTAATTCAATCAGGGGCTTTTTTTTCCCAGGAAGCTAGGAGCAAATTCCTGTTACTCAGTTGTTGTTGCTAAAACCTTAAATTCATAATTTATTTCCCAAAGTTGCGGCTCATGGGATGCTGCAGTTTTATTTATTTCAGAACACGAAATAAGCTCAGCTGGAATGGTAGTAACTAGAGATGTCACAAATGGAAAACCATTGCTGACAGACTAACATCCTGCCTGAGGTATGGAGAATTAGGGAATGGGAAAGAAAAAAAGGCAGGGACTGAAGAGTCAAAGGGCAAAGTTTATCAGGCTGATTTTGGCATCCAAAGGAAATCGGCACCTGAACTGGAATTCATAATGATTGTCATCCTTTGTCATCCATCGAAGAGCCATGCTAAATGCCTCTGTGAATTCTGATCCAAAAGCTGCACCGGTGCCTAAGCAGGCTGGGAAAGTCATTTGTGTGCAAGCAAGCTCCTAATTGTGACTCACCAGCCCTGTAGATTTTCAAATGATTTGTTGTACCTGGCTGCATATACTTACTTTTTATATTCTGTTGGGTTGTAAATGCTAGACCATGTCAAATGGACACATGCTTAAGGTGACTCAAAGGAAAGGCAGCTTCATGCTCAACTGATAGGTTGATAGGTTGCCTGTGAGTCATAGATGTCTGCTTCACAAACAGTTGTACGCTTTGACTTTGATTTGTAACTCTTTTCTTTTTCTTATTACCAAACCCAACAGCTCTGGGGGAGTAAGCTGGATGCTAGTCAATCTCATATGTCATCAGCAAAGCTATTCTATCTCCAAGTTTCCCTCTCAAATGCCAAATGCCTCCCTTATTTGTACTTTCACAAACCTGCTGGAGACAAGGTGTCTACTCAATTTTAACAATTTGGCCTGAGAAAACTTTACTGTTGACAGTGATTTTCAGATCCCAGTACAAGGTTTTCGCTACTGGCAGTTAAAATGAAAAACATTTATATACCCAGTCTGAGTAAAACTAATGCAAACTCAGAGACAGAGCAAACAGAGAGCTTTGCAGTGCATTTTCACAATGCTTCATTCCAGAACTAGTTCCTCCTCATCAACAAAAGTAGCTCTATAAATCAGTCCAGGATGATCATTTGCCACACAATGATTCGTAAATCTTTGAAGAAGGCTCTGCAGAGGGATCTGGACAGGCTGGATCAATGAGCCCAGACCAACCATATGAGGTCACAAGAACTCCATGCAGTGCTAGAATCTGGGGGCAGAGTGACTGTGGATCTACCCAGTAGAAAAGGACCTGGAGGTCTTGGTGGACAGTGGCTGAACATGAGCCAGTCTCTGCCCAGGTGGCCAAGAAGGCCAATGGCATCCTGGCCTGTATCAGCAACAATGTGGCCAGCAGGACCAGGGCAGTGCTTGTCCCCATGCTGAGGCCACACCTTTAGTGTCAGTTCTGGGCCACTCACTGCACGAAGGACACAGAGGGGTTAGAGTGTGTCCAGAGAAGATCAACAAAACTGCGGAAGGGTGTGGAGCACAAGTCCTGTGAGTAATGGCTGACTGAGCTGGGGTTGTTCAGCCTGGAGAAAAGGAGGTTCAAGAGTGACTTTATCACTCCTCTCTACGACTGCCTGAAAGGTCAGGGGTCGGTCTCTACTCCCAGGCAAGCAGCTAAAGGATAAGAGGAAATTGCCTGTATCTGCACCAGTGGAGGTTCAGGCTGGACATCAGGAGGAATTTCTTCACAGAAAGGGTTATTAAACATTGTAATGGACTGCACAGGGAGATGGTGGAGTCACCATCCCTGGAGGTGTTCAAGAAATTTTTGGATGTGGCACTTAGTGCCATGGTCTACTTGATAATGTGATGGTCAGTTAAAAGTTTGACTGGATGATCTCAGCTTTTCCAACATAAATGGTTCTGCAATTCCACGATTTGTAATAGACTTAAGCAAACTTTCTGAAGAGTTTGGTAACCAAATTCCTGAAGAGTTTGAAGAAATCTAGGGAATGTTCTGCTGTATTTGCATCAAAGAAATTGTCTTTGCCCAGTGAAAGAACAAATCTAGCATAATGACGGATGAGAAAACATTCATAATACTCTATTCCAGTAGACAATTATGGTAACAAATCAGGGCAGATTTTCTCTTGAATAAAGATTGCTTCCTCAATTTTATTACCCAACTCTGCTAGAAGCCCATACATAATGCAGTGATGGATGCTATGTAGAAGTTGAAGACAGAACACCAACAGCACTAACTTCTACATGGCATTCTTCTACCTAACAGTTTAGACCACATTGAACAGAATTTCTTGTACATATGCAATTTTGCATAAGTGCCACAGGGTGCAATCTTGGCAACCTTGGTAACCTCTAAAAGATGTCCCAACTAAACGGTGAGTACCAGTGCTTAGATTCATCTTATGGAAAATGAAGAGTGATATGAACACATTTACAGCAGTATTTGAACCATATTTGAGTTTGTAAGGGGAAGGAAAATCATGCCATCTCCTGGTTTATACGCTATTCAGTCATTTACCTACGTGCTTACTACTAATACACTTATATCTCAACTGTTGTAACTGTTTAGTGTCTAGATTATGTCAAACACGGATTTTCAGTCAACTATTGAGGGACTAATTTCATAATTTCTAAATGACCCACAGAATGGATTTTAATAAGGATACCCAAAACCAATACAGAGAACTGAAGTGATAACGGAAATACAAAAGATCCTTGTGAAGTTCTCCCTTAGAAAAGAACAGTTTTTCACAACTGAATTTGTCTACCTTCAGGTTTCTGCTATTGGATCTTTTTTATGTTGCTCTTCTCTTTCCTTTCCTGCTGTATTAAGAATCTTTTATACTTGCAAAAGCCTTCTCTCCAAACGAGATACATGCTCATTACAGCCATGTTGAGTATTTCTCTTGCAGGAAAATGAAACAACTTGAGCTCTTTAAGTTTACCACTCTTCAACTTAATCTCTTTCGTAGCTCCTTTCACAACTTCTCTCAGATTTCTCTTGCAACTATCAAATGTGACAGCAAACCTGGGCACAGTATCCCTCTATTATATTTTTTTCAATGTAGCTAAAAGATTCACACTTGCTTCTCAGCACCCTACTTCTGAAATATTTGGGGATTTCATGCTCAGATGAACCTCATGACATCCTCTATCCCTCAGCTGGAAGCTTCTGCCTCCTGTTCCTGAAGCACAGCTGCTCATCATGCACATGATCCTGTTTTGTATATGGAGTAAAACAAGGCTGCCAATTACTGTCTTCTGGCCCAGGCACAACAACACATCAGCTGTTCCAACAGTGTCATGAAAACTATATGACAACTTTCCAGATTAGCTCTCAAATTATCACAATGGAAGGCAACAATTCACAGAACCATAGAATAAATCAAGCTGGAAGAGACCCATAAAGATCATCAAGTCCAGCTCCCTGCTCTAACCTTTAATACTTTTTCAGTCACAGGACACAATTTGGTTTCATTTAAGTGTGACCCTTCTGCTCTGTTTCTACATGGAATAAGTTTGCATTTGACTCTACTAAGCAGAGTTTGCTCTGCATCAAATTATTATATACTAAACAAGTTTAGGGGAGAGCTTATATTATTGCTGTCACTGGTATAGCCTATAGGAAAAGCATATGGTAGTAGTTTGGGTTTGTCTAAATGTAGAAGAAAATATACTCTTTTATTGCTCCCATCTCAGTTAACGGTAAATTATTATCTGTTTATTCATTATTCTTTTATTACTTCATCTTATTTTTGTTGCAAGGAATAAGAATCCTGCCAAGAAGAGTTTAAAAAGAGGAACAGACTCTTATCTACACATTTATTCACCCTAAACAAGAGTATTTGCCTAGCAACTTGAACACGTATTTTGGTCTTAAATTAAGACCTTGATAGAAAATAGAAAATAAAGATATTTCAGAACTACCATATGTTATAAAAGCAATCCTGTAGCCTAAAGTCATTCTATGTAACTTGATACCAAACACATAGACAAAGAAGTAGTCACTTCCACATGGCAATTCTAACTTTAGATAAGCTGAATTGTTGTATTTGCAGAAGTAAAAGAGGAATGTTCTTAGAATTTCTTCTGCTGGTTGAGCTGAAGAATTAATGGCAGTTGGCAAAAAATAAGTCGCAACAGAAGAAGTAAGAAGGTAACAGAAAGCATTAAGAAGAAAGTGAGGTTATTATGCTTTCCACATTTGGAAACCATTGGAGCAGGCAATTACAGAGACAGCAAAGGGCATTTCAACTTCCAGTCTTTTGTCAAACTAAAAAGCAGGATCTGAACAGAAAATGAGTAGGCGAGAAGTTAGTCATATTTTAGGTGTAAGTCCATCTGCTGGTAAGTCCAAAGTCAGTCCAAAGAAAATAATGCTTTTGAATCACCACAATAATGGTGGATCACCTTACTTAGCAACAAAAATAAATTAAGCAAAAGATTTGTTGGAATCCAGTGCCAAAACCAGAAATCCATAGTCTTGGATCATAGGAGATTCAGCAGATCCAGCTTTCATGTCTGCTTGCTGTGCACAGCTTTTTAGCACTGCATTGATTGTTCCAATCTATTGTCATAGATAAAAAATTAAGATTATTTAAAAGCAAACTGAAATCTTTTGTGGTTCTATAAAGCTATGTGCAGGTATGCTCCTGTGAGAAGCAGGGAGTTGGACTCAGTGATCCTTATTGGTCCCTTTCAACCTGAGATATTCCATGATCCTATTATTCTATTAATTGCCCTCATAATATCATAATGCCTATCTTTTTCCATTTAGACAACTGGTAGCCTGAGGTTAGGTATGAGAGTTATATAGGATGAGATTTACATGCTTACTCTTCTAAAGTTTTCCCATGATGTTGCTAAAATCCTTTTGCATGTTCTGTTTTTAATGTTTATATTAACCAAAAAATGGACCACTTAGAATAAATTTTATTAATAATCCTGTATGGTTAAGGTAATGTATCCATGGCAACAATAAATAAGGTGCCCACAATTTCCACAAGAAGTGATTAGCTTCCCCTAGCAATGATTTTTGGCATTTAAGATACTTTCTTAGGATGCAGAAAAATAGGGCAGGGTTGCAGCACTTCCCATTGGTAATAAACTATTCCACAAATAAACATTTGCTCAGTTTCCTTCTTAGGAAAATTACCATTACTGCTCGCATAGATTTTCCAATATATGGGTCAATCTGTCCTAACCTTTTCTGAAGGAAAATGAGAAATGTTCCCTACGAACAACGTAAGTCGTGTGTAATGGAACTGTTTGCAAACACCAAACAGCAGCAGACTCAAGAACTGCAATATAAAGCTATCAATTAATTTTGTTGTAACTGTATGCACCTGTGAACAACTGCTTAATTAAAGAGGCAAACAGAAATCTCTCACAATAATGTTTCAAATTACTTACATTTATGTGACTCAATTAGTTGGAGTGGATAAATACAATTGGAAAGCTGCCATGTGGACTTCTGGAAATAAAGAAAAGATAGAACTGAAGAGATACAAAACCAAATGGGAGGATTCAGGCAGATAAATACAGATAATTCTCAGAGGTTCATAGGACTATACAAACAGAGAAGATAAAAGGAAAAATTCTGTGCAAATATAAATAAATACCTCATTTGCTGTCACAGAGGTCTGTGTTCACAGATGGGAATATTAAGGGGATTGTTTGCTTTGGTCAGAATATGCATAGGGCTCAGGTTTGCTTTCATTTTGCCATCAGATGTATTCATCCAGTTCCCTTTCCCCTTAGAAAGTGGCAGAGGTATTACTGCTATTTTAGACATAGTAGAGTGTTTTGCCTACCTTCTAAATATTTCTTCAAAAAGGCACAGGTCTTCCACAATCTCTGGCCTATCTGATTGCCTAAATGCCTCAGATACCTTGCAGATGTTTGCATCAGGAGTGCATTTCTAAAACAATCTCCGACAGGTTTCCTTTTCTAAGCTGTGGTTCCCCATTAAAAAGTGGTTCCAAGGCCAGTGAACCAGGTCTGGGGGAGCCTAAACTAAACTGCAGAATGCTTTCCACGTGAGCACACCAAGTTCACCCTCTCACACCAAACTACCAATAGTCCAAAGTGAAAAAATGTGAGATGTGAGTCGTGTGGGCATGGAGTCTTGAGCACTGCAATAGTGCTCCTCTTGGATTTCACAAGCTCCTGATGCAGACATATCCTAAGGCATTTAAAACTACACCAGACACATTAGGCAGTTGAATTCCTTCTTCATTTTCATCTGCCTGCTTCAGAATAGGATTTAACCCCACAAACATGCAAGCCCATTGCTGAAAATGCCTCTTTCTCACCTCACATGCAGTTCAGTATTGCTCAGTTGCATTTCAGGAAAGCCTGTTGCTGACAGACACTGTCTGCAATAGGATGTTTTATTAACACTGAATGATTGACACTGGGGGACAGTTAAACTGATTGGGCTCTCCCTTCCTGAGAAGGCTCATTTAGAAATGGTAGAGAGAGTAAGAGGCAGAATGGATTACATTTCAAAGTCCTCTCAAGTGTAGAGTCCTAAATCTGTTCTAGATGTTGCTTGTTAACTCTGTCTTCAACACAACCCCTTCTACGTTTTTAAAATAATTTTTAAAAATACCTGTCTTACCTTATCTTACAGTCCCAGGCATTCTGTTCCTTAAAGAGTGGCCAGGTACACCTGACTTGGTATTCAGGTCAATGATTTGTACATGTACATTGTAACTGAGCATTGGAATATTCTTCCAGCTGGGAAGGAGAGCAAATACCCAGGGCAGAAGAGGGAACAAGACCTGCTGAAAGCCAAGGGGCAAGATGATAATTTTCTGTGGAAAAGGAAAATTGTTAAGCCGTGTACCATCTTGGACTTACATTCAACAAAGGCATCAATTCTTTGGGTCTGTTTCTCTGTCACTCTGGAATACTTACTAGCATATTGGTTTATAACAGATAGGCTTTCAATATTCGAATGCACACAAAAGTTGCTCTCTTAATATTTTTGAAATTCATACTGAAATGAGTTTTATTAAAACACAATTATTCATGGCTTTTAAAAGAATACTTGTCTATTTGAGGCAGAAAGCCAATATATTTTCAGTGTTTCATGACACCTTTCTCACTATGCTAGTATATTAAAATTACTATATATTTAGTTTTCTTTGCTTTCTTTCCTTCTTTACATTTGATTTCCATCACCTTTTCTATGTATCATTTTTTGTAACTGCAGCTTGAAAATCTTAACTTTCCTCATAATAATTGCTTAGGTTTTTACTTTAATTCTATGTTTTCCACTTAGATCAAGGTCATAAGATATGTATAGCTGACCCTACTGTTATTTCCCTTCCCCAAAAAATCAAATCATGCAGGTAAAGGTAAAGGACTTGAATAGATTTGTTAACCAACCCAATCTGGCTAGGAAAATCTACCTGCAACCTATAAGACAAAACTCCTCACACTTCTAATTGAAGTCAACTACCCAGCTGACAGGCAAATATGCTTTTGAGGGCTCTTTTGCTGCTGTGATGATAGCATCTTGAGGTTGTTCCCAGATGGAGGGGAGGGAGGTAGAACTGAGAGTCAGAGAGTGTGACAGTCGCTCATCTATCTTGGAAACACTGAGAAACTTGGAAATGTGAATTAAATTAGGCTGTGAACACTTTTTCATGAGCACTTTAATTTAACTTAAGTACAAAATGCTGCTAAAGAAGATGATCCCTCCAACCTCTCCTCTCTGTCTCTCTGTTCCCACCTTTTCCCTTGTGCCAGTACGTGAGATCTTATGGCTACCTTGTAAGAGAGATCTGGGAATTGGTCCAACATCCAGCTTCCCAAGTACTAAAACTTTTGAGTTGGATCAATTCCTTTTGCATAAATGCTAATGGGAGGTGTGGGAGTGGAATATGTGGGCAGAGGAAGAAATGGAGGAATTAGCTCTTTCAAGAGTAGTTTAGGTTTAAGTCATCTCAAAGCCATTATAAGGCACAGTCTGAGTTGCCCACAGGGCTGTGAGTGCAGCCCTGAGCCAACAGGACTGAAAGACAGCACTGCTCTTCACAGACAGCAAATATGTAGTCCTAGGATAACATGGAGGAAAGCTTCCACTTTTAGCACTTGTTTCAGTTATTTTAAGACTAGTCAAACTGATGTAAACTACATTGCAATCTCAAAGATGAATTGTGATAGCAAAATGAGCTTTTCAATACAAGTGAGAGCAACAATTTCAAATGATTAAAATTAGACAAATCCCATGATTTTTTATTATATATATTTTTTAATGTTTGTGTGTGTTTTGGGGTGGCAAAGGACTCATCTATCATATTTATTAAATGAATTGAAAGTTGCTTCTGTCACAGCCTATTTTGATCTAATCAAAGTACACTTGTTTAAAAAGAGAATGTAGGGATAAGGGAAACTAATGTTGTCAAAATAAATATACAGTGTATAAGGCAGTTTTCCTGGGAAAAAAGAAAACCTTGGAAAAATGCCTTGGGAAACCCCGTTCTCAGTGCCATAAGCAAAAGGCTTATGGATACACTCTCTATGCAAATCGTTACTAGAAAGTTCTCAGCTCTCTGTCTTATCATAGGTTGATTTTTGGTGCAAGAATTTTAATATTCTTAATCATTGTCCCCCATTGGACCCTTCCCTCAGACCTCACCTTAACTCCCCACCCACACTGGGGTGTATAAGTACCTCTGTCTGACCCTACACTCCGCTTTTGTCCTCGTGCCTTTTGCCCCTTGTTACTGCCTTGATTCAGTTTGCTCCAACACAGTGGACACCTTACTGTTTGCTATTTTTGTATTATTGAATTTACTTGTAGGACAACAGATCGAAGCTGTCTCTTTCTCCATTAAGTCACCATTGGGCCAGAGTCTTGAGGAAACTCAAAGGGAGCCTGATAGTCTGGGCTCAGACTCCAGGAAGTTTCAATACAGGAATACAGTTTTCTACCTACTTTTGAGTGATAGATAAATGTTTTTTCTTTTCTTCTCCATGCTAGATATCTGTGTGCTACACATCAGTAACAAACCAAGAAAAGGTCCCATGTCAAAAAACCCTTAGCATTTTATAAGTTCCTCTCTGCTTTCCAGCACAGTAAAAAATATCTTCAGTTATCTCCTCCTGTTCAATGCATCTGTGAAGACAGAATTTGCATACTGTTTGTCCGACTGGTATCCAAAGTGCTGAGAGGCAGGACAAGGCTGCACAGTGTTGGCACAGTAACCCATCAGAATCCCATTACATGTCATTGAGCAGAGTGCAGAGTACAGGGCTGAACCTGTTGAACCCGTAGGACTCTGATACCCTGTGTGCTGTCTGCTGTGCACTCCAGAGTGAAGGCTGAGGACCAGAATGATACTGTATTACATTATTTCTTTTCTTCCAATATGTCCTCAACCTAATATCAGTGGCTGTAGGAATACTGATGAGTCAAATAAGGAATGTGTCTTTAAGGTGAAAATTGTACCCAGTTCAGAAAAATAAATTCCTTCCTTCCTTCCTTCCTTCCTTCCTTCCTTCCTTCCTTCCTTCCTTCCTTCCTTCCTTCCTTCCTTCCTTCCTTCCTTCCTTCCTTCCTTCTCTACAGTTCGTATGTGGGACCACCAAGGACTTGTCACAAACTGAAGGAAATGCACATACCTAGCATGAAATCCTTTTGACCAACGATGGAGATATAGATATATATAATGTAGATGTGAGCTACTGGTGAATTGGTCATTCAAGCTTCTGATATTAGACACTTCTGGGCTGCAATTCACTTCATTTTGAAGTAGAAGTCTACAATAGGTCAGGTGAGCAGCAGACTAAAAAAATGTATTTCTTTGTATTGACTGTAAAGGATGATTTAAAAAGTAGGAAATTAAAGCACAAGGATCTAAATATAGGCAGCAGGAATCCTATCACTGACTACAGAAATTGTTCTTAACTATCATCCTCATCATGCTAATCTCTAATAAAACAAAAGATAATAGGCAAATCTTTAAAGATCATGTTTGACTTCAAATTTGTGTGGCCTTTTACCCATGGCATTCACATCTGCCACAAATTAATTAGAGTTTTTGAAAAAAAAAATCCCATATTCCTGCTACTCTTACCTTGACTAAATCTGCTAATTCTTCTGCCCAAAGATTATTCCAAATGGCATGATCATAGTGAAGGTGTATGTGGAAGTAATAAATGAATGAAAAATATGTAGAAAACTTTTCAGGTTTTCAAGAAAGACCTCTGTTAATTTTCCCCTCAAGTTCTAAGTAAAACAGTAATTTGAATAGATTTGGCAAGAAAAAAATCTTACTTAAAACATTTCAACTGCAATGCCAATTTCTTTACAGGAATATATTGATTCTGCCATGCAAAATATTGCTTCAATCTAAGTTTTGAAATTGAAAATCGGTTTTGAATGGCAAAATATTGTTTGTTGAATATTCTGTTTCCAGAATGCTTTTGTGCTACAAAGGCATTTCACCGTTATTCTCCCTGGTTTCTTTATCTGAATATAAAAACAAAAGAGAAGAAAAAACTTTGATGCATTGTCATGCTGTGATGGGATATGTTTTTTGATGTCTTTGCATTGCCTTATTGGTCTTTATTATTTAAATGCCTGGTTGAAATTTATATGATGAATTGAAGTCTAGGGGGGGTATACCCATATTAACTGTAATCTAGCCAGCACTTTGGAGTTTGCTGCTACCCATATTACTTTTGATTTCTGTGGCAAATCTCCAGGTTTGAAGTTTCATTGCAAGTGCCTGAAATCGGAGTATGATGAGCGTTGTTATTTTCATTGTTTGGAAAACAAAAATGTACCTCTGATAATTTTTGTCTTTGATTACTGCTTCTTCAAAGGATTTAAAACAGAATGAAAGCCTTTGAAAATTTAAGAGATGAAGAGACATGAGAGTTATTCTGTATGCACCAGATAAACAGATGTCTTAGCTTTCAAACTAAACCCAGAAAATATAATCACAAGCTTCATCAGAAACAGATAACAATCTAGGTGCACAGTACTTTACATTTTACTAATGTGCAGTGGGAGAAATAATAATACTACTTCCTTCACTTGTCTAAATATTTGTTTCAGACTAACAGCTCAAAAAACATGTTAGTAATAGCAAACAAAATATGATAAATTCCTTTGAGGGGGAAATATTCTCAGCATAATGTCATTATAAGCACAAGTAAACACACTTTGAAATGTATTTGCAAATAAGCAAGACACTCATAACACTGAAGGTATTAAATTGTGAATTCCCAAATTAATAGGTATCAGATGTCACAAGTGCTTTTCATCCTGTATTAGAGTCATACTCAAAAGTCCCAATAAACTTAAATTGAAGTTGTAATCATCCAAAGGATGACTTCTTGACATGTGGAGAAAAAGCCTGCTTGGAAATGTGTAAAACTGTTTAGAAATAGCTGATGGTGTGCATTCCTAAGCCAGCCTCTGCAAAATAATGTCCAAGAAATTCTGGAATATGGACAGATTTAAATCACTCTCAGAAGAATCATGTAAGACCCTTGTCTTCTCCTGTGAGCGATTGCTTGGGATTGCTTCATTGGCAATTGTACTTCCATCTAGAACTCTGAGGAGAACTTTGTCTTCTTGGTGGCACCCGTGTCTACATGGCAAGGATCTACAGAGTGATCCTTGACAACCAGCCCAAGAGGCACATACTGATTCATCACCACACTGGTTTGGGCCAGTTTCTCTGATGGTCCCAGATCAGCTGGCCGATATTTCTTTCCTAGAAGGTCTCCCTGCAGCTCTTATACTGCATTTTAATTTGTGTGTGTGTATTTTCAGTTCTAAGGGTCTGAATCGATGTGAGGACTTATGCTTCCATCTACAAGATTAAAGATGTATAACATAAAGCTGAGGGGAATTGTGTGGCTGAAGATAGTGAGGGTGCTCAGGAATGAAAAGTCTCTTGGGACAAAATAGGAGGCTGTTGAGGGAGAAGAGTAATATCTTGTGTGGTTTGGACATTGAGGTAAGGTCCACTGAGTGATTATTTTCAGATGTATTTTCAGATGCCTTTGATAGAGGTAGTTGTAGTGCAAAATGGTAAGGTAAGTAACACTTAATTAGTGTGAATTGTTGCGTGTCCAACTCATTGCTGCTTCATTTCACAGTAAACACATACTTTTAGACCTGATTCTAACCTTGATTTACACTGATGTAAAACAAGCAAAATTCTAATAGTATTCATATTAGTGGAAGAAAAGAGCTGCTTTGAGTCAGAGCTCTTGTGGATGCTACATTTTGTCTGCTGTCTTGTCTTAGTGTATTTAAGAACTATGTCATTCTTAAAATACATAAATAAGATATTTAATAATTCAAATGCTTGGTGTATATACGAAACTGGAGTTGAGTTTACACTACTTTCCATTCTCTGTTTTCTGTTTATGCTCCTTTCATGTTGGTATTGGTGTGCCCTAATTTCTTTCTCCCTCTCTCTCTAGGTCCCACTGTCTGGTTCCCTTTGACACCAGCTTGGTCTTAAGCCAGCGGAATATAAAACAAATCTTAAGGGAGGTCTTTTCCTGTTCTGGCAGTTCTTGAGTGGCTAAACTTCATTTCAAGACGGTTTGGTTTGGTTTGGTTTGGTTTGGTTTGGTAGCCTGTATATGGAGAGAGGAATGATAGCAAATAACTGTGCATATAAATTCCTATTTATTGAAAATGAAACTACTATGGCAACATAAAAATCAATGTTTGTCCTGTTATTTTCTGCAGGCAGTACAGTACATTGCAACATAGTTTCTCATTAGATTCAATCAAAACTCTTCTTAAATACCATTTTACCAGCTGTTACTGAATAAAGAGTGAAACAAACAGTTTGTAGTATCAGATACGTAGCTCTCTGGCATGCATCTTTGCCAACTTTCCAACAGCTGTGTATGATATTTAAAAGAAACAAACACATTCACTGGTTATTCTTCAGTTTTATTAAAATTCTCCTTTCTTTTTCCTTCTGAAGTGTTCTATACTTGTGCTAATGTAAATTAAATCCATTACCAGTAGAAATACTTTAGAACTTATTTCAAGACTTAACAGAACAGGGTGAAAGTATTCCTGTAAGCAATCATACGTTAAGAAACTACTTAGGAGAATGGCTTAATTTTTGTCATTTATTTTTGCTTGGGGTTTGAGTTGTTTTTTTTTTTCTCTCTGAGAAAGACAAAATATAGTCTGTGCAGAGACTTCCAGGGCACGTTGAGTGTTAGGTCTATATATCAAAGACACACTCATATGTCTGCAAATCTTGGGCCCTCTTGAGTTTCTGGATGCTGTGACTCCCAAAACTAATCTCAGCCTATTCAGTGTAATTTATATTTAATCCCTGCTTTCATAGGGGCTCTTCTGCAAGCTCAAAACAGTGGAAGCAGACCAAGCTGCTGCAAAATGACAGTGTGGCTGTTGCCTGCTTCAGTTTAGCAGGCAATACAATCCCACAGCCACAAGCCAAATATCCCAATACTGGGAGAAAATCTCAACCATGGGACAAATTGCAGATTTCCTTCTGTGTGCTAATCCCAGATCTAAACACTGATTCCTTCTCTTGTTTTGTCTATTCACTGCCTTTCTGTTTTGCTTTCCTGTTTGGAAAGTAAGGCTAATAATAATAATATTTAGCTTCTTCAGGAGATGAGATTTTGCTTTCCACTAGTAAATGTAAAGAAAGATAATGCTATTATTAGACAATGTGGGGTTGGGGGACTAGACATGGAAGAGCTAGAGCAAAAAAACCCCAAAAATTTTGGGAAAGCCTGAGCTCGCTAAAAGGGGTGGGAGGGGGAACACAACCTAAAGAAAACGGAGGGTAAAGAAGGCATAAGAGTGGAGCTCAGAGCATCAGCAGTTGTTCATCTGCTGAAGGGTGAATGTCATGCAAAAACAACCTTCTTGCTAAAGAATGAGCACAACTGAAGTCAAAGGAGAATACCATAAAGGAAAATAAAAGTCAAAGAAAGTGATACTGAGAATCACTCAGAAAGTATTTTACACAATGAAATGAATGAAAGGGGAAAGAATTTGTAGATTCTCCCCCATTCAGTGGCAGCTGGAATCAGAGTTTACTTTGTAGTCAGTTTAATAGCAGTTCATGGCACAGGGATCACAGCCAGCTGAGGTTTAGTTGAAATCTTGTCCCTGGTGAAGTAAATGGTAAAATTCTTATTACCTCCAGTGGGTCTATGAATTTGCCCCCTGAAATGGGGACTTCCCATAGGAAAACCAGCTGTTTAAGTAAAGTAAATTGATTCAGGCACTCAATAAGGAAAGGTAAGTATTTAAATATGCATGAGAAAAATACTTAACTTGGCAACAACATAAGAAGCATTCTAGAGAAAAATTGAGAATAGACCTCAAAATGAGACTTGATTGGAAACTATTATTATTTTTAAATTAAAATCATTCACAAAATACTATATATTTTTTTCTGAATTCTATAAAAATAGATAAGACAAGATCCCTGCCCTGGAGAGATTTCATTCTTAATAAGACATGGCAAACAAATGCAAGGCAAGTTAAAACAGGTAGAAGCAAAAAAAAAAAAAATCCCAGAAAAACTGAGGTATTTAAAACCAAAAACTGTAAAGGTGTGGGGAAAAGATGGAATGGCAAGTTGAAGGTATAGTCTAAGAATCATATTCAGTCACAAGATTGCTTGCTTGTGCAGAATTGTGCACAAACCCCATGAACCCAGCCCAAATTCCAACTACACTTGTGTCCCTTGAACTATATAATTGCTAAGAAATTTTAAATTAAACAACCCATTTAAATTTACAAAATATTTTGCGATGACATATTTCATTTTCCACCTGGCGGAACCAGTTTTCTTAAAAAGTTCATTGGAAGCTTACAAGAAGAGCTGATCTTCATCCAAATAAAATATCAAATACTTGAGCACTCATTGTCTGTGTACATACTAAATATTTATATGTGGTTTCAAATTTCAAATTGTTTTTTCTATTGAGCATTGAGTTCTTTCAAAGAAGAGGTCAATGAATGGATTCAAAACAGAAATAGACCTTTTTGCTAGAATAATGTCAAGATAGGTCTCCTATCAGCTGCCCACCAAGTTCACTGCTTATTGTAAGTGATATTAATTAATGTTAGTTAATGATCAACACTTTTTAAAACACCAAGTAGCAATCCTCTACATCGTAATCTCAATATTTCTAAATCAGTGCATTTAACAGGATTGCTCAGGAGAGGTTTGAAAAAGTGAGACTTCCCTTGACTGAACTGCTTCTGGAGGACCTTCAGGCAGACTGTTCTGTGATGGGCCATCTCAGGAGAGATTTTGCCTGAGTTCTTCCAAAATTTCTTTGTTGCTCATAATTATCCATCTTGAAATTTGGAAAATGGCCACTACACAATCACAGGCATCTGTCTAACTGCTAGGAAGGTTATTTGTATATCATGTCTCCTGACAGGGAAGATGACCAAGTATCAGTGAGGGGAGCTGAAAAAACAAGCTTAACAGCTTAAGCTTTACAGATGCTATGGAAAAGTAGCAGGCTCTCACTTCTTTGGATCCTAGAAGACTTTCTCCAAACTTAAGTCTTTGTCATGTGGATGCAATCCAGGTGAGAGGGTAGGCTGAAAACTCAGAAGGAAGACAGATTTTAATTTAATGAATGGCTGAACCAATGGAAGGATGAAAATATTACATACTGGTAAGGTATTTTTCATAAAATAGCTTCAATTAATTTAGCCTGCAGTGTAACTGGTTAGTGATAGATAATACATTTTTGTAAAAGTGAACCCGCATGCTTCTTTTATTATAGCAATTTAAAGTTCTAATAATATAATGTAAAAAGAGGTAGTCTTTGAAATATTAACACCAATATCTTCAAGTATTGGCTTAATATTCAGCATACACATAGCATTCTTAAAAAGTCAGTGCACATTAAAACAATTTGACTGTAGTCATGCTTCGTGTAATTTTTTATACCATTCTTGATGCCTCAAGATCCTTTCCTTGTGCTAAATCCTCAGAAAAATTAAATCTCACCTTGTCTGCTACTAGATTCTGGCTGATAGTATTTGCATTTCAGTGGATGGCACCCTAGAACCAAATCATACCAGGAAATTGTTTTAATTGTTTAACTGCAGCTTAAACACGACCATTATATTGACATAAATTATGTCTTTATACTAGATAAGGTAATAACAACAGTAGGTAAGAGTAATAACAACAGCAAAGAGATTTTTGAAGTTGCAAGGAGCATAAGGAGTGATGCAACATTTTGAAGAAAAAAAGAAAAGTTAAAGCAAATTCTGCTTCAGAGAATTGTGAGGACAATCTGAGGCATGTTTTTAAATCAGCTGGGGAAAGGGTCTCAAATTCTTTCAGCTTTCGCACTGAGTCTAATGACAATTATCCCAAAATAGAAGAGTGATTACATAGGTTGTCTCTTTCAGAAAATCACTTTATCTTCACATTTATCTTCTATGCTGCTAGATACATATGGTCAGAAGTAATGCTACACTTATCCTACAGTCAGTGTATCCTTATCTGTACTATTTCAAATCCAGTCTCCTTTATCCTCTCCTGCCTGTTTCTGCCAATCTGATCCCTATGCTTGCAATAACCTTCTTGTTACTTTGTGTGCTAAAGCTATCAGTATCAAAGCAGTAGAGCCATGAAAATGAAGAAGTGCAAAGTTGGGATTTCATTCTATAATAAAACAAACATGCTTTGCTGCATCTCCTGCGGGTAAGGTGGCCCTGGACGGGGGTGCGTGGCCTATGGTCTGAAGTACAATTTGCCATTATGTCCTCAACAGTGCAGTACTTCCCTGATTGGTTTGATCAAGCAGGGTGATTAACGCTGTAGGCTTCCAAATTATCTCTTTAATGTTTTAAACAGTGGACTAAAAGCACAACAGGTAAGTTGCAAAACAAAAGCTGTTCATAAGTACATCATGGAATTATGCTTGAGTAGATTGAAACCCTTATTTAAGCATAATTGATTCCATAACTCTTCAGTAGTAATGCTTGTCTTTTTCTTGGTTATTCACCCTTCCAAAATCCTGCACTGTCACGGCAGACGAACCTGATTTTGAAAGGAAACTTTCTTTTTCTTTTTATTTTAATACTGTCTCCGAGAAAAACTTTTTAGTTTGTTTTCTAATTAGACACTCCCAAAGATCAAGAATTAGAGTGCTTGCTTCATCTTTTAACAGCTGGCTTCCCAGCTGGGTTTGTGTAATGACTTCACTAATTTCCTTTCTTTTAATGTGTTTGTTTTCTATTGGTTAGATGCATTGTTTGAAGTTGTAGTTCCTTTGCAAATAGTACTGCTTCCGCTGTTTTAGTTATCCTGCAGTCAATTCTATAACTCTGATTTATGAGCTAACCTATTTTATCCAAGTCTGCTTTATGATGAACTGTAATACTTTTTAAGCTTTCTAGTTTTTCAGCTGCTGTTTTGTTTTCAGGAATCTAAAAAATGCTCTTCCAAGATATCATTACATGTTAGCAGAATGCTTCCATGTATAATAAAATACCTTTAGGATAATTTGCTGGAAACTTTCACACCCTCATTAGTAGCTTTCTGTGTGTGCCTTATCAATTTTATGTGTTTGTCATTCACAAGACTGAACTTCAAGGGGATTTCGTTGGAGTTTAGTGTTGAGAAAACATGATGGTTTAAATTCCTGGAGAAAGTAGTACTGTAAAATTATAAAGTTTTGAGATTGTCAGTAAAATCTCCCTTTTTATGAAACTGTATTTTCTATTGTAAGAGACACTCTGTACTTTGTATGTTTTAGTATTTATTAATCATAAGAAATGCTGTGAGCTTCAATGTTTTTATGAGTGCGTATGTGGTTTTAATGTGTGATTTTGATTTTGCTTTGCAAAAGCCTTTCAAAGCTGGAAAAATTCCTTCTGAAAAGAAGTTTCCATTTTCCTTTTTTCAGTACAGGGACTTACAGCTTGAATATGTACCTGCAAAAATTTTAGCTCTATCTTTTCACTTCTTTATCCATGTTAATTAAACTAACTCTTCTTACTTCACAGAAGAGGAGATAGGGCAAAACCAATGCTTTGCTAAATAAGTAACAATAGTCTACTCATCTTTATTTGTAGTTTACTTATTGTGTGCTTTTAAAAATTTTCCCCTTTTTTCACCTCTCACATTTTAAGGCAGGATTCACATAATTGCATGTATTTTCTTTTTAAGGAATTCTGTAATTTTTGGTCTCCAGCAGAGCTTTATCTTTTCCCCTGAAGTCAGATAAGACAGTTGGTGGATAACAAGGAATTTCAGGGACTTGCTGACATGTTTAAAACCATAGATAGAAGAGCAGGTCTGAGGTACCTTACTGGAAGAAGTACCACACAAGAGAGAACACAGCCAGGCAGGATTACAGCCTTTTTGCTGAGGTGTGTCCGCCCTCTCTGCGCACAACACCCTTAACGTTGCAGCCAGAGCCAGCTAGTGGAAGAAGGTTTACTTGGGCACTGTCAAGGTTTGCACTGAGCTTTGGAGGCAATTTCAGGCACTTTTCCTTTTTCATCCCTGTCAACCAGTTGCTGCCAGTTGCTGCTGTCAACTTGTTGCTGCCCTTCAGCTGTCCTTCGTCCTTTCCTTGCTTGTTCCTGCATATGCCAACACCCTGCTATCAATTCATATCTGCTAAAGGTAGACTTTACCTGAAAAAGTTGTTTTTATTATTTTTTTTGTGACTGGGGGCAAGGCAAAGCTGGGGAAAGCCCCAAGACAAGTAAAAAATCTCTGTCATCCTTCTGCAGAGCTGGCGCAAAGGCCAGGATTTGAATTGCCTTAATTTAAAATCTGTGGACCATAGGCCTGCTGAACCTCAGTGTCATTCTAGAAACTTGACTGATATCTCACATATATATATATTTATATAATAACTGTATTGTGAAGGTTTTAGAGATCCCTCATGGCAATGTACTCTGCCACTTTATAAAATAAATTTATCTGGAGATTATCAAAAACTCTAGAGTGAAATCATACAGCTCCTTAATGTAGTGTGCAGCCTACTCTATTAAATATAGAAAAATTTTTTCTTTCACACTATATGAACTACGTTTTTAAATACCTGGAGTGTATATAATCATCACTCATGCTGTAAAAGCCAAAATTCTCCTGCGAGATACTAATATTCTATTTTTAATTTACTGTTGTATATAATACACAGCAGTAATTATGTTGATTCTCAGAAACCAAGTGTTCTCAGGGTGGGGCTCTTTTGTTTTGTTCTTTGCAAGCAAAAATTGCAGCCTGTAAAGTAATAATGCAATGTTAGGCCAGAAGGCACAAACATTTTTTCTTACAGTCACAGCCATTTTTCAGGTATCTGCTTTATGGACTAGCCATGCTGTGAACTGCCACAACTCTGGCTGACTCTGCTCAGAGACAGCATGGGTCTGGCTGGATTTATTAGCTCAAGGGCAAATGTAAATATGATTATGCTGCTGCCAAAGCCAGCTTAGATCCAAAAAGAGTCAAGTATCCTTCATATGGCAGAGAAATGAAATAAACTCCAGTAATTTAAGCTGGTCCTGTGCTAGCCAGAATGGATGTTTCAGCACTGTGTTCCCAAAATTAGAGGTAGAAAGGAGAGTGATGCACTGCTACTAGTTTATTAAGGTTGGCGAGATCCTACTCGGTACGTCTACACTGATAAAATAAAACAAGCCTGGAAAGAGTGCTGAAGCACTGGTCCCTGCTTATTTACATTGATTAATTACTAGTTTATTCCCTGTATTTTTTTAGAGGGCTTCGTCTTGTCCTTTTCAAAAAAAGTGTGTCTAGGGTGGAGCCAGCCTTCAGCAACTTTACCACAGTGAGTCCCTTCAACCTGGTCCTTGGGTCATTCCCAGGCTGACTTGTATTTAGCAGCAGATTCTGCTTCATTACTCCCTTTCATTCAGGTTCAGCACAACTGTGACAACCTGAGCTGGCTCCTATAAAAGGGATTCAAGCTTCTTCTTTCAGAATAGGGTCCCTTTATCACTCCTGTTAGAGTGTGTTAGTGTCAAAAACAGTGCGCTGGGATAGAATGTGAGTCAATAAGACCAGGTAGCTGAGCTGTTGGGACTCTGCCCTTGGGGAAAGAATTGGAGACTCTGAGACAATACTTAAAAAAAATAGAAGATACTCTATTGTCTATACTCTATTATATCTTAAGCTTTTAAATTAAATGACCTCTGAAAAGGGGAGGAATTATTTAGGAGACTAAACAAAATAGTACCTAATATAAAGTGTTTTTTGGCTTTAGAAACAATCTGTTTGATAATGGCACCTGCCAAGTTTCGCATTAAGTACGATTGCTGCTTATGGAGGCCATTTGCATAATTTTTTTCTCTCCCCAGTTTCATTGTATTTATTGCTGTCCAACAAATAAATGTATTTCTACAACTGCTAGATGTTACAGAGTGTTATATCAGCTGCATGTCTCCATAGTTACTGTTTACAGTATCTTCCTCTGCTTAGAGTCTTGTGTCAATAGGCTTCTGCATTTGAAAGTAACACGTCTTTATTTTCCAGCTAAAGAGATTACTCCCCTCACCAGCTTGCTGACTAAATGAACATATAGGCAGATATTCCTCTCATATATCTTTGGCCATCTAAAACTAAGCATCTATCCTGACATATCTCTCCCACTGTCTAAATGTAGTCATGTAGCCTAAGCCAGTTTCCTAGGCTCCCTGTATAAACAATGGAGAGAGATAGATGCATGATTCATTCAAATTATTTTAGATGGTTACCTTAAGAAGTCTGAAATAAGATCCAATAAGATATGAACGCCTACACCTCCTCTCACAAGTGGCATCTAATTTTTTCAGATCAAGAAGCCAAGGCTATGAAAAGTTTAATTGCATAGGCCCTAAGATAGTGTTGCTCAAGTACAGCAAAAAAACCCCTCCTCACAGACCTCTAAGCTGGAGCAGCATTCATATTTTCTCAGTCCTTCATAAGACGTTCTGGATTGAAGATGACTATTTTTCTTTCATTCTTATTGCCTAGGTTAAAACAAAATTAAGGCTAAAAAAATAGACAAAAAAGATCAATCTTTTGATTTTTAATATCTCTTTTTTTTTCTGTCTTGTAGGCTAGGAGCTCGTTCAAATACCTCATCTGATATCTTAACTGATATAAATTTATGTAATACTTTTAGAGAACTGTAATACTTCTGGGAAGTAAAGCTAACATCAGAACTGCATCTACGTCCTTCATATTTTTCCTTTGAACGTGCCCCATCACATGTCCTGTATCTGGCATATTGTACAGGCTGCATAAATTACAGTTGTCATCATAGCCTTGTGTCTTCATGAGACTAAACTGCCTTAATAATTTTTATTGCTATTTCCTGATGCCCTGTTCATTTTGTTGCTATCCTCCTGGACTCTTCATTAGTTTAAATTACACTGACTCAGAGATTTGTGAGTCTACTAAACAAAAAAAAAAGTTTGAAGTCAGGAAAAGATTGCTTCTCATGTTGAGTCGTCTCTGCTTCCCCTAGGCCCAATGACATAATCTCTTAAATATTTTGAAATTCAGAACATGAAGTACTTCATTTTTTCACAAAGCATGTGACTGTTCTGAGACAACCACATCTCAGAGGCCATCTTATGAGACCACTGAAAAAGCCATTGTGATGAAAAAGCAGCAGAAATAAGTAGGTGGGAAGGAAATAGCATCTAAACTCAGATCTGTGAATCATACAGAATAATCTTTAATATATTCTGTACCTAATAACAGCCCTTCCTCATGGACCTGTTTTTGCTGTAATGGAAACATTTTATAATGTGGTCCCATCATCAAAACCTACTTGCAAGTCTGCAACACTTAACACCACAATCTACCTGTTCTTCACCTATGATGCATAGCTGAGTCCTTAGTGACTACATACTTTACACAGGGAAAACTTAAAAAACATTTGAGATAAAGCATTTATGATTACTCTGCTGCAATGTACATGGTTGCCAGGAGGTACCAGTGTAAAACACAAAATGTCATTTTGGGGCACAGTGAAAAGCTCTTACTTGGAAGACAGATTTTTCAAGCACCATCATTCTTATTAACAGAAAGAAAAGAGATAAAACCAGAAACACTTCAGATGTTATGGTTTAACCCTGGCCAGCAACTCAGCCCCACACAGCCACTCGCTCACTCTCCTCTGGCCGCACAGGGGAAAGAACTGAAAGAGAAATAACGCAACAATTCATGGGTTGAGATAAACACAGTTTAATAGATAAAACAAACGCCATGCATGCAAGCAAAGCAGAGCAAGGAGCTCATTCACCACTTTCCATGGGCAGACAGGTGTACTCAGTCTTCCCCAGGAAAGCAGGGCTCTATCAGGCCCAATGGTGACATGGGAAGACAAACGCCATCACTTCAAACATTCCCCATTTCCTCCTGCTGCCCCCAGCTTTGTGTGCTGAGCATGACACCATATGGTGTGGGGTATCCCTTAGGTCAGTTGGGGTCAGCTGTCCTGATTGTATCCTCTGTCAACTTCTTGTGCACCCCCAGCCTCCTCTCTGGTGGGCTGGGATGAGAGAAAATATCTTGTCTTAGTATAAACATGGCTTAGCAACAACTAAACCATTAGTTTCTCATCATTGTTATTCTCATACCAAATCCAAAGCAGAGCACTGTACCCCCTACTATGAAGAAAATTAACTCTATTGCAGTGGAAGCCAGGACAAGAGCCTAAAATGGCCCAAGCCTGAAATGAAAAGGAATACCTACTAAGGACACTATTTATTAGATAATAATGAATTGTAATAGAGACATAGCTATAGATTTAGGGAGGCCAAGCACTTCTGAATGAGTGCTTTAGTGAGCTGTCTATAGAGTCAGACTTTATTACATCCTCTATCTCTGGCCCAGAAAACCTTAAATTCATTATCAAACAGTGACTTACCTTCAGCAGGAGGGCTGTAGGTCACAGTGCCCATGCATTGTGCCAGTGTAAGAATACAGCTTTAACTCTTCCATCTTTTCTTCCTTAACATGAGAAAATAACTGGATTTGATCTCCCTTATCCTGCTATCGAAACTTCTACCTCTCCATTGCTCTTTTCAAATTAAACACTGTTAAAATCAAGTGCAAGCAGTATGTATTCTACTGTAATTTGTAATAGTATATGTATCTTTGTTTTATGAAAATATTACAGAAAGTATATATAGCTAGATGTCTTAAAGATATGTTATCAGGAAATTTGTCATTTTCAGGGAGTTTTGATTGAAGCTAGAGCCCAGTCTAGAAAATCAGGCTTGCCAACTCCAAATCCTATGCAATTTTTGCCTTGCCAGGACATCTGGTCCATTAAACAATTAGGCCAAATTTGCACAGTGTTTTTTAAGAGCAACAGGACTAGAATCCTTTGACCAAGGTCCAAGACCTAAAATCACAAGACTTAATTGTTAAAAATGCAAAAAAGTAAGTTAATTTTAGATGGAGTCTCTCTTGAAGGAAAGGAGTTCTTTTTTCTGGTTTCCTAACTAAAAGTTGACTGAAAACATTGCAGAATACAGCCACGTAGTATCTTTGAACACATGCTTTATGTTAGAGCATAGAGGCTGCAACGTTTTTCACTGTTCTCTGTTAAATCATGCATTCAGTTGTTTCCATTTATACAGCATCAAAGCAGTTGAAATCCAATTGAAAAGTTTCTTTAGACAACCATTGTGCAGGAACATGATGTCAATATTAATAAAGGCTGAATTTCCCCTTGGCTCACTTCTTACAGATAAGCTTTTCAATAATACACTGCTTGCACCAAAGGTCTGATGGGACTGGGAATAGTAAAAAACACTAATAAAAGAATGTTGAATGTTTTTATATTAAATTTCCCCACAGGCAAACTGAAAAGCCTACTTAGAGTACGCCAATCAACATGGCACTTATTAAATGTAACAGGAGTCCTGTTACAACAGATCTTTAAAGCCCCTAAATATGAATTAGAAAGTAAAGACAAAAGACAATTACAGATGTATTTCTGAATTGAAGCCCTGGACACCTCACCTGATACTCGTGAACATGACACTATGCTTGATCTTCAAAAAGACTCCATTTTTATCAGCCTACAGCTATAATTTTATTACTGCTATTTACTGTGGTTAAGAATGTTATACTTTCCATTTCCAGTCTTTTAAAGTACATTTTTATGTCTGAGAAAAATACTGTAATTATTTAGAAATACATGAAGTCAGTAAATAGGGTACAATATCCACAGAAGTTTGGGCTGGGTAATGTAAGGAAAATTGACGTATCTGAATAATAGTAGTGACTACAGTTAGGCCAATTAGAACAAAGGCTCGTGTCTTCTAATCAGAACATGGACGACTGAGTGCCTGAAAAACATTTCATTGTGAGGATTACATCTGTTACACAAAGGCTCATCTCTCACACCTGAATTTAAGCAATTTTTTCCCCCTGTCAAGGTAGTGACAAATATATTAAATCTGTCTGTCTTCTGAGATTGCAAACCCCAATCTGAGATTTTGCCTTGGGCACAGCAATAAAAAATAAACTCAATTGTTAAGCATAAGGTTTATTTTCTGCAGATGGAAAGAGAAAGAGAAAGAAAAAATAATGCAGGACCTTTTGCAGGATTGTAGTTTGTCTGTAAACAACCAGATTAAATTAATCTAAATTGCTGTGATAAATTCAAACTTCTAAGAAACTAGGACAATTCCTAAAACAGTATTGGCATTTGTGTTAATTGGTATGAATTTATTTGGAAAAAGAGGTGCATCATATTAAACATCTTATTAACCAAAAAGAAAACAACAGTAAAGCTTTTGTGAAATCCATGCTAACACTGAGGATTTTTTTTAAGCTGCAAGAAAAAGGACAAGCCAATGGTTATCAAACTCTGTTCCATGGACTCAGTAGCTTTCTAAGTTTGTCACATGAAAACTTAAATGTCATTTGAAAATGCTGACAACTCACTAAATATGTTCCCATCACATTTGATGAGACTGCACTGGGGATCTTTCAGGTGATTTTCTATTTATATTGGATCATATGTTACATTTTTCACAAAGAAGCTATACTTTTATTAACAGGAAAAGCAGTGACTGTCTTAAAATATTACCCAGGCTATGGAATATTTTGAAACCTTAGCTTAGGACAGTTTTCTCTTTCTCATGGCTCAAAACTCTGAAATATATAAAATACATCTTGCATGTATGGATTAGTTCTGAAATGAACAGATTGTGTCATCGTTTCCAAGATAAATTAACACTTGATAAATATTTTAACTGGTGTTTCAATATAATTCAATTTTATTTATTCAAAGTTTACTTAAGCAAAAGTTGAAAAGATATCCTACCAGGTATTTGTTGGGTTTTTGCTGTAGGCTTGCAGAAACAGATTTAACTGTATGATCTTTGTAATAGTGCTGGAGATATTAATGTTACCAGTAGCTATATTGCAAGAAAAATGTATTTCCCATATCTAAACTGGAAAATATCACCAGATGCCAACTGTTTTTTGATGTGATAGCTAGCAAGTTTATTCACCAAGTAGCAACTGGATTAGCAAGAGGTCTTTCTATTTTACGTGCAAAATTTAAACTAATTAGTATGTGATAGAATAGCAGGTATAGAAAGGGTGTGAAGTAATCATAAAATCATTCTGTCTATTGAGAACAGATTGGTAGAAACAAGTTATGGATTTCAATAGGAGAAATTTCCCACATAAAGTTCGGAAAAATGCTAATAAGGCCAATAGGTCTGAAGACTTAGTGGTTGAAAACAGAGAAAAGACCTGGTATCACCTTGGGAAGGCTAATGAATTTGGAGGAGAATGAGCTTGACTTACTGACATAACTACATATTTTAAGAAAGATATCAAGAAAATGCAGAAAGCAAAATCAAAATACAGAATTGTAAAATATTCCTAGCAGGTAAAGATTAAAAAAATCAAGAAATAAAAAATCAGACTGAATAAAACACAGCAAAAGTTACTAAAACAAGCAACAAAATAAGTCTTCAAAACCAGAAACAAGAATACTGAAAGGAAGCTGTATCCTATACACAAATGCTGCTTTTGTGTCATTAAGTAAAAGAATACCTTGGGTTTTAATAAAAATGTGGCAGCTCCACCACAGTGGCAAAGGCCAGATGAATAACAAGAATGACATAATAAACTCATAATAATTAAAACCAAGATGGAAACAGAACACATAATTCTTAATGCTCTCAAACTGTGTGTCTGTTATGTCTGTTTTCAGTCTGTCTCTGAATGCAAAAAGAGCCAACATCCAGAATTACAAGTCCAGCAGCAGCTCTCTGTCAGTTCAACAGTGAATAATAGTACAGCTGGAGAAAAACAAATACAATGCATCAAGGGAGGGTGAAAGAAAGAGATCTATCAAGACAACCTTTAAGTCTGCTCATAGTTAGTTTCCTCTACTTTTGTGGCATAAATTCAGTTCAGGGCAGATATAAAGTAATCTGACTTAAACGATTTTTAATTTAAGTCATTTTAATTTACTTGATATGATCTAGGAATGAGTATGTCTCATCTGAGCAAGAGTAATTTGTCGAGTTTCTAAATCATCTATAAATCCCTGGATCAATAAATTTTAAGGTCATAAGAAACTGCTATGGTAAACTGACCAATACCCACTGAACTAGTGGCTTCTCTTTGGCCAATGAAAATTTCCTTTATTGGAAAATTATTGCTGTTAAAATATATATGTCATCATGTACCAAATATAATTGTTATGTTACATGTACGTAACCCTAGCTTTCCACCAATCTAATTGTTCCATTTGTTTATGGAGATCCATTCACATTAGGAAGCTGCAAATTATACAGCAATACAGCCTAGTGAATCACAGAATGTTTCATGCAAGAACTAGGTGGAAACAATACTTGTAACTATCTACAGATAGCATGGAAATAATTGACAACAGCACTGAAATCAGTTTTTACCCATGTGCAATTGCAGCATGAAGCAGTTACTCTCTTGTCCTTCCCTAAAGGTTTCAAACTCTTTACCCTTTCAATTCTGAATTCTGTGAAGCCAAAAGCTACAAAACTTTTCAGAAATGCAAGCTAATGTTTAGATTGAATAAACACTTTAAAGATGTTTCCTTTTTTGCTTTGTCCAAGCAGGGGAATAAAAAGGTTAAAAGTTAAGATCAGTTTCCTGTGGGGAAGCTGATTAAATGTTTCATTATCTGTGCAGGGAGGCAGTCAGCTTCAAGGAAATGTCACTAACTTAGCATGAGATCTTAAACTAAGTATCATCTCACCCAATGAAACCACAGGAATGCATTATAAGAGAGATCTGTAAAGTAAAATTAAAAAATCTGAAGCAAATTTCTACCAAGAGCATTTTCTTCTCCCTCCCTGACTTATAATTAGAGCCCCACATGGAACAGATAGGTCAGCTCAGTAAATGAGAGAACCTTATTACTTTGTGGCATCCAATAGAGAGAAAAAGATTGAATATTTTAATCAAAAAGAAAAAAAAGAAAGTGGACACACATATTAGACATTTTCAACAAGTAGAAGATGACTTAGTCTTTTCTGCCACTATTTATGCTCTCGCTTCACGTTTTGGTTAGTGGCATCTGAGCAGAGACAAGGCTGTTAAACAATCAATTGAACATTTGTTTCTCACTTCACATTGATATCCCAGGAGGAAGGATGTTGTCCAACAAACACCAATCTTATATGTAAATAAGACATAGGGTATGTATACCCTTTCCCTCTCCTCTTTCCCCGGTGGGAGCCTGGAAGGGGAAAGAAAGGGCAATTTCTCAGTCAAGACTCCTTTTCTTTTTCCTCATCTACCTCTCAGTCAAATATATGGGCTTCAAACTAAAGAACTACAACAACAATCCCTTCTTTCTGATGGATAATTCTGAAATTCTTCATAAACACTATTACATCTTAAGCTAAATTCCAATTTATTCTAGGTAAATATAATTCTTAACTCTCTTCATCACATTTTACAGTGACTCATATTTAAGAAAAACAAATTGAAACTGTCCACCAAGCAGTTGCTAAAAGAGGAAACCTGATCATATTCCGCAAGTTGAACTGCTAATAAAAATAAATTAAAAGAAGCAATCTTGTCCCAAAAGACTTCTAAAGGGAGCTCACAATGAGTCAGTGACAAAATGGCTTTCACTTTGATGACACTAAGCAGGCCTGAGCAAGCTAGTCTCCCCGCAGTAGCTTTATCAAGGCTGCTTGTCGATTGATAGCAGGAAGCTGCATAGTTTTCTGCTTCCTTGTGTATACACAGGATGCCAAACAGATCTCATTAAGAACATCTGCACTCTTTTCTCAAGACAGTTTTGAAGGGTGCAGCACAGCCAGGGCAAAAGCAGTGCCATGTGGGTTCTGCTGCCCTAGCAGGTTGCCTGCTACCCCATGCCAGGCAGAGCTGCTCTGCAGATAAGCACAGGGCAGCCAGCTGCCAGGGAAGGCTCAATCTACTATCCCACTAACACCTTCTCTTTCCTCCACTAAATCCACCACAGGGGGTAAGAGCAGTGGATTTGAGGGGTTTTGGGGTTTGTTTTTTTTTTTGTTTGTTTGTTTGTTTTTTCAGTGTGGATTTTTCCCCCACTCCAAGAAAAAGTGAGGAAATAAAAGAACAAACCCTCAAACTTAAAAAAAAATGAAATTTGAAATTACCATTGCTTTTTCTGATTACAGTGGCACTCAAAATCCTGAGGATTTTGAAAATGTGATGCAAAAATGAAGCTCTGTACAAAATCAGGAGGTACATTACTGTCATTACCCTTACCAGTTCAGGCAGTATCTTAAAAAACATTCCAAGCATGTGTTCCAAAAAGCAAACTGATTTACCTCTTTTATCTGCAAATCCTTTGATTTGCTTTATGATGAAGATTTAAGGGAAATTTCAGTTTGCAAAAATAGTTCAGAACAAGAAGTTGGCACCGTCACCTCTTCATGTATCTTGGATGGTGAATAGATCCTAAAAGGAAAAAAAAAAGGTTCCGTGCATACAAGGGCAGTGGAGGAGGAGTAGAATAATTAGCTGGTTGCTATAGTAATACAGATAGAACTAGGACATCCCACTCACATGAAAAGTTTATCTTAGATTTTGGTTAAGTATTCCTAATATAGCCATTTTTCTTGTCTTTGAAAATCCTAAATTCTCAGTTTTGCTCTGATTACAGTGAAAATTAGTTTAGATATTCCACAGCATTTTGGTATCAACAGACAGAAATCTTCAGAATTGCTAGGATAAACTTGACTGGGCCTCTCTACACTAAAAAAGAGGGGAATTGACAAAGAATAGAAAATTCAAGACAGAGCCACCTCACTGCTCTTTCCATTCACAAAGCACTCCAGAAGTCTGACTGAAATAATAGTCTGTGTAAGACTGCTGTCTGTCTTGAGTACCTTTTTCTCACAAACACCGATGACTTTGGACTCGTGTTTTATCACCTCCAAGAGCTAACTGTCAATTTCCCCGAGAAATTTGACAAAGCCACTTGGAAAAGGACACATAAAGCTGGACACAGCACAGAGGCACTAAAGACATGCTTTAAATTATTACCTCAGTGTTTGCAACCAGGAAAATCATATGATATGCTTAAATATTAGGAGCTGTCTGAATAAATGCTGTTCTAGATGTAGCCAGATAAGATCAGTGTGTGAAAGAGCTCAGATCCACAGGCTGTTCTATGCTTCTGTTCTTATCTGTGAAAGGGAGACAGTACTTGACACCTTCACCAAGACATTTGAAGATAGTTGGGGTTAATAATTGACCCTACCCTTTGCTCAACATTCTCCAATCACTCTGGCTATCCTTAATACCTTCCAGATGCTCCCAGTGACAAAGGAGCAACTGGCTTTGCTCCTGAAATGCATGCATGATACCTAAATGTCCCACAGAAACTTGAGCCAGAAACCAGTCCTGAAATTTCATGTAGAATACAAACGGGATTATTCTGCTTCTGCAGCCTTTTCCTGGACTGATTTCCAAATAAGGCATACACTGGTTTATGCTGCTGGAGTAATAAAAATGTTCACCAGGTAAACAGGATATTCTTTTGAAAATTTGGGTTCTAAATAAAGCTTAGTTTGTGGTTTTATAAATTGGCAATAATGAAGCTCATGTAAGTCTCTGGGATGGAATTTTCTCTAAGAATATAAGGTATTGTTAGCAATTGCACTTTTATAGATAGCATGATACTTTCACTTGCCAAAAATGGATTAATGCTGTTGAAGCAAACTCAATACTATTCAGATACATTGGAGTCCTTTTCCTTCTATGTTGTTTCTCAGTTTTCTTTGTCTCATTGCATGATTGCTATTTTTCTAGCTTTTGCTCAGATTAAATGGAGCATATTAGACACTTTAGAAAATAAACTAACACATACATTTCTTCTACCATGGCACTATTCCCTAGCCATTGCTGAGAACTCTGATTCATCTTTGGAAAGTAAACACCAAATGAAATTACTAGGTTTTTTTTTTCTGGTACTGAGTGACATACATAATTATTCATCTAAATATGGACCAGATGGGACATATCCTAGAGCAACGAGAAGCAAGCAAGCAAAAAAAAAAGATAGATCTGTTGATTTTTTAAATTATTTTTTTAAACTTTTTATGACTGTATCGTGGCAATTTGAACATTGAGGTCAATGTCAACATATTCTTCTGCTCACTGGGGACTTGTGTCACTGTTAGAAAATTGAACTGTGACACTCGATTTATTTAAATAAGACTAAAATATATTAATGTAAATATTAATTATCCACTCATAAATAATCTGAAGATTGTCCCCTGTAAAAGCTGAAGGAGACAAATATGGTCATAAAATTTATATTATAGTCTCCTGCACAGAAATACTGTCTTCCTTATTAGTATCAGAATGCACACAAAGCTGAAATATTTATAAAAGCTGCTCTGCAAATGTTTCTGATTGTCAGGACGTATACTTCCTTAGTGAACTTGAAATTTCTCTGGTTAAAATGAGTTCCCAAAAGATTTTTTTTTAATTATCAATGATAAAAAGTAAAGAAACAAATTCAGATTTATATAATTATTTTATCCATATACATATGAAATGAAGAAAAAATCAAAAGAGCTATTTAAATGTAAGAGCCCTGTTCTCCGTGAGACACAATGACATTGGGAGAGGTGAAAAGAAGAGCACTGGAGTCATTTTTGCTCAAACTATACTGACAAGTAGGCTAGGTACTCCCAGAGCAGGAAAGCACTCAAGGCAGTGATGTAGAAATGCTTCCTCTCTACTGAAGTGTTCCCACAACTAAGGTAATTCACAGAGGTCAATTATATTAGCATTCAACTCCTTCCAATAAATAGACCAGCATTAATAGACTGGTGTGAAGCTCGGATGTATCCTTCATGTACAGCTCTAAATTTTCCCCAATCAGCTGCCCTGAGCTCTGGGTGGAGCCTCCAGGCTAAGCAGTGGATAATTGTAGATTTCAGTATCAGAATATGGATTGCAAAACAATGCATTCTAACTAAAGCCAATCCTAGCCACCTATGGCCTTCTACGGCCCTGCATATATTAGACAATTAGAACAATTACTTAGATAACTTACGTTTTTCTAACTGCCTTAAAACAATTCAGGTTTTGGGGGAATAATTTCAGAACCACCACATACGCACTGCTTTCTATGAGCTGTTTGTCAGGTTTCTAGTCCAACCATTTAGCAACCATTTTTTGGGGGAAAAAAAAGACAAATTGAATTATTCAGTTTAATGTGTAAAAGTATGTTTTTCACCCTCTTTTGAGTCCACAGCTTATTTCATATGAATAGTTGTGTTTTCTAATTAAAACAAGTGACAACTCTTAAAGTATTCTCACATGTACCAATACATCTGATGGTGATTTTAAATAGAAGAAGTATTCATAGCATTAACCTTTTCCTATCATCTTTTCTGTTACTATAGATAAAAAAAGTATCTTTTAACAAAAAGTGTTTAGTACAGAAGGGACATGATTGCACATCTTCCTTCGCTAATAAATGACTAATCGGTCATTCTTTCATTCACTTCATATTAATTGTTAAAAGATGAATTATGATGAACCAACCTATTATTAATATCCACATTATATGTGTATCCATGGAAATTCCATTGCAATATGGTGATTAACTAATGCACTATTATTTTAGAGTTAATTATTATAGCATTAGAAGTAACTATTAGGAAAGGATTCAGGGACTTTTTCCTATTATTTTTCTTTGAAAATAATTTTATATTTTATCATATTAAAAAATGAATCCAGGGAGAGAAATGCAGGGATCTGAAGTTATTTCATTTTATTTCCCTAGTTTCCTTCATTTTTAGCTTGTATTAATGATTTTTTTAAATGGTAAATATCATAGTCCAATCACTCTACTAAGAAGTAACAGCTGTCTACTAGGAAAATTAATAGTTCTCAACTTCTCCAAGGTCGTAATGAAGAATTTAAAAAAAATTGAAATTCTATTATTATAGAAAATATATTTAATTTTATAATTAAATTCTGTTATTGTATAAAAAAAAGAAAAATACCAACAATTTCTGAGATGCATATAAACAGTAAATAAATATATCTGTCTGGTGAACAGTCATCTTCATGATCTGTTTGATCTAGCCTTAGTTAAGAAACTAAATCTTCAGTACTCGTGATGTGTGCTTTTTCCCTTTTTGCTCTGAATTTCAAAGATCAATGCCTATTCAGTATTCAGTTTGTGCTTGTGTATATAGGTGCATACACACACACAGGTTCCTCAGGTATGAGACATATTAGTGTTTAATTTACAACTTTGATAATAATTCCAGTCAGAGTTATTGTTGATGTTATGGACAACTATGCTAGATTGTAAATGATTGGATTATTTCAATAAATTTTAGCTTGCAAGAATTCAACTATTAAAAAAAATCTGTAGTCAATGAAAAGAAGAATCTCTTAAATCATTATGCTTATTTAAATCACAAGATATTAGATGGCATTTCTATTTTTTCATGTATGAAGATTACGGTGGTTGGATTTTGTCATCACACTGCTGCAGGAGCACCACCTTACTCCCTGAAAGTTTTTTGCCTTAATTTAAAACTTCTTCATTAAATAAATCCAGTTGATCTGCGATCTGAGAGAGTCCTCCCTTTTAAAATTTCATTTGATTGTTTTCAGACAAGTTTGAAGAGGATGCTTTTGTAAAAAGATAAAAGATAAGGAGGAGTTCAAACTGCTTGTTAATCAGTGTGTTTCTACCTTATTCCAGAATATTACTAGATCACAATCTGAGATCAATGGGATTTATACTTTGTTTGGGTACTTTCCTTAATCTTTCATTCATTTTCACAGAAAAAAAGAAAAAAAAAATCTTACCTTTGAAATCAAAATAGACTGTCATAGCAATACTTCAATAAAATGTCCCTAGTTTTATTACATGTCTTTGAAATCAACTGTGTTTAAGACTGTAGAATATCTTGAACCCCTTCCATTAATATCTGGAAGCTCATGGGTTTTGGGCTGTGACAGTTGGGAAGAAGAAAACATGCGTCCTTGGAACAGCCAATATTGATGCTTAAAATGTTCACAAAGATGTTACAAATGTAAATAAATTATGAAAGATCATGATGGAAACATTCCCATACTCAAATATCAAACATGACTCAGAAAACTTGTTAAGCAAAGTATCTATATCAAATATTACATGAACCTACTTTTGGAGAGAAAGAGAATTCACTCCCCATCTGACAGTTGTGATGATACTGATCAGTAACCAAGACTGCAGACTGCTGGCTGATGCTGAAGTTAAATGCGTATGACAGAAATAGCAGCAGTGATGGATGGCTTTGGTTCTGCTGAACTGACAAAATGCTACAGTGTTTAGGATGCCTGGTTGTCAGTAAAAACAGGCAACATAGGGACATGATATTTGCAGTCTTTACATGACATAATATAAAATGATGGTCAGCACTGAACCTTGACTACTTGACATTAACAGTGTTAATTTATATGTAGAAATCTGCCTACCACAGCTGTGATTCAGGTCATTTGTTGAAATATCAACAGAGAGTACAAACTTACATATAGAAGATGAAGCTGATGCAGCTACAAAGACACATGAAAACACAAAGACAAAGAAACTCAAACTTTTGCACTGATGGCTATGAACAGTGGGGCTTATTTTTGTCATCCCCCTCTAGATCTCCTTTTAAAAGGAGTGCTTATCAGGAAGCCATCCCACACAAATATTCTGGGAGCACTCAAATCTCTGTTGTCATTATTTTTCAATACTTTCACATAATTCACAGGAAATAATAAGAAAAAAAATCAGAGAAATAGATGATCCAGTGGCTCACAGATTATCATGCCTTTCTAAACCAAGTCATCATTTCTATCCATCCATTCTTAGTCTTTTCATTGAATCAGCATCCACCAGAGTTTCCGCCAAACTTTTTTCCCCGTTCTGGTCTGCTTGTATTTTAGGCTCTTCTTTCAGCCAAAGCAATCTCCTTCAAGAAAAAAACGAATTCCATCAAGTAAATTTAGGAATTAACATGATTCTTGGCTCCATTTTTTGGGTCATAACCCTTTTCCTTATTTTGTCCATCTATTACTAAGACTGAAAGTCCTTTGGAAAAGATCCATTTGCTATTTTGTACGGTGCCCAGAACATATAGTTTCCATTTTTTACCTCATCCTCTGGTAACATCATAGTAAATAACATGAAAATGGATATGTTAAGCTACCAGGGTAGATTCAAGGCCAAAACTACTCTCAGCTGACCCAGATGTATTTTCTTAAGGAATATTCAGGTTTGCTTTGGCCTTAGGACACTTGTACTTACCTGACACAAGGGGAGGTACCCTGTGCAATATCCAGGAAAACCCTCTTGTGGAGCAGTGGCTGAGATGGTACATTGGCATCCTTCAATTTATTTCTTGTTCTGATATCCTACTTCTGTTCTGTAGAACGGGATTCACCTACATGGCTCTACCTGTATAAGAGGTAAACATCAAGAACTGCATCCTCTGCAGTTAACAAGGAGAGATGAACATGTCCAGAAGATGATTCAATCATTCTCACTTACGCATCTACTTTAGGATGCAACAAATTTCTTCTGGAGACACCTAGCTAACTCCTTAAACCAGAAGCCTATTTGACTGAAAATAACTGTTTATAATTTTCTCCTAATGTTATTTTCTACCCAGTGGCAATTTTTTTTTTCCTCGTTTCTACACTGGTATAAAAAAGTGCATTAAATTAGATTTTTTTTTTCATAATTTCTCTAAATATTTGTATTATGCTTAAATTTCGGTGGTTCTATGATACAAAATTATGTTTGTGTGAGAAGAAAGTATTTGTACTTTCCAGAAAATGTTGATTTTGCTGACTTTTTTATTGCCTGGAAAAATAATAATGTTTTTACTAAATATCTGTAAAATTTGATCTAGTACATACCTAGCAGCGTTTTAAAATTGGCTGGTGACAGATAATACTTTTAAAATAAACTTATCTGACTTTTTACCGATCCACTTTCTCCTTCCCAGACTTCACGGTGGGAAGCATCATCCTTCTCAGTCACCCTAATACTGATTAAAATTAGCAAGAAGCAGTTCTGACCTATTGATTGCAAAAAGAAAACAAATTAAGAGATATACTGTCTGCTAGGTGTTAGGACTGGTAATATTGATAATACAAGTGAGGAAATTAATTTTTAAGTTTAAAACCCAGCTTATGAAAGAAAAATAAAGACAAAAGTTCAGACAGTAAAACAATAGGGACTAGAGATCATTCCATTAAGTATTAGATAGAAAAGGGAGGTGAAAGAAGAGAAAGGGAGAACAGTAATAGGAAAACTAATAGAAAAGCAGCTCCAATGTGCCCACATTGATTTTTGTGATTACTGTTTATTAAAATGCAGTGGATACAGATTATCTTTCTTTCAAATGCTCTGTATTTATTATTGCTTCATTTGCCTTGAAATGATAACTGCAGGCACTTAAATAAATGGATTCCAACATTTTCTATTTTCATTCTACCCTCCTTGTCTGTGATAAGTACCCCTGTAGAAATGGTATTTTGAAACTTCTTTAAGCAATGTTTCTCTGTTAATCACAAGGCCTTTCTTTGTATGTCTTCTACATGTACTGTCTACATTTTCCTTTTTATTCTAAAGGCTGGAGAATAGTATTAAAAATTGCTGGACTTTTGGAAGTAAGTTTTATTTTGATTTTATTGTATAATTTATATTTTTGAGGTAGGCAGTCTAAGACAGGGCAGAATCACTGGCTCTGCCACAAACTTCCTAGGTGACCTTTTACTCAATTCCAGTCTAGGTTATGACCATCTGGTAAAGTTCCCAGGCCCTCTAGCAGGGAACAACCAGACCTATGCTAAGATGGGGGAAGGGGTTTTCTCTGAAGGAGCCTTGGTGTTTGCAAACAGTCCATTGGAAATGGTCCCTTACAGTCAAAATAAAATCCTATTTGTAGGCTGCTTGCTCTATTAGCCACAGTCTTGTCAAAGACTGCTTTAAATGACATAGAAGCATTTCTAGGCACTCACTGCTTTATTTACCAGTAGAGTTGTATCTTTAAACTCTGTACACTGAATTTCTAGAAAAACCATGGTAGAGATGGATATACACTAAAATTCTAATAAACTTTACAGAATGACATTTATGTACTAGGAGAATCCAGGCTTCCCTCATTGCATTACACAATTGCATCTTCAGAAGGTTAAATCTGAAGTCTTCTAAACAGCCTTCCTGTAAACCTGAATTTTTAGTTCCACCCTTGTTTGTCTTGCAGCTCTCAGACAAGTACTTCATTGCAGTCTCTGGCTACGGGCTAGAAATCCACGTACTTATCAGGCTCCTGGTCAGTTTTTACAGTCAGTGTTGAGTTCTGTATGACAAAACACTAATTATACACCAGCCAGTCAATTAAAAACTTGCTTAGGTATGTCTATGAATGGCATTTTGACACAGGTATTACCTATAAGGATCAGGATTGTCTCTCTTGGATGAGGAGGGTTGGCACTAATTCTTTGTTCACACAAAATACAAATTTACAATCCAGCACCAGTGGTGTCAGAATTATTCTCTTCCATATGGAGAGCTGTTTTTTTGTTTCAAGTGGTTCTGGAATACTGAATACTGCTGCTGATAAAGTACTTTCAATTGGCTATTGCTGGCATAAGTCCACCAAGGAAACCTTACAGTGAAATTCGTCTCTTTCTAATCACAACTTCAATATTATTATCTTTTGTCAACAAAAGCTAAAAGATTTTTAGCAGTAAGCCCTTACTTGCTGAGTTATTTTTGCTATTATTATTTTTTATTTCTAATAAAATATTCTTATTTCTTTATTTACTTACATTTTCTTAAAACACTCTTTTCCATCCTTATAGATCAAAATGTGCTTTCCTTTACATGTTCCCACCTTAATGACTTAAAATTTCAGTCAGTAATGTAGTTAGACTACTTCTCTGAAGGTTTGAAAAGCACTGAGGAATGCCTGATGGATGCACCGACTACCAAACTTTGATATATGAATTAAGATAGAGAGATCTCCAAAACAAACACAAAAGCCATTTGCATTAATTTCAGCGTGAACTGTCACGCTTACAAACTTTTCATGGCAGCAGCGTTGAATTCTGTTGAAATGGTAATTTCATAATTCTCAGAGCTGGTATGCACATTACTCAAAAAAAGCATGAAGACACTGCAGTGCCTTTATTAGACAGGAATAGTTATGTTATGCTACTGAGTAGTTTGTCCTCTTTTCTTTCAACTGAGAAGGAAAGGAAAGCATAAACACAGAATTCACAGTGGAAGAAGGAGCACAGTTACGGTGCAGGCCTTCTGAGTGCTCCTTCTGCTTACTAGTGCATGCCATCTCCTATTCTGGGAATATTGACTATAGCAGTGCCACTCCTATTGAATTCCAGCTCCAATGATTCTGCCTTCTTCTGCTTCCTGCATAGAACATGTCATATGAGCTTGGGCATTTTTTCCTACATTTTTTCAGTAGTTCAGGATATCCTTTATCAACGATGTTTAAAACTGAAGCTCCCAGTTCACAGGACAGTCTGGTTAGATCAATACTGCTAAATAAAACAAGACAAGGGACCAATATCTATCCCAGCAGACAAACAGACTGAAGACTCTTGTAACTATAGTACTTAGGATGAGCAAACGTGCTGTGTCCACACCATGGAGCACTCTGTTCTGGAGTTCCTCCCTACTTGGTGTGGTGTTTCTATTGGTCTGACACTAATCCTTGTGTTTTGTATGTCTTGACAGCTTAAACTGCTTTAAAGAGTGCAAAACAAGGCTTTTCTGCAGCTCAGTGAAGTGGCTCATATTCCCAGAATAGGAAACTGAAGAAACTGTGTTGTGTTCTGTTGGATGGGGTGTGAGGGCATTGCTGAAGGTGCAAAGTCCCCCTGGGGTAAAGTTGAAGAACATCGGTGTCTGGAGAGAGCCCCATATGAGATAGACTCTTTGAGAGATATCCCTAAGATTACCTATTCCTTGATCTCTGCCAAGGTATTATTTTGAGGGGAACTTGTTGGAGCAGGCCAGAATAGAGCCAGAGAGGGAGCCAACAGCTAAACAATGAAGGCACAGAGCAGACTGACATTATTTAAGTTTCGTCCTAGAGTTATTTCATTTAGGAAGGTGGCTATACATCTTGGAGTGCAAATGTAGGGTTAGGTATGGGATCAACGCAGTGGTGTTTTTTCAAAAATTCTTCAGTGAAGGTCTGCATTTGAACTCTAATACATGGCTGAGGAGAAGGATGAAGCTTATTCACCTGCCAGCATGTACCCAGGTCTGTTTCTGTTCTCTGAACGAGGCCGGTCATGCTGACCACAGTGCAGAGATCCTCACTGTATTCTATCAGCCCTTGCTGCAACATTGCATCATTAATGTTGGGCAGGTCTTTCCCAGGAGGTCTCACATCATGTAAAATGTTGTGGACACGTGTAGAATGCCTGTGGTGTGCCTCAGAGCAAAGGTGTTCTTGCCACTTCTGAATTACAGGATGCTTGGGTGAACAACACAGACACAGGTCTCAGGGTATGTCACATCTTTAATATGGACAGAAGGACAATTCCTTCTCACGTATGACTGAGAAGAGAAAAAGGGATATTGTATAAAGTTCACAGTCTGGTACATATTTTTCAGCTTCACTGACTGCATTAGGCCTACATTCCCATATATAACTTCCAGGAAAGTGAGAGTAGGGAAATATGCCACAGAAAAGTATTTCTTTGATTTAACAAAGTCTTATGAAGTTCTGTTATCTTTGTGGTTTTGAGGAACTTTCTTTTTGTTCCAATAGAAATCCAGCCAATCTACTCTACCCAAATACTTCTGTAAAAAGGTAAAAAAGATCGACATAACAAAGGAAACAGAGGAAATAGCCATTGACTCAAAAAGGTCATTCTATTTAACACAGCTTTTTGTGCTGGTTTTAAAACCAAGCTAAAAAATTAAACCCACTCAGGCAGCTCCCTTTTCCCCCCACCCCTTCTGGTAATGGAGGAACACTAGGAAAGATTAAAAGTTGAAACAGCAATTTACTGAAAATTGAAATAATCATAATAGTACTAACAACAAAAATTGTGCAAAAGAGAGAGGGTCATTTATGCACAAAACTGTATTCACCACCAAACAAACAAACAAACAAACATGCTTCCCAACATGGCAAACAAGAGTTTCTGTGGCTTAACGTCCTCTCCCTTCCCAGTACAAAAAAATCCAACAAGGAAGTAGGGCAAGCAAAATCCTTTGAAAGCTGTATTATCCCTGTTGCACCATGCCAGTGCCTCAGACCTCTCCACTTGAGTGGTTTGACTCCACAGAGCTGCTGCACGCACCAGGGCTTGGACTCCATGCTGTAGCAGTTAAAAAGCACTCTGCTGCACCATGCGGCTCAGCCCCGCACTGCCATCGCGCTCTCTCCCCTTCTTCTCCTTGTAGCAACATCTCAGGCTCACTGCTACTGTCTTTCAAACCCCAAAAGACATTGCTTGGAAAATGGAAACAGGAACTGCCAGTGGCGGTGAGGGACTAGGTCAGCCTGGCTGACATGAGGCCTTCTCCCTGGAGACCAGGTGAAAAAAAAAGAGGCAAACTTTCCTTTTCCAGCCCCAGCTTTTTTCCCTGCTGAAAGCACTCCTCCCCTACACTGATGTAAATGGTATAGAAGAAACTCCGCCCCCTTTGTTTCTGCATCCAGGAAACTTTCTCATTGTTTTAATTTTGGGGTTTTTTTCCCAGGATTTTTTTCCTTAAAAATTACTTTTTTATTTGCACGTCCTTTCAGAAATTAAATGATTTGGTTACAGTTGGGTGCCCTTCTTAAAGAACAGAAATCTTTTCTACAACTCTCAATTACTCGAGTCTTCTCTTTCTAACACCAAGTAATTTGTCTTCTCCTAAGCATATGCTTTTTTAAGAAGCATTTGAAAACAGACCAAAACCCACAACATACACCTGAAAATCTTTCTGTGGTATTTGCTGTAAGCAGATCCAATTGTATGCAAGCACCTGAACCTCATTTTGAAGATCTCAAAGGTCATTTAAATGAATGAACAATTAAGGTATTTTTATGAGTTTGATTACATCTCTCTTGCGTATGTTTTTGAGGACTGAAGAAGGGGGTCATAAAATATTGCTTCAAAGATAACTCCCTGGCAATTCTGGGAATGCCATCATAGCATTTACAACAAATCAGTAATGGAGAAGAAGAAAAACAACACTGTAAGCAACTTGAACATAAATTTAAATTAAAACGCATAGTTTATGAGTTCTTCAACCACACAGTTGAATGGTCAAAAAGAAAGAATTAATCCTTATCTAATCCTTATCAGTATTTTTCCTGTGTTTGTGTTCCTGTGTGTAAGTCCCTTGGGGCAGGGAATGTTTGTGTATTGTCTAGCATTGTAATAATTTAGTCTGGATTTACAGCATTTGGGTAATGTCTTAAAACAAAAATAATAAACATAGACTTTCTTTGATGTAGACACACAGAGACCACTGCTATTTTGCAAAGTTTTTCCAACTTGGGTTGGCTACAATCTTCCCCTAGTTCCAGTAATGTCACAGAATGGGAACAAATGTGGGAATGGCAATGAGAAAGCTTTGAAAATGCATGTGTATAATACTAAGAACCTGTAGTCTCCACTGAAGGACTCAAATATTTGATGCATGGCATAGCAAAACACATTACCTAATCCAGAGGGAGCATAGAGTTAACCAGAGTTTAATTTCCCCCTCAACATCCCTCAGGTAAATGACAAAAGAGTCTGATCACAGGGAGATGAGAAAACATGCTTTGGAATTAGTGTTCTGCTATCAGCTATCATACAATGGGTTTTACCTTAAAATAAAAATGCACTTTTCTATATATTTTTTGATTAATAATGACTTCTGAACTGTAGCCTTGAATGAGTGAGAAGACATCAAGAGCATTTCTCTGTTTTCCCTGAAGTTATTGTACCACATGGACATACAAGAATCAAAATCTGTAATTTTTCATTTTGAGAATTGTGTTATAAATGGAAAATATATCTAAGCACCTCAGTTTTCTCAGCACTGATTGCTCCTTCCCTCCTGGTTGTAATGAGAATTGCTTTTGATGATTATTAGGATGGCGTTTTGCTATTGCCAAGGCACTGGCATGAACACTTTCATGCTTTCATGAACTCTTTTCTTTTGGGTCGTTGACAGCAGGATTACACTGATTAAATGTATCTGTTCAAAGTAGGTCAGATGAATCCTGCCCTAAATGTGGAGACATTTTTACAGTGAGTACAAAGGACCCTGGGGTGACCGTTAACACTGGAATAAAATCACATGAATCCCAACATTCCTGTCTTTTGAAGAAAAGAAGAAACTCCAATGAGTTTTTCCATTTTGCTACAGCATGGTAATTTCTTATGAAAACATTCTTCTCCAGTAAAAGCGTACCCGCAGACCCAAAGTGTGTTGCAATTTATGCTTTAAAAGTAGTACTATGCCGAAGTGTTCTGAAAACGTTGTGTAACTACACAGGAAGACAGCACGTGGTCATCACTTTACTGTCTCATCTCCTCTTACATAACTGACTGGCATGTTCTTCATATGGACAGAAGTATTCAACAACACAGGAGTTATCGTGCACTTCTGCTTCATCTCTAAATTATATCTTTATGATATATCAAAGACATTACTGTAGTTTACAAGAGATATTCTTGTCCCTCAAGCACAGAACAAAACTCAAAGAGAAACAACAAGCCATTTTTTATTGTAAATTACAGCAATCTGAGTTGCAGAGTTGTGTTCCAAGAGACCTTTTTTTCTTCTTACCTGCTCAGTGCATACTGAGTACCTACTACACTGGTTAGGACCTCATATCAGATCAAAAGGAGTTCTGGGATCTGCCTCAAAGAATACTTATGTATTTTGCATTAAAGCTCTACTTCCTTTATTTATCTGGAAGTATTCTTTCAAGAAGATTAAAACTCCTAGAGATGAATTTTTAGTCTTATTCTTTGGAAATTAATGGAAAATTTGGAGCCCAGACTGGAGTTAGGAGGTGAAGCAATGTGTTTTAAGCCTCCATTCATATATGAGAGGAACATCAGAATGAAAAAATCCCTCTCATTAGGGGTGAGAGTTCTGGTCTTAGGCAGAATCTATTCAGTTGCAACACTTTGTTTGAACAAATACTCAAAAAAATCATATAAACTTTTACCTAACTTGCTGTAGAAACACTCATTTATATCAAATCCTGAGATATATCTCTTCCAAGATTTGCTTTAGTGCTTAGGCCACGCAAACAGGTTTGAGTGGACTGTAAAGATAAGTATTCAAGCTATTACAGGTAGGATTAGACTGGCTGAAGTTACAGCAGGATATTGTAATTTAGGGGTCCTAAATCTTATAGAAATCTTTCATATACTAGCTGCTCCCTTCATGTTGTGTTACATCTCTTATTGGATTCAGGGAATTCATAGTTCTGTAAATTTCTAGAACTTTTTACGCACTTCAAAAACAATGAAAAGGGCCATTTGATATCTCCTGGCATAGTACTTAGCAGTTGAAAATGTTTTAGTTTGGTTGGTTGGTTGCTTGGTTGGTTGCTTGGTTGGTTTTAGTGGGTTTTCTATCTTATGCCATCACCTGAAGAAACTTCTTAGTAACTGTAACATTAAATTAGGATACGTCTTTTAAAATGCTCAATAATTTTAGATATTGATTCATTTAATATTATTTCCTACACTAGATCTATCCTAACACAAGTCTGGCTGGTTTTGCTTGAGTTTATTTTTTCATTACTCCTCTCTATTGAAAGAACTTTCCTTATTTTATTCTTTAATTTTGTCCTTTACAAAAATTGACCAATTGTGTCGACTTCTGGATGTCATTAGGTTTCCAATCCTTTTTCAGCATAATCCCAACTTTTTAAACCTACCTAGGATACTAACAACATTTCATTTAGCGTCTGCTTTGAGCAGACTTTAACAGACTTGTGGAATCAATGGAGCTCTGTCTCACAGTAAGATAGTAGGAAACTGAGATAAAATAGACGAGGTTAGCAAATATGCTATAAAACATAGTAAACAAAATTGAACAGCAAAATTTAAAACCCAAATAGAAAAACCGCAGCTGTATCAATGTAAAAAGATCCTATTTGTCATTTCTGTATTTTCCTAGGTCAGATTTCAGGTTAAAAGAATTTTGCTCTATTCTAGCCCTGGAAATGAATCACCTAAGTTTTTCCATTAGACTGTGTATAACTGAGCTTTTGTTTATTGTGTATTATCATTTATAAAACAGGTGCTCTAAATGATGCTTTTGATAGCTTGCACTGTAAAATTCTATGGAAGGGGAAATATTTTATCTGCCTCTCACTGGTTTTCTGTAAATATCCGCACTGTTTACATATGTACACAGTGTAGTCACAAGATCCATTGTAACTGCAAGATTGGGCTGGATTATGAGGTTGTCTGGCAAGTCTCTACTGGTCATGATATACACTGGAGTCAATTATCCCACAGATAGAATATGCAAACTACAATGGGGTCCAAAAGAGAGATAAAGAAGGGAAAACTGGTCTTGGCAGTCAATCTTCTGGTATTGGGGACAGAAAAAAACCAGAACATGCTGGAGGATGGGTAGCTAGTGAGGAACTGAAGGACATTTTTTAAAATCTTGAACTCATCAAGGGCATAGAAAGGACAATGAATTTCACATGGCATGCAGCTCCTTAAAGGAAGGAGAGTGAACTTCTCAGCTCCTGCTTGGGTCACAGAAAAATCATCAAACTAATGATGAGTCATCAAATTAGAGAGGCAGTAGTGTAGCTCAAATCAGTATGCCATGAATAAACTGAAGTAATGACCACAAGCATCAAGAAATGGCATTTGTTTCAGCTGCTTACATATGGATTGGATGCAATGAACAAGAATTGGAAATTTGCGTTGAATGGAAGAAACTATTACATAAGTGAAACAAGTGAAATTTTACATAAGTGAAATCTGATGAGGTAATTCATATAGTTGAAATAGTGAAACTGCCTGTTGAAACCTGCTTGAGAGGGACAGACTAGATAAGGGGAAGATGCTGTGAAGGAGCTGTTTGTACCCCAGAATCAAAAGATATTGAACACAAGAGACAAGTCTCTGTTCTCTGAAGTCTGTGACTGAGAGGTACACAAGTTATCTGTCTTACGGTCTTTTCTGTAACGTATGTGGGGGTAAGGAAGATAATGGGGCATGGGGAAAAATAAGATGTGTACAGAATTTCAGTTTGGAAACTTGAATAAAAGAGATTCAAACACTGCAACAAGTTGCTCAGAAATCTTGTGGAATCTCCATCCCCACAGATTTCTAAAACTCAAGTCGGCATGACCCTGGGGAATCTAGTCTTGGTGATGCTGCTTTCACCAGGCTGATTGGATGAGATGATCTTAACAGACGCCTTATGACCTCAACTACCATGAGATTCTGTGAAAATCAGTGAATTCCAGAGTTCAGAATTACTAATAATATGGTAGAAGAACTGACAGAATGGATCTTGTACAGGATAACTAAGAAAATAACTAGCTACAACTTCAAACCTGAGAACAAATCATGGGTACATTAAAATGTACCTATGGCTGCATTTTTGGTAGATATGGGAAATTATTAATATCACTTTACACATATACCTCAGTTTCAGTTCTATTTTAAAAGGATGGTTTAACCATGGTACAAAATACAAAACAGTAGGCTTGTAATTAGTAGAAAGGACTCCTGAAAAGCTTTCAGGGGAATGACTGGAAAAAATCCCAGCTGTTTTAAAATTATGCTTTAGGATTTTGTGGATTATGGATGGTGGCTTTTGGCAATAGCATGGGGATGGTCCCCAAGACCTTTGGGAGTTAAATGTACAATTTCTAAAGAACTATGACACATTATGACCAGGAAAAATACAATTTCATTTTGGGCATTAGAATGATGAATAAAAACTTCTTAATTGTTGGAATGGTTTGTGAATTTCTTCTTTTTGACTAAAGATTGTTCATTACTGCTTATTGCCGGTAAGCTTTTTTACATACATGCAAATAAGGAAGGAAAATCTATGCAGGCTTAGATTTTTGAAAGAAATATTTTCACAAAGTTGTGGATGAGCACAGCTTATTTGGAAAACACCGTGGAAGCAGAAATTAACTAATTACAACTAAGTATTGTTTAGTATTTTTCAATGACTTAAGACTATAAATTATTAGAATATTAAAATATTTTTTCTACAGCAAGGACAGAATAACTTCGGCTAATTTGAGCCACAAGGGGGATGAATGTGGGTAGCAGACTATAAATAATACAAAATAGCAGTCATGAAATGTGGACATTTACATAGGAAAACTAAGAAGGGAACATTATTCTAACAAAAATATTGGTTTATTTCTACACAGAGATCATAAAATTGTTGAAAATCATGACAAAAAAGCCTACAAAAGGTGTACTTCCAGTTTCACATCTTTGGGGATGACTAGAAATGCAAAACCACAAGCTTAGGCACAAAGAATTTCTTAGTCACAGTCACTTTATTCGCAGAAGAGTTCAGGAGTTACAAGCCTTTGAAAAAAGCCCATTCTCTGAAGAGCTGATGTCCATCACCAACTTTAAACTTTCTGTGAATTTTGCTGAAATTCCAGGCTGTGATGAGTTGCTTTGACACTTGCATATTCTTCTTCAAGCAATAAAAAGCCAGCATGATCTCAGCCCTCATCTAAGAAACTCTGGCCTGCCATAGGAGCTAAATATTTTTCTTACTGCAATCATTCTAATTTACAAAGAATGTACACAGATGTTCCATTACTCCAAACACAGTACAATTAAACAACAGGAGAGCATTTCCTTTCTCACAGTTCTATGCCAGCTTTCCAGACAAAATATCACTCAAAAAGCTCTCCCTGTTTCATTTCTGTCATGACTACACGATTTTCCCCTGCTCTCATCCAACATGGTACTACTTCTTTGCTTGTTTTCTGACTCTTTCTCTCTTACAGATGCAGTATTACATACAAATCAGGTACATCTCCCTGAATTTATACTCAGTGTAATCATGGGGTGAAAATTTCTATTGTTTCACGAATTATAAGGAGAAGAATCTTTAATCGTGTCCCTGAGTTTTCCCAAAGAGAAATATTTATCACTTTTGACCTCAAGTAACTCTGTGGTCGCCCATGTGTCAATAATGCTTGGTTAAAGTATCCTACATTCACATACATTGCAAGATTAATAAGCAGACTCTCAACACATTAAGGACTAGCTAACACTTCACTCTCAGATGTAGGGGTTTGTCAATAAGAATGGAACGGTTTCAAATATGGGTCATAAAAACCAGGAATTAAAAGATGCTATTCAACATTTCCATATGCCTTAGTGAATATCAAAACATTGTTGATATCTTACATTGCTGACACAGAGATTGGCAGAGTGGTACATAATGATGAAGACCAGGAAGGTATAAAGAAAAATTTGGATTGCTTGGCAAGCTGAACCCATTCAAGTTAAATGCAAAATTATGCATCTAGGTCATATCTAAACAGTAGAAAACTATATTCTGGAAATCAGCAGCTCAGGAAACAATGAGAGGTGTCATAATATCATCAAACCCTACATGATAACACAGCAAAGAGAACTGTTTCAGGTCTTTGAAGCACAAAAAGGCAAGGTGACGTTTAGGTCCAGAAAGAATACTCTTCTGCTAGAATACTCTGTTGAGGTTTGAGAACACAACTCTTGTTTACCACTGGGAATAATTCACAAAAAGAATGAAAGAGCAAGAGAAGTTGTTGATTTTTTATGTCTTAGCCCTAAAAAATGAAAACAGAATGATTTTCTAGTAATGCTGTTTATTCAAACACCAGATTACTATAATCAAACTAAATTAATAGAATGAACGAAATAGTTAATACTAAGATTATCAAATCAAGGTTTTAAGCGCGATAGTTTGATGAGTGATTTTTTTAATTGACTGAGTCACTGAGGATTACATTTTCAACATCTGTGAAGAAAACCATTGATTCTGGAAACTTGGGTTCAGTCTGGTGCACAGAAGAACAGATGAATGAAAGACTCAGTGGGTAATGCCCATATTGTGCACATCGAATCCTGCTCTCATTTTTGTATATGGTGTCATATTAGGTTGCAGTATGCCAGTCACTAAGGGTGGGCAGTTTATCCAGCTTAGTTACAGCTTCTGAAGGGCTCAGGTGAGAGTTTGGCTGAGTATTCTGTATAGAAGTGGAAAAGGATTATAAAAAATGAAATATAGGCCTGAGTACAGAAAAAATTGAACTTTTCCTTGATTAGGAGCTGAAGTTGTCCTTGACGGCACTGTAAATCACTACTGTCTCACTAGCCAATCCTGCACCAGTGCTGGGAAAGAGTAATGATGATATTTTCTTATGCTTCCAGCACCCAACAGGAATGCCAATAGCTTGAAATATATAACTTTTTGATTGTTATAATTCCTCTCTCTTCTGAATGCAGTGATTTGACTCCATTTGTTTTGCTTGAAATTCTCTGTGTTTTCTCTTTTAAAGAAATAGAAAATTAATAAACCAACCAACCAAAAAAAAATTACCTGCCTGTCCATTAAGGGATCTTTTACTGATGTCCTACCTTACTCTTCCTAGATCTGCGCTCTTGCTCTACATGCCAGTAGCCACAATGATACATGTCTCTCTCACTTTTGTTAGAATGGGAATTATATTGTTTCCCTTCACCCACCATGGAGCAGAAGCTTTCCAAAATGTTAGCTCTAAGAAAAAAGGAGAAAGTGCAGACATAGTCAAGAAGCAAAAGGAAGATTGGCCACCAACGTAGAAATCAGGCTTCCAGAATTATAGGCAGAAATCTTGATTACAAGCCTCTGTTTCCTAAATCTTTTACTGTTTTATTTCCCCACTAGGCAGTTTTTACTTCTCGATTCAGTGGACTGTATTCACCACTGGCTTATGAATAAGCCTGCTCCTTGTTTGCTCTTTTATGGCATCAAAGCTCTTGTACTTCTGCCTTCTGTGAGCTAACTTCTCAGGAGAGGCTGTGGGAGCCTTCTCCAGGCTAAATTGGACCCTCATGAGCAAGATATTGTTCTTGAGAATGAGAAGTAGGTGTTTAACCTTCCTCCATGGTGTGGGCACTGGATCCTGGATATTTGCCTGCCTTACAAGTACTTCAGCTTATCAGGCAAAGAGTGGAGAACAGCAGCATTTTCATCTGTATTGATTGATAAGAATATAATTGTCCTGTTGTTTCCCAGGCCTCCTTTGATCACACTTAGGCTTGGGTAGTTGGGCCTAGTGTTTGGTTTGGGGTAACTGGGTTTGAGTTAGGGCTTACAAATCAAGGAGAATGAATGCCATTTAACTTTATATATGAGTAAAGCAAATATCTATACCCAAGCAAGATGTCTAGGCTCCATTTAAAGTCAATGAAGGAAACAGACATTTTTAGGAAGAAATTAATCATAACTATTTGAGATGCTTATGTTGGAATGAGAGAAATGAATCCCTGAACAAACTCGTGTATTTAGGTACTTGTATTCCTTTTCCACAAAGACATTGCTGATAACTAGCTCAGGCATACTATACTGCTGGTGGTACCACCTTCACTCCAAGGATACTTAGCTTTAGTGTCCTCCCTGGACCATGGAGACAAGACACCTGCAACTTAAAAGTGGCTAAATCCCGTGTTAGTCTTTGTATGAACTGGAGCTCCCATTGGAGCTGTCCTGCTCCATGTTTCACCCATTCACCAGCCAAAGGCCATGAGTCTGCCTGGAATTAGAGATGCCTAAAAAGACACCTCTGAATGCTGGGTTTTCTAAATAACTTTTTGTGTGTGCAAGTGTATTTGTCCCATTTCAATAAGATGTTTAATCCCAGAGAAGTACTCTATGTCTAGCCCAAGAGTATTTTAGTGTTTTCCGTGCTCCGACTGCTACAATAGTTTTAGAAGACTGTGTCATAATTTACTGGTGCATCAGAACTGTGTCAGCATTAAACATTATTTGGGATAAAATAAAAAATGTGGCACAACTATTTAATTTTGACATAATATCAAATAAAACTTTATGCTTTCATACTTTTATAGCCACAAAGAATTGCCTACTTTTTTAAAGAAATTAAACACATGAAACAGATGTCCTGTGGGAACAATCTGTTATGGTCAGGCAGCAGATTCTCTTTCACTAGCTTGAGATATTGTAACTGAAACATGTACATAAAGTTTAACTATATATGTAATTATGGTAAATAGTGCTTTATCAGACTTCTAGTTATTAAATATCCCCTCAAGATTTAACAGTTAAATCTCTTCCTGTTTCTCATTGTCCTATTATTATTGTACCACTGTCTTTTATGCAACACACTATGAATTACCTCATTTTCACAGGGTTTCTGGTCTTATTATTGCTATAAAAATCTTAATTTAAAATATTATCACCTGTATAAGTTTGAACAGGCATTCCTGAATCACAATTTTTAAACAGAAAATCTTGACTTTTCCACTTCCTCAGAAATGTAAATTTGTTGCTTATCTTCTAGAAATCTTTGTTGGTCATTAGAATCATCACTCTCAAGACTGGGCAGAAACAGACATAGGGAAAATAAAATGTTTAACATTCTGGGAAGCCAAAAAGCAGAGCATATGTTGTAAATGTGAAGAGAGAGTAGATTTTAAGTTTCAAAGAGTTGCTCTGTGCTTTACTCAGGGCATAGAAGAGACTATGCTGGGACTGTTCATGTGAGGTCACTTTTCCTTGCATACACCTTGTAGGGAGGAGGAGAGTGAAGAGAGTGCCTTGGCTAAAGCACTGACCAGGAACAAAAGAGATCTGCTTGGTTGAAATGGGGGAGAGGGATGAAACCTCTCAGGTTACTATGCACATATAGAATTAGACAGTTGCTGAGGACTTTGTTGGCATGTAGAACTTGCCAGCAGCAGACCTAGACTGTAAATACTGTACTGGTTTGGGAGTATGAGTGACACTACATGGTCTCTCCCTTGTCTACACCAGACTACATGGTACCACTATTGGCAGGTCCTTCATAAAATTCGGCACCAGAGGTATTGACATCAAAATACCTCTAGAAATCTGGCAGAAACCATGTTAGAATCTGGAGTCCCTCAGCACAGCACAAGTACAGTGTTGCTTTGTTTGCTGCCTCCACTGGCTCTGATTTCTCACTCTCATGAATCTTGTCCTACAGAACAGTAAAGCTGAAACTAAGGAAGGAAATACTTAGTGAGATTTAGGTTAGGCCTTTGCTTACGTTAAATGGCTACAATCAAAATATGTAAAATGCATCCTGTTCTAATTACTTAGAACTTTCTAATTACTTAGCTCATCTTATCTAGAGTTCCTAAAACATTTCTCAGCCTTTACAGCTGTGGATCCTCAGAAAGAAGGCCTCAGAGCTCAGGCTCTCAAATCTTACCTTCAGACACAAATTCCATTACATTTTCTTTTTATTTTGTGTGCCAGCAACCTCTTTTCTTCACTCGGTAATGTCAATATCCCATTAGCTCAAACTAAACACTTCTTTTGTGTCCTTTTCTTTCATTACAAACTTGTCTTCTAGAGTATAATTCAGTAATTTTTTTTCTTTATTACATGCATCTCTACTGTAAACTTTGGTAAAAAATACAAGTACCTATAACCATTCTAAATAAACCCAGTGCTCTTTACTCACATCACTGGCCTAACCAACTGTGAGCTATATAAATCCCTAGCTCTGGGTGCTCTGTGTGTTTAGAAACTATTACTCCTTTGTTCCTGTTTAGCCCACTGGCTAACTCCTTCACCCTGGATGTTTAATTCAGTGGTTTGCAATCTGTGGTGCACAGAACCCTGGGGTTTCTCCACAAACTGTTTCTAAAAGGTCTGTGAAAAGTAATTACAGAAAACAAGCCTATCATTACATGTGCTGGCTTTAATTTGCTAGCTAAGGGTCCCATACTTTCAATGGTCCTTTTTAGGAGACTATGGTTTTAAAAAGCCTTATTGAAGTTGCTTATACATCACATTAGACATTATACAAAACATCTGTTATACATTTTTCTGTTAATCTCATTATCTCTTGGACTTTACTAACTTTATATAAAGACCGTACATAACATACTACTATTGAAGGTGGCAGTGTCAAGAATAAGTTGCTTTCCCTAGTCTTGCCTAACAGAAAAGGCTCCCCACGAAACAATCCCACATTTCTCTGCTGGGAATGCTTTACACTTAAGTACAATTCTGTCTGAACTGCTAATAAATTCTGGTTTATAAATAGCTCTTGGAAATCTATTTGTTTATATCCCTTATAATTTAAATTCCCAGGCGTGTCTAGTTACTGTCTAGTCTTTTCCTAATAAATTATTTGTAATAGAATAATTCTATTTTCATGTACATCTTTAGTTCTAGCAAATCATGCTGTAGGCCCTTTAAATGTGCCATAAGACAGTTTTTCTCTGAAATCTCAAACAAATAAATGACATGAAGTTTAAGAAAAAAAATAATTTAATGTTTAGGTGTGATTGTTTAAAGTTCATTAAACTGTCAGCTTTCATTTGACCTACTATGAAGTGATTTAGAGATTTAAATAGCTCCAGAATTTGAAGTCATGCAACATTTTTGAACATAAGTGTTGAGGAAAAAACAGAATGAAAAGGTGTCATTTTGGTGAGTCAGAAAAAGCAGTAACCTTGCAATAATTGATCAAGTTTCTTTCAAATGCCCCCAGTCTCCTATTGGGATACATTTAATTCTCATAAGCAATGAAACGTCATCATCAAAGTCATACCAGTGCAGTTGCAGCTTCACACTATGGAGAGAAAAGCAATGTCCCAACCAGGCTGTGAGTCTGACAATCTCTCTGACAAGCAGCTGATCACACACCTCAGCAGACTGTCTGCTCTCTGCCCTGGCAGCAAACTTCATCCCATTCCTTGAAATGAGAGGTATTTTAATATATGAGAATTAGTGCAGGACTCAGATGGTCCTCAGACATTGTCAGCAATAACCATAGACTTCTCCACTGCAGTTTCCTCAATATGTTTTCCAACACAGCAGCAGAAAAATATGGGCCATATTTGTTGGTGACAGCAGAGACCAGGACAGGCATTCCATCAAGCCTCTGTATAGTTTTCCCTGACAGGAAGAACTTTTCACCCTCTGCATTTTGTCTTCTGCTAGGCTAACTAATTTTTAAATCTGCCAGCTTTGACACTTGGGCTCTGCTACTTCAAACTATGGAGTTGTACTAACTTTGCAATTAAGTCTCTTACACTGCAGGAGAAGTTGTCAATTAATGCTAAGTGATTTAGTAAGATACTGACATCCCAAAAGTAATAGTATTTTGGCTTGACAGGTTTTGATAGGGAGGTGGCAGCCCTGTTTAGCTTGTCTGTTCCCTAATTCCTGTTGTTCCAGGAAGAATTATGGTAAAAACTGTCTTCCTGGCAGGACTGGGTATACTGTATTCTCCTCTTATTTTTGCTAGTAGTAAATGATTAGGGTCTTAGATTTTGAAGAGTGTATTTTGTCTTTCAGCTATAAATTATTCCTCAAATTGAAGTAATTCCATTGTTTTTCTACTTTGCAGATAACTTTTTCTTGACATTTCTGAAAAGTTACTGTAGCCTTAAGAAATTACTGTAGCACCAAATTCTAGCATAAATAGGCAAATAGAAAAGAAATAATGCCACTGGTTTTCCCACAAGTTTTTACTACTATTTTCCCTAGCAGTAGTATGAAAAAGGAAACATGATTTTAGAAAACATTTGCTTTCTTTAGCTTCTTTCAATTTAGGAAGGAATTTGTAAGAGTTCCCACTGTCAATTTACTTGCAAGTAATTCAGTTCTTCATGCAAATACAATTCTGCAAAATTTGTTCACTTTAGCTGTATAATTATGTTCCGAAAGTTGTGCTTGCTAAAATTTATGGAAAATTTAAAAAGACTAATGATTTTGGATGCAAGTACCTTAAGAATTCTGAATCTTAACCTGCATTTTGAAAAAGGTGTCTTTCATCTTGTTGTATTAGCTCCCGCAAACAAATTCCAAATAGATGCTTACTTTCTTTAATAAACATTTCTGTAGTGAAAACTTCTGCAGAGCAGTCATATACCTTATTTGATTCTCTAACCTTGTTCCAATGACAGAAAGGGTAGTTATAATTTCGGACAAAAGAATATAATGGGTTAAAACTTGTAGCCACTGCTCTGCTCAGATGGTACAAAAGGGCACAGCAAAGGTTTTATTAAAAAAAAAGAAATGTGCAATAGAATATAACAGCAAATAAGAAGCATCCTTTAAACTTTTTGTCTGGTTTGTGACATTTTATATCAAGGATATAAACTTCTGCATAATTTTTCCAATCAGTTTTAAAGTTTTAACCAAAGTGTTGACTGTTAGCAGAAGATAAATCCATAATGTGTTATTTAAGTTCATCCTTCCAACTGGTCATATGGAACTTATTAAAACTATTACAAAAAATATTGTGTGCCAACATGGTAAAAGCAACAAGTTATTATTCTAATGTTTTAATACTAACTTCATATGAGTCTGACAAGAAAACCTCTACAGTTTTTTATCAGACTCATTATCCAGTTGGCTGAGCTATTTAAGCTGAATTACAGAAAACAGAGACTTTTTTCCTCTGGGAAAGAACTACTTTTCAAACTTAACTCTTAGACCCTTCTAATTCTTGCACTATCTGTTTTGCATGGTTTGGTAAACAATGTTCCTGTAAACAAAACATGTAAACTATGCGTCTCAAACAATACCTACCATACTTTATTATATGTCTGTTCTTATTACAACATAATCCAGTACATTTTAACTTCCCAAGTATATTAAAATCCCAGCCTAGCTTCAAGGAACTCTCAAAAGAAAACTATATGTTTAAGCATACTTATTATAATCACATCTTGCTTATGACCAACTTGTATTTTACATATGTATTAATGTACTACAAGGTTAAATGTTCTTATTAACGCTTTAACAAAACCACATCTTTCTCCTTGTATTGAAAGTAAGTCATCATATGCTCATGTCCATGAATATACTACAGAAACCATCAAAATTTCAGTCTTTTTAAAAGACTAATTACTTTGTGTTTCTATATTTCCATACACATTGCTGTTTAAGACACTAAATAAACAACATGCATGTTACAAAATGATGTAATTATACACTAAATTCTTTAAGTTTAAATATTAATCCCCTGGAACCAAAGCATTGGACTTTCCCAGTGTTTTTGTAGAGATTTTCCTTTGTTTTGCAGAAATCACAGACTTTCAGAAGCCGCACTTAAGTTAAAATATGCAATCTTCAGATATGAAGCCTGTATTTCCTGTTTCTCTGACACAATAAACATTCACATCTACAGTGAATAAATATTTTTTACTGGAAGAGACTAGGAGAAATGAATGACCACTTCTGTCATCCTGGTAAATTCTATCAAGGAAATGTCCTCACCAAATACCACTGGGAAAAAATTTGTTCCTTCTCAGAAAACATTCAGAGTGGTTCTGTCATTTCTCTGGCTGTTTGGTTCAGAGCAGTTTTTGTTAATAGGAAGCAGTAGCTTTCAGAATTGGGTAGGAATCATTTCAAACTAAAACTGCCCTTAGAAAACTATTACAGAGGTGTAATATGACTAGTTGCATGTCATTTCCTGAAGTTTCAAATTCACTACCTTTTCAATGTTGTCTTTGTTGTTGTTCTGAAGTGGCCCTCCTAGCTAAAGGCTTTGGGGAAGAATTAAAAGGATCTATTTTAGTGTGTAGTTTTGTGATACAATTAAGCTGATTTGATTGCTAGATTCTACTGAAGGTGAGGGTAGCAAGGAGTCATGCACTTTTCCTGGTCTGTTTTTTGGTGGTTTTTTTTGTTTGGTTTGTTTTTTGTTTGTTTGTTTTCGTTCTTTTTTCTTTGACACTGCTGATCTGGTTCAGATTGCTGAACTGGAAGAAAATTAACCCTATGGAAAAAGAAAGGGATCAGAGCAGAAGAAAGGGAAAGGAAGAGGAGGGAAGGGAAGATGCAAGGGGCATAAGCCTTATTTGTGGCTAACAGAGAAATCAAGTAGTTCTTATGGCTGCTGCACAGGGCGAAAACCCCGAGTAGGTCCCCATTTCACTGCCGACCAGAACAGCTTCCTGTGGCACTGAGAATGAAGGCAGAGCTTCCCACTCTTGGTGAGGCTGTGCCTTGACTGGCAGCCTGACATCCTACCAACACATTCCACTTCATCTCATGTATTTTCTACTTTGGAAAGCCTTCTGGAATCCCCACAAAACTTAATGTAACTATTGGCAGTGATGAGGAACAACAAAGTGACTTAGTTCCTTGGCCTCAAAACTGTACACATCTTATTTTGCTTCCACTGCTAAGAAGCCTGGACCTGGTTTTGAACAAAAGCAATTATACTGATTTGGAATGAAAGGGCATATAAAGCTCTTTTGACACAGCTGCACAAAGGGAGAGGGTCAGTCTTTCCAAGATTTGAAAATGTTCCCTTCTTTGCTTTCCCTTGCCATTTGTGAAAGAGAGTTGAGAGAACCTCTAATGCTAATGATTGCTGAGGAACTCTCTTTGTTAAGAAGATTTCCATAATGCATACTTCTTCTGAGGTGTCCATGCCATGATGTGATTCCTTCTGCCAGCTCAAGCGTGTCCTCTATCCATGTTCAGAGGGAGAAATCAATAGTAAAGCACGCTGAGTGAGTATAATGGAGGCATTCTTAGCCCCCACAGTCACCCAGAGCTCACTCATTGTTGAGGCATTGAAGAAGAGTCCAGTCAAAAAAACCTCAACACAGTATCTGGCAAAGGAAACTTTTTTTCCATTAACTTTGAAAAGCAGCAAGGGATAGACCAGAATATTTACCTGGGTAAAGAAGTGACTCTTTCAGATGTTTTTGTGTATAAGGCAGGAATATACAAACCACTACAAGGTATTGTGCTCTAACCTCCTCTCTGCTTCCTTACCTGATGTCACAAAAGCCAAGTGAACTTTAAGACATGGATAAATAGTGTGCCTTTATTTTCTAAAATGTAAGCTGTAATGGAAGCTGTAGCACATTATTTTAACCACTGCAGAAACTAATATTAATTGCAAATAACACCAAAAGTATGTGAATCAAAGTTTGTTCTATTCTGACTCAGGAAGCTAAGGAAATCTGCTCACAATACTGGTCTTTGTTTCCCTTACAGCAAAACATACTTGCATTAGTCATTTATGGTATTAAGAAACATTGATAATTGCCTTTTATAGTTTTTCAAGCGTCATAATTTAGTACACCTATAATTGAAAAGGTGGATTTTGCAATCAAAAAGTAGAATACAGAGTGTTGCTATGCAAAAGTGAAGAATTTCCTCTTTCTTTTGCTTATTAATTTTAAAATAATGCTTTAGGGTTTGTTGTGATAGTTCTTTACAAGGTAGTAAATATATAACTAAACAGACTGTCTAGGCTGAAAACTAATTACCATTAGAAACTGAAGCATTTGGGCTTGTTATTTCTGCAAATCAAACAACTCTGAATACAATCTCCATATTAAATAAAATGTTCAGTGAACCATGAAGCTCTTCACAAATCTGGACCATGCTTTAAGAAGCCCTTTTTTTTAGTTGTTGTGTGCATGTCATTGCATGCCAAATACTTGAAATATTAAAATGTATTTATGTTGAAGGGTGAGAAGGAAAATTAAAAGAATGTATTAAAACACAGTTTTGGAAGTTTTTAAAAGTTAGCAAGTAGGAAGGAAATGTGAAAAAGGAAGTGTATACCTTGAACTTAAAGCTTTCACATGTGTACAGAAATGATGCTGGGAAGATATATCTTGATAGTGCTATCCTATTCCCCCGTTCTGTGGACAGATAAGTAAGGATAGTAAAGCTGCAATAAGGAGTATTTGTTATGTGTGTCTTAGAGCTATAGTGAAGTTTAACACATTAGCATTTCTAAACCCTTCCCCTATATAGCTAATAATTAATAAGGTCCTTAATACTAAATATAAGCTGTCTCAAAAAAAAACCCAAACAAACAAAAAACCACCCACCCAAACCCAAAACAAACAAGAAAAAAGCAACAAACAAACAAGCAAAATAAAAGCTACACAAAAAAACCACACCCCAAACCCAAGCAGCTTTTTATTTCCAGAACAGAATTTATTTAAAGGCAATAGCCATGGAGCAAACAACAGGTATATAAGGGGATGACCCTTTTGTTCAAAAATTAAAAGAAAAAAGAAGAAAAAAAGAGTTCTCAGAGAAATAAATTACCAACATCCCATATCAGCAAAACATGTAAGGGGTAAGGATAGAAGTAAGATTGGGTTTTGGAATCATTCTTCAGACTAATTGCCTGGTATGCTGCCTGTGTTTCTGTCAAAAAACATGAAAGTGCTGACTGATTATATATATTGGAATATCAAATTAGGACATGCATTCTGAAATATATGGAGAGAATAAACTACACAGATAATAAGGCTGCATTTTTATCAAGGCTTTCTGGTGATGATACAAACCATGTAAGGGAGCTCAAGTATTTTTACACAGTGGCTGTCATCTGATAGCTGAGACAAAATATAACTCTATCTACAAATAAAAAGAGGGGGAAAAAAGCGAAATGAGAAAACAGCTTTAGATACCCACAAAGATAGCAGTGGTACAGAATTGCATGTAATGTTGTGGTCATAATTCAACCCAGTCTGTTTGACCATCAAAAGCCATAATAAATTACATCTGTTGCTTTGTAGCACTTATAGTGGTTAAGAAAGTAAAACAATTTAAATGTATAACCTCTTCTTTTCACACGCTCCAGCCCACATGCCTTTATCCAAGCACAGCGATTTGTTTGTTTGGCTTTGTTAGAGTCTAATTAAGATTGGAATTTGATGAGTGCTCATTGAATAGAATTCATTCTAGATAAAATAAAGTAGCGATACTTATTTGTGAAGAAAAATAATTGGAGGACTGCACGGAAGGATTAGCTCCTTTGACTAAAGCCATACACTCACCCTCTGGTACAGGGTTTCCAGACTGAATATTGCTTGAGTCTTCAGCTGTTTCAAAATGTTTGGACAGGAAAAAGTAAGTGCTATAATTATGGGGAATGTGTGCTGTATTCATTAGACAAGACAAGAAGTCAAATCATTGTTTAATGCAAAAACTTGACTCTCTATTAGCTATCGAGTGTTCGTAAACAGACACACACACCCCACACACCCCTTTCTTCTTTCTCTGGTTCCCTTTTCCACAAAACAGCTGCAGTCTCTGGGAACTGAAGACCACATTTCCCAAGGAGCTGACTTAAAACAACCCTTAAACACAGCTTTTCAGCACCCATTAGCTTTAATCAGAGGTAGAAATCTTCTCCAAAAATATATAGGAAGTCCAAGCTAGTTCTCCAAGGTCAGAGACAGGGCAACCTCATTACTGTGTAAATTAGAGGAGCATAGCATTTTGAAGCATCTCACAGAAAGAAAGATTCAAATGAACTCCAGCTTGTGTGATGGGAAGAAAAGAGGATAGAGCAAACAAACAAACAAAAAAAACCTCTTGAGCAGGCAGACTGGAAGATGGCATCAGCAACTGAAGAATGCAAACAACTACTTGATATGCTTATCTTAAAAATATACTGTCTAGATGCAGTGATTGCCATGTTATAACACCCAGTTCTCCTCTGTTTTGACTTTCCAATCTCCCTTGTGTTTTGTAATAGATATCATCATTAAGAATGCCTCTGATTAACATATGAACATTTTTTTTAAAATGTATTGTATTGGTTGTCCCTTCGGAAAATGCAGGGTTTTTTTCCTTGTAACTTTTTCCTTGTAACTTTTCCTAAAGTGCCACAAAAAGATTGCTTTAAAGATCAAAGGCAGATTAAACTTTTGAAAGCAAAAACATAAATATGAATCAAATATATGCGTTTACAAATTAAATTAAGATGAATGGAAGAATAATAAAACATTAAGCTTTCTAACTGTGTTTCAGTACTCATTTTTCATTCTGCTTTTTTTAGATAACAGTTTCTTTAAGAAACACTAATGTTAGAAGTGGACACTATAGCATCCAACAGGTGATAGGTCTGGACATAAGAAGAATGAGTCGTTACTGAGTTAATCTTTCTGTTGGCATAGTAATACTTTCTAGTCATTAAGGGTGTGATTTGCAAAGGCATTTTTAACTGCTAGAATTTGTTTAAATATTTATTTTAGTGAAATCACAATGAAAGTATATTTCCTGCTTGAAACAAACCCTCTTCAGAATGCCAGGACTCACAGGAATGCACGGTTGGATTTTGTGACAGCTGAAATCTGTACAGTAGATGTTTAATAAATGGAGACATTTTATACTAAGTTTTGCAGATTAATATTTTTCCAGTGGTGACATATGTATTGGAAAAAAAATCTTTTCAAAATGAGGTCACTGCTTTAAAAATGTAAGAAACATTGTCAAATTTAAAATGCTCTTTTAGAAAAGAATTCAGTAACTGCACATTAAGAGTGCCTTAATGTCTGCGACAAGCAAAACATCTGCTTCAGCAGCGGAAATGGAAAGTTAATACTTCAGATAAGCAAAGGAGGTTTTGCAAAAGAAAAAAGAAAAGAAAAAAAAAAAACAACCCTGCTATAAACCTTACCCAAAACTCACATGAATTCTTCTTTGATCAAAGTAGTTCAAATGGAACAAATAACTCCCTCTTCCAATTAGTTTCATATCCTCTAGCCCTATTAGCTTTCTCTCCCCACCTTTTTTTTTCTACTAGATTTCTTAGTTTTATCTTTATTTGATCCTAGGAGGGAGAAGACTGAAACTAGTGTGTGCTGTGACCTGGCCCCACACATCCCCACAGCAGCCTTAGAGTGGTGTATGCTCAGTTCAAAGCTGCAGTTGCCTCCAGATCCCACCTGACATGTGCTCTGTGATCCTGGACATCTCTTTTGCTGCTCTGGCCCCCTAACACCAACCACAAGTCCTCGAAAGAGAAGACATCAGATTAGTTGAGTATGTCACTGTCTCTTTACACTGCTGGCAAGCACATGCTGGGTGGCTTTTCTGCATCCATGACTAATATGGGTCCAACCTTTTGCCCCTAACCTTGCCCCAAAGTTTGTTTATGTAAAACAGAGAGTACACTTGTACCCAAACAGCCTGTCTCAGAGCCACATGAGAAAAACACTATAAATCTAGCCATTGTACTCTGTCAGCATGCTTGACAATTTTTCCTGGGTGAATGTCTTTATTTTGCTGCCTTCTGCTTTTGCTTTACTAAGACTAGACTGGGATATAAAGATTTGCAGTTGTTCCTGGGCTAGCTGCATCCAAGTCCAAGAAGATGGAAAGTGCAACACTGTGCTAAGGGTGTTCGTTTTGGATATGTGACACTTGCTGAACCTGCATGAAATACCTTGCCAGCTGACAGCATAGAAAAGTCCCTCTGATCTAACGGGAGGGAAAGAAACTAAAGACTAGGATGGAACAGTTGTATATGCAGGTATAGTGTAGAAATTCCCACCTCCAACAAAAAGGATACAGGACAGATAATATGATTTTGATAAGACAAAAACAAGAAGGGAAGAGAAAACAGAGACAGAGGAAAAGTGGAGAACTGGAGGGTGAAAAGGACTTTTTAAGAAAGTCTGTAACAACTCAATGTTTAGAAAAATCAATATACATAAGTGGATAAATGGAAATTTCTTTCTAGAAAATTTTCATTTCATTTCTAGAAAAATGAAAATTTTCATTTTTCATGTTTGTCTAAATAAAATGTGAAAAGGCACAAATTTCTTCAATTTTTTTTTCATAGTGTAAAAGCAAAGTAAAAATTGTTAAATTTCTCCTTTGCTTAAGCCCAGCACAAACTAGTTAAATATTAACTTGCATCAGAGGCAGGAGACTATCTAATTTATAGTTGTAAAGTTTATGCAATTCTAGTCACTAAAATACAAAAGCAATCATAAGGCCTTTGTATTTAAAATTATACAAATATATAACACTGTAGTTAAAATGCAAGTACACATCTCACACACTATGGATCGTAAACTACAATTTCTCTAGTATTGGAAATTCATAATGTACTTTCTTTAGCTATTGGGTTTCAAAATGAGGTCATATAATGTGAAATGGATTTTTTTATACAATCAAGTGCTTAAAAGCTGTATTATATATACTTCCAGATTGTTTGTTTCTTTAGAATCAATTATACTCTAAAATTTGCTCTATGAGAAAACGTTTAAACTCTTCATACACTATAATGTGCTTGTTACTATATAAAAATTATAATAATAAAGGTAAAAAGTCATAGCAGGTTTGAGCTAAACGTAAATTTTTCATTTTAACTCCCATATTAATGTGAGGAAGCTATAGAATTTCTTCAGCAAAAACCTATTCATAGTTCTGAGTAGCAATTACTGTTACTGCCATTAATGAATCAACAGAGACATCTGGGACTGGTGGCTGACCTGCTGCCTTGAAACTTTGGAAATGGTGTGGAAATAGCACTTGAAAGCCATTTTGAAAGGTTTTCTACCATCTCTTCCTTTCTTCAGTGGTAAGATGTAGTCTGAAAGGAAGACACTTAAAAATAGGCATCTCTCTGTAGGTAACTATACAGACGAGAGGAGAGAACAGCAGTAGTTTGAATGCCAATGGATAGTGTAATGTTAAATGCTGTGGTTTAGCTCTCCTGGCCTTTTTAAGGCCAGGCTAGGTGGGACTCTGAGCAACCTGGTCTGGTGGAGCATGTCCCTGCCCATGGCAGGGGGATTGGAACTAGATTATTTTTTGGGTCCCTTCTAACCAAACCATTTTATTATTCTGCATAGGGATGTCATGAGTTTCTCATAGATCCTGTGTTGTGTACAAGGAAGTATCCTAAATACACTGGTAGGTCATAGATCTGTAAACTGAACAATAATATTATGTACCAGGCAGCTAAACTCCCTTTATAGTCAGCAGAGATGGAGAGCCAGATTTGGCTGTGGAAAGATGGGTATAAGGGGTTAGTTCAGCTCCAACAAGGTATCCCACTTGCTATCCTTCTGACTCTTTGGAGTGACACAGTCAAATGCTTTATGTGCCATGCAGATGTCTTAGATGGTATATTGCACTTCACTTACTGATCTCTTCACCTGGAGACTGGATTATGCATTCTGATTCTAGAAAATGTGGACATTGTGTTTGCTGAAATTAGAAGCTCAAAACTGGAGCACAGAGCAGACACAGAAAAACTTTCTTCCCAAGGTTTCCTGAAGAGGATATTCTCTATGCTCCCACAGTTCTATTGGGAACAAGATAATGGAAACTGGAGACTGAGAGCCGCAGTTTGTCTTGCAGGCCAGATATCACTGAACATCTGTTATACCATAAAAAGAAATGAGAAAAGGTCGCAGTATATAGACAACTTCTGGAATATTTAGCAATAGTTTTGGCAAGTATATGCTCAAGTAATGTCCTAATATGACTACATATTGCTTTCTGGGTGATTAAAGTGGCTGTATATCAGAAATGTGATTGTCTGCACTTCCAGCAAAAATGTAAAACATGCAGAGATTTTACTTTCTCAGCAGTCATCTGCTACTCAACTAATTATGCTTATAATTTTAAAATTAGGTAAGCAAAATGTGCAAATTTTGTTTCTGGAGTTCTTCAAAGACCTCCCTCTATTTACATGGAAGTTGGGCTTAATTCCATTGCCTAAGGACAAGTATATAATGACACTTTAGATCTTGTGCAGTATCGTTTTGGATAATCTGTGCTCTAGAAGAGTGGGAATCTCCCATGATCCCTGTGTCAAATTTGCCAAAGCTGAGCCCATCAGCCAAATTGGTAGCATATCATGAAATCATATTTCAAAAAGGGCAGAAAACACTAGACAGAGAAAGAGGATATAAGGAGTGAGAAACACCAGGGAGAGCACCGAGGTCAGAAGAGGAGGTGCTGGAGTAGATATTCCCACTGCAGCCTGTGGAAGACATCAGAGTGCTTTGTTCAGATGGATGCTGCTGAAGGAATCACAGCTTCTGAGGAGCCCTTGCCAGCAGAGGGGAAAGTGTGAGGAGGCGGGACCAGCAGAGAGCAACTCTTATGTACTGATCAACTCCCCTTGTTTCTTGGGAAGTGAAGTTGAAGTTGGAAAAGGGAGTAGGAAAGGTATTGTGTAAATATTTATCTTGTTGTTTCCCACTATCAAAATTAATGGTTAGTTTTTTTATTCTAATTAACAATAAAATAAGTTAATTTTCCCAGATCAGTCTGTTTTTCCCATGGCTGTAATTGTTAAATGATGTCCCTGCCTTTATCTTGACCCATGAGTTTTTATCATTCCTGTTCTTGTTATTTTTTCCCACCTCCGTACAAGTGAATTGTGGGAATAATCAGGCAGCTGGGTGAGAGTTTGCCTGTTAGCCAAGGCTAATTGATTTTTTCCCTCCAGAACAAAAATACTAGTGTAGTTATGGGTAGTATTGCAGCAGTAGTGATTCCAAGAGGCAGCCGAGATTAGTCTGCATCTGTTTGGATGTCTTCTGTCATTCTCCTAAAGAGCTTTGCACTCTCAAATACTGCCACATACTTCCATGCTGTACTTTAGGGCACCCAACACAACTTTAGATAATGCATGAATTGCATCACAGTTCTCACATTACTTAATGCCTTTTAAAACTGAAATACATCCCTAAAAAGTAAAAAAAAAAAAATCTTAGGTCTGCAGGAGAAAGTACACAAAGCTCAGAGGAGACCCATGATCAAACGCTGTTTTAGTGAAGATGTGGCCAGTCTCTTCTAGATGGGACTGAAGTTAAGCAGACTAGACACAAGCCACTGTATTCCAGTAATCTGGGCACCAAGAGTAACTACAGGAAGTACATTTTACAGTAGACGCACAGAGTAACTGGAACAAAAGAATAAACATATCACCACTGAACAGAGCAGGGATGATAAGTAAGCAAGAAGAGTAGTATTAATTACAACTGACAGCAAAAAATCCCACTAAGCATTTGAAAATATTTAGAGCAGTGTGCCACATACATCAGATTCCAAAGCATAGTGCTAAACAAACTTCTGTTGAATAGTGTAATGTTGCAGTAAAGGAAGAGCACGCTGAAGACGAAGATGACTTTGCAGCTGCTTCCAAGCTGTTACTGACAGAATACCAGAATACAGCTCGCTTCTTTGGGATGAATGACTTCAGTATCGAGTAACAAAGCAAGAAACGTGGAAAAGACAGTGCGAGGGGGAAACTGAGATGAGGACTCGTCTACCAAAACAATGACTTGTTGTCTGACATTCTGTTCTCCAAATTTGCACAGGAAAAAAAGAGGCAAATTTTTCAGAGACAAAAAGAAAAATTTGACCACACTGCATCGTGTGAAGACAGGTCCTGTGTGGCTACAATGCACCTGCATGCCAGGCAGCAGGGCTCAGTGGTGACCACAACCAGTGCTCTGCCAAACTAAAAATAAAACAAAGAAAGATACCCTCTGATTAGGAAGTGACAAAGATCAGCAGTGCAAAACTGAAAGCAAAAGCAAAATAAGGAATTCCAACATGGCCCTAAGAGTAGACTGACACTAGTGTTACCATACAAAGGAAACTGAAATTGAAGAAAAAAGGGAAGGGCACAGACTCAGTGTGATTCAGTTCATCTGTCACAACTGGGTTTTAATATACTCACAGCAAAGATGGAAATGTGGTGCCTAAATGAGTAAACAACAATTGAGTAGCTAAGAAATACGTGGCATGGTACAATAAACTGTGAAACCATTAAGTATTTTTAACCAAGCAATATTTAAAATAAGACAACCAAATGAAAAGGAGGAAAATTCTCATTGCTGAAACAGAAGAGATGGAAGGATTCTTTAAAGGCAATAATTAATAACATCTCCTTATCTCAAGCACAATTTTATGTATAATATCTGAAAACCAAAAACTAATCCCACCCCATTAGGATTTCAGGACAAGTTACAAAGAAGAGACTGACAAGTAACAGAGAGGCAGGATATAAAAGCACAGAAGAAAAACTAGAAGTATTTGACTCTCTTCCCTGATGAAACTGATAAATGTGCTTAATGAAATCTTTGAAGGCAGAAAGGAAAAGCCTTTCTAAATAATAGAAATAAGAAAACTGGGAAGGATATTGTGAAACACTGACCTCACTGACTTAACAACTGGAGACAACTTGTGCTGCCCTTCATAGCAAAAATAATTTCCAGTGTGATACAACACATCAGTAAGTATACACAGCTTACAAAAGCAGACAAATTGTGTTTGATAAATAGAAGGTTAGGTCAACTACTTTTCCCTTAAACTGTACTCTTTGTCCTCAAGATGAGTCAACAGTATTTCCAAAAAAGCTCAATACTATCCACAAAAAAAATCCCAACACCCTCCCCCCAAAACCTAGTAAAAAAGAGCTTGAGCAAAAAAAACCCCAAAACACCACCCCCCCCCAAAACCAACAAAACAAAAACAAAACAAACAAAAAACTCCAAAAACCCACAACCAAACCAACAAATATAAACAAACAAACAAACAAAAAACCCCAAAAACCCCAACAACAACAACAAAAAATCACCACCAGCTAAACCAAAACAAATCTTCTATTAGCTCTTACGACAAAAGGTTACATGCTGGTATGCAAAAACATCAGAGAAAGAGAAAACCCCAATGAATGAGGTAATTCGGATTAAATGCAATACTGGATTACTCTGACTCTAGAAATATGAGTGGAAGGACCAGAGGTATGAAAGCTCTGATCCATTTAGCAAACACTACCAATTCATCACAAGGAAAAGACTTTCCTTAATCTCAACAGGGGTACAAAAAATATAGTTCTATTTAATTCTTATAACTTCAAACTCAAACACTGACAGAAGTATTTAAATGATGTGACACAAATATGTAATTGCATTACAAAATAAAAGTTCAGTAACTATAGAATTTCTATTGCTTTTTTATAAATGCACCAAAAAAGGTAGATAAAAACCTGTTCAGATCCATTTTTTGTATCTAATAAATCAATATTCCAAGACCACAACTATGTAAGCTGAAATTGAATTACTATTTTCTATTGCCAAATATTCACCACTTCGACTTCAATGATTTCTGTGTGTGCTCAATACCACTACAAAAGGTTGTTTCCTACAGCTCAAAATAGAGTGCTAAGAATTCTCTGAAACAATACACTTGTGAATCTGAGACTGTTTTAGCATTATATTGCTTGAAGGCTCCTATTCAGCATGGAAATTATTAAAGCTACTCACATACTTAAAAACAAGTTTATGGACAAATGTGCTAGGCACCAAAGTTTAGTCACTCTGTGACATTGCAACTGAAGCTGAATGTAAATTTAAGAAAAAAAAACTTTTTTTTTTTTTTTTTTTTTTAGTTTCCACAAGGGGCAGTGCATATATATGTGAGATCAGCAGATTACTGTAATGTGTACAAGTTTTAAATATCTAAGAAAACAATGTTGATAGAAATCTCAGAGGTAGCTCAAACTGCTCAAGAAAGCTTACACTATGTAGATTTCAGCACTTACAGTTTTGTTCCTATTTTGTCTGGGTAGGTATACTGCTTACTCTCAAACTGTTGAAGCTTTGGGAGGAAATGGGCAACAATGGGGAAGGATTCCAAAGGGAATAATGTGTATTACTGATGTCTGCATAAGGATGAGATTGACAGGACATCCTTCAAAGAGTAAAAACAGAGGCCCAAAAGAGTATTCAGGTTTAAAGATGATTACAGTTTAAGAAGACACACTCTATTACAGATATGAAGTAGATGCATGATATTTAACAAATGCAAAAGAAAAACAAGTTGAAATCAATATTGAACATCAGACAGAGAGTAGTAGCCTGGCTTTCATACCTATTTGACCAATTTCTTATCTGGCAAAAAGTGACATTGCTTGGTTTACTCATGAGGAGCTTGGATATTCATAGCAGCTAGGAATTCAGGTCCGGTACACTTTGATGTGTTTTGTTTAAACTAGAAAAAGGATCAAGAAAGAGGTTTGGCTACTAGTAGGGACTACAGTAATAAAAGGACAGACACAGAGACAGAGAAATAATTGCATAGTAATTGCTCTGTAGCACTCGTTGGCCTACATACTCTTAATCTTCTGTAGCTAGTCAAGAAAGAAGGCATTCCAGTAGTGATGCAATCAGAAGGCATTAGAAGCATGTAGTAAATTAACAAAAGGTTGAAATTCCTTTAAATTAATAAATATATCACAGACACATTTATATGGTTAGTTATGGATGTTGCAATAAAAGTCTCCGAGGTCTGACCTGTAGCTCATTTTTTACCATGGGAATGGGTTATGGGATGGGAGCGGGCTATGAGAATCAATTACTGTTTATTTACTCAACTTTATCAAAAAAATTTTAAAAATCCAATTCTATGTATATGTGAATGTATTCAGTTCATGTAGACTCTAATTTGTTTGTGGACATCATCATCATGAATAGGAAATGAAGAGTAGATTTAATAATTAGGACCACCTAATAAATGTCCAAGTCCATGTGGCTGTACAAAACTTGTGGCAGCTTACAAAGAGAATAAAATAAAAATTATAGAATTTGGTAGAAGTTCCATTACAAATAGTTTGCAATGATTGACCAGTAAAATCAAACCAATTATCCAAGCCCTGAAAATGCATGCACTCTAGAATAATGTTATGCATCAACAGTCAATGGGCCTGTTCTCATGCAGAGAATTACTCTAGTGCATAAATTTTTCAGTATTGGGGCCAAGAAAGATAATGCCAGACAGCAGAGCCCAAAGACAGTTTGCAGACATTCAGGAAAAGTACTGGGGGTAGATGTATCAAAGCTGCAGACATTTGAGTAAAATTAATAAAACTATACAAATGAATGATTAAAAAAGCCCAGAGATTTCAGACTTTATGTAATGCCACTCTACTTTTACAGTTTGTATGACCTTAAACTGGAAAGAAAGGGTCAAACCAATTACAGGAATAGGTAATAAGTTGAATTTGGCTAACAGGAAGAAAGAAAAAAGGAAAGAGGGAAAAAAAGAAAAAAATATGAAAAAGGCATGAGAAAATTGTGTGTTTAGACTTAAGTCAAAGCTGATTATGACTGTTTAAAAACAGAAAAAATTGGTCATTGAGGAAGCATTTAAAATGTTAAAGAGCAGAAGTGGATACAAGGCAAATGGTGAGTGATGAAATTAAGAAAAGAAGATTCAATATTAAAATAAATTGGTACCTTAAGTGAAAGAAGAACTTGACATATTTACAGTCCACTTATGATAGAGGCCTGTCTCAGATCACCTAGGATGCTTTTCCCAATATCAGCTTAGAAGTTATAGTTTAGGTGTTCCAAATCTCTGCACTGAATATGCATACTTCTCTTCACTGGCTGTATAAGACCAGGCTCCTATCTCTGACACATAAACCATCTAAAGATAGGTTGTGAGCACTGTCTGGCAGCCTCTAGTAGTTAAGAAAAATCTAAAAGAAGAAAACTTACGGGAAAAAACCTCCAAAGAATACAATGCTTGGAAAGCATTGCTTTTTATATCTATTACATATCTTCTGAAAGATACAATAATATCTTTGCAACTGCAAGTACAGTCTTATAAAAGGAGCAGGAAGGTTCAATAAAATAAACTAGAAGATTCCAGCTTGCATGTTTAGACACAGGCAAGATGTCTAGTAAAAGGAAAATATACCCTTGGATATTTGTCCTATGTTTAGTTAAAGGGTTGGATGGTGCCAAGAAAGACTTTTAAGAGACCTACCCTGAGGTAACTTTCAGACTTCAGAACAGGTATTCAAATATGACCATGGACTTCCATTAAAGATGCAACAATTAAGCAGAGTAAGGCAGTGTTTACTCCAGGGATTTTGCAGCATAAATGTTCTTTATGTCAGGGAAAAAGAATGTCATTTGACCTGTGAAGGACATTCACACAGAATGGCAGCATCTACAAGCATTCCCCATTGAGTTAGGATCCCCACTTTTGTCCTCTAGGTTGCATTAATTTTGGTTGTGAGAGAAGGTAAAGTGAATACCCTGCTAAGTGTCAGATCTGATTCACAGGGTAAGCAACAGGATGTGAAGAGGGCATATCAAAAGCTCACAAAGCTCCATAATCTCAGTCATTCCCTGTACATTTATTTATGTAAATAGACTTGGAGGCATGCCCTGAAGATCAAAAAGTAGCATAGTGAAATTACTTCTTTTAAATGAGACTGGGAGGTTCAACCCTATGTGACGGATTGAAGGAAAAGAGCTTACTGATTTAGATAATAGTTAAAACAAAAGACAGCATTAATCTGATGTTTACATGGTTCAGATATGGGATACATCTCTCATACAAGCATTTCCTACAGTGGGTAAAGAAAGGAACAAGCTCTCTTTGACCAGAACCTGTGTTTAGGAAAGGCAATGTCATAGGTTTCATTCTCCCTTTCCTTCAATCCTGCTTCTGAAAGACAGTCAGGCTCTGTGATGTTGTGAATCAGGAAAATGGACCCTTACTGATGATCTAGACTAGAAAAAAAAAAAAATCTCAAACACCTTTGCCAATCCATAGCCTTTAAAATTTATTATCCTTAACTTTTCTACAGATGAGCAAAGCCCACCCTTTTTTACAGTCATGTTTAGAAGCAGGCTGTACATTTAGAGTGTATAGTAAAATAGAGTGCACATTTAAAACACTGATCCTCACTTCCTAAACTATGGTTTAGTCAAGTACTTTGTAGTAACCAACATATAATGCACATTAACTACTAGAACTACATTTTGCTTCTTTTACTCTCCAGTAAAGTAAGATGGAGGATAAATCATATTTCAGAGGGGTTTGCCCACTCCTTGCTGCAGTTCTATACATAGTAGTGCAGGGTACTGTATGCAATGTGATTGTTACTTCAGCAGTATGTATATATATAAATTAAAAATAATGTAAAAAGAAAAGGAGACAGAGAAAATCAAGATAACAAGAACTGCAGGTCATCTTCATGGATTATAAAAATGAGGCCTAAAAAAAATTAATAATGAGCAATGAACTACATCTAGTGTTGAATTCCCTGCCTCTCTCTGGGCTGGCTTTAGTTGCCATTATAAATTGAGGGAAGAATTCCCAAAATAATTTCAAATAGCCACTAGAGATTCTGCACACCAGTTAATGTGTGTCTGTGGGCATGCTAACAAAGGCAATTCCTTAGCAAGCAATATGCGAGTCGCCTGGGATGGTTAATGAATCTGCTTTGTGGTAAACTTTTTAGTACATGCTACAGAGACCTTTCAAGCATATTGCTTTTGGAATTCTATTATTTCTGTAAAGTTCTTTTCATGGAAATTCATATTTCCTTTTATTCAGGAGATTCTTGCAGCGCAGTTTTCACTGTGCTGCACATTTAGCTTTGGGGCAGATTATTGCAAAACTGCTAGTTGCTATCTGCAGTTGAGAGTATTGTTTTCTGCTTTATTTTAATGTGTGGGAGTTTTGTTATTTTTTTGCATTGTTTCACTTGTATGTAATATTAAATCTGTAGTGCCTCTCAGAAAAGCCAGACTGCTAGGAAGTTACTCTCTTCTGTCACATTCTGCAAATGTTAAACTCCAGCTCCCCATCATCATTTACAGCCTGTCCCCTACAGAGGGCACCTTTGCCTTATTGGAATTGCTTCTGCAAAAAAGATAATCGCTGGTTATCAGAGAAATAACTGAGCCTTAAAGAGAGCTTAGACTTCTCACAAACACAAGGACCTTGCTTGCCTAGGCTTTTTAATTAACCAAGTTTTGTACTGCTACTCAGCAGCAAGAAATAATGTTTCTTTCTGCATTATTACAGTCTCCCCCAAGAAGCGAGGCGATGAACTAAAGATTGCTAGAATTTACATGAGAGGTCAGTTTGTGCTGAGACAAATTAAAGAGCATAAGTTTAGGGGCTTTCTCTTTCCATCATAATTAAGGGATTTATCATTAAAAAATGTTTCTGAGATGAGTACTAAAAACATTGTCTGTGGGAAAACAAGCTGTAGAAAGAAAGTCAACAATTTCCCAAATAAATCTTTCCAACAGACCTCCAATTAGTAATTGCTATCTGAAAGCTGTTCAAGTGGAAGAAAGTAAGATTTTATTCTCCTTTGTAGGGTTAGATTATCAAAACTGACCTGCAATTTTTATTTCGGAAAAATATCAATTGACTGCAAGACTGAATCAAAAAGTAATTTTCTTCCTGATTTTTTTGGTGTGCTATTATTTATGAAGTGTCAAGTATATCATTCATGGTATCTGCTGGTTCTGAATAAAACTAGCCATACTTTTCTTCTCAAGACTGTTTTCCAGCTCAGTCTGTAACACCATCTTCCTTTACAGGCCACTTCACAAATGTGTTAAGACAGATGCAAACATCATTGATTTGCAAATGGCAAAGTGAAAATTCTAAAGAATAATCTTTCCTCTGTCATTTTATATGTCTGACTATTCAAAACAAGCTACAGCTGTAAAAGGAAGTATAAGACATTTCATTTATGTGACTCCCGAACAGGCCAATACTATGTTAGTTCATATTAACTGGGGGGAAAACACACAAATAAATGCATTGGTTCCTTTGCATAATGCTTTTTAATGATGTTCCTATCAATAAAAGTTACAAATAGCCTTATAAATTTAACAGGAGGCAACCTGTTGCAAGAAGACTCTAACTTCCCAGGCTGGTTTCTGGGACTGACGTTGAGTGTAAAGAATCTAACACAAAACCCAGCAAGGAATGTGCCCTGCCTTCCCTAACATTTTTCTAGAAGCTCTTATAGAAAATGCATTCATGTTTACATTTTCAGCTTCAAATACCCAGCACAAAAGCATGAGAACACAAAAACCTGAATCTCTAGTCTAGGCTGCTAAATTAATTAAGCAGGACCTGTATTCGTGCGTAATACTTTAATGCCATTGGAAAACTGTTTTAGGGAGCATTTTAGCAAGCTCCTCCTGTTTTATAATTTTACTTCCTTTTTCTTCTCTAATTGTAAGCCAGAGCTGGATTCCTCACTAATGAAGGAAACTTTTTTTTAAGATTTCATTTCTAGAAGTCAATAGGAATGTTGCCCATGTAAAGATTGCCAAATCAAGAGCTTGTACCTATAAAAATGTCCAGCGTGAATATAGGTTTTAAGACAGTTACTGTAATACAAAGCAGTTCAGCTACATTTGCACTAGTGCCAGGAATGTTCCATGGAACATGATGGTCTACACTGTAAAAGTGTTTGAATTGCCCTTGGTACTTTAGCATCCTAAACCCCAGTTCCTGGGTGCAGTTTGAAGGAGAGGGAGGCTGCACATCTGAGACCCTTCCCAGCTGGAAGGCTGCTACTACTACCCTGTTTTGAACAGGAGAAGTTTACAAATAGGCATATGTGCTAGTTGGCTTTATTGCATAGGAACATTCCCAGGCAAGTTTAATTTGCTAGCATAAACCTTCAAACCTTCATAGCTTCCAAAACTGTGTTTACTGCAGCCGTTATCTATCACTGTATTTAAAAGTATTCGGCTATCAGCTCTTACTTACAAGCTCTTACTTGTAAACTGTACGCTGAATTCTAAGTTTATGTCAGTAAGAAACAAAACACTCAAGAAAACACTTTCTCAATTATAGATACTTCTATATGCATTGTTTTCCATGTAATTGTTCCAGCTTAATAGGAAAAATAAAACTTAGAGCTGTTAAGAAAATGTTTGTTTTGAATATGGTTGTAGATAGTATAGATTACACCAGAAAGTAAAAGCCACAGAAGAACATTTTAGAAGTATCTAAACTCCTTAGGGGTCCCACTTTCAAAAGAGGACAACTTTACCAGCAGAGAATAAAAGGCCTTCATTTTCAGCAAGGGGTACTCCATGATACTGACAGTGGAGATGCTGTGCAACCCCGCAGCAGGTGTGCTTCAATTCAGCCCTTAAAATCTTTTCTCAGCAAGATGACACATTTTCCTTGAGAAGTAAGAGAGTCTGCTTGGATGTCTTCCTCTGGGTAGTAGTGTATTTGTCAACTGGCCTAAATTTTCCAAGGAAGAACCAGTGAAATCATAATTGTTGCAGGCCTCACATTTGATTGCTCACGTTCATTGCTGCCATGTGGGAAACCTGGTTTAGTTCTCTTGTCCTGTGGGAAAAATAGAAGCTGGATGTGTGAAAACTGGTTTTCCACCCTGGAAATGACCTGCCCAACTGGTTATTAGCTGTACCACAGAATGCAAATATGGGCACAGAAGCACACAGCCTCATTTCAGCTTAACCTTCCTTGAAGGTCGACTTGCACAAATGTAGTGAACCCAAGCCATGACTGCTTGTGTTTAGGCATGGATTCTCTCTTCAGAAAACCCCAGCAGCTCTGAGATTTGTGCCTCCATCAGTATGGCTGACAATGGAAGCCTACACACTTGGTGAATTGTGTCAACGTGAGCTTATGTACTAAGGGATTTTGGCACCTACTGAAGTCATGAGACAACTGGCAGGATGAGTGTGAAATCTGAGTCTTCTTGTGGATCTAAGTTGCACTGTTCCTCTTCACGTGTGAAAACAGAATTATCCTCAACTGCCTGAGACTGATTGTCAGATAGAAGGGTGTAATTAAGCAAAAGCACAACAATTAAAACTCCTTCTAACTGGCTCGATTAAAGCAATTTAGATGGTGGTAGCTCATTTTTCTTGTTTTGAAATTTACATCTTAAGTTTATATTCACATGTTTAGAAGAACAAATTTTAATAAAACCAACTTGCTAGTATATAATTTTGATTAAAATTATTTTGTGTGAATAAAATTTAATTATTGTAATTCACCTTTATTTAGACATTTATGATTTTTTAAAATTTGTTTCTTACTCAAATGTATTCACTGCTTTTCCATAAAAATTTCCTTTTCTTTTCAAAGTATAAGGATAAAATGTGGTTTTCTTTTTTTTTTTTCACTCTTTTGTGACGCAGTTTCTTGCTTTCCAATGTTAAGTCTCTGTCTATAGAACTGCAGCTGCACTTAAAGCTATGAATGTATTCAGGAACTGCTAACTTTATAAGTGTTTTATTGGATAAATATTCCAAGAATTTACTTTGTATAAGGGCTTAAATACATAAGCTTAAAACCAAGTATTCATATTAATAAATTTCAGTTGCAGTGGATCACTGAGCACTGAAGAGGAACAGACAACAGTGAATTCAAACAGTCTTAATAAAAGTCTTTTGCCATTATCCACCATCAATTCTTATATATTATAAGAGAACTTATTTTGGCCCTTTTACCCCCTTTAACTTACCATAAAGACACAGGAACTTTTAAAAATGTTTTATATCCATGCCAAGTGTTATCTGTTTTAAAATAAGTGGATTTTTTTTTTTTTTTTGAAATGAGAAAATAGAGAAAATCAAGAATCACAGCAATATTTTCAGCTAGTTTGGTATTTAGTGACTTCCATATTAATGGGTTTGTATAACAAATTTTTGGCATAGGGAATTATTTAGGTGTACATTTTGGTTCTTATTACTGATGAAGAATGCACAGCACAAATGAGGGAATGGTGTGACTGTCAAATAGAGGTAGAGAAGGGATAAATGTCAATCCTGGGCTGCCTTTCATTATCCACCAGATGATTTTAGACCTTGAGCCCAAGGTGCTTGAGAATATATTTGGAGTTTTCCTTCTCTGCTAAACAAGGTCTTAGTAATCTAAGACATTTATACAATGTAAACCAATGGTTTACTGAAAGCTGTTAATGACAGAAGACAAGTCTAGTTCATCATCACCTACTTGTGGTCCAGTGTGTGTGATATAATCCAAAGCTGCTTCTTACCGCTTTGGGCACCCCACACAGGAAATTATATTATGCTGGACATAATTTTAAGTGTTTGGATCTGACTGGGAACATTAACCAGTAATCTAATCTACAACGAACAGTAAGTAAATACAAGGGACATTCACTGCCATTGTGAAAGTTTATTTTGAGCTTATCCAGTTGGTGTCTTCTATCCAGAGGGTTGTTTGTTGTTTCCTTGCAAAGTTCATCTTCATCTCCACATCAAGGAGACCAGACAATCTCCAATAAAATCTAAATGCTGCCCAGTAACTCATGCATATAAACAAACAAACAAATCCCTCAAAACACAATTCCAAAACACCTGAGAAATGAACAGGGCCTAATGGAAATATCTCACAAACCTGCTGTACTTTTCAAGTGTCGTGGGCGGGGAGGGGGGGGCAGTATCCAAAGCTCAGAAATGTGTCTGGTGTTGTTCATGTTTCCCATCAAGGCTTTACAGTCAGGCAGCCTTTCCAATTCCCCTCCGAATGTGAAGATTCTGCGCGCCCCATTCACGCACCTCCTCAGACAGATGGGGAGCAGCAGGGGAAAGACAACTTTCCCATTTCTGCTTTTTCTAAGCTTACGCTTAGACAAGGAAGAAACAGACCCTCACTTAGGCACAGACGGGCTTAAACCTTCTTTTGTTCCGTAGCCCGTTCCGCAGCTGGGCGCACATTTCCCTGCCCTGAGGAGGTTTCCCCGCGGGGCGCGGAGGCAGCGCAGCTCCCGTCACGGGCACTAGTGGGCGCTGCGCCTTCCGTTCCGGCCCCGGAGCAGCGCCGCCCCGCGCTGGGCCAGGCGGGCACCCGGGCACCGGGGCGGGGCAGCCCCTGCTCACCTACAGGGCTCCGTGTGCGCCCTGGACAGACTGTTGTCATTTATGTGATTTCACTTTGTTGAAGCTGAACTGGGAGAGGTCACTGGTAAGCAAGCACAAGGCATGCAAGCAATTACAGTTTTTGTTTTATTTTTTTTTTTTTTTTGGCATTACCCCGCAGAGCAGCCTCCCTGCATCACAGCTCAGGGCTCAGAAGTAAGGTGTCTCTCGCTTTACTTCTCTGTTTTCGTCTACACAAAACAGCCGTGACGTTCCAAAGAAACACAGCTGAAAGCTTTCGCAGAGCTGTGCACGCAACGTTAAATATGAGCTGCCTTTTTTTTTTTTTTTTTCCTTGTGTGTGTGTGGCTGGCAACATAACTTTGGTTTTTTGTCCAGGCTGGCATGGGGGAGAATTTTCAAAAAACGTCCTCCAGTGACACTATCCCTTGTTATTTCACAAAGAAGTGATCTCTTTGGTACTATTGCAAGGAGACATGCAAACAAACAACCTGGGCACGTTACAGGAGTCTACTTGGGAACTTTCAGACTTTGTTTCTCTGGTTTGTTACCTAAATACAGTAAATACAGAAATGGGAAATAACGCTCCCACGCCAATGAAGAGATCAGTTGCTTGCCTACTCTCGTTTATGGTAGTGGAAGGAGCACTGGTTTTCCCTAAAGCAGATTTTTTTCCCCGTAGCCTGATGCATGGAAAGCCAGTGCATTGTCCTCTGACAGCTGATGCTTATCGGGCCGGTGGGGGTATTGTGTTTCAGCTCGTGGCACTGGAAAACCTTGTAACTTTCTTTTGAAGTTAAATGGCTTCATTTTGTTTCCGTGTATGAATAACTCTCTGAAGAACTACAGTGACCCAAAAGTCGACCCGTTTACAACGCCCGTCCAAGAGACCTGTTCCTGTCTCTCGGGCGGAGCTTTGCCCAAGAAGGTCCCCTCGGAGGAACAGGCGGGCGGGCAGGAGGAAAGGGGGAGGGAGGGGGAGGCTCCTCAATCAGCCCAAGTTGCATCGTAATTAAATTGTATTTTATCCTACCGAGGCATGCAAAATATCGAGCAAAATACAAGTTTAAGTAATTTGTTTGTACTCTTACCTGTAGGAGTTGGAAATTAACAGCCCCGCTAGTTTACTGTTAAGCCTGGAGAGCGAGAGATTGCTTTGCAAACATTACAGTTATTATGTCTGCAGTTGGTACTCTTTGTATAAATTATTGATCAGCCATCTTATTTTTCTTTCTGCTTAATGGATATTATAGCATAGCCGTTTACACGCTATAGTTAAGGTTGTGTCAGCACTTCCATTTATAACATCCTCCTCTTACACAGAGTTTATAACTCTCTATAAAATTCCTCTCTGTGCTGAAACTTTTCAAGCAAGGGCTCGGACTTTTAAAAATCCTTCCTCACCCCAACCCCCCAAAATAATTAATAATGCTTGTCTGTTTTTTTCAAATATGGGAATAATAAAGGTAACCCCCCCCCCCCCCAAATGTTTTCCATTCACTTAAGTGACATGAGGAAGAAGAGGCTGGGTCTCGCAGGCTGTCAGTTCCTGTACGAAAAGAAGGCGGCATTGTGCATTTTTTTTTTTTTTTTGTCGTTGTTATTAATATTGTTAGGGGAAGCAATTAGTGCTGGAGCTGCAGCCGAGCCGCCGCCCTCCGCCCGGCCGGGCGCGGGGCCCCGATCTCCGCCCGCCTCCCCTCCCATCGCCCCGCGGGCGGCGGCACCGGGGGCTCGGCGGGGCCCAGGGATGGACGGAGGGAGGAGGATTCAGCTGCTCCCCCCCAGCTCCCGGGCGCAGAGCAGGAGGAGCGGTCCCCCTGCACCGGCAGAGACCGCATTGGAGAGCCCGAAGCATTGAACCCGGGGCCGGCTCCCCGGTGCCAGTGTTCCGATTAGCCCGGGCTGGGAGCGAGGGATAGAGCGGCTGAGCGAACTAATTCTGTAAAGGGGGGAAGGCACGGCAAAGGGCAGCTCAGATTAGATCACAGCTTTAACACAATTTAATGGCAAGGGCTTTGTACTTCATAATTATTGCTCCGAGCGACTCTCCCTACCTGTTGGTAGGTGAATTAACACGTTGGACTGAGGACCTCTAATGAGAGCCCAAGTCTGACTCAAACATCGCAGAAGGCCCCCCGTCTATCCCAGCCCTCTTTTAAATCACACAGGGAAATTGGTTATAATTTCGTCTCCGTGCTGCAGCTCTCCTGCTCGGCTGTCAGCTGTCAGGTGAATGTCAGCAGGCAGTGCCCAGGCACTGCTCCATCCATCCATCCATCCATCCATCCATCCATCCATCCATCCATCCGTCCATCCCGAGCCAGCCCGGGAGGGGAACACGACCCGACCCGTTTCACCATGTGGCTCTGATAGCAGCAACGTGACCGAAAGGCTCAGATCGACAGGAAAGGCTGTTTTAGTTACTGACTTCGAAACGCCTTTTCTGAAGTCAGAATAGCGACTTAAGGAAAAAAAAAATCGTAAATAAGCAAGTAGCTTAATTGGCGTTTGGTTTTTGCAATTTCCATATATGCGCTTGTGCGTGGGTGTGCGTGTGGGGCGTGCGCGTGTTTGTGTGTCGGATGCGGGCGCGGAGGGAGGGAAGGGATGAGAGGGCTCCCGAGCCGTCGGTCATCGCATCTCTCAGTACAGCACGTCCTCGGTCGGAGCACCAGTTAGCATCCCCGGGGATAACACCTATTTGCTCGCGAGGATGAAGGGGAAGAATTGAGGGATATTCCCTGGGGCTAAATCCTGCCCTTCCACTCAGGCGGTGAATACCCCGGGAGCCAGTGAGCTGACTCGCGGGAGGAAAGCCGGCAAAAGACGCTCGAGCGCTGAAGTGCCGGAGTTGGGGTTAGGCAGGGCGTGTGCGAGCTGCCAAGCCCGCAGCAATTCCCCATCCAGTTCTGTGCCGGGGATGACCAGCCACTGCTGTCAGCTCTCCGGCTGAGAGTTTCACATTAAACATCAGCGAAAGCAGGAGCAAGTGCTCCCAGATTCTCGTTTTTAAGGACTTTAAAAGTTATGTTTAATGGCTCCTGAAGTTTCTTCACTTTCACTCTTCCACCAGTTTTTGGTGTTTTTTTCATTTGTTAGGCAGGCACCATATGTAAATACAATTTGTAGTAAACAGAACGTGAAAGCAATCTTGCCATGCATTTTGGATTTTTTTATGATATATGGTGGACTGTTCAGAAATGCATGCTATTGTTAAAGCTGTTTGTGCCCGGTGTACTAATGTACTGTTTGATTGAGTGAATTAGCAGTCATAACAATCTGGCAGTCTGGCCATAGAAGTGTGCTCAAATTGATTTGTGTTATGGCTGGACTGGAAAATCTAGTGTTAGTTGTTTTTTTGCCCTGGGGCATTGTTTGTACCAAACTCCACTTTTCATTTAATTTTCCAATAGATTTTTGAAAGACCAAAAGGTTTGTGATCAACGTTTGCTGCACTTTATTATTATTCAGCTATTAAAAATATCCTATGAGTAATTTCAGGTTCCCCAAAACCTTGCTTTCAATTAGAGTAAACATAATTAGCGTGACATCGTGCTTGGAATGGCAAATCTCCCTTTGTATCTATTAAGCATGTTATCTACTTGTCCTGTCACTGAAAGGAATCCAGTTTGTATTTGTATTGGACAAGGTTTTGTGCTACTTTGACTATAAACACAACAATTAGAAAAACAGCACTGCAGTATCCAGTTTCTTACTACTGGTACAACACTTCGCATCAATCTCAATTGTATTCATGGTGTTTGTCAATGTTTAGTAAATGTCTTGGTGGAAGAGAAGCAAAAAGGGATCCCTTTTCACACACTTACATTTCTATGAGTCTATTTTCCCCAGCGATGCAGGGGGGATTCTGTATGAGGTCCCTCCCTCTTTCTCAGTCTTCCCTCTAAATTGCAGATAGCTCTTCAAAGAGGGATTGCTGCTTGAGACCCTGAGATTAAAGCAAAGCAGAACTTACCTTCTCTTTGCCAGTACTTGCTCCTTTCTTAGAATCTCTGCTCCGCAGCTGTTTGCCAGAATTATAATGCAGCATGATTAAACCTAAAACATTAGTATATTGATCACACAGAAAGCTTTGTGAAATCATCTAGTTTCTCCTCTTCAGAAACAGTGAACAAAATAGGTCACTAAACAAGGGTAAGACAAGATACAAGACAGAGAGGTATTTCTCAGGAAAATTAATTCCAAAGAAATGCAGGGAAAAAAATTGTGGATGAACTTAACATGATAATACACTATTCATCCTTACCAGGTGCCTATCTGCTGTATACACCCCCTCCCCCCGTCCATTCCTTCACACACGTTCAGAGATAAATACTTTTCTGGGGTGTTTTACTGAATGAATTTAAATATTTAATTATCAATAATAACTGAAGATGGGGGAGGGAGCTGGTGTACTATCCCATCTCCTGTCAGTCAAATATTCAAATTCCTTAAAATGCAACAGCTACAATGCATTTTGTAATTGCATTTTATCCTTTACAGCTGCCCTCAAAATTGTAATTTAATAAAATAGTGAACTCCATATCAATCCTTTTTTTAGAGCAATAAATTACAATCACTGTCAATACATCTTACTGTTTTAACATACACTTTAATGAAATGGTAAAAAGAAAGAAGAAGAGATAAAGAGAGAGAATACCTGCCCTGAACAGCTACATGAGCAGAACAGAAACCCTGCTTCAAACAATATTCCAGAAAAGAAATTAAAGACTTCTTAATTAGTGCAGCAATTAAGCTTTCTTGGTCGCATTTTAATCAGCCCAGGCCCTATCAAAGGACAAACAGAACGATTTGCAGGTCTTTGAATTTTAAACAGTCTTATTGATTTCAGCACCATAAGTCTTCACTTGACACAGGGAGAATTTTCAAATATCAGTTACAGTAATTTGAGTTTTGCTGATATCAACTCAGAGAGAGAAAAAGAAAACACCCAACAATATCATTACATGAAAGGGTCAACAAGTAAGAGAAATGCAATCTAGAGAATTTTACAAAGAATGACCTCAGGATTTGTTGGTTTATGTGAGTGTGTCATTATAGGTGCAAGTTAAATTAAATTGTGACACTCCCCATAATAATTAGAAACACTTACCGTGCCAGAAGCTTTGAGGAATCTCGAACCTTTTCAAAAATCTTTCTTTCTAGGTTTCTAATACCAGTGTTGCATTGATATCATCAAGGTGAACCCAAACCCCTGGTAGTAAACCCTTTCAAACTACATTTTCCTTTGGACCATGAGAATTATGTATCTGTTGGAGTACACTGCAAATAGAAAAACAGAAGAGCTGGTGTGCACCGTGTTGCAGGAAAAGTAGGGAACAAATGAAGTGGTAATTCCTAATGCAGAGTTCACCTTCACCCAGATTTCCAAGTGACCATATCACGCGTGTCTGGCTCTGTCCTGATCTTCTTATGGAGCTGTTCTGTCTTCACCAGGTATGAGAGAAGGTGACATGCAAAAAGAACAGGTGAGGGAAAGAAAGTATTGACAGAGTTGGCTTTCTACAAGTGAAAAAAAAGAAAGAGGCAGTGTATTTACATTTTGAAATTACAAGTTTTATGCAACACTAGATCCCACCACTGGGATCCCACCACTGGAACTCAAGTTGTATAAGCTCCTCCAGATAAACAATCTCAAAAACTCCCACCTAAAAATGGCTCGAATAAGCATTCTGTGCAATTATGGCTACACAAGACTTTAAAGTAAACCCTTACTCTGTGTTTTCATGGCTTTATTTGCAATCTTAAAGATTTAAGTGCAGGATAGCTTACATTTCACTAGCAAAAGGTGTCTTAAGTGTCACTAGAACACAAATTCCCGTAAATTAAAGTACAATAAGCAACCAGATCATATGAGAGCAGTTTATGTCTGATACTGTGGAAATTCCCCTGCACCAAATTACTACAGTTGAGATTATCCACTCTACAGATGTGTCATCCCGTGAGTCATGTCTCATGTAATAGCATCATAGGGAAAAAAAAAAAGGCTATGGGCACATACATGCATCGCAATTAAGTACACACAGGGTGTATTTTTTAAACAGGAAGAACTACGCACGCACCGACCCCTGATTTTGCAGACCACCCCCATCTGTACCAGTGGCCATTTCTTTACCCCTTTCAAAGCGCGAAGTGCCCCCAAGACAGGCAGAAGACAGCCGCGGGCTCTCCCGGCGGAGCCCGGCACGCCAGCTGCCCAAGGCGCTCCAGCCGCATCCCGGCTCGGGGCCGGCAGGTACCGCGCCGGCCGCCGCCGCACCGCGCATGCGCGGACCAGCGCGCCGGCTGACTTTGCGCGCTCTCGGGCGCGGAGGGGCCGGGCCGGGGCTGCGCGCCCGCTGCGCGCCGCCGACACCTGTTGCGCGGCGGGACCCGCGCGGGCCGCCCGCCTGCCCCTCTCCCAAGTTACTTCTGTGCCGCCGCAGCCTTCTCGGCGCGGCGTCTCGGCGGCCCGACCCGTAGTGCCTCGTCCCCTCCGGTCCGCGGCCGCCGCAGGGAAGTCCTGCGCGGATGCTGCCGCGTGGGGCTGCCCGTGCGCGCCCCGCGCAGCCGCCGCCGCCTGCCGCGCAACAAAGGGGACCCTCGGCAGCAACTCCCACCCCGCCGTGAGGAGCGTTTGTGGTCCCGGGAGAGCAACGACAGCAGCAAGAGCAACAGCCCCGTCCGGAGGTTTCTGCTTTTGTCTGCCCCGGCAAGGTGTGCGGTGCCCAGCGCCCGCCCCGCGCCCCGGCTCCCTCGCTCCCGCCCGGCTTTGGGGGAACGCTGGAGACGCTCGCGTTTCTCCACAAACTGTGTTGACAAGCGACTGCTGAAAAGGGCTGGGAAAATTACATCTCATCTCTGGTGGGGTGAAATATGAAACATGTAATCTAACGGTTCCTGAAGGAGGGGGGAGAGGGACTTCTCTCCCTCTCTCGCTGTTTTCCTGCTCCGGGTTCCTGGTTGGATAATTTGGGTTAATACTAGTGAGTGAGCCTTTTGCTGCTTCAAAGGGTATTTCAAGTTGCCGGAGCTCCTCCCCTCCGCACCGTGTGACAACAACAACTCGTCCAGCGAGCGAGCGAGCGGCGGCGGCGGCAGCAGCCAGCACTTCCCCGCTCATTTTCTCTCTGTCATTCCCCTCTCAATCTTTGATCAATGTACTTGCCAGAGAGAACCGAAGTCCTTCAAACCTCCTCCTTTTCACCTTCGTCTTTAACGTGGTGCTAGAGCAAGGACCACAAAAAGAAACTGCCCTCCCCCTCCCCTCGGCCCCAGCCCCGCCGCCCGGAGCGGACTTCTCCTCCTCCTCCTCCTCCTCCGTCCCCACTTGCGGGACACTTTGTGCGTTCTCTCTCTCACTCTGCCCCCTGCTCTCTCGCTCGTCGCAGCACCTGATCTGGGGTTATCCCCCCCTTCTTCTCCCCCCTCCTCCCTTCTCTTCTTTCCTCCTTTTTTTTTTTTTAATTTTTTTTTTTTTTTAATTTTTCCCCTTTCCCCTGCGTGTGTGTGTGGGAACTTTCCCCCCACCCCCTGCCCCCTCCGCCGTATATGTGACCATGGCCGTACCGGCTGCTTTGATCCCTCCGACCCAGCTGGTCCCCCCTCAGCCTCCGGTCTCAACTTCTGCCGCCTGCACCACCACCACCACCACCTCGTCGTCGGCCACCTCGTCGTCGGCCACCTCCTCTCCGTCTCCGTCCATCGCTCCCCCGCCGGCCGCTTCGGGGACAAACCTATTCCGGCCGGAGCCCATCGCAGCGGCGGCGGCAGCGGCGGCCACAGTCACCTCCACCACCAGCGGCGGCGGCGGTAACGGCAGCGGCGGCGGCAGCGGCGGCGGCAGCCCCAGCCTGGGCACCGGCGGCGGCGGCGGCAGCAGCAGCGGCGGCGGCGGCAGCGGCGGCACCTCCACTCCCAATGCCAGCGCGGCCAGCGCGGCCGGCAGCCTGCCCGGCAAGCCCGTGTACTCGACCCCGTCCCCGGTGGAGAACACCCCCCAGAATAACGAGTGCAAGATGGTGGATCTGAGGGGGGCCAAAGTGGCCTCCTTCACCGTGGAGGGCTGCGAGCTCATCTGCCTGCCCCAGGCTTTCGACCTCTTCCTGAAGCACTTGGTGGGGGGCTTGCACACGGTCTACACCAAGCTGAAGCGGCTCGAGATCACGCCCGTGGTCTGCAACGTGGAGCAGGTCCGCATCCTGAGGGGGCTGGGGGCCATCCAGCCCGGGGTCAACCGCTGCAAACTCATCTCCAGAAGGATTTCGAGACCCTCTACAACGACTGCACCAACGCCAGGTAAGCGCCGCAAGGCACACGCGCGCCCCGCCGGCCCCCCCGCCGCCGCCGCCCCCGTCCCACCCCCGCGCGGTGCGGTCCGGGCCAGCGCTGCGCCGCTTCCCGCTGCCCCCTCCCGCGCTGCCCCGCCACCCGGCCGGCCTTCTCCGCAGCCAGCGGCGCTGCTTCTCGGCGGGACGCAGGGACAGAGGGCGGAAGGGGAGTTTGTGCCCCCCTCCCGCTGCGCCCTGCAAGTGTCGCCCTGTCATTGTCCCCTTCGCTGCCCCCTGGGCCGAGGCGTGCCGGGACTGGGGATGGCCTCGGGCAGCGCAGCGCGGGAGCGGAGGGCCGGCGGGGGTGGGAAGGGGCCAGAAAGTGCTTGCTTTCTGACCGAAACCCCAGCTGAAGTTTATCCTTGGATGTATCTTTAAAGCGGGCAACCCTGGGAAAAAGCCGCCCGAAGGGTGCACGGGAGTGGGCGGGGAGCGGTCCTGATGGGGGGACGGCGACATAGACACTGGGGTGTCGCGTTAACTGGGATGGGGCGCGGAGCTGCCCGGGCGTCGGGCCCGTTCCGGGGCGATGGAGGCCGCTTGGCCATCAGCTGCTGTCACACATCCGAGGGGGCACGTGCACTTTTTGTGTAGGGCTGTAAGGCAGTTACCACATGGCGAACCGGGGAGGTGAAGGGAGGGCGGGAAGACGGCGAGGAGGAGGAGGAGGTGGTGGCGGCGGCTTTGCTTTGGGGTAGTGCGGAGAGGTGCCAGGCGGCCGGGCTGAGCTGCATCCTCGGTGAGGGGGGTGGGGGTGTCGGTCCCCGAGGAGCAGGTGCGAGCAGCTCCAGGCCCCCGCTAGCCAAGGAGGAGGAGACGGGGGGCAGCGGGAGCCCGGCAGGGATTTGGCAAAGCTGGATCCTGCTACCGCGCAGAGTAACCCGGGCGCGGTGGCGGGGACGGCGCCGAGGGCGGGGAGCAGCCCTGCGGCTGCGGACGGTGCGGGGGTATCCCCGCACCCCGCGGAGCCGCGGGGGGAGGTGAGCCCCAAACTTGCCACAGCCGGGGAGGAGTGTCGGGGGGATAGAAGGAGCTGGCAAAAGAGGAAATTCCTGATGCAATAGCAGCCGCCTTTGCAACGGAGGGCGAAAGCATGAGGCTGTTATCTCTCAATCTGTAGGTTACAGGGCTGAATCTGCTCGATAAGGAGAAGGGATCGCATAACTGCTGTGACCCCGAGATCAGAGCGGTCGGAAGCGCCTCCAGTTCCCGGGGGCTCTCCCCCTGCCTCGGGCGGGGGCGGGGGGGCTCGGGCTCTGCCGCGCTGGAGGGGCGGCGGGAACTTCCCACGGAGGAGGTCGTGGACAAAGTCCCGATGCTGCTTTCAATTTACCCAAACAAACAGACCGTGCTCGTTTCACTTTCCTATTGTCAGATTTCAAGGTGCAGCAACAACCAACACGTGGGGAATTAACCCCACGCGATGCCGTGCTTCTGCCCGTCCCGTCCCCGATGGCGGGGGGTGTGACATCCCCTCCTCCTTCCCTTCATCCCCCCGATTCAGCAGAGGGTGCCTGGCAGTCATTAGCATAGAGCCAGGCGAAGCAGAGCACTTACTCTGCGGTAGCAGTTGCTGGATGGATTGTTGAAGTTCCTGAATATTCAGGGCAGCAGGACAAAACAGCCTGGAATAACTTCCAAGCGCTGACATAACTGTAACTGCTCGGGTAACTCTGCTGTTGTTTCATGTGGAATCAACATGAATATTAATAGCTGCACTTAGACAATTGTTGGGTTGGGGTTTTGTGTGTGTGTGTCCGTGTGGTGTGTAACTTGCAACAACTCTGCAAGACTTCCAAGATTTGGTCCTTAAAATAAACTCATGGAAGTTTTTCTTTGCCACAGTCATAACCGTGTGAATTTTAATCTGAACACGTCAAATTAAGAAATGCAGAAACTTTCTTTTTTGGGGGGGGAGGGGGGGGGGGCGGTTGGGGGCGTATGGAGACACCAATTCCCGGACTTGGCAGGGTTATAAAAGGGTTTGGCAGCCTGGTTGTAACATGGCTTGATTATGTCAACAGCACAGAATCGGCTGTGTTTCAGCTGTTCCTGAGGTCTGCTGTGTTATCATCCAGTGTAGTAGAAATTACAGTACTGGGTTCAGAAGTGAGTAGGATTTGACCCTTAAAAAGCGTAATTGTAGTAGACTTACTTATACATCCATTAAGCAAATAAATTAATGGAAAGGATATACAATAGGTATGCAAAATGTATTATTACAGTATAGACAAATAAAGCAAAGTGGGTCAGTGAGTTTTGGTCAAAATGGATATATATCAATGGGACAATAAATCTGTATTTGCTTTCTGGATTTCCTCTCTTAATACATTTAATTCTTCTTTCTTTATAAATGATTTTTAATTATTTCTCACTTTACAGTAATTATGCAGGGTATTTTGGTCTACTCAGTTTAGTGATTTAAGTGACCTTTCCTGACTCCCAGTTACTGCATACTTTTGCTGGCTGATGTCTTTTTGTATCCCGGGTGGATACTTTACTGTTGAGATGGAAACTGGAAGAACCAACTCCATCCTAGTGGCTAAATTGTTATACTCATCAGATTCAAAAATTTTGAACCAGCATCTTATCACTGTTATATTTGTCTCATAATCAGCTGATGCACTCCAGTACGCTAATCCCTTTTTGGAAAGCTTCATCAAGGTTAATATGTTATTTAATCAAAAAGGCATCCAAATAAAGCCATTACTTTGTTGTTCTTTAAATGGATTGAATCGTTAGTTGCCAGTTGCTGTGGAAATAATTTGTAATAACTTATTTCAAGACGGAAAAGTTTTAGATGTGTTTCACCAAAATGATACATTTTAACTGTGATATTGCTATTTAAAAAATCAATAAAACAAAAATCAATAAAACACCAAGGGATTTTCTATTGAATGCTTAATGTCGAGGTCTGTAAAGTGAATTGGTTTCTGTGTTTATTTGTGATACTACTAATAATAACATGATACTAAAGGACCTTTTTCTAAATTAGGCTTGTGTATCAGTTCACTGGAAAAATAAGCTTCCGTTATGGAAGATGACTTTTCTTTTCTGGTCATACTGACCTTTGCTTTTATTTTCCTCATAAAAAGCATTGGCTGCCAAACAGAAATCCAGGAAATAGCAAACTGTGCATTTAGCTTACATTCCGATTAAACGGTTTGACATTAATGGGATGCTAGAAAGCCATATGCCAAACAAGTAGGGGAAGGATAAAGGCAAAACATGGAAAATGTTTAGAGCTACTAGATGCCAATCGAGTCAGGTTTCTTGAATGTGTGGGTGAAAGAGAGTAGCGAACTGTGCACTGGATGTCACCTGCCTAGGATTAATGACCTGGAAGCTATTGATCCCAGATTGTTTCTGGTCTCTTGTGTTTTGAGCACTTGTTGTGGAATTTTGCCATGCTGGGTCCCTTTCTAGAGTTTTCCCATAGACTTAGGCTGGCTTTGGATTATGCCCGAGTAAAGGCTAAAAGCGTGCGCTTTCTTCTGACCTCCCTTCTGTGACCAGGATATGTTAATCTTTTCTGACATTTGAAGATGATTTTGAATGAGTTCATTGACATTCATACTTAAAGCGGGGAATTATTTGCAGCCTTTGGAAGCTATTTACAATTTTTGGAAAACAACCTAATTGATTTTTGAGTATAAAGGGGAAAGATGCTGAACACGAAACAATTCTCTTCAAAGCCTATCTTACACGGCAGTTATTCAGTCCCTCTGTCCTAGCTTCTGCTTCTCTCAAATTATGTGGACCTAGCATGTCCTTGTTTACTGAATACTGTACGCTTGCATAGCTTTTTTTTTTTTTTTTTTGTTTTCCTGTTTGTATTAATTAAAGGAGTATCTCACCCAGATAGGTTAGTACAGTTCATAGATACTTTAAATGAATAGGTCAGCAAGTGCAGCTGGAAGGAATGTCAAATATATAGTACCTGTGGTTTATATTGATGACCTTCCTCCTTGCCACAGATTATTAAAATATAATCAGCAGAAATGTAGAAGGCTTTACAAGCAAAGATGACTTCTGGAAGGCCAGAAGATAAATTGTAGTAACTATAAAGAAGGAGTAAAAGGTTTGGAAGTGGTTTCCTTAGACTTAAACAAAATAAAAGACTCCAGTTGCTCATAATAACAGTACTTTAATATCTATCTTTCATTATGTATTTAATGGTAAATATTGTAGTTAAAAAGCTGAGATCCTTGGGCCATACTTACTGCAACAGAGCAGAAGTATTTATTCCTTTAATCTGATACTTAGTTGCTGGCAGTAGCAGGGTATCTGATACTTTGGAAGGGAGCACTGCGCTGTGAAGGCTGGCTGCCTGTCGAGAAGTGCTGCCGACGCTGTTCCCGTGCAGGGAGGTGAGGGCCTGCTAGTGATGGGCAGGGGGACATTTTTTTTCCCTGACTGCTTCACATGATCTTCCTCAAGGATTCAATTTGATTAACTCCTCCTTTATCTTATAGCTATGAATATTGGTAAAGTTTTTTTTGTTTGTTTGTTTGTTTTTTTTAATCAAGAAATCTTTTCTTGGCAGATGCAGTTTATGTAAAAAAGCACAGTTTTATTGTGAGGTTTGTATCAACTTTACTTACAAGAAAGGGCTATATGGATAGCTTTGTTTTTTCCTCAGACCACTGCCACCTCTGTTCAAATATTTGGTTCAGTCTCAGGCTTCCACGCTCTTTCTAGAGCCACAGGCCCCTGCCTGGGGTTGCTGAGCCCCCTGGGCACATGCAGCAAGTGCCCCAGAGTGTGTCCCTATGGGCTGTGCTGGAGGGCTGCTGCGCCCACCCGGGGCTTCTTCTCTGCCCCTCCGCAGCACCGTAAACCAAAATGCACTCAAAGCACTCTTATTTACTGCTTGTCCTGCTTGATATTCTGTAATCTGGAGTGGGTTCCGAATATTTGCTGGAAGTGTTAGTCTTGTTTGACTGCCATTTAGTATTTCTTCTGTTTTTCTCTGTTCCTAGATCACTCCAGATGGCTGTTTTTGCCCATCTCTGTGACTGGTCATCTAAAGTGAATTGCGTACGAAGCAGGGAATTTTCATACACTGGATTGAATTTTAATATTTTCCTTTTGAACTACTAATTGATATATTAAATTGTTACTGCAATCCCTGCTGGTCTGGTACAAGTAAATCTCTTTCACCATTGCCAGTGTTTCCTAGTCATCTAGGAGCTCTACAAGTTTAGCTGTAAAAATTCATTAATGGCTGCAGGATAGTAGAGAGTAGTCAGAAACTATGGAGTTTTATCTAAATTGTATGAGTCAGTGGAAGAAGAGTCCAAAACAACCATGATGCCTGTCTGGTTTTAAGCAACAGGACTGCATTTAGATCCTGTTTGTTCTTTTATAAGTTAAATATGTTTTGTTTTAAAAATAACATTCGGGGCATCTGCTTTGCGTTATGAGTTAATTCCATTCATTGTTTTAAAATAGTGATTAACCTTTTGCAAATTATATACTGCACATGAACAGTAATTTTTTCAATAATCTTTAAATGTGCATGCTGTAACAGCGCCATAATGTGGACTGACATAATAGGAATTGACAGTAAATTTTAAGTTGCCTAAATATGTATTTAAATGATACAGCTGAAGAGTCATCTGCAAAAAGCTATTATGATCCAGAGAGTTAATTCATATATAGATAATTTCTCCAGTGTGAATTAAGGAAGAATTTTTCTTTTTCCATTATCACTTAAATTATTTTCAAAAATTCTGAAGCATAAACCTAAAACCTTTATATTTAGAATCAAGATATGTCTGTGACTTGAAATGATAAAATCCAGTTTGCTTTGAGGAATAACTTTATCCTTAACCCACTGTGTTCTACTTATTTATCTGATACTGTGCTCAGCCGGGGGCATCTCCTAACAAGTGCTGATGTTTCATTTCACAGGCATTGAAGAATATTCAAGTGTAATCTACAAAATATGGAATCTTAGCATTGACTGTTAATAACTGTGAATTGTTTTAAACTTTTTTATTTTTTTTTTTTAATAAAAGAAAAAGGATAATAGTATATTTTCCATAGTATCAAGTAGAAAAGTACTGTCACTCAATTTCATGAGAGGAAGGATCAGTTTTTTTGACCATCCAGTTAGTCCCAGTTTGGAATTTTCCACTCATAGTGATTAGCTGGGAAACTACACTGGGGAAGGATAACTCTGAAAATACTGAAAACTTGCTTTCTCCTCTTTGAATTTCCCTAGGTCTCTTTTAGAGATGGGATATTGGACCAAACAGACTCTGAGCAGTAGTTCAGGATATGTCCATCAAAACTCATGAAGCTGCTTGCATGAGTTGCAACCGAGGAAATGGATCACAAAATGTATTTTAGTTCGCCTTCCTTTAAACAATGCTTTGTGATAATTGCTTTTAGAGTGAACATCCTCCTACGGCAGGTGGATAAATATACACAATACAATTTGCAGAATTGAATGCAAAGATCAAAATCGTGTGTATCAAAACATTTTATTAGTTATAGGCAGAAACTTTCTGAAATAATATAAGCTTTTTTTTGGTTAGTGTTCATGAAATTATGCTTTTGATGCAATAAAATATTCCAAAGTTTTTATAGTGCACTCTTGAGAATACTTGTGTGGGTAACACTTACCATAACTTTCTGTTCATTATTCTGTTTAAAGGTAACCTGCTCACTCCAAAACTAATTTATTTTAGATATTTTCTTTGCATCCCACGTATTTTGCATCTTCATCATGAAGAAGAAAGCTACTTCAGTATGAAAAAGAAATAATACTTGTTGTTATTACAAATATCAAACAGTGGAATTTTATGGCCATTGAAAAGCTGGTATTAGCCATAGTCCAGGAACAATGGAACAGGTGCAATTAAAATTCACCAGTGCACCTTGCCACACCAACTGGATTTTTTTTTCCATTTAAATACGCGGATATTTTGGTAACAAAAATTTATTCATCCTCATAATTTATAGAATTAATCTCTGAATTGGCCAAATGGCTAAATTATGCCTAAATTCCTTTTGATCCAAAAAAAGCAAAGCTTTCAGACTAGTTTTCTTGTTCACATTATAATTTTATGTGATACTAAATATACTGAAAAAAGTGCACCTTAGCTGTTAAGACGTATTTTTTACATTCATTTTGTTCCTTAGATTGTATGACTGAATGAGAGGGCACAGTAGGTGTGCATACAGATTACCTGACTGACAAAATAACAAGAGTTATGTCCTGGAGTTGGATGGGGAGAAGGGGAAAAATGGGAGTACGTGGGACTACTGCACATGCTTTAGCATAATTGACAGCTGAAATATACTTGTAATGTTACGATGTCATGGTTGAAGTTCATAACTCTGAATGTTCATGTTAGAGCACTTGTTAATGATGCTATACTGAGAACAGGTAATAGGTATTTTACATTTGGAGCAGAAGTTGTTGTTTGGGACATGTCTCTCAGCATATGCTTGTATTTACAAATTGCTGTATGATAGAAACTATTTTTGAATTTTACATCTGGGATGTACTTTGCTCTTTCATTTCACATTAAATGATTGTAAGGAACCAAAAAGAAAGCAGTCATATAAAGTAAAATAAAGGAAACAGGTGATATATTTTATTACTATTTAATAACATCTTTTGTAACTTTGATTTCATGTTGTTCTCATGCTTACTAATGATTTACTTTTTTAAAGGGCTAGAGATTTTATATATGGGACAGAAAAAAAACTTGCTTTCTGGTATTAGATACTGTATTTTTAAGAGAAGTACAAACAATGTGTTACGGTTTTGTACACTTCGTACAGTTTTGTGGTAAATCTAGTCAGAACTTATTGATAGTTTGAGCATTTCTTAAAAAAACCCATTACTAAAGCTATTAATTTTGAATTATTCTTTTCCAAATGTGGTAAAAATATAAACTTAATACTTTAATTGGTTTTATATCATGTTTTAATGGATGACGAACGTTATCTGTCTTTATGAAGCATATAATTTGTTTCCAGTCTCTTGGCCTGCTCTTTGTTGGACAAGGTCACCTGTAGGACTTAGTTATTTAGATTGAAATAACAGTGCTGTGGTTTAAAACCATATGTATAACTTTAAGAATGCATGGAGTCCTCTTGCTTTCAATAGCCGAGATGTATCTTTTAAAACAAGCTATGCAAATTATATTTGGAAGTGCTATAAAAGAATCAGTTGACATCTTAGGTAGGAAGCTAGATTGCTGTATACTTTCTTGCATTTGCAGGGACAATTTGAAGGCATTTAAAAAATGCTTGAGATTTAGTGTCCTGTAAATTAACACTTGTTGCATAAAATAGATGCATGATGCATTTTTTAATGCATCATGCATTTAATGCAATTTTAGTGCTTTTGTGGGCATTCTTTTATATGGATTAATTTTAGGAAATCAAAGCAACATCTTTGCAGGAATGAGTATCAGAGTTTGGTATAACCTGTGGCTTCATACCCTCTGCTGGGATTTTTTTTTGTATTAATTTTTGTAGTACAGATGCAGCCTGTCCCTTTTTGAAAGGAGTATGTGCTCCCAAGATATGTGCCATAGTTATCACTTTTCACATTTTGGTTTGGTGGGAAGGAAGTGAAACCATTTTCAATTATCTTCTGTTTCTTTAACAGTAGTTTACTGCATGGGGGAAGAAAATACCTCAGGTGGTATTAAATATATAATAAGGGTAAATACAAGTGAAAAGTCTTTTTTTTTTTTTTTAATACATTTCTCTCTTATCTTGTTAGAACAGTTCCTACAACATAAATGACACATAGGATTTTGTTATTTCTCTGTGTCTGTATCCACCAGCAAAGCCTAATTTCATGATTCTGGTGCAAGTTACATTGCCTGTTATTCTAATACAAACCAGGATTGCTTGGTTTTGGTTTTGGTTTTTTATGGATTTTCTTAAGCTGATACTCATAGCTTTTAACAGGCCAGGTTAAAAAAATAAACATTAAATGGTAATAAAATATTTTGTCTTCCATTACTGAGAATTATAGATGGCTTGTGATTCTACTGGTTCCCTTTGAAATAAATATGCTGCTGAAATATGATGCTAAAAATGGCAGTAGTGGAAAAAGAAGCTCCTGCTACACTAATTTACAATTTAACATATAGCTGTGTATAAAATACAGTTTTGAGAAATGATGAGACAAATGTATTAGAAATACTAATTTACCAGGATATTAGCTGTTTCAGGAGCGTGCATGCAAATCATATAAGAAAGGAGCCATAGCATTTCCCGGGGAGGGCATCAATGAGGTTTTTAGTCAACATGTTTGGGGATAGCCACAGCTGTTGGGTTGGCTTGAGGCCACCTCAAGGTACAACAGGTGGGACATTGCTAAGAATTAATAAACTTTCAACAAATTTTGTTGTTCAGAGCTTCTCTGGCACCATCTCCACAGAATGGCGGAAAAGGTGGATTTTATCTTGAGAAGAAGCAGTCCACTGCTGTAGTTTGTACATGTCAGATTTACACACTGAGAAGTTTGCTCAAACAACCTGATTTTCTTTGTTATCCTTGCTCTGCTCTTTGAGTCTATTTAGTTGACCCAGAAGATGTGTGGTCCCACACAGAGGGATTTGTTGCTCAGCTAAGTGGTCAGACTCAACCCAGTATCATTCTGGCCTCATTGCAATAAAAGTCAGGCTCTAGGACACAGTGGATGGGATGTGGTGTTAAACAGAGTAATTTCAGATTGTTCCTGAAGATGTGGAGCCTCCACTGCCTTTAGCTCTTTGCTGCTGAAGCTCTGCTAATGTGCGTCTGCCAAGCAGAGGTATCATCTTTTCTGGTGACCCCTTCTGTGATTTTGTCTCACTGAGTCTTACTTTACATGTCTTAATACTTAAATTAGGACAATACAACAATATCATGAGAAGTAATAAAATAATAGTTATGGAATGTATTCAGAAATATTCTGAAATATGACTATGTGAATAGAACTTTTTTGACATTTAAGGAAAAAATAATGTCCTTAGTTAAAACTGCTGGCATTGTTATGTGGTAAGTTTGTCAGCTCTTTCGTGTGCCAGCTGATGAGAGAAATGGAATTTTATTTTAGAGGTGAAAAATGCAGAGCCAACTAGTTCTAAATACTGTTCTGTAAAATTGCATTTCACCCCTGTAAGTAGTTTTCTGGGTGGAAGGTGTGCTCTGAAGAGGATGGGTCTATCCTTTCAGCTTGGCTAATCGCTTCCCTTCAGAAATCCAGAACGCATGCAGATTTGAACTTGTAGCCAGGAAAAAGTGCTGCCATGCTTCAAATTGCCAAAGGACCTCAGGGGACAGAAACTTGACCTGGTTTTATGAAACCATAGAATTACATTTATACAAGTTACCCCATGGGAAAAGAATGAACTGATCCCAATTCATTTCTAAATTCTGGGGCCTTTCGGGTCACATTTGAATTTTCTCCTACACCTGTTTTTCTACTAAATTTTTCTGAGGACATTTTTAGAAACGTACTGTACATTAAGTATGGGTCAATTGCCTAATATTTAACAGTTCAGTATTCTAATTCTTTAAAATGTCTAATGGTTTCTCAATATAATTAAGCTACAAAAAGTTTAAATTATAGAATTTGTTTGGTATGGACTACATCCTCAAGCTGTGAACTCTCCTCTTTGTTTAGTAACTTAGGCTTTGTTTTCTTGCATGTGAAATAGAGAACGCAGTGACTGTAGTCAGTACATGTTGTATGGGCTATAGAGAAGAGAGCAACTCTGCAGATACTGGGCTACTCATCTGGAGTGTGGGACACTGTGGCTCAAGGTTCAAAAGGACTTGCCCAATGAGACAGTTCACAAGAAGACTCCTAAGACTCCATTCTTCCTTTCTCCTTCCCTTAGCTGGACTAAAAATTTGGGATTTGGGAAATCATGGTGCCCATTCATCTTGACTCATCTTGGAATCAATTAAAATAATGAGTAGGTGCTCCCATGGCATTCCTCCTTCAGTACTTTGCTTTGAGCTAGAAGCCTAAACACCCCAGGGTGAGTGCTTACCTCTCTCTGGTGAGGTGGTGTGGCTTTTATGCTGTCCAAGTGTTCCTGCTGGTGTATTGCCAGGTTGGACTGTGCCGGCTAAGTTGAAATAGTGAGCCCTAAGGACATGGAAGGGTTCCTTAGTTAAAACACTTAGAGGGTTACATTAAAATTAGAATTAGCTTGCATTTTGATTTATTTAACAAACTAAGTGAGTGTTCTGTTCAGCTTAAGTTTGCCTCAGCAATTACTATCCCACAGAGGCTCTGCAAACCTTCCAGGCTTTGCTTTCACCTTATTTTCCTATTCTCAGTCAGTCTTTCCAATCCTTATATATTTTCCAATCTAATATATTTTCAGTGCTGAAATTGGCATTAAGTGCCTGCAGAAGTCTACCTGTTTCTAGTGAATGAGTGACAGATTTGGATACTACTAATCTAGTATAGATGTTTTTGTCGTTAATGCCATCTCAACACTCCAGATCAACTGAACAGCTCAGCTGATGATCCCTGGCTGTGGGCTTTCAGTTTGTCAGTGTGGATATGGCAGAGGGGGCTAGTTCTGAGTTTGTAGTCCCTTGTTCTTGGCTTGAGCAAAAGGAATTGGTAGGTGAGAAATGGATATAAGAGTGTTACCAAGACAAGTAAGAAGATACTTATTTACTCTGGTTGTTTGGTTTTCATACCAGTGAATTTTTCTGTGGAGTTTGTGTTGAGCCATTCATGACTTTGCCAGTCTGGATAATCAAAATGTTTCATGAGGTATCATTGTAAGGACATTATTAGAGGCTTGCTCTTGTTTTGACTGGCAAAGTGAAAAGCAGGTCTTCTAAATGGTGATTACTTATCACCATTATGCATTTATTATAAATGTGTACATCATGTCCCATCAACAGGTTTGACTGCTATGTGGTGATGATAAACTAAGTGAGTAGAGTGGGGGATATTTTTTTCCAAGACACAGCAAAAGGTTTTGTTCCCACATGACTTTTAAAGGAAGGTAGAGAGGTCCAGTTACAACTAGGGGCTTAAACAGTTTTCTTGTTTGCTTGGCTTTTCATTTGTAGTTCTGTTGTTGCTAAGTTGGGTAGAAGATTACTTTGCATTTTACTGTGTCTGGAGTAAATTTAGATCAGACTAGTCTAAGGCTTTTGACCTATCAATAAAATTTTTTGGCTACTTTCTGATTTTGGCAGTAAATACAGGAAATTAAATTAAATTTAAGATCACCTATAGGTGGCAATAAATTCTTCATTGTGATTGAAATGTTTGTCTTAAATTCTCTTTGTATCTAAATAAGAGAGAAAAAAATCCCTTTGTTATCTTTTTGATCATAGAACAGCAACTCAGAATGAAGGAACAAATTCAGATCTTTGTAAATTCAAACTCTTTCTTTCTCTTTCCTCTTCTCCTGGTTACTTTCTTCCCCTCACACACCTGTCTGTATTTGGAAAAAAAAGAAGATGCAAATGTACAGCTCTTCGTGGAAGCTGTATTTTATGAGGCACTGTGAAAACTTCAGATACAGAGGATGCTTAGTGGGAGCAGTTGCTAACCCTAGCAGTAGCAGTAGGGACAAGAGCCCTGAGGCTATGGGGCTGGGAACATGCTGAAGAGTAGCATCGTGAAGAGGCAGAAGTGAAAGGCTGGTTGACAGCATGTTAAAGCAAATTTATCCGGTGTCGCTGTCACATGCGGCCTTACAAGTTTACATATGTATGATCAAATTTTCAGTCTTTGGATCACAACTGTGTCCCTTCTCTTCGTTAAGTAGGGCTATGTTTAGAGTAGTGCCTGGGAAAGCAAGCAAGAAGAAATAAGATTTACCACAGATTTTGACGCTGGGCGAGATTCTTATGGCAGAGATGTTAAATGGGAACGAAAAATATTGTTGTTTTAGTAATACACTTAATCTGAAAATTCTTGCCTGTGCTTTGTATGGTTCTAAGTTTATTTCAGAAGTATACAGCTGTAATTTCTGTTTCTTCCTATTTTTCCATATCCTGTGTGCAGCAATGAATATAGTCGCTATGAAGTTGGGTTGTGTGTAGAAGTCTTAACCTGCAAGCTGGAAGCTTTGGTTTTTGTAAGGAATCCTGTTGCCTATAGCATCTCTGTTGGATGATTCAAAGTAATAAAATTATGCAGATCTTTAAATATTATCAGTATTGGTGCTCAGATAGCATAACTAGCAGAGTTTTCATAAGCTGCAGTTTCACAGACAGTGGCAACCAAGTGTGGGAGCGATCAAAGAACATTATTTGTAATCAAAATGTGAGTTAGGTGTTATAAAACAACTGGTGGGTGCTTGTGTGCATGTGAAATTTGCTTACACGAGTAATCCCATTGATTTAAATGAGAGCATTCAAGTGACGGAAGCAGGTTCAATGTGAGAATGTTTAGAAGCTGGTGACCTTAGAAACGAACAGTCGTCTTTGGAAGTATTCAAAGGGGGGTTATTAAAACTTAAAGCTGAGAGTTGGCGTTTGAAGGCAGAAGCAGCTAGAGGGGTGTTCGGGGAGCTCACCTGCCAGCTAATAATGCGTTTTAATGATGCTGGGTAACTCTGCATCAACTTTCTCGTACTCGTTTTTTGGGGGGTATGGGGGAAGGGATGGGAAGGAGGGCTAGAGAGGGACGGTGACAGCAAGGCTGTTTGTTTTTCCCGAAAGTTGTTTGTGATTTCAGGTACTCATGGGAAATCTCTTGATCAGATTCACATCTGTTCCTGTCAAAGTGGGTGCTAAGATACCGGTCACCCAGCAACCATGTCCAAGAGGGAATTGGGCCGATAATAACTTCAAAAAGGAATGACAGATGCTAGATTAGGATGAAAGACAAAACGCATGAAAAATGAGCTTGTTAGAATAAAAAAATTGTTCAAGCACCTTCATGCAAATTAAATGAATATTGAACATTTGCATGCAGTAATTTCTACTTTTTCTGTTGATTGAGAAGAAATAAAGACGGTACATATAAAAACATAAATGTATTTTTTTTTTTTTGCACCAATTAACATACAAAGCAGTATCTTTCTTCTAAAAATGAGATTAGCCACCTGGGTGCTTGGCTGTATCCCACATATGTCACAACATTTTTGTAATGTGTATGCTTCTGTTGAAGAAACACGTTATCTAATTCTTTGTAGCAAAACAAACAAGGAAGAAACCTTATATTAATTTTAAAATACTTTTGGTTAGCATCATTCTATTTTTTTCAGCTGCGGTTTTCAGAGCTGAATTATTTCCTGCTGTCCTTGAATTCAATCGGTATAATGTGCATTAATAAAAGATCACATAAGATGAGTTCAGACCAAATGCTAAGGTTTCCTATTGACTAGTCAAACAATACATATTTTAAAACACCGTGTCTGTTGGGCTAACATGAAGAAGAAATAGTCACTTTTCCATGCCTATGCATTAAGATAATTTAAATAATCTAAGTTTTATTATTGAAATGTTCATATAACAATCAGAATTTGGAAAAGAATGATAAAATGTTCTGATTGAGAAAGGACTTTGTGTCTTGGTTTAGCAATGTCTAATGTGGTCACGTACAGAAATTGATTTTCTTCAGAAATTAATTAATTTTTCATATCGCCCTAAGCTGCAGTTAAAAAGAGTGCATACTTGTCTGTTTTTTCCAGAAATATTGCCTAATCATATTAATACCATTGCCCCAAGGATGAAAAGATAATTGTACAAATGCATTTGGAAATATGTATCACTGAGTATTTATGATTAAATTATGCAAATGACCCAGCTCTCATCCTTTCCAGACCCAGATTGTCTAATTAGGATTGATATGCTGAATAGATGTTCCAGAATTTGAATACAAGCATGTCCAAAGAGCAGAAAATTGGAAATGACAAGGCTGAAATGCTAAGAAAAGTGTCTTTCCCTTTTATACTTTACTAATGTGGTGTTAGCAGTTGCAGTTTTTCCTTTGGCTATATTGTGTGACTCATGTGTCCTACAAGAAATAAGTCAGGAAAGAAAAATCAACTTTCATAAATAGCTTTACTTTTGCTCTGGACTTACTTTTCTTTAAAAGTCTGCTAGCAGTTCCTCTTTTAAAGCTTTGTATCCTTCATGTTAAAATAATGATGTATTCCACATAAATTACTTCTTAATTTGGAGCACTGTTGTTTGTAGCTTGTCTCCAGCTGCCAGCTGCCAGTGCTAGATATTTAGCTCGTCAGCTTCTCATATATTCAGATGAGATTTACTCACCTTACAATTTTAAGTTTAGTGGGGGTTTTGGGGGTTTCTTATTTTATTTGAAGTCACAATTTCTTAATGTATCCAACTTTTTTTTTTTTTTTTTTTTTTTTTTTTTAAGAGGGGAACTGATATCTCATTAAGCTTGTTTGTAGACATTCTGGTTGGAATAATAAGCTATCAGCAGTCTACAGCATTTAAATCCGTCTTCTTCAGTGGACTGTTTGTTCATTTATCGTTCTTGGGAAGCTGGGAGAAGAGCCTGGTGAGGAGCAAGGAGGAGTAGTGAACTGTCAGTACTTTAGCCATTGTTAGCAGCAGGAGTCGCTCCCTCTGAACTCTGTTGGCTCCTGCTACCCATCTGCAGGATGATGGATTGCTATGTTTAATACATTTCAGCTTTTGTCTGTCATAGTGTGGATAGACAGCGCTATCAATTATTTCAAGAGTGATTAGAGCGCTGGTTGTACCCAGTGCTATTGGGCAGGCACCTCCCAGGAATGTGTGATGTAGGAGCTCGTTGGTACTCTCCCCACGCAGATGACTTGCTCGGCTAACTTGAGGTGGTTTTAAACACCTACTAAAGGCTGCTGGGAATTGCTAAATCCTCACGGCCACCCTGCAACAAAATCCAGACACCCCTGCAAATAGTCTGGTGCCAACCCGGAGAGAAATGTCTTGTGCTTTTGTTAGGTGGGGATGGGAGCAGGGATGAATCCGAGGGGTGTGATGTCAGCAGCGCTTGGCCCATCTGTAGTTGAGTGTGTGGCTACTGGTGATGCGGGCGGAGTGCAGGGGCTGCGCTGAAGCAATGAGATACGACGTGACATGTGTCATACGAGGATTTGCTAAGCCGTGGGTGCTTTGTGATTCACGAGTCCACAGGCTGAATGATTTCAGCCACCAGAGAAGTCGCTGTACACCAGCACAACATATGCCCTGGAGTATCTTCTAATAATTATAAAATGTTGCAGTAGACATATAAATTGGAAAGAAAAAGATAATCATGTTATGGACATTACTTTAGACAAGTGGATATATATTGTTTTCATTATTATCATGTTAATTTTCCACTCCTAGGAAAAAAGTATTATTCAAAATCTTGTGTGAAACAGTATTGTATTAGAAACAAAAAGATAACTATGCAAACCGAAGCATATAATACTGGCTTTAAAAGATGCTTGACCCAGTTTTCTTGATTTGGACCACTGCCCACCATGACAGACCAGGCGGAGGATAACTTTCACTTCATTTTGAACTGAGGGAGGAAGGGAAGCTAAATCAGAAGATATTAATCATCCTTGATTTAGCTTTCTTAGTAGAGAATTTAATTTACAGAACCAGAAAAATGGGTAACTACTAAAAACTACCATTAGGAAAAGCGATAACCAGGCTTAAATGTGCTTTCTTTATCCCTATTTCACTCTATATTCACTTGATTGCAGCACTGTTTGCTTTTAAAAAATTTCTTTCCTTTTGCTTATACCAGAGTTCAACTTCTGCAGCTCTGCTTACAGGCAGTAGTTTGCAATTTCTCTATTGTGTTTGCTGGAAATCCGAGCTCCACAGCACAGTTGTGGGATGCCATATTTATTCCTTTTTAAGATGATCCAGTCAGTGGCAATGCTCACAGGGAGGACTGTTCATGATAATTAAAAGCTGGAGTTTACCTTTAAAAAAAAATTGGCAATTTGCCCAGGAGAAAATTCTGTCTTCAGTCACCATTTTTAATCTACTTGGCTGTTGGGAGTTATCTTCACTTTAAGAGTTGTCTGTTTTAAAAGTTGTCTGGATGTTGAAATAGTTTCTTTGACATTGTTCCTAAGTGTTCACTTGCCATATATGATGATCAGAGGATCTGAGGGGGCTATGTGGAAAAGATTATCAGTAATAAGGTGGGAATAATCTCGACATTTACAGCTGGCAGCTTTTCTCAGTCTAGTCTCCCTTCGTTACCAATGTATGGCAGTGAAACAAGGAAACTAGAGGCATACTTTACAAATTCAAGAGAAATTTAGAGAAATTAATATGTGTTTATAAATAAACACATTTATACATAAACAAGGTTAACATATCAAACTTTTACTTATATATTTTCTCCTTTAAAATACATGGCATTTGGCTAGGGGGTTGTTCTTTTGCAGAGATCAATATCTGGAGCATTCATACAGAGAAGAAATAACGGTAACTTGAAAGTTGATGAAAAGCAAGTATTAAATAAATCCATGTATTAGTTGGTGTTGTGTTAATAAATGTATCACATAAATATGATAGGTTAAAGAATCTGATAAATGGTTCCTTAAGCAGATAAAAGGTATCTCTTGTTTATATTCCTTCTGTAGAGGTAAGGCTGTGATTTGCAGCCTTTTTTTGATAGCAGGACTTGTTTAGATAATTTTGTCTTTCTTGTGTTTCCTCCAGGCACCCTGATCGCACTCCTGTACAGCTGTGTGTGACCATTTTCGGCACAGGATCAGGTTTAGGTTGAAAATGCTGTCTCCCCACCACGTCCTCTCTCTCCTTCATTATTACTTTTATTAATCCTCATCTGTTTTAGGAAAATAGATCACCATGTGCTTTCATCAGCAGTTGTGTTGCTACAAGTGGTCGGGCAATGGGGAAAGAAATAAATGATGGGGATGGGGGAGGTGGGGGAAACCTATGTTCACTTTTATGTATCATCATCCTGTCTGCCATGAGGTTTTCCTGCATCCAAGCGGCAGTGTCCTGAGCTTAGCCTGGAAAATGAACTCTGGATTACACAGCGGTTTCAAGGCTGTATTTCAAAGGGGGACACAGGAGGAGGGTGAGCTGTAATGAAGGGAGGAGTAAAATCTTTGAAAGAGAAACGTATGAAGGCAGTGGAAGCCACTTTCCTGTCTCTCTTGGAAATCTACTTTACTTGGCAAGCTGTCCTGCTGTGTATTGCAAAACAAATGGGGTGGGTGTCTGAGGTAGAGCATTGATTTCCTCCTTTGGATGCTGCCTCTGGCCATGTTGTGGTGGCAGAGAAAGGTGAGACACGGGCGTGCTCTCTCCTCCATGCCCTGCATATCTTGGCTTGTTCAGGGAGAGAAGGGCACTTGTTACAGAGCATCCTCTACTCTCTGGGAGGTGCTGCACAGGGGAGGAACTCTGGAACTTAGGTAGAGCCTAAGTCTGTGCTGCTGGAGTGAAACCCCTAAATTATTCGTTTTTTTGAGTGGACTTGTACCATACCATGACTATGCCTCTTGCTTTTTGGGGGACTCTTTTTTTCCCTGTTAGTGGCCCAACATTAGCATAGAATGCATCTCCTATAGCTATGCAGGATCAGACAGGCCTCTGGATTCTGATACAGTATTAAACGACCGACTACTGTTTTACTGTGAGGACCTAGTTCACAATACTCCTGCCAAATGTTGATGATGATGGAAATATTCTACTATCTGTAAGAAAAGTTAGCCTGTGTAGGATTTTCTGCAAGCTATGTCAATAAAATTATATTAGTTTGCACTTCTTTAGGAATACTCTATTCTTCTAGCTGCTTTAAACACCAGTCGGTTTCTTGAGTGGCTTTTTGTAGATGCGATGGAAACGCATCTGAAGCTACAAGATCCTTGTCTACCCAGAAACAGTGGGAAACGCAAGATTTCCCTGAGTAGGCATGGTTTTAGGAAAACTTCACTCTGTTCAGAATGGTCTGACTTCCCTGTAAAGTAGGTTCCACTGTGCTAATCCTCTTGGAATGCAGCAATTATCACCTACCGTATAGGTGTTAAGTGCTGAATTTCAAAGGGATTATCACTTTCCTCCTTCAGTGGCTAAGCTAGAAGAGAAAAGTTGTTAGTGCTTCTAAAGGGGAGGGAAGACGGGAAGAAAAGAAATCTCTCTTGTTTTCTTTCTGTGGTTGCCTTCAGTCTGGCTAAAGCAGAGCAAGCTGGGTTTTGCTACAGCTGGTTACTTTGAGTCTGATCTTCAAGAATTCTAAAGGCATTTGTTTCCACCTCCCTGCTTCTTCCCCCCACCCCGCCTCCCAAAGTACCCTTCTTTTGTGGAAAGAGGCAATGACAAGAGCCATTCAGAACAAAAACGGAAAGCTTTGTAAACGGGCAAAATTTTATAGGAAAACCCAAATTTTCTGTATCCTCACACTGTGTTTTCATCATCTGGAAATTTTTGTCAAATTTACTTAACAACAGTCTGTAGAAGTTGGTATCTTTTAAATCTAAAGAGCTACTTGATGGCTTTATTGGTGTTCCAGACAGAGCGCTGGAAATTATCTGAAGACTGTTTTTGTGCATACGCTCTTTCCATGTGCCTTTTCTTTAACTGACATACCAATATTTTGTTCATCCACTAGCTCTATCCACGATACAGACAGTACTGATTTCAGGTGGTTGTTGGGTAAAGTGGGATTAGTATCTTTGAATCCCCCTTCCCCTTTTTCATATCCATGCCTAAGAATCTCTCATACCTGGCTACTTCTGTAAGTGCTGGCTCCTGCAATCTTCACCGTCAGTGAAATGTTTTCTGGTGCCTAATGGGCAAGGAAAGCAGGGCAGAACTGTGATTCCCCTACAGTGCACCCTGGAGACCGCGCAGCAGCCACAGGCAATGTGAACTAAATGGGGATTGGTAGTTAGGGGGAGGGCATTCACATCTGGGGAAGGATTTCAGATGTTATAGGGGATAGAAGTAGCTAATAATAGGCAAGAGAGGCCTGCCTTATGGACAAATCTTGTTTCTGAAGCTGCACAATAACCAAAAGAGGCTTTCAGAGAAGAAGGCAGGGTTTGGAGTTGTATTGATGTGATTAGAAGGTTTCATGGAGGGAGAGATGTAGAATATTGAGTTGAAAGATTGGCTTCTATCCTGTTGTTTCCATTTTCACTATCACTTCACTGGGATGAAGAATGATAACTTCTGTCAGAAGCATTTGGTCTAGGGTTGAATTTCTCAGAGTTAAGAATTTAAGAGTTGTAGTGCTGGAAATTGGGTTAAAAACACTCCAGTTTCTTCACAGTCAAACTGCAGAAATTCATGAGTTTCAGAATTAAGGTGTATCACAGTGTTTAAATAGCATTTTCCAGGAATTACCGCAGAACATTTCAATAAACGATGAAAAGTTTCTTCTATTAAATATTTTAGATATTATACATAGTGCTCTAAATACTAGTATATAGAATATCTAGTTGCTGGTAGAATTAGTTCCTGTTATAAGAATTTGTAAGATACATGCAATCCATTTTTTTCTAAAGAAGACAAGAAATTGTGGTTCAGTTCTACAGCTTGCAATATTTTCCTGGGAATAAAAATCTTCTCTTTAAATGTGAAACAATTTGGCAGAAGAACGTACTCTGCTAAACTTAGGAACTTGTAAAAATGAGTATCCTTAATTTTTAATGAATTTCTGAAATATTAATTCTTTTAGTCCATTTTTGATGTCAGTAATGGTTTGTAGACTTTATGGGGTATTTTGAACTGTAAGGGGCTTAACTGCTTAACTTTCTCTATCAAGATGGTAATATTATATACCACCAAATGTCCACAATGGAGAGAAGGTACTTTGTATTTTTGGAAGTGATGTTCATTAAGGTCTGCTGTGCATGCAAAGAAGGCAGTATTTATGTTCATAGAGTTTCAACATGGGCTTGATGACAAGTCACCATAAGACAGCTACTTTATCAGGAAGTTGGGAGTACCTTACAGTAGGGAGTCCCATTGTTTGGCTTGTGAATTCTGGCGTTTTCCCCACTCTGATATCTTTATAACTTGTATACATCTTATATGGAATTTTATGCTATAGAAATAACTTTACAACTTCTGGATGAAAAAAACAGAGCATTTTAAAGTAATGCATTTCTGCCATTTGTTTTGCTGCCTGTTTAGTGTAATGATCCCAGTACCGAAGAACTACAGCTCCTCCCTTGTCAGCAGGATTTATGATAATGTCTTGCTGTTTTTGTAAATTATGTAACACACACTATTCCTCCTTTGTTATATTGTGAAATTTAGTAGGTTGTTTTAATTGTTTGATTGATTTTTTTTTTCCTTTGGCATTTGTCTACACTGAAATGTCTGAGATTTACTGGGATGAACAATTGAGAAGAATGTCTTTTGTCTGAATTTCTGAAGATGTCAGGAGGTTTAGGAATGATTGTGATAAGTCTTTTGTTTTGTGAAGTCTAGAATTGGGTATGCCATCCAGTATGAAAGGTGTTGAGCGTTGCTCTATCTTCTAAAAACATCAGCACATTTTTTAACAAGAACAAATGCCACTTTTTCACATAGTACTGAATATTCAGCAGCTTTTATTGGTTCAATATTTATTGTTGCAATGTTAATAATGCTTTAAACACTCTGTGGCATGGGATACCTAGAATGTCGATTGCTTGGGTCTTTCTGGTGCAGTGAATATGTAAGCAATAGCAAGATGCCCAAGACTTAACAGACTGTGTACTACCCTTCTGCCTGAAACAAACAGCTTCCTTAAAGAGCCCAGTAAAAATTTACTAAAGCACTTGCATTACCTGCCACACATGAGGATCTGGAATGTAAAAGAGTTAACAGGTGGAATCCCCACCTTCCAGCATTTTCAATGAATCTGCATTTTTTGTAACTCTTTCAGGTAGAGAGGAGAGATCTGACCAAAAATGGCTCAACCACTCTGTTTCCATTTTGTAAGGGACTTGAAAAATAGTCAAGTACAAAGCTGACATATTTTTAGAATATTTTATATTCTTTTTCTTACCTAGTTTTGTTTACTTAGGTATGCCTAAATAGGCCTAAATAGGCCTGTTGTTCAAAGGCTGATTCTGAGATAGCATTTTTGAAAAAAATATGCCTGTAAATCTCTAGCTACTGTATATAGACTGGCTGAGACTGAGCAGCTCAGGTCTGCATTTTCTAGCTTTTTTTTTCTGACAGGTCAATATTAGAACACTACCCAAGCAACTGTTCCTCAGAAGCTTTCAAAGACAAGCTGAATGTGTGTTAATTTCAATACATCCTGTATTTAAAATGATCAAGGCCCCTGTCAGGATTACTGGTCACTGAAATTAGGAATTATTTCAATGAAAATTGTGAATATATATAGTGGCCATATTTTATATTTGTAGAAACAATGTATATTTTTTACTGCCATGACTCCCCTTTACCCCTGAAGTTGTGCTTCTCATTGCATGCTTTAAGTTTCTTTACTGATTTAGCATTTTCTGTGACTGCAAGCAGGACGTCAGGTGAAAACAAGGAGATCTGGCCGTTAAACTCCAAGCTGAACTACATAAAAACACAGTTGTTGAGCAATCATAATGTATATTTAATAATAAAAGTTATTTAGTTGATTGGTTTTTTTTGTTTAACTATACTGCTAAATAACCCTTTAAACACTTTTTATATGTGTAGATATAGAGGGGGGAGAGATTTAAGTCAATAAAATTATTGTTACTATGTTTCAGCATTGCTATTACTATTGTGATTATTATTTAATTATCACTATTCTGTGATGATGGTTCATGTTTTGAAAGAATGAATTCTTTAAGGTATTGTAGCTGTAAGAATTATAGTTATCTCAGATTCCAATTTAAATAATGTTTTTGTCTGTACTTGTAGGCATTATTGAAAATATATGTTGTAAGAAAGATAAATATTAAACCTTCACTACTGTTTAGTGAATAATTCTGCAGGTTCGTGATTGCACTTGAAAAGCTAGATAATATTTTGATAGTTGGTTTTAATAGACATCGTTTTTTTGCCATTGCAGATCTGTACCCACAGACCTGTTCATGAAACAATCAAATGCTTCTTTTTATTTGGAACATAATTATGTTGTATTTTAGTTACTGCTCTGGAAACCTCTCATGTTTGCAAATCGGTTTCCAGAAGAATAGATTCATGTCTAAATGAGCTTGTATTTGAGGCTTTTACTAGCTTCAAAGAGCTTTATTACAGTTGTATCTCTGCTAGCTTTTTTTTTTTTTTTTAAGACTTTGAACTGCTTTTGTCTTACCAAGTGCCATTCTCTGATATCTTATAAGCCATTTGAAATGGAGCATGCGGTTTAGATCAGCTACAATGAATTTCCTTGGATAAGCGAGTCTTCTTGTGAATCTTAAAATACTCTTCACTCTGCCTTTTGTGGTTCTACTGCCATTTTTTCTCAAGATTACCAGAACAGAAATATTTGCTTCCATTTCTTCTTAAATATGTTTAAGTTCAAGTATGAAAGCAGTTCTAAAGGGAATTTACCTATGCATACTCCTAACCATTCATATCAAAATATTCCCCTTAAAAATTTGACAAGGAGCTCCAAATATTTTCCTGCATCTTAATTCAGATAACTGCACATGTAAAATAAAATATTATCATTATTTTTGCAAGCTAAAAAAAAAAAAATTCTTTACTAAGTTTATGAACTATGAAAGACTTTTGATTAGTATTTTTAAGGTATCTTACGTACTTTTTCCTACAATTTTCAGTTTAAATATATTCCTTCTACGTCATGCCTTTTTTTTTTTTTTTTGTCTCAATACAGCAGCACACTAAAGTCACTCTAACTCTTTCTTTATCCAGGCTGACTTAGTTAGATTAGTTCTTAGGCTGTGTAGGCAAGTCACCTTACTGTAATTCTGGAGGTACACCATAGTTTTGTGATCCTCTTTATGATCTATCACTTCCCAAATAATTCCATGAGCTGATTCCATGTTTCAAAACTCATTAGTTCACTTTTTCATTTTGTATCAGCATGGCTCTTTCACTAACTTTCTGAAGCTAGCTCAGGTCTCTTGCTCAGGAAATTTTATAGTTAGAGATGTTTCTTTGGAGTTCCTTCAGAAACTGCTGAAATTAAAGAAGAAATTACAAATAGGGCACTGGATGTTCTGCATTCATGAAAAGGAGTGAGACTCATTTGTGTATGAACAAGCAGTCAGGAAAGACAGGTTGAAGCACCTTATACCTTTATTGCCAGAAGGAAGATAATATGTGGAGAGAGTAAATAAATGGCCTGTCTCTATAATACAGTTTTAGGATTTCTGCTTTAGGTTCCATAATAATTTATACTTAAATGAAATATTTCAGAAGCATAATCAAACTTTTCTCAGATTTAAAGTAATTGTGATTCTTCATATATCAGTCTAAGTTTGCTTATTCTCTGCCTTCTGTGTTTATTTTTTTTTTTTTACTTCTATATTTGCTTACTACATGCTTATCAGCTGCTTACATTATTGAAATTTTGTTTCCTGGGTAGGTACTTTCAGATCTTCACTTCTTCTCTTTGATAAATTAAATAGCTTGAGCTCATTAAATCTTTCACAGTCTTTCTTTTTTTTTTTCCCTTTGCAGTCCTTTTTTTTTCTTTCAGATGCTCATCATGAGTAACATTTAATTTGCCCTTGTTTAAGCTTGCACAGCCTAGGTTTTTTTGGTAAACAATGGTGGTGTTTAGTGGGACTGTAGAGATGTAATGAAGATTAAAATTTTGGTGGAGCAAAGACAACTTTGTTAATAATACTATTGCTGCAGGATCGGGGTGGGTGGAACTCCTCAGAATGAGCAAAATTGTGTTTGTTTTGCTGGCTTAACAGCAGTAAAGAGTGGCAAAAACTGAACTGTAATGTGAGGAAGCATTTGCCTTAGTACTCTCCAAAAGCAGGTCTGTTCAGTAAGAAGATGATATTTTCCAAGTTAGTTTTTGGAATGAAATTGTTATTTAAGAATTGATATTTGTTAAGGTACGATGCTCATAAAATATTGTGTACTACGTGTACTATGTGACTTTTCTGCAGAAAAATCAGGGACCAGTGATATGAGTAATTACAAGAATGACACTTTTAATGAAAATCTCTTCTAAGTATTTTTAATAGTTCCTGTTTCCAGAGTAAAAAAGGATGTGATTGGAGATAGGGACATGAAGCACAGACAATGCCACACTTTTCAGGTCTGATACTTTAACTGTAATACACTTATGCTCTAAGGTACAGTATCTTACGACTTTTCAGGATCAAACAGCATTGAAGGTCCAGTGTTGAAAAGGAAAAAAAAATAGTCTGCTAGCAAATAGGTCTATTAAGTGTTAAGCAGTGTGAGATAAAATACATGTTTAAGGATTCTTGACTGCAGCTAGAGTAACCCAACAATTAATTGAGATTCTTGAATCAAGTTCAAGGAATAGTCCAATAATAGGACATTTTCAGAAACTAACGGGAAAAAAGAAAGCAAGTTTCTGACTGGCACATGGCATTCTCAAATGAAAAACCAGATACAGTCTGTAAGCAAACTGCAGGAAAGAGCAGACTTTGGCCAAACAATATGTGGATGCAATCCTGTGCAATGTGCTCTAGGATGACCCTGCTTAAGTAGGGAAGTTGGACCAGATGACCCACTGTGGTCTTTTCCAACCTGACCCATCCTGTAATCTGTTTATGCTATTCAGTTGTGTTTATGATGATAGTTATCTTAAAAGATATTACGTTTATATTTGTTAATGTTTTTAACTTTTATAGTGGATTATAGAATTAGAATTTCTTATTAAATTTCTGTTTTGTTTATTTAGATTCTTACTGGTACTTATTTTTTCTGAGATGTTGGCTTTTATTAAAGATATTGAAAGATCTTATGACATTTCTGAGGTGTAGGAACAGGGAGAAGGGCTATAGCAGTAAAGCATTAAGATCTGTATCTCCAAATTTTGATCCATTAATGTTGTCATTGGAGATGGGCTGTTTATTCATTGGTTTGTAGAGTCTGACCCAACTAACTGCAACCATTAAATTAACAGTTTTCAAATGGAGAGCTTGGGGTATGTGTAGGTTTTGTGTGGGCAGGAGATCATCTCCTTCATTCCATGGAGGTTAGCCAGTCTTGACACCTATCTGCAAAAAGGTTATAAGGAGGATGCAGGAAACTACAGACCTGCCAGCCTGACCTCAGTACTGGGGAAGGTCATGGACCGATCATCTCGAGTGCCATCATGTGACATGTACAGGGTAACCAGGTGATCAGACCTAGCCAGCATGAGTTTGAGAAAGGCAGGCCCTGCTTGACCAACATGATCTCCTTCTATGACATGGTGGTCTACCTGTGGTGGATGAGGAAAAGGCTGTGGGTATTGTCTACCTGGACTTTAGTAAGGCCTTTGGCACTGTCTCCCACAACATTCTCCTGAAAAAGCTGGCAACCCATGGCATGGACAGATGCACCCTTTTCTGGGGTAAGAACTGGCTGTATGGCTGTGTCCAGAAAATTGTGGTGAGTGGTGGTACATCCAGTTGGCATCCAGTCACCAGTGGTGCTCCCCAGGGCTCAGTATTGGGCCCAGTCCTGTTAAATATCGATGATTTGAAAGAGAGGATTGAGTAAGTTCACAGATGACACCAGCCTGGGGGGAAGTGTTGATCTGCTGATGGGTAGGAAGGCTCTGCAGGGGGATCTGGACAAGCTGGATCAATGGGCTGAGACTGCAGCTGGGTCACAACAATCCCATGCTGCACTATAGGCTGGGGCAAGAGTATCTGGAAAGCTGGAAAGCTGCCCAGTGGAAAAGGTTCTGGGGGTGCTGGTTGACAGTAGCTGAACATGAACCATCAGTGTGCCCAGGTGGCATCCTGGCCTGTATCAGCAGCAGTGTGGCCAGCAGGACCAGGGCAGTGACTGTCCTCTGTACTTGGCACTGGTGAGGCCACACTTTAGTGCTGTGTTTGGTTTTGGGCCCCTCAGTACAAGGACACTGAGGTGCTGGAGTGAGTCCAGAGAAGGGCAACAGAGCTGGGGAAGGGTCTAGAGATCACGTCCTGTGGGAATGGCTGAGGGAGCTGAGGTTATTTAGCCTGGAGAAAAGGAAGCTCAGAGGAGATCTCACTACAACCTGAAGGGAGGTTGTAATGAGGTGGGAGTTGGTCTCTTCTCCCAGGCAACTAGTGAGAGAACAAGAGGACATAGCCTCAAGTTGCACCAGGGTGGCTTCAGGTTGGGCATAAGGATGAATTTCTTCACTGAAAGGATGGTTAAGCACTGGAATGGACTGCCCAGGGTGGTGGTGGAGTCATCATCCTGAGAAGTGCTCAAGAAACAACTGGATGTGGCACTTATGGTCCTATGGTTTAGTTGATTAGGTAATGTTCAGTCAAAGGTTGGACTTGAGGATCTTGAAGGTCTTTCTCAACCTTAATGATTTTACAGTTCTGTTGTTTGTGGAATATAAAGTCAGACTGTTTACCTATCCTGGAATAAATAACTCACTTTGCTTAGTATTTGCTCATCAGTACCTTGAGTTGCACCAGCATATTGTTTTTTGATTGCATATCTGGTGATGAACAGCAGCAAACCGTACAGGAAGCTGGTGCTCTCAGCCCAGGAAGCTGTTTCACCTTATGTAGTACGGGTCTCATCCCCAACAAAACATAATTGTTACTGATTCACTTGCTGCATTTCCTACCTGAGTTAATAGTTACTAGAGGCAGTTGTGCACTTGGGAGGAATGCCCTGTTGAGGTTCTCAGTGTGTTTTACAGAAGAGCTGTAGATCAGGTTCACATTTGAAATGGGCACATTTACTTGAATGGAAGCAATCTGAATAGAGTCATAGAAAATGAGTTACGGATTAAAGAAGATTACGGATTAAAGATTCCTTTTTTTCTACAAGTGAAAGCTTTGTGTTGAAGGCAAGATTCTTGAAATCCAACTGTTTGGGCTTGCTTTACAGTCTATCTGACATGCAATTCAGTAAAAATAAGAAAAATTAGGAAAAAGTTTTTGGTTTTTTTCAGGGATTTTTAATTTTTTTAAAGTGCGCAATTGCGGTCTTGTAATTTTTTTTAAGAGCCTGTTCTCCAAAGATAATGAGAGAAGAGAGTCTCATGCAGGTTAAATCTGCTTTCCTAGCCTGTAAAGACACAAAAATTTGTGGTCCTTTTGAAACTTAGGCTTCTGCATTTCATGCTTAGAGCATCACTGGAAAAATGTGCATTTGGGGAGCAAGAATTAGTGATAGCACCCATGAAAAAATTAGCCACTAATAGGGTATGTTTTCACAGCACAAGGTAAGTGTGACTGCAGCAGGAGCCAGTAACTTTGCCAGCATTTGTAACAGGAGCAGTGGAGGTCTGGCAGTGTGGTCTAGCAGCTTGAGTATTGTCCCTTTAAAAGCCTGTACCAAGCATTACAGTTGCCAACACCTGATGAAGGCAGTGCAGCAGTGTCTTCACTAATATTCTCACCTATGCGAGCTAAATTAAAAGTGAGATGAATGCTCTGATATAACCACATTTTCATTTTATGTAGATCAAGACAGGCTGCAACACATTTCTGCTAGACAAGGTTAAGAACTCTCCACTGTCCCTGAACAATAGTGTTCTAATTAAACAGGAATATGGTAAGCAGGTTGTTTCCCTGCTCAGACCAACTGAAAATTAAACTTTTTTCCCCCTCTTTAGAAGGACTAGTTTTCGGTCGGACCAATTATTCAATGTCTTGCTACAAATTCTAGTGCCTGTATGGAGGCAGGGGTGGCAGTACTTGTCTTGGAACAGGAGGAAAACAACACTGTGAATTGGTGGCCTCAGTATAGATGAACTGAAGCTGTTGTAGAAGCACATACTTAGATTTGAACACTTTTAAGTAGCTATATTTCTGTTATGGTGTGTTTTGGGCTTTTTTTTTTTTTTTTTTTTTTTTTAATGTGAAAGGAAACCTGAACAAAGTTCACCAATCCTGAACATCATCCCTTAGGTCTAATGAATGTTTAACAACTTTTTGCTATTCAGGTTTAGAAATCAGGGTAAGGTAACTTGTAATGAACATTGAAGCACCATGGGAAAATATTAGTTGTTGAAAATCAACTAGACTAGGGTTATGAGATTGCAGTTCTGAGAAGACCGTGTCTTAAGGATGGGAAAGGTAGGCTAGAAAATCAACATTTATTCACCAGAGCTGGGATTTTGTAGTATTAAGGGTAAATAAAGATAGGTTGTGATTTAAAAAAGAAAAATCACCAGGAATGCTGACCAATTATTTTCCATTTGATTCATGGCAAAGTTTCAACCTAACTAACCAACATATTGAGGTGCAGCAGGATCGTGAGATGAAGACAACTGCCTCAAGACATGTGAAATGTATTAAAGGTCCTATAATGTCAGAGGAGGAATCAAGTTTTGAGAATGCCAATCATGAAGCACGTCTGAAGTTGGTCTCCCCAGGAGTACTTCAATTTTGTAACTCCCATTTAACACAATCCTTGATTTTTACACCAATCTTTGCATTTGCCTTATAGAGAATCACATCAGGAGAAGATGCTGACATGACCAATATTTCTTAGAATGATTTTTTCCTCCTCTAGCTGTTATTAGCTGTAGAATGAAGCTATTAGTAGAAGATAATTGTTCATACAGTGCATTTTCTTATTCTCTCACTGGTTGGAACAACAGCTGGGAAGCCAACCAAAACTGTACATGCATAAGTGGAAGATGACACTGATGCTTCGGTGATTTCCTTGCCCAGAAGACCCCTGAGACATGTGTTTCATCACATGTATGAATTCTGTAGTGTCTCTCTATGCATAGGGGCCACCAGCCTCCTGGACATCAAGGGAGCTGGTTGGTGATGCCTAATGTTCTGGGCAGAAGTGGGAGGCTCTCAGTATCCCAACTGTGCCAGCTTTTTTGGGTTTAACAGGACCAGCAGTCTCTGCAGCTTGGGAGACTTCAGCACTGTACTATCTTAGCATATAATTTTCTTCTGTTAGTTTTTGGTAGTTATTTCTCTATCCAAAAGTATGTATTTTTAAAAAATTGTATTTTTTTTTAGGAAAAAAAATGGGGTATTGTTGGTCTGTTTTCATATTTTCATTTCTTTGTCCAGTCAGCTGTGTTCTCCATGTCAGGAATTAAGTTTTTTCAAATGTAGTTTTTAGATGCGAACTAAGATAGTGGCTCCATGTTACTGTTCACGTGGCAGCTGTTTTAAGTGGTTCCCTTCCCTCTTCCTACCAATGATGCTGTTGTGTGCATTGCATTGATTCCATTCTTTCTTTAGCTGTCTAAACTGCTGCAGTGAAATAATTGTATTTAAAAAGAAAATACCACAACAACAAACCAAGATCCAAATCCAGTCAACCCAATACTTTTCAGACTTTTAGAGGTCTCTTCCCCCTTTCATTTCATGCATTTGACTTTGGAACACAGCCAGCCAAACAGTTGAACTAATGTGATTTATAGCAAGGGATGAGAACCTTTAGATGAGTAAGAACTGGAGGTAAAAGGAAGGAATGATGGGGAAATATATGGAAAACCTCTTATAGTTGATCTGTTACTGACAGAATAATGACATGTAACAACAGCTTAAATGTCTAAAATATCACAGAAGGAGTGCAGAACAAAATTTTATGGCATGCTTTCTTATTCTTCACCTTCAGAGGAATAACAAATATGTGGTTATCAATATGGGGTGGCTGCCAGGTGGAGTACCTGAAAATCTTAACAGCTTCTAATATTTCAAACTTTTGCGATAATGATTGAGAAAGCATTAAATGTGCTGTATGCAAAGAATAGATTTTATGTAAAAACATACGGAGTTTCTTTTTCTTCACTTCTTCTAGCTGACATGTATATGACACATACACTCACATTCATTTTGAAAATGTGGGTATATTTGTCCAAATAAAAATGTTATTTTAAAGGCATGGATAAATAAAAATATTACTAAAGTTATTACAGGATACAGTGGAAATCCTTAAGTGTCTTAAAGAATAAGGTTTGAGAAGAGGAGATCTTCCAGTCACTCATTTCAGACCAACAAGGTAAGAGACTTGTACATGGAGAAGTTACTTTCAAGTAAGCTAACATATCATTTTTTTAATGCTCTAGCTACTCCAAATTAACTTGCTGTTTGGAATTGTAGGACATGATTCAATTGCATAAACACAGGCATCTAGATGCATTTGAAAGGCCCTAGGGTATCTTATCTGTCTTACAGCTGCTGTTCAGAGGAGTGCAAGTCTTTCCCAGGTCCTTTGTCGAGTCTGCCAGCTCCTCTGCATGTCTTGGATACTTCAGGGCATCGCAGATGGCACGAGGCTCCTATATTGAGGCAGTCAATCAAACTCATAAGGAAGAATTCAACTCAGGGTTTAGTCAATGGTGGATTGCTTGATGCAGTCAAAGGAAGACTCATTATTTTAAGGCAGACACCTACGTTTGCTCCACTGAATAGCTTTCTAGCCTTTCTTTGACTAGATCTTTGACAATAATAGGAGCTTAGACAACCGCTTTCTAGATACCTAATTTTAGACACTCCTCCTTTACATGCAGTAGGTAAGAAGCAGCATAATATATTTTTAAAGCAACATGATGAGAGTGAATTTCAGTCCATTAGCCTCAGATATGTAAAGTTTTTTTAATTTGAACTACACTCCCTTTATAGTCAAATGGAGAGGGATGGGCATCTCCAGAAAAGCCATTCATTTTCCTCAGAGTGTATGGTAAGATAGTCAAGATGAATTGCTTTCTAGAGCTGCCACTCTTTATTCCTTTAACTATTGAAGGAGTCTTGATATGAGTTTAGACTTGGACAGCTATTAGATGTCTCAAGTTAGGGGCAAGTAATCCCGCTTTAGCTGACTTCAATCTAATTGCCTAAACATCAGCATCTCGTGCCATCTGAGGAGTTTCTGTGCCTAGGAGTGCTCAGTGTGAGACATCTGTAAAGACAGATACAATGAGTGACTTTCAGGAGATCTGTTTCTTTGTAGGAGCCATCTCAATAACCCATGGAGACTAAAATAAATTTACATGCCTGTTCAGGCACCTGAATCCTACCTTACATGTCTCTATGCAGATTTTGTCCAATGAGATGTGCTGTAAATGCATGCTTTTTTTTTTTTTTTTAATGACTTCTCTTAGTAAACATAGCCACTTCTATTTTCTTCTGGCTTGAAATACAATTTTATCTAGATTGCCCCTTTAGTTGATATGCTCTCAAAGTTCTGTGGTCATTCCTTCATTGTTGAAATTGTTGGTCATAAGTAGACTGAAGCATAGCATCTACATAACAGCATGCAGCCATGTTCTGAGATGTAAGGGATAATATATACAGAACTTACTGTCTATTTATTAATCCAGAGCATAGGAAATTTTGGATGAGTTTGCAATAATTTGCTAATTTATGTTGGGCCAGTCTGTTGGGATTGACATTCAGGCTTTAGTGACTCGTGCTGCTATACAGAAGTATACCTGCAGGCTAATCTGAGACAGTGATTAATCCAATAGATTTAAAAAAAAATAGATATATTTTTGTTACTGTTCTGCATATTAATGAGCATGAGTAGGTTTTGGTTTAAAAAAAAAAAAAAGTAAATTAAATCAACAGCAAATAGGATGAAGGGTGCTTAAGAAAAACTATTCCTGGCTTTCCTGTTTTGTTATATGATTGTCCTTGGAACGTGGGATTTGTTGGTTCATGACTGCAGATTGAGAAGGCTTTTTGCAGTTTATAGAACAAATGAATGAATGCATAACCTCTCCGCTCCCCCAGGATATACTGCACTGCTAAGGCTCTATAAGGACCTGGTGAGAAAAACTAGTAAGTGGACAGTCCATTATAAAAGGTCTTTTTATGTTAGCAATTCATATTGACTTTTCATTTTGCAATCCTAGGAATATGTGCTTTGTTTCTAATGATGTTCTCTGCATCCATTGGATATCTTTCTTCCTAACCCCTCTTTTATCCAGCAGCCCTTGCTGATTCAGCATCGGTTTTTAGAGTTCACTTCTGAAAGTGCTTTTTTACCAAAAAGAAGTACTACTTAGAAACATGCAATAAGAATGTATTACTTAGAACAAACTGAAGTAATGATTGAGAAATGCATGGACTGCCAAACTAACTTTATCCTAGGGGATTTTTCTCAATTTTAATTGATTTTTTTTTCCCCGAGAATTTGTTCATCTTATTAAGCAAGTCCTTAGAGGAGTGAAACAGTAGGTTACCTCCTTGAGAGCAAAGGACAACCTGACTTATTTGCTACAATTATCAATTTGTCCTTATCTCCATGAAGTGAAATACTTTTTTTATCCTTCTGAAATAGCTTACAGTGATGAATAAAACAAAAAAGAATAGCTGGTGTTAACTCCAGCATGAGCCTATTTTATTTTTAAATATCAAGTGCAATATTGTGAAGACTGCATGTAATTTTATTTTCCTAAACCAGATATTTTGCAGGTGAAGAAGCTGTCAAGCATGTCTGATTGAAATGCTTTATTTTGTTGTCTTCCCTAGAATATTGAATAGTTACATTTCAGTAAAAAAAAAAATTGTTATATGTTTAGCTGGAGTCTATCATATGAAGAAAGTTGTGGAAGTTTTGTGCATAATTCAATTACCTGTTGTATTTACTCGTAGCTATCTAATATTGTTTCAAGTGATAGTTACCTGACTTCCATCGAAAGTTGTTATGAAATGCCACTAACTTGCATAGGGAAAGGGAGGATATAATACATATTATGTGGAGCAGCTGAGCGTTTGCTTTGAAAGACAAATCTTGGAACATTCAGATCAGTGCAAATCTTGCTATTAATGAGTCAAGTTCTAATTATGACCAAGCGAAGCTTTTGTTATGCAGACAGTCAAATGAGGGACGAGGCAGCATCTGTAACTCTCTATTCAGTATCCAAAGTAGGATAGCATGTAATCCCTGCCGTACAGGGTGGGACCCAGGACAATTTACTGAATTCCTGGCATAGCATGGGCAAATGAGGGGAAAGGGTGGCTGTTATCATCATGAACTTTCACTTGAGGTTGTACAAGCATGTCTTTGCCTAGGGATCATAGCAAAGTCACTGTTTGACTCTAATTAACTTATCTTTAATGATTAATTTTTGAAAGTCTAAATCAAATGCATATTAGCGTATTTTAGGAGAAGAATAAAATTATACACTTTTATTGATGTTTATTTTTAAAATGCAGTGGTTTAAAATGTGTGAGGAATAAGCACTATATAAAGTTAGGGTTTTTTTATTACATAGCTAAAAATATTTCTAGATGGTAAAATTAGCAATGCTTTCCATTAGACTGAATTAGATAAGTGTATCTCAGAGCAAGCATGGTGAGGGTGGGGAAAGTTCAAAAATATTTTCTCAATGTGCATTTATTTAATAAATAAGAAAACTGCATTTATTTCAGTATCTGCAAGTTCCCTTCTTTATATTTTCTAATTCACTGTTTGTATACTATTTGGTTCTTTCTGCTTCTCTCTTTGTTTTTGTCACTTAAAATATTTTATAGATGTTTACCAAAACTTGCATTTAATTCATATATGAAATACTTTCATTAGAGAATACTCCAGATATTTTGTTCATGAAGTGCAAAAACATTTGCGATAAAAACCCTGCAGCTTGATATATAGTCAATAGTAGCATGTTAAGTTTAGAACAAACAGTATTATTCCTGTCATTAAGAGATCCACTTCAGTATTTTTCTGTTTAGTTGTCCTCCGTGGTTTAGGCATCAGACTGAAAAGAAATTCTTAGAACCATTCTTAGAATGGTCTGTTTTTCTGTCTAAACACCAAAGACAGAAATGCTTTCAAAAAGAAAAAACAAACAAAACAACAAACAAACCACAGCAAACCACAACCCACAAGAAGTGCGTGCAGAGATAATACGTAGTCTGAAAAATACTTACGTGCTGACAGCTATCCAGCAGTGTTGTCACAGCAGGAAGACATCAGTTGAAGAAACAGATAGCAACCTCCAAAAAAAAAAAAAAAGTCTGGTCAGCAGTGTGGACGGGGTTTCACAAGGTTATAAATCACCCCAGGGTCGCTGTGTTCCCACCATAAAGAGAACATGGTCGTTTTATTGTAATCTAATAAGTGATGGGAGCAAAGGACAGCTCCAGTGTGTGTGTTTGAAAAAAAAAAAAAATCTTGATTACAGTTTCAAAACTATACAGTTTCCCTTGCCGTTGAAGTGCAGATTATGGGGGTTAAGGCCATTTTAGGATTGGATTACCTTTTTATAGCTGTATGTTATTCCCTTGTTCATGAATCAGAAAGTACTTAAATTAAACTGAACATTTGGGAGTAATACTAATAGGGAGTGTGGTAGTAGAAAATTAATCACTACTTAGTATTAGATGGCTAGCCAAGTAAGTCTTTGTTTTCAAGGCTTTTTTCACTGAATAAAATACCCCCCTTAATGAACTGAGGAGAATTTATATCCAATGGTTTCCTTTATTTTTCAAAAAGTTTGTTGTTGTTTTGGTGACTCATGTGCGAAAGCAAGTTGATAAGAATGTATTTTTAATGTCAGATTTAATCAGCTTATTCACACTTTCATTGTAGAGTTTATTCTATATTGGGTAAAATTAGCCAGAGGAAATTTTTGTTCTGTGTCTTGCTCCTTGGGGTTCCACATTTGATACCTCTGAACATGTTGGGTAGTAACCTTGATGTGCAAAAAGAAAAGTGAGAAATGGGATTTTTCTTCTACCTTTTCTGCCTTTTTACACCTTAGCCCCCCAGTTCTTTTCGTATTATTTGGCTAGCTCTTCTAGCACCATTAGTTTTTTTTCTCCAGAATCTTCCCTTGAGAGTTTGAAGCTTCCTTCAAACTCACAGGCGAGTTGCTTCAGAAGTGGAGAGGTGGGGAACTGAGCAGCAGGGCTTGGGATGGCTGAAGAGGAAGATGAGTACAAGAAGCCAGTAGAATGCCCCAATGCTTCCTTCCTTATGTTCAGGTTCACATCTGCTTGCTTCCTCAGTACGCTGCAGCTATGAGCTGGTGCCTCACTTTGGTGCCTACTGCCTGCATGCTGCTTCTGAGTAGACAACTTCTGTCCTTCTGCACTAAGGACAAACAGCTGAGAGAAAACAGATACAAAAGAGAAGCCAGACAGGCCCTTGCATGCTTTCCACACCTCCCTCCTCAGACTGAGTACTACCGCTCTTAGTCTTGGTGGCCATATTTTCTAAACCAAAACCCTGGCAGACTTTTCTTGGCAATTGCTTTCCTTGATATGACTTTTATTTACATAAATACTACTGACACCAACTTTATTTCTGCTTACTTCCTGCATCTACAGGTAAGGTTGGGAAAAGAATAGATGTAGTGTTTTAGAGTGTAAAGAAAGAGTTTCTGAACTGTTTCCTCTGCAGTCTTCTCAAGCTCCATATTTTTTGTCATGGCATTTAATTCCACTTGCTCTAGCAGTTATCCAGATCTTTTAACACAATTGAAAACAGAGGAGTCAGGCCGTGTTTGGTTTTTTTGGTTTTTTTTTTTGTTGTTTCGTTTGGTTTGATTGTTTGTTTGTTTGTTTTGGTTTTTTTTTCAAACTCCAACATCCAATAGGCCAACTTCTGGGGCAAAAACCAGGAAAAAATGTTTCAAACAAACTTTCTTTTTTGCTGACATTTTGGAAAAAAATTGTTATGGCATAACATCACTGAAAAATTTTTCTTTTATTTTTCTCTCCTTATGCTTTTGTATTTCAGAGTTAGTGTTAATTGGTAGGAAGTTCCATAAGACAAAAATTATCCAAATGTGAATTTATTAGTGCTGTGTAATTTCTGGTTTTTATTTCCCTCCTTCTGTGTGTTGGAATGCACCACAGTAACTCCTGAGATGCCTTCTGCCAGATGTGCGTAATTTACTAAATTCTGTCATCTTGGAAGCAGGCTGATATCACGAGGACTCCTGGAGTACAGGGGGATGCTTACTCCACAATAAATCTTACATTTAAAATTTCCAAACTTAAGTGGATAGAAAGGTGTTTTTTTGCTTGTTTGTTTTACATAAATTCACTATTCTAATGATGTTCTTCGAATCTGTTCAATGTGGTAGCTTTTCCAAAGGCCCAGCAGTATATTAAGTGCCTTCTTAATTCAGAAACCTCACCCAATCATGCAATGGTTCCTGTCTTCTTTCTTGAACAAAATGTAAATATTTTCCTTGGATGCTGATGAAGATGATGGTTTGCACTTAGACTCGTAAAGCGAACCTCTGGTTCACTCCAGCTCACTTATCATTGATCCCATGTTGTTCCATGATTCTCACTCTCTTCAGCTGTTTATATAGGCAGCTCTCATCCAGTGTCTAATAGGACTGACAGCATCTCCTAGTGCTGCTATCAGTGTCATTCCTTTAATTGAAAATAGAGCATGATTGATGTCTGTGCAGGTTCTGCTTCCCGTTGGACAGAAGGCTTTCCCAGCACAGTTTTGGTAAAGAGAGCATCGCTGCAGTAATTACCACAGTAGATCCAGTGTGGTGCACAGGGTATCTGAAGTTCCCATCTTATCATATTAAGACACACAAAACTTACCAATGATGCAACAAAATACTCCAAAGGAATAAAGAATGGAAAATGTGGTTGTAGCTCTAACTTAACTTCTGCTCTATATAGCCATTGAACTGCCTAAGATCCTCCAAAGTAGCAGGTGGGTTCAGTTTTTGTTTTTTCCAGTTAAAGGATTTTCAAGTGTTTTTTTTTTACCCCTTTAGATAGCTAAGTTTAAAAAATAAAAAAATAGAGTATTTTGGGTAATTGAGTTGGTCAGACACACTGTAGTTGACCAAAAGTGTAGGATATTGCATAAAAATAATCACAGGATCCATGAGATCTTGTAGCAGGGAGAAGCATGTTCTTGTCTGGCTTCAGATAACAGCAGTGCTAGTTCCCACGTAAGTCAAGCTATACTTGTTATGTTAAGGAGAAAGGAATGAGCGAGTGGTTTTGCATACAATGTTTTACTCTTGTGAAATTACTCCTACTCTTGGAATAAACTACAGAGTGCAAGTGCCAGGGTGATTTTTTTGTTGCTGTTGTTGAAGACATAGGGTAGATTGGTTAAGGTAGAGAAACAAATGTAGTTGCTTTGATTTATCACTTGTGACATTAGCGTGTACTATACCGTTCTCCTGGAAACAAAATGGTTGCACCTGAGGACAGTGATATAAACACTACTTTGATTATTTGAAACAAACCATTAGGCTTTGATGAAAGAACCATTACTTTAGTAGACCTTGTACAGAGAGCGCATTTGGAGATAATGGATGAGCAGCCTACAAATTGCTTGCTTTGAATTTAAAGAAGTCACATGTTTGTTTGAACTCCATGGCATAAACAGATATCTAACATGAGCAAGACAAGCTAATGGCATACTTACAACGTAGTAGAAAAACACTGTTGCAAACTTTACTTGCAATACTTTAAATACCGCATTTTAGAGTGCATACTGAAAAAATCAATTACCTATGTAGCTGTAATGTATGCAATAGATTTATATGTATTTTTTGTGTATACAACAGATGCATTTGTTTATACATGTATTTGTAAACTACATGCTTGTACTAAACCAGTAAGATTGATTTTTTCTATTTCCTGAATGTTTTCATTATGAAAATACTTATTTTAGAGTTTTACACAACCAAAATGTTTCTAAAAGGTATCAATTTTGAATCTATTTGGCAAGGAAAGCCCAAAAAACATTTAAAATATTTGTACTCTTGGGTAGATTTTCTTTGCTATCTAGAAAGTTTTTTCCTTAATTCTGTGAATGGTGTCTTATGTAGAGCTGATCTCTGTGGGCATTCTTATGCTTTGAAATAGCTCCATTTTTACTGGATCCTGATTGTCCCCACTCCACCATATTTTTGTGGAGTCTTTTGGGATAAACCAACTAGTTCCCGCTGAAGAAAAAAATACAGTTTTAGTCCTGGCGGTAGTCCACTCTAGAAATTTCCCAAAGGCACTACAGGCAAGGCAACATTAGGTTTATTTCTTTCAATCCACCAACACTGTGCCAGAAAACTGCACTTTCTCATAGGCCCCTGCACTCTCATGCTGTTTCCTAGATTATGTGGTACCTACCTCACACATCAGCCGTGATTTGGAGATGGAGAAAATTTCCTAAACAACCCACCAATAGGACCTATACTTGCAGTATTTAAAATACTTCGATCTGCAGTGGTGAGATTGGTTCAGTTTAGGTTTACATTATGGAACTCTCACAGAACCAGTGACTGGTGATCTTTTGCGCGACACTCAAGGAGCTGGATTTTTAAGATGTTTTACACTTGGTTGTATCCAAGTTGTATCCAAGTCCCTGTGTTACACCATTGGCTGTGAAAGAAGTATGCAGGATGGCTCTGCCACGCGGGTATTTCCGCATTGCAGATGTGTAAGTCCAGGTGAAAGGATGCAGAGTGAGTGAGAAAGCCTAAAATCGTACAGTAAATTCACGGGCCCTTTATGTGTTCTGTTTGTAATAATTACATGGTTGCTGGGAAGGGGGGACAGTGCTGCAAATATCTGCAAATAATCCTTATCTCCCCAAGCATTTAAAATGAAGATTTTAAATAATAAATTATCAATTTATTTATTAATTATATAGACTATCACTGAAATTGCCAGACTTGAGTGTCCCCTGTACTACTCCCCTGTAGTATTTCCCCAATTAACAATTTAGCCCTAACTGCTGCTGGAGATGGAAGGATAAACAAAAATTGAGAAGATTACTCTAAACCCTTATGGCAGCCAAGGACATCTAAAGCCTGAATGATTTACTTCTGCATTATGGTAGTCATGTCCCAGGATCCAAGTCAACAAGCAGTAAAAAATACAGCGCTTGAGTATATGACTGTTTTTCATGTTTAATTTGAGGAACAAAATAAATACTAGCTAATGTATACAGAATACTGTGGCTGTGGAATACCGACGACTGTACAGAATAGTGGACCATATTTCTATTGTCCATAAATTGCCTGATAGGAGAATATGAGCTCTCCTTTTTCTGTTCCATAGGTATCTCCTTGATTTAGGAAAACGTTTCTCTAGGGCTTAAGCACAGACATGGTATCATAGTCTAAGCAGGTCTGTGTTGTGTATTTTGAAATGATTGCATTATCCCGCAAACCTGAAAAAAGTTCAGTGTTAACATCTTAAGCAGGTTACATTTTGTGAAACAAATATTTATTCTACCTAACTATTCTGAACTCTTTATAAGACTGCTAAGTGACCTAAAACCTTTAAATAATTCTTCTTTAACAACTTTCATTTCTTTTGAACTTCATGTATTTAGCTACCATTTCCTTACTCAAGGTTTTTGTGCTTAATCTAATTGATTTTATTAGGGGTCATAAATGGAGAGCAAACTTTCATCTGCTGTGGATACATCCTCTTAACTGTAATACACCCCACCAACTACTTTTGTCTTGATTAAGGACATATTACCAAGCAGCTGTAGGGCTTTTCAGTTTTAGTGAGTACTTTTTGCTTTGGTAGGATGTGTTCATTTAATTACTTATTTTAAAAATGCTGTTGACTATTTACAGCTGTTAAATCAAGAGGTTTTATAAATAGAATTTATTTAAATGTATAAAAGGATATAAACCAGTAAAATTGCTTACTAGTTTACTAATCAATACATTCAAGACATTTTTGAAAAAAGAATTTTCGTGTTTTTCAGCCTGAATTCACATTAGAAAGTTGTTGTTCCTTGAATTACTTACTTTGTGAGCAGCTGAATATTTTTCTATGAACTAACTAAATTACCTGTATTTTGCTTCTTCTCTGATAAATGATAATAGTGAGATCAGTTTATTCCAAAGCAAAATGCTGTATGTATGAGAAGAAGTAAGAGAGAGACGGTTTTGACTCCTATTCCTGCTCAGTTAAATAAGTTAATCACTTTTCTTTTTATGAGATCTTTCAAGGCTTGATAGCCCTCTGAAGTTCCATTGTGAGCTTTTAGTATCATTATGTGCATGCTGTTTGGATATCAAGGGGTTTTGCTAACTTATGAAAAGCTTTACTTCAAATTCAGTTTTCATACAGTGACCCATAATATTTTTTTCTCATAAAGTTTGTGAACTCTGGTGATGAATTTAAGCAGGTTTTAAAGATCGGTTTTGTTTTTACAGCTTGAAAAAGTCAGTGCCCATTTTAATCAGAACAACAACAACAAAAAATCTAGTTATGTTCTGCTCAGGAAATGGGTAAAAATAAGCTAAACATGGCAGTAATGAGGCTGGCTCTTTCTAATGTTTCTGATTGCAGTTAATGAGAAGATATTTAGCTTTTTCTGAGCTGAATATTCCCAAAGAAATAACGATTTGTTTTCCCACATGAAAGACTATATGTATGCGTAAGTATGTATGCATATGTGAATTAAAGCAATCCTACAGTTGCATGTCTTCTCACTTGGATCAGAAGCTTTCTTGTATTTCTTTAGGGGCTGCAAGATGAGAGCCAGAGTAGGGCATTATTGGCGGAATTTGTTCGTTCTGCAAAGAGAAAAGTGACATTTGGGGTCTTTTCTGAAGAAATAGCATCTTTTTCTTTCTTCTGCCTGGAAAATAATAGTAAACTGATAACATCTTGCTGCAAAATGTTGTCATGCCAGCAGACCATTAGCCACTTCATCTCCAGGAAAAGTTTTTCTGGAGGAGCTTCCCCTCTCCCACCCTCGAAGTATGGTGTCTAAAATGACAGGCTAATTTCAGATTCAGCTGTGATTGAGCACATGCCAATTTTTACATGCTTTACATAACTAAAATAGAGCTGTCTTTAGAAATCTGTATATTAGGGAAATGAGCTCTAATCAGTGAAAGCTTTTTTCATAAGTGGGTATATTCATATAATTTTTACTTTTTTCAAACATGTAGCACTTAAAATTATATTAGGAAGCTTACAGAATTATTACAACATAGCTCACAGCAGCATATTGGAAATAATGGAAATGATAATTCCAGTATTTTCCTAATAGATAACCACTGATATTATATCAGTTGTATAATCATTCTGGGTCTAAACCATCTGCCTTTCATCTGAGTAATATTTTTAAAGATGAAAGAAAATAAGGTCCCCTAAGTTTTACAGATATAAGATGCTGTCAATAAGTTTGATGTTTTCCCTTTTTTATTTATTTACTGTAAAACAATTAGCCAAAATTAATTTAACTGAACTTTGGGATTCTTATTATGGAATGCTTTTTCATGCTTTTCATTTACTTGCATGCTCTGCAAGGCACAATGTGGTGGCTTTTTTGCAAAGAATCTGAAAACCAAAACTGTTAAATATACAGAGCTTGGAAAATCAGATTTGTCCCAAATCTTACTCTTTAAGTGACTACAGAATAGAATTATACCACTGTCACTACCCATAATAAAGGGGAGAACTGAGTAAAGATGTGGACTGAATTAACAGATCTTTTGGATTTGATAGCTGGGTTAAAATAGTATTCGGAAGTGTATCACTGCATACAGTGAGTTTTGAGCATCGCATGGGGTATTCACTCAACAGATTCTCACTTCATGTTTCTCTGTGATCATCTCTGCAGCTTTTTGGTTTCTCTGCTGTTCTTTGTAGATGGTGGGTGACGCTTTAAAAGGATTTCTAATAAAAAGCATGTGCATCCATGGTTATTTGACCACATGCAGTGTTGTGCCATGCAATGGAAAGCAGATAAATACACATATTTTTTAACTATTAGTTAGATTATGACACAAATAAACTGTATCTGGCATGAAGTAATTAAGTATAGGAATTAAGAGGATAGTAGATAATAGAATATGATAAATAATGCCATTTAAATGCTTTGATACCATCTGAGTCATGATGGCAGTGTCCTTAGTCTTGGGACCTAAAGATCCAACTGAATTCTGAAAAACAAAAAAATCAATATCCTGCATATTAATATCCTTCTTTACACAGTGTATCCAGCTGGGTGGTCAAGCTCTCATTTACAGTGCTGATACCCATTTTTGTATCCCTGACTTAGTTAGAAAGTGTCTAGGCTTTTCCTGTTGTTTTTCCTGGCTGCTAATGGGAACTCTTAACTAGATGAGTTTGAGTAATGCTTATATGCTGAACCTTCAAGTGATCAAGTTTGCCATCAAGATCAAGTCAGATGCATGAATGAGTAGCTTTGCTAAGCTGCTGATGTAGACAAGCTACAGGTGTTTTTCATGACCCTGTAGATGCCTGGATAGAATAGTTCCAGTAGATCCTACCGGAAGCCCTGAGGAAGGGATTCATCTGCAGCTGGGCTATGTCAAAGAGAAATAAACACTTCCAGAGCACTGCTTATCTGCCCCTGATGTGAACGTCTAAAGTAGATCGTATGAATTGTGCCTTAAAATTTCCTGTTCCTTTCAGTTGAGGGTAAGGAATGATTTGCTTAGATAGGGATGCTTATGCTTTAGACCTCTGTTAGATTAGATGAGTCTAGTCAATACAGTTTATGATGCTAGCATTCTGCAAATAAGGGTACAAATGATTTAGCTTATTAGTATTACATAGTTAGGACAAAAATTGCACAAAGTGGTGAATTTACAGAAAATTAATTTAGCAGCTCACATAGAACAAGGAGAATAAAGTAATTGGCAAGTGGCTAAGACATGTAAACCCAGATTTGGTGCTTCATGCAATTTGAAAGCTTTTCCCAGAGGTATTGAGAAACCCTCCACAGAGTTGATCTCCACTGATGCACTGTGATGATCATAGCAGTTAACATTCAGCAGAGCTAACATCCAGTGTAATAAGTGCTATAAGGTAAAACCTGAATTGGTGAGTGGTCTTAAAGGATGTTAAGGTAATCCAAATAAAAATGTATTTTAAAATGTATTTTAAAATCTGAGTCACATGTCTAGGATGGAAAAAGGCCATTTGAATTTATGCCTTTATAGTATTTCTTCCAAGAATTGCTTTTGTCCAGAATAGGAAGGCAGATGTTACTTTTGACTTTATGTTTTGCTTTAAAGGCTATTTTCCCTTGCTAAGAGAAGTCTTTAGTACTTAGGATTATGATATTTTTTTCCTTCCTCAACTTGCATACAATTTCTGTGAAATTTGGGGACCTGTGTTTTAAGGAGTAAACAGGAAAGTTAAAATGTTTGAAAGCACACCTTTGGAACAACACAGTAAGGCAATGGATTTGTAAACCTGGGGCTGCTTTTGGTTAATACTTTTTCTGTGAGCATGACAAACTATATAATAAGTGCTGGCTAAATAAAAGCGTTGTTAATACTGTGTCCTACATTTAGTTGTGTGATGAGAAAGTTAATTTGGTTTAGGAAAGACATATCAATGTGTAGCATTGATTCTAGACATCAGTTTGAACACAGAGATGCTTTTAAATGCAGTGTGTCTAGTGCTTCTCTCTTTTATAGATACTGTTAACACTGTTTGAAAATGCATTATTTCACGCAGAGGGTGTCTATAAGTGAGTGAATATGGTATAGTACATCAAGTTAAAGAGTTATTTTAGACAGGGTGTAATACTGAATAATGATGTAAAAGCAGTTTTGTTTCAGTTAAAATCCAGATTTACTGGATTGTTTCGAAGTCCAAAAAACCCAGTCTCTGCCACTTGAACAGTCGTGCTCTAAGGAATATGTGGACATTAGCATAAAGGTTGCACATGTTATACAAAGTGTAATTAAAGAAGCTTTGATCCCCCAAATGTCAACTAGCTTGCTAAGTGTCATAACAAAGTGTCAAGCATCTGGTATACAGTTAATTTGTAGTCATTAACTGCATATTGTTGATGTGACAGTTTGTTAGCAAAGCAAGCTTGACAGTTTGCATTTTGTTATTGATTGACACCTATAGACCTCCCCACCCGTCTAGTTTACATTCTTTATGAGGGTTACTCAGGTTGCACTTCTACTTTTAACTAATTAGTTTAGTTAGTTGGTCCAATATGTTAAAACAGAGTGAAGGCATATAGTGAGCCCAGGACCCCCAATTCCACAGCAATTGTTTCTTGATTGCATGCATCTTATAGATTGGCAACCAGTTTTACAAATGTGCTTTTCTTTTGATATTATTGGTAATCTATAACTTACATTAACATAACCATCCAAAATACCTATTTACATTTAAACAAAGTGCACTTACGATCTAGACTGTGATATCTTCCAGTGCAACTTCTCCAAGAGCCTAAAAGAATACCTTCCTACTGCATTCTATTTTGTACAATGCAGCATAAATATATTTTGGTATGTATAGCTTTTTAAATATTCAGTAGCATTCTGCATAATTTCAAAAGCTGGAATTAATTAAAATAATTAAATTGCTTTTTGGTTTTGGTTCCAATTTCCTCTTCCCCCCATATGATATGAGGGCAATATATCAACAAACTGAGCATGCTAATGAACAGAAATAAATATTATGCAACTATACTTATATCCAGAAAGGAATTTGTGTGCATTTTTTTGTAATGGGTGATGAAAGTGGTTTATGAAAGCAGTAATCTAAGGAATACTGTTTCAAATTAGTTAGATGTTTTGATGTTTTTTGGGCAATTGCGCAAACATCTGAATGTTGTTTTCTAGATTGATCTAAATTACACTGGCTGCACTTTCAAAATTCATGTTTCTTTTCTCTCTTCATAAAGAGAGAAATACTAAGGAACTCCCTATTTATTGATTTTCTTTATTTACCAGTCTTCAGACATTGAATCTTCATCATCCACCCAGTCCACAAGATGTGGACTGGATTAAATTTCTTTTGGAGGCTGTCGTCTCTGCTTAGAGTGATGCTGACATAATACCAGAAGCGAGATACAAAGTTCTGCTCAGTTCCACCACCCTGGCAGTACTCAGACTCATGTTTTAAAGTGTGTCTCTGACAGCTGCTTCTGGAGGTGTGCTAGCCAGTAGTACTTTTCATGTTGTATGTTGTATGCATGTGTGAGTGTTACCACTTGGTTTTCCATCAGTAACACCATTTTCACGCCCTACAAATGTTACATGCAGATTTTTCATCCTAGAATTTCAGATTGACTAAAAATCACAATAAACTTGATTTTCAGTAAATATCTTGCTTCTGTTTGTTTTAGGTTTTTTTTTTTACTTGTAATCTTAATAGATAATGCAGATTATAGCTTCTCAGACTTTGTTTTATTTAGACTAATTTTAACAAAAATTGAAATACATAATTTCATGATGTGTGGTGAAATTCCTGATATTGTGTTTAGAAGAAAGATGACAAGCACTTGAGGAGGCATCAAATATTTCAGTAATAGCACAGACTTTATTTTTATATTTTGATTATTATGGGGAGAGTGTAATGAATAATATCTGGAGTGCTTGAATAAATAAGAAAGGAGAAGCAGAAAGGATTTATTGGTTCTTCACTTCTCTTTCTGGTGCACTGAAAAGATTTGTTCATCCACTGCTGTTGGTGGTATTGCATGATGCTGAGGGCCATACTGAGTGGAGAACACTGAACTTTTCTGCATGGAGGAACTAAGAGCAATTGTTACCTTTTTGTCAAGAACAAAATGTGAGATCCTGGTGTTAAAGACAACCACAAAATTCCCACTGTCCTTTTTTTGGCCACTATTTTGTGTTGCTGCTGCTTCCAAGTACAAGAGAGTGTCTATGTAGAGCCACTCAGTGGTACTAAAGCTAGCAGCTGAATTTCTCTGCTTTTGATCCTTGCAGAAGCAAGTTCCTAAAACTACATAAGGATCAGTATATGAAAATTCTGACAATTTAAGGATACATAAAAATGCAAATAATGGAGAGTGGTTTTTTTCCTTACCATGTAAACAATGAATTCAGAGAAGATTGGAGCAAAACATTCTTTAAATTATTTTTCTGAAAGAATTTAACTGAGGTACAAATAAATTGTACAGTTGGACTTGCCTCCTTTTTATTAGCTCCTTCATGCTTGACATACTTAAAGTTTCCCATAATTTAAAGTGGAAGAGAAAGCTCAGTGCCACATTCCTATTCCAATAACAATTGTTGTATTCTTTGTTTATTCTTTAAAGGTGTTTTTTTCTTTTACACAAAACTTTGACATTTTGGAAAAACATTGACTACGTAAATCACAACTTGTTAAGATAGCTTTAAATAGTGCTCTTGGTACATATCAGTAAAGACCTTGGCAGAGACTGTATCCTTATGGTTTTGTTTATTTATTTATCTATTATTTAAGGAATTCTATTTTGTTGTAAAGAAAAAGGCATTTGGCTCTAGCAGCATAGAATTGGAAGGGACCCACAAGGATCGTAGTGTCCAACTCCTAAATGAATACTGTGACTACAAAAGCAATTCAGTGCTTAAGCATAACACAGTTTTTATTGCAAAATAAATTCACTTAATAGAAAATCTAGCATTTTGCCTGTACAAAAAAAAAGGAAAAAAGCTCTATTTTGCTTATATTCAGATTACCACAGTGTGGTCCAGGTTTTGTTTAAATGGTTGAAGAAGCAGTTTTGAGTATCCACTCTCACTTGCTGTGATGCTGTTCCTACATGGAAGCTGTTCCCACTTGCTCCTGGTTCAACCTCTATGAAACGCTCTCACAACATAAGCAAAGTGATTTCCTCACATAATGTCTTTTACTGCAAACAGCGTGGCAGTTGTACCTATGAGGTGATCCTCCTTGAGGAGCCTTGTCTAAATGAGAAGATGCATTTCAGAATGTGTGTTTAGTTAGTGTTTACCAGAGCATGAGTATAGTGCTTGGGGACAGTTTTGTAGCTGGTGTAATTTAACATAATGTCAATGCAGTCTGTGGACCTGTTATAGTTTGCGCCAACTGAGGGTCTGCACTAATTTTTTTTTTATAGGGATGCTTAATTTTTTTATATAGGAATGCTGAGCACCTCTTTCTGTGGGTAATTTACTTTTGCTTTGTCAGAAATATTACCCGTTTCTCATTCCTTTCTATTTGGAGTCAACAGGTTGCCCAGAGAAGCTGTGGATCCCTGAAGTGTTGAAGGTCATGTTGAATGGGACCCTGGGCAACCTGGTCTAGTGGAAGTTCCCTGCCTGTGGTGAGAGGATTGGAACTAGATGGTTTTTAAGGTTCCTTCCAACCCAGACTATTCAATGATTCTATGATGATCTAATTCACAAACTGTGCATTTCTGATGGTTAGTTATGTCAAATAAAGTAAATAAATTATTGGATTTTTAGATTACATTTGAGAGTAGGTGTTTGAAATTTCCTGTTCTAGTGAAAAAGATAATGAGGACTGATATTTTTAAAGAAGTATTTTGAAGAAAAGTTTTTAAAAAAACCAAAGTATTTATGTATACTTCAATGGTGCTAAAATAGGGAAGATGTGGACTTTTCATTCATTTTTTGCATTATTTGTGGTGGAGATTGATACTGTTCAGAAAACTTATTCCTAGGTGGTATTAGGTTGGTACTTTTTAATCTTTTTTTTAAATGCTTCCACCCATGTATGTAATATGTATTTTTATCCCGGTTTCTTAAAGAAGTAAGACCTGCATATTTACCTGTTTCTCCGTTTCGTGGTTTAACCTCATCTCTTACAAGGTGTTGGTTCAAGTGTTGGTCTAGGTGAGGCATGAGGATAGGGTGATCTTTCCAGTGGAAACACTCAGCACCGGCTAAGTAAAAGGACAACAAAAAGATGTCAAAGGGAAATTACTTTAGCTGTCCAACAGCTTCCTCTCTTTTGATTTCTACTTTTACAGAAGTGGAATCCAGAAATTATCCAAATTCCTGAACTTCAAACACCATTGTTTTCAAACTGTTTCTTGAAAAAAAACCAAACAAACAAACCAAAACAAATCTTTACCTTCCTTTTGAATTATTTTCTAATGGAAAAAAATAGTAGACAGATGAACCCTTTGTGACCTGCCTCCATGTTAATCCTTAAAACGGTGGCAAATTATGCAAAAAAATCTTCCTGGATTTATCTCAGATATATCCCATTGGCCAGGAAACATAATTAATCCTTCTTCTTCAAGTAAGTCAGGTCTCTGATAAATGTGTGGTATGAAAATCCTGCTAGCAGGTGTTAAAGATGAGATGTGCAATTTCCTGGATTACTGTACTTTCTAGAAGGCTGGTTCATGTTACCTCTGACTCAGAGGAGAACTACTGAAGAGAAATATCCAGAAGAGAAATATCCTCTTTGGGGAATGCTTCCTTTAGTAGGTACAGGAAGTCAGGTTCAGGTCCTTTGTCATGTGCATCAATCAAATGCTAGAAACCTTGCTGGCACTAAGCAGGATTGAGCATAAACATGTCCCTAGAGCTAACGACTTCAGTATTTGCTGTTTCTTGGTCCAAGGGAAGGTGAGGCCAAAAGGCTCCATCAAGACAGGGTACTAGACACTGGAAAATGGAAATCCAGATTGATTTCTATTGATTATGAAGAAGTTGCTTTTTAATTTACCTGACTTGTTTTATATAGCAGAAGAGCAGTAAGGACAAAGGACTGGCTTGAGTTTTGGCAGTTTTAACTAGGATTGGAAACTATGTTTTTATCTTAGATAGCCTTACAGATTTTAAGTGCTACTTAAACTTGAATTCAATTTAGCTGCCATACTTTTTTTTTTTTTTTTTTTTTTTTTTTTGTCCCCACAATAGATATTCCCCAAAGCTTCTACTAAGAGAAAGTTAGGATTTTCAAGTCAAACCTGGCATTAAGCAAGCACGACCTGGTGCTTATTCCTGGACATTTGTCTGCAATAAGATAGTCTTTGAAACCTCTTCTTCCCAGGGATGCTTTTAAAACCTTTGAAACTTCTTTTTCCCAGGGACATGTCTGGTGCAGTGTTCATATGACACCAGAAAAATAAAACATGATTTTGCAATTAGCATTCTCTTTCACCCCCTCCAAATCCTTTCTTCTAGTCTATCATCTCAGTCAGAGATGCCTCTCTCCTTATGCCAAGACAAAAAATATTAAAAGAGTATCCTGTGATAAGCCAGGGGAGACATAATAGATAAATTGTGTGTGACAACTCCAGTACCTTTTTCAATTTGCCACCATTATCTCAGATACAGTTCTCTTTCCTCTAAACCAGAGGAAAGGAGTTTCTTATGCTTTTATTAGTTGGGCCACCACTGGTAGAACCCAAATTTGTTGACCCAAGTTGGTGTACTGAATTTCAAACAATTATCCTTAAAATTGATGAAAAATTTGCTTAGTCCATTCACCAACATGTGGACAATACAAAATCCAAAGGTTTTATGTGCCATGATAATATCAGTGCCCACTTATGTTTGTTCAGAGTCGTTAGTTGTGATTCCAATCAGGTTTCTGCTGCTTAGGAAAATGGTAGCTTAGATATTCTGATGCTAAATTGGTGAAAATCTCTGTCAACTTTGTAAGGAGTCTAGAGGTGGTTTAGAGTCCATTGGGAATGCCTGCCTTAAGCCCTAAGCCTCTCCCTGAAGAAGATTAGTGCAAGGTTATGCCAGGGTGTTTATTAACTGTATGCCATTTCTACCTTCTCTCCTTCCTGACAAAATGAAGTTACTCCCGATTGACCAGTTATAGACAAAATCCTCCTGGCATATCCAGCCCTGGATGGCAGATAAGGATGATTGAGTGCTGGTTTAGCTGTGTAAACTGTCTACTGGTTCCTTTAGGAGGGGTTTGAAGATGGATTTTGCAGACAAAAGGCTAGAATTTCATCTGGCATACAGACATGGACCCATTAACTAAGAGAAGAGCTTTTAGGGTAAAACAGCTGACAATCTGGCATAAAATCATGAACACAGAGTTGAGAAGTATGTAATTTTTTTTCAATGACTGTTTTTTCCCCCTTTTTTTCATAGTTGGTATTTACGAATATTTAGTTCCGTCTACCTGTTGGATTGACTGTGTGAGATGCTGTAGCTGGGGCTTTTTCTGAAAGTTAGAAAATAATAAATTGCATACTGAAAGGTTTTCTGCAAATGCTTTGCTCCAGGGAAAAAAAAAAAAAGCAAAACCAAAAAAAACTACCAAAACCAACTAAAACCCACTCTCTCCAGTTTCTGGTTGCATTTATTTCTCATCACATCTTTTATTTGCATGCTTACCTTTGAATTATCAACATCATTTTAGCTTTCTCACTAATCTAATGTGGATTACCACACAGTCATTCGGAAATCAAAGTGACAAGAAAGGGATTTATATTTTGTTAAAACATGGCTAATATTTCACTTCTTTTTCCTTGTACCTAAATTTAGAAGGTGCAGACTATTCATCAGGCTATTCTGCAGAACCCTTCTGTATGTGGTAGAAAAGCTGATTTGTATGCATGAACTCTCATTCATGTGTTTGTGCTAGCTTTAAGTAGCAACACAGCTTTTAATTGTGAGGTTTTAAGTTCTGCAATTAAAATTTACCCTTTCTACTGAGAGGATTGAGTGATAGCTTTTTGATTTACTTCAGACAGTTTAGACAAATTATATTTAAAAGCACATAAACATGCAAGATGCATTTCCTGACTATATGAAGGTCAATATGTCTTAGGCACATTTGCTGAAAGTTTTACTTTGAATAGCTAATGATATTTTCCTACTGTATTGCAGAGAACATGCTAAGATGCTGCAAAGAATTTTCCTGTCAATCTCCTCCAAAGATTCAGTTTGCTTGAAAACCATGTTGAAAAAGACCTTGATGAGTTTAGTTTATAAATTTTCCCTTGTGTAAAGTTCTGTCAATAACATTCATTTATTTGAAATGAAATATGGCTTATATAAAAGCCAAATAGCAAATTACCCAAAGTACCTCAGAGGTGTGTTCGTATTCATAAGGTAGATAAACGACATTTAAGAGGTGTGGTTATATGATCAAGGAATCTTAAAGTAGATGAGGTAGAGTTCATACTGCAGAGTTTTGTAGATGATGGGTACATGATGTCTTCTCATGAGAAAAGAAGGGAATGAGTACGTTGTTAGCTGTTTCGTTTTAAATGTTGTTACTGATCTTAATTGCAGATGTGCAAAAAATAAAGTGCATCCTCAAGCTGGTAAGTCTGCAAAACTGCATAAATATCTGTAGTATAATGTACTGTTGTCTGTTTACAGTAACACAGACTATTGGATGTCCTTTAGTTTATATCCACATTAAAGTCTCTGTAAGAAACTTGCCCAATCTTGATTTCAGAAGTTCTTTTCAAAGAATTAGTACCACGTGTGACAATTTTATCAGTAATCAAAAATTTGTTTTGTTTTTAATATGAATTTTAGAATCTAGATTTTTTCTTTTTAAAGAAGTATTACATTATTTACTAGCTGTGAAAAGCTTGTATTTTTTATTTTCTGTATTTCTGTTCCAATTCATATCACTGTTGTCTCTTGAAGTCCTCACTGTGGACCACTGCACTACTCAGAGCAGACACTCAGTTCCTGCCCCAAGGAGTCCTTGGTCTAAGTATAAGCAAAAGACAACAGATGAATGCTGCCATATGGAGTATATGCAAATGAGATAATATTGATCAACATGATAAGCATGCTGTGACTCTTAAGCTATATGTGAACCTTTTTTGCAGTTTGCAGACAACTTATTCACATTCCCATTTCAAGTGTTCTACCAAGTATATATATGGTATGTACTGTATGTATAGTGGATATATAAGGTCACAGCTGCAGTAATAGTAATAAAAAAGGCTGAAAAAGAATCTCTGTGCTGTCAAGAACAGTTTACATTTTTTAAAAAAATCAGATGTTGAAGATTTCCTCGAAAGTATTACTTAAAACAGCACAGTGTACTTAAAACACAGTATCAGATTGTTTTTGTCTGAACAGTATGTGATTTTTAAGGCATCAATTCTTTTATTCTTAAAGTAATGCATGTAATACAGCAATCAAAGAATGGAACACAGATGTGTTGATCATATGTTTGCAATATGTGTGATCATGTTGCATGTAACAAAAATTAAACTATATTCAAAATTTTAGGTAATTATTGCAACTCAAGAAGGAGATGATATATAAAACAAAGAGTGGAGGATTTGAAGGTTTCAAAGTGTAACGTGCAAAAACAAGACTTTTATTTGTTAAGCAAAAAAAATTCCTTTGGTTTCATAAATTAGTGAAATGTAATGTTTTATCTTAGTATTTGGCAACGTATGGTTGATTCTAAATATATTCAAATTTTATTCTGGCTAGATTCAAGAAGGTGACATGAGTGTGGAAAACAAGGTGAACGTGTCTAGAGTTCACTTCTCATTCATCTAGGTTACTGTTATCTTAATGTTTAAATGTATCCTGCTGCAGCAACAAACAATGTTGCTTTCTGTGTTGTGTTCCAGCTAGGAACTTGCTATTTTTAGGAAGTTTGTAATAATCCTGAACTGAGCTTACATGCTCGGAATGATTATTTGGCACACCATTTCTCTCATTAATATTGTTTTTAAGCAATTAGCATGGTGTGAAAGCCTGGAAATGGATGAGGTGCCTCTGTCTTGCAGAGTGGGGCCTCTCTTCTCAGTTACAGGTATTCAGTGGCCCATAGGAATTGAATCTGTACTTTTGGTGTAATATTTAGTAGGTGTCACCAAGACATCTTCTCAGTTCCAAAAGTAAACTGAGGAGTGAAAGGGCATGAGAGTAAATTCTTTTTTATTTCTTGGTGAAAGTAGAAGTGTGTTTGGAAACTTTTTTTTTTGTGGAGGATGGCACTATCGTTTAGTCTTCATATCACAAAATTCCATTTGAAATGATGGGACAACCTTTATCATAATCTTAAACCAAACCCAACTTTCCAGCTTACTTTTTATTGCTAAAAAATAACTTTTAGTAGAATATGCTTTGGTACTCCTCCTTCTCTAGGGGCGCATGGGAGAAGGAAGTGGACATTTGGGAGACCAGAGCTGGAATGGGACTACAAATGGATCAAGTCTCTCTATGGGATTAATTCAGTGATGAACCTGGTGCCTTTTTTCATTTTACTAAAAGAAAAGCTGCTTTACAAGTGTTACGCTAATGTAAGTGTTAATGTTTGCTTAGGAGACTAGAAGGAGACTTGCTTGAGGCTATTAGGAGAAATAAAGGTTCTTTAATATGAAAAGTAGAGGAAAACATGAAAAATGCGGGTGTATTAAATCAAGAATCAGCATACAGTAGATGTGTTTGTATGTGGGGTTTCTGCATTGAAAAAAACCCTCAGTACTAACACCTCTAAATATTTAGAAGCACATTTAGTAGATTTAAAAATGTTCTTTGGAAAAATTTCGGTTCCATTTCAGATACTTATTGAGGAGCTATTTTTCATTATTGGTGTGACTTTAACCTCTGATAAATGGAAGTAATCATCTGTTCTTATTTATCGCATTTCTGAAAATATTAGGTGTGGGTTTTTTAATATGGCAGTTAGGCAATAAAGTTGCTTTACAGGATACCGAAATATCATTCAGTGAAAATACTACACATGGTTTATATTCAAGTTCTTCATTGTTCAAAATTCAATTTTCCTCCATCCTTGTGCATTATGTTGATGGTGTTGACTTTAAGGGGTACATTTTCAAAGTCTTTTCTTCAGGATTTATAGCTAAATAACTCCCATTAATTTTAATGGCAAATGTGTGGCTAAATCCTGTGTACTGTTTTTGAAGAATGTGTCCCTAAGGTTATTGTTTTACACACTTCTGTGTATATCCAGCTATCAAAGTTTATATTTTTCAGCTGTTTTATATAATACACACATGAAAGTGTAACATATATAATAATGTTAAACAGATTTTGGTCTAAAAGATACCAGCTTTTTTTTTTTTTTAATATTTTTCCAAAGGATAAAGCAACATAAATTGCAGTCAAATTTTCACCATGTATATTTTATGCAAATCAAATTTACGGCTGTTTTGTTTGTTATTCTTATCTTGGCTCTGTAAATACATGTTCAGTTAGGCAGTTCCCTCATACTTACCATTATCTGCAAATTCAACAGTAAGTAACCTTTGAAATAACAAATTCTGCTATTTTTCATTAAAATGTGAAGAGTTAATTATGTATTGTAGTCTATTCACAATAATATTTGTAATGTTTCTGTGTTAATCTTAGCTCTCATTATTCACAAATGCCTGTGGCATCTATGAGTTATTAGGGCCTTCTTTTGTGGTATAAACATGCTTTCCTTTTGCAATGGACATCTGTGTGGCTTGTACTAATAGAAAAATCAGCTTCTTTTCCACCAGAGAGGTAGGAAATTTCACAAAACATAGTATCATCATTTGGCACAATTACTTTCTTTTTGTTTTGTTTTGTTTTTAACTTCTTAATCATAATCATAATGAATTCACTGCTTGGAAGAGTATTCCAGATAATCAGAAACTAGCTAAACAGTATATGTTGCTTTAGCTGGCTGTATGGTAACTATTTTGTTTTCACTTAAAAAAAAAAAAAAAAAAAAAGTTCAGTGAACTGAATAAATGGGATAATCTAATTGGCCACATTGCCTAGCCCAAAGTACACTAGTATGGTTAAAAAGTACACTCTTGTAAAAATAAGTAAATCTATTAGAAACTTAACTTTGTTCTATTTTGGAATAAAAAATATAGCAAAGAGGGAGGAGGAAAAAATTATGGTAGATATTTACTAAAAAACACAGACAATATGAAAGGATTAAAATGCTTTAATCAGACAGAAAAAAGGGCTTTGGCTACTTGATTAGGGCTGATTTCCACCATCTGCTTATACTTACTGAGGATCTAGCCCTGACTGAACACTAATTTGTGCACTTCCTAGAAATTGAAATCTCTCAGCAAGCAAATTAACAAGAGCAGGGATTCAGCAATAATGGAGCTCCTCGGCTTTTGTTTCCCTCTGACAGATGGACAGGGTGCGCTCAAATTGAATTCAGCTTTAATTGCATTGTGCCATTTAAAATTTTATCTGCTCCACAGATTTTGTTTACAGGTTTCAGGATTCCAAACCTTTGGAAATTTTTTCAGCCCTGGGTGAAATAAAGAGCACTATAATTCTGTGTGACTAGTAGGTGTTCATTACCACTCTTTGCCCTAAAGGGTGGCATGCTGAAAAAAGGCAAAGAATTCTATTTTCAAGCCCTAAATTGATGGGTGGAGAAGTACAATTTTTCTCACTGTAAATGCTCTCTTATTGAGTATCTATTCATAAATAGAAATATTGTTAAAATCTGGGCTAGAAAATAAGATGTATTGGGAGCTGCTTTGATTTTCTGTCATTATTAAGGCACCACAAACTTTTCTCAGCTGTGAACTCTGTTGCCTACAGTTATGAATATTTTTGTGTTTTAGAGATAAATTTTTACAAAATGAATAGTGACATTGTAGAACTTCCTGCCTTTTTCCTGGCTGAAGGTTAGCTAGATTGTAGAGGCTAATGACAACCTGTTCCTTTTGGATGAGATGTGAAATGGGACTAAATACTTTGCTTGGGCTCACTGCTAAATGAAATAAGCATTGCTAAACATTCCTGTGACACCAACATTGGAGATGCCTTTGTAACAAAACTGATTATCAGTTTGTGAGCTCTTTTTCTTTAACCTGTGTGGTTAGTGTATGCTGAACTGTGGCTATTCTGCTGGTAAACCAGAACTCCTAGAACTCGAGTAAGCCATGCTAAGTTTATTTCAACTCCAGCAAATGCTGAACTCTCTGCAGTGCTTCTAGGGACCCAAGTTTCATACTGACACACTTTATGTAAATGTTGTTCTAATTTTATTTTTTGCTGAACATCTGCAGCAAAGATTGCTTCTTTGTACAGAAGTACAAGTGTTTCACACACCTACAAGCTGTTTTTTTCAGAACTTACGTTCCTGGCTGTTCCATATATCACAGTGATACAGTGATACTGAAGTATTTGCTTTGTGAGGTAAATTTTGTAGTCATGGATGAAATTTCAAAGTCTGAGGGAAAGCAAGGATCTAACTTAGCTTTGTTTGCACTGCAGAATGGGCTTACTTTAGGTCTAACCTCCATTTTCAATTTTATTTTTTTATGCAGAATACCACAAAAATAAATTTCTTCTAAAAATCAGTTATGTACATTTATGGATGCTAACCAAGCTATACCTGTGCTTAAACATGTTCCAACAAGGAAATATATTAAAAAAAAAAGTCATGGCAAAGGCAACATCTTGTAAAAAATTAATACATATCTTTTTATACCAGCAAAAAAAGTCTGGTGTTATACTTTCTTCCACTGGCTTGGAAGATCAGATGTAAGCAGAGCCAGTCTTGATAAAGATTGTGGCCTGATGCTGCTAAAGTTGAATACAGTTACTTGGGGTTACCAGTTCCTTTGACCAGATCTTGGTGAGGATTTTTAAAGAACAGTATCGTACCTGAAACTCTTGTTGCAATGGTGACCCTCCAAATGCAAGCGCCTGACATTGATTCTCTTGAGCATTTCTAAAGGGTCAAGTTGAGAAAAATTAAATTTCATTTAAATATCTTCCATATTTTTCAGTCTTTCATGATTTGAGTTAGTAAAATATTGTGAAGTGCTTGAAGGAATCAATTTCCTTATGTTGTTTTGACCTAAAGTCTTTGAGACAGTTTACTGTGCTGTTCCTGGTATAGAGTGTTTAGAGATGTAGTGGTGAAATGTAATGGGTTTTTTTTCATTACTATTTTGTGCTACAGTAGCACTTTAAAGCAGTGGGGCTGTATTGTTAGATGACATAGAGAAAGGGCTGTTGCTCTTTTGAAGAAATACTGAAGGTAATACAAATAATAGAAATGGACTTTGAGACTAGGAGCACAAGAGGTATTAAGAAACCTTAACAGAGATTGTCTCTTTATGCAGTAAGTTTTCTAGGCTTTCCTCACCCTCTGCATGACTTCAATCCTTTCTGCTTAGCAGTAGAAATACGAATAGGTTAAAGTGAGAAAATATCTTTTGGCTGAGGTAAGAGAAACCTTAGGAAACATCCAAGTCCTTTGTGCTGAACAGTAATTGGTAGCTGATGAATTCTTCTTTTGCCAAATCCAGGAATGAAGCAGTCAATTGGAGTTTTGCCATTGTCATCAGTGGGAACGGGATCATGCCTATTCTGCCTTAATCAGTTACGATATGAGAGATTTATAGGTAGGAAGTATATACACAACGGTTTCCAGTTCAATGAGTTTACACTAACAGCTATGAGATTTTTGGCTAATTCCCTGGAGTCCTCCCATCACATTTCTTCTCTAGGGTCAGCTTCATTAGATTCTGTGGGATTTTAAGTAGGAAAACTAAATACCCCCCTATGGTGGCTTCATTGTTCTCAACACAAGATGGATTTGATTTATCAGCATGAGTTTTTGAAAGGGACCATGGAACTGTTAGTATTGATGTTGGAGTCTACTATATGCTAAGGACCAGGTTTTTGAAATACACTATTAGACCTCTCCCATTCCATGCAATTAGAATCTACTTGCTGCTCTGATTTGGTCTCCTGTCTCTGAGCATCAAATAGCTGAGATTTGGTGTTAGGAGTTTAGTGGTTGTGTAAGTAAGTTCTTACAGTAAGTTCTTTTCTAACAACTTAGTTTAGTGAGAAATAGTACAAAATCTTTTTACTTCCACGAAGTGGAAGAAAATCCAGATAAATGTAACTATAATGTTGATGTGCACATACCATATCCATTAATACTTATATACACCTAGGTTTAACTTTAGTAAGGGACTTTTCAATGAAAATATTTTTAACTTCTGGAGCAACACCCAGAATGTTGCTTCCATATGTAATAGGTGAAAGCATTTCTTTTACCCTAAAAAATAATGTAGAAGTAGGTCTCACTAGGCTGCTAGTGAGTGCCCTAAACCTAATTACTTGTGATCATAAAATCTTAAATAATTTTGTGTGATGGGTGGCTCAGTTTGAATAATAGCCATCTGTAATATTGATCAGCTGGCCAGTTGTCTGATGTGTATTCCTGGGAGTGAGCTCCTGTGGTTTTGAACTTTCTCATGTGAAGAACCTCAACCTTTGCATCTCGTTGTCTAGCCAAATTCCCAGATCTCTGAAACTTTCCACAAAAGGGGACTTTGTGGGGTAGAAAATAAGAAAGCCAGTCACGGTGACTCTTGCAAGGAATTTAAGCCTTTTAGTGTGTGCGAGGTGCTCTCCTAGCATGCCAGTTGGGTTGAGTTCGTTAGACCCCGAGATCCTCATTTTATGATGAGCAGTTGACTTTATAACTAGGATGAGTCTTTAACATGTGTGTATCCCAAAAACTGAGAAAAGTAAAATAATAAAGCATAGGAACTTACAGGACTAGTTTCTGTTTTAGAGCAATGCTCAGTTTAACAGCTTTTGAATTTAATTGAAATTCCATCTCAAAAGTCTCACAAGTTTCAAGTTAAATGACTTGATAGGTTCTTAAATGCATTTTTCTTTTCAAGTTGAATATGGTAGCATTTGTTAGAAGCCAGGTTCTGTTAAAAATATTCCTGATGGAAGAATAGTTTTAGAAGCCTTTTATTTTCTCATGGTAGTTTTTTCTAAACAGGAACGCAGAGGAAGTATTGTCTAAATCAGTTTAGGTGATTAGGAAATTATAATTAAGGGCAACTGTGTCTTTTATGCTGGTATTTTTTTCTTATCCTATTGAAAAAGATTGATTATACTGAATTAAAGTTACTTGATGGCTGCTAGCTGTGTTATTTTTCACATTTAAAAACAACCTTGAATGTATTTTTAGTTCCTTTTTTTTTTTTAAGCGGTGGTATACTGTGTTATTTTCTCTGCCCAAGGACTTTTACATCTTGAAATCAAAGTAGATGTTTCTAATGTCACTCATTTTAACCAGAAACGTTTGCTTTTAAAATGTTGTTAGTCTTGGTCACTTGTACTTAATTAAGATTTCAGACGTGGAGTTGCCAATCAACATACTAAATGTACCTCTCTCCTCTGTTTTCACAAGCAGGCACCAGGAGATTCAACACAGTAGTTGATAGCTGGTATGTGATATCTGTCTCCTGGTTTATAGCCTGGTACAATAATGTCATTGCCCCATGTGGCAAATGGTGTAAGCTATTGTAAAACTGTTTGTCTATGTGATTAAGACATTGCAGCAGTGTGCAGCACCAGCCAATTACTTTTTTTAATTTAATTATAGCAGAAAAAAGAGAATAGCATAATCGAAATTCTTGTCATAGGGAATATGTAAAATGTAAATTGAAGAGCCATGAAAATTTCATGCATTGGCAGGCTGATTTGTTCTTATTTTCAACTTGTTATGAAGACTGAGTTCTTTAAATGCAATAAAACAAGACATAGCAGTGTTTAGTAATTACTTAGTTCTACATCAAAATAATTATATACAGTATGTGTTTGCAATCCACTCTGCTGCGTATGAATGTAAAAATGAACACTTCAGGGCCCATATCAATTTTGTCTTTTAGACAGTGTAAATAAAGCTGAATCTTCAACTTTCAAATTAAAACTGATAACCTTGGGCAATCAGGGCTTTTATAAAGAAGGGGAAAAAAAACTTTAGCTTGCCTCAGAACAGGTTGTGTCTCTGGAATGCTTCTGGGACTAAAGAGATCAATTAAGTGTGTATAAACAAACAGTTGGAAAAAAGCTACTAAAACAACAGAGGAGAAAGCTCTCTATTGGGCTCCAGGGGCCTGGGGGAGCGAAGTTTCATTAACTGGATCTGAAGTCCTATGGCCTTCTATAAACAGGCATTAATTAAAGAATGTAAAAAATAAAGTTTCAGACCTTGCAATATGTTAATGATCATATGATTCAGGGCCTGGGAAGGAGAGGAGCAGCAGAGGTCATAAAATAAGCATGAAGCATTTAATATGAGTGCTTGGCAGGGATTTCTGCAAATTAGTTGGTTATTTGCTGGTCCAAAGCAAATTAAGGTGATTTTGCTTCACTTGCTAATTTTTTATGTGCATGCTTGGCAAAATGTTTTTCACAAATGGATGAAGGTTATTGTTAATGGCATAATGAGAAATATTAACATATTTAAATAAAACAGTGTATTCTGACATAGGCCACAAGTGCTCACTTTTACATGTGTATTTAAATAGACCTTCTCCTGTAGCAGAGAAGCAGCATTTCAGATAAAGTTCGTACAGGAGCTTATGTTTTTTGTAATATCCTGTTTATAGATTGTATTATTTAAATCCAACTAATACCTGAAACTTTCTGTAAAATGACACTACCCTTCTGAAACCCTGAAGGAACACTTCAAGGTTTTAAGTAGAACTTAACACTTGTGTTAAATACAAAACCTTTTTTTTTTTTTTCTTCATATCTTAGTTTTCATAAATTATAATTGATTTACAAACCTTTTTGTTTTCATTGCCTGGGATGTTTGCTTTTTATATCACTTCCAGATCCTAAAATGCTTTAAGTTCTTTATTATTTCTAGGAAAGTTAAAGTTTTTTTTGAACACATGGGAGCATATGTACATTCAGTATACTTATGTATAATTTAGTATATTTCTATATAGGTATATAGAAATATTCTATTTCTTCCTTTCCAGACTCTTTTAAAATCAAGTCAGGACCAAACATAATCTGTTTCTTCTTTACTATTAGGAGTAGAGTGAGAGTGATGTTTGCTCACTTCTTTCAGCACCTACTGTTGAAAAACAAAGTAGCAAAACAAAAAGTCCAAGGAAAAGGATAGGAGTTGACTATTCGTAGTTTCAGGTAATGGGATCTTACTCCACCTTGGTCAAGTAGGACATTTCTCTTGTCACTTGGTGTTCTTTCATCTGTTCAGTCATATGCACTACTAATTCATTACTTTTGGCATCTAATTACTCCCTTTATTTGCATTTTTAAATTTATATCCGTTACCTAGCGGTTTAAGAGAAGGAAGTGCTTGATAAAATCTAGAGGGACAGAACTCTGTGTCTTTAAATTCTCTGAAGTTAGGAGATGGATGTGGCAAGAGTGCATAGTAGAGGGAGGTAGTATGAGTAGGAAGCTACTATTGACATTGTTCTGTTGCAGCAATTTTAGATGGACAAATTGCAGTTGAGAAAATTTCATGACTCGGTAAAATGAGCAATGATGACATCTGTGGATGCAGGTCTGTTCATATCTTTGCAGAGCCTTTAGGGAAATAAATATCTCGGAACATTCGGTGAAGTGAAGCTCACTCAATAAATCAACCTGACACAATAACACTTCTGGCACATGAGCTCTACTTCTCCTCAGCACCACCTACCCCTCTGTGTTCCTGTGCTACCAAATGGTGTCTCCCCACAGGCCTCTAAATCAAATCAGAGCACACAAATACAGTGAGAATTTATTGGGAATTGGTTTTGTTCGGCAAAAACATTACTTATTAGATGAACTGAAATGATAAATTTTGACCCTTTAAGTGCTGAGGAAGTTCAGACACCTTTCTTAACTAGAAAAGGTAAGATAAACTTTATGCTACGTTACAGAAGGTAAATAAACAGGAAGATAAGTTTAAATTCTGGTTTGTCAGAGGGAATATGCAAGTTCTCTGAGATAAGTTAGCTTTTGAACTTATTAATTAGTTGGTCTATATGGGAAATACAATTAGAATCTATGAAGTTCTAGCCATAGAAATAACAAACACGCCACCCTGTTGCACTGGGGCAGTAGAACAAGGAGTGTTGCAGCCAGTCCGAGGTAGCTGCTATTCTTATATAAAACCATTTAAACACATTACTTCTATGGTCTGAAGCTCGAATGTGTAGATTTGTGTATTCTCTCTGTTGATTAGAGTTACTGAAAGCAGATGGTGAAAAGGAAGGGTTCAGTGCTTTTTCTCTTTATACTTTAGAGATTTGGAACAGAAACATTTAGAATAAATGAAGAGTCCCTATGTTCAGTAAAGTAAAATAGGGCTCAGTAAATAATTTTGATAAAAGTGTATCACTTGGCTGGAAAAAGAAAGGTCTGGGGAATGTTAAATCTTTGTTTTATTCTGAAACAAAGGAGTACTTTTAAAAATTACAGACATTTCCTTGAGAAATGACATTTCCATGAACTTAAGCATGGAGATATTCGTGCATGCATAAAATTACCTGTCTGTAAGTATTAAAGACATACATAAAAGTACATAAAACAATGAAGGAGGATTGCTTTGCAGATGACTTTCTTATTCCAGTGTGATTAACTTGTTAAACTCTCAATGATCTGAGAAGTAAACTGATATTTGAAAGAGCAGTTATTTAAAATGGCAGGAAAAGATGGGGCCTTACTGTGCTTCTGTTTTGCCCTCCATCTAAAAAATCTAATAACCTTTTAGATGATTATCTAATTAATAAGATTTCTTTCTAATTAGGTTGAAATTGTAACATTTCGTGAATGTCCCCTTACTAAGCAAGTAACTTCTTAGAATACCTGCGCTCTGGGGAACATGAAATCTCTTTTCTCAAGGGAATTATAGCAGCCTTAAGATTGCTAAACTAGAACATCTGATGGATTTCTGATTGAAATGCCAAATGCTACTTTACAGAAGTGGATTTAAATCTGAACAGTATTTTACATCCTATCAAGTAAAGAAAGTACAGAAAGCATGTAGGTCCAATTTTTTTTTTCCTTTTATGTTTCATTTCAAGCCAAGGACAATAAGCTAATGGACTTAGACTCTGTATTTAGCTGAAATAAAAAGTTCTGATATTTCATTTGTTTGTATGGCACCAGAAGCTGTTTATAGGACTTTTTTTACAAATTATGTTATCTGTCCCTCTCCCCTTTTTTTATAGGAAAGGAAGTTTTAAGGAAAAGAAACACTAAAATAGTATATCTTATATTTAACCACTGTTCTAGCAGAACACCAAACTTTTCTGTACATAGTCATTGTGCTTGAAGTGTATTAAAGCAAGAAGGTCTGGGCAACACACTGAGTGGAACTTGGTTTTATTGTTTGTGTTGTTGGAGTTTGTTTCTGTATCTGGAGGAGCAGAAGTATAATGATAACCTAAGCTTGTCTAGCCCAGACAGTTTTGTTACTTCAGGTTCATTTTCCAAAGTTTCTGTTCTGTAGTGTGGGGTGAATGCAACTGGATTGGTATGAAAGTGACAAAATGATGTGAGTTTTATATTGCGAAGCACTGTTCATTTGTCAGCATGAATTCTTGCACTGCAGAAAGATTGGTGTCTAATCTTGTACATGCTCCCATTTTGGTGCAAAGTTGGGGTAAATATAGTCATGTTACGTTGATATATTCTTGAGAAATGCTAACTCAATCAGTGATAATTTTGTGAGCATATGCGAGGTGGAGCAGGGTTTTATTAAAACCCTGGTAAGAAGTGATAAAAGTTGTGACTGTAACCAGTGTGGCTGCACTTGATTTTGTGATGTAGGCTTAAACTTAGGAATAAATATTTGTCTTGAGATTGGTTCGATCATCAGTTTTTCCCTTTTGTCCTGAAAGAGAAAAGTTATAGTACTTGAGAAGTACAGAAGTATGTTTATACCTATATAGGATACACTTATGTAGGATCTGCCAAGTTTCTTTGGAGGGTGAGGGTGTATGTAGCATCACTGAGATGGCTATTCCTCGGAGAGAAATTGGGTCCATCTTCTTCCTTCAAGCCACACATTCCCTGATGCAGGAGGCGGCTAAGCCAAATACTATGGAAAATTTTTTTAAAGATCCAAGTAGTTGTGTGACTATAGTAACATTTATATTAATGCCCGTTAAAACGCAAACAATCCAGTCCCATGCTTCAGGGTATGAAATGATGATGATCAGGGTTCTGCAAGGAATTTCTCCCCTGCATAGCAGTACACAATGGACTGTGCCCTGAGTTACTGATGTTTTTGGAGACTTTGGGAGTTTACTGGGCTCCGTGTGATTATGTTTCATAGACAACCTGTATTTCATACAACGATAGCCCAACAGCTGGGGGAAATTTTCTGCTGTTTTGTATCTGCCTATCAGTGTCAGCTACTGTTTTTTATAAGCTGGCCCAATGAAAGCTAGCACTGCTGGAAGTAGAAATTGGACCAGAGAACTTCTAGAAGTTTTTTCTGATATAAATAATTTACAATTGCATATTTTTAGGGGAGTTCGTTATTGGGATTTTTGGCAGTATGCAGTATAATGAGCATAACAGTATGATGTCATGAAAAATGGAAATCCTAAATCATCAATCACAGCATAATTTCTAAAAATGTTTTTTTCCTTGCTTCCTTCTCTTCCATCTTTGAAATACATGATCATCTTCATGCTTCGTCAGCTGTTTAGCTGTATTGGTCATTCAACCAAACTTCTGACAGAGACAGCTTTGGCTTTTAAAAGAAAGTTAAATTTTCATTGCTTATTATAAATGTTTACTACATTTTCTGTATTGAATGTCTCGTACACATAGGGAACAAGTAATTTTTTTTTTTTCCCTTTGGAAATATGATAAAGTCATTGACATGATGAAGTCCTTCCTGTCCCATCTTTGGAATTCCAGAGAAAGCGTCCTGGAATGTCTAGGACACTAACTTGGTCAACACCTATCATTGAGTATCTATCATTCTATGAGAGGTCTTAAGTACAAAATAAAACTACCTTTAGAAATTAGTAAAAGGTATAGACTCAGCTAGGAGCTCCATTTGTTTTTCTTTTGCACTGGTTTAAAAAAAAAAAAAAAAAAAAAAAAGGTCTGTTTCAAATCCTATTTGTCCCTTATCTCTGTTTGTTCAGTTGTTTTTAATATCACGTACTGAAAGAATTTCAATAGCTGTTTCACCATGAAGTCATTTGTTATCCTTCAGCAGGCCTTTGCCTGCTGAATTGTAAAGCAGCCTCGACTATTTGCATCCTCCAGATGGAGCAGCATATAAACACTCCCAGATATTTCTGGTAAGTATGAAAAAATATCTTATTTGTCCTTTCTGTGAATAAATAGAGAATGTCAAATTTTATAGACTAATAAATTTGTATGTCGGCACTGACATTGAATCTCTCATGGCCTGCAATGTCACAGACCCTGAGAAAAACAATTTTTTTTCTTTTTTTTGTTTTCAAATATATACTAAGTCAAATAGAAGCTCAATAAAAAGCCAGGGAATTTGATTGCATTGTTTATGTCTGCCCAGTAGTCTAATTCAGTTGCAGTTTACCATGAGGAAGTACAATTTACATTTTTCTCAGGCTTATTGCATAAGCGATCACTCACATATACATGCATGAGTGTATGTCAAGCAAAACTCAAATAATGGGTTAAAGTGTCATTTAATAGTATATTCTAATGTCTGTTTTTATAATGAAAAAAAAACTTTGCTGTATTACAATGCATTCTCCTAGCTACCGAAAATTAATTCAAGTCTTATCATTATTATTTTTTTTTATTCCTCTCATTTGCAACATATCCTAAATCTCAATTGCTTTGTGATACAAATGTATGTATCGAGTATCACCACATGCAGCAGTTCCAGACGTCACTGTAAGTCTACATTTTAAATTCTATTTCAATTCCTGAAATTAATCTCAATGAGAATTTTAATTTATGTATTTCTAATTTTAAACAGAACACACAATAGAATAACTTATAACACTCATCTAAATAATGAAGCCTGACAGTATCTTCCGTGGTTGAGTAATAGGCTTTTTATATTTGCTAGTTTTCATAGTTTGTTTTTCAGTTTCTTTCTAAATTAGATCCAGACTTCTTGAAACAGAATAAAAATATACAAAGGACATAAAAGTCAATGAATGTATAAAGTGGTAGGAATTGAATTTAATTCGCTGTATTTACACATGATAAAATACTCCTTGATTGAATGCCTACTGATTATTTTCTGAACTGTTTGATTTTCAAAACAAAATTGTAATAAGTCATATGCAATATTTATCTTGTTTCATTAGTGCCATTAAATGAAAATTAGTGTGATTTACTCGCGTTTTCCAGCACTAGCTAATTCCTTGAAAATTAACTTTACTTAGTAGGCTTTTACCCAACTGAAGTGAAATGTTTAAAATCAATATTTGAGTGTTTTTTGAAATAGTGCTCAGTAGCAGCACCAGCTCATCAGAGGAGATGTTGGGGACACTACTGGATGCTAAGAATATGCATATCTTTTCCTTTGTAATGGTTACTGGACAACATCTTCACTCAGGACATGTTGCTGTTGTTTCTCTGGGAGAAAGTTGCAGAAGATATGCAGTGTGTATGTATGGATAGAAGACAGGTTTAATTTGGTTTTTATGTAATTCAGTTTTCTTTCATGGTGTTAGCTGATTTGCCGTGGTTTAGGTCATACCTGCTTTGTTTCAGTTGAGTGTATGCTCATGTAAATAGAAAGTAGATTAACTATATATTGAAAGGTCAGTCCTGAAGTATTGTCTGTCTTAAAAGGCTTTCACAGGAAGCCCTACAGATCTTGCAAGTCTTTCTGCAGATAAGACATCCATTTACTTAAATATTTTTTCTGAAGTAACAACTGCACTATTTGTTTTATCAACCTTATAAGATAGCATTATTATTGTTACTTCGATAACAAGAGAGATACGGTATATAGAACACAATATTGTTTGACATTTTTGCCCTCCTCCTGTGGTATTACCAGTTGTTTTTTTAACACAATATACTTTTTACTTGATAAAAAGTTAAATTATTATGAATAGTAGAAAAAAGAGGAGACTGGTAGGAAACAAGAAAGATTGGAATTTGGCATGTTTTGCTGTACCAGAACTCTTAACTGAAAAAAAATGGGGCATTTTGAGGATAAGACTGGGAAGAGGAAAGAATCATTTGATTTAATAGATTGCTTTTCAGTGACATTGGAAAACATCTAGATGGAACCTGATTTAACTGTCCCAAGCAATGCTATCTTTCAGTTTCTGTTGAATAGGCAGATGTAGATAGAGCTCACAACAGTACAGTTCTTGAGTTACTCTGCTCGTTAACAGCCAGAACGGTCTGATAGTGGGATTCATCTCACTAACTTTTGTCATCTAGAAATTAGTCAGCTAGTCTGAACTAGTCATGTGGATTCTCTGAGGTCATGGACTTTGTCTCTAATGGAGAGAGACACTTCCAGGGGGTGTTGTAAGACAGTTGTGATGCATTGCTCTCTGGGGGTGCCTGTCTCTGTCTGCTCCATCTCCTCCTCTCTCTTTGTTGATCGCAGGGGCAGCTTAGATGACTGACTTGGACCAAATGCTTGGGATTCTCATGGATTCTGCCCTAGGCATCTAGTGGAAGCTTCTTGGATAGACATAAATCATCATCTGGAGGTGCCAATCCATGGAGTTGAAAGGCAGTGTAGGCAGATAATGGGGTAAAAAAAGAGTTTCTGAAAATAGGCATATGTTATGCACACAACCACATTACATTAAGCACACAACACTCAGTGAACGTGTTCATCCACAGCTTCAGGTTTCTAATGGAGTCAGAACTAAGCAAAGAATTTCTATGTGTGTGCCATGGGCAACAGACATCTTCAGCATTTCTCACCAGAACAAAACCTTTTTTTTCTTTGAAGTGCTTTTTCTTTAACCTTACTTGAAGTGCATTTGATTCACTCCAGTACTTTCACTGAAGCTTCGTCTTCCTTTCTTTTCTCAACATGCAAGTTTTCTCTTTCCTGGTCACATTCAGTCATGGTTTAATATAACTGTGTCCCAGCAAAGTGAATAAGACGTTGATGACGTTTGTCACAAGGAACGTCTTAAAAACCATCAAGCAATGCTATGCATTTGTCATTGCTTTCCTGAGTTTTGTGTCAAAACAGATAGGAAAGCCTCAAAGATCTGAGGATGGGCAAAATGTGTTCATCTTGAGATACAGAAGATTTGTTAGCATTGATGACTTGATATAAAGAAAGGCTACTACTTTTATTAATGACTGGTGTTCTCAAAAGAAGCGGAAGTTGGAATTAACAGAGGTTTGTACTGGCCTGTGAAGGGGGTGGATACACTGAAAAGTGTGTTTTTTCCATGCACATCTTGAAACGATCCTAATTAGCCATGCCATTAACATTTATTTAAATGAGGACAGGGATGAAGAAAAATTAAAGGTGTGGACTGAAAGTAGGCCAGAAGACTTCTTTTTTATTGAGATCAGTAGTTAAACTTCCCTTGACTTCAGCGAGATCAGGAATAGTTGAATTCACATTAAATGCATAAGATAGCAATTATCATATTTTTTGCGTTGTGTATTTGAACACATAACTTGCTTGCATGTCTCTCCTGCTAGAATGTCAGTGAGTTACTCAGATCGCTGTGCTAGCTGTACTTAAAGATCTTAGTTATATGTTTCTGAAAATGTCATCTATTCCTTCAATCACTTGTAAGCCCCCTGTAATCTCTTTTTAATGTAAGCGCGCTGGAGTTTTCCCTTTTGTTTGCTGCCCTTGCATTATTTACTTTGATCCGCTGTGAGAAAATCTGAAAGTGTGTTGTCCTAAATGCTAGCATCTCACCAACAAGATTTGAGGCCTTGTACTTCACATTGAAGAAAAAGGCTCTTGTGTGAAGACGCAGGTTTTGTTTAGTTCTCTGTCCCTGGTGGGAGCCTTAATTGCATTTTCTCTCTCACACAGTGGCTGGCTAAGGAGTGCCTGCCTTCCCTGCTGATGCTGGAGTTTTCAAGCTCTATTACTCTGTGACGGAGAAAATTCCTTGGTCCAAGAAGAAAAGACTCAGATTAAAAAAAAAGTAAAAAAAAAAAAAAAAAAAAAAAAAAAAAAAAAAAAAAAAAAAAAGTAGGAAAAAAAGTGTTTAAGTATTGTCAGTTTACCATGTGTGGTAAACAGAACAAACAATAGACTTGCTTAACCTTCCTCCCCACCCTCTGAGACTCTCTACAAGTTTTGTGTGACCTACTTTATAGAAATCACATCATATTTAGAATGTTAAATATTATGGAAAGTATAATTCCCTAGGGCAAATAAATTAGACTTCTTGGGAAAAGTGGTAAACGTAAAATTATAAATGCTTTGTGTTCTCTTAATCTGTGCCAGCCCATTCTAATGCATATTTTATAACCTTTAACTGGAGTTGAAACAAAGCAAAAATCCCCGATTCGCTTTTAAATTCTATTTAATTTATACTGGGAAAATCTTTGAGATTTCAGATGTTGCAAATAAATATTTAATATCTTTGCATTGTTGTGACAGAACTTCTGATAAAGTAAGGAGAAGCCTTGCAACAGATTTTAAATTGCAGTTAGTGTTGGTTTGCACTGAATGTTTCCTCCATAGTGTGTGCTGTGCTGCACTGAGCAGTGGACAGGGCTCTCTAGAATAGCTGAAAATGTGAAGAATTAAGGGCTATGTGCTTGTGTGAACATGCATGGATGGAATCATGATAATATTCAAGCAAGCTGGTATATTTTTAATCTTATGCCTGCATGTATCTATGACAGCTTGGTGATTTTTGCACTTTGATCTGTGAATTCATGTCCCACTTAAAACCTCCAAATTTTGGAAGGAAAAAACCTCTTCCCATGGCAGGGGGGAAAAGCCTTACCTTATTTTTCCCCCTGAAATTTTGTCATGTTCTTCATTGATCTGTGGTTGCCAATAGTGAAACAATGATGTCATAGCTAGGAGTTTATTTTTTTTTCCATTAGTGTTCAGCTGCAAAACCATTTTATATGGAAGTAGCTTTTGCCTTGCATGTCCATGTCTTCCTTCCCTTGGGATTAGAGTCTGCAGAACTTAAATTGTGGAACGATTAAAATAAGCACTTACATTTTTAATCCTGGTTATTCTGCACTTAACAACAAATCATCAAGACCTTTGAGCAAAACCTTATTCAAATTTTGTGCAGCAAATTTGGATTTTGGGTAGCCCAAAATATCCCTGCTTGCTAATAATGTTTCTGATGTTTTACAGATGACACACTTCAACTCTGTACTTTTCTCTGATGAGTTGATGGGTTTGTCTGTTTGTTTTTCCAAGATGTTTTAATTCTTAAACACAACTTATCTTAAAGAAAGATCTCACTTACTGTACATCTTGACAGTAGAGATCACCCAGGATGCTTTTTATAAACAGCTTTTGGATGTGTGCTTGAGGCTATTGAAAGGATTCTGAGGGATGGGTAAAAAGGGTCAAGCAAGCTCTGGAGTTCACTTCTGTGATTAGTCTCACAGAATTCGTTGGATCTATCTGTTTACTTTTTTTTTTTTTTCCTAGGAGAGAGTAAGCTTTTCCTGTGATTTGGCAGAAGTCTTTTGACATGCAGAGGGGCATTTTAAAGGCATCTCACTACAGGAGGCCTAGAAGAATCCCAGAAAAATCCAGTTTCAGAAGTGGTTTGGGAAGGGATAGAATAATCACACTGCACTATCTATACTTAGCATGTAGATAAACCTGTTTTTCTTCATGTAGTTATCTGTTGTTAGAAAGGTCTCAGTGGAAATATTAACACACATTGTGATGACATGTTTTTTCATGGAGAATTCAGAGGATGCTTAAGACAGTTGTCTGGTCCATTCACTGAAAATACATTGGAATAGGTCTGAAACAGTGTATTCTTCATGGTTTGCTGTATGTTTCTAAAACAGTTACTTAACTTTCTGTTACATTAGGGATTTTTTAATAGTAAATTCCAGTTATTGTTAAATACACACACAGTAGAAGAATTTCATAGTTAGGTCCTTCCTCTCTCAGTTCTTTGGTCTCAGTTCATCTAGTTCTTCAATAATCTCTTCCCCCCACCACATCATGCTTGTATCCATTACCAATATTCTAGGCATTTATCCGAAACCTCAGTGAATGTGTTTTGAAGACTGAACATTTTCACTGAGGCTTTCAATCTGTTGTAAGCTATTCATACAGTTTTGTCTTCTCAGCGTATTTTTCCAAGTCCTAAGTTCAGTCTGACTGAAAGAAAGTTTTATGTGGTATGAAGTATTTCTTAATGATATTGAAATAAAAAAAAAGGTTCTTTTACATCTATTCTTTTGGAAGACAAACAACTTGATGTTCTTTCTCCTTCCTAGTTAACTCATTTTGAAACAGTAACATAAAAAGTAAGATCAAGTTTTTGTTATTATTAATGTCCTTTGTAGACACTGTTAAGGTTTATAAGGTCCCAGAAATGTACCTTACGTAGGAATGAAGAAACCTAATATATAAAAAGAATCCTGTTTCTCAGGTAAGTCATGTGCATTTGCATGAACTTTTTTATTTTAAGGTTTTTTTAAGAAACTTAAAACAATCTGAAAGGTATAATTTTTCTGTTACATTAACAAACACTGTAGCATAGATGCTCCTTTACTCATCAGATGGAAATGAGACCTGATCATAGCCTAGAAATGTCTTCCCTTTCTGCTATGCTGCTGAGTTCTACCTTTTTCTTTGTTCAGAGCCCATTCCCTGTGCAAGAGTTAAAGATCTGACCTATACTTGAAATACTTTTTATTTTATTTCCACATGGAAAGATGTTCTCTGCAAATCTATCCTAGAAGGACATACTAGCTGTGTTTGCATTTGGATTCAGTTGTTTTTCCCCTATTCCATTTAGTGCATCAAGTTTTATTTTATTATAGAGTAGAAATTATTAATTGGAATAGCAGTACTGGGATTAAAGGGATGGTCAGCCATTGGCTTGCAGCACTGGCATGGAGAATGCTGCATAGGAGGCTGCCTATATACCAATGGGAACTCCCATAACACACAGAAACATTTTACAGCTTCTGTGTTTTCTTTATTCTTTTGTTACATGTACGTGAATCTTCAGGCTCCTTACTGTGAGTGAAAGCAACTATGCCCCAGATTAACTGAAGCATTCATATAGAAAAAGAGCTAGTATTTTAGGAAGCACCTAAAATTGAAGACAAGGTAGCTTTCATGAGCAGCTCAGCACTTAGATATAGCTTTAAAATTAACGTCTAGTGGAATGCTGAGCAAGTACTTTGAGCATTGTAGATCTGGGAACCTCATCCATGGCTTTATAAACCACGCAACACTAAGGAAACTGAAAATTTTCTATTGCAGTTTTGCAAGAAAATCCCTAAACAGTTGGGTGACTCGGATAGCTGATATAAGTGTGCTTATAATAATAATTAAAATAATAGTAATGTCTTAAGTCAGTAACTATTGCCTGTTTACTCATAAGCAAGTGACTAACCCAATCTCAGTTTCGCTCTCCCTTTACATAATTACTTGTTGGAAGGGCTGTAATTTGGTAGGAAGAGAAAAAAGACGTGACTTGACACCGCTCCTCATAAAGGTGGGTGGAACTGAGACTGAGGGCAAATGTCTGTTGCTCTTTTTTTTTCTTGTGCTACCTTATTTTGATTCTTGTTTTAAGCATTAACCTTTGAAGACTACCTTTGCTGATATCATCTGTTTGTTTCTGCTGAGTCAGTCTACCCGCTTATAAAATTTATGTATACAGAAACTCTTGTAACCAAAGGCACTGTTCTGTTCTAATTGAATTCAGTGGCAGATCTCTCAACGATTTGATTAGTTGGTTGAACTGTGTAAAACAACATCTTCCTCTTTCTGTGAAAGAAATTCTTGCAACCCTTTCCTTTTTCTGCTTCGTTTGGTACCTTGCATCTATTTAAGGAAAGATGGCACATTCACATAGCAATATGGAATAGGAGTTGATTGTCTATGTCCAGCAGGATATTTTTTCCCAGGGATTATGAGTGGATAGAACATCTAGTCAGTTTTTGTATACATGGATCTTCTAATCTATTTGAGGGGAGAACATTTGTCATAGGTGTGTGAACAGCCTTCTTAGCTGAATTATCATCTTTTAAACACTGAATCATAAAATCCATAGGTAAAAGGACCTAGAGTAATTATTTTAGTCCATCCATTGGCCAAATATGTGATTCGCTTTCCAGGCCATTTATGAAATGTTTGTGTGACCTGTTTAAAGTGAACTGATGCAGCAGAATTATTTTTGTATGTTACACCTCCTAAAGTTTACAATTGGTCTCCAGAAAATGACCCCCACGTATATAAATACATAAAAGAATACAGAATTTGACCTACAGTTCAGATTACGAGTGAGAGAATTTTCTTCTTCTCATTTTCTGACCTGTAAGCTGTGTTCTAAAGAACATTACAGAATTAACTTTATTTCATATCTGAAAATGTGAAAACCTGAAAATATGCATTAAGTGAAACTGTTAAGTCTGTAGCTGTAGAACACAAGAAGAATTGACAGGATGTCCACTCTGCTTGAGAATGGTCCACCTTACCAGTTAATTCCAGAATGGACTGTCAGATAACCTTAGGAAGCTAAAGGGAAATTTCTACTCCAACTGTTAATTCATTGTAGAGACATCACATTATGTGATTAAGAAGGCATTGGCTGTATGTATTGAAAGATGTATTTTTGTCATAACATTTCTTTAGATTCAGAGGTACCTCTGATGGTACTGGCTTCAACATGAGAGGAATCAGGATCCTGTGAGATACTCATAAATTTGGCTTGGCAGATCAGAACATAACTTCCATTTTCTTCTCTTTAGTCTTGAAAGTTGGATATAATTTTTCAGGGAAGTGCTTTCAAAAGTATTTCATAGTGTGGGACTGCTTAGAGCTAAGCAGCATTTGACGTTTTGTTCCTGGCAACACAGCTAAGCTCTTTGTGGAGAACTCAGTGATGTTTACTGTGCTGATCCTAAGCGTAAACTTGTTTGAAAACAAGGTGGTTTAGTTTGCAGTCAGATCATTGTGATTTTTATCACTGCATTTGATGTATAACAGACTGCTTAATTCTTCTCTTCTTAAGAAAATCTTGTCTGAAAGAACTTTCTGAATTTTGAGCATTGTGGCAGGAACTGAAAGTTTTGTGCAAAGAAGATGTGAAATCAAAGCATGCTTTTTCTTGTTGATGTGGGTTAGCTTAGACAAATGCTTTTGAAACACACTTTCTTCTCCTTGTTTATGTTCCTCAATAAAATTCTGCCTGCCAGATAAAATAATTAATTTCACAGGGCTGGTAGATGGTCAGGAAAATGACAAAAAGTATAAAAGTATCCTTATAGAAAATCAAAGTAAGTACCTGGATTCAGAGGTCCAATTCTGCCAGCTTTGAGGGGAATCTCCAGAGGAAGGAAATAGAGGAGGACAGGATGAATAGGACTCTTCATACCCTGGATAAGCTAGAGCCAATCTTGTGGCCCCAATAACTCATTTCAGCTCCTACAACCTTCTGCTGCTTATTTGAAGATAATGTTCAGTAATGGAATATTTTATGCAATGATGAAGGCTAAATGATCAATTAAATCTGATGTACTGTGATGCAAGGTTGGAGTGTATGTATGTATGTGTATATATATATTCAAGATTACAAAACCAAGTCCTGAAAATTCCTGAACACCCAACTTCAATTGCCCATGGAGCATTTGCACTAAGTTGTTATTATTAGACTACAGTTTTTATTTAGTGTATCATATGCTATTTTTTATTTAGCATCCGTGTTTATTTTGGTGCACAGGACGGTTGTTTATAGGAACTTTGGCTCATTTTCTGCAGAAACTGGAACAAATCAGGGGCTGCAAAAAGAGAGAGGATGCTTTTTGTGATTGATTCAAGAGAAAGACACTCTGGCAAACCCAGTTTTGTCCCTGTTTCTGTCACAGGCTGTCTGTGTGATGCCGAGCAACTCAATTAAAGCATTTGGCAGATGGCCACTAACTGCATATAATTCATTTTCAGGGTGCTCAGCTTGAGATATGTGGGCTCTTACTTGCAGCAGTTGTTACTCTCCTTACAGCCACTGAAATCAATGGAAGTAGTGGCTGCTCAGCATGTTTGTTAGCGTAGCAGAGGAATGTGCACGTGGAGAAGGTGAAAGTTCCTGAATCTTGGTGTCATCTTTCACACTGATTCTCCCTGTGCTGGATTACCAACGATTAATTTATGCTATATGTGAAAAATTACATATAAGTATATATTTGGAAAAGAATGCTTCGGTTCAAATCTGTGAGGTTTTTAATGAATGTCCTAAAAAAAAGAGCACAAGAAGTCAATTATTTGTGTATATATAGTCTGCTAAACTGTGAACAATGTCTAGTCCAATAGCTGGATGATGCGTATAAATTACTAAATTACTGCCCATTTCCCTAATACAGCTTATCCAGAACATGGGCAGAAACATAAAAACTTCAGAAAAAATACCATGTGGGTCACATAACTAAATAATTACTACATAATGTAAAAAACAAAAGGAGGGAAAATTCAGATTAAAACAAAAGCTATCTTAGATTTCTCAGTTTCAAGATGCTTGGTTTGACAACCTGAATATTGTTCTGAGTAATGTAATATATGGTATGGGAAATTAAAGTATGGCTGCACAGCTATAAATACAATTCACAGGCTAAAACTACTCCTATTAACATTGCAACTGAAAGATATAAATCAGTTCATAAATATGAAATTGCTTGCATGCTTGGCTTTTTGCAGAGTCGAGATCTAATTAGTGAAAGGCATGTTCTTGTGAAATACCAGGGTGGGAGTTGTACTTGCATCTTCTAGGACTGGGCCCTACCTTGAAATGATTATAACTATATATCTATTTATAGCTAAGGAGACATTTGAAAGAAATATTTGTTTTATTTGTATAGCATTTTCATTGGTTTACCCTAAAGATATATGCTAGATGATAATAAAGTAATAAAAGATTGTTTTCACAGCTGTTTGTCTTTGATTACATATTTCTTTGAAGTATTGCAATAAGACAGACTTTGAACCTGGAAAGAGATCAAATAATGAATTGTTCTGCTTTGTGAAGCTTAAGAAGGGATTTTATTGTTGAAACATATAGTGCAACATAGTTTTTTTCTTCTAACAGTTAAATAATGGTTGAAAGTACTATGAGATCATTACAGATGGACTAGATTAAAGACCTTAGGACCAAACATTAGGAACTGTGCTAGTACTAACTAAAATAATTTCTTAAGTTCTGTCATTACCAATTTATTTTTGTTAGTTTTTCTTTTTGAACCAAAATAGTATTTCAAAGAAAGTGTTTTAAATCTTTTAATTGTTCATTGACTTAAACTAAGGATGACAGGAAACTTTAATAACTGTATGAATCCTGTGGGATTTTGTTTGTAATATGGATCGTTTGACCACACTTTGTACCCTGGGTAATACATTTAGTGTTAAATTTGACTAAAAGTTGTAGAGCTGTGAATAAACTTCATAGGATTTTCTCAAACTGAAAGGATTATAGCATTTAAAATGTTTCTGAGGAGGTTCAAGTAAAATATTCAATTACAAAAAAAAAGCTTTTTATAATGCTTTTGCTTCAAACAATATTATATATGACACTAAGTACACTACCTCCTCTTGCTGAAATTCATCTTGAAAGTAAGTAAGTCACAAATACCTAAGTGACAGAGAAAGATACTTGGTTTGTTTTTTTCAAGGCTAGTGCACAATAAAATATCAAATAATGCAGGTCAGCATTTTGCATGATGTATTTGAGTTTTGCCTGGTGATGTTGGAAGACTATTCCTCTCTACACTAAATACCTGCAAGTTTATGATCATGTAGCTGGAATATACAAAAATTTTGAGGTATATATTTTTAAAAACCCTGAAATGTTTTTACTCTCTGTATCCATCGACTGAAATTATTTGTTGTGTTATTTAGAACAAACTTTTGTCTCTGTGGAGAGAGAAACCTTTCAAATGATAATTTCAATAGAAACATTAGACAAAGGAATATTGTAACTTTAGAGATTTTTATGATGAAGGTGTGTTTAAGAGATGTCACTTTGATATTTTTACATTATGTCCTACATTTGTCAGCTAAAACCAGGATATTGCCTCAATGAGAAAAAGCATGTTCTGCACTTGTCAAAAGGCAGTAAGTAATGATTAAAATAGCAGTGTGAAACGCTGGGAGATTAAAGTGATGCTAATGATAAGTGAGAGAAGAAAAGGGCAAGCTATATTTTAATCCCTGAGAGAATGGTTAATGACTTCTATTGCCTGAGATTAAACTAAACCTGTCTCATCAGCTTTTTCTGCCTGGTGAAAAAAAGCTCTCTGCACTTTAATTTATTAAAGTCTTTTAAGGAAGCACATTGATCCACAGAGGTTAAACTTTAAAAAATTGTGCAAAATACACACTAAAAATGCTTTAACAAAAGTGTGACTTTGTTGCTTTAGGCAAGCTCACAGTTTTATAAAGAATTCATTGTCTATGGGTTGGTGAATTTAATTAAGGAATATTAATTACTTAAACTGAGAGGTTTGTTCCTTTTTAAACCAGAACATTTTTGCAGTACTGGGGAAGGAAACATAGCAGTAGAGGATAGAAGCAGGAAAGGACAGACTAAGTTAAAATTACTGTATGATCTGTTATGATAGTGATATCAAAAAAACATTTAAAAATGCTTTTCAAAATATATGTACTGCTTGGTATAATGTACTGAATACATTTGTTTATACTGAGTTACTGTTAATCCATTTCTTTTAATAATTCTATGATTGCAAGACTGTGTTATAAAATCATTCTTACATTGAGAAGCTCCCCAATTTAGCATTGCCTATTCAAATGGCCTGTGAAGTCTTTCTTCACATTGAAGAGGACTGGCAGAAGAATAGTTAATTAGACTAGTTTAAAAATACATGTGATAAAATTGTCAAGTCTGAGTTCTTAGGATAAACTGCAACACTGCAGCATGCTTTGGAAAATAAAATTTTCCTCTCAGGCAGCTCTGGAAGCTTTTGTCACTTTTAACCTCCATCCTTTCATTAGACTTATTTCACATAGCATCTGTATTCTCAGCCTACAGGACAGACAATAGGTTTAGAAACAGAAAACAGATAATATTCAAGAAATACACATGGCCTGCCTAAGCCTTATTCATGTCCACATTCCTTTTGATTTTTAATTGTTTTTTTCCTCTTTATAGGTAAGCATACTGTAGGTAAACAGTGTGCTTTTATACTCTTTTGCAAGTTCAGTACCCACAGTGCCTTTCTGGCTCCATACTAGCAAACTGCAGTGTGCATCTCAGCTCAAGGAATAAATCTGGTGCCTCTGGATACCAACAGTTCTGCTCTGTATCCTTTCCCTCCTGCCTCATGGAAAGCATTTACCCTTTTGAAATCTCCAAACCTCTGTAAATCAGGAGCCATTTAGTTACTATCTTATGTGATGGTTGTAATCCAGGTTATTTTTTAAAGCTGTTTTTTAAGTATAACTTGTTTGGTAAGTGAGTTTAAACTTGATTCATGCTTTGATGTTAATGAAACACCAATTTATCGGAAGGCCCTGCAGCCCTAATGAGCAGTTTCTTTAAAAAGAACATTTAATCAAGGTTTATTTTTAACTTGTTTAAACAGATCTAATAGTTTGTGCTGATTTCATTTCAGTATAATAATTGCTAGCAATCCTATTAGTAAGTCGTGGTACATGGAAGTTAACACAAATTCCATTCTAATGAGCGTAGTGTAACAGCAAAACCCTTGTAGTCAAGGAAAGGTTCATGTTTGAGAGGAGTGACAGAGGCACTTGGACATTTTGCTGACAGCAGATTATTTTTGTTTTTATACAAATGTCAGGCATGACTTGCTAGCATTTAAGTGGGTTTTGTTATTTTTGAGAGGTGAAGATTTTCCATATTAACTTTTTAAGGTGAAAGGAGCTACTTATTTCCTGATGTTAGGAAAAGTACTTGATCTGCTAGGATAACTCATATTTTTCTTTATACTTTACCTGTATGTGAGGATTTAGCTGTAATATGCTATTTTATGAGGATAAAGTTCCACAATCCAAAAATACAACTTGTGGCATTTATTTTAATGAATATAAAATCTTGGAGGCAATTTAGTGTGAAAAGCAAATGAAATTCCAGCGCTCAATTTATAGTTAAGAAAAATCTCTAAAAGAGCAGATGAAGCTGAAAAATGTGTGATCATCTGAAATACTATTTTTTATGATTAGCTTAGAGCTGCATCTGTATGTACTGGAGATTGCATAGTCACATTTTCATTGTGACTCCAGTCTTAAGTCTAAATTCTGGCTTACTGGCAAAAAATGAAGAAGAAAAATAACTATTCCTTAGTTTGAAAATACAAATATCCCATCAGTATTTTCAGCCTTAAATACAGTGTTCAGGTGTTATTGATTGAGTTCAGTTATTAGCTTTTAATCTTTTTATTACTTAGCCTGACACCATGACATTTAAAATATGGGGAAGATTGAGATAAATAATACAGAGTGATGTAGAATTTTAGAACAGTACTAAAATGCATCCTGATGTACTGAAGGGCATCTGTAAGTTACACATTGTTTATAGATTTCTGAGTTTCTGATTGAAATCCAGGAGCCATGTGTTTTACAAGCTTTGGAGGTAGGGTGGAAGACAATACCTTCAGAGAACATTGGTAATTGCATTTCAGTTGTGCAAGAAGGAGTCTTGGAAGTCTACACAAACTCAGTAGTCCACCCAAACAGGCAGCCTGCAGGGTCAGTACTTGAGCCTGCCAGTAGGTGGAATAATCCTGGTTATTTGCACCAGCATCTTACTGGGAAATCATTCACTGTGATTCTTCTGCTGCTGGGGGCTGGGAGGGAGGAATACCTGCATTTGTATTTCAGCTCTAGCTTGCTCTGTGACACTGGGTTTCTCATTTTGAAAGAAATCACAATATAGTAGTAATGATCCACTCTTTGTATACTTCCTTCTTTTTCTCCTTTGCTACTTTGGTTATAGAATAGAAAACCTGCTTTGGTCACAGTACTTATGCGTGTGATTTCAAGGACATGCTACCCATATTATTTAGAAAATGTTTGTAATGACTGCAACAAAAAAATAATACGACTGCTTTGTGATGAAAAGGATGATATGGGGCAGATGTGTTAAAACTTCTCTTCTCTTGAATATCTTCAGGATATGGTTTTCCTCTGCCCAGCAGACTCAACTTACGTCACCTGTGTTTGTGCCTGGGGAAGGATATGGTCCTGGTTTTGCTGAGGAAAGAATGGCTGTAATACTTAAATCACCTTCCCAATGTTGTCTCCTTGCCAGAATAAAACCTGTGAGGAGTGTTAGTCCTTGTTCCAGCCTCTACTTGGCAAGCAGGAGGCCTGGCTACAGTTGGGAAGGTTCTGGTGCTCAAGGGCCTTGAGTGTTCAGTATGATAAAAAACAATTCTCTGTTGCAGTGAACAGGTGAGTAAAAGGTCAACACCTCTACAGTTTAAATTTCATTATGGCATTTCTAAAAAGGAAGGAAGGTTTTGAAATACATATTCTTTTTTTTTTTTTTTTTGAGGGAGCTGTTATGAATAAAGTGGCATAGATGATTGTGGGAGTCAAAGCATAGCCTAAGCCCAAAGACTTGTGTTAAACTCATTTTTCACATTGATTTTTGAAAATGAATAATAAGGCATACATTGAAATACTTTCACAGGTATATATTTTTACAATAAAAATGCTTAATGCTCTCCTGCAAAACTAAAACAACTGCATCTGGTTTACACTTAGTTTCTGTCAAACCTTTCAGAGTGAATGCCTGTTCACATCTAGTGGAAGTTTGGAGACTTCTTTAAAGACCAGGGAAATAAATTGGGACTCATCTGTTCATTGACAAATGTATGCTCCAATGGATCACGCCATCTGACTTAAGTCCTTTTTTTTGCCTTACTAAAAACAAACTCATGCTATTTGTACTTAAGGCTCATACACACTGCACCCTGAATACTAAGTTAGAATGTATTTACAAATGTGAAAGAACCTGAGGTCCTTTCATGCATCAGGTTGTCATAGAAACTAATTAACTTTCATTTCTGTGTCAGGGCAAAGTAGTGTGATGCAGATGTAAATTGTAGTTCAGAAATCACCAAGATGAAACTAGAGAAAAAGAAAACATCAAAACCTTCAGAATTCCTGCAGGACATCAGGAATGCAAAACATGTGATGGGAAGTTACAGTGTTAAATGCCTCATTTCACCAGGTCTTTTTGCATAATCTGCTTCTTCAGAAGTGCTTGGAATGTTACTAAACTGACAAAAGGATATGGTTTATGTATGTATGTATTTATGTATATATGTGAAAATAAATGTGTCCAGGAAGCATGTATATGTGCACATGGAATAGTGAAATCCTGATCAGAAATGGTGTCTAAAATATAAATGGCACTTACAGACTACTAAATGCTAGAAAAACTTAAAAAAACTTATAGCGTAATCTTTACTTTCTCAAATGAATTAAGCTGATTTCTCTCCAATTAGTTTCTCTCTTTGTGAGCTTTTACAATTTTAACTGATATGTGAATATATTAATATTTTAGCTGTAAGAGGTATACTTTTACTGGCTTAAGTGGTAAAGGAATGTGATTACAAGATGATTTATTGGAAGTCATTAAAAATGATTTATTAACAGAAAAATGTTGTGTTACTATAGCCTTTTTTTCCTCTGCTGAAGATAGGGTTATGCTGTCATTTTGTCTTCAGAAGAGGAAAGCAGCCTGCAACAAATCAGGGAAGCATTTTGCTTTGTGGGTTACTGGCATGAATAGATGTGAAAAGAGTGTCCAGCTTGCTTTTACAACAGAGATGTAGCAAGCCTTGTGCTCCATTGCAGATTCACGCTTAATGGGTCCCAGTCTCATGGGGAGAATCTGTGCATCCGTCCAGGCCAGCAGGGCTGGGCAGCAATTCCATGCACACTTCCAAGAGCAGTGGCCAGCCCGTGCCAGTCTTGTTCCTTTGCTGTTTGCTCAATTTTATGTGCTACCATTGTTTGTGGGGCTGTGCTGTGAATCAGATTAGTAATTGACCCAGATTAAAATATCTTTCCTCCCTTTCTCTCTTTCCCCCTTTCCTCCTCCTTCAGCCCCTTGCCCAGGTCTGAGGAGGGCCATAGAAAGTGTAAGCTGGAGGGAAAGGACTGGCCTTTGATGACTGTAAAAGTGATGGCTTTCTTCAGATTACATTTCTTAGATAAGAAGTGGAAAAAAAGAAATCTGTGGAGAAAAAGAAATCTGCAGTGGAGTGGGTGCGCAATTTATGCTTTAATGAATACAAGACTTCTTGCTCTTGCATGTTCTCCCAGCTTGGAGTGTGAACTTAAAACAGAATGGATAATATTGCACTTAGGAAAGAAAAAAAGGATAAGGGGGGATGTGCAATTATGCAATTTTCCTATAGTCAACTCCTTCACACAGAAAGAAAGGGGGAAATATTTTTATAAACCAGAGTCATGGCAAAGCTAAAGACAGACATAGAACTTGATTATCTTTTGGCTAAGACAAAAAATATGTGTAAATGGAAGGTACATGAATACCCCACCACGAAAAAGAAAGAAGAAATGGAGTTTGGGGATTGATTATGTATTATCTCTTTCCTGCTCACTTTATTTGTTAAATAGGATTTTTTTTTCCATTTGGCTACTCTGCAGTTTCTTGTTCTTATGAATAGCTTTGTTTCATTGTTTTGAAGTCAATGTACATTTCTTTTGAAACATGATGTAAAAGGAGCTAGAGGAGAAAGAATTTATCTGTAAAGTATGTATTTCCCTTATCTTCTTTCATTGTGTATATATATGTTTCTATATTCAGGAAATTCATTGGCAACTCTCCAGTTGACTTCAGCAGGATAAGACCTGGCAATATAATTAGGCATATATTATTAAATGGAGGAGTCGATGTGTCACAGAAGAGTAATATGTCGTTTGCTGTAGATGTTGTAGAAGGGTAATATGGAAAGAAATTTAAAGGAACAGCAGGCTAGATCTGTTGAAATTTTACCAGCATGACAATCAAGTAATGGCTAATGGCAGACATTGCTTCCAATTGAAGTCTTGTTGAACTTGGTCTATTCCTGTCTTGTTCCATAAATGAAATGACACATACTCTGACCCCTAACTTCTATGTCTATGTAAATGGTTAAAAAAATTGCTTAACTCTTGTGCCAAATACTAAGGGAATCCTGAAGCCAAGCTGCTATTTACACCTCATGTAGGAAAACTTAACCCTTAAGTCTTTCTTAGATTCAAAGTCTGCAGCTGAAACATTGAACCACCTGAGACTACAGCTTCAGAATTTAGACTTACTTAACTACTTAAATATTCAAGAGGAGAAGACCAAATTAAATTTATTACAACAGTGAAGCTTTAGGGATGTCCAGTAAAGAAGCACCATAGTTTTAGACAAACATATACTCTTGCCTAAATTTGTCCTGTGAGGAAGGAGCATCCAGGATGGCACTGTTGGTGATCAGGGGCTTGCAAAGTCATCAGACTTAGTGGAAACTAAGAGGGAGGAACAAGTTTTATCTGCAAAGAAATCTGCATAACAGGTAGCATGGCAATTGGGAGGTGAGGGCAGCAATCTTCAACATCTGTCATAGCAGTACTGCTTGCCATGAAATCTAACCAGGCAAGGCATTGCTTACATCTCAGAGAGTATAAGTCACATGGCCTCATGCAAACCAAGGGACTCATCAGTAACCTTTGTTCTCCTTCCTGCTACCCAGAGCAAATTAGATAGTTATGGGCTGACTGGATAACTCCAAGGCATCCACAGGAAATTCACATTACTATCAAACGAAAGATTAATAAAAAAAAAAAAGTCCTTTGTAAGAACAGCTGCAAGTGAATATGGTTTGATAGTGGGCACAAGCACTCGATAGTATGTTGAATCTTCCCACAAGGCCATTTTACATAATTTATTAACAAGATCATTTTACTTTCTGATTTAAAAGATTTGTAACTATAAGCTCCTGTGTTTTCCCTGAACAAGTCACAATGCACACAGTAGGCAAAGTGTTAAAGGGCTAGGAAAATATTATTTCATCACTCCTGTTCCATTAGAATTCACTTGGGTGGCTGAGAAAATGGTTTATGGATTAGAGAGAGAAGAACAAGCTAAAACATTTCATACCTTCATCTCTGATAAATTCCCCAAACTCATTCTTTGCATCTGAGCCATAAATAACAACCATGCTTTTTGCTAAAAAGAGCTTTTTTCCTGTACCAGGTCTTTTGTCTTGGAGATGAATGCTATAATAAATTTGAAGTCTTAGGGGGGGCATTGTTTGAACTATAACATTATGGTTTACAACTGTTGCTTCTATTATGAGGAGGATAAAAAGCGACTATGAAGCTTGATCTCTGTCACAGAAACAGATTAATATTTCAGCCTTCAGCTTGGGTCAAGTGTATGATTTTTCCCAAAAGCACCTTAGCAATTAATTATTATTCTGTTTGCATTTAAAATCTTATCCTTTTAACCATCTTTCAACCTTATCCAAATGTTATGCTTACTTTAATTCTATATTGAATTATTTTATAAGCTTAAAAATTATGCTATAGGTCAACACAGGTAGGAAAGTTTTAGAGGAAAACATTTTTAGAAAAATAATTAATCAAAAGACATTTTGAGGCCGTAATTCCTTATAACTGGACAACATTTGTTTAAAAATTAAGATCACCCTTAATAATTTCAGTTGTGTTTCTCAGAAGATAAATGCAAACAGCTCAAATGTATGCATTGATAAGCAAATGAAGCATGCATGTAATTATGAATTAGAATCAAGAAAATTGTACCCATGAGTTCTAGCTTTTGGAGATTTTGGTCAAAAAAGATCCTTAAGAAGAAGATAACTTGAAGAAGATAGGCTTATCTTTTAGTTTCTACTGTGCTTCCCCTGCACAAGCTGAACTACTTGAAGTTTTAGCTTTCAATAATCTGAGTTTAGCACCTAGGAAAATTAAGATCAGGGTCAAGGTCCTTCTTGACCACCTTGCTCACCTACTGGCATGGAGTCAGCTCTGTTGTAGTAATATAAGACTTCTGATTATATGTACCAAGAAATGGCAAAGAAGTGGTTCCTCTCAGTACCAGCAGGCTTTCTGTGCCTCTTTGGTATTGGTTATTCCTAACACCTATATGTTTCTTTCTTTTGGCTGTCAGGTCCACATTCACTAATCATCTTGTGTGGATCTAGTCCTAAGAGTGTGAGCTTGCAATGCACTTGTTATCTCTTGTGGGAAAAATTGGTAGTTTTGATAGAACTGAGGGCATTGGGCTTTCTGGAGAAGCTCCTCTCAGAACTTCTTAGGTCAGTGCTGAGGAGGTTCAGGTTTTAAGAAAGTACTGAAGACAGTGTGGATGGGTGCGTGCAGAGATGAGAAATACTACTTACATACTGCAATATTTTCTGCCAAATATTTTTCAAAAGTGTAATCAATGTTAATTTCAGTTTCAAAGACATCAAGTGTCATCTCTTTTCCACCTACTTGATTGTATTGGTTGGTTACGTGCAGCTCCAGGATCACTTGTCCAAACCCGAACACCCTTATTCGAGCACTCCTTCATGTAACTGATTGTAGATACAAGGACTTTTTTGTCATTCAACTTCATGGAGACCCATGTCTTCAGGTCACTTCTTCTGTGTATCAGAACGGTTTATTTCAAATTTTGTTCATCTGCAAGCACAAAACTAAGTTATCAACAACAATATCTTTGATATAACCAAACAATGTTATCTAAAGACACATAATTATGGCTAAGAGCAGAATAAAGGGTGTATGAAAATATACATTCATATGAAAAGTTGTATTGATTACATATTTCAGAGATAATCCTTAGCTAGAGAATGCAACATTTTGCATTCCTTGCTGAGATACTTATGCTCATACACCGTTTCACATATCAAGGTTTCAAAAGCAGTACAATAACCACAGTCAAATTTGTGTTTAAGAAAAGACAAGTGAAAATGAGACGAAACTGTATTTTTCCCAACATTTTGAAAGGAATTGAAAAATTGGTGAAGTTTTGTTTAAAAGTATGGTTATTTTTCATTAGTTTTTAATTTAGTAATTTAAGTTCTGTTTTGTTTCTTTATATGTATGTTTGTTGGTAGACAGTTTTCTATGTTAAATCTCTCAAAATACGTACATTTATTAGGGCTATAAATACATGGAGTATGGCAATAGAAACTATTATAGTGGAAAATATAATCTATGTTGTTTTTTTCTGTGTAAGTTTTAAAATTTATTGATTTTTAAAAAAAAGTTGCAATAATTTGGAGAAGAGTAGCCAAACTTAAAATAAGGGGCTAGGCTGAAGTTGATATGCTGTCCAACTATATGGACTTTGTGGTTACAATTGGAGTTTTACCCCTCACTTTCCCCACAATTCAAGCTGGAACAAGGTTGATCCATCTCTCGCAGCTATTCTTCTGATCAGCTTTCTCTTCTACATGGGGAGAAAAATCCCCATTTTTCTTCTTTCCCTTTTACTTCCATCCCTCTACTTATTGCTCTGTGAAATTAAAATAGATTTAAAATGAAATCTGATCTGTTTTGTAGTCATGATTACAAAATCTTTTCTCCTTTTTAGATTCTCAATATATCCTGTATGATAATTTATTTATTCTTTTTAGAACAAAAATAGCATTTCAGATGTACAAAGGAAGAATGCTTGAAGATTTAAGGAATACGCTTTCTGTACTCAAGAAGTTTAAAACTTTGCAGACAGTCCTGAACTTTATCTAATGCATTTCATGACAGAATGAATATCTTTGTAAATATATTCCTGTTTAAGTCAAACTTAGTTTGTTCATTTGAACAGATTTTAGAAGTCTTTTACGTATATCCAAGTACATAATATAAAGAGAAATTCTGAACAGTATCATAACCTAAAGTTCACTAAAGGAGTTACCTGGAAATGAAGGAGCTATATTCCAGTTTTAAGTCATATTTTTTTTTTTCCTAGCCTTTTCATTCAGCAGTAGGAAAAAGGCAAGTCAGAACTCCTGGCTTTCTCATTATCACATATTTTTGGACCAGATATTCCTTTCAATTGACAAACAGTAATGCTTTTCTCCAGTGAAAATTCTACTTTTATCAGAAAGATCAGCATTTGTTTGAAACAATGTGTCAGGAGTCAAAACCCAAAGAAACCTTAAAATTGCTCTTTTGCCTAGCCTTGACCTAAGAGATACTATTATGTTTGAATATTCATACTTAAGATAAGGAAATTATGTTTAGCACTTTAAAGAATTCAAGATTTATTTCACCATTGATTAGCAAGAGTTGAGGGAGCTATTCCTGGACTAAAATCGGGCTCTTCTTGTAAATCTTGTGATTTACAGATGTAAAATAGTAAACTGTCTTTGATTATTTTTTTCCATTTGAAATGCCATATATTTCTGCATCATAGTTCAGCATTGAAGTGGAAATCAAAAATTGAAAAATAATTTTGAGGGAATAAAAATGTATACAGAATAGCTGAAGAAATAAAGACAATGACAATCTTTGGGGGAATGCTTGTGGTAAATGACTTCTTTCCTTTAATTTCTGTAGTGCATCCTTACTGATTGACATCTGAATGGCAGTAATTTGGGGTAATGGGTAGCTACTAATTGAGGGTGAGCTTCACTCCTTTGCAGAAGAACATTCTCAAGACCTTCCAGTATAACACTCAAATCCTGTATTAAGTGCATAAATTGGTATAGGATTTTATGTTAGCCTCCTCTGTACGAGTTAATTTTATCAGGTCCCCTTATGACAGGCGCTAAAGTGTGCTTGAAAGATGTCTGTATACATATGGTAATTTCTTACTTGTGGCTCTCTTTTCTGTATTTATGCAGCGTGGTGTCTACTGGCATTATGGCCAAAGATACGTTTTCATTGTGCTCTTCTGTCAGTGTTTCTGTGACTATTTAGGTCTAAGAGTTTTAGATGGATATGCTGTTTCATTATCCTAAGAATTGCACAGTTGCAACTGGTTATGTGTAAAGTTGCACAGATAACTGGGTCACATAGATGTCCTAGAACATTATTGGAAGATAATACTGCTTTTTTGTCACTACAGTTCTCAACCAGTTGATTTACTAAACTTACAGATTTAAGAATTGCCTCTTAAACCATAGTCTCTGAAATACTGTAACTGGAGTTTTGGCGCATTTTTGGTGGTGTTTTGTTTGGTGTTTTTTTTTTGTTTGTTTGTTTGTTTGGTTGGTTTTTTTTTTGGTGTTTTTTTGTTTTTTCGTATCAGTTGATTGTAGTTGATGATGTATGAGGGAAAAATATGCTAGTTTCATTCCTAATTCCTAATGTACTGCTGAGTTTGCAGGGTGACTGCACAGAGCCTACACTAGTTCCTTGTAAGGGTACTTTTCAGCATTAAACCCTGGGTTAGTGCTGGGACATGTGGATGACATGAGAATGTGAGCAGGACCTAAGGAGACTGCACAGTGAATACTTACTCTAGGGGGTTGAAATTTTATGTGCTGACCTACTGCGCCCTATTCTGAGATCTCAGTATTTCTAGTGTTTCTCAAAGAGGCACTGGTATCTCCTCTGTGAACAGCTGATAGAAGAAAAGCCCATTTCATTTGTGTCAGAAAGAGAAAGAATGACAAAGAATATCCCCCTTCTCAGCTGAATGGTAGGGGGGAAGGAAAGGAGGAGGGGAGTGGGAAAGTCCTCCAGGAGATTGAGGGCAGGAGAAAGAAGACATCTTAAAAATTTTTCTGAAAAGAGACACAAGACATAAACTTAGTGTTCTTCCTGTTGTAAAAATTGTGGATAAAGAAGCTTGTCAACTTTAAAGATAATGCAAGTTAATAAAAATTTATAGAAGGGCTTTTATGATGAGCTTGCCTAAAATAGCAGGGAATAGCAATGCTGCTATGTACCTGCAAAGTGTGTGTTGTTACCTTTGTCGTGTCTGAACTGGAAGAGGTTTGGGGTTCTCAAAGAACTGCTGCACAAAATATCCTGTTACATTTCACTGCCTGTCTTGGGATATAATAAAGGTGTTGGCATCTTCCCATATAAATATCCAGTACAAATACTGTGTTTGAGATTAGACAAAAAAAAAAAAAAAAAAAGTACAAGAAAGTGGGGATGTTTTGAGACTTCATGAGTTTCCTTTTTTAAAAGAGTAACAGTTGTATTAAAAGGGCGTTAAGTCGATCAAAGTAGGAAGCTGGTTTTGAAAGATGTCAGGGATGCTAAATTTTAATGTGGCTTGTGGACATTTAATGTCCCTCATCTTGATCCAGTGAGTGCCTGAACCAACCCAGTAACTGTTAAGAAAACAGAGGTATTTTTGACGATTGAAGAATACTTGGAAAGAGGAAAAAGTTCAAGTGAATAATAATAAAAAAAGCCCCTTCTTGTGAATCTGCCCGGGAACCCTTTTTTTAACAGACAGGCCTGTGTCCTTTCCTTTGATGACGGTAACAAGTTCTATGACATTGCCACTTTGAGTTCTTGCTTCATTAGATTGGGTGACTGTTTATTTGAAATTGTAATGAAATATTTACTTTATAGAGCTATAAGGATTAGCGGCGATAATTGAGTGAGGCTGATCCGGAGCTTTCAGTGTAATAGGGCCCCCTTGTTTGAATACAGAGCGCGGGGAGAATGGAGGGGCGAGGGGAGCGCGTTTCTGCCTGTCACTTTCCCTCTACATGTTGCTTTTTCTCCCGGAGATAAGTGGGCCTAATGCTGAACAAATACGGGAAATCGGGAGCCACTGAGAATCATTCGCCTCTCGCTTTCCCATGGCAGCGTGATAGACGCCGGCTCAAAAGAGCCCCCCTCCTCTCGGGCCGGCGACGAGGCTGTCACCGCCAGCAAATCCAATGGCGGAGCGGCCGGGCCGGCGGGGCCGGGGCGAGGCGGAGGGTGCGGGCGGAGGCGGGAGCCGGGCCGGGCCGGCCGGGGGGGCGGCGGGCACCTGGAGCCGGGGTAGGCCGCGCCGTGCCGCCGCATTGTGCCGGGGAGACGCGCCGCCATTTGCAGAGATAATGGGAGAAATTAATGCAAATGAGTGAATGGAACGAACCGCATTTTCATGCAGATCGGAGGGGCTCGCGCGGGCTGCTTGATAACAAGTCGCGGGGAGAAAAGGCCGACATTGTGAGGACTCATTTTTTCCCCATTTCTTCTCACTAGTGCCTCATAAGGGCCCTTTGTTCTCTAAGTAACTCTTTCTAAACTATTGACATTGCTCATTTATGTGAATTTCAGATTTTTCCCCCCCTTTCTTCGCCCCCCTCCCGCCACCCCCCCAAGTAGCCTTGGGTGATCTGGGAAAGCGTTAATTGCGGGAGGACAATGACCGGGCTGGAACGGGAACTGCGATCATTAAGTGCAATGTTGCAGTTGTCCGTGCCTCATTATAACGTGCAGACAAGGCAATAAAATGCGTGTTTCACAAACAAATCTTTTAACGAGTGGAGTTCAAGAGCCTCCAGCTGTCCAGATTTACACCTTTTTTCCTTTTATTTTTTCCATACCCCCCCCCCATCGTTACTGCAAATAAACTTTATGCCATTTTAGAAGATGCATTTCTACAGCAACAAACTTCCTGCGTTCAGAAATAACTTTTCGCTGCCTTTTTCATTAACAATAACAATAATAATAAAAAAGTGTGTCCTCTTTCAAGTTTCCTAAACCTAAGTTGCTCCAAGGAAAAATGAACTCCCTCCAGCCCTTTCCACGGACACATCCCGTAGCTTTGCCCTTCCTTTGTGGGATTTTGGAGTAGGTTAGATTTTAAGATTTGGAGCAGTAATATTTGTATTTTTCTCAAGCAAGTACAGCTTTAAAGATGGAAAACACTGTTGCGACTTCATGCGCTTGTTTATTTTTGAAGTCTTAAAAAAAAAAAAATCAGGAGGAAGAGTAGTTAAATAATCAGATGTAAAGGTCATCCAGTATAAGTACAGCTGGGAACCGGTGAACTATCGGACCCAAGAGTAAAGCAGCCAGAAAGAAAAAAAAATAAAAATAAAAGGTAACAGATTCAGCATTGTCCAAAAGTTCCAGACCAGTGATTAATGTGTGAGATAATGGACTTGGGAAATGAGTAAACACTCCCGTGCTCCCTGCTTTGTGCTTGAATGACTTGATGACAAGGGCAGAGCAAGGTGAGAATTTAAACAGGACTACAGGAAAAGAGACAAAGCCCTGCGACAGCAGCCCGGGCGGGAGCGGGGGGGTCACTGTGTGCCTCGGCCCCGCAAGGAGCACACGGGGCCTCGGGACAGTCCCCAAAACGCGGTCATTGTAACTTCACGGGTTTTTAAAAGGCGCAATAATGAGACAATCTTTATTTATTTATTTATTTTCGAGAACTTGCATTTGGGCTAAACCAAATCTCGCAATCATCAGTGGTAATACTTGTTTTAAAACTTAAGCTAGAACTAAGCATGGTTTCTCTCAATCACACCCTTTGATAGGCTTCACTTTCCCTAGATTCGTGTATTACTAAAGGACTCCTAAATGATGTTTTAACTTGAGATGTATGAGGATGCATTTTGAGATATTTTGATGAAAAATGTACTTCACATGCAGTTATGGGATGTTGCGGTGATGAACTTTCTAAACATTTTCTGTACTCTTCTGCAGAGACGATATTTTATTAGTCCATGACACACAGATAATATCCCAGTGTCTATTTGGGAATCACTAAAGGCACAAAGATGATTTCTGACAAAGCAATATTTTGTACCAATCATAATAGTTAACAAATCTTGGGTTTACTGCTACTGCTGAAGGTGGAGTCCTCTGTTTTTCTCATTTTTCTATGTTCTGATACATCTTAGGTCTTTATGCTCGTTTGGGATCTAGATCTTATAATGCTTACCATCCAATGTTCCTGTTGCTGATAACCTGTTGACTTTTTTAAGCTATAGCTACTTAGGGGGAAAAGGTGAGATTTAAGAAACATTTTTCCTTCATATTGTTTTGTTATGTTATTGTATTGCGTTTCAGAGATGTTGGTTAATTTAAGGAAAAATGTTTTTTAACAATTGTGTAAGAATTTCAATAGTTTAGGCTTCACAGAGGTGTCATTTACATTGACCCAGATTTATTACGTTACTGGCTTGCCATCAGAGTGCCACAAGGCCATAGTCATAGGTCTCATTGTTCTAAAGGCTGTACAAAACCTAAATAGCTTATAGTGTAAGGGAAGAATCCTGATGGATCAAAGATATTTTGCCTTTTTAATAATTGACACTATGTCCTAATTGGTCTTTTAGAGGATTTGCAAGTCTTTCATGGAGTATTTCTTGGTTAAAAATATCCATGTTAACTTAGCACACGTGCTGCACTTAATCAATGTATACAGATTGTGGGAAAGTTCTTATAATTTCTTGTAAAATGTGTTTTATGGTGTTTTGAACAGTATAGAACAAAGGAAATGGAACCAGAAAGGTTCTGTTACAGTAGCTTAGGGTCCATAAAGCTATAAACCTAATGCAATCCACATTGAAACAGTTAGATATTTTCCTAAATGCAGTACAAAATTCTCAGCTTATAGTGGGAGACTTTACTACTGTGTAAATAAATAATACTGCTCCAGGTTTTCCTTCCAGCTTTGGTTTCTTCAATCCAGGTTTCTTCGGTCTTTGAGCTGAATATGTGTGAATTCAATCTAGGAGTATTTAAATGGGAAAAGTGTGTTCATCATGAAAAGTTCTTCATTTTTCAGGAATCCCCCCCCCTCCTTTCTTTGCATAATTATTCACTCTCAATTTAGAAGTTGAACAGATAATAAATTTTGATGTAATACTGTGCAACACGTAACAGAGTCCCTTCCTCACTGTACAGTATTTAGTGAGTTAGTTTGCAACTCACTAATTCCTGTGTCTGAATGTAACTTTGAGCAGTCGTCAGTGGATGTGTGTGTGCCTATGTGTATGCCTGTCTAATGTACCAGTGTCACTGATTGTCTTACATCTTCTGTCAGCCCCACCATCTTTCCCCTTCGGGACAGGAAATTTGCTGTCTGAGCAGCACCCAAAATCTGGGAAAGCCTAAACTGCAAGACAGAAGGAGCAAGAGTATAATTAGGGCTTCAGTCCCATTAATGGTGTCACTGCCTTGAAATATGTGTAGATTTTCTGTTGCAAATTAGGAAGATAAAATTTTAAGTAGCCTGGTAAATGGACTTGAAGGTAACTTTTGCTCTCTTTTATGGGTCAGATTTCTTGTATGCTACTAATAAAAGCATGCATGAAAAAAGTTAGTGAGTGACTTGAAACTTGCTAGTCCAGTCAAATGCAGGTTGGTATGAGATCAGGTGCTTGCTCATATGTCATTAAATAATCAGTCTTTCAGTGAGAGTATATTTACTCTTTGATATACTTTCTGATTATGTTCATGTACTGTTTATTTCTTAATGCAAGTTAAAATCCTGTAACTTTATACTGATTATTTCTTTTGTCTTACATATCATACCTATTGAAGGCTTCCACTTAGAATGTTAAATTGGTGCTTCTTCCCTCTTTAAGTAAAACATGCATAAAGTATATACAGAGTTAGAGAATCTGGGTACCTAATTCATCATCATGCCCTCATTTGTACATCCAGAAAATTAATGAAAGAGGACCAGCACTCTAAATAGGTCATTGCTTTCATGGCTGCCACTTATTGGGTAACTTTTGTGCTTTGAGTCATATCAACTGAGGACAGAATGAAGCCTGAGAAGTAATTTTCTTCCAGGTTTTTGTTTTGTTTTGTTTTTCCTTTTGAATTTTGTTGTGATTTTGTTGTACTTTTCCTTCCTTAGTTTTGGAATCCTTTTCCATGAAATGCACTTGCAGGGCCTTCTGTTGTAGTTTTTATCCACCTGTCCTGGAGAGACAGCTGAAAAATTGAGCTCTAAAACTCAAATTGTTCTTTCATTCTGGGGACTTATCAGTTCACCAAGATTTGATCCAATTTCATACAAGAAGTTACATTTATGATGCCTTCCTGTAGGGAGCTCTGGCACTTTGTACTGTTTGTCTCAATTACTGCTCTGGTGATGGTCTGCAGTATGTAGTTAGGTATCTATAAGCCAGTTTGACCCTGTTTTTTTCCTGTTGTAATAAAATTTTCTCTTTCAACTTGTCATACTACAGTTAATTTTCACAAAGTCCTTTTAACTGCACATTAGGAATGATGCGATATTAACTACATACATCATTAATTTTAAAAATTAATTTTACATTACATGGTAATTTCCACACGGTGTACCTTTAAGCAGTGTTACCTGTGCAAAAATAAGCCAAATGGAAAAAAGAGAGAGTGTGTGTGTGTGTGAGAGAGAGAGAGAGAGAGAGAAAGAAAAGATGCAAGGTGTCACCTAATTTTCAGGTCCTCTTGAATGTAACAGAAGTTTAAAGTAGTCTAAAGTTTGACTTCTCTAGTTTATATTGGAAAGGAGAACAATCAACAGGAAATAAAGATAGCTGTCAAACAACAGAACTAATTCATTTGATCATTTGAGTTATCTTTCACATTGTCAGAGGTAAAAATAGCTACATTATTTTATCTGTCCAACTATACCCATTAGGTTATATTCAAGGCAGGCATTTATGACATTATCAGAGTAGAATAAAGTCCAATATTATTTTTCGCATGACAGAATTTTTTTTCTCCATTAGTTTTCTTCTGAGAATACTGGGGAAGATTGAAAGCAAACACATATCTGATAATGTCTATTTTAGAGTTTCTTTCTGCTAGCCTTAGATACATTATTTTTACCAAGGCATGCTATTTGTTTTCTATTTTGAAAGCTACAGTAGTTGCTATAAAAAGGTTAAATTTGCAAGGACTTATCACACAGCAGTAACTGAGAGCTCCCACTCATTTCCTATTTGAAGTACAGGGGAAAAAAAAAAAAAAAACCCTGTGTGATTTCTGTTGGCAAATGAAGACTTTTAAAATGGTACCCACTGTAGCTTCAGTAAGAAGTGTTCCTATATCTTCATAGAAAAAGGGGAGAGAAGGGGCAAACTGACTTACTGAGAAATGTTTGATTGATATGTAAAGTAATCTGTTCCTGAAGTAAGCTATTCCTGAAGGAAGCACACAGCATACATAAATCCCCTTACTTCTCTGTCTCCTGATATGTTTGTCACTGTGCTTGTGGTACACATAGGTAGATTAATAGACACATACATAGAATCCTGCGTACTTACTGCTTTAAGCTATTGCATGTTCAAACAGATGTTGAAGCCAAGATTAGCCTTTTTTTTTGCATGTGCTAGTAGTGTGCAAACCTTTTAAAGGCATCTATGAATTATTACTTTGGTTCAGCATGAGTGCAGTAAGAAGAAATGTACCTCATCTGTAATACACTGTGTAGACTAATATCAGCTTCTTTTTTTCTTATATTGCAGTGAGATATTGATCTGGTAAAATGGTACCATATTGGAGCTGTCTGTTGTGGTATTCATCATGCTGTCACATCCCTAGTGCCTTGGAGTTATTGAAAAGCGGAATTGAGGGAGTTCTGTCATTGTGTGTTGCAATCCATTCATAAGAAAGTTCACTAAAACATCTGAAGTAGTGTTCTTGCTTATTTATTTATTTACATCTAGTGAGAACCATTTCACTTCTTTGAGGTACAGAACCCTCCTATTTCAGGCACAGGGACATTCATAGGCTTAGTTACGTCTCGTCAGACGTCTTTCTCTTGTATAACATTTGATCTTTAGTCAAAGCTCACACCTGCTGTCTTTACGGATGCTTATGCATTTGGGTTCTGTCCTTTGGGAGAAGTAATAGATCTGAAAACTGTGGCTTCATTGCCCTTATACTTTTATCTGATAGCTGTGAGAAGGTAAACGATGAACTTTTATATGTAGAAAGCTTTTAGTTTCTTCCCACACTAAAGTATCAGCTAATGTTAAAAGAGCTTTCAAAAATATATAAAGATACTGTCAATCTGCACTGAGTAGATTAAACAGTTTGAATGAATTATTTTTGTTTTGGAGTCTGCCTGGCAACCTGATGATGAATTTAGAAGGATGTCATGTTTTCTGTAAGGCCATGATGAAAAGGGGATTTATTTACACATATAAGAAACAATCTAACTATTTAACCCAGCCAAACTAAGGGTCTGCTCTGCAGCTGCAACTGCAACTGCCTGACTTCTGTAGTTTATACACACACTGTAAGTAAACACACCCAATTTAAATTTAGTATATAAGAATTTAACAGAAGAGGAATTAAATTGTCATTTGCTGATTTTAAAAATTATAAAGAGAATGAAGAAAAAGCATAGAAATTACAGGTTGACTTTATCTTGCTAGGTGCCAAGGATGTCTTGTGACTCTGCAGACCCATAATTCCAGTCAGCTGCACTGTGAATTGGAAATATTTTTTCTGAATTGGCCACAAAATTCTTCATAACTACATGAAATGTATTCACTCTTTATATTCAGATATTTTAAGAAAGAAAAATTAGAATACCTTTGTCAATGTTGCAGTTCCTACAGCTAAAATACTATGTTAGTGTTAGTGCTACTGGATGTTGCTTTCATAGTTGATTAAGAATTTATATTGTGTTTTGATATTGGTGCAAAACTGATTTTATTATGGGTCTATAATAGCCAAATGTGCAGTGCTTTTTAATATACAACCACAGCAAGCTCTACAGTTGCTCAGAAGGAGCCTTCTGTGCTGTTAGGAAGTATGACATGAATGCATATTAAGATTTATCCATTTTCTGTGTAATATTCCTAAGAAGTCCAATAACTTGACAGAAGTTTATGGAAGGCATAGAATTCAAAGCACATTGCTATCACTTACTAATTTTTTTGCTCCTTTTTCCCCCATTAAAAACATGGTTCTTTAGGTTTGCACAGCAAAACAAAAACTTACCTTAAATCCCCCAAAGGAAATGAAATTTAGGGCTGAAGGCACACTCTTCAGTCTGGTGGCTGGGGACTTTGATGTATGGCTTTGTTGATTAAACAGCTTAGTTGCTTCAATGGTTGTAGAGTTGGATGAATCACCAGTTGAGCTTCTGTGGACTCTACTATTACCTTCCCATTGAATGTGTGTAGGACTTTTTTATATTCTCTTGGATTGTTTTCTGTGCATCTGATGGGAAGAGAAATATTTTTGTTTCCTGGACTTCTGTATAGTTGACAGAATTTTTGCTGCATTGTAGAAAAGTTCCTGCAAGAAATCTGCTCTGTGATGTGCTTCAGGCTGTTTCAGAAAAAAAAGCAAAAAAAAGAACCCTATGTCCTCCAGTAGATGAAGCTGATGTTTTTTTTAAAATTTCTATCAAGGTCCTAACTAGCTTTCCTTGGCTCCATATTTCTAGATATCATGGAATCGTATTATCAAAGAATAGTTTGGATTGTAAGACACCTTTAGAAATCATCTAGTCCAACCCCCCTGCAATGAACAGTGACATTTTCAATTAGATCAGGTTGCTCACAGCCCTGTCTGACCTGACCTGAAATGTTTCCAGGGATGGGGCATCAACCACCTCTCTGAACAACCTGTTCCAGTGTTTTATGACCCTCCTTGAAAAAACTTCTTCTTAAAACATCTAATTAAAAATCAACCTTCTTTTAAACCATTATCCATTGTAGGACCAGCACAACAGACCCTGCTGGAAAGTCTGTCCCCATCTTTCTTAAAGGCCCACTTCAAGTACTGGAAGGCTGCTCTAAAATCTCTTCAGAGTTTTTCTTCTCCAGACTGAACATCCCGAACTCTCTCAGGCTCTCTTTATAGGAGAGGTGTTTGATCCTCTTCATGGGCCTCCACTGCAACAGGTTCACTTCCTTCTTATGTTGAGAGTCCCAGATCTGGACACATGTGGAGTCTGGAGAGTGGAGTAGAGGACTAAAATCCCCTCTCTTGACCTGATGGTTGCATTTCTCTTGGTGCAGCCCAGGATACAGCTGGTTTTTTGGTCTGCAAGAACACATTGTTAGGTCATGTCCAGAACTTTTCATGAGTTGTAGTCCCATCCTTATAGTTTTCAGGAACTAACTCCCATAATTGTCTTCAAAACTCTCCATACCTACTAAGGACCTTTGGTGGATCTAAATCACTTTCTGATTGATCATCAAAGTGCAGCATTCCTCCTAAGAAGTTTTCTTTGCTTTGGTCCTCTGGGTGCACATTTATGGCTTCTCAGAACTTCTCCTCATTTCAGTGGTCTGTGTGAGGACTGAGCTGTTTTTACGGGAAAGGAAGGACTGTGTACTGGCTGTGAGGAGAAGAAATAACAGTTCAGCAGCACCTGGAAGCTGATGATGAAAAAAAAGAAAGATAGAATCATAGGTGGATAAACCGAGGGAAGTTCAGCATTGTAAACCATAAAGATAATGGAAAAACCTGTCCCTCAAAAAAAAAAAAAAAATAGTGAGGCTAATAAGACCAATGCTTCTCTATATTACAACCTTTTTGTGGATATCTTACTCTTTTTTTCCTCCCCTCTCCTGCTTCATCTGTTATTGTCTTTTTATATGTACGCTGCCCGGAAATGTGTCTTCATTTGTGTTTGGAAAACATCTAGCATACTGTGGGGTGTTATCACAGTGTAAAAAATAACTCCCAGGACAAGATTCTATTGCAGTATTTATAACCAATTTCAGGAGAAGGAGGATCAGGTTCATTCTTTATGGCTTTCTCAACCGTGCCTGTGTATTGAAGACATTTGATTTACTTAACATATGGCCAAGCGAACTGTTGGGCATATTGGGAAAAATATGTGAAACTACTTTGAAATGTTGCAAATGTGTTTGGAGACCTTTGTGCCACACCAAGCGTTTCTGTTGTTATTCAATTACTCTGGTTTGTGGGTTTTTTTTTTTTTTTTTTTTTTTTTTTTTTTTGGTTTTTTTTTTGTTGTTGTTGTTTTTTTTTTTTTTTTGTTCCTTTACCTTTTAAACACTGGACAGTTACATTATTTCTTTGAATCTTACCAAATATATTGGTATAATTACAAAGTATTTATCTGCTTCCATGAGTGATACCAATTTACATGTCTCCAGTTAATCTGCCCATCTTCCAAGTTCTCTCCCTCTCTCTTACCCGGTGTAAATGTTATACTGCCATAATGAAATCATTTCCATGTCCTATAGAGTATTTAGATCAACAAGACCTTCACTTATTAGAAAGGGCAGAGTAGTAATGCTTTTGGCAAAGCCATTATTGTGGTATTGGTATTCACTAGAAAGGACAGAAATAGAACAGCACTGGCCTCCATAAACAGTTCCAATTTGATCTGTGTACATGATAAAATCTTGGCTTCTCAATGCATTTAGGTGCTGTCATAGCTGTTGTTGCCAAATAAGAATGCAGTGTGATGTTATTATAGTAAACAGCACTTAAGCACAGCTGGCAGAATTGATCAGGGCCACATTAGAGTGAACTTCAGCAGATGACTGACGCAGCAGAAACAATAACTGAATATGCAAACAGTTCTTGCAGTGAATGCTCTGGGGATCAGGCACCATTATTTTTGACTTTGAACAGGGAAAAGGGGCAGATTTGTAACCTCCTTCCACACAAAAGGGTTCTGGGTATTCTGTAAACATCTGACTGCCATTTATAATAGTAGCTAGTTACAAAGCAAAACTCTAGACTCCCTTGACTATTTACATTTCATTAATTATTAAAGAAAAAACCCATAAATATCAGATAAGTTTGTTTAATGTTTCACACAGGATTTTTTTTTTCTTTGCTAGAAAAGCCTTTTCTCAATTAATGTTAATCATCGAGGACTTCCTGTTTAAATTGCACAGAAATGCGTGTTTGCCTCAGTAAGGGCTTTTTTCCCCTTTTAATTATTATGAGAGCTAATTATGTGACCACGTATTGCTATTCTTTTATTGTAATAATTTGGATTAGTAAAAATAAACATAGGATAAATAGTGTATGAACCTCATTCTTGCACAATGTAAATCAGAACTTGTCTTCATATCTTGGTAATTTGCTCACCACACATTACCAAAATATTTAAAGTCCATGTAAACAGCTATTCATGCTTGTACTTTTACATGGTACAGTGTCATCTTTTGATTTATTTGACCATTAATGCAAAAAAAAAGTGCAACAATCCAAACTCAAACAATAGAAAACTTCGTTTTCTATCTTTTTAACTGAGTTTTTCTACTCATGTAATGACTTTTTTTTTTTCTTTAAACAAGATGTGCATTAAAAATTGTGTGATTACAATGGAGGGAAGCAGAAGGTGGAGGCAAAGGCAGAAATACAAAGAGGGCTATATTAAGTGAGTATTTGACTCTCCCTTACCTTACCATAAGACCCTATGAAATATTTTAATTTCTCGCTGGCTCTCATTGACAAATGTGGAAGGAAGCTGTGCTGAGGATTTCATTCAAGTGTTGTGTGATATGGAAAAGACTGTTGATGGACACATCTGAGTCCAGCTTCATAGACTGGTGAAATTCTCTTCCGAGAGGCTGCCATCACTCTGTCATTGCCAAAATTAGACTGAGACTCATACTGGGGCTTCACAGAATGCCTGTGAAGTTCTTGTAGCACTCATTAAGTTTGCTCATTAGCATCTTACTATAGACAGCTCCCATTTTCCCCTTCCCCCATTCTGAGGGCAGAAATAAGTGTCTCCCAAAATGTACAAACGTAATGTTTCCTGTTAACTTTGACTTTTTATGTGCTCTAATTCTCTGACTTTTATAGCAAAATCATAGACACTTGTAGAGAAACTTGAGTTTCTCTTCTAATTTCTTGGAGGTGGAATTCTCTATGAATCACACAGAGTTTGCCCCAGAAGAGGTGCTCACAATTTTATGGTCATTTTATGGCTTCTTCCTACCAAAACTAATTTCAGCCATTGCCCCAAAAGGGGTGTTACACAAATGCAATGTTCTTATTAATCACGAGAAAACATTTGAGCTGACCTCCTGGCATCACCTTTTACCACATTTTCTTTCATAAAACTCACTTATCAAAAGATGAGGAGCATAGAGATGAGTTATAAACTTCTGAAAACAGTTGCACAGTGCTGTGATGTGACGTAGCACTTCAAGCCTTCTGTGTATGTGCACAAATGAAGCCATACTCCATCACTGATACATACCACTAAATAATGGGCTTTAGCATGGATATTTTCCAGTCTTACTACCAACTCACAGGCCGAGGAGATATGAACGTCAGAGTAGTTTTATAGTCATCCAGCTTGAAGCAAGAGAGCCTAAGGAAACAGCAATCGTGTTTTAAGGTTCAAACTTTCTTTCTTTTTTTTTTTTTTTTTGTGTGTGATATAAAGTGGTCAAAATCCTGAATAGATCCAAGCATTCCCATGGAAATAACTGTAACAGGTCAACAGATTTAGCAAGATTTACTAGATCCTTTACTTTAGGATTGTATGTCATACAAGATTATGTGAAAATAGAGTAATGAAGGACAAAAGCTGTAATCCAGATTGAAAGGGAGGAAGAAAAAATGCTCAGAAGATGGCTCATTAGAGAGTAAACATGCCTCTTCTCAGCCTGTTATAGATAGATAGTCTTATGCTGACCTATATTCATTATGTGTTTCTATGTCAAGTATCATGAACTGCTGAATGCCTGGAATTTTAAGTCCTTATGGGCTGAAAATTACCACAATTATGCATTTCCACTAGACTAAAAGATGTGGGTTCAAAGTGGTAGCGCTGTGTGCACCCCAACAGTAGCAGTGGACTGGTGTAGAACTCAGAGTTGCTACAAACAGACTGTTGGACTAAAGATTGCCATATCACCACACAGGTTTTCAGTTTGTCTGTGTTTGTGTTTGTGTTCAGTTTTTGTGTTTGTGGATATTGCCAAACTTACTCAGCTGGCAGATTCATGACTTTTTGGGGTATGGTCTGTAAGGGAGTGGAGGTGGTTTTGGCTCTTTTCAAAAATGTCAGCTGAGTCTTTTTGCTTTCCATGGACATTTGTCAATGCCTTCCACTGACATTTCAGTGAGAAAGGAGAAGACCAAGCAGAGCTGTCCGGGCAAAAGGTAATTTATTGTGGCTGGACCAGGACATTGATCTGTCCATAATGTAAAGCCAGGAAGCAATGCATTTTCCTGGTTTAACTTGCGTGTTTTGTTTCTCAGTAAAAGGGTCCAACGCTCATGTTACAAGTTCAACATTGGTATCATTTGCTTTTCCTGACAGGTCCTGTAATGACAGCTGACAGTTGGAAGCTTAACTGGGTAAAAGTACTAATCTCTTCAGTATTTCAAGTTCCCATAAATATTAAGTTAGTCAATTTTATCTGCCTTTCCTTTATTATTGGATCTATGATCAAATTAAAGTAATAAAATCCATGTCCATTATGCTGTTTTGTGGTCTAATTTTGATTGCCAGTATAGATACAACTGACATAGACAAGCATTTATGAAACTAAAAGTGAAATACTTGCATTGTTTTTCTGAAAGTGTGTTTATTTTTTCCCTGAATTTTGAATGGCTTATTCAAATGTTAGAATAAGATTAGTAAGATGTTAGAAAACAAAACAAAACAAAACAAGTATCTATCTGTATTTTTTAAAATAATTATGCCAATCCTTCTGTCAATGAAGTGAGCAGTTGCCTTAGGCTGCTACAAAAGAAGAAGTGATGAGTGTAGTATTATGATATTATGTTTTAGATTTATGTAGTATTCTGAAAATTTATATCACCAGTCTTGTAGAGGAGCAGCTGTATTCTGCATTTGAAGATAACTCTTTAGGGTCTAGGCATAAGCGTCTCCTAATTTCAAAAGTCCAGTATGATACATGAGCAGTTACAACTTCACAATGTCTCTTTAAAAAAATACTAATTTCTTTATGTACTTTACTTAACAGAAGAAGCTCTCTATTATAATTTTTTTTCTTCTGTTGTTTTGGTTTAGATATTTCTTCTTTTTTATAGGAAAGGAACCCTGCACATTAATTTGATCTAGTTCTACTCTCCTTCTCTCTTGAATATTGGTGATGATATTATTACTGTCAGTACAGTTCTGGAAGTTCAATGAAAGATCTTTTGAGCTCAGTTTTATATTAGCTGTGAAAAGACAGATGTGACTTTGGATTTTTTTAATACAAAATTTCCACAAAAACTGTTTTTGGAAGAAGCTAGTGTGTATGAAATACTGGAACACAATGATGCCAAAATTAGATAACGTAGCATTTAATAATTTCAGAAATGCTTATTTCTATAATAGAATATGACAGCTGGTGTTATTATGGTCTCTTTTCAGTCTCAGAAGTACCTGGATGTGTCAAAAAATGATTTTATTTTATTGTTAGTGTATTCTTTTAATTTTAACAGATAGAAATAATAACATAGTTGAGTTCCCATTAAAAAGTAAGCACAATTATCAGTCTTAATTTTTTCTACACATTATTATTCTACATGCATATGTTAGACCATTTTAATATATAGTGAAGCTAGTGAATAAAAAATCACATTTCCATGTGATACATTAACAAGGACTGTTTTTTTCCTGACTGCTTTTGATAAACTCTTGTTTATATAGGCCAAAGTATCAGAGTTTTTAATTTTATGCCATTACAAGTACCATCACATGATTTTTGATATCCTTCTTTAAAACACAGGTCTTGGATTTGTGAATAGATTGCAGTATATTTAACTTCTTTGTGGAAAAAAAATAAAAGAAACCAGTTGTTTAAGAGTGGTTTTTATCTTCATTTGTACATATAACTGGATGGGAGTTCCTGGTTAAAAATGTTAATAAGAAACCCTTAATTCATTCATCAAATTAACAGCTAATATAAAATTAAACTATAGAATAGCACAGATTAATCTTGTGCAGGCTAAATCTAGAAACATGCATGCCTAGTAAATTTAGTATGTCTGCTTCTCTGTGTCCTTATAGTGCCTCATGCATGCACAGAGAAAACTTTTCTGATTTTAAAAGCCAATATTTATGTTGGTGGAAATTAACCGTATTTGGCTTGCACAACCAAGTTTTAGCCCAAGCACCTCCTTCCTGTCTTCTCTTATCACCTTGTAAAAGGGAGGGCAGAGTTTTATTTAATCCATTACCCTTTTCTGTGGTATTTGCCAGTAGAGGCTGCTTAGGATGTAGATCCTTCCATGTTTGCACACACTATATTCAGGCAATCAACAATTTACAGATTTCCAGGCCTGAATTACATCTTGACTCTCTTAGCTGGATTTAAATTCTGCTCTTTCTGAGCAGAATTATAGTTTGACTATCAAAGCATCCTCTGGCATTGACTTTCATGGGCGTTGATGAAATAAAATATTGCCTAAATTTGTTCCAAACCTGTTGCCTGGTGTTTTCATAGGGTAGTCTCAAGTTCTTGTGAAAAATTATGAAACAGTTAGATAGTTCCCTTGTAATCCTTTCCACCTTCCTCATGATTTTTTCTTGTCATTCAGGTGAGTCTGAATCCTGGTTGCTGTTTTTTTGCATCTTTTGTAGTTCCATCAAACTGCTTTAAATGTGGGGTACTAGAACTCTATAAGTTCAATACATACCCTTGTTATCTGCTGTCTGTTCATATCATAGATACCACAATATGGATTTACAGTCCTGTTTCTCAGGGGCATGATTTATGAAAGAGGTTTTTCATATAAACCCCTGTCTTCCCCCCCATCTGTCCTCCCTGCCCATTTGCCTAAATATACTTGCAAATATAAAGTGAGTGCCTAGTGAATCATTTAGCACCCGAGGGTAAATACAAAACTCCAAACATATATATCTTTTCCTGTAGTTTATTGTACTGATTTGGGATTATGGTCTTTGAAGGCAGAGTTTGCTGATATTGCCAAGATGATATGTCCAGATGAGAGAGACCTGTTGCTACAGGCTCCACAAGACCCAAAGGGCAGTTCTTGTCTCAGCACAGAGGATCAGTATCACTAGACAAATATATATGCAATTTCAGCTGCACAGGAGGGAGAAGTGAACATGCCCCTTGTGGGGGAACAAAGCTTTCCTATACTGTGTTTGGCTCCAGAAATGTCAGAGTTCCGTAGGAAAACAAAATTACTTGAAAAATTGAAGTAGTAAAATTTGGTTGGCAACCACAACAATTTCAGTTCTTTAGTTTTCTTGGGTAATCAATCTGTCCACTCTTGGAGATTTCCTATTAATTGAAGGAGCTGCCCATCTTATTTTTAGGTGTTTGGTAATAGGTCTTGTTCCGTCTACTTCTTAGTTGATTTACTTTTTTAAATACATATATTTAAAAGAAATTAATTATTCTGAAGTTCTTTTTTCAGGCCAAACCTTAGCATTTAGAAATAAAGTTACCGTGTGAAAGAATTGTATGCCTATATGTAATAGTGAGAAGAAATTGTAGCTGAAATCCCCAGGAACTTTGGAGAAATGTAGAGAAAAATCAAAAGGCTACAGAAGTTCCAGAAATTAAAAGAATTATAAAATGTCTAATGTTAAAGCCCAATTCAGCTAAGCTCTGATGCATGTGCTCAACTCTATGCACATTCTTTAATCCAGTGGGACCTCAGCATATGGCCAAGTGATTTGCTAAATTGGGACCTAATTAAGGACAATTGTAAAAGTAGCTGCTATTTAAGCAATTATGAAATCTTCAGTTAGATTTTGACTGGAACTCTGAAGTTAACAGCAAAGTCTCCTAAAATCAGCATTTAATCCATATATCTTTTTGCTTAAAACAAAAGACTAAGTAAAGAAAATGTCTTGTTATTATTAGATCAGCATTACTCTCCACAATATACAACATTATGTACTTCTAAAGGATTTAACAGATGTGTATTTAAAAAGTTATCATCATGAAAAGTATTTTCTACCAGTAAAAGGCAAAAAAACCCAGAGGGAAGTTACAGTGATGTGTACAGGATCACTTGTGAATAGTTGTGGTTCCTTAAGGCTGTTGACATTTTAAAGGTTTGCTATCTTACAGTTCTCTGAAGTATTTATGGTGTGATGTTGTTACTTCCTATCATATATACATTTATGAAACCACGTTAGAATTTAAGCAAAAATACAATTTTGTAACATGAAATAAAATTTCTGGTGGAAGTAATGCTTTTTAAGTTTCAGGCTTGAAACTGTTTAGAATCAAGGAGTTTTGATCTTGATACTTCATGTAATAAATATTAGTAATTATGATTTCTTTTGTGATGCTTTGATATCTAAGCTTTTCTTTTGAATTTCATTTTTTAAGTATTTTCAATAGATTTCTCATATTATGGAGTTTTGACGCAATTGCATATTGTTGAATGCAGATGAAAATAAGACTTTTCTCAAGTTTGTCATAGTGGGCGATATTTAATTGAGGTGTAATATCTGGACTGCTTGTCCTCATTTTGCATTACTGGAAATAAGCCTTGCAGTCATCACATCCCATTGGTAGCTCCTTATACATGCTTTCAAGAGATGTGTTTTGCTCAAGCTAATAGCACTTCAAGGGTGAGAAATTCTTCACAGACCACTTTGGTGGGGCGTAACATAAAACCTCATCAGATAACGGGTAGGTAAATAATAAGGCAAGAAATACTTTGGAAACTGCGGTGTAGCACTTTATCAACCAGTTTAATTTTTGGCAAATCTACAGGTTTAAGTTCCTTTTAATTTTTTTTTTTTTTTTCTCTCTGCATGGCCAGTAGCACCAACATTGTGTGAGCTGGTAAGGACTCTTCATTCCGGTGACTGGGATCATTCTGATCACAGCCCTGTAACATGGAGCAGCTTGCAGTTTCCTGCAGTGTCTGAATATTCCTTTAAAGATCCATCAGACCTTTCCTGTTGCTGTGAAAGAGAATTATATCCCACTTCAGCCTTTACTTTTTTAATATTAGGAAATTTGAACTTTTTCAGCCTTGCCTTGAGAGCCTTCACATTCTAAGACCATGCTTTTAATCCTCTATTTCTTGTACTTCTCTGTGAATTTTATTTTTCTGAAGGAGGTTGTCTAAGGCTGTAAAGGAAAAAATATTCCACTGATACCTCCTATGTCAGTCATGGTTTCTGATCTAACAGAAGTACATTGCCTGATATGTTCAAGAATGAGATTTGTCTGTTTCATCACTGTGGCACATTGGTTGTTGATAATCACCCAGGGATCAGCTAATAAACCTGGATATTTCTTCTCCTTCGTTATTCCCTACTTAGGAGTTCTTAGCTTACATCAGCTGCTCTTATTTATAGTCCCTGAGTGAGTGACCTTGCACTTTGCTCCATTAAAATTCATCTTTCCTCAAGACCATCCTGTTCTTTCAGTGTGATACTCAATCCTCTTCCAACTTTGTGTCATCACCATGTGTGTTGGACATTAATGTATATTATTAAAAAAGACTGTTCCAAAACCTGACTCTTGATTAACTCTGCTACTAGTTTCTCTCCACTGTGACATTCCCTTTGTCCAAGAAAGTGATACTTTTTATTCTTTGTTTACTTATCTATAATATTAATATCTTTGTAATTTACTGCTGAATACATATCTTTTTCACACATTTTAGAATGCAAACTGACCTTTCACAGCTAACAGCATAGGAAGGAATAATTTTTAAATACCTGAGATAATTGTGAAAAAGCCATCACTGTTTCGTCGTCTTTGTTGTATGTGCACTCTATTTTTATCAATTATGGCCATGATTTTGACATTATATGCATTCTTTTACTCAGATCTAATATTTTTGGTTAAGTTCTATAGTATGTTTACTCCTCAAGAATTGCTAAGGGATATCATAAATTATTTCAGTACTCACAAAACAGGAACATTGAGGGAAGTCAGTTGTTAAGATGCTAAGAAAAATGACAAAGCTTTACATGTTTTGTGGGCAGGCTAGTCACTCATAGAAAAAACCTAGCCTGGTATCTTGACTAATAAGGAATGGATCCACTAAAAAAAAAGTGAGGGGCTGAATGCTTACTAGTGGAACTACAAATAAGGAATTAAGAGAATTCATGACACATCAAAATGCAGAGATTAATAGGCAATCTTTAGCTTTGTTTGTCCTCAGACAGCTTTAAGATGTACAATGACTAGAGATCTAGCTGAAAAAAATCACTGTTTTTATGTTTTGATATGGGAATTATGCCATGAAAATCATAGTTAATGTTTACTGGAAGATTTTTTCTATTATCTTGTGTCTGTATCTGTATTTTTGCAAAGAAGTATTGAAGTATATTAAGTATATGAAGTATTGAAATGACCTTCTATGTTTAAAAAATCTAGTTGCCATTTTTGTTTTATGTTTTGTAGATCTGTTTTTGTTGGTCTCAGAAGTGAGCCAAGTTTAACCAAATGGAATTTTATTTGTTTACTGGAATCTATAAAAAAACACAAAAAGAATTAGTTTAGAGTAGTGTTTGTGAACTAGCTCAACCCTAAAACTTCTGCAGTTGTGTTAGCTGGAAGTTCTGCATATCATATGATGCTTTGAATGACTTCAAAACGTGACATTAGCTTTACCCTTTCAAGTGGTCCTTTAAACCCTTTGATTTTTTTCCTGGTTTTTGTCTTGAGAATTCTTTTTGAAATGATTTGGAGTTTCTTAGGCCTATAAATAAATTCCGAGATGTGCTATTCCATCAGTTGCCCCATGTTACAAGCTGGTTTGTGGTTTTTAGTGTATCTCCTTAGAGCAACCATCTGGTTTATCTCTTAGACATGTTGCTTTGTAAATTACTAATTTTAAAATACACCGATTTATTATGACTTACAAAAATATAGCAATTATCCAATTATAGAGATAGAAAAAAAATCATTATATGTTAAAAACTTTTTTCTGTATCACTTTTCATGACTGCAAATCAAAATGTGGAATAAAGAAAGAAAAATCACAAGTGAAGAGTGGATGTCCGCATCTGTGTGTAAGAGATCATGTCCAACAGAAGCATAGATGATGTTCAGCTTCCCAGGGGCAGGACCTCGTGACAGAGATGCATCAAAAATAGAACAGTATCTACCTTATTTTCTCTGAGTGAGATGCAAAGATACATCAGGCTTTTGTGAGGAAGTGTTCAAGTGATTCAAAGACATGCAGAAAATAGTGGTAAACTTCCTAACCCTTTTTATTGTATTCTCTGTATGCTTCATTGAATTCTTCTGGAGTTTTTTGTACTCACTCTATAAAAATTGATATTGTTGCTTTTATGAAAAGCTGGAGGTTAATTTAAAAAAAAAAGGTAAATTTTCTTTAAATTAAAACAGGTTTTTGTCCCTCATCTCCATTTAAGTTGGAAGGGGTTCAAAGCCAGTTTAAAGGAATATTTAACAGAATGATACTTGCTCCACAGAAGAAGAATTAGTAATTTTTAATACTGAGAGGCAACTTGGTACAAGGTAAAGCAGCTCAGAGTACAAATTCCACCACTTTAGGCTAATGTACAATCAGTGAATTCAATTTTAAGAGAGCAAGGGTAATACTGGGCTTCCTTATTCTCTGCAATGTAGAGTGTAAATGTCTACATCTGAGCTTGTCATCTAGACTCTGCATATAGTCAGCAGAGAGAAATTCTACAGAGCTATTAATATCATCATCAGGTAGGCGTAGAAAATAAGTGAATTGTGACATAAAAGTGCTTATTGCTTAACATGGATTACAAAAAGATCACAGAGTGACAAACTCAAATGGCAACATCTGCATTTTAAATGTCTACATGTAGGTTAAGATAGATAGTCTTTTTGTTCACCTGACTGAACGAACTGTAAAACTATATGTTTATTAAAAAACATTCACACTTTTTTCTTTATGTTGAAAATGTGAAGCCAGACAAATATTTGAAGCATTACTCATGTTAAATATTCTCTGTGTTTTCTAAACAACTATCGAAATATATCATCTTCACTTTGAAAAACAAGATCTTCTAAAGCATTCATAAAGTTTTTATGTGTCAATGGTTCAACTGTTAGTTTTCTGGTGTATTTTGGTTTAAGCAATTTTTACTGCTGTATGTGTCCTTCTGGCTCTCAATCCCAAAACTTGTTCATTCTTCATTTCATTACCTAAAATTGCACTCATTCTTTCATTCAGAATTAACTTAACTTAGAAAAGAATTATCTGAAGAACAGTTATTTTTGCAGGAGTATTTGTGTTTCAGTAGGTTTCTGGAAATTTTATTTCATGGTGGATTATCTTAGACAAGGAACAGAAGTCTTACATTAGCTATATTGATGAAATTTCTATGAGGAGTGAAATATATATACTCATTTTTCACTACCGTTCTCGCTACAGCTTTGAAATGCTCTCTAGGCTTGGGGCAGTAGGCAGCAACACCAGTTCAGGGAAAACCTGAGCAAGAAAACCCAATTAGTTTTAAGAATAACTTAAATAGCCAGTGAAGGTAGAAATTGTATGTTTAAATGTAGAAATAGCTCTATGTTCCCTTTTCTAAACTCTGCCAGAGGAAAGGAAGACCATGTCATGTGGCTGAAAGAGCTTGAAAACGATTAACACCTTAAGTTGCCTCAGCCAGAGATGATCAAAGTCTTAACATCTCAGACAGTGCCACTACTAATGCCTCCCTTCAAGTAAATCTATTTTGTGGCAGAAAAAGTCAAAAGACATAGCCTTCCTTCCCGTTGTCTGCAAGTCTTCTTCTTTCTGTACAGCTCATGGGAAGAATTAGAGTTTGACCCTACTTGCTCCTTCCTTATACTCTTATGAATTAATGAAAAAAACATAGTGTAAGTATAGCATTGAGTGCTTCAAGCTAAAAAAAAAAATAGAAAAAGATAGCATTCATAGAAACCAAGCCATCAAAGTTCAGAGGCCAGAGCTATGCTGTTATTGAATGCTTTTGATAAGTTCTGCTTCGTGGTTTCCTTTGGCTGAAGTAATTCAAGTGCTTGTGTCACTGCCTCTTGGTGTGCATGGTTGGTATGAATCTCTAGTTTGATACTGTCTGTCCTGCTCTATAATGAGGTGTTTTGTGTGTTCCCAAAAGTAAAAGTGTTGGGAACACTACAACTTGCTCTTTAAGTCACATTATTCTTTTAAAGTATGGAAACTGGAATTGAAAAAGACCCTTCTAACTATTAGCATTAGTGATTTTGAAAGTTGATTGACCTAACAAAGACAGGTTTAAAGCTGAGTGAAAAGGTATTTGACAGAGTAAAGCCAGCAGTGGAGAGTCTGTAGATCTGTGGCTTTGAGGGGGGTGTGTAGATGAGCAGGAAAATTCCAGGTGGTGAATGGAGAATCTCTGTACTCGTTTTTGCTCACAGCATCTTTTTCAAAATGTTATGTTTGAGATATTACTTTTATGAAATTGCTTTTCTTGTGCACTGTATGTTGTACTGTGTTTGAAATCCCTACAGGGACTTCAGTTTAATAACTGTGCTGTAGGTCTTGTTCAATTCTTTATAACTAAATTCATTCAAATATTTGGGACTGTTGCTTTCGGTGGTTGTGGTTGCTGTGCTTACTTCTGACTTATGCATAAGGAATTCAAAGGTTTAAATAGTTTGTCTGTTCTTTGTTGGACACATCTGTAGCCTAAGAGGATACAGTTTAATGCTCTTTGGGACTTTTTGGGCCCCTTCTGTTTCTAACTGTCTTGCTTGTTAAGATTTCTTTGGAGATAAGACAGCTTCTGCTTAGAGCATGTGGTAATTGTTGACATTCCATAGGGAGGTGTGATGAAACCTTTAGTACTATATAGTGTACTATGTGAGATTGTCACCTGACAAAGAAGTTTTCTCTGCAGATAATGTATATATCATAGCCTCAGTTATCATTTTAAAATTGAAGCAGTCATCAGTATGCCAAAGCTAATTCTTGAGTGTTTGAAATAACAGAAGAGGGAAAGCTGCCCAGTTTAGTGGAAAAATGAATTGGTATCTGCCGTGCTTGGTAATGAGGATTGCAACTGTTGCTGTAGGCTTCTTGTGCCGCATATGAGTCACTGGTACCAAAGTTTTTCCACTGTTTAACTGCTGTGGTTTTAGAAAAACAGAGGCCATTTGTCTTTTCAAGACTGTTTGGGTATTTCCAGGCACTCTACTTAAATCTTGTTATTTTAGCAGTAGCGATAAACACATAACATGCTTCCACGGAGAGTGCTTGTGGTAGCACATTGTATAAAAGCACAGATATGGCACCTGCATGTGCCCATGTATTGTAGAGTGACGTGCAGCAGCATTAATTTCATTTCCACTTTAATACAGTTTGCAATTTCTGCAGCTGCAGAAGCAAGGTCTTATGTGAGTTTAAATAATGCTTGACAGGAAAAGAAAGGATCAATATAAAGAGGCCTTTTTTGTAAGGAAGCTGATTTTGATAATTGTGATATGAATTGGTACTTCAGCTAATCTGTTAGTAACAGTTTTAGTGTGATCAGTTAGGACTTAGTTGCAATACATGGATTTAGTTGTGATACATTAATATCTGAGTAGCTATGTAGTAGTTATGACATAATTTGATGTTAGATTTTACTCTTTAAAGAATCAAATCAAATGTAATTTTCTTGTTCTTTACAAAAATAACCATCTTTAAAAACAGTTTTACGTAAGAACAAATTTTCTGTATTCCAGTAGCCCACTTACCTAAAGTTTAAGTTCGGGGTTGCCTGCGTTTATGTATATAAACTGTAAACTGGATGGTTCATTTATATACCAAAAAAAGTGGTTTTTCATTGCCATTTTCTCTTGTTTTAAATCTCACTGCCATTTTCAGTGAAAGTCCATTATTTTATCTTGATCATGTGTGAGTGAATCTTTTTACTAGGAAAAAACCCCAAAGAAATAATGTCAGTATACAGTTTGATTTCTTGTTCAGTTTCCTTTTGGTTAAAACTTAGCTGTGCAAGGACAGCAAAAATGTCTGTGAAAAGAGAGAAAAAGAAGATCTTGAGGTAAAGGTGTCTATGATCTAGCACTTCTCCAAAGTAAATTTTAAAAAAAGAAATTCTTCTAATCTAGGATGCATCTAGTCAGGTTTGGGCTCACTAAGATACCGTGAAGTTTAATCCTATTTTTTTTTTCTTTATTTTTACCATGAATTTAGGATCATAATCCAGTTTTCATTCAGAATCTAGTACTTGAAAAAATGTGGAGTCTTGAGTTATTTTAAATGATGTTGTTTTACATCTGGGTGTGATGGCATGGAAGAATAATTAACAAATACAGATGAAATGGATCTTCTTTTGAAAGATACAGTTTTAGGTTCATGTGAGTGTATGGAGACATTCAACTTTTATTTTTAATCTTACTTAAGATGTCACTCTGTGAAGATTTATTTAAAGCATGCAGAGTTCTTGCAAGGAAATGATAATATTTTGGTGAGGTTACAGGAACTCCCATAAAATGCACTTTCAATCCCACCTTGTTTTAGTAAAGATTTTATCTGAAAATTTCCTAGGTGTTTGAACCAGCTCCAGCATTTAAATCTCACTGGCTCTGGGTTGGCATCCACAGGAGGGGTTTTGTGCTTCAGCAGGTATTATCAGACCAGAACTTCTGTCTTGCATTCATGAGCTAATGAAAAGGAAGGAAGAAGGTGTTATACCTACACAGACTTGAAAATAATTAACAGGAATGGAGAAAGGGAAAGCTTTTAATCTTAGGAGTCAAGGTGCCTACATATCCTAGGTCTAGTGCCTTTTTGTGTAACAAAAGATGATCTGGGATTTTTTTGTTGCTCTTGTTGTGTGGTTCAAGAGGAATAATTTCCTCTTTTCCCTCTACTTTAGTGTTCTGTTTACCTTCCCCAGCTTCCTTCCCTCATATTTACAGAAAAGTGGGAGAAAAAGGGAAAAGGGTGGATAAATTTATCAGTTAAGTAGGCCGAAGAGACACAAAGCAACATTGCTATTTATACTCTTCATAAGAAGTTGAACCTTCCCTCTCTGATTCAGAAATATAAGCCTTGTTTCGGATTTGTTTTACAAAACTTTGCTTTAATTATGGAAATACTTAGGCTCAACTTGTGCATAGGCTGATCCCTCTTCTCCAAAGTCTTCCCTCCAGGAAGGACTGAATGAGACTTTTGCTCAAGTCAAAATTCATTCAAGCTTGTATTTGGAGATGTACATTTAAATAATAAAGTGAAAGTGTTGATAAAGAGGAAAGTTTGAAAAACAAATAGCCCAGAGTAATAATAACTTTCTAAAGTTAAATAACTTCCTTTTTGTTCCATTGCCCTCATTCCATTGCTCTCGTTCCACTGGATTCAAACTGCATTCGATCTGCAATGATGTAAAATGTAAAAATTCAAACAGATTTTGGAAGAGAATCTATTTTATAGTGGTAGGCAGTCTTAAGTTTGGAGTTGTATTTCCTCCAGAACACTTTTTCTTGTCTTGTGTTGTCTTTTTGGAATGTAGTTTTTCAGATGAGCTGTTTCTTAGTACTGACATAGGTCCTTATAGTATAGACTAGTCACAGAAGTGCTGTAATAAGTTGACTTGGCCTAGATTTATACCTTCAGACTCAGACAAAGTTAATTGAGTAATTTTAACATTTAGAAAGATTTTTAGGTTTTAAACTAAAATAAATTCTATAGTAATTTATTTCTTTTTATCTTAAAGTCTCTTGCAGAATTAAATTTATAAATATTTTTGGTAAATTTCACATAAATAAGAAAATCACATGTGAGATCTGTTGAGAATTTTATGAAGTGAACTCCACCTGACCCTGGAGCAGAGAAAGTGCTCTGTAGGTGATGCTTTTTGTTGGACCAGGCCTGAAGAAGTCGCAGCTTCATTCTGACTGCCTTTCATTTCAGCACAAATGTCCTGAGGTAGTTGATTGCCTTACAAAGCTTTAAATAGAAAATCTGAACAGGTGGTTTGGGTTCAGGAAATAAAATAAGCTATATTAGTGTAGACAGGGAAAATTCTTTTCTCATTACACACTACTTGGATGGAATTAAGCAGACAGCTCATGCTGAGAAATTTGAAACTCAGAGAATGCAACAGTTAAAAAGACAGACAATAAATGTGGTAGTTATTCAGGGGTGGACCTAAACAGTCTACAGTAGAACAGCTAACTCAAAATAAACAAACCAAAATAACAGGCACCCCCCCGCACCCCCCCATTATGTTATCTTTGACAATGAAAATCTATTTTATAAACCAAGCATAATGATGACTTCATTTCTCTGATTAAAGTTAGTCATCTGTTTATTTTTGCAGGGTTAGTTAACTTTATTCGCATGGGATTATGTTAGCAATTATGTTTAGAATGAAATCTCTCTTCATTTTTAAACAGATTTGGGGGAGGAGAGAAGAGAAAAAATATTTGTTTGCCACTCAGTAATCCAGTCCAAATGTTCAACAGTCCCTCTGTGGCAAGAGGCATCATATATGACTTTTAAGCTAGACTTGGTGCTGAACACATTTGAACCTTAGATCACTAATATTTGAAGTATTTATTTCTAATTTGCTCACCATCTGCTCTGAAATTTTTTCATTCATATTACACATATTTAAAGATCCCAACACTTTTTATACTGAAACAAAACAAAAAAAAATCTGTTACCTTGTTCTAAGGAGTATCACTATAAAGCATTGCATGATCTCTCTAAGAAGTTCACAGATGTTTGATGTTGGATTTTTATTGTTTCATACCTTATCATCCTTGTATTTGTTTAACAAAAATTTTTTTTGAGAAGACTACAACTTTATTTTGGTATTTTTATGCTACTTTTTTTTTTTTTTTTTGCTAGGTAATTAACAATATAAAATGAGCCAATAAATTTAGAGCAGACCTTCAGAGTTATTTTAGACAGTGCAGATACATTCCTATATTTTAATTTAGAAACTCCCAGACATGAGTGAGTGTTGTGCATTAAATTCAGCACCTGATCACATGCATGCTGGAAGGTATCCAGAGACTGGGCAAGCAAAGACTGCTACTTCCTAGTTGTGCCACCGAAATTAAGATTAACTCCCTAGAGAAGACAATTGAATTAACACAGCATGTTTTATGTGCAACAAAAAAACCCCCTAACCTGTTATCCCTACTTTGCCTACAACTTTCAGAAGTGCAGTCAGGTACATGCTACAGCATCTGTGAATAAGCTGATTTTTCACATTAAACATTTGTTGTCTTTTCTCAATTATATTTTAACGTTAAATTTTAATTGTTTAATTATGTGCACATTAGCATTACACACTAAAAGAAATATTCTGGCTCAATACTGATGGCTGTTTTAAATGGTAGATTTATAATTTGTTGGGTTTTTTTTTCTCATTACTTAGGTTCTTTACTAAGCTCAGCTAAGCAAATTAGTGATGTTAAACAGAAAAATCAAAACCTGAAAATACTAATCATTTTATTTTAACTCTGATGTGTGCTTTATGCATTTATATAAAGAAAACATTCATGCCATATCATTAGCAAACAAATAATAATCAGTCAGACATGAAGTATTAGTAAAAGACAAGAAGATTTTATGATGAAGACAGGAGAAATAATAGAAATTTGCAGAAGGGCTGTTGTTGTATCTTGTAAGGAATAGCTAGAAAATTAGATTAATCAAGGAGCAGACATTTGGAAGAAAGTTTGTGTGAATGCCTGACAGTCTTGCTCTTTCCCTCATTTCAAATGTTGGCAGGGTAGCATGCAGCTCCAAGGGAAATGTGCTCCTTTCATACTTGAGTAATTGATGAATTGTATGCAATATGCAAATGAGAATCCATAAATCTTATGAATGACAGCTTAATTTATGTGAGCCTTAATGAATGCAGGATTAGATTTTAATTAAATATCCTCAAAGGCACCCTGAGTAGTAGGGTTTTTTAGGCCTTGTTTTTTTGAAGACTTGTTTCACATAGAGTGCATTTTATGAAAGAAGAAAATCAGGCAAAGAACTTAGTAGAAATGTTTTTGTGTTTTAATGATAAGCATTGTTCTGTTTTGTGAAGCAAACAGTACTTCAACTGATAATAAACACTGAACAAAATATCTACAGATCTTTTTTGTACTTCCTACAGAATTTCCCAAATTTGATTACCTTTAATTGCTGCTGGCTTCTGATATTGTATGCTATTTTTAATTACAGGAAAAGTTATTAAAACTTTTCTAAAAATAAACAGTGTCTGCAGAAGAGTTCATTAAACTTTGATTGGCTATATGAATGTTTTAAATGCTAAATCTAATTCCACTAAAACAAGGTGTTCCCACCCCATTTTGAAAATTGCATCTCTAGACAATACATAATGAGATAAAACGATAAATAACGCAGAAGGTTGTAAATAACATTTAGCAAGCAGAATTCTAAGATAAAAGTGTTCTGCAACAGTGCCTGCTATTCCCAGCTGTCTTTGGAATAAGGGTACTGATCCTGTTCCTCTCACACCTGTTTTAAATTAGCTGTTAAGAATGTGGCAAGAATCTGCTTGAATTGTGAGCAAGAGTTGAGCAAACTTCAGAAACACAGGCAGTGAAGTTGTGCAAGATGTGGTTCTTTCAGCCTTATTTCACTGATTGAGTTCGTCTGTGTTTCTTGGTAGTGTTTCCATGGTCAAATCACCAGTCCCTTCAGGTGATTTTCTACTGGCTTGTAATTCCTGTAAATACCAGCAAAAGAAAAGATCAGAAGTAGTAGCAAGAATACAGAGAAAGGTAAAAAAAAAGGTCTCTTATGGTTAATAAGTAGGTAGAGAGGAGTCCTGCACATCCTTTTTTTTCTGAGACAGACCTCTTCAAGTCAGCTGTGAGCAGGTGTGGAGAACTGCTGGGAGAAGTGGCCTGTGTCACAGTGCAGCGGTACTTACTTGCTCTAGATGTTCCTGAGTAGCTGGGAGCTTAAATAAAGAGCTTCACAAGTAGAAGAAAGTGTAAGACAAATTGACAAGATGAGTCCCAAGAGACCCGTGGCATTCCATTTTAAGGGGAAGTCAGGTATGAAATAGCTGAACAGTTGATGCAAAGTTGTAACCTCTTGTTTAAAATACTGTCAGTGTTGGTGGTAAATAGTGTTTAACACCCCTCCAAAAGGGTTCTTGGGGGTGTTAGAGAACAGACCTGCAGGTCTGGATCTATACTTCACAAATAAGTAGAAAGAATATTGTTAATGGGCATTAGATAAATATGATGTACTAGACAAGAGTCAATACAGCTTCTTGGTAGATGACCATTCTAAAAAGTTGATGAATATGCAGTTGATAAAACTTTTTGGATTCACAAAAAAAAAAAAAAAAAAAAAAAAAAAAAGTAGCAAGGTTTTTCAGCAGGGAAATTATGTTACCATGGGTCATTCAGAAAATAACTGGTTAAAAAGTAGGAAACTGACCATTTTTTGTTTTGTTTGCTAGTTGGGAAAGGTCTTATCACAGATGACCATGAGACTTCAATACTGATCTGTGTATTTCAGTATCTTCATAAACAATATGGCAACAAGGGGAAGTAATATTACATTAAAAATGAAACATTAGACCTTCTCTGACTAAAGAAAAGATCACTGTAGTTGAGGAGAGAGCGAATGAGGGAGGAAAGCGAACATAGAGGTCTGTAAAACTGGCAGTATAGTGAGAAGGGAACATTCTTCTGGTAAGAGATCTACATGTCATCAAATGAAACTAACAGATGGTAAATTTAACAAAAAAATGTCCCTGCTTCACACAATGAATACTTAAGTTGCTAAATATACTGCCACAGGACATTGTATGTGCCAAAAATTGATAAGAGTTTCAGAAAATCACAATATAGGTCAGAACATCCATCCAAGATGGTAAAAGACCACTGCACAAGGTTCTGATCACTGGAGGCTGGGAATGTATCCTTCTGGTACCGTTATCACTACATGGTTTTCTAGAGATTTCCCTTTAGGCAGCTAGTGATGATCATCATGAGGGACAAGGATATCTGAGTAGGTGACTCTGGTTTCACCCAGCATGGTTACTGTGGTAAGTGTTGCAGCCCTTGTCTATTTCCAGACATGCATGGGTCATAAAGAGAAAGCATAAGGCATTTATAACTCAGTGTGCACTCTAAAAATCATAACAAGCAGATGAATTGTTAAATTGTTTGTTAGGGAGAGGGAAAGACAAAGTGGGACTGGCACGAAGAGCATCACATTTGGAAAAGAAGATATTTGTTGACCACTGTCCAGATATAGATGATTGCTGTCTGTAATTATCAGGACACAGTTAACAGGTCTGGCAAATGCTTAAGTAGGAAGTTTGAATGGATATTTGATAGAAAATTGCAGTGTGAATGACATGTATTATTGGACAGTTGAAGAAAAAGAAAGGGAAGAGCAAGGGGTAAAAGTGATTTTCATTTCTATGTTCTCATCTCCTCTACTGAAACGGAACCTAGGTATGTGTCCTTTTTCAGAACTATAAGTAATTTTCAGCCCTTTTATGTTTTAAAGACAGGTGTCAGAAGACATCTTTCTTCAATTATTTTATCTGAATGCTGACATTTTCTTTTCACAAACTTCAAATGGTGGCTGTGTCAACAAAGGGGTGTATGAGTCCCTTCAAGAACTTAAATAATAATGACCCCATGTCTGGTAATAAAGTAGCAAAAGGTGGGGAGGAAAGATGATCCAGCAACGTCAGCATTATACATCCCGTATGAACTATTTCAGACATGTCTTTGTGTTTATCATGTAGGCTTTTATAATGCTTTATAATGAGGTTTGAATGATTGCTTACTGTTATTTGCCTAGAGTCTCCATTCTAGCTAGTGACTTCCATTTGTGAAATAAAAGTGATAGTTAGAGAGAAATGGAAAAAAAAGTCCCAACTTTTATACTGAGCTAGTTAACATGCACTTAGATTGATTTTGTTAGTGAATGCATTTAAATAGAAAGACCATTAACCTCCCTAGAGAAATAAGCTTTTGGCCATTGAAAGCTGTAATTTTTTTCCATATGAAGATATATATCTATATATATACTATATATATAGATTAATATATTCATTTATCTGTCTTGTTCTATTTCTTCTTAAGGAAATTGTAGAGAATCATGGAAGATTTGAAGCCCTTAGCTAGAATTTGTGCATATATGGCACATGTACTTTATTCTCTGTATATTATTTTTATTTACTTGCTCTTTCTATGTTAAATATGAAAATGGTCTTTGATCTTTAAAGTAAAAAGCATGGATGAAGGTGAAAGAAAAGGGAGCTCTTTGACTTCACATTTACGAGATACAAATAGAGTTCCACAAGATAAAATGTCTCTGTAATCATATTTAACAAACATTAATATGCTAAAATTTGCATCGGATTGACTGCCTACAATGCTTAGTTTTTTTCAAGAAGGCCTGCATGAAGTTTGTAACAAAAAAATGTTTAAGTGGAAATACATATGGATTCTCTGCAAAGCACGAGTATCATCTTGTGAGAGGAATCAGGCCTGATATATCTGCTGTAATTGTGAGAGGTAATTATAAGATCTCCTTGAAAAGGACGTTTTTACAGATCTCGATTTGGCTTTCAGCATTTATGAATTTGAATTGACATCCTCAGCACAGTGCCAATTCCGCATGACTAGATTCGTTCCACAAACGGAGTTTAAGTGGCTGTGTATGTGCTGGTAAACTCACCAGGGCAGGGTTTTGTTCAAGTGTCAAATTGTTACCCTGGTGTGGTTTTGGGGAGAAGGTGATTTTAGCTGTGTTGTGCTTTTGGGTGTCTCAACCAGGTAATTAAAATGATCTGGTTTATTTACTAGTATAGTTGCCAGGTCGTTTTAGACTCAGGTTAACTTTTAGCTGACCAGGTCTGGGAGAGAAAAATTGCTGTCCTGGTTTGCATGGAGTGAGAAGCCACCAATTTTTCTGGTCTCAGAGGAGCAGAATCATTCTGCTGTGCCTGTCCTTCCTTGGATGTGGAGAGAGCAGAAAGATCTCCACACTGCTTGAATCCCTCAGCCTCTAGATAACATGTCTGGGCTTATTTACCATCTAACTGAATTTCCACTAGAATGAGAACTTTTAGCCCCCTCTTTTTGATATATTTTCTTTCAAAATCTATCTTTTTCCCAGTCAAAAGAAACATAACACTTCTTGTTTTTCTCAACCAGTGAGTAAACTTCCTCTTGTTAGCTGAGAGTTTTACTAATTTCCCAGAGAGGAAGCCTGGGAACTAACTGGAGTCAGTCAGTGTCCAGCATGCTCTTGCACTGAAGATGGCCATGTTATGCTTGGTTATCAAGTGTAGCCAGTGTGACAAGAAAAGTAATTTTTCTCCTCTCGTCCTCAACACTGAGACTGGAGCATTTGGTCCATTTCCAGGCTCCCAGTTTGAGAGAAGTAGTGGAGCGAGTGCAGGGAAGGCCACCATGGTGGCTGGAGCACACGTCCTGTGCAGGTGGGCTGTAGGAGCTGGGCAGTTCAGTGTTAATATCAGAAGGAAATGGAAGGATTTTGTTGAGGTCTCCAGCTACCTCAAGGAGAACTCTAGAGAAGACTTTTTTTAGGGGGCTGCTGCAAAAAGACAAGGGAACCAAAGTCCTAGGTTGCAATAAGTAGAATTCTATCCATAGGTAGAAGGCAAAATAAAGTCACCATGAAAGTCATTAAGCACTGAAACATATTGCTCAGTGTGGTGGAGGGTTTTCTAACCTTGAAGATGTTGAAAGCTTACCTGGACAAGGCCCTGAGTAACCTTTTCCTGTTATTTTTTTCCCTGAACAGGATTTGGGCTAGATGACCTCCAAAGGTCCCTTTCAAACTAAAAAGTTCAATAATTCTGACTCAGAGTCAAAAAATCATTAAGATTAGAAAGGAGATCCAAGATCAAGTCTAACCTTTGACTGAGTACTACTTTGCCCACTAAACCACATTGTGACAGACTAGATCTGCCTTGTGCCTCCTGTACTTCAACCATAATCACAGTATTTACAGCCAATTTCCATTCAAATTCGCTTTTGATTCTAGTTCTCTATTTTAACAATGAAAAGTTAGTTTTGGTAAGTTTTAAGTGTAATACAGTATTTTGTAGGGTGAAGTTACACTTTAGCTGCCTTGTGAGTCCATCTTGTTTCTGCCCTGCATGTAACAAGTTACACCAAACAGAAATTGAATCTAGTTTTGTTGAACTTAGCAATTTTTTAATGTGTGCAGCTTTTAGATGGGGAACAATGAGTAGCCATACTCGTTGGAACATATTATTCCAGAAGTTTTGAGTATGTGTCTTGATTTGTGTGCATTATCTGATTGATTACTTTTTCTCTAGGCCTCAGTATGTTCACTTCTAAAGAGGTACGTGCTACTGAGTTGCTTGATTTAGCATTTGATTTTGCCTTAATGGGATTACAAACATGGAATGTGTTCTTGTGTACAATAATATTGACAACCTACGACATATGCATTGCATGTAAAGGATTTTGAAGTTATTTTAGGTGATATTGGTAATGGTAAAAGGTCAGAAGCCACCTAATAATCTGATCATAACTGAGAATAGAGATGCTTTTATAATATTTACAAAATTCTGATAAACTGGATTAATATGGCAGTTGCATTTTGAGCATATGAAAGAAATTTTTCTGAACAATTGTTACCAGTTGTGGTTGATTAAAGCAGATTCTTAATGGAAACTCTAGGGGAACCCTGAAATTTAAAGAAGTTTGAAGGTATAACAGGTATGGGGCAGTTTTGGACAATTTTTTGTAGTGACTTAAGTGTTTTTTCATAGATGGCTCATAGTGTCCCATGTCTTCACATGCATATGAATTTTAGTTTAGCAAAAAACGAAGCAGATACCTTAAGTCTTCATTTATACTCTCAGTACTAATTTTGGTGGATAAACATGTTTGTATGTATCTTCCTTAAAATTATCTTTATTGCGTGGTTTCCTTTGGCTTTGGAAAAGATACACTGATGTTAAAATTTGTCTTTCGTTCTCCTAGTTAGATGTGCTGTGGTGCTTGTAGGTACTTCTAGTGCCAGTGGCTACTCATTTTTTAATTTGTTATTTAATGCCAGATTAGCATTTTCTAATGGTGTTTGTAATGTATAACCCATCATTATATTCCTATTGTTGTCAAAACTGAGAATCAGACCCAAGCAGTGTGGGAGACACTGAAGGAACCTGAATAAATCTAATACAGGTCTGACCGTATCCCAAATGCATAGCAAGTTACATTACTTTTCATGATCCCTCTCTTCTTACTTCACTTCTCTATGAGTTTTGGAAACATGCATATGGTGAAGATGAGGGAAGAGCTGGCCTATGTGCATAATTTCAATAACTAAGAATTTCACTGTTTTCAGACACATTGTATCTCATACTATAGTTACAGACTTCCAGCTGTTTAGTCAATGCGAATACTCACATTGGTAAAAGTAGAATTAGTACATTTTATTATTATGTGTAATATTCTACAAATTGGTGTGAAAGATAACCAGAACAAATAGCTTCCAAAATATGTTAAAAAAAAAAACAAACCAGCTGGTGATGCTGTTTTGTGGATTTTTTTCCCATTTAAAACAATATAAACTTGCTCTAATTCTGTTAAACACAAATAAATAAAATTCATACTGCAGAATTGGATCCAAATGACAAAACCAAAACCTCAGTCTTGTAAAAATGCTCCAGAAGTTCTCCTCTTCAACCTACAACATTGGTAACACTTTCAGGTGCTGGCTAAAAGGGAGACCAGCACTTTCACTGTGGTTGGGTGCTGCATAGACTGGAAAGGTTTGTGAAGGTCTGATTTGTAGCTTTGTTTTCATTAACACTGACAAATGGCAGATATGCAGAGGTGTTAGGTTAAGAAGGTTTGAAGCATTTGTTGAGTAATCAAAATGTAGTAATTATATACACAATTTGGTGGTTTTAACGACTCTTGACTTGCCTACATCATATAGGACTTGGCTGGCGCCAGGTAGACTTGGCAACAGCCCTGAAAGGTATGAGTCATGGGAATAGTTGGCTGATCCCAGAGATACTAGTACATATCTGAGAAGAAAAAAGTTCTTGACCTCTTTCAAGAAAGGCAAAGGGAATATAAAGATCAAAAGTTAGAACCCCTTTGCTACTCTGTTTTGGTGTATTTTGAATTTCACAGCATCATGGATTACCTGCTTGTTCAGTGACCATGTAAATTGAAAACAAAGACTATTAAAAATTAGGTTACTAACATTGCTGAAGTAACTGTTGTTTTGCAAGGTCATGGTGTTTTTTTACCCATTGTGGACATCTGGCTGGTACAATATAACGGTTTTGTTTTGGGATTCTCTTTAAATGGAATATTTATAACTATTGTAGAGCAGATGATTTACAGAGGCTGTAAGCTGCTATGCAACCGCCATTGGCAAAAGACAGCTGCTGCTGCTGTAGGTAATATAGGAATACCTGCTATGATTCACTTAGAAATTGTTATGAAACATAACCTTAGAAGATCTGTTCACAGATACCTATAAACAAAGTTGCAAGGGCATGAAAAAAAAATTCAGTCTCCTTGTAACTATTGTTTCAAAGCAGCCAAAACAATAATAGAGCAAAAGATATTTTTGAAAAAAAATAGATACAGGGCACGTGAACACAAAATTAAAATCCAGTACTGCTTACCTCATCTATTTCTAGTTACAGAGTCACAGAATGGTTGAGGTTTGAAGGGATATCTGGAGACCATCCAGTCCAACCCCTGTGCCAAGGCAGGGTCACCTAGAGCAGGTTACACAGGATCACGTCCAGGCAGGCTTTGAATGTCTCCAGAGAGCGAGACTCCACAACCTCTCAGCAGCCTGGTCCAGTGCTCTGCCACCCTCAAAGCAAAGAAGCTTTTCCTCGTATTCAGAGGGAACTTAGTGTCTTTCAGTTTGTGCCCATTGCCCTTGTTCTATCTCTGGGCACCACTGAAACGAGTCTGACCTCATCCTCTTGAAACCTGTCCCAAGATGTTTGTATGCATTGATAAAATTCCCTCTCAAACTGTCTCTTCTCTAGGCTAAATAGGCAGAATTAATGTTTACTTACATATTTCCTAAATGTCTCTGCCTCTATTATTGAAGCATTCTTGAACCTACTGTTGTATTAGTTAATTTATTAAGAATTTGATATCAGGTTTATGCACTGTTCTTCACAGACATTGCCTCACAACCAGTAATGAAAATACGATGAATTAGAAAGACTAAATTTTGAATTTTATATCTGTGGGACAGTGTGGTCAAACAGGTTTTGTATAAAACATTTGATACAAATGGTTATTCCATGAAGAAAAAGCTTGATTTCAACTTTGAGAAAATGTATTTATTACCAGAATGGGTAAATAAAAACTCCTAAAACTTTTATAGTCCCAATGTACTGAGGCTTCAATAGACTAAAAATGTATTAGTTTTTGATATTCTGTTCTTATACTCTGATTATACTGTTGAATCATGGCTGCTTCAATTTACCTCTATCTAATTTCTTACATTTTCACATGAGCGGAAGAAAACATATCCCAAATATCCTTTAGGATAAGTGCAGATTTATTGTAAATTAACTGAAATATTAAAAAAAAAAAAAAGGCTATGCAACTGTGTAGGATGATATTGTGGCCTAAGTTTTTTTAAAAAGACCCCTTGCTTAACGGGGAACTTTGCTTTAGAATTATTGGTATAATATAGCTCACTTAGCTCCTCTTAATCGATTTGACCACAATAACGGAACTTTTTTTTTCCCATGAATTTTCTTTATTGTTTTGAAAAATGTATGAAGAATGCATTTGGTGCTTTGCATATGTGGTGATTTCTATATATACTACAAAATGCTGACAGGGTAGTGATAAATTTGCTCGTGGCATTGAAGGGCTGTATCTTGAGGGGACTTTTCTTCTTTGGTTCTTTATTCACAGAATGCTATTAGTATTGTTTGTTACAATGTAGGATATTTATAACAGGAAACATCTGTGGAGCTGCAATAAAGAATAGTTTTCATAAAGCAGTTTTACATTATCCTTCTACCAGTATCTGATAACAGTCACATTTATCTGGGTGTAGGAACGTTCTGACAGGTGTAAGGGATAACTGATTGATATAAACTCACTACTGCATGAAAATGAACCTTTTGATAAAGACATCTTAGTTAAAACTGATAAGTAAAGTACAGAGAACATAACTGTCTGCTATTATGTATCATTTTATTACCTTTATGTTGATCTTGATCTTTTAAATGGATAGTAAAGCATTGACAAAGGATGACTGAATATAGACATTTGTATAATGTACCTTTAGCGGGAGCATAATCTTTAGATCAAGGACAACTTAACAGGCAAAGGGCTCATAATTCATTAAAATAGAGATACTATCTAGTTCATAACATGGAAAACTTAAACAATGCAGTATTCTAAGGATTCAAAATTAATACTTTTTCTGGTTTTTTTTAAATATAGCTCTACTTAGATTTTGATGGATTGAGAGGCAAATGAAAGTGTTGGCTAAAAATTAAAAATAGTTAAGAAATTTATTTCCTGTTTTATCAGTTCCCAGAGCTTTTATGGACATATCCACGTTAACATCTCTCTGATATTAAGTTTTGAGCAGATGGATGCTGTGAAAATTATTACTTCATTTATAATAATAAGATAGAAATAGAAGTGTTTCTCCACTTATGTTTTTTCTGGGAACGCGTTCTGGCTCTTAAGTATTATTAATACAGTATTCTAGTATTTTAAAGAAGAAAATAAGTGGAAACGTATGCTAATGTGAAACCCTATAGAATCAAGAAATTGTCTGGTTTAAGAAATAGCATTTTAAATCAGCCTGTTGATATGATGGAGTAAACATCCGGAACTTTAATATATATTTTGCTATGTGTTGATTTAATTTCATATAGAAATAGGATCACTAAAATTAGCTGAGAAAGTTGCAATTAATAGGAAAATGTCATAGACCAAAGCACAAAGAAAACAAGTAGAGACCTACAGTATTTTATCATATGTTAAATATTATTTCAAAATGTTTGTGTAAATGTAGGTAGTCAGACAACATTAACTTATGCTTATTTAATAAACAAATACAAGGAATCCGGTCCTGTACGCTGTAAGTAGAGTTCTGTATTTGCAATTTACTAATCATGCAATGAAACAAGTACTTTTTTGTTGTCTGAGGGTAGAACCTTAACAGCTTAGTACTTGCTACTAAGGTGGAAAAGGCAATGATGAAGTCCAAAAATTAGTAATAATTTGTGCTATTTCTTAACGACTGGTGGTGATAGTTTTTTCAACTTTAATTTCTTCTGAAAAAGTTGAGAGGAAAAGATATATTTCCCGTTGTAAGTCTGGATGAGCTTTAAAACATTGTTTTAAAATACAATTTCAATGCTATGTATGAATGGATAAATATTGCATTTATTGCCAGCTCATCAGAAGATGCTAGATTGCAGGTAATCTGATTCTTTCCTTTACTATGTTTTTATTTTAAATGAAACTAAGAGTATGGTTTATGAAACATACTTAGGGTCTGTGCAGTGAAAGTGGCCTCTTCAATCACTGGTAGAACCTTGACATTTTATTTTTAATCAAAGAAATTTTCTGTCCTAAACTTAAAGGAATTTATGCACATGATTAAGCAATTTCTTGAATGAGGACCTTCATTTTTACCAGCAGGGTACTTCATATGAACAGTAGTTTGTGCTGTGTAATTAAAACATGTTATCAGATTTGGCTTAATTAATGTTAAAACAAAACAAATGCTTGATGCCTGCTTCAAGGACATGAAAAAAAAGCTTTCCTGCTATTCTTGATTTGCCATGTTGTGCCAATGTTGAAAATGAATGAATTATGTTACTTGCCATAGTGACAGATTCTTTTACCTGAAATGTTGTTCTGCATATAGCACTTGTCTGAAATCAGTTGTTCATATGCTAGAGAAGTCCATGTACATCTTGTATGCAAATTATTATCTTTTAATCTGTTTATGAATACAGCAAGGTTGAGGTAGCAGAGGTCTGAAAAAATTAACATTGCATTATCTTTGTTTTTTGTGGAGCATGTTTTTTCAGAGCATGCTAATATTAATTGTGGTAATTTTCCATGTTTTTATGGCAACTGAAAAAGAGGGGGTGTGGAATTGCCTCTTCAATAATGTACCATCTCTGTCCAAGATGCTATATCAGCGTGTCAGTGAAATGTTCACGTTTAAGAAATGACTGTACGATCCACCTCACGTGACTCTTATCTCTTCTTCTCCAGCGGCCAGTAGTAAAATTTGACTTGCATGAAATGGCAGGAGAACTATGTGACTGTTTATAAAGGTTGTTCAAGAATCTTTGAAACCTATCAGTATATACATAATTCACAGTGCTTCTTCTTTTGGATCTTGATCCTTCTAATACATCTTTAGTATATGCATGTTGTTTTAATTACGTTCTGAGCCCAATAACACAAGTGACAAAATACATTACTTTTAAAATTAAGGAGAACTCTGTTGATAAACTCAGCTTTTCATGTCACTGTTAGTGATACATAGAGACTTGAAAAAAAGGCTGAAGTCTAAAGAAACAGAACAGCTGAATTTTTTATTGCACTTGAAGTCATGGTCCATTTAATTAAAGAATGAGGCTTACCAGGCATGGGAATAGAGGACTTTTACATACATGGTGTTAATCTTACAACTTTGAAGAAAAATAGAATTTTCTTCCAAAAAATGAAGGTTTAAAACACAAAACCGAAAAAACCTAAACAAACACAAACTAACTCTTTATTGGAGAAAATAGTTTTCAATTTTCAAAAATATTTTCATCTTTTTGAAATGATTTCTTTCAGAAAGAGATATAAAATCCTGGTTTGTGGAAGTACTGATCTACACCTCTGTAACATATCATTAGTGTGTTGGCACATTTTAAAAGTGAAACTTAATGAGAAGAAAGAAAGAAAGAAAAAGGGAAATCCTCTAAAAGTGTAGAAACTAGAAAGAAAAAAACCAAACCAAATCAAAACCACAGAGATGATATTTAGAATTCTTTAGTGGAATTGCATCCTGGCAAAGGCTGATTGGAATAAATGAACCTCTTCTGACCATCAACTCTCACTGGCTTAGAAGCTGAATGCTGGAAGTATAACATGTATTAGATTTGGTGCCTTTTTTCCCCCTCTTTTTTCCACTTTTTTTTTTTTTTTTAATATATATATTTACAGGTCTTGGCAATATCTGAGAGACCTTGTTTTCATTTCTGGTCACCACCTCAGCAAACTAATCAATGAGGCATGAACTGCTATCTGCAGAGAAAGAAATGAAAAATAAACCAGAGATAATCCTTCAGTTAAAAGGTTATTCTGTGTGATAAAAGCTATTTTGTTAATTTATTTACTTACTGGTACAGTGAGATAAAGTGAGGGAACAATTAGGGAATTCTAGTTGAAAGGATTTAAAAGGGCAATGACGACTTAATATTTTAGGTTATTTGATTGACAGTATAGTTACACAGAGATCTTAAACTAAAAAAAATACAGTTTTCAGTGAATCAAAATTCTGTTTGGGCCAATTAATATTTTCTGCTATTAGTATTTTCTCTACTAATCATATTTTCATGCTCACAAATATTAGTTTAAATCCACATTTTATTTTGCATGATGATTTGTTTAAATAGGATAGTAAATTGTTTCTGTGAAGTGTCTGTGGTAATAATTGTTTTTCATATTTTATCCTTATTTTTCATCTTTTCATATTTTCTGTTCTTCAAACTGTACTAATATGCGTAAAAACATCATTGGTTTTGACCTATATGTAATCTACTAGAGTATATTTGTAGTTTGCAGATTATTATGTGCTATTAAATTTGGGTTAATGAAGCTAATTAAAAATTATTTTAATATTCAGATGGTTATTTCTATCTATAAACACCGAGTCTAAGAAAATTAGTAAAATCTTTACCTAACATGTTGCAGCAATAGTTTATTTTATTTCATTTCAGTGTCTTGTTGGAAATTTTTAAATTTAATTTATTTGTGAAATCTTCCTAGTGTGCAAGTTTGCATTTTGGTTTGTAATTCTGATTAGTTGCAGACAGTCTTATGACAAAACTAATACTTTGCATGCACATCTCTACCGGTTCACAGACATTTTGAGAAGCACAGATACATAGAAGTATCTGTCTCTCTCCAAGTCTTTCAGGAGGATTTGATCTATGCTTGGGGAAAAGTAGCACAGCACCTTTTGGAAGTGGACAATACTTTGTAGCATTCTGTATATGCAGAATAATCTGCTTTAGAGAGATGCAAACTGTAGTTGTTTATATGTTACAGCTTCTGTCATTTTACAGGACTGAGGATTATCATTACCAAGAAATTTTCTGTATCTCTTTTGGATCTTCATTTTTTTGTCTGCGTGAGGATTGGTCTTTCCTTTTTTATTCTAGTTGGGGAGCTGCTTTTCACTCTGCTCTTCTCTTTCTCACTTCCATTTTTATGAAGCCCATTTTTTTCCAAACCTTGTAATTTGCACCTTTTTTATTCTAGCGTAGGAAGAGAAAATATTTTATGTTGCTCAATTCTATTCTCTAATTTCTTACGAATTGTAGAGACATTGACCTAGGTCTTGCAAGTTAGAAGCAATTTTTGCAAAGGTGGGTTGACCAGACCTTCTGTGAGCTATCTGGGTATAGTGCAGTTACCACAAAAATCAAAGGGAGAAAAGGGTGCATGACCATTGTTGCCAACCAACAATAACCATGCTGGAAGGGTATCAAGCAGGTCCTCTTTCGTGTCAAATCCAGGCAGTGGAGACGGTAATAAATTTGAGTGCAACCTTTGTGCCACACTTCCAACACAGAGGCTCTTCTCTGTTTGCTCACTGCCTCCACCTCGTGGAACTGGCTCACCTGCCACACTAGTTGGAATCAGAAATGGATTGTCAAATCTTGGTCAGGCCCATTTAGAATTAATGAAAAAAGTGAAAAAAATGGGCAACTGATTAGGAAAACCCAATATGCTTGGAGGAGGAGTGTTATTATAGAGTGTGTCTGGAAAGCTGTGGTGAGAAGACATCTTCCAATCCAGTAGTCACTGGCAGCATTGCACAAAGCATCTATTCTCACTCCTCCCTCCCTCATAAAACATCTTTGTTTCCTATTTCAAATTTGTGGATTTTTTTTCTAACATAATCACTCATATTTATCTTAACACCACTGAGTGTTAAAGAAGCTATTCTGAAGGACTAGTGCCCAGGCCAACAGGATCCTAATAGAAGGTATTGCTAGTACATATATATGCTCAAGAGACTAATATTCAACATTTACATTGCAGCTATAAACTACCAGATTTGGGTAGTTTGTGTTGCACTTTTTGCAATACACCATTGCATCTATTATACTGTGAGTTTATTATTTGAAAATTCACATGCACATTCAGAGTAGAGGTACAAAAAATTTAAGGCAAATTTGACTTAAACGTTTTCAATGATGGGATTCCAGCATAAGTTTCAACAGGGTCTTATCCTTAAACAAGCTTTAGCAAATATGAGACCCTTTTGAGCTAGAGATTGCATTTTTATTTTGGTCAGAGTGGTCACACACTTGATCAGAGGGTTTGCAGTCTAAGCGGACTGGCCACCACCTTTGAAAACCGGATTACAGAAAGAAGAAATATGAAGATCAGAGAATCTTAGAATCATTCAGGTTAGAAAAGACCCTTAAGATCATCCAGTCCAGCTGTAAACCCAACACTGCCAAATCCACCACTATACCATACCTCTAGGCATCACATCTGCAGTCTTTTACACACCTCCTTTTCTCCCCATCAGCTTAGTGTTCAAAATGAGACTGGGGGACCTACTGGGTTGCGATAAAATTCTCTGTCTGAGAAAATGCAACAGGCTGGTCAGCAAGAAGACTAACATCACAAATAGACACTTAATCTCTGTTGAAGCTGTTCAGGTACATGGGAGGGAATGAAAGATTTCTTGAACAAGAGAAAAAAATGAGCATGAATCTGTGTCATGATAAGGGAATTCATCTAGAAGGCAAAAAGTTGAGTGCTAATCTGTGCTTAAATAATGTTTTATTGTAAACTAAGCCAAATCTGTAGAGTACAGCCAGAAATCCTTCACTCAGATGAATGCTCTTGCTAATGTTACTTTTTTTCCTCCTCTCTTTGTAGTTCGGTAGATCTCTCAGTCTCTTCTTCAGTCTCAATATTATTATCCTGACCTGCCTAGAGGATGATGATTATTTTTCTTTGTAATATAGTGAAGTTGTATGGCTCTACTTCAACTGAAAAAGTCTTTCTGTCTTTGTGTTTCACATTCTGCAGTAGTAGTCTATAGTTATGATGATTGCATGCAAGCTAGTGACTGTTCCTCTTTCTGCAGTAGCTGTGTTAAAGGTTAAAGGCACTTAATAGTTAGGTGACATGGGTCTCTATATAATAACCACTGTAGCCTCAAACACTTCCCCAAAGTGATTTATACTTAAAAGAGAAGGGGATGAATAGGTCTTGGAATGTGTCTCACTCTTCAGGGAAACATCATAAATGACTGGCTTCCATGGAATATGTGCTTCTGCAAAAGCTGGACTAGTTGAAAAATTTAAACTTTAAACCCCTTTAAACTTTTGAAAGAAATGAAAGTCTATAAGTGAATATTTTTAGTAAAATGACTAGAATATGTTGGAATGCAGTGTTTACTATTTAAAGATTGACTTATTCACAACTTCAAAATAAATTTTGCTTGCTTTTTGCCTGGACACAGAAGCCTAGAAGTGATTCAGCCTCCAAAAAATAACACTATATATTTGAAACATCATCACAGTCTTTTCAGAACTGATGGGAAATGGTGCCACATCTAATGCATTATTTATCAAGCTACAATTTCAGGAATAACAAATATCTTAATTAGTGGAATTAATCAATTATGCCTTCCTACATTAGTTGCCTGTAGTCCTCTATAAGGAAAAAAAAGTTTCTTCTTTTATTCTACCTTTTTAAAATGTGGTTACCATGCTCTCCTTCTTTCAAGCATTTAGAACAAAGTCCTGATAATTTAATTACATGCCTCATTCAAATGCAGGATCATATGAACCTGTAATGGCTCAAATAATCTGTTTACTAATAATTCATCCAGTAGTGCTTTTTTTTTTGAAGGGAGAGGGGAAGGGAGAACCTTATCTGTAATTTCACTTTGGTACAGTATTATAAAAGAATAACAATATAGTTATACAGTCTGCCATTTAGTTCAGTGTTTTTGGGTGCATTTAAGCTATTGAATTAATCTCACTTTTAAACAATAGAATATAATACTTTAATAGCTTGCCTCTGCACTGGCTTTGTGGGATGCTGAAATTAGTATTATAATGCACTGTGTATAGTTTCTGCTGAATCTGATTGCTTTAGCAGCAGTCAGGTTGATAGTATCAGGTTCCAGCTTGCTGGGTCAACATGGACCCAGGCCATTAAAGGAGAAAGGTTCAGGGAAAGTTCATTTCTATTGTTTTACCATGGTTACAAAACAGAAAAAAAAGGGAGAAATCCTGCATTTGTAACTTATTGCTTCCTTGGGCCCTGAAGGTAGTATGAGCTTTTTTCCCTCTTAAATTGAACACAGAAATATAAACCTGATTATCTCTAATGTAAACAAAAGAATATTTTCTGATCACTTTTAAAGTAAAACACAGATGTTCTGCATTGACTGCTGATGTCATTAAACAAAAGTGTTTGTATTCATTTAATTTGATCTCCCAAACTGTTAGCATTTAAATTTGTTACTAGGTCAATAGAAAAATTAAAACTTCATAGTTTTAAAATTAAAACTTCATAATACTGACTTTTGTTTACATAATTTTCACTTTAATTAACTCACAGTAAGCCTGTTGAAATAAGTATGTTTGCTTTTTCTCTAAAATAGAACCCGTCCATTGAAGATTTTCTTTATATTGTGATTATAAAATGAAGAAACATTTTCATGAAAAAGTGTGAACCTAAATATCATCATATGTGTGTAACATTCACGGCACATGAATGAGGTACCATTGTGAGGTACCATTATCAAATTTTAAGATAAATTTTAAGATAAATGTGTTTGTTATGGAGAAGAATGAAGGACTTAGCGCAGCTTTTACTAATGCATCTCATTATACATGAGAACTGGTCAAGAAAGCTTATTGTACATCACTGAGTACTTCGTACAAAGAGATAAATCATGTAATGGGTGTAATATAGAATAAAATCTAGTATTTGTACCAATATGGAGAAATTCTGCAAAGCAAATGGTTTCACAAACATTTCTCTTAATGGAAAGATTTGCATGACATTTGATGAACTCTGAAGGTTGTGACACAGCATAATATTTAATATGTTTTTAATTATAAAGGCTTTTTATGTATAATTCTCACAGGACACTTTTTGGATAAGTGAAGCCATTTTTAGAGTTGACTGTTACAAAAGTCAGAGATAATGGTATTCAATAGAATGCTAGTTCTGGAAATCAGCTTTTAAGGGGAAGTTTATATTTGTTATTTTCCAGAGTCACCTGCCTCTATTATTATTAACTGTGATCTCATTAAGAAAAACAAATTTCACATATGCTAAGCTGGGCCAGGATCAATGTGTATTTTAATTTAAGATCTTTGGGGAACATACAGATAATATTGTTGACTTAGTATGAGTCATTAATCTTCAAGACAGTGCAAGGCACAGCTCTTAAGGTCTGTCTACCCAAACAGGTTTACAAGAGAGGTCTGTGGTCATTTGAAATGTTCATCTCACTGTAAAATTGCGATTGACTGAATTGATACTGAGTCTTAACAATCATGTTGTGGAAAGGGTGAAAAAAGGGAAAATGTTTGTTTGGCATGTGTGAAAGTTAGAAAAAGTTACAGAGTGCAAGGAGTACTAGGTAAACTCTATTACCCTTTGTTTATCCTTGACTACACTTCTAGGTTTGGTATCCATTAGCAAATGACATCTGGTTTTTCATTTGATTATGGTGCTCGTTTTCTTTCTTAAATGATTGTGTTAATGTTGTGGTGCCCTGCTAATCACCTGCAGGGATTGTAGTCTGTGTGTACGCATACTGCACAAACAGATAGGCCCACACATCTGTGAATGTGTGTTTGCATACAGAATCATAGAATCATTTAGATTGGAGCCATTAACTGAATCCTGCCAAGTCCACCACTAAACCATGTCCCTAAGTGTCCCAGCTGCATGCCTTTTATATGCATCTGGGAATGGTGACTCAGCTTCTCAGGGCAGCCTGTTCTGATGCTTTATAACCCTTTTGGTGAAGAAATTCTTTCAATTACCCTCTAAACCTCCTCAGACTGACAGGTCTGTAATTCCTAGTATGAAGATACTGTAATGATCACTCTTGAAGTGTGTGGCTTTGTCATGGTGAGGAAGTGGAGAATACTCATCTTTCACCATTTAGTTCCTAGTGAAAGAGTCATGGAAGCTGGAGTTGAACTGTTTGCATACTGTGTGTTTCTCTAGTCCAGTTGAGTAGTGCACAGTCTTGCAGCCCAGAGGGAGAGGAGGTGACAGTACTTAGTAAAGAGACCGAAATCTAGATTGATTCCTGCTTTGATTGAAGGTGCTTTGGGATGAGAACACCTGTTGCCTCGGTACTATCAGCCTAGAGACTCCCATGCATGGAGAGTGTGCTTCACTATATGGCCTATGCACACACGTATGTGCAATATACATATATTCCCAAACAAGCAAACATATCTCCTGTGAAGAGTTACTGTGTGAAAGAGAACACTCTTGCAAGGACTACACCTCCTACTCACAGGAGTCCAAAGCATGCCTTGTCATTTTTTTTTTCTCTTAAATTGTTAAATAAACAGATAAACGGAAGCAAATGACTGCTTTACTGTTCCACATATTGCTTAAAAACTTTAAAATTTTATCTCTTTTAAAAGATAGTGTAATGAAGATAGACAGAGGAATAAAATGAGAAAGCAACATTACAAACATATACTTGGCCACTTTATACAGTTCAATTAAAACAGAATATATCTGTTATCCATTTCAAGAAAATTGAGAGAGGGATAATTAATTGAAACAAAAATCTTCTAATTTGCTATTTTTTTACTGCACTCTCTTCTTCAAATATTGATAAATTTTTGGAAAAAACTTCATGAACACATTGTCCAGTTAAAGCTTTTGAGTGTTTTTGTGTTGGAGAGCTATAAAGTCATGGAAATATCACTGACTTTCAGCCAAGCATGCAACCAAGCACATCTCTGGACAGGATAATGTCTAATTTGGTTCTTGTTCTGTAAAAGGGACAGTCTTTTTTTTTTTTTTTTTTTTTTTTTTTTTTTTTTTTTCAAGAACCTGATCCATTACCACACAAACCCAGTTCTGCCAGAAGTACTTAAAAACAGCATAGGAAAGTGTATGGTTTGGTCAAGTAGATCTTTCTTTAGTATCATCTAAATTGAAGCTTGAAACAACAAAAGCTAAAACAAAGTCTGAAACAAATATAATATCTTGGGGCAAACTCTAGCACTGATGAAAATGTACCTCTTAGTTTGATCCCTGACAGTTTGATCACCATGCCTAACATTTAGAGAACATCAGCCAGAACAAAATCAGCCAGAAAAAACACCCCCTCTCTATTAGTATATTTGATGATTTGGATGATTTTTCATTCCTGTGCCCTTAACTTGCATTTAACAACATTTTCAGAGCTTTTCTGTGTCTGAGCAAGACAGATTGATAGAAAAGTAGGGTTTTGTTGGTTAAAAAAACCCAAAAAAACCCAACAAAACAAAAAAAAAAAACAAAAACAGAACAAAAACTGAGGTAAATCTTTGAGAAAAGTAGTGATTATGACAAATCAAAATATAATCGTGAATTGGCACCTACTTTAACTCTTGTCTTACTTGACTCTGGGCAGAGATAGAAAATCTGCATGTAATTATTGTGATTAATTTGTATTTCATTTTCATTGCAATGTTCGGTCAGGATTTGTTCTTGTTGTGCTATGAGCTAAATGGCCAGAGCCAAAAGAGAGCTCTGTGTGCATGTTATGTGTGGAGATGTGCCAGGCACAGTGCATGTCAATCAGGTATTGTATGGATGTACATGCCAGCTATAGTATGCCCCAGGAGAGTGTGCTGCAAGACTTGGTGCCATTTTGCCCATCCTAGAAATTGTGTTCCTGTCTAAAATTCCCTTATATGGAATTCTCTGTGGGACATTGTATGTGTCCCACACTGCTGAAGATGTGAGTTCTTAAAAGGAAGGATGAATTGGATTGGAGGTTTCGTATTGAGAATTCATTGTTGAGAATGCATTTCTAAGCATTAGAATAACTTGATGAAATTGCTCATTTTATTTTGAGGGTTCTTTATTCTGGCGAAAGTGAGATGTTTTTGAGGAACATGTCTTTTCGGACACAATGCAACAGTAATTTGACTGAATTTCAGAGTCTACTGTCTTCGTCATGTACTTTGAAGATGGGAGGTAAAGGGAATAGTAGAGAGAAGTGTAACTTTTCCAGTCACAGAGTAGAGTATATACATATTAAAATAAACTTCTCAGTAGTTGATTTAGGCTTTTCTGTAAAATAGATCCTTTGATATCTTCCTATGTAATTCTGTTGTATGAAGATTCATAATGGAATTACCAGACTTACAATGAAATAGAAATAATAATAATAGTAATAATAATAATAATAATAATAATAAAAATCTTATCAGAAGTAGATACATTTGTCAGCTCTGTTATCTAAAAACATAGTCCTTGTACTATTTTTTAGAAATGACTGATTAACCTTTCAGTGTTTCTTAGGATAACACATTAGTAGCAGACTGTTATTTCTGATAGGACGGACTTTACACGAGGTAGTTAAGGGACAGCTTGGGGAACTGGCTGCATTTCAGACCTGCAAATAATTTACCTTCAAACACTGACTAAGGGTTATGGTGACATATTTTAAGGTATCACCAGATTCAATCCTCTGTAGCTTGATAGAAATGCACTAAATGACTTTTGAATTGTTGAAAGGATAACAAATCAGAGTGTCTTTGGTTGAATCACTGCAATTATTTCCATTTGAACCTATAACACTGTCTGGTTTTTTATGCTTCTTTTTTTTAGGACTTAGGAGTATTGGACTGGTATTCTTTAGTGTTCAAATTACTATAGTACTACTGCTTTGGAGGGAAAACTGTGCTACGGTTCTTATGTTTATAGATGTTCCTCTGCAAGGAGATGGGAGGTTGTTTCTGTTCCTTGCCTTGCACAAGGAGAATAAAATACAAATTTATTTTACAGTATTCTCTAATACAGTGTAATGGCCAAGCAAGTCTACATCTAGACTTGCAAGGGTGGAACACTGACACACCAGGCATCTTGATTTCACAAACAGATTTTGGGGACTGGGTACACAGGTCAGTTTTTTGCAGTGTATCGTACTTCAGTTTTTCTGAGAGCTGGTTACTGTCCCAAACAATTCAAAGTGGGAGTGGCAGAGATGAAACGAATGTTGTGCCTATTCTTTAGCTTCTGGTTTAGGACTTGCTTATTGATATCAAATAAAAGTGCACTCAAGGAGTAGACGCAGTCATTCTGACCCCAGATATCATCTGCTCAAAGAAACTTGTAATTTTTAATGCTCAGTATTCATCAGAAGATTAATACTTGCTTTGTATTTATAAATATATGCAAATACAGATCACCTTATGTAGAGGTTTAAATTCTTGATTTTAGTGCATGGTTACCATCAATCTGTGTTACTCCAGCTGAGCAGTTACAGCTGTAGATGCTAGGAGAGAGTCTTTCCAGTATTTCATATCACTACTGTTACTCTCCAATGTACAATAAAAGTCACTTTCAAGCTTTTATTTAGGCGGCTCCAGCAATTCTTTGGAAGTGTACGGTTAATGAGTGTGGGTTTTCAGAATTAAAAATAAGGTGAATAAAGGGCAGTGAACATTAACCATAGTATCTGGCAGAAGCTAGTATAAAATTTTTCATTTTGAGTATAAAGAGTTTCTTAAAGGGCAAAGGGTTTAAGATATAGGCAGCTTCATTAAAGAGGTGACAGTTCACTTGTTTCAGCATTTCATACAAAGAATTGTGGCCAATTAACTGATGAGTGCATTCAGATATTTCAGTGGATACACTGATATGATAGAACTTCATTATCAACTGTTATGAATAAAAATAACATATTAATTAATGAACTGCCAGGAGAACCAGAATATTTTCACGAAACACCTTGAATAGTACAGTATTTTCTTTTTTTCTTGTTTTTAAGTTAAATCATCATTGAGATGTTGATGTATCTTATATTTAATACAGATGGTAATGAACACTAGCTCCGTGACCCCTGGAGCAATGGTGGGGTGCACCTTATGTAGAGGCTTTTTCTTGTAGTGCTTTCTGCTCTTTTTTTAAAAGTGGTTCTCAAAATGGCAGCTGCTCTCCAGTATGTCTTGATGGAAAACAAATCAGATGATATTTTTCTAAAGAAGTTAAACAAAAATTTCTTAAATACAGATAGTTATGTTTTGTATCATTACATATGTGCTCAAAAGAGGAGTATGCTGTTATATGGCCTATTTCTGCTTTGAGTCTAATTGGTTATTTGTACATGCAATTATCTGATTTATGTTCACAAATTTATAATTACATGTGCAAGTTATATGCAGAGATGAATACAGATGGTTGGAAAACAAGCCTTGAAGCAGGACTGTTCATTCCAACTAAAGTTCATACATTTAAATCATTGTTTCAGGCCATATGCAGACTCTAACAGACATAACCACAAGACTTAGGCTTGCTTCACATTAGGAATCATCTCAGCAACTTGAAGTAAAAACTTTTTTAAAAAAATGAAAGCTTAAAATTCTTTCAGATTTGTGTCATTGTGGATCAAACCTTTCTTTCTGGCCTATTAACTCCATGCTTGACATTTTTATAATATATATAGTAGATGATGTTTTGAGGGGATGTTTTTAGAATTAAAAGCCTAAGAAAAGATGAAAACAGTTGAGGAAAAAATAGACTTTGCATCTGTTATAGTTTGGGGTTTCATGTGGGTGAATAACACTGTTAGAAGGAATCATTTAGCTTGCATATTTAAATTTTGGGTGCGGTTTATGCTGTAAGGTTGAGTGAAATGGGAAAGGCATCTGTTATAACTTGACAGAAAGAGCATTTTGTGGGAAGCATGCACTTTATATCACTACTTTTTCCACATTTTTTTTTAATTTTTTGGTAGTTGCAGAATTATTCTGAAAAAACAGCAGTGTAAATAAAGGAAATAAATATGATTTTTCAAGGTTTTCTTGTTATTGTTTTCTTGTTATTTTCTTGATATTGCCAGTATTCCTAAATAACTTTATTCAGGATCACCAGTGCAAAAAATCAATATGGTTTGAATCTATACATGAGTTCTCTTTAATAATTGCATTTCATTGTTCCTTCAGACCTATTTTCAACTCAAGCTTGTATGGCTGTTATCATCAGAAGCTTGTGTTTCACAGTTATTACATAATTGTGAGAGCCAACATACTTACATGTTTTAAGAACTTTCAGGAAGATCTAGTGTTTCAGCTAATTAGATGAAGCAGTGAACTTTTTGACTTAATTTACTTCTGACATCATAATTCAGCCACACAACAGAATTAGCTTCATTTCTTATCTATTTTTCCCTTTCCAACAGATGATTTACAGATCTCAATTTCATTAAGAGAACAGGCATATGTCAGTAATATTTTAAGCTTATGTACAATCACAGCTGTATTTAAATCTGGTACTGTAACTTCAGTAACACTGGTTTAATTTCATTTCTTACCCTTTAGATCATTAATATAGTCAAGTAACATGATCAGTCACAGAGAATGTTTTTCTTATATTCTTTCATTGTGTTTGTAGTAGGACTTCAACCATCAGGGGACAACTGGCAGGTTTTGATGTAATATATATTTTATATATTCTTGTACCTTGTATCTTATACTCTTGTATCAAGAATATTACTAATCTTGCTGAAAAGCAGAGTGATTTGGGCTGCAGTGTTGGGCGGGATGGAAATGACATGCTGTTTACATGACAGTTCTGTTAGGAAAGGAAAGAATTCAATAAGGTCTTCCCTACCCCAGCAAAAGAGTAACATCCAAGGACTAACCTGTGCTCCTGTATTACTGCAGTAAATGACTTTGGAATGGGATATGAAGTGAAATATATTTTCTTCCATTTATTCTTTCTTCCACTGATAAACTGGTGTTGCATCTCTGACCCAATATCCACTTTTGGCCATTTTGGTTCAAAAATAGCAGTAAAGTGTTCTGTTACTTAAATGCAATAATATTTCATCAGCATGATTTCTCCACTGCTCACTCCTGTAACACAACCTAATTCTTTTGAAGATCATTCATGCACTTCTTTAAGAAGATTTTGAAACAGATCTTTGTATTTATTTTTATCAGCATTGTTTGCTGTCTCAGTAACTCCTAATATATCATGAGTTCAGCACTAATTATTGCGTGAGAACATTTTCTGTTTAACTGTGAGAAGAAAAATAAATTTAAGGTAATTGCACTGAGAGTTTTATTGTTTTACAAGACTGCTGCAAGTAAAAAGGACATGGTGTGACTTCTAATGGTTGTTTTACTAACTGCCAAAATAAATGTATGCTCTGTCTTAGAATAGCATTTTTTACTTTGTTCTTGAGTGGGAGCAGAAGGGGAAAACCTAAAATAGTAAAGTATAAGGTTTGGATCGATGTACTTTGTCATTTTTTTGCCTTTAAAATGCTAGTTCAGTGCGTTAGAAATATTTATGAAGGTTACCTTGGCAAGCGTTTTCCAAGCAAAGGAATTAAATTACACAAAAGGTTTAGTCAGTCTTCCTAGACCTTATTTTTCAGTACTGACACGCCCTTGGCTCAAGTATTGCTAGTGTGAAGGCTGCACGTATGATGAGAGCAGCATAGAAGATATCCCAAAACCCAGAAATACCACGTGGGAAGAGTCCACTGCCTGTGGTTACAAGTTGTCACAGGGCACCCCTGTCTTTGTATTAAGTCAGCAAGTGACATCTTCAGCCCTTTTGCAGTGTCCATTTTATGGCGAGCACATAATAACTACTTCCAGTGGCTGATCACCTAAATTACATTCAGCCAGCTTCTTTGAGGTCAAAAGTTCTGTGTCAGGCTTTGAAGCACTAAGGGGAGATGGAACAGATGAGAAATAAAGCATAGATTTTCAAAATGTACCTAAATGAGATGCATAAATGCTGATGTAGCTAAAATTTGTGTTGATATTCTAAACTGTTTTGGGCAATTCTGAGAACTTAATAAATACTTTAAATAAATACACCAAATCCTTGTTACAGATTTTGTACCTATCACTTCTGGAGTGTAAGTTTTCCTGCCACTCCCCAGTATTACTGATTATAAAACTGCCTGGTTAATGGTAACTTCACTGCATCATGTATGCCCAGCTACAGATGAGCACAGTATTTCTGTGCACTAAACTTACTCACAGACAAGATTAAAAATAAACCTTAAAATGTAGAAAACAAACCCTGAAATTAATTAATTTTGTCAGGAAAGGCAATTTACTTTTGTACTGCTGGTCAGACTTGAAGTTTCCTTTTCCTTTCCTTTCCTTTCCTTTCCTTTCCTTTCCTTTCCTTTCCTTTCCTTTCCTTTCCTTTCCTTTCCTTTCCTTTCCTTTCCTTTCCTTTCCTTTCCTTTCCTTTCCTTTCCTTTCCTTTCCTTTCCTTTCCTTTCCTTTCCTTTCCTTTCCTTTCCTTTCCTTTCCTTTCCTTTCCTTTCCTTTCCTTTCCTTTCCTTTCCTTTCCTTTCCTTTCCTTTCCTCTCCTCTCCTCTCCTCTCCTCTCCTCTCCTCTCCTCTCCTCTCCTCTCCTCTCCTCTCCTCTCCTCTCCTCTCCTCTCCTCTCCTCTCCTCTCCTCTCTCTCCTCTCCTCTCCTCTCCTCTCCTCTCCTCTCCTCTCCTCTCCTCTCCTCTCCTCTCCTCTCCTCTCCTCTCCTCTCCTCTCCTCTCCTCTCCTCTCCTCTCCTCCCCTCTCCTCCCCTCCCCTCCCCTCCCCTCCCCTCCCCTCCCCTCCCCTCCCCTCCCCTCCCCTCCCCTCCCCTTCCCTTCCCTTCCCTTCCCTTCCCTTCCCTTCCCTTCCCTTCCCTTCCCTTTTTTATACAAATAATTTTGAGGAGCAAAACTTTATTAATCAAATGATAACATTTCACAATTGTTCCTCAAAATTAGGACATGAGAAAGATAAATCACAGAATTATCTCAATTTTTGAACACTTTCAGTTGCCTAGCACATGATTTGCCATGCAGTTAGTCATCTGTAAAAGGCTAGTGCCATGCTCTGAGAATTATATACTACTCATGAAGGGTTTCAGCTGTTTTGGAGCCAAACATTCCTTGGTGCTCAAATGTCTTAACAGAAATCAGTAGGAGGTCTACTTATCTAAGGCTTTCAAGGATGAGACCCTTAAATTTTAACATCAAGTCTGTCTTCTGGCAGATAGTAATAAGAGCTGAATGCAGCCTGGTTACTTTTAAAGGCTGGCAGATAAGCCCATACTATTGTCCTGCTGTCTCTTTCCATGTGATTGTACAGGGCCAGGTTTTCTGTTGATTATGTCTGTTTTTAATTGTTTAGCACTATCAAAACATTTCTAGGAGTAAGCTCATACTTGATAATACAACTGAAATTATATAAAACTTTGAAAATATTATCAAAGCACAACATTTTAACTGATAAGGAACACAGATTCTTCCATTTCTTATTCTTTAATTCAGCCATCTGTTGTTTTCTAGATTTGGTAAGACAGGAAGGATATAAGACTAATAGATGTTGATCAAAAGACCAAAAAATAACCATATTCTCAGCCTTAAATGTAGTCTCATTTGCTTCCCATACTAATCACGGAGCAGTAGACAAATGCACCCTTTTTCTTCAAAGAGGAAAATGCTACAGCCAGAGTATTCCTTGATGTATTTATGAAATTGAAGGGATGAAATACAAGTCTGGCCGAAAATGGATGGATTTATTTTCAGTCATTCTGGAAAGTGTTCTGGTTATCTAATTAGTTGATGTTAGTGAACAAAACATTTGAGACTTTCAAGATTCACTAATCTGCACCTTGAGTTCCAATTGTCATTCACATAATGACATATTGTAACTGTAAACCATGATAATTTCTAAAAAAATAAAGGTCAGTTGCCTGTGGGAATGTCTTTTAAGACTTGAGAAAAGTCTTATAATTTTATCACAAACTGACATAAGCTTATAGAAGGCTGATGGATTTTCATAGGAACAAATACATTTAGGTGCTTCACTTCAAAAAAACTTGACTACTAAGTTAGTAAGTAATACATGGTCCTGTAGAAAGCTTTCATTTTCTTCCTCAACATATGTTATCTCACATATGAAAATTTAAGTTTTAACTTAAATTAATTTTTAACTTATTCATATTTCTAAAAGCAGAGTGACAATCTATTGGATATCTTTTCCAATGGATAAGCAAGGAACTCTTAATTTTTGTATAGATTTCTCCCCAGGTCTTTAAAACAATTAATCTTGTGGCTTCCTTGAATCTGAATATTGTCTAATTTCTGCTTTCTCTAATTTACTCTTCAAAGAACAAAACAGTAGACAGAAAGATTAGCTATGACTTCCAGATGTAGCGCTGTTTCTTCCAGTGTCTTCTTGCGGAGTCCCAAAACACTCTTTGACTTATCTGTACTATAATGCTACGTATTCACTTGGGCTTTTGGGGTTTTGGCATTTCAGACTATCTTAGCTCTAAGAAATCCAGACTTTAGACATCTTCAAAATCAAAATGGGTCATCTTTGAGTAGTTTACCCATTGAGATAATTAGCATTTCCATAAGAAGTCAAATGTGCTTTCAGAAAAAACAGTTCTTCCAATAATTGTATTCAGATAAGAGACAAAATCTTACAATGTCTTTTATATGTCTATAAAAGCTTATATACAAAATCTAAATTTGAGTAAAAATAGTATTGTCATCAACTTTTAAATGATGATTTTGTATCTCAGTGTCGTCAACTGGAAAAAAAAGATTACATTGCTCCGGCATTTAAATGTGTCTTTTACATAATAAATCAACTCATACCTATTTAAATTATAAATTATTTAATTTTTTAATACTGAAGACGAATCTGCTGATTTTGATACAAAATAGGAATATGAATATTTTGAAGGTCTCTTATCTTGGAATGAAAATGAACATGGCCTACCTAATATAAAAATAAGTAGGTCTTTATAAAAATCTAAAATCTAAAAATAAGTAGGTCTTTACTATACTCAAATTATGAAAAATACTAACAAAATGATTTATTAAGCTATTTTTATCATCTTGTTTATGATAGGTAAACTAATTTGCTATGCTTTTGATGTTTTTTTAGAAGAGTTTATCATATAGCTGTAAAAATGATAATGAACTACAAAACAACATGCAAGTTTTCAATTCTAGTCAAAGTGATTTTTTTAAAGAATTTTTTCATGCCATTTTCCCCACAACTTTGGTAATGATTCATAGAAGATTCTTGCAATTCTTATAGTTTGAAAGCACATCTTACAAAATGGTAGTATTTCAAGTTAGTAGTATGGTTTATGAAACAAATGCTTAACAAATGACAACTAACAAATTAAGTCAAGTATTGCTACTCAATCAGTCATTAAGGACAATTAGATGTATTAATTCTAATTGTAATGCAATAGTAAGACTATTGCATAGTCTACTGTGCCTCTAAATCAGATCTTCCAGGCCCTGAGATATAATTCTTAATTTGTCTTACAGTGTTTTTCTGCCTTGTTATAAGAAAAAAACCACATTTCTTAAATAGGTAAAGGCCTTTTAATAGTAGATTGGAACTAGTGTCACTTAAGAATTCTATCAGGATTCCTTCTCAGGAAGCATTCTGTAGATTTCCTTCTCAGAAATGAAATTTAAATAGAATCACAGAATGAGTTGGAAGGGCTCCATAAGGATCCAGTCTAGCTGCTGGCTCTGCACAGGACCATCCCCAAGTGTCACACCATGTGCCTGAGAGTGTTGTCCAAACATCCTTGAACTGCAAGACTTGGTGCTGTGACCACTGCCCTGTGGAGCCTCTTCCAATGCCCAGCCATCTACTGGGTGAAATATTAGTAAGATTGAAATTGCAAGTTTAGTACTTTATCAAAACATTTACTTGGTAAACTTTGGGATAAATCATGACATGGAGTTGGGTTGCTGGACTCGTTTATGGCTTTGAGTGTGACCCCCTCCCCCTACCCTTTGTATACAATAGCATGAGCAATTTGATTGTAGACGGTGACCAGAGGAAGAATTCAGCCTTGGGTATTTCAGTATCATTCACCTATAATTTGCTGCTGACCTTTGTTTAGAGATTTTGTCCATGACTGTCTTCTCTTAGGCTTGAAGAGGGGTGGTTTTATACCTCAAAATCAAAAGCATTCAGGCTTCACCATGGCTTAATAGCAAAGAGAGTCTTTGCAGGTGTGAACTTGCTTTATAAAGACCTGGAATTCATTGGTACACTTTGCATTGTGCCACATTACCCCACTTGTGTTCTGTTATGCTATTGTCAGACCCTTCAATAGTCATATCACAAGAGTGATTTGAGTACTTCATCATAGATACTTAAATGAAACCATTAAAGTTTTCCTACACAGTGGCACTTTTTGGTGGGTGAATATATTAGAAACACTCCATTTAAATCAGATCATTTTTGTCTATAATGTTTTGTTCAGTTTTATGTGTGTTCATGGTATGTTTATTTTTATTGTAAATCACAAAGGAAATATCAAAGAAAATCCGAAGACACTTAATTTGGTTTTGTGAGCTGGAATAAGACAATGTTCTTTTTCTGTTTTTCTTGTTGTTTTGAACATATGACAATTTTGTTTATATTAAAGAAAATAAAAAATCCTAAGCCAATCAAAGAAATTACCAAGCTTATAATTTTAATAATGACCTCAGCTCAGGACATTAAGTTGGGAATTAATGATTAGTTAAGGTTAATGACTCAATGCCTTGAGTCATTAAACTTCAAGAAAATGCTCTGTACTTTGATTGTTTTTGGTTTATTAAAGTTAGGTTGTGGAAGGTGCCAAAAAAAAAGAAAAAAAAAAGTATTTCCAAACACAATGGAAACTAATATGAACAGAAAACAGGTATTTTATTATCTGCCTCATTCTGCAGTCCCAGCATAGCTAGAAATACCATTATCCCTGATTAGAGTTTAGTTAATATGAGGACTAAGGAGCAAAACCTTTCATACCCACCTTTTGTTTCTTTCTTATTCTGAAACAAATGAAGAACTTCAAATGTTTGGCAGATCACAGGTTAACACTGCAGTTTTAAAGCAGCACGTCATCTTATTCTGTGAAGTTATTCCACAGTGTCCCCTAAATGAGCAGTTACAGGATGTTGCAGTGATACCATGCTATGATCTGTATATAGGAATACGAGCTTTTGGATATGTTGTATGAGCAGGCACATATTTGTATGTAGGTGGGCAATAGGTGTTTTCATTGTCATCCGTCTCTAATTTGTATGCTACTTAGGCAGTCCAGGGGATGGAAAGTTGTGTCTGTGAGCATTTAACAGACAAGGAGTGCTTAAACCTGAACCCTTTATTTTTCCATGCTGGACACATGTAAGCTGCTGTGATGGCTCTGCTCAACAATACCGTACAGATAATTCGCGAGTCCTTTCTGACATAAAGTAGTATATTTAAAGTAAGGTGTCTTAGTGAGATTTTCACTTTAAATAGAATAAGGGTTAAATGATAACTTGACTTATCTTTTAAATGACAAAAAATAAAGAAATTGCAAGACCTTTTCACACATTAGATATGTATTGTCATTTATCATCTAGATATCAGGCTAGCAGTGCGAAGTAATAAAACATATCATCGAAAAATGTGCTATAGGTCTGAATCACTCTTTCATTCCACCTCCCAGCTAACTGTAGTATTAAATCAAACAAGCAGAACATTTCCTTAGGCAGCCATTGCCTTTTAATTTCCTGAAGAACCTTAAAATATCATTCATTACAAGTACTACACATATTTGGTTTTTAAAAGTCTCATAAATCAATAGCAGGCTGACTGTAATAATTATTACAAGTTAGTGCATAATTTTCGTGCTGAAGGCTGCATGCAGAACTTTAGCATATGCAAACGAGGCAATTCAAACTGTGTATAGATATTAATATGAAGAAGCAGGTAACGAGGTGCAGGCTATGAATTATGCATCAAGAGCGGCTGATCTTCAATGAGGAAAATGAATTCAGCATGTAATCTAATTAGTGATGGAAGTCTATTACATCTAACTGCAAAAGCAACCGTCCTTGAAACAAATTTATTTACAGTCCATGTTACCACTTGAAACAACTTTGAAATGATGTGTAAGACAACAGCTTAATTGTAAAAATTTTTTTGTTTGTTTATTTCAGTTCTAGACCTGGAAGGCCTCCTAAGAGGACTCAAAGTGTCACCTCCCCAGAGAATTCTCATATCATGCCACATTCTGTCCCAGGCCTAATGTCTCCTGGAATCATCCCGCCAACAGGTAGGATCACTAGAAACACCTTCACATTGTTTGAATTCATGGCTTATATCCACTTGTTAACAGATTAACAGTCTAGGAAAGCAGCAGACCAATATCACAATAGTTCCCCTAATGTCACATTATTGGTACACAAACATGTTGTATGTAATGGAAATTGTGACAGCTTAGTACTTCAAAATAACTGGACAAATAATAATCCTTTATGATTTTTTCTTTCTCTTTATAAACAAAAACTTCTCAAAGCATGAATTACTTATCATTAGACAATAATCTCCCTATTCATTTTTAATAGATCACATATCTTCTGCTTTTTTTTTGCTGCTTTGCTTCATTAGATAATGTCATCATGAATATAGTTGCCTGAAGAAACCGAGTTAGTTAAAATAACTCCATGCTGCACACATGTCTTTCTTAATTTTTCATCCTGAAATTCTATTTTTGATATTTCTCCTGAGGCCTTACACTAATATAAAGTCCTGTAACAATCTGTTTCTCATACTACTATTTTCCTTTGAAAGTTACTGTACCATCTCCTGGCAGTGACTTGTTCTTAGACATAGTTAAATTAAGAAAGGCTGTATTGCAGGGAAGAGATGAACAGTCACCTGATAGTCAAGCTGCTGGTGGTGCCACATTTTCTCTCTTCACATTACAGACCAGTTAAATGCTGGGACTTGTTTCAGCAAAGTCCAGCTGAACTTCTGCTTCTTGCCCAGTTATTTCCCGTTTATTTGCATGGCTCAGCCTCTAACACTGATTTTCTCTAAGGCAAAGGAAAGATAATTAACTAGACAGATCAAATAGAGAGGAAGATTATTTGATCTTGTGGACCGGATGGATGGGTGGATGTTTGAGTACATGCCCATGACCATGTCTCTCTAAGTATGAGCATGATTCTTGGCATGGTTTTGGTCACAGATGACTAACATTCTCAAAAGAAATGCTCAGTTCAGGAAACAACAAATGCCAGAAAGTGTTTGAATGTAAATATCCTGTCTGGAGGGAAGTGAAGAAGGCTTAGCTCAGTGGACAAAAGGGGGCCTGTACTTTGGCCTTAGACTCAGGAGCTGCTTTACATGGTGAGACAGACACACAGCTAGAAATATTTTATTTGAAATTTAAAGTTTTTTACAGATGAAGAGGAGTGACAAAACAAAGGGAGGTCAGACAACAAAGATTGGTAGGAGAGAGGTATAAAATAAGGAGAGGGAAGGAGGGGTGAGACTGAGAGTGTAGGGGAGTACGGGAAAACATGAGGCAAGTTGGACTCACAGGGGTAATTTGGGCAGGTGTGACCAGCATAAAAAAAAAAAAAAAGAATAATTTGGATTAAAATACTTTATACAGTAGAATTTATGGGATAAAATCGTGTATAGAAAATAGAGATTGTGCAGAGTGAATGCAACATGAGAATAGTAGATGGGATAGATATGGGGAGAGAATGAAAAATTTTGTTGGGCAGAAATATTCATGTTCATGAGGGAGAGATCAAAAATCGCAGAAGCAAAGAGAAATTATTTGGAGGAAGTAAGGCAGGAAAATATCAAAGAAAAAAATGCATGTGAAAAGTAGAAAGGAGATGAAAGAAATCAGAGACAAATAAGCAGGCCAAAAAGAGGGAGACAGGAAAAGAAACCTTGTCACAGTATCGTTTGGGGTTTTGTGTTACAGATAATATCTAAGAACAGATCACCTCTTGATTTTTTATTTTAAGAAAGTTTAAAACCACAGCTAATGCCTAAAAGTATCCAATTCCTCTCTAGTCCTTTAAAGTTGGTCATAACAAGTTGACAATAAAAATATATGATACTAAAACCAGAGATCCAATTTCTTAGAGTATCAGCCCACAAAACCAGACACAGATCTTTTTAAAATGATGATTAAAAAATAAAAGAAAATAATTCAAAATTAAATAGAATAGGCATATGTAAGATTATCATTCATCAAATCCTTTTTGAATGGTAATGCTTTGTGAGTCTCTTACAAAAGAAGAAAGGTTTAAATGCAATGGCTATTACATTTGAACTGGTTTCACATTACATGGCTTACCACAACAGAAGGAGTGGTATGATTTTTTTCCCATTGTGGTGGTGTTGAGTCTCAAACAGCACAAAAAATGCAAACAATAACTCTGATAGAAGCGAGCTCTGGGGTCTAGTGTTCCATGAGGTATGCAAAGGTTCAGCAGAGATAAAGAGCATCATGACAGCAGTGCTACATGACAGTCATTCTAGCATTTTATAGACAGGCAAGTATAAAAATAGACTAACAGTCTGATCTTATGAGTTCAAAGCAATGAAAATTTGTGGGTCTACATTGTAAATAAGTATCAAAACTACTGTAAGAGTCCTACAAAGAAAAGACTGAGGTAGATGATGTAGGTGCCATTGTTATGTGCTGCCACATTAATTAATGAAAGAAAAATCTTGCCAATTGTAAAATTTTACTCTATATTTTGACTGTATATAAAGAAAACCACTGACTAGTTGAGGTTGTCAAGCACTGCTGGAGGTCACTTAGTCCAGCTTCTGCTGGTCAAAATAAGATCACTCAGAGCAGGTTGTTCAGGGCTGGGTACACTTGAAATTCTGTGAGTGTCTTTGTGGACAGAGACACCACAATGTCTCTTTGCAACTTGTTCCAATGTTTCACTATCTTAAAAATAATATTGGATTTTCTTTTTTTTTTTTTTACTTTTCTATGGAATTTCCTATATTTCAATTTCTGTTTGTTGGGCCACATTCAAGAAGTATGTTCCATCTCTATCCTTAACATGTTTTCATACACATTAGTAAGATACCCCATGTCTTTTTCAGGATGAACAGTCCCAGATCTCTTAGTCTCTCTTGATATGTCAGGAATTTCAAAAGATGGTTCTTCATTTGAGAAGTTTGTGAAGCGAGAATTTCCTGTTAGTATCCAGCTCTAAGCAGAAAAAATAAAATTACCAGATTGTTAAGTGCTTCCTACCCCTTCACTCTCTTTTTTTTTTCTTTGTAATAACTTCTTCTTTTTAAACTTTTTGATTGATTTAATAATCTGAGTGTAATAACTAAGTTTCCTTCCTGCCTACAAAAAGTATAAGTGATCACACAAACAATTATGTGCTATTTAATGCTCTTCAAGTATAGAGATCTGCAATTATTAGGTATATCTAGGATACACAATACTATGATTCAATGCATGATTTTTACTTGAAATTTTTCCTTTATTTGAAATATGCTGCATAATACAGCAATAGAGATTTAAGGTGGAAATCTTGATTTCTAAAGTGACTGGTTCTGCATGCATCGTTTATGTGTACAAATAATGCTGGTATTAAACTGTATGCTGAGATTTCTCCTGATATTCCAGGACTGTATATTTTTGTAGGAGGCCAAATTAAGGAACCCTTGAAAATATTTTATATAACTGATATAAATTCTGAAAACACATGCAGAGAACATTGCATCATCACTTAGAATGAACTTGCTTTATGGAAGTATTTAGGGACTAAGAGAAGAGGTAGGAATGATAAACAGAAGGAAAATAAAAGAGGAAAAAAAGTATAATATTCCACATTTTTAAAATGAACTATAAATTGAAGAAGTTAGGATCACCCCTCAGTTGATATTCTGTCCCTTTTATTACAACTTAATATTACCCACAATTGCTGATCTATCCACTGTCTTTCATTAAGGTCAGTTTACTGAATGCTCCCAAATTTATAGAAGACTGGTCACTTCACAAAAGATAATCTTGTATTTATGAAAAAAATATGTAGGACCTTTGATAGTGTGACAAAATGAGAAACGTGTAATAACAGGAAATGAAGAGCTTCACAAACTGTCCAAGGAATTACAGCCTGCCTATGTCACAAATCGTGTAGCCAGAGAAAAGAATTTGGTGTAGGTTCCAACAGCTGTACTGTTGTTTCCAGCTTATCTAGAAAACACCTTGAAATCCTTCCAAAACTGTATGGCTTATCACAGTTAACTTTGATCTGCTGTCTCTGTACTGCAGATCTTTTCTTTGCTAATGTGCTTCAAAAGTTGTCTAAAGCTTAAGCAGTAGATGATTGTAATTGTGATCAGTCAGAAAAGAAGTGCTGTATGTCCTGAGTGTATGATGTACATTGTGGTCTGTACTTTTATGTCTGGTGTAGCTATATAACATGTAAAATGATATTTCCATTATTTTTCATACAAACTTTGAAAAATAATTTTCTTCACTTTTCTAATTATTTTGGTACTTATTCTTAGGTTTTGAAGCTGCTTTTAAAACTCCTTGCTTAATTCTTCTGCAACTTGGCCTACTGAGTCTGAAATCTACAGGTGACAAAATGAGTAACTGCAATTGCTTGTGCTTATTTCAGGAACTGGATCTTTCAAAGATAAAATGAGAATATAAAGTGCTTTGGAAATTTCTGACATGGCCAATGAGAATGCTCCTTCATATATTGATGTATATCTATAGATATATCTTTGTCAATTAAAAAAGTAATTTCAAAGCATATTTCATTTACATTTACATTAAAATAATGAGTAATTATTGTTGCTAATATTAATATTATTTTGAACAGGTTTGCTTTATGATAGGAACTTCTATATAACTATTCCACATTGGAATCCAAGCTGTTCCAGTGTAGAGGATATTAAGCTTCCTCTAAAATGTTTCATATGTACAAATTATAACTGCTCTCCTCTATTAAACCATTCTTTTTCTTTTCTTAAATGGTAATCTGAAGATGCAATTTCTAATCTCATCCTTGTTTTCTGTCTTGCTGTGGGCCTGAATCAAGATAAGTATATTCCAGCTTCCATCTTGTACAAAATTCTTTGCACCACAAAGCATTTTTATGGGGAGTTAGAATAAGGAGAGAGTTGAAAGGTTTTGTATAGATTATTTTGGCTTGGAGGGCAAACGTTGTTCACAGATGCAGCAATTGATAAAGTGTGGTAATGTTTTTGCTAAAGTAGATGATGAAATTATTTGGTGTTTAAAGAAAGATTAATCACATAATTAAATAATTTCATTTTCTCTGGCTCATAGTTATTGATGTTGTATTAGGCAGACTGAAAGAATGGTTAAAATATAATTATCGTTGTTGCTCTATCCACATCAGATTGCCAAGAAGCAAAATCTTTAGCTAGAAGTATTTCCTCTTGACAGTCTCAATCCTGTAAGGTCTTAAGAATATATTTAACTTACTGAAATGAATAGAGTTGATTTCTGTGAGTGTTCCAGGGGCTAGAAACTATAATTTGGAATTACATAGTAATTTTGAGAAGAAAATCTATTATCCAGTTATTTATTTTATGCAATGGGTACAACCTTTTGAGATCTTGTGCTGATTAAAAAGATGCACATCGATAAAACTGAGTGCTGCTCCTTACTTATTTTAAAATACATTCCATGTTAACACAGTATTTTGGTTATTAGTGTTAAATCATTTTTATTGTTAACATTGGTTTTGATTGGTATTATAGGATGATAAGCTGTTTATCTATTGGGGCTGAACTAACTTACTGTAAGAATAAGCAACGAAGTCCTGCTTTGAGAGTGACAAACTGTAACCTAATTCAAGAGACTGAATCAAATTACACAAGACATTTTTGCACTTCATTAAGGAAGTAGTCATTATAATTAATATGAAAGCTTCTGTCGTGTTCACTAGTTGATGTATCAGTGGGGAAAATAAACTGATTCAACTCTGTAAATGTATTTTTTCATAGTTTATAAAATAATAATTAAGGTGTAATTCAGGCCACCTGTCATCTCCTGAAAACAGTCATAATTTTGTCATACTATCATCCCACTGAACAGCTAGGTGTATTCTTCTTTATTAGAAGAGAATTTATCACTGAAAGCTGCTTCTGGAAGCTCAGTAATTTTAAGTTCCAGTGAGTACCTTACATTTTTCAGTCATAAAATCTTTTTAAAACTAAGAATTACTTGCAGAAATTGAACCTTTTTTATTAAGAACTTTTAACAAGAGGAACTTGTACATTTTGCAGCATTGCATCATATGCATTCAAAGTTTAAAAGATACTGTTGGAAAACTGTGTAAGTCAGAGTCACACCTCACGCAGGTTCACCCACTGCCTGTTGAGAGCCATCCCTAGATTCAACTGTTTCCAGAAATGCTCCCAGCTTTTTTGATATGAAGGCAACAAGTTGGTTCACTTCAAAAGAGACTCTGGGATTAAATATTTAAGCAGTGAGGATAGTCACGCTCATGGTACTAAAAAAAACCCAAAAAACCAAAATGGACTTAAGTTATTTAAGGTTTAAGCTTTAGTTATAAGCTAGTGAATCCTCTCTTCTTGTATCTTGTGAGTACTCAGTATTAGGTTGTGATATGCACAGATTTATTACCTTTTAGTGGAAAATCTGAGATAAAAGTTTTTTGATTCTTCCTGGATCACAGAATATTTTGTTTTCTGAAATCTAAGTTTTTAATCGTATTGATTTCAGAATTTCCCCGTAAGAATGCTATTCCTGTAGCAGTTATTTAGGATCCCCATTGAATCACCATATTCTGTGAAGATGAACTATTAGAAGATATAAGACTTTAATGATATGTGATTTGGAAGTGACCATCTCCCCAGTTCCAGTTTCTTGTTTCAAATAATAGAAGTATATTAAGCACCTTGGGAGAAAAAGCTCCCCACTTTTCAGAACAATATTTAATTAACAGTCTGTTATCATGGCAGTTTTCTGTTAAATGAGTAACATGTGAACTGAAAAAAATTAAAAACAAACAAAAACACCAAACTCATGATACAAAAGAAAGCAATTAAAACCTTATTCTTAAAGGCAGGTATGTGGTGAAGTTATCAGTGACTACATTAGGACCTAGTAATGGAAGTGTTTCTGTAGCTTTCTGAATCCCAACATTTTATTAATTGTAATTGAAAAAAATTGAAAAGGTATATATTGCAGAATGTGCAGTTTGTTTCTTAAAATTAAATTATTCAAACTGTAAGCTTCTCAGTTGTGGGTTATACCGAGATTTTCTTGTTGCTCAGATTTCAGGCAGAGTCTTTCAATAGAAAAGCATCAAGATAATCATAATTCTGTGTTTACAGTTTTTCATATAATAAACCTGTTGGTTTTCCACCCACTCCTGCTTTTTAGTGAGAATGTTCAGCCAAAATAATTTGATTCCAAATCATTTAATCTCTAATTTGTTCAAAACAAACCTTTTGTAGAGCAAGCGACATGTCATTTTACACATAAAGTACAGAGTATTATTTTGTTAAACATCTGCCTCTAGAAATGAACCTGAGCTGTTGAATTTAGAATAACATCTCAGACTTGCAAACACTTTAGGTCCCTTAGCTGAATGGTGTTGATTGTTGTAGCACAACAGGAACATGGTAGTTTTGGGTGAGCACAGCGAGGCCTGGTACAAAGCTCAGTTCCATCCTGTTGCTGACTGTAGTTCTGCATCATCACGGCGACGTGAAGTTCCTGAATGCTACAGTGGTGCCCAGCTCCTTTCCTGTAGAGTTGGACTACTTATGTCCTTGCATGATGTGCTCAATGAAGGGTCAATGATTTTTTTTCTCTTGATTTTATATTTGAATAACTACCTGTGCTACATAGTGCATTCAATAAAAACACCCCTTCAAATTTATATATTCCAAAGTTATGGTCCATGATTTCATTATCATGTATTTGGGGATTCTCTAAAGCACAGGAAAAAACTGCAGCTTGATGTTTTCCACTCATTTGGGATTTTTTTGGGAGAAGGCAGTGTCAAATGTCATTATTTAATATGATTGTCTCCTGGTTAAGAACAATCTGTCTGCTGTGGTGTTTTGCAGATTTTATGCAAGGAGTTAAATACAAGGGAGATTTCCAGAAAATATGTCAGGTAGCCCAGGTGTTTTTGTTATATGATATATGATGTAGGTGAACTTCAGAATTTACTTAAGTAATTGGTATTTGTAGGAAAAGTGTGCAAGGAAGCATTATTTTGTCTGAGAAGCTTTAGAAGACTACAACTCAAGGGAAAAACTTAACTAGCTAAGTACTACATTAATTTATTCTCAAGCTCTTGGGGTGTCCTGTGCAGGGCCAAGAGTTGGATTCAATGATCCTGATGGGTCCCTTCCAACTCAGCAGATTCTATGGTTCTATGAACATTTTCCAAGGAGAACCAGCCACTGTGAGTCATCCTTATGACTTATAGCTCCAGTAACGTTGCCTGCATGAATTGTACAAGGCACAATAGCATACTATCAGAATTGTAATGAATCCACTATCAGTTGTTCACAGTGCACTGTACTGTTACTAATGTTGTCCTGTGAAATATATTGGAGTTATCATAAAGTAGACTTAACTGGGAGAAGGTTTTTGAAAAGGAAGGTTGTTCTGGTTCAAGTTCAGGATTACAGGGCCAGATTATTCAAACTTGATCCCATATCATCTGAGAATTGCTTAACATTTTCCTTCTTACATGGAAATCAGAGTCAGAACTGTCTAGTGACTTGAAGTTAAGCACATTTTGTAACAGTTCATGTGCTGATGAACTGTGTTGCAAACAGAAACCAATTTATAGGTTATTGCTCCTGGAGCTGCCTCCAAGAGTTTGTGGTTTATGAAAACCTGAGCTGGTAGTCTGGTTTCCATGCATTCCAGATGCTCAGTTTGAAAACCTCATTTCATATGAGAAGACTTCTCTTACTCCTTCAAACTGCAGATGTAGGTAGACATGTTGGTTGCCTGAGACAGCAATTGCAAAGGCAGGGAGGGATGGAAAGTGGAGAAGGAAGCTTTGTGTTATGGAGAGAAGGAAAGAAAGAAAAGGGGCTGGAAGGGAGAGAGAAGTTCTTTAAGATTAGGTATAACCAACTTATTTAACATAATACAAGATAGTTTGTTTGTTGTTGTGTATTAATTCATGACTATTGAGAAGTCAAAAGGCTAGATTGGTATAGTATTTATATAAGTGCTTTCAGAAGTTATCCTCTTTCCACAGTGTGTATGTGCACAGGAGCCTGCATTTTGCTTGTCTTCTTTTTTTTTCTTTTAGTTATGAATGTTCTACATGTGACTCTTAAATCATCTCATTTCAGTCCAATCTTAATTGCAATGAGATACTCTTCAATGTTCCAGCTGTCAGCAAAGAATAAACTGATACTGCTACCAGTATTAGAGATGTAGATGTAGAGATGTAGATGGAAGAAAAGTCTTAGTTTGAGGAGATTGTTACTGCTACTACATGATGATGTTGGTCATCAATTAATGATGTGTTAGTTTCTAACTAAGAAAAAAGTAGCATTCTAGGGCGGAGTAAGCTGGCGAGAGGAAAACTGCACCAAGACAAAATTAATAATGTCACTGGGTCATTTTAACTCATCAAAATCCATGCAAATGGCAGATAGTCTGATGGTGTACCGACAAGTTTTATTGAGAATTAAGGTTTTGTCAACACTACCCTTTTGTTAGGGAGGACTGAGATTTAGATTCACCAAGGGGAAGTAGAATAAGTCGCGAAAAGTGTTTTAAATGGGCAGATGCTTCTATGAAATTTCCTTTTATCTGTATTCATTGTACTGTCTGCTATCACAATCGCTATGACCACATATACAGCTTGAACAGCCCAGTTACCCTTACGAATAAGAAAGTTAATGGAGTAGCATTTCCTTCTCCATATTCTCTTTTTAAAAGAATGTTTCCAACTCTTATAGTGGAAATACAGAAATACAGAATTTGAGACTTGAGTTGGTGTCAGCTGGATATTCCAATAATTTCCATTTGTGGTTGCGTCAGATTACTAGACGTACCTTGCTAGGAGCCGTAAAATCAAGGGTATGATCTTAGATAAGCAATATCTCTACTAAAAAGGATGATGTCACTTTTATGTTTTCTTTTGACAGTAAATTGAATCCTAAATATGTATGCTATGATGCATCAATCCAATATACAGAGATATAAATGTAATTATTTCATTAGAATGCTGATTCTGTAATGTCACTTAAACTGGGACTTCAGATGGTGAGAAAAGCTGCTTAACACAGTGAAAAGAATGATAGAATTTCCCTGTACCCTTGCTTGTAAATGTATATAAATATGGGAATAAAAGAATGGTGTAACTTGGGTGATTTGATAACCAAGTAACTTACTACATCACAACAGTGCATACTTTTCTAAGTACCAGACTTCAAAGAAAAGAAAAAAACCCTCGAACCCTAAATGATTTTCAGCATCTACAAAATATTCAGTTCTACTATTTGAGAACAGAAAGGTGACTTTTTGTCAATCAGTCCATTTGTTTTGAAAAGTATCTCAAAAGATTCTACTCGATTAATATTTCATTGAAGTGGAAGAAAACAATGGTTCCTGTGCACTCAGGGACTGTGTGACAGAACAATTCTTAAAGTAATTTTTTTTACTCTGTTGAAAGCTCAGGTTATATTCAGGTTTTGATGTCTCAGATAAACACACTGAGGACATCATACTCCTAGAGGTGAATGACAAAAAATACAGCACTTTTGCCTCTGCAAGCATCCTTTTTGTGGAATATGGAATAACTCCTTATGAAATAGAATGTAGATTTTTAAAAAAAGTACAAATATAAGAAGGTCCTTATATAAAATGTAAATTACTTGGATTTCTCTTAAAATATATTTCTATTATCACCCAGGCTGAAATTCTAGAGGGAAAGACTGTTAGGAGCTGACATGTATGTGGAACCAAAAGTAATTAGTATTACCATTGTAGAGCATTCTTAAGTTTAATGAAAAAAAATCCCAAATGCTTGCTTACCAGGAAGAGTCTGGTCAAGGGGTTGTACTATTTAGGCTATGATTCCTGTGAAGAATATGGCTTTCATAGCTACATCTGTGCCAATAAATTAATTATAAATAAAACAATTCAGAGCTGTTCTTTACCTTGGATGGCAGGGTATGCATTCTGCAGCTTTCAACTACAGATCCAAAATCTTTTTCTTACTACAGTCTTCCCAACCTAAGGAAAAAAAAATAAATCCATATCTTCTCCCAAGGAAGAGTTCCTGGCCAGTTTTTTTTTTTTCTTGTACTGTCCATGGCCAATTACAGAACATGTTCTGAAGCTATAGTACTACCTACTGTACCAGGTTGAATGTCTTGTTGAGTTTCTGATGTGTTTTTTTGTTTAAAGAAACTAGAGACAAGGTTTTTATGGAAGTTTTATCTTTATCTTTTATTAGACCAAGTACCAGAAACTCTCTGGCTTTTAGAACACAAGCACTTATGTCTGCTGAATGAAGTTAATCACTATTATGGTCTAAAAGCATCTGAAAGCAATTAAAAATGCTTATATGGAAGTTCTGTTTTAAGTAAAAGCAACTTGATTTCTCCACCTTCTGTTCAATAGCTGGATACCATTTGTCCATTGTGTGTTGAAGATGATGACTTTTTTCATTAAAATTTTGTGCAGAATCTTTTTTTTTTTTTTTTTGTGATTCTTTAATTGCTTTCTTCTCTACTCCAGGAGAAAATTCCTGATATTTTTAATTACCTTTCTTCTTTTTTCCCTCCTGTTCTGACGACCCCAAACCAACTTCCTGATGATACAGAAGAAAATAAATATACATTTTCTTTATGTACATCATTGACTTTATTGACTTTATTCTTGTGCAAAAAAATAAAAGAAAGAAGCATTCAGTCCAAACATGGTATAATTACCATATCCACATCCACTTAGAAATTTAAAGAATTGTTAGATGATTTTGTACTTGGAAACAAATCTGTTAAATAATCTCTTTTTTTCCTTTCTCCTTTTTTCTTTTTTTTGTGCATGTGTGTGTAGAATTTAAAGTCATCTTGAGATCAGCTACATTTTTTATGCCCTGTAACTGCTAATATCTGAGACTTAAAGATATGGATAACCATTCACACATTTTCTTTTAGCAGACTTCTGTCTTTATAATTTTCTGAAAAAAATACTTGCTTTTAAGTTATTTCATAGCTGTTAGCTGCTGTCTTCATTGAGATTGTTATTATTATTGTTATTACTACTGCTATTGCTACTACTAGTGTTTATGATGAGTTTTGTTTTCCATTTGTATAACGGAATCTCAAGTCGTATTAACAAGAGTGAATTTGATTATTTTAGTCAAAACATTAAGCTTGGTACTGAGACACAATATTTTCTCTAAATATCTTGAGTTCCAAGTCACATGATTTGAGAAAATATTTACTTTTATTGTACGCGAAAAAGTATTTTAGAATTTTCTACAAGTGTAAAATCTCACCTTTGTGACTTATTTTTTACTCTCCCCTGAAAACTTACAGAAGGACTAGAAATATGTAATTCTTCATTCATCCTAATCTGAGACATTTTCCTTAATGAATGTTGGAAGTTTCACTGATTCCAGATTACACAGATATAACTTTGGCATGAATTTTGAACTGTATAAATGCTGCTTTATAAACTCACAGAATTGTGGTAAGAATGAGTATCTTAATATATCATCCTTTTTCTCGAACCTACTTCATTTAATACTCAGTTTTATTTAATTAGACCCTAAATAGCTAAAAGCAAATTTTCTGGAAGGGTTAACAATAAATGAAGAATAACAGTAAATACTAACAAAATTATCCCTGGGATGTCTTCCCTTGCCATTCATTTCAAATATTTAATTCCCTCATCCTGTCCAGCTGACCAGGGAAGAGTTTCACAGAACTTCCTTTAGGGAAAAAGACTGGCACTTTAGAAGTTAAAAAGAGTATCAGGATTTTATTCTAGATGTAATGATGTGTCTTTCCTGAACTTTTATTTATTTTTCAGACTTTATTTTTTATTAAGTAATCAAGTAAGTTAATAGATTTAGTAAGTAGCCCAGATTAAAGTAGGACATAGGCAAAACAGAAGGATATTTAATGTAACCCTTATATAACTTGTAATCAAGTTGGGTGAAGGTTATTGCCAATGGATTTAACTTAATTTCTTGGACTGTTTTAATTCAGTGAAACCACAGAAACTGTCTTTAGTCTGCCTGTGGAAAATGCTTTTTTTTCTTAGTGTAAAAAATTTGTGCTAAGTGGGGATTTTTTTTGTTTTACTGTGTAATTCAGAAGTGTTTATATAACCTCTGAGATAACACTCTCTTTTGGAGTTTTGTTTGAATCTGCTTCATTGCTCCTTTTAGAATTATTCATGATCTAATTGTATTTGTTCACTTAACATGGATCCATCTGTGGCCTGCTCCCAGTAAAAGCCTCCTCATTTCATCCTCAGTCATTACATGCGAACATCTCACGCATTGCTTAGCTCCAGCTCACTTTTTGTACAGCGTTGTTCCTATGGTTACTTGCAGGGATTATTTCTACCAGAGTTTTCTATCTGATTATTTCACTTTTTATTTGCTGCTGTGGTGTAGTTTCTGCTGCCCTGACTCTTTATTCAAAAATCACATTATCTTCCATGATATCCCATCACCTAGATCTCAACAATTTTTTCAGAGATGTGAAAGATTTATTTTTAGGAAGAAGGTATTGGTATCAGAATGTGTTGTTTGAGGCTTCCTCATTTCTTTGAATAGTTTTGATTAAATAACTTAAGTTTTGGCCACTATGCTGTCTTCTAAAGAGAAGTGTTCCTCTCATTTTTCAAAAGTTAGTGACTTTGAGATTCATCTGAATTCTGTCGCCTTTAAGTTCCTTTCTACTTTACACTGTTACATTTTCACCATATCAAAAATCATAATAAAGGTGCTCACTTGAATTTCACTTTCTATTTTTGCTTTTTTTGTCTATAATATGCATAAAATATAGACTAGAATAAAATAGAATAGAGTATCTCAGTTGGAAGGGACCTACCACAATCATGTAATCCAACTGCCTGACCACTTCAGTGCTGACCAAAAATTAAACCAAGTTATGTAACTGTATTTTGGCAAGATTATTAGATTCATTTTAGACACCTTAATACTGTTGCTTCAAGCTTGACAGATTTATTACTTCTATTATTCCAGTAAATCTGGGAGGAATGCCATTAAGTAGTGTTCTTTTAAAGAAAAGATGAAAAACACTAAACACTGATAGATAAATACATAGCAAATGAAAAGGGATTTCCAGTGCTAACATAGCTCATAATTTCTCCTAAAGGCCTCTTAAGTCTCTTTTGCCAAATGTCTGAAGAAAATACAAACCTGAATTCTTACCCCTTTTTTATTTCTTCGCTTCCTCCTGCTTCCTATCTTCTAGAAAATTTTTCAGATGATGTAATTGTTTTGAATTGCATTGGTTTTCTTTCATATATACTGCATACATCTTCAAGAAGAAACCTCACTCCCTGAGGCTGCTTAATGAATAATCTTTAGATTTGTATAACTGACACAAAAAAGGGAACATTTAAAGACATGTATTTTGACAAATATACCTTCTTGTGCTGTCTCTGCATTTGTTTACAACAACATATTCTTGGAAAAATACTTTCTAAAATACAAAGTTAGATCTGTTTCATAGCATGAAAATACTATTTGTGGTGCACAGGATCAAAGAGGGCCGTTCACAAACCCTATCTGTTTAAAGATCTAGAAAGAGACTTTTCACAGTTCTTTTAAAATTTTAATTCTTATGAATGCTTTGCCAATTTCTTTTTAAAATAACTTTTTTTTTTCTTTCTTTCTTAATATAAGTTTACCACTTGATATATAGAGATGGAATTGCATAATTCTTACCAGCATGGACAGTGGGCCTCTCATTGATGCTGAGGCTTTCAGAAGTCCACACTATTTCACACTGTTGCCATCTACTTTTTTTTGGTAAAATATACTGTGGAAGAGCACTTTATTTAGAGTGTGTGCTACTGAGAACAGAGCTTTCTGGGCACCAAATTAAAACAGTTTCAGCCTGACCTGACAGCCAGAAGGAGAGAAAAAGCTGGCAGATTTTCATAAGTTCTTTTCAAAGTAGGAAATAGTTTCAGATACTTCTCCCTCTTTGGTCTGCCACTGCCTTGGTGAAGGGGGAATTAAGGGAATATTTACAATCTAAAAGAGACTATTCCTTGTCATCCTGGGTGCATCACTATTATAACATGACAAAAGAGTTTCCATCCCAGAGTTAATACCTCTGTGTAGTGTATGAGTGCATGTATGTGAACGTGCTAATTCAGGTATCTCACTACTGTGCTCCACTAAATGAAATAAATGGGCCCATAATCAGCACGGAGTATCATCCCTGTAGGTTTACTTGAGTGAATGGAGCTACATCTTTCTAAGTGTGTTTTGGATTCTCTCTATGCTCTGATGAATTCGTATTTTCAAGATTTTCTATGCAGCAATGAACAGTACAGTGATGTGGTGGATTGCGTATTATATGGAAGTGCATGGGACCTTTGCTGCTGTCCTGTTCTGCAACTGATTTCTACCCCTAAATCAAGACATGGAGATAACTTTTGGGACCAATCACTAAATGTCTTTTTCAGTAGGGTTCCTACTGATACCCCGTTGCTGCTGATGTGGGCCAGATTGTGCAAGTAACTCAGCTGGAGAGTTCTCAATTCTGTAGATGCTTTGCATTCATTAGCAATATGTACTCTGGTATTAAATCTAGATTTTGATTAGAAGGTGAGTATTTATGCTGTGAAATCAGCTTGTCTCCCTAATTTGATTTTAATAGGAAGTAGAACTGGGAAAAACAAAACAAAACCAAATCTGGCAAAATGTTTGACAGAAACAGATAGAAGGTGTGATAACTAGTCGCATTCAAAGTAGATTTTTTTTCGTTTTGTCCATCAGGACCTATTTTTAAAATATTTCTGTAAAAATAGAGTCCTTGAAAAAAAGAAGGAAAGAAAGTGTGTTTAATATAAATAGTTTTCATCTTACAGAACAATCCAAAGCATTTTGAGACTGACTTTTTTTTCTGAGTTTTTAATGACTAAAGTTTTTTTAACTTTTATAAAGCAGAGGTTTTAATCAGGTGTGGAGTTGAGACAGTTTTGTAGTAGTTTTTTTTTTCTGAGCAGAAAACTAATTTTAAAGGAAATAGAATTCCAAAACAGTAGATTGATTACATTTCCATAGAAATGGCAGGCATATAGGTAAATATCTTCACTACATTTTTACTATCTGAGAAAAGAATTTAGTTTCCTCTAGCTTTAGCTGTGTAAGAAGTTAGCTATCAAGGAGGAGATTCATCTGCTAATATGTCTGAAATGTAGCTGTTGAAATCTTAGCAAGTCATCTCCTTTCATAGCCAGTGGAAAGTAACAGACATCTCTAGAGAGTGATACATCTCAGTATAAAATAGGCCAACTTGAATCACCCTCTGGAAATGCTTGTGTCTCTTCAATGACTATAGGCAACCTAGATGAAGAATTTGGTCTGAATGATTAAATTTTAGAAGGTTAATTTAAAATTAGCTGGGTGAAGCTGTCAATGTAGGTAAATTATTTTAAATATGTGGATGCAAAACTATGCCTGTACATTGTCCGTTAAATGAATCTTTGGAAATTATTGGTATGTTTTAAAGTATTTGACAAAGTTTCATGTATTCTGGGTATAGAATTACAAAGAAATAGGGAAATATTTATTCTTTGCATTTGCACAAGAAGTTGTATATCACACACACTCAATTTAGCAGGCAAACAAATCACATTTTAGCCAAAGACTGAAACTTCTGATACACCTCTGGATTCACTGTGAATTGTGTCTGTTATTGGGTTCTGGTAATTGTGTTAATGGCATAACATGTACATACATTAGTGCACTTAAAAGACTGATAAATCTCTCCAAACTGGCAAGTGCTGAATTCCATCTGCACTTGCTAACTGTAGTAGTTCCTCCTTAAAAGTACATCTTTAAATACCTTATTTGGTGCTATGTCCATTTTTTTTTTCAGTGTGATATGGGAGAATTTTAATCTCAGAATTCATAATGTCCTGCAGTACTTTCAGCATGTTGAAACACTGAGAGAAAGATCAGATTTGTCTCAGCTCTCTAGTTGGTAGTAGTTTTCCACATCTAATTTTATTTATTAAATATGGATGTAATTTTTCATAACATTATTGCAAAGAAAATGCTGATAATTCTAATATCCAGTTATATATGTTTAAAAGCATGAACATCTAGCCTGAATAGTAAACCTGGACACCTCAGTTATATTAAAAGTTTATGGTCCTTTTTTCTTTAAAGTCTTTATTTTTCTGAGACACCAGAATAAATTTGATTACTTATCTATTAAAGGGAGAACTTATATTCATTTTGGTATAAGTAAGGATGTACCTTATAAGCCACAAAAACCCTTCACATATACATGATCATTTCGACTGCAGATTTATTTTATTTTATTTTGTCAGTGTTTTGAGTCTCTTAATCCATATTTGCCTTCTGCATTTCAAAAGAGAATCAAATTGGTTTTGTGGTGCATTAATGTTTTATGCAATATTCCATAGAGAACATTAAATCAAAATAAAAGAAAAAGGTTGACCTCTAACACTTACACCCATTTCTTATGTCAAACTGGAAGATGTTGAAAGCCTTATATGGTCGTAACCCTTCTATCTAACTGTGACCCTCCTTAACATTAAGCAGGTGACTCGATTAAACATAAATCAGGCATAAAATGCCCTGCATGAGGCAGCACAGTGAATCAAGCAAATTATCAAATGGCAAAACTCATTCTGTGCTCTGGGCAATGTAAGCTGCCAGCACTTATACATCAAAACTTCACTCAGTGTAAGATTGATTTTATTTTATTTTGTTTATTTTAATTCCCTACAGCAAGCTGTGTTAGTTGTGTAAAATGATGTCTGCATCATTACATTCCTAAGAAATGCTTTTCTTGTTTATCAAAGCCCAGTTGCAATCTTAAGCAACATAATCTATTTAAGACTAGATATGCTGTGCTCTGTAGTGGGTTCTAGTGGGGTTGATATTTTGTGCAGTAATAGCAAAACTTAAGCTTCTGTGATTGTATAGATTTTTTTTTTCCTGTTTGTCTGTGTGTATACGTACACTATCAACTTTATCAAAAATATGAGCACCAAAGGGATAATGTTATAAAATTGAATCTCCAGTAGCCATTGAAGATATTTTCCAGTTTCAGTAAAGATGCTGGGATTAAAGCGTGTAAGTCCAATCTTAAGGCAAGAATGAATTTTTATGTAAGATGATACATGTCTTCCTTTCACAGTTGCTTTTTATGCTGCCTTAAAACATGTCAAAATAATCCCCAGCAGAGGAGCCTAAAAGGAATGTCAGCTCTGTGGTTATGTAAATCGAATTGAGTGCTTTACAGCAGGTTAAGATTTTTATAACTCAGGAGTTGTTAACAGCCAGCTGGTTTGTATCTGTTTTTTTATGGTTATTCTTGTCATAGGCAGCCTCCACAATTTTTAATTATATTTTATGGTATGTGTTTTCCCTCCTCTTGAATCCCACAGCCACTCTTTGCTTCAAAAGATATTTTCCACTGGGAAGAGGAGAAGCATTGCTTTGGGACTCCATCATTAGAAATACTGTTGCATAATTACCTCCTGGTAACAACAGAGGAGTGTGACTCTCCATCACAGATCTGTAACTTGCTATGCCAGGATGGAAATCTGTAGTATTCTGCACACCCCGTTAGGCTGTGATGCCTGCAGCCCTTAACTCAGACTGTTGTCTTCTGCTTTTAAGGAACTGATTTACAGTTGTTATTGCATTCACAATGCAAATTCCTCTTTGCTTCACACTTCAGGTTTGAATGCATGCTTTGTGCTTTGCAGATTTATCGTATTCCCTGTTCTGGATCACCACTCATTTTCGTAACATACATTCTCCAAGACGCCTTAGTCTTAATTTCTGTTTAGTGACTGTAATAGTGATATTGGACAAACATAATCTTCTCAATGTTTTTGTAGCAGGATAATTTCAAGAGTACAGTCTGATTCCCATCTGGAGTAGAAATAATTTAACATATACTGAGCACTTTGTTGGAAAACAAAACATCATTCCTGACAGCCTGAAAAGCCAATGCCTTGTTTTTTGTTAGACTTCAAGAAGTTATGAAATATTTAGTTCTGTATAACTGTGAAGACATCACCAGAAACTACATTCTTGAATGTTTTACAGCATTTTGTGAGTGTCCTCCCTCCGCCAAAGGAAATGGAGTGCTTGTTAATTGTTTTTAATGGTAGATCCTCCTATTGAAACACCTCCTCTCCTTGCAGAAGTAATGATGTAAGAGCGAGTCTTAAATAATTGATCACACGGAGAAAACTGTTTGTTAGATGGTTAAAAGACTGTTAAGCTTGTCAACCGTAAGATAACAAAAAGACTACTATGAGCCTGTTTTTTAGGTGATGTTGAGAAAATTAACACTTGTTTTTTAGTTAAAGTCTAAAATAGTTACAGTCAATCTCACTTGAAAAGCCTATTTTGAAAGTGCAAAGCAAATAATATATGCTTTTGTGTTGTATTCCAAGAATTGATTTGTGTAATCCAGTTTCATTATTTTAACAGACTGAAATCAATAGAAGTATTATCATCATACTTAATATATTCAGACATTATGGCTCTATAGATCTTCTTATATTACACAATATTATATTTAAATTTGAATGTTAAGTGTTTATTCTGACCTACTTATGGTCTAATGCCCAATGTCAGCAGCTTCTGAACTTCAAATATCTCTCTCTACTGTGTTGGCTTCATGTTAATTTCTAAAGCTACACAGGGGCATACGTGTAACAACATAAATATGCAGGATAAATATTTATTATCAGAATTAGCCTATCTGGTAGGCTATTTTTTTTTAATATAATCCAGTAGGAAATTAAAAAACCTTTTAAACATTAGCTTTAAAATAACAAGTTTGCTGAAAAAGAAGTTTAAATATTAGTGAAAATATACTGATACTTGCAAAATACATTTCTCATATTTCTTTCAATTTCTTTTCCCCATGCTCATCCATTTAAAAGTTAAGAATGAAGGTGAAAACAATAATGACAACAACGATAAACAAGATAAATGCATAAGATAGTGTACAATTAGTGCAGAACTGGAAAAGCATATACTAAAACTGCAAGATATATATTACATTGCTTTTAAAAAGCACACTGTACATAGATACATAGTATATTATTTTTACAAAGATCACCAAAACCCCTAGAAATCTCACAGACTTTAGCAGATTAGGTGCATACAAAATATTTCATATTTTAGGAACTAGATGACTGCAGCCACAGTTCATGGCTTCACCTTGCCACTTACCCAAGGCAAAACTGCCAGTATTTGCCAACCGTGACCTGCAAAACTAATCATCATTTCTTTCTTCTCTAGGGCTGTTGAGGACAGTGTGTGCTGTTTAATGATATTTATTTGTTCACGGTTCCAAAATATATCTACAGATGATACCCTGGAAACTAGAACTATTGTATTGAATTTTTAATTGCTTCTTGTAGCCATACCATAATAATTTGAAATAGAAATAGTTGTGTATTGAATAAACTCTGCTTTAAGGTAGTACTTGAACCTGCTCTAAAGTCTGTGTTTGGCTACCAAAGAAATTCTGAGACAATGAGAAGATACCTGCATATTTGAATTAGGCAGTAGTATGTCAAAGAAGATACTCTTTGGGTGGTGTGCAGTATGTGACCTTTTGGAACAATTCATTTGAACAAATAAAATAACACAGTTTTGGCTTAGACTTAGTTGCAAAGTTTCCATAGTTGTCAGATATTATGAAGGTATTTTAGAGGAGCAAAGTCTATGCCAGGTTTCACTGATCCGATGTAGCTGGAAAAATGCATCAACAGCTGACAAGGCTGTTGACCACATCAGGCTTTATTTCATTAATTTATGCTGGATGGACCTTTGCATGAGAATTTCCCCTAATTTCAACATTTTCTGTTGAAAACAAACATTGATTTTCTCCTTCGTGTGCGTACGCTTTTGGATTAGAAGCAAAGTTCAGAATATGCTTTATGAAGCTCTCAAGATTACTGTAGTGATAAAGAATTAAGCATTATTCCACTGTATCCTTGAATAGGTAACCTGATGTAATAGTTATTAAATGTACACCTGTTTTTTCTTGTCTGTAGAGGATGGAAAGATTATTAGAAAATCATATTGTTCCTTTTTCTTTTCAGGCCATTTAAAAAATTTCTGACAGCTTTACAGCAAAATTAGATTAAAAGTGTATTTTTTAATCCTTAATATCCTGTTTTTCAGAATACAACTTCCTTTGCAGTCAACAAAAAAATAACTAGTCACGTTTTAAAAACATAAGGTAAAATCATTATATTGCTTCTCATGATTGTCAGTGATTTAGGAAGAGCACATTTAACACTTAACTAGCTCAGGTAACAACAGAAGGATGGATTTTTTAAATTTAGTTTTAATAAAGCCTTAAGTAGCTTTCATGGAATTAAGAATTTTTGACAAATCATGAGAAACTGAAAATTGTTTTGATTTTTTTTTTAATTGCTGATTCTATGGATCTTATGCCCTCCCTGCTTCAGAGTTTGAATTGACCGTATGCTAACTTGAAATTCAAGTTGGTGAAAAACCTCTTATCTGTTAATTTGATGGTTTTAAGAAAAACACCACAGCAAAACTAATAAAAGTATATATTTCCTATTCTTTCTTAGTGTCTCCCAGGCTCAAAAGTGTTTTGTGACCTTTTAAGGTGCGTGGTAAAATTGAAAGAAACGTTTCATCTTCATAGTTCCTTTGTGGATTTTTTATCCATGTGCACTTCACACTGAACTGCTGCCCACACTTCTTAGGCAAATCTACCATGCATTTATGGACTTTGTTTGAGTTTATAGATTTAGAATAAGGGCTGAATTATAAATAATAAAACTGTATTAATGCATGCTTGGCACTTTATTTATTTTTTAAAGCTTTGTACAACTCTTGATCGATTTGTATTGATAATCCTTATGTAGAGTAAAAAAGTGTTATCTCCATCTAAGAGGTAATGGGGAATAAAATTAAAATGTAGATGACATCTGATACTTTCTGGTAATCTCAGAATTAAAATTCAAGGGCCTCTAATTTCTTCTTCTGATGGTATTTTTAACTAAAAGAATGAACAAAGTAATTCAGATGTTACTCAGATACTTTCAGTGTCTCTTCAGATTCTTCTTGCTACCACCTAAGGACTTCTGTAGGAGGTATGCTTGGCACATGTGGTTAAGCATAGGTCTTGTAGGTGTCAGGTCATGATCTTTTTGGATCTAATTTGCTACTAACTGAAGATAAATTATAAGAAAATGACAAACAGGAGACTCAGGCCATCAGCAGTCTACCAAGCAAGTGACTTAGGGGCATTTCTAAAGCTGCCAAAAGAACTGTTCATATGATCTGTCAAAAAGCACAATCCTACTGTTGGAAAAAAAGTATGTTCCATAATTTGCATCTGGGCATTTTATATGAACACACAGGATGAGAAAAAGAAAGTTAGTATTAGGTGAAGTGCACTGTGTTAATGGTATTGTGCAGATATATTTGCTTCTGTAAATACTTGTGTGAAACACTGTGTTAGTGGAGGACTGGTTTGGGGGCACACAGCACAAAGGCAGGAGCTTTGAAATGGACTGAAGGTTTTTTTTTTTTTTTCTTTATATGGTAGCTTGAAGTAAAAATATTAATTAAAATATCTCTTTTATTAAAAACTCTTAAGATTAAGTTGAGCTGATGCTGCAATTTGATGCAAAAAAAATTTGATCCTCTTGATAAAATTGATATTTCATAGAATCACAAAATGATTTGTGTTGAAGCAAACCTTGGAGATCATCTAGTTCCAATTCCTCTGCCATGGGCAGGTGTACCTTCCACTAGGCCAGGTTGCCCCACGCATCCTGGCCTTGAACACTTGCAGGGATTGAACATCCACAGCTTCTCTGGGCAATCTCTTCCATCACCCTCACAGTTTAAAATTTCTTTGTAATACCTAATTTCAACCTACTCTCTTCAGCTTAATGCCATTAACCCCTGTCCTATCACTACATGCCCTTGTAAAAAGTCCCTCTCCAGCTTTCTTGTAGCCACTTTAGTTACTGGAAGATGTTGTAAGGTCTTCATGGAGTCTTCTCCAGGCTGAACAGCTCTCTCAGCCTGTCTTCATAGGAAAGGTGCTCCAGCCCTCTGGTTGTCTTCATGAGCCCTCTCTAGAGTCGGTCCAGCAGGTCCGTGTCCTTCTTGTGTTTTCGGCCCCAGCTGAACACAGTGCTCCAGCTGGGGTCTCAAAGAACACAGTAGAAGGGGGGAATCACTTCCCTCAACCTGCTGGCCATGCTTCATTTGATGCAGCCCAGGATACAATTGGATTTCTGGCAATCTGTAGTTGGTGAGGAATGACAACTGTTCGTTTAGGAGATTGGAAATATGAATCCATCCAAAATTCCTGTATATCATCAACATTGTAGGAGGCAATCTTTTTTCCATGCACTGAAGCCATTTTGTAACTAATTTTATATTTCATGCTCTTTGATATGAGGAATATCAATCACTTATGCTTGAATGGTAGCAGTTTCTAGTGAAAGTAGAACATTTACTAATATTCACTGAAGTTTTCCTGCAATGTAAGCTTTCTTAGAAAAATCATGAGAATGGAAAAAACTACTTGTCAATATTTTTCTTCAAAAACATGGCCAGTTGAGACAACGTTGTACTGCCTCTTTTGAAATGTGCTAGCTGTAGTTGAGAAAGGCAGGATGTCAACAGCAAAGAAAGAAAAATGAAAATACAACTGCATTTATACACAGAGATTTGATCATGGTACTACCTGGTGCATGTATGAATGTCGCTGTAGACAATATGCCATCCTTATTAAATATTGTTGCTAGAAGGACAGAATTGTGTTGATTCATCTGCCTTCATTACATGAAACTTCACTGAATATATATATATATATATATGCACACATATAAATATGGTTAGCATGCAGCTTAGATGAAATACAATCCTCCTGTGGCCTGTTATTGCCATAGAAAATCTGTTTCAAGAGATGGAGGAATTACTCTTTTTCAAGCCTGGCAAAGAAATATAGCACGTGACTAATTCAACCAATTAGAGAACAGAGCAAACAAAGAGAATTCAAGAAATGTCTCATAGACTTCTTAGGGCACTGGCAGAAAAAAATTTCCTTAATGTTGTGGGCTGTTAGTACACCACAGAATTAAATCTAACAATAGCTCTGCACCCTTTCAAAAGCAATTCCTGTGTTTTAACATGTCTTACGTAGTGATTAAGAATTCAATTTTAAAGAAACTCAGCTATTTAATATAAGAAATTGCATCAAATCCAGTAATTTTCTTTCCTGTAAATTTTATTCATACCATAGACATAGTTTCAGAGCTAATTTATTCTTCACTTTGGAAAATATTCATCCATAGTTCTTGGGCTATGCAGTGACAAATATTGATTATAATCAATGTTTTATACTTGAAATCTTACTAGTTATCTGTATGTCTTCCAAAGTGACTGCAAGTCAACATTAGTATCAAATTACTAGAATGTTGTTCTGATTTCTAAGATAAAGTAACAATAGTGATCCTGTTCCATTTTTTTTTCCAAATTATTCATACTGTAAATTTTAGTCTAGAAGTCATTATGTTGTAGACCAGTAATATGTAGAAAATACGAAAGAAATACATGTACACTATATGGGCTATGTATTTTTTTTGTTGAAAAATAAATTCATTTGGAATGTTGATACTTTCATTGTTATGTATTGAGGTTGCATCTTATAGTTGATTAAAGTTAGATTACTTGTAGTTGAGATAAAAATAGTGAGTTATTATCCAGATACTAATTAAATTTTTGCCAGTTATTTCTATTACTCACTCTGTGCTAAGTGTGCAGTCCATCTTGCCAATCTGAATGTTAGCTAAGTCTAGAACTTGGAATTCAGCAATGATCAGAAAGAAGGTCATAACCCAGAGGGAGGAGAAATTAGAAAGCACACATCCATTTCGCACTTGTGCGGGTGGAGAAAAGTGTTTTCCAGTAACAGATAGATTTGTGATAATCCAAATCTGTTGATATCCTGTTCATTAATGGATGAAGAAAAGACTAATTAAATTATCTGCTGCAAATTATAATCTAGTTCTCCCTACAAAATGTGGAATCTCTGAAATAATTGTTGTCATTATGTTGTCTTTTTATAGACACTACCAAGTTGAGAGGATTGTGGTAACATAAAACTTTTTCTTTCGTAAAGTACTGCTGGTAATGAATATATAATGTCTCTTTTGCATAGTGTATCATGAGGATTTCTCAGGTTTCTGCCAAAGAAAATGCTGGGGCTCTCTTACACTTGCTTATGTGATGACCTCTGAATATTTATTCATAATGTGTTAGGCAGTGGTGCCCATCAGTTGTTGGCTTCAAAGAATATGCCTTCAGAAGCAATACATATGATCATGTATGTAAATCTGAATTTACAAATGTCTGCAGGTCTCCATAATACAGAACTGCAATTATGCCAATATAGTAGGAACTGTAGAAAAACTACTGCTTGTTTGTTTTTGTATTGTAGTCAAGTACAGTAATAATGTATCCATTATTAATGCCACACTTTCCTTTTAACATCATTAACAGTCTTCAGATGTTTACTTTTTGTGTAGTAGGCAATTCTGAGGTACAAAACAAAAGTATTCTGTTGAATGAAGTTCACTATTCACTGAACACTCTGGGTCTGAGAGAACTTCCTTGATTTGGGGTGATAATTCAGCCTTAGAATTAAAAAAAAAAAAAAAAAAAAAAAAAGGATTTATTAAGTTTGGAAAAGACCTGCAAGATCACCAAGTCCAACCTTTTACAACCACCATACACCATACACACTGAACTGTGTCAAAAAGTGCCACATCTACTCACTTTTTTAACACTTCCAGGGGTGGTGATGCCACCATTTGCCTGGGGAGCCTGTCCCAGTGCTTAACTACTCTTTCAGTGATTAAATTTGTCCTAATATCCATGCTTTGATGAAGTGCTGGGACACAACACAAGTGCCTGTTGTGCCCCTGTTGTGCCGTAGTTTGTATTGGAAAGTGATACTTTCTTTGTCTTCAAATGTGACACCCCAAAACATTTATCTAATGCCTTGGTCAGCACCCAGGGTGCTACCTGTGGGATTTAGTGTTCTGTTACCTTGTGCAACAATTAGAGCATAAAAGTGAGAGAGGACTGTCTGTGACAATTGACTGCCTTTTCATCTGAAAAAAGGACTACACAGTGTTACCTGTGAGTCATTATCACAGCTGCTTTGTACAGTATCACAGTTCTGCATCACAGTACAAACTCTGCTATCACTGTGCTGTAACAGTACATTTAGCCCCATGCCTTGCCTCTGGCACAGAGTAATGCATAATGGATCTGACGAAACTTAAAAAAGAAAAAAAAAAAAAGAAAAAGAAAAAAAAGAGCCCCAAAGCCACAGTGCAGCTCTTGAAGTTACAACACTTCTAGTGAATAAAAGAATGAAGAAGGAGAGAGGACTCTCCTGACCCTTACAGGTGAATTCTTTACATTCAGAAATGTGAAAATTCTCTTACTCAACTTTCTGTGTTAAAACAAGGGTACATATGTCTTGAAATAGGCAGTGGATTTCTGGGACTTTTTTCCACTGTTATATTGACTTCTGTCTTTCTAATTCTTGGCACAACCTGTTTTGCACACTGCAAATAGAGAGAGATAATCAGAAAACAGTTATAGAATTTGTAAAAGTATATTGTATTATAAAGATTTCTTTTTAGGGGCAAGAGGATTCAAAACAATCTCTCCTTTAAAACTAAATATGACAAAACAGGGTAAAAATTGTTCTTTAAAGACATTTTAGGTTTTTTAAATATGTATAGTATATTTTAACACCATTAAAGAATAATCGAATGGAAACTTTATTTAAGGTATCTTGAAATAGTAGTTTATATTTTAGACATTTACTGAAGGTCTACTGCTCTATTCAGCAGCTGTGATAATATTTCATCTTAGCTAAAGCCCGGAATTCCTTGCCTTCTCTTTTCATGACTAGGAATAAAGCTGTTTTTGCTTCCTGAGGATGGCAGGAACCTGAAATAAATCTGTAGCTGACTATTCTTATGCACCGGAAGTGAGAATCCAGTCTTTCTTTCTTTGGGCAAAAATGTTGCTTTAGGACCAAAGCCATAAAGGCCTCAAAGGCTTTGATAAACGATGACTAAATATTAGTGGGCTGTTTCTTCAGTATGTGGACTCACTGCAGAGAACAGGTCCCTCTGCGGGCACATCCATTCCACCAGAAGGCTGTCAAAGCTAAAATGGCACCATTGTGGTCCACAGCTAAAATCTCTTTTTATTCTGGTCTTGTTCTTGTGCCACAAATACTTACACACGTGGGTAGGTTAAATTTCACTCACATGATTAGGCACGTGGCCTACAGTGGGTCTATGGGAAAGGGTTTGGCAGTTCTGTTTGCAAGGCTGAGTTCGGAAGTAGTAGGGCAACACTTCCACGGGGCCATCAGACTGCCTCAGCAGTGTTTAGATATTAGTTTAATCAAAGAACTGTGTGCCATTACCCCAGGATTTGTGTCAAGCTGTGGATTAAGTTTATAAAAAAAACTACAAAAGCTCCCGCTGGTTGAAAGATTATGAGTATTTAGCTACATTACTGCTGTTACAGGCATGAACACGTCTTTTCAGTATTTTTGAATTGTAGCACTGTTACAATTAATTAGTTGTGTCCATCTAGCTATAAATTAGACTAAAGTTAAAGGCTAAGGCTTTTTTAAATGCTACTGGTCTTCTTATTCTTTTTGACTGTATAACATAAACTGTAATGCACTTCTCTAAACTGGTCCCAAAGAGTATGTCAATAAAAGACATTGTAGTTAGTAAAATCTAAGAACATTAAATGAAGAAATTCACAGAGCACCAATAACCACCAGTAACTGTCATTATGTTAAACCTTTTAATTTCTCCTAACAACAAGAATAGTATTGTGAGAACATGAGATAATACACATGAAAAGAAGAAAAGAACTTCTATTTGTAAAAAGTGCAGGGAAGTTGTTCCCATAATAAGTCATTCTATTAAAGAAGAGCCATTATTGCAGTCTAGCAATGCAAATGTAAAACAGAAAGTCTTTCAGGAACCAACCATCATTGTTAGTATAATATATTGTCAGTATATATATGTTTTGCCTTCCCACATTTTTTTTTTTTTTTGGAACTGCATACTATTGGGTTAAAGAGATTGTGGATCAGGATTTGACACTTAAGGAAAAGTATTTTTTTATATTGTTCAAAGCTGACCTCTGCTTTTAAAAGGCTTGATCTGCACTTTTTCATCTGTTTAGAAGCATACATTTTTGGTTAAGAAATTGAAGACAATCTCTTTGTCTTTTTCCTAAGCTGGGAAGGTTGAGATAAAAAAGAATGCCTGCTTTAAAAGTCACACATGGCTGTAATTTAAGATTTTTTTTACCTCATTGTCCATAACAGTTGAAAGAAACCTTCAATGAAAGTTTATTAACTAGGCCAATGCCTGAGGCAATAAAGGTTCATTTATTACCAGTTTCTTGGCTGTTTTTCTTCTTCTATTTTTCCGTTAAACTCATAGCGTAAGATAATACTTCACAAAATTAAACCTTTGACCTTCTGTGGAGTTAAGTCGCCTTTGATTAGATAAAGTAACAATTTATGGTCCAGCATGAGGTTGCACATGAAATGAATAATGCAACAGAGTGACTGAGAACTGAGAATCTATTGCTTTTGAAAAGATGACTGTTGTATAAGAAAGAATGTTCTCTCTTAATTGTATTGTATTGTTGCTGTGAGCATTCCAGTAGGATTTTAAACTGTTGCTTAAAACTGCAGTATAGCCGGGCATTTATGCAACATACATTGTTTAATTTTGTCACAATTGCACCAAGCCAATAATAAATTCATAGATTACAAAACCCCATGAAGCTGTAACAGTTAGCAATTTGTTGTGGTGTTTGAAATGCACTTTGTGATTTCACTTTTTATTCTTCAGTACAAAGGAATATATCCACTAGAAAGAACAAGTTCATGGAATGTAAGTCAATCAGTTCCATAAATGGCAAATATTAGCAATAAAATAATTCCATTTACACATTTTTGAAGCATTTTCCGACCTGCTAGTAGATCTATTTCAAAAAATGCAGTGTTAATAAAACAAAAGGACGCCGCTGCTTTCTACATCAATGTTTTATTTCTGCGACTGTGTTATTAATTGTGGAAGCACATCTTAACCAGAAAGATTTTTAGGTTTGAACATTGCTGTGGAAATTTAGCTCTTTTGTTTGTTTGTCTTAAATGCTATACCCAGGCTTCAAAATTCATATTACAAGTTAGGAGTAGTTACAGGAAAAAAGTCTGATTAGACTGATGAACAACAGATGGTTTGAGCTTCACATACACTGGTTTTCTCCCAGTGCAAGGCTGTCATTTTCAGTTTAGTTGCACCAGTTTAAACCATGAATGATTTTTTTTCTGAGTGTTCCTTCTTTAACAGTATTTTAAGTGCAGGGGAGGCTTTTTGTTTTTGGTTTTGTTTTTGTTTTTTCTTTTTTTTTTTTTTTCATTAATATGATGGCCTTAATAATAGGCCTTTAAGAGAGATTAAAAAAAAAAAATCTAGATGAGCAGTTTATGCTGAACCACTCTAGTGGATCAGGAAAATGTAGCTAGGGGGACCAGACAAGTATTTTTTTATTATCCCAAAATAACAGGTAATGAAATTTTTAGGGTATACTGAGTTTGTTGTATTGAATCAATCCAGACAGCTTAGCAGAAATAAGGTTTCTGGATAACTGTGAGATTCTGGACATACATTATACATAAAGAATTCTTCTAGTGAAACTCAGTATATTTTAGCGGAACATTATGGTGAATTTCTCCTTTCTGCAATCCAGTCTGTGTAATCAGACCTCTGTCCTCCTGCAGATTGCTTTCCCCTTCTTGTTTTATGTATCACACTATATAAAACACCCATCACATCAGAGACTAAGGTTTGGATCCTATTTCATTTGAAATAACTAGGCAGCAGCATAATAAGCGACCAAAAACTTGTACCTGAACTGCTGAAACTCGTGAAACCAGTGCAATAACCTACAGGGATCGGGGTCAGGTCCTAGGAGGTAACCCTGCCTTTCTTTCCGAGGCAGATTTTTTTCAGATTTTAGTAGGAATTTTGCTGAAATAAGAACCACAATATGAAGTCTTGGTATTCAGTCAAAAAAGGGCTTGAATTATTTTCAAGTCAGTACCATTGAAATAAACGAGAAGAAAAAGGATTAAAAATTAATTGGAAATAATGGAGTTCTTTCAGAATTGAGATTAGATTTAGAGCTCCTTCCATGCAGTGAGTAAAGTGTTTCTGCAGAATGAAGTTTCCAGCAAATAAATGAAATTAAATGTAACACACTGCTGACAATTGTATTTTGGTTTTCTGCCTGTTCTGTGATGACAAAGGTAAAGTTTCTTGAAAATGTTGTAAAAGTCCTAAAGAGCTTGTGTAAATACATGTTACTAAATTTTTAAGACTCACCCCCCCAAATATATGTATATATATATATAAAAATAAAAAATAAAGGAAGCTAATAGTTGCATTAAGGAAATTATTGGAAAGACTATTAGGAATTGTTATTACTCTTAGGCATAATTATGTGAAGAAAGCTAAAAGTGAATTAAGATAAATTATTTAAATAATTCTTTAATTTGTCCCAGGATGAAGTTTAGGCATGCAATTAAAAAATGTGTGTTTTGAGACATATTCAAGGCTGAAAAAGTTCCACTCACAGGTCCTTTCCTATTTTGCTTCACAAGTAGGGTGTACTGTAAGCTGCTCACCCCATCAAAACTGAAAGTTTTAAGAGCTTTCTCTTAAGGCAGGCAGGCAGTAATGTTTGTTGGAAGGCAGAAACCCTGGATGTGATTTAGTGCCCACCAGTAATTCGTATACATTTCGAAAATCTGTCATGATATATGACAGCTCTCTCAGGGGCTTTGCTTTTAGAACAGAATTGTTTTCTGAAGATGCTGGGTTTTTTTGTCATTGTTTTCTGTTTTGTTCACTCATTTTTCAGCGTTAGAGACCACACATACTGGGCATACTTCTGGTCTCATTCTCACCCACGAAATTCTGACTTCAGTAGAGTTGCACGGGTGTAAATTAGACTAGGACTTGGCAGGAGAAAGCTTATGATTATATTTGGCAGAGACAGCAGGCTGCAACTTTATTAACATAATTAACAGCTACAAACACACCCAACAGGCCAAAGTAATCTAGTGACAGGAGAGAGGAGGCCTTAGTAGGAAAGGATCCTTCGCGCTCTCTTTTGGTGTTCTGCTTCTTGTTCCTGAGTTCCTACCAAGGCTTGGCGAGCGTTCAATTGAGCTGTAATTCAAATTCACATGGCTCCTGCAAGACACCTTGAACAGACTTTTGCTGATGAGTCTATAGGAACTGTCAGCAATACGGAGATTACTTCAGAAGTGTGATGGTTGAATCGAACTTTACTTTCTGATGTTTTGCTTTTTGAATTAAATTGTTGGACAAGATTAATTGCACGCAGTAAGAGATTTAAATGAATGGCTTTATAAAGCATTAAAGTTCTAAGTATGTCACATGGGAAAAAAGCTGTAAGGTTTAAATGAATAAATGTATTTAATGCATAAAATGTCTAGGCTAATTTTTTAATTCCTTTACTAACATATTGAAAAACCATACTTTATTCATCCATCTTAGTTATACTGCTGTGGTTGTGGTAATTTAATATTCCTGCTCTTTGCTAATCTTCTGGTTCAACAGAAGTAAACAATAGGTTTCATAAATTAAAAATACGCTCCTCAGAACATGCTTCTAAAGATAAAAAACAAGGCTGTAAACATTTATGACTGAAACAAACTAGATTGTTCAAATACTGCCATGATGTATCATGTATATCAATATGGCACTGATATCAGTTAGAATGCAAACAAGGTTTTAAATGATGTGCCCCTTCATTTCAGCTGGAGAATCCGCTTTACACCATCTGCCTATCAGATGGTTAGGAACCAGGACTGCGTATTAATGCCACATGTTCGATTTTCATTCCTCTTGTAATGGTTAGATTCATATTGCTAATAGCTGTGCATGAGCACTGTCGATGAAATTTGTGTGACGATGGAGTGATGAGATATTTATAAAGCTGCCTGTCTCACTGCATAATCAGCAGGAAGAATGCCAGACATAAACAACTTATCAATTTCAGAATATTAATGACAACTACCATTGACTTTAATCCACTGAATATTTCGGCCTGAATATTTTTTAACTGTTCAAATAAATATTTGTAAAGAATAAAAAAATACCTACATGGCTGTTTGGCGTGATCCCTATTTCTTTCCTTTCAGTTTTGTTACCTCATTTTTGAAGATAACATTTCTGTAATGTAGAGAAGTGTGCACGTTGGAAATTCCTTTGCTACTTATTGGAAGAGGGAATTGATACTAAATAATATTTACATCAAAAGGCTTTTTCAAAGAATAAATTAAAAAAAAATCTCAAGTATTTCCCTGGGTATATACCCATACTGCAACTTTAAACTTAGTATTTCAAAATATAAATATACATACATAATAGTGTATTAACTTCTGCTTATAATATCCTTGCCTGCCTATACTATTGAGATAAGAAAGATAAGGTGGGCCCTGTGCTGAAGTTCTGGGTTGTACCACGCCCCAGTACACCACAGTGCACCAGTGATTATGAAGCAAGCAGCTCTGATTACTGGCTTCGGGCCTCCCTTGCCACTTGCTTTGCTATATTATCACAGTCAGGTGATAGGAAAAAAGTAGCAGTAAAGGATAAACTGTGCTGTAAGCTGGAATTGCTGTGGGGGCCATCATTAAGCTAGAATTCTGATCATTATTCCTTCTATTTCCCTCCTTACTTACGCCAGTGCTTATATGAGACACATTTCAGATTGGTATGGTTTCCATTAATTGCTGTATAGCAAAGTAATCATTTCAATCACTTCTGTGATTGTATAAGAGAAGGAATGAAATTATTAGTTTAATTTCTACTTTTTAAAATTATCATTTTTTACCACAGTCATTACCTTGCAAAAATCATACTACAGAACTAAGCAATTTGTATTTTAGTTTCTAAACTAGTTTGGTGCATCCAAAGAGATGCACCAAAACATACTCTTTTTTGCAATTTTTGTAGCAAAAGACAGTTTTTATTTCAGGAGTTCTGCATCCATTATTCCAGTGAAACAAAATAATTGAAGCTGGTCTCACAAGTCCTATGTCCAGCATCTCCTTAGTATGTAATTTACCACAATACTTGAAAGCACTTTAAAACTGCTGGTCTGTAAGTATAGTCACAACCAAAAATTTGGGGCCTGTTGTTGTAGTCACTGAATATGATGTACCAGAATATTCCTCCAAAGAATTGTTCTTTAAAAATGCTAGTTTTAGCTTTTCAGGTATGTATACATATATTAAAAAAGGAAGTATAGGTTATTGTGTTGTTTAATGAGCACCGGATGCAAACCAAAGTTCAGAGTTGCACCATCCCTTTTTCTGTGGCCAAATTTAGGGACTGTAACCAAATTTGTATAATGTATGGCTTCATATCCTTCCTCTAAGGTAAAAATATAATTGGAAGCAATCCATGTTATTGTCAATACCTTTCTAAGATCAGAACAGGCACAATTTGTGATAGTAGCAGAAGCTAAAATAAAAGTAAACCCTCATATTTGTAAACCTTCTCCTTTATTTTTTGGCTTCTGGTACATCTTCTACCTGAAACAGCACTTTTCTAAAGAATATTGATCTGTAATTATCACTTGTTCAGTAATTCTCATTACACTTGGAGGTGTTAGAAGTCAGCCTGTGAGGAGGGTCGGGAGGCTGGAACCGTTTGCTGATCTTTATGTGCCCATGCAAAGCAATAAGGGAAAACAACCTTCAGTTAAGCAATAATATATTCAAAGGCACCTCTTATGCCACCTCATAGATTTCCTGATGTCTGCTCACCTTCTGCTTTTTCCCTGCTGGAATTTGCCTTCTGTCCCTCCCCATCACTAGCCAAAAACATGGCAAAAGTGAACTTGTTTTCCATGCAAGGAGTCAAAGGAGACAACAAGAGACCCTGGGAAGCAATGGTGCTAGCAATATTTACCTCAGCAGCCTGGGATTATTCGCTTATTTGGTCTTTCCTGCTAAATTGCACTTTTCCTATGCTAGACAGCGGCCTTAGAATAGTAAATTGTGGAGTTAGTTTCTCTTGAGATCCATAAGACACTTCACACCTCTCAGAGTAGCTGAAAATCAGACGAGCAGGCACCTTTAAACTAATTACATTGAGTTTTTTAAGCCTTCTCCACATTCAGGGCAAGAGTCTTGATTCAAAATGACTGAGGATCTGTTTTCTTCTTGTGGCATCATAGGCTGAGGGCTGAGAGTGCATCAATGCATTAAACTTACCTGCTTTATTGCCTTCTCTTTTATTTGTTAGATTTAGCTCTCTATCATTTCCATCTCTGGTCCCTGCATCAGTTGTGTGGGGGAGGCAGTTCTGGTGAAGTTTTGACACTGGCTTCTCTCTGCTGCCACCCAGGCTGGGGCAGAGGGATCTGGGTGGGCAGCAGCAGGGCTTGGGGACCACATGAGAATTACCCTACCTCAGCAAAGAGGACAAAAACTGCAAAGATGCTTGTGACTTTGATTAGAAGCCGCATCTAATTTTGAGTTTTGAAGGCAACTGGAGAACTGGACCAGTTATTCAATTGCTCCTGGCAAAGAGAAATTTTCCTGGGTTTGTACAACATTCTTGTAAATGGCCGGATAGCAGAAACTTGGTTTAGTGGGAAGAGCACTTGAGTTGCCCATAGGTGGCTTTGGGATTGGTATTAAATGATTTATAATTCATCTTCTCATTGATAAATACTTCAGGGCTGTCAAGTCTGGGGAGAGCAAAATAATGTTCTGCTTTTTTTTTTTTTGGAAATGTTTCCTAGAACAACTACATCTCCTTACTGTTATGTCTGAAATGAGAAATGTCTGAGTTCTATCATCTTTTCCTCATAAATAGAAATTATAGACCTGTTTTTTCTGTTTTCTTTAGCATGTCTAACATTAGAGATCTAATGGGAACTTTTCCCCTAAGTGTTGTTATGTACATATTCACCTATTCATAGTCAGACACTCAGGACACCATTTTGAAGCTAAATTAGATTTTTGACTGCATGTATTTGTAGGTGCATCTGGTTGTGATTCTATTATGAATGCACTTACTAGATACCAAGTTAAAGTTTAAGTGAATGTATAGGAGTAATTATCTAAATATGATGTGAAACATTTTACTTGAAAAAGTTGATGGTTTTCAAAACCAGCAAGAGGAATAATACTCTGCAGTGCTCTCTGTTCTTATATAACAAGCATGAAGGAATAAAAACAGTCCCTACAATAATGGAGACTCATAGAATAATGAATATTAAATTTTTTTCATACTTCTTTGCAGGTCTGACAGCAGCAGCTGCAGCAGCAGCAGCTGCCACCAATGCTGCCATAGCAGAAGCAATGAAAGTGAAAAAAATCAAATTGGAAGCTATGTCCAACTATCATGCAAATAATAACCAGCATGGAGCAGACTCGGAAAATGGAGATCTGAATTCAAGTGTTGGTAAGTTTCAGACATAGCACTATTATATGTCCATAATACTAAGATATTTTATTAAAATGGTGATCTTTCTGAACTTCCTTCTGAAGTCCTTGATTTGGTGTAAAAAAGTTGCATATTTGCTTTCCTTTTCTTAATGTTTTTAGTTTTATTTTGTACCTGACCTTTACACCAGCGTTCAGTTCTGTTGTTACTATTACAAAAACATTCTTTTCTTTGCAGGCTACTTTTGCAGACCCCAGTTAATATTTTCCATGAAAGAAAGTGGTTTGATTGCTTAGAGTTCATTTTTCAAAGTACAGGTGGAGTGACAGATGATGGTGTCAAAGCGAAATTTAACAATGTCTCCTGCTCAGTGTGCTGGGTATCGACTTTAGGTAATTCAGAACACAAGCTTGAAAGCAAAATATTTCATACTTTCATGTGCCCTGTGACAAAAGGGAAACATACATACACAATAAATTCTGCCATGCTATGCAGTTCCTATCATATTTTATTTTAATAAACACGTTCTTAAAATGTAGTTAACATTTTTTTCCATTTCTTAAGCAGCCATCAGCAACTCTAGTTCTTTTTCAAAAAAGAATTGTTTCAGTATACTTTATTCGTTTGTTTGGACAATTTGTTTTGCTAAAGCATACTTCAAAGCTAGGATAACTTTTTGTTGTTGTTGATTAAATCTTTAATCATCTGTGTGTGTCTGCTGTAAAATGTTTTGTTATGCCATTTCATTGTATTGGATCCTTTTATCATGTTGAGACAGTATTAACTCAGCAACAGAAATCCAATGACAGAGAGGTACGTTTAGAAGACTACAGGGAAGATTGGTATATATTGGAAAAAAATGGCCTCAGATAGGCATTTTTTGTTTTTATTTTGGCCCTTTGTCTAGATTTTTTTTTTAGTTTTTCATCTTCTAAATACGTTGAATCTTAGAAGGTATGTACTAGCCTTAAGATCAATAAATACATGTTTTTGAATAGTGTTTCTGTACAGTTCAGTAGGCATCAGTAGGGTATTATTTAGAAATAATATGAATTGCAGTTCAAAGAACAGGTTCACCTGGGCACATACTACTGTAAATAGCAGCAATATGTGTGCATTACTGCATAAGGAGCTTATATGATTGGTTTTGTTTTCCTTTTAAATAAAGGCTTTAAAAATACCTCTATGATGGTGAAGAAAATTGTCATAAATTGTGTGTGAGTACTCAGATACCAACATATGCAGTTACTCAAATACAAGTGTAAAGATTGCTCACTTGGAGAGAAAACAAGAGAGGGTAAAGAGCAGGTGTCTTTTAAATCTGGAAGGAGGAGATAGGTACAAATGAAGTGGAAGGACCAAGTGGCTTCTAGCACGCTGGGAGAAAAGTGAAGTAATGAGGACGGGTGAAAATGTAAATACAAACTGAGAAGATGAGGAGTATGTACCAGAACTAGAAGCTAATTTAGATTCTCAGGCTTAGATGAATCCATTATGTGAAATAACAAGTTCAAATACTGGTTTGTGGAGCTGTTATTCTGCTTGGCAGTTCTAGTTATAAACCACATGTGCATTCATGGGGATGGAAAAGTTAATGGGTAATCAACATCTAAACCATGCAGAGTATTTGTAGAAGAGTGGATAGAAGGAATATCTGAACTTCCTCTGAATAAAAAAGAAAATTATCTATTCTGAAATCCTTGTTTTAGGCCTAATTTAGATAACTAATATGCTCTTAGACAGCCTAATCATTTTCCCTATTTAAGAATATACATTCTAGCTATTTTAGTAGGACAAACTTAGCGAAGCAAGATTATTTATTGTCATTGTCAAAATTTTCTCTCAGCCCCTTAACTGACTTGTTAGCTTCAGTTAATTTCCCAATTTAACTGAATGAAGAATTGAGTTAATTTTGTTCAGAAAAAAATGGCTCTTCTGAGTAGAGTGAATAGCTTTCCAGTTGTCTCCATTCCATGAGGAATTGTTCTGAAAATACAGTTTTCTTGTCTGTGCATCTTGTCTTGAGCTGCACCCTTCATGCAGATGATTTCTCAAAACCAATTTGCTTTTATTTGTTTATTTTTATAGCGAGCCCTGTCTAGTGTCCAGTGCTGGTCATGTGTATGGAATCAGAGAAGTAACTCCTACTGCCACTAATGTCAGGGTATTATTAGGTTCATGAAGAGTTAAGTTCTTTGTTTATTAGTTGCATTTTTGAAAATTAGCACACTGTATTATCTTGACAAGAACTCATATTTCAAAGGTGTTGCTTTGTAGTAGGTGTGTATTTTTTCTTCTCCTGCATTTTTTCAGGAGTGTGTTTATTTATGTATTTTCAAATAAATATTATCAAGTTAATATACCATTAATGTTTTAGATTATAGCTTGCTAGGTAAGAACATGAAATACTACATTACTGAATGTTGACAGGAGGAAAGAATAAAGCAAAAGAAAACAACCTGATTTTAGTTTATATTTTAAATTAGGTTATGTGCCTGACCAAACTGAAAAGGAACAAACGATCCAACCAGGCTAAAAGCTTAACTGATTCATCTTAGCCCATATGTAGCAGGCATTATGGTGTGCGTGGATCGATCATCCTGTGCTCCAATGCCTACCTAAAGGCAGATAAATAAAATAAGGACCTCTAATTTATTTATCTTATCTTACCGACTTGTCAGGTTTACTTCCGAATTGTCTTGCTTTTTGGTTTTAATCAAATGCCTAATGTGAATTACAGAAGTAATTCTTGTAGTTGAACGTTTTATAATTATACAAAGCACTACACAAATTTATTAACTTGGTCCTTTGAAACAATGGCCAAAAGGTTAGTGAGTGAAGGGAGTTAAAAGGAAGCCAGTGATACTAATAAGTAATTATTTTATATCTCTTCAGTTTTGCTGGTAACCTTGAGCTTGCATCCTCCCACCAGAATTATCATTTTAGAAGAGGAAAAAAAAAAAGGAGAGAAAAAAAAAAGGAGATTACAGAGGAATCAGAGTGAGGTATTAGCACACTGAGTAAAATATATGGCTGCAACGCCTTTCTCCCCCATCCACAATCAATTGGATTCTTTTAGTTTAATATTTACTTGCTAAGATGAGATGCTAGTCTGCATGGTGATAAACAGTCTGCTACTGGCATCTGAAGGTGACCTGTCAGTTCATATGGACAAATCTCCTGCTTACTGAAATGTACAAAATAAATCATTAAAGCAGGCAGGTGCTCATTCCCAGATTTAAATCACCATAGATTTATGATTTGAATTAATGCTTCATTTGGTCATAGAAATAGATGCTGAGACAAATGATATGCAGTGGTTGGGGCTTCCATACTGTAGCCATCCTAATATTGATTACTGAGATGTCTTTGCAATCTCTTGTTTATATCAAGTACTGTCTTGTGACAGCTTGGCTGATATGAGCTACATTGCAGATAAGAAGGAAAAATGTCCCGGGTTCTTTTTAGTGGCAATTCTACATACAACATGCAGGGTAGATAAATTATTGGGGTTTTGTTTAAAAATGAATTCCGTAGGGCAGCAAAAGAAAAAGAAAGATTATGCTGTGTGTTGGGGATTTGGTTTTTTGTTGGATTTGATGTGGTTTTCTTTTTGTTGTTTTGTTTTTGGTTTGGTTTTTTTGTTTTGTTTTGTTCTGTTTTAAATTAATTGCAGAATGAAAAGGAAGAGAGTGGCAAGGTCAAATTTTAAATTTCACTGACAAGGTTCTACTCTTTGTCATATTAATGTCTTAGCGTGATATTAGGATCAGGTGTATGTTTACCATCAGATGCTCTGAAGCAATGGATAGGTAAAGCGGTTCTATCGTTTCCTCGCTGCTTAAATACTTACTGCCCTGCTGTCCTACTTCATTAACCTCCAGCAGCAAAAGATAAAAGCCTTTGAAAATAAATACCTTTTAAAAGCTATTTTTGTGAGCTAGAGTTTGCTATCTATAACTTGTTAGGAAGTGAAGAACAGTTCGTATACTTTTGCTTCCCGAACATTTTATATAATGAAAACACTACGCATACACTTTGGGGAATACTCAAAGGATTTGTTAAGACCTTTGCCACTTGCTAAAATATGACTCATAAAACTTGTAAACAACTATCAACAATAGTAAATTACTTGCTTAGCAGGAAATGAGTTCATATCTATTCAAAATGTGATCTCAAAACAGATGTCCCAAGAAAATGTCATTGTTTAAACTACATTCATACAAAAAAAATGCTATTATTTCTTGAAGGAAGTGAAGCAATCATGAAGACTTTGGTGTTCTTAATTTCTAAACACGGTTAGGAAATACAAGGCAACATTTTACACTTGGCTAGCATGTTAATCCATAAACAACTACAAAATGTGTTGAAAATTAAGAAATTTCCTTGGCATGTTAGGTTTCCTCTTCATCTGCATTACCTCGCAATATTTAAAATTATGAGACGAATACAAGGCTTCCTGTGATGTGTTGTTCAAAAGTAATGCTTGCTTGTATACTATTCTTTTTTTTTCATCCAGAATCAGAGATAAAATGATTTAGGTGAAATTATTTTTCTCCGGTGACCTTGCCCAATAATAGAACAGTACAAAATGCAGTAATTTCCTTTTTCTAAACACACATGTCTATTTTAAGGGAAAGAATTACTTTTATGGTTCCAGGAAAAAGTCTTGGAGACCTTGAAAAAGAAAATAAAAGGAAACAGAGAATGCAGGCCACTGAGCACAGCTCTGCAGTTGCACATCTGATTCTCTGCCTTGGCAATGTTAATGAACCTCAAATCCTCCCTATAATTAGATGAGGGAATTGCTTATATTTTCAAACAGATGATGCTGCTGTAATGAAACGATTGACAGGGAACTTAAAAGTGTCTACAGTAGTCATTTAGTTTCCGGGTTTTGGGTTTGGGGCTTTTTTCCTTTTTTTTTTTCCTTTCTTTTCCTTTTTTTTTCTTTTTTTTCCTTTTTTTTTTTTTAATGTAAAAGAAGATTGGCTGTAGATACAGGTCCTGGGAGAGGTAGTAATTTACACAGAATGCTATGACAGGTGTCTTTGTATAGCATGGAAATAAAATGGAAGATAGAGGAATGATGGGCAGGTATGGCAATTTTTTGGGAGGGGGTGTCCTGTGCTTATTCTGCCTGGGTTCTTTAAAAGGGGCCGAGACTCAAGAGATGGATCCGGATTGAGTGCACAGCTGTAACTGCTGATGAGCTAATTGCTCCTTATCTCTCAGCCCCATTCATCTTCATTTTTTACCAATTACTGAGAATTATCTGTGTTCTCAGTTGGATATGAGAGTTAATCCTTTTTGGTTAAGCTGGCAGTACTGTGAGCAGATTCCAAATCATAGGGTGAAAAAGCCAGAGCAAGCTTGTTCTCAAACTCTCTCCAGTTCAATGACAGTATCACTAGTTCATAAGAATTTTTCTATTGTTTAACAGATTAAACACTGATTTTTCTTTTTTTTTTTTTTACTTCTATACTATTATTAATATGTATTTTTCTCTTAATGTAAACTGAATGTGTATATTTCTAGGTGGATGTGTTCCCTTTCTAAAAGCATTCACTTGCAAAAATGAAAATAAGATAAATATTAACTTCAGACCAGAAGGATTCTTTGTGGAATGTCATTGTTTACTGTATGATACATGGCACTTCTTTTAATGACAAGACTGTGCATGCAACTTTGACATCGTGGGATATAAGACAAATGCTTGTCAATGACAGATATCTACTTTTGTAAATTTGTTTGAGATCTGTGGGTGAAAAGTGCTGTCTAGGTGCTTGCAAAAGCATAATCATACAGCCTTAAGGACAAATGTGCTATGTTGAGCACATCGTATTTCAAGTTAAAGGAGTGCTTTCATAAAACTGTGCTTCGGGAACACACAGAACACCAGAAACAGATCATTTAGTTATAATCAGGTCACTAAGCTTTTTTTCTAGAATTTTGCTTGTCATGGGAAAAAAATCTTGCATCTTATAGCTAAAATGTAATGTTGTCTGTCAGCCAAGAATATAGTTTCTCCATATCTGATTTCCTAGCCTTTAATTGTAATAGTTAAATTTGCTAAACAAGGCAATGAACTGGTTGTTATGATCTGAGCACCAGTTAGTAAATTAGGGGAATTATCAGCAAAGATTCAGCATTTCATGTTGAAAGGTCAGTTGTGCTATAACAGTTCCCTCATCTAGATTAAATCTTCACTGTGAAGTTCATTGAAACAAACATAGACATATGCATCTGAGTCACCTTAGACTCAACAGACAGCAATAGGCAGTTGTAGGGGTGATCCATCTCATCCTAAAGTAGATGGCAAAAGTAGATCAAATAAATTGTACCTTATAAGTGCTTAGTCATGGAACTACTGAGTTGTAGTTACATAAGAAAGTTAAATGAATGGATCTCACTCAGTGCATGTAATATTTTCTGGAATAAGGTTTGAAGATTTGAAGGAGGTAACAGGTCTTTTCCAAGACAGTGATACAAGTCATAGCAAAACAGTGCTTGAGGCAGAGTGAAATAGAAAAGAAAATAAATCTACTCTTCAGAAACAGCAGATTAGAAGTTTAGGTATTCACAGAAAACTATTTAGCTATAAATATACTCTTAAGTTTTTCTGATTGTATGGGTATATTGCTTCTGAAAAGAATGATTTTACCTACATGAAAAAATACTAGAGAGAAGGCTTCTGAAACTGCAGAAGCAAAAGCTGCCAGTGTGACATTTGTGCTTGCTATGAAACTGTATTGCGTTCATGGAAAAATCTAAATTAATAAGTCTATCTTGTCAGCAAGATTAGAAAAAAAAAGGCTATATATATTGTTTGATCACGTTTATTTCCTGTTCCATGCAAGGTAATCCTAATTGGATAAATAGTTGGATAATTTAATCTCCAATGTGATTTATTTTCAAAATGCATACTTCATTGTTCTAGGCATTTTTTATTTTTATTAGTGCCTTGTATGAAACTAATGAAATTGTTAAGCTTTCATTCAGTTTTGTTTCATAGTTCCTTGTTACCTGCAGTAAGTATAGTAAAACGTGATATTGTGGTTGTGCTACATTAAGAAATATAAGTTTAATACACACCTCATTTTGTTAAGTAGTTATGATAGTCTATAGGATCGTCATAAATAATAATTAGAAGCTACTTTTTAAAAAGAAAACATTAAACTTTGGGGTTATTAGTTCAGATTTAGGAAATAATGTCTCTTGTGGAATAAGTGACAAGTTAACTTATATGTCATACGAGAATTAAATTGTCATCATGAAAATGTGTCTCTTCTGTGTTACGGACATGTTAACGTGCTATATTACACATAAAAATATTTTCTCTATAGTTATATAGATATTTAAGATATGCAGAATATTTTCATTCATATTCAGAACAAAGGACTAAATAGAGCTGCACTTATTTTTGGGACAGAATTAAAAATACGCATCTTTTTCTGACTGGTGTGTATGTTTCAGAGTGATGTGAACTAGGCAGCAGATATTTTTAGGGTTAAAGGTAACTTCCGAATATTGAATCCTTGGGGGGTTTTGTTTAATCAGAATATCCTGGGATGGGGGGGGAAAGAAGTGTTCTTTCTAGAGACTCAGACTGTATTTGCACACATGCCTGCATGTATCTATGTTCAAAGGAGCATTTTTGGAGTTTCTCCAGGTAATGGGAAAAGCAACCATAGGGCCCAAGTCAGGCATCTACGCTAAAAATTTTTCTTAAATTGAGCCCGTGCATGTAGAAAATTGTGTACTCTGGCAGTTCTTAAAAACTGCATTTTATAGGTCCTTTCCCATCAGCAATGTCAGCGGGATGTACATGTAGATACATTGCCCTTGTCTCAGAGTTTGCATTCAATTCTTAGAACTTAAACTTTTTATGATCAGGAAATCCATTAACACATCTATGTGATAAAGCAGATAAATGAGGACCATATTGCTGCAAAAATCAGAATGGGAAATAACTGCCTCTTTTTTATGGAAAGAAGTGATGTGTACAGAGGAGGGAGGGAACAGGCAAGCAAGGGGAGGATGCAGTCCTGTGTAAAAGGTACTAGACAGTTTATCCTACAGGTCAGAATTTCTTTTTGCTTCCTTTAAGCTCTTCATGTGACAGTAGAGGCAAGGCATTGATCATGCTCTGAGGATGGATGTCAGATATGGACATTAAATTTTCTGTTTGCTGTTGACTGCCAGTCTAGTTTGTGTCTGAATATTCAAAGACTAGAACCACAGGATTATGTACTTCCATAGAAAACCAACTCCTCGTATTTCTTTTGTAAAATGTATCGACCATCTTCTTTTTTTATGCCAAATACTGATATTTTAAAAAATGTAGAATTAAGTCTTTGGATAGGAGAAAGTGCTAGAAGACCTGTGCAGCTTTTCTGTTCAAGCAAATGAGGAAGTTCCATGAGCTCTTAAAAATTCAGCTTTTGCACAGCCTCATGCAGTCTTTTAGGCTGCAGAAACAGTGTAGCCATTTAATTGAACCTGGCCCTTTCCCTTTTTGCGTTAAAACCCCAAAGTGTCTGAAGTCGGCAGTCCTGTAAAGCACAGCCCCGTGGCTCTGGTGAGGTGAGAGGAGGTGGCTGTTTCACAAGCAACCCTCTGGGTGTCTTAATCTTGTATTAACTGAACAACGTCTGAAAAAAGAAAGCCGAATAACATGAAATTCAACTGGCAGTACCTTGAATAATCCATGTATATTTTTGACAGTTAAGATGGAGACAATAGGAATACTTGATGGATCAGACAGGAGGGAACAGAAAGGATTTTAGCATGGTTTTCTTTAACAGCAGGCCATAATCAAGATGCAGACCCTTGCATTTATTCAGTGCTGAGAGAATTACTAGTTTGATAACGACTAGGAATGTTGTTATTAAAACAGTATGCGCAGTTCATTTTCAACAGTTTTGAATTAGAGTCTGCACTAATGAAACGGATACGGTTTCTTTCACAAAGGGCAGATCTGTTAGTTAATATAGCTGCAGCAGTGCCTTGTGGACCATGCCTTTAGCTCTATTTGTATTTCACAGCATGATAAGCAAAGAGTGTTGATTTTCAAGGATCCTGCTGATGAAAGGTAATGGCATTATTACATCTTTATCTCAAAAACAGGACTGCATGGTAAATGATTATTTTTTCTCCCCAACTCCCCTTTTTTTTTTTTTTTTTTTTTTTTTGTGCTGTTGCACAAAGGATTCCTTGCTTAGAATCCTTTTTTTTTATTTCTTTCAATGATTTTAGCCTTGGAAATGATATGTTATTATTTAATGTCTGCACAGCAAGCCTGAGAGCACCTAATAGCGAATGGATTGGAAGTGAAGTGCCTCCTGCTCACAGATATGGATCGGCTCAGTCACACGCTGTACCAGCTGTCATCTCAGCCATACTGCTGTGATTTAATTAGTCTGTTTATGTCCTTTCTAATAATATTTCCATCTCTATGAAAGGGCAAATGCGACAGGGACTTTTTTTCCCTTTCTGGTTCTGCAGACTGAGGAATGTGGCCTACATCTGATATGCTGAAATGCAGGATTGAATCACTGTTCCTGTCACTTCAAGCTGTTGATAAATTGTTCAGCCAAGAAGTGTACTTACTTCCTTGGGGTCATTTGTGGGCTAGTGGCCTGTAATCTGCAAAGGGGATAGCAAAAAGAAGAAAAAGAAAGATCATATATAGTGGTTTTCTCCTCAAGAGATCAAGGCACATTAGGCTGATGAGTTTTCCAAAATGTTGAAATTTTTAAAAAATTTTTTCTCTGAGACTTAAAAATTTCTTTATTAGGGTTTGAAGAAAGGGTTTCATTGTACTTTTAATCCTGTGACCATTTTGAGAACACACTACAGAGTAGTGGGTCATCAGTGTATTTTCAAAAATCAATATTCTGTACAAAATGCACATGGCGTTGTTATTTCTTAATAATTTTCTTTGTAATGATCAAAATACTACCAGTATTTTAAAAAAAAGATAATATTCCACTATGGCCTGTTTTTCATCCCATACATTTCCATTCTAGGACTTTTACAAAAAACACCTCTAAATCCATAGGAATATTTGTATAAAGATAAAACTGGGCAGGCTGTTATCATCACTTCAGGCCCCTGGATATTCAAATTCATATCTACTTCTTTCTGGTCTTTCCCTCCTTGCCACTCTGAAAAAACCCTTCAATTAAATGACAATATTTGGTGCATTTGTGACTGTTGCTAGTGATGGAGGTGATCATCTCCCATCTCTTTCCGGCTGATCAAAGGGGAGAAGGCAATCACTGCGGTAAGAAAGAACGCCTTGGCATTTCCCAGCATGAGATTCTGTAGGCTGTTGCGAAGGAGGCAGGTATTTCAAGTCACAGGGACCAGCTGTCCAGGGAGATGCCTGGGACGGCAGCAGGGAAAAGTAACCTCTTTTGATCTCTTCACTGCTGCAAAATGTGAGTTTTTCCCTGTTCGTTTTGACTCTTTCTAGCTCTCTGATGTGCCTGTCAGTGACAGTATCTCTATACAACTGTCTCTGTAGAAGAAAAAAGCCCCATAGTGCTTTTGATTTTTTTTTTCTTCTTCTAGTTTTGTTTTGGATTTTTTTTTCTTTTTGCGTCCTTTTTTGGGTTTGGGTTTTTTGTTTTTGGTGGGGTGTGGGGTTTTTTTGTTTATTTATTTATTTATTTTTTAAGATGAAGAACTTTCATATGGCTATGGAGTGCTACAAACCTTGAAAACCTTGATGCTGCCATTGCCAGTCTCTTCCATTGAAATGGAAGATCCAAACTGCAGACCTTGCATACCACCCTGGGGTGCAGATTCTATGGCTATTGGGACTCTTGAGATGCTTGTGAAAAATTTCCTCTAAGGAGATTCTAGAGAAGTCTTGCTTCAAAAAGTACAATGCAGTACACAGATAACAGCACTTTCTGTGACGTGTAAAATTTTAGGTTTAGATTACACCTGAATGTTTTCTTATTTCTTTATTTATTCTATAGTAGGACAGCAACTCCTATGTACAGAAAGAACATTTGTGTCCTAAATTTGCTTCACTTCAGAGTGAAATATACCTTTTACAAGACAGGAGAGGCCTTCTCCAGAACAGCTTAGATTGTCAGTGGTTTGGCATGTTGAGCCATGTTGTCCATATAATTTTAATCAAACAAACAAACAAAAAAGTTTTTCTGCAATTTGCCCTCTCCAGAGCCTTCCTAATAGTTAGAGCACCTGTGTTTCTTAGTAACACCACTCACGTCTCCTCAGATTCCATAATATTGCCTCGTCTCAGCAATCAGAAGAAGGCGGATTTCTAAGGTTGAGATAGAAATGGATGAACTTTATTGTTAGACAGTTATGGAGGGATTTAAAAAAAAAAAAAAAAACTAACCCAAAACTTCCAGGTTGCAGTCTTGGATCAAGGGGACAAAAGTTTAATATGCTTAATATCCTCAATATTCTGTAACTCATTTTGGGCTCAATACATAAACAGATCTGATTAAGTTATCTTGACAGAAATATTTTTATGATAGCAAACAAACTTAGCAGTAAGCATTTGACAGCATTATTTATTAATATGATAAATGAATTGTGAGATGTGTGATTGTGTGATGATGCATTCATTTAGTTGTTCCTTTTTTTCTTTTACTAATCTCTGTCATGTTGGATTTATAAATGGAACTGAGTGACCTTTGAAACTGTGATGGAAATGAAGAGATAAACACAACTTGAAAGGACAAACCAATTAATATAAATGTGTTACACATAAAAAACTGATTTCAATCAATTGCTATCTGTGTAAACCTTTGGGCACTTAGCTGAATGAAATAGAGCAAACAGATTACGTGACATAGGGGCAAAACATCTCTTTAACTCTTTTATTATGTTGTTGGGATATCATCCAAAATGTACAACAGGAAGAAGGTGTATGCTACCTTGTGGTACAAAGTCCATTGAGAAGTTACAATCCTTAAAGATAAACTTTTTCTGATAGACAGAAAGCCCTTCTGATGGTATTCTTCTGCATTTTGATGAATATTTAAAGGAGCATCTATTTAATTTGTTTGCTATCTCCAGCACTTTTAATTGAACTTCCAAAACACTTATGCAGTATGCTTTTAAAATGTCCTAATTCAGGAATTTCTAAATAGCATATTCATTTCTTCTATAGTTGCCTGGTAATGATGAAAACATTTATCACCCTGAAATCAATACAAATGTCCTGGGCATCCTTGTTTAAGAAAATTACAGCATCTCTCTCAACCTTTTTTTTTTTTTCCTCCTAAAGAATGGAATCTTTTGTTACATGCATTTTAAACTACCTGCACATATTGTTCTCCTTATAGGCTTAATTAGAGAATGTGATCAATTTAATGTAAAGGTTTCAAAATACCGTCATTGATACACAACAAGGGAAAGAAAAAGATTAAAAAAAAAGCAGTACAAGCCTGACATTTTAAAACACTTGCATTTGAAAGACTTTTCACTACTAATTGATTTTTAAAAGAGTTCTATGGAAAAGTGAACTCAGAAATGTTTGGAAGTGCCTTGGCAGTGTGCCAGAACATTTAGTACAAAGCATAACTAGACAGTTTCTGAGGCCTTACTACAACTGAAAAGATATGTTCTTTGCCTTTCTTAATCTAATTTGGAATCCCAGCTGTACACTTACAGATTATGCTGGGTATTTTCAGTATCTTGTGGACATCTTTAAATGATCAGTTGGCACAAGACAACAACTTCCCTGCTGTTACAAACAGGGTTAGGCAACACAAGGATTTCAGTAGTGAAATTTTCATTGTATTTCCTAAAACAAGCTATAATAATGAAATGGTGTTCATTTCCTTATTTTAGGTGGCATTTTGATTGTATTTGTCTGCTAATGCTGTTTTCTGGCATGGATTGTTTGGGCCAAAGTCTGTCATTGCTATTTGTCTTTAGGGACTTTGCAGTTCTGAATGGAGTGAGAAGGAGGGCAGACAGTATCTTATATTTCATAATAATTTTCTTTAAAATTACCTTTTAGCTCCAATGATGTGACACTCTATTTTATAACACTTTTGGAGTTGATAGTTGACTGAAGTTGAAACAAAAACCCTCTTCTTTTTTCTTTCTTTCTTTTTGTGGACTGTGCACTTTGAAAACCTACATAGACAGCTGAAATATTAATGAAAATGACATCCATTCTGTTTTGGAAAAAGAGCAGACCAAATGATAACGAGTAACATTGACCAAAAGCAATTACTTTAAAAGGATACTGCTAAGTATCTGAGAAAAATGATTCCTCTGACTAGTTGTTTGTCAGGCCCTGTGTGGTTTTTATTGATTGCTCTTGAATATATAGCTCCCATGATTGAAAATGCTGCTGGTAATGTCCTTCTTTTTATCGTGCTGAGAGTATCTTATTGAGAATATTAAGAAAGAAATTTATACAGGAAACAAATACACATTGGAACTTTAAATTAGCCAAAAGTGTTCTATAGATTACCTGTGATGCTCATTTTCCAGCCTGTCTCTTTTTCTAAAGCTACTATTTAGAATTAGATGACAAAAAAAATCAGGTCTTAAAAGTTGCATGTTAAGTATTTGTTTATTGTGTGCTTTGTTTCCCCCTTTCTCTGTATCTGATCACCTTTGTGGAGCACTGTAATTCATCTTCTGCTATGAAATATACTAAGTTTGAAATGAATCATAGATAGGAGTTGAGCTGGTACTTTTTCTTACATATGAATATTTATCTATGCAGCTAACTTTTTTTTTTTACTCTACAGTGGAAGATTTCATCTTAGTGTAAGTGGCTGGCAACTTAAAATGCCACTGGTGTATTTAAAGGGACACTTGATTAGGATGCTCAAGAGAACGAAGACAGACATAGGAATGGATTTAAGCAGCAGGCTGCAGTGTTACTGACAACACTGGCCAGGTTCTGGAACAATAAAAATCTTCTCCAGCTACACAAGTCCCCTAGAGGATGGAATAAAGTGTGTAGGACTCAGTCCTAGGCCTCAGTTCTTCTTTACCAGGTCTTTTGAGTATGCCTCTCTCCTTGCTTCTTCCCATAGCAAGGCAACAGTTACCAAAGGGAGAAGTGCCTCTTCCAGTTACAAAAGTTTGCCAGCAAATTCTGTGTTTCATTTATTATTATTTGCTTTACTAGCAGTCCTCCAAAGTTAAAAAGGAATAGCTAGGGCTTTGAATTACTTCCAGATTTTCCTGTCGATTGAACTAAAACTCCAAGATGCTTTAAAATCCATTAGACTCCAAAGGGAAAAAATCCTTCATGACTCCAGTGGTAATTGTTCAGTCAGTCCTGAGGCATCCTTAGGAAAACAAAAACCAACCTGACATCTCTAGTTCCCATGCCCCAGTTACATGGAAGGAGACTGACGAAGCAGATAAAAGCAGATAAAAGATCTGGATAGGAAAAGAACTACCCAGAAGTTTAAATTAACAAGTGGAAAGTTGGGGACAATAAGAGATGGAAGGTGTTTGAAAGAAAAATCTATAGTCTGAAGCTCTTGATCTACTTTCCCACCCTGAGCAGTAAAAAGCAAGTGTTACTATGGATAATGTATCTTCTGTCTATTCTATAGAACTCACCAGAAATCTTCACTAGACATCTCCTTAATGCAATTTCACAAGCCTCATGTCCAGGATAGTTGTATTAGATCTCTTCTCCTTTGCATTGCTTAGTTCTTTTCTCCTAAACACTTCTATTGCATTAGGTCCAATATTTTTTCTGGTGATTGAGAAACCAATATCTTTCCTTTTGGAATCTCTGTAATGCTTATTTTGTTCATTCTGGCTTAGGAATCCCCATTCATTTTTTTTCTGGAGATGTGCCGCATCAAGACTTTTGTAAATATACAGGATTGTCAACTGTTTTTTTAATGCAAATCATGTTTAGCAGTAATTTATTGATATGAAAGAGAATGCAGATACTTTAGTAACTGAATGTGGCTTATGGAGTACGTATGCCAGCAACAGAATTTAGCTTTTTGTTTAGTGCTCTCACAAACATGCTCAGTCACTTTTGGGTAAAGTATTGTGTCATATGGATACTGTTACTGGTTTCCTTAATCAGTAAATCTTTCTGAGAGCACCCTGGCCACACACAGACTGTAGTCAGGTGCCCGTGCAAGATGGTCAGGTGCCCGTGACCAAGATCCCTATTACCAATAATTTCTATTTTCTCTTTCTGCACAAAGCCAGCCTGGATGGCCAGAGCTGAGCTAGGACTGGGTAAGGACCTGCCTTAGTTCTGATACTGAGTAGATGCTGAGGTTCATCCTACAGAATACAGGTAAGTGGTCCTGCAGGAGTCATCCTAAGTGTGGCTGTTGGTACAGCAGTGCTAAACAGATGTCACGCATGGCAAAGAATAACGTTTTGCAGTCCATGCATTTTCCAAAATAGTATTTAAATAGCCCATAATGATTATATAAATAGCTTTATACAAAATCTAGGGGCCAGTAAAACTTGAAGTTGCTTGCACACAGCATCCATAATACTCACACATCTCAGAGGTGTCCCTGGGCACAGACAGAACTGCTGCTGTACCAGTGCAGCAATCAGTCTTGTACTGGAGTCTCATGCCCTGTGATGCAGGATTGAACTCCTTGGTGTAGAGTTGAAACCTGGACTGGAACAAGATACGCAAAAGCAGCTCTTTAGTAAAATCCAGAAGTGCCATCTAATGATTGGTGATGGTGGGAAGTGGTGGGGGGGGAGAACTAAGGGAGAATGAATGAGCAAAAGAAAGATCAGAACGAGGAAGTGCAAGTTAGGTAAAAACACTATTGAGTTTGCTTCTTTCGTTTTGCGACCAACCAGCCTCTCTTACTGATCTTTGCTGTGGGGTTTGCATGGGGATTGTATGTACCCAGGATAGACCAAGACTCTGGGTTGTCTGTCTTTTGCTTACCTTTGTATGGAAAAGCTGATTTGCCAAATAAACATATGCAACTAGGGATAAAATTAAACTTAATTTATCTGCATTTTCTGAATTTTTCGTGGCCAGAACTATATGTGTGACCTCATCTAGAACTGAATTTTTGGCTATGACATGCTGACCCCTGTTTCAGTACTGTAATATCCTCTGCGACTGTCACCACTTTCTTCCTGTTTTGCTGTTTGTGGCTTGCATGATACAATTTTTACAGTGTCGTGTTTCCCCTCTGTCTCTCTTCATCATGCCTTGATAACTATTTTGGGAAACTAGAATGCTTTCCTATTGCAGCAGCAGTGCTGACAGATGTCAGTTTATCAGATAGGCTGTGTAGAGCAAAGCTTGGCACTCTTGTAGCCACATTCTCTGAAAAATTCTGCTTTAAGTTTTGAAAGGGATTTTGTTTTGTTTTTGTAATTATGTTCACAGCTGAAATACAGCTGTATTGTCTTGTGGAGCCAGGAAGAGGAGCACAAAAGGTTAAAACTGATATCGAGCTTATGATAGATGGAAAACTTTAGGAGATCCAAGTGAGCTTGATAACCTGACAAAGAGTGGAAAGCTGGAGAATCAAGATACAAGTCTTCTTCTATGCTGGTATCAGGATAAAAAGATGATTTGTGCAGAACTCTCTTAGAAGCCAAGGGGCTGGTTTGCCAAATTATCTAGGGAGAACAGAGAAAAACAATTCAGGATTTATTGTTAAAAATAGCCATCAATTTTTCATCAGTGATATTCTCTGCTTTGAGTCATAGCTGAATGTGTTTGTATGGGAGTGGGAAAGTAGAGATGAAGAGTGTTTTATAGACAATAATATATTAATGTTGCCATGGATTTTGTGGCTGCTGCTGCAGAATTTAAGAGTTGTCACCATGGAGTTTGTTTTGTTGTGTGCTGCAGAATAGACAAAGTACCTGTGTGATGGTGACTTGCTGCAGTGGACATCAGCTCTTTGATTTTAGGACTTTAGGTAGTAGTGGTGAAAGTAATATTTTATTTACTGGCTATAGGCAATAGTCAGATTGAGTTAGTGTGACTTTAATGAAAGGGAAGCAATGGTAAAGTTAAGCAATGAGTGAAGTCTTAGATATGTAAGAAATAGCAGGTGGTAATTTGTAACAAGGTGTCTGTAGAAGGATCACCGTAGACAAAAGTGGCACCAATAAGCTTTTGAAAAATCTGGAGTGGAAACTGCGATATATTCATTATTTTAGATATGGGTGGAAATGTTTCATTTCCTATTGAAGTTATGAGCAAGTTTTTCTTCATTTTGTCCATGGCCATATTTAGGTTATGTTGTTACTACTTGGAAAGTTACTGCAAAGTGTTGTTCCACTTTTGTGCTGTAACATTATGAAAAATTAAGTGGAAATTAAGTATATATTACCTTTAATATTGGCAGGACTGGAAAGACTAGTATGCAGCTAAAATTTTTTAGAACACCTGCATTTTACAAAATTAATCTGTATCTCTGACTTTTACCAAGATTCCCCATCCTTCCCGATAGTCATTGACAGTTCATTTTAAAACAAAGGCCATAGTGAGAAGGGTTTGCATTTCTTTTCCACAATCATCATCCAAAATAGTTATAGCTGTTAAAAATTGGTCTTAGTGTTATTCAGATCACATAAGACTTCCTTTAATTGGCCCTTAATAAGCTTGGTTTAACTGGGATTTAAAGAAAGAACAGTGGTCATTAACATTAGCCAGATTAAGACTCTGTTAATTACCACTGAAAGATAAAGTAATATGCAAAGATGGGGTCTAAACTATTCTTGCACTTAAGGACCCAAAGAAGTTGAGAAATTTCTTGCCAACTGAAATGAATAAGTCAATAGCTCTTTCTCTTCAATGCTTAAAAAAGACAGAAGAGAGTGAGAGAACAATTGCTACATTTAAATACTCTGACTTAATTAGTACTGGGTATACAGATATACTTTCTATTTTGTTGGATTTTTTCTATTCCTCAATATAATTAATGATTTGTTTCAAGTTTTTGATAAACTCTGCAAGAATGTATCATTTTCTGGTCATTAATCTTTTGTACAAGCAAACATTATATATATATATATATATATATAAATATATATATATATAAATATATATATTAATATACTGATGTCTAGGCTTTATATATGAACATCAGTATACAAATATGCATTAATGTGCATATTAATCTATGTTTATATTTAAATATATAAATATATGTCACATTTTTTAATATATATAACACCCTTTTAAGTAGAGAATATTTTTATCACACAGTAGCAATAGAATCAAAATATTTTAAGCATTGTAAGCAAAATGTTAAGATGTATCCTTATAATAATGGCATTTTTTGTGATGTCACTATAAATAGTTTAAAGCATTCCTCAGTCATGACAGTCTCTCAAGTATCAGCATGACATAGTATTTCCACTTTGCAGTGGACTTCTGGTGGTTTTGTCAGGGTGTCCTATCAATCACAGCACCCATCAAAGGAAAGTTCAAGAAACTGACAGCGGGCAGATATAGAATCATCTTCTTCTGTGCATGAATAGTTTCTGACTAGTCTTCATCAGTCAGCAAGGATTTATAATCTGAAATAAAACATTTTTATTCTCATGTAGTTGTTTCTTATATTTAATGTAATGAGAGCTTTTCCCCACTGCGATACTAAGTGATAAATTCTGGTTTAAACAAACTGCTGTTCCAATTATTTCCATCTGTATGATTATAAATATTTTAAAAACAAGTAATTCTGTCTCTTCAAGTAAGTGATATGTGCTGATATGTTGTATATCAGTTTCATGGAATATTTTCACATTCTTGTATAGTGAGAAGGACTAACAGTTGTGCCAAGTTTACTGTCACGTATTCTCATATATTAATGATTTTTTCGACTTCCGTCTCTCTCAATAAACTGGTGATAAAGGCACTGGTTACATATTTTCTACATTTTATTTCTACTACTTTATATAATCTTGAATTTTCTTCAAACTGCCTCCACAGTGAACAGTTGTTCCACAGCCTCTCTCTGTGACATTTATTTTCTTTGGAGATACAGTCATATTAAAGAATGATCAGTTGGTAAGAAAAATAAATCCACACATTCCATTTAACTCCATTTAGTACTCAAAGATGCTGGAGTGTGCTAGACTAGAGCTTTCTTTTTTTAATTGTTTGTTAACAATGTAGTTAGTTGAAGTATGTATTTTTTAATGATAAATTATGATAAATCACTGCAACGTGTTGTGGTTTTCTTTTGTATTTGAAATTTTATGTAATTTGTATTATAGCTCCACTCTTCAGTTGGTAGATAATAACAAACACATGATATTCCAGATGTACTGTAATATTTTCTAAATGAAATAAATCAAATCTGCATTGTTTCATTAGTTTCTAAAGACTATGCTTGTAACATTTAAAAATTAAGTAGGTAAATTAAAAAGATCACATAGCTACAGAAATGTACTTGTTATCTTTTTATATACATCCTTTAATTAAATTAATGCTTTAATTTAATAATTTTTTAAAATTATTTTGAGGACTGGTTTCTCATACATGGACCCCTGAGTTGAGGATGAGTGGCAGATTAGAGGGTTAATCCTTAAGTCATGTCTTATGTTGTACTTTTTGAATATAGAACACCTGCAAATGCAAAAGAACATTTCTCACCCATTCATACAGAAACTGCTACTTGCAGAAGGATTGGTCCCATGTGGACACTCTTATCCTCCCAAGGGTGCACCTGCCACCTCCTATGCATTCTTTCTTGTACATATTTCTCAGATGATAACCATGGGCCATAAAATCTGTTGCTTTTAAAATAACAGGAACTGCGTTAACAAAAGAACTTACCAAACTTATTGTCTCAAATAAAATAATTGAAAAACAGGGCCAAAGAGGAAGAAATATGCTTTAATCGATAGGCTATTTTTACGTGTGAGTGGAAATTTGGATCCATTCTGTTGGATTAAATACAAATTTTATTAGCCTAAACCCAGTCAACCTCGATCCTTTACTAAATGCAGGTTTTCTCTTTGTAGGCTGTGCAATAATCTCTGTTAAATTTCTCATTCATCAGTTCTTGCCAAAACTGGCCAACATATCGCCATTGTACCCTGAGTACTTGTGCTCAGAGTGCAGCCTTGGCTATGGAGCTCTCTGTGTTCCATGGGGACTACTTCCACTACTTACATATGGGAATGAGGAAGGAATCAAGATAAGATCTGATCTGCAGACCAAGAAAGTTTTAGAGAAACTTTGCGTGCTGCTGCTTGCTGGTGCAGCTGCTTGCTGCTGCTTCTGTGGCAGAAGAGAAACTGAGAACAATCTTTGTAGGTGAGCTTTGGGAACTTGTTCATTTGTCCTAGATGTAGAGGCTTTGGCTTGGCAAACTTTTGGGGGAATCCAGTGCCAAACATGTAACCTGTCTATGTACCCTTCATTTTTCAGAAGAGTGTAAGGTATTTTCCAGTATAAAAAGATAACTCTGCTTTGTCAGCTTTAGATTTTCCAAACTTGTGTCACAAACTGCAGTACAATTGATTCTTTGTACATGGAGCATTTGGCTAGTGATAATTCATAATAGTCATTAAAATTAACAGTTTCACTATCATGGTGAGTGGAATAATCCTTCAAATAGAACAGCGTAGTGAGACAAGTTTTCCTAAGAGGCACAAAATGATGCCATTGAAAAAGAACTGATTTGGATAACTTAAATACTAAAAGAGAAAAAAATATAAATCATTGTTAAAAAAAAACAAACAACAAAAAGCTAAAAAAAGACTACCTCAAATATTCCTGTTCACATTTTCTTCTTTCCAATCTCCATGGTAAATACCTCAAGCACTTGCCAGTGTACTCCTTCAATGAAGAGCAAAGCTGAAATCTGTCACAAATCATACCTAGCTGCCAGAGAAATTCAAATTGCTGTAAGCACAAGTGCCAGGGGAGCTCTTACAGCGATGCTGAAACCATAATGCAACATTCACAACGAGATCATTGCATCATAATCTCCTTCTGAATGTGACTCCCTTTGTGTGTCAGGTGTTTGCATGTCAGAGGGAGAAGAAGAAAGGGGATTGTGAGTTTAGCACAATCTGTTGTTCTGTATTAAAGTTTGGGGTTTTTATAATATTAAAAATGACCTGTTTTTATGTAGGATATTCCAGAGGCTTCAGAGCTAAACTGCTGCCCTCTAATCCCCTCAACAGAGAACACTTTTGTTAGGAATATTCCTGTTTTCATTTCAGACAAGCTAGTTACTTGGAAGTCTCTCTAAGCCTATAAGCTTACAAAAGTTAATATATATTAAAAAATATTTATTTTCAGTATATGCATCACAACTCTTTTAATTTCCTAAGTGCACAATCAATATTTTAATGAAGAATATTTGATTCTTTCTCAGCTGTATCAGCTTTTGAGCAGAGTAAGTTTATGAAAATCCATGGAGGGCTTTTTTTTCCCCCCCAGATTTACAGCAGCATAAATGAAAGGAGAATCAGGGACATATATTACAAAATTTCATTTATATTATTTAAACATCCATCAGACCTGCCTTTATTTCATGCAGTCATGCTCACAAAGTATATGGAGGTTGTTTTGGATATTTTTGAGAGCTTATCAAAAGCTAAGACCTGAATGTATGTCTTCAAAAAAACCTCAAGATACAGTGACTTTAATAATCAAGAAGGCTGGCAGCAGGTTAGTTCAGAGATGTGAGTAAAGCTGAACACTGAGTGAACATCCCTCTGACTTGACTACTGCCCAACAGTATTTTAATCAATAATTTTGGCTACAAGAAAATGTACTTGATTCACTGTGTTATGCAATTGAAAATCATTTAGAGTTAATGGTAAGAATAAACCTATGGACGAGTGTATAGATAATTTCACCAAAAACCCAAAATCTCACTTCATTCTGCATAATTCCTTGTACTGCCTTTATGATAGAAATATAATGGTGATTTTCACAGAAAAAAAAAAAAAAAGAGAGAGAGAGAAAAAAAAGCTTGATATCAGTCCTGTTTAACTTATTTAACTTCATAAACTGCTGAAGTTTGAAATCCAGTTATCCACAGTTCAAGAGATAGATATCCCCAATGTGGGATGATGTATGTGTGAATTGCTGTACAGCTGACTCCCCACTGACTATACAGGGCATGGGGCAGTGTAACTTGGTTGGTGAGTTGGTAACTTACACTGAATATTTCAGTTTAGTGAATTTAGGTGCAAATGTTTCGTAGCTGAGTTGCGTGTCCAGTACCTGGAAAAGGATTAGGCAGGGCTGATTTAGTTGGTATCACTATTATTTACTCTTTAGCTATCAGAAAAAAAAAAAAAAAAAAAAAAGAAAGAAAGAAAAAAAAAGGTTAATAAATGTATTGTAGAAGATTAACTATATCTGCATAGATTGGTTTCAGACCTGTGATCTGTAGGGCAGAATTTAGCACATACCTTGCTTGATGTGTGGCAAGGGGCACAAAGCAAGAAGCCACTGTAAGTTCCATCAAGTTGGGTGGTGTAAGCTCAAAACTAGAGATCTAGTCAATAAAGCATCTCTAAGGAAATATGGTCAGTATGAGTGACTCAAACATCTTTTGCCCATCTCCTATGAAAACAGTTATTTGCCAGTGTGGAGGGCCTCTTTCTGTGTTTTATCAAAGTTTTTTCCTACAGTCTATTTAAAATGTAAAATACAGAATTATACCTTGAAATGCCTCTTTGTTTTTAACTTAATAGAGTAGATGGCTATCTTCAGGAGTGCAGTTGATGGGGATTTTAAAGGTAATTTAGGTATCTAAGTCTCCAGGTACCTTAAAATCCTTCCCAAGTCCCTTAAAATCCTGCCAGTCCCTTTACAAGTCTATGAAGGTCTGGGACAGCCCAGAGGAATGGAGGTATTTTTCAAAACTACTGGGTACTTAAAACCTAAACTGAGAATCATAACAGTTCTGATATTTCCTTGTTACTGATATTTCTTCCCTGTCTAGCTAAGGTGGCTCCACACTTCTTTTTGGTTTTTTTTCCTTTTTTTTTTTCTTGTCTTCTTTTTCTTTGAATTCTGAGGAACCCCATTCTTCCTGTGCATTGTTTTTTTATATATGAGTTGCCTTCAATTCTTTTATGTCTGCCAGCTGAAAGTTAGGTATTGTGGTGTAACTGTGCCTTTTCTTGGACCTCAGGATAAATGCTAAAGAGCAATGATGGAAAGAAGAGAGAAAGAGAATAAATAGTTCCGCATGCCACTGAAACTGCATAGGGAATTTAGGTAGGCAGAATGCAATTATGCATTTGGAATATAGCCAGGACATATGGGTTAACACATGTACTCCTGTGAAAAGTGCCATGGGATATTTAATGACTGTAAGTTGTCAGAACTCAGTTTTATATCTCATCTGAAAGACAGCACCACCAGCCACATGATGTCCCTTCACACCATGCTGAAGCAGTTCCTTGCTATGGACTCAGAGGGAGGGAGGGAGGGAGGTAGTGATGTCTTCTAAATCTCCACTTTCATTTCTTGCTGCAGTTGGGCTTTCTTGAAAGATTTATATTAAAAGATGATTAATCAAGCCCAGCTTTCTTAGCTAATGAGCTCCAACAAATTCACTATCCAAATTTAAATATGAGAAATTGCCCCAACCAGAAATGGCTTGGTCTAAGATGATGCTTTGCCACGTGTTTCTTTGGCCCTGCAAATGCTTCTGGGTTGGCCACCTTTGGAAAATCTCTTATGAGTCTAGAGGACTTGCTCAAAGTGGAGTAGTGCAAGTGTATAGTAAAAAACATATGCATGTTAGCAAAATCTTTTATGTTTGTCAGCATATTATGGCATGATAAAAAAACAATGAAGAGGCTGTATATGAGCTATTGTATATGCTAGAAACATAAGGAATCTAAAGAAACTGTTATGCAGGATGGTTTAGGTCTACTATGTATTTAATCTATTTATATAAAATCTATTTTGGTGACATTCGAAGTGTAAGAACAGGCATTGCAATGTCATCTGACTGTTACTAATTTAAATGTTACGAACTTCTGCAGTCCTAACTGTAACTGGAGTGCCCCAAACTTCTATTCTAATCTGGGTGGGTTTGATGGTAGTAATTGTTGAAACATACCCCAGGCTGTACAGTTGATGTGCAGCTTGGTGGAGTCATCTTCCTATAGGCTGTTAATGGGAGATAATTTTAATTTTTCCGTTTTAGCAAGGGCTGCTCAAAGTTGTATTTCGTGCCCTTAATTGATGGGCTTATTTAATGAGGATGTATGGCAGAAAACAGTGTACACCAATTTCCTGAAGTTTGAGCATTCAATACGATCTATATTAGTAGTGTTTTTTGTGTTGCTCTGCTGATGGGAACTTCTTTACGGGAGAAGTGGTAAAGGGCTGGATTCCACAGATAAAACACCCTTTGTGATTCTTGAGTAAATAAATACATTCAGTCCCTGCATTACACCATTTTTTAGGCAGCCTTGTCCCCTCCTGCAGAGCATTAATGCTGTTTGTCTTTGCAGTTGGAACTTTCTTTTTGATGTGGTGATTGACTGGAGTTCACCAATCATTTGCTCAGCTGTGTAAGCCCACTAATTTTCCAAAGTTAATCGTAACAGTGTGTATGGTTGAGATAATTGACCTGGTTGCCATACTCAGATATAATTCTGCAGACAAATTCTTGAGGCTAAAGTCATGGAACTGCAATGTGAAAGGAAAGCCTTTAAAAGCAAGTGTTCAGAATATTGTAAAGCCTTCCCTGCTTTATGTTAGTTTCAGTTTTGGTATATAAGAGGCTGTCCTGCCCATTTTCACTAGAAAAGACATGATAGTATAACTATTATCCACTTGAAATAATAAGTTACTTGTTTTCAACTATGAGAATAGCTGGACCAAAGCATAACAAAATAAAATAGAGATAGATGCAACTGTAAAATCTTAGAACCGGTCACACATCTAGCATGAGAGCTTGGTAAGAATCCATACATTCTTAGAATTTGTGAAAGCACCAGTTACTTGTGTGGTGTCATTTTTTTCTTGAAAATGCTCTGCAAAGGAACAAAAAAATAATGCTTTAGAAATGAAAGGCTATTCTATTTCTGCAACTGCAAGCTGTATAAAACAATTCTTGAAAATGCAAGAAGAAATCTTATTTAAAATTATTGGATTCTGCATTATAACCAAAGAAAAATAAATGAAAAATCTATAATGTTTCTAAAATTTTCTGCAAGCTATGGAATATGCTGTGAGTCTTACGACACCAGAGCTAGCAAAAAAGTTGCAGTTTGGGTATGCTTCATTAACTGTTTGCATACAAGACAAAAGTGCTTTCTGATGAAGTGTAAAACCAACTTGGGACCAATTTTCCACAACATAAATTCAACATTCATTCCATCCCCTGATATTCTTAGATTCAAACAGCTAGGGAGGTTTTATGTCTTATCTCTTATCAATAATTATTTTTAATTCTACAATTTTAGATTATTCAGCCAAATGTAATAAGCTCAAGTTGATTTCATACTGTGATGATTGCTGTTAAAGACATGGTGCTTTCTAGAGTACTGTGATTAGTCTTGTTATGTGTGTTTTTAAGCAGTCATTTGAAATTCTATATTATGGATATCTCTTACTAGAGTTATTTCTCGAGGTTTTATCATTGGGGAAATACACTTTATGGAGTCATGGATCCCTTCAAGGATGAATTTAAGATCACACCTTTTTAGTATTTTTTTTCCATTTGTGGAGTTGAAATAATTGTATGGTGATAATGTATATTTTAGTGAAGTGGGAAGTGCCCTTTCAGATTTGGTACTGCAGATCTGTGAAAATGATTTATTTTGATAATGTATTTAATGCTTCTGCTCATGATTCAAATTTGTGTTTGCTGAATTCTGTGTGGTCTCAATTTTACTATTGAAGCTTGGCTGGTGATGTGCTATATTTGTATCTTACTATAAACTATCGGGTATTTACTTAATGAAGTTTATTTTACTTTTATTATAGAGCAGTTTATCTATGCAGTGGAGTCACTAGACTCCACTGAGGTGAGAGGGTACATGGCAAATGTAGAGTGCATTAATGTATATGAAATAACTGGAATTACAGGAACTTTACCTGACATGAGGGTTTACAAGTTATCCTTAATCACTTCCAACTTGGATAGGGAAACATTGCAATTTTCTGTTTAGGTTTATGTAGACTTATTTTTAGTTTTGAAGTAATTTGCTTGCAGTAGAGAAAGAGAAATAATAGTCTTGTGAAAGTTTATGAATAAGGGAGGGGGAAAGAGTGCTCTGGTGATCCCCTACTTGCAGAGGTTACCCTGCAGACTACTGAGACACCTCACTCTAATCCTGATAAACCTTTTTTAGTAAATGCTAAACTGTGAACTGTCTTCATTCATTCATTTTAAAGTCCTATTTTCTGGCTCTTGCTTACTTACAGTGAAGAAAACCCTAAAAAATACTAGAAAGTACCTTTTTTTCTTTTTTGTCACTACATTTATTCTCATATGTATTTTCTGTGTTTTGGGAAATGTTCAGGTAGATAAAGATGTGGGCAGATTGTTGATGCACAGGCGGAAGGGATCCTGAAGAAAACTGAGCACTGAGATCAGAAGAAGTTGAGGATAATTGCCTTATATGCAATATTTGACCCCATGTATAGCCTCACATATGCATTGAATTAATGCAAAATCATTGCTGAATACAACCACTGAATAAATGCTTTAGAGCCTATTAAGTATGTCATTCTGTTTGAGTTTTGTGCTAATTTCTTTCCACATGTTTAAGCCCATCATGGCTTTTTTTTTTTTCAAATACCGTGTTCAGTCCATTACTATGTGTGCTTTAAGCATAGGGACTGTTAGCACGTCTGAAGTACATCTGCTCTGTCTTTTTGTTGCTGGGTTCATGGTATAATTAGCTCTATATTTCGCCAAATACAATTTTGCTCCCATGGTGGATAGAGCAGCATGAAGAAAACATAAATAATTGCAGATTAGAGAAACAGAAGGGAAAGTGGGTGTAGGTGGCTTTGATGGAAAAAAGGGTTAAGGAGAATAGAAGGTCAACTCATTATAGGACATAACATTGTTAAAATTATACTTGAGTATACTTCAGTTTGTCACATCTGAAGAATGTAATTTTCTTGTTTAATTCCACCTAGTTTTGCTAAAAGGAAAGGTGTTTTAAAAATAGAAACTTTATTCTAGGTTATATGCATTTAAAAATCTTAAATTATGTATAAGCTTAGATGAGCAAGCACTCATAGACTAGGGTATGATTTTTTTATTATTATTACCTGAAGATTGCAGTGTATAGATCACACTTTTCTGGACAATACAGTTGAGATTATCGAAAGATTACAAGAGAGAAGTGTTCCATGCAGGCTTTTTGGGTGAGCATTATGAAGCTTGCTCTACAGAGTTTCCAACTCTCTGACAGTTCTGCATTATGAAACTACTTCCAGCAAAAAAGGCATCAGCAACTTGATTCAGTACAGGTACCATGTACCATTTGGAATGCCTTTGGGCATCCCACTTGGCCTCCAGCTTCCACTCCTGAATGGCAGAGATCATATGCAGTAGGTGCTCTGTCATATTTGTGAGCCCACTGGGGACACATCAGGCACCACATCAGGGCACCTGAAATGACAGCAGGTGACAGAATAGACCTCTGGAGCTTGCAGTGCCATGTGCAACACAGTTCTCTTGTCTCAGGGAGCAAATAGTGCCACAAATAAGGCAGTGAAAATACTTCAGAATTTCTTCCTTGCCTTAATTTGCACTTATATTAATGATCCTTTAAAAGATTCTCTTTTCTATAACATAATAATAATGTATATAGCATAATGTCTATAACAAATAATAGTGTGATTGGTGCAACTACTAATCAATATTTAAATAATGGTACAATTTTGTGATGTCTTACCCGTTTTAAAGTTATTTTAGCAATTTTCTCAGCCTTGTCTAAATAGAATCAGTTTATGAAGAGAAAGAAGATAAATCGTGGTGATTATAACCTGGCCTAAAGGAATTTTCCAGAAACACTTATGTTCTCTCCATGATGCAAGTCATTCTGAGTTTGTACCAACAAAAATCTCCGTTAAGAACGGGACGCATTTTCCCTCTTTGTCTCTTTTCTCATGGAGTATCAGTAGTTTTCTAATGGCCTCATCCAATTCAAAATAAATCCCACTGTTAAATAGTTCCCCAGCTTTAGCCAACTTCACAAAAAATGTTCTTCTGGAACTTCATGGGGTGCATATGTTCTGCTAATAGTGAATCCAAATTCCATGGAATTGCTGAAAAATGTGGGTAAAAAGCTGTAGCTGGAAGTTTTGAAGAGAAACAATTTCCTGCACTCACAACACCATCACTCTTATAATGACCTCTTTTCTGACAAAGACATTTTGAATTTCCAACTATTCATCTGCAGTGTATGTGCATATATATATATATATACACATCTTGTACATTTGGGTTTAGGTATGCAGCCTGGTGCACTCTTTTGCCCATTTACAGCACTTCTTCCATAAGCAGTAAGAGCTTAGACTTTTTAATCAATCTGTTTAAAAAACCCATTCAATTCTCATTGATACAGAAAATAAATCATCTGAAAATTAGTTTGCTATTCATAGTTTTGACTCACGTAACTGATTTCTGACTTCCGCTTCTTGACAGTTTTTCTTATATTTTTTGCCTGTTCCTACTTAATTAAAATTTCTTTATTTGAAACCTTAAAAAATAATTTTTAAAAAATCAGTTATGTCCGGACTCTAGGGTAAATAGATAAATTGAAAGTTGAACATTATTATAGCAGGTCATGCTGAGGTATGAAACACAAGATTTAACATCTAAGGTTAAATCATCATGAGGTACAGTTGTCACTGCTTTTGTGTAAGCAGCTTTGTTAGAATTAACTATTTCTGGTACCATTATAATATTGGTTATTGTAATCTTCAAAGAATAGTATAGAACAAGTAATAGGGCTACTGGTACAAGAAAATGTAATTTTCCTCCTTTTTTGCTTTCAGACTACAAACAATAAATCATTTTGTTCAAGAGACAATAAAGCACCAACTGGGTGCTGGTTTAATTCCTATCAGGGGAGGTCTTCAGTAGCTTCCTAAAACAAAGTAATTAGAGAAGAAGTTCTTTTTATAAAAAAAAAGGATTATTTTTGTACATCTCTTGTGTTCTTACAGGTGTTAATCAGAATAGAGTAAAAAAGATTGTATTCTATTTCATTTTACATCAGAGACATAAAAGTTATAAATCAACTACAACAATTAGAAAACACATAAAGAAAAATCCCAAGTGCAACAAGAATTTCTACATAAATGGCTTCATTGTACTGATGAAGGTTACGGTTGTTTAGTGGGAAAAGAAAATAATAGGAATCATAGCACATAAATGGAAGAAAAGGATGTCTTGGGGGAGGGGAATGGGGAAATGTTTCCTTAATAAAGTCAACATACAGAAATAAAACCAACATCTGCTCCTCGTTTCTCTATTTGATTTCACTTTTAATTACAGAACTTCATAGCTGAGGCAATTGTAGTAGATCTTTAGCTTTTCTTTTTTTGTGGTTGAAGCTACTGACCAAGTTCTAGAGTCACTGAGTTTATGTTTGTGCTTTTTTTGTCCGTGTCTTTGAATAATACTGCCCAACAGTGGACCCCATTTGCCTTTTGAAGGAATGTCTCCTGAGGTTTCCTGGCTTTTGTATTCTCCAGCTAGTAAGCTTCAGCCCAGCTTGACCTCCTGTTGTTGGCTATGGTGCATAAGGGAGGTTATAGAAAAGGTTTAAAATCTCTGGCCTCTCTATGCAGCCTCTGAGTGTCTTTAGATTTCTCACTTTGTAAATGATTTTTCTGGGCCTTTATTAATGGAGACAAGCTATTTATGTAAGCATGTAGGGGTGGGATCCCATCCCATGTAGAGATGGGATGCGCTGGGGGAGATTCAGCCAGGGCTCCACTGGATACTTCTGTGGTCACAAGCAGAAATTTGCCCTATGTGCAGAAACCACCTTTAACATGTAATTAATTGTTCTGTCAAGGAGAGACAGATATATTACTGGCTTTACAAAATAGTATTGTAATACAGCGTCAATCTGACATGCTAATTGATTAATAGATAGGTGAGTTTTGCTGGTTCGCCAGCCAAAAATAATTATACCATGAGCACTGTTGGGGTATGACTGCAGTCATTTGAATAAGGAAAAGAGCACTTGTAGGGTTCTGTGTAGTTAAGAAACTTGTATTGAATAGGTGAAGGTTAATGTACTTGCGGGATTTATACTCAAGGATATTAGTGCAAAGCTGCATAAACTAAGGATGTTTAGATAATATGTTAAGTTTTGAAAACTTGGTAGAATTCTTTGCAATTATGAACTCTTTTGTAAAAAGTTAATTTCACGCAATAGCCATTTGCAAAATCCCCCAAATTATTTTTATAATATTCTATATTTCTGAGCAATATATCCTCAAAGCCATATACAAAATTTCTATATGGATTTCTGAAAGAGTATTTGTACTGTATTGTACTCTTTCATATTCCCTAACTGATAAATTTGCTTCATTTTAGCTAAAATGAAGCTAAAAATAGCCAGCATAGTCTTGAATGTTTTCATTTTTGATTATGCTAAATAACCTGTATGTTGATATTTGCAGTATACACGCTTACATTCTTAATCAAAGCTGTGCGGGAGATCAGGTTCTGAAGCATATCTGTGCCTTGACTCCACTTTTTAGTGTTGTCCTCAGCATAGCAGAGCTGATGTAGAAAGGGCTCTAGATTTTATGAGACTTTCATGGCTAACTTTGCCCTGTGAAATGAAGTAGATTCAGGGAATTTATAATCTGCTTTTTTAGGGTCACACTATAACACCTGTCTTGTGAGAGTTGTCTAAGTTATATTGCTGTGACTGCTCTTGATAAGCCAACTATAGTCACTGGCCAAAGCAACACCTTTAATTACTCAGGATTCCTAAAAAGCATCTTCTCATCATACATGCTGTAGAGTCAGCTGTTCCAATAAGTGATTTTTATGGTTTTGAGAAGTTGCTTCACTAAACCTTGACCCAATGTGCTATATAACTAACTGATTTACATGGAAGTTCTGGAGGTTACTTCTCACTACTCGTGTATTACACATGGGTTAGTTGCCTTTTTGATCTCCATTAATATTGTGCACTCAGAAATGTTCTTCAACTTTATGATGGGGTATTTTCTCCATTTATTATTTATTGTATGCTACTGTTCCATGGTAGCTCCCTCACCATATCATACCGTATATATTACAGCAAATATCACTGAGCTGTGCTCACGTGTTCATGATGGGTTTAGAACTCAGTATGATTAATCATTCAAAGCATGTGGCATATACTGGCATGTTTTATTCTTTATGTCTGTCTCATTAAGTGACCTTTTAGATGTAAGGAATAATCTTTTTTTTTCTACTGTGTGTGTAAGGCAGGTATTACAGAAAGGTTGCAACCCCACTCATAGGGCTTCTATAACTGGAAGATAAAAATAGTGACTTTCTATGGAGTTCTGTTTGCTGTGGTATTTTAATGTTGCCCTGAAAACTCTTCCTCTGCAACCATGGATACAAGCTTCTGTGCCCATTACTCGTATGCAGTAGATGCATGTTGCATCTTGGCTACAAGATGAGAAGAAGCACATTCCGCTCGCTCTGTGGTTAACGGAGCCATCTCTCCCTGCCTCAGTTCTTCCTGATATTCTATTTTAATTGGCTATTATGGATTATTTAATTAATGATTGGGTCCCAAACTGACCCACATTTCATCTTTAATTTAGAAGTTTGGATTTGTATTTGTTTGTTTAATGAGTTTGCATTGTTTTAACTCACTGACAATTAATTGGACAGCCTAGGTCAGACTCCTGGCAGTGTTTTTTTTCACTGTATGATCTCATTCTTACTCACTGTCTGAGGCCTCTTTCAGCCTGAGCATGGAAGGAAAGGTATGCCCTCCAGCATGACATAAAGCCCAAACCATTTCAAGATGGCTGTTTGAGACTGAATGTAGAAGATTTCAGCAGATGGCTTCTAATTACTTGAGATATGCCAAAGTGCTGAAAGGAGCATTTGTATCTTCAAACCTAAGGGGTAGCTGTACCTGACACGATGTGAGTGGCATGTGCATTAATGTACCCATGTCAGCATTTATTCCATCTACAGTTTCTGCCATGAGCTTTATCACAGATAATTGTCTATGATATGAATGGAACTTCCTTGAGTATTGTTGTAATAGAGCTATAACTAATAAACCTATTACAGAAAGTAGAAGAAAATCCTATGCTTTTTTAATGGAAAGTAGAAATAAAGCGACAATCTATATTCATACTCATTTTATTGAGAAAGCTATGGAAACTTTGAATTAAAACTACCATTTTGACCTTTTAGTTGAGTTTATAGGCAAGTCTCTTTTTATGAAAGCGAGCAATTTCTTTAAGATTCAGGGAAATTACTGTTACATTAGTTGCATAAAATAATTGAGAATTTTGAGAGAGAGATATGTCATGCTCACCTTACTCACACTGTTAGTCTCAGCAAGGTCAAGGGACTAATTGTGGACCCAGCCTGCCCTAAGCCAGTTGCAGTACATAATTGCATGCTGCCCTGGGAGCAGCATAAGAAGGAAATTGTGACTTGAAGCAATTCTGTTTGGTATTCTAGGGGATAGGGTCAAAACTAGCCTCAGTGTCTGCTCCCTCCCTTCCCCTACCGGTGGGTGGTGAGTCTGCAGAACTCATTTCCCCTCCTGGGCTACCATCTGTGGTATGAGAAACCAGTTCACGGAAGAGAAACTCGGAGTTTCTTTCAGAAGGTTTGTGTATCAAACCCTTCTGATTTCTACATTTTCAAATACATTCAGGGTAATCAGTTCATATGCTAAAATAAAATTAGGAGTATTATTTTTAAACTTCCTTGTAGGACCTTGTTTTAATCAAGTTGTGAACTTTTGATGTTGTTTGATTTACTAGTAATTCTAAGACTCAGCACAAACCATTTTTCCGAGCAGCTTGTTTAGCCTTAGAAAATGTCACCAGCTAGAGCTATTTACGCAACACATTTCAAATTCCTGTGAGTTGAGCGGTGTGTATTTTGGAATGCTTTAACCTCCTCACTAAAATGAAGAACTCCCTCTAATTTCAGCTGCTTCCAGGAATATAACCCAGTCTCCTTGGGAGAAAACTAGCAGTCTCATCAACGCTATCTTGTACTGGCAGAAAGTTGTATTAGCAGAGGAAAAATGTGTCTCTGAGCAGCAAATCACCCCTGAACTTTTGTCAGGCTGTGCAGGGGAAGATTTGAAGCTTTTAGGGGCAGTGCACTCCTCATCACCACAATAGAGATTTCTCTGAGAGTAATCACTTTTATTTCTGAGTATGTAGAAAATAAACCCTGTTTAAAGTTGTCAGTGGCTTTGTTAATGCTACTTTAGTAAAATAAAATGCTGGGTTTTAATTTTTTTTTCTTTTTCCCTTGGTTCAAATAACACTGACATTTGCTTACCTTTCTTATTCTTATATATTCATAGATAAAAAAGAAAATTACAAGCTCTCCTGCTATAATTCAAAATTTTTAACAAGAATAAATAGTGGTAATAACATCTGGCAGGATTGAAACAGGCACAGTGAATTTTTCTTTGAGAAACAGTATACAGTTATTATTGCTAAACATGAAGTTACATAGGTTTGCTTGCTTAATACACAAAGAGGTTTGTACTCAAAGGGATGTTGTTTTTTTTCTGTTGCCTGCCGTCTCAGGCCTGTTAAATGATGCAACATTGTGGTCTTGTTAGACAATAATAACAGAAACAAGTTTTCTTTAGTAAGAATTTCAAATAAACATATAATTTCATCATCTACAGAAGCATTTTATTTTAAAAAACATTATTGAAATAATATTGAGAGAAAAAATTTTAGCCATGTTCCAGTGCCTGTCCTGGCCCTGTGGGTATTGATTATTATATGTGCATTGAGAAATTATTATATTAAGAACATTGCATTTGCTTGAAATATAAAATTCACTGTAAAAAATGGCTTAACCAGGGCTCATTATGGTCCAATTTACACAGTTAAAAGTTCCCATTTCATTTTTCACACAGACATTTTGTATTTACATTGCTGAAACCCTTTTCTACTGTGGCAGAAAATGTATAACCTATGAAATAAACCTTGTAATTTACGTTTATTATTTTATTTGTGTATTTTTATGTCTACTTTAAATATCTGCTAGCAAAGATACAGCTGTATAATATACATAACAGCTCAGTGAAATCAATAGCCACAGATTTTAGTAAGCAGTATGAATAAGGAAGTTTACTTTTATCAGGTGACCACAAACAATCCACTCTGCACCACCTAAATGTTATTTAGACTTTAATAGACTAAGATCTTGGTGTCCCCTGGGAGGAAAGAAAGTATAAATACACGCATAACAAATGTGGTCCTTGAACTTTTATACATCTGCGTGCATCGGTACATGCCAAACATAACATACTCCAGCTTATTCACCTTCAGGCTTCTGCAGAGGCTATTAAGTTGTATAATCCGCAGAGGATACATATGGAAAGGCTTTTCTTATCCAGCTCCCAGACCAGCTCTACAAGAGGCTGTGCTTTGGTGGAGAGCAAAGTGGTGGTAGTGGTACCTTGTGAGCTTGACTCTTTTTGGGTATGATAGGAGAGCACAGTGAGCCACGAAGAATGCCCTTTCTGCATCCCATGAAGCAAATCTGTACCTGTGCATGCTCCACGCAGGTAGTGTGGGTAAGGGCAGGAAAAAATTCAGTAAGGTCTTTATTTCCTCTGTCAAGAGAATAGGAGAAATCTGTCAACCATCCCCCCACCCCATCCCCAAACAGCAATCACATGTTTGTATAGTATTTATTGATTCTGGGATAGGCAGTGAGCTGTTGCAAGCCATTTGCCTGAAAAAGAATGTTTTGACACCGATGCGCTTGTAATCTGCTTTCTTAAGGTTTAGAACAAAGCTTCACAACAATGTAAAACTTAGTCAACAGAGTGTTTAGATCAACCCAGGGTAAATGTCCAACTGCAACACAAAAGCCTGAGTTCCCTGGCAGGGCTAGAAGTGTGGTTGTGCCTGGGGAGATGTCCCTCAGATGGTAATGCTCATCCAGTTGAAGAGATGTCCACCTAATTTGGGATATTATGTCACACTACTGCAAGAAACAGGAATTTTTCTTTAATCTAAACTGAGATGATAAAATCATCATGTGTTTGCAGCAGAGATTTTTAAGAAGTATGAGTGATATCCGGATTGGTGATACAATTGCAAGAGTTGACAACCCTGTAGGTGGCATAAACAGTTGGTTTTAGCTACCTCTAGATATTAAACACATTAGGCAAGAAACTTATGAGGAATTGATTTTTCTGAAGTGTCAGCTACGTCAGCTGGCACTTGTGATGTACCTTTTGTGCAAGTCACACTGTAAACTGAAATGCGAAGTACATATGGGTAGGAAATCCTTTTCCTGTGAATTGTCCAATCAGTCTTGCATTGTTTGAAATTACCATCACCACATACTTACCATATGTCATTTCATATAGGAAGATTGTGCAACTTTGAAGAAGCAGCTTTAAACCTTTATTTTCTGTTGGTTGCTTTAATCTGCTGCTTTCTTTTTGCAGTATAATACCAGAGTGAGTCATGAGTCTTCTGCAAGTTAAGGGCATGTGGATATTATCAGGAACAAATGATAATGTATAATAAGTTTGGTTTTATGTAAGTGCTGTTTTAAATTAATTAAAGACTAGGAAAAAAGAGGACATGAATTACCTTTAGTAGTATCTGCAAATATAACCCATTCTGCAGTTTCTGTGTGTAGCAGACATCTGTGCTTAGAGACTAAATGGTGAATAGGAATCTGACTATCAAGAAACAGTTGCTGGGATGAAAATCATAATCAATGTCTGTATTTATAATTTTGTATTTCATCAGTGCCTTCAATCTTATTTGCCATAGTATAACCATTTGCAATAAGAAATATCTTTGCACTTCAATTTAATTTTAAAGTAATTGCATCTCGTAGATGCCTTGATGCAAAAAAGTATCATATAATCCATGTAATTATAGTTTCTGCCTGTTCATCTATTAGCTACGTTTACAAGCAAGAAGTAGGTTTGTGTGTTTTCAAAACATATGCTTGGAAAGCACTAAATCTAAGACTTATAAAAACATTATCAATATGTTCTAATTAATATTTGCTCTTTTCCTTAAGCTATTATAAGGATACTTAATGCATAGCCTAAAATTAAAGTTGACAATTGCAAATACAACCCAACCAACATAGTAATAAAATCAATACTTACATTTCCCTTGGGGCCACTATTTACTGTTTGCTGTGCCATTTCCTTAATGGAATGGCAGTTATGTTTGCAGAAACCTTGTAACTACGATTTTTGTATTTTAACTAAAAGCAGCTTTCCTAAAGTAGTATGATTAAAAAAGAATCTGGAGTTGCTTTCAGAAAATTGCTGTAAACATTTTGCAGCCAGTTTTGACAAAGACTGGTAAATGTCACTGAATTCTAAAATGAATTATTTGTAATGTTTAAAGTCCTTTCAGTTGTATTGCAATAGACATTTGCCTTAATCTTGAAATACTTCCCTGATTTGTTTTTATTTTAATTTACTCAGTTCAAATTATTCTTAATCACTGAAAGCTCATTCCTGTGTGGAGGTCTGCAGTGTTCTCAAAATGTACAAGGGAGTCTGGCAGTTTATTTGACTTAGCAAATTGAAATAATGGAGGAAAGTAGGATCTTTGAGATGAGTCACAGCAGCTGCTGCACAGATCTAATTCTAGTCTTCTGACTTGGTTCCTCTTTCACTAAGTCTGCCATTCTCTGGTGGGGCAGCAGGCGTTTCTGTGCCTTGCAATGTAACTGTATAGTACAGAAAGCATGCTGTAGTTGACATGTATAGTGCACACGAGTGTCCTGTGTGTTTGCACATGCAGTAGAATATTTCTCTAATGATCTCTGACAAGAGGGATGAGCATCTGAAAGAAAATCTGTGAGTCATGATGGCTTAATAATTTGTTCCTTATGGGACTCTGCTGACCATGCAGTAATCTTGGCATAGCTGAAGTTTAGGGTAACAGGTTCTGTTACCCTAAGCGATGTGGCCACTTGCTTGGGCTCAACTGTCAGGGACTAACTATTAACTCTAATTGTTAACTAATTATTACCTCTGATCATGTGACCTTATACCAAACTTCTGCTTTCACTCCCATTTTGCAACTATTATTTTGAATAGTATTCATATGAGCGGGTCGTTTGTAGTCTGCGTCAGTGTCTGATTCTCCATGTGAAACGTCACCACTTCAGGATCTGCTTTCATTTCACTTCTTAGTGATATGGGAAAAATAAAAAAATATGGAATGCTAAAGAAATTTTGAAATATGGTAATTTGAAAGCATTGAAATTAAAAATGTTTTATAGTGATGTAGGAAGTATACACATACAAAAAATGTGTATTATATATCTAATAAATCCATAAACATAACAGACAAGATATAAACCAAAATATGCTGAATTGAACTGAAAAAATACCAGAACAAATTGGAAATTCAAGACTAGGTATTTTGGTCCAGTTCTGAGTATTTCTACAACTTTTATATTACAAATGTCATTTAAATTGCAATGTTCCTTGTAATTTTTCTGTTAGGATGCATTTTAAAAGTATGTTGAAATTTGTCTTTTAAATGTATATGTAATAATTATGCAAGTTTTTGTACATAGTACAGTTTAGGTATAGACTGTGTCATCAGTAATCACTGTTATAATTTTTTAAAATTTTTATTTGAAGTTTTTACCAAAAATATCTGAGAGTCTGCCCTTAGTCCATTATTCATTGTTCTAGGTTTCAACAGCAACAAAGATTCAGCTTCCATAGAGAACAAGTCAGGATAAAACCATCAATATCTTTCAGTATTCAAATATTTTCTTTTGGTTTTAGTACCTCTAAGCTTTGGAGGAAGAAATTAAATTTTGTCGTTCAGATGACCCTAGAATACTTGGTTCTGATCGCTTGAAAATCCATCTGAGTCTGACTAAGATAGAAATTTCTGAAATTGTGTTTCAAATGCCCATTGGACTTGTTTAGAAATTTGCTACTCTCCTTGCAGCTGCACTGGTACGGCCCAGACACGTGGGTCTGGGAAACCTACTGTCCAGCAGTTTTGCAAGAAAAGAATGTTATTTTGGAACATTCAACTCCTGTTGCCTAAATGATATTTTGGTACTAGCACTTTCAGCACTTGATGTCTTTACCATAGAAGAAAGTCTTGCTGTTTGTTTTTTGGATTTGGCAGATATAATTCCCTGCACTTTACTAATACAGTGCTTTATAGCATATTTGAGGATACTGTTTCTGGACAAAATCACTAGATTGCCCAGAATAGATGTCTAAGAGCAAACTGGTTTCCACCTTACCAAAGAAAAACTTGAAGCAGGTCTGATGGAAACTAGATTAATCCCATCATCAACAAACAAACAAATGCCCCACATACTTTAAAGTTTGTCCCAGTATGATTTAATTCTGTGAGGCTCAGCATTTGTTTATGCAAACCTGCAGTATTTAGTGGCATCAGCAAACTTTGTTTCATTAATATTTAGCCAAAGCAATTGTGTGCACAGGATCCTAGACCCATTCAAGGAAACATATTTTGAAACAGGATATTGAAAATAAAGTCCATAGGACAACAAAAGTCAGCTTACATGCTGATGTCAGCATCTGTGTGTGGTGATAAAGCCAAGCTCTTTCCATGATAAAGATAAATTCATATCCAAATCTTTAATAAAAAAAACCAAAACTGATGTTAGCTATTCCCATTAAAGTCAGAAGCGTCTTTGTAACACTTCCCAGAGACTCAATTGTTAGGAACAAAAGTTATGTCCTGTTAAGAAAAAAAAATTAATCACTCAAGTTATTACATAGGGTGTACTGTGTATTCCAGGTTCAAGCTTTATACTGAAGCCTTTGAAGAGGCTGCCCATACCTACCAAATGTTGTAATTGATACAGAATCACTGCCATACAACAGCTGCAATAACAAGGTGCTGCTGCCTTTACTTTAATCTACCTCTCTTTCTGCCAGTTTATTATGTTTTGAATTTATTCTTTTGTAGATCTGTGAGCTATCTTTCTTATGGAAATTAATCTTTTTAAAAGATTTGTACTCTCATTTTCAAACACTAATACATTCATTCAAGTATCCCATTATTCAGAACCAGCTGGCTTTTTATCTAGTGATATTTACTTCAAAAAGCCAAGTTAAATGGTATCATAGATTAATTCTCAGGGCACAGGAAAGCTTTTTTAGAGAAAAAGAGATTTGGTAATTACTTAGAATATCGCAATAAAATCACAGAACATGTCAAAAATGCGTTATATAATCTGTCATAATACGAAGCTTGAAAAAAATTAATTCACTGAATTGAATCTAATATGTAGCATCAGTATATGATTTTTAAGTGGAACATTAAGTAAGGATAAAACTTTGCTGTGATTTATAATAAGCTATGTCATGATTTTTAGTTATGTGTTTTTTCTTTGGAGAAGGCACTGAAACTTCAAAAAGGGCATTATCCACTGAAATTTCTTACATAAATCAAACTCGAAATAAGACACATTTTACAATTCAATTTAAGATCCCACAGAGACAATAATGTTGCAAGCTGTGCATTTTGCAGAGTAATATAGTAATGTCTAGTTTGCATTTTTGAAAAACCAAATTAATCACACTGTATTGAATATGTTGAAGCAAACCTAAAATTCATCTATTATTAAAAAACTTGTGCAACAAACACAAACTATATTTTATACATAAAGGACAAACTCATTTATTCATTAGGTTAAAACACTTGGAGTTTGCATTTTGTAGCTACTAAGGAAGTGACATTTGCTATCTGTTCTCTTTTTTAAAGTTTTCAAAGCATGTTCAGGCTAATCTGCTTGAAAAATTGTGCTAATACTTTAACACAGTGTCAATCCTGAAGGCTGAGCAGAAATCTCTGTGGAAACTAAGTGTAGTCTGGATATTTAAGTTTTCTTTTTTAGTGAATCACTTTACAGGACAAATGTTCCTTTATCATATATCTCTTATTTAAGTAACATATTTTATCCCTTGAAAGGTTAGCCACAAGATAATAAACTTTTTAGCCAGTTTTTAGCATTTGTACATCCTTTGAGCTAACATGCCTGGGCACTGCTTTGAATTAGGACTTGTATCTGCACTCAGCTGTGCTCAGACTGGTACATCAGAGCAACCAGAATGAAATTTTGGCCTTTATCAAGTCTTACTGACTTCAATGGAAACAGGATTTCAGTCTTAATTTCTTAAAGGGAAAGATATTTTAAAATTTTTTGTAGATGTTTTTTCTGTTTTAGAGTATAATTGTGGAATTATGTATTCTATATCTTGCAGGACATATAAGCTGCATGCCAAATTTGTATGCCAAGTGTCAGGTGCTTCTACTTGTAACTCCATTTCTAGGAATACTGGTCTAACTTCCTATGGCCTCTAGACCAAATTTGAATTCTAGGATTTGATTTCTGGGAGAATTCTTACCTGTTAGCAAGTTCTCTGTGTATTTATGTCTTGATGATCTAAAAGTGAGAAATGCAGCTTTTTATTTTTGTTGGAAATCTATATTGACTGTACACTACAGAGATTGTTTAGAAAGACAAGGTTTCTGAAAAATGTTCACTTGCATTTTAAAGAAACAAAAATCTTAAATCAGAATAAAAAACTTTTTGGAATTTGAAAGAAAAATTTTGCATGATCTTTCCTGAAGCATCTGAAAAACTTCTGGTCCTTGTCCAATATTTTAGTTCAAGGTCTAAGCCTAAATACTTTTTAATCCAAAAGTAACATGGTTGGTTGGTTGGTTGGTTGGTTGGTTGGTTGGTTGGTTGGTTTTAAGCAGCATAAAACACATTGCTAGATCCAGTAGTAAAAAAATTTCAAGCAGCTTTCAGGTTCTTGGCCACTGTAGTGGAATCCAGATCTCCAGCTGAGGTGTATTTTTTTTGAGAAACTTAGGATTAGTGATAACCTACCAATGGCTGATACAACCCCTGCAACCATGGCATGGGTGTGGAACTACATGATCTTTAAGGTCTCTTCCAACCCAAATCATTCAGTGATTCTATCATTCTATTCTGGGCTGATCAATATGAATTGCTAATGTGTCATCTTGTTTGTAGGGCTTAAGTCTGTGGGATATAACACACGGAAACGTCTTTATCCAGTGGGTGTGCAGAGGACTGAACACAGGTTGCTGAGAAGGCATCTAACCCACCTTGTTATTACATAATAGCCATCAGTTATACACTGGTCAAAACTTGTCAGAAAGCACAAGACTTGGGAACAGAGGTTATCTTTCTCAAAACTGTACCCACAGTTCTGACCTGGAGAACACTGTCACCAATTGAGTCAAGGCAGGGTGAAGAAAAAGTACTTTTTGGCTACCTGTTGACTCTCCTGTTATGTAACTCCCCTCATCTCTGATCAGATGAATTATTGATCACAAAGAAAGGTTGATGGAGCTAGGAAACATAGTAAGTTGTATGTTTACGTCTTTTTCTTACCATTGAAAGAGTGCAACATTCTGATTTTTACTAAATGAGATCTGGATGTAAATACCCGGCTAGGAATTTTGTCTAAGACACAGTTAAAGATATTATTTAAAGTACACTTAAAAGATGTGTGCATTCTTCACAAATCAGCTTGATATAAGACACAGGAATGACTACAATGAATAAGATTCATGTGGGCTTGGTAAAGTTCAGAGTACTAAGTCTTGGTATAATAGCTTAGGTGAACCTCCTTGTCCTAGAACTATTAAAAAAAAAAAAACAAACACCAAAAAACAACTGTAAAGCCAATATTGAATAAATTATCATAACATACTATCATTTAATGAAAACAGACTTTTTTGTCAAACACTGGCTCGACTCTTTTGTCTCTTCCACACTAGGTGAAAATTTTTGCCACTAGAGATGGTTATAGGTAACAGTGATCCAGACATCTTTTGAGATAAATAAATACTTTGTGTTAAGTAACTTTATGACGATGGTTTCTTTTAATTTTAAAAAGGAAACAAAAATACCAAAATAAATTAAAAACACCCTCCTCCCTCCCCCAATCACAAAAATCCAAGGAAATATTTGAAAAATTTGCTGTTTAAGATGTATCACATTCACATTCCTACCCTCTTAATCCAATTTCATACTTTTAGCTGCCTTTGTGTGAATATTTTACCTTTGATCATTTTTGTAAGGCTCCAGTCAGAAAAACCAGCAGCAGTTCTGAGTAGAGCAGGGTATCACTACATAAATAGAGAATGATAGTAGACTAAATCTCACAGAGAAAATTATCCCTTTTGCCTAAACAACACCAATTGTGAGAAACAATTAAAACAAATATGCAATTATATGTAGACCTTTCTCACTGAGGGAAATTCCTTGTAGCCTATTGTCTGTATATATGTACTTGTTTCTTTCAGTGTTTTCACACTACATGGCCTTTAGGGCCAGGAATGTCCACTTGCTCTAACTGTCACATATTATTACTACTACTGTTATTACTAGTCATACTACTTGTAACTTTTTTCACTGTCATCCTGAGAAAACAATAAATCATGTGCAAAAACAATTTCAGCAGTCCTGAAACAAGACTTAGGATCCATAAACTCTTAGGTAAGATTTCCTCCTTGAAGTAACAAAATGGTATGATCATCTGTCTTGGGACATGGAACTATGGAAAAAACCCTAAAGGCTTAAGTGTACGATGAAGTTACTGTAGCATATTGAAGTGCTGAATAACAGCTGAGATGTAATCATGATTCTCACTCCAAGCCCAGCACAACGTACATGTTATTCTTGATCGAAGGAAGCACATCATGATTTTGCTTGCTGGGCTAAACATGAGTTTGAGCTGGTAGGCAAATATGCTCCATTTACAAATCCAAGTATGTGAAAAGAAGATATTTTCTAGTAAAACTCTAATTCACAATTTGTTGTACCATTTATGTATTTACACATTTTGCTTGTGCGTGTGTGTGTGACATAAAGGTAGAGGTGTACACACAAATGCCTACACGTATGTCCAAATAACATTGAAGTAATGAAGTTTTGCACCTAAAAGCTAGAAAACGGTATTTTTTAAGGATAATACTAATACTAATAATAATAATATCATCATCATCACCACTGTATTTCTTTGAGACCTGAGCCTATTACATGCTGCAAATTTACATAAGGAATATATAAGACCTAAAAATCAGAGACTTTATCAGGATAGTCATGAGAGAGCAAAATCAAAGCTGTACAGGCAACTCAAAAGACAATTCCTCACAAAGCTTTGAGTTAGCACCTGTTTCCCAAAGGAGGGGGAAATGGCTCTGTGAGCCTCAGAGCTTGTGCAGCCTTCTGGCTTTTCCACAGTAGTTTTCTAGTGTGGAAGAGACACAGCATCGATTCAGAAACCTGTGTCCAGCTCCATGCTGCTCATCAAGCCGATATCTCAGCAAACATAAGTCTCCTTTTCTCTGAAAGGGAAACACAGCCATGTTCTCTGGAGAGCACTGAAACTTGCTGCAGCTGGTGGAGTTTCATGTAGCCAACTTGCAGTTGTTTTCCCAGAGAGCATAGGGATGCAATTGCTATGAGACCTTGCAATTAACTTTGCTTAAGACTGGATATTAATTTTTTGATCAATAAGGACTGATTTTTGATAATTTAGACTTTCTTCCTAAGAAAACGACTAAAATTTCAGTGAGTAAAAATCTGAAAAATTATGTTCAAGAAGGCATTCTGTGTGCAGCCTTTTAGAGCCAACTGCACTGTTAAGAGTTTGTGCAGCATTTGTGCTGGAAATTGAAATATTCCTCTTTAGTTCAGCAATTAAAAAAAATCATCAATAAAGTTGAATCTCTGTAATATGTCAACCTCCCTTCATCCCTGGTGCATCTTCTTTGGAATAGATTGAACATGATTTTACAGAGGCTTTCTCACTTTTAATTTCAGTGCTTTCAAGCCCAATGTATCTTGCTTCTCTTATTTTTTCATATTGTAACACAGCTGAAACAGGTGAGGCAAATTGTGGACTAGTTGACAATTATGTCTATCTACTAGAAGAAATTAGGAAGCTTAGCATTCTCACTTTATGCATTTTGTCTATGCAATTAATTTTTGCACTTTCTGTGAAAATCCACACTGAGGATTTTCTAGTATTTGTTTTTCTTTAGTTTATACAGGACTGTCAGCCGTACTTAGATGTCCTGAAAATCTGACTTTTCTTCTTGAGTTAAAGGGGCAGTAATTAGGCTATTATTTTTCAAAACTTTTGAGAATTTTTTTTAAAGAGAAAGAGATGGGGGAAGACAAGTAGAATACATACATGGTATATTGCTTTGGTTTACTTTTCTTGCTTCTGAGCACTGCTAATATAGAATTAGAGGCTGTAAAACTCAGATGAGAAGTAATGAGGATCAAAAAATCAGCGGCCACACCAACTGAAGAATTGCCTGTATCAGACCAGTGTTGATATTAATCACAAAATCCTATCCAAATCCATATTTTCAGGAAAGCTTAGGCACTTCCTCATAAGCGTGAATCACTTAGAAGCTCAAACTTGTGTCTTTCACCTCAAATGAGTTTTGGACCTCTCTGTTTTAGTTTTCCCTGTGCTAAAAACGAAGCCTTTTGTACTGTTATACTGATTATGCAGAGCAACAAACTGAATGAGGATAACTTCTTTCTCAATAAACTGAAGTAACAGGATCTTACACCAAAAAAAACCATATTTCTCAGAAAATTTTCTAAACATGTTCTTATAGACTACTGAGCCAGGCATATTCACTCTTACCTGTTCCTTAAGCATACAGAAATATTAATTTCCACATTGACATGAAATGACTACATATAGTAATGTATTAATTATCTCTTGAACGGACAATTTTTGTACAAAAGCACATACCACTGTAATCGAGATGTTTGCAAAATACTTTGTGATGTTCATTGTGTTGAGAGATAAGGAAAATGTAGTTTTGGGTGGTTTTTGGTTGACTTATGATGGTTCATTATTCTTTATATTTTAAAAACTCTTCCTCAACTAGCTGTACTTCCAGCTTTCTGGTCAGAAGTTAACCTATTTAACTAGTTATACCTGACAGGAAAATGGGGTCAGGTTTTTATTTTCCTGAACACAGTGCATACAGCACACCTGATTTTTTATTTCTTGATGGTGCCACAAATTTATTTTTGGATATCTAAAATTGCATTGTTATCTTTTAAGATCATATAACCATAAAAATAAACTGTTTTTTATCTATGAAATTAGCACAAGTTAGGTATTAGTAAAAGGAGACAAATGGAAAATCTATTTTTAGGTAAATGTCACATAGCCTGTAACTGAGTTGCTGAGCTTTCAGTTGTCTTGGACAGTTTCATTATTCATTAAATTGAATTTTAAAAAGCTTTTCCTGTGTTAATCTTTTTTGGTGAAATAATGAAGGATTAGTATAAAATATCTATATTCTATGGGATTCATTGTAACTGTAAAAAAATTCTTTCACTTATTAACTTATATAAATTCAGTATTTCCTGATTAATGATTAAGCCTATACTCTGGTATTCAGCATTTAGAATTCAATCTTATTTCCTGGAATTAACAGTTTCTTCTACAGTTTTTATTATCAGAACATAAATATGGGAAAAGTAAAGTGGGTACAAATTTGGCTTATGGTGCAAAGTGCAGCTATAATTTTTTTTGCCATTGCCACAAAACAAGCATGCAATAAAATTAAAACAGTGAATGAAGCAGTCTACATGACTGAGGCTACTAACTGTTTTTCAGATTTTTACTTTTGTCAGCAAAGAATAAAGAATATGTTAATTCAAAGGTCCTTTTGGCTTCTGCTTTATATATTTCTGTAGCAAAATGTTTATCAGAGGATGGGGGGGTGGTTTGTGTGTGTTGTTTTTTTTTTTTGTGTGTGTGGTTTTTTTTTTTTATTATTTTTTTAATTTGCTACTGCGCATGTATATAATCTGTTATGATAATAGCAAAACTACAAATACCAGACCCATCAGGCTACTATTTTAGAGAAAATTACAAATACTTCTAATTAAGAGTCCACATTGCTCATGGACTATTTAAGAGCATCAACGTGATTTTATAACCAAAAACCCCCAAAACAATGCAAAACTTTGTGAGGGGGTAAAAAAGAAAAGAAAAATCCTTACGTAAAGCCAAATACAAATGGTTACAGGGAAGACTTGGGAAACCTACTTTTCCATATTGTAGTACTTTCTCTCTTGATCACTTTGTGATCTCAGAAGAGGTAGCAATCCAAACATCAAAAATATTAGACAGATGCTGTTTACAAATGGCAAAGTTTTGGCTTTTTTTTTTTCCCTTTAATGATGTAACAGTAACGTAGAGACCTTATAAAAATGCCTTTGTCTGTAGACGTGTCCTTTATACAGTCTCGCAACATTCGTGTATTGCAGATAAATTGTACATTTGATATTAGGAAAATGAATTATATAGAAATCAAATCACAAATTTATAAAAATTCAAAGATTAAAGCCAGCAGTATTTGATTTGGGCAGTTTATGAAATGGTTTTCTCACTGTCAGGATGGTAAGATTACCAATTTTTAGCATGTTGATTATGCATATTTTCCAGTGGACATAAATAGCTTAGATCGTGAATAGTCCACTTCAGAAAAATGAGCCAACACAGCTGATACTGATGCTTTGTTTGGTAATTGTTGCTGAGATACAAATTGTTTCAGCAAACACAGAAGATAACAGAGACTAAAAGGAGATCAGTAGCACACACACACAAAAAAAAAGTGGCTTGAGTTGTTAGTGGGAAATCACTCTTTTGTGTTTTTGCTGTGTGATATTGCTTATGTGTATTTTGGTACATGAAACTATTCCTGAGTCAGTGCTGGGGTTCACTTGCCTAACGACGTGCTTGAATTGTTCTCTGGAATTCCATAAAATATCGAGTTTTCCATGTGAAAGAAAGGGGAAGAGCCAATGGGCCTGGCAGATAGCCTAATTTTAATTTCTAAAAACCATTATAGTCAAAAAAAGTTTGACTTAGTTGCTTAGGCATAGATATATCTACTATGCTACTACCTTAGATACCCTTGATTATCCTGGTTGATCTACACCTCCTTGGGATCTCCTGCAGGTGCTGTGTGGTACTCACCAACCTTGTAAGGCATGATGCAAATTCTGTTGGCCGTCTCAGGAGTTGTGTCTTTAGGCCATTGAACTGAGTCTGGGAGAAGAGTCACTGTAGCCTTTGGAAGCAGCAGATGCAGATTCAGCTGACCAAAGATAGGCCTGTCTCCCACAGAGTAAGCTCAGCAGAACCTTTTGGCTGGATCCCTGTTGACTATAGCAGGAACTAAAGTGTTCAGCTCACACTGTGCGAACAGAAATTTAAGCAAACTGAATCCTAATGGGGTCGGAATGAAAAAAGGAAAAGGAGTCTGCAAATAAGAGTAATGAATATAAAAACGAACCTGGTATGTTTAGATCAGTGTTTGTTTGCAGGGCTGACATTGTACACTAGTTTTCTGCTTCATTTTCTTTTTCTTGGCTGCATTACCTTCTAGTCCAGAATTGTTTCAATTTATTATTACCATCCTTAGCTACCTAATTGTGCTACTAATGAATACAAATAATCCAGGCATCAGGCTTTTACAGACCCACTTCAGTGTACAAATAATGGTTTGTTGTGTAACTGCTGATTATGGGAGAAGGTAACTCACATTATGGAAAATATGTGCTGAAATATTACTGATGAGGAAAGCAATGGATTCTGTACTATACCTTTTAAACTGGGAAAAAGTATTGTCATTCTTGTTCCATTGAGTTGTCCATCATGAGAAAATGTGAGATCATCTGAGCCTGGTTTTTAAGCTTGTGTACTTACACATTTGGAACTTCATTTCAATATTTTGAGTGCCTGTATTAGCACTATCACATATGAAATACATAGTTGGCTACCAAATTGCCTATTCAAGTACATATGTATGGGGTTTGAGCACTCAACATTAAGCATTTGCATTTCAAAATTGGATCCCTTGTGCTTGAAAGCCTTGAAAATGGTACTCTATGGTCAGCCTAGTGCAGCATCAATTGAAATGCTGTTTGAATGCAATGTAGAGCTTCCAATTGCTGCTTCAGAAAGTGTTATGCTGAATCTGGAACACTTTGCATAATTTAATTAATTATGCCACTAAAAACTGATTTTCTCTCAATTTAAAGCAAACAGCTTTTATGAGGGTGAACTGCAGCACCCAGGGATATCAGGTGTCCAAGCTTTTAATCCTATTACAAAGACTTGACAACCACTGATGGAAACTGGAAAAACATAAGCCTCCAGCAGGGCAACAAGTGAAGAGGAAGAAGGCAACAGATTTTTAATACTCTTTGAAACCACTGTATGCATTAAATCAAAATCAAGTGTAAAAAGTGACCGAACTGGTAGCTTTCACATTGTTGTGCAGACAGTGAATAGGGTCTAAAGAATAACACTTATTTTGCTTTGACATTAATGAAAATAACTGTTTCCTCTAAGAGGAAGAGTGTTTTGTTTAACTAGCATAAGAAAAACACAGTGAATGGCCAAGATTATCTGTATCTGTGTCTGTTCACTTAAAGTGTTCAGGAGCTGAACAGTCGAAAGTTTGAAAGTGGTTTCTAATGTTGTGGATTGGATTCTGTCTGTAAATCATTTTCCATATAAGCAAATCTTAACAGATGATTCCAGACTACAGATATTAAGGACACTGTCACTAAATGCTAGCCTTGATACTTCGACTTTCTGAAACTTGTCTTCTCTCTTCCAAATTATTATTGGGTTCAATATCGCACCAGAACAGCAGAAACTGTAATTTTGAGGCAGAAAAGAGTACTGATTTAGAAAAGCTCTAATTTCTGAGCCACATAAGCAGAGCCATAATTGGCAAACTATGACCGACCTTGCAAAATTCTGTGACCAGGTTAGGAAGGGTCACAGAAGAATTGACTCCGTCTCCATATCAAACATCAGCATGTAACATGAAATTAACTGCACTGTAGAAGATCTTGCTGATAAAAAATAGGGAAAATATCTCATTACTAGGAATTCAACAGCCTTATGAATGTAAACATCTTCCTTATAATGCTAAAAATATTCATGTAATAATTAATATATATATATTTATGTGTATATATGTATTATTTGTATTCTTCATATATATATATATATAAGAGATGCTACACCTGGCTCCAAGGGGAAACAGGAGTTAGTAGGGCTCATTGAAAGAGCTTTAACCTAGATTTAAAGGGGGAAGGGATAAAATCAAGCTCATTAGAGGTGTCTGGAGGAGGCACACCAGTGTTTAAAGGACAGTGTTTTACCAAGGTCTTTTGCTCTGCCATCTCACTGGAGGCAGAGGATGGAGAGCCATGTGGTGGCAAAGACTGCAAAGTGGGTTATTGATGTGTCAGAAATTGCAGAAGTACCTAAGAATAGTCATGTAGGAATTACTTGTCTCCCCCAAAAAGGTGGGGGATCAATAGGCCAGCTGAAATGCATCTAGCTCTATGCACACAGCATGGCCACCAAACAGGCAGAGCTGGAAGCCATTGTTCAGCAGGAAAACTGTGGGAGAGTTGCCAGCACAAAGACATGGTGGGATGATGTCCACAAGTGTAGTGCTGCAATGGATTGCTATAAATTCTTCAGAAGGGATAAGCAAAACAGCAGGGTGGGGCAGACCTGTATGTTAGGGAGTCAAATACATGCATCACAATGGTAAAAAGCAGAAAATTAGAGAATATAAAACTAAAAGGAAAAAAAGGTGTTTTTCCAGATAAGATTTAGCTGCTTTACTATGTATTTAAATGTATGTTCATGCTTTTTGAGAGTGTATTAGTTCTCAACATACAAGAAAACATCTTCACTTGTCAGAGGTCATGAGATTCGAGTCATGTATTTACCGGCTCAAGGATGTTCATGGCATAAAGGTTATGAAAATTTCTTGTAAAATAATAAAAGTATCTCATATAATTGATTCTTTTCATTGTTTCATAAAATTGCTTTGTTTGATTGCAGGAGACTTTGGACTGAATTTTCATTACCTACTTCTGAACAATTTACACTGGGATTGAGACAGTATTGAGCTAATGAGTTAGAATTTATATTAAGCCTTAACTGTCTTCCTGAAGTAACTAGGGAAAGAAAATCATGGCAATAATGGAGTATTTTTCATTATAAACTATGTTGTACAGCTTTTACAATCAGGTTTTTAATAGATCTAGAGAAATTAAATTGGAATTCTACCAACTTCTGTGCTTTTGTCATCCAATGAGAACGATGTTAAAATATGTCAAGACTAATAGGCTTATCCACTTTCTACTGAAGTAAGAAGGAGGTGGAGATGTTCCTGTTGTTTTTCAGGCTCGGTTGTTCATTAAAGAGCAGAATGTATGTAGAAAAACATTCAGAAATATGCACTTTGCTATAATCCATAATGCTAAATAGAAGCTGAGCATAGATCAAATACATCTTGACTTATGTCATCCTAAAGTCCCTATCAAGAGATGCTCCCATGAAAATAGTAGACATTTTCAAAGTCAGGAGGTTGAAATTGTGCTCTGCATAAAAAAGGAAGCAATCATATATTGCTGATGGGTATATTAATACTGCTGAGAATGCATGCATATATCCATATTTATTAATATATTCAAACATTGTTTATTGATTGTGTATGGTAAATAAACTCATCCAGTGAGTGTATAGATTACTGTGTATGCATAAACATACATACACTCAATCTCAGCATTATATCTAAGTACACACCAAGAATAATACAGTTTGCCAGGTTTGGAGATCTTAACCTTTTCATTGTGTATAAATATACAAATTAGTAATGAGATATTAGTTATTATTGTCCTTTATACAGAGTGCATCGTACTGTCCTTTAATTGTATCTGATTTAATTCTATGGTTATTTTTTATGAGGTAGTCTGCAATAGTGAAAAAGAGTGTTTCTCAAATAAATGGACTATTTCTCATCTCAGTACTTGTTTGTCCCCATTCTTCTTTGCTGTTAGTCTGTTCCACTACCAGAAGACAGCAAGAATAAATGTAATCCCTTAAATTTTTATTAATAATATGAAATAAAAATTGAATCATCAGCCAAGCATATATGCGTGCATGTTGGTGCCCTCAATAAATTAATTTTTTAATTACTTCAAAGAATGTTTATTTATTCACAAATACACGACACAATATAACTGTAGTTTGAATTTTAATTGGCATAACAGGACATATATTTGTTAGACATCTTGCAGGCAAAAATATTCTCTCACATATTAAAAAGTGCCGTATATAGTTTTATTTTCTGAGAAAAGTCTATGTACAATATACACAAAACACAGACTTCATGTGCATGAGCACAACTCTAACACTTTAAGTTTGTGTGGTACCTCTTAACTTTAAAAAGTTTTTCTTACATACCTCTTTCAGAGGGTGGAAAAAACCCCAACCCCAGAGTCCTTCCCCCAAACCACATATTAAAAAAAACAAAATTAAAAATAAATTACCACTAGCAAAAAAGGTTAGAATGCTGACCTTGCTTCCAAATTCAGAAATTGAAAATTTGGAGTCTTCATTCATCCAAATAATATATATTCATTCCCCACAGGCAGCAGTGATGGTTCTTGGGATAAAGAAAAACTTCAGTCTCCCCCCACCCAAGGATCACAGGCCTCTGTTAACCACCCCAACTTGCCTGGACAGCATAATGTTCCAGTTAGCCATCCTCTCAACCCTCTTCAACAGAACCACCTCCTGCCAAATGGTACGGGTTGACATCTTTCAGCACTAACATCAGCAGTTTTCTAGTTCCTGTCTCTTTTTTTTTGTGTTCAAATAATTAGGCAATGGAAAATCAAGGATGTGCAGAGTACTGGAATGCTTCCTTTAAAGTATTAAGCAGGGGAAGTGGAGACAGTAAAGAGCAAATATGTATGCAATAAAATTGATACTTGAAATAGCTGCTAACCTGGACATCAGCGGCATAATGACACAGTGCCAAGTCACCTTACAACAGGTATCAAAAACTATAATAAATAGTCATTGCTTAGCAATGATATCATACATTACACAGATATGAAAAACTAAGAGGTCCAATAGCCTCTCCTTGTGGCTAGAAACCCTCCTAGTGATTCACCCCTGCATCTGCCAGAAGAGAACTGACATAGAGCTGCTTTTTCCTGCAATGTGAACCATCTTGTCACCTGTCATTTGAATGTTGTCCATCAGGAGACAAAAGAATACAGTGCTTAAGAAAAGATGCATAAATCTATTTCCCTGCTTTTCTCCCCAACAGGGTTGGAACTTCCTTTTATGATGATGCCCCACCCGCTGATTCCCGTGAGCCTACCTCCAGCCTCTGTCACGATGGCAATGAGCCAGATGAACCACCTCAGCACCATCGCCAACATGGCAGCAGCAGCACAAGTGCAGAGCCCTCCATCCAGAGTGGAGACATCTGTTATTAAGGTAACTATAGAACAAACCAAACTGAACCAAACCAAAAAGCACCAAATTGTAGCCCACTCCCAACCACCATAAATATCATAAAGGTGTATAGGTGTCAAATGTTCAAGGCAAGTCATCAAGTCAGTAAATACAAGAAAACTGAGTGTGGTGACTCAGAGAGCACAACAGGCTACTGGTGGCCACTGTTACCTTCTCAGTTTCCCTCCATCTCTCTAAATCAATGTTAAAGCAACACTCAAATTGAAGCATTTTCATACACAGCTTCTGATTACTCATATTTCATAGTCTGTAATTTAATGTTCCTTGAGATATCATGGAAAAAAATTACTCTTAAATCATAAAGGATTGTTCTCCCAACTTCAAGCATTTCAGCTGAAATGCTTTAAGTTACCTGAAGAAGGTTGAAAGGTTTGATATTTTACATGTGCAAAAACTAAATTTTCCAAATCCCAGAACTAATAAGAATGAAGTAGCACAGAACAGTCCCAGTAATCTGCAAGTCAGAACTGTAGTATTATGGGGATATCTAAAAAATATCTGATATCTGAACTTGTCTACCTATTTCAGGTTTTATTTGTGGCCTTTAATTAAATTAATCTGGTTATAGAGGCATTTACCGGAAGCATGGAGGTTTTTTTTGTGTTACTGAAGGTGATCTGTTTTAATTTTAAAGACATTTCATTTTAAAAGACATTTCCCTGTTACTATTCCATAATTATTACTTGATCTTTATTCAGATATCTACATTTTGCCTCTTATCCTTCTTTAGTTCTAATAAATGAGAAAGAGGAAGTACACAAACTTCTGTTCTTTTATCTAATGTATCTTGGAAATAGAAACACAAAAGCAAGTTTATGTGGTTTTTCAGGGCTATGTTGGAAATATGTCCGTTCATGCAATTCCTTTGACAAAAAATAGGTGAACTAGAATCTCTTGGACCTTCAAATCAGAAGTTACAAAAGTTTTCAAGTTCATGATGATTTAAGTAGAGTGAAGAGGTCTGACTTTATTAAGACATTCAACATGCTGGCGCACCGTTCTTCTTTAACCCAACAAGCACAGAACCGCAAAGAACTGTTCAGTTAACAGTCAACAAATCTATGTTTTTATTGACCTAGAAATATATGGTCTGATGGCCTAATTTAGTCACCAAAACTTCCAAATGTTGGGTCTTCTTTGAAGGCCTTCAGTGGCATCCCTTTCTCACTTTTGTTGACATGAGGAGTTAAGATATTGGTTTGAGAAGAATTGTTTATTTAGGTGGTATGCCAACACGATTCGATCTCACCCTAGTTTCTATCTTGCCCATATTTTAGGGATATAAGCAGTCTGCTGCTAACTAACTGATTACATGGTGATTTTTTGAGCCTTTATTTTTCTATTTTTACTTGATTGGTATTTAGTAAGAGTTACATGATACTAATGTTCTCTGGAACACACATGGTGCTTTATTTCACTCTAAATTTATTTTCTTAATTGGTACAGTGGCCACTGTTACTACAGCGGTATCTAAAAAATGAAGATTGAGGTGTAGCACATGCTAAATGACACCTGACATATGAGTTACTGTGCCAACAAAACTTTGTTTTCACTGTCTTCATGCTATTTCCCCACCTTTCATTTTCTATGAGGTATTTGATTTAATATATGAGTATAAAATTTGACCTTCATGAGCATTGGTAACCTTCTGTTTCTAAACGTTACCAAGCTGACTTCTAGCTTGTAAAGCTGATTTACAAATTGTTGTAGCTATTAAAACTGCCTAAGTTACCTTGGCCCACATTTCAATATGTCTATGGGAGCATATTCCAGTGTGACCTCTATCTTTGCCTCCGGTTACCACAGTCAGGTACATTGGAGTACAACAAATCTCATAGGCCATGTAAAAATGGTTTCTTTTTGTGGAAAGCCTAGGTCCTGATCTGTTGACAGATCTAACCCCATTATGGGAACATTGCTGGACCCAGGAAGCTCTTAACTGAGAAGTACTTTTGGCTCATGTGATCTAAACCTGTCTAGGAGGTTTAAAACTATTGGGCTCTGAAAAGGACATGTTGTCATCATAACTGTGTATATTATTATAAATGTGGGCAGTCTCATACTAGAAAATTTTCCTTATCCTGGGGGTCCTTTACGTCTTAACAAGTTCCTTTTTGTAACTCTTTTGTAACTCTATTTTCTTTAGCAGAGATGGTTTCCTTATGATCTAGGTGAAGACCTTGAAAGTACCTAGCAATTTAGGCTCTCTGAAACATTCTATCAGCACGTTGTAACTTGAAAATCATAATTTCTTTCCAAAAAGCTTGCTTATTTAAGCATTTGTTTGTATTAATAATCAACAGTATGTATCAATGTCATTTTTGAAAATTCAGCTCTCATATTCATGCTAATTTAATATTCATTGTAGCTGCCAATTTTTGCATAACTCCTGGCATAACATCCTGTACAAGTTACTTGACAAACCAGGTTTCATGTTCCCATCTGGTTTGCACATAACCATAATATAAAAATATGTGGATTTCAATGAAGTGTTTTTAAATGACCAAATTAACCTAAATTCTCTTTAGAAAAGTGTGCACATATGAGGATAAAATGCACTTTTTTTTTGAAGTTTGTACTAATAAGTTAAGGATTTTGGGTCCTTTATCTAGAACATGACATTACCCAAGTGCTGCTGAGATTTCTTCAGTCAAGGCCTGTGACACATTGCTCACAGTTCATTTCTACTGCAGGTGAATCCATAAACACAAGTTTTTAATCTGTCACTCAATCCACTTCTAAATGTAAGATCTTGATGCACATAGTTATTTCAACAGTACTATAAGGGCTAAGGAACTTACTGTTTCCTACTCATTCCTGCAGCCCCATTGTGGTACAACATATGTCTATATTTATGTCCTCTGTTATTATCTATTGCAGATGGATATGGTCATGTGGATAGAGGTAGCACAGCCAACTAATTATGTTCCTTTTTTTTTAATACTGAACAGGATTGAAACATAAACCCCAGAAACTTAAAAGCATGAGGTCATTGTTAGGGGATTTTCTTCCCATGAGGAAGGACATAGTGTCACTGGCAATTTACCTGCTCTTCTCTAGGCATAGTCAGAGGCTGTGATTTTAATGTCCATTGAATTATATGCATTGAGCAGTTGAGCAGGAAACTGTAATCTGCATACTTCTTGAACCTTGTGCTGGCAATGTAATGTTTATGAATAATAACTTATACTACAATCAAAATAAATATCTTCAAGAATAAATGTAAGTGAGAAGGTCCAGCCTCCTTTTTCTTTATTTTTACAGGAATGGATAAACAGTGCAGTTGCTCTCTTTCATGAAACTGTTTGTTATTAGAATTATAGCTTCCAGTTTTTTACTGCTATTATTTTCAGATATCTTGGGTTTGTTTTCAGTATGGTTTATATGAAATAAAATTATTTATTGAATATAAATGTATAAAATGAATATATTTTTCATTATGGACTCATTTTTTAACCCTAATTTTTCTGAAGTATTTTCTTCTTAGTGTCAGTGTTTCCACAAATTGAAAAGTTTTTGGATCACTCATCTCAGAGTCTGTAGTTGTAACCTGAAATGACAGCATAGATTTGAAATTAGAGTACAGCATGTTTGCCAGTGTAAACTCTGCTTGAAAGTTAGAAGGCCTGTGAGAAATTTTGACTCTGAAAAGTAAATCAATAGTAACCATATCTAATTAAGTAACAAAGAACAAAATTAAGTCTTAGAAAATCAGAGTCTTCAGATTATGAACAACCAGGTTCATTGGGTAGAAGAATTGCCTTTGTGAACAGTGCCACAGTAGATGACTTGCTGACCTTTCCTTCCAATTCACTGACTTCACAGCTAGTGCTGTTATCTTTAAACTCACAAAGCTTCAAATGCCTTTCTATTACTGGGCAATATTTCATTTCTTCATGATAAGAAGTTGGAATAAAGCTGAGATCATGTACTAACTAAACATTTTATCCTGGTGTATTCAGGAGATGAGACAAAGACAAAATTACAAGGGAAGCCTTACAAAGCAACAGCTTAGATTTGGCAGTGAACTCTGAGCCCTAAAATCTTCAGAATTATATTTCAGAAGAGTGCTGTGCCCTTTCGAACATAAGACGAACATTAGATGTCTTTTTGTAATGGAATGTTTAGATATATGAGTTGGATGAATAAGAGGAGAGCAACAACAAGCAGGGACAGCAGATTGTGACAACAATGAATTGCAGTGAGTGTGACAGCTGTGACCTGGGGATGCTTTAGACATGAAATGGCTTTCATCACCTGCCCATGGTTTCAAAGGCTCAGCTTGTTAGCAATTTCACTACATCAATTTTTTTCACTCAGCAGAAAGATATATGAAAATATAAAGGACATACCTTATATTAATAGCAACTTGAAATTACATAGTAAAAGTTAGAGCAGCAGAATGCCAGAATCAAAAATTGCAATTTATCCATATGTGACTAATACTTATAGAAAGAATTAAGGATAAAACAGAAGAAACCAATACCTTCAGCTGAAAAAGTGGCTGTCTCCACTGCATAATGAATATATCAGACCAAACTTTGCTCATTTCCTCGCATATATCACAGCACTGGTTGTGTTACACTATTTTATACCTTTTTTAAATCTTTCTATATATAGATAGATAAATTCCTGTGATCCAGTTATGGAAGTTTACTGTTGACTTGTTTAACAAAGGTACCTGCTGACAGATTTTATTTTTTAGAATAACTCTCTTTATAGGACTATTCTGACATGAAATTTTATTTTAGCATTCACTCACTTTTTCACTTTTCATTGGCAGTATGTGTGTTCCTGTTGATGTAATTTAATGTTCCTATCTGGTTTTTTTCCCCATAATAGATGAACGCAGTTGGTCGGAGCCTGGTACTAATAACATCCAGGTCATGGGTTTAATACCCATGTAGGCTGTTCACTCAAAACCTGGACTTGATGGTCCTTCTGGGTCCCTTCCAACTCAGACTCATGTGTTTCTGTGATTGCTTCCCAAAAAGTCCAAATAATAGCCAAAGAGAAGAAATACGTCACTGCCATACAGAAATGTCTCAACAGAGTACATTTTAATGTCTCATGTCAGACTGGTGGCGAGCAGGTCCGGAGAACCTGTAAAGAAACAGAGTCTAAGAGGAAAAAGGGCAAGTTCACCTCACTGATCTGAATCTTGAATCCTGTGTTGATGGCAAAAGTTTTCTATAGACACTTCTGTGCCTTACAGGAAAAGCATTATGCAGACAGTGGCAGCATTCCTGTGAAGCTGGATATACTAATACGTGTTTTAGAGACAGGGAATGAGAACAGATTTGATTGTATTCCAAATTGGCAGAAACACCTTTTTGTATCCTTAACCTGAAAAACACCTGACTTTTCAGATAACCTACTCTTTTTAGAGACATTAGTGCATTGTGCATGCAAAACAGAAATTTTAACATTACTTTAAAGTGCTTTTCTTGAATGTGTAAAAGTACAAGAAGAGGGAAGCTACTTTAATTTCCTCTTTATCTGATACATGAAATATGACCAAGTTTTCTTTTTTATGTAAAGAGAAGTTTGATTTAGAACATTTAAGTAATAAAATGTAATTGGTCTACAATAAATATTTTAGAATAAAAATAGGACTATCACCTCCTAAAACAACTGCTCTTACATGTTAAGAAACCAAACATGAAATGGAATGTAAATCAAATAACACTTAATTTTATCCTGACTGCAGAGAATAGGATATCTAATTTGTAGGAACTTGAACATAACAGAGAAAATCTCCACATTAGAATAACTTGTATATATGCACACTTCTCTTTTTTTTTTTTTTTTTCTTCATTTAGAAAGAGTAGATCTTAGGTCAAAGTATAGTTGACCTTCTTTATTATGGCTTAACCATCTTTATATTAGAGAACATTGTGTTCCACCTCATTAAGTAGTTCTATCTATATGATTAATATTATTTGTTTTAGCTTTTAATACAGTTTTTATATAATGACCTTAGAGGATGCTAACTAAATATGGTAGGCTGTAACTTGGAATCATGTCTTTTTTTTTAAATAATATGGGATCCTATTATTTCTTTTATCATGCGTGTTTTTAGGTGCAATTTGAAGCTAATAGAAGCTATATGCTCATATGAATTTACTTGTGGCATGGAAAATAGGTATCTACACCTGACACAGAGAAGATAGTACAAACTTTATGTTTGGAATGTAACAGGGAACTGATGCAAAATGGCCACAGGGCCAGGTACAATCATTAGATTCATTTTGCTGACTTCTAGGGCATAATACATTGGATCTATTTGAGATAGTTACTTTAGAGTGAGGTGAGTTGTACCTTGGAAACATGAAATTTGTATGGGTGACAAATGAGCCTAGGGTGACTAGTTGTGATGCAGGCATTTGTAGTATAGACAATGACATCTAGTCAGATGAATTATTGGTTTTTGGCTGGATGTGTGGTTTGGATTTACTTTTGAGAGGTGAGTTCCTAGTGATGCTTCTTAAGCTTACTTTTCAAGTAAGGCTAGATTTTCAGAAGAGGAGAAAAAAAACTTAAAAAAATCAGAAAGTGTGTCCAGCTTGCCAATACGGTGTTACTAATTTGATTTGAACAGAGTTTCTTGCATGTCTGTATATTTGCATGTTGTTTGAGGTTTTTTGTATAATACCTTAGAAGGATATCTTGTTTAGAACAAATATTCATTGTGAAGGTAAAACCAAGCTCTTTCTTCTGTTGGTAGGGATTGACTTTGTTTATTTGTTTGCTTGCTTGTTTTTAACCTCTGTAATGACCCAATCCATTGACACTCACTTCCTGACTAGGTCACTGTACTTTATGTACTTTGAATGATTTCAAAGGATTAGATCTCTTGTTGTGGAAGTACTGTTAAAGGATTACTTGGAAGTCTCCTGTTTGGCTTCCTGTCAGTTAGCTCCTGCTGTAATAATTACATGTATTAAACAGAACACTAAAAATCAAGCCAATTCAGTCTTACTGTCGGTTGATCTCTTTCTTCATTTTATGCTTTCAGTTGTCAGTATTCTTGTGATAGGAACAGCAAAGTAGGTACAATGAAAAATTGCGGAAGTAAAAAGTATAATGGAAATCAAATTAACTTCAATTGGTTCAAAAGATAAATAAGTTCAAGGTATTCACAGAGAGAGAAGCCGTCTTATGTAAATATCATGGATTCTTTTCTTCATAAGAAGGCTGTCCAAGATTTAAAATAATAGTGCAGTTAATAACAATACAAAACATTCGAACTCCTGAATTTTGATTGGGATTAGAAGCGGATCTGTAAGAACAAGGTGAGAAAGATGTCATGTACATCAGTGTGAAGTTAACAAGATCTTTACCAAGACAGAGAGGGTATGCAGATTAGGAAATAGAAATAAAGTTTTATAGCATTCAGTCAATTTGATAACACACATATAGAAGTGACTGAGGAAGTTAGTAAATAGCTATTAGTCCAGTTAATTTTGCAATTACTGAGTCTAATTGTTCATTTAGAATGTCATAGTGTCTTTGACTAAAGCAGAATGAAAAAGTAAAACTGTAAAAATATTTTGTTTGCAGAAAATACAAAAGATATTCAAGTAACTAATTTCTTACACTTATTCAGCTAAAGCTATGTCAAATTAAATGTGACATTTTACAAGAAAGTTATTCCTGGAATACATCTCACACAAGTTCAAAATAAGTCAGTAAGGAACTGAAGAAAAAAAATCTGTGTTTTGATCACTTTTAAAAGCGATTTTTATAATTCTATCACCAAAAAGGCTTGGAAGACGGGTGTCTTCCCACAAAGGTTGGAAATAATATAAACTGCTCCTTGTTACAGCCCACCCCAAAAGGTGAGGGTAATGCAGGTTCTTGTTAATAGATCCCTTGGGGCAGATTGGAGTGAAATGACACTGAATGATCCGTGTTTGTAAATACACACTTGTAGGGTTTATTTTAGAACAATTTGGTTGCAATGGGAAGCAGGTATGTAGCCATTTTTGTTATTATTATTTGTAGTAATACAACAATATAAAAGCATAAAAATAAGACTTAAAAAAATATGGAAAAGAATAGAAAGATATTGCCATCCATGGACCTCACAACAAGACTTGATGGTTGCAATTTCAGTATCTGTTGGCTGAAGCGATGGCTGTCCTGATCTGTCAGGAATAGAAAACAAAACACCAAAGCTCCACAGTTACATATGCTCAGGTTCAGATGGGAATGCCCAGGTTTGTCTCGTGAGCTGGGGGGTTTTACACTGCATGGTATGAGGCTGTGGATCACAGGACACTTCAGGAGTCTCTCATGATCGATGACACCTCCCAAGACGCCACCACTGCCTCTCCTGTCAGCACAGCTGAGTCAATTATGGCCCATCAGAAGGGGTACCTTCAGATTATGTGTGAATGTCCTGGTACTTTCACAGAGGGGTGCCTTCATGCCTGAGTCTAAGGGCATAGACATGATAAAAAGCGCTAGGCCACCAGCTAATTCTCATCTTACCAGCCTCCTTCCTTATCTTTTTCAACACCCAGCTGTAGCGCCCAGCGATAAGTGTGTGTCATCTGCACCTGACTGGTCAAGTGGGCCATTGCTTGAGTCATTAACCAGTCCAGTCTCTCACACTCCTGATTAAAAGATTATGCTGATGCGGATGTGGATGATGATGCTGATTATTGTTATTATTATTATCATCATCATCATCATCATCTTCATCATCATGACTGTATAAAACAGTTTGTGTCATTTATACTTTCCCTAGGATGAAGTTAGGCTGTCCAGGGCCACTGTGGATGCCTCATACCTGGCAGTGTTCAAGGCCAGGCTCTCCTGGTTTAGGGCAAATTTGGGAGGAAACCTCCAAAGGGGGTTCCTCTGGAAAGCAAACCCAAATTGCCCCTCCCCCGATCCGGTCCGGGAAAAAAAGAACTTGCTCGGAGAAAAGTGGAAAAATCTATTTATTTAACAAACAAGATGCCCACAAGCACACACAGAATGAATAATATGAAACAAAACCTCTGCCCGCTCTGAAGAGAGATGGCAAACAGAGACAGTCCTTGCCGTGGGTGTAGCTCAGCTCACTCAGTCTCTCACCAGCCCCACTCCCTCCGGAGGGCCAGGCCCGGCAGCCGCAGGTGCCAGCCCTCGCTGCTCCTCTGGGTTTTTCAGTCCAGAGCAGATTTAAACAGTCCCAAGGAAAAGGGAAAAAACAGTCCAGGGAACTTCTCTGCCTCAGCCAGCTAAAACTGACTAAAAGCACAGGAGATCTCTGTCCCACCGCTGTCCGTGCCTCAGACGAACGCCGGAGCCAGGCTGTGTGGGAGTCAGGCAGTTTTCTCAAAACAAACTGCTGCTGCTTCTTTCTCCCCTTTCGGTCCCAGAACCATTTTAAAGGTACAGAACTCAATATACAGCACAAACAGCACAGACAATTGGGGATACAAGCATCATAAAGTCACCCTAAGACACAGGCTGAATGAGGCTCTGAGCAATCTGCTCTAGTGGACAGTTCCCCTGCCTGTGGCGGTTGGTTGAGACTAGATGGCCTTTAAACATCTCCTCCAGCCTAAACAATTCCATAAGTTACCTAAACTATGAAAAGTATGACCTTGAAAATAAATTACTTTATCCTCAGCACGTCAATGACTTAAAGCACAAACATCCTTGATGTAGTTTGTTCAATACTGAAGACGATCAAGACAACTGAGTAGTTTAAAAAATTATATACATCTAGAGCAAGACTTAATTGCATGTCTCAAGCTCATTCTATGACTAACTTAAAGGATGACTAAACCCAAGAGATGAGTCTTATGGCAAAGTAAACTAGAACCTAATAAAAAGCTGAGACTAAATACATGGAGGAGAGAAATAGACAGGAGGTGGAGACTGTACATGCAAATCTTGTTTGGTTATTAGAAGAACTTTGTCAGAAATGGTCAAGAATTTTGTTACTAAGGAACAAGAATGGCAAAGACTAAAGAATATTTGTGGGAAAACTGAGGTGGTGACAACCTAGAAGATACTACATACTTCTCTGTCCTCTTAGGAGAAGAAGGATTATTCCTACATATATTATCTGAAATGTCTTCAGTAGTGATACAACAGTTAAATTTCAACAGCTTTGTGTTTTGATATATTTTGAGGAATGCTTTTGGTAATGAAGCAAATTTCAAACAGTGAAAACCTGCTGCTGAAGCAGAAATAAAATAGGCAAAAAAAAGAAATAAGTATTGTATAGCTAACTTTGTGACATGATAAGAGGACAAAGACATATGATACAGGGAAGAAAGTGAGTCTGGTCTTCTGAATACCACTACTGATGTATTAAGAGGATTCTTTTTTAAAAAGTTACTTAAAAGTAACATTCAGAATAAGATTTTACAGTATTTGCTTATTTGAGAAATTTAGAAAAAAAACCAATAAATACATAAAGACTGTCCTGTTTTACTTGACACAAGACAGTGTGATTTTGTGAATCACATATTTTGTGAATACCAATTTGTAGTATTCTGGAACAAAACTGGATTGATTTCAATTCTAGAGATAACCTCGATCTCATGTGTTAAAATCTCTGATATTGAAATATTTTACTTGTTTTTTACAGCATAAAATAAAATACCCAGTGTCACAGGAACAAGTCTGTTATTTGTGAAATGGACTTGATATTAAGGGTGTGTAACTTGTCAGTGGAGTAAGAGTACAAGAAAGGGCATTAGAGTTCCCTAGAGTGAAAATTTCTTTGTGGTAGGAACATTTTTGAAGGAGGTAAATGTCAGATTCTTAAATGCTTAGGATTCATGATTTATATAAAATCGTAAAGAGCACCAAGATAAGGAATGCTTCAAACTTGGCCCCTAAAAGTTTGTTGCCCACTGCTTAGTAAAGCCTCTTGTTCTGATACCTAACTGAGAGTCTTAACAATTCTGAAATGCTGGTCAACCATATGCTAGATTGCTGCATATTACCTAAATTGTTCACACTACTCTTTACATGTGAGTATCTGTAGAAAGAAATAGGGAATGGAAAAAATGGAGGAAAAAATAACAAGAGAGGGTTATACACCAGATTCTCCAGAAATATTTGCCTCTGGGACTAGGCAAGTTTTAGGAAAAATATTTGGCATTGGACAGAATCCTAGGTGATTTCTGTTGCCAGGATCATGTCAGTAAATTCTATTTCTTTGCTGTTTCTTGTAGAGTAACTTGTACGAAAGTGGCATGCTGTAGAAGTGACAAAATAGCTCTGATCTGCATTGTTTAATGAACAAAATTTTTAACATTTCCTTTTTCGAAAAATTTTAAATGGAGTCTAAAGTTAATGTTTTGACACAACCCAAATTTATCTTTTCTACACAAAATCTCTGTTAGGGAAGACATATTGATATTCCAGCACCATTAGTTTATTACTATGACTTCTTTAGAGCTACAGAGTATTTCAATTTATTATTAGTAGCATTGCCATTTATTATTGCAGTGACTTTTTTAAACACAAAAAAGTGCTAAAGACTAGATTGCTGATTGTGGAATTATGAAGCAAGGATATAAAAAATTAGTTAAGGTACTAATTTGGTTTATTTTGCATTTCTGTATAGTTCAATCCCATGTTTTATTGGAATTAAAGGGTACTTTGCAAATGAATTGATAAAACCAAGATATATAGTTTTCTCATGGATTTTGTCTATGTCATATTATATGAGAATAAAACTCATTATCTGTTTTGTTTGTACAGTAATTATATTTTGTTGTCCTGTGCATTCCTTTTGCTTGCTCCATCTCATAATACGTGCTGTAAAAGCACACATAAATAAATAGGATAAACAAATTAAGCTGTTTAAATAAATTAATTTACTCTGCAGCTCTGTATTCAAATCTTATGTGCTCACTGGATTTCATTTTAATGAAACCCTTCTAAGAACAATACATTGTATGCCAAACAGTGAAATTATATTTTAAATGAATGATTAAATATACCGTGTTCTAATTTATATCAAATCTGTACACTGTGCATGCTTAAATCCTCCTAAATCTAAAGAAATAAATCTTCTACATTCTGAAAACATCTGCATTATAATCCTCCTCTTGAATACCCAGTTCATGGACATATAAACACAATCAAAGTCATAATAAGCCTAGAGCTATGATGCAGTTAAGCTATCCTCATCAATGTTTTTGACTTCAAAACCTAAGACTATTAAAGTGGAATCCACTTAAATGTCTTGAAACATTGCTCTAAAAAATCTCCTCCCACTCCATCAATATACCCATTGAATCCCTTTGCAATCAGAATCTCAAGTTCAGCAGATAATTTTTTATGAAAATTACCTGAAACAAATCTATTGATGACTATAGTTGAGGATGTTGCAAAATTTCTTAGGAATGCATTCAGGGAAATAAGTATTTATCTAGTGACTGTGCATAGTAAAATAATGACTACTGCAAAAGAAATTTGCTGTGTGAGGAATGCACTGCTTTTTTTCAAGAAAATGCATTTGCAACAGCAAGTTTTCTTTTGTGTTATTAGACACATACTAATTGTATTATTTCATTACTGAAAGCTTTTAGTGAGTTTCATGTGTGCAGTTGTTTGTTGATTGGTGGTTTGGCTCTTTGGTTTTGTTTTTTTTTTTTTTGATTATAAGTCAGGTTTTCAGTTATCGAAAGGAGAAAAACAAGCAAAAAAATGCTAGTTTAACATCTTCAATCCTTCCAATTGATTTCCCCTATACGATTTATTTATTTTTATCACAATTTATCCAAAACAGCCTCAATCTCCAATATTTTATCAATGAGTCTTGAGAACTTTCAGCAGTAAAAAGGAAACTGCAAGGAAAGACAGTGAATTTTCTAGAAAGAGCTATTCTGCACTCATCTCCCTTTGATTATTGTTTCTGTTGAACTTCTGGGTAAATATCAGATATATCTATCTGCCACATACTGACAGTTCTTACATAACAGAAGTGAAATTCAAACCATCACAGTTCTTACATTCTGGTTTTCAAAACCAAGGAACGTCTTGAAGTGCATCATAGCTCCTCTTGGCTACCCTGTCAGGCCCCTGGACAGAAAAACATGAATGCTGGTTTTCCCCATTGTGGTGGGTTTTCCCATCCTGAAGTGATATGGCCACATTCATCCAAACAGTGTGATTCACTCCAAGTTTGTGTTCCATGGTAAAAATAAACATCTGGACTTAAATCAGTCTTGTTACTGGTGTAAGTACTATAAGGAACTTATATTTTCTTTATGATCCATAACAGTTTCATAAGCTTTCATTGCTCAGAAGCCTCTTTGAAATTAAAATGTGAAGTAAAAGTCAAGATGAGATAAAACAACAGTACCTGGTCTTTATTTATTTACAGAAATACAGAATTCCTCATCCCATAAGGCTTACATCTGTAAGCCAAAATACATACTTCCAATTCAACTGCATGATGATACAACTAAAGAAAATGAAAAATAAAAAAAACAAACCCAACCAAACAAAAAGCCAACAGCAAAAACCCAAACAAACCCCCCCTCGTCCCCCCCCCAAACAAAAAAACCAAAACAAAAACTACAAAGAAAAAAACAAAACCCAAAAAACCAAAGCAGGACAAACCTCTTATTTTAAAGTAGTCCAGAAGGCAGGTAAAAGCCTAATAGGATGAGCAGTGCTCACATTGCATGTTGAAATGTAACATCTAGTGTCTTAAAGTTGCCAAGTTTCCTTTGAGAATGCTCCGCAAATCCTGGAAACCTCAACAGGGGAATGAATAGGTTGTAATTTAGGAGGGAGATTCAGTTTAGGGAAGTGATGTTTGAAACAGAGGCTTGGTTTAACATAGCCATTTTTTTGCCATGACTTTTGTGTGGTTTAGGAACGTGTTCCAGACAGCCCTTCTCCTGCTCCTTCCCTTGAAGAGGGCCGAAGACCTGGCAGCCATCCATCCTCTCATCGAAGCAGCAGCGTGTCCAGCTCTCCTGCACGGACCGAGAGCTCTTCAGACAGAATCCGTAGGTCCCTTTCTTCTCCTTCTCACCACTTTAAATTTGATTAGGTGCAGCTTGTTTTTTCTAATCGAAATGCCCTCACCTTAAATACATCTCATATGTACCATGTTCAGAAGTTCAGCTGCAATAACTAGCTCCCAACATTATCTTCCCCAGTTTACAGTATCATAATATCTGATGCTACATTAACAGGTAGTCATATAAACTGCCATCATGTCATATTAAACATAAAGATATGAGCAATGAAATACAGAATTGCAGGCGGGAAGCAATTTGCTAGATTAGTTTTAGAACTGAACATATAGTGTAAACATTTTTAAAAGAAATTGAATTTTATTTAATCTGGTTTCTCTGCTTTGATTTCTAAATTGAATCTGACTTCATAAGCAATATTTTACATGGTAGAATTGCTTGGTAAAGAGAAGAATTGGGTTAAATAAATTAAAAATGTGCATACTTTATAAATTTTTTAAATGCAAAATTTTGTAATGGTGAGAAATATGACAGAAAGAATATTATCACCTCATAGCTCACAGGGGACAGAGTGAAATTAAACCGTCATGTCCCAGAGTGATCCCGTTTTTATCAAAGTTCCATATACAGGATGTAAATTACATGGCAAAGACTCTAAATTCTGTGATATTCCAGGGCAGCAATGGAAATTAAGGTTTTAAATGCATACTATTTTATGGATATGTACTTAAATTCGTATTACACTTGTCCATTCCCGTTAATATTGCTCTGTTGCAGGTTTTTGTGCCTTTAAATCATCTTTCCACAGTGGAATTTGTCAGTAGGTGAAACTGGAGGGTTTGGCAGACACAAAAAGGGCCATGAAATAGCTGTGTGAAATAGGTGGCTGTATTGATTAGATGCAACACGTGTCCTTAGGCTGCTTCTTTTCAGGCTCTCTGCAGACTCAGGAAGCTGACTCTTCATTGACCTTCAGATGAGAGATCTTTCATTAGTGTGTGATGAAAAATGACTTACCAAAGAAAAGAAATGAGGCCTGACTATGACAAGCTGAAAATTCTGTTTTCTTATCACTTGTACAATTCAGAGAGCAGATTAAATTGGCATCCCATATACTGTGACCTATCCATTTCCCCAGGCTTGACCCACAAGCCTTTCATTATATCTTCTTTCCATTGTCCAGTTGAGGAGGGGGAGGGACGCAGTGGCTTTGGTGGGCACGTGGTGTCCAGCCAGGATCAACCCACTGCAGACTTCATAAGTGAAGTTCTGAAAAAAGCCCTCTCAAAGGTGGATTTAAGTTTTTTTTTTTTCTTAATTGATTAAATAGCATATTTTTTTACAACTAATGATCACCTTTTCCACTGATAATCTTAAAAAAAACCAAACAGCAAAAGAACACAAACCACAAAAATCTAAATTGAGATATATTTATTGTTTTTGCTAAGGAATGACACTTCTTTAACAAAAAAAAGGAAATTGTACTGTTCAGCTTACTCTATAATTTATAGAGAGGAGTGGGAGTTTTACATATTTTTTTCTTCCATATGAGCATAACAAAATTTCTTAAGTAGTGGATCACTTCAATAACTTATTTATTTATAAGATAATTATTTGCTGTCCTATCTGATTTGTTAGCATCACACCTGATTCTTAAGTACATCTTTTGTGGTGCTAGCCAGAACAGGATAATTACTACAAGAATATGGGTTCCATATTAAAAAAAAAAAAAAAAAAATTACTCAAAATTACATAAACCTCTTGAAAATATAGTTTTTCAGGATAAAAGCACAGAAATATAAGCTACCAAATATGAATTTCTGAGGTGTGTTTGAGACTTATGAAGGTCTCTGAAAAGTGTTTGGAAAGAGCTTTTCCATCTGTCTGATGAGCAAATAAGCAATTCTAGTGTTGCACAGAATATATGGAAAACAGTGTATATCACCTGAAAGGCCACAATGTTTCATTTAAGGAAGTTATTATGGACTGCATATTGGGAATGTTGGTACCAAGTGTTTTTGTACAATGAACCAAAAAATTAAAAATTCTTGTTAAATAAGCAAGAATGTACTTGCAAATCTCCAACTTTATCCAAAGTTACTGAACTTTCTTTTAAAATTGATTGTTTTAAACTAGAAGTAGCAAGAAGCTTTTCCTCTATGTGGATCCTGATGGTACTAATTAAGTGACTTTGTGATTGTTAGAATTCTTGTATAATTAAGAGGATGACTGTGTAAAGTAAGTAAAAAGGAGTATTGTTAATATGATGACTGATTTCTTTCTGCCCGCACTTGTGTCTAGCAGCTGTCCATCAGAATGGGCTATCTATGAACCAAATGCTGATGGGTTTGTCACCTAATGTCCTGCCTGGACCTAAGGAAGGTGATCTGGCTGGTCATGATGTGGGACATGAGACAAAAAGAATACACATTGAGAAAGGTAATATGAACATTATAATTCTACTGTTTCAGTGTAAAACAAGTGTTGTCTTGGTAACTAAATATTACTATAATTGTGATTTTTAATTTTTTAATTGGGATTTTTGTTTTCTTGACTTATTTCTTTTCAGTTTCACAGATCAAATTTTAACAGGATGTTAATTTTCATTATTGTTCTATTTTGTAATCTCCAAGATGAATGAATATATATACATGAGGGAGAAATTTCATAAATATTGCGAAGTAGGATGAGTGAAAAAACTGTTTTACATTATTATTGTGACTCTGACCCTCCTGCAGCACTGTTTAGGTATTAAGTTTCTGTCTCCGTCCAGTTGACTTTAATGACCTACTTCCCAGAGGGACTGAGCACCGTGAAAATTAGTCCATGTGTGCAAAAAGGAAAAAGGCTAATACCAAACCATTAAATTAGGGAATTGCATAAAATGAGGCTGGTATGCATTATATAATGGGATTTAAATTTAATTGAGTATATGACCAAAGTGTTTGATCTAGGTGAATAGTCTACACGCACTTATGCTGATTATGACACCATTTCATCTCTGCTGGTATTCAAAGTCAGGTTCCTGTTCAGGACTCTTACAGGGGATTTTGGTGGCATGGTAGTGGAATTTTGAAAGGTGCATTTTATGTTTGATTTACTTAATATATGTGCATTTTACATCTTATAGACTGGAAAAATTTTGTTTAAAGAGAGGCTTAAAATGCAATGCATGCATTGAAAAACAATTCTCTAAGCCCATCAGAAAAATCAGTTATTTGAACACAATGAGAGAAAAAGTAAAAGGTATAATAACCAGACATTGAAACAGAACTGAGAAACTGCTGTAGCTATGAAGATTTCAGAATAAGACATTTTGTGACATATTTTAATAGCTATAAGATGATACCTTCTCTGTCTTGTGTTTGAACACTGAAAAAGAATGAAAACCTGGACAATTCTATTCTGGACAGGTGGTGTTTTTAATAAGATTACCAGAAAAATTAATGGAAACAACATTTCTTTTATATAAACCATTTAGTTTGGTTCACTGCACACACAACCTGTTTTTGCTTACACTATGCCCTCACTCAGCCTCTGCAAATTGTATCCCTGCTGTGAAGTATGATATGATCAAATAGGTTTGTTTTGAATTTCCATAAATGATTTTATTTCAGCCTTTGAAGTTACTTGTTTAACTGTAATCTTACTGGAAAGTTCTGCAAAGAGAAGTACATATTAAAAATTGCAACTACTTTTGCATGTCATTCAGGTTTTTAAAAGTTTTTTTTTTTAAATTATGATATCCCAAACATATTTTGCCAGCTTTTTCAAGATCTGTTCTCGGTAAAACTGCTGAGAATTCTCTTTTTTCCTCAGTCCTTATTTAGGTCAAACTTCCTTTTTCTTTTTTTCTTTTTTTTTGTTCTTTTTTCTCTGCTCTGTTCCAGCCTACTGAATTAATGGTAAATATTCATGGGCTATCTAGATTGATAGGGGTTACTAAATTAAAAATTGTTTTCTGTCATGACTACATTTATCATGCCTCTCATATCAGTCTTGTAACTTTAGTACTAATCCAATCTGTATTAAAACAAGTGATTTGACTTACAGATATTTGTGGAGATAGTAATTATCTACTTTTGTCACTGTGAGCTTGCAATAAGATTTTGAAACTGTTTTACCCTTGGAAATCAGTCAGACTGTGACCATATTTAAAAATGCAAACACACATATGTAGGTGGTGGCACTTTTGTTGTTGAAACCTCATCACCTTCATCAGAGGAAGGAAGGAAGGAAGGAAGGAAGGAAGGAAGGAAGGAAGGAAGGAAGGAAGGAAGGAAGGAAGGTAGGAAAAGAGAAAGAAGAAGAAGAAGAAGAAGAAGAAGAAGAAGAAGAAGAAGAAGAAGAAGAAGAAGAAGAAGAAGAAGAAGAAGAAAAGAAAAAAGAAGAAGAAAAAGAAGAAGAAGAAAAAGAAAAAGAAAAAGAAAAAGAAAAAGAAAAAGAAAAAGAAAAAGAAAAAGAAAAAGAAAAAGAAAAAAAAAGAAAAAGAAAAAGAAAAAGAAAAAGAAAAAGAAAAAGAAAAAGAAAAAATTCTAAATAAGTATCATGAAGCATTTAAAAATTAATGTGTTTTCTTCTAAGCCACTTTTGTTGGCAGAATTCTACTAGCTGCAACTAAAATGTCTTTTAATCAAACCTGGGAGAACCTAAAAAATCCTGACTAGTAAAGAAGGCCCTGTCTTTTCTTGAAAAGATGAAAAAATCTCTGAAGTGATCTGAGATCAGGGAAAATTTATTTACAGTCAACAGATAATTTAAAGGAGTAACAAAGTTATAACAGAGGCAACGGATCAACATACCAAATTTTGAATATCAGAGAGGTGAATAATTTGTTTCACCTGATCTATGAGCTGGATACAAGAGAGAAAATACCATTTACCTTTTAGAAACAGTATGAAGGAGCTAATTTACCCAGTCCAGGCAGGGTGGTGAAATACGTTAGAGACAGTTCATTTGGCAAACTGGAGAAGTCTTTCAAATATCGTAATTGGTATTAATGACAAAAACTAGTTTATTTTATTAGAGTAGTTTAAGCTACCAGTAAAGCTCTTGTGCAGTTTCATGTGGGTTTTCCTTTTGTGATTTGGGGTTTGGGTTTGGTGGGGTTTTTTTGTTTGTTTGTTTGTTTTTGTTTGTTTTTGTTTTTTTTTTTTGTTTGGGGGTTTTTCTTTGGTTGTTTGCTTATGGTGGGGTTGTTTTGTTTTTTGTTTGGGTTTTTTTGTCTTTAGACTGTCTTCAAAATCTATTTCCAAGTTCTGCTATGCGAAATTTGGAGTGAACTTCCATGTAGTTAGGTTATTATTATGACACCAACAATCAAATGAAATTTTATGGATCTGTTTGTTAAAACCAGAAAGTTCACGTCAGGCACTGGGTCATTATTTGTTGCAGGAAAACTGGAGGAGTTTCTGTTGCCAATGGCCATGTGTAAAACATGGATCTTGGGGACATCTTACAGCTTTGCTGTGTCCTAGCTTCATGTTGGGTCAATGTACACATCTGAAGTTCCACTCATTCCCTGAGCTCCCCAAGAATGAAACTTGGGTTTGCTAAGGTGATGTTGTGGTCCAGACAGGTTCCTAGTCGGGAGGACAGCAGGGGACACTGCAGAGCACTTCTGCCTCACAGTTCATACATCACTCAAGATGTCATCATCTGTATCACAGGAAGGCAATTACCTGAGATTTCCAAAGGTTTTTCGCTTATTAGAAGATAGCAGCTTTTCCAATTTTACTGAAAGCATTTATTGTAGAAATGTAAATGGTCCTGGGAAGAATGAGGTAAGTTCAAGTACACAATCTTAGTTCAAGTGCTTGACAGCCAAACCCAAGTATCTGATTTTGTAATCTGTAATTATGGACTATTTGATGATGCACATTTGGTTTATTAGGTCAGATTCAACAAGGAGGACTTAAGTGAAGTATCGGAGTCATATTAGAAAAGATCCAATCAGTTTTCTATGTTAAGAGACTTTAAGTCTTTTCAAGTTTCTGTGACACAAAGTATTTGCACTAGATAGTCCCTCAGTTTTGGTGAGGTAAATTTTATCATTTTTTCTGCTCAGCTTACATATGATGTCCTGCAGACCTTTCAGTCTGAAGCTCCCAGTCAGAAGCAGATTTTTGGTGTTTTTTATGGAACTGAATATGCGTTCAGCTCTTCAGTAATGTTATCTGTTAAGCATGGATATAGCATAGGAAAGAGGAACTAGTGGAGAACATAAAGACTAGACTGCGGAATCCTGATCCTCTTTTTGCTCATTGATCTGAAATGTTTCAAAAAAAAAGAGAGTTCAAAATAACCAATGGCTTAAAAGTCAAACACACCCTCCTTGGAGATGTGGAGCCTAATTCCCTCTAGGCAAAATAGAGAATTGAACCTGTGACACATTTCCTGAGCAGTATCCTTAATCACTGTGGTTTTTGTAAAAGAGGGAAGTATCTTTTAACATCATCCCTTTACCCTTACGACCTGGACTCTGGTTGTATTGGGTCTGCAAGGTGTAATTTATAGCTCAGTCCTACTGACAGTGTTTCTCTATTTATAGTTCCAGGTGGCTGCATATGATATTTTGGGTGATGTTGGAGGCAGTGGCTGCTCCTAGCATCCCCTCATTGGTACCTGCCTGGAAATAGCTACTCTGTACTCTATAAAGAAATGTAAGACCCAGCTCACTTCAGCCAAGATTCTCTTCTGGGGGACAACCACTGAAAAGTTGGTTGCTTTAACACCAAATTTAGATGCTTAAGTGTTTTATTGGATCTGGCCTTAGGGCATCAGATTAGAATTTTCTGTCTCTATCAATTTATATTTTTTTTTTAGATAGACACCAACAGCAAATGAAGCCTGAATGTCATGCTTACATTTTCAATTGAATATGTTATTTGAGGTGTTCTGGGAAGGACACTCTCTTGCTGAAAATATGCATGCTGTTTTCTATGGCAAAGCATAAAATATTCACTATGTTCACAAAAGAACTTGAAGTACTTATTTTAGAAGAGCTTTAAACTATTATATTAATGAAAATTCCACAAGTAATTTTCAGATAATCAACAATAACTGCTTCTTGACAGCAGCAATTAAGATATAACTTTATCAAATCCACATATTAAAAAGTCCCAGGTTTTGTCTTTTTATTTTATGCACCCCTCTAGAGACAAGATCTGTCTTAGACCTTTGGCTAATATTTATAAAAGAGAATCATAAAATTTAGAAGTATCCTTAGTAAAAAATGGAAAATAATTTAAATATTCTGAAGTTAGAGTTGGTTTTTCCTGTTTGCATTTATGTATCAAAAAGGAAACTAATGACAAGTATGCATGCCATCCTATATAGTTAGATATTCATTCTGCATTATCAGCAGTAAATCCTTTCAAAATGTATGCATAATGTAAATACAACATGCTTATTCACCTTAACAAATACAGAAACACATATGAATATGTTTCTATAAATATGAAAGACTCAAAGGAATTTTTAGCATCAACAAAATTCTCTTCAACCTGAACAGTTCTCTAGCAAAGTCATCAAACAAGTGATCCAGACCTTTGGTTATATTCTGTTTCTGGTCTGTTAGGGTTTTAGTTAATTCTCTAAGAAACCCCTTTTTTAAGGAGAGTACTTACCAGTTGATGTACAGAGTAATTTTCATTGGCAGTTCTGCTGCCCAGCAGTTTGTGTAAATATATTTTATCTGTTCATTTTTGTATGGATACATACACACAGAGAGATACTTATATTTATTTTGCTGAATATTGTGTTTTAATGTAACAAGAATATTGATGGGTTTCTGCATGCCAGTACATTTACAGTTAACACATTTTAAGTCTATATTCTCATTTCATATCCTAAATATTAAATCTTAATAGGTGAGTTGTTAAATGCTTAAGATACTGAGTTCACACTTTCTACATCACATAAGACTTCTCAAACTCTTAAAAATAGTAGTCAAATTTGTAACTTATGACAGATAATATAGTAAAGATCTGCTAAATTAGAAGTTTGATAAAGCCAATATCACCAAGATAACCTTTTTACACTTTGGTTGTTGGTGTATCTTTTCACTCAGCCCAAGAGGCTCAGGAATTTTAAAAGTACATTAAAAGCTATTACAGTTAATGGATTATAAAGGTGACAAATGAAATTGGAAGTTTTTTCTTAATGGGTGGTTTTTTGCTAAGTAGCTGGAAAACATCTATTTTTGTTACATAGAAAACATAGAAGCCTTTCATATTATTGAGCAGGATATGAATAGTATGTGTAGGCAGGAAGGAGTGCAAAGGTACTATGAACTTCTGAAAAATTTTTTTTCAGTGCAAATAATTTCTGTAGACCCTCATCAAATCATCCTCCAATGACATACCTCTGCAGACTTGTTTGCTGCTAGGGGCCTTTATTCTGCTAGGGTAGTAGCAGTTTTGGCACATTCTATGAGAGATTTGCTGTGCAGTTTTCACTTGATGGATATGTGCACATCCTGTCTAACTAGGCTCAATGCAGCCCAATTGCACATATGCATACTGCCTGTTGTATATTTACAGTGACTTACATGAGTCTTGGACATATCTGATTTTCTGAATAGGCTCATATGAGTTACCTGTGCACAAAATCTGATGTATTTTCAATCTATTGAAACAGCTCTGCATGTTCAGTTCTTAGGTGTCTCATGCCCCAAAGAGTTCTGAAAGGTGCTTTATTCTTTTGTTGCTTTTTGCCTCCAACTTCCTTTTCAATGATCATTATGTGTCCGTCATGCAATAGACCTTAGAAAGGTCTTTATGTTTTTTTTATGGTCTTTATTGCATATGTAGTGGAGAGGTGCTATAAACCCATTCAAAATAATTTGTGTGCTAATTTTCATTTTTTAAATGAATTCTTAAATGAAATATATGATGGTTATGGATAAGATCTTAGAGAGAACCGTTTTATCATGCTATCACATTGCAGTTTTTAAATCATTGGTTGTCTCGGTGTTTACCCCTAGGAAAAATATGTTACAGGGAATGAAGTTAAAGAACCTATGGCATCCCACTATGAGGAGATATGTCCCATAGCACCATGAGGGTGATCAAATACGGTTGTATTTCTCTAAAGCAGTTATTTCTAGTTTTACTTTTTGCAAGAGAATAAAAAGGTACATGATGTATCTAGCTGCTCTAGAACTAAATTCTGAAGACATTAAGAAACACACAATTGTTTTGTGAATTTCAAGGGAGCATAGAGTCATACATGTTCTTCCTGAAAGCTCACATAAGTGAATGCCCTGGCTTAATGGAAATTTATCTGTTAGGCTTCATTTGTACCACTTTATTCATATGGTTACTGTTACAAAAAAGAGAGGTCACAGCAAAATTTTAAGGATGTCTTCCACTTGAGACTACTTGAAGGTGCTACTTTAAAAGTGCTAATAACCTGCTGTGCAATTGGTTTTATCCAAGTCGTTCAAAATACTCCAAAAATCAGTTTTTTAAAGTCTTAACTGAGAAATGCAGCACAGACATAGATATTATTTCCTTGTAAATAATATGGTCAATTTTATATAACTAATAATATTTCTTTATCTTAAAAAAACAACTTAATTCAACTGCCTTTTTTGTTACACTATCTCCACATAATAATTTTCAAATTTTTGTTCTGAGAAACAGCAGGAGTATTACAGAATCTGTTATCTTGCCATGTAATCTATGGTCAGAATGAGTTCTCAGAGATGCTTCTTTCCTTGAGTGCAGATGATTTGGATTTGTGTCCTTTGAGATGTACCAGACTCTCACAATTCAAGCAGAAGCAGTGTCAATTTGTTCCTACCATTCAACTTTAATTTTTTGAAAAAACTTTTCCCCTTT